>JARWLC010000002.1:183134180-185678347 GCA_033318265.1 Phyllotis vaccarum
TACCAAGGATGACCATCAATAGTTACTGGCCACCCTGTCCACATCAGAAGAGACCATATATAGGTGGAAGCAAAGAAAGCAGTCTTGGTTCCAAACAGAGTACCCCTAGCTGGTAACACTTATCAGACTGAATGTGTTTCCATCCAACCAACCCCATTAACATCCACCAAGGTAAGAGAGCACCTGACACCTACAGCCAGACTGTCCTGGCTAGGCTCCAAATAGCAGCAAGAAAGCCCACAAACCTGTCAAGGGGAAATGAGGTTGTACAGAGTGCCTCAAAGTATCCTGCTGAGTTACTAAAGCACCTCCAAACCTTACTGTACCTATATGCCCCTAGACACAGATAAACTGGAAAATGGGCAAACACTCAACACTGCCTGTTACCTAGTCAGCCCCAGATATTAGAAAGAAGTTACAAAAGTTAAGCAGAATTTGAAGGTGTAAATAGATCCCAGTTTCAGGAAATAGCTCAAAAGTTGTTTAACACACACACACACACACACACACACAAACACACACACACACACACACACACACACACACACACACACACACACATTGAGAGCCAAAGGATCAAGAGATTTACCAGGGCCACAGTGGTGGCCCTATGAGAAAACCCAGACAATAAAGCAGTCTAGCACAACAGATGAGACGGAGGCCAGGAGACAGTAGGCCACCAATGAGCAAGGACAAAGGCACTAGAAAAATGAGCCCATTATAATAGGAAGAGAAAAAGTGATGAGGCCCATGCTTCTATGCTTTAAGCCCCCAGGAACTTAGGTTAGGAGTGAACTAGGGTGACATGCTCAGTCCTTGAGAAGCCCTAAGCCAATCAAGGGCAAGAAGGCAAGCAACCTACTACCCTGGACCACCACCTATTC
Source organism: Phyllotis vaccarum (assembly GCA_033318265.1). Taxonomy (NCBI): domain Eukaryota; kingdom Metazoa; phylum Chordata; class Mammalia; order Rodentia; family Cricetidae; genus Phyllotis; species Phyllotis vaccarum. The sequence continues at coordinate 183,135,065 of JARWLC010000002.1, forward strand.
CATTGACCTAGGAAAGGGAACAGTAAACACTTGTTCTTGGTCATGTCTTACTGTCCCTAACCCCTGTTGGGACAACACGTTTTTCATAAACCAAAAGCCACTACTACTTTCTCTGGTAGTTAGACTTACACACTCCTAGCAAAATTTTGGTGTCGTACCCTCTGTCAGAAGAATATCTCCTAGCTGAAAGTCCTGCCCCAATCAAAAAATTCAGTTGGACTACACCTCTCAGATTTACAGCAAAGATTCCTGGGTATATAGGGAGAAACTAACACCCTAACCCCACTGGCCCAAAAATGAATTCATATAACTGTTCAGCTAAGCAGTCTAGCTACCCCATCCAGATTAAATAATACCCAATGACAAAGGAAGCAAAGGAGGAACTGCAGTCCGTGTTGACTGGCTTAGAGAAATAGGCATTCTGCTGCCATCAGTCACCCCTAATATATGCTTCTCTTGCATGTGAGAAACCTGGATTCTCATTATAGACCCATCCAAGATATAAGGGAAGTGAGTAAGAGGACTGATCATCACCTCATGGTCCCAAACCCACATGTGCTCATGAGTCTGATTCCTCCAGCAAAACAGGTGTTTACTGTCTTAGCTGAAAGATGCATCTTCAGCCTCCCGTTGGCAGGGGTCAGTCATTCATCTTTGCTTTTGAATAGACAGATCCAGATGTAGGTTACAAACAGGCAACTTAACTGGACCAAATTTCCCAAGGATTTAAAAACTCTCCAATCCTGTTTGATGAGCACTAACTGCTGACCTCCTTCCGTTCCATCAAGTTTCCCAGGGCCATACTTTGACCATACGTAGATGACCTCCTCATAGCCTCTGAAACTGAAAGATATTGTTTAAGGGCCACTGGGGGATGGGCTACAGGGCTAAGGAAGCCCAATTTTGTATGTCAGAAGCAACCTATCTTGGCTACCAGCCAAGGGGGCAAAAGGAGCCCATTTCAGAGTAAGATTGCTGTCACCCTTCAGATCCTAAGCTAAGGGACATGTTCAAGAGTTCTCAGTGTGGATGAGCACTGCTGCCTGTGCCAACCAGGATGTAGTCCTGTGTTCTTTGCCTTTAAAGCTCCCTGTAAAATACACCAAGGCCTCTCTGTGAGAAGTTTCTCTGCAGGCAGCCAGCTGAACAGAGTCTGTCAGGAGCTTAGTCTTTGGGTCTCCACCGCACCAGGGAAGGAGAGAGCAACAACTTGAAGATCAGGGAGGGGACACACAACAGGAAACAATAAAGTCACATTTTAAAAACCTATTCCACTAAGTTGGAAAGTCTAAAAGAAATGAACCAATTCCTACATAGACCCAGCCTAACAAAATTAAACCAAGACAAAGTAATAATTTTAAAAGATCCATAACCAGCAACAAAATTGGAGCAATAATAAAAAGTCTCCCAACTAAAAAAGCCCAGAACCCAAACTCTGAGGGCTGACACCAGCACTATTGAAATCACTACGTGAGTCAGAAAAAGACAGGGGCTCCCAACTGTTGTTAATGGAGCCAATATTTTCCTGATATTGAAACTAGACAAAGACAAAACAAGAAAGCCTTAGATTATCTTCCCACTGAACATCAATGGGAAAATTCTCAATGCAAACTCATTCCAAGCAGTACATCCATCACGACCAAGATGGTGTCATTCCAGATATACAGAGATGGTTCACAAACATAAATATTACCCACCACACAAATAAGTCTAAAGACAGAAATCATTTCACTAGACATTGAAAAGGACTGACAAAACCCAACATGGCAACATGACAGAAGTCATGGAGAGGCTGGGGAAAAAGGGAGCATATTCCAACATAATAAAGGCTATGTACAACAGACTTTCAGCAAACATCAAACTAAATGGAAAAAAAGCTCAAAAAATTGCCAGTGTGATCAAGAACAAGACAAGAGTGTCTACTCTCTTCACTCACTGCGACTCAATATGGTACTGGAAGCCTTCACTAGATGGACAAGTCAAGAGAAGGAAACAGAAGGGTTACAAATAGGACAACCTGTCATATGACAAGATTCTATGTGTACACTGTGTGAAGATGTGTTGCTGTGACTGGTGTAATAAAAAGCTGAACAGGCCACAGCTAGGGAGGAGATAGATAGGACTTCCAGGCAGAGACAGGAAGTAGAGATGAATCTAGGCACATAGGAGATGCCAGTGAGACATAGAGCAAGGTGGACATACAGAATGGAGGAGAGTAAAGAACCACATGGCAGAACATAGATTAACAGAAACAAGTTAATTTAGGTATAAGAGCTAGTTGGGAATAAACCTAAGCTAAAGGCCAAGATTTGATAAGTAATAATAAGTCTCTGGGTCACTGTTTGGGGGTGGCAGAGGAAAAGAAAGTCCAACTATAACAGACTGTTATAGAATGTTTGTTTCAGGTTAGATTAAGTTAGAAGCCAGTGGAACAAACCTAAGCTAAAGTCAAGCATTCATAATTAATAGTAAGCCTGTGTCTTTATTTGGGAGCTAGTTGGTGGTCCAAAAGAAAATTCCAACTACAACAGACAGTAAGACTCTACCAAAAATCTCTTAGACCTAATAAATCCTTTCAGCAGAGTGGCAGGATAGAAAATTAACACAGAGATACCATACCAACAGTAAACATACAGAGAAATAATACCATTATAAACCCACTGTATTAGTTATTTTTCTACTGTGGTGATAAAAACCAACCAAGAATACATGGTTAGTCAGATTACACCAGAGCTTCTACCGACAGCACTCAATGTTAAAGTCTGGGGAAGAATACGGTCAACAACGCCCTGAGGAGGAAGATTCTAAACCCAGAATTTCATTACCCAACTGAAAGCACTACAATGGAAGAAACAAATAGAAAATAGAATATATAACAATGCCTTCAGAGCCTGTGAGGACTTTGTAATTTCGTTTCCTTTTGCCTTCTGACTGCTATCCTGCATAGCTGTTCCTTAATACTCTAGTACTCCCACCTCAGGACCTTTACATCTACTCTTCCCTTTGCCTGGACATTTTTTTTTTTATCAAACGTGTACTTGACTTTCTGGTTTCTTCTGCTCGGGAAGTTAGGCCTTTTAGATCACTCAGTACAAGAACATATCCCACCAATATCCATATCCATCTATCCACTTTATCTTTGTTTCTAACACCCAAAACACAAATAAGTCCGTCCCTCTCTACAAGAAAGAAACTAGGTACAATGAGGTTGTATCATGCCAGAATGTACCTGATCAGAGCAAGTGCTAGCTGTGAGCTAACTCCTAAATCCATAGCTTCTCCTATCCTTTGCCAACTACTTTTCCAACTCACTCAATGGCACTCCCATCTATCTGTGTCAGGTGAAGTTTGTTATCCCCTTTCCTCCTACCTATACAATTCACCTACCTAAAAAGCCTTGTTGGTTCCACTACTAAATGCATACAGGATCTATCTCCTTGGCCTTCTCCATGACCATCACACCAATCTATCTTACCACTGACTCCTGGGTCCTCAGGAGAGCTTAAAGGTTGTCTTTCTGCACATGTCTCATTATACCACACCACCTTCTCTGCTTCCTGTGTGTCTGTCAATGTGTGCAGCAAGCCTTTACTGTCTGCCTCATTACCTTCACCAGAATGTTTGGTTCAGGGTTGCAGGTTGCTTCTCCTCATCCAAGGGTTACATCTGCAATGTCCTTCTCTACATTCTTGCCACTCCTCTGGGATAAGTCAGCCTCAGAGCAGCTTGTTTACCTTCCCGCCTATGTGTGCTCCCTCACTAAAGGGACTGGTCTTCACAAAGACGGGTCATGATTTTTTTAAGTAGGTCTCTCTATGTAGCCATGGCTGTTCTGGCCTGAACTTTCTATGCAGATCAGGCTGGCCTTGAATTCACAGAGATCTGTATGCCTCCGCCTCTCAAGTACTAGGATCAAGGGCATGTGCCACTAGGCCTGAGATCCTTCATTATTACCACACTAAGAGTGCTGGTAGGCCATGTTCCTCAGCACAGGTGTGACTAGTGTCTACTAAACTCCTCCTGGGTGTGCACACTGTAACTCATGTAGGCGCTGGAGGCCTCATGGCAAGAACTATCAGAGCATCTGTATGATTTTCAAAATTCTACCTTCATGTAATGCAATGCACTTCCTGTGGCAAGAATGAAAGCACTTACCACCACTGTAGACTCCCACTGGCTTCCAGTGCAGCAGTGAACTGGACCCAGCAAGTCCTTGCATATTTCTCGGAGTCTGTATTCAAACCCTAAACACAGAGAAACAGAAATGCAAAAACAGGAGCACATTATTAAAGGAAATGAAAATCAACAATGTGCTAAGTTGTTATACACATCCAAACCAAATGAACAAATATTTTACTGTCTACTATGGATGAAATGTCTATCTCCTGCTGTTTGGGGCCTAAAAGCCCATGAATAGTTTCTCACTCATTCACCAGTGGAGATAGGCAGCACTCTTGTTGTCTGCTGGGCCCAAAGAAGTAAAACACAGGCAGCTCAGTGACGAAAAGTTGTGGGAAAAAAGACATAGGAACTTGGAGGGGGAGTGGGTGAGCAAGAGTGACTTTGGCAGCTGGTATGAAGAAATCACAGTAAGGAGGCAACTTCAAAAGGGAGGGGGTGGATCCGGAAACTGCTTTCGGAATGACAACTGACTACGGTGACACTAAGGGTCACAGGCTACCAGAAAGTCCAGAGGCAGAGCTTTAGGCAGAGTTTAGGTTGTTGAAGCCATGGAGCCTGGAGAGAATGAAAAGCACGAAATTAGAATCTCAGGCATTGGAGATTTACAGATGGCTCCTCCTCTCACAGCAAGCAAACAGGGAGAAATATTGGGCCCTAAGGTACTGTCTCCTTGATATTTAAGAGTGAGTTCTTCTCAACACCCAGGAAGGAGCAAACCATTCTCAGGGGCAGGGTACATAAACTGAAACATGACCGACATAGCCCAGGTATAAGCAGCTGGGAGGTCAACATATGAGTGACACATACTAGGCACAGAAAGAGTCAAAGAGAGAAACAGGCTCAACAGTAATGCCCACTGTGACTGTAGAGTTCACTAACAAACACACCCTCAAACTGAGTCAGGTAAGCCTGAGATACTAGCTCTCTAAGTCTTCTTGCAGACAATGGGTACATTTTTCTATCAGTTAGATGTCTTTTCTTTAAGTTGTGCCAAGATGGAGAAGGTGATGAACAACGTTGGGTATCCCGTGTTTCACGAGATGATCAAAGAAAGAGGTCACTCCCAGATGAATTTTAGGCCTGTGTGGCAGAGGAAGGTCCAGCCTTTGGTGGACTGAACCTTGAACAACTGTTCAAAGGCTTATTTCTTGATGGTTACACACTTGTTTTGTTTTGTTTGGAGGGGAAGCTTGTTTGTTTTTGGGAAAACAAGTTTCTCATACCAAAGTCCCTGATCTAATCCATCTACTTTTCTGAAGAAAAGCATCAGCGCCCCCCCCCTCCCCCGAACTTCAGTGTTTATCTCGTGCTGTTTTCAGTACCCAGTAATCCAAGAAGTCCAGGTGTGCCAGGAGAAATCTTGTGACTAAATTCATACAAAGGCTATAAAGCTGCTTCAGAGAAACCACTCTATAAATCACAGAAAACAATCCCTAATTCCTACCAAGATTTCAAGGTCAAAGTACTTCTAGAAAACTATTCATTCTGAGTTTACCTTATATACAGTGAAAAACAACTATTCTGTTCTAATGTTTACCCTTGATACAGTGACTCTGCTAGATTCCTACAACAGACGAAGCAAAGGATGGCAAAGCTGTGGAGAAGCCCTGGAAGCAGACCTGGGCTAAGTGGGTCACAGGAGAGCTCTGGAGGGGCAATTCTGTGCCACATACTAGAAGCCAGAGAGAGGAAAGACTGAGAAGACAGAATGGGAATTTGGCCACCAAGAGATGAGAGGTGGCTAGAGGTCACCGCACTATCCTTGTCTAACACACTTTGCTCTCTGTGGGGAATGTTGCTGAGGGCACAAGCACTCGGAGAGACCTGGGGGTGGGTGGGTATGGACTGGAGGACCTAGGGAGGCACTAGGGCATGGCACACAGGATCCTCTAGCATAAGGGACTCAGAGAAGTGAGAAAAATACCATCAACAGACATCCTTCTTTGGAGTGACCTTACCTTCATTCACAAGGTACCGAGCATAGAGGAGGAGCCAATGGCGGTACTCATGGCTTGACTGCAGGGTAAGCGCTGCGGCAACCTGGTTCTCTAGGTAAGCCAATGTAGTCTCCTGCTGTACCACATGAGGCACAGAGAAGAGCCGGGCAGCTTGCCTTCCAGAGCTGCAGAGACCAGAAAGGCAGGCACAATAAGACAGGGTGTACTACATGGGTGTCAGGAGGCTGCTCCCATGTACCCTGGTGTACCAGAGAAGAGACAGAGGAGCAGAGGGAGGGCAAATAAGCTGTCCAAACCTCCCATCCATCAGCGAACCAATCTATTAACAGATGACAGATTCCTGCTAACCTCCCTATCCCTCAGCACAAGCTAGGCAGCATGATATTCCAGAAATATCCTGCCCAGTACCTGCTATTTGGGTCCCTGAAATGACAGGCCTATCCATTCCCAAACCCGGTACCAAATGGGCCTGAGGCCTAAGGTCCATCACAGACTGTCACCTAGGCCTGTGAAGTATTTGTGCCATCCTTAAGACACACTTGACATAGTGAACACTGAAAACCTATTCTGCACTGAACACCAGTTAGGACACGGGAAACAATTAGGGACCTGACCCAGTTCCCTCCCAGTACAGCACAGTTGCAGTGGCCAAGATTCTCAGCTCACATACTTGGAAGTGCGGCCCTGAATTATGGCTAATGGTCCTGAACACAGCATGGCATCCTGGGATGGCAGACTGTTCCTGAAGTCCGCACACTGAGCCAGTGAATCTTGCTTGTCAGAAACCAGGTTCCTGAGAAAGCAGAAAGAGCAAAAGTCAGGAAAACAAGGTGACAGAAAGATCAGGGGAGCAGAGCAAGCCCTGCCCAGCACACTGGCGGCATATGAGTGGAGACTGACAGCCACAGTCCCTCAGGACAGGTGCCTGTTACCGACATGTTTTCTAGTCGTGAGTCTGATAAATGCTTATTTTAAGGCAAGGCTTATGAGAGGAGTGTCATTGAATAACTCAGCCACAGTCTTGGTTCTTGATGTCTAGTGGACTCCTGTATGAAACGTATTCCAAATGCCTGGCTCGCAGAATGCTGTGGCTGCCCATGGCCGCCCACGGCCCTGTAGGATCTGGCCCTGCTCCATCTGCTAGGCAATACCAGGCCTCCAAACCTCCCAACAAGGCAGTTCTCCCACCTTCTCAGGACCAAAACAAAAGGCTGATGTCTTTTTCTTCTTCTGAGTTTCTGAAAAGTCAAATTTGGTTTCCTCCTGTCTCAACTTACTGAATAAGTATCATTACAAGCATGTACCACCATGCCTGGCTTGTCTTCTTTTAAATGATCAGCTTTTCTGCATCACTACAATAATCACACATAATGTAAAAGTACTTGCAAATTGAGAAAGGAGATAGCAGAGTTTTATTGTTTTTTTTTTTTGGAAAATGAAATCAGTGTTAAGTATGAACTTGTTCCCTGGTTACTCTTAAAAGAAAAAGAGCTGGGCCTAGGTTACGCAGTGGTGGCATGCACCTTTAATGCCAGCACTTGGGAGGCAGAAGCAGACAGATCTCTTTGAGTTTGAGGCCAGCCTGGTCTACAGAGTAAGTTCCAAGACAGGCTCCAAAACTACACAGAGAAGCCCTGTCTCAAAAACAAACAAAAAATTTTAAAAATAAAAATAAATAAAACAAAAAAAGAACCTAAAAGGCAGCCTACTTTCATTCAATGAGAGTCCGTGCCTCAGTAAATATTGTGAAGATCAATAGAAGAAGACACCAGACGTCAACTTTCTGGCCTTCACATATACATGTGTACATACACCTATACATATATATACATGTATCCACCCAGACACATGCAAATACACATATATACATGCATATATGCACACACGCACACATAAACATATTTTTTAAAAAATCTCTAATACATACAAATATTTTACAAATACAGAATTCCAAATTCCAACTAGTCAAAGGAGATACAGAAATCACAACAGTAACCTGATCTTCTCAGTAAGTCTCAAGAACCATTTGGCCCAGTTAAGCCCACAAAACTAACAAGACAACCATGGAGCGGATACCCCATGCTGTTCATAGTGAAGGAGGCCAGTCTAACAAGAGCTACAAACATTTTTCAGAATCTGTGCTGATAAAACTGCTCCAGGAAATAATATAGAAGGCTGGTGCTCTCAACCAAAGACTCTGAAGGGAAAAGGCCCAGAATCACAATATCCTACAGGGATAGTAGTACATACACTACTACTGAGTTGGTCAAAGTTCAAAAGAAGCAAGGCCAAGCAGGACTGACCACCAGGGCCTGTGCCCTGGTGTCCAGTGAAGACACGTTCCCAGGGAATAGGAGAGAGGGGCAGCTTCTTACCATGTGGACAGTGACGGATTAAAGCAGTATGCTTTCCCATCAGACAAGTTCATCACTGGGATTCCATGCTGTGTTAGCAAGATCTGTGACACCGTCATATCACTTCCTGGGGAAGGACCACAGGATTAAGTCTAATAAGTAAGTATGAACGCATATTCACTAATGGAGAAATCTGAGCCCTACCTCCCACAAGCCCATCACTAAACCTCTGGACTGCTGATATATAACTATATACTGCTGCTTGGTGCTTTAGCCAAGCCATTCTGATAACCACCAGGATCTTTGTCACCCATTTTAGAGATCCATTTAGTCATCTGCCCAGAACACGTCTCCCTGCTACAGAAGTTCAGCCCTGTTTCACTGGAAGTCTCACACTGTTCCCCAAGTCTGGCCCTTTATATAAACTAAGGGGCCACCGTCCATATCTGTATCAGACCTGGGACTCTGCCCCCAGGGGAAGAGGAGTGCCCACAACAAGGGTTACCTGACAAGATGGAGTGTAGAGACTCTTCTTTCACCACAACCACCTGCCTGTGAACATCCCTAAAGAGACAGGGAACAACTTACTCTACACTCAAGTCAAAGGCATCAGAATGTCTTCGCTACTCAACACCCTTGTCCCCACATATGTTCCCAGTCCACTCTGCACAAAAGAAGCTTAAGGCAGCAAAGCCACTGGGCCACTCCCAAGACCCAGACCCACGCTAAGAAAAACAGAAGTGTAGCCCCCTCTGCTAAGAGATGCCCCATTACTAGTGAACACTGCTAACTGCTCTTAGGCCCACTGGCCACATCTCTGTTGGTTCCCTACCAGACAGACAGTGTGGCTGCAGCGGTAAGTGCCATGACGTAGGGGCCCGTGCAGTGCAAAGTAGAGATTGGAGACGGGAGGAGGATTGGAGGGAGAAGACGACGACCACAGGTAGAAAACACCGACAGCATCCTCTTTTCACAGGCGACACACACCACATCGCTGCAAGAGAAGAGGGAAGGCGTCAGGGGGCAGGCGAGTGATGCACAGTCTTCCTTCCTTCCACCGGGACCCAATGGACCTAATACATCTGCACTGAGCAGGTGCTAATGGAACAGATGGAAAAGGCTATTCAAGGACCAGGTCAGACAGCCCTTCTTCACCCAAAAAGCTTCTCAGACTGATACTAAGGGGTGAGGTGCTTCACAAAACAACTGTACCTGATTATCACCCAGAAAATGTGTCTAATTCATCAGATAAGACCACAGTGCCCAGGTAACATCCTTGGGCCTCTGCTGGGTCAATGCCACTTGCTTGCCTTGGGATCAAAGACATACAACTGTTGTGCACAGCAGCAGCAAACACACAGGAAGCCAGGACTTATCAGTGAGCTCATGCCAAGGGAAAACCTCAAGAATTACTTCAGGACCTAACACTAGAAACTCACTTAGGTCCAAGAGAATCTTAAGACCCACCAGCTAGGTAAGAGCAATTCACACATGACCTCAAGACGGACAACGAAGGATCTAATTGAAATGGTTCTGAATCACTGCTGTAAAGCCCTAGTAGTCCTGCTACTGTCCTGCCTGGGTCCTGATCAGGAAAGGTCAGGACACAGTCACATCATAAAGAGAGTTCCCTCCCTGCTACTAGGTCCTGTTCAAAGTTTTCTTGTATTCAAACTCTGAAAACAGACATTTGTACACAAAAGAGCCTGGTAAAGCCTGACAAAGCGCTGGTCATCTTTTCAGAGTAAGACAAGGATGGGAGTCTCATGCTGCTGTAAGAAGGCACTGGGTGACAGTGCTGAGCTAAGACATCCCACCAATGCAGTTTGGGTTCTAGCCAGCAGTGTCAGGACTTGAGCACCACCAGTCTACCCCACCCTCAGGTCCTTGGATGAAAATCAGAGGTCCAGGGAAAACACCTGGCCAGGCCAGAGGCAGGCAGACCTCAGACAGGGTCCTGCTAGACAAGCATAATAAACCCCAGGCTCAGAGCCTGCCCTGTGAGAGAATGAAGTGAGGACATTGACAATTTGGGTACTGTAGGAACTCAGATGGTGAATTAAGCTGCTCAGAAGGCCCAGTGAAAGCCTCTATTGGAGTCAGCCTCTTCTCATGGGACATATTCCATAACTGTGCCAGTGTTGTCCATCACTGCCCTTACCAGCTGCCAGCAGCAGTGAGGACTCGGCTGGTGAGCACCGTCTCCCACTCCTTCCCTTCTCGGTTACACTTCAGGCGACTGAGCCTTATCCCCCCAACAGCAGTCACTTCATTTTCCACCTCAATGTACATGGAGGGCTCCGAGCTCACCTAGATGAAGGAAAGCAAACAGTGCCTTCAGTTAACAGTGGGCCTATGCCCTGGGCTCTAAGGCAGGGAAAAGACAACAAAGAGTCTGACTACCTAACTGGCCACCAGAAAAGGGTAACAAGGACTAGGGAAGAAGTTACCATGTCATCTCACAGGGGTATGACTTGCCCAAAAATATACTGTTAGGTCTATAGCCACACAGAAATAAACTTTGGGAGTAAGTCTCCTGCCTATCTGAAGAATTATCAAAGATTACAATATTTGAAAAGAGGGGAAAGTGTGTGTGTGTGTGTGTGTGTGTGTATATATATATATATATATATATATATATATATATATATATATATATATATATATATATATGGTGTGTGTGTATATATATGGTGTGTATATATATGGTGTATACACATATATGTGTGTATGTATATATATATATATAAGCTCAATGTGCTCTCCACATTAATTTCCCTATGCAATATATATTACATGTAATGCATGGTATTATATAATAAACATCAAGGTCTAGTTTAATGCCTGGCATGAAATGGATTCAGCCTTATACATATCTACTGATCAGATACATATCTAAGCTGAGTTTCAGTATGGAAACTTAGGCATAACAGCTGACAAGTTTATATGAATGGCCATACAAGTGTGTGAACATTCTCTGCACTGACACCAGAAACAAGGGTTGTTCCATGTGATACTAAGCAGCAGCTAAAGGCATGAGGCTAGACAAACCATAAACACATGTGCCTTGAAGCTGTCAAGGGTGATGGAAGAAACACAGAAGGCTTCTCAGAAGAGTCAGGACTTGAAGGAGCTATTGTCCAAATTTGATGGTAAGGGCAGCCCTGGCAGTTAGGACTTAAAAGTAAAACTAGAGAGAGGAAGAAGGCTAGCAGTCCACCCCAGTGGGCTAGTACCTCCTCTAGAAAGGGATGGAGAGCCACTGAAAATGAGTCCCAAAGGTGTGACAGGACAGGGAGAGAGAACATGCACACTTGTGGAGGAGGGGTAGGAAGGTCCTCACCTGGAGGGTGAACGCTCTCTGCGGGCCTGGAACTGGCAGCTTCAGTGCAAGTGCTGGTGCAGACAGACACATGGCCTCCTTCTCTGCAGACAGGGCAGCTGGAGACTAAAAGAGTCAGAAATATCCCTGAGCCCCACCTCAATTCTACAGGGGTAGCATTAGGGAAAGTAAGTCACCCAGAAGTAAGAACCTACAGTGAGGCTGGGCCTGCTCCCAAGGCATGTCCACCTACTCTGAAAGACAGAAAGCACAAGGGAATGCTACAAGGATCCCCACCTGACAGATGAGGGGGCTGACATCAGGGGACCAGCTGTGGTGTAGCTATTTCCTCTGAGTACCATCTCGCCATCATGGAGCAGAGACTGCTGTGGTGACCTACAGAATATGTTGGCCCCACGTCATGGCAATGAAATAAGCAAAGCAATACAGTGATAGCTGGGTCTACAGTACCTCATGGTGCTGTCAACATTCCTTCAGTGAGGTTGGGGGAAGGCTGTTACTAGACCCTCACCTGACAGTCCAGTCACCACATCCTCCCACCCCCAGGCTGCACATGGTCTTAAGGAGTGGGGTAGAATAAGTAAGAGGCAAAAGCTTGACTGAAGGTAGGACTCTAATAATACAGCTATATAAGACACGTTGCCTATACTAGGTTAGGGCTGTTCAATGGTGTCACTGCTTCTGAATCGCCTACACTCCTTGTCCATGCTCCTTAAGTAACCCCAGCTGGACCTGGATGACCGTGCCTTTGATCTGTTGGTACCTATCTCAAGTAAACAGGCATTTCTTTTTTTTAACAGGCCTGCTCAAGTTCTAGGTGGCAGCAGGTCTAAAGGAACATGGCCTACAAGGCACAATGAATGACCTCTGTATGCAAGGGCCTCCCAAGGAGGCCGGGTGGGCAGGCAGGACAGTCCATAGGCCTCACCTGGACAGACAAGGACATGGGCAAGAGACGAGAGTCCTTCCGAGGGCGACCTTTCTTCTTCTTTTCCACCGTCTCTACCTCAAGCTCAAGTTTCCGCTTCGACAGTGACGAGGGCTTGGCCAGGTGAACCTTCTCGTCACTGTCACTACTACTTTCCAGAAGGTCCCGGGGCCTCAGCTCTTTCACAAGGTTCTGCTCTTTCAACCTGAAAGCAAAGACATTTGTAATTCTGTCTAAAGGCCATTTATTCGGTAATACTTTTTTAGATTTTATTTATTTTGTTTTATGTGTATGGGTGTGTGTGCGCGTGCGTGCGTGCATATGTGTGTGTGTGTGTGCGTGCGTGTGTGTGTGTGTGTGTGTGCGCGTGCGTGTGTGCATGTGCGTGTGCGTGTGCCTGTGCGTGTGCGTGTGCGTGTGCGTGTGTGTGAGATTCTCCAGAGGTCAGAAGAGGGCATCAGACTCTCTAGAACTATATAGACAGATGAAAGCCATTGTATGAGTGCTAGGAATTGAGCCCAGATCCTGTGTGACAGCAACAGAGCTCTTAACTTTGAATCTCTTTTTAATTTTCTTCTTTACAAAAGTTGATAAACAATGTAGAGAAGAATTCTGGTCTCTACTACAACAGAGAGCTTGATAGTTTACATTCAATAACAATAGGGGAGCTGAAAAACTGAAAAGCAGCAACTCTCCCTAGACCCATTAAAGGATGAAGGTGCCAGGTACATGCTAGACACTGAGTGTGGGCACACTCAAGTGCAAACTGTTGGAGCCAGTGGCAGAAGCTACACATTCATTGCTTTTACTTCCAAGGACCCTTCTAAGTTTTCAGTCAAAGATGGAAAATATTCCCCATGGCTTAGGGAATAGCAATCTTTTTGAATCATGATTCTTCATTCTCCAAAACAATGCCCTTCCCTCAGGAAAACCACTCTACCAGAGCCTTGCTCACTGTGGGTGGAACAAGCAAGTATCTAACTACAGAAATCTCCCAGGCCCCTTTAGGGCATGCTCCCCCAGGCTAAGGAATTCCTTTTAAAAAGGACAGATAAGCCCATTGCTTGTACTAAAGCCTAAGGATTCTGGTCCAACTACAAAGGGACAAAGTCAATCATAAAATTCTAGCATAGTTCTCCTACTGGACAGTGGGGTGTCAGAAGTCAGAGAGCTCCCCATTAGGCAGACACAGACAAGAGGTTCTAGAAAGATTTATGTACATTTTGCTTAATCATTTCAGAAGATTAAGTTACTGATCCTTCTCCAAGATAAAATCTTGGTGGGCTCTTTCTTCAATAGAGGGAGCTCTTTGGAGATATTTTTGAATCTTGGGGTGGGAGGCAATCTCCTATATCTGGAAGCAATCAGCTTTCCTTTCTTTGTCTAGACTATCCAGTCCCCCCAAAAAGCTTAAATGAGCCAATTCTGAGGAAGAGAGGGAACCCATCCTAACACTAAACATACAAATAGTCTGACTTTCCCGTCAGACTTAGATCCCAGCTCTGGATCTCTCACTGAGGAACTCTTTGTGTGCTTTGCTCTGTGTGCTTTCATTTTCAATAAAACTTGGCCAAATGTGGAGACTTGCTTTTCCAGCTTATGCCTTTTTCTTCTTTAAAGCAGCAGAAAAGAATTCCTTCCTAAAACCCAAGACAATATCACCATGATAACATCAATACTTCACCACCACAAAAAAACAGGCTGCTAAAGCAGATTACAACTGAGGGAGCTGCTTCTGGGGACATTCAAAGACAACTGGGTACACAGAACAAAGTTCCTGTACAAAATGATGCGTCTAACACCTCCAGTTATAGGAAACAGAAAACACAGCCAAACTTCTAGACTATAAAATAGAATAAAAAATTATAAATCATAATGAACCAGGTCAACCGGAGCTACATAGAGATCCTGTTTCAAAAAAGTAGAGTCAGATTTGGATATTTCAGAACTTCTAAACCTACCAGATTAAAGTTTTAAAGAAGTATCATTAACATACTAATGCTGTGCCATCATCTACAGTGCTCTCCTGTTTTCTCCAGTCAGCATTTAGTTCACTCGCTTCAGAATTTTCTCTATTTTCCAAACAGATTTCAGTACTTTAAAATAGGCATGGGACTCCTTCTCAACAATTGCCCCACCCAATACTCTTTGGGAGATTTCCTGTGAGGTGAGTGTCCTCTAGGAAGCATTAAGACTTAAATTTCAAGAACTTTTCAATAATCTATTTTAGTTGCCTGTACTTCTAGTAGCAAATCTAAGAAAATAGTTACCTAACTATATATACATAGATTTGTTTTCTTTTTAAGAGTTTTACAATTTTAATTCTTACATGTAGTTCTTTGATCCATAGTGACCTAGTTTTTGTATATATAAAATATTAATTACATCTTTTAAAGACTTTAAGTGTATTTATTTTATAATCCCCTTCTAACAATTCTATAATCAGATTTGTCAAATCCTAAACTTTTTATTTTTACACTCCCTGACATTTCCACATGACAGATTCTCTCTCCTTCCCTTTCTCACATCCATCCTTTCTCTCCCACAGCCATGACCCTCATGTCTCTGCTTTCAGAGTGCTGAAATTTCAGGTGCACACTACCATTCCAAGCTGAGCTGCTTCCTCACATGTTTTATTACTTTGGATCTAAGTCCATCCAGGTGATGGTTTATTGGCGGCAAAACCCTTTGGGAATAGAAGAATATCTCCAAATTTACATCTTTGCCAAGTATTTTCAGATGTTAACACAGCAAAATCCTCTTTTGTGCCCATTTCTTGGGTTAGTGACTCCTAGCTGATACATTTACTTCAAGGACATCTAACCCTGGGACTAGTTCAGACAATGCAACTTCTCTGCCATGTTCCTGAGATACCAGTTGGGTTTCTTTCTAGCACTCAACTCCCAGTGAAACTATACTTTCTAAGTGGCCTGACTTTATATCAGTGACTGAGTTGCAACATCTACATGTCTCAGAGCAAAGACTTTTTGTCTTCAGCCATCAAAACTCAAGGTCCTTTGCTAGCCTATCACCTAGTATTTATAGTATAATACAGCCCGCTGCTCTGGAATTTTTTATTCATTCATAGATTTTAGGTCCTGGGTGCTGTGAATAATCATATTTTAGAGATTTGGATTTGTTTGCTTGTTTTGAGACAGGAGTCCTATACGGCCTTGGCTGGCCTAGTATTTACTATGTAGACCAGGCTGTCCTCAAACTTACAGGAATTCTCCTGCCTCAGCCTCATAAGTGCTGGTCTAGCATCTCAAAGTGCTTAGTGGCAAGGTTTTCAGATTCTCTTTACGGCTGAATAAATAAATTATAAACAAAAAGATGACATGAAAATGTTTACATGTGAATATAAAAATAATTACATCAGATTGGAATATCAAATTCAACAACTTCATAAAGCAGCACACCTGTGCTGGGGACCATTCTCCAAGAACAAACCAGAAGCATACAAGCAGTTCTTAGATAAGGAACATCTCAGAAACAGCCCACTGTAGTTTCAAACAAGCCAACTTCAAGAACAGATCTTACACAAATGTCCATCTTACTGGACATCTACTGTCTGGCCAATGTTAACAGTAGGTAACATAAATAAGGATAGTTCTGTCTTGAACTACCGGGTCCTTACTGCCCACAGCAGGGTATATCCAGAAGAGGACACCTCTTACAACTCACTGAAGGAAGGCAGACCAGCCCATGACTAGTTCTTTTACATTATAACTCACTAGGATGTTCAGTGAGTTGCTCACTGTGTCAGGTTTGGAGGAGGTCCTTCCAGGAGGCAGTCAAACTCGGTGCCAATGCAGAAGCTTGTTCAGCTACCTTAGGAGGACACATTTCCACAACTCCAAGAAATTAAAAAACAGACACACAAACAAAAACCAAAAAAACAAAACCCACAGCCTATGTATTCTGGCTGATGTGTGTTAGGAAGGTCATACCAAGTCTGCAGAGCTTAGCAGGCCATATGTCCTACAAACCTCATTTAGGTCCCTTGTGTCTTACTTCGCCTTCTGAGCAGAAGGCCTTGACTTGCTATAACTGTACCTGAGCCTTTTATTTCTCTAACCACACTTATGCTCAAAGGAGAGGAGTCTCAAGCAGGCTAGAGTGCCTGGCTCCTGTGCCTCTTTCCTGCTATCCATAGGTCACAGAATCCTCATAAAGCTCCTTCCGGCCACTTCCCCACTTTAAGCAGCCACTCATGTCTCTCACTCACAGAGACCTCTGGTGTCTTCTCTCCTGAGACAGGAAGCATGATGGAAGATCTGGGGAAAGATAACATCTACCACCTACCTTTCAACAGCTGTTGGGATCATACTGGTTAAGGAAGGAGCACCTGGTGTGGCTTTGGACCGCTCTGTGAATCGGGAGTCAAATGCTTTCATGGGTTCAATCTTGGATGGGGTTGTTAATACGGAGGGTGACAATGCAGCAGGAGTAGAGGTAGCATTCAGACTGGGGGAAAATATGGGAGCTTTAGATACAGGTGACAAAGGAGTTGAAGACCTAGGCCTTACATAATTGGGAGCCTATCTAAAGAAGCATTAAGCATCAAACTTCTTTCTACAAACACAAGAAACCTCAAATATAAGCTGTTTCTTTTGTATTTTTTTAAGGTTGATGCATTAAAATTCTGAAAAGCTCAAGGGTAAATGCATTCCCTTTTTCCCTTCTTGTGTTCTGACAATTTTTGGAGACAAGCTACATACCTTCACAACCTGAATACAGCATGCCCACCCGGAGTGACTCAACCACTAGCCTTCCCACTTCCACAGCAGCTCTAGGGAGCAAAGCCCTCACTGGCCTAATCTTGCCCTTCATCTTCAGCCTAGTCCCCTTGGTGCTAAGTGGCTCCACCCACTGCTCACTAGAATAATGACAAAGTCTTACACTCTGTGGAAGTTTGTCCAGCCTTGTTCCTGGTCAAACCTCTCCCAATTCCTGAGCAAAGCTACTGGGCCTTGGCTTCCTTTATGCAGGCTACTCTACTTCCATCTGCCCACACCCCATTCTCATCCTGGATGTCTGACAACCATCCCCAATGGTACCATTTTCCCCTCCTGATCTCTAGTTCCAGCCCACAAAATAGTGCTCCGCTCTGGTGACACCTGCCTTCCCAGACACGCTTTGCTTTCCTTTCTGTACACTGTGCTGCACTGTCCCTCCCTGATGTGCATTCAGTGTCTCCTATGAGCAGTGTCAACATGCAGAGACTGAAAGAAGGAGGCAGCAGTAACCCAAGGCTTACTCCACTAACAGAACAGAGAAGCCTTCTCTTTACATTTGGGCCCTACTAACTATTGGAACTACATTTCTAAAATGCAAGTCACAAAGCCTTCTGTCTCCCCTCTGAGAAAAGCCAAGGCTACCTAGTTCACAGTAGGACCTAGCCTCCTCCACCCCCTTCCCAATCCATCTAAGGGACTCAAAGTTCTGATGTGGCCATTGTCCTGGCCTTCTCCAGCTCTTATATGGGCTCTGTAACAAACGTTTTTCTGAAAAGTCTCAATGAAATCTGCTTACTAAGCCCCCTAATCTGCAAATGGACTCTGAAAGCTACCTTGCAACCCTGAAGCTGCCTCTTCCCTACTAGGAAATAAGCAGCTGCCAATCAATGCCCTGTATATACCTGGTCCTTACAGTATATAGACCAGGGTAGGAATGTGGCAAATACTCTCTCCGTTCTTACTCATTCTCCCCGCTTCCTGACTAGACATAAGGGGCAATGAAGATATGAGCTCTGAGTGAATTTGATTCTGGGTGTGATGGGGAATCTACATGCTCACAGGATCACCCTGGAAGTGATGACCTGTGAAACTCACAGCACAATAAAGGCCAAAGCCAGAAATACCAGGATATCTTCAGTCTAGATCTGCCAGAAGTTCCCAACACTTTACAGCTTTACCTTCAGCCAGCTTCTCTGTCAAGTTCACTCAGCCTCAGAGATTAAGTTAAACAAATCCTCCCACCTAAGGCTCTCATTTGAAACCAGGTGTTTCTCTCTTTTCTAGTAAAGTGTATTCATAAACTAAGAATAGAATGAAATTTATCTCCAGAACCATGTCTCAAACCTGAACTTTCCCCAAGACATGACTGATCTATTGGTGTCTACTCACCTGTCCTTACTGACAGACTCGCCTGTAGGCCTGGCACCAGTGGCTGCCACTGGCTCTGTGCAAGGCTTTGAGGCGCCGAAGGAGGGAGTACTGGAGTCCAGTGGCAGTAGCTGCTGACTGCTAGGAGAGGAGAGCATGGTGCCTGCCAGGGAGCTGGAGAGTGGGATGCTGTTAAAGAATGCTGTGGAGAAGTCCCTGTCATTAACAAGGAAAAGTAAATCAGCATAAAAATGTCATATCTAGTATTTCATAATTTCTAAATAACGTATTTCTGGGTCTTAAGGCATGGGTAATTTGGAAGGTTAAGTTTTAAAAATGAAGGCAGTTCAAAGCCAGTCTGGTCTACAAAGAGTGAGTTTCAGGACAGCCAGAGAGAAGCCCTGGTTTCCTCCCCCACAGGCCCACACCCCACCCCCACCAAAAAAAAAAAGCTTAAAAAATGAAGCACTCAATATGCTGTTTAACTGACTCTAAAGTAAACTAGTAACACATAAGACTGCAAAAAGACAACCAGGCTGCTACCTATAATTGTTAGATGCTACTGAGCCTACACTACACCCTGCAGCACCTACATCCACCTCTCTTTTGTTTGAGGGGCTCTGTAAACTTTCCTAGAAAATGAGTATGTAATTTACTTAACACAGCCTCTACTGAGAAGCAGTTTACCTCCCTGCTCCTGTGACACACTGTCCCAACAGGTGGTATGATATAAGTGTTGAGACTGAGGGACCTGGAGCAGATTGGCTTGGGTAACTCCCTGGCCGATTGCAAGCTCACACACTTGTGTACTTCAGTTACTTCCACTGTGCCTCAGGTTCACATCTGCCGGTGCTTGGACTTTCTCCAGTGGGTTATAATAAAGATTAAACAATAGTATATAGTACATATAGAGAGCACATAATGGATACTCAAACATGTGGAATTAAATTGCTGTGTAACAGGGAGTACATTTGGAGAAATGTAGTTAGTGTAGCAAACGTAGCATTTACATATTGTTTTGATAAGTATTTCTAAATCTCTCTTCTTGGTGGTTAAGTCATAAGCCACTCCGAAGAGTGCCTGTTTCCTCACAATATAACAGGTTTTTGGTGGTGGTTGTACTTATTTGTTGGTTTGTTTTATGGAACTGAGACACAATCCAGACAGAGCCTTACACATGCAAAGCAACTGTAATAACAATGAGCCATGATATTTTTATTGACTAAAAAGTTTGAGTAGGTCGGTTACCCAGGCTGACAACGAACTCTCTGTAGCCTAGGCAGGCCTCTTGAGTAGCCAGGATTACAGGCTTGCCCAGCAAGGTCCCCACTTACAGTTTTATCAAATTTCTTGTTATTTATCAATTTAATGGATAATAAGTAGTATCTTACTAGTTTTGATCTACAGTTATCGTGATATAACATTAAAATTTTTCATATCATATAGAAACATCTGACCTGGGAGAAGGGAACAAATAAGTTTTTTGTTAGTATGAGATTTTAGCCTGGCTAAAACAATGTCTTTTTGGTGTGTTTCAAACTTGGTGTCATTTGTGGAAGACATCTTTTACCTATGATATTATTAAAGTATTTTTCCATGGACTCTTGTAAAACTGTAAGCAAAATGTTTTAACAGCACGCATGGCAGCACACCTTTAACACCAGCAAGCATGAGGAAAGGGAAGGTAGATCTGTATAAGTCTGAAGCCAGCCTGCTCTACATATCAAGTTCCAGTCCAGCTAAGGTTTCACAGTGAGACCTTGACTTTCAGAACAAAAGTCTTAAGTGACAAGATAGATGGGTGGATAGGTAGGTAGATGGATGGATGGATGGATGGATGGATGGATGGATGGATGGATGGATGGGTAGGCGGGTGGATGATGGATGGATGGAATGAGTGCGCGAGCGAGCGAGCAAAAAACTGCTAAGCTGTAGGTATTTCTAGGGTGAGAACCAATGTAGTTTCCACAGACAAAAATCATCATTGTTTTCATTTACTTGACTGGTGAACACTTCATCACTAATTAAGACACTGGTTTTAACATTCCCTTAGGGAGGCTTGGTGGCACACACCTTTAATCCCAGCACTCACAAGAGGCAGGTAGATTTCTGGGTTCAAAGCCAGATTAGTCTACAGGAATTCCAGGCTAGCCAGGGCTACATAGTAAGATCTTGTCTTTTTTTTTTTTTTTAAAAAAAAAAAAAAAAACCTCCCTTGAAGTGGTAGTGAGATAACTCAACTGATAAACTATTTCCCACAAAATCCTGAAGACCTGAGTTTAGATCTCCAACAACCACATAAAAAGCCAAGCATGATGCCATGTGCCTGTAATTCCGGTACTGGGAGGTCAGAACATTTGGTGCTTGTTGGCCAACGAGTTTTAATGAATTAATAAGCTCCAGGTCCAGGGAGAGATCCTGTCTCAAAAAATACTGTAGAGAGCAACTGAGGAAGATACCCTATGGCAGCTTCCGCCTCCACATGCACACAAACACCCACACACAAACTTCCTTGAGTATTTGGCCCTTTTCTGGAAATTGTCTGTCTACTCACATATCACTATTTCCCTAACGCATAACATGTCTTTTATATTTTAATTTCTCACAGAGTTATTAGTTTTCCCTAACCAGCCCATGGGTTTTTGTTTGTCTGCCTTCTGAAATATCTCAAATACTACTATTCTCCATAACTTCAGAATAAATTTTAAAATTCTGAAAACTATGGCTATTTTTCTCAGTTCATATTAAAATTGTTTAGGAATAGCTGGCAGTCTTAATATTGGGTCATGGCAGCATATCTTTCTAGTTTTATTCTGTTGAGTTTTCTTTAGTTCTCTGAGAATCCTAAGAGAAGTGCATGTGTCTGTACATGCACAGGTGGAGACCAAAGGCTCATGTCAGATATAGTCTACCACTCTCCATCTTTTTCTTTTTTAGATACATCTTTCTCACTAAACCTGGAGCTCACCAACTATGCCAAAATGGCCAGCCATTAAGCCCCAAAGACCTGACTATCTACATGCACACACACACCACACACAAGCACAAATATGCACACAAAGACACACACAAAAATATGCATAGACATACATGGACACAAAAAAAGTACATGTACACGCAAACACACGCACAGACACAAACACAGACACACACACACACCCCTCTCCCTAGGTTTTATGTGGATGCTGGGGAAAGGAACTTGGGTCCTCATTCTTGTGCAGCAAATATTCTACCCACTGAGCCATCTCCCCAGCCCTCTAGTAGAATCCTTAAGTTTTCTTCACCAATTTACATTTCTTAGCTGGACCTGGTAGTATACAGTCTATAAGCTCTGCTACTCAGGAGGGTAAGATGAAAAGGTTACTTGTACCTCCAAATTTAAGACTGACTTAGGAAACACAATAAGATGCTGTCTTAAAAAGGAGGAAGAGAAGGAAGAGGAGAAAAAAAACCATTTGTAAATGCAATGTCTTCATTTGTGTCTTCTAAACAACTGCTTCTAAAGGTATTACTTGATCTCATTTCATTTGTATCCAGGAAGTGCTCACACCCTCAAACGTACATGCTTTCACTCCTGGAGTTTCTTCAGGACAGGGTCCTACTATGTAGCCAGAACTAGCACAAACACATAACCCTCCTGCCTCTGCTTCCTAAATGATGGAATAAGCAGCATGCAGAAGCACACTGAGCATTCCCAGGGATGTCTCACTAGATACTATCATCCTTGAATGACAACGCATTTGGAACTCAGTGTTGACTAACCACACAGAGCCTCAAAAGGAAAATTAAATTATAAAGAAGTAAAAAGTCATTTCTTTTCTAAATGTGATATGAAAGATTTTACCAGCTAATGAACCTTCTATCTACTTTCATTTAATTGAATTTCAAGACAGCACAATGTTGAATTTTATCAAAATACCCCTTAAAACAACTATGGAGGTGATTATTCCATTTATGTGTTTTGATCATCTGATGTGTAGACTCCACAATGTTGAACATTCTTACTTACCTAAAACAAACCTTATTTGGGTAATATTATTAAACCTGTTTTGTTGTGTTTTGTTGTTTTTCTGAAATAAGTATGTTGACCTGGCTGGCCTGGAACTCCTGGAGACAAGCTTAAAATTCACAGATTTCTGCCTTCCTCTGCCTCTCAAGCTGGGATCAAAGGCATGCAACATCATGCTCAGCCCTGATATTAGTATCACAACACACTACAAGGTTCTCCATATTACTATGTTATTTAAGATTTTGCACTGACATCAGAAACTACATGGGCCTGAAATTTATTAAGTTCTTTGTGGTGACCAATCAAGTCTGTTGTCAAGCCTGATCACAAGTGTTCATCTTGCCTCAGTCTCCTTAATAGTTGGGACTATACAGTACACTAGAGTGAATCACCATCTGTGTAACATTCCAATGGAAGCTTCCTTTTTATCCATGCACTAGAATATACAATATGCTATTAAAATTCCCCTGTGCAGGCTTCCTAATCTGGTGGCTTTAAGAAGGGTGAACACAATTTCTTCTCTAGCAATATTTCAATTTAGTAATTTTATTTATATGTTCACATATAAATTTATTTTCAGAGTTTAACAAAGTCTCTCATCCTTTTGATTGACACTTGTTTGTTGTTGTTGTTGTTTGCGGAGAGTTTCTCTGTGTAACATTCCTAGATGTTATGGAACTCACTGTGTAGACCAGGCTGGCCTTGAACTCACAGAGATCTGCCTGCCTCTGCCTCCCAACTACAGAGATTAAAGGCATGTGTCAATACCACCTGGATTTTTGATTCATTCTTTATCTGTGATTATTTCCCACTTAAAATTACCTTGCATATTTGTTTTTCCTTTTCTTTCTTAATTAACTAATAGCTTGCTATATGTCTATTTGTTTTTACATAGGAATTAGGACAGTAAAAAGTTTTAACAAAAATAATCAAGTTCTGATAGCAGAATTAAGTGCCCAGTAGTAGAAGACTGACTCAAGGCCAGCCAGAAGGACCCTATTTCCCCTGCCGTTTCAGTGTTGTAACCCTTCCATGGAAGGCAAAGAAAGATCCACTAAATCAAAGCGCATCACATCACCTCTTTCCCTACCACAGGCCTGCAGTGCTCAAGCACATGTTTACCCTTGATCGCAATAAAGGTTAGCAGATGGCCTCACCGCTATAAGGGGTATGGAGGTAATAAAGGTTAAGGAAGGAGTCAAGAGAACAGGTTCTGACCAGAGGACTGGTGTACCTAGCCTCAGAGTGTTAGCTTTCAAGGGAGACACGGAAGACCGGGAACAGCTCCTTGATGGGCAACTGCAAAGTGTAAAAGTCCACAGTCTCTATCAAAGACTTTCTGATACCCTGAACAGTGTGGGTCTAAAAGTCAGAAGACAGCTGACAATAGGATCCACTGCCTTCATACAAGGACTTAGCATCCTTCAATTCAGCATATGTCATGTCTAGAGACCAATCAGTACAAACACATGCATGATCACATATGCAGACAATAACAAATATAAACAAGTCATAACCCCCACCTCACCTCCACAAAGCAAGCAATGTACCTCAGAGCCCTACCCTGTGTCCATCAGTTCCACTTCAGGAATTACCCAAGAGGTAATTCAACTGTGTGTTCAAGAATAACAACACAAAAACTGGACACAAACTAGAAATCCACAATTCAGGGACTGGTTTGTTAACTCGGGGTGCATTCAGACAACAGGAATCTGGATAATCAGCGAGCAATGCTTCAGAGGACTGACTACTTAGTGGATGAAGGTCACGACACAGTAACAAGCTGGCAGAGACTGAAAATACAGAAGGAAGATAATAACAGAAGCTGCAAACTGATATTTTCTCCTTCTCTGAACTTTTTACTATCTTTTTCATTTTCCAACTATGTATCTTTCATAGGAAGAAAATGTAACTGCCTTGCTTGCCCTGCAGTACCTTGCCAACATCGAGGCAGAGTAAAGAGCCAGCAAATGGAGACATCCTGGCCTTCAGACACCCAGTCCCTACCCTTCCATGCGTGTCAAGACTGTACGGGGAGCTCTATAGGGACCACGGGGCTTTGAGCACATGGTGGTTGGGCCTGAATCTCCCAGAGTCTTCCAAGACCCTAACTGGTTAACTGGAAAAGAAGAAAAGAAGACCTCCCCAAACAAGGCCACAGAAAGCTTGGTGAAGGAATGAATACCCAGTGTCCAGCTGCGCTATGCAGAGAGGCGTGATTCTCCTCCGACCATCTGCTGTCCGTGTTTCCACTTGTTTCTTCAAAAGATTCTGGCAAAGTAAAGTCAAATAAGTGAATATAAAAGTTTCAGCTAGCCACATCCAAATATATAAAAATATATGTATGTGTGTGTGTGTGTGTGTAAGCTGCTTATTCTTTTATGATGAAAACGCTTAGCTCTTTTAGGAAATAAATGTGAACTATAGTGTTGATAACTACAGTCTTCATGCTTAAACAACAGAACTCCAGGGCTGAGCCATGGTGTTCATCTTCTGTCCCAAGGCCCCCGGAACCCACTATTCTCCTCTCTGCTCCTATGAATCTGACTACTTATATTGTCATCGGGAAGTATTTGTACTTTGCTGTTAGGGTGTATGCATTAAATATAGGAATGTATTGGATATCTCACTTCATGATGAAAAATAAAGGCTTCTAAGGAAATGTATCCTAATTCTCTTTCTATAGCCTTGTTGGTACAAAGAAAGTCAAGCAGTTCTCAGGCACAGACATGTTTAGCTGGGCACACAGAACAAAACGCTCCCAGATGCACTGGCTCTAAGACCTTCTCTGCCATCAACATGAGATATGGCCAAACTTAGGTTGTAAGCATACAACACCCAGCCATTGGGTACAACAGGGGCCTTGGATCTAGACATGTGAGTCAAATTCTTATCACAAAACGGTGACTTACAGACCAGTTTTATTTATTTAAAAAAATATAAATAAATAAATACGTCACTCTGTACCACACTGTGAACTAGAACACATTATACAACCCAGACTGGGTTCAGATTTGTAGGGATTCTCCTGCCTCAGCCTGCAGGTGCTAGAAATATAAATATGACCCACCATGCCCCACTTCCATGCTGACTTCTATTACAGCTGCCTTTCCCCATGAAAGGCTTGTAAATGGCCGTTACACTCCCCATTACTCATTCCGTCAGAATGACCTGGGAGAGGTTGGTTGGGCTCCACAAGCTCCTGGACTTACATTCTCACTCAGTAAGATCCATGTCACTTACATTGTCCTGTCCCATTATCCCTGTCCATCAGTGAAATACAGGCTTCCAAAGGAAGGGGAGCCTATACAACTCTGAGGGCAAGTAATCTAACTTCTCAGCATTTACTTTCCTAGAGAGATGAGTAGGTGAAGGCTTTGCAGTTGCTGCTAAAGACAACGTCTTCTGTGGCTCCCTGGGGAAGAGACCTCTGATAGGGGTATTTCAAACCATCATTAATGTGGGTCCCAGCTGCCTATGGGTCCAGCCTCTTCACCACCACTCAATGCCCCAATACTGTCTCTGTGCCCTGTGCAGGCCTCCTGTGTCATTTGCCCTAACTCTGTGCCTATGCTAATTAACGTCTGTAGTGACATCAGGCCATGCCCTCACCTTCCTGATATCCTCGAGACTCTCTCCATTGACCACACCCGTGACTGAGGATGCTGAGCCTGTCTCCCTAGTCGTAGCATTCTTCTGGTCCAACTGCTGCTGTTGCTGTCTCCGCTGGTACTTGAGCATTTCGGGGTTCTCAATAACCGCTGTGGAAAGCTGGGTCTCAGTCATGATTGCCAGGCTCTTGCCATAGGTGGACTGGTGAATACGGCTCTGTAGGAAGCAGAAAGAGGTTTGACACATGGGTGTGAGTATCACCACGGCTGCAGCTTCCCAAAAGCAGGTGCACTAAGTGCTGACTCTTCTGCCCAGGAGGCCAGCACACCATCAGTTCCCACTCAACTGCCTGTCACTGACTAGACATAGCTGTCAAAATCTCATGTTTTACAAGATGTTTACAGCCTCCTATGCATCTACAGTTGGGAAGATAGTGAGATACTGACAAGAAATCACCTTTTACACTGACTAGTGCAAAACACATGGCAATGGATACTATCCAAACTGAAATGCAGATGCCCAAATTGATAACTGAGGTTTTTACATCAAGAACCCTAAGCAGAGAGAACCAACCTGCTCTCTCTGTTCTTGTGGATGCCAGCCACCATGGCAGGAGGTCCCCATGCAGCTAGCATTGTATCTCAAGAGCACAGGAGGCTTCTCAGCTCCCCCATCAACGTCTTTCCGAGCAAGTTCTCCTCCCAGCCCTAGGCCCTTGTTAATCTTATGCCATAAAGAACTAGATGGGAACCTCAGGAGAGGAGGGGCAGCATCCCAGAACACCATAGTAAACAGTTTCCATAGAAACATACTGAGAAATGGATCCCCAAAAGGTGTGCAAATGACAATGCTAACTCCTGCCTGTCTAGTCCCTAGAGAATAGGGACTAGAGTTAACAGTCATCTGGCTTATACCAGATGGTGTTCAGTTAGTAGGCAGCTTTCTACAGCCAGGACTTTGAGACTAATTCCTGAAGGACCTGGGTAGTCCCAGGAGCCTTCTCCTTCTACCATCCTGTTTCCTGTCCACTCTCCAAATCTAACCTCTATAATCTCAAGCCAAAATTTGGACCTGGGCCAAGGTTTTTCTAGAGTTCCTTAAACACAGGGTTACTGCCAATGATCTAGGATCAAAGATACACAGAATTCTTCCGTATGCTCTCACAGTGACTCTCCAAGAGGCACTGAAGGATCCAAGGGTCCTTGATGGCAGGGACAAGGCAGAATGAAGATTTGCGATCACTCAGAAACTTATTCCTTCTTTTTAAAAAAGCAACTGACAGGCTGCCCCCCATTCCAGGCACAGTGCATAAGGTAAAGCTCCACCCCAAGGGATTTAGAGCTCAGTTGAGGGTGGTGGTGTCGCACAGTAGATTAAGAGTAGCTTACCCCCAGCAACAGCATCACTAAGAGGATAGCTGCTGACCTGCTCTGGGCTTCCACAGAGCTCCATTCAGACAAATGGATATAATACCCCATTAACGGTTGGCAAAAGTCTGTCGGTAGAAAGAACAGTTTCTGTGTCTACAGCAGGTAAAGCAGAGCCTTTCCCAAAGCCCATACATACGTACAGGAGGCCCCATGCTCTGAGAAGAGACAAAGGTGAAGGAGCCTGGCTCCAAGGCAGCAGGTGTACTTTACACATCCATTCCTGTACTAGGACAAAATGGTTCTGACCTTTTTCTTGGACTTGGTTACTAACTCATGAAACAGATGAGACCTGATCTATAAATGTTATTTTTATAAAACAACTAGTCCTTTTTTATGGTGTCTAGGAAGAAAAGGGTTGCAAAGAAACTGAAGGAAGAAAGGAAGAAAAAAAAAACTAGGAAAAAAGAGGGCATAAGTCAAACATAATATTAAGAAACAATAACAGATCTTCATGAAGTCACTGGCTTACTCCAGTTCCTACCTTTCAATAACTGGATTTGGTCTCTAGGTACAAACAATGTCTTGACAAGTTTTTTTTTTTTTTTTACCAAGTTTTCAATTTTCTCCTTTTTAAAAAACATTTAAAAAAAAAAAAAATGTTCTTCACTGGTAAGCCTCAAGAATACCTTCCAGGCATTCTTTAAAATATCTTGACCAATAAATCACTAAGGATGGACCTCAGCAGGTACAGAGTTTGCTCGCCATGTGTAAGGCCCTGGGTTCCATCCCCAGTATCTATAAGCCTTGCTTTGCAAGGCTTTGCTTTTGCTCTGTTTTGTTAGTTTATTCATTTTAAACTAGCCTCATTGTGTAGCCCAGGCTGGCCCTGAACTCTCTTCAGCCTCCTTGGGATTAAAGATGTATGCCGCGGCACCCAGCACTTGTATGTAGTTCAAATGATATGCAAAGTCCATATTTGGCCCAGAGCCTGGTATAGATGCTAAGAATGGCCAGTATTAACTCGTCACACAACTGCTGCTTGAAAGCATATAACAATCGGATAAATACAGTAACATAAACAAAAACCCCAGAGTGAAGGCCTCCTTATGGATACAGCTTATGCAAAGACGCCCAGTCTACTCTTTATTCCAATACTTATCCATGTTTTCAAAAAAGAATTATATAATAAATATATAAAAGCAAGCACATTATAATACTTAACGTGTCTGTGTCTTCCATAAAAAGAGACCCAATTAAAGGGGCCTCAGAGACCACCAGCCTACCTTTTCCTCCTCACTCAGGGGGTCTCCAAGTTCATCCTGAGAGAAATCAAGGAATGCCACAGAGCCGTCCATGGAGCACACCAGGATACCCAACCCGTTCAGAGTCCTGAAAGAAACAGCTGTCAGCAGCCTTGGTGGGACAATGCACCTGAGATGCTCATCCACACCACATGACTGGACCATCCGGATGCTCAGTGAATATTCTGATGAATGCTACAAGCCTAAGGCTCCCTACCTTAGTATAGGGGCAGGAAAAGAGGTGTAATAATCACAGCCTTTGGTGTCCTTTGGGGCTAGGCACCAGTGCAAAGAATTGCAAGCCAAGTTTTGTAAATGTTTTCAATTACTGTTTTATAAATCTTAAGAAGCAGTATTTGCTATAAACCTGAAGGACTCCTACTTTGTCCAAACACCATTTCCCTATAACAAGCCCTACCGGTGGTGACACTCTCCCAGCAGCAGAATAGAGCTGCTGCTGCTGCCTGAGTGGAGTGCAAACAGCATCTTGGGTCTATACTGCTAGGGAAAGGTGAACAAGCAGCCTGGCCCTAATATACCCAAGAAGTCTCATGTTGTAGTAGCCAATGCATATACTAAGGATCCATCTTACCAGGAAATATCCATGATGGACTTGTCAAACAGCTCATGGATAACAACCAGAGGCCGTTTCAAACATGTAAGCTATAGGAAGAAAAAAAGTCAAAATTAATGAACTCACTGAGAACTAGCTCACATACTCAGCTAAGCCATCTTTATAAGCTAGGAACGTAGTTACTTCCACTAACATACATGGCATACTCATCTCAATCCAGACACAACTGCCAAGCC
Source organism: Phyllotis vaccarum (assembly GCA_033318265.1). Taxonomy (NCBI): domain Eukaryota; kingdom Metazoa; phylum Chordata; class Mammalia; order Rodentia; family Cricetidae; genus Phyllotis; species Phyllotis vaccarum. The sequence continues at coordinate 183,165,039 of JARWLC010000002.1, forward strand.
CCAAGCTGGGGAAACCAAGGCCTGCCAGAAATTCACATACCAGAGAAGCTACAGTCTGGAGTGGGGGAAGCTTTGTACACTCATTCATTAACAGAAAAAGCAGAGGATCTACAGAGCACAGCGAGATGGTCTCAGAAAGAACCCAGCTCACTTTCTGGGCACTGAGCTCTGGTCCACTTTCACCAAGGCTCCTATAAATAGTACATATACCATCCAGGCTCACCCTGTATGTCAGAGAGCTCACAAACACACACCAATGTAAACTGCTCTTCATGCAAACACAGAGTAAACTGTTAAACTTCCATGAGGACTTAGCAAGAGTCAAGGGCTTGCTGCTCTTCCAGGGAACTTCAATTCACCTGAACATCAACATCAGGTGGTTCATGACCACGTATAACTCCAGCTCCAGGACTTCCAACACCTACTGGCCACAGTACACATGTGCACATGTGCTCAGATATGATACACATAAGCAAGCAAACACACAGAGACAGAGAGGTACAACGGGAGAAGGGGTCTGGAGAAATGGCTCAGTGGTTAAAGCAAATTTATGTCTCACAGAGCATACATGCTCAGCTCCCAGCACCCACATGGAAGCTAACAATCAACTATAATTTCAGTTCCAGGAGATGGACACCCTCTTCTGCCCTTTACAGGCAACCAGGCACACACATGACACACACACATACATACATGTATTCAAAACACTCATACACATAAAATAAAAATAAATAAATCTTTATTAAAGAAACTGATGAACTTATAAATATTTATTTTAGTCTTCAAAATACAGTATATGTCTGTGGATATCTTTATATTCCACATGCCATGAACATGTCATTGAATAGCCTATGATTATATAATATTCAGCAGGTGCATGTTCACCAGCTAGTCATTCTAACATTATAACCAGTGCCATCTCTCATGCCAGTGTCCAACTACTCTGAATATAGGCCCAAAGCCAAGCCTGGTAAGAATGCATCTGCTCATATGATGATGGGCTTCCTAGTGCCATGGCAGGTTGAAGGAGGCTGACCTACTCTACCTCGCACCTGCAGCCTGGTGTGTAGGCAAGGAGGAGATGCAGCCACCTGACACTTGGGAGAAAAACTGAATCTGAGCTACTGGATCCTATACTAAGTATCTTGACACATCATAATCCTACTTCCAGAAAATAACAACTTTGTCCATTCCCATGAAAGTCTGGAGTATGTATACCTACCTGATCGCAGAATTCTATCCAACTTAAACAATACCCTTTACGGTCTGAGATAAGAGGGACACAAGAAGAGCATGCCATGAACCGCTCACTATAAGCAAAGATCCAGAGTGGGTATGCAGTAAATGCTACCTGAGTCCCTTTCAGCAACTTATTTCTCTGAACAAATTGTAATGCATGTAGCCAGAGGATAACTTCCAAATTTATAACCTCAAATATATATCCTGCTTCTAAGGAAATAGTTTTAATTTGTGTATGTATCTCTCTCTCTCTCTCTCTCTCTCTCTCTCTCTCTCTCTCTCTCTCTCTCTCTCTCTCTCACACACACACACACACACACACACACACACACACAGAGAGAGAAAGAAAGAGAAACTTTCAACATGCTGGCATGCACCTAATGGTTATGACTACAATCCACAGTGAAAGTGTAACTGTCTTGGGTCACAGAACAGCAGTCACTGGTGAAAAGGAACTTAACCTTTCAAAGCCCTCACTTGGAAAACTGACACAGTTCACTCTCAACCCATCACTGAATATATATATGCTGAGACATGTACAATGGACCACACTGAGTTAGGTCCAAAGATGTTTAAGACAGCACTACTGCTATTTGCTACTGCCTATCAAGGAGAGTAAGACATGCAGTCTTAACCAAATGGACAGTAAATGGAGGTACTAATGAATTACATAAAGAAGTCAGTACTGTCAAGCCAGGATGGAGGAGGAGCTAAAGGCCAACTAAAACAACCTTACTATCTATCTATCCATAGCAAAACACATGGACAGTTCATGCCATGCTCAGACAAGAACAAGAATATAATATTCTTAGATATGATATATATGATATATACAATATTATAATACAAACATAACACACAAAAATTTCAAAACCCAGTACACTAAATGAAGGAAATAAACAAAAGATATTTTCACACTGAGCATCCATTTACTTAAGTTCAAGAACAGGCCAAACTCACTCATTTAAGAGGCTATAGGGATAGGGAGTACTCAAGGTGGTTCTGACACTAGAACAAACAATCCATGACAATTCACTTAACTGAATCTTTCAGATAAACATGCTTTATCTGTGTTATATGTAGACACAAAGAACTTCTTAGCAGAAAGCACATATGACACGCCAGCTATGGCACTGACAGCTGAAGGAGGTTTAGGCAGGGTCAGGGCGCCCTCTCTTGGCCACACGCAACCCTCAGTGCTTCTTTCTAAACAGCAAGAGAGCCTGCATGCTTCTGAAAAGGAACTGATCCCAGGTACAGAGTAAGCATTACACTGAGCACCATCAAATTAATGGTCTCTCTCTCCTTGAAGTCCTCCAGACCCACCTTCTTTCCAGCCTACACCTCCCCCTGCACCAAAGCTCAGGTGCTTACCCACACAGAGAGTGAGCGGTCCTTGCTGCCAACAGCACAACAGCAGTATGGGCAGCTGGGCTTTGTAGAACTCCCATTCTTCTGCTTCTTTTTGAAGATTTTTGGGTTGAATTTCTAAAGCCAAACAACCAAGGTTAAAGTAAATAATCAAGTACCAAGATGTCCCTGTGCTTAAGTGTACTGCGTAGTTTTTTGTCAGCTAGACACAAACTAGACTCTTCTGGGAAGAAGAAATCTCAATTGAGAAACAGCCTCCATCAGACTGACCTGATGGGCATTTTCTTGACTAATGACTGATGTAGGAGAGCCCAGCCCACTGTGGGCAGTACCACCCCTGGGCAGGTGGTCCTGGGTTGTAAGCATGCAAGCTGAGCATGCCAGAGAATGCAACCCAGGAAGCAGCATTCCTCCATGGGTCCTGCCCTGACTTTCCCCCAACGATGGATATGCGATCCACATAAATCAAGTTGCTTTGGGTTGTGGTGTTTATTAGAGCAGCAGAAAGCAAACTAGAACACCAAACACCAAAAACACACCAAATGCCCAGTCCACAGACAGGAATCCCACCCAGAGACCCAGCTTGGCACTGATTACACGATTCCACCTTGAAACCTACAACAAGGTATCTTGTTGATGACGCAAATGAATAAAATAAATGCACAAAATGGTAAAATGAAGATTTGAAGACAGCACTACCAAACATTCTATGAAACCAGAATACAAGTCAAGGAAATAAGAACGGAACCAACCTTCTCGATTCATCCTTGCCTGGCAGAGTAAGCCTTAGGGCCTGAGGAGAAGTTGAACTTGCCAGGGGACTTCAGACACCAGGCCTACCCACTGCATCCTTTTTTTTAAAATGAGTGTTTTGTCTACATGTATGCTAGTGAGCAGGAGGCCAGAAGAGGGTGTTGGAGGATCCCTGGAACTGGAGTTACAGATGCATGTGAGCTGCCATACAGGCACTAGGAACTGAACTCGGTTCCCCTGGAAGAGCAGCCAGTGCTCTTAACCAGAGCCATGTCTCCAGGCTTTCACTGTAAAGGGAGGCCTCTTAACTCCCCTCACTGTATTTACCTGACTGATGGACAATGACCTCAGTAACTGGCCTGGAGAGCTGATGCCTTAAGACTGGGAACACAAAGTGGGTGCTGTGCCACCTTAATGGGTGAGAGAGTAGAGCACTAATAATATAAAGAGTGGTTCCTGAGAGCCTAAAGAAGAACAGACACTGGACAAGATGGAATGTGGAAGGTGTGTGTCCTGGGTTTGACTTTCTACAATCACCAATTGGACTATAGGATCCTGGTAAGACGAGTGTCATGTTCTAACAAAACTATTGAGGACCACATAAGAGAGTGGCACAGAGCCACTGGACTAAATATGAATCAGTAATTTCAAACATTTATCAAGAAGGCCCTAGTCTGAAACTAAATACAACATGAACTCTCAACACAAAATAAATTTAAAGAGTTGTATTTTATTTTATTCCTAAAAAATTTACAACATATCACACTTATTTATAATCCATTTAAAAAACATGTAATCAAGCCAGGCAGTGTTGGCACATACCTTTAGTCTCAGTACTGAGGCAGAGGCAGGTGAGCTGAATTCTGTGAGCTCAAGGCCAGACTGGTCTAAAAAGCAAATTCCAAAACAAAGAAAACATTGTAATCAGGAGCCCACTGTGATTAGGCTCTGAATGATCCTGCACTTCTGTCAAACAAACCATCAATCTCTTTTATTCGGTTATTCCACATAAAAAAAGAAAGTGCAGGTTCTGAGAGGTTATTTATAACTCTTTAATAACTTGTCTCAGACACTCTCAAGACATTCTAATTAAAGTCACTCGGGTTGGAGGATATTCTCTCAAGTCTAAAAGATGAGCAATGGCTCTCTGCATACAGGCTTAGTCATAACTCAGTGATAGAGCACTTGCCTAACATGCACAAAGCCTGGGCTCCAACACCACAAAACAGCAAAGGCTGGATGCACACACCAGTACTCTTAGCACAGGCAGTAAACTACATATCCACTGCTGCTGGGCATAAGAAGCAGCACACCATTTCAAGGGTGCCCAGAACGCTCTTTATTCTCAGAAAATGGGTAAGGGAACATCTATGGGTAAACCTGAAAAAGCCTAGTGCCAAGTTACAAAATTCCTAACTAAGACTTAACCCGAAAGACATTTGCCATTTTAGACTTTGGCAAATATAAAACAATCCTACAAAACATATCTTATTTTCCAAAAATAGCCTTAAATATTGAAGCATGCTTAAAATGAAAGATGCATCATAACGTACTGCCTCTCAGAGACCATCACTTGATCTACATGAGACAGTCTTAGAGACTGTGGGAAGTAGGTCCTCCGTAAGCTCAGAAGACACATGCAGGTCACTGCAGTAGACAGCTCAGAATAATAGGATAGCTGCTGGGGTTTCTGAGGTGAGCGACACTCACCACAACGGTCACAGCTTTCCGGTGCCCCACGAAGTCCATGTTGGTCTTCCAGCCCTCTCGTTCGATGATCTGAGCAGTGGGACCAGAGTTATTCATGGCATGGGCAGATACCAGGTAATGGCCATCAGGTGACCAACTAAGCCGGAGTACATGGGTCGTTCCTCCACACTGTAAAAAACATCTGAGCTGAAAAAGACTCCAGAAAAACTCTGGCCTCAAGGATAAAGCAAACTATGACTTACAAATCTATGTTCCCAGGACACACAGCAAATTCTGCCTGAACTCTAGTCTCTCCATGTGGCACAAATGAGTATGAGAACTGTGACATCATCCAGTCTCCACTTACCCATATGACTGAACATAAACCACCAGAAACAGAATCTTCAGAAAGACCATTTCTTAGACCACCAACTCTGCATGGGCAAAATCTATGTGGTCACTGGCCTAATGCTTCTGTCCAGCACCTGTTAGACCAGTACAGAGTATCTACAAAGCATCCTAAGCAAGAAAAAAAGCATTTACAGACACCCATAAACCAAACAGGAATCTGTGCACAGTAGGTGACAGAAATGTGCTAACCACTCCTTTGAGGTTGTCTCCACACTGTAAGAGTAGTGAGGACGCCTGTGAAGAAGAGGTTTGTACAGCCCTTACATACTGTAAGAGGAACAGCAGAAAGGCACTACTCAGTCCTGTGTTAGCCTGAAAGTTGGGACAGGTACTTCTTCATAGAATTACTCTACAAAAACCACTAAGTAGGTCCAAAGCCAAACTCAACATCAGCCTGGGTCACCCTTCAAGACCAGGGTTAAAATCTTACTTCATGGACCCAGCCCAGTAGGAACACCTCCTATTGCTCTGTACAGGATGGCTGTAGCACACTGCCAGGCCTGTCTGAGATGCATGACTCTCCTACAACCAGTCTAGAAATCCAGCTCACGGAAGCCCATGCCTGGCAGTCAAGACCTTTTTAAATTTTAGGTATGCCAGCCACATCCACTACACAAGGCAGCTGTGGGCAAGGAAGGTGAAATATAGCCTTAGTTCTAGACCTAGCCCAGCAGATGCTAATGGCTTAGGGGGAGCTAAATCTGTGATTTTAAGTTTCTTGCTACAATTGTAGTAAGCAAACACTTCATTGTCTCTGCCAATGGTCACTCCTGTGTCCCATGCTTTACAAAGCCTTCTCTTACATAACGCCCTTACCTAGGCTATCTCTGTAGTCAGAACACTACCTTTACCACATGTACAATTCACATGAACATCTGTCTTTCCCATGGGCAATAACCTACCAAGAGAGCCTCCTCCACATGGCTATTCCGTTAGGTGACTCATATAAATTCTCCAAGATAAGAAAGGGTTTCATTCACAACTCAGGTACACAATACTACAGGGACAGCTATAGGGTTCTCTTTAGACAAACAGTCTAACAAAACAGGAAATGGCCCTAAGAATTAACTAATGGGATCAAAAAGCTATACACAGCACAGGAAACTATCAGCACAGCAAAAACAGCCTAGAGAATGAGGAAATCTTTGCTGCCTATTATCCAAACACTATATTAGTATTTAGAATATATAAAGAACTGCAAATGGCTACTGTGGGAAGGGGAGCCATTTTTCTTCAGGAGTATAGACACTGGTAAGGAAACCAGGAGCCAGTAAATACCAACAGCCATGTTTGTACAAACAACCCAAATTAAACTCGAAGGTTAATTTAAAAAGGAAAAAAATCATGAAAATAAAGAGGAAGTTAGAAAGAAGGGTTCCAAAGGAAGCAGGAGGGGGAACAATAATCAAAATATATGTGTATATAAAGCTGTCAAAGATAAGTTTTAAAAATTTTCAAGGAAATGGCAAAACCTAAACACACACACAATCTGCCAATCAATAAAAGGCTAGTAAAATGAAAGATCTCAAAAGAAGAATACTCTTATATACTTTTAAGTGCTTGACATCCTTAGCCATGTAGAAAATGCAAATTAAAACTGCTTTGAGATCCCACCTTACCCCAATCAGAATGTCTATCATCATCAAAAACAGAGGCGGTAACAAATGCTGATGAGCATGTAGGGAAAAAGAACCCTTATTCAAACCTGCTGGGGGTGTAAATAATGCAGCCATTATAGAAATCAGTATAGTGATGTTGCAAAAAAAATTAAAAAATAACACCATATGATCCAGCTCTATTACTCTTGGGCATATGCCCAACTCTATACCCTACCAAAGAGATGCCTGCATATCCATGCTTATTGCTGCATTACTTACTACCCAGATGTCCATGAACCAAAATGAACGGATAATGAAATTATGGAATATACTTACACAAAAAGAAATTTTATTCAGCTGTACCGAAAAATCAAATTCTGAAACTTGCAGAAAAATTGATAGATCTGTAAATTATTAATCAAGGTAGTCTAGACTCAGACAAACATTACATCTTCTCTCATAAACACAGATCCCAGCAAGGAGAGAGGGCGGGAGAGGAGTGTATGTATGTGTGAATATAGATCATAAAACTAGAAAGAGGACCACAAAATGGGAAAAAGAACTGTTCAAGAAGTGAACATTCAACAAAACGCCAGGCATGGGAGCAGAAGGATAAGCACATGAAAATCAGGGCGGCAAGAAGACCAACAATAAATTACGTGTGAAAAGCCATAATGAAATCTAAAAGACTGTATGTTAATTTAAAATATAACAGAATATTCCAAAGCTGGCCATACAATTTTCTCAAAAAGAAAAGATATTTATCACCTAACTCATAAAACTAAAGCTCATTCCCCTAGATGGCCCACACCCACATGGCCTGGACCATGGCTAGCTCCCTCTCTGTTCAAGAAGTTTATCAGGGGCTGAGGCTGTGCCCAGTTACCTCATCAAAAGGCTTTGTGATGCTGGTCTCTAGCTGCCAGTCTAACGTTCTCCATACCTTCAAGCTTCGATCATCAGCTTGAGAGGCAATGTATTTACCAACAGGGTCCCAAGTCAACCCTTTCACTAAACCAGAATGACCTCTCAGAGTCGCAAGAATTTCTGTGAAGAAGAAAAAATAAAAAATGAGTAGGTATTATCTATAAGAAAAACAACACTATATGGAAACTATAAATCGTGATGGCCATGGAATAGACTTGAGTAGTCTATATTGACCAACCCACACTCCATATTTCACTTCCACCAAGGCAAAAACAAACTGAAGAAATGGCTGCATCATGCTGGCCAACAAGTGTGAGGATCACACATTCCCCAAAAGAACAGTAATGACAGCACAGGCTGTAGCCATAGCTGCCAACTGTGACCCCATATCTGCAACAGGCACAGATATTTGTAACCTGAAAAGTCCCTCAAACAATTCTGGTGTGAGCCCTGGATAGACCCATAAGGCCACAGGCCTATCAGTTCAAGGGGGGTCTTTTAAGTGAGTTATTTAGAAGTCATTGCTGAAGATAAAATGGGCTCTAGAACCACATGGAACATGTAGTACCTGACTGTCCTAGAACTCAAGAGATCCACCTGCCTCTGCATCCTAAATGTTGGGATTAAAGGCATGTACCACACGCCCAGTTGTGACAAATGCTTTACTAGTAGTGAACTATAAAACTATACCAAATTGTACATCTCACAATTCTAAATACAAGGAACAAGAAAAGCTACTCTCTTGCAAAACTGAGTTTGTGGTAGCCCACATCTGCTGGATGGTCTCACAGAGATAGTAACTGAGCCAAGGCAGAAGGGTGGCACAGCATATGTGGAGTGCCAACTGTCCGCATGCCATCTTCCTGAACTCTCAAACTCAAGCTCCTACTCAGCTAGTTTGTCTTTAGCATAAATCTCTTTTTAAACATTAAAGTTGATAAGCCTTTTTCTGCTGTTAACCAGTAGGGGGAGCCCCAGACAGACCTGGGAACTTCACAGCATTCCAAATGACGACAGTGTTATCCACGCTGCATGAAGCTAGCCAGGCATCATGGGGAGACCAGGCCACATCCATCACATCTGGAAGAAGACAGGATGCTATGGTAAGATTTCTTACCTGGTGTGCACTTGGGTGATGGTGGGCACATAGCAGCAGCCTTTTCTGTAGGCGGGGTGAACTAACCCTGGGGTTTTCATGCACAGGGACTTTTAGCTAAGTCTGAGACTATAGCAACTACTTTATTTTGCCAATCCGGAAAAAATTCCTACTTAACATTTTTCAATGTGCACTGGAAGTCATCAACTAAATTGACCACAGTACACCACATTGTTTACAAAGCAACTGAGGACACAAGCCTGTGAGAACAACCATGTCACATGGCTTCAAGTCCATGTGTAACCTAACATTTCCTGCATCTGTGGCCTCAAAGCTACTCTTTGGCTTGCTAACTTGACTTTCTCCCCACAAGATGAGATGGCACAGGAACACACAATCAAATCGAGAGCACATGACTATGTGAATATCCTGGAGGCCTGTCCCACTACTGACCTATTGAGCCACAAAACCAAGTCACATGTGTCTCTCACTGCCCTCTCACCCCTCCCTCCCTCCCTCCCTCCTTCCCTCCCTCCCGGGATTGTTGAGATGCAGTCTCATAGTTCAGGCCTAGACACAGAGCCAAAGAGGGCATGACCTCAAACTCCTGATAACTCTGCCTCCACCTCCCAAGTACTTGGATTATGAATATCAACTCTCATGCCCAGCTTATTAACACTCATTTCTTTGTGACTCAGCCTTCTTACCTGTAAAATAATGATTTTTTAAAATCCTACCTTTCTAAGAAAGTGTAAAGAGCTGCAGTACCTAGAACAGAACCAGGTACTTCAAGACACTAACAGTCAGCTGTGTTGGTGCAATAACCATTCTTATCTTGCCCTGGTGTAGGGAATGTGGTCTCACATACTTTACTAACACCAATGTGTGGTACAGTCAATTGTCACCTAGTCCTTTCCATGCAGAAATTGTTTTAAGAAAAAAATATTCAAAGTTTCTAATGCAACTTTTTCTAGTTTTTTAATCTTCACTGGCAGCCTGATGACTTCCCTTCATTGCACTGGGTTTGAAACCACTATTCATATATACTAGCAAACTTCATTTCATGCTCTGCTTAGGACATCTTTGTGGCTTCCTTTGTTTTACCCTAGAGTCTACATAAAATCATTCCTTACCATAAATAGACCTAACTCAATACTAAACAGTAACTCCCAAAGTAAGATTGTTTTGTTGAGATAGAATCTTGCTCTGTAACCCATGCTAGTCTTCAACTCGATATGTTGCTAAAATGACAGATGCCTGTCGCTGCCCATGGCTCTGTAGGATACTTTTCAAAGCCCTCTATGAGCCAGGCATAGAGGGTATAACAAGCCTGGACTAGATACTAAATCCCTGTCTCAACATAAGGAAGACAAGATTTCTATATACATCTATTTCAAAACTCCTTACTAGCAATGAAGATTGTGACCATTTTTTCTTCTTATTAGGTACCTTTTTTAAATACAAGCCTTAATTAGATTACTAGTAAAGAAAATCTATTATCAAACATAGTCTTAATTTGCTCATGTTTTATGGCTGTCTACTGAGAAATCATTCTGAACAGTGGATGTTAACATAAGCGAATTCAATGTCTACTTGAGAAGAAAAGAAGAGCTTAGGTTCTATAGGAGTAGACACATAAGCTCTAAGTTCCTCTAGATGACAAGACCACAGCAAAAAAAAAAAAAAAAAAAAAAAAAAAAAAATCAGGAGGCAGAGGCAGACAGATTTCAGAGTTCAAATGGAACCCAGAAAAGAGATACAATTTTCTTAGCAACTTCTAGACTAATATCACATACATTATCTACTAGCATCATCTATTCAGCTCCCATTCTGTGGGATCTTAATAGTCTGTCACCATCCATCATACTTGCTCATATTCTGCTCTTGAAAGCTGTCCGTTGGAGTTCTAATAAATACTCATTTCTATCTTCTCCTGGCTTAACCATCTAGTGCTTATGTCCTATTTATTTGGGTGCATGTTGTATTTACTAAGGTTCTTCATGAACTTTAAAAACTGCTTAATGGTTACTACAGTGTAAATAGAATCCATTCTCTTTTTGAAAAGTGATGAGTCCTTCAATACAGTGTGGCCACTTCAGCACTGTTTTATCCAAAGTGTACAACTGACAATGCTCTCAGCTGTAAGAAGTATTTATCCACTGACTGTTTGACATCTGTGTCTAGCTTCTCAGAGAATTCACACCCGTAATAATTTCCTCTGAACTCCAGATTTGGAGCTTGTCTTTAAACTATATATACCACTCCTTTCCCTCTGGCTAAGACCAATAAACCTGAGTTTCACCCCTGGTCACTACTCCCACTATCATTCTAGCAATGCCAAGAGAATGATTCTTTCAAAACACAAGGTCTTAGCTTGTTTGAACTTCTCAGACCCGTTGGTTTCTACTACAGTCAATATACCCACAGCCATGCTGAGAAACCTTCCAAGACAGATTACTCAAATACCCTTGGATCTTGATTCCAAGCTTCCAACTTCAGTCAGTAACACCCATTCTCAACTCTAACAGTAGTCCAGACTGCCTCTCCCAAGAATGCATTCCTTCTACCACTTTTCTCTGCCTTTATCCGTTTTTCTCCTAGCCTGATTCAATTCAGCTCTACCCTGTCTTTCTTGAGCACCTCCAGCAACCTTTAACCTAATGCCACCAACAAAACTTACAATTACCAAAACCACCAAAGGCTTCACAGTTGTTAAGTCCAAGTCAATCCTCACTTTATCTCAGTAAACAGTCTGTTCAATTGTTACACACACAAACACACTTTTTAAAAATAGGTCAAGACATCTTTATTTGCAGATTTTTCTACATATTTTTATATAAATTTTAAATTCTCACCAGTAAACTCTTGGATCTGGTTACTTTCAGCAAAATGGTAGGAAATACAAAACTAAACATCCCACATCAGTAGTCTTCCTATGTAACAATAACAAATATGGTAAGAAATAAATCTAAAAAACAATGCCATTCACAGTGCCACAAACATGCAAACAACAAAACTCTGAGAACAAACCTGAGGATGGGAAGGGAACATTTTTCTGTTGCAACTGGGAAATTATCTATGCTACTTCATTTAACTTAGAAAAATACATAAATGGGAGTTTAGATATTACCATTGTAACTTAGAGGTGAGTATGAAGCTGCCAGGAAGCTCTTCCAGCCACCACACAGCAGACTTTAGGGGAGCCTGGGGTTAGTATAGCAAACTTTGTAACCCAGGGGCTTTAAAAATATTTATTGATTGATGGTGGTATGTATGTGTGCCTACGGGTCCCTATGGGACACCACATGCATGAAAAAGCCCACAGAGGTCACCAGATCCCCGGAAGCTGGAGTTACATACAGCTATGAGTAACTAGGAAGTGAATCAGGGACCCTGGAAGAGCAGTCGGTACTTTTAGTCACTGGTACATCTCTCCAGCCCTGTGACACGGGTTTTTGTTTGTTTAAGTTTTTGCTTTTTTTTTTTTAAAGCCAACACTCAAGCTTCATTCTGAAAGTGTGCCATCCTTAATGAGTGGTCTCAAAGCTGGGGCCCCAAAGCTACCACCTGCTCCCTCTACCACCGCTAGGGGCTTCCTGAATACCCAAGCACAAGTCCATACTCCATGGCCATCTTCTTTGGCTGTTTTCTCTACCTAGATGGCCACATGCCTGTTTTCACGTCTCTCCTTTCAGGTCACCAAACTCAGTAAAGTTTAGCTGGGAGATGTTCGCAAAAGCACGTTCCCCTCCTCACTGCTTCCTAATACTTGTCAACTGTTCCCATGGTTCTTTCCCTGGTGCCAATCACACTTATTACATCACCAGCTTACTGTCCCTCCTTTTTAGTCCTCCTCCTGCATGACCATTAAACCCTGTGCATACCACACAGCGAGCAAGCGCAGGATCTCACTAGATTACATAAGCTGGACTTGAAATTTGACCTTCCTGCCTCAGCCTCCTAAGGAGCTCATTACAGGTTCTTGCTGCTAGGTCTACCTGTCCTTTTCATAAGCACTCCTTAAGGGAAGCACAGGGTCTAGAGCACAGCATATAATGAACTAACTATTACATGAATGAGTGATTATGTTAAGAATAAGCAATGTTTTATTTACTTTATTTGTGAATTGCACATCTCTCAAAAAAGATTGTGAAGCCAAACATAGTGGTTCAAACCTATAATCCCAAGATTCAGGAATCTGAGGGAAGATTATAAACTTGAGGTGAGCCTTAAGGATAAAAATTCCAGAGGACCTTGGTGAAAGTTTGCCTCATGCGTAAATGACAACCTGTGATGACAGTGTACACCTGTTACCCTACTCAACTATTTAAGATGCTAAAGTAGGACTATTTGACCTAGGAGATCAGGGCAAGACTCTTAAAAGGGGGGACAAAAAGAAAGAGGGACACCTGGAGTTATAGTTCAGGCAGGATGCCTGTTTAATATGCTAGACACTGAGTCAATGCCTAGCACTGTAAAACTTTTTAATAAAAAATCTTTTTAAATAAGTTAAGTCAGAGATATCATATATCATGTATTTCTTGGTAATATTATTCCTGGGCATACCAATTTTTTTATATAATTGAACATGAAGCTTGTTTTTAATCATGAGATATTCTATGTGGCTATTACTAATAAAAGGCACATGAGAAAACCAAATGACTTACTTTAGTAGTTTTAGGTTTTTCTAATGCTTTATCTTACTGCTGAATATGGCATGCCTACCCTCTTCTGACTTTTATGTTCCTGTACTCTAGCCTCCAGAGCAAAGTACATAACCAAACACATCCTATCTATTCTTAATATAAAAATATTGAGTTAGACTTAACTGTGAACTGAAATATTTACCTATTTGGGTTTTTGTTCGTTGGTTTGTTTTTTAAATGGGGCCTCACAATGTAGCTCTGGCTGTTCTGGAACTCACTACATAGACCAGGATAGCCTCCAACTCCCAGAAATATACACACCTGCCTCTGATTGCAAAGTGCTGGGGTCAAAAGTGTGTTACACCACATCTGGCTTTCTCTGTTTGGTTTCTTAAGATAGTCTGACTATGCACCCCCAGCTGACCTCAAATTCACAATCCTCCTGCTGCAGATTCCTGAGTTCTGAGAATCATAGGAATGTGTCACCAAACTCAGTTTGCCACTAGCTTTAAAGTCACAGGATTCTGTCATGTTAGAAAGTACTCTGTTAAGCACCTTTCTAAAGCCATAATTATTGGAGACTAATGACTAACTAGTCATTCTTGTTAGAAGACCTAATGTGACTATGTAGTTATTTAAATCTACTAGTAGGTTATAATAGATTTCCAGCTACTCAAAATACTTCTATATGGATCAATTTTAATTATTATGAGTAACTTTTCGAATATTGTATTCTTTTAGTATTGCTATTGATGTTTCTATACTCATTCAGGTTATTTTTGTTTTACTATTATTTTCTATTACATTTTAGAAATCAAGGGCTCTATCTTGCTTTGAAGAATAAATATTTCTATGTTCTGTAAAATGTTTCTCAAAAAACTTGAAATAATTTATCTATAAGTAATTTAGAACTAGGAGTACTGGGCAGCTAATAAACCCAACAACTTTCAAGACTAAGGCAGGTGGACATTATGTTCAACACTAGCCTGAATTGAGTGAGTTGAAGCCCAGTCTGGGTACCATTGTGAGGCCACATCTCAAAAATCAAAAATTAAAAGGGTAAGGAATACAGCATGAGAGAGTATATATGAGGCAACAGATCAAATCCAACTTTCTCACAGAGCATCAATTAAATTGAGTTTGGGTTTTGCTTTGGTTTGTTTTGTTTGTATGTTTGTTTGTTTTGGAGGGATGGAGGTTATTCTGGTTTTTTTGTTTGCTTGCTTGTTTCTGAGACGGTCCTGGAACTCATTCTGTAGTTCAGGACCACTGCCAGCCTGATTCTGCCCTCTTCATTTTCCCCAAAAACCCAGTGCCTTCCTACTCATTTATCTCTGCTTTTCACTAACATGCCTTCCCAAACCTACTAAGAACCAGTGAATATAAGTATGAAGTCTGCCACTTGAAGGCAGCCAACCAATTTACCTGGTAAAGGACACTCAGGGGTGTTGGCACAGGGGAGACACACTATAGCTCACATTATAGCTCAGCCTGACTCTCAGGTTAAAGCCCCGTGAAAATCCTCACTTGACATCCTATCTAATCTTAGACACCCTTTTAGGTACTTGTGCCAAGCTCCAGTGAGGCATAACTAGACTCCCTGTAAGGTGTTATGGAGTGGTAAGGGCAGGTGACACATTTTTGTTGTCATCATTACTGTTTTACTTCTCAAGGATGTGCAGTCATTAGGGTTCAATTGTTAAGAAATTAATTTAGCCAACATGGTAGTGGCACACACCTTTAATCCCAGCACCCAGGAGGCAGAGGCCATCAAACCTCTGAGTCTGAGACCCACCAGTCTACACAGTAAGTTCTAGGATAGACAGGGCTACATAGAAAGGTGCTGTCTCAAAAGAAAATAAAACAAAACTTCATTTCAGCTTTTGGAAGCTAATGAGATGACTTAACAGTTAGGAGCATATATACAGCTCTTGTAAAGGACCCAAGCACAGTTCCCAGCACCACACTGGACAACTCAAAACTGCCAGACCCAGAGGATCTGACGCCCTCTTCTGACTTCCAAGGGCACCTGTACTCATGTATGCATAGCCACACACGGACACATTATTTTTTCTTTGGTTGATTGTGGGTAGGTGAGGTATTTTTTGTTTGTTGGTTTGGTTTTTCTGAGACAGGGTCTCACTGTGTAACCTTGGCTAGCCTGGAACTCACTGTGTAGATCAAACTACCCTTGAACTCATATCGATCTGCCTGCCTCTGCCTTCTGAGTACTAAGATTAAAGGCATTCCTGGCCTGAATACATAATTTAGAGTAATATCTTTTAGAAAAGAAGGGAAGGCTAGAAAGCTGAGTCAGCTGCAAAGAACACTAGCTACAACTTCAAAGAACCCTCATTGTGGCTAACAATCTTCTCTTACTCTAGTTCCAAAGGATCCAACATTCCTATTCTGGCTTCTACAAGCACTGTGCACATGAAGTGCAGAGATAAAACAGGCCACAAAACATCCATACACACAATATAGAAATAAATATAGTCTCCACAAGTATCTTTGAGAAATAAGTTACAAGGACTTACTGAGCACATACACTATGACTGAAGGCTCAACCCTAGCAGTTTGGCTTGTTCCCTTTTGCTTTGGGTGTTTCTTCCCCCACCCTCAAAGCCATCCATTCCACACTGAACTGATGCCCACTGTCATAGCCTGCTCTCTTACAGTCTCCACAGAGAACACTGGCTGACTGTACAAGCACCTGGTCATTTTCTATGAACTGGCCTCCCATTCTTTGCTCCCCTTCCCAATGACCCCACTTTAATGTGAACTGCTGGGACAAGCTCTGTCCCCGGAGTCGTCGAGTGAGCATGCGCTGTCTCCTGCTCCAGCGCTTGTGACAACTGACCTGTGCTGCTCCCTGCTATGCCTCTCAAAACCAGGTATGCTTTATAAACTAAAAATAAAATTAAAGGTCTCCACCTCGATACTTGCACCCAACCGAGCCTTGTCCTTTCTGCTGCCCACAGTCCCTGCTGGGCAGGACTGCAGTCTTCAAAGAAATCTAAATTGTACAGGTGTGGTTCCTGCTATCAGGTCCCTAAAGTGCTGATTAAAGACCAATCTTCCTCCTCTTCAGCTTAAACCTATAAAGTGGGGCTCTTTCCAAACTAAGCCTATTTAAACCATCTTATAAACATACTCAAAGTCAAGTTTAAAAAGTTTCAAATAGGACCAGTGAAATGGCTCAATAGGTAAAGTTATTTGCTCTCAAGCCTGACAAGCTAGCTTCGATCTCCGGAATCCACATGGTAGAACAAGAGAACCAACTCAGGCAAACTGTCACCTCTATATGTTTATGGTAGTAGATAAGCTCACACATACATAATAATGCATGTATGAATGTATGTATGTAAAAAGAAAACTTTCCAGTGGGCATCTACATACAGGCTTGTTTCTCAGGAATAAATAAAATGTGTTTATGTACTTAGTGATCCAAAAGTGAAGGTACTCCTGCATAATAAACAGCAGAGGATGTATGCTGTATGCTAAACGTATTCACTTACATACTATGAGAGTGGGTGTAGGTAATTTAAATGCAGGTGGAGGCAGGTGGTATGGCCAGTGACTACATAAACCTTAATGGGCAATTAAGGGACAAGTGGTGATGGGAAAATCCTGGATAGTATATTAAGGACCAAATAGTGCCAAAGGGACACAGTGGTGCTAGTGATTATCTTCCAGGGACTCACTCACCCAGACAAGTAGCCCACTTACCACCTGAATGACTCCGAAGGATGGAGAGACATCGCCATTGCTCGACATTGGCAAGCTTACCACTGGAGCCAAACACAGTGCTGGGCCCAATGTACCTGTGTGAAAAAGGCATGTACTCACGGAATGTTCCAGTCGCTGCTCAGGGATGTTCCCTGTAGCACAACTTATCATAGCAAACAGAAAAGACACACCAGACAGTAGCTAAAAGCACCAGGTTGTTAAACAGAAGGTGTGGCACAGTGGTAACATGATCAACCCAGTACTTATACAATGTTACTCAGCCATTACAAATCTTCAACAGAAAATTTTTTAAGATAAAGTGACATTATCTACAATATGATACCATTACACAGAGTAAAAAATACATGCAACATACATTCTATACATGGAATAGAGCAAAGGGATATATGTCAGAAAAAAAAATCTTAACCAAGGCTTTCTTTAGGTGGTACAACTGTGAGAGATTTCTAGCCTTTATATTTCAAAATTGTATAGTAAATGTTATTTATGTTAGCTATTTAAGATAGGATATCACAAATAAATAAGCAAATAAATAAATAAATACCCAGGCATAGTGATGCATACCACCAGTAAGCTCAGCACTCAGGAGGTATAAACAGTAGTATTAGAAATTCAAGGTCACCCAAGGGCCTGGGCTACATGAGTCCCCGCCTTTATAAAAAGTAATAACAACAATAATCCCAGCACTAGGGAGGCAGAGGCAGGCAGGCAGTTCTTGAGTTTGAGGCCGGCCTGGTCTGCAGAGTGCACTCCAGCACAGCAGGAAACCCTTCTCAGGAAAGAGTATCAACTGCATCTTTATTTGAAGACAAGGTCTCACTCACTATGTCACCCTCAACAATCTCAAACTCCCGGGGTCCCTCCTGAATAGCTGGGTCCACAGGTAGGAGCTGCTATGCCTGACTCAAAAAGAAAAAGAACAATATTTTTAAGTATTTTATAATGAATTAATGCCCTGACTTAATAAGTAAGAGAGAAAAATCACAAGAGTCACAGATTCCTTCCAGTTGAAGTGTGCAGAGCCTCTTGTAAAGCTGCACTTTCCCAGACAGCTCATGATGCAATCAGGTGGGCACAAGAGGAAAGCATGACTCTGTCCTCAAAGTCATGGCCATGGTTACTCAGGCTCAATAATGATGCTGGGTCTGCCCAAGTGGCCCAGCGTCACATGGAAAGTTTATTGTACCAGGACCCACTTTGCTCAGAGATAAAGAAAAAATTTCCTCAGATGATCCTTGGTTCATTTGGGTACAGAGCAGGAGGTGCCACAAGGCAAGACTACCACAAAACAAAGAAAGAAAGTGGGCTCTGGAATTCCAGCCTCAGTTCCATCAGATTTTACCCATGCTTGTATAAGAGGGTTCCGTGTGAAATTTTATTTAAGTAATGAAACAAGGAAAGTCACAATGTCAACAGCTTTGAAAGAAAACTCTTCTTTCTGAGGTAAATCTTGTGTTCCTACAAGAGAGCAGCTGACCAGGCCAGCAGGCAGAACAGAAGCCTCTCAATTCATCAGCCATTAGGCTTCATTCTGACCTACAGGGACTCCTTAATACTTATTGGGACTTCTATGCCATGATGGGAGGTGACTTTGATAAAGACCAGCAAAGAAGCTTCTAGAAATTAAATGTGAAAAAGGAAAATGATGCTTACGTAGCCCGCTTCCACACCATTATCAGTTTGTCATCTCCCCCAGAAGCTAAATACATCCCACTGTTTGACCACCGCACACAGTTCACACATGCTAGGAAGAAAAAAAAAATAAGGTGATGAAAATCCGATAGGCATGCTTATTGGCATTATACAGAATCTGCAAGAAGTAAAAGGTTTATAAAACTACCGAATCTATTTATGGCATCTACTGTGTAAGAGTCCCAGAGAAACAATTCAGTTAACACTAATCTTGTGTTATAACAAATGACCAGAATAGTCTAGAGGGGAAATATGCATAATCTAAGAATTGTGCTGAATGAAACAGGCAGCAGGAAGCTTATTTCTATGAACAGCAATAAACTTCATTATTTCAAAAGGGTTGTTTATTGATGAGATGATTTCAATAGAGATTATTCTTAAAATGAAACATGTACTAGGAAGACCAAGATACTTTTTCCAGAACTTTCTAATAAGCTGCTGGGTAGAAAATATAGCTCTTAATAACCTCCAGAGCTAGACATTTTAAATTTGGATTTTCCAAAGTTGTCAGCAGCACAGGAGACTAACTGACTCTGTGTGTAGTTAAACTAAGTCCTCCCCCTCCCCCCAAGGCTTCTGCTGAGTTAGAGCCTCCAGGAGCACACACAGCTCAATCTTCAGAAGATATGAAATATGATAGACCCTAACAAAGTTAAAGCCAATGCACCGCCTGTGAGCACCTTAGGCTCTAGACCCAGTGACTCTGAGAGACCTGTTGGGAAGGTAAGAACACACAAGCAGAAGGGCCTAATATCCAAACACCTTTAACTGTCAATAGGACTGCAGCATTGCATACAACAGGGAAGGAAAAACATGAAATTGTTCTGGTCTAAAGGGTCCTGGCAGAAGAGACTCTTTCTGACACAGCACCAATCTGAGACATCTGGTGAGCTTTTTCTTGTATCTCTTCCCCAGAACTCTACTGTGTCCAGGTCGCTGGTCCCAAAGCCCCATGGAATCAGGCAGTAACGACTCATGAGCAGGAAATCACCAGAGGTACCTGCAGACTGTCCAAAGATGGTTCTGTGGGCGGGCCGAGTCTTCTGCCGATTAACTCACCCAGGTGTGCAGCCAACATCTGTGCCTTCAGACAGCAGGCCGAGGGGAGTTAACGCCGCACGGGGCCTTATCTTTCTAATTACAAACATATGTGCTAACCTTGGGCACTCTGCCAACACGCAAAGCCTGCAAAGGGCCACTCTGTAATACCTAAGTGATTGTCCATCTGGCAAAGCATCTTGGGAATATTTTCATCCTTCTCATCATCCTCCTGGAGGACTGGCGACATATTCCAGATCACAACCTTCCCAGAATCCTGCCCTGGAATGAAGGAGCAAAAAATGCTCAATATGCAAGGAGTGGATATTTGAAACTGGTAACATTAACTATAGAAAATGCTCACTTGGTTTCTATAATCGTACTTGACTAGATCTAAGCAGACTTATCTTGAATTCGTGCTGTAAATGACATAAAAAGTAAGGAAAAGAACCAAGGACCTAAAGAGACCCAAAAGAGGGAATTTAGTAGTAGCTGAGGCCAGTCTGAAAAGAATGCAAATCAGGAGGGACAGAGTCCCTGTCTGGCCTCTGAGGTTCTCATTCCTATCCAGAACACAGATCCTCATCTACAAAACAAAGAGGGCAAGTCATTGCCCAGGCCTCTTTCAGGCCTGTGCCTGTACCCTGAGGGAAAGGAGAAAGAGCAGACCCTACCAGGGTCTCCCTCCCCTTCAAGGTGCTGCCTGGATCCGGTGGCTATTTCCAGAACTGACTGGATGCTTTGAAACCCAAATTTGAGTTTTGTCCTGAACACGGGAGAAGAGGCTCATTACCTTCTTATTTGCCCTTCGCAGTCACCTATAGATAGAGATCAACCAAATGAGGGAATTCAGAAGGGTCATAAGCTCTTGCCAGCTGTGCTGAAAAAAACTATCCATAAATTTTACTAAATTATTTTGTTTGCTTTCTATCTCCATAACACAAATCATGAGGGGTAGGGGGTAATGAATGTCTGGAATGGATGTTTCAAAGTAGTTACAAAATGCTTAAAATCTCCTCTCAGCCAATATGTAAAAATATTGTCTAAATATTTCTCCTAGACCTGAGAAAAGTCACCTCAACCATAACTTCCTTGCACCTGTCTCTGGGTGAATGGCCTACTATGAACCCTTCCAGCAGCACCTGGAGGTACGAGATGGGGGCCCTGAGTGAATGCTATTTCTTACCACTATAAACAAAGCTTGGTTTCCTGGCATAAAAATAGTGTTTGCTGTCTTTCCAAAGCATGCTGATAATGCTATGGATGATATTTTTAAATGCTCTGGGCATTCTTTCTTGCTCAGTAACACAGTCAAATCACTTTGACCAGAAAAAACAGTTTAGCCATGTACTCTTCTTTCCAACTGAAGAGAACACTGACAGAATCCTTGCCTCTGAAGCTGATGGGGGGGGGGGGGGGGGCTTGCCAATTTGATCTAATAACCCTGGGTGTAGAGACATAAATTCATTCTAACTTTAACTTAATTTTAAAAAATAGAAATTAGAATAAGCAGCTTCACAATATTTTTAAAGATCATCTTACAGACCCCCAAAACTGTTATTCTTCAAATAGTATTTCACTCTGTAGTCTAGGCTAGCCTAGCTAGAATTTATATCTTCCTGTCTTCCAAGAATTGAAATCATCACAGGCCTGTGCAACCATATCCACTCAAAAAAAAAAAAAAAAGTTTGTAATTTAATCTGTCCAAATTGTGCATTTTAAACTAAGTCACAGCTAATCATGGATCACCGGGAGAAGCAGAGCATAACACGGAAGTGATGTCCATACTATAAACATACCTTGTCCTCCAGTTGCAAACTTGGTCCCATCAGGGTGAATATCAACTGAAAATATCGGCTTTCCTAGAAACAAAGAAAAACACATCTAGCTTGGCTAACTAGAAAACAACAAATTCTCATTTTTTAAATATTGATTACTCAAATAATATCTCTAATTTTTATACCTAGGGGAAAAAAACAGGCTACAGATAATAAAACTATGAGTAAGAATGGAGAATCTAAGAGCTGCAGGTAGTCAAAACTGCTGGAGCCTTGCTAAGCAATATAGACAGATGAAAACCCAACAGAGACATCATCACCAAGGGACCTGAATCTATGAACTGTCTGCAATAAGAGCTCAAGTCACAAGCTCCTGTGACCTAAGGACTCTCCATTCCTTCTGGGTGGCTAGCTATCATGAGCAAGCCCAAGGCCCTTTACAGCCTAGGGCCCTTCCTTCCCTTTGGATTCCTCAAAGTGGTCCTCTAAGACCATCTGTGTAGCAATTACTTGAGATAAAGCTCTCCATCTCAGAGGGAATCTCTTAAGATTCAGAATGTTCTAAAGGGAGATGAAACATTCCACATTGCAGGTTAAGTTTCTTAAAACTAAGAAAGTAAATAATAAAAACTTTAGGAAATCCCTGAAACTAAAAGACACACTAGCTCCCTTCCTCCTCAAGTTTATACAAGCAGAAAGGCCTACTGAGAGACTTTCAGACTAGACTAGCTGCCTGGAAGAGGCTCAGACCAACGAGAGATCCTAGAAGAAAGACTGCCTGCAGGCTATGTGGTGGTGCACTCCAGGTTTCCAGCTTTCATGAGCTGCCACCGTGGGCTTTTGGAGATGCAGCTGTCTTCCATAATCTTGTATGCAAGACCCCGCCCAAAGGGGAAAAAAATGTTACTGATTCACCACGTTGGACTTATGGATGGCCACTGGTTCCCTATATGGGGTAAACAGACATTTGTCCACACACCCCTAGGAGTAGTGTCAGACAACAACACAGAGTCCACCTTCTCAGCATTTTCATCTAGACCTCTGTTAAAGTACATGCTCACTTCCTGAGGGTAAAGAGTTAAAGCAGGTTCTTAGAAACCACAAAGGGTCCCTGTGGACTCAAGCCTGGCTGAGGAATTTATGGTTTGCAGGGTAGACCAAGTCAGGCAAAGAAACCAAAATCAAGTAGTCTGTGGAAGGTACTTTAGGACCTTGTGTCTGTGTGGGCATTGGTCCATTTCCCTGGTCAGCTTGCAGGGCCAAAAGTACAAAAGCTACATGAGACATAGTAGTTGCTACTGAGCTCCTACTACATCTGTGAGTGACAGCTTAGAAGTGACAGTCAACTGAGCAGCAGTAACTACTGTTATAAACAAGAGATGAAAGGTCATCAGCTCTACATGACTCATCAAGTAAGGTGTAAGCCCACAGTGTGTACCTGAGGGAAAGCTGTAAACTGCCAGGATAGCCATGCCAGTGTGGAAAATACAATGTGGAACCCAAAGGCAGTAACCAATATGGGTCCTTGGTGATATCCCTTGGCATCATCTTCCAGAGTTATATCTGTCAATTAAATCAAGTATGAACTCCCACAACACAGGGAAATATATTTCCATTCTATTGTCACTAAGTGGTAGTGGGAGAAACAGCTGTGTAAGAACAAGTGTGCCAAATACAAACAGACCTTTGGAAGTGGGAATCACACTACCTGCTCCGTGGTCCGCTGAATTCCAAATTAACAGACGCTAACACAATAAACCCCTACCCTTGCCTAAGTCCCCTTAGTGATCTCCAGGCTAATTGAGAGCCAGAACTCTAGCAAATTTGGCCAAGCTTCTAGACAAGCAACACACACAGCAAACTCAGTCCTCATTTTCTCTCACACGGACTACCCCTTTCCTCTTAGGCTTCATGAGATAAGCCCTACACAGCTCACACTTTAGATAACACTGAAGGAACAGACTTGGTGGTGGGAGATGAGAGGACTTGGAAGTCAGTCTTCCCCCAGATTCCAGACACAGAAAATTGTAATTAGTTTTGTCTTATTCTTCAAGAAAAGAAGCCATGGCCTACCAAGATGGGTCAGGTAAAAATGTTTTCCGCCAAGCCTGACAACCTGAGTTCAGCTGCTAGAACTCACACAGTGGGAGAACCAACTCGGGAAAGTTGTCCTCCGACCTCCATACACACACTGGTACATGAAAGCAAACAGATACATACACACTCAATCATACATACATGCACACGCAATCATACATACATGCACAAACAAATGTAAACCCACATTTTTAAAAATTAAAAAAAGAAAGAATGCAGAAAACTACACAGTGACATAAAACATAAAGAACAGAAAGCCCCACCAGAACTCTAGCAATGTTGCCGAAGTGTGGCAGTTTGAATGTAATTGGCCCCATAAACTCACAGGGAGTAGCACTATTAGATGTGGCTTTGTTGGAGTAGGTGTGGTCTTGTTGGAGTGTCACTGTGGAGGTGGGCTTTGAGGTCTCACATATGCTCAAGCCACACCCAGTGTCTCAGTTGACTTCCTGTTGCTTACAGATTAAAATGTCTAGCTCTCAGCTTTATCCTTAGCACATCTGCCTGCATGCCACCATGATAATAATGAGCTAAACCCTCTGAAGATGTAAGCCACCCCAATTAAATATTTCTCCTTTCTGAGAGTTTTTATGGCCAGTCTCTTCACAGCAATAGAGACTCTAGTGAAGATGGCAATATCTTTTCTTCAGATCAACCTGAACTAAAACACTCCTGCATACTCATCACATACCATTTCTTCTCTAAGGATCTGCTTCCAGATCACCCCTAAAAAGCCCACACAAGACCCTACTGAATAACCAGGCACAGAGTCACACACCTTTAATTCCTGAAATTGGGAGGCAGATGCCAGCTGGTCAACAGTCAGTAGCTCAGGGTTGTGATGCTGAGGTTCAATCTCTAGCGCCAACAATAACCAATTTTAATAAATCAATTGACCATGTTCTCTCAGGCTCCCAAGTTTATTTATTATTGTGGCCTCTGTTTTTATGCCAATTTCATATTGTTTTGATTGCTATAGCTTTGCTTTATTTCTATTACAAAGTATAAGATCTCCAGCTTTATTCTTTTAAGGTTATTTGGTTATTAAAAAATCCTTAGAGCAGGGCAGTGGGGGACATATGCCTTAATTAGAGAACTCAGGAGGCAAAGGCAAGTGGATCAATGAATTCAAGGCCAGCCTGGTCTACAGAGTGAGTTCCAAGCCACCCAAAGCTACACAAAGAAATCCTATCTTAGGAAGAAGGGGAGGGGAGGGGAGGGGAGGGGAGGGAAGGGGAGGGAAAGAAAAACAAAAAAGTCCTTAAAAAATTGCTTAAATTCTTTAAGAATTTTTAGAAGTGGCTTTTCTCCTGGCAGAAAACAGTATCAGAGTTTTGATAAGAAATTATACTAAACTTGTTTTGAGTATTTGTGTTGTTGTTGTTGTTTGGTTTTAGAGTTTGTTTGGGTTTGTTTTGTTTTTTTTTTTGTCTGTTTTTTGTTTTTTGGCAGGATCTTACTATGTAGTTCTGGCTAGCCTGAAACTATGTAGACCAGTCTGGCCCTGAACTCACATTACAGGTGCATACCAGCACTCCTGACTTACCTCCACTTAGTTCTACATTTTTCAGTATTTGTTGAGCCATGTTCTATTGGGCACTTCCTGAGGCAGAATGCAATGAGTGAAGGCTTTAAACTTACCCAAAGTCCAATTCCCAGGACATTCACAGCATGTTTCAGGCTATTCTTCCCAGTGAGCTGTTAAGTGTATAAAGCCCAGACAGAGAGCTGGGTATCATGATGTGAACCTACCAGTCCTGACAAGGAGACCATTTAATAGGGAGAGGGCTGTATGTTCTAGACTCCTTGAAACTCAGGAAGTAAAAGATAAGTTTCAGTCTCACTGAAACTGACCAGCTAAGAACTGCTAAAAAAACACACACACACACACACACAAAATACTCTCAGCTCCCTGAGCTACCTACAGTTCATGCAGTGACTTAACTCCTGGCCTCCAGCTTTCAAGAGCTATCACTCTCACTAGTTCGGGCTTCTGGAGATCCAGCTGTCTTTAGGTCATTCCTGCTCCTCTCAGTAGCCCTTCATCTATGCTCTTTTAAATAACACCAAAAACTCACTGCTTTACCAAGCTGGACTCTGATGGTATGTCCACCTCAGTCTGTTGATTCCTTAGCTGAGTTGAGCAGAAATGTGTTTACGTCTCCCCAGGAATAGTGTGTCACATAGCACAGTGGTAGAAGAAAACTGAAACCGTAAGTTGCCCTGACTTTCAATGCACCCTGTGGTAAACATTCCTACACCCTACACACAAAACTGTTAAAAAAAAAAAAAAAAAGTAAAACTAATACACAAATCAACGAATTGGGCCTCATTAAAAATTAGCCTATGTACACCAAGGGATACTACCAATAGAATGAAAGGGCACGGTAGAAAGCATTTGCAAATGACATCTGATAAGAGATTAGTACTTGCCCCTCAAAAAATGGACACAGAACAGGAAAGCTTGGCAATTAAGAACACTGGTCAATTCTTAGCACCCATGTGCTCACAAGCATCTATAACTCTAGTTTTAGGTGATCTGACACTTTCTGGTTTCTGTAGTGCACAGACATACATGCAGGAAAAACACCCATACACATAAAAATTAAAATTAACATTTAAAGCAAAATATGGACAGAGATCTGAAGAGATGGTTCAGTGGCTAAGAGCACTTGCTGTTCTTTGAGAGGACTTTGAATTCAGTTCCCAACACTGGTCAGGCAACTGACAACCATCCATGACAACTATAGCAACTCAATCATCCGCTCCAGATCTTCATCCACAAATAGCTGCACTCATGAACAGACACATACCTACACATAATTTAAAACTAGTAAGAGCAACTTTTTAAAAAATAATAAATATGGCCTTAAACATATATTTTCCCATAAAAACATTAATTGCCGATAAGCAATAAAAAGATGCTCATTCTCTTCACTCCTGAAATCCAAATCCTAACAAGGGATCTATCACGTCACTTTAGTCATAAGGAAGGTTACTATGCAGCAAGCTAAAAATGACAACTACTGAAAAGAACATGAAGGAAATGAAAACTTTGTTGGGATTTCAAAACTGTTAAATATGGCATTATGATATGAAAGTTTGAGAGCTATTAGAAACAATAACTATGATGACCTGGCAATTCTAAGTACATTTCAAAATAACCTGAAAGCTGAGTCTTAAGAAAGTCAGCCTGAAATATATTATAAAGCAAGACCATCTCAAAATACAAACAAAAGTGGGGGGGGGGGGGGGGCTGAGAAGATGGCTCACCAGTTAGGGGAACTAGCTGCTCTTCCAGAGGACCTAGGTTCAGTTCCCAAAACCCACATGGAGGCTCATAGCCAACTATAATTCCATCCTAGGGGATCCAATGTCCTCCTCTAGCTTCCAAGGGTACCACGCAGCTACCTCCTGTTGCTTCCAAAGGTACATGATACTATCAGGCAAAAATACCCAAACATAGAAAATAAAAAAATAATTTTAAAAGTTTATTTAAGACAAAAAAATACAACCATGATCATTTTAAAAAATACAAATAAAAAGGAATGTATGGTAGGTACTTGCCTAGCATAGCATGTATAAAGTCCTGGGTTCAACATCCAGGACTGGAGGGAAGATAGATAGATAGATACATAGATAGTTAGATAGGTAGACAGATAGATAGATGCATGGATGGATGCATGGATGGATGGATGGATGCATGCATGCATATATACATACAGAGAAAGAGAGAATGAGAATTATTGGGGAAAGCCACACCTGTGTTAAGCATTCTACAAAGCCAACTGACCATTAGAGTATCACAAGTAGTGAGCCAAAGTTATCTTGAGCTATATTTAGAACCCTTAATAGCCATATACTTCCCATCTCTGTGTGACCTACAGAATACCTTGACCCTAAAGTCATAGCAAAGAAATAAGAAAAAACATGCAATGATGACCAAGTATGGTGACTATGGTTAGCAACAATGGAGGTACTATAATTTTCTCACAAAAAGGGAAGTATGGTCACAGGATCCTAACTTGAGGTTCCCCTCGAATCCTTCCTGTCTCTAAGCTGTGTGGAAGGCACTTGAGTATGCAGGATGGGACAACAGTGTCGCAGTTTTCATGTCTATCCCTACACTCCTTATAACCAACCTCAATAAATGCAGTTTCACCAATCTGGATGTGTATGAAATTGTTTCTCTGGTCTGTCAGTGCCCCTATCTGACATGAAAAGATACATGTCTCAGTGTCTTCCAAGAAACCCACCCACACTCCCAGTGCCCCTCCAAGACCCTAGTCAAATCAGCCCAGATGGAGTCCCACTGTTCACTTTCTGGCCTCACCTCTTAGGGTTCTCGGCCTTGCCACTGTTCACCACAATGCCATCAGCACTTTTCTTTAAAAAGCCATGCAGTTCTGGTAGATTTAACTAGACTGTGCTTCCCTCATAGGGCACTTTCCATGTCTCTTTCAAGCCCATAGGGGATGCAGCCTCCTCCCTGTAGAAACGAAGTATACTCTAAAGTATGGAGATAATACCAAGATGGCTTCTAACAGTCTTTATATAGATAGGGGCTGTCCTTAGCAAAGTCCACTACATTCAGCAACTGTGCACATAGGAATATAAAGGCCTTGACTCCTTAGTCTGATTTAGGACAATTCAGCTCCATAAATACCCACATAAAACCATCTGTGACTATCAGGTTCATTACCACCTCAATCAAATATAATCATCTCTTGCCTGGATCACCAGAATAGCTTCTTAAGAGTCTCTCAGCTTCTGCTTCCTCTGTTGTGGTACAGCTACTTCCTCCTCCACAGAACCACCTGTGGCTCTCATTCTGCCTCCATTCCAACTCACCTGTTCATAACACTTTTCAAATTCATGCTTGTGTGACTCCCAAGAATGTTCCCTAATAACCCTCCCATGTACAAAACTCTCAAGGCAAGCAACTTTTGCAGCAAAGCATATGCCCGAATATTAACTTCTTACTCACGCTTTTCCCAAAGCATCTTTTATTTATAATTTTCCTACTCCAGGTAGTTACAGTAGCACATATATGTAGTCCCAGAAATGTGGGAGGTAGAAGGATCTCTTGAAGTTAAAGCTGAAATTTTCCTATGCCCATCTCTCCCCAGTGTGGCTTTTGTCTGTCTGCTGCTCCTCTCCACACTGACCTACCTGTTGATAGCTCTTGCTCAGTATGTCTCTTTGCTCTCTGGCCTTATTTGCAATGCTGTTGCCCTTGCTATTTTTCACACAACATACTTGTTATCATCAAACTTCCTAGGCACACACTGATAATTTTCCATCCTTCTAGTTAGTACACAGTAATTGTCACTTGCTAAGCAACTACTCAAGAAGCTCTCTCCCTTTAGCCCTGCCCCCTTTTCTGTGAACAAGATACCCACCCCAGGCTCTCTTTATGGATGGCTTCAGTCTGAGATGCTGTTTATTCCTCCTATTTCTAGCTCTTAGCTCACTCCCTGGCACACAGTTAGCCCTAGTATTTGTCAAATGGGTAAACATTTATTGTATTTTCTGCAGGATGATCTTTGGAAAGTGCAATAGCCCTGACATCTGCTCCAACAAACGTCTATCCTTGGTCCTCAAAAGAGAACTATTGCCCCTTTTGTCTATGGAGCTCTTTTCCAGAGCAATCTCCTCATAAGTTTAGTCTGGCTTATGTCAGTTAATACATCACGCAAACATTAGTTTTAGGAACAAGTTTTGACCTAAATGGGTTTTCTTTTTGCCAGGGGAGGGGTGATCATCAGTCATTTGCTACCTGTTCAATTTACTCATTTCCCTTCTTAAAATAGAAAACTACAAGAAAACGACCTGCTTCAGGGTTCTTAAACTGTAGGCCAGAACCCCATATGTGAGAACCACAAAAAAAATTTAGCAATAATAAAAGGTTTCCAATAACATAATGACCAAAAACTCAAAATCAAACCTGTAGAGGTTCTGAGAGTTACTGGCAGTTCTTGCCTATGTTGCCCTGCACATCACTGCAGTCTCAATTCTAAACACACAATATATATATACCCTTCACTGCACAAGAAATCACAAAAAGTAGCACCCCTTGAAACATCTCAGCTCAAATCCAAAATGATTCTGTTATGAACCATTCTTATACTGTGCAGACAATGTTTTGGCTTACAGAAAAATACTAGTTTGGACTGTGTTGTATTAGAATGTTTGACTTTAAACTTGCTAGTGGAGTTACTGATTTCAGTTTCACAAGAAATCATTTAATGAGTTTGGGCTCAGCATTAGAATAGTACTTCCAACAATTCCAAATGTCCCTAAAGATAGTTCTGCCATTTTGCATTATGTATTTGTAGAAAGTGGTTTTCAGTATTGACAATTATAAAATCAAAATATCAACTCTGAAAGATGGCTAAGATTCTTTACATCACATAGTATCAACTATTCAGCTGATTCAATTCTTCATACAAAAATAAACATATCCATCTCAGTAGTATGTAAATTTGCTTGTCTCTAATAAATGATAACATTATTTACCAAATAATTGTTTTAAAATAAAATTTATTATTAAACATAAATGTTTATGTAAATGTTTGACTTGTATATCTATTTTATATACTTATATAGCCAAAATCACATTTAAAAAAAAAAAACTTCAGGTGAAAGCGATTAAGAGTAGAAAAGTTGCCAGGCGTGGTGACACACACCTTTAATTCCAGTACTTGAGAAGCAGAATTAAGCAAATCTCTAGGCCACCATGGTCTACAAATCAAATTCTAGAACAAAGATTACACAGTGAAACCCTTGTCTTGAAAAACAAAACAAACAAAAAAAGCAAAGCAAGGCTAAGGAGAGTGGAAGGGCTGCTGGGTGTTGTCTGGAGGCCAGGAGCACCAGGCTGAGTGCCCTTGGACAGAGCAGTCATGTCCCACAAACTTACTATTCCCACAAATACAACAACCAAGGAGTTGCAGTACCAGCATGTCATGATGCCCAAAGACATAGCCAAGCTGGTCCCTAAAATGCATTTGATGTTTGAGTCTGAATGGAGAAGTCTTGGTGTGCAGCAGTCAGGAACAGGTGCATTATATGATCCACGAACCAGAACCTCACATCTTACTGTTCCCCGCGGTGAGTACCCAAGAAATGAAGCTGGAGAACCACCTTTCAACCTCAAGCTTTACACAGCTGTCCTTACTTCCTACCATCTTTCTGATAGAGTGATGATGTGGCTTTCTTACTTCACACTTAGATACTCAAAGATGTTCATTCAATACACTGTTTGTATGTGCTGGTATCTACTTTGCTTCCTGAGCTGAGTCACCAATGCCACAACCCTGTCAGATGAGTGTGACCACTCTGTATTCAACAGGCTGTATTTGCCATCTCTTAAAAGTATGTGAAAATCAGATCATGGCTGTTACAGGGATGGTGTGAATTTACTGCTGTGGTTTTTACTATTGGGCATTATATTTACGGTGACTTACGGGTTTATGTTTCAACATATTGGAAACTTTCCATTTTTTCTGACAAAGCTCTTCCATGTTAAAAAGCCTTGATTAAAGGAAGTTTTAATAATCTAAAGCTGTGGTTATAGTTTTTAATTTAAAAAATTTTTTAAAAGTAAAATAACTTAAACCCTAACAGGGCTGCTAAGGTGGCTCGTGGTCAGTAGGTAAAGACACTGGCCTGAATTTGATCCTTGGTTCCCACAAGGTGGCAGGAGACAACTGGACTCTTCAGAGTTCTTCGTTTTCATACCACAATGTGCCTGTGAGCGCGCTCTCTCGCTCTCGCGCTCTCTCTCTCTCTCTCTCTCTCTCTCTCTCTCTCTCTCTCTCTCTCTCTCTTCTCCACAAAAACAGATACATAAATAAACAAAATTTAAGAAGCCCTGACATAAATGAATCCCTTAGATAGTAGCTTAGACAAAATGTTTCCTTATCACTGGAAGTCACAGTAGATTCCACCAGAAAATCTGATCTATAAGAAGACACAGCTAGGAGAAACAAGAAGTCAAGGGTAGTAGCCACCCACCCACCAGGTACCTTTCATCCCTCCTTCCAGGATCTAGAACACTTAAGTGTTTACTAATCAATAAGGTGAATACTGCAGTCAGTATATGATAGGCACCAATCTCAGCTTTGGCAATAAAGCACAAGCCGAGACCAATTGTGTGCCTTTTGGGAGCTAACTCATTGTAGGCAGTCTCCAGTGGGTTCCTATTTTATTTTACTCAAGTATCTATCTCTACCAATATAAGCCAGTAGGCAATAGTAACTGGGAGACATACAACCTACAAGTCCAATCAAGCCCAAGGGGAAGACTCAAGGTCCAAGGCTAGAACACAGATCCTCCCTCCTGTCCTCCCAGAAAACAGCTTTGATTCCCCCATGACCTGAGAATTCTCAAAGCCCAAATTTGAGAGAAGTTTTTCCAAGAAACTCAAATGAAATTTACTAAGTTGGAAGTGCCAAGGTGCGAATGACTACAAAAATGGCCACAGAACAATGACCTCCAAGCACAATATTCCTTGTATCAAATACCAACCACTCAGCTTCTGAAAGCTGTCCTTCTTAAGAAGTAGTCCCCAAGCTCTCCAGGAAGACAGAGGTGATCAGTATCAGCATGAGACCATTACTTGACAAGTTAGAAGAATCCTGAGTTGGCCTAGATAGGACTACCAACTTATTCCCTTCATATCTAGTGTCATCTTGGAGAAATCTGCAGAATCAGTTAGTTTGTACTGCTACATGTTTCCTTTCTAATGCAAGTTATCCGGAATCTTAAGAGTATTTCACCAGCTCTAATAGCAAGTCCTGAAATAGGTCTACTTCTGAGCTTAGTAATATAATTTAGCAACTTAAAGAGCTGAGTCCTTCCATCTTCCTCTCATCATCCTCAGTATAAGCCTGTCCTTTTGGTTAGAAACTAGCTGCCACATTCAGACCCAGTGAAGTCTTGCAGAAGAAGCTGGACTGAAAAGCCCCCAGCAAATACCTTGTCAGCAGGAATTTTAAAAGTCCTTGGCATTCATGGGCATACCAGGTTAGGAACATTAGCACTGACTATAGATTGTCCTGCAGAAAAAGGCCAGAAACAGAAAAAGGCAGAAAACAAAAGGAACCCTGGTGTTCTGCTAGCAAAGCAGAGGACAGGCAACCCAGAGGATCAGCTGTAACCTTTCCCAGTATTTAACAGCCCCACCCAGTCCTCTGGGTGATGTTGCTGATTTTGGTGGGAACATTAAATGTGTTTGCATCAATTTTTAGACCCCAGGGTTTAGTCCAGATCTGTGTCATTTGCTAGGCCTCTCAGTGTATAAGCAAATACTGAAAGTAATTAGGTTATACTAGTAACATCTGGGTAAATTGTAGGTCAAGGCAGACACAGTTAAGTATTCTTTTCATAGACATCCACAAGATCCAAGATTGGGATAACACCAGGACTTCCATTTGGCTTCACTGGTCAGAGCCAGGGACTACCCCAACTGTGCCTCCCAGCTGTAACTATGAATCTCCTCACAAAGTTTAAAATATATTTTCAACCACTTATCAGATTAAACTTATAAAACAATGTGTGTGTGCACACACACACACACACAAATACTCACTCACACACACGAGATATATGCATATATAAAAGGATTTCCAATCTAGAGCCCAACCTGGCCTCAAACTCATTGCAATCCTCTGCCTCCTGGGTATGGGATTTACAGGCAAAAGCCACCTAATAAATAAAAAGCCAAGGGGGTGGAGAAGGGGACTCGGTTAATAAGGTTAATAAAATACTTGACATGCAAGCACAGGGCCTGAATTCCTGAATTCTGTCACGTGTCTACATAAAAAGCAGGTGTCACATCACACTAGTAATCTTAGCTCTTGGGAGGCAAAGACAGGAGTATCTTGGGGATCGCTGGCAGCTCAGTAAGAAAGAAACACTGTCTCAAAAAGAGAAGGCCAGAGAAGAAACTCAACATCAACCTCTGCGGGCTCACATACATACAAATAATGAGCAAACAAACAAATATATCAATGTCTCCAGGAAATGAATCACTGAGTAAAAAGAGCTTGCTAAATAAGCATGAGGACCTAAGTTCAAATCCCTAGCACCCATATAAAAAACAAAAAATGTCCACTCATGCATTCACCTGCAACTCCAGCTTGGAAGGGGTGGGAAAGGGTCATATCACTAGGACTTCCTGGTTGCCCCAGTAGCTCTAGACTCAATGAGAGCCCCTGTCTCAGGGATGTAAGCAACAGAGCAGTGATAAGGCAGGGTGCATGACATCCTCCCCTAGCCTCCAAATGTGCAACAGCATATGCACTTGCACATACATGTGCACATACACCACAACCTACACAAATATACAAAAGAAAAAACATCACTGCCCATCTCTATCTGTATTAAGATGACATGAATCTACATTACATGCACAGGACATTATATGTTCTGGAACAGCCAAAGCTACTTTGTCTTAATAAATAAATAAATAAATAATAAAATATTGTCAATAAGATTACATCTCAAAACTGTATGTGTGGAAAGTGTACTGCATATAACACCAACATAAACATATATACTTAAAATGTTATTTTGTATCATACTCTAGGGGCAATCATTTATATTGAGTACAAGGTGAAGAAATATTTTTACATGATTTTACCAAGGCCTAGAACTAGTAAAGCCAAGAATCCTTAACTGTATGTAGATTATGTTATCCTGAATTTAATCTAAATCCACATCCAAAGCAAATTTCACTGCAAAGTGACAATGTCAAGATTTACTAACATGCTAATAACCACAGACCAGAACATCTCAGGTAGAGGTGATCTGGGCTAACAAGTGGATACTGATAATATCACAGATATTTTTAGTTGAGGTAAACAGGCAATTATAGCTGGATGTCATGGTGCACGCCTTTAATGCCAGCATTCAGGAGACAGAGGCAGGCAGATCTCTGTGAGCTCAAGGCCAGCCTGGTCTACAAACAGGGCTATAGAGAACCCCTGTCTCAAAAAAAAAAAAAAAAAAGAGGAGAGAAAAGAAAAGAAAGAAAAAGGAAGAAGGAGTTATGGTGGTGAGTGCTATTACATCTAAATAAGGATCACACAATACACAGGACAGCCCCTAAAACAGTTGTACAACTGAAGACATGCTGGGGCTGAGAAATCCTATGTGAGAAGTTTCTCTAGTACTGGGTACTGGGCCAGAAAAACGAGGATCAACACTTTTCTAGCTACCTTGTCTAAACCTCCAGCTCTCTTTTCCTCAGACCCCAGAAAAGGAGACAGGA
Source organism: Phyllotis vaccarum (assembly GCA_033318265.1). Classification (NCBI taxonomy): domain Eukaryota; kingdom Metazoa; phylum Chordata; class Mammalia; order Rodentia; family Cricetidae; genus Phyllotis; species Phyllotis vaccarum. The sequence goes on from JARWLC010000002.1 coordinate 183,200,402, forward strand.
AACAGGACTGCTGAATGAGAAAGCCAGGAAGTACGATCATGCATCCCCTTCAATGCTCTAGGAAACTTGCTTTTACTAGCTACTAGCATTCAGGGTCTGACAAGAAAGCAACTTCCACTACTCACTGCTGTCTTTAGTGACTCACAATAGCATCCTCTCCAAGACAGAGACTATTTAGAGAGGGTAGAGAAGGAGGTTGCCTTTAGACTAAAAAAAGAAATTTAAGTCTCAACATCTTTTATTATTAATAAACATTATCACTTAAATATTTTTAATTTAAAAAATTCATGCAATGTACTTTGATCACATTCTTTCCCCTCCCCATCATTTAAGATTTCTACCACTTTCTGGGCTGAGAAATTTAATGTCTCCATTCTTAGCTGAACTTGACAGTAATACTGTGAAGTGCAGGGAGAGATAGCCAGACTCTACTTGTGACCTTACTTGTGACCCAAAAAAGCAGATGTTCGGCTGTATGAATAAAAAGCTTCCCAGGACCAAATACAAAATGAAAGGGAAACGTGAATTTTAAAAAGAAGAGAGAGAAAAGAAAGGAAAAAAGAAAGAAAAACGGGAAGGAGAGCAGGAGAGAGGGAAGGAAAAAAAGGAAAGAGGGAGGGAGGGAGGGAGGGAGGAACAGTAGCTCCCTCTAGATGAATTACAAAGTAGAAACGAGGAACAAGACTCTTTTCCCTTTGGGTAGAGGGTGGCCGTTTCCCACTGCGTCCTTCGAGTGCTTCCAGAGGCTCAAGTACTAACAGCTGGGGAACGGCTCTACCTCTTCTTCGCTCAGTAGTGCAAGCAGTTCGCCACAAAACTGGATGCCACCGGATGCTTCGCACCAACCATCTCGACCAAGGTTATGAGTCCGTTCTTGAAGTCACTACCAGACATCCGAAGTCGCTACTATTGGCCCCCATCTTAGTCACGCTGAAGCTCCTGCCCTGCATTAAACGTGATTGTGATTCTTCCGAGGTCCTCCAAAGGACTCTGAGCCCAGGGCCTTCCCAGGACCGCAATAGCCCGAGTGGGGGCACTGTCACCAGCTTCAGGCCTCAGAAGCGGCAGCACAGTCTTTCATGCAGAGTCTAGATTTCCAACTAAGCCATTGAAAGGCCACAAGGGGGATGTCGCCCCAGTTTGATACTCACTACAACCATCTGAGCATATATTGAGCGGTGAAGCCGGGTGGCAGCACCAGGCCGGTGCCCAGACCGGCTCACAGAAGCGAGGCGCCAAGCACTCCAGACTAGGGGTGGGCGGCGCAGGACTCAGCGCCATTGCCTGGGGCAAAGGCGGACTTCGCTGCAAACAGACCGAAGCACGTGTCCGGGCTCGCCGGTATCCCGGAGCCCAGGACAAAGTCTGCTCCCGCCCGCTCTGCAGCTCCAGCACCCGGGACCCGCGTCCGGGCAAGGCGGGCAGGGCTTGCGCGTGCCCGCAAGCCAACTCCAGACCCCACCCCGATGCAGGCTCGGCGGCCCACGATTTCTGCGCGAACTCACCATTGTGGTTGACCCAGGTTGGCTTCAAGAGCTTCATTGTTCGGCCGCCGCCGGGCTGAGGCCAGAGCCGTGTCCCTCAGCGCGCCTGGGCCATGGGAGCCGCCGCTGCTTCCTCCCCAGCGCCGCCCACCCTCCGGCCGCCGCCCGCCCTTGCCCTCAGCGCCGCCGCGCCATCGCCGGCCCGCGCCCCCAGCCACCACCACAGCCGCCTCCTGCGCTCGGCCACCGCCGCCGCCGCCACAGCCGCATCCCCTGCGCCGCTCCTCCTCCGGCGGCTCCGGGGCAACGCCGGAAGTCACGGCGCGCACCTGCCAAATCGCCCCGGCGGGAAACCGCTCCCTACGCGGACGCGGCCGCCTCGGCTCTTTGGCGGGCAAGGGGAGCGCGTGGCTACTCCTCTTTGGGTCTGGCAGGGATGCAATCGCTAGTGAGGCTCGATGTGAACGGGCTGGCAGAGCCTCGAGTTTCCGCCCGGTGATGCGGGGTCAGGGTAATGTCCAGGTCTGTAGCTCTACCTCCGTGGCTCCGAGTCCAGCTTAGTAACTAGCTCCCGTCATCCCTCCACACGCGCTATTGGGCATCTCGAAAGCGCCATCCGGAGCTGACGCCAGCTTGCAGCTAGAGGCAGACGGCAGCGGCCCTGAGCTCGAATGGATGCAGGAAAAGACCTGTCTGGTGGAGGGGTACGAGGGGGCTAGACGGGTGCACTTATTGCGGCGTTTGCATAGACGTGAGCACATAGGCCAGGCGGAGCCACACCCGCGGAGGAGACACTTGCACAAGGGAGTCAGGCCTGTACCGCAGCATCAACACGAGGGGTGATCGCCATCCACAGGGGCGCTGTGAAGCTAGCGGCGCTTGCCCGGGGCGGGGCTGCGTTGGAGGCGGGGCCAGAAAGGTGCCCGCCTCTCCGAAGCCGGGACCCGGGAGTTCCGGCCGGAGGCCTCTCTGTCCCTACTCGGTACAGTCAGACGGACCGCCCAGAGGAGCGCTCCCGGAAGCTGCCCCCCTGCGGGTGGCGTAAAAAGCGATGGCTACCGTTGCGATGCTGTGTGCTGCGCGGGCTCTGCGGCCGCGGAGCTGGTGAGTGCCTACCAGGGTGGTGAAGTACCCAGGGCGCGTGCGCGGGCCCTGCACTGGGGCTACTCTGGCGCTCTCAGATCATTTCAAAAATGAACTGATGGCGTCTTTTGCAAATGAAAATCCGAGCTGGGAACGTAACTCAGTAGACAGACTACTTACCTAAGGAGTCTGAAGCCTAAAGCCACAAAAAAAATTGGAGGTGGCGGCATACTCCTGCAACCCCAAGGTCATCAACAGCTACATAGCACGTGTCAAACCCAGGCTATATTATTATGCCCTATCTTTTAAAAATTTTCTGCTGGAGCAAATAAGGGCCCTACCCAAGTGAGAAATGGAGTTTTGGGAAATCCTCACTTTGACCCTGCTGGCCTAATACAAGTGAGCTAGGCATGGTGGGTCAACCTAGACAAAAAATTTCCTCAAGTTCCAGGATAGCCCAAATTTTGTATGGGAAAAAAAAAAAAAAGCAAAGCCTTGTAGTTATGTGCTTATGCCTTCTCTTTCCCCAGTCTGATCTTTATACTTACCCCCTCTTTCCTTCAGGATCCCAGGAATCTGCCAGACACAGGCCAGACAGACCCACCAGAGAGCTTCCTTGCTGTCCTTCTGGGAGCTCATCCCCATGAGGTAAAATTCAATATGAATTTTAGGGTGTAAGAAACACATGTATGCATATGACTAAAACAAACAAGACTGCCCAACCTTTGGGCACATCAGTCTATCAAGCTATTAGTTAAATGAAGGTAGATGCCTATGTCTTTTCAATGAGCTGTGGTATGGTAGCTATATGGCAGTGCTACATGTAGTAGATTAGTTTAAATAAATAGCAGTTAACTTTGAGGAGTCATGTATGTTTTAAAGGACACATCTTAACTTCTGTATCTCCACAGATCTTGCTCCTCTGTGCTTATTCTGATTCATTGATTAGGAAGAAGGTTCAAAGACTAAAGGTAGTTACTCTAGGAACTTTGGATACTTTCTTGGGACTTGATTGGGCAATTTTAATGCTGAAGGGATTGCTGGGTGTTTTTTTTAAGATTTTTTTTGTTTATGTATATGTGCCTGTCATATGTATACTCATGTTTTCAGGTGCCCTTAGAGGCCAGATAGGGTTGCAGATTCCCTAGAGTTACAGGCAGCTGTGAGCCCCTGCTGTAGGTGCTGGAAACTAAACTCCAGTCTTCAAAAGTAGCAAGCACTCTTAACTGCTGGGCCGTCTCTCCAGGCCCCAGATTTGCTTGTTCCCAAAAGCAGGCCAGATTAATTGCCAAAGCTTTAGGGCACGGAATTTTTTTTATGTATGGCTGTGTGTCTGTATGTATGGGTGTGCATTGCATGCTTGATGCCCACAATAGCCATAAGAAGGTGCCATATCACTGGGAACTGGAATTAATGGTGGTTCTAAGCCACCATGTAAATGCTGGGAACCAAACCCAGGTCCTCTGCAGGAGCAGCAAGTGTTCTTAACCACTAAGCCATCTCAACACCCAAGAAATTGGTAACAAATTCTGACAAGTAAATAAAGACATGGCCAGTCATTTTTTACTATCCTGTCTCTTATTTTTAAATTTTTTTTATCACAAATTTATTTAAAATGTAAATTAACTTTTTGTTGTTGTTTGTTTTATAGAGAAAGTTTCTCCTTGTAGTCCTGTCTGTCCTAGAACTCACTCTGTAGACCAGGCTGGTCTGGAACTCAGAGGTCCACCTGCTTCTGCCTCCCAAGTGCTGAGATTAAAGGCGTTCACCACCACTGCCCACCCGTGAGCTTTTAATCCATTTCAGTAAATAAATTTTTGTTCAGTAAGTTCCCTTCTAAAGGCAGTTTCAAGCTTTCCCTGAATCACATACTGACATTTCCAAGCTAAAAATGTAGCTCTGTGCATGGAGTCCTTGCCTAATATGTACAAAACCTTCAATTTAATCCCCAGCACCATAATAACAGGAGTAGTAGAGAATGACTACCCTGGCCGCCAGGAGGTGGGGACAGTGGGATCAGAGCTCAAGGACGTAGCTACATATCTGCATGACTACATAGCTAGTTCAAGGCAAGCCAGGGCTATGTGAGTATGTGTCTTTAAAAAAAAAAAAAAAAAACATTTTCCCCTTTCCTTTAGTAACTCTGCCACTCAGCTCATGGAGTCAGGACTATGGACAGATCTTCTTGTAGCGTGTTGTGCAAGTGTGGTGAGGCACTTCATTTAGCATCATGTCTGTCCCCAAGATTGGAGTAGAAGCATTGACTGTTTGTTTCTTACCTACTAGAGCAGAACCTCTACGAAAGAAGAAGAGGGTAGACCCTAGAAAGGATCAAGCAGCAAAGGATCGCTTAAAAAAGAGGATCCGAAAACTGGAAAAAGCCGCCCAGGAACTGATTCCTATTGAAGATTTTATCACCCCTGTGAGATTCTTGGATAAATCGAGGTAAAGATTCTCCTCTGGGTGACCGTCTTTAATGCAAAGGAATTCTCTCGAGTAGTTCTAATTGAAGTTCATGTCTGCGGGGAACAGGTGAGTGGGTTGACTTGGCCCGGGTGGGAGTCCTTTTCATGTTGATTGTGCTTTTTGGGATTTGGAGAAAGATACTCGGGCATTTGGATGGGCTTTGCTCCAAGGATCCTGTTGTTCGTGTCCATGAGCGCTGACTGTAACTCGGGACGTAGGCCATGGCTGCACAGCTCTCACGACTGTAGAAAACTCTCAGCCTCTCAGATGCTCATAGCTTGTGTGTGTAAGTTTAGCAGCTAGCTCATGCTTTGCTAGAAAAGTGAACACTTTATAAAGCCCTTCAGGGCAGGGAGTGTGCTGCTGCTTTGTGGTGTTTAGGACTAAACAGGCTCTTGTCTCTGAGGTGCTGATGTTTACTTCGCTTTTCCTCTGTACCCCTCTTACCAAGGAGGCTTGGCCTGGGGCAGAAACGGTGGTACCACAATTCTCTCAGTGTGTGCTCTTTCTGCTGAACACCAGCTGCTGCAGGGTTCCACACTGTGCTTCTTTCTTTGATTTATTTATGTGTAGTGTGTGTTGTATGTTAATGGGACTGCAGGTGTCTAGTGGCCAGAAGAGGGCAGCAGATCCTCTAGAGCTGAAGTTACAAGCTGCTTAATTCTGGTGCTGGGAAAGAAATTCAAGTCTCTAAGAACAATAAATGCTCTTAACCACTGAGTCATCTCTCCAGCCCTAACATTACATTCTTTATTTACCCCAAAAGTTACTATTTTTCTAAGCCCTGATTGTACCTGACAGTGAAGTCAGCTGCAGTCACAAGGGTCCTTCTGCTGCAGGGTCAATACTCCTCAGCCTCACATCTTTGGACTTGTGTGTTCACAGACAGAGACATCAGGAGGAGCATTCTTCTGAAGAGAGTGAACGAAGAGCTCTTCTGCTGAAGAGGTGGGCACTATTCAAGAAACAGGAGCATGAGGCAGAGAGGGACGCCATCAAAGCCATGCTGGAAGCCCAGCAGGAAGCCCTTCAGGAACTGAAGCTTGAGTCTCCAGAGCTCTACGCTGAAGCCATAAAGCAGGACCCCAGTCTGTTCCCCTTTGAAAAAGAAGGGCCACATCACACGCCACCAATCTCTAACTACCAGGCCCCTGAAGGCAGGTACAATGATATCACTAAGATCTACACACAAGTAGAATTGAAAACATAAAACTGAAAACTGCTAACCTCAGAAGATGCTAGTCCCGGGAGTCAGAATGGCCAAGGGGAAGTCTGTTTTCCACAGGTCATACATCCTGGTAACAAATAAAATGTAATCAAAAGCACTTCTGTCCTCTATTTCAATATAAATAAGTTTACCTAGCTTGGGTGGGGTTTCCAGAGGCTGCTAAAATGACAAAAGACAGCACTGACCCTCCTGTGGGGAAAATATGGCTTAAAAATAAAAATTTTAGTTGCATTCTAACTTTGAAGAAGGCACAAAATAACCCTGAGGACCACAGGTAAAAATTATGCAGGGTTTTTGCAGTTGAGCACGCAGGCCAGAAGAAGCTGGACCTTGCTGTAAGATCGCTGCAGAGTTTCTCTGAGTGTTAAGGTGAGGAGGTAGGCTTTAGAGAGTGGAACAAGCTAGGAACATGTTACTGGCAGCTGCTCTCACGTCCAGAAGAGGATGAGACTTGGCTGAGACTATTGGGGTCACTACACTTCATCTGAAATGAGTCCTGTAATTCCAGCACTGGGAAGATGGAAGCAGGAAGATTGCCAGAAGCTTAAGGCTAGCCTAAGGTACCAGGACAATTTTTGTTTGAGTATGAACTTTATAGATTAGGTCTGGCAATACAGCTTAGTGGTAGTTTGTCTAGCGTATGTGAGGCTCTGGCCTTGACTCCTAGCATCACATCAGTTTATTATAGCAAAAGATAACATTTGCTCTCTTGAGTTCTAGTTAATTCAGTGGTATATTTATGTGTTGATAGTGTTTAAGAGTATGTAATACTGTCCATGTATTTCCAAGACTTTGTGTTATGAAACAAAACTACCGTTAAAGAACTGCCACTGACTCTGGCACATGACTGTAGTTCCAGCTACTTGGGAGACTGAGGCAAGAGGATCTCAAATTTGGGGCTAACCTGGGCTATATCATGAAAATTAGCCATTCCTCTATTTTCCCAGGCCAACCCCTGCCATTCTTCTGTCATGTGATTCTGACCACTCCTGCCCATGTGCTTGCTTCACATAAGTGAAATCGGTGTTGATTCTTGCCTGGCCTAATTTCTCTAAGCATATTGCCTCTTATGTTTCAATTTTTTAAAAGTGGGCTCAACTGATCCTCCTGCCTCAGCCTCCCAAATAACCACCCTTGTGTGTGCCACTACACACCCCTTCTCTGAGGTAGTGTAGGCTCAAGACCAGGCCTCACTATTATAACTCAGGCTTGCCTTGATCCGTCACTTGTTTGATTTTCTATAGGGTGAATTAGTTGTATGAATAAACCATTGTGGGGATTCAATAAAAGCTCCAGAAGTTTCAGAGATATCAGAGGGAATCTACCCACAGTCTATGTGGGGGTTAGTAAAAGCTCCAGAAGTCCCAGAGCTCTAACCACAGTCAGTCTAGGAAAATCAGAGTGGTGATTCAAACCTTTAATCCCAGCACAGGGAGTATCCTGGGAGTGGTGACCTCTGCCCTTAATCCTAACTGAGTCCCTTAATCCTAACTGAGTCGAGGTCACTTTACTTTATAGAAGGAATTCCAGGCTCCCAAGTAGGCAGTGGTGGGGCCACGCCTTAATTTACAAAAGGGTACTTAAGACAGGATAGAAACAGAGAAAGAAGCCAAGCCAAGGGAAGTGAGGCTGAGGAAGCTGGAAGACAGCTGGGTAAGATCTGACTGTGGTGTTTATTCCCTCTAATAGCTCCAACTTCTTCAGAGTTCTATCCCTGAGTCTCATTTATTTGTGTGACAAACCATACTTTGTTTATCCATTCGCCATGTTGCTTCCAAAGTTTAGCTGTGAGACAGTGAAGCTGCTCCAGTCGCAGGTATACAGATCTCTTCAACACCTTGCTTTAAAATCTTTTTTGAGGAGAAAGTGCTGGAGATGAAAATAATGGCTTTGGCAGGGCTTTGATGGCACATACCCTTAATCTCAGCACTGGGGCAGGTGGATCTCTTGAGTTCCAGACCAGCCTGGTCTACAGAGAGAGTTCTAGAACAGGACAACCAGGGCTACACAGAGAAACCTTGTCTCAAAAAAGAAAGGGAAAGTGGAGGAAGAAGGAAAAGAATGGCTTTGAGCTTGCCAGAAAAGTGTTCCCACTTAACCTACTAATTCTCTTGGGTTTATCCCCAGAAAGGGAATTGCCGTTTGTATGGTAATTCTATTCATTTGACTTTGTTAAGAAGCACACTATGTAGCCAAAATTGACCTTGAGTTCCTGTCTGCTTTTCTTCTACCTCCCAAGTGCTGCACCATCATGTCCCTGATAACTTATTCCCAGAATCCCATAGGTACCCCACTACATGGTTCAGTCCCACCAGTGGTGGACCAGAGTTCTGATGTCTCCCTTACATTCAGGGCTTTGGAATAGCTCTCATCAATGCTATGAAGCGGTCTTGTGATTTTGAAGTGTGTTCCTATTGGCTACTGGTGTGATTAGCAAATGTTTTCTCCCATTCTGCACACTGCATTATTACTATCAGTAGCCTTTGAAAAAGAAAACAAAATGTATATGGTGTTTTCCCTTCATGCCTGTCTGCACCACTACATTCATGCCTAGTGCCCACATCCATAACTCTTCTGGAACTGGAGTTATGGATGGCTGTGAGGATGGAACCCAGATCATCTGCAAGAGCAACAAGTTCTTAACAACTGATCTATCTCTCCAGGATTAATAAACTTTTGATGCATGAAAACATAAATTTACATGAAGCCTAATTTATCTTTTTTTTTTCAACGTCAATGGCTGTGGTTAGATTTTGGTTTTGGTTGTCATCTTTTTTGGTTTTGATTTGGTTTAGTTGGGGGGGTGGGAGTTTTAGATGTTGGTTTGCATTGATTTATTTTGGGGACAGGAACTTACTCTAGCCCAAATTGACCTGTATCTCATTATATAACCTAGGCCAGCCCCAAGCTCCCATCAATCTTCCTGCTTCCAGAGGGAGATAGGATCACAGGTATGAGCCACTGTGCTCCATTAAATTAACTGTGACTACATAGGAAATATATCATGGCCAGGCTGGGAAGAAGACTCAGCAAAATAGCACATGCCCCAGAGAGTGAGGACTGGAGTTTGGGTACCCAGAGCACAGGTGAAAAGCAGATGCCTATAATCCCAGCAAACAGAAGGTAGAGACACATGGAATCCCCAGAGCAACCTGGCTAGCCACACTAGTCACATGGCAAGCTGCAAATTCCACAGGAGACCTGGCCTCACTTGTAAAGTAGATTAAGGAAGATGCCTGCTGTCAGCCATTGTCCCGCGCCTTCTTTGCCCGCAAACAAGACGCAGTACAACAGGATCCTTCTGCAGTATAACTTTAATGTATCTTAGGGGAGAGCATTTAGCTTACGGAAAATGGAGAGGAGGGCAGAGAGAGGAGAGAGAGCTAGGCCCCGGCGTGGCCCGGGCCGAGCCGCCGCCACGTGGCCTAGAGCCCGCGCCCGGGAGCCGGGCCCGCGTCCGTGCAGAGAGAGAGAGAGAGGAAGAGAAGGAAGAGACCACGAGGCAGGAAGCACCCGGTTTTAAGACGACCAAACGGCTCTTGCTTTAGACGAAACATTTCCCTATTGGTCGCAGTTCAGAATCCCATATGACGCCACGGGAAAGGCGGAGAAACCAGACCAGTCTCGCGAGATTACCAAGCGCATGCGCTCTCTAACGACTCAGGCGGGTTGGCCAGCACCAGGTAATAGCGCCACCTAGAGGGGCTGGGGCCAGTGGCCTCCAACAAGCCATGAACCTTGACACACGTGTGTGCATACACATGAACAAAAAACTTAAATTTTTAAAAAAAGCTAAAGAAATCATTGCCCCTATGTACAGTTTCAGGTTTTACATTTAGTTCTCTAATCCATTTTGAGTTTATATATTTTTCTTTATTTAGTTTAAGTAACTTTGTGTGTCAGGCACCCATCTTGGTACCCACCGGCCCTTTGTCTCTGACTCAGTGACCCCCCACCCAGAAATGTACAGCTGTAACTATCCACTTGTTATAATACGACTAACTACTTTTTTGCTTTTGTAACTTGCTTACAAAGATACCCAAAGATTGTTTTGCGGTGCCTTAACCACTTGACTTGGCAGAACAGAGCAGTTTTTTGCTTGCTTGTATACATATTGAAAGTCTTCATGTGGTTTTCCCCTTTAAAAGTCCTTCCCATTCAGCACTTGGGAGGCAGAGGCAAGTGGATCCCTGTAAGTTGGAGGCCAGCCTGGACTACAAATGGAGCTTCAGGACAGCCTCGACTACACAGAAAAACTGTCTCAAACAAAAACCCACCAGGTATTCCATGAATTCTACTTGGTCTTACAATAAAAACTAGAAGCCAGATACTGGGAGAAAGCTGAAAGACCAGGGAGACTGAAGAAAAAGTCACAGACAATTCTCATCAAGCCACTCCTCAGACTGAATGCCTCTCAGTCCTCAGCAGGAAGGGGAGAGCTGAACTCTGTCTCCTGCATTATCACTTCCGGTTCAACTTTCCTAGTGCAGTATTATAGGTGTGTGCCACCACCGCCTTGAACTCACAGAAATGCACTGGAATCTTTGCCTCCCGAAAGCTGGTCACCCCTCCTTGACCTTCATGGCTAAATCTGTGACTTAGCTCTCCTCTGATTTTCAGGCCAACTTTATTTAAATATACAATATATCGCCACAACCAACAACAAAGTCTTTTCTTATACCTCTCCTTCACAAGAATCTCAAATTTGGCTCAGAGACTACATCCTGCTAGCAGCTAATTAACAAATCTTTTAATTATAATTGAATTGAGTCTGGTCTTTTTTTCAGGGATCACAACTGTAACGGTATGAGGTGTTCACAAGGGTCCATCTACATTTTTTTAAATTTCTCTTTCATTTCTGTGTGTGTGTGTGTGCATTTGTGTGAGTAGTCTTAGAAATACGTTTGGGGTTGCACAGAAAGAGACCACCACTCCAGTTGAAATGTCAGCAGAAAGCAAAGGGGTGCTGTGATGTTCATCTTGCTTGTATGGCCAACTTAACTACATCTGGAATGAACTAAAACCCCTGTGTGGGATTTTCTTAATTAAATCATTTGGGATAAGAAGACCCATTTTTAATGATATTTTGAGGTGGGAAGACCCATCTTTAATCGGGACCACACCTTCTGCTGGCAGATACAGGACGTGGAAGACGGATGCCTTGGCTCTTTGCTGTGTGCCCTCTATCTCACTGGCGTTGCAGCTGCTTCTTCGGGATTCCAGTATATAAAGAAGAAGCTGAGACATCCAGCCTTGTGCACTGAAAAATTACTGGATTCTTGGACTTTTATTGATAGGCTTTGTTGGAATAGCTGACTACAACCTGTAAGCCACTCTAATAAGCCCCATATATGTGTATATATGATGAATATATATGTGTTTGTAATGAGCATATATATTTATGTGTTTATTCTGTGAGTTTCTCTTGAGAACCCTAACTAATAGAGATTTTGGTGCCAGAACTGTTAGAGCAACAGAAGTATAGAGATGAACTTTTAAAGTATCTGGGATAGGTTTTCCAATTTGCCCACTCCTACAGTTACTGAAGCCTCTCTGGTCACAAGCTCAAAGAACAGTGATAGCCCATGGTGTGAACTGTCTCACAAGCTTATCAAGACAAATGCATTTGATTATCCTGATTCACTAATTGTGAGAAGCAAGGAAGTTAAGGAACCTATATATAAAACTTTTGACAATTTGTGGGAAAATTAAGAAAATACTGGTGCTGGTTGGTGGTTCCTAGCATCTCTGGATAAACTGACCAAGGAAAGGAATGAGCTCTGAGGTAAAATTACCAACTCCTAAAAATCTCAGGATAAAAAGGTGAGGATGGACAACGATGAACTCTCTGATGAAGCTGCCCCAGCCCCAGATGTGCACAGTCTAAAGGTTTCTAAGTGTGCCCTGGAAGAGAATTTTCCTCAGCCACACAGCTCAAGCTGTGCAAAATCAAACCGAAGCCCTCATTGTAAGACTGAATTACAGTGAAACTTCAAGTCCAGCCCCAGAGTGTTGCAGTTAAAATAATGGCATTGACTGGAAAAGAATGAGATTCTGTAATTTGGGATGGAGATATGTATGAGGACCCTACTTAGGCTGGGAACTTTGAACCCTCACATTCTCAAGAGTTTATCTCACCTGAGAAAGCTGTCTACCTCTCTATCCTCAGCAGACATACCCTCTCCCCATCTCCACCCCCTTTGACTGAGAAAATTAATCCTTCATTGTCTGCTAAACCAGCAGTGACTTTCTCTGAAGGAAATGCCAGTTAAGACAATACTGATGTCCCTCAGGGCCCACCTACTGTTGCCTCTAGACCTATAACCAGACTGAATGCTAAGCGGGCTCTTAGAAGGGAGGCAGAAGGTGTATGTAGTCCATGAGTAGCTTTGCTGTACTACTAACAGCTTAATGAGTTTGCTAATTCATTCAAGCAGAAGTCTGGGGAATGTGTGGGAATGGATCTGAATGGCATGGGATAATGGTGGAAGAAGCATAAAACTGGATCAGGCAGAATTTATTAATAAGGACCAACTGAGGGAGATTCTAGGTTTAATATGGAAGCTCACACAACTTTTTAAAAAAGTATGTTGGTAGTTTGTTTGGATGGTTGGCTGAAGCATTTGTCAAAAGATGTTCTAGTGAAAAGGAGATGGAGATGTCTGATATCCCTTGGCATAGTGTTGATGAAGGGATTTGAAGGCTCAGGCAAACTGCAAATACATACTACTCAGTGTAAAACCTAATCCTCCACAATAAGAAGGCCAGAAGACATGCCCTTCACTAATCCTATAGGACACAAAATGGTGAAGAGGCCACCAGTACATCTGGAGAACTTCCGTTGTGGTGTGGCCTGTCCCTATAGATAGCATAGATCACTGAACTGTTAAATTCATCCACTCCCAGCCTTCTGGTGGAAAACAGGTATACATCCCTTTCATTGAAGAGACAACAAACCTGCTTGTTTAACATTCCTGATTTCCCTAGTGCTTATCTATGAGTACAAGTCCTTGTACCCTCTACAGTACTCCAACAATGCTACTCCTCTTAATTCTTCTAATTCTTCTCAATTTAGCCACTCCCTGATGACTTCAAACCACACAATAATAATCAAAAGAAACATATATAAAAAACTAAAATGGCCAAATGCAATTACTGATGTTTAGTTCTCTGAATACTTTCCCTACTTTTTGGTTCTTTTATACAAAAATATTACCCTGTTCAAGGTCATTGATATCTTTAAAGCTCTTGCTGAAATGTAAACTTTCTTTATCCTGGGATCTGTAAGGGTATTGGAGATGTGGTTTAAAAAGCTGCAGAATGTCAAGTAGAGAAAAAAAGCTAGCTTAAAATCTTACAAAAAAGACTAATAGTTAAAGGTCTATATATAGGCTGGAGCCTCCAGCTTGTCCCTACACAGTCTGGGAAGCCTCCCCCCCCCCCCAAAGCTCAGAGAGTCTCTGAACAAAGGAAAGACACAAAAAGTCCAGAAGCTTCCTCCTCTGATTCCACCTGCCACTCAAGTCCCCAAGTGTAGGCGCTTAGTTTTTTCAATTCTGCTTGAAGTGGCTCACTGTGGAGAAACTTATTATTAGGGGCAGAAAACCTAATACAAGTAATATTAATTTGCTACAGTATACCATGTGTATAACTTGGATTTGATTCTTGTCCAGGAAAGTAAAAATAAACAGTAAGTTTAAGAAAAATGTCTAAACAGGTGTAAAATATGTTTTGGGGGGTATAAAGGTCACACTTAATCCGTGAGATGTGTGGATACCTGCAGGTAGAGTTTTCCTGTCCTGACCACTGATCCCAAATAAGTACACAGAGGCTTATACTAATTCCATTGCTCAGCTGATAGCAATGCTCTTAACATTTAAATTAATCCATTTCTATTATTAATCTAGCTATTGCCACATGGCTCATGACTTAACTTGTCCTGTAGCATTAACATGATTCCTCGGTAGCTGGCTGGCGATGTCTCTCCTTCCCATCCTTTTCAGTTTGACTTTCCCACCTAGCCTCCTGCCCAGTTATCAGCCTGTAAGCTTTTTATTAACCAATGAGAGTGACACATACTCACAGTGTAGAAAAGGATTGTTCCACAGCAGCTACGAGAGGAAGTTATGCTGAAGGAAGTGGGGCTCACCTTAGACAAGAAGTAAGTATGTGGCTTGCTCATTTTAGCTGATGACTTCATCAGTATGAAAGCAACCATGTGACATGGCCACTATCTTTGCTAATGTTAAGAAGACACATGTCATGTGACTTTACCCCCATCTTGGTAAGTGTAATCACAGAGCATAAAGCAACTATGGTGGCACCAACAAAATCTTCTAGTCCTACTGAGCCCCCTGTCTGTCATTACATCTCTTTATTATTATTATCAGACTAAAGATGCAACACCCCAAGTGTGGTGATTTGAAAGAAAATGCCCCCCAGAAGGGAGCAGCACTATTAGGAGTGTGGCCTTGCTGGAGGAAATATGTCACCATGGGAGTGGGCTTTGAGGTCTCTGAAAGTGTTTGTACCCTAGTATTTGGTTTCTCCACCAACACAATAAATCAGGTCAGGTTGAATTAATAAATCCAGGTTTAATCTGAGCAAAACATTCCCTGGTAGTCCCAGGAAAGGAGTGAAGCCACAGGGGAAACCAGGAGGGGGAAGTCTGTGGGCCAGACTGTAGTAAGAGAGGCCCATAAGGTCAAGGAACTTGGCTCAGACCAGTTGCCAAGGCATGCACACTTCCTTATGAGCCAACCTAGAGTCTTCCTGAGGGCCTAGCAACAGATACATGTTACTCCTGGTCATGCCTAGCCAATGAGGGATGGCTTGGGTGCTTGGAAGAGGGTACTGCTGAATAAATGATCTGCAGTCTGTTCTTTCCTTGACTCCAAAGGTCTGAGTCATTAAATCTACACCTTCTTATACCCTCTCCCAATCCCAAGGGAGTTCCCAAGGGCAATCAGAACTGGCTAAGACACAGCCTCTTCTAAACTCCAGGTAGGGTGTTCCCTCCCCACCAGTAAAAGGAGGTTCATCCAATCCAAAAATTTACTGGATATTGCCAGTCTTTCCACACTCCCCTTAATGACCATTTTTTGGGGGGAGGGTCAAAAGCTTGGAATTCTGATACAGATGCCACCATATTAACCAAGACTGAAGCGCTTCACTTCCCTCATACCTGGCCTACCTATCAGTGGTTCAGGAGACAACCACCCGACTGGCCCATTGGAAGGACCTAAATGGCAAACAATCAGGGAGCCAGCCATTCACTTTATCATTTCCACTGTACCTGGGAACTTTTTTTAATGGCATGGGGTCCATGAAAAAGCTGACCTTGTAGTCTGTGACCCCGCACGACATCTGCACCCCCTAACGGCCACCATCTCCACGAGATCCACCGCGATCAAGCCCCCTAACCCCATTCCATTGATGTGGCTCTCAGATCAAGAAGATCAAGAAATATGGATGGAACAGTGACCTATGATTGAATTCAAGTTATCTATTCCTAAAGAATTGATCACTGAACAGCTAAATACGGGGCACATAGAAGCATCCACAAGTAAACACAATACCCCCATACTTGTTATCCCCAAGAAATTAGGATGCTACTGCCTCCTTCAGGATCTTTGTGTGGGTAATGATCAAAGAAAAAATGGGGTCCACAGAGCCAGGCCTCCCCCACCCTAGCCCTATTCTCCATCTTATTTATTTTAGCTTTAGATATTAAGGATTGTTTTTTGAAAATTTTTCTGGCACCACAGGATTGAGATCATTTTGCCTTTACTGTATGAGAACCAAATATATATAAATATTCCTAGAGGTATCTGTGGACTGTTTTGCCCAGGGTCCCACAATATGACAACCATATGTCTCCCAGGCTTTCACTAATGTTCCAAAGTGTGTCCTTCTGGTGATCTCCTCCTTGTACATCCAGATGCAACCTATTTACAAAAGAAATGTTAAAGAATCTTGCATCATTGCATCTGAGTGTTACACAAGATGTATCCCATTTTGCCGTTTTGGGCTTCTCCATTGCTGGACAGATTCACTCTTTCTCCTTCAAGTTGGAAGTGAAAGACTCATATTCACTCTCAGAATTACAACAATTATGTGGCATAATTAACTGGCTTAAACCTTTCTTACCCATCCCTGACCAAGAGGTGAGACACCTGTTTGTTGTTGAAGGACCCTACCTTCCTTTCACTAAGGTTAGGCTTACCTAAGAAGCTAAAGATTTGCTACAAAAGGTTCTGGCCATTTTTCTAGCCACCTCTAGTCTGCAACACCAACACAAAGGCCCTTATTGGCAATGGTCCTCTTGACACCCAGGAAATTTGGAGGAGTGTTATAGCAATCTGGGCTCTTTCTATGGATACACCAAGCACATTCTGACCTGCATGAGGTTACCTCTGTTTGACGAATCCTTCCAACTCAGCCTTAAGGTATGAATGCTGACATGGAGAACCTAGGGATATGAGCCAGATATAAAGGTTGTCTTATCAGTCTTTAAAGAAAACTCAATCCCTCTAGGCAGATTCTATCTTTTCCAGGAAATTGTAGTAGGATTCCCAGGAACTACTAACTGTGCTGGTATATTCAAAAAAGTAGCTTAAAATATCAGAGGACAGAGTCAAGGTCAGGGAGTGGTCACTCACTTCTTTAATTCCAACACTTGGGAAATAGAAATCCTCTGGATCTCTCTGAATTCAAGGCCGAACAGTCAGGCAGTGGTCACCTTTAATGCTAGCTATAGGAAGGTTGAATGAGGAAATGAGATAGCTGTATGGAGGGAGAGAACAGAGGAGTTCAGCTTCCCCTGCCACTTTCTGGGTCCGCTGAAGAGCAAGAGGTTGGAGTCAGAGGATTTCATAGGGTCAGGCCTGAGGAGTCGGCAGGTGAGAAGTGGCTGTGGTTTGTTTCTCTATCTCTCTGACATTTCAGATTTTCCCCAGTATCTGGCTCTGTGTTTTTATTAGAATACCAAAAAGATTTCTTGCAATATCAACAATTATTTACCAGAAAAATAAGGTCTTAGCAGAGCTCACCACACTTTCAATAAAGATAAGCCTCACGCAGTCTCCTCTTTAACTCCATCCCCAGCTTTTTCAGTTTTCAATAAAAACAGATATGGTATTCTTATCCAGTGTCTTGGCTCCAAAGCTGTTACATATGTTATCTCTAACCCTAGTTCCATTCAATTGGGTGAGCTATTGGCCCTCCTCAAGGTTCTAGTGGAGTGCCAGACTAAGCCTGTAAACCTCTTCCCTTCCCTCTTTCCGACAGCCAGTGTACTGTACAGGTAGTTTGTATGCTGGCCTTTTCTCAGTCAAAGACACACTGACCCCCATTGCCCACAACATGCTGATCATACAAGATGTCCTGAATCTGAGAACTGAGCCCTGGTACCTGTCACATATTAGATCCCACTGCAAACTGCCAGGAATATTGGCCCAAGGAAATGAGGTTACAGATACCATCATATTAACAGCTAGTATAGATCTCCTAGAGCAAGCCAGGGCTCTTCACCAGCGGTTCCTTCTGTCTCCATAGAATTTGCATGGACTTCTTCCATAATTATCGGTTTACCAATGTAAGCATTTGTCCTGAGCATGTGCCACCTGTGTCCCTCTTGCCCTTAGGACCACTTCAATGGTAGGGCTTAGTCCCTGGGGCTTGCTGCCTAATGCCATCAGGCAGATGGATTGTACTGCCCAGAGAACCCCCAGAGATCAAGAGGAATCCATTGAGTGCACAATACAAGCCAGGCAGGAAACTCATCCAATGTACTTGGCACAGCAAGATCAAGAGGAGTTCCTGAGCAGAGAACACATGTATCTTTTATAGGCAAAAACCCTGAACTGGGGTAAAAACGAGGAAACAATAGCTAACTTGGCCTATCATCAGGGTGGGTCTGGATTGGGTTTCTATTGACTGGCCCCAGGGCAGGGTTGGAACATTCTGCCATTGCTTACTTGGCTTTGGGTCTTGGTGGGTCAGGGTGGTATATGGATTTGTATTGACAGGCAGAGTGGGAACGTTCTGCAGTTAGGCTAGGGCCAGCCCAGATGTCCTCTCGGATAACATCTTTTGCAAGTTTCTCAGAACTGAAAAGGGATTTAGCTTGAGCTTTCCTTGACCTGTTTGCTAACAGAGCCGCTGACTCTAAGATGGAGGAACTTTTGATTCGGTAGGATGTCATGAATTATGCTCCTTTGGCAATCTTAAATATGTTCATGTGATAATAGGTACCTGTTCCTCCTATGCTTATGTCCTTGCCTTTCTGGGGAGAAGGCCATCAATGCTATGCTTAAGTTAACCATGGTAGTTATGAGGCTACTTGGGTACTTAAGACTGATAATCCTGCCTCGCAACAATTCAATGACTCTCTGGAGTCATAGAAGATTTCTCATACCACAGGCATCCCCTATAATCCACAGGGATAAGGCATTGTGGAGAAGACCAACACAGCTCTTTAGGAGGCTAGGAGAGAGCCTCACCTGGCTTTAATAGAGGTCCTTTTCCATATGAACTTTCTCAGTTTTGATGACAAGAGGGTTAGCCTGGCCTACAAGCACTGAAGGTCTCTGCCAAGGAACACACCCCTGTCCCTGGTGAGATGGAGGTCCTATCTCCCTCCAATAGCAGCCACCAGCTCCCCCTGCTGACCCGTGGGAGAGGGTATGCTTGTGATTTTCCTCAGAGCGACACTATGCCAATGGATCAGCATACTTCCACCAAGGAAGAAATAACCCAGGATGGGTAATATATATGTCCCCTTTCTTGTTCTCATTGCCCTTCCGAAAACTGAAGACTAACCAGACAAGGGCAGAGGTTATGGCCTTCCACTCTTTATTTTAAAAAAAAAAAAAAAAAAAAAAAAAGGTTTGGCATAATATAAAGGGACTGTTTGATCCCTCCTGGATTCTCACTTACTTTTGATTAGTGGGATGGTGCTTTTCATTTTTCTCCTTTTTAATGCCTCCTGCAGCACATCCAGCAACACCGAGGGGTCACTAAGGGGACTCTTGAGGTGTTAATGACTCTTAGTTATCCAACTCATAGCCCTCCACAGGAGGGCTGGCTTTCTGAAATTCAAAGGCTACTGCCTAATCCTCTCCACCCAGGGTGACTCTCCGGGGATGGATACTCAAGAGCTGGTACACATGGATGAGGATGAGGAAGAATCTGTTAGGCAGGTCAACCTAAGACAGGAACAGTTCAGTTGCTGAGCCTCCCTGAGGCAGGATCGATAAGATGGGAGCAAAGAACTCTGGTTCCCACTGAACACCCACATAATAAAATCAAAGGGTGGATGTAGGAAAAAGTGGCCAGCCAAAGAAACCCACCCTAGCCCTGAACACAGAGCTAGTGAAAGACACCCTCCCTGGATCTAAGACCTGAGCCAGTCAAATACTTTATCCCTGGACCCAGAACCAAAAAGAAATGTGCCCTGACTCTGAAACTAGGACCAAAGAAACACACTTTAGCCCTAGAATTAGAGCAAGTGAAAGAAATGTGCCCTGGTCCTGAAAATAGAGTCCAAAAGCCCAAAAGAGCCAGTGAAAGAAACACACTTTTGGTCCTGAACCAAAAACCCAAATCAGGGTTAAAAAAAAATCTGACTAATCCCCACCCTGGAAGTCTCCCTAGAAAGCTTTGTCCCCAAGAAGCCCTATATAAGTCCTGAGCCCAAAGCCTTTTCTCTGCTGCCCTCTCCCACCCCCGGCTGAAGCAGCCACCCTCTCCTGGATCCTTCCCTCCCAATAAATCTCTTGAATGAGGTTTGGGTGAAGATCTTTCGCCAGAGCAGTGTAGGTGGAGTCTTACTTACAAGGCACCAGTCCAAGATTAATACTTTTTAAAATATAAATCAACACTCACGATACAGGTAACAACTTATAGTGGCACTTGAACAGGGACTGGAGTATCCGAGCGATGGACGATGAATTCCAAACTGGTCTCTCCAGCAGCCAGGAACCAGGAACAACAGAGCTCCCAGGGTCCCAGCAGCCCCCTATCAGTGGGGTTGGCCACACTCCCTCCAGGTTGGTCACACCCCCTCCAGGAGCCCGGGACCCTGGATAAGCGACTTCGGGACCTTATCAGCTGACACCTGAGTCCCACCACAGAGCAGCGATCAGCTGAGGGAACAAAGCTGTAACACTCTTCTCTTCGCTGTACAGGGGACCTTCCCTGGCTGGGCCGAGTTGTTAATTCCCTGAACAGAGCAGTGAGCAGTGGAGGGGAAGCCAAGCCTTCAGCTGGCCACTATAGCAACTTCCCCCTCACTTGCTGGAGCAGAACTGTTATCATTGGGGAAGCCTTTCCCTGAAGCAAGGCTGTAAGCTGCTACCTGCAGTTACTGTGGCCTTGTGAGAGCCAAGGTCTCTCTTTCTAGTAACTCAGAGCCATTTTGAGGAGTTAAGTTTCTATTTCCCTAAGGTCAGGCCTGCTTCTGAGTAATCAGGAGGACATTCCAACCTAACCACAGTATTCCCTTACCCTTAGACGACCATTTAGCTAGCTACTGTCCACCTGGCTGAAGAGATAATGTTAGTGAGAAAATTCCCCTAGACACCAGCTCGATAACAGCATCACAGCATCGCACTCCCCAGCACTTCCCAATGACAGCATCCCTGTGTTTTTTCCCTTTAAAAGCCCTGCCCTGCACAGGGGAGACATCCCTCTTCTGGTTGTGATGGCTAGGAGTTCGGTCCCTGTTGCAGTTTATATGCTCCAAATAAACCGTGCCTTGCGTTTGCATCTTGGTGAGTTGGTGTGTTACTGGGGATCCTTCTGGGAGTCGTTGAAGTCTGGGCACAACAGTCTGAGGTATTCATTGGCTCTCAATGCCTAGATACTATCTATTCAAGCTGCAGTGTTCAGTATTCTGCAGTAGGTTCCTCACTGCCAGGATCTCTTTCCATCTGGACGGCACTGGGCTGCACAATTACCTACTGTGGATATGTAGTAAGACAGGACCATAGGGTTTAGGAAGTTGGCTCAGACCAGTTGCCAAAGCAGGCACATTTAACATACTTCCTTATGAGCCAACCTGGATCTGCCTAAGGGCCTAGCAACAGATGCTGTCAGGATTCCTGAACATGCCCATCCAATGAGAGACAGCAATGCAATGTCACCTGATCCCGCTCAGCCAATGAGAGATGGCCTGGGTACACATATGAGACTCTTCCCATTGCTGAATAAATGAGTCTTCAGTCTGTGCTTTGCATGACTCGTGGGTCCTTCCACTTAAACATCCCAGACTCCTTGGGTATATGGTGCCGGTAGGGCTTCCACTTAAACAGTCTATTTTGCGCCAGCTTCCCTCAGTGTAACTGTCAGTCAAGATGTAGCCAGCACCACGTCTGTCTGCATGCCACCATACATCATGATGATAGTAGACTGAATCTCTGAACTGTAGTAAGACACCTCAATTAAATGTTTTCTTTATAAGAGTTAGTGTGGCCATGGTGTCTCTTCACAGCAATAAAAAAAAAAAAAAACCCTAAGACACCAGGCCCCAAGGTGGCTTTTTCTTTTATTGTTCTTAGACTTAGGAGACAACATTAGACCCCCAGGATCGCTTGTTTGATTTTATTTCCTTTAATGCTATTCTTTGCTTTAATTTTGAGCTTTTCAGTTACAGTAACAAAAGTTAACAGAAAGAAATAACTTCATGTGATCACTGTCAGCTGCAAAGAAAACTCCTCACATTCTGGAGTTAGGAAAAAGCCCGCATTTCTCGGGCATTTGTGACACTGTTACCCTTTACCTAAGGAGCTATTTCCCTTTTCACTGGCTGAAGGGACAAATGACTACCTGTGGTGCCTATTAGCATACTAAGTGCATGCTCGCTCTAGGCTCCCTCGGTATCGCAGGTATTACATCTTAGCCCTTCTCACCTCCTCCCCTTCCCTAAACTTACCCCTGCTCATTCTCCTTATAATCCTGCCATCTTGACCATGTTCCCTCTTTTCCCTTGGCCTTCATCTCTTGCTCTCCCCAACCTTCTGCTCTGCTCCTGCTTCTCTCATGGTTGGGTTCAGTTTGGTGGTGATTTTCGATTTACCACTTTCTCTCTTTGCTCCTGACTCTTCCGGATTCCTCTGGGTGTCTTTTCCTCATATTTACAATGAAAACCATACTATGGAGCAGTCATGTCAATAGTTTATACAACCACCTTCTAAGAGTTTTACAATTTTTTTTTTGATTTGCTTTGTTTTCTAAATTTACTACCCTCTAGATTATAGGGGCTTAATCTCAATTTACATATGATGAATTGTGAAAAGGATCTCCTAATTTAGATAGTACTCTGTTTTTAACAGAAAAAAAAATCACTATGGGTGCTTCCAGAGAGTGTAGCTGTAGTAGACTTACGGTGTCTAATCAATGTTGGTTTTGAAGTATTTAGTTTTTACTCAAGCTTTACCTAAACATTGTGTCTTAGTTAAAAAACAAACAAACAAACAAAAACAACAACAACAACAAAAAAAACCCTAAACGGGTGCAGCTGACCCACTGGGTGTTCAATAACCCTACTTGAAGACCACACTGATGGGATCAAAGGGATTAAAATTAAGAATATTTTCCCTCTCATCTCCCAAGGTCAACTAAGTCCCAGCAAACTAGGAGGCATCTCTCAAGACGTCCCCGCACCTATGGAAGTCACCTTCTCTCTCGCTCAGGAAGGTGTGGGATCACCAGTGAGTAGACTCTAACCACGCAAACAGGAGAGTTAAAGAAGACACTTCTTCAGCACTCACACGTGAAACAGTGGCCAAGCAAGGCCTCAACTTACCCACACATAGATGGACTAACTGGCAGAAGAGACTAGAGGACCCAGAGACCCCTCCCGAGCCCAAATGACACCTAAGGACAAGGTCTCCAAATGGTCAGTAAAAAGAAAAGAAAAAAGTGGTTGATCTGGCCACCCACACGGTCTTAAATCCCAGAAGAAAAGTATAACCAGGATGAAAAGGACCAATATGTTTCTTTGACAGTCCTCAGACAGTGCTCAACCATCTAAGGCATTATTTGAACAACTATTTCTCATTAATGATTCTCTTCCTGGTAACAATATTTTTTTCTAGAAGAGCACTTCTCACAGTTTTGTAATAATGACATCCTGTGTCCCAACCACCCGTGTTACCTGATTAAAGGAGGGGGCATGTCACCACCAATCTCACAGCTTTGGAAAGTCATTCATCATATCCAAATGGTATCCTTTGAAACTTTGCTAAACAAGCCTATAAAAGTGGCTCCCTAGGATTCTTATTTCTCTTTTAAATTGTCAATTAGATACTGACTTTGACTGACTTCTTTTACAAAGTTTCCAGGTACTCATTCCTTATGCAGAAGTCTGATGTAACAAACAGCCAACTACAGTTACCTCACCCTTCTCCAGAACTCTGGTACATGGTCCAGCCATTTGTACAATAGCATTTAACCTGTTAACTTTACAAACAAATTTATATTAACTCATGTAAATCTTGATGTTAAATTTTCTTCCTTTGTCTCCTAATGTTCCCCACAAGGTCATTACTTCCTGACTTTGTTCTGGATTTCTGCCATCTGCAAAGTCTCATTGCATTCCCTTAGATGGTCCCTCCTCTGAGGCCCGCTAACTGTTCCCCTTCTGCACTTTGTCAGAACAGCTCAACTGGAGCCTTCTTTGCATCAATCAGTTAATCTCTCTGTCTCACTAGTGCTCAAAAAAAACCTTAAGAGAAATTTTGGATCGGCTTAAAATCAGGACCAACTCCATGACTACGGTAGTATTCCAGGACTGGATATAACCACTGCTAATAATGGGACCTGTGCCCTCCTCCAGAAACAATGCAGCTTCCACACCTAACTAGTTTGAGATGGTTCCCAAAAACATGGAGACAAGAAAATACTCACCCACAAGCCTCCTCCTATGTATGGGCTTCTGGTTTCCTCCTGCTCTGGCTTTTCCCCGTCATCACTTCTTTCTTCTTTATTATCCCCATGCTTGCATTTGCTTACTGAACTTTTCCTATACCCATATAAAATGGTCCATGTAACTTCTCCCAAAAGCTCCCACCCTACAACTCCATTTCTTCCTGGCATATCTACAAAAGGGCCTTTTATATGCTGGGGAGAAACTCTGATAGCAAGGGACCTTCATTCCTTTCTCCCAGGCTAGATTTGTTGTAGTAGCCTCGCACTTTCTCCTGGCCCCTTCCTCTGATGCTCTGGAGCTCCCTGCTGCTTCTGCTGGAGCACTTTGGTGTAGTGGGATTATGTTATTACACTGTAAATAATTGTCCCACCTACTAGTTTAATAAAAATGATGATTGGCTGAAGACAGACAGGAAGTGTGGGTGGGACTACCAGACTAAGAAAACTCTGGGAACAGGAAGAGCAGAGAAGAGATGCCACAGACACACCAGAGAAGCAGGTGCAGAGGATAACTATGCTGCTTCTGAGAAAAAGGTATCGAGCCACATGGCTGAACAAGATAAGAATCATGGGTTAGTTTAAGAGTAGGAGCTAGCAAGTTATACACCTGGGCCTGGGTCCGTCAGTACAATTAATATAAGCATCTATGTGTTTCAGTGGGACTATGGGACTGTAGGTCTGCGGGTCCCGAAACGTCACATAACACTTTGGTGCAGTAGTAGTCTTGCCTGTGGGACTGGTCACCATCACCCTGACAGCTCTATACTCACTTCCTCTCACAGCTTCTGCTCTTCCCTTACCTCCAGCTTCCTTGGCAATCTGCTTTACTCTGTAACTGAATCATCTGCCTGCTGGATTACTTTATGCCAACTTGACACTAACTTAATTGAAGGACCCTCAATTAAAAAAATACCTCTATAAGACTGGGATGCAGGCAAGCCTCTAGGACATTTTCTTGATTGATGGGGAGGGTCCAGGCCATTGTGAGTGGTGCCATCCCTGGGCTGGTCCTGGGTTCTATAAGCAGCCTAAGCAGCCTGAGTAAGAAATGGGGGCAAGCTAGTAAGAATTATTCCTTTGTGGCCTCTGCATCAGCTCCTGCCTCCAGGTTCCAGCCCTGTTTGAGTTCCTGTCCTGACTTCATAAACAGTAATAATGGAATATAAGCCAATAAACCCTTTCCTCTCCAACTTGTTTTTGGCCTAATGTTTTATCACTACAAGGATAACCCTAAGACAATCTGCTTACAGCCCTCAATTCTTCATAAGTCTGTCCAGAAATCCTTCCAGGAATGCAGGGCATCTTCCAGCGAAGTGGCCAGAGGACCCCCTTCTTCAGTGGAAGGACTTGGAAGTACATACCTCCATCACTGACCCTCTTCAGCAGGAAGTGGCTAAGTACGAACTTTCACCACCTCACCACATTTTCTACACTCCTTTAGGGTTTGGAATGATAGAGTTCCCTGCCCCCATAAAAAAACCTCAATTCCTACAGGGTTACTGATAATCCTTCTAAGTCTTGCTCAGTTGTCTTAGACAGGACTATCTATGGGGACAGCCTGTCTCTCCTTGGGCAAAACAGCTTCAGGAAGGAGAGGCTGCAGGTGAGTAAATGTGGGCTACATGCTAAAACCATTTCTACATCCCTAAGACCCTCACACCATCTTTTTCCCTGGCAGATCACACAGCTTCCCGTGGCTTGTGGTAATAAACAATCCTGTCTGCTGAAGATCAGGTTGCTGTCTCTTTTCTGCATCCTGTGCCTCAGAAAGCTAACACTCACCTTCTATCTTGTTTGAGACAAGGACTCTTGTTCAAAGCTACTTATGCAAGACTGTACCACAAGCCTTTTCCCATCTCACTTTAGGAACACTGGGATTAGACATGTGCTAACATGTCAAGTTTCTTGTGTGTTCTGGAGATCCAAACTGAAGTCATCATGCTTGCACAGCCATCACTTTATCCTCCGAGGCATGTCCCAAGCCCCTCCATCTTCATTCTTTTGCACTCAGGTGTCCAGTTTTGCCAGCATCACCTACCATTCTTTAGCCAGCTGAATGGTCTTGGTACATTTGTCAAAGACAGACAAAATGAAGAGTTGCTGGATGCTGACCCAGAATGCATAAATGGCACCATCACTACCGGAAAAAAAAAATGTTTGGCCATATATAAAAAGGTTTCTTTAGGGGTTATTATGGTGTGGCTTGCTGGTAAAATGTAGCATAAGGGTTTTGAGTCTTTGGCTCTACCTTGAAGTAAAAAACTACATGCAACCATTTCCCTAATCTCCTCAGCCATATCTGATGTCCAAGCTATTACCACCTTTTTACCTGACCTACCAGAGGCCAATTCTGTTCACAAAGTGTGTCTACTCCTGCTTCTCTGTGGAGCAGTCAGGTGTATCTTTGTCCTGTCAGTACTGGTTCCCTTGGCTTCATGGGACTTTCTCAAGATAACTAGGCCATAGCTTCCTCATCCAGAGCTAGGATGCTATTGCAGCCTTCCTCCTTCTCTGCCCAGAGCCCAGAGGCCAGAATAAGTCCTTCATGGTAGCATGGGAGTACATTTTTGAATAAGTCCTTCATGGTAGCATAGGAGTACATTTTTGAATAAGTCCTTCATGGTAGCATGGGAGTACATTTTTGAATTTTTTGTTTGAAGACAAAAATGCAAATCAGGCTACCTTTGAACTCAAAATCCTCTGATTCAGTCATAAAGTAACAACAAAAATAATTGTACAGTTGGGGAAACATGAGGAACTGTATAAAAGGGTCACATCATTAGTAAGGTTGAGGACTACAGAGCTAGACTTACATAAAAGAATGAAATCTCAATTGAGAAAATGCCTCCATAATTTCCAGCTGTTTGGCATTTGTTTGTTTTGCTTTTTGAGAAGGGTTTCTCTACGTAGCTCTGGCTGTTTTGGAACTTACTCTATAGGCCACGCTGGCCTCAAACTCACAGAGATCTGCCTGCGTCTGCCTCCAGAGTGCTGGGATTAAAGGTGTGTGCAGCCACCACCAACTGGGCATTTTCTTAATTAGTGACTAACAGGTGAGGACCCAGCCTATTATGGGTGGTACCATCCCTGGGCTGGTGGTCTTGGGCTTTACAGGAAAGAAGGCTGAACAAGCCACTTTTGAAGAGCAGTCAGTAAGCAGCATCCTACATGGTCTCCATCAGCTCCTCCCTCCAGGTTCCTGCCCTGTTTGAGTTCCTGTCCTGACTCCTTCCAATTACAGACTACAGTCTGGAACTGTAAATCAAACAAACCCTCTCCTCCCCAACTTGCTTTTGGTGATGGTGTTTTGTCCAAGCAATAGATTCCCTAATTAGGACAAGTATAAAGTGTAACAAACATGGTTTTAATTTCAGGTTGCTTTTAGAATCGAACATGTCAAATGGATTTTAATAAATACATTAATGATGAGGAGAAATCAGGAGGCCTCAATCTCATATACCTTGGACTTGAACTCTGACTCTCTGCTTGGGACTTGGATTTGTTCACCCCTGAGTCTGGAGTTCCTGTGAGGCTGTATTTCTTTTTTAAAGTCTGCAAAACCAGTATAGGGGCAAGTTGCCCTGACCACTAGTCATGCTCTGCAGTATCTCCAGTGGAGCGGAGCTAGTATGAGTTTCATGTTTGGATAACACAGTAATCACCAAACATCAAAGTGTATCTCTCAAGGTCAAGAAGAGCCATTTGTGGCAGAACAATTTAGCAACCTTATTCCATCTACGGTGCCACGTATCCCAATCAGGGCTACTACTGTACACTTGAGGTTTCATGCCTCAGGATTGCCACATCTCTTGGTGGCTGTTCTCAGAGGAGGTAGCATGGGTACGATGAACCAACCTAGCTGCTCACAGGTTCCTGCCACAGTGCTTGGTTTCCTGCAATTGTGGACACAGGTATCTTTCACAGTGGTGAGATGTAGGGATGCAGGTGGGCAATAGCTGGAAATGCCGTCCTCTGTGTTCCAGGTCAGGTGGAAGCTAGTCAAAGTCCAGGTCAAGAGCAGGGTTGCAGCTGCTTGTCACTCATCACTTGTCCTTTTCCTGTGGTAGAGGGAGGTTCCAATCTGCAGGGGGCCTCTGCCTCAAGGCCCATACCAAGGTGTGCTTCTGTGCAGCCTGGACCCGCGCCTGCTCACTCTCACAGAGGGATCGCTGTACAAATGAGATGCTGGTCACTTACTGCTTCACAACTGGATGCAAGTGCCCCTAGTACTGTCACATGGCACCTATCCCCCCTCCCCCATGCGCGCGCGCGTGCACACACACACTCCTACCCCTAGGCCATGCTTTCTCTGCAGCACAGGTCATCTTAATTTATCATCTTAACCAGCAATTTCATTGTGTTTTTTAGTTTTTAGACAGAGTCTCAAACAACCCAGGCTGGCCTCATGATCACTATGTGTGACCTTCAATGTCTGATATTTGCCTCTACCTCTTGGGTGTCCAATCTCTGACTTCAGCCATTTAAAATGTCTCCTAGGCCTCAGCTACAGCTGACCTGGAGAGTTTGGAGCAAACCTGAGAGTGGGGATACCTGAGTGAGGAAGTGACAGCACTCAGAAGTTGCTGTTGAACTCTGCAATGGGTGTGTGCTCAGAGGCCCCCTCATTACGACAGAGGTGTCCCTGGTGAGGTGTCAGGTGCATTGCAGGCCTTTTAATCTGGGAATAGTAGTGATTACCTGTATTTGCAGAAGTTAGCAGGCAAAGCCAAAAGGATCTGAAGTTTCAAACCAGATTGGGCTACATAGCCAGATCCTGTCTCTAAAAAAAAATCTTTCTTGTTTAAGAAGCAAACAGAAGTTAAGTATGTTGGTGCATGCCTGTTATTCCCAAATTCAGGAGGTGGAGACAGGGAAGGAAGTCCAGGCTCGGAGAGATCCTGATTCAATATAATTGATTAGAGAAGATGCCTGAAGCCAACAGAGGGCCTCTGCATGCATGCAATGTGTGCACATGAATATTCATGCACTCTGCACACACATACACATTCAAAGACTTTTTTTTTTTTTTTTTTTTTTTTTTTTTTTTAACTTTATAGAGGCTTGAGAGATAGCAGTTAAGACCACTGGCTGCTCTTCCAGAGGACTGGGGTTTGATTCTCAGTACCCACATGACAGCTTACAACCATCTGAAACTCAATTCCAGGGGATCTATAGGCAGTGTGAACACATGGCACAGATATAGGCAAGCAAAACACACATAAAAATAAAAATTTTAAAGAAATAATTGCTTCTGTGTTCTGAGTTTCATAATGAATTGCTTCTCCAAGAGCTTTGGTCATCTCTCTATTCAGAAACCTTTTTGCCTTTTACCCTAATTTATGATAACTCATGACAGTCACAGACAGTAAGTTTCCAGTTTCTTGCCATACAAACAAGCTTTCTGTCACGTTTTTACTTTCACTTATTAGGGGGTTACCATGTTTCTGTTTTCTGCAATTAAAAAAAAATGTTTCATCAGCTTGCTTTCCACATTGGTTAGTCTGTTTCAGAATGTTTATGGATGTTTTCAGTGCCTAACCTCTTGTTGATATCCGGCTTGATATCCTTGATGCCGGCTGCCCATGAAAACAGTATCATACTCCAGACTCGAGTGTGCCCCAGGAAAGCAAGGACTAGCCTTATCACCCTGTATCAGAAGAGATTGCCCAGGGAAACAACTATTTGTTAAATGAATGGATATCAGGAGCCACCTGTGTCTTAGCTATTTCTTAGGCTTTGAATCACCCCCAGCTAGAGGTAGGGAGGCTCACTGACTCACAAAGCACATGAAATTTAGGAGCAAGAAGCTGTGTGTGTGTGTGTGGGGGGGGAGTGTTAAAAATTCACCAGGCTACTCTCCCAAACTAAAAGCAGTAACAAGGACTGGGAGAGGAGACACTAGAGCTAGAGCTGATCGGAAGGTGTCTGGGAGCTCCAGGGATCACCCATGCTGGGCATTCGGGTAAGACTACATACAGCCTTTGAGTGACCCAGGCTCCTATTAAGTGACCCAACAAAGTCATTGGTTCACGAATGGAAGCCTTTCTTTGGTCCATCATTTCGCATGTTGTTCAGGGTAAGTAGAGGTTTCTTCACACCTCCCTAGGCTGGACTCTGTCCTCTACAGGACTCTCCACGCTCTCAGAGCCAGGCTGGCCTTCCAAAGTTAACTCCAATCACACGTGCTTGAACGTTTTAAGGATCGCTCGGGTTCATTCACCTGCTCTCTAAAGCCCTCGCTCATGCCCCTGGCACCTTGGCTCTCTTCTTCCTCCATCCTGTCCCCGAGGGCCGGCTTCCTTCCTCTCCCCAAGCCTCTCTGTACTTCCCTTCTTTCTTGCTCCGTGTGTTTGACGCGGTCTAAATCCCTTCGATACAGCAGTTTGGGGTACCTCTGGGAAGGGAAGCACAAGGGGCACGTCCCCGACACACACCCACCCTGCCCGCACCTGGGCCTCGGGGCTGCGGCTCTCTTCCCACTGGCGGCAGCTGGCCAGGTCGCGCAGCCACTGCCTGCAGTCCGGCCGCTCGCCGTGGACGTAGTAGTGGTGCAGGACGTGCCCGGCGCTGCGGCAGAGCTCCCACTCGGCGCGGTACACCTCGCAGGGCCGGGGAGGCTGCGGGGACAGACAGCTTGAGCGCGAAGAGACCGGTTAGCCTCAGCCCACCCAGCCCAGCAGCCCAGCACACTCACCTGCCAGCTGCCGGCGACCGCCATGGCCAGGGCCCGTGTGATTGACAGAAACATCAACCAATGAGCTCCAAGTAAATTCGCTAAACAGGCAGTCTTCTCTGAGTGGCGGATTTTCAGAGACCTCACTAGCTGGCGTCTGGCCGGTGACTTGGCTTTAACGCCGTGTAATTGACAGTCTGAAACCTTGCACTTCTGGCCAGCTCTCCTGGTTTTTATTTTTCAAATCTCAGTGTGGTTCAGCTTTGCAAGTGCAGACTTTTAAATTCTGAATAACCCACTTGGAGGACTGAGACTACTGGGATCTGGCCTGAGCATAGCTGAGGGTGTAGACGAGCTTGATTCAGTATATGGGAGGGAGGAGGGAGCAGGCGCCGAGTGGCTAAGGCTGAAAGTTCTAGAGCCAGCAGGCTCAGCGGTACACACCTTAAATCGCAGCACTCTGGAGGCAAAAGCAAGGGTATCTCTGTGAGTTCCAGGCCAGCCAGGGATATACCGTGAGATCCTGTCTCAAAAAGAACAGAAAGAACCAATTTATGGGGCTTGAGAGATGGCTCATGTTTAACACTGGCTGCCCTTGATTCCCAGCACCCACAAGGCAGCTTACAAGCTTCTGAAACTCCAGTTCCAGGGCATTCGATGCCCTCTCCTGGGCTCAGCAGGCACCAGGCACACAGGTAATGTACAAGCATATAACATATGGAATCAAAAATACCGGGGGGGGGGGGGGCTAACTGGTGGCTAATGTCAGTCGGTGAGATAGCTTGTAGAAGCACTTGTGAACTGAAAAGGCCCGAGTTTGATCCCTGTATCCAAGGTGTTAGGAGCTCGAGGATTGTACATGCACGTGCATCACACATTTCTAATAGATGCATTCATTTTATGTGTAGTCCGTATGTGCACCAAGTGTACGTGGATCTCTGGAAGCAGAATTACAGATGGCTATGACCCACCATGTGGGTGCTGGGACCCAAACCTGGATGCTCTGCAAGAACAAGGCTTTTTAACCACTGCACCATCTTTCCAGCCTGATGGAAAGTTAGCCAACAGAAGCCCACAAATGAAGGCTGCCTTACTGCTAGTGAAACTGAGCAGTCTCCATATGACTGGTCTGGCAGGTAATCACAGCATTTTTATCTTCCAAAGCTGCATTTGGCCAGTGGTGATGCATATGCCACAGCGATAAGAGCCAATTATCATGTTTATGGGTATTTCTAAGAGTAAATGGACACACTGCCTCCAGCCAGCCTGACCACCCCCACTGCAAATGTCAGGGGCTGTCATTTGTCCCTACCATCTCCACAAGTCTCAGAAGTGTACCCTTTTCATGTCAGGATGAAGTGTGGGGCTGCTGTAAGTAGGCATTCCTGTAACTTCTTGCTTGTGGCCCAAACTACTAATCCAGGACACACAATTGCTGGAGGCAAGTTTTAATCAGTTTAATTTTTGAACAAGTATTCTCAAGGAACAAATTTTAAATAATTGAATCAGTATGCCAAAAGATCTTACATCATACAAAGTGCAGATCTGAGGACAATAAAACAGTAAGAAAATGTGGGTGAACCCTGGTGCCAAAGTGTGCGGCATGCCTAATATTCATGAGGTTTAGTTTAGTCCTAGTACTTGAAAAACAGACAAGCTATCAGAACTTTGGGTAATAAATAAAATGAATTGCAACTTCAGCATTTAGTCATTCTAACTTTCACATTTGGCTTCATCAGGAACCCACTGACAGCAGATATGGATGAGATCCCTTCTGAGTCACTGTAAGGAAAGGTAGAGACCATCTTTGTCAGACATCAGCTTCTGGCCTAAGGAGTCCTAATCTGCTGAAGACACTGCCCTATACAGACCTGGAAGGAAGAGCAAGGCAGGAAGGGGACTGCTCTGGAGGCCTGGAGCAGAATGCATGAAGTAGAGGAGGAGGCCCCTACGGGTTCTGTGAGCAATTTCTCTTTCCCAAATTAAGTAAGTGCACAACCTCCAGTTCTGCTGTTTTGCATCCAAAACAAGCTTGATGGTTCTTAGGTAACTCTAAACAAACCATAAATAAGAGCATTCTCTGAACTCGTCAGAGCCAGTAACTATAAGCCAGTGTGTTGCAAACAGATCTTTTATTTTCCAGCTAGCTGATAGTTTTGGACTTAGGGCTTTCTTCCTTTCTTCCGAAGTGACTGTCCTTCTCCAGAGAAAGCAACAAATCTGCCTCCAGCTTCATCCTAGATATGAAGACAGGTTATTATTTTCAGGAACTCCTCAAAGTTTACAACAATTGCTTTATTCTATAGGTTCACGTGTCCTCTATCTGCTTTCCCTATTTCGCTATTCATAAGAAATGCCTCTGGAAGGGCTGGAGAGATGGCTCAGTGTTAAAATTGTGTGTTGCTCTTTCAGCATCCATGCTGGGCAGCTCACAATTGCCTGTAACTCCAACTTTAAGGGATTTGACCCCCTTTTTTGGGCTCCCACGGCACATACACCCACACCCAAATGTCTCTGGATTTATGACACTGAGAAACCTACACATCATAGCTGTGAGTCTCCACCACCTTTCTTTGGAGATCTACTGCATGACCTCTCCTAAACTTATGTCTTGATAAGCTTTTCAGCTGAAATTATATTAAGTTGGAAAGGCATTTCTTACATTTCCCTTCCAAACACCCCAGCTGAACTATAGACTACATGAACTACAGACTACACTAGCGTTCTGGTGGCGCCCCCTTGTGCCCATGTGGAGGGGAGGAAACCGGTGGCTCCTTGCTGTCAACCAGCACTCAAAGGATCACCCCACTTATATTAGCTCAGGAAATGATCAAAATTCAAAACTCTAAGTACAGTTCCTATTGAATACCTATCACCTTAACATCACTGGAAAGTTGAAAAATTCTAAACTGAACCATGATAGTTTGGGAATCTTTTACAGAATTCTTCCTTGTATGGGTTCTGTGTAAAACATGCATGCAGTGCCCATAGAAGCCAGGAGAGGGCACACGATTCCCCTTGGACTAGAGTTACAGATGGTTTTGAGCTATCCAGGTCCTGTGTCAGCCCTTTCTTTCAGCCCCACAACAGTCACTTTCAGTGTAAACAGTGTAACACTCCAAAATCACCACCCTCGTCACCAACCCAAATGTTATTTCTAGCACTCTTCTGAGAATGTTTCCTTAATCCCCACACCTCAGATCCAGGAGCTTCTAATCTAAATTCCCTTACTTCCAGGTGGCAATGTGCTAAATTACTGAGATAAGCAGCTCCCCTCTGCACACAGCCGGTCCCCCCACCCCACCCAGAAGGGAATTTTGAATAAAAAGGTGCACATATTTTTAAAAGCTTTTTTTTATACAGACAAGCCAACCGTAAGAAACTCTACCAATCAGTTCTTTTGCAAGCAGCAAGGTTTGTTTCTTCAACACTGAGAAAAAAAAAAAAAAAAAAAAAAAAAAGTAGCCCCCACCCCCATGCACACAGCTCCTATGGTAGAAGAATCTGCAATTTCCCAAACACATCTTCACTGCGTGTGACCCACTGCACCTCTAAGGCAATCCCCAATGTTTCTATGACAACCACGCACATGTGAACTAAATGAAGTCTTCTGGCAATCTGTGTGCTCTGACTTCCTTCTCCTCATCCATCTGGTCACAATAAGACTGACCAACTTAATGTTACAAGTGCATTTCAAGCTAAGACTGGAAACTTTCTTGCTCTATAGCCCAGACTGACTTTTAAATTTGATCTACATCAGCTTCAGTGCTAGAATTATGGGTATAATAAACCACTACTGGTTCCAGCTGTTTCTACTTCCTTTATCTGGTGAGGTCCATCCCAAACAAAGTATATTCTCAAAGCTGTCTTTTTGTGAGGTCCAATGCATCAGAAACTGCTTTTGTTCTGAATCTGCGTCTCAGCTAGTGGACCAGTCTGGTATTGCTGCCACATCATAGATATGGAAGCTAAAAAAACACATTAATTTGTGAACATTCTGGAGATAAGAAGCTGAGACTAAGGTGTCTGCAGGCTCCTCTGGCTTGAACTGTCTAGTGGCCTTTCCTCTGTGCGGTCACATTTCCTTTCTCTAGGACACAGGTCAGATTGGATTAGGAGCCTCATTTTCCCTTAATTATACCTTGTAAAATCAAACTAACTCAAAAAAGGCACCATGTCCAAACAGTCACACTGTGAAGACAACATTCAGCCCAGAAATTCGAGTACAGAATTTCCAGCTGGAAAACTTCCCTCTGGGAATTTTGGCTTGCTTTGCTGAGTCATTTTAAGTAGTCTAGGCTAACTTCGCACTCACAATTCTGCTGTAGCCTCCTGAATACTAGAGTTGTAGCTGTGTTACCACACTTGGCTTCCCGTAAAAATGTTTTAACTCAAATGTTTTCCTTGTCAAGTTTATATAAGTATTAACACATAGTGACTGGTCTGGTTCCCACCTTCTCTTACCTCCCTCCTGCCTGCCTCTGCAGCCTGTTCGCTACAATGCTTTCTATTCTGTTCTGTGACTGCCTGCATTTAACCAGGATTTCTGTGTGAACATGGGTTTGGAGCTATCTAGTGGAACCTGGTGGGCTCAGCACTGGCTGCACTCTCTCCAGAATCTATCAAGTCAGTAATTCAGTTATAAAGGGTGGTTCCACGAACTTTTCCCCATGTCCTTTCAAAACTTAAACAAATTTTTTAGACTTATTTGTGTGTTTCTTATGTGTACTGAGTATTTGTCTGGTACCCATAGAGAAGAAGGTGTCAGGTCCCCTGGAACTAGTTAGGGGTGCTTGTGAACTTCCATGTGGGTGCTGTGGACTAAATCCAGGTCCTGTGTAAGAGCATCACATGCTTTATCAGACAACAGATTTTTGGAGACATGGTTCTACTATCCAACTTCCTGTGTGTGCATCCAAAGGTGTTGCCTCTAACCTGTGGTAAGACCTCTGATCTTCTAGATCTTTGCCCTGCTCAGTCAATTTTCATTCACTGCTTGAACTCAGCGGTCTCATCTAATCTGCAAACTAATGGCCTTCCATTTAGAAAAATCACTTTCACAGTCTTCTTTCCCCTCCTCCTCTTCCTTCCTTTCATTCATTCACTCCACCATTTTTGCAAAGACGTTTTCTATCTTGCCCAGGCTGCTCTTGAACTCATTCTGCTGCCTCAGTCTTCTGAGAGTGGGGACATCAGGCAGACTGTCATGCCTGGATTCTCACAATCTGCATTACTTGGACAGATTCTTTCATTTTGTCTCACCTCGGTGTTATAGTATGTTATTTGAAGATGTGTTACATTCGTTTATACTGTGGAACATTTGTTTAATGACACAAGCATGTGTTGCATTCTTTCATGTTGCATGTCCCTGCCTAAAACACCTTAGGGTCTAATACAGAGCTGAACAACCAATAGCAAGGCTCAAGAAAGGATAGGAGGGGCTGGAAGGCAGAGCATAATTAGAAGGAGAAATCTGGGAGAAAAGATGGGGGATAATGCTCTCGTACACTGTAAAGATTTTCCCCTTGTATTGGTTTAATACATTTTTGCTGACTCGCCAGTAGAGGCAGGGAGTGGAGACGGGGCAACCAGACTAGAGGAATTTTGGGAAGAGGAAAGGCAGAGAGCAGACACCAGGCAGACACAGAGCAAGATGAGAATGCTGCACTGAAGGTATCAAGCCACATGACTAAACATAAATAGAAATATGGGTTAACTTAAAGTTAAGAGTTAGCAAATAATAAAAAGCCTGAGCCATTGGCCAAACAGCTTGTAATTAATATTAAGCTTCTGAGTCATTCATTTTATAAGCGGCTGTGGGACTGCAGGTGGAAGAGATTCGTCTGGACTTTGGGGCTAGGCGGACTAAGAAACTTCAGACTACAGAAAGGAGAGAGCAAGAGAGGAAGGAGAGAGGGACGCTAGGGGCAGCCAGCCACCCACCCAGCCAGCCACTGCGTAAGAGGGAAATGAAGGGAAGTCTAAAGAGTAACAAGTGCTCTAGCACTAAGCTTCACCCGGTTTGTATCTTCACTGCAAGGGAACATTCCCCGGGAACCCTGCTGTTTAATATTGTACTTAGGTCTTCTATCTTGGGTGAGCAAGCTCTGATCTTCAACAGGAGTACGCAAGCCTGGCTGCTACTGTCTGGGCAATGTAGCCAGTTAGCAAAGGCTACAACAGACATGACACATGCACTCTTTTATTATCTGTGGTAGATGATCCTAGGCTAGTGATCTTCCCTAAGACCTTTCTCCTGGAGTTGGGGAGGCAGAACCACAATGGTGTGGGAAAGGTTCTATGACTCGAAATGCTCTATGATAGATATTCTATCTTTACCCGTTGTTTCCAAAGGTACCTTCTGAGAGCTCTGGAATCCTTACCAAACTGCCCCTTGGCTTTCTCTAGGCCCAGCTTAGAATGTTTCTGTCTATGGTCAGTTTAAAAGGTCTGTCTTTCTGTTAAAGCCTTGCTGAAGTTGCCTCCTCTTTCAAATATATTACCCCATTGCCTTTCACCAGACTTGAGTGGCTTCCAGGATACAGTAAAGCTATGTCTTCAATCTCACATACTTAAATATTTATGGTAAAACAGATCCTGCTGACCCTGCAGCTCTCCTCTCCTGATGAAAGCCAAACTGTATCTGATAAAGGATGCAGGCAAGCTTGGAGGAGCATAGGAACCTTACAACACTGTCAGTTTAGGGCAACAAGAAGTAACATGTCAGCCCCAGTAATGCAGGGAGCACCCTAGTCTTTGTCTCTGGCCACCCCAAATACTAGATGGGAAAGAGTCCAGCAGCCCACCCTACATAAGCTCACAGCACAGCGGATCTCTGCCCTATTGGAGCCTCTCAAGGGAGATTGATTTTTTAAAAGACAAGTCTCATTTAGCAAAGCCTGGCTGTGAGCTCCTGGATCCTCTTACTTCAGCCTCCAATTGCTGAAATTATAGGTGTGCACCATGACCAGCTAAGGGTGATCCTTTGAGAAAAGAATCAGGAAAGCCTGGGGTCTAACATGAATACCCTAGAAACACAAGTCACACTTAGGTAGTTGTATTCCGGACACAGCTACTATGTAGAATGCAATCTGCAACAGAATGAACCACTTATAACTAATGTCCAGCTTGAAGTTAATTTCCAGTGTGGTAATGCTTCCTGTTTCTAAGGCAGCCTCCCTCTCCACACCTCAACCCATGACAGAAACATTTTAGTCAGTGTGGTGATATACTGTATATCAAATAAAATAAAGATTGCCTGAAGATCAGAGGGCAGAGCCAGCCATAGAGATAGCCAGAAAGGTCAGGCACTGGTGTCACACACCTTTAATTCTAGCACTTAGGAGGCAGAGATCTGTCTGGATCTCTGTAAAACAAATGCCACACTCGGCTACATGAGATTAACCCAGTCCAAAAGAGAAACAGCCAGGCAGAGGTGGCAATCCCAGCACTTGAGATCACACATCTTTAATCCTAGCATTAGGGAAGTTGAGACAGGAAGTAAATATGGTAGGCAGAGAGGGGAATATAAGGCCAGAGTTTGGCCCTTTGCTTCCCCCGTTCAGTCTGCGGATTCATGCAGAGACAGAATCTACCCCTTTTGGCCTAAGGATTCAGCAGTTGTGAGAAGTTTCTCTAGTGGCTTGTTCCTGTCTTTCTGATCTGTTGGTATTTACCCCAATATCTGGCTTTGGGTTTTTATTTTAAGACCAGTTAGGATTTATGCAACAGGTAATAGAGGCCTGCTGTCCTGATATCTTTGTGAAGGTCATTTTCTCAATGGGTTAACAACTGACACCATGTGTGGTGGACAAGGGATCTGGCTCTGCACCCATGCATCTGTACAGATACAATCAATCAGAGCATTAGGCTCACAAGCACATCCCAGCAATGAGATGTTACTTATGCTGTACACAGCACGTACTTGGGACTGACCAGGGCTCTGTGAGTTAGTACCATGCTAAACACCATTGCTAGGCGATGCCAGACCTGTAGAAGAGGTCCAAATCTCTATGGCTGTACTCAAGCTTTCAACATCTTGCTGATTTTAGTCATTTTGGTTTCTTACAAGCACATGCACCTATATGCAGGCATCATGTCCAGAAACGAGTTCACAGTACTCATTTCTGCAGGACTCTTAGCCTTACTATCCATACCTTACAGTCATTCTACTTATTCAGGAGTCACTGTATAGAAATGGCAAGCCCTAGTTCTAGGTTAGAAAGAACCAGAGTTCAGCCCTGGGTTCAACTTCCCATCTTGAAACAAAGAGGAAGCAAACAGATGAGACCTACTTGGAGCCCCAGATATTTTTCATGGCCAAACCTAGAATCAGCTCATGGCCTCTGGGTTATCAGGTCTTAGCCAATAGATCTGCAATGGGTCTACAGGGTAATCAGGTCATTAAGAACAGCAGGGTCACAAGAAGGGGGTTAAATATGACAGAAGCACCCTATTTTGAATGGTAAAAACATTAGCCAATACTAGTAAATAAAACTGATAAACTCACCTCTTCAACCTTTTTGACCAATGGACGTGAATTTCTGATGAAAGTGATCTTACCAAGCTTAAATTCGTAATTAGGAATCCCTCTGTGAAGATGATAGACAAGGAGAAAGGTTAGCAGGGAGAGATAGCAAGTGCCTTCTTGGTGATTCTCTGGTACAGTGCTCTGCCCTCCCTGCACTGCTAGGAGGGAACTACAAAGTACAAAGACTGGCTGTGAGATGCAGGCTTCCTCTCAAAGTGCTCTACTGGAACCATCCTCAGTGGCACCTGGTAGCCACCAGGATACCAGCTTACCATGACTATCTACACCAATACATCATTCTCTACCACTGTCAGAGGGCAAGGGTTTTAGCCTACCTAGTCACTTTCTGGTTTGTTTCCCGCACTGGAATGAGGCTCTCCTGTGTCATGAGCTTTGGCATGAAGGTGTCAAGATCATAATGGGGAAACCCACAGAGACAAATGACCCAAACTCACTGACTCTGGACTGACATCTGGGGAACATGCATGGAGCCGAAACAGTCCCTCTGAATGTGGATGACAGTGGTGTGGCAGTTTGTGGGGGCCTCTGGCAGGGGGACCAGGCTTATCCCTAGTGCATGAACTGGCTTTTTGGAGTCCATTCCCTATAGAGATACCTTGCTCAGCCTTGATACAGGGGGGAGGGGCTTAGTCCTGCCTCAACTTGATATGCCAGACTGTTGGCTCCCCAAAGAAGGCCTTACCCTCCTGAGAAGTGGATAGAGGGCTGGGGGGGGGGGGGGGTCATGTGGGAGGAGGGGAGGGAGGGGGAACACAGTTGGTATATTAAAAAACAAAACTAAAAAAAACCTCTCAAAGAAATAAACAAACAACAAAGGTCTGTATCAGAGCTTTTTTGCAAAATGGCAAACACTCAGCAGGGACACACTAGGACAGACCTACCTTTTAATATCTCCGGGCTTGATGGGGGAGGGACTGGGCTCAACCCCTTTCTTCTTCCCATCCAGTCTATTCCCAGAACCAGAGAAGGCCTAGACAACGAAGCCAAGAAGGTGCATGCTAAAGCTCAAGAGTAAGCAGAATGTGCCCTCTATTCAGACCCCAGAACAGGTGAGCTGGGAGCATTGCCCAGATCCCCTTGAGTGCTGCTAGCCAAGAATCTCTACCAGCCCCTCAGAGAACTGGCTGGGCCGTAGCAGTAAGAGCGTACCTCTGTTGCAAATACCTGCCAAGCCCCTCCTTCCCACATGTCTAGTCATACCTCCTCCACTCTACCCAGCATCTCAGCACCTGCACAGCAAACACTTCTACCTGTTTACAGGGAGCCTGGCTAGCAAACATGCAGCGAACTTTCAAATGGTGCAGGCAAATAAAACACAATGTTTCAGAGGTAAAAGCAAATGGGCAAAAAATTGGTGAACCTAAAGGAAGGGCCATGTGTATATATTTTACTAATCTGACTTTTGGTAGACACTCCCGGGCACACACTTACCTAGGGACCATACCCAAGTTCTATGTTAGATGTAAGTTTTGAAAGGAACAAGAGAAGCTGGAAGCCTTTCAGAGTTGTCAAGGTTCCAGAAGAAAGCACATATTGAAAGGTTTGGTAACTGAGCAAGTGCCTGATCTGTTAGCTCATGTGGGTACCCAGAGCTCATTCTGCTAATGTTCACAAAGCATCAATAAGACAGAGCTCACTCTGCTAATGTTCACAAAGCATCAATAAGAACAGTTCCTGGCATCAGGATGAGAGCGACGCACACTGCGTGGTACTCACACGGAAGCCCACCTCTCCAGCATAGCCACTGTGGTCAGCTTCTCCCTCCTGAGGAAGACAGAAAAACAGGGAGGTGAGCTGCTCAGAGTAGATGTTCAGTTTTCCCAGAGCCTCCTGTTCTCACTGCTGCCCCAGTCTCCTTAAGGCAGCCTACAAAGCAGCAAGGACCACAACCTCGCCTGCTCTTTCAGAGTCCACTCACAGACACAGGAAGGGGCCAGCAAGACGGCTTATCAGGTAAAAATGCTTGTCACTAAGCCTGAAGACCTGAGTTCTTGAAGACCTTGGTGTCTACATGGTGGAAGGAGAACCAACTCCCAAAGGTTGTCCTCTGACCTCCACACACATGCCATGGCACAACTTCTCCCACCCCCACATTTAAATGTAATTAAAACAAAAAGAAGCATGGGCATAAATATCTCACACATGGTTAATCAGGAGGAACTCAAGAAAACTACTTACTATTGAATCCTCATGCTGCACTGGTCTTTCTGGTTCTTTGTAGCCCAAGGGCGCATCAAAATCCACCTGTATTTTGAAAATAAAAGGTAAAACTCAGCACTGAATGTGCACTCTGCCTCGTTTTCCAACAGCAGGCACTTTATGCAGCTCGGCATCACTACAAGAACACTTGACATTATAGACAAGCTGCTGTTATTGGGAGTTTCGTGATTAGTGAAACATAACCACTGCCACAGGGAAGAAACTAACGAACCACAGTGATCCACACGCTCCTGGCCACCTTTGTCTTCCATGTCTGAAGTCTGACACCTTAGGTTGTCACTTAAATGACCTTTTTTTGACAACCAGGAGTCTTGGCAGTAATATGTTTCCACTTAGCTCTTACTATTCAGACACTCACTCCTTGGCAGGACTGAAGGACTGTGATCTAGGCACCTAAGTAGTCAACTGACTGCTATTCCCACTCCCCAGGGACTACTAGGTGAATGGCCTCCTTCTAATAGTACTGACCGCATCTTCCTCCTCTTCCCCTTCTGTGGAGATTTAATAAAAGCTCCAGAAGTTTTGGAGATCTAACCACAGTCAGTCTAGGAGAATCAGAGAATGGTGATTCACACCTTTAATCCCAACACAGGGACTATCCTTGGAGTGGTGACCTACACCCTTAATCCCAACTGAGTTGAGGTCATTTTAGATTACAGAAGGAATTCCAGGCTCCCAGGCAGGCAGTGGTGTTCCTGGGTTCCTGACTTCTCTAAAATCCAAAAAAGTCACTCACATTCATGTCACATTCAATAATGGATACAGCCTTGTCAGGTTTGGTCTCCATCACCCGCAGTTCATAGATCTGCAGAAAGAACACAAAGATGAAGTTCTGAGTAGCAATAGGGGGCTAGCAACATGTTTGTTGCTGTGGCTCACTGCCTGGCTTCTGGAGACGCAAGCTTCACACCATCATCATGCCTTCCAACCCTGACAATGCTGCTGTGAGGTCGGGGCAAAAGGTACTGGTCCCTTCACGTGGGTTTAATTCCACAAGCTAGTTAGCATTATATTGCAAAAGATTATTTCTGACCTTGAAATTTATTCTAAGAGTTATTAGCTAAGTGTTCAAGGAGAAAGTGCAAGAATGCTCACACCAATAATGCTGCTTATCCTCCTAAAATGCCTATCAATAAATAAATATGAATTGTATTATTGTACTGCTTACAAGGGAGGGGTAGGCAGACCAAGTGTGGTGGTGCATGCCTTTAATCCCAGCAGTTGGAGGCAGAGACTCTGTGAGTTTGAGGCTAATGTTCTAGGACAGCCAGGGTTGTTTACATAGAGAAAACTTGGCTCAAAAAGAGCTGAGGGGGGGGGGGGGAGAGGAGAAAAGAGGTGGAAGAAGAGGAGGAGGGGGAGGGGAAGGAAAGGATAAAATTTGGGCCAAGTCCATATAGAGTGCAGGTGTTTCACAGACACCTAGAATCATGCACCTGTCGCAATGAACAGGTAGAGGTCAGAGGGCACCTCTTGGGTGGTTCTCTCCTCCTACCATGTGGGCTCCAGGGATCAAACTCAGATCACCAGGTTCATGGGACCAGCATCTTTACCTGCATCTCCCCTGTAGAGCATTTGTACAGTATGTGCAAGGCCCTAGGTTTGCAGCTCTGCAAAAGCCACTGCATAAAATTAAATAGGCGTTGAAGAGCTGGCTCACTGGGTAAAACAGTGGCTGGTAATCTGAGTTTGGATCCATAGAACCCACATAAAGGCTGGATATAGTGACACAGTATCTGTAATCCCAACATGCCGCTACCAGGAAAATGGCTAGAAGTACACAGGCCAGCTAGTGTGGCCTAGGCAGCAGTGAACAAGGAGACCCTGCCCCAACAAGATGGAAGTCAAGGAACAATACCCACTAATCTATGAGATTGTCCTCTGACCTACACACACACACTCAATAAAATGAGAGCAAGAAAATAAAGGCAACAAAACAGTTTTAAAGTGAGCATCTAACTCTCATTTCAAATTTATGTATGGACTATATAGTCTACCTTTCTTTATTGTGCAAAAGCTTTATCATTAATTCAAATATCACCATTAAAAAATTACTCTCACCTTATTATAAACAATACTGTGAAGCTGCTTATAGAATTCAGAAGCATATTTTAAAAGGTGTCACCTAAAACAATCTGGCAAAGCTACAGATAAGAACATTTATTAAAGGCAAGCAGTGGTGGTGCATTCCCTTAATCCCAACACTCGGCTGGCAGAGGCAGGCAGATCTCTGTGGGTTTGAGGCCAGCTTGGTCTACAGAACAAATTCCAAGACAGGCGCCAAAGCTACAGAGAAACCCTGCCCAGAAAAACCAAAAAATAACATTTATTAAGTTCATACTCTCAAAATATTATGATCTGAAACAAATAGAAACAGTAAGTAGGAGTTCTTAGTATTGGTTGACTCGAACACTCAAGATAACAAGGGAACTACCAGAGATGCAGCTGGATCCCTACACTGATGCTATGTGAGGAAGTGGCTGATCAGGTTCCCATGACAGTTGTGGGGACCTAGTCTGAGAGGATCAGAGTGTTGTGAAGGAGGTTGGCACTAGTCTCAGAGAAGGCCAAGCTATGCCAGACTGGGGTCACTACTGAACCCTGAAGGTCGTTCCTGGCACAGTTCCACAGAGGTTCTCACACTGTCATGCTCTATTGCTACAATGGGACAGGACAGCCTTAACTACCCTTTCCATCAGCAACTCTATGGATAGTGGGGAAGTGATGCCTTTTTGAGCTTTGTAGGAACTCACCTGTCATTTCATCTACTAATTAAGTTGTCTTGAATAAGAGACCCCTAAGAAGCAGAAAACTATAAATAAATGTGAGCAGTATTTGGATTCAACAGACCTAAGTCAAAGAAGATCTATGTAAGAAAATGTATGCTCCCATGAGATGAGGCCAAGAGGCAATATCCTGAAGCAGCTAAATTCTACCTCCAAGGTGACCAAGTGCCACAGCAGACATTGCTCCTCAAAGGACTGCCTGCTCTCAAGAGGGTGTGACAAGGACCGGACACAGTTAGCTGTTTTTGGTCACTCCTAGCATGGAAACAGCCTGGCTTAGATGAAAGGGCAGAAAAACCTCTAGTGGGGGGAGAGGGAGGGAACTTGCTTTGTAGTCTAGATCAACCTTGAACCCAGAGCCCTGCAGCCTCAGTCTCCTAGATGGTTAATTACTAGCACAACCACCATGCTCTGCCAG
Organism: Phyllotis vaccarum; assembly: GCA_033318265.1. NCBI lineage: Eukaryota > Metazoa > Chordata > Mammalia > Rodentia > Cricetidae > Phyllotis > Phyllotis vaccarum. The sequence goes on from JARWLC010000002.1 coordinate 183,245,242, forward strand.
CAAAGTCTTTAAAATAGATTTTAAAATATTTCTATTTTGTTTATGAATGTTTTGCCTGCATACATGTATGTATTTGCATCAAATGCATGCCTGGTGCCCAAAGGTCAGAAGAGAGTGTTGGATGGCCTCGGTTGTGAATCTCTGTGTGGGTACTGGGAACTGAACTGGGTCCTCTGGAAAAGCAAAGCAACAAGTGCTCTTTATCACTGAGCATCTCTTCAGACCATTAATACATGTTTATTAAGCTTATCTGCCTATAGTGTAACCAGTCCTTAACAGTTTCTGAGCTTATGTTACTTTTTCATTGCTTTGACAAAATCCCCGACAAACAACAAGCACAAAGTCTATCTGGCTCACAGTTCAAGCAGGACCAAGCTAGTTGGTCACTGCATCTGCCAGAGATAAATACTGGTGCTCAGCTTGCATTGTTCCTGTTTAGTCTAGGACCCCAGTCCATGGAATGATGCCACCTATAATAGAGTGAGTCCATCTCAATCTTATCTACAAAATCCTTTCTTCATGGACACACTCAAAGGCTTGATTTCATGGTGTTTCTAAATCCCATTAAGTAGCAATAAAATTCACCACCATAGGGGTCCAGGGAGATGGCCCAGTGATTTACCTTACAAAGGCATGCACGCACGCACACAGAGAGAGAGAGAGAGAAAAGTCCACCTACAGAACTCCACTGATGCAGCTTCCATGAGTCACACCCCAGCTCACACACACATCTTAAAAAAAAAAAAACTAACATACTGAATGAAAAAAAAATCAAACAATAGGCAGCAATTGGGTAATTAGGTGATAAAAATCATTTTTAGAAAGAAGCTTCATTCATACCAGAGTGGACAATTACGATGGACTCAAACATGTAGTAAGAGGTTTAATTGTAAGCATCTGTGTGTCTTTGTGGGACTGCAGGACTGCGGGTCTGTAGGTCTGTGGGCATAAACCTTGAGGTTAGGCCCGAAAGTCAGGGCCAGAAACCTCTTACTACAAATGGCAGCCCAACGTGGGTCAAATATACCTGTATTAAGCCGTAGAAAGCTTAAAAAATAGTCTAGAGCCCAAAGCAGCTTCTGAGTTGTGTCTCTCAAGTGAGCCGTGGTACAGAGACGCCCTGGTGAGGCATGTAGGTCTGGACTACATTGGCAGGCTTTTAGAGTGCAGCTTAAGGTGTAAAATGGCTGGTTCCTGAAGTCTCACAGGACCCTCAATATAAGCAAAAAGTTATAAATGACGTATTTAAGGTTTCTGTTCATAAGGACAAAAAGAGAACAGAATCAAAGATGGCTTTCTAATGTCGATGTTTTCTTAGATCAGCTTTGTTTGCCGGAGGCAAAATAAGACTTGGCTTTTCGAAGAGAAGCTTCCTGATTCAGCCTTAGAGGCAAAGTACTTGTGAGTTTTTAATAGGCCCTGCTGCCTAATACTAAATGGAGTTAATGAGCAGTAGATGGCAATGCTTTACTTGGTAATTATATGGACCCTAAAATTCCCCAGAGTACCTGGGTTAAAAAGATACATTCTATGAAGTTAGACTAGGAGCTGGGTGGAGCCATCCACCCATCCTACCAACCTTGAATCCTGGCAGATTAAAGGTGTGTTCAGAAACAGAAAGAAATAGAAGAATCTGGGTGGAGTCAATGACCCTAACCAAGCAAAGGTGTGGTCAGAGACAAAAAAAGTTAAGAAATAAATATATAGTAAAGACAGTTTTTGTAAAAAGTCTAAGTGGTTTAGAGCGTGTTGAAAATTTATTTACATAGGCTTAGAGAAAGAAAAGGTTGAGAAAGCCCTTAAAAAAGAAAGAGTAAAATAAATAAGTCACATAAAGATGGAAAATACAAAGAATGTCTGGATACTGTATGTTATTGTCTTACCTTTAAGCTTTTTGACTGAAAATGACATAGTAAAAGCTGCTAAAAGACAGTTGATTATAAATGCTGCTAGAATAATTCAACCTATATATTTTGTAAATGAGTTGACTTTAAAACTGAAATCCAAAGATATGCTACTTTGGAGAAGAGGTTTTCTTTTTATTTTCACAGAAATTGAGAGGCTATGGATTTATTCCTGGATAAAGAACATAAAGTTTGATAGAGGAAGACCCCCTGAAAAATCTCCAATGGAAATGGATGGCCCAGATGATTCAGCATTTCAGAGCTCCTCTGTTGAAGTTCCAGAGCTCTGAATCCAAAACAATTTCAAGGAGACTGGCTGTGATGACCCAGCCTTACAGACTACTCCACTAAAGACTTGTCCATAATCCCACATTTTTCTTTGAATTCCCATGAGATTGTCAGCGTCCCCATTCAGCAGGAAGTAGCCTAGAGAACAACGCCCACATTCCCAAAACATGGATTATGGATGTTCCGTGTTTATTTACAGTGTTGTTTATAAGTTGTTATAGATAAGGGGGGGGGAGAATATTAGATTTGGAGTTCTTTTTGTTTTAAAAGAGAAAAGGGGATATATAGGGGGATTGTGTTGCTTCATTGTAAATAATTGTCCCACCCACTGGTTTAATAAAAAGCGCTGATTGGCCAAAGGCAGGCAGGAAGTCTGGGCGGGGCTACCAGACTAAGAAAACTGAGAACAGAATGCCAGAGAGAAACAGGAAGAAGCAGAGGACAACCATGCTAATGTGAGAAAAGGTACCAAGCCTCATGGCTGAACAGGATGAGTCATGGGTTAGATGAAGGGTAGAGAGCTAGCAAGTTATATGCCTGGGCCTGAGGCTGATCAGCTGAAAACTATCGTATGCATCTGTGTGTCTCTGCAGGTCTGTGGGCCTGCACCTTGAGGCTAGGCCTGAAAGTCCGGGCCAGAAACCTCTTACTACACAAACATTCTCTAGTGGAGAGTGGAAAGTTTCATGAAACTTTGAACCCACAACCCTACTGCCTCCTAGATGATATTACTAGCAAGCACTACCGGACTTGGCCAGCAAAGGTGTTTTTAAGGGGGGAAAAGGAAAAAAATTTGTTTTTATTTTAAATTTCTGAAGGTTCTAAATATTGTCTGTACGTATGCTCACCACAGGCATTCCTGATATCCACCAAGACCAGAAGAAAGTTCCCAGACTCAAGAAGCCCTTCCCTGAGAGTAGCTGCCTGTAAACTGTACAGGGATCTCTGCTGCGAAACAATCTTTGTACATTGTAAATATGTACCACTCTCATTGGTTTATAAAGAGCTGACAGGCCTATAGCTGGGCAGGAGAGACTGGGCTAGAGAGCCAGACTAGGAGAATTCTGGGAAGAAGGAGGATGGATCAGAAGAATCACCAGGAGAAACAGGGAGCAAGACATGCTGGCGGACAGCATAGATTAATAGGAGTGGGTTAATTTGTAAGAGCTAGGTAGCAATAAGCCTGAGCCAAGCACTTATAATTAAAATTAATAATAATAATCCGTATTGCTTATTTGGGAACTGGTGGGCAGGAAAGAAAAGTCCGCCTACAGAACTCCACTGATGAAGCTCCCATGAGTCACACCCCAGCTCACACATACTCCTGTAACTCACCCCAATAAACTCTTTGAATTCGAAGGAATTATCTCTTTGGTCTGTCGTTTCCCTCTCTTTGGGGTAAACAGGCACAATACCATAACATTATTTGAGGGGTAAGGTAGCCAGGCTCACCTACCTTCTCATTGTAGTTGATAGCAATCACATCTCCAGTGGTCAGACAGGCGAAGTTTCTCAATGCATTTTCTAATCTGCATTCATGCTGTCAAGGTAACATAACAAGGTGTATTCCTTCAACAGGAAACAAGTGTCTGTGGGAGATTGCTGTGGCTGTTCACACCAGGTAGATAGTAGCATGTGGTAATAACAATACACAGCTTTAATACAATCGATTACCACTACCTATGACTCTATAAGACTCTTCCACTGAATAGATGGAAGGGCTGACCTCTAGGAACAGGACTGGCACCTAGAATTATGACGGCAGGTTCTGGCAAATGTTCTGGTACCAGCTCCCCACCAGAAAGCCAAAGAGTACCCTGATGTGCTTGGTTAGGACCAAAAGATGTGCTAACTAAATGCTGTCACTATCAATCAGAACTTCAATCAGAAACAAATGTGTGGTTCCATAGCCGTTTAGTGACTGCCCCCCCACCCCCTTTTTCCAGAGGAACTCTTATATTAAAAGGATACACTGCTTTAGGGTTGGTGATATCTAGGAAGTCTGGGCTCTGAGGCTGGAACTTAGAGTAGGTAGCCACTTGAAGGTTGACGCTCTCCACTTGAACCAGGCCACCTTCTTCCAACAGCAAATTCTGCATCATCTAAAAAAAAAAACATCTGCATGAACTTCTGAAAATTAGGAAGCCTTCATAGCTAACATCTACCAGTCAGTGTACTGAACAGGTCAAAGTCTTACTTGGGGGGAAGAGCCCAGGATGAAGATTTGGAATAAGCAATCTAACCGTGATACAATGCTACAGTAGGAAAATCAGGGAGGGACACACATGGAAAGCGAACCAAGTAAGGCTGCATTATCAGGCACTGTGATCTGTCTCTACCAAAGCCACCCCGACAGGCCATCAGCTTCCAGCCCCCTGTACACAATATTCCCTGCTTGCCTCCCAGCTCCAAAGCTGTCCTACAAGCAACAATTTAAGGCCCTGAAGCAATAAGGAACACACAAGGAAAGGGTGGTCATGGAAGGCCCCAGAGATGTCCGCTCTGAGGGTCATAAAACACTGACATGCACTGATTAACTAACTACCCAGTAAGGCAGATAATGATTGAGACTGGGGACAGAAGGGCATGAACAAAGGCTGTGAGATGGTGCCATGTGGGAAACTAGGGCACTGCAGCACCAAGTCTCAAGCTGGATTCAGGGAGGCGTGTTCAGGGAAGAGGGACAGGCTCCCGGTCCCAGAAAGAATCTTTGCTAGTTTTAAATCTTTTTGAATAAAAGTTGGATACATAGACGGATGAGGAGAAAGAACTGCAAGGTGAATTTCCATTGGTCTTCCCTAACACCTCAACAGTAATCAAGACATCGATACCTTCTTTTATCTTTAGGGGTCCCAATGCTGGCCCCTCCTATAAAAGGCTAAGTGAAGCAAGTCTTTAGGGATGCAAATCCCTTTGAGAATATTCCAAAGGAAGAAGCAGTGCAGGAGGCTATGATACAAGGAAGGAGGTGCTAGTCTGAAGAATGGGGTGTGCTGAAGCATAGCCCCAGGCTGAGACTGCAGAGACTCTATCACGCTGCACTAAACAAAAATGGAGGGTTGCCACTTCTCCAAGTGCCGTAGGCAGCTACAACAGGCTGGTAAGGCAGGTGGCTTTGGCAAGTGAGGGTTCTGTGACCCTAAATACAGGTGCCCTAAGGGTCAGAACCAGTCTGCTACAGATCAAAGCATTTAGGAGGAAGGTAATTGCAGCATGAGGCTCTGGAGCATGGAGAACAAGAGGGTACTTGCAGCCTACAGCTTCCCCAGACAGAAGCAGCACGAAGCAGAAAAAAGGACTCTACCAAGCCCCAGGGAACAAACAGACCCTTGACATGACTTGGAGGACAACAAGGAAGCAAAAGGACGTGAGCTGTCACTGTCTGTCCATTAGTGGGCAATTTGGTGCAGACAGCATGGCAGGCCCTCGCCTGAAGGCACCCCAATGCTGGCAGGCAAACTAATAATAAGTATGGTTAATAGATAAGGGTCCAGCAGCTGGAAGACAGGCAGCCTAGTTTGTTGAAGCCCGATTTGAAACGTGACAGCTCTAGGTAAGACAAAGTGCACTGACCTCCCCTATCCACCTCCACACCCTTGTCACCTGAGTGAGAAGCTGGGATAGTAAGCACATGTCACCCATGCCATGAACTGGAAGGCCAGCCCACAAGGAGAAAACAGCCCCATACCCAACAGGCTTCCCAGGCACTATGTGGCATCTCAGAGAATGGAATTCAGATAGCTTCTTGGGCTAAAGTTGTCGAAGAATTTGGACAAGTAGCCACCTAAACTGTAAGCCTGAGACATAAAGAGAGGCTCTTCAGAGCACAGTATTGTCACCCCGTCCCCCACACTTCATCTCAGTAGGTGAAGCCACAGGGGCCTGCAGGAAGAGAACTAAAGTCACCACTCTGCACTCCATCCATCAGGGCAGCTTCAGAGCCCAGGCCAGCTACTACCATAGACATTACCTTGTAGTTATGAGTGAGTGACAAGCAGGCCAGATCCTGGCTTTAGCAACAAGTCTCACAGTAAGTCTGGGCACAAAGACAGACAGCACAGAAAAGGCCTAAAAGCAGGAGTTGCAAGTCCAAGCAGGGCTCTTGTTGGGGAGAACATGGCTGTAACTCATCAAGCACCCAGCCCATCTGAAAAAGGGTGGCACGGACAACAAACAATCTTTAGAACATGAACCACATATAACTGTGAAAAGGAAAAGCTACTCCTTTGAAATGTGTGGATCACCAACAGAGCAAGCAGGTGGAGGAAGCCTCAGATCATTGTTGTGGTGGCCGTGGAGTAGAGCAGACACAGCACCTCTATGTCCTCAGCCACCCAGGGGCTCGCAGGTCACTCCACACCATTAAGGCACAAAGATCAGGGTACAGGCTTTCCTGGGAAGGCTTTCCTGGAAAGCTGAGTTTATCAAGTGGGCAAAAGAAGAAAGGGCAGAGGGAAGAAAGAAAGGTGTGAAATCTCCACTCTACAGAATGCTTGCCACTGCAGGGTACTCTCCCAGTGCTGCTCCAGGGAACGTTTCTGGACCCAGGTTTGCAATGACATCCTTCACATCAGCTGACCTGTGTCTACACAGTTAAGTAGAATGTTTTAAACACAGTACGACACGCTGCTGAAGATGTCCTCCTTTTACTGGGCCTTTTTACTTAAAGGAGGGCCTCTCAGGAATGGACAAAGACACAAAAGAATTGTCTCTATTTATGAGGTTCCCAAAGGAAAGACTCCTTACAGACCCCCGAAGCCCAACTCACCCAGTGGGGAAGGTAACAGATGCCTTCATCAGCAACAAACTCCAGTACACCACAGTGTGTCATTCGGTCTGAATTCTTATTGGTGAGTTTAAACAGCATAGGATAGGTAATGTTGAGTCGGCCTAAGAACAAAGAGGTTATAAAACACAATCCGGTACACCACCTACCACCAGGTCCTGTGAAGGAAATCTTATTCCCCCAATGCCCTGTCCTGTGGCCTTTTCCCCTAAACTTCAGCACCTGATCACCATCCTATACTGTTCAGTCAAAAGAAATCAGTGTCTGCAGGAACCCACCACATGGTCCTGGAGGAGCTTGGTGACTCAAGTCATGTAGTATCAGCACAGACATGATTTTCCAAAGTAAAAGCAGCATGTTCATTTAATAATTTAAGTGCCAACTATGTGCCACACAAAAATCTGTTTCTTTACAGGCTTTGATTAGACAGGTGAGACTGTGAACTAATATATGCGCCAGCAGATACTGCAAGAACCCAGGAAGGAAAGGGTGTGAGAGTGAGTCAGGATCTCACTGTAGTCTCTATGATTTTTACAACATGATATGTCTCTACTTCCAGCAATCTGAGTTAAGTTAGGGCTGCACAAAGGGTAGGAGACTGACTCAGAAGGCACAAGGGCAGAGGAGAGCTTGGTCACACAAGACAGCAAAAGACCAGAGTACTGGAGGAAGGGTCTCAGAGGGTACGAATGCTGTTTACCATGTCCCGGGCATTTGTTTACTCTTTCTAGAATAATCAAAAAGGTACTACCATCTCTGCCGTTTTAAATTTGTAGGAAAAGTTGAGACACGTAGATAAAGTAACATGCCCCAAATTATACTTCTCAGGAGTGGTGATGTCGAGATCCCAAACAAATCTGCCTAAGACTGGGAACCTTTCCACTGAGGTAGACTGCAGCTTGTCAGGTTAAGCACATATACCAGGACTTCCTCCACAGCCCTGGATGGCCTCCAACTCAGAGGCCTGCACCTACCTCCTCAGTGTTGGGATTACAGCTGTATGCTACTGCATCTGACAAGAAAAGTCCACTTAGCATTGGGAGGCAACACAAACTTCTGGCCTCTCTAAACACTGAATGAATGAGGTGAATCAGAGAAGAGCTTGGGTAGGAAGCCCCAAAGCAGCTTAGAAACCAGCTTCACTAAGGTGACCTTGCTAGCATAAAGGGTGACTGAGATAAGTAGCCCAGGGTATACTCTCTGTACTAAAATAACCCCAGCTATGGAAGGTACAAGTTGACCCCTAGACATTTGTGGGTGCCCCAGACAAGTCTCCAGCCAAAGTTCCAAGACTGTTGTAGTATCCCTCAGTTACTGACTGATGGAGAGCCTGACTTCAAGTTCTCTAAGTCCTGTGACACTTACTTTCTCCATTTCACAAATCAGGACTCCCTTGGTCTTACTTGGCTATAAAAGGGTTTTCTTCCATGACTTAAGAAGTCTCAACAGTTGAGCACAGTAGCTCATACCTGTAACCATGGATACTCTTAACAGTAAAGGCAGGACAACTTTAAGTTTGAAGCCAGCCCAGCTAACTTGGGTGAGACCCGGTCTCAAAGAAGAAAACCTTTCAAAGGGCTAAGGATATAACTCAACGAATCAGCACTCGCCTAGCTTGACTGAATCCCCAGTATAGCAGAAGCAAATAAGAAAGGCCTCAGCATTACTTTGGTCTGAAGTCCACTGATCCAGCTCCTGAGGATCTTCTAGAACATTGTTCTAAGGAACAGTGGTCTCTTTGGTCAGCTCACCCCAAAAGAAGAACAAAAACCTATCCTGTCTCTGAGAGGACAGCCTACTGTGAACCTCATGGCTCCATTCTACCAGTTGCCTACATAGAAGCCTCCACTGGACACAGCCCAACTAGAGCTGGCTCATAGGTTACCTCCCCACTCATCACTATGAGGAGAAGGCTTTATATGTTCCCAATTATCACTGCAGCTCCAATGAATAGGCACTGATGGCGACCCTGCTTAAAGGAGATACTGAAGGTCAAAGAAGCTAAGCCAATAGTCGGGCAGGGAAAAGTGCAAAGCCCAAATACAGCAAGTTACCACCAAATTCCATAACCAGTCTCCACAGAATGAATTAAAAGTGGAAACATCAAGTTCCAAAAGCCAAGAGTGCATCCATAACTAAGGCTGTTCATAACTGAGAAAGGAAGCATGTGGCTCTCCTCACAAGGGGCCTTATCTAGCATAGGAAGAAAGCGATGGTTCATCCTCCAGTTTCCTAGGGATGCAGCATCACATTGGAGGTGAGAAATTCAGGTCTGGAGCAGCTCTGGAAAGAAGGTGAAGATCTACCATGGTCCTCTCATAAATCAACCATTTCTTCCTTTAGGAAACAACTTAGGAGGCCCACACCACAGTAAGAACTGCTCAAGCACCATGCACTGTGGTAAGGGACTGAGTGGAAAGAAACAGAGAGAGGAATATCCTTCTCTGAGGGATGCTTATAATGTTCAGGCAGTGGAAAGCACAACCACACCTTGCCTCATCTAAGGTACTGTGGCCTTGGTCCTTCTAGCCCAGCATACCCTACAAAGAGGGTCCTAACCACATCCCGACAAATGTTACTGGATGTGAGCACAATGAAGAGCCTGTGCTCATTTCTGGCATCCATACTTATATTCCCCAAATTGTCAAGTCACTTAGGAAATACTTACTGAGTTGGTCAAGGGCTGAGGGCGGCATAATTACTGTGAAAAAGAATATTTTAGGAATATTAAGTAAATAAAAATAAAAGGGATAAAACAAAGTAAAGGCAAGATGTACACTTTCTGATTTAACTTTAAAAAGCTATAAACAGTGGTTTTAAGGAAACTAGAATTTCATAACTATTTTTCATAATGAATACTGCTTGAAGTTATTTACTTCTGTGCTCTGAATGGCACCCATTATTAAACAATCAGCACCCTTACTCCCACCACCCACACCCTAGGATGAGTAACATTTTACTATAACGCTAGTGTCTGATGCCCACATGCAAAATAAGGCCATGGAAGGCTACAACGCTCATCCCTAGACTTTAGGGCAGGAAAGGTTACTATTCAAAATAAAAACGAGCACATACTCTTCCCTCCTTTCTCCACATCTGACCTGTCATTAGGCCCTGCTAGCATAGACACGGAGAAGCAGCGGTACTGTGTGGAGAAGCGGTTCTGGAAGACCCGGGGAATCGGGTGGTCAAACATGTTGAAAGAGAACTAGAAGGAAGAAAGAAATGGTGTCATTATCAAAACAAAAAAATGGTACTAACAACAACAACAAAAAACCATGAGGAGTCACTATGTTCTCCAGGCTAGTCATGAAGTCCCGAGTTCAAGTGATCCTGACTTAGCTTCCCACATAATTGGGACTACAGGTGCAGCTACTATATCTAGCTCAAAGGTACACTTCTTCAGGCCCAAAACACTGACCATGTCATCAGTGCTAATAAAAGTGGCCAAAGAATGTAATAAATTAAAAATCTCATTTATCAAGTGTTCTGACTTCCTAGGTAGCACAACAATCCTCAAATCCTTTTTTTTCTCCAATATCTGTAGATACTGCGACTTTACTAAATTATGACTTAATCACACCAATCTTTCCCTTTCTATCTTTCGGCTACTATTCCCTATTTTCAGATCAAGGATGGACCTTACACACACCTCACAGAGACTCATTCCTGACCATCCACCATCTCCTAACCTGGCAGGTTCTTGTCTAGACTTCTAAGTCTGTCTGGAGTCCGTTCCCCTCTGCCTTTAACTGAGAATACTATCTCTTTTATTGAGTGCCTAATGTTTGCACGGCTCTGATCTGGGCTTTAAGGAATATCACTTTAGTAATATGTGGGTACTAAGAAGGCAGATACCACCTCTGCCCAGATGAATCTCAGGCTAAAGACAAGAAGCAGGTATGGGGACAGAGAACACCTGAGAATGGATGTTAACCAAGTGTTCTGGAGGAGATTCTCACAAGAGACCTATGTATCATGAGAGTCAACTGGGCAGGAAAACAAAAAGGCATTCCAGGTGCTGGAAAAGCAGCTGCCCGTGTATGCACCAGAGCTGCATGACGCAGTCTTAGGTCCATAGCACACAAAACCCTTTCTGAATGGGGGAGGGGGGGTTAGGAGCGGGAGGTAGCTCATCAAAGCTCCTTCCCTATGCCATTCATCTAAGCTACTGCTCCTCTCTGAAACATAAATAATTTACTATGAGTGTGGAGCAGCCCTAGCAATCTCTCTCCAACTCATTCACCCATGAACATGACCTCCTGCTCCTCTTTCACTGCTATCGTCCATGTATAACGTTTTGATGCCTAGCACATGCAGTATTCAGTGTTGGTTACAGAACTTAGACATCTGATTTAACTGTGACACTCGGGGTAAAATCTAGTAACCACCTCTTGTTTTTAACAAATAAGTGATATAGAGTCAACACTGCATACAGTGCGGCTAGATGAGTGTGACTTCCAAAATCAGCGCCTCACTTTCGTGATTACTGCCGCTGTAAGTTTTAAATCTCTCAGTTCGTACAATAACTACCTATGTTCCCAGAGGACTTCAGGAAATAAATAAGGGTGCACTGACAGAAAAAAAGCGCCCAAAATATAATCCACTGTCGTTATCACAATGTGACGAACACAATGTGACATGTAGCCCAAGACTATCTCTACTGCATAAAAGGCAACGAAATTTAGGCAAAGCTTAATGCCCTTCGGACTTTCCTCCCTCGCTCCACTCCCCCCAAACCCTCCAGTTAACTCTTGAGTTCATGGAAACCTGTTGCGTGTTGAGCTCTTAGGAGAACTATGGACACAAAGCAGGAGGTTCCTTTCTACCCTCAAGACCTGCAGACCCGCCGAGAAGCATACAAGTCATGACAGCGACAAGCTAAGAGGAAAGGAGGCGGCTCGAAACTATGGTTCTCACTTGGGACAGAAGCGCTCCGGACAGCGGAGCGGACCGGCCGGAGGCCCGGGTGACTCGGCACCTCCGCCGCCAGATCCAGGCCTCCCCGGCCGAGCGCAGCAGGCAGCCCCGGTCTCGCCCGGCTCCCGATCCCCAGCCAGCTTACCATGACTGACAGTACTGCGGGACGCCGCTTCTCTCGGTGAACTTTACAACAGAAACCCGGAGCTCCCTCCACTCCGCCGCGGCCTCGGCTCTAAAACCCAGAACCCGCGAGAGGCTCGCCGGAAGTGACGGAAGGGAGACCACAACAAAGTACCGAGGCCTGGCGTCGGCAGCGAAGAGCAGAAAGTCACGGAGGGGCCCGACGTTTGAAAAGTATTCAAAGAGAACTTTAATCACTTATCTCACAGGACAGTGATCATTTATAACGTTTAGATAGTAGACAACTGCCGAACAAACTTGGTAGAATCCGTCCTTATTATTGACTACAATACCCAGAATGCATATAGTTTCCGGCCTTGGCTTCAGCCATCATGGACTCGGGCGGAAGTACGCTACATATCAATCTTCTAATTTGACCAACAGTGCATTGAAACGTAATTGCCGTCATCAAACGATATGTAGCTGAATTTACTTTATGTCTAGAAGAGTATATTTTTCCTGACTATACTAGGATGAGTTGTTAAGCATTCCTTCCCAAAGTAAAGATGCCCGCGGAGTGTAGAGGGTTCTGGGTAACTGGAAGTTAGCGTCAAAGGGAGTAACAAGATCGCTGCGGGTCTCTAGAAGATGCTTCTTGGAGGGGGTGGAGGGTGGGGGGAGCGGGAGGGCGGGACTTCTCCAGCAGCAAAGAGCAGAGCTTTATTGGCTGTCTCCAGTAGGACCCAATCAGAGAGGAGGGAAGGCTGAGAACCATTGGCTGCTGGTGTGGGCCAATCGGAAGAGCCGTGATTTGGCGGGAGTCTTGACCAGCTCTGGGGCTATCGGTGTCTCAGCGCCAGCTCTGGGTATTCGGTCTCAGTGGCTATGTTCGTGTCGGATTTCCGCAAGGAGTTCTACGAGCTGGTCCACAACCAGGTGACTCCCATACCACGATCCTGAGGGGAAGGGATGAGGGCGAGTGTCCGTGAACGGGCAAGGAGGACGGGGTGTTGCCACAGAGTTTGAGGTCCCTGTGCTCAACCCACCTGTCCGTATTTCCTTCAACAGAGGGTCCTTCTCTTTGTGGCCTCGGATGTGGATGCCTTGTGTGCTTGCAAGATCCTTCAGGTGAGCTTTGACTACCTTAGGAGGATAGGGCAGGGTTGGCCTCTGCAGAGGTGGGGCGCAGAAGGGGAGGAATCAGAGGAAGCTGGGCAGAGGTAGCTGAGGGGCGGGCGCACTAGAGAAGTATAGTGTAAGCGGTCAGACAAGTAGTGTTTTGTTTCTTACAATAACCAAGTGAAAATAGTTTCACCTCCGAAATCTTTGAACCTGTAAATGACCTCTCAAAGATGGGAGTGGTGTCACAGCGAGTGCCGGAAATACAGGAGTGTCTAGTCTATTAGAGAATTTCATTATTTTGGGTTTCAGCTATACTGTGGTTTTACAATGTGTGCGGTCAAGAACTTTTCAGAATACCTGTAATTAAAATTGCTTTTCCCCTCAGTGTTTGACTTTGACAGGTTTAGCAGAACTGTACATTGAACACTACTCACATCTCTGCCACCTACATTTTCCTACTGATTTTGTTGTTGTTGAGACAGGGTTTCCCTGACTGCCCTGGAACTAGCTCCTTAGACGAGGCTGGCCTCAAACTCAGAGATTCACCTGCGTTTGCCTCCCAAGTGTTGGGATTAAAAGTGTGTGCCACCACCACCAACCAGCTCCTACTGATGTTTTTCTGTTGTTATTTTTAGGGTTTTTTGGTTTTGACTTTTCAAGACAGGGTTTCTCTTTGTGACAGCCCTGGTTGTCCTGCAACTCACTTTGTAGACCAGGCTGGCCTCTTACTCATAGAGATCCTCCTGCCTCTGCCTCCTGAGTGCTTGGTTTAAAGGCGCATGCTACCACATCCAGCCTTCTACTGACGTTTCACCAAAACAGTGTATCACATAGATACTCTCAGTTCAGCTAATTTGTTTACTTCTGGTGGTTCAAGCCAAGTTACTCTAACGGAAGTGGTTCTCACTGCGTCCTCTCTCCCCAGGCCCTGTTTCAGTGCGACCACGTGCAGTATACACTGGTTCCAGTTTCTGGGTGGCAAGAACTTGAAACTGCATTTCTTGAACATAAAGAGCAGGTATGAAATAATGAGTTTTAGCATAATTAGGCTGCTCTACTCAGTTGTAGTTTCTTGATACTTAGCATTCTTCCGGTCCTAAAGTAGGATAAGTATGCTTTGAATTAGCAGTTTCATTATGCTTCACGTTATGATGGCAGAATCAACATTTACCAAAAAATAAATAAATAAATCATCAATTTGAGGCAAGTCTGAACTACATATAGCAAGTTTAAGGCCAGCCTCAGTTACATAACAAGATCCTGTCTCAAAAATAAAAAGGTATGGATGTGGACAGCGCCTGTTTCCCATCTCACTTATTTCCACAGGACACATGCCACTGCTTTCTGTCATCTCCTCAAGGAAATGCATTTTGCTTTCCAAACACATTTTCCCTTGGGAACTAAGTGGCAGAACCAAGACTCCTCACCTCTACCTGGGGCCAGAGGAGAAATGGGCTATTGTGGGACCCATGTGGGGAGGGCATGTCAAAGGGTTTCTGGAGTCCCTGACCAATCTAGGATAACTTGGAAGAGATTTATTCATAACTTGAAGTCCCCATGCCAATTGAGTTATGAAACAAGATCTTAATTGATAGCCCAACTGACTTTGAACTCTTGGGCAATCCCCCTTCTTTGGCCTTTAAAGTGTTATAAGTGTGAACCCGCAGCCAGGCAATTGGGTGTTACTGAGGAAAGGTTTTTCTATAGTGGGTAGTTTGATAAAGGACTTAATATTTACTGTGGTAAGGCAGTAGGACAGTATAGTTCAGCAATCTTCAGAGAGATTCTGGTAGGTGTGTAGACTCTTGGCCTGTTCATCGTTAGCTGTTTGAGTCTGTGTGTAAGTCTTGAGTTTGCTGAGCCCCAGCAGGCTCTTCAGGAAGCAAGAAGAGCCCCAGAGCTTATTTGACAGTATTTTATCTTAGGAAGGCAATAACCACGCCAGCTGTGGGCAGTTTTCAAGCCATTTGCCATTCTTCCTGGCCTTGACGGGCAGTGCTGAGGGAGGATGCTTTGGTGCAGGTCCTTTACAGTGTCTCTATCTCCTTCCAGTTCTGCTATTTCGTTCTCATAAACTGCGGAGCCAACGTAGACCTATTGGATATCCTTCAGCCTGATGAACACAGTATATTTTTTGTGTGTGATACCCACAGGCCAGTCAACGTTGTGAATGTGTACAATGATACTCAGGTACCTAGCCCTTTTAGAGCCTTCCCCATGTATGCTCTCCCTTTAACCAGTCTGTACCTTTTTATGCTGTGGCAGCATTGCGCACATCTTCTTTGCAACGTGTATTTCCCACTTCTCCAGTCAGGGGGTATCTTCCGTGCAAGAACCTCGGTGGATCTGCTCATGATCGTGTACACAACACATTTGTGAGATTTGCATCCTCAGGAAAGTGGAGGATCAGAATATTTTATCCCCAAATGGCTCTGAGCTTCTGTACATCACATATGCACCTAGCACAGACCAGCTGACTAAGCGTTGTGTGACCTTGATCTCCTTCCTGGTGGCTCCAGACTCGGAAGTTCTCACAGGAAAAACCTCTTCAAGAAAAATCAGTCTGGAGCAGTCATTAGAAACAAGAATTGTGTTGGCTTAGGCGTTCTTAGGGGTTCTTGTCTGTCTTGACCCACTTGTATCTGTATAAGAAACTGAGACTGGGTACCTTACAGATAAAAGTTACATTTAGCTTACTGCCCTGGATATTTTCAAGGGCATGCTGCAAACATCTGCTGTGCTCTTGTAAAACCCCTATGGTAGATGGTTCCCCCAATAGGTGTGTGAGAGAGGAAACAACAGAACAAGCTGAGGAAGTTGTATAACCACCCGGCACATAGAGACTAAGCCTCTGCCTCAGTAAGGAGAGAGCCAAGACTGACCTAACACTTTCCAGACCCCACCTTTAAATGGCTCTACTCCCTTAACCCCCTACACAGGCAAACAAGCTTCTGGTTGGTGGACCCTTTCAGGAATAAACCATATCCAAGTATCCAACCATAGCAACATTTTCACATCCTTTATCAAAAACCAACTGGTGGGACTTTTTTTTTTTTATGTATAGCATATGAAAGAAATGTTGCTTAGGCTTAAAGTAAACTAGTAGACTGTAAATGCTTTTCACAGCTTAGTTCCATAATTTCTGGTGCCATGTGGGACAGCTCTAGTGCCTTACTGAGTGCTCTGGAGAATCAATCCTGGAGCTCTTGTTAGACAGGTGCTGTTTGTATGTCCAGAAAACATAGGGGCCAGCTAAGAAAAAGTAAGGGTCTCAAGCATCATGAGAAACTGTTTCTGGCAGGCAGAGAAGAAAGGCTTGATTGCTTTTTGTTTTATACTGTAGATCAAATTGCTCATTAAACAAGAGGATGACCTTGAAGTCCCTGCCTATGATGACATATTTAGGGATGAAGCAGAGGATGAAGATCTTTCAGGAAGTGACAGTGATGGGTCAGAGCCTTCTGAGAAGCGTACACGGTTAGAAGAGGTATGTTTGGGGAGGGGGAGAGGAGAGCTCTGACTTCCTCAACTGGATATGGCAGACTGAATTGACTCACCTTGGGATTCCTTGTGCTCTCTGGGGAGTGAACAGAGAGGATGGGGTGGGATGGGAGGGAGAGGCTGGGGGAGGACTGGGAGAAGGGGTGGGAGGGGGAGCAGTGGTGAGAATGGGGGAAAATTTTTTTAAAAAATAAAATAAAAAGAGGTACGTTTGGACTGGGCAGTCTGAGGGAAGCACAGTTAGGTATGTGTGAGCCAGGTGTGGCATGCTGGGCGTGGACACAGCTGGGGCACCAGGCAATGGAGAGCAACAGAAGTTAGTAGGTGTAGGTACAGACTCTGGCTGCTTTTATTTCGTCTTTGTGGCCCTAGGCAGTTTTCCTGGATTACTTGAGCTGTATCTTATCTAACTGGAGGATCCTGGCAGAGGAAATTAAATTAAGGTCAGTTTAGTGCTATGTAGGAAAAGGTAGCAAAGATTCAAAAAAAAGAAAGAAAGAAAAAACTCACCATGGAGAAACATTAAATACCCTCTTCCCCATAGTATTGCTTATTGCAGTTACCAGAAAGGTACCATGTGTGGCTGAGATCCCTTGGCTAGTTCTGTGTAAACACTCTAGGGAAGGCCTTTTGTGATCTGAGATTGCCCAATGGAAGGGATCTGCCCAACCTGGGTTTAACTAGCTAAGGATAGCAGGTAGCTGGTGGCTGTGCCTCTGTTGTGGACAGCTATGTTTCGTTCTGTTCAGCATTTCTGTTGAAGTCTGTGGCTCCTCATCTGTGAGGCACAGATGGCTTTTGCCTCTGGAATGTCTTAGGCTTTTCTCTTTGGCCTGCTGTTTCCAGGGAGGTGCTTCAGTGGAAATCTGGCCATATCCGTGACACTCAGGACGTGATCATCTGAGATAGGTCAGAGCCCTTCAAGACTAAGTGGCCCGCTGTGTCCAGACTCCTCACTCTTGCCTTCCTTTCACCAGAGCTCTAGGTAGTCTAGGATGCCCTCTTGGACCTGCTCTCATGTTGTTCCCCTTGTTTACTTTCTGGCAGACTGGCTGGTTTTAGTTTATGAAAGTATACTCTTACCCAGACATAGGTTTTACTTTTGAGGCAGGATCTTGCATATAATCCAGGTTAGCCACTAACTTTGATTCCTGTTTCAGCCTCCTGAATGCTGAGCCTACAGGTCTGTGCCTCCCATCATTGTTCAGCTTTCCCATACACATAGGGATTGTGTTGTGTTTGTTTGTATTTCTTTTGTTTATTTTTCTGGGGATTTTCTGCTTTAGGCTGCTTATTCTTTTTGAGTTAGGCTCACTATGTAGCCCTGCCCCTGCCTTGATAAGGAAGCTTTAGTGTGGACTTTGTTTTCCTCCTGTTGGAGTGCTTCCTCCAGATTGGCAGCTTCTCTGCCTTCAAGTCTGAGCCAAGAAAGGCCTTCAGCTTGTGCCTGTGCTCCCACTGTTGGAGTCGAGCTTAGTTTCTGTGATGTCTAAGGGTTTTAGATATGTCTCACAGGCGCTGAGGATATCACAGCTCTATCTTCCTGGCTATAATATCTGGGTGATTTGGATGCAAATAGGCAGAGTGGACAGATACTGAGTTAGTATGGAGCCCATGTGAGGAAAGCCTATACTCTTCAGTATTTGGATGGTGTCTGCCATACTCTGGAGGCAGTGACTCAGTACTTCCCTTCCTCGGCTTTTCAGATTTCCAGGTATAGGCTGGACTTGGAGCATGGACAAGACCCACGTAATTCCTCAAGGGGTCTGTGCCTGGGGCTTCTTTCAAAGAGCCATGTCAGGCTTGATCTTTTTGTCTTAGATTCTTTTCTATTGCTCTGACAAGACCAAGGCAATTCTTAACAAGAAAGCATTTAATTTAGAGTTCACGGTTGCAGAGGACTTGGGTCTATAATCACTATGGCAGGGAGCATGACAGCAAGCAGGCCTCTCACTGCAACAGTAGCTGAGAACTTACATTCTTAACTGCAAGTCAGAGGCAGAAGAGCACACTGGAAATAAGAGTGGAGCCCCAGAGGCATACTTCCATCTCCAAGACCACTCCTAATTTTCCCAAACAGTTCCACCAATTGGGAAGTAAGTTTTCAAACATATAAGCCTATAGGGGTCATTCTCATTCAAACTACCACATTTTTCTTTTGTCTGTCACTATTTCAGGAGATTTTGGAACGAACAACAAAGAGGAGACAGCGAAGAGAGTGGGAGGCCCGGAGGTGAGTCCCAATGAAGCAGCTCTGCAGTGCAGGAGCCTAGAGTCAGTGGGCCCTGGTACATTTAGTGCATCCAGTTAAAGATCTGGGGCTGCTGGATTCTTTGCTAAGGGAATGTGGCAGCCAGGAAGCACTAAAGGTACCAAGGCACATGCCTTTAGTCCCAGAACTTGGAAGGCAGAGCCAGGCACATCTCTGTGAGTTTGAGGCCAGCCTGGTCTACAGAGTGAGTAGTTCCAGGACAAGCTAGAGCTACACAGAATTCTGTCTGGGGAAGGAAAAAACAATCTTGGGGCCAGCCACTTTGGAGTAAAGTATATGGCCAATCCTTGCCTTGAAAACCACCTTGAATCACTCTTTGTATTGTTCTTGGGTTTTTAGAATGACAGGATAGTCTCCCAAACCCAGGCCCTCTGTTAGGAATAATGCTTTCACCAGATTTTTTTTCAGATGTAGATACTTTAATTCATAAAAGTTTTCTTATAAAAGAACAGATACCTGTCACTTGTATAAAACTTTTCATGGAAAGAAATACGAGCAGAAACTAGATTACCCATAACTTCTCTTACTGTATGTGTTAAAAAAAAGAAAGAAAGAAAGAAGGAAAGAAAGAAAGCCTGAGGTACTTTGAGATGAAAATGCAAGAATGATTACTCTAGCTTGAAGTAAACAGTAGGAATTACCTGCTAACGGTCTCAGCGATCATCCTCTGTGGTCCAGCTGAAGGTTCTGCCCATCAACAGGGAAAGAAGTCTGCCCTTCTGGAAATGTAAGGGCGGATAAGTGGAAAACCGTCCATAAGCTGACCACAGTTCATGGTGTTTAGATTTCTTTTCTGAATTATTCTCTGAAACATTCTGAATTTCTCTCTGAATTATCCATATCTATGCATATTTTGCTATCAAATTGTAATCTAGTTTTGTATTTTCTACTTAAAATAGTTGGGACTAGGTCTCATTGTATAGCCCAAGCTGGCCTTGACCTAGGATGCACCTGCAGCTTCCCAGGTGCTAAGAGTACAGGCGTGTACTGCTATCTCTGGTTCTAATCATTTTTTATGTCTCTGAATTCATTTTTGGTTTTTGTTTGTTTGTTTTTAGACAAGGATCTCATGTAGTTCAGGCTGGCCTCACACTGTGTAGCTTTTGATCCCTCCTATTTCTACCTCTCTAGTGATGTAGGAAATTTTAAATAATTGCAGGAGGTTATAGGTGTGCGTCACCATGCCCGATTTACATGGTCCTAGCCTGGCACTATTATCTGAGCCGATTCCTCAGGTCACAGGCTTTTATACTTCTGAACAGTCTTTTAAAAACTGATTAGTGTTCTAGACCAAGTATGGTGATGTACCCATTTAATTGTTTCCCTTGGGAGGCAGAGGCAGATGGTTCTCTGCAAATTCCAGGTCAGCCATGGCCACCTACTCATACCTTAACTCAAAAAACAAAACAAGGGACTGGAGAGATGGTTTAGTGGTTAACAGCACTTGTTGCTCCTGCAGAGGACCTGGGTTTGATTCTCAGCGCCCACATGTGGCTCACATGCACCTGTAACTTCTGGGTACATATTCATACCCATAAAATAACTATTAAAAAATTAAAACAAAAAGAACCCAGAAGCAGCTTAGCATTTAATTGTTTGTTTCTTTTGTTTTGGTCTTTGATTTTTATTAACATATTAATTGTGCATATTAATGGAGTCTAGTGTGATATTTCCATGTGTGAATACAACCCTCTGGGTTCAGTCCATAGCACTGGAAAAAAAAATATTTCACTCATTTTTTTAAATTTATTTTTTTAAAGAATTTTTAAATTTGTTTGTTTGGGTGTGGTATGTGTGTACATGTATATGGAGACCAGTGTAGCAGTACTTTCTCATTGGGACCACCAGCTCACAAATAATGACATAGAGATTTTTTATTAATTATGAAAGCTTAGTCTTAGCTTAGACTTATTCTCAGCTAGCATTTATAACTTAAATTAACCCATTGATATTAGTGTATGTTCTGCCATGGAATTACCTCATCTTCATACTATCTATCCTGCTTTCTCCAAGTCTGACTGATGACTCTGCTTTTCTTCTCAGAGTTCTCTCTGTGCCCAGAAGTCCTGCCTATACTTCCTGCCTAGCTTTTGGCCATTCATCTTTTTATTACAGCAGTCCAGCAATAGATCACACAGTACAGATATCCCACAACAGGCCAGACGTCAACATTGAGGGTTTTTTTTTTAATTCTTCTCTCATTCATTACATTTCCCTCCACCTCTCCAGGTCCCACCTCATCTTCTGTTTCCCTTCAAAAAAAAAAAGAACCATCGTCCAAGAGCTTTCAACTGAACCTGGCATAACAAATTACAATAAGACTAAGCCAGGTGGTGATGACACTTGCTTTGAATTTAGCACTTGAGAGGCAGGAGGATCTCTGTGAGTTTGAAACCAGCCTGGTTCCAGGACAGCTAGGGCTGTACAATGAGACTGTCTCAAAAAACAAAAACAAAAAAAAATTATAGGACTAGGTACATACCCTCATATCAAGTTGGACAAGGCAACCACATAAGAAGAAAAGGGTCCCAAGTGCAGGCAAAGGAGTCCGAGATAGCCCCCACTACTAAGCTTCACAACCACAGCTATATGCAGAGGACCTAGTAAGTTCCACATAGGGACTGTCCAAGATTGTCTCTTCAATCTCTGTGAGCCTTGTGGAGTCCTTGACCTCTCTGCCTTCTACAATTCTTCTCCCTTTCTGCAGGGTTCTCCTGGCTCTGTCAAATGTTTGGCTATAGGGTCTCTGTATCTGCTCCCATCAGTGGCTGGATGAAGTCTCTGATACCAACTGGGCTAGGCACTGTTATATAAGTATAGCAGAATATCATTAGGAATCATTTCATCAATTAATTAATTTTTTGCCCGTTGTATGTAGCTCTATCCTGGGTGTCTGGTCTATCCAGGCTCTGGGTTCTTGCCATCCAGACAGTGTCAGGTGTGGGCTTCTTTTATTTATATATATATATCACGGGCTTCAAATTGGGCCAGTCATTGGCTGGTCACTCCCACAAGTTCTGAGCCATTACCTCAGTTCATCTTGCAGGCAGGACAAACTGTTGGTCAAATAGTCATTTACTTGATAGCTAAGGGTGTTGAACATTTCTTTAAGTGTTTCTCATAATTTTAAGATTCCTCTGTTGAAAATTCTCTGTTCATATCTGTACCCCATTTTTAGATTAGATTTTTGGTATGTTAATGTTTTGTTTTTCTAGTTCTTTATATATTTTGGATATTAGCCCTCTGTCAGATGTGGACTTGGGGAAATCTTTTCCTGTTCTATAGGCTGCTATTTTATCCCATTGACAGTGTCCTTTGCCTTACAGGAACTTCTCAGTTTCATGAGGTCACATTTATTAATTGTTGGTCTTTGTGCCTGTGCTGCTATCAGTGTTCTGTTCAGGAAGCTGTCTCCTGTGCCACTGTGTTCAAGGCTGTTCCCCACTTTCTCTTCTATCAGGTTCAGTGTATCTGGTTTATGTTGACATCTTTGATCCATTTGGACTTGAGTTTTGTGCAGGGTGATAGATACGTATCTTTTTACATTTTTCTACATGTTGACATCAAGTTAGACAGCACCATTGCTGAAGATGCTTTTTTCCTTTGTGTACTTCTAACTTCTTTATCAAAAATCAGATGTTCGTATGTGTATGGATTTGAGCCTGGGTCTTTGATTTGTTTCTATTGATCAGCCTGTTGGTTTTTATGCAAATACACGCTTTCTTTTTTATTACTAATATTTATTGCTATTGGAGTAGAAGTCAGGTATGGTGATACCTCTGGAAGTTCTTTTATTGTACAGGATTGTTTTAGCTATCCTGGGTTTTTGTTCTTCTATATGAAGTTGAGTATTGTCCTTTCGAGGTCTGCAAAGAATTGTGTTGGAATTTTGGTGGGGATTGCATTGAATCTGTAGATTGCTTGTGGTAAGATGGCAGTTTTACTATGTTACCCTATGGTCCGTGAGCATGGGAGATCTCTCCATGTAAGACTTGAGGTTCTTGGCTTTCACTTGGTTGGATAGACTTACCCCAAAATATTGTATCTTAGTCGTGAAGGGTGTCATTTCCCTGATTTCTTTCTCAGCACATTTGTCATTTGTGTATAGGAGGCCTACTGGTTTTTTTTTCTTTTTTTAGTTAATCTTGCATCCAGCCATTTTACTGAAGGTGTTTATCAGCTATAGACAACTCTTGTGGAATTTTTAGGGTAGGTTTATGTGTATTATTATATCATCTGCAAATGATAATACTTTGACCTCCTTTCCAGTTTGTATCCCCTTGAACTCCTTCAGTTGTTTTATTGTTCCAGCTGGAACTTCATTTTCTAAATTTAAAGGTACGGAGAGAGTGGACAGCTTTGTCTTGTTCCCAATTTTAGTAGAATTGCTTTGAGTCTACATTTCATTTGATATTGGCTATTAGCTTGCTGTAAACTGCCTTTATTATGTTTATGTATGTCCCTTGTATCTCTGATCGCTCCAAGACTTTTTTATTCTTTCTTTTTTTTTTTTAAAGATTTAATATGTGTACAACATTCTGCTTCCATGTATGCCTGAAAGCCAGTAGAGGGCGCCAGATCTCATTATGGGTGGCTGTGAGCCACCATGTGGTTCCTGGGTCCTCTGGAAGAGCAGCTAGTGCTCTTAACCTCTGAGCCATCTGTCCAGCCCCTCTCGAAGACTTTTATCATGAAGGAGTGTTGTATTTTCAGCATCTAATGCAATAGATGATCTTTTTTTTTCTTTCAGTTTGTTTATATGGTGGGTGACTGACAGATTTTTGTATGTTAAACCATCCCTGCATCTCTGGGATGAAGCCTGCTTGGTCATGGTGGGTGGTCTTTTGATGTGTTCTTGAATTTGGTTTGTCAATATTTTATTATCTTTGCATCTATATTCATAAGGAATGTTGGTGTGTGATTCTCTTTGTTGAATCTTTGTGTAGTTTGGATATCGGAGGGAGTGTGGCTTCATAAAATGAGTTTGGCAGTGTTCCTTCTGATTATATTTTATGTGGTAGTTTAAGGGGTGCTGGCACTAGCTCTTTGAAAGACTGGTAAGATTCTGGCCCTGGGTTGGTTGGTTGGTTGGTTGGTTTTTTGTTTGGGTGATTTTTAATGGCTGCTTCTATTTCCTTAGGGGTTGTATATTCAAATTGTTTGTCTGATCTTGGCTTAACTTTGACAAGTTATCTATCAAGAATATCTATTCTTTTAGATTTTCCAACTTTGTGGAGTACAAATTTTTAAAGTATGACCTAATGTTTTTGAATTTCCTCAGTGTCTGTTGTTATGTTCCCCTTCATGTTTCTAATATAGTTAATTTGACTATTCTCTCTGTCTTTTAGTTAGTTTGGATAGGGTTTGTCCATCTTGTTGATTTTCATTGGTTTATTTGTACTGTTCTCTGTGTTTCTATCGTAATTAATTTCAGCACTCAGTTTGCCATCTACCCTTCTTGAGTGAACTTGCTTCTTTTTGTTCAAGAGTTTTCCTGTGTGCTGTTAAAAGTCGCTTGGGTGAGATCTCTCCGGTTTCTTTATGTAGCTCCTAGTGCTGTGAATTTTCCTCTTAGCACTGCTTTCCTTGTGTCCCACAAGTTTGGGTATGTTGTGGGTTCATTTTCATTCAGTTCTAGAAAGTCTTTGATTTCTTTATTTCTGCCGTGGCCAGTGGTGACTCAGCAGAGTTGTTCAGTGTCTGCGTTTGTGAGCTTTCTGTTGCTTCTCTTATGGAAATTCAGCTCTAGTCCATGGTGGTCTGATGAGACTTGCTTCGTGAGAGGTTATATGGTCAGTTTTGCAGAATGTTCCATGAGGTGCTGAGACCTGGGACAAATCTCTGAGGTGCCTATTTAATCTGTCAAAGTGGACTTGGCTGCCAGGTTCTCCCAGCATCCCTCGGTCTCTACTTGTAGCAGGGTATGGCTGGCATGCCCAGCCCTTTGCCCTGAACTCTCTAGCCCTTCCCTATATAACTCACCTATTTCAGTTCCTTGACCTTTTTTGTCTGCCTTTCTGGTCCGGTGCTCCCTTTTCTCCCTCCTCACATGGCCCAGCTCAGTCTGGTCATGACCACTCTGCACTCTCCCAGATGTCCCTGCCTCTGGCTACACTCTTCCTTTTATCCACGATAAACCTTCTCCTTCCCCGCCTCGGAGCAGCCTCCTTTTTATTCCTTTTTCATTCACACAATAGTGTGTCTGTCTTGTTCTTCTGAATTGCTTTGAGACAATTTCTCAGAAACAAGATTTTGAGACCAGATCTACCTAAAATATATGTATACATTCTGCTAAAGAATCAATAAGTGAAAACAAATGATATCATGATTTAATTTGCCTTTTAAACTTAAGTTTTAGCCTTGTTTAAAAAACAAAACAAAACAAAACCGTTTGCCTTCCTGTCCTGTTGCTTCCAGTCGAAGACACCGTTTTGTATTGTTACAGGAGAGACATCCTCTTTGATTATGAGCAGTATGAATATTATGGGACATCGGTAAGTATGACTGGATCTGACATACTGTGAAGTTCTGACCAAGGGGTCGGTGTCCTAGAATGTAAGAGAGCAAAGGTTTTACAACCGGAAAAACCTGGCTTGAGTCAGAATTGCATCTCCCCAGTGTGTGCCTTTGGGGGTGGTGCTGTCCTGAGCTGTCTGTCTACCCCTACTCCTCCTGGTAGCTGAACAGAACGGATGCTTTCAGTGTAGTCTGATGAATGGTTTGCCTTAGGATTTTATTTTCTCTTGTGGTGGTACAAAAGTGATACATACTCAGTAGACATCAGATTTTTTTGAGGACAGATCAGATTTTTTTGAGGACCCCTTATAGAGCCTCAGTAGCCATAAGCTCCTGGCTTCAAATGTCCTCCTGCCTCTACTTGAGTAGCTGGAAATATAGTTCTACACCACTGTACCTACCAAGATTCAAGACCATAATGGGACTCTTTCTGCTTCCTGGCAGCCTTTACATGAACTGTTCTGCTCTACCATGACCTTCCCATTGTGGTGACTGAAACTGAAATTCAAAATAAATCTTTCCCCTTTGTTAATAATAATAATAATAATAATAATAATAATAATAATAATAATAATAATAATAATGTGCTTTTTTTTTCTTTTCAGTTTTTGTAGTGCTAGGGATCAAACCTAGCTCTCAAACATGCTAGGAAAGTGCCTAACAATGAGCCACCCCCCAACACTTGCTAATTATTTTAAATTCTAAAATTAAGCAAAACTCCAGGAGTGGTGGCACACACCTTTAGTTCTAGCACTTGGGAGGCAGAGGCAGGCAGGTCTGGAGCCAGCCTGGTCTACAGAGCAGGTTCCTGGACACAGAGAAACCCTGTCTCAGAGTGTGTGTGTGTTCTCTATGCTTCACATTCTGCATTTTGAACTTTTCTGAGTTCCTCTCTGATTGTGCCTCAGAGCCATAGTAGTCTAATAGTCAGAGGAACCAAACATGCTCCACAGGGAAGTACAGATAAGCTAGATGTATTGAATGCTGCTGCTTTGGTTTTGCGGGTTGGCTGTACCCATTGTAGGCCGAGGGCACCATCTTCTCAGGCAGTTGTGAGGCCGTCTGCCCTCGTGCCTTGTAGTTGGTAGCAGTTCTTCTTTCTGTTCATCATCAAAAACACAAAGTAATGGAGATAGGGAGATGGCTCAACAGTGAAGAACAGCAAGTGCTCTTACAGAGGACCCAAGTTTGGTTCCTGGCACCTACATGGCAGCTCACAGCTATTCATGAGCTAGGTCAAGAGTGTCTGTCTCCTTCCTCTGGCCTCTGTAGGTACCAGCACACACGTAAAACACTCACACATAAAATAAAATAAATCTTTAAGAATTTATTTGGGTACGGTGGCTGTTTTACTCAGGGTTACTATTGCTAGTTGAAGCACCACAACCAAAGAAGCTTGGGGAGGAGAGGATTCGTTTCAGCTTGCACTTCCCCTACCCACTTCATCTCTAAGGAAGTCGGAGCAAGAGCTCAACACAGGGAGGAGCTTGGAGGCTGGAGCTGTTGCCAAGGCTGCGCAGGAGTGCTGCTTCTTGGCTTGCTCTCTGTGGTTTGCTCACCCTACTTTCTAATAGAATATACAGACCAAGGATGGCCCCACCCACCATGGGCTGGGCTCTCCCCTCAACCTGAATTAAGAAAGTGCCCCACAGGCTTGTGGATTTTACAGAGGCATTTTGTCAATTGAGGTTTCCCTCCTTTCAGAGAACTTCAGTTTATACTAAGCTGACATAAATCTAGCTAGCACCGTGGAGCACACCTTTAGTCCCAGCACTTCGGAGGCAGAGATGAGCAGATCTTTGTGTTCAAGGCCTGACTGATCCATGTTCCAGGCCATCCAGGACTACATAATGAGACTCTTATCTCAAAGTAAATAAGTAAATTCATCTGTATTAATCTCTTGCAAGAAGATTAAATTGTAGAATTAGAGTGGCACATCTGATTTTTAGATGGAATTTAGTTGTAGAAAGCCATGCTAGTGTTACAGAATTTAGGGCCTTCAGTAACTCAAGAAGATATATGGTTCTTAATATATGTTAATTTGACTTGGGATTTTTTTTTGTTTACTTTATGATAGTGATATATGCTCAGTACAAATCAAAATTTTTTTCAGTAGAAACACTATTAAGATTCAAATTTGGCTCTTAGACCTTGGACTCCTGATCTTGTATTTCCCCGTGTCTCATTTGTAGTCAAGGTTTGCCCTCCTGCCCTCTACCAGCCCTTGTAGTAGATGGGGAGGAAACTGATGCTCTCAGAAGCAATACACAACTTTCTCCAGATAAATGGGCAATTTCCTTGAAATTTTCTCTGTGGCAGAAGCCAGCATTTCACATGAAGTGTGCTGGTCAGACATCCATTACCTTCACAGTCTCACCACTCAGGTTGCTTACCTCTTCTATCACTGAAAGACCTTCGGGGGAGTCTGGAAGCCTCTCCAACCAGAACCAGAGCCCTGCCTCCCTCATCTGGCCTTCCTGGGGATGAATCAGAGGCTGCCTCAAAACAGGAAGAATGCAAATACATGGTGCATAGTCAGACAACAGGGCCTATGACCTGTGTTCTTTCTCATTATTACCTCCAGCATCACCTAAAGTTTACAGAGCTCTTTGCACAGTGCTATGCCTGGGCTTCCCTCTGGGGGGCACTTTCTTTCCATTCTTCATTTGCTACGTGATTAAAAACACAGAATTGACCTTAGATAGAGACTAATGTCTGGGTCAGTGGAATTGCTGTCATCCTCCCTTCACCCTGATGGGGGCTTTTTTCTCACATGCTAGAAAGTGGCCTGAGTGCCCTGATCTGCAGGCCTTGGCTGGGTTCCCTGTCTTAAGACTTCTCCCTACTGTGTTGCCCTTTTTGTGAACTCAGTGGCTTTTGGCTTCAGGCTTTTCTGCTTTCTTGCAGTCAGCCATGGTGATGTTTGACCTGGCATGGATGATGTCCAAGGACCTGAATGACATGCTGTGGTATGTAGTGTGCGCACACACACACCTGTACACTATGCAGCATCCATATTAGGAGTCCTGCTACCAAGCAACATCAGTATCACATGACAGTCCCTTGCATCCACCAGGAATGTTAGGTGCAGCCCCTACCCAGGATGATTTATAACCCTAGTCTTCCTAGGGTTAAGTGTGAGGCTAAGGGACCCATGTGACCTTATAGAGGACAGTGGGACTCCAGTGCAACTCCTATCTCGACCCTAATGCTTAGCCTTATGCCCTACAAGCACACATCTGCGCTTTGAGTAAGATAGCCCTTACTAGGCATCCTTGCAGGCCTGGCACTGGCACAATCCAATGCAGAATTGTCCCTGCCTATAATTTCTCAGTGTAGGCTGCTGCCAGGGCCTTGAACACGCAGACCGGTGGGCCTGCCAGTCATTGCCAACTTGGTTGATCTAGAAGTAAAATCTGCTCTTTATAAGTGAGAAGTGTGTAAATCTGGCCTGACCTTACCACCTTGGCCCCTTGTGTGTGGTCTTTGTTTTCTCTGCACAGTCTAGCAAAGCCCCTCAGCTCTGCTCACCACAGTGACAGTTACATCTGTCTACACAGAATCAGAACAGGTTAGGACTTTGCAAGGCCACCTCGAAGCCCGGTGCTCTGCAGTTCTCCAGGTGTAAGGATGCTGAGGTACTGGCCTCCCCTAGCTCTCAGCTTCATTCTTATACTATGTACCATTACTTGGCCACTTGCCCTCCAGCTGCCCCAGCCAGGTTGTTTAGTGCTGAGTACTGAGTTGGAGTCTAACATGAAAGATCCTACCATCAGGTGAAGCAGGACTCTTGTACCAGTGACAGGTACCTTCTGGCCGTATTGCTTTGGTTTTCAAGCTAAATTAGTTTCCTACTATAGCTAGTAGCAACCAGTCTTGACAGGAACCAGGGAGGGTTAGGCAGTGCACCTTTCATTGTATGCTTACTGAATGGGTGGCTTTATGCCTTCTTTTCTGACCCATATTGGGACCTTTAGGTCACTTGTTTACATTGATGGCTTCTGTCTGACCCGTATAGGTTATATCTACCCAAGCTTTCCTGGGATAGGCACAGTGGGTTGGGAGGCTATGCTAACAGGACACTCCTAGAGGTGTTAGCCTGGGTTGTCCATCAGGTCAGCTGGCTCCATGGTATATAGCCTACCAAGCCCTGCAGTGTGTTGCTGACTCCATCTTCTGCTTTCCTTATAGGTGGGCCATTGTTGGACTGACAGACCAGTGGGTGCATGACAAGATCACTCAGTAAGAAAGATGCCTTCCGTTTGGGGGACAGCTTTATGTGTATGTGGCAGCCCCTGAGTTTGCCACAAGGAGATAAGAGGCAGTGTCATTGAAAGGCCTATGGTGGAGGAGAAGGGTGGCCCTTCTTGCCTGGGCTCTTGGGCTCAGTATCAAGTCTCTGTCTTTGCTTATGGCCTAGCTTGGCCTCCTATTCACCCTAACAAGTCTACTGGGTAGAGCCAACAGCAGAAGGAAGGGTGTGGTTTGATTTCATTCCATGGTATAGAGGCAGGGACTAAGATGTTACAGGTTATGGGGAGACACTGGATGCATGCAGGATTTAAGGAAAGAGAATATGAAAGCCTAGGGGTCCCGTCAGGGAGTATGGTTTTGATCTCAAAAGATAAGCAGGGACTTTAAGGAGAGTTGGCATGAAGCAGAGTCCATCCTCTCTAAGTGTGGCAGGCTCTCTTCTGGTGGGCTCAGAGCTATGAACTATGAAAGTAGTGTCTCACTGTCTCCCTTAGGTTAGGCAATTCAGCCTCCTCTAGATATCAAGTGGGACATGGAAGAGAATTAACAGGCCAGGCTGGGGTTCTAACCCTTTTCTAGAGACCCCCACAAGTGTCCCTAAGCATTGCCTTCAACTGTTCACCTCCTTCCTTGTGCAGATTGCAGAACCCCCCACTGTGTATTAGGTCTTCTAGGTAGCTTTGGTCAGAGTTCTGTTGCTTGGGTTGCCCCCTTTGAGCTGGCCTTCAGCCTTGCTATGTCTCAGTTCTTCCTTGTTAAGGATGGCGTGGAGGTGTTGGAAATGTGGTTCAATAGTAAGAGCATCTGCTGCTCTTATGGAGGACTTGAGTTCGGTTCTCAGCATAGCACCCATGTTGGGAAGCTTACCACCTATAACTCCAGCTCTAGAGGTTCTGACACCTTCTGACCTCCACAAGCACCCCTACAGAGACATGTTAAAAATAATTTTTCTATTTAAAAAGGATGGCATAAGACAGGTATGTGAGTGACATAGAATCTAGAAATGGTGGTGCATGCAGCATTAGGAACTTCCTCTGCTCTTAGCCTCAGATAAGGGCCTCTTGTCACCATCCTTGTTTGTGGCCCATCCTAATGGGGCCTGCCTACCCCATGCACTTGCTGGCAATATATGAGATAGTCTACTTTCTGTGTGGATTATTGTTACGGAGTCTAATTGATTGTGTGGCTGGACACCTAGCCAGACCCCTCCATGCTGCTCACAAAAGATGTCTGCTCTCTATTGTCAATCCCTGGCTGGCTGGTTAATACCTACACAAGCTTCCTCAGTCCTCATTCAGGAACAACTGCTTGTGGAGAGGCCCCTAAGTTGGGGACAGAGCTGGTTCAGCCTGCCATGTTTTCTTTCAGAATGAAGTATGTGACTGATGTCGGCATCCTGCAGCGTCATGTGTCCCGGCATAACCACCGAAATGAGGCGGAGGAGAGCACGCTCTCTGTAGACTGCACCCGGATCTCTTTTGAGTATGAGTATCTTTCCAGCTCAGTGCCTTGGGGTTTAAGCAGCACTTACCTTAGCATGTTGCTCAGCAGCAGTTTTCTGCTCCATCACTATGGTGAGAGAGCTGCCCCTGTCCTCCAATCAGCAGTGTGTTTTTAGATTTGCTGATCACAGACCATGTTTGGGTTATGTGGGAGGCTGCTGAGAACTGGAGCAAAGTGGACAGCAGTCCCTGGGCCCCAGGAGTTATAAAGGAGGGGCACTGGTGAGGACAAGAAACACCAAGTATCCAGTGGAGCAGTGGCAAGGCAGCAGCAAGACTGCAGAGGTAACTTGATCCCTGTACGGGAGAGACCTGTGATGGGGACCATGTGTACTCAGGGGCCATAAGTGGTAAAGGGCAAGTTCACGATGGGGTAGAAGAAAGGCTTAGAACAGGGAGGGTTAGGCTGGGCTAGGCAGATCAGGGGTAACAGACCAAGATAGTAAACTGAGCTACTTACTCTGCTTCTCATGGTGTATGGGGCTGTGACCACAGTAGCTGACTGTCAAACTCTGCAGCTTGGTCTTTTATCTATCCCCTAAACATAGATATTCAGAGAGGCCCCAACAAAAGGGTCCCACAAACAGGGCTATCCATTAAGAATTCTGGGTGGGTTTGTACCAACCCAAGGATGTAGGCCACTGACACCTCCAAGTAGGTAGTGGGCAGTGGATACTGCTTATGCTCCTTGACCTTGGACCCAGCCTTCGTCTGGCATTGTACCAGCATTGGTCCCTCCATGAAAGCCTGTACAACACCAGTTACACTGCAGCCAGATTCAAGCTTTGGTCCGTACATGGGCAGAAGCGACTCCAGGAATTCCTTGCGGACATGGGGTGAGTGACTCTACTGGTCTGTAGCCTTCTACCCTGTCCCCACCTTGGGCTTACTTGGATATAAAGTACAGTTTCTCTTCCATGCACCTGTCAGGACATCCCTGGCGGGCATGCACAGTGACCCCATGGCAAGCCTCTGTTCTCTGCTGTTGATATCTGAGATACAGCTTGCTCCCCCCAGGCTTCCCCTGAAGCAAGTGAAACAGAAGTTTCAGTCCATGGATGTCTCCTTGAAAGAGAATTTACGAGAAATGATTGAAGAATCTGCAAATAAATTTGGGTAAATTCTTTTCTGGATTACACCTCTCAAAGATAGGGCTCTGTTTTAACCATATGCCTGCACTGATGCAAAATAAGAATGAACCCTATGAACATATGAACTTTTATGATTGACTCAAATTTGACTGTTTCTGAAGTTTTGAATTCTCATGTATTAAAATGTACCTTCTTGGAATGAAATTGTGGTTCAGCGATTGTGATCATAATACTGTGAAGTTGGAAAGACAGCTCAGTGGTTGAGAGCATTGGCTGCTCTTCCAGAGAACCCAGATTCAATTCCCAGCACCCACATGGCAGCTCACAACTGTTTGACACTCCAATTCCAGGGGATCCAACACTCTCACGAAAACATACAGGCAGGCAAAACACAATGTACATAAAATAAAAGTAAGTAAATTATTTTTTTTTTTAAAGTGCATAGTACCCTTCCAGAGGACCCAAGTTAAGTTCCCAGCATGGTGTCCAGTGGCTCATAACTACTTGTAACTCCAGCTCCAGGGGATCCCATATCCTCTTCTGGACTCTTTGGGCATATGTACACAGAAGCACACACATTCACATAATAAATTTACAAAAATGATTTTAAAAATAAACTAAAATGCACTTTCTAAAACTGCCCATAATGTATAATGTTTGGAGCTTTCTCTTTTTCTCTCTCTTTCTTTCTCTCTTTTTGAGACAGGGTCTCCACATAGTCCTATATATCTTAGAACTTAGAACTCATTTGTAGACTAAGCTGACCTTGCACTTACAGAGATTCACCTGCCTATGCCTCCTGAGTGCTAAAATTAGTTAGCACTACCATGCCTGGCATGTTTAGGGTCTTTAAATCCTGGAACTATGATGAAGACAGACATACTGGAATCAGAAATAAGGCACCAGGGCCAGGTACCTCTGTCCTACCAGGTCCTCAGGCACCACTGAGACCCTGTGTCTGTTCGCTTCTGCCTGGCCAGCTATATTAGGGCATAAACTAATATCTCGGGCCTGATGGATATGTACTGATAGATATGTCCCTAGCCCAGCCAAGCAACTGAGGTCAGGACAGTTGGCTGTAGGGGCTGGGTGTTTTAGTCTACCTCATCCTCTAAACATTGGTCACATGAGTGTTGTATTAAGTTTCTGGCCTGGGCTTTCAGCCTGGCCCCGTGGCCCAGACTGGCAAACCTGCAGAAACACACAGACAACTTGTATTAATTTTATGCTGATCAGCCTATGGCTCTGACATATTGATAGCCAGCTCTTGCTCTTAAACTAAACCACGATCCTTACCCTGTTCAGCCACACAGCTCAGTACCTTTTTTCAGAATAGATAGTTGTCCTTTGCATCTGCTGGCTTCTTTGGAGTCTCTGGAATTTCTCTGTTCTTTCTGTTCAAGTTTTCTTAGTCTGGTAGCTCCATCCATACTTCCTGTCTGCCTTCAGCCAATCAGCGTTTTTACTAAACCAGTAGGTGGGACAATTATTTTCAATGGAACAGAACACAATCCTACTACACGTGAGCATTCTTGGGGACCTGTAAGGAACTTAAGGTATCTGTTGGTCTGGTCTGGGCATAAGAGCTTTCTTACAAGTTGAGACTGACAGCTACATTGCTTCCTCCCTTGATAGGATGAAGGACATGCGTGTACAGACTTTCAGCATTCATTTTGGGTTCAAGCATAAATTCCTGGCCAGCGATGTGGTCTTTGCCACCATGTCTCTGATGGAGAGTCCTGAAAAGGATGGCTCAGGGACAGACCACTTTATCCAGGCTCTCGATAGCCTCTCCAGGTAATGGTATGATCTGGGCAGCCATCCTGTGGCCTCCGTCTCACACTGCACAGAAAGACCAATCTCAAGGCTGTCCTAAGCAACTACAGAGGGCAAGCTATTCCTGAGCTGCTGGCCCCGCTCCGTGTTCATTTCTTGTTCTCCAGTCACCATTTGTGTTCCTTTTGAGAGAAGTAAGGCCGCTAGCTCAGGCTGGCTTCAAATTCACGCTCCTTTTGCTCCGGCCTCCCAAATGCTAGGATTGGTGGTGTGAACACCATCCCTTCTTGGTATTGCAGAATGAGTTACTTGTAATCTTGTAAAGGATTAATATTTATTAGGGGGTTATATAAACACTCACTGATACAAATTGAACCTTGAGGCAATTTTTGGAGACTTGCAATGGTGCTAGACCTCTCCCTGAGAACAAACAGGAAGGAAGGGCAACATGCAACAGGGTTCTCAGTGGGAACTGGCCACATCCATTCAGGGTCCTGAGATCCCAAAGCTATGCCTGTAGGCCTCCCTCTTGAATCCCACTACATCTCTCTTGTCTAAGTAAGAAAGTTTCAAGACTAAGTATAAGACTATATACAATAGGAAGAATTATAAGGTCATGTCCAGGAGAGGAAAGACAATAATATAAAAAGGTCAAACTACAGCTAACAATAAACATAAGGTATATCTTAAATGTCTAGAATATTGGTAAGTGGCGATGTACAGGGATGATTTTAAGGCTGTTTATCTTGAATAATATGAATCTAATATTTGAATGCTTTCCGTTAAGATATGAGATAGTAGTAACCTTAACTATTCAGTCTTTAACCCCATCAGAGACCTGAGAAGGAATATATTACCTGAATAAACTGGAAGCACAAGAGTAGCTTGTAAGGTCTAGGAGAGGACAGCGACAGTCAGCTGCCTGCTGCAAAGTTGGAGTGTCTACTTTTTTTGGCTATAGGCTTAGAATATTTGACATATCTTTTTAGAAGTAGGATATTTTGAGAAATTGTCTTGTCTTGGTAGGTTTTAGCACTCTATTATCTTGTTCATCTGGATTGGACAGTGTGTGTACTGTCAGCAGCCGAGGTAAGGGCTTTGCCCAACAGCCCATCGTCTGCCAAGGAGGACAAACTCCTTGTGGAGTGTCTTTGCTCAACACCATCTCGGGAAAGGAGCAATGATGCCAGGAGTTTTTGTGGTTTTTATGGCCAAAATTTGAATAACAAAATATTAGATGTCACATTTTCTTGGTCTATGAAGTGGTTGAAGTACATGGCAAACCTAAGTAACTGTGATTTGTAATTTTTAACATCTTAAAGACTGAAGCTTATATTGAAAAAATAGACAATCCAAAATGAATATACAGTTTTTGAATAAGTATGACAGTCAAAAACATTAAACAAAGGTAAATGTATAATGCAAAATGACAACAGTATCTTAAATATATACCATTATATAAAATAGACAGGCATACAAAACATCTTAAAAATAGAATATATGTGTATATTATGACTAGTATAATTAAACAGGTAGAAATTGCATAGTGGAAATGACAATAATATGTTTAATATGCATTAATGTGCAAAATATTTTAACCAGGTAGAAGCATGTGCAAAGTATGGCAATGTAGATTTAATTTTGTATCAATATATAAATTATTTTAGATATATAAAATAATTTAGATTTGAATTTGTATTAATATATAAATTATCTTAAGAGGACATAAAATTTCATATTTGTATCAATATACAAGCATCTATACCAGTGTTAATTGTCTATGGCTCGTATTTCTCTAGTTACCTATAACTGTTCACTATTTCTACCTATAATTGTTTATAGGTAGGTATAATTATCTATATCTGCTTTACTTTTTTAAAGGGATTTTTGAGTTTATATTATTTTACCTTCAGCTCAAATATAACTTATAACCTCTCTAGTAGAATGATAATTATTTATAACCCTTAGAGGACAAAACGTATCGGGAGAGGGATTGTTTTTTGTTGACTTGTGGGTGACGGTGTCTCTGTGGGATCTTTGGAAAGCAAGACAGTGCTTAGGTCCTAATGGACTACTTTAGCACACTGGCTAAGGCTATCTGGAATTTTGTTAAAGATGTCCCCTGAAGGATAGATAATCGGGGCTATCTTGTAACTGTCTTGAATAGTCTGTATTTTAAAAGCAGTCATTGAGTGCTGTATACTAGGTTTGTTAGAATCGTTGTGGGGTCTTTTGGATGCCTTGGGGATTGTTGGAAGGAGAAATTGTTGTTTACAGTGGAAAACTTAAACATCGTCAATATCAAATGGAGAATTTGCATTTTCAGGAGAAAATTATGTGCAAGGAAGGTTTTAAGGTTAAGAAGGAATAAATACACTGGGAAATAGGATTAGAAATAAAATTATATTAACATTGGTCTTCATTCTATCTTGGCTGTCTTTTGTCTTATACTAGGTGGCATTTTTGATATGAGACAGAATCTCCTAATTTTTATTAACATGCTTTATATAATTTTATTAACATTATTTAGAGAAGAAGAAAGCCACTTACGCCTTAGCCATGACCACTCAGCTCTCCAGCCCTGAACAACTGCTCCTGTAGATGATGTGCAATGAGTCGTTCTTCGCTTCTGGCTTCTTTCACTTAGTGTTGTGGCTATAACGTCTATGCTTTAGCTCTTAGAAAGACTTCTCTCTATGGTAAATCATATTCCGCTGGGTGAATATACCACAGTTTATGTACCATTTTGTTAGCTGATAGACGTGTTGTTTTCTGCCTTCTGACGATCCTCTATGATCATGTACAGGTTGTGTAATTGTGTTTTCGCTCATTGATGGAGTGGAATTGTGGGTTTTTTATATGGTCTTGGTTTCCCTTTTGAGGAACTGCCAGGCTGTTCTCATGACAACCGTTCCAGCTCCCACCAGCAGTGTATGAGGGATGCAGTTTTTCCTTGTCTTTACCAACATTTACGCTCTGGGTTTTGAAGTAATGGTAGCTTGTGCTTTTGGTTTGTATATCACAGAGACTAACACTGTAGGGCATTCTGTGTGCTGAGGGGCTATTTGTGCTGCTTTTTTGAAGCACTGTCCAAATCTCCCATTTGTAAGTTAGGTATTAATTTTGATGGTATCCAGATCATCTGATTTTCCTTTTGTTTCTTGTGTTTTGGGTGTTGTTCTTAAGGGACCATTGCTAAATCCAAATCACAAAGATTTTACTTTTTCTGTTAATCACATAGTTTTAGCTTTTACACTGGGTGTATGACTCTTTAGAGGCTAGTTTTTGTTATTATTACAAAAAGGCATACAACAGCTTTTTTCTTTTTAAAGCTTTATTCCTACATTTATTTATTGTGTGTGCACATGGGTTCCGCAGTATGTGTGCCTGAGGTCAAAGGACAACTTACAGGATTTGGTTCTTTCCTTGTACCACATGGTTCCAGGATTGAACGCAGGTCATCAGGCTCACTTAGCTATCTCATTGATCTCCAACTTTATTTTAGGTTATTTATTTCGTTAATGTGGACACCTGCTTTTCTTGGGCCTATTTGTTTTTAAAAAGCTTTTTCTTCTGCCATTGAATTATTTTAACACTTGTGCTGAAAATCAGTTGGCCCTAAGCATAAAGATGCATCTTACACTCTTTTCTCCCGTCTATCTAAAGCCTCGTGCCAGCGCCACATTGTTTTGATTACTGTAGTTTTGGCAAGGTAGAAACTAGAAAATGTGACTCTTCCAATTTTCTTAAGGATTATTCTTGCTATTCTAGGTAACTTGAATTTAGCCTCGGGATCAGCAGTTCGGTCCCTGGAGAAGTCTTCCATTGCTATTTTACATTCCTGTTTTCAGTCTGTAGCTCAATCAGTTTGGAAATGTATGAAGTCCAGGCCTTGAACTTGATATGTCGCCAAGGATGACCTTGAATTTCTAGTCCCAACTCTGCCTCCCAAGCTCTGGGATTACAGGCATGCACTACTTTACCTTATACTTACTTTGTTAAAAATGAAATATTGTTGTGCGGATGCAAGCACACACATGTATGGTGGAGTGGAGCTGTGTGTGGAGATTTGGTGACAACTTTGTAAAGTCTGTTCTCTTCTTCCAGGCCTGGGGAAGTACCCCTGCCTCCTGAGTCATCACCAGCCCCTTTCTTGCTAATTTTGACATAACTGTTTAGATGTTTTCTCAGTCTCTATTTTGGTTTTCTCATTGCTACTGCATAGAAACACAAGCAATTTTTGAGCATTTGTCATGCATCCTGGTGCCTGCAGCCCTGTTGAACTCATTAGTCTAACATTTTCTGTGGACTCTAAGCTTTTGGATGGGAAAGTTCACCTAGTCTGCGAATGGCACTAACTGTGCTTCCTTTGCTGTCTGGATTTCTCTCAGTGAGTTTCCTTGTTTGGTTGTGTGGGTCAGTGTGTGCTATCTGTCTGTGCCTGTCCTCTTGTTTTTATGCTGGTGCTGAGCATACGCTGCCTCTATGTTATCTTACCATTGCTCTCTTGATCCGCTGTCAACTGTTTGCTCTCTGTAAGGACAGTGTAGACAGAGCTCTGGGCAGACTCTCAGAACTACACTGCTCTGGTTCCTCAGTCTACTGGCTTCTGCACCATAACATGGCTCTGTGTAGTTTATTTTACATGGACGAGTGTTTTGCCTGCATATCTGTAAGCACACTACACGCACACCCCGTGCCTGTGAAAGTCAAAAAAGAGTGTAAGATTCCTCAGCGCTGATTATGGACAGCTGTGACCCACAAGTAGATGCTGGGAGTCAAACTCAGGTTCTCTGCAAGAGAAGACAGTACTTGTGACCTGTGAGCCAACTCTCCAGCTCTTGTCTAAAGACTTATTTGATTGCTTCCTTTCTTCAGGTCCATTTCCTGCCGCCCCCTCTCCCCAGTTCTCTTAACAAGTTGTCTCTTTGTGTGCACACGTACCTGTGTGCATTCGGAGGCCAGAGGCCAGTGTTAGGGTCCTAGTGTTAGGACCCAGTGTTAGGGTCCTCCTATTTAACATCTCCACCTTTCATAGACAAGGTCTCTCACTGAACCTGGAGCTCACCAATCCAGCCAGCTGGCTAGCCACACAAGCCCAGGCACCTACTGCCTGGTGCTAGAGTTTATAGATAGGCATGTGCCCACTGTACCTGGCTTTTTGCATGGGTGCTGGGGATGGAGTTCAAGTCTTCTCATTTGTGTAGTAAGTACTTCTGACTGAGCCCCACCTATCATCCCTTAATCCCCCTTTCCAGGAGAACCTGCACCCCTGTCTTCTGACTCTGGCTTGGACCTGCAGCTGCTGAGGCCTGCTGCCGGCTGTAAGCACAGTTGTGTATTCCTAGAGCACAACTCTCAGAAACCTTCAGAGAAAGGGAGCACATGTGGCAGGCATCCTGCATCTTCTGCCCTTTTCTACCCTCAGATAATCTTTGGTTCCACTGAAGGGCTTCCTGACTGGATTCCACGGTGCCCTGTCCACAGCCAACCCTGCTAACAGAACCGGGGTCCTTTTGATCCTTGCTTGTTCTTGTCTTTAATTTTTATGTCTTTCTTTTTCTGTACATGTCTTAGGCTGCTCTCACATTTATGATCCTCCTGCCTCAGCCTCCTAAGTGCCGAGGCTGCTGTATGTGTCGACACAGCCCTTTGGATTGTTGTTTCTTTATAATGCCCACCTTTCTAATGCTTTCAAGAACCATTCTAGCTTGCTTCCTCCACTGTACTCAGTTTGCAGACAAGTTGTTTCTGCTCACGCTCACAGAGCCTCGCCCCAAGCTCCACGGTAGCTTTTTGTGTCTTCTTTACACCTCCAGCATCAGTGCTTAGTCATGCTTTGTCTCCTAGAAGGATGTCCTGTTTTAGCTTTTTGCTTTGAATTTTCCCACGGATTTGTTTCATTAAGGTAACTTTTCTTGACTTTGTCCTTTTGTATTTGACTAAATGTTTTTTTTTCTTTCCAAAGTGTTCATTTCTGCCAACATGTTCTGGTTTCTGACCTTTTTTCATAGTATCCTGTTCTTACAGGAATGTTACGATTGCCCAGATCTCAACATACTGGAGTCCGTTTTATGTTTCATCTGTTCTCTCTAACCATCTGTTTCCTTCAGGATCATTTTCTTTTTCAGGCCCTAAGTGTTTCTCAAATAGTCTGATATGTTTTGTGTTTAGGAAGGAAGCTATGGAATCTTGGCCGAGTCCTGGGTGTTTGGGCATAGCTTGTAGGACATAAAGGCTTTGCTTGAAGGCCAGCCCTGCTTTTCTAAAGGGCTTTAAAATATTCAGAGGGGAATATTCTCTTTTGGGAAAGAAGAGTAAAAGTCCATCTGTTGGTGTGGTGAATCTTTTTGCCTAAGCTTACATACACTATTAGATCTCTCCAGGTACCTTCTGGTAGATTGCTGTGCTGCTCTGTAGCCCAGGCTGGCCTCCAGTCAGTTTTCCTGAATGCTGGGATTACAAGTGTGTGCCACCATTCCCATCAGTCTTCTGTCTTTTGATCCCAGAGTCTTGAATTTCTTACTGAATCACTGTGTGTACCTACTTTTGTTCCTTCCTTTCATGTGAAGGGGACTCAGAGGGAGAAAAGATATTTCTTATTTTCAAGACAGGATTTCCCTGGATAGTCCTGGAACGTGCCCTGTAGACCAGGCTAGTCCCAAACTCAGATATTTGCCTCCTTCTCTCTCTGAGTGTTGGGATTAAAGATGTGTGCCAGCACCGCCTGACAGAGAAGATAAATTCTTGTCCCTAAGCCCCTTCTTGAACCAGGGATCAAGCTATTTATTTATGACTGATATTTTAGCAATAGTACTCGACAAGCAGCATGTAAGCCCGGTGTCTGCCCTGTTTCAGGAGTAACCTGGACAAGCTGTACCTTGGTCTGGAGCTCGCCAAGAAGCACCTGCAAGCCACCCAGCAGACCATCGCCAGCTGCCTCTGCACCAATCTCGTCACCTCCCAGGGCCCTTTTCTCTACTGCTCACTAATGGAGGTTAGGCTTCCCCACATGCAGACCAGACCACAGCTCCTTGTGACTTCCTCTGATCATTTCTTTCTCCCTTCTAGGGTACTCCAGATGTTACGCTGTTCTCCAAGCCAGCATCCTTGAGTCTGCTCAGCAGACATCTGCTCAAGTCTTTTGTGTATTCGGTGAGGAGTTGGAGTGGATAAGGTGGGCGGTGTACCCGCTCAGCAGGGTGTTGGATGATAGCCTGGGGTACACATGCTGCTCACCATAAATACTCCTTATTCTGGGTCATATTTAACTCACCTAACCTCTAGGAACCTTCTAGTTTCCTACAAGCTCTGATAGTATCATTCACTATTCACGTCATTCAGCTAAACAGAGATACCCAGAAAGCCATGCCACTGGAACTTAAGTTCATCTGTGGCAACTCAGGAAAAGATGGAGTTAGTCATATAGACCTGCCTCCCAACAAAGGTTTGAATAATGTCTTTATAGATTTGTGG
Organism: Phyllotis vaccarum; assembly: GCA_033318265.1. NCBI lineage: Eukaryota > Metazoa > Chordata > Mammalia > Rodentia > Cricetidae > Phyllotis > Phyllotis vaccarum. Next base: position 183,286,773 of record JARWLC010000002.1, read on the forward strand.
CCTCACACCTTTCTTAGAACACATTCTAACTTAGTTGGTATTTAGACAGGCCCTAAGCCAACTCACAGAGGACTTCTAGGTAGGGAGACACAGGATGGCTCCTCTACTTCAGGATGAGGGTTATGAGAATTACTCACACTGCAGTCAGCCAATAAAACGATGGTGTTGACCTTCTGAAGGTAACCAAGTCCATGGACTCTCCCTCCTTAGACTCACCAGTCTTTGATCACAACTATTTTATAAAGACTGGGGATATAGCTCAGTGGCAGAACCTTCCTAGTATATGTGAAGCCTTGTTAGCATATCAGAGCCCTGAAAAGAATTCTTTTGAGAAATTTGTAAGAAACAAAACTTGTGTTTGTTGTGCAAGTGAAGTGATGTGGGGTTCATTGTATTGGGCAGTATAAGTAATCTGAAGGTGGTTACAGTGTGTGCAAGGGTTATGTAGATATACAGGTGTACAGTGTTTCCATGAGAAGTATGACATTCTTGGATCCGGCTCTCCATACAAGTCCTGGAACTAATCCCTTCACCTGCTAGGAATGACTGAAATGTCCGAAGATGAACTAGGCCAGATAGGTAGTCCTGTTAGTTTCGTCACAGCTCAGCCTCATCTATCAGTTTTGAGAAAGAGTTTCTGACCTCTGCACCTGTTCCTCCTCTGTAGAAGGTGTGTAGCCACTTTACAGGGTCCAGTCAGGTATCAGAGGCATCATCTAAACACCCACCAGTCAGTCTAGTTCACATCTCAGTCCTGCATAAACCAAGGCAATTGGGTGGTGGCCTTGCTGTTGTTGTGAGAGCTGTAGGTGTGTCACTGAGGAAGACCTCACCACCTGTGCCCTAACTGTATGCAGGAGGGACCCATAAATGAGTTTCAAACAGGAAGCTCTGAGAGGAAGAAGAATAGACCAAGGCAGGGGTGTTGGGAGGTCTGCTAGAGACCTGGAAGAGGTGATGGAGGCTGAACCCCTGTAAGGCCTAGCTAGGGTGCTGAGAGGCTAAGAGCCAAAGTGTCAATTTGGAATTGAAGCATATCCTGGTGATTACACCTCTGTAGGCTTTAGGGGTAGCCTGATGCTGTTGGAGTTTCTAGGTGCTGAGCAGTGTGTTCCAGCCCACACTGCTGAGAATGACTGCTGTGACTGAGTGCCCTGTCTCCATAGACAAAGAATCGACGCTGCAAATTGCTGCCTCTGGTGATGGCTGCCCCCCTGAGCATAGAGCAGGGCACGGTGACTGTGGTGGGCATCCCCCCAGAGACTGACAGCTCAGATAGAAAGAAGTGAGTAGCTTCTACTTGCCCTGGGACAGCAAGGCCATAGGCCTTGAGTGTATCAGCACGTTGGCCTACCAGCTCTGCTGAGCCTGCGTGCCATTTGCCTTTTGGTGTCAATCACAGGGACAGGGTTGGGAAGGGTCTGTTGTCTGTGGTCTGTCTCCCAACATGGCTGTCCTGTACCTATAGCTTTTTTGGTCGGGCTTTTGAGAAAGCAGCAGAAAGCACCAGCTCTCGGACTCTACACAACCACTTTGACCTCTCAGGTGAGTGTCTGCCCATGACCACACTTCTGCCTTCACACCCTCCAGTCCAGCACTGGCCCTGGAATTAAGCAGGCTGGTGAAGGCTAACAGTGCCTTACTCGAGACTGCAGCACTGTACCTGTGGGACAGTCTAACACTCATCACACTTACTGTGTCAGGTCAGCATAAACATGGTTCAAGTTTGACCTTGTTCACCTTTTTTAAAAACTTCTGAGGCAGGGTTTTGATGTACCAGCTGAGCTGGCCTTGCTTGCATACTTTCCCTGCCTCAGCCTTCTAAGAGCTGTGATTGCCAGCATGGGCTGTCAAACTGCTCTGCCTTTTCTGTTGCTTTAGCTTCCTGCTTTTTCTTGGCTTTGGTTTATTTGTTTGGGTTTTGGGTTTTTTGTTGTTTGCTTTTGTTTTTCTTTTGTGAGATAGGGTCTCCCTACATAGCTCTGGCTGTATTGGAGCTCACTATGTAGACAGGGCTGGCCTTGAACTCAAAGATCCACCTGCCTCTGCCTGTCTCCTGAGTGCTGGAATTAAAGGCCTGCACCACTGTGCCTAGCTTGTCTTATATTTGAGACAGGATCTCACTGTGTAGATGAGGTTGCCTCGAACACACAGAGACCCTCCTGACTATGCCTGCCAAGTACTGGGGCTGAAGGGGTGCATGAGTACGCATAGCGCCATTTCTTGCTGACCATTTTTTTTAGGCTTATTTATATTACTTTGTTTATGAGTGTTTTGCATGCCTGTATCCTCTGTAAGAGAACAGGTGCTTTTAACTGCTGAGCCATTTCTCCAGCCCCTGTTGATACATTTTAACAGACCTGGCCTACCAATATACTACTGCCATTGGGTCACTAGTTGCAAAATATTGTAGCCTGGGGGGGGGGGGGGGGGGGACACACGGACGGGGGGACGGGGGGGGGGGGGGGGGACGGACGGACGGACGGACGGGGGGCTTGCCTGGCCCTTGACGTCAGCCTGGCTGGTAGCCTCTGTCCTTGGCTAGAAAGCTGTCTTCTTTCTGAAATCCATCTGTGTGTCTGTGCTCTGATCTCTTCTTTGAAGGACCTATCTCTGGGTGTCATAGTCTGAGATACTAGAAGTTGGGGTTTCAACAAAGGAACTTGGGCAACACAGCTCCCTCCATCACACCTCTCAGTTCATTTTAGGTTTGGGGGCTTTGTTTAGTTGGTTAGTTGGTAGGTTGTTTGTTTTAAGACAGAGTCTCTCTAACCACCTTTGCCTCCCAAAGGTATATTAAAGGTATATGCCCACCTGGCTACCTCAGTATTTTATCCAAATTTCTCAGAAAGGACATTTTCTTACATTACCATACTCTGACTCCCCAACACTAGCCAGTGTTCAGGTTTCATCCACTGTCTCAAGCAACAGCTGTAGCACTGTGGGGTTGGTCCACCTTGAACAGCAGCTTCTTCCTGCTTGTGACATGGGCAGGTTGGCCACAGCCTATCTTTGCTAACACAGGGAGGGTTTGTGCCAGAAGATCCCTGGCTTCTCCCGAGGGTTAGAGGTTAGAGTGCTAGAGGTAGGGAGTGTGGAAGTGGCTGTGGTCAGTACCTGCCCGGTGGGCAAGGCTTTACAACATAGAGCATCCTACATGATCCCACGGCAGCCCTACCAGGCTCTGGCATCACTTCATCATGCCTGCCTGATCCTATCTGTTCTTCAAAACACAAGAAGTTCATAGTATGTTTTCTCCAGAAGACAGTACTGAAGCTGAGGCCCAGGATGACAAAGCAGGATGGGCATTTATACCAATCCCTGTCCAAGTCTGTATTAAAGTTGTCACATGCCTTGTGTGACAACTTGGCTGACATTGTTGACCCTTGTATGCCTTGCAACCCGCAGATCTGAAGTGGGAGTATAGTGGGAAAGAGATGAACTTAAATACTGCAGAATGTTCCAGGCCTGGCAGGAGCCTGCGGTGTCGCCGGAGGGAGGAAGGGAGTTCGTGTAGGAGGCCTTGTTTCTCACAAGATGTTTTCCTTTCATTACTTCAGTAATTGAGCTGAAAGCTGAGGACCGGAGCAAGTTCCTGGATGCTCTAGTGTCTCTGCTGTCCTGAGGGTAAGAAAGGGTGGGCGGTCCTTGAGCCTCAAGCCCACCTCCTGCTTTGTCTCCCTCCATTGAGGCTTTTATTTGTGATCAGATAGAGCAGGGTCTGGAGATTTTTCCCATGAATGTCTGACCTAAGAATCCCAGCAGGGCCACAATGAAGCACTTCTGACAAAGCTTAATTTCATTAAGTACCTTTGACCCCTCAGAACAACTTCAAATTTTCTCCCTAATGCCCACACCATAGAGCTGAGCATCATGTGTGACACACAGATTGCCCAGTGCTAGGCCAAAGGGCCTGAGTTTCTTATAGTCCCAACCACGGGCCCTCGGCTGAAGCCCATAGAAGAGGCACTCTGGGCTTTTCTGCACTAAGTCTTTAATAAGAAAGCAAGCTGTTCACAACTACCCCACTACAGATCACAAAACGTTGGCTCTGCACGAACCTTCAGCTGTGGACAGCTGTCCTGAGATGCCTATTGCATGTGACCCAGAACACCTCTCTAATGAAGCCCTCACTATTCTCCCACAAGATCCTGCTTTTCAAGGGACCGCATGGGAAAATGGAAATAGGGATTTCTCCTATGCCCATGTAATCATTTCAGCCTCTATTTGGCCAGGTAGGCTTTCCAAGGCTCTGACAGAAGGAAATTCTTAGTCTGGAGCTGCCCTATCCTTGTTAAACTCTGAGCTATAGGAAACCAGAATGGCTTTGTGGGTCTCGGAGACTCCGTTCAATCAGGGCAGCCTGAGCATTCAGGGCCATATTAAGGAAGGTGTCTAGACTGGACCAGGAAATCCTTGGTCAGACTTGCAGTGGTCAGCAGTGACCTTGGGCTGTGTAAGTAATTAGTAAGGAACACCGGTGAGCCACGGGCCATGTGGCAGGGCAGATTAATGGAAATGGGTTGAGTTAAGATGAAGGAGCTAGCTAGCAATGTGCCTGAGCCATAGGCCAAACAGCATGAAGTTAATATAAGCGTCTGTGTGTGTTTCTTTGGGACTTTGGGATTGCTGGTCCAGATAAGCGGCAATGGGCGGGTCCGAATTGTGGGGCTTGTCCAGGCCAGAAACCTCATTGTTACACCACCCTTGAGCCCATAGGTGGCCTGTATGTATTTGCCTTGTAGGGCAGCATGTGCCAGGCTAACTGAAGGCAGACCTCCGTCTTGCACTGTGTCAACAGCACCACTGTGTATGTGGCATCCTTCAGGGGAGTAGCTGGCAGAGGAAGGGGGAGATGCTATTACATGATGCAGAAAGCAGTGGAGACTGGCCAAGCAGGGAAGGGGCCCATGTACCCAAGCCTGGAAGGATAAGTAGCCAGGCATGATCTATCTAGCAGGTGACAAGGGTCTGGGTACTTACAGGGGGACAGTTGAGACTCTGTAGGGGGTGTAGCAGGACACCTCAGTAGATCTAGGTGGCCTAGCACACCATGGGAGGCCTTGTTTCAGTCTGTGATGTATGCAGAGAAATGATGAATTGTGTGAAACCTTTTTTTTTTTCCTTCCAGAATTTGGTTTTCTTCCAGAAATGACCTCCTTTTCCTTATTTATATTACCTGGCCTCTGTTAGATTGTTAGATACATTTGAACTGTGAGACTATGTGGTTCTTAATAAAATAAAATGTTTGAGATTCCATCCCTATTGTGCCTAAAATCTTAGGTTGGTTCTTGGAAGTACTCTGAGCCTTCTTGGGATCCAGGACAACCTTGTTCCTGTGTGCTGCCAGACACCAAGTACAGAGACTTCTCTATTCAGCCCCTAGGACAAGGTCTCCTAATGGTAATGGACGGAAGCTGAGCCAGTACCTGTGATGGCCTCTGCCCAGCAATGCCAGGAAGGACCAGACTGCCTGACAGACTAGCCATATCACCCTCTTGGCTACCCCTTCACCATGGCCTTCAGCTTACCATACAGGGCCTGCTCAGATGCTTTGTCCCTGCAGGCATGCCGGGTCACACTGCTTTGGGAATGGGAAGGTATCAGGGGGAAGACCTCAGATCAAGGAGGGATAATTGCTGAGTTGTGTGAGTAGTGCCTGAATGGGAACACTGCTCCAGGCTTCTGTCAGCCAGCATTGCTCACACCCATTCACACAATATTTCAATTATGGTGGATCTCTGGCCTCTAACACCTTAAGTGCAACAAGGGCTTCTTAGAATGGTAGAGCCAGCTGTCATTGTCCCTGGACAAGTTTGGAAGGTGAAGGGGGCCAGTTACTGCCTGGGGACATGGGTCTTGGAAAAGCAGACATGGTAGGAAGAGATACCCACTTGTGGGCATCTGAGCTCCCGAGGAAGGTGCAGGGCACACAGCCCTAGAGGGGGAGTTGTTTAGGCAGGTTTCTTCAGTATGTATTTTTGAGACAGGATTTCACTATGTAGCCTAAGCCATCTCCTTATTCCAAGTGCTGATGTAATTTTAAGTTAGTGACAAGAAGCCCACAAGGTGGCCTAGAAGAGGGATCCCAAATGGCCAGGCTGCTCTTGGGGAAATGGAGTGGAACAGTGGGTGGGACTCTCCTGGCCACCGGCACCACCAGCTAACTGCTTTCACATAGCCACTCTGACCATTCGGAAAAGTTCCGAGGTGAAGTAGCTCCCTTTCCGTACTGTGTGCTGGGTAAAGAGCACTGTGGCAAGAGTACATCATCAGCTAAGTGTGCCAGCTAGAGCACAGGGCCATCTCTAGGATCACATGTCCCAAGCCTGGGGCTGCCCATGATCCCTCCTACACACACCCCGTTCAACTTTGTGTAATGAGGTTTCCACTACACTGTCTCACTGTGGCTCAGGCCACTGGAAAGTCAGCCTCCCCCCAGGTTCCACCCTTGCCTTCTCTGTTCTCAACTTCAGAATCTGTCCTGAGGAACCCAGCCAGGCATGAAAGACTTGATAATGGCCATCACCCAACCATTTCTGAACAGACTTCTGGAGGCCAGGGTGGGGGCAGGTGCCAGGCCTTCCTGCTGTCAGGGATCAGTATGCCTCATTGCAGCCCCTCCCTCCATCCACTACTCACTTTTGTTTCTGGTTTTTTAGCAAAAGGTAAAATTGCCCAAATAGGAGGGAACAATAAGCCCTCTGGCTGATGACTTTACTTGCCTTTTCCTCCGGGGGTCTTTTCTTGAACCCTGACCCCTCACCCGCTCTCCCCCAGGATAGTGGCACCCTGAGTTCCCTGTGGTTGTTGATACACTTGAATTACCAATGACACAGACCCTAGAGCCTGTGTAGAGCCACACTAAGAGGAGCTCGGACAGAACCCTCTCCTCCCCCTTAACAATTATGTAGTGCAATCAGCTGAGAACTGATGACATCCCTGATTCACCCTGGCTCCCCCACACAAGGATAGTTCCTGGTCTGGCTGTGTGCAGTTGTCTGGCTGCTTCATGGTACTTGGTGCTAAGAAAAGCTCTGGGAGGTCTTACAGGGAGAAGCTAGCAACCTAGCTATCTACCCATAGCACTCCTCACCACCTAAGTCCATTCCCATGAGGTTCCAGCTGGATCCTCTCCTGGGGTCAGCTTCCTCTCATATCAGCCTAATTCCAACACTCGCCCTGGGATTTTCTGTCCACATCTTGACTTCTTGCAAGTGCAACTATTCTCAGTTGGGGGCTGGAGAAATACCCGTGGGAGACTGAGGAGGTTGGTGGGTGATTGGGTGGGGAGTAACTCACTGGACAGAGGACAGGGCACGGTTGAGAATGTTCAGACAATTTATTAAACAAATTCTTGCGCGCCCCACCCTACCCCCAAGCTGCGAGGAGGGCAGCCCCCTCGTGGGAGTCCTGGAGCGAGATGAGGTCCAGGCCTAGTCCTTTGGTTCAGTGTGCTCCTCTCCACTAACAAGGAAAATGTTCTTTATAACACGTCCCTCTGGCAGCCCAGGCTGTGGGCCTGGGGTTCTCCAGCTGCCCATCAGGCCAGCAGGAACTACTGGACACGAAGACCGCATCCAAAACTCCCCAGGGTCTCAATAAGAACTCAGCTGTAGTCCTTGCTTCACCGATGAAATCTGAGAGCCCCACCCCACGCCACAGCCAACTGCGCATAGAAAAGGAGGTCGGTCAAATCCTCACAAGTGCCCATAGTCTGTTCTGAGAAGGACCTGGCTGGTGACTGTTAGAGGACCCTCCATGGGCGCGGAAAAATGTAGCCCAAACCCAGTCTGACTTGCCTCGGAGTCTGCGCTGTGCAACCCAGCAGTGGTTGCCATCCGCGTGCGGCTTCCCGCGTCGGGTCCTTCGGATCGCGGGCTTGGCTTGCGGGAAGGGCCCGCCGTGCCACCCGCCCTTAGACGTAGTTCTTCTTGTCGTATTCGCCGTTGGCCGTGGGTCGCCGTGGCGCCGAGTACTTGACTGGGAAGGTGAACTCCGGGCGGCCAGAGCAGACCCAGGCGCCGCAGCATATGAGGCCGCCGCCGCACATGAGTAGAGCGGAGGCTGCCCAGCCGATGTACAGCGCTGCGCCCAGCTCGTACTTCTGAGAGACCGGCACCGTTGGATCGTAGAATTCGCGGACCACGATGTTAGCGAACCAGCAGAGTGGCACGAGCGCCAGCAACCCGCACAACGCGTAAATCGCTCCGCCAGTGAGTGCCACGCGTGCCTTCACTGGACCTGGGGCCACGCAGGTGGTGCACTGCGCGCCGGTCAAGGTAACAAAGAGCGCCACCAGCGCCAGCAGCACCGCGCCCACCGTGAGTGCCCGAGCTGCCTGCACCTCGGCACTCAGCGCCAGCACGGACTCATACACCTTGCACTGCATGTGCCCTGTGCTCTGCACCACGCACGACATCCACAGCCCCTTCCAAGTCGTCTGTGCCGTCACGATGTTGTGGTCCAGGAAGGCAGTCACCTGCCACATGGGCAGCCCACAGGCAAGGATCAAGCCCACCCAACCTACCAGGCACAGCACTAGACCCAGAATTTCCAACGCTGCGGACCCCATGGCTAAAGACCGAGTGCTTGCCCGACGGCCCCTGGGGCCTCTGGCTGCGCAGGTGTTGCTTGGGTTGTGCACTCCGCTAGTTCTGGTTCCTCTGCTCGGGAGCCTCCTGCAATGGACCAGAAGGGAGAATCAACAGTATCAACTCGGTTCTTCAGTGCCCGGTGGGGATTTCTTATTTGAAGTCGGGGGTGGGGTGGGAGGCGGACTCTGCCCCAGGGCACAGCCCCCCCAGTTAGGCCAGCCAATCCACGAGCAGACTTTAGGCCTACAGCCAATCGTAGGCCCTTTAGCTGTTACAGTTAAAGAAAGCACTGCACCAAGGATTAGTCCTGTTGCCCCTACCTCTCTCGTCAGGGCATCAGTCTAAGACTGTTCAAGTCCGGGCTGACCTTGGTGGCGGGCAGAGGGGACAATCTGCGTACCCCGTCTCTCCACTTTAGCTGCATCACTAATTCCACCCACTACATCGCGGATCATTCCAACCCCTCCATTCAAAAAGGCAAAGAACCATGGAGGTTCCCAGAGCCCCTGTATACAGGTGAAACAAACTTCTACACTGTCCCTCGGCACATCGAGCAGGGATATTAGGCAAGACTGTATTGGCCATGCCTTTGATTATAACTTCATCTAAGATACTGCCTGTACTCCTTCCCTATAACCTTGGGCCTGATAGAAAGTAGGCTCTGCTAGGGCCTGTGCTGTCTCTTCTGTGATGCCGCCTGCCTTCATCTTCTGAGATCAGGTGTGTCAGGCAGCAAGCACCACTCTGTCCCCAGTCTCCTCCAACACATAGACAGTCATCCCAGCACAGCAGAGACACAGAGGGACATAAAGAGGCTGTGCCTTGGATGTTCTAGGAGCAGTTGTGGTGCTTTGCCACCCCAGCCCCCAGGCCACCCTCCGGAAGCCAACTTGGAGTTTCCTGGCCTGGAGGAAGAGCCCCATCCTTGCTGGAGAAGGGAGCTGCGGGATTTCCGGCCATTCTTCTGCACAATGGCCCAGCCGTTTCTTTAAAGGTCCACTGGGTTGGACGCTCTGGGTCCCTGAGGCACCCGGCCCCACAGTCCAACTAGGGCACCAGCCCCTTTCCAGCATTCCCTTCGCGATCCCCTTTGTTTCCAGCTAGCCCTAGACTCCGGATGGGTTTTTTCTTGTTTTGTCATTGTGCTTGGGGCTTTGTTTTGTTGTGTTCCCCTGCTCAGAAGAACTCGGGGCTTCTAAGAGAAAGTATGACATTGTTGAGCCAGCCACAGATGTGTGGATTTTGGTAAATCTCTCTCTTCTGGGCCCCAGCTTCCTTCCGGAGATGGCTCTGAGTGAGAGGTCAGTGGGGCCAGGCCAGTGCCTGCTTTACCCTACATAGAAAGGTGCTTAGGAGAAGGTGTCAGGCCTTGGGCAAGGAGAGCCTCATGCAAACTGTCTCTTGAATGGTAGACTAGCTCCTTCAAGCTGCCATGTGTTGTCTGCTACCCGCCTTCTTTCGCAGACCCTCTCCACTGCCCTGTGGCTGTAAACTCCAAGGCTCACCCTATCAATTCTGCTCCCCTGCTTCAGACCAGGAAAATGTTTTTTGCTAGTTCTCTCCCTTCAAGTTCCATGCCATCTTCCTGGAGCAACTACCGAAGCCTGTTCAGACAGCCTAGCCAGGCAGTTCCTGCAGGCTTCACCTTTAATCCTCTATGGTTCTCATTGCCCATTGACAAAGACATGGATCCTGGAGCAACCTAGACTTAGGTAGCTGTGAGTGATCAGGAGTGACCATGTGGCCAGGAGCAATCACTCTACACATTGATCAGATCTACCTTTCTCTGGGTCTTCCTGCTGCTGGTGGCTTCTCTGTCCATCATTTGTATATCTGTCCATCTGTCTGTCTATCTTGCTGTTCTTCAAGGTGCACTGATGGACACATCTGAGGGTCTGTATTCAGACCCCAGAAGGTCCAAGCCATGATAGCTCTTCCTGTTAGCTTTCCTACCAGGGTTTGGAGTCTCAGCACAGTGATAAGTTGTCTTTCATCTGTCCCAGATATGAAAGCTTGTTGCTTTCAGCTAGGTGGAGCTGCAAACAGCAAGACATCCTCTCCTTCCTCCTGTCAGTTCTCCTCCCCATCATTTTGGTACTGCCTCCAGCCTGGCCCCCAGGGTGGCCCCAGCAAGTTCATATACCTTTGATAACAGTCTCACAGTATCTCTAGGCGTTGGCAATGGGACCTCAGACTTCATATTCCCCAGCATGCAACAGGACCAGAACCACTCCAGGAAAGGGCAGCTGCCTCAAGCCTCCTCCTGGGCTGAAGGTGGTTCAATCAACCAGTTAAGACACAAGAAAAATGCTTTCCTTCCCTGGAAGTTTGTTTTGCACTGGACACTGTCTCCATCAGAGCACACAGTACAGTAGGCTTAATAAACCACCCTGAAGCACGAGCTAGGTAGGAAAGCAGCAAAGGGCTCCCTGAAGAGGGCCATCTCAGCAGGATTCCAGGAAGAACTTCCTAGGGAGCAAGATCCTGGTGTACATGTGCACTTGGGGCTTGGCAAGGTAGCTCAGGGGTTAAAAACTTCCTTAGTAAGTCCCATCACTAGCCAAATAAAATAAAATGAAATAAGTTGCCCTAGAGGTGGGACAAGGTTCCGAATGGATCTGATCCTGGAGTAGGTGAAGGTCAGTATGGCTAGAGTGCAGCAGGGAGCCTGAGACTGTGTGGGGACATGAATCCCAGTCTCTGGTAGGGGGATTGCCAGGCAGGCCACCTGCTCCTGCATAGCTATTGTTCTGATTTCCCAGGGGAAGTGGCACAGGATCCCATTAATTGTTGTGAGAGAAAGGCCTGAGTCTGCAGAAAAGCAAAGTTTATCTCCAACAGCTGCTGGCTGACCCTGCCCTGAGGGGATCCGTTGACCTTCCATGGACAATCTAAATTTAGGCTCCAGGTTCCTGGGGCTTGGATTTGGGAAGCTCTCAGCAAGCAGGCTTTATTTCAAAGGGAGTGAAAAGCCAGCCTTCCTTCCATCTTTCAGCTTCTGGTCCAGGATGCTTCAGCAGATGTTTACAGAACCACTAAAGTCTTGCCCAGAGCCATTTCTTGGTGGAAGCCAAGCGCCTGGGCTCTCACTGGCCCAAAAGCAACCTCTTGAGACCTCCCATGTCACTAGCCATTGGGCTGGGAACCTGGGTAGGAGAGCGTGGGCCCCTGTAGTCTACTCTCAGTTTTTACTACAGCTGCCCTCTGTGGCCCACAGCGAGCCTGGAGTTGGAATCACCTCTACTTTTTTGAATGAATAACTTAGCTTCTCTATATCCCATCTTCACCATTCAAAGGTCATCCCCTGCCTTGGGTTTATATTAATATTACAGAAGTGGCTAATCTGGAAGTCTCTGGTGTTATTCCTGAAAGCCTGAGGGGGCTGAAGTCACTCACTGGCTCAGTTTATTAAACCTCAGGCCCAAGTAGGTGCCAACTAGTTATCAACATCAGAGGTCAGTGCAGTTTGGCATTTTTAATGAGCAGGGGAATTTTGTAGGGTGAGAAGAGAGCTTCGTATGACAGCCCTGGGTTCTGTAGACTCATCATCCCTTCAAGGCTCACATTGGATGTAGGCTCAATGCAGTCCAGCCTGACCTTTCCCCAGCCCTCAGGGAGCAGTGATATTCCAGAACCAGAGGCAACTTATCCCCTCCACTCCCTTCACCCAAGTCAACCCTCCAACATCTACCACCTCCGTGACTTCATCCTTTGTCATACACACCATTGTACAACCTGGCTATCTGAAATCACAAAGTCATGCTAGAGTCTCCTCTGTCTCTAGGCATCTGATTGGAAATGCTTCCCACTTTATTAAAAATGCCATGATCAGAGTTGTTTGTGATGTCCGGTGTTGTGTGTGTCCCCAATGTCCCACACTCAGGTGGAGTGTGAGTGTGGCCAACTCTTCTGAAGTTTTGAGAGTCATAGATGATAATAGCCATGACCCCAAAGGGTCCAGAGATTAGTGGAGCTTGCGTCCTGGCTCAGAGGGACACTGAGCTAATGTTAGAATGTCACCTAGGGACTCATTCCCCCAATCCACAGATGATCAGAACTGCTGTATAAATGGTGTCACATTCCTCTGCATACTTTAAATTATCTTTATGTTACTTTAGAACCTAAAACATAGCAAATGGTGTGTGAATAGCTGATGCACTGCTTTGTCCAGAGAATCCTAACTGTGCAGACATGTTCAGCACAGATTTCTTTATATATATAATATGAATATATATAACAATCAACAGTTTGCTTATAACATAGGCCCAAGAAAAGAAGGCAAAGAATGGGGACTAACTGGAAATTAGCTGAGTCTATAGTTTTATTTTGAGATCATGAATATGTTTTAATATAATGACACAAGTCTATAAACATGATAAAAATCCACTAAATTGTATACTTTTTGTGTGTGTAGCCCAGGCTGGCCCAGTTTCATGTTTCTCTTGCCTCCACATCTGAGTGCTGAGATTACAGGTGCCTGGTTCCAAATGGGGTTTTGGTTTTGTTCTGCTTTTGCTTTTTTTCAAAACAATTGATCCCAAAGTGGGATACTGTTACATGAATAAAGGAAACTCAGAGCCAGATCTCAGGGAAAGGCTCAGATATCAAAGAGAGGAAACCCCACAATCAGATCTGACCCAGCTGTCTTCCAGCTTCCTCAGCCTCGCTCCTTGTGGCTTCTGTTGCCTGCTCTGTCTTCCTATGCCTGCCTTAAATACCCTCTTCCCCAGTTGTTTCACATCCAGGTTAAGATTAAAGGTGTGACACCACCACTGCCTGCCTGGGAGCCTGGAACTCCCTCTGTAAACTGGCCTCAAACTCAGATTTGCTGGGATTAAGGGTGTAGGTCACCACTCCCATATTCCCTGTGCTGGGATTAAAGGTGTGAGTTATCACTGTCTGATCCTCCTAGACTGAGTGTGGGTAGATCCCTCTGATATCTCAGCCTGTTTTTATTAAATTTGAAACATATCCCCACAAGATATTGAGGTATAAGTCCAGCAAAATTTGGATTTATGTGGGCAGAATTATATGCTGAAGCTGTGAAGCCACGAGCGCTAGTGTCTGTGTGTGTGTGTGTGTGTGTGTGTGTGTGTGTGTGTGTGTGTGTGCAGTGTGCACACTAATGTGTCTTGACAGACGTGTGGAGATCAGAAGACAATCTAACCTTAACACTCTACCTTAGTTTTTTGTGTATTTGTTTGGGTTTGACAGTGTAATTTTACATTTCTCCCTTCCCTTTCCGCCATCCAATAATATCCTCCACTCTCATTCAAATTCATGACCTTTTCTAATTGTTACTGCGTGTGCATATGTATTTGTTTATACATACATGTTCCCGAATATAACCCATTACATCCATATAATGTTACTTGCATGTGTGTTTTTTTAGGCTGATGTTTTGGTACCGGACAACAATTGGTGTGCTCTTCCCCGGGGAGGACCATCTCTCAATCACAGCTCATTCAGTTGCCTGTAGCTCTTTGTGTAGGGTTGAGGCCTCACGGGCTTTTCCCTGTCCATTTGACATGGTTGTTGGTGTCCTCTTTGCTCAGCTCACATTTGGGCAGTCATGTTGGTGAAGCTTTACGGGAGTAGCTTCTGATGTTACTAGGAGACAATCCCACAGAAAACTCTCTGATTCTCTGACGCATGCAATCTCCCATCTCCTTCTTCTGCAATGTTCCCTGAGCCTTAGGTGAAAGAGTGTTTTGGAGATGTTGCTCTTTGCCATTCTCACTAGGGTAAAATGAAATCTCAAAGTTGTTTTGTATTTCCCTAACTGCTAGGGGAGATGAACATTTTTTGAGAAATTTCTTAGCTGTTCTTTTCTCTTCTTTTAAGAACTCTGTACTCAGGTCCCACTCTAATTTTGAACGGGTCATTTTCTTTTCTTTCTTGTTGGTCTAGTTTTTTGAGTTCTCTATGTATTCTGGTTGTTAAAACTCTGTCAGATGTCCAGGTGACAGAGACTCCATTCAGTTTGCTTCCTCTTCACAAGGTTGCTTCTTCCTCCCTTCCTTCCTTCCTTCCTTTCTTCCTTCCTTCCTTCCTTTCTTCCTTCCTTCCTTCTTTCCTTCTTTCCTTCCTTCCTTCTTTCTTTCTTTCTTTCTTTCCTTCCTTCCTTCCTTCCTTCCTTCCTTCCTTCCTTCCTTCCTGCATGGTTTCTTGGTAGCAGCATTTTCTTGAGTGGATTCTGCTGGTGGTGAGCAAAGGAGTAGCTCCTTTAAGAGAGGCTTTCTGACTGAGGATTAGCAGCAAAAACCTCAAGATCCTTTTAAGAGGCCCTGCTGTGAAATACTTAGATGAGGTTTATGAGCAGTGGTGGCAGTGTGGACCCTAAAATTCCCCAGAGTTGGGTTGGTAAACATAGTTCCTGCCAGTACCTCTGCCAAACCACCATAGCCCAGCCTTTAATCCTAGCCATGTCTTAGCAAATTAACAGTATGGTCAGCAAAAGAGATAAACACCAAAAACAGACTCAGAAAAACAAAACTAAAAACAAAACCTCTAAACAGTTTACAATGTTTAAATACACATAGGCTTGGAAGAAAAAAGAAAAAGGATAGAGAACGTTCTTTTAAAAAGATATATATATAATATATATATATAATATATATATATATAATATAATATATATAATAGTATATATATATAATAGTTCATGTAAAGATGAAAAATACACAGAGAGTCTGGATACTGTATGTTATGTTGTCTTTTAATGGTTTGACTTCCAAGGAAGGAGCAAGAGCTGCTAAGAGACATTTGATTATAGATGCTGCTGGATTAATCCAACCTATATATTTTGTAAATGCCTTGACTTCAAAATTGAAGTCAAAGATTATTACTTTAGAGAAGAGATTTTCTTCTTATTACCATGGAAAATGAGAATCTATGGATTTATTCCGGGTTAAAGAAAGATCAAAGAAGAGCCCTGAAAAGTCTCTGATGGAAGTGGATGGCCCAGATGATCCAACATTTCAGAGCATTTCTATTGAAGTTTCCTCTGAGCTCTGCATCCAGAACAGCTTCAAGGGAAATGACTGAGATGACCCAGCTTCACAGAATAATCCAGTCAAGACTTGACCATAACCCTAAATTTTCTCAGAATTCCCATAAGATTACCAACATCCTCAATCACCAGGAAATAGTCTGGAGAACTACATGCACATCCCTAAAAATGAATTATGGATGTTTGCCTTTGTTTATAGTGTTGGTTACAATTGTTATAGATAATGGTGATGAAAAAAGCTATACAATGGAGATTAGATTTAGGGTTCTTGTTTTAAAAAGAAAAAAGGGGGGAAATGCTGTGAGATTATACTTTTGTACACTGTAAATATTTGTCATTGTAAATATTGGCTTAATACAGGTTGATTGGTCAGGTAGCTAAACAGCAGTTAGAGGAGGGGCAACCAGACCAGGAGAATTCTGGGAAGCAGAAGAGCAAGGAGATGCTAGCCAGATACAGAGGGAGGAAGATGAGAAGGCTGCTCTGAGAAAAGGTACCAAGCCATGTGGCTAAACATTAATAGAAATATGGGATGACTTAAAACATAATAGTTATATAGTAATATGCATAAGCCATAGGCCAACCAGTTTATAATTAATATAAGCCTTTGTGTGATTATTTGGGATTGATGGTCCAGACCTAGGGCCTAAGTCTGGCCAGAAACATCTTAGTACATTAATCTCTGCAACACTTTGAAGAAGGGGCTTTGGGTTACTTTGGTTATCTTTGGTTTTTTGTTATTTCATATAAATTTTAGAATAATTTTTTTCCTATTTCTGAGAATAATGAGATAGAGTTTTGATTGATATAGCATTGACTTTGTAAATAGCTTTTGGTTGAGTATTTCCACAATGTTAATCCTACCAATTCATGAGTAAGGAATGTCTTTCCATTGTCTAGTAACTTTGTCTCTTTCTTCAGAGTTTGAAAGTTTTCATTGCAGAGGTCCTTCACTTCCTTGATTAGGTTAATTCCTGGATATCTTATTTTCTTTGAGGCTATTTTGAATAGGTGTGTGCCCGTGATCTCCTTCTCTGCTTTTTTGATGTTGGTGTGTTGCAGTGGGGTTTCTTGGTCCCGGGTGGCCAGAGGCCCAGACCCACAGACCTGCTGTGCCAGACCCCTTAGCAGCCCGCCATTGCTGCTCAGGCCCCCAGAAATGACTCAGACGCTTATATTAACTTTATACTGTTTGGCCTATGGCTTAGGCGCATCTCTAGCTAGCTCTTACATCTTAAATCAACCCATTTCTATTAATCTGTCTGCCACGTGGCCCGTGGCTCACCTGTGTTCCTTACATGTTGCTCCTTGGGCGGCTTGCTCGATCTGCCTCTGACTCCGTCCTGCTTCTCTTACCTATGCTCTGATTTCTCCTCCTGCTTCTTCTATGGTGCCTGTCATGGCCCAAAACAGCTCCTTTATTTAAAGATTGAGATTCACAGCATACAGAAAGGCATTCCCACATCACTGGTGCATAGAAAAGCAATTTATTTCTGCAAGTTGGTTCTGTATCCTGCCACATTGCATTCGATTATTATTTCTAAAAGTTTTCTGGTAGAATTTTAGGATGGCTAATAGATAATATCATCATATTACCTGCAAATGAGGATGGTGTGACTTCTTCTTTCCATGTTTCTATGCTTCCATTTCTTTCTCTGGCCTTGTTACTCCTGCTTCAAACACAGTGTGGAAAGGGACACTGGACATCCCTGTCTCCTTCCTGACTTCTGTGCAATTGCTTCAAGCTTTTCTCCATTTGTGATGATATTGGCTATGGGTTTTTCATATGGTGCTTTTATTGTCTTGAGATATGTTCTCTCAAGCCCTATATTCTCTAAGGCTTAGAATGCAGGCATGTTGGATTTTGTAAAAAGGCTTTTTTTCTGTATCTATTGAGATGATCATGTGACTTTTGTCTTTAAATTCATTTATGTGATTTATTACATTAATTCACTTGTGTATGCTGAACCATCCCTGCATCTCAGGGATAAAGTCAACTTGGTCATGTTGTATAATATTTTGATATATGTCTGTTATCTGTTTGCAAGTGTTTTATTGAGTATGTTTTAGTTTATGTTCATCAGGGATATTGACATATAGTTTTATTTTTATTTTTTTTGTTTTTGTGTCTTTACCTGCTCTGGTTATTAGAGTGACTCTGCTTTCATAGGAGTGGTCCAGGACTGCTCCTTAAGGTTCTGTAAGAGGAACTGACAGTAGCTTTTTGAATGTCTGGTAGGATTCTTCTGTGAATTGTGAATCGGCTTAATAGCCCAATTTCTCCAACGGATAGCTGATCATTCCCTGTATCCTGACCACAATGAATTAAAACTTAAAACTGACAGCAGAAAAACTTGTAGATGGATCAAAACACAAAACCCATCTGTCTGCTGTCTATAAGAAACACACGTTAGTTGTAAAGCTAGGTACTGCTTTAGAGTAAAATGTTGGACAAAAAACTCCAATGAAATGGGATCAGGAAGCAAGCAGGCATCGCTACCCTTAGATCTGACAAAATGGAATTCAAACTAAAATCAATCAGAGGAGATGAAGACAGACATTTGGTTCTAATTAAGGGAGCAGTTCATCAAGAAGACATCACTATCCTGATTTTTGTTTCTTCTTGTTCTTCTGCTTCTTCTTTCAATATTTGAGTTGCACCGTTAGGTCATTTATTTGTGGTCTTTCTGATTTATAATTTTGCTAAGAAGATATTGACTTGATCTTTTAAATTGTTGTCATCCTGGAATGGATCTGAAATGTGAACTTCCTTTGTTAGTTTTAAGTTTGTTATGGATGGAGCAGAGTGAGGGAGAAGATGCAGATTAGGTCTAGAAGTTAGAAGTGGCAAGTAGGCAAAGTTTCCTGTTCCAAGCTGGGAGTGTGGGTGTAGAGAGAGGTAGGAGAGTCCTATAGTATTGTCGGTAGGTAGGGAGGGTCCTGGCCCAAGCCTAGAGCTCCTTTACACTGAAGCTGAGGAAGATCAGACTGGGCTGGGCCATAGCATAGGACATGGCATGTGTGTGGAGTAGGTGGAGGCCACACCTCTACCTTATTTTGAAATTGGGTCTTTGCTGTTTTCGGCTGTAACAAGCTAGCCTATGAACGTCCAGAGGTCCTTTGCCTCTACCTCTTTTGTTATCCATCTTAGCACTGGGATTAAAGGTGTCCATGCTGTGTGTCTGGTTTGTTTGTTTGGTTTTGGTTTTCTGATACAGTTTCTCTGTGTATCTTGGGCTATCCTAGAGCTCACTCTGTAGACTAGGCTAGCCTTGAACTCAGAGATC
Organism: Phyllotis vaccarum; assembly: GCA_033318265.1. Lineage (NCBI taxonomy): Eukaryota > Metazoa > Chordata > Mammalia > Rodentia > Cricetidae > Phyllotis > Phyllotis vaccarum. The sequence continues at coordinate 183,305,669 of JARWLC010000002.1, forward strand.
TGCCTGCCTCTCCCTCCAGAATCCTGGGATTAAAGGCATGTGCCACCCTGTTCAGCATGCCTGGCTTTTTTTTTGTTGGGGATTCTAACTCAAGTCCTAACACTTGCACAAAAAGAGCCTTTACCACTGAGCCATCCCCTGGCCCACAATACCGTATTTTTAAGCTTACACAGAAACTGTGTAGTATTGTAGGATGATGGATGCATGTGTTCAGTGAAACAACAGAGGCACCCAAACTAGGCCCACACAAGTTTAGCCAGCTGACATCCTCACATGCATGCAAAGCAAGTGAGATACATAAGAGCTGAAATCAATGACTGTCACAGACATGAGTTCACCACTGTTCCCAGCTGGATGGGGAACAACTCACGTTTCTTCCAGATGAGAACAGGAAAAAATTGGGGGAGGCATTAAAGGCCTTCGAAAGCATGCTCAATACAAGGAAAATGACAAAACTGATGTTCATAAAAATTAGCCTTTGTTTTGTGAAAAATCTGATGAACAGGTTAAAAAAAAAAAAAAAGGCACAGAAAGAAGTGGCTGCACGTCCACAAGCAGCCAGGGACTCTCGCTCAGAATGCACAAAAGTGCCCCAAATTCAGTATTCTTAAACCCAGGCAACCTAAGTAGAAATTCAGCAAAAAACATGAAGTGACTTCTCTCCAGAGAAGATGAACCACGAGAGGATGAAAGAAGGTTCCACATCGCTGTACAACAGACACGTGAAAAGTAGAATCATTATAGGACAGAAAAGATTCAGCAAGACATAAAAACATGACCACCAAGGATGGTGAGGATACGGAGAAAGCAGAATGCTAACTGTGATGGGAAAGTGAATGTGGAGGACTGGAGGGACAGCTCAGCGTGTTTCCAGCACCCACAGAGCAGCTCATAACCATCCCTAACTCCAATGCTAGGGGAGCCAACACCCTCCTCTGACTCTTTGGACAACAGACATACATGTGGCACACAAACATACATGAAGGCAAAATAGACATAGCACATAAAATAAAATAAAATAATAATCTAAAAAAACAAGCTAAATGCATATTTTCACATAATCCAGCCACTGAACATTTGGAAATTTATCTCAGTAAAAGTGAAAAGCATGTTCTCATGACTGTCCATGATTGCTTTGGTCCCCATGATTGTTTATGATCACTTTGGTTTTTACTTTTTGGATAAACCCTTCCTTCTTTAAGTTGCTTACGGGGTGTGTTCTTCGGTGATGGCATTTACCTGGGATTCTGATCTCCCAAGGACTCTTCACTCTTTCTTAGTAGATTTCTGTCTTCACTGTTAATTTATTGAGTACGTAAATGACTGCTGAGTTTCCTGGGTGATTTTCAGCATCTACTGGATTATCTGTGTAGTTTTCTCTTTTGTTTTGTTGATGCAGAAATTCGAACATACATACATACATGTTTACATATGTATACTTTCTTATCCATTTTATGCGTGAGTGTATTGCCTGCATGCATGTATATGTATTACACACACGTTTGATGCCCTCCAAAGTCAGAAGGAGGAGTCATATCCTTTGGAACTAGAGGTACAGTTGTGAAGCAACTCATGGGTGCTGAGATCAAACCCAGGTTCTCTGCAAGAGCAGTAAGCGCTCCCACACTTACACTGAGACCTGGTCTATGTGTAGCCCAGGCTGTCTTGGAACTCTCTCCAGAAATCCACCCGCCTCTGCCTTCTGAGTGCCGGGATAAAAGGGTGCAGCACTGCACTCAGCCCGACCTCATATTGACCGAGAAGAACGGTCTTTTTTGTGTATGTTACATTCAGCATTTTTGTCTGTGAGCTGAACTTAGCACTGTTTTGTCTTTTGCCCCAATTCTTCGGTAGTTTGCAATACCAAGCTTGCATTAGCTTTTCAGAATGAAACAAAATGTTCCTTACTTTTCTAGCTTCTGAAATACACTAGTACATGACTGGAATTATTGGTTCTTGTAAAGCTATTTAAACAGCGTGAAGGACCGTACAAGAGGATTTAAATCACTGGCAGCATTTGTATAATTTTATAAAACCATTACAATTTGAGTTTTATTCTGTTTTAGTTTTATTTTGTTTTGGATAACACTGTTTTCCCAAGAAATCCAATCTATCTGCTTTCAATTTTTCTGGCAAAAGTTGACACAAAAGTTGGGGTAATGCTGCAGTCATGGCAAAACCTAGGTTCAGGTCCCGAGACGGGAAGGGGTGGCATTGTGAAGAAATGAACTATTCAGCCACCAAATGAGTTTCACATGGGTGGCCAGCCCCAAACAGCTCAAACCGTCTTTACTTACATATCAAAAACAAGCATTTTTTTTTCTAACAGACGTGTTTTTCCCACCCTCCAACGTTAACTTCTGGCAAAAATATATGTCAAATATGTTTTTTTTTTTCCCCTCAGCTTTTATCTTAAGATATCTTTTAAACAAACAAACAAAAAAAACACTTATTATTTTGCTATCTTGGCCAAATACCGAGCCCGATTTTTACAAAACTAAAAGACACAGGCTCACAGTTTCAAGAACAATATGGTTCAAAACATAACAAAGGATATTTACAGAAATAGGTGTGAGCTGACTCTAATCTTGTCAGCCCTGAATTGGGACAGCTCCTGGAGTGACAGTTGTATCCCCAGACAAAAATCTGAGAAGTACCAGCTCCCAAAGAATTTTAAGGGGGAAAAATACGAAAAAAAAGAAAAATATGATTTCCAGGAATGATCACATCTGTCTCATGCATGACTGGCAAAGTGACCCTAAAAATGCCAAGTTAATCATCAATAGTATGAGTAGGAAGAGAGTGTGCAGGCCATGTGGTCCCAGAAGTCTCCTCAGGCTCTGCTGTGTGAGGCTGTCCCATGAGCTTATCCGCTCTCATATACTGGTCCGGAAGCAGGCCACACAGCTCCCAGCAGGGCAAACTGCGTGATTTGCAATCATGAAGCCCTGAGTCCACCTTCCATAACCCAAATAAAAAGCACACTGTGGTCTCAGTGTTGGGAAGACGGAGACAGGAGGATCTGTGGAACTCCCTGGTCAGTCAGCCTAATTGGCTAGAGCTAAGGAGAGACTCTGCCTCAAAAGCAAGATGAATAGCTCCCGAGGATTGATATCCAAGGCTGACCTCCAGCCTCCACACCCATGTGCACATGCACCCCCAACACACACTCCCAGGCACTAGAGAAATGGTTCAGCAATTACAAATGCTTGTTTCCTTGGCAGAAGACTGGGTCGATTTGCAGCACACACATGCTTATCATAACCATCCATTACTTCAGTTCCAGAGGATCCCATACCTTCTTCTGGCCTTAGTGGCCACTAAGTACATACATAGTGCGAATACACATGTGCAGGCAAAACACTTATACATAAAATAAATAAAATTAATTTAAAAATATCCACTGATGCTTAAATCAACATAAACCAATGGCATACAGTACCAGCAAATTCTCAGGTAGAGGCAAGAGAATCACTTCATCGCAAGAGTTCAAAGTCAACCTGAGCAACAGAGAACACAACTCACAACTCAGACACATGGATAGAAAGCCCCTTTCTTTCTGTGCCTCCTCTCTGTCCCTTCTTAGAACTGCCAGGACCCTGATCTGCTATTAGCCTGTCTGTACTTGGATGGCACATGCATGGCCCTTGATATCTGTCACTTGATCGGACACAGCTGGTGGGTTTCCATGATATGTCTTTCTGTCCTTTGGCCTTCAAAGTCTTACTCAATGCCTTTTGTTTACTGCAGTTTGAACACGATGACACTCCTGCTGAGTCTTCATGATTCTACATGACAGGCTCGAGAGGTGGATCCTAGCCAGAAGTCTTTAGGGCACCAATGCTGTTTTTGTGTGTGAGATCAAACACACACTACCAGATGCAACAGGAGAGTTTATTCAGGGGAGTTGCTGAGCAGGTAAGAGAGAGAGAGAGAGAGAGAGAGAGAGAGAGAGAGAGAGAGAGAGAGAAGGAGTGGGGAGAGAGCAGATTTTCAGATGGTGGCTCCTTTTAAGAGAGCAGGTGAGCATGGATTTATGTAGCCACGCCTAGGGGTGTGCCCTCCGTACATGGTGTTCTGCCATGTTGGGTTTACCACTTGGCCACTGTTGGCCAGGAATCATTATAACCAACCCAGGCCTTAGTGAAGGATTAATGTCACTTCAAGGAAGCAAGTTCTCAGTCCTGGGGACTGGGTTGGTTACCACCAGCCCCTATACTTTCTTTTATAATTCATGGGCACACATGTGCTTCCTCTTCCTGCTAAAGCCACACTAGAGGCCAAGCACATTCTCAGGCCATGCTCTTAGTCTTCAAACCTGAGGGAAAAATAAATAAAAATCTGTGTAAATTAACTGGCCTCAGACATTTTGTTTTATCAACATAAAATAAAATAAGACATTTTCCTTACCCAGAGTACATGACCTTTCCTGGCCTTTCATATCTTTTGTAATTACAGCTGCATTTAAATTTATTTGTAATATCCTATGTTTCATCCTCACATACTCCTTTCCATCTCCTTTTTTGAGACAGGATCTTTCCATGTAGCCTTAGCTTGCCTAGAGCTCCCTTTGTAGACTAGGCTAGCCTCAAATTCATAGAGCTCTGCCTATCTGTTTCTGAGTGTTGGAATTAAAAGTAGGCCAACTCTATCTCCTTTTAAATTAATTGGTGTGAGTGTGTATGTGTGTGTGTGTGTGTGTGAATGTGTGTGTGAGTGTGTGTGTGAGTGTGTGTGTGAGTGTGTAGTGTTGTATTTCTTAGTCCCCATTTCCCTGTCTATCTTCTTATCTGCTCCACATCCCCAGTCTGTCTTAGTTGTCACTCCCTTGTGTAAATAACGTATGAAGTTAGTATCCTTGGCCCCTTCCCACCTAACACCATAAATTTAATTTTTTTTAACCGCACTACACACTGTTGCCTCCCACTGCTCTGTGCCTAGTGTGCAGAGCGCTGAGAGAGGATGTGCCCTCCCTACCATGGCCTTGCCCAGTTTGCCAGCCAGAGATCCCAGGAGCAGGAAGTCAGTATAAGTACAGGGCGGGCACCCTCACAGTTCCCAGGAGCTCAGCTTCAGATCAGATCCTATCTGCTTTCCTTGCCTTTGTCCAGCCCTCAGGACTTGGCACCCAGACCTGGCCTGGGTAAGCATTGCCCAAACAAGGCAGAAGCCAGAGCTGGGCGTCCAGGGCCACATCATACTGTGCCAGGAACACAAGGCCACTCTCTTGGACTTGCAACCACCATCAGATCAGCACCTTGGAAGCCAGGGCATCCTGAGATGTGGTGCATCTCCCTTCTACCTGGTGGGGCCTGGAAGTATACACTCAACGTGTTTTTTTTCTTCCATGCTACTGTTCTTCATATTACACCAGAGACACTCAGGATGGAGACTCCAGCTCATGAATGACCCCAGCCAGCCAGGCTCACCTGCAGCCCATACTATGGAGGCTGACACTGCTCACTTGCTCACATTCCAGCCTCAAGGCAGGGATAAAGGAGACCCTAAAGCCTAAAATGACAGGGAATGGAGCCATCCACCTGGGAAGCTGGGAAATCACCAAGAGAAATCAGCAATTCTCAACCACCTAACTAAGGAGATTGAGACAGGCAGGGAGAGCCTTTGGGCATGAGCAGCATCATAAACAGCGTGGGAGCTAATGCAGTAGGAAAAAAAAATGTGGAGACCTGGAAGGGAGCTCATAGGGCCAAAGCCATAGAGACTGCCACAGTTATGTGGCATCTCGGAGCTGTAAGGAAAGGTGAAACAAAGTCATTGGGAGGCTGCATACTGTAAGATGGTCTGACTTAGTGCCCAGAGGCAGTGGGCAGTATTAAGTTGTAGTGGGACCATTAAAAAGCCTGGCCTGATGGGAGTTGGTGAGAACAGTGGGCACTCTTGCCTTTGAAGGGCTTATAGTGGCTACCATGGGAACCTGAAAGTAATACCAAAGAGAGGCCTGATGCCTAAACTGCTCTGTGGCTTCTCATTTCACCTTCACTACGGGATCTCTTGCATGTGCTCTCAACCCAATGCTGTTTACAATCATGTGATTCCAGAGGGCCCTCTACCAGAGGCTCCGTTAATGGAACCACCTGGCTTTGGAATGTTCAGCTTTGCAAACTGTGAAATAAATAATCCTTTCATTTTGAAGTACCCTGTATGCTGTTATAACAATAGAAAATAGACTAATATAAAACAAGGTCATATGTTTTTTATTTGCTTCTAAGTCAGGCATGGTAGCACACACCTTTAGTTTCAACACTCAGGAGGCAGAGGCAGGCAGGTCTGTGAGTTTGAGGCCAGCCTGGTCTACAGAGGGAGTTCCAGGACAGTCAGGGTTATATAATAGAGAGACCCTGTCTCTAAACAACACAAACAAACCCTAGAGGTTTCTGCCTCTGTGTAGGAAGAGAATATGCTCTGTCACATGTTGTCCAGAGCTCAGCAATTCGGGGTAGAAGGCTTTGTTAGTACCTGTGAGGTCCTGATTTTGATCCCTTCCACCAAAAACAAAAGAAGCAGAACCCACACAGAGGCAGGAATTTGTAATCCCAGCAATTGGGAGGTAGAAGCAGAAGTTTAGGGCTAGCCTCAGCTTCTGAGGGAATTTGAGGCCAACCTGGACTACCTGAGACCCTGTCTCATTTAAATAAAAAGAACTAAAAACCAATCAAACAAACAAGCAAAACAAGGCACAAAGAGGTGGGAGTGAGGAAGGGCTAAGGTGATCCAGGGCTGGGACCAAGAATGAGAGAGTAGGCAGAGCCCACGCACTTACTTCCCAATTCCCATTTAGCATAAGAGAAGACACTGAGAGCTAGCAAGCCCACAGCAGTACAGAAAATAATTTTAAAGAATCATCCACAGACATTTTGAAGGAGTTTAAGGAGTCAAACATCAGTTCTGCGTGTGCAGATAACAGCTACGTGTCTGAGCCATGGGCCTGGGGACAGGATTCAGCCACTAACTTTGAGTCTCAGAGTTTCCCTCCCATCTCCGGGAAAAGCGGATGCCTACGCTATCAGCAGTGTTCTGTGGTGCAGAAAGGTTTTAAATTCTGATGGGGTTTAATTAATTTTGTGTGTGTGTGTAGTTTTTTTTTGTGGTGGGGGAGGTGAGACAGGGTCTTGCTATATACTCCAGGTTGCCTCAGAACTTGCTGTGATCTTTCCTACCTCAGCTTCCAAAGTGCTCACATTACAGACCTGAGTTACATGATGCATTCCAGTTTTTGTTGAGGATGGATGGTTTGTTAGTTTGTTTGTTTGAGACAGGACAGAGTCTCACTATGTATTCTGGCTGTCCTGGATCTCACTCTGTAGATTATGCTGGCCTCTGCCTCCCAAAGCTGGGATAAAAGGCAGGTGCCACTATGGTTGCTTATAGTTTTAGTTTGCGTCTAGGGGGAAGACCTTTCACCCGCTGTATGATATCCTAGGGAGACAAGAAAAAATATCTACTCACTTCAGACAAGCAATTAACAACAGATTAAGGAAACAAGCCTCAAACATCTGGCTTGGAGAGTTTACCGGGGCCACTTACCGAATGCGGTGACTCAGAGGCAGCTGCATCCCACAGAAGCCTACCCCAGCACAGGTGATGACGCACGCACGCACGCAGGCACGCACACAGGAAAGCTGCATCCCTGGAGGTTCTGGCTCTCCAGGAGGGAGTCCCCAGCAACCTTCCCAGCTCAAGCCCTGGTGAAGGAGAGACTGTGAATCTTGGAAGTAATTTAAGTAATGTTCCTAATCCCGCCGCCGCACGGGCTTCTGGGCTTTCGGAATCTCTCCCTCCCACCTTGCTCCAGGGGAAGATGCTTCAGCTTGGAGGAAACTCCGTGCTCTCCCGTGAGCTTTGCAATTTGACTTTTGCGTTTAGATATTTAGACCACTTTTGGTTCTGTTCGTTTTGTCGAGGATTAAACACATGCCAGGACAGTGACACCGCTGAATTTTTTTTATATATATGATCTGGTGTGGGAGTCCGTATTCCTTTTTTTTTTTTTTTTTTCCCCCTTGGCATGTGAATATCGTCATTGAAAAGACCATTATTTCCCCCACTGAATATTCGTTTCAGGAAGCTTTGTCAAAATCAGCCAAAAAAGTTCTCTATCTCTGGGTTTTCAGTTCTGTGCCTAGAAGCTATGTTAATACTCACACACGAATTTCACAATATCGATTACTGCCACTGTTTTAGTACGCTAAGATATCAGGAGTGAACCTTCCACCATGGTTGTTTTCATAACTATTTTGGTTTTTCTCTGTAGGTTTTTTTTTTGTTTGGTGTTGTTTGCTTTGCTTTGTGGTGCTGGGAGTTGTGGGGAGGGGCAAGGACTTCAGAGTTGACCTTGTTAGCAGAATTCATCTCAGTGAAGCCCAGGTCCTCTCAGAGCCCTCAAAGGCAGGATGCGCCATCCCACCCTTTCCTGGCTGTTCCTCAGGCACCTCTTACTCTTGTGCCTTCAGCTGCCACATTCAAGGGCTTGGCACGAATCCCCAAGACCCTGGTATGAAGGCTTAATTCTTAGATGGTGTTATTGGGAAATTGTGGCACCTTTAAAAGGTGGGACCTGATGGGGGCATTTTAAAGCATTTAGCCTTTGAGGAGAGTTTGGTACCATAGACTTCTCTCCAGCTCTTCCTGTGTTCTCACAAGAGCTCAAATCAATGGTGCTGGACTTTTGAACCTCCCAAACTGAACTAAGTCTTTGTTCTTTATAATCCCTTATTTGCCACAGGCATTTTATCATAATGACATAAAGCTGACCTAGGTCAGGGCTGCTGGGATAGTTCACTGTGCCCACTCAGATGAACCTCACTGCAGTACTGAGAGGTCAGTGTTGAATGAATAATTAAGGGATGGAATCTCGGGAGCCAGTTTCAAGGATTACCATTGCTGTAGGTCTTTGGGAACTTTAAATGCAAAGAGAACAAGATGGACCACCAAACTAAATAACGCAGAGGATTGTCAGCAAGAAAATGCACACTGCCCACTCAGAAAGGCAGCCCAGCCCTGGCTGAGATGCTGGTGCTTCCCAATGGGAGAGCTCAGGATGTTCCTGGGGTGCACATGCAGAGTATGACATGAAACCCCACACACAATGCCAAAGTGGAGTATTAGTTTATAAACTCTGAAATCTCAGAAATTTAAGGAAGCCATGATCTACAGAATTAGTTCAAAATATATACTAAAAACATAGGATCCCTAGGACATAATAGAGTAAACATTGCATAAAACACTACATGTGGCCACATCCATGGCCACAACCAAACTTTCCACCATATTTGAAGAGTAGAATGTGGTTGATCTGTGTGGCTCTACAGTGACCTGATGTGTGACAAAACTTTCCTAGGAAGACACAGCACATATATCTATTTATCCCTGATAGGAAGCCCATAACAGACCAAAGTCCAGCTTGGTGAACCATTTGCTTTATTGGGTTACCTCCAGGAGCAGAAATGACTCAAAATCAGCTCCATCATCAAAGCCTACCTCATCATGGGTGACAGCCTGCACCTCAACAGGTTGAAGAGTGTCTTTCCAGGTACCTCAGCAGCTCTACATCTCTTTAACACAGTTCATCTGTTTTTTTGCTTTTTCCAGGTCTGGTCTCAAGACTGTTTGAAGCTCATCTGAGCTCCATCTGACAGGGACTCTCAGCTTTTATTGCTTACTCTGGCAAGGAGTAGCTTGGTGAATCTTGTCAGTTTCAGGGACTTCCCGAATATACTTGAGTTGTTTACGTTCAGCTTAAGAAGCTTCCTTGCTGATGAAATGTTTCAACTTCAGAGGAAACTGGGCACATTGGCCACATCCCCTGAATCAGGTAATCCCATCATGCTTTCCAGAACCAAGCTCTACCCCTGTGGCATGAGGAGCTGGCACGGAGGAAGAAAAACTCACTTGTGTTTTGAGTCTTTGGAGTCCTATTAAGGGCAGGGAATGCAACTGTCCTTTGGTTTTAGAGTACCCAGAACTATTCTGCCACTTCCTCTGCAGGCTTCCCTGGCCTCATGATGCACAGGCAGCCTTTCTTCCTGAATCCCGCCTCAGACACTTGGCATCATCTTTTGGCTTCCTGTTAGGAGGTGGGCTTGAGGGCTTCACACCACCACCTTTACCTCTCTGCCTTCTAAGTGTGGTGATATATCCGCACTCGATCTTTCCCATGCTGGGATTAAAGGTGTGAATTACCACTCTCTGCACCTCCTGGCTTGACTATGGGTGGATATTCCAGGCTGATTTTATTAAACATAAAATATTTAATAAAGCTACAGCTCCTGTCCTGTCCTGTTGTGTGCTTTTGTTTTAGGCACCTTGGATATTTAAGAGATTGTCAGCACTCTGCTTATGACTTTGTAACACACACACACACACACACACACACACACACACAGGATAGGGAAGATTCTAGTTACTAGTTAATCATGCCCATGTTCTAAAGGCTGTGACCCCCAGCCCCAGAAGCTCCAATATTTTTCATCTCATACTATAAGAGAGAGAGGCAAATGACTTCTTGAGTCTCCACAGCTGTGGCTTTAAGTTATTCAAGGGATATGGAAGGGAATACAAAATGTTCACACCTGCCTTGTCACTGGAAGTCTGCAGCCTTAGGCATGGTCCAGCACATTCAACAACTCACAAAGTGAGTTTAGCCAGCTAAGTATGGCTGACTGAAGCTGATTCCACCGTTCTGGTTCTGGCTGCCCAACTGTCTGCTCAATAGACAGGCTGCTCAACCCTTGGAGGCTCATAGTAGGACAGCAGATTGGGCTGTGCCAGAATAGCAGCAACACATACACACCCTTCATTATTCCTGAAGAGCAGGCCCTCTCTTGGCTCTTCCCCCCTCCTGGTTCTTCCCCCTCTCCTGGCTCTTCCCCCCTCTTCTGGCTCTTCCCCCTCCTGGCTCTTCCCCCCTCCTGGCTCTTCCCCCTCTCCTGGTTCCATCCCCAGCAGGGCTTTCACATTCCTGTTTCTTTCATTTAATTTGTTTTGTCTTGAGACATGTGGGCATCAAACTCACAATCCACCTGCCTCCATCTCCAAATGCTGAGATTACAGCCTGTCTTCTATTCCTATTGCCCGCCCCGCCCCCCAAGGGGCTGCATTGCTCTGCTGTTGCGCCCTTAGAAAGTACACACTCTCTAGCAACTAGATTCCTCCCGAGACTGGATTAGTGGTAAGCTAGCAAGTTCATAGAGTGAAGTGCATATTTCTATCAAGGAATAAGACGCCAGCATGTTCTTTGTGAATCTAAGACAACACATTGATTGAGGATATATTTTGTTGTCCTTGATGACAAGAAAGCCCCTCCCTAGCTCTGTACCCACAGACTCTGCTGACAGAAACTTTCCCAGGTCCTCCTGCTCCATCTGTCCCAAAGTTCCAGTGTGCAGGCAATGTGGCTCTGGCTGGGAAGGCAGGGCTGGCTCTGTGATCCTTTACAAAATGGGATATTAAAGAAAAGGCCCATTAAACACTCAAGCTACACAAAATTATTTCCTTGTTTGCTTTATAAGACAAGGTCATGGTTTAATATGTAGTCCAGGTTAGCCTCAAGCCTACGTCCTCCTGCTTCAGCTTCTGAGTCCTGGGATCATAGACGTGAGTCACCACACCCAGCTTGTGACCTACTGTTGCAGTGAACAGTAATAACCACACCAACCATTCCCAATACCCTGCTTTTGGGTGCTGCACTAGAGTCTCCTTTACCCCAGTGCACTCGTTCTGACCTCCAAAGGGGCACTCTGAAGTGGGATCGCTAGGCTTTACAGCCAAAACATCCACTGAGGAAGAAGTAGCTACTTATGCCCCTGGGCTAAGAAGTCAGGGGACTTTCTGTTCAGACTCAGACTGGAGTTCACACTACTGGACACACTTGGGCATCTTCCAGCGGGAGAGGCAGAAGAAGATACCACAACAACCATGCTTTTGCTGCATATTTGAAACTAAACAGGACACTCCAACAATCAGGAACAAAAAAATACAAATGTCTCCCAGCAGAGGCAGAGCGCAACTTTAATCTCAGCACTCGGGAGGCAGAGGCAGGTGGGTCTCTATGACTTTGAGACCAGCCTGGTTTAGAGTGAGCAAAGGGGGAAAAAACAGTACAAATGTCAGCCTGTCCTCTCTGTCCCATAGCTTAAGTCGTCATACTGACACACACACACCCATCTTACCCTCAGCACCCAGTAGGTACCTATCCATAGCTGGCACACTATCCCTGCCTACCCAGCACTACCTCCCCTGACCCAGGGTTGCTCAGACAGTGGAAGGGAGCTCAGTCCACACATCTCTCACTTCAGATTTTGCATGGGACCCCCTCCCCAATAGGACAAGTTTTCCTGAGGCCTCATGGTTAAGCAGTGACCTAAGGCTGTGGCAAGAGTGCCAGGGAGTCATGCGCTGGAGCAGGGGCTTGTAGGTAAGCTGGTGCCTGCACTGCATGCTCCATCACTACTCAGGCTGGTCAACACAGGCAGCCGAGCATACAGCTGCCATCAAGATAGTAATCTGGCTTGCCTCAGCTGTGGAAAGAGAATTGTTGCCGTCCACCAAGTATGGAGGGGACTAAGTGGTCTAGAGCTGTATGGCCTGAGGTCCACTTGGGAAACCACTCCCGTATTTAAGTCCCCCTTCCTCTGCCAAGTGCTGAGTGCCACGGATAAATAAGATTTCTAGTTGGCAAGTGGAGGTCCAGGGTGGCTTGGGGCCAGGCACGGCATATCCCTGGAGCTCTTTATTCCCATTGTTAAGATGAGGAGGGCGCACAGGGAACGTGTTGAACTCTACAGATTATTAAATTGAAGGAAACGGATGGCCACTTGAGTGACTTGTTGCACACGCTTGCTTTGGGTGTTACAGTAGATGCCAGGAGAGCTGGGGAAGGTGTAACGGATGGCAGTCCTTAAAGAAACTTAGAGACAGCATGGAGGTTAGGGGGAGATCTGCGTGGGGGGAGGGGCAGTGTTTCCTCAAGAAGAGATTCTCAACGTGATATGTGGTGTGTATGTGTGTGCGATGTATGTGATGTGTATGCTGTGTGTGTAATGTTTGAAATACATGTGCTGTGTGTATAATATGTGTGTAGTTTATATGTAATGTGTGTGGTATATATGTCGTGTGTATGGTGTGTGTAATATTGTAATGCATATGTAATGTGTATGTGATATGTAATATGAGTGTGTGATGTGTGTATATGTTTATGTGTAATGTGTGTGTAATATTGTGATGGATGTATAATGTGTGTGATATGTGAGGATGTGAGATGTGTGAGTAGATGTGGGCTTTGACATACCAAGTCGCATGTGATGTCAGAAGACATTCGGAGTCTGTTTTCTTCCTCCCCAGTGAGTTTTGGGGCTTGAATTTGCATCACAGGCTTGCCAGACAAGTGGTTTTATCTACTGCATCATTTCACTGGCACTGAACTTAATCTTGAAGGATGAGATGGTGGAGTGCTCCTAGCAAAGGGAGTGTCTGAAAAGCCTGCACAGTTTGGAAACAGCTGCGGAAACAGTTTGGGGGCTGTGAGAAGGCAGGAGGTGGGAAGCAATGTGGAGGCCGTGGAAGTTCCCTCACCTGCAGATGTGGAAAGCATGTGAGCAGAGGCCGTGCAGGCAAGAACCTGAGATGTGTGCTTCAGTGAAATCACTAGGTCAGGAACCAGACAGGAAGTGGAATCGTGCACAGTGAATGTTGGAGGAAGGAGGTATAAGTTAGATTTCCAGGAATAACAGGGACCTGGCTGAACCTGGAGTGCGGGGGCTACAGAGAAGGAAGCAGAGCTCCAGAGAATGTCACTGCCAGGTTCCGAGGCTCCAGGTTAAAGTGGAGTCTGGGATGAAACACCTGCTGTGATCATTAAGACAGTTGTGTTCCTCTCTGGAGCAGACTTGGCATCAGGCACACACATCAAAGATAGGAAACCAAAAAGTCTAGAATCTGCCGACAAGGTGTCTGAAATTGACCAGGACTGGCAGGCACTATCTAGGTAATTTTATTTTTAGTGCATAGAATACTTTCTATTCTATCTAATATATCTAATTCCAGATATTTTTGCTTAAGACAGAGTAGAGGTGAGGATAGGGAGGGTTTCCCAAAGGAGGGAGCCCCGAGCCTCAGGGAAATGGGAGTCCCAGGCACAGAAGGTGTATAGACTGGTGGCCAAAGGTTATGGATGGCTCCAAGAATGGGAAACATTTGTTCTCTCTCTGTCTCTCTCTCTGTCTACTCCCAGCTCCCCGAGGCTCCTACTATGTAGCTCTGAGGTTGATCTGGACCTTGCTATATAGACCAGACCAGACTAGTATTGAACTCAGAGATGTTTCCTGAGTGCTAGGATTAAAGGTGTGTACCATCACATGTGGTGCTCCCCATCCTAAAAAGGGTTATTTTACTCTTTGTGTATGGAAGCATTGTCTGCATTTATGTCCATGCACCATGTACATGCAATGCCCATGGAAGCCAGAAGAGGGCATCACATTTCCTGGAACTGGAGTTAAAGACAGTTGTGAACTGCTTTGTGGATGCTGGGAATTGAACCTGAGCCTTCCACTGAGCCATCTCTTCAGGATTCACAGGGTAATTTTGTTGTTCCTTTTGTTTTTCCAGACAGGGCTTCTTCACTCTGTAGACCAGACTGGCCTTGAATTCACAGACATTTGCCTGCCTCTCTGCCTCCCAACTGTTGGTACTAAAGGTGTGCACTACCACCACCTGGCTTCATTTTCTTAAATAGCCCACATAACTTTCTATGTGTTCAATGTGATCATTACAGTTTTCATGAACAGTCAGAGTCAATTTGAGGCAAGGTAGTCTAAGACAGACTGAAGTGCATAGAGCAAACTGGACATGGGATGGATTGAGGGAGGGTCAAGCTGCTGACATCTTAGTCAGGATTTTTCAGTGTGACTCAGACATGGACATAACTAAATTTGCGCATAGTTCCTGCATGAGTTCAGTTGATGTGGCACCATGGAAAGAAAGGTAAAACATGTAGTGAAATAGCCTGGTCAGAAAAGCTTCTCACTGTTCTGGAAGCCGCAGAACACATGTGGTGGCTTGAATGAGCATGGCCCCCTTAGGCTCCCATTTGAATATGTGATCTTCAGTTGGTGGAACTATTTGGGAAGGATTAGGAGGAGCACCCTTGTTAGCGGATGCATGTCAATTGGGGGGTGAGGTGGCCTTGACATCTCAAAAGACTGGTGCCATTCCCAGGCTCTGCCTCATGGTTGTATTACAAGAGGAGTGCCCTAGGCTACCGCTACAGGGCTTTGCATGCACCATGAATGCTGCCATGGGTCACACACTTTAACCCCATGAGCCGAGGCTGCTTTGGTCATTGTGATCTGTCACAGCAATGGGAGTCACCACAAGAGACAGGAGTCCCCAGCAGTCCTCCTCCAACCCTCCCCAGCTCCCACACAAGAGGCCAGGAAATTACGGATCCACTCATCTCTCAGCCAGCTGGGCATCATGCCTTCAGCATGTGTGTCTCTGAAGACCTTTCACATCCAATCACAGCAGCTGTCAGAGCAAAATTATGTAAGTAGAGTAAGGTTACATAAGTCCAAGATCATTCAGTCAGAGAGGCAGAACCAAGTTTTGAACTTGGTCCATAATGTCTAGAAGCTTAGTCCTTGACTGCCAGACATATTTTTCTCCTGTTTTATTTGGATCAACTATAATTCAACATTGCAAACTATCAACTTTTAAGTCTTGATGTTAGAGTAAAATAATTCACACAAGAAAGAAGCAGACCATCACAATAATTAGGCCAATTAATATCACAAAAACCAGGCAGGCATGGTGGCACATGCCTTTAATCCCAGCTTCGGGAGGCAGATGCAGGTGGATTGCTGACTTTGAGGCCAGCCTGATCTACAGAGAGAGTTCCAGAACAGCCAGAGCTACACAGAGAAATGAGAGAGAGAGAGAGAGAGAGAGAGAGAGAGAGAGAGAGAGAGAGAGAGAGAGAGAGAGAGAGGAGAGATTTAATTTTTGACCAGCAACCAGGAGTAGCCTAAAGCCACAGAAAATCTCTTAGTGTCAAAGCTCAAGGGTACATTTTTAAACGCAAGACCCATAAAACCACAAATTACGTTGATTTAAGGTGAGAGTCAAATTAATCTTGCAGCATTTGTTCCTGGCAGAGCATAGTTATTTCAGATAACAAATGACAATTTGATTTACATCTTTTCAGTTACGTCACATTATGTATAGCTTGTACCAACATTACATATTTTGATCAATACATGTAGACCACGGTCAGGGTCATGGGAATCACAAATGCGTTGCCAAAATAGAAATATCAGACACAAGATAGAGTCTGGACTAGATGGCAGTACCTCAGTCCCTTCAAGACAGTCCCTTCAAGAGTAGAACTAAAACATGGGTTAGTCAAGAGAATAGAATCTCAGGGGAGGCAGATCAAGGGGCGGGGCTAAAGGACCACCTGACACGCTGAGGAGATGGGTGGGTCCTTTACTGAAACACTGTATCTGTCCTTCCCAGCACCTCATCCCTAGTGCAGATCATTAGGCTGCGCTGCTTCATAAACCTTCCAGGCTTCTAGATTATCCAGGAAACCATGTCTTGTCTTGTTCCTTCCATCTGTGTCCTGACTGTGCTTTCCCTAACACTAACTTTTCTCCAAAGCAGCCTGCCAATACACGCATGCAGCAGCTGTGTGGTAGGCATCGTGTCTTCTCTCCTATATTCTCCCCCTCCAGAAGCTGCTGGAATTACAGCTTGTGTGACTTGGAGCCTTTTCTTGCAAACGCTAATAAAATTGTCCTTGAGTTGTCATTTACTCCGAGAGGGACCCCCAGATTCCCAGTATCACCTGGCACCAAGGAGAAACTCCTCCGCATTGCACTAATATGCCTTTACGAAATTCTCTTCTTCTTCTCGCTCGTATGAAAATGAGAGTTCATTTCCTTCTCCATAAACATTAGGGGTTTGTTAGGGGACTGGAAAGGACACACAAACTATGCTACTTTGAGCTCAGGGAGTGGTCAGCATGGCCTCTGCCTTCAGGAGGACAACACACCTGGCTAGTGGAGGTGACATTACAACACAGGGGGCAGAGGACAGCAGCTAGAGCCCCAGCACTGCTGGAGAAGGACGATTCTTCTACATGGTTCTACATTTGATCTTAGCCAAAGATCAAGAAGTGGTGGTTTTTCTAACTTAACATTTCTTTTTTATGAAACACAAGATTTAGTAGCACGGGGGCCTTCAGGTTTTTCAGCCTCTGGACCCCTACTTCTCCCAGCCTCCTATCCTGCACAACTGTCACTTAATTCTCTTGCCTTTAGGACTCTCGCATCCCACATGGTCTAGCTACAACACAGGTAGACAATTTGGAAGACTGTGGTACCCCTTGCAGGAGGGAGGTGAGTACAAGGGGCTGGTTTAGTGTAGATGGAGGAGTCTGGCACATAGCAGACAGACAGGCTTTGGTCTCCTCTGTAGTACATTTTGTAAGGTTCCTTATAGGTCTGACTTTTTTTTGGTTTTGGTTTTATCGAGATAAAGGTATAGCCCAGGCTGGCCTGAAAGTCACTTGTAGCCCAGGTTGCCTCAGACTTGGAGCACTTCTCCAGGCTCTGCCCACAGTATGCATGACCTCGATCAACTTGATCAGGCCATCTGGCCAAGTGAGAACATTAGTGATGGTTGTATGACTGGATTGATGAGTGGGCAAAACATTGGCTGCAACAGACGGCTGGCTTCACTGTAACAGAAGCCTGGCTTCGTTGTTCGGTTTTCTTGCAGTGCTGAGACTCAAAAGCCTGGGTGTTGCTGCACTTCTAGTCAGGTATTCTGTGTTAGCCTCTGCCCTCTGCCCTCTGACCCCTGCCCCCTGCCCTCTGTATCAATGACTCTCTTTTTTGGAAAACCTTTTAGATACTTTAAAACTTTCATGTATTTGTTTAATGTGTCTGTGTATGTACACCACTGCACTCATGTGGAGGAGGCCAGTTGACACCTTATGGGAGTCAGTTCTGCCATCCCTGGGTTTCTGAACTCAGACTCCCAGGCCTAGAAGTAAGCACCCTTATTTGCTAAGCCTCCTAACCAACCCTCAAATGCTTTTGTATTGACAATTAAGAAGTTCTGGCTACAGATATAGCACAGTTACTACAGTGTTTGCCTAGCAAGCACAAAGCCCTGGGTTCCACCCCTGTACTATATAAACAGGTATAGCAGCATGCATATGTGATCTCAGCACTTAGAAGGTGAAGCAGACAATCAGATGTTCCGAATTGTTCTCAGCTACATGGTGACCTAAGGTCAGCCTTGGCTGCACGGGGCTTGGTCTCAAAAAAGAAAAACCTTCTCCCTTAGATCTATTCCCCCTCCAGATGACAATGAACTTTGGCCTGTGGTAGCTTTGCCTGAGGCAACGATAATGTACCACAAGCCCTCCAGAATAGTGGCTGCCAAAAATAACAGCTGTGAAATGATTTGTGACACCAACCAGAATAAACACCTTTGTCCCTTCTCGTTTTATGATCACCAAGTGTGGACATTGTTGGCGTGAGCCTCCCTCTCCTTACTATACTTCTTAGCATGAAGTGGACAATGACATCTTCGCCTTCTCTTACGTCTTCGTTATGGATTTGGGCCACCGTTGGCTCTTAGCTCTCATAAGATGGGACTTTCCTGTTTTTGTCATTCTTCAGTGATGGCGTAGGCACTTTGTATAGGAGAGGAAAAAATGTCCAAGAAGGAAGCTCCCAAGGAGGTTACCAGGTGCACAGTTCAGCCAAGTAGGTGACTCGGTGGGATGCATCTCTTTGTGTTTGTTTGGCTGGGAAGGGTGGACCGGGCTCAAGGCCAAATCACTTTAGCACCTGAACCTGAGGCAGCGCCTCTGCTGGGGCTTGCAGCATCCAGGATGGCCAGACAGACAGATGAAGGTGGGGGAAGGAAGGCCGTGCAAAGGCCTTGGCACCACCCTGCACGTGATTTCTAGTTGTGTGCAGCCAGGGGCCTGTTGGCCTCTGATACACATTGAGTGTCTCCTAAAATGGCATTTGTCTCTCCTTATATACTGAGAACCTGGAGCAGAAGAAGAAAGGAACCGTGTGCTGTGTGTTCATTGCTTTGCAGTTTTGCTGGGACAAAAATACCCCAGAGAGCAACTTATCCACCTTGGTGGCAGAAACCATGGTGCTGCAGCCTGAGGTGTCAGGTCATGTCCATCCGCAGTCAGGAGCCCAGCAAGATGAACGTTGCTTCTCAGCCCATTTTCTCTATTCATTGGTACAGGACCCCACCCGGTGCAATGGTGCTATCCACAGTAAAGCCTTCATCACCTGCTGGAGGTCATTCAACTGCTGTGCCTGGTGATTATAGACCTTGTCAAGCTCATGATCCATATTAACCACACAGGTAGTCAAATAAATACAACAGCAGAATATTGGCGGTTGCTGATGCTGAATGATGAGAACGTGTGTGTTCATTACTGTTTCTGCTTTTCTGCGCATTAGAATATTTCCAAACTAAAATATTTTTTAAACGCATATGGTGTTTGTCTTACTCCACTTGTGGCACTCATCTGTAAGTTCTGCATTTGGGAGGCAGACGCGCGGGGGGGGGGGGGGGGGGGGCAGGAGCTGGAAGCCAGCCTTGACCACACAATGAGCTTGAGATCTGATTGAGCTACATTCAACCCTGTCATTAAAAGAAAAAAATTAAAATTACATGGCCAGGCGTGGTGGTACATACCTTTAACTCCAGAGGCAGCTGGATCTCTGTAAGTCCGAGGCCAGCCTGGTCTACAGTGGGAGTTCCTGGACAGCCAGGGCTACACCAAGAAACCCTGTCTCAGAAAACAAACAAAAGCCCCCAAAAGAAAACAAAACAAAATGGCATGAGGTGGGGCTGGAGACAGGGCTCATGAGGTAAGAACCAGCTCTGTTTCTGGCACCATGTGGTGGCTCACAGCTGGCTGTAACTCTGGTTCCAGAGAACCTGGTGCCTTTTTTTTTGGCCTTCTCTGGTACCAGGCACACATGTGGTGTACTTACACATATACAGTCAAAACCATTTCTACACGTTAAAAAAAGGGTCTCTTCTGGCCCACAGTTCAAGAGGTTTGAGTCCACAGTCTGTTGGCCCACATCTTTGAGGCCTATGGTGAGGCGTATTCTGGTAAGGCACAGCAAAGCCAGTCACCTTGTGTGACTGGGAGGTGAAGGGGAGAGAGGAAAAACTGGAGTCTCTTGTTCCCTCCTGAGACCTCTAATGACTTATAGACACCCCAGGTTCTGTCACCTAAAGCCACCACCTCCTCCCAAGCATCACTGCCCTTGAAAGCAAGCCTTTACCTCATGGACCTTGGGAACACTTAAACTCCAAATGACAGAGTTATTTATACACAGCAGATACGAACTTCCCACACTTTTAGAGGCTGAGGAATTCAAATTGAGGCCCTGACATTTGGTGTCTCAGTGGGCGTTTTGGTCTTGTGGGGAGTGTGTTCTCAAGAAGGAAGAGACTGAATGATTCTGGAGAGACGGAGAACCAGCTTCCCAACTGAAGAGTGGACCTGAGCACTTTAGCCCAGCACTAAAAGCCCCGAAGACCCTGGAGAGTGGCTGGAGTTGAATCAAAATGAGAGGCTGAAGAAGCTTGAGTCTGTGTCAGTGGCGAATGGCAGTAACTTCCCTTAATATTCAGCCTGTCATCAGCCTGCTGGAAGGCGCCACCTCCATCCAGGCTATGTCTCTTTCCCTAGTCAGTGTCACATATGCCAGTCTTTCTGGAAATGCCCCAACATACACAGATGATTCTCATCTGTTTGAGTCAGCTCTTAGTTCAGTCAAGTTTAAATTCAGGGCCAATCATTACAGAACATTAAGTAGAGGAAGCACATGGGAGAGGGGAGCTGTGGGGGGGGGGGTGCTGTGGGGGAGGGGAGCTGTAGAGGAGGGGTGGAATGCAGGAGCAAGCTGAGATCTGAAGAATGACTAGGAATGAACAGTGTGAGGAGGGGAGATGGGAGTCCCAGGCAGTGAGACTTGCCTGCACAGTGTGTCAATCCCACTCATCAAGAATAAGATCACTAGCACAGTTTAAATGCATTTTGAAGCAAGCATTAATCAAATACTGGCCAGGTGGCTAGACTCTGGCCAGGCCCATACCCAGGTTTCCAGGAAGTGGCTCGAGTCATGTTTTACAGGGGCTTAAGAAGGTCAAACCCACAATTCACATTTTCCATCCTGAAAATCTTGGCTACAGACATGAAGAAAGAAACCAAGAAAATTATAAGATAGGTGAGGTATATGCTGATCCCTCTACATGGGAACAACTCTGAGACGGGATGAGACTTGATAAAGCTTTTTGGCTCTGTAGTCTTCAAGACTTACTGTTACGTACCATCCCTTCACATGACATGGATAGAGATTTATATTACAGTTTGATTATATAGCCCAAGCGGACTTATAATTGACAGATGTCTTTCATCTGCTCCAACATAGAACAAAATAATTTTTAGCTGATTTGTGCAAACTACACATTCCATAATTGTGTTAATACATATATATAGATAGATAGATAGATAGATAGATAGATAGATAGATAGATAGATAGATAATGTTACCTTTAAAAGTTTGTATGTTTCCAGAAAAGGACCAGGTATCAATGAAGACAAGAGAAGTAGTCCAGGTGATCCAGCCTCATAGAATGCCTCTGTTGTTGCTTCCTCAAAAAAAAAAATAAATAAAATAAATAAATAAATTAAAAAATCTGCATTTAGAACAACTTCAGAGCAGCTAGCTGAGAGGGTCCAGCCTCACAGACAGGATTTCAGATAAGTTCTGCACTTTCCAATCACACAGAGACTGAACAACAAATGATATGATTATCTTTCCCAGGACCATCATTCCAATTTTCTCGGTGTCCCCTAAAGATACCATCACCCCCAGACATCGGAAGCAATTTTAAAACATGCTGTTCACATTTCCAAGAGGTTGGACCAGTTGTTTTTTGTTACTGGGTATCTTATCTGGGCACCCCTTTGGGAGGGGGGGTAAGAAGGCCTGGGTGTTCATGGCAGAAACCAATTGAGAAGCAATCCACAGACTTGCAGGCTCCATGATTGTAGATTTGGGGCAAACCTATATACCTCCTCCCGATTTCTCATTGGCAGTCAGGGATTTCCCCAGCTGTGTTGTCCCTCTCACACTGGCCACCAAGGTCTTGATGGTCATGCATCACTAATCACTAATCACCAGACACAGCAGCAGATTGCAAGGCTCAGCAGGAAGTGACTAGTGCGCATGCCTAGGCACACTACCCAGGACAGGGCAACTGTGGCTAGCTGGCTGTGTTCTCCTCACAGTTTTTAGTCCTTTGGTGGATTATGGATATTTGTCATCATTTAGGCATATTGGTTCCAAGTTGTTACTAGTCATGGTCAGGAAGAAAACTGAGCAACAGAGGTTAGATTTAGGTATCTCTCTCTCCTTTTTCTTCCCTCTGTCCTTTTTTTTTTTTTTTTCCTATCTAGTGTTTGGTGGGAAAGAGGGATACAGGATAAAAATTTAAAATGGGGGATGTAGGAATGATAGAATAAAAGGGATAGATTATTAAATGTACTTTTAAACTAAAAAGCAACTACTATTCTCAAATATTTTACATTGGTATATTCTCCAAACAGCTCTCAGCTGGGAACCAGGTATTAAAGCACCCAGGACTTACAGGGTGGATTTCACCGTGATGTAGACATTAATCATTAAGATCTGTTGGTTTGATTAATGCATCGTAACAAATTAGGAATCATTTCAGTGCTGCCAAGATGGCTCTGTGGTTAAAGGCACTTGCCTCTAAGCCTAGCCTCCTGAATTCAGTCTTGGAGCCCACAAGATGGAAGGAGGGAATTCACTCTCTTACTTATCTTCTGACCTCCATATGGTAGTGAAGATGTACAAAGCACACACACATATACAACAAATGCAAAACAAGTTTTACAAAGAATCAGCTAAATTGACTCCTTTTTCCTGTGTGTGTGATGCCCCAAATTGACTGGAGTCTAAGAACGCCCCCCCCCTTTTGGAATCATCATGAGACAGTCCCTTCTGTGCAACTTCCCACCAAGTTCTGCTTGCTTTCCTTTTCAGAGACTCTTTATAACCCTGCCTGGTTCCTGCTGTGCAAGATGACCTGCTTGGGTTCTCCGATCAAGCCAGTCATACTGGACATTGGTTCTGAACCAACTTCAAGTGTCTGGTGTCCACAAGCCATCACCAGGGACATCTCAGGACATATCACTGTTAATGTCAAGAGCTTAGCCTCTGTTCGGTTTCCCAGGTGACCAGTTAGGAGACAAAAGGGCTGTCAATGGCAGCAAGATGATGTCTGGACATGCAGAGTACAGAGTGCTATTCCCCCCAACCTAACTTTGGTCCCCCAAACTCTTGATTTTTTGGTAGTCACTTATGTCAAACTTAGCAAAACGAGTTGAGGACGCTATGAGGGGTGAGGTAGGGCTTTCATGGACACTTTGCCTGATATGTGGGACTTTCCAGACTTTTCCAGTGCTTTCCAGGCACTGACACACCGTGCAAATTATTTTTGTTGGAAGAGAGCCATGAAACCTGGTGACTCAGAGGGCAGTGGGTGAGGCATTGCTAGAAGGTTCTTAGTTTGAGGTGTGGTTCTATGATGGGCTGAGGTAGGAGGAAAGTGGAATTTCTAAGGGGGTCTTATATCCTGCTCTCTTCTGTCTGGGTTTTGTTAGATGGCTTATCTTGGGTTCTGAACCAGTGTCTCTACCAAACACCCTGGGAAGCTTCCATACCACAGGTGCTGACCCTCAAAGATGTCCATTGTATTAGTTACTTTTCATTGCCGTGATAAAATGTGGTGACCAGAAGCGTGACCCAACATCTCATTCTGGTGTACGGTTCAGGAGGGAGAGTCCATCATAGTGAGGGAGGCTGAGAGGTCACATCAGGCACAATTATAAAGCACAAAGAGTGATCTGGAAGTGGGGCCAAGTGGAAAGTCTCCCAGCCCACCCCAAATGACGAACTTCCTTCAGGGAGGCTCCACCTCCTAAGGGTTTCATAACCTCCCAAACATCACCACCAACTGGGCACTGTTCAGTGGACTCTTCCTCCTGAACCATACACCAAAGTGAGATGTGGGGACACTTCTCACCCAGTATCCCTCAGTCTTGCTTTGGTCCTCAACATCCCATGGTAGCTTGTAAGAAAGTGATCAGATCCAAAAGGGAATCGTTTGTGCCAAACCTTAGCACAATGGAACTGCGTCAGTCATGAGAAAACCTTCACAAGAAAATGTTCCAAACTACAGCTTGTTACACAAATCCAGAAAGGACATCTAGCCACTTAGGCAAAAACACTTGTCCAGCTGCTTCGCTAGTTCAGTCCAAGCAAATAGCCCACAGTAGTGTTAGAGAACATGCTTCACCCAGCACCTCACAGTCCCTAACCAGAGCTTCCTTCTCCTCAAAGATGCTCCAGGCAACAAAGGGCATTTTCCCTTTACTGCTCTTTCCTTTCCTTTTAGACAGAGTCTCATGTAGCTCAGGCTGGCCCTGAATTCCTGTTCTGTTTCCTGAGTGCCAGGATGGAACTCAGAGTAACTTGCATGTCTCCCATTGTTCTCAATAAAACCACTGAATTCCCTGTTTGATATGTTAGAGACCACCTTGATCTTTGTGTGCTCCAAGTTATTACTTCTAATTTTCCTGTACTATTTCCTCTTTGGGGGTGAAGGCACTTGAAGATCAAGTCTGCATTTACTTAGTGGTTGACGCTAGCCCCCAAGGTGCACCCACCATACAGAGTGCTCATCCTCTCCTGCCTCTCTTTCTGGCTGTTGTTATTTCAATCATTTTTATTTGAAATTTTAAATTATCATATATAGGATTAGGATTACTTAGCAGTGTGGAGGTGGCACACGCCTTTAGTCCCAGCACTGTCTTAGCTCCTGAAGCCACAGCTGGTCAATGACAATTAGCCTGCCCCCCCCCCCCCCCCCCCCCCCCCCCCCCCGCCCCGCAGTTCTGAGGTCTGACGTCAAGCTCCATTTCAGAAGGCTGTCCACCTTCGGCCCCTCCCTCCCCTTGTGCTTCCCTCTCTCCACCTTGCCAGAGAGCGGCACCTCCACCTCCGATCTCCTTCCTCTAGCCCATTCTCTCTATTTCATCTCCCTCTCTTCTTAACAATAAAGCCCCAACACGAGAGTCCAGCCCAGACTGCATCTCATTGCTGTGGGTCTCCCACGCACCCCTGCGCCTCTGTGAGGCAAGGGTCAGCCATCTGCTGCCACCCACGGGTATACCGGATATCATAACATAACAAGGTGGATTTCTGTGAGTTTGAGGGTGACCTGGTCTACAGAGTGAGTTCCAGGCTAGGCTCCAAAGCACAACACAGGTAAACCCTGTCTCAAAAAGAATAAAAATAAAAAATAAAGGTATTAGAATTACTCAGGTATTTTCAAACAAAATGAGTTTTTTATTGATTCTTCTGCCCTTTTCTCAAACTCACTTTGCATTCCTCCACTCCCTGTAGCTTCCTCTGTGCTTCCTTCCTTATCACTCACCTCTTTCCTCAACACCTCTTTTCTCGACTTATGGCTTCCTTTCTACTCACAGACAGTACCCACTTTCCCTCTACTCATAAATATATATATATATATTTATATATGAGTATATATATTATACATATATACATTATATATATATAATATATATAATCTAGCATCCACATATGACAGAGAATGTGTGGTGTTTTTTTTTTCTCTGCATCTAAGTAACTTCATTTAATACAATACTTTCCTGGTCCATCCACTTTCTTGCAAATTTCACTTTAATTACAGCTAAATAAACTCTACTGTGTGTGTGTGCCACATTTTTGTTATCCATTTATGTGTTGATGGACATCCTGGCTGGCTCCACTCCCTTGTTATTGTGAATAGTACCTCAGTAAACATGAGTGACAGGTATCTCTGTGGTAAGACATAGAGTCTCTGAATATATATCCAGGTGTGGAATCGCTGGTTCATTCATATGGTAGTTCTATTAATTTTTTGAGAGTCTCATATTAATTTCCATAATGGCTGTGCTAATTTACATCCCCAACAGCAGTGAATAATGGTTCTCCTTCTCATGTGCACAAAAATATTTGTTGTTGTCTTTTGTTTTCTTTTGGGCACTTGCTTATTTTTAAGATAAAGTCTCACTCTGTAGCCTTGGCTGGTTAAACTTGCTCTGTAGACCAGGCTGGCCTTGAACTCACAGAGATTCACCTGCTTCTGCCTCCTGAGTGCACCACCAGTGCACTGCTGTTCTCTCCTCTTGATGGTGACTCTGTGATTGGGATGAAGTTCTTTGTGTCTTCACAGATCTCATCTGTCAAGACTTCATGACATTCCACAACCAAGCCCCATGACCTTTGAACAGTTACATCGCCCACTCTGACCCTCTCAACTTCTAAGATACTCCTTGTCTCCGTGGAGTAGCCTTTGAGGAATTTTATTTGATGGAGTTCTTGCCTAGTGTGCAGAGAGTCCTGGGATTGGCCCTCAGCACTTTGCTCACATCTTAATCCCAGTACTTGGGAAGTAGAAGCATGAAAATCAAGAAGCTTAATGTCATCTCCCATTACATGTTCAAGGACAGTCTAGGCTACATGTGGCACAGTCTTAAAGAAAGGGAGATTTGACTGGGTATAGTGGTGCACACCTTTAATCCCAGCACTCAGGAAGCAGAGGCAGGAAAACCCCAGAGTTCAAGGCCAGCCAGAGCTATACAGAAATCTCTGTCTTTAATAATAATAATAATAATAATAATAATAATAATAATAATAATTAATAATAAATAGATAAGTCAAAAAGAAAAAGGAAAGAAAAAAGAAATGAAGGAAGGGGCTTAAGAAACGGCCCACTGTAAGGACCCAGGTAAAGAGCTGGGCATGACAGCACATGCCTGTAGCCCAAGTGTTAGGAAAGGGGTTGGAGCAGGGCGATCCTGGAGATCCTCTCTAGAAACCAGGGAACTCCAGGTTCAGTGAGAAACCTTGTCTCAAAAACTAATGTGGAAAGCCAAAGAGAAAGCCAATGTTGACTTTCGGTCTCTGTCCACACACACACACACACACACATACACACACACACACACACACAC
The DNA here is from genome assembly GCA_033318265.1 of Phyllotis vaccarum. NCBI lineage: Eukaryota > Metazoa > Chordata > Mammalia > Rodentia > Cricetidae > Phyllotis > Phyllotis vaccarum. The sequence continues at coordinate 183,332,853 of JARWLC010000002.1, forward strand.
ACACACACACACACACACACACACACGAATGTATAATCGGGTTCATATACACACACACACACATAAACAAACCTGTACATACATACATGCACAAATGCACAAACGGGTACACATGCACACACACATAAACAGACATGCACATGTTCAAGCACACAAAGGGCATTTTAATAGACTCATCTACCTGCATCATTTTCCTTTGAGTGGCAGCAGAAGCCAGGAAACCTCTACTTGGCTCCACGTTTGCACATCTGTGTTGTGCACTTCCTCACCTGAGCTTCATTTAATATAGGAACACTGGGATGTGGGGCCTATGCTCCTGACTGTGAGGTCTACACACCTTACCACCGCTCCTCTGAGGTATCTTAGTCCGAGTTTGGGTGGAGTCACTCCCATTTCTGTCTGGGTGGTACCCACTAGCTGGAATTTCCCAGGACTGAGGGCCCAAGTTAAGCATCTGGAGCAGGTCAGGCTTCTTCTGGACCCTGATGAGTCACAGTTAGTCCTGGAGCTCTGAGGACTGAGCATAGGACTTAAGGTATGCACCTTCATACCCTGTCAAGTTGTCCTTCTGTAGACTGGCCTTTTGGGTAGGGCAACATAGATCCTAAATAGGCTGTAAATATTTGCATGAAACATTCTAATTCCCTGAGGTCAGGTTCCAAGAAGTCATTGCCTCGCTGCTGATGTGTTGGAACGTATCTTTTGTTTTCGGCCTTCTGTGTCCACAAAGTACCTCAAGAAGATTTTGGGGCCACTGGGGTCCTTTGTCAGTTTCTCTTCCCATTGCACACTAGTTTTATTTCCTCTCTTTGCTTTTCATCGTTACTGTCTTTACTGAGTATTGGGACAGGAGGCTGAACCTTGCTGGGGCTGTTGGAGCCTCACTTTTAGCCCTAAATCTTCAGTTACAGCATTAGAGCAGCAAAAAAAGTCCACTAAAAAGAGACAAAGCAAAAACAAACTCCTTCTGGTCAGGAGAATAGTTCCTGTGGCCTGGGTAGGACCAGACACTCCAGCTGGACAGGTTGGTCACCGGGCAAGGATAGGCTCTAAGAAGTAGGCTCACCAGAAGCCATGCTGTAAAGGCAGGTGGGACGTTTATCCTTTGATGAGACACTGTGTTTTTCCTTACCTCGATTTCTCTCTCAGCATGGGAGCTTACGTGGCCACAGCCACACAGGTGTGTTAAAGTGCCCAATTTTCTGAATTATTCAGAAAAACATGACTTCTTTTTTTGTTTGCTTGTTTGGTTTTTGTTTTGTTTTGTTTTGTTTTGTTTTTGAGTCAGAGTTTCTTTGTGTAGCCCTGGCTATTCTGGAATTCACTCTGTAGACCAGCTTGGCCTTGTATTCACAGAGATCTGATAAGTCTCTGCCAAGTAAGTGCTGGGATTCTGTGAAGGCATAGATTTACCATTACAAAACTTTGTGTGTGTAAAGTTTCTAAACTTTAACTTTAGAAAAGACCATTTTTCTAGACCATCTAGTGCCTGAGGGCAGGGCCCAGGCCCAGAAGAATCTACGAAAAATCTCAGGAACATGCCTGATAGCCAATAGATTCAAAACTTGAGTTTGCCCTGAAAGTTTAAGCAATAGTTTCCAAGAATCACTCATACTCCTTTACCCAATCCTGAAGTCCAAAACATGTAACACCCCACTTAGGTATATTTTCTTTAAAAACCCTCTCACCCCTGTGCTCGGAGCGAATTCTCTCTGCTATGTGGGAACACAGGATTTTGGCCCTGTTCGAACCTGTCCAAAAGAATAAACTGACCCTCATGTGTTTGCATCAGAATCCAGCTCCCTGGTGGTCTTTGAGAGTCTCTTGACATGGGTATTAAAGTATAAGGCCTGTGCCACCCTGCCCAGCAGGGCTTATCCTTTTTGTCTTTCTATCTCTTTTCTAAGTTGCTTCCCCCTACACTTTGGCATCCCCAAAACTCTGGGCTTCCTTATTCTTCCTCTAAAACTCTCCGATATGTGGTTTGCTGGCCATGTGTCTGCCTCCACGAGGGCTTAATGGCATAGCTCCCCCCCCCCACCCCCCGGAGAGCTGTTGAAATTGACAGATTAACTGCCCTGGAATTTCCTTTTTTTAAACTCTAATGAAATTGTCCTCGCGGGGCTGGAGAGATGGCTCAGAAGTTAAGAGCACTGGCAGCTCTTCCTGAGGACCTGGGTTAGTTTCCCAGAGCCCACATGAAGGCTTTATAACTACAGTTCCACAGAATCTGATGCCCTCTTATGGCCTCTGGAGGCACTCTATGCACATGGTGTATATTATGTCCAGATTGTAGAGACCCCTCAAAGATCACCACAGATAACAAATCTGTATCCAAAAGCAAAGAGCCTTCATTCAAGCTCCAGCTTGGACCCTCTGCCTGTTCAATGCAGCAATACTCTCAGAGAGCTGGTTGGGGTAGGATATAGGATATATAGAAGTTGGGGTGAGTGGATTTCCAAGGTTCAGGATCCCTGATTGGCTGATGTTTGTCTTGACAAAAGGGAAAAGGTGTGTTCTGGGCTAAGGGACATTTGGTGATATCTATAATGGTTGAAACATTAGGTATCCCTCCCCCCCCCACCCCATGGTGTTTGGTTTGTTCCTGGGTAGTGCCAATTTATGGCTTCTCCTGGAACCAGGTGCTGCCTGCCAGTAAACCAAAACTCAGGCCTACTCTCCAGCTTATTTTTTATCAAGCCTGTCATGACAGCAGTGTGGCCCAACTGTTCTGGGCCCCACAGTGCACAGACATATAAGTATGCAAAACATCTATACATATTTAAAAAATCAAATCAAATAAAAACTTCCTGATTGAGTTTCTGTTTGGGTCTATTCTTTTCTTTTCTTTTCTTTTAACAAATGAGACTAAGAACCCTAAGAGGGAACCCCAGTCTCTCTGGTATCAACATATGACACCCTAGCATAAGATAGTTTTCCAATTAACATACACAGAATGAATAATTCTTATGCAACCTTATTCTGACTTAATTAATAGTGGGGCAGGGATCTTCTGAGCTGCTCCTTGCCTGAGCCACAGTCACTAACCGAGGACAAAGAGTATCTCTGCTTTTGCTGTGCACCTGTCCCTTATCTGCTCAGTGCCGTAGGCATGTCACTTGCTCACGGAGAACCTTCTAGAAGACAGTGACACCAAGCCTAGCTGGATCCTCTTCCTACCTAAAGAAATCTTAAAAAAAAAAGTCAGTGTCTTCAACCTGCAGACACCTGAGTTCTGGGAAACTGATACCTGCAGGCAGGACACACACACACACACACACACACACACACACACACACACACACACACACCAGGATGGGAGCCTTTGTTTATGATGCAGAGGCTACACTTTGAGGCAGATCTTCTTGTAGGAATCTGATTGGTAGCCTGGGGCTTTAGCAATTAACAGTTTCCTACAGGGTAGCTTGTAGGACCAGAGCTGAGACCTTGGTGGGTGTGGTCATACCCTGACTGTGACAGCTAAATTATTCATACTTGTCTGTGCCCTAACTCTTCATCTGTTTCAACCTAAAGCTTAGCAGGGCCCATCTGATTGATTCTTCTATAGCTGCCAGATGAAACCATTACCTAACCTGTTGTAGTATAATAAAAACTGAGGGGTCAGACATTGACCTGAAAATACCAAGGAAAGTGGAGCGATCGGCTGACCTTCTTTCCACATTTTCCGGAACCTCCAGCATCTGAAAAATCCCCCAAACTCCTCCCAAGTGTCTTCCTGTCTTTTCTAGTGGCCCTGCAAAGTCATCCAAGATCTTGATGGCTTATCCGGTCAGTCAAGATCAGCCAAGGTCAGCCAAGGTCAGCCAATCAATGACTCCCTCCTAGACTAAAGGTTGCTTTATTGGCACAGGGATTTGGCTGTACAGACAGTTCTGCAACTTTCTTCTCTACTTTTTGCTGTTCCTTGTCTTTTTAATCAGCATCCTGGGATGGGAAGCCCAGCCTAGTGTGCTCAGACTTCAGGAGCTTGCTTAGTGGGATAATGCTTTATTTTTTTTAAGGTCACATACACTCCAAGAGTCAGTGTTCTCCAAAAATATTTTAAGAATCGGGGCCTGGACTTTGCAAAAGTCAAAGTTTTTCGGGGTGATGGAGATTATAGGTTTGGGAGATTTTTTTATCCTAGACCTTTTAGGTCAGGAGCTGTCCAGTCTTCTCCTTTGCTTTGCCTTTACACTAATACTTTAAAACCTAGCCAAAGATGTAGCCAATGGAAAAAGGACATAGTTATGGCCTGTGTTTGAATAAAACCCAACTGGCCTACTGCAGCATTCTTGCTAGCCCCACTCGGGTTATGGTGACCCCTTTAAACAACAAAAACTGCCTTGTGTGGTAATTTGAATGTAATTGACCCCCATAAGTGCATAGAGAATGGCACTATTAGGTGTTGCATGAATAAATGAAACTCAGTGATAGATCTCTGAGAAAGTTGGAGATATTAGAGAGAGTAAACACCACAGTCAGATCTTACCCAGCTGTCTTCCAGCTTCCTCAGCCTGGCTCCTCTTGGCTTCTTCTACCCAGTTATCATCACTGTCATAAGACTCTAGATTAATTGTCTCACGGATCCAGTCCTCCAAAGGTGGTGACATTGCTTTTAAAGGTCTAAGTATTTTTATACATTGTGCATTGGCATTCTGAAAAGCCAGTGATCCAATTATTATTCACTGGCTTCTGAGCCTGGTACCATTCTGTTTACTGCTGCAGTTAATCTGTTCAAAAAGTCTGTAAAAGTTTTTTGGGGGCTTTGAATTACTTTCGTGAATGATTCAGCTTTCCTATTTCTTAAATCTGGTCCCAGGCATTTAAAGCTGCCATGCAACATAAATCCAGAGTATGTTCATTGTATAAAGACTGCCTGTCAATATCAGCAATTAGGAGGTGTGGCTTTGTCAGAGTAGGTGTGACCTTGCTGGAGGAAGTATGTCACTGTGGGGACGGCTTTAAGACCTCACATATGCTCAAGCCATGCCCAGTGTCTTAGACTACTACCTATTGCCTGAGTCAAGGCATAGGACTCTCAGGTCCTTCTCCAGCACCATGTCTGCCCACAGGTACCTCTGAAACTGTAAGCCACTCCAGTGAAAGGTTTTCCTTTATAAGAGTTGCTGTGATCATGGTGTCTCTTCACAGCAATAGAAGCCCTAACTAAGATACCTTGCCAAAAGACTCTCATGTTTGTGGTTACTCTTCATATCTGACCCTTAGAATGTGTTAGGCCCTATGTTTGATCCCCACAGAGATGTTATGTTTAGGAAATAGACAAGGATATGGGTTAGAGAGATAGGTTCCCAGCATAAGTAGGGTGGCTAACAACTATCTCTAACTCCAGTCCCGAGAACCTGATGCTTTCTAGCCTCTGAAAGCACTGTAAACACATGGTACACATATACACATGCATACATGTGGTCCACATACATAATGCAGTCAAAAGACCCATAAAGTTAAAATAATACATAGAAAGAAACAACAAAAGAGTCTTCTTTATTATCTTTTACTTTTTTTGGTGAATGTACGTGTGCACATTTTCATGTGTGTGCATGTGTGAGTGTGTGTGCACAAGTGTGCATGTGTGCAGGCTAGATGTGAATATTGGGTGTCTTTAGCGTTTCCACTTTATTTCTTAAGATTTATGCATTTTTGTTTATGTTGTGAGTGTTTTGCTTGCATGTGTGCATGTGCAACGTGTGCATGTATGGTGCCTGAGGAGGTCAGAACAGAGCTGAAGATGTGGAACTGAGAACAGGAAAGATTGTGTACTGCGGAGTGGGGCTGGAACTCAAACTCAGGTCCTCTGCAAGGACAGGAAGAACTCAGCCGTGAGAGGTCTCTGCAGTCCTTCACCTTAGCCCGTGAGCCCGTGAGGTCCCTTACTGAACCCGGGGTTCAGCTAGAACTAGACTTCAAGAGTAGCTCAGCCCCAAGGATCCTCCTGTCTCTGCCTCCCCGTGGCTGGGACTGCAGGTTCTCACCACTGAATGAAACGGAAGCAGTAAAGAAACCGAAATAGCCACCCTGTGGGTAAACAAGGAAAAAGTTTATTCCAAACTGCCAAGGCTGTCTCACAGGAAAGTCCAGAGAAGTGGGGAGGGGCATTTCCAGGGTTCTAAAGGGAGCAGGTATCCGGGAGGAGGAACCTGCTCACTGGGGGAAGCCTGTATCACTGGCACTTGAGAGTGGGGACTGAAGGAGCCCAGAAGCTAGCGTATGTAGTAACAGGTTTCTGGCCCAGACTTTCGGACCTAACCTCAAAGTTTAGGTCCGCAGACCCGCACAGAGACACACAGATGCTTCCAATAGTTTAAGGCTGATCAGCCTTAGGCCCAGGCATATAGCTTGCTAACTCTCTACCCTTAAGCTATCTCATGTCTTTTGTTCAGCCATGCGGCTCGGTACCTTTCTTTAAAGCTGCATGGTTGTCCTCTGCATCCTGCAGCTTCTCTCTGGTGCTCTGTCTGGCATTCTGCTCTCAGAGTTTTTAGTCTGGTAGCCCCACCCACACTTCCTGCCTGCCTTTGGCCAATCAACTTTTTATTAAACCAGTGGGTGGGACAGTTATTTTCCATGAAACAACACAATACCCCTACATATCCCCTTTTCTCCTTTTAAAACAAAAAGAACTCCAAATCTAATATTCTTTCCCCCTTATCTATAACAATTTACAACACTGTAAATAAACACAAACATTCATAATCCATGTTTTGGGAATGTGGGCATCGTTCTCTAGGCTACTTCCTGCTGAATGGGGGCGTTGCCAATCTCATGGGAATCCAAAGAAAAATGTAGGATTATGCACAAGTCTTTAGTGGAGTAGTCTCTAAGGCTGGGTCATCTCAGCCAGTCCCCTTGAAATTGTTCTGGATACAGAGCTCAGGAAACTTCAACAGAGGTGCTCTGAAATGCTCAATCATCTGGTCCATCCATTTCCATTGGAGGTATTTCAGGTGGTCTTCCTCTATCAAACTTAATGTTCTTTATCCAGAAATAAATCCACAGCCTCTCATTTTCTGTGAAAATAAAAGAAAACCTCTTCTCCAAAGTAGAGTATCTTTGCATTTCAATTTTAAAGTAAACTCATTTACAAAATATATAGGTTGAATTACTCCAACAACATTTATAATCAACTGTCTTTTAGCAGCTTTTACTAAGTCAGTTTCAGTCAAGAGGCTTAAAGATAAGACAGTAACATACAGTATCCAGACACTCTTTGTACTTTTCATCTTTACGTGGCTTATTTTCTATTTATTTATTTTACTCTTATTTCTTTTTTAAAGGCTTTCTCTACCTTTTTTCTTTTCTTTTTTTAAGCCTATGTACATATATTTTCAACACACTCTAAACCACTTAGAATTTTTACAAAAAACTGTCTTTACTGTATATTTATTTCTTAACTTTTTCTGTCTCTGACCACACCTTTAATCTGTCACTGTCTCTGACCACACCTTTGCTTGGCTAGGGTCATTGACTCCACCCAGATTCTTCTATTTCTTTCTATTTCTGAACACACCTTAATCTGCCAGAATTCAAGGTTGGTAGGATGGGTGGATGGCTCCACCCAGCTCCTAGTCTAATTTCATAGAATTCATCTTTTTAACTCAGGTACTCTGGGGAATTTTAGGGTCCATATGATTATCAAGTAAAGCTTTGCCATCTGCTGCTCATTAACTCCATTAAAGTATTAGGCAGCAGGGCCTCTTAAATGACTCACAAATGTTTTGCCTCTAAGGCGAATCAGGAAGCTTCTCTTCAAAAAGCCAAGCCTTACTTTGCCTCCGGCAAACAGAGCTGATCCAAGAAAACATCCAAGAAGCCATCTTTGACTCTATTCTCTTTTTGTCCTTATTAATAGAAACCTTAAATCCTCCATACAGAGCTCTTTGCTTACATCTAGACTCAGGAACTGGCCTTGTTCATCTTAAATTGCATGTAACAAACACACCATTTTATAGTTTAATCCCATATACCACTTCAGTCTCTTTACCGCGGGCCACTTCAGAGACACAACTTGGAAACTGCTTTGGGCTTCAGTTCCTGTGTTCTAGACTTTTTTAAGCTTTCTATAGTTTTACGTGGATAATTTTACCCACGTTGGGCTGCCATTTGTAGTATGAGGTTTCTGGCCCGATTTTTGGGCCTAGCCTCCAGATTTTGGCCCACAGACCCACAGACCCGCAGAGACACACAGATGCTTTCAATAGTTTTTGGCTGATTGACCTAAGGCCCAGGCATATCACTTGCTAGCTCTCTACCCTTCATCTAACCCATGACTCTTCCTGTTCAGCCATGTGGCTGGGGTACCTTTTCTTAGAGCAGCATAGTTGTCCTCTGCTTCTTTCAGGGCCTCTCTCTGGAATTCCTCTGGTGTTCTTCTCTCAGAGATTTTCTTAGTCTGGTAGCCCCGCTTACACTTCCTGCCTGCCTTTGGCCAATCAGCTCTTTTTATTAAACCAGTGGGTGGGACAATTATTTACCGTGAAGCAACACAATACCCCTACAAGCGTAGACCTTGATATGCTAATAGGCTGCACAGATATAATGTTAATAGAAGAGCCAGAGGTCCCTTTTGTCACATCTCAGAGGGGATACTTGCTTTTGTCCAAAAGCTAGACTTTGGGGAAAGGGATTTCTTGGGACCAGATAACCGCAGAATCTGATTTTGTTGTTGCTACACCTACTTCATCATTCTGTGTATGAATGTTTTGCTTGCATGCTTGTCTGTGCACCATGTACATGCCTGGTGCCCACGAGGTCATAGAGGGCCTGAACCCCTGGACCTGGATGGTTGTGAGATTCCATGTGAGTGCTGGGAATTGAGCCCTGGTCCTCTCTCTGTAAGAACAAGTGCTCTTATCTATTGGACATCTCTTTAGTTCCAAACCTGATTATTTTAGATGGGTGTGTGACATCCAAAGTTATGTTTTAAGTTTTAATTACTGTGTGTAAGAGAGCCATAAAGCAAAAAATGTCTCTAACCCATAAGCCCTCGGCCCAAGGACAGATAGTTCCTGAGATGCTGGGGGTTGTTGTTGTGGGAGACAACCAGCCCCTCTTCTCACTTCCTAAGCATGATTGTTTGACCCAACTGTACCGGATGTGCTTGATCCTGTGTGTAGGCAGGAAAAACGCCAGGGTGTATATTTGCCCCAGATTGGTTGTAGACAAGAGGTACACAGGCAGGAAGTACATTAGGATATATGCTTGCTCTGATTGGACCTAGAGGGAAATACTTAGCATTATGGGTTTGTCTTTATAAGCCTCTGTAAAATGTGACTTGTCACCATTTCCTGGAATGGACCTAGCCAGAGTTCATCATACTGGCCAGGATTCAATTAAAGCTTGCTTCAAATTTGGCTCAAAATTGTGGTAGTGGTCTTATTTTTGACCGGTGGGATTAATGGGTGCCAGGAATCTGAATCATGTATACCCTAGAGCAAGCGCTTACTAACTGAGCCATACTCAGCCCCAGCCCCGCTTTTGAAATTAAAAATTATTTTATGTGTATGAGTATTTTGACTATGAGTGTGTATATGTGTGTGTGTGTGTGTTTGTATGCGCACACCCTATATGCATCCCTAGTGGTTTTGGAGGCCAAAAGAGGGCACTGGATTCACTGTAACTATAGTTGTGTGGTTTCAAGCTACGGTGTAGATCTGGGAGCTAACAACAGTCCTCTGAAAGAGCAGCAAGTGTTCTTAACTGCTAAGCCATCTCTCCAGCCCCCTAGTCTTCCTTTTCAAAAGCAAGTTTATTAGCTGGATGGTGGTGGCCATACCTTTAATCCTAGTACTCAGGAGGCAGAGGCAAGCGGATCTCTGTGAATTCTAGGCCAGCCTGGTCTATACAGCAAGTTTCAGGACAGCCAGAGCAACACAGAAAGACCCTGTTTCAAAAAACAAACAAACAAAAGGTTTATTTTGTGGGCGTGGTGATGCACACCTTTGATCTTTGGGAGCTGAAGGCAGAAGTTAGCTCAAGGTATCCTTGTCTGTTAAAGCCACGCACTCCTCAGAGTTCTGACGTCAGGTCACATGACCCCCCTCTCCAGCGCTCCACTCATTCCTTTTTCAATCTTTCCCTCCGTTTCTCTCTTTTCTTCCCTCCCCCTTCTCTGTTACCATAACCATATCCCTCTAATAATAAAGTCCTTTTGTGTATAAGCAGCTTCTAAGTATTCCCTGCTGCCTGCCACTGCTGCCTCCCATGAACAGGGCGCGAGGCCTCTGCCTTCATAGACACCTGCCTCCAGATAACCGGATCACACAAAATCCTAACATTGTTTATAGAATAAGCTTGAGGCTACTTAAGATCTTGTCTTAAAAATCTCCGATACTAGGGCTGGAGAGATGGCTTCACAGTTAGAGGACCTGGGTTTGACTCCAGCGCCCACGTGGTGACTCACAACCACGTGCAACTCCATTCCCAGGGATCCAGTGTCCCCTCCTAACCTCTGTGGGTACTGCATGTGCCTATTGCACAGACACAGAGGCAAGCAAAACACCCATACACAAAAAAATAAGTACACCTCAAAAACATTTAAGAATTCCAAACTAAAATAAAATCAAGTTTAGAAAACTTGTATAGAAAATACTTGTATAGAAAAATACAGGTGTAGTCACAACAGAATAATCCTCAGCTCTCCATGCCCAGGAGCCAGCCTCAAAAGATCCCAAATAATTTAACAATATCTTATATTGTCTTGTCCCTGATCCGACCCCTGGATTAATTAGAAGCAAACCCTGAGCATCATTCTATGCTATTAGTATTCCAGCTTCTGAAGGGTGAAGGAGTTTCCTCCAGGTGTGACATGACCATCATTTATCGTGGGGCAGGGCTTACTACTGTCCCCACAAATGCATGCCCCCACAGTCACACAATGAATAAGCCGAAAATCTCAAAGAGAGTGCAGCTGACAGTCTGATAACAGGAGGGAGGCTCTGTGGTCTCTCACCTGGGTTCCAGCCCATTCCCTCCTTCCTGTCTCCCAGCTGCCCGTGGTCTTCTGGGGTGCTGGATTCTAGGGAAGGCAGCAGGTTAAGGAAAGCAGAGCTCCAGGGGTGCAGCTTTCATGAGTCCTACCTCAAGTTAGGATGGAACGGTGGTCTGCCACCTTGAGTACTCCCACCCAGGCTCCTGTGATCAATTCTAAAATACTCAGTGGTTCACAAGCTGGACTTGGGTGGGACTATTTTCTTGATCTGTCATTGGTGCCCTATGATCGGTAAAGACTAATCCATCATGACTTCCAAGGAAAAGTAAGACAAGAACTTGTATCCCAAGAGAAGCTTTGGAAGGAGGGCAGGGTGTGGCCATGAGAACTTCTAGGAGCCACATTACCAGCCTGGGTGGGGACATTGCTCAGTATGCCATCACAGCACAGCCCTGTTTGTATGATATCTAAGTGGGGCCAGCCTGGCTCCTGCACCGCACAGGTGTCCTGTGTCATTTCCTTCCTCTGTGACTAGAGGATTGCTTGGTAACTGGCCTCAGACTCCCACGTGTTTTCCCCTTCTCCATTTCCTGTCACTGTTTTGAAGCTGACAGGAAGAGAGGGTCTTCAATCTGATAACAGGGTTTATGAGGTTGATGTCACCGCCTAAGAGGAAGCAGGACTGGCGATCATCAGATCTTCAACGTCAGTGACTGAGGTCAGCTGCTGTCCTGGCGGGACAGAAAGGATTAGGCAGTTTCATTTTGAGGCTGCACACATGCTGCTCTCTGCATTGCTCAGGGCTGAGGGCTCCTGTGGCTCTGCTGATCCCTCACACAGACTCCAAGTCTCGCTGGTTAAAAACAATGATGCCAGTTTGAAAAACAAAGAACTTTTAAATGTGATTTGTTAATCTCTTTCTTTCTCTTCTTCTGAAGTTTAAAATAAAACAGGTTAAAAACAAACAGAGTGAAATATATTTTCAAAAAATCAGAAACAGGTTGGCAATATGAGTCAGTGTGTAAAGGTGTTTACCAACAGGTTTGCTAACTAGAGCTCAATCCCTGGGACTCACACGATGGAAAAGAGAAAGCTGACTTCCATACATTGTCCTTTGACCTCCACATCCAAGTCACACCACACACACAGCCACCACGAGAGAGAGAGAGAGAGAGAGAGAGAGAGAGAGAGAGAGAGAGAGAGAGAGAGAGAGACAGAGACAGAGACAGAGACAGAGACAGAGACAGAGAGACAGAGAGATACCTTACCTGTGATCTTAGCATGTGAGAGGTGGAAACAAGAAGGGCCTGAGTTCAAGGTCATTTTCAGGTACATGGTTGCTGGAGGCAAGGCCTCGCTATGCAGGCCTCTGTCAAAGGAAGAAAGAAAGAAAGGAAATAAAGAAAGAAGTAAGGAAGGAAGGAAGGAAGAAAAATATATACTGCATTTATCCAGACAGGGTTCTCTGTTTAGTAGCCCTGGTTGTCCTGTAACTCGATTTGTAGACCAGGCTGGCCTCAAACTCATAGAGATCTGCCTGCCTCTGCCTGCCTCTGCTAGGATTAAAGGCATGTGCCACTATGGTCTGATGAAAAACTGTGTTTTTAAAAATCAGAACTTGGTAGTGTGATGGCTCTTCTTGGCTGTCAATTTGACTATATCTGGAATGAACTAAAATCCAAAAATGGGGCACACTTGTGAAAGGTTCTGCTTAATTTGTAGTGGGAAAATCCACTTTAGAAGAATATTAAAATCTGGATCTTTGATCTAGAAAAACATATCTTTAATCCAGATTTTTTGAGGCAGGAGGGCTCACCTCTAATCTGGGCCACACAAGAAGCCTGTTTAGTTAGGACATGGGAAGCTTTTGCTCTTTTCCTGCCTGCTCTCACCTTACCAGCAGTCCATCCCTTCACTGGCGTTAACGCCTACTTCAGGATGCTGGTGTAAACCGAAGACCAGCTGAGATATCCAGCCTCCAGGACTGAACCTTGTGGATTGATCCTTGGACCTTCTGTTGGTAGACAGCCATTGCTGGACTAGCTGGACCACAGCCTATAAGTCATGATAATAAATCCCCTACATACGTATAAAGATTCATTCTATAAGATCTGTTACTCTAGAAACCTGACTAATACAGCTGGTCACACAGCTTTAGTCCCACACTCAGGAGACAGGAGGTAGGTGGATCTCTGTGAGTTCCAGGCTAGCCAGGACTACACAGCGAGGCATTGACTGGGTTTGAGTCAGTGTCTAGTCACAAAAGAGAAAGAATTTAAGAACCAATTCAAACATGGACAAAGAGTATAACACCCATTTCTCCACAGAAGATGTACAAACAGCCCAGCAGCCATGGGAAGCAGAATGCACTTCAAGCCAAAGCTGGGGAGAGGGCTCAGCTTGTAAAGACACCTGGTGCATGAGCAGGAGGTCCTTGGAACCCATGTGAGCCAAGTGTGGTGCCAGCACTGAGACTCAAGAACAGGGGCAGGGGATCTCTGGGGCTTGGTCGATGCCAGCCCAGCTACAGGTCCAGTGAGCTGACATTCTCCCATGATCCCCTCACGCATATACATTGGGCACCAGTGCAGGGGCCATGCATACTCACATGTAAAATCATAGGAGACAAAAATGAATATTAATAAAAGAGAGCCAAGGGCGTTCACTGCATATTTGGTCTCAGGTTCAATTGGCAACAAAGACCAGAACCAAAGAAAAGGACCATGAAAAGCTACTGCACATCCATTAAAATGGCTACTATCTTAAAACAAAAACCATGGTCCAAGAACACCAGGACTGGGCAGACTCTGGTAAGAAGATCACTGGTTCAAGGCCATCCTGGACTACATAGCAGACTCTGTCTCAAAAGCACAAAAATAACAAGCCAACGACACAGCCTCATCTGGAAGAACCACAGCAGTTTCCAGAGCAGTTCTTTAAAGAGAGTCAGTCACTGCCATGTGTGACTGGAGAAGCTAACGGGTCTGCAAGCAACCATCCATACAGTTAAACAGACATACCACTGTTCCTAAGAGCCCAAAGGTAGATGGTACCCAAATGTCTGTGAACTGGAGACTAGGCAAGAAAAGTGCAGTACGTAGATATAATGGGAAATTATTCAGCCTTGAAAAGAAAGGAGATCCCTATGTGCTAAGAACTGACCATGGGAGACCATGAGTCCTGTTTATGAGAACAGAAGGTAGAACAGTGATCTCCAGGACCGGAGGCAGAAAGTGGGGAGATATTTGATGAGTTTAGCTTGAGGCAATGAAAATGTTGTGCAGGTGGATGTACTGATGTTCAGAGTCCTCAATGCCCTTGGACTGTGTGCTTTATTTGTATATAGGCGTTTTACCAGGTACGTGCTGCAAGCCAAGTCCTGAGCACGCATGAGTCTCACACTCCACTCAGCAAGCAGAAGGGGTCAGAATTATTCCAGATGTGGACGGATCATCAAAATACAGAAGCAAAGAGGCCATGACTGAAAAATTAAGTATACAGCTGCAGAGATGTCAACCATCCTATTAGCAAATCATAGAACCTGCGACAGAAATCTGTCTAAGGATAAACAGACCAACAAAACAGAAACCTGATCTCCACCAATCTGAGCTGGAATGAACCAGAAACTTGTGACAGTACCCCTTGTGTGCACACACAGGCACGGCTTACTTTCTTTTCAGGGCTTAGCACTCCTGGGTTTAACCAACTTCAGAATAAAACTATTTTTCAAATCTTGTGTCTGAGACCTATGATTTCAGCATCTGGGAGGTGGAGACAGGAGAACTGAAAATCTGAGGACCCACTGTTGAAACAGCAGCAGAAGTTACATCTATACCAAACATGGATACACACTTTTCTCTGTCATTGCTCCCTAGATAATAATATAGTGGCTGCTTTCACAGCACTGACATTGTGTTAGACATTATAAGTCATCCTGAAGCTATTTAAAGTATAAGTTATATTGAAACGCTTTTCAATATAAAGGACTTGGACATCACGCAGTTAGGTTTCCATGGAAGGCCTGAAACCAGTGCCCCATGAACACTCTGTGTGTGTGTGTGTGTGTGTGTGTGTGTGTGTGTGTGTGTGTGTGTGTGAAGAGAGAGAGCTATATATGTAAGTCTGAGAGAGCAGATACATATAAGTGCTTAGAACAGAGCCTATGAGCACAGATGCCATCACCGTCAATGCCAGCTTCTGCTGCTGCTGTCTTGCGATCACTGACCTGCCACTTCACCATCCACACCTTTCCTGGCCCCTGGTGGAAGAACCAAGGGTAGAGCATAACCCTAAGCTGAACTGAATCAGTTGAGTTCTTGATGAGATAAGAACATAGCAGCTAAATTCACTACAGACACACAATAAGTAGCCCTGGCAGGGAAAGCACATAGCCTGTGTTGCTTCAGAAAACCAACTGTTCCTACATTATCACTCCACACAACACAGTCCCTTGAACTTAGGGCACAGGAAATGAGGCCCACAGAGGCTGGGGTATTCCTCCAGCCCACATTTCTTTGATGCAGCTGGGACTTGGGCAGGTCCTGTTATCCCTGCGACCAAAGAGCCAGGAGCAAAGTCAGGTGAACTATAAGCATTAGCTTGAGACAACACACACATGTCCCTGAGCCTTGAGTCCTTATCATTGTTGGTGATTCTATCGAGATTGCACAGAAGAAAACCTGAATGACACACCATTTGTGGCCTAGCACATCGTCCCTGGCAACCCCACTATTCATAGCCTACACAAAAAGAAGCCCCAGGGGCTGGTAGAATGAGGACCGGCAGGCCCTGGCCCATATGTTTGGTCCTAGCACCACATAAATAGGATGACTTGGTGCACAACTGTAATCCCACCACTCTGGAGGTGAGAAGTCAAGAAGACCAAAAGACTGAAGCCAGTCTGGACTATATTGAGACTCCAGGAGTGGGGGAGGGGAGAGAGGGATCGAGAGGGAATGCAGTTATGCGCGGTGGCCATACAAAGTAGGTGCTCCTTGCAGCATGGATTTCCAAGTCCATCCAAGTTTAGATTTTTATTTTAAAATCTGTAGGAACTGGACTCGTGGGAAAGTGTGTGCTTGAGGCCTTGTGCTGGTCTTTACTCCTCAACCCCAGGTGGCCTGAGCTTTGCTGCCCGTTGGTAGGACCATAGGAAGCTGTCAAATAATGGGTGGGCGGTTACCTAGTCCTTATTAGAGTTGTGTGCTGAGTTTGAAGAGTGCAAACATAGCAAGACTCAGTTTCTCTACAGTTTGATTGTTGGTTGTGAGTGGTTCTCAGTGGCCACTTGCAGGGATAGGGGTATGAATAGAGAAGCCTGATGCTCATTTTCCCCTGGCCTAAACATTTTTTTTCTGCTTCTCAATTTCTTCCAGACTTTCCTGTTGTTTGGTGTACATGGGTGAGTTAGGGTCCCTGTGCTCCTGACTCTGTATAGGCATTCTCTTCACATCACTGACGAGCAGGTCCCCACAGTGCTTTCTGCTGACACATCGCTTTTCCTCTAAGGTTGGGAACAAGGCAGGATCTGCCAATCACTGCACTGGAGGGTTAGTAAGCTCATGAGGAAGGCAAACAAACCCCAGTTACAGGCAGATCAGAGGAAATCCATCCATCTTTAATTTGCAGGTGGTAGATTTTCTAAATAGGAAACCAGGGAATCTGCAGCACAGCTAATAAAATGCATAGGTAGACTCAGCTCTCAGGCAGCAAAAAAACAGATATTAAAGTAAAAATACTTCCAAGCTGGGAACGGTAGTGCACACCTTTAGTCCCGGTACTCAGGAAACAGACAGGTAGGACTCTGTGAGATAAGGCCAGCCTGGTCTACATAGTGAGTTCCAAGACAGCCAATGTAGAAAGACCCTGTCTCAAAACAACAACAGCAAAAACAAAACAAACCCTCCATTTAGGAAAGCTTGGACAACCTAGGCATCGGTCCTAAAATATACGTGCGGTTTATCTAGGTCCTGGAAATTATAAAGCTCTTACGAAGAAAGTTTCAGGCCAGCTGTAGCTCCACAGAGACTGGCTCAAGCTGGGCTGAGTGGGACAGTCCTCACAGACTTAAATTTTGAACACCTGGCTCCTAGCTGCTGGGGCTGTGGAGTCACTGGGATATGAGGCCAAGTTGGAGGAAGCGAGTCAGAGGGAACAGGTCTCTGGGCTCCTTCCTGTCTTGCTGTCTGCTTCCTAACCCAACAAGATAGGAACTGAGGTGTTCTGCGGTGTCTGAAGCGAAATAAACCCTTCTTCTTTTGCATTGTCTGCCTGAAGTAAGTTGGCCTTGGCAATGAGAAAAGGAACATATTCTCTACTGAGATAACAGTGCTTGAGGGAAGTGACCTGCAAAACAGAAAGAAGTTGTCTCTGCTCTCACAGCTTTGGAGTTCCAGCCCTTAATCAAGGGGCCCCATTGCTTCCCCGCCTGGGGCAGGGTGACACTCCTCAGCAGGTGCATGTGGCTAGTAAGCAAGAGAGAGAGCAAAAGGGGAGTCCTGGGATCCTTGCAAAGCTTCCAGTGACCAGAACTCCACCAATTGGCCACAGCTCCCTATCCCGTCACAGTGGAGATCAAACCTTTACCATTTAGACCCTTGAGGGGGTATTCAAGATCTAAGTTGTAGTAGATTGGCTGTGCCTACGGACTAGTCTGAATTGGACTAGTCCCAATTCCAGCAGCCTATATTATAGAAATTAATGAGCAATGCTAAAATTCACAGGGAAAGCATGGAGCTCCATGGACAGAACTGCTTTGAGAAAGAATGTGGTTGCCAAGTTTACTGCAGCTTAGTGTAGTGGCCCACACCTGTAATCCCAGCACTTGGGAGGTAGAGTCAGGAGGATTGGAAGTTCAAGGCCAGCCTCAGATACAGAGAGTCAGTCTGGACTACATGAGACCTTGTTTCATAAAACAAAACAGCAAAAACAATTAAAATACTACAAAGCTACAGTCAGTAATTAGTGCGATACCAACACCTGTTTAGCCTTCTACATCCATTTAAAAAAAAAACCAAAATGACCCTCTGAAAATGTGGTCCATTAATTTTGCTATTTAGTGGAGAGTGGGTTCCATTGGCATTCGATTCTTGCAAGATGTATCAGGGTAGTTGTAAGAATTAAGAATGTGAGATGAGATTCAAGGAAAGAGTCTGGTCCCCAAGATGAAGTTCCCAGCATTACTGACTGAAGGTGAAAATCTTAGAGGTAGGAATGGATGTTGTGAGAAGGCATAGACTTCTCTGGGAAGATGGGAAGGTGAGGAGAGCGCCAGAGTGGTACGTTCATGAAGGGCTCTAGTGGGCCCAGCATGGCAGACATGGCTCTGGCAGGCCCTGCCCTTCCCCCACTCCTTCTTTCTTGCTAAGCTAGCCCCCAACGTCTATTTCCTTGTTTGATGACTTCTTCTCCCTGAGGCTGACTACCAAGGTCCAGCTATCAAAGTATTGAAGTCTAGCAATCAAAAGTCCTCCTTTGAGTCACCTAATTAACACACTCAAACACCTCATCCTAACACAGGGTTTCCCCTTTATCTTTACCTGTATATGTATGTGTATATATAATTTATGTATTTTTCTTTTATATGCATTAGTGTTTTGCTTATATGTATGTCTGTGTGAGTGTGTTGGATCCTCTGAAACTGGAGCTACAGACAGTTGTGAGCTACCATGTGGTTGCTGGGAATTGAACCTAGGACTTCTGGAAGACAACAGCCAATGTCCTTAACCTCGGAGCTATTTCTCTAGCCCCTTCCTTTTATCTTTATAAACTGCCATTTGCCTATGGGCCACATCTCTCCCTTCTATCCAGAGGCAGTCCTTTGTTCCTCTGGGACAGACATCAGTCCCATCCTGTCCCGTGTCCTGGACACACCACCACCCCCCCCCCCCCCCCCCGCAGCCCTCCCCCCTTGCCCTTCTTCCTCATGTTCTGTCTCCTGTCTTTGTCTTTTATTCCCTGCCCTTTGTCCCTCTGGGGCAAATACATCTCCTTTGTTCCAAAAACTTGGCCTTCGGGTGTCGTGTGCTGACTCATGTTCTTTCAGTTCTGACTTGAGAATTGGAAAGACTAGCACACGGGAAGGACAAAAGCTGATAGATCTTCCAAACAACAGCTAGCTATGACCTGCCTTCTCTCAACACCACTGCCATTACCCTGAGTGACAGAGACCCAGACCCACTGAGGCTCCTCACTGCTCACTGGAGAGCAGGCCAAAATGCCGGGTGATTGCTTCTCTCTACAGGAAAAGTCAGGCTGGGGAAGGGCCCAGTAGTCACGGAGGAGGACCTGAAAGAGCATGGGTCAGTGTACTAGCTGTTCTTGGTCTCTAAAGCCACACCCTACTCTGAGCTCTGACGTCAAGCCCAAAGGACTTCCACCTCTGAATCTCTTCTATGCCTTTGTTTCTCTTGGGAGTGCTCTCTCTCTCTCTCTCTCTCTCTCTCTCTCTCTCTCTCTCTCTCTCTCTCTCTCTCTCTCTCTCCCCCTTCCCTCTCTTCCTCTCTCTCCCCTCCCCTCCCCCCATCATAACCTTCTCTGTTATCGTAACCATATCTCTCTAGCAATAAAGTCTTTTCTACATAGAAACGGCTTCTAAGTGTCTCCTGCTGTCCGATGCTGCCGTCTGCTACATCCCCATGAGGCCTCTGCACTTACAGAAATCTGCCACCAGATAACCGGGTAATTCATATTCGTGTCACACCAAATCCACACAAAATCCTAACATTTGATGCTGTGACTCAGCAGGGATTTCTCGGGGCTGTTTGCAAGAACCTTCAACACAGTAAGCAACCATTGCGGGATTCCATTACCATCCACAACTCATTTCTGTCCATGACTGAGGTTCTTGGTTGTTTCTGGTTGCTGGGGGGGGGGGGGTCCTCTTACCAGTAGAGACACCCCAGGTAACCTCTGTGTGCTCAGATGACGACTTGGTGTGATAACCCCAACCTCTGTCCACTCTGTAGCTAGATCATTTCTCTCAGCCCATGCTTTTGTCTTTGGGACACCTAGGGAATAGCGTTTGGGTCTGACCAGGACCTCCCATGGAGATATAACTTCATCTAACTCATTTCTGGCCTGTCATCCAGCCTTTGACCAGGTTAGCTGTTTTCCTCAGCAGAAGTGGTCTGCTCAAAGCAGCCAGACACAGTGCATTTTCACCACTGCCATTACCCTGAGTGACAGAGACCCAGACCCAGAAAGTTAAAAAAAAAAGAGAGAGAGAAAGAGAAAGAAAGAAAGACAGAAAGAAAAAGAAAGAAAAGCCACAGGTAAGCCTATCACCGTCTACAACTGGGCTGGAAGTTTTTGACAGAAGATGCCGCCGCCATCTTTGCTCGGTCCCTATGGGTGGGAACCAGTAGGGACCCTTTTATAAAACGACCAACTTCAGCTTGAAGCAGTTACAGAAAGAATACTTTGCCCCTTGTCCCTGAGACAGGCAAAAGCCCAAACCATCATAGCTTATTTTGACACACCAAAATGTAAGCCTGTTCCACCTGTTTTTCAGATCTTTACAGATTCCATGTGATTCCAGCACAACCTGCTTTCTCAGCTCCTCCAAAAACAGATGTGTAGAGATCTCCCAAACAACAGCTAGCTATGACCTGCCTTCTCTCAACTCCTCCAAGGGACAGATGACAGATGCTTGACCTCCAAGATGACAACCCCTACCTCATTAATCTTCCTACTTCTTCCCATATACCCACAAAGACAGAATTCTACATCCTCATGCAATAACTCAACTTTTTCTTTTCTTATAAAATCAAAGAATGTTAGTCTCTAAAGCCACGCCCTCCTTTGAGCTCTGACGTCAAGCCCCATTTAAAGAAGAATTCCCATCTCCAAATCTCTCATATGCCTTTGTTTCTCTTGGAAGTGCTCTCTCTCTCCCTCCCTCTCTCTCTCTCTCCTTCTCTCTTTCTCACTCTCCCCTCCCCCTACTCTGCTATCATAACCCTCTCTGTTAATTAAAACCACATCCCTCTAGCAATAAAGTCTTTTCTACCTAGAAATGGCTTATAAATGTCTCCTGCTATCAGCCACTGCCTTCCACTACGTTCCCCATGAGGCCCCGATACTTATAGAAATCTGCCGCCAGATAACTCGGTAATCTGTATTCATGCCATACCAAATCCACACAAAATCCTTACACCAGTCACTGTTCTATTGCTGTGAAGAGATGCCATGACCAAGGCATAAAGAAACCATTTAATTGGGGGCTTGCTTACAGTTTCAGAGGTCAGTCCATGATGATTATGATGGCTGGCAGACATGCAGGAACAGTAGCTGAGAGCTTTAACATCCTGCTGTACAGGCAACAGAGAGACAGAGCCTGGCATGGGCTTTCGAAACTTCAAAACCCATCCCCAAAACACCCCCTCCAAGGTCACACCTCCTAATTCTCCCAGACACTTCATCAACTGAGAACTGAGAAGTATGGGGACCTTTGTATCCATGCCACTACACATGGCCACCATATCCAATACACAAGCAACACAAAGCTGAGGACTTATTTTGGCTCATGGATTCATACGTCATGGCGAATGAGGCAGAATAGCTCAGTCATGGCAGCAGCTTTTCAGGAAGGTGGTTCACACAGTGGTGGGCAGCATGCTTGTGGAGAGGCTGGGCCCACGGTGATGGACAGACGCTTATGGGGATGCTGGAGACACAGTGGTGGACCAGGGACCAGAGAACAGAGCAGGAAACAGTGGCTACTTTTTCCACAAGTTCCACAAGTTTCCCCCAAATATGTCAGCCTGTGCCACCATGAGCCACGGGAGTAACTACACATGTTCCTTTCAAGAGGTCATTTGTCACACACCAGCCAAAGCAGCCTGGTTCTTTAATACCTGGAAGCAACTTAACCTCAATATATTCAGGTTTTTTGTTTTCAATCATTAACCCTTGAATTCTCAAATTCCCTAAATAGTTAAGGATAACTTTGAACTCCTGCTTCCCACATGCTGGAACTACCATCATTGCTGGTCAAGATAACTCCAGTCAGTGTCCATGTGGGTACAGCAGACAGCTGGGAGGGAAGCAGATAATGTTCAAAATCTGGGCAAGTTGCAGTGGCCAACCAGGGTTAGCCCTCAGGGTTGCAGCCAGTAATGGTCAATGGGCCCAAGCCAAGAGTTTGGGCTCAGGAAAGGAGGCCTGCAGAAGTAGTGGGCTACCAGCGTTGGTTTATGTTTGCAATAAATACATCTGCATCGTGTTTTCAATGTATACTAAGATGAACTCCAGTTAGCCCAGAGAGAGGTTATGTAGGCTGGCGGAGCATGCCCCACACAGTGCCAGGAGGTTGATTCTACTCATATTGTGCTGTTACACAGGATCTTATGCATGCTAGTCAAACATCCTACAGACTGGTCTACAGATCCAACCACTACTTATACCCTTTGATCCGACGACAAGCCAAGTGAGGCAAACAGTTTCTGAACAGATCAGTTCATGCAATGAAAATAGGCTGCAGAGGCCTAAGAATGATCCAAATACCACAGACCTGCAAAAGAGATCTCACATGTAGTCTCAAAGAAGACATTCACCTGGAGGGAGATGCCAGCAGTGACTCAGGAGAGTTCAGAGGGCAATCGGAAGAGTTAGTTCTAAGAGCCCCAGAACGTGTGTTAACTCAGCTATTAGGTGCGAGTTTGGGAGGGAAAGGTCCCAGATGTCCTAGAGATGGTCAGTCACCCAGGCTGTCAAGTTCTCAGACACAGCCATATTGGTTGTTATTTACCATACAGTTGAGATACAGGAGAGAGGCACAGCCAAACAAACACACACCAGGGTTAGGGCCTGGCCAGCAGCCCTGAGCTCACCCACTGCATTTGTTACTGTCTCCTGTAACAAAATACAGGACAAAAACAGCTGAAGGAAGGAAGAGTTTATTTGGCTCAAAGTCTGAAGATACAGTCTGTCACGGCAGTCTGTCACGGGAGGAAAGGCGTGGTGACCAGCGAGGGAGGCAGCTGGCGACACCACATCCATAGAAAGCAGAGGAGAATAAGAGCTGGTGCCCAGCTCACTTCATAAGGAAAAAAAAGATCCATTTTTACTTTTGATTGGTGTTTGGTGTGTGTGTGTGCATGAACACACACACCCACATGCACATGAATACAATGTCCAAGGAAACAACAGATCCCTTGGAGCTGGAGTTACAGGGGATGTGAGTAGCCCACAGTGGGTGCTGGGAACTCTGGTCCTTTGTGAAAGCAGCAAATGCTCTTAAGTACCGAGCCATCTCTCCAGCCCACTTGTTTCTATTTTATTCTGTCCGAATCCTTCCTCAGTTAAAGTTCTTTGCCAATGTCCAGGGTGTTATTTCCAGGGTAATTTAAAACCTAGTGGAGTTGAGTAGTCACTGTTGGATCTCCTGTCCCAGCATCCCCTCTGTGAGAGGTCAACATTATTGAAGTACCTGGAGTCCTCAGTATCAGTAAGTGCATCTTTCTACCAAATCCAGAAAGAATCTTTATTATTTAAAACAGAGGTGCTGAGCCTTGGTGACTGGGAGGTAAACCGGCGCGGATTTCTCGGGGGGGGGGGGGGGGGGGGCTTATTTAGCCACTGGTAGGCTCCCTGCTCCTAAGTGGGCCTTTGCCCCACCGTGGGACTCTGGTGGGCCATCTTACTGAGCCCTTTTGTCTATTCCTGGGTTCTAGTCTCTCTTCTCTTGGCTCTTGCTCCAGCAGCAGTCTGGAGAGCTGATGACCTGGAAGCTGAGGGCTGCCAAAATGAGATCCGGGGATATCTTTGTGTTCCTGATTGCAGCTGGACTCCTTTCCTCTCGGACTGTGTACTAGAAGACTGGGTTAGCTTAAAAACCCTAAGCCTCACATCCCCCCAACTTCTGTGATCAGGACCCTGCCTGGTTCTTCTCACCATGTCCACTTCTGCTAACCCTCAAGCTTTGGGTCACTTGTCCAGGATAAACTGGTCATCAGACAGCAAATACCCCACACTCAAATCAGTCATGAGTTCCTCCTTCCCCCAGTTCCCTTGCCTGGAACTCACTGTGTAGACCAGGATAACCCTGAATGCACAGAGATCCACCTGCCTTTGCCTCCCACAAGTGGTAGGATTATAAGCATGCTGCAGTTCAAGGTCCAGGGAGTTCAGCTCCTGATTCCATCCCAAAAGACAGCCATCCTTCAGTTGATTTCACCTGTTCCCATTGCGTTCTAGGGAACCCCAAAATCCCATTCAAAACCAAACAGCCCCTGTCTAATCTATTAACTCATTCATCCAAACCACCATCCACCATGCCACACAGACTAACATTAATAACATTTTCTTGGTGTATGAATACAGATCTAAGCCCCCATTTCAGGGATCAACAAATGACATGGGATTAGGGGGAGTGACCTTATCCCCATAATGCCTCACCTTCATCAGGAAGTAACCAGAATTGAAATTGATGGTCGTAAAACCCATGGGCCCCATAGCAAAATGGCTGGAATGTAGATCAGAGTGGCCATCCACACAAAGGCACCAGACAAATCTTGTCTCCTTCTAGATCCTTCCTAAACTGCTATGTCCCCCACGTAGAGTGGGATTAGGATTCACTCCTTAAATGAGTATTTTTATCCTATCTAGAAACTTCAGTAATTTGCTAAGGCCAATGCTCCCTGCCCTCTAAAGTCTAGAAAATGTGTTATTGGTCTCCTGTGCCAGCTTCCCCCACTGTGAGCCACAGAGTTAAAGGACCTGACCAGATGGGGGAAATTTTGGTCAAGTTGACAGTTAAGAACAACTGATAAACCTAAGAAATGCTCAGGCCAGCAGTTCATGCCGGGCAAACTAACACAGAACCCTCACATCCTCCACCTTCACTGTGGGTGGTTCCAGTATTATTTTACTGCCTGAAAATTCTTTACTCCTTCCCATTTCATAGAAAGAACCGAGGCCCTGTTCCCAGATTCAAGCTCCACAGTCCCCACCTCTCTGTGCTTCTAGATGCAGAGGTGACTACTGCCATGGTCCCAATGACTTGTTCTGTGACTTAAGAGGAGTGTGCACCTGAGCCTGCTCCTGAGCCTCTGTGGGGTGGGCAGAGAGGCTGGGTGTTAGGCTGACCCCTCTAACTACCTGAACTACCCATTCTCTTTGGGGACACAGTTCAGAAGACCAATGACCTAGGTCTTAGGTCTGTGCCTCTTATTTCAGGCCTGCCATTCTCTCTACTCAGAAACAAAGGGCGCCAGGTATTCCCTGCAGAGCAGCCCATGGAGCCCCTGGCTCTGTCATGGCATCCCTCGAGGAGGTTCTAAAACAGCTGAGGTTGCAGCTGAACAAGTTAAGTGTGGGTTTAGATTTGAAAGAGAAAAAAATGTTTGATTCTACATTTGTTTGAAAACAACTTGCCCTCTGTCTTAAAGGAAGCACATATTTCCGAATGATTTGTGAACAGGGCTTTGCTTTCCAAGGCTCACACACAGGAGGCCTTCGAGTGCATGTGGAAGGCTAGTATTTGTTTGCTTTGGGCTTATAAAAAGACAATCTCATCATTTCCAAGTCTCCTGGTATTTTTGGTCCTCGGTGCCTTTTGTAATGTCCCCTGAATAAGAGGAAACATGGCCTCCACTGTGTTTAATTTCATTTAAACAAATCAAAGCAAAAGGCTCTACCTCCTGCCTTGCAATAGGGGATGGCAGGCAGCTTCAAAGGGCTGAGTTGTTGTGTTCCAGAGAGATCTGGCCTCTGTTGTATTAGATTATAAACAGTTCAAAGTGGTGCATTGTGCAGAGGCAAATGGAATGTTCGAGATATTTTTCTGGTGAAGTGGCAGGGAACTTTGATTTTTTCCTGTGCTGATTCATAAAGTTTTAATATGCGGAGAATATATGTTCATGTAAAGCCTTGGGGATTACTTCTCGTGTTCTCCGCACAGTGGCTGAACTCATTCTCTGATATTTATCACCCGTATCGGGCAGTTCTTAGAAGGCTCCAGCTCTGTTCTTTGGCAGGTACCTTTTATAGTGTTTTTTCTTTGGTTGTTTTGTCTTTTGATACAGGGTCTCAGTAGAAAGGGCTGGCCTCAGACTCACTGCATGTCGAGTCCGGCCTTACTGACGCTCTTATATCACTTCTCCAGTGCTGGGATTACATGTGTACGACCGTGCCCAACTAGCAGGCTGCTGGGTTGGGGGGGGGGGGAAATCAATCAAAGTTCCTGTGTAGCGCTGCTGTGCTTTCCTGCAGATGATCTGGCCTTAGGAAACTCCTTCATTTCCTACATGCTTCTCCCTAGAACCCTGTTCTCCAGGCTGTGGGATTTCAGAACCAGGGTCTCAGCAACTTCAGGGATTTCTTTTTTTCTCCTTACTTTTAAATTCTCATGTCAATAATTTTATTTTGATAAAATAATGTGTGCTCATTGCATAGCACATAGAAAAAAATGTAAATATGAAAAAGAATAGCCTGGTTGTATATAATGATGAACACCTTTAGTCCTAGCCCTTGGGAGTCAGAGGCAGGTGGATCTCTGGGAGTTTGAGCCAGCCTGGTCTACAGAGTGAATTCTAGGAGAGACAGAGTTGTATAGTGAGACCCTGTCTCCAAAAACAACAATTTTAAAAAAGAACAAATTAAACCCAACTATAGTCTAATACGTGAACTTTTAGCACTTTGGCGTGAGTACTTGCAACCTCATTTCTTCATGAACAAATGCATGTTCATAGCCATATATCTACATATAATTCAAAAAGTTTATTTCTTATGGATCCTGCCTTCTTATCCACTCAACTTTACGGTCTCTTTCTCTATATATACCAAAGAGCAAAAACAAAATTAAAGCAAATAAGACATAAATAAATAAGACACAAAAAAGCCAAAACAAAAGAACACACACACACACCACCCATGGAGTTTATTGTGTACTGGCCAACTACTTCTGGGCATGGGGCCTACACTCCATTTTAGAAATCTGATTTTCCTGTTCTAGCAGGCATCAACTGCAAATAGCGTTTTGGTCAGGGTGGGACCCTGTGTCCACTTCTCCAAGCATGAGTTCTTTTCAGAGACCTGTTCAGAGACCCGAGTGAAGCCAAGATTCTTGACTTTGTCAAAGAAACAGTTTCAGGACAAGTGTGCATGAGGCTCAGTTCAAGTTTCTTGAGAGACATTAACACAGACTTCAATACAGAGGTTAATAGAGACACTGGAGAAGGTGCAGGAGGGGGAAGGTTAAAACACACCCAGAAGTGAAGGTGTGGCTTCTCTAGAGAGCCATGTGTAAGGCATATGATTCTGGAGCCTTCTAAAGATCCTTCTCAAAGGGCTTCAAAGGAACTTGGATGATATAAGGTGGTCTATGCATTGGTTGGGATCCAGTTGGGGTAAAACCTTAAGTCACAGGTTGCAGTTAAGGTATTGTTTTTACTGTAAATGAAGTGATCATAATGTTTGTAGGATTCCCAAAAAATGTAGTCTGTGTCTGGGAAAGGAGTAAAGCCATATGCAAGGCCCTTATGCACAGACCTGAAGCATGCTTTACTATTCTAACATTCTTATGAAATATCTCTGTATGAAAGAAGTCCAGCAGGGTAGTAATTCAGCATAAGAGTAGGCATCTGTGTCATGGTGGCACCAGACTCAACTGCACACGTGGCACACATCGTTCAGGAGCACAGTTTGGGAGGAAGCACATTTAATCTGACACAAGAGAAAGAGAGACCATAGTCACCTGGGGCTTCAACTTCCACGCATTACTGGGTCACTTCTCTGGCCCAGGCCAGGACTGGCTGTGTCCTATCTCAACAGAGCAAAGCAGGAGCCTCCCTGTTTGCCCTTCTACACACCCTGCTGACAGGAAGTATGCTGGAGGCTGCCCCCAGACCTTATCTTCTATCCATCTTGGCCTGGTTGTTGTGAGAGTTACAATCGCCTGTTTTTTGCTTCTTTGGAAGTGCTGGTAAGATGGAACAGAATAAATCAAATGCAAAACTGCAGATTTCCTGGCTTGGAAAGCAGAAACCGAGTATGACCTTGGAAGTGCTCCCAGGTTTTTATTTTTATTTTTCTCCAGATTTTATTCCCACCCCCCAGGTAATTTTTTTCTTTGTTAAAAAATTTATGGTAAAATATCTGTAGTATCAACTCTTACATTGTTATCAAGGTTCTGGAAATGGAAACTATGGTCCCAGGCATACCAGGCAAATGCTCTGTGGCTGAGCTATGTCCCAGCCCCACCCGTTCTTAAGCAGGCCTTTCAGTGACACAATCCTCTGTCTTGCCCATTAAGCACCACACTGTTAAATGTTAAAGCCCTTGGCAGCGGACTTGCTTCTCAGTCACTCCTCTATGGTTTTCCGAGACAGAATCAAGGTTGCAAACTCACTAGTGACTGAGGGTGGCCTTGAATTTCTGAGCTTGCCTTCATCTACCGGCTGCTGGAGTCACAGGTGTGAACCATAAAGCATTGTTCATACTATGCTGGAGATCATACTCAGAGTTTCCCAGACTCTGCCTCCTCCAAGTCTGCTCTTCAATGACCTTTTCTTGTGTGAGCATGTTGCGAGTGCATGGGTGCATGTGTGGATGCATGCGTGAACTCCAACATCCTGCTCTGTCATGTTCCACCTCACTCTCTTGACATAAAATCTCTCATTGAACCTGGAGGTAGGCTGGCAGCCAGCAAGCCCCAGTCATCTCCTGTCTCCACACTCCACAGCCAGGTTACCCCTGAGAAACTATGCCTGGCTCTCTATACCCAGGCTGGAGATTCACACTCAGGCCCTCAAGCTTGTGGAACAAGTGCACTACCCATTCAGCCATCTCCCCAAACCCTACAGCATCCTCTTGATGTGCACCAGCTCTTTTATGCTGACTCTTCTTGACATCTTTTCTGCTGCAGCCAAGGATCCTGCCTGAGTGGAGAACTCTGGAAAGATATTCTAAACACCCCCCCCCCCCCCCCCGTTGGGCTTACAATGTAGAGCTCAAAGGAAACTGATTTAGTTGGACCCTGGCTTGGGTAGAAGTGTGCCTGGGGCTAGACTCAACCTCTATTTTTTTTTTCTGTGTTGTCTCCCATCCCCACAAGTACCACAAGATGCATAGATATTTCGTTCCCATGTGTGAGCAAGAAAATGGGCACAGAAACCAATCAACAGTGTGCGTCTAGGATCCCGATTCTCTTGAAAGGGAGATTGGAGATCGTCCCACAGTGGCTGTACCTGGCATCATAGACAGGCTGAAGGAGGAGATGTAGAGCAGGAAGATGGAGCTGTGTAAGACCCAGGAGGGGTACTCATCAGCCAGAGGCTCTCAGGCTAGTGATACAGACTACCCTCCTGGGTACCACTCTCAGCTGAATTACAGGGTAGAGATTCTGAGTATGAGTGTGCCGATCTCATCAAAGCCCAGTCAGTGTGTGTCTGAGGGTGTCTTCCCTCCCTCAGAGGGTGGCTGCCTTCTGTACTTGAGAGTTCATTTCTTGTGAACTGGATCCCCTGTGTTTTGAGAGTTTAAAGTGTATGAGTGACATCAGGGTAGACAGAGGGCTGTGAAGGGTGCCAAACCAGAACTTTTCTGAAGAAGCAACGCCAACCAGGCACAAGGCCAGGCTGCAATGTGGTCCATGACACCCCCCTTCACTGCCTATTATGTGCCTATATTATGCCTAGTATGGTAGAGGCAATGAGGAACAGGTAGGGGGAGGGCTGGGCTTAGCTCACTTGTGGGGCAGAGCAAGAGTAAATGTCATCATCACCTGACCCCATGGCTTAGTTCAGTGGGGGCAGGGAGGGGCAAGCAAGAGTGGATGCCATCACTACCCCATGGCCTAGCTCATTGCATTTTCAATTGTGAGAAGGGTCTAAAACGCTACCTTCAGGACTGGAATAAAGCTTTGTCGGGATAATCAGCCAGTGTGGGTCCCACTGTGCTTGCTGCTGCTTCATTATAGTGAAATTAAACTGTGAGGCCATACACCAGCAAGGTTGGATGTGAGCTGCGAGGTCACCCCACCAGCAAGGCTGGATGTATTTACTGCCAAACCCTCTCTGGAAGAGTTTGCATGGAGCCCCTGACATCTCATGACAGCTGGGCATATGGTAGCATCTCACACAGTTGGCTACAACTATTGTCGTTAATCAGACTGGGAAGGGATGGGCTGAGCCAGGTGCTGCTAAAGCTGCCTGAAGCTCACCTGGCCAAGGCCTCTCGGGGATTATCTAGATCATGACCTAGAAGACCAGGGTCTTCTGTGCTCTTCAGGGAACAGTGACTGGAAGCATAGCTTGTTAGGTTATGAGAGAACCATCACCTGGTGATGCGTTCATGTGCTGGTGTGGCCTTGCTGTGTATCTTAGTTGGTGTTCTATTGCTGTGAAGAGATATCATGCCCATGCTTATAAAGGAAAGCACTTAACTGGGGCTAGCTTGCAGTTTCAGAAGTGTAGACCATTGTCATCCTGGTGGGGAGCACGGTGGCATGCAGTCAGAGACGGTGCTGGAGGAGAAGCTCAGAGTTCTACACCCAAATCTACAGGCAGCAGGAAGAGAGTGACACTGGGCTTGGAATAGGCTTGGTGAGACCTTAAAGCCAGCGGTGACCTTATTCCACAAGGCCACACTTCCTAGTCCTTCACTACTCCCAGGTGGCCAGGCATCAAAATCTATGAGTCGGGGAGGGGCATATTTTCATTCAAACCACCAACGCTTTTCTCTGAGAAATGACACCAAGATTATTCTCCATCCAAGATTAGAGGGGAATATAGACTCTTACAGACAGTCCCAAACAGATGAATAAGCAACAGTGCTGGTATTAGCCTGTGGCGACCCCTGACTGTCCGTGCTGGCTGGTTTATGTCAGCTGGACACAAGGTGTAGTCATCTTGGAGGAGAGAACCTCAACTGAGAAAATACCTCAGAAGATCTGGCTGTGGTTTTCCTAATTAGTGATCGTGGGGGAGGGTCCAGCCCATGGTGGGTGGTGCCATCCCTGGGCTAGTGTCCTGGGGTCTATAAGAAAGCCCTGCTTGAGTTTCTGTCCCGACTTCCCTCAGTGATGAACAGTAATGTGCCAAACTAACCCTTTCCTCCCCACGCTGCTTTGCTCATGGTGTTCTGTCACAGCATTAGTGACCCTAAGTCACTGTTCCTTATGAAGCAGTCAGGTTGCAGTGAAGGGCGCATCATATTTGTTCCTGTCCTTGGCTGTCATGTGAGTCCAGAACACTGGGAAGAGTAAGGAAGCCATACCCTAGTCATATGCTGAGAAATGTTGGCAATTACATTCTTACTTAGTTATAGTAAGATATGCAGAATGTATATTAGCCCCATCAACTTTAAACACATAGGTCAGAGGTGCTGAGACATCGTGCCATTAATACCATCACCCATCTCAGAATGCATTCCTTATCAAACCCACTACATCCAATAAATGATGTCTCCTGTCCCCATTCAGCCCAGCCATGGCATCTCCGTTCTTGTTTCTGGCTCTATAATATGAGCTCTCTAGGAAGTTTCTGTAATAGACACGGGGTCCTTGGCTTTAGTGACTTGTTCATTCTTCTTCCCATGATGTCCTCAAAGTTCATTCACATTGTAATAAGTGTCAAACCTTTTTTTTTTTTTTTTTTTTTTTGAGACAGGGTTTCACTGTGCAGCTCTGGTTGGTGGAACAGACTGTTCTCGAACTTAGAAAGATCCTCCTAATTCTCAAGTTCTGGGATTGAAGGCATGCCCCACCATACCCTGGTCTAGAATTTATTCATTTTTAAAGGTTGAGTAATATTCCCATAGAAGCACAGCACTTTTCTTATCCAATTACCCATTAGCAGACTCTGATTGGATTCTACCTTTGGGTGTTGTGAATAATTCATTGTGCACACGCATGTGCAAATATATCTTTTAGCCTAGCTTTCAGTTTGCTTTTTTCCTATTTACAGTTTGGGGCATGGAACCCAGGGCCTGTGTGTTCTACCTCCAAACTACATCCAGAGTCCTGCTTTTAATTCTTTTGAATATGTACCCAAAAGTGGGTTTCTGGTCTGTATTCATTCTATTTCATTAAAAGAGAGAGACAGGGTATTTAGCCCAGGTTAACCTCCAACTCAATATGTAGCTAAGGATGACCCCGAATTTCTTCTGATCCTTCTGTCTCTACCTCCCAAGTACTGAGATTACAGACATGGACCACCTCGTCTGACTTGCATTGTGCTGGGATGGAACTCAGGCACCGAATACAAGGCCAGCTCAACCTGTTGTGCTTTTTAGAGCTACGAGCAGTCATGGTACTCCACTCCCAGAGCACAAGATTTGGACTCGCTCAACATTCTGTCTCAACACTTGCTGTTTTCTGTTTTGCTGACCCTGCCTGTGCCAGTG
Organism: Phyllotis vaccarum; assembly: GCA_033318265.1. Classification (NCBI taxonomy): domain Eukaryota; kingdom Metazoa; phylum Chordata; class Mammalia; order Rodentia; family Cricetidae; genus Phyllotis; species Phyllotis vaccarum. The sequence continues at coordinate 183,365,146 of JARWLC010000002.1, forward strand.
GGTGAGAGGTGGTTTTGTTCTGTTTTGCTTTCTCTTAGATAACTTAGAATTTCCACAGAAACACACAGCTGCCTCCCCTTGAAGGGTATCTGACAGATGAGCACATTCATATCTCTCCCACACCAAAGGTTTGGTGCCCTGGAAAGTTCTTCCTCACCCTTTCCCATCAGTCTATCCCCACCCACCTCCAGGATTCTGTCACATGGAAGAGAGGTGCTTGTCCTTGCCCTCAAAGCTCTCCAAAATGAGGATAGGAAGAAAGGGGTTTGGTGGACTAGCACCCACCCCCCATGCCAGCTTCCTCAAGTGGAAAGCAGAGGGTCCACATCTACAAACATGTTTCTAACATGGCATTTCTCTCTACAGCACTTCCCCCCCCCCAAGGCCTGCTATGTTGCTTTTGGGGGACCTAGACAGGATGCAGTGTCCTCTGCTCCATGACAGCTGGATGGTATCAGGCCAGGTGCTTCCGTGAGGTTGACCCAGCCGTGCTGGGGGAGTATTCCCAAGCCCAGTTTGGCTGCAGCAGCTGGAGTTTTAATTGCTGTGCTGGCCTGTACTCAGCCTCCTGTCACAACCCCAGCTACCACATGATGCTCTAGCCTCAGAATCAATGTGCAGTTAGGAACATGCTACCCTCTATTGAAGAACCTGAAAGCTGCATCCCCCACACCCAGATTGAGGCCATGTGGTGAAGAGTGGGCAGTACCGTGGGGGTGATTTTCACCTCCCTTTGGGCTTGGATACTGAGTAACAGCAGTTTGTGCCAGCACCAATGCTTTGTGTTTCCATATAATCCAGCTTTCTCTGGCTAGCATGTGACACGGGGTGCTGAGCAGACCAGACAACAGAGAAAAGACAACATAGTACGCAAGCATTTGCAGAAGGACAGGGGCAGAGAAGCGCCTCTTTAGGGTGTAAGGCATCTCTCCTAGGAAAGCACACCCACAAGTGAGTGGGACCTAAGCAATGGCAGTATCAGTGAGGACACTGCCCAGACAGCCAGTCACCAGGTTGGATCAATTCTGCCACATTCCTCCTTTGAGCCAGAAGAGAGCTCTGGAGATGTCTCCTGCCTTTGCCTCCCGAGTGCTGGGATTGAAGGAGGGCAGCACCATGCCCCATGGTCTTAAGCATTTTAAGTATGTAAATTCATCAGTAAGCCAGCAACCCCCAGACTCCCCCATCTCGTGTTGAGAGTAGGCACCTCTCGGAGAATGAAAGGGAAAGAGACCAGCAGTGCTTCCTTTAAAAACAGTTGCTGGAAGCCCTGTCCTGGTCATTTCTGACATTTTTTCAGCAACCACCCTGCCTCCACACATGTACCATAGCAGTCTCCCTGAGCCAGGGAGGCGCTGTGAGCCTCTGAGTCCTAGAATAGTGCTCAGGCCCTGTCTCAGAACAGCACCTGTTGCTGAGGGCTGTGCCCTCCCCGAGTGCTAGCAGAGCATCCCTGCCATATCCTTACCTTTGATCCTTACCACACAAGAGCTTTTACTTGTTCATCATTGTGGGGCATATGATCTGTTCAGGGTGGGTGTGAGGGATTTTGAGACCTGTCTTCAAAGGTAGTAGCAAGCCAGGTGATGCGGTTCATGCCTTTAAGTCTAGCATTTGGGAGGCAGAGACAAGTGGATCTCTGTGAATTTGAGGCTAGCCTGGTCTACATAGAGAGTTCTAGCCAGAGCTACATAATGAGGTCCTGTCTCAAAAAAGTGGGAGGAACATGGACTGGAGCTGGAGAGATGGCTCAGTGGTTATGACTAGTGGCTACTCTTGCAAAGGACCTGGGTTTGACCCTTAGCACCCACATCTGGCAGGTCACAACTCTCTTTAACTCTATTTCCAGGGGATCTGACACCTCTGGTGTCCATAGGCTCCATATGCACACACTCCGTGTAGGTGCACACATACACACACACAATTTAAAACTACATGTTTGGCTGGAATCTCCAACTCACCCCTGTGAAAGCTCCATTTCCCTCTCAGCAAACCCTGTCTCTCAGAGAATCTCCAACGAAGAAGAATAGCCAAAATGCCCAGTTCCACATTCTTGGTGGTTCTTCCCCTGAAGTTGCCAGTGGCCCAATCGCTACCTAAAGTGTTAGAATTGGGCACAAACCCAGGTTAAGGAGTCACCCCTCACTAACAGGGTATTTAAGCTCCCTCCTTTAGTTTGTGTTTCTTCTCCAGCTCCTCTGGGAACTGGAGGACTCACCCACAAGTGGCTTCTACTTTTCCAGTTCAGCTTGATAATTCATTATCTCATTTTACAGAAAACGTATTAGCTAGATAGATAAATAGGCATGTAGATAGATAGGTAGATAGATAGATAGATAGATAGATAGATAGATGATAGATAGGTAGATAGATAGATAGATAGATAGATGATAGATAGGTAGATAGATGATAGATAGATAGATGATAGGTAGATAGATAGATGATAGATAGATAGATAGGTAGATAGATAGATAGATAGATAGGTAGATAGATAGATAGATAGATAGATAGATAGATAGATAGATAGATAGATAGGACAGGACAGACAGACATAGTATCAACACTTTCCTTCTGCAGTTTCCCATCATTTCCAGGAAACAAGAAGGAACCCTGCAGTTAGTGTGGTCATCCATGGGGTAATAGGGAAAGGCTAGTTCAGGTTCCCTCTCCTCTATTTCCTGGAGTCCTAGCTGGGCTCATCCTGTGGGTCTTGGGTGTTTGCCGAGCACCAGGTTTCTCTCTAACCCACAATGGCTCCTCTATCAGGATACCCACGTCTTTGCTCTCCCTCTCTGTTGCTCCCTGACCATCCCTTTCTCTCATGTCCTCTTCTCACCTCCCCTTCCTCTCCCTCCAACCTTTGAGATCACATTTTTTCAGAAATTCTCTATTTCCCTTTTGTGGGGGTGGGGAGAATCTATGGATGTCTCTCTTACCTTTCCTCTTACCTAGCTACTGGGGGAGGTGTGGTTTGTAGCTTGGCTATTCGCATTATGCCTAAAATCTCCTTATGAGTGATTACACACCATGTCTGTCTTTCTGGGTCTGTGTTACCTTACTTAGGATGATAATCTCCAGATCCATCCATTTGCCTGCAAATTTCAGGATGTCTTTTTTTTTTTTTTTTTTTTTTTGTACTTCATTGTGCAAATGTACCACAATTTTTTAATCCATTCTTCAGTTAAGGGGCATCTAGGCTATTTCCAGGTTCTGGCTATTATGGATAATGCTGCTATGAACATAGTTGAGCTAATGCTTTTGGGGTAAGAATGTACACCCTTTGGGAATATGCCCAAAAGTGGTATCGGTGGATCATTGGGGAGACTGATTCCTAGTTTTCTGAGGAAACGCCATACCGATTTCCAAAGTGGCTGTACAAAATTGCCATTCTAAAACCTTCATCCAGCAGCTGATGGAGGCAGATGCAGAGATCCATAGCTAAGCACCTGACTACTGGTCCAGCTGGAGAGAGGGAGGGATCAGGATCACAGTGAGGAGACCCAGGGAGTAAGCTGTCCCATGCTGTTGGGAGCTCACAGACTCTAAAATAACAGCTGATGAAACTCCATGGGATGGATCTGGACTGCCCAAATGTAGATGACAGTCAAAGGCACGGGCAGATTATGGAGCCTCTTGCAATTGGACCAGAGTCTATCCTGGGTCCATGAACTGGCTCCTTGAAGCCCATGCTTAGCAGGAAAACACCTTTCTCATCCTTGATACGTGGGTGAGGGACTTGGCCCTACCTCAGTTGGATATGCCAGACTGAGTTGACTCACCTTAGGGTTTCTCGCTTTCTCTGAGAGGTGAAGGGGAGGTGAAAGTTGAGGGGAGAGGCTGGGGTGGACTGGGAGAAGGGAACAGAAGGGGGTGTGGGAAAAATTAGAAAAAAACAAAATTAAAATAAAATAAAATTTAAAAAACTAAAAAGAAGAAGGAGCAAGAGGAGGAAGGGGGGAGCAGGAGGAAGAGGAGGAGAGGGGAGGAGGAGGAGAAGGAGGAGGAGGTACAGGAGGAGGAGGGGAGGAGGAGGAACAGGAGGAGGAGCAGTGAGAGGAGGAAGAGGAGGGATGGAAGAGATGGGGGGAAGAGGAGGAGGGGGAGGAGGAGGGGGAGGAGGAGGGGGAAGAGGAGGAGGGGGAGGAGGAGGGGGAAGAGGAGGAGGGGGAGGAGGAGGGGGAGGAGGAGGAGGGGGGAGGAGGAGGGATGGAGGAGATGGGGGGAAGAGGAGGAGGGGGAGAAGGAGGGGGAAGAGGAGGAGGGGGAGGAGGAGGGGGAAGAGGAGGAGGGGGAGGAGGAGGGGGAGGAGGAGGGGGAGGAGGAGGGGGAGGAGGAGGGGGAGGAGGAGGGATGGAGGAGATGGGGGGAAGAGGAGGAGGGGGAGAAGGAGGGGGAGGAGGAGGAGGGGGAGGAGGAGGTACACTGCAGCACTACAGTGGCTTCCGTCTGTTTGGGATCGTGCAGCAATGCATTCTGACTGAGATCTTTCCAAAGCATTCACTGGTTGAATAAGCCACAGTGGCTTTCCCGAATGGATACCATCAGACTCACAGCCCTGCTCCCAGAGTCCACCCCCAACCCTGGAGACCCAGGTTACAAACCTAGCCTCAGGTGCTCCCAGAGGCCCACTCCCTAGCACCACACAAACCTGGAGTGGTAATTCTCTGGAATCAGAAGCGTGACGATCAGGAATTCAAGGTTATCTTTGACAACATAGCAAATTCCAGACCCACCTGGCCAGGGGATTGAAGATGTAGCATCATTGGTTTTTTTTTTTTTTAATTTGTTTGTTTTATATATGTGTTTGTGCATGGATCTGTGTGCACCACATATATGCAGTTACCCAAGGAAGCCAAAAGAGGGTGTCAGGTTCTCTGGAACAGCAGTTGTAGGAGGTTGTGAACCTCTCAATGTGGATGCTGGGAACCAAACCTGGGTTCTCTGAAAGAGGAGCTCTGAGTCTGCACCGCCTTGGGAGGTCTGCAAGTGAGGAAAAGTAGGCTTGAGGCAGTCATGGGAATGTGGAGCAAGGTTGAGCCTGACCCCACATCATCCACCTTGGCTAAGGAGGGCAGAGGGCTCTCTGGGCCTGCTCCAAATGCCCCTCTTTACACTTTCCTCTGCCACTGTCACCCACTCACTCACTTTCTCATCTATCCTTCCCCACTCACCACCCATGCACCTATCCACTCACCCCACTCACCACCAATCACCCATGCACCTATCCACTCGCCTTACACACCACCCATACACCTATCCACTCGCCTCACTCACCACCAATCAACCATGCACCTATCCACTCACCTCACTCACCACCCATACACCTATCCACTCGCCTCACTCACCACCAATCAACCATGCACCTATCCACTCACCCCACTCACCACCAATCACCCATGCACCTATCCACTCGCCTTACACACCACCCATGCACCTATCCATTCGCCTCACTCACCACCAATCAACCATGCACCTATCCACTCACCCCACTCACCACCCATGCACCTATCCATTCGCCTCACTCACCACCAATCAACCATGCACCTATCCACTCACCTCACTCACCACCCATACACCTATCCACTCGCCTCACTCACCACCAATCAACCATGCACCTATCCACTCAACTTACTCACCACCCATACACCTATCCACTCGCCTCACTCTCTACCAATCAACCATGCACCTATCCACTCACTCCACTCACCACCAATCAACCATGCACCTATCCACTCACCTCACTCACCACCCATACACCTATCCACTCGCCTCACTCTCCACCAATCAACCATGCACCTATCCACTCACTCCACTCACCACCAATCAACCATGCACCTATCCACTCACCTCACTCACCACCCATACACCTATCCACTCGCCTCACTCACCACCAATCAACCATGCACCTATCCACTCACCTCACTCACCACTCATGCACCCATGCACCTATCCACTCACCCCACTCACCACCCATGCACCTATCCACTTACCTTACTCACCACCCATGCACCTATCCACTTACCTTACTCACCACCAATCAACCATGCACCTATCCACTCGCCCCACTCACCACCAATCAACCATGCACCTATCCACTCGCCTCACTCACCACCCATACACCTATCCACTCGCCTCACTCTCCACCAATCAACCATGCACCTATCCACTCGCCTCACTCACCACCAATCAACCATGCACCTATCCACTCGCCTCACTCACCACTCATGCACCCATGCACCTATCCACTCATCCCACTCACCACCCATGCACCTATCCACTTACCTTACTCACCACCCGTGCACCTATCCACTCACCCCACTCACCACCCATGCACCTATCCACTCACCTCACTCACCACCCATGCACCTATCCACTCACCTCACTCACCACCCACGCACCTATCCACTCACCTCACTCACCACCCACGCACCTATCCACTCACCTCACTCACCACCAATCACCCATGCAGGCCTCCATCCGTCTCCACTTATCCACACACCTATCTACCCATGTACGTATGTATCTAAGCTACATACATGTGTGTGTGCCATCATTCATTCCCACCCCCCCCCCTCAGCAGTGCCTGCAGGTCCACTTCATAAGTCTAGCACATTCAATATCTATGTATGTCTCTCTGGTTCATTTATATTTTATGTTAGTTTTCCCATTGCACAGATCCCAGGGTAGGGAAAACTTGAGGAAAGGTCAGCCCTGGGCTGGACCACTGTCTAATATGTCAATGGTCAGATAAGAGGTCCCAGGAGAGAAGCACAGAACAGCTTCTCAACACTCCAACATGTTCTGCAGCTATAGAAATGAGCTTGCTGAGTCCCTCTGTGTGACTGCTTTTCAGCCAGGCTGCCCCAGATCACCTCCCCTCAGCAGTCAGCTGCTTCCACATCTCTGTCATCCATTCTGTTTCCACTCTGCAATCTGCCAGCTCTTCTGTGGTCTTTTCTCGTTGCCTTGCAGAAGTCCTTTGACTGTCCTAGGTTCCGAGGCGCTGTTGACTCCATCCCCTGCATGTTTCCAGGCTGTGACTCCTCCTTTCTTTAGAGTATATGATTTCCTTTCTTTTTGCATGCTGTGGAATAAAACAGAGCTTTAAAATTGGAGGTAAGTGTCTACCATAAGCTGTCTTAGTCAACAGTACAGCGTGATCAGAGTGATCAGACACTTGGTCTTGCTCTTCTTTCTAGTGCCTCTGGGGTCTTTAAGCCTCATACAATCTTTTTCCTTTTTTAAAAACTTTCATGAAAAGCACCTTACATACCAATTCTCTCTCTCTCTCTCTCTCTCTCTCTCTCTCTCTCTCTCTCTCTCTCTCTCTCTGTGTGTGTGTGTGTGTGTGTGTGTGTGTGTGTGTGTGTGTGTGCACGTTGTTTTGGATTGTTTGTTTTTTGCATATATTTAATTTTTTGTGTGTGATTTTATTTTTGCTTTTTGTTTTTTCCAGACAGGGTTTCCTCTGTGTAACCCTAGCTGTTCTGAAACTCACTCTATAGACCAGGATGGACTTGACTCAGAGATCTGCCTGACTCTGCCTTCTAAGTGCTGGGATTAAAGGTATGAGCCACCACTACCTGGCCCCTACCTTTGTGTTTTTGTAGGGTATTTTGTTTGTTTGTTTTTTAAAAGAGAGAAGGAATGGGTATACAGTTGGGTGGGCGGGGAGAGAAGAGCATGATTAGAATATACTGTATGCAAAGAATTTTTCAATTAAAAATTAATTTTAAAAAAGAGGTTCTATCAGCCCTCCACACTACAGCTTCTGTGCCTATAGGTTCAGCTAATGCTGGATTCCAAACCTGCAATGAGCTCTTGCCAGTGCTGAGCAAGTTAAGCAATCCCTGCACCAAAACCTTAGCAATACAAGCCAGCACCAGTTGGTGTACAAAGGCTTCTTCATCTGCCCCTGGTGCTATCCGGAGGCGCCATTCAGGAGGACAGAGCACTTGGGAGAAAGTCAGATCATGAAGGGCCTGCCTTTGCTGAGAATATTGTGACACCCCCATGTACCCCCACTCTCCTGCCCCTGAGCTTCCCAGCTGCAATGGGATGAGCAGTTTTCTCAGCAAAGCCTCCACAGTGACATCTGAGCCATGCCTAGCCTAAAGCAACACAGACAAATGACCATGGTTTTAAACTATAAGCCCAAACACACCTTCCATCTTTCTCAAGGTCACAGAAAGGTGACCAGCTCAGACATCATTCCTTACTAGGCTTTTATTTTTTCTTGTTCCATATACTCAGAGGGAGGCAGGTGCTCAGTGTCTCATCCAGGACCATCCTTCCATGTGATCACACCAGCAGCATCTTAATGGTGGCTGGCATGTCTAGACAACCAGCCCAGACTGTTGGGGAGCACATGAAATGGTCATTGCACGTTTGGTGTGGGCATGTCCCAGCCTCAGCATGAGCAGTCATTGTAAGGAACAGCTCCCAAACTGCCCGTGGCTGTGGCTTGTTTCTCTGCATTCCTGCAGAGATTCAATATCATTTCTGGCAGTGTCGTTTTACCTAAATACCAGAAAATAAGGAGAGACAGACTTGTCTACCCTAGATACTGCTCGTATGTGTTGTGTTGAAGTGTGATCTAAATTAGACTTATTAATAAAAACCTAGAGTCAGATATTAGGGTGAAAGCTGAAAGATCAGAGAAGCAGAGCAACCAGTCTCTAGAGACTTCTTACCTGTAGGAATCCTCAGACCAAATGGGAGGAGAGCCTGTCTTCACCTGCCTTATATTCCCGTCTCCACCTCCCTAGTGCATCATCATCATCACCCCAGCTGTTTCTTTTAGTTTGCTTCAATCTTGTGTAGCCCAGGGTGGCCTTGAACTCCTGATCTTCATGCTTCCTCCTTCCAAGTGCTGGGATCAAAGGTGAGTGCCACCACCACCTGGCCTCTGTGGTTAACTCGTGGCTAGCTCTGACCCCTGACTTCCAGGCACAAACAAAATATCATACATTATGTCCTTTGAGAATATATGTAGCCACTAAGTGGGTTTGATTTTTCTTACTGTAGTTAAAATGTATGATATAATACAAGCGACCGTCCTGAGGTTTGAGCACAAGCTCCGTGGAACTGAATCTATGTAACGGCACCGTATGAGCTAGAGCTCTGGGGTAGGGACTTGCAGACCATCTTGCGGGTCTGAACCTCGCAGAGCCCATTTAACAATTCTCCTTTGCCCTTTCCTGCACCTTCTGGAAGCTACCACCCTGCTTTCTGTTGCTAATTTGAATGTAATTGGCTCCCACAGTTTCATAGGGAGTGGCACTCTTATAAGATATGACTTTGTTGGAGTGGGTATGGCTTTGCTGGAGGAAATGTGTCACTGTGGGAGTGGGCTTTGAGGTTTCCTGTGCTCAGGATACTGCCCAGTATTTCAGTGGACTTTCTGTTGCCTGCAAGATGCACCATGTCTGCCTGCACATTGTCATGTTCCCCACGATGATGGTAATGAATTGAACCTCTGAAATGCAAGCCACCCCAAATTAGATGTTTTTCTTTATAAGCATTGTGGAGGTCATGGTGTCTCTTCACAACAATAGAAACCCTAGCTAATTTATATGGCTATGACTAATTTAGGCATATAAGATGAATCATGTATTGTGCAAATTTCATGAATAGTAGTTCAATTGGCATAATGCCCTCAAGGGTCATCCTTATTGTAGCACAAGTCTAAATTTATTTGAGGCTGAATGTAACAATAAGGTTTCTTGGTCCCGGATGGCCAGAGGTCCAGACCCACAGACCTGCAGCCTCAGACCCCTTAGCCACCTGCCACTGATCAGGCCCCCAGAAATGATTCAGATGCTTATATTAAGTTCATGCTGTTTGGCCTATGGCTCAGGCACATTGCTAGCTAGCTCCTTCATCTTAAATCAACCCATTCTCATTAACCTGCCCTGCCACGTGGCCCGTGGCTCACCTGTGTTCCTTACATGCTTCTTCTTGGGCGGCTGGTTCAGTCTGTCTGACTCTGCCCTGCTTCTCCTACCTATGTTGTGATTTCCCCTCCAACTTTTTCTATGGTGCCTGACATGGGCCAAAACAGCTCCTTTATTTAAAGAGTGATATTCACAGCATACAGAGAGACATTCCCACATCAGTTGAATAATATTCTGTTGTATATAATACATTGTGGTCTGCTAGCTCATGTGTGTGTGTGTGTGTGTCTATGCATGTGAGTATATTGCATATGTACATGTATGCGCAGGTACCCATGGAAGTCAGAGGAGGGCATCAGATCCTCTGCAGCTGGAGCTATAAGCAGTTGTGAGTCACTGGGTATGGGTACTGGGACCTGAACTCTGGTCCTCTGGAAGAGCAGTAAGTGCTCTTAAACACTGAAACATTTCTCTAGCTCATTGAACTATTATCAACAATGCTGGAAGAATATGGTGTGCAGAAAGCTTGGAACCTATGTTCATTTCTTTGGGGCATATAGAGAGAAGTGAATTGCTGGACTGTAGGTGATTCTTTGTTTACTCTTTTGTGAGGAACCGCTGTGCCGCCACAGCTGCAGGGTTTTACATCCCACTAACAGCAAAGCCTCTAACCATTTTCCATCCTTGCCAGCACTGCCTGTCTTTACACCATGGTTCTCAATCTGTGGAACACACCCCTCTAGTGTCACATATCAGACACCCTGCATATCAGATTATTTACATTATGATTCTGCACAATTACAGTTATGAAGTAGCAACAGAATAATTTTGTAGTGGGGGGTCACCAAGGCCTGAGGAAGTGTGTTAAAGGGTCACAGCTTTGGGAAAGTTGAGAGCCACAGCTTTAAATGGTAGCCATCCTGGTGGGCGGTTACATCCTAGCATGAGGTGACAGGGCTCCTGTTTCAGTGTCTTTACCCAGAGAGCCATCCATGTAATCCTTGACCAGGTTTTCAGCAGGGTCATCTGTTTTGTATTGCTTAAGTGGTCTGAGTTCTGCACATACCCTGAATTCGAAACCCTTGACAAGGGTATAATTTGAAAATATTTTCCTCAGATTGGACATTGTATTTGCTCTAAGTCCTTTGATTTTGTTTGTTTGGCTTGTCGGTGTGGCAGTTTGAAATGAGAAATGTCCTTCATAGTCTCAGGTTTCTGCACACTTGGTCCTCAGTTGGTGGCTGTTTGGGGCGGTGCAGTCTTGCTGGAGGGAGTGTATCACAGGGGGTGGACTTCGAGGCTTCATAGCCTGGCCTCACTTCCAGCTCACAGTCTCTGCTTCATGTTTGTGGCTAGAGATCTGAGTTCGCAGCTTCCTGCCACTATGCCTCCCATCATGGTGAACTCTGATCCCTCTGAAACTGGAAGCAGGTTGCTTTGCTCATGGTGTTTTGTTACTTTTTAAGAAATGGTTTGAGCTGAACCTCTGTGAGAGGCTCCTGCGTACCCCGGGGATGAATTGTTTATCTGTGATAGTCTCTAATCTTATTTGAACAGAATTTAAAAAAAATTTTCTGGTCTGGAACTCTTGGAAATAGAATTTATCAACATAAATGATCACCAAGTTATTAGTTAAATTTTTGACTTCATGATGGCATGAAAGCAGCAAACATTTAGTACAACCCATATTTCAATATTTATTAATTAATTTTTGGCACACAACAGAGGGTTTTTTTTCAATATGTCTTTTATTGTCTCCCAAAACACCCCAAATCACTTAAATTCAGGATCTTGTTTTTGGAGCTTGGAAACTTAGGTCTTACTCATCAGCCTAGTGCACTGTCGCCTTTTCAGACACAGATACACCATCCAAAAAGTTTCTGATATCCTTGTTTTTAACTGTTGCGGTTTGCTGAATCAGAGCCGCTGAATTTGAAACAAGTTCAATATCATTTCCTTCCAGGATTAATTCTCTGGACTTGAGAGACAGAACAGGCAACACCTGTCCTCATCCGAACTCTGCAGATGTATTTCTCACCCAAGAAGTTTTGCATTTCAACCAAAGATCCATTCTCCTGAATAACGACGTTGATGGGGAGGTGAGCACACACAAACCTCATCTTGTAGCAGAAGCCCAGTGTAACAACCTTAATCATGTTCTGAACATGACTGCAGATGGTTCAGATGGTGGCCAGTTCCTGTTACCCCACCATTTGTCAGCCCGGAGTCTCTTTCCGAGGAGACTCAGCTCTACATTGATATGACTGAAGTCCCTCTGGAGGATTCCTCTGGGCCCTTCACAATGACCATGCGCACCTTCAGAGTGATGGCCGACAGTCTGATTGCTAAGAATGGTCTTCATTCTTACAGTAGATGGGGCAAAGAGAGCTGGAGTTTTATTCAGCAATAAAGAGGAATAAATTATTTACCTGAAACTGGATCACATGTTCTCTTTTATATTCAGAATTTAGAAGAAAAATGAAGAAACCACATGAGATATGAAAGTAGGGAATAGGGTAATGAAGTGGGCTTCACTCGCTGATCTAATAAATAACTGTGTTTTTACACAGTGCATGCATGAGTGTGTGTGTGCGCGCGTGCATGTGTGTGTGCATGAGTGCGTGTGCGTGTGTGTGTATGTGTGTATGTATGAGTGCATGTGTGTGTGTGTGTGTGTGTGTGTGTGTGTGTGTGTGTGTGTGTGTAATACTCTTTTTCAACATTGTGAGCCTCCCAGCATGGTTGTTGAGAATCAAAGATCAGTGCATGCTCTTTAACATCGATCCATCTTTCCAGTCTCTCATTTAATTTGGAAAACAGGGTCTAATGTAGCCCTTGCTGCCTCACACTCTTGAACTTCTAATCCTCATGTCCACCTCTCAAGTGCTAGGATTACAGCTGAGCTTTTCAGTTTTTAACTGTGATCTTTTATTTATGTAGCAATATGCAGCGTGATGCTCTCTGTGGATCTGGGAAGCAACAGGTGAAGCCTTGCTAACAATAGCAACGACCTGAAACAGCAAAAATGTCCCAAATGTGAGCTTTGAGTGACATGGTTTGTTCTCCATAGCACTGACTGCCAACAACCAGACATTGTCAGCCATGCCCCTCCCCCCTGCATGCCACACAGCCTGCTCAAGTCTGTGGCCCGCATCATCTGAGCGAGCTTCATTGAGCAAAGGCCTGGAGATTGAAAGACAGACATATGCAGGTCACTTTTGAAAGAAGAATGTCATTTATTAGAGCTCAGGGAAAACCTTATATATCAGGGTTGCCATTGACTTGAGTAACCCCTGCAGCTCACAAGCAACACCTGACCTTAGCCAGCTTCTTTGTCCTCTGCTAACTTCCTGATTCCTTAATCTCAGCACCTGCTTGCACGTCGTTCTGATAATGGAAACAGATCAATTGGTTCTGGCAAACACTGCAGGCCACTAAATAGTGCTACGTCCTAGGGGCTGCAGGCTGACCTCCACACAAGTCCTCACCCACCCAGAGTATCCAAGAGACAGACAGTCCCAGAGATTGTTCCCACTTTAAATGGAGCCACGTGGCAACCCAAAATGCTGTTTAAACTACCTGCATGTGGTGGTGGCACTGTGGCCTGTCCCTAGACTGTGGACTGCAGTTTCAGGTATATGCCTATAACCCTGGTACCTGGGAAACACAGTGAGGATGATTGTGACTTTAAGGCCAGCCCAGCATGCATAGCACGATCACATGTGAAGGAAGAAAGGGGGCGGGAGGGGAATAATTTTGAGAGACCACAGTCATATAACTTCCATTATCGTATACTATTACCACTTTCTAGTTTCCTACTGGCTACTGTTGTTAGATTTTACTGCATTCAATTTCTAAATTAAACTTTGTCACAACATGAATAAGAAGCAGTCTCTAAAGGGCCCTGTGCCATCTGAGGCTGCAGTATTTCCCTGACAGAGCAGGGAGTCCTGTGCTTCTTCTTTCCTCCCATAATAGCAAGAGAAGACAGGGTGGGGCCGCGGCCCTTTGCAGATGCTCCCACTCATGACTGAAATCTGAACCCTGCCAAGGCATTTGGTGCTGAACATTCTTGCATCTTGCATTTACCTACCCGTTCTAACCACTGAGGCAGCAAGCACCACCTGGTTTGAAATATAATACACATACCCTTCTAATAATACATTTGGCAGCCTAAGACCCTTACCTGCACATACTATGCACATGTACCCTACTCCAACCAATACATCTAGAAATGTTAGCAACCTAGAGCCTCACATGCATTGAACTGCATACATACCCAACTCCAGGCAGGTTATTCTGCTCTTCCCTTTCCACTCAGCCCCACACAAACCTGAAACCCTTGAGCACCCTGACTCACTGTGCATTGTGCTATCGTCTTGGCAGTGTTCTCTTCCTAACCTATGCTATTGCTTTGCTTTGGATAAAGTATTCTTGCTCCTTTGCAACCTGCGTGACTCTTAACTTCACTCTTGGATAAGATGCCAAGAACCTGGAAACAGCAGGCCCAGGCACAGGAGGTCTCTCTGGTTCTTCCCCTTCCCACCCAGCTCCACACAAACCTCCACTCTGGGTCCCAAGAAGGCTCATTGCTAGGCCATCCTTGAAGACAGCACTGTAACCCCAGGGCCACCTAGCATTGATACTGGCACACTGGAGGAGGAGAGGGGCCCTGAACCAAGCCCTGTATTGTTTTCCCAGTCCCCATCCATGGTCTTCCCACACCAGACCTCCTCTGGGAGCAGGAAGTTTCCCACTTCAAATATAGCTCCTCTGCACACCACCCCTCACTATAATCTATGTGTTAATGGGCCAGATTCCCAGTAGGGCAGTTTGTACACAAGTGACCCAGTTGAAAGGAATTACACATTAACCTGGTACGGTGGCTCATGCCTGCTAACAACACCCTCCAAATGCAGGAGACTGAGGCAAGAAGAGTGGACATGAATTCCAAGCTACCTGGATTGCCGCCCAGTGAGGCCCTATCCCTGAAAGAGAATACAAAGGACAAAGAAATAGAAAGAGAGATTTTAAGGCCTGCAGAGTTATAGCCCGTCTCAACAAGATAAAGTCATGTGGCACATGTCTAGATTCCCAGCACTCCGGAAGCTGAGGCATAAGGATCAAAACCCCAAGGCCAGCCTGGGCTACAAGACAGACCTCGTCTCAAGTTCTGAGGGTGGGCCATCGTGATAGCAGTAGTTGTGAATAATACAGCCAATGTGCTTATAAAAGATGAAATCCCCTCACACAGAGGAGAGGTGCCCCTACCCAGACCTCAGGAGCAACCCCAGGCTTCCAGCCTGCAGAACTGGCAGTCAGTCACACTTGCACTTCAGGTTATGACTATCTTGGAAGCTAATGTCCACCCCAGTCTACCTTCTTTCTCCAGATATGAGCACATGAGTCATTCCTAACCTCATTAGCAGTATGTCACTGTCATGTGAACGTGAAACTCTGTTGGCAAGTGGTCCTGAGCCTTGAGCTCTGCATCCGGTCGTAAATGGGTGTGTTCCTTGTTAAAATGGCACTTGTAGCCCTCTGTTTCCCGGAGTCCTTGGCAACAGCCCAAATTATATTTGAAATAGGAAAAGGCAAGCTTGGTTTAAAGACCCGGTCTTCACAGGTGTCACCTTGATTTATGAGAAACTGGCATTAAGCAGTCGAATAACAGTGGCCTGCCATTCACCTGTGTGCAGTTGAGAGGCTATAAACCACACATTCATCTCTATTGTGGTGACATGAGCCGACCCCACCCTTCTTCGAAGCAAAGACGTGTCATGTCGTTCCAAATGTCCTTTTGTTAAGTGTGTTAAGTGGGTCCAAAAAATGATCGTGTGTATTATCTTTTCTTAGGAAATTCTTGTATATTATTTTAACTCAAAACATCTTTTATACACAATGACTAATCAGAGATGTAAAAAAATCAAGACTCTGTCAGCCAGCACAGCTGGCCGTCTGCAGCCTTCAGATGTGGTCCTGGAAGCAGGTGGGGGTGCACTGCTCCCCTGAATTCAGGCCAGGCAGCAGTAGCTGCCCTTCAGGCTTCACAAGAAGCCTGCTGGAGGCCATTCCTGTTTTGTCTCCCTGGGATTCAAAGATAATTTCTAAGCTTTCCCCTGACTTTGGTTGAGCCAAGCAATGCAGAACTCCCAAGGAATGACCTCATGAGAGGAGAATTAATATTTGCTTCCTAACTTCCCAGGGGAAGGCTAATCTTTGGAAGCACAGAGCCTCTGGAGGCCAATAAACCTGAGAGCAGAAGAAGGAC
Organism: Phyllotis vaccarum; assembly: GCA_033318265.1. Classification (NCBI taxonomy): domain Eukaryota; kingdom Metazoa; phylum Chordata; class Mammalia; order Rodentia; family Cricetidae; genus Phyllotis; species Phyllotis vaccarum. The sequence goes on from JARWLC010000002.1 coordinate 183,381,313, forward strand.
ATTGTTCCATTGTTGCCCCTGTGAAATGGAGTTTGTTTGTCTTTTTCCCTTCAGGAAAGCTCCGCCTGGGGAGCCCTTACAGATTTCCCTCGCACCCCTGATTCTGGCTTTCCCCCCATTGTTCCCATGGCCTTCTTAATCGCCGCCATCTCAGTCAGGTTCAATGCCAGCCTTGTTTCATGTGCCCCTTCCCGCTCTGCCCCAAGTTCCTATAGAGTTTGTTACCAGCCACAGCGGTGAGCGTGAGGCCAGGGCTGGGGGACAGGAGGCAGCCAGCGTCCAGTCATCTTCCCACCTGTCTGACTGCTTGTCACACATCCTGACCTGATAGCAGCCATGGAAAGCAGAAGCAGGAATGATAGACCTGGTGTTGAGTCAGGGCTGCAGAGAGCATCCCACTAGACCAGAAGTGTAAACCTGTAGGAGCAGTTGGGTAAATTTCCAGCAGAGAGGGTGTTTAGGCAAGTAAGAGGATGGGATGGCTCCTGCGGTGGGCGTTCCCCCCCAAAGCTAGAGGTGCAGCAGGTACAGCTTGCCTGTTGCTGGAGGAGGTGAGAACAGCCCTCCACAAGCCCCAGGCCTTTATCTGCAGGCCTAACAGAAGTGGCCTCCCTTCCTGCTTGTCAAGGCCAGGGAGATTTTAACTCTGAAGTCAAGGATAATGGTTGAGATCATGCCCAGTTCAGAAGCTTAAATCCCAGAAACAGGATAGAGCAGGTGGGCAGGCCCCTCCAAAGACGAGAAGCCCAGAACTCCACACTAAGCCTTCAACCGCCTCTTCTGCTAACACTCCCCGTAAGCTCAGAGCGTCTCTGTGCCTCTTCAGGCCTGCAAACACGGTCTCTGGTGCTTACAGACTGGAAAACAATTTCCTCAGAATCTCATTTCACAGAGAAACTTTTCCTTGTTCCCAATAACCATGGTTGCCAGCCATCCCACTCCCTTCCTCCCTCCCTCCCACCTTTTGTGGGATAATGCTCTCGTACACTGTAAAGATGGAGAGATGAACCAGAAGTAGTAGGGAGGGGTTTGGCAGAGAGTAAAAACGGGCTCTTTTGGAGACTCCAGCTAGCTGCTACCCAACCTCTCTGAGGTAACAGGTTTTCACCTCAGCCTCTGAATCTTGAGGCTTATTTATAAATAAAACAATCGAGATTTCATTAAAGCTACTTTTATCAGCAATGGCAGAGCAGGTGCCTAGGGGAACAGAAGTCCCTCCACACTGTAGCCTGAGAGGCCAGGCTGCCTTCTGAGAAGCAGGCCAGTAACTGTGGAGTCTCGGTTGCTGGCTGAAAGGATCCAAGATTAAGACGAGGCCGCTGTGCCAGAGAGAAAACAACAGGAGAAGTTGCACCTTTGACTCAGAAATGTGGGTGAAGCCAACAGAACTTCAAGGTGGTTTAAAAAGATTGTGCTGGGGGGGGGGGGGGTCAGGAATTCTGGGAAGAAAAAGTACAATCTTGTCTTATGGGGATAATTATGCTGCCTGACTTTTAAGTCTTCACTTAAAGTCAGCCCACCTTCCCAGGATAGGCCTCTGGGCCGGGTGCCTGACAGCTTGAGTCAAGTCTTTAGTATCTTGGAGCACTGGCTTCCACCATGGCCTTCACTGCTGCAGCGTCTGTCCCCACATCTGGCCAACATTCAGCAGCTGTCCATTATCAACATCATGTTTCTTTCCAGGGTCTTGGATCCAGGCAGGCTGAAAATATGAAGTGGAAAATTCCAGAAATGCAGTCATGTTTTATTGATACTGTTCCAAACAATGTGTGTTAATTCCACCAGTTAAGAATAAGACCACTACCACAATCTAAAGCCAAAGTTGAAGCAAGATTTAATTAAATCCTGGCCAGGCCCATCTCTGGTTCCCCAGAAAAATGGCCACAAGTCACATTTTTCAGGGGCTTAAAAAGGCAAAAGCATGGAGCCACCATATTTTCCAATCAGGGCAAGCATACATCCCAATGGAGTTCCTACCTGTGGACCCCCTGCACACATGTAAACAAGCACATCCAATGTAGGTGAGAGCAAACAGGATCGTATTCCTAACTGCAAGGTATGTTTTTCTGGTTTGCTCTTGCATATGATCACATCTCATGGTCTTCTCCAGTCAGCCTCCATTGTCAGCCACAATTTAAAAGACATAGTATTTGTGAGGTCCAAAGTGAGCCCCCAACAATGGCTGTGCTGGACAATGGTCCTAAACTGAAGGGCTGTGACTGGGTAAACAGAAGAATTATTATTGGGTAAACAAATATAATGGAGAGCAGGTATCATTATCTTGACCTAGAGGGGTATAGACCTGGGATTCACCTATGACCATCGAGGCTACAGAACTAGGGGCATAGCTGAAGGGCAGCTTAAAATTGAGGTGCAGAAGTCCATTTTTCTTTCTGTTCGCTCTTGGATGGAGGACCTGACCTGCTGAGCTTCAGCCGTGTGGGCCAGTCCAACCTTAAAGGAACCACACAACTGTTTAATCTTGTATCAGTGAGTCTCCCCCTAAATAAAATATACCCTTCTAACAGTTGCCAGCGATTTGCAGTTATACCTGCCTATTATACAGTAGTCTATATTGGCCTGACTCGGCGCTTACTCCGCCAGACATCCCTCATCACGGAAGCCTAAATTCTGCATTCCTCAGAATCTTGTAAGGTAGTTGTCTGTTTACCAGGAAAACCTTATCTACCACAACAGTCTCAGGCCAGGACATCCAGTTCCCAATGATTCCGACAGCCTGCATCAGTTCAAGGACTCTTGCTTTGCTTTCATATAAAATCGATTTGCTGTTCTCTGCTCTTTAATGCAGGATACTGGCACTTAGATGGTCAGGGGGACTTCAGAGAGCTTCACTTAACAAAAAGGTGAAGGTTCCTAACACGGTCTGGAGCAGGTAATAATTACAGTACAGTTGTTAAAATCTGTGGTAAGAATTGATGTCCCCATCTGGGGAGATGGCTTGGTGGCCTCAGTACAGGGCCCTGAAGTTAGATCCCAGCTCCCACACAAAAGCCAGGCACAGTGCTGCAGATCTATAATCCCAGCAGTTGGGAAGCAGGAACAGGAGGATCCCTGGTGCTTTGTGGACAGCTAGTGTTGGTGGTTTGGTTTTTTGTCTTGTTTTACTTTTGGACTCCTTGCCCCCCGCCCCCAGCTCCCAAATAAAAAACACTAACTTATTCTTTCCAATGACTGCCTGGCCTTAGCTTGGCTAGTTTCTTGCCATCTTTGCTTAAATTATCCCCCATCTTTCACCTCTGGGCTTTTATCTTTCTAAACACCTTTCTTTACTTCTTACCCCATGGCTTGCTGTGTGGCAGGATAGCTGGTTTTGCTCATCAGTCCCCTACCAGATTTCCCTTCCTATTTATTCTCTCTGCCTGCCAGCCCTACCTATCCTTTCCCCTGCCTGGCTACTGGCTGTTCAGCTCTTTATTATGACAATCGGGTGTTTACAAAGTAACACAGCTCCACAGCGTTAAGCAAATGCAACCAAAAAGCATGTTACACATCTTTGCATCATTAAATAAATATTCTGCAGCATAAACAAATGTAACACATCTTAAGCTAATATTCTACAACATTTCCCCCTTTTGTCTCAATAAAATTGAAAGGTTTTAATTTTAACATAATAAAACTATATACAACAAAACCAATGATTAATAATTATTTTACAGTTAGCCAGCTCAAAAACCCAGGGCAAAGGGTTAACTGAGATGCCTATTAACATATCAAAGCAGCCCTACTAACATACCCAAACAATCATTGGCCAGCACTCTCTGCATCTGTGCACAGCTAAACTCTACTCCAAACCTCTCCCTCCCAGGGCCTGGGCTTCTGTTTCCCTTCCCCTAATCCGATCCCTATGTAACTGAACCATTTTTCCCCAACATAATACTTTTCTCGATTATTTGGGGATTTCACACAATGCATCCTGATCACACTCATGCCCTCATGCCCTCTCCCCCACAAAGAGAAAAAATAGAGGAGGAGGAGGAGGAGGAGGAGGAGGAGGAGGAGGAGGAGGAGGAGGAGGGTGTGTTGCCCATATTCTCACTGGAGCATGATCAAACTCTCAATGGCTAACACTTAAAGATAACTGAGTCCTTCCCTACCTCATCCACAGCCAGAAGCTATCAACTGTGAAGAGCTACACTTCTGCATCCCTATCACACTTTGTATGGTCTTTCTTCAATGACTTTCTGTGTAGACAATTTCTTTGGGGAGGGGGCTAAGTTTTTCTCTTTGGGGACTCACCACCCAGCTCCCCCCCAAATACACAAACGTATTCTTACTTATGAATGTCCAGCCTTAGCTTGGCTTGTTTCTAGCCAGCTTTTCTAACATAAATTATCTCGTTTTCTCTTTATGTTTTTCCGCTGTGTTTTTAAATTTTCTTTATTCTATATCTTTCTTTCCTTCTTATTCCACGGGTGGCTGGGTGACTGGTGACTGGGTGGCTGTGTGATTGTGTGGCTGTGTGACTGTGTGGCTGTGTGACTGTGTGTCTGGGGGACTGTATGGCTGTGTGACTGTGTGGCCAGTAACTGTGTGGCTGGATGACTGTGTGACTGGGTGACTGTGTGGCTGTGTAGCTGGGTAACTGTGTGGCTGGGTGACTATGTAGATGAGTGACTGTGTGGCTGTGTGGCTAGGTGGCTGGGTGGCTGGGTGGCAGGATGATTGTATGGCTGTGTGGCTGTGTAGCTTGGTGACTGTGTGGCTATGTGGCTGTGTAGCTGTGTGACTGGGTAACTGGGTGACTTGTTGGCAGTGTGGCTGAATGGCTGGGTGGCTGGGTGGCTGGGTGACTGGTGTCTGTGTGGCTGGGTGGCTGGGTGGCTGGGTGACTGGTGTCTGTGTGGCTGGGTGGCTGGGTGACTGAGTGACTGGGTGGCTGGTGTCTGTGTGGCTGGGTGGCTGGGTGGCTGGGTAACTGGGTGGCTGTGTGGCTGTGTGGTTGTATGACTAGGTGACTGGGTGACTGGGTGGTTGTGTGGCTGGGTGGCTGGGTGGCTGGGTGACTGGTGGCTGTGTGGCTGCATGGCTGGGTGACTGGTGGCTGTGTGGCTGTGTGGCTGGGTGACTGGGTGGCTGTGTGGCTGTGTGGCTGGGTTTCTGGGTGACAGGTTGACTGTGTGGCTGGGTGACTGGGTGGCTGTGTAGCTGTGTGGCTGCCTGGGGGGATATTTTCAAATACAATAAAAAACCTTTGGAGTTATCAGAGGGATCTACCCACAGTCAGTCTAGGAGGTTCTGACAGTGGTAACTCACACCTTTAATCTCAGCACAGGGAATATCCTAGGAGTGATGACCTACATCCTTAATCCAATCTGAGCTCAGGTCATCCTAGTTTACAGAAAAAGTTCCAGGCTCCCAGGCAGGCAGTAGTAGTGCCAGGCCTTTACTGAGTGAAGAGAGTATTTAAGGCAGGCATAGAAAGACAGAGCAGGCAGAAAAAGCCAGGAGGTGTGAGGCTGAGGAAGCTGGAAGACAGCTGGGTGAGATCTGACTGTGGTGTTTATTCTCTCTGATATCTCTGTTTTCCCCAGAGATCTGGCCCTGAGCTTCCTTTATTTGTGCAACACTTGATGTCCAACTTTGGGGCACAAATTCCTCCCCCTCCCTACCCCAAAAACAGCACTTTCCAGCCAGAGCAACATATGGCCAGAGGAGTAATCACCAGCAGACTAGGCTTTCTGTTCTGGGTTAGCCTCCAGCCTTAGGCAGATTAGCCACACATGTTTCCTTTTCACTCTCATCTGGGTAAGTTTTTCAGACAGTGGCCTTTCTCCTGGTGGGTTGTTTCTTGTTTCTTTTTGGACCCCTCCTTGGGCTGCTATCACACTAGGTAGCTGCCCCACTCCACAATCAATTGAATCATAAAAAGACAACAAATTGGTGAGTAAATCAAATTTTTTTAAAGCAGGAATTTCTTTAAAGCAATGGAGGGTTATTAGTATAAATGCAAAGAAAAAAGTCTTTAAAAAGCCTGCTGAGAGAGAACACAAAGATGTTCAAATTCAAACAGAGGAATATTAAGAGGCAACTTCAGCAAGGTCATCTAAAATTAGACAAAAACAGGCAACATTAATATATCCAGTAACCTTTTAGAAAATGAAGAATGATAAAGAGGAAAGAGAAGCTAATTGGGCTCCAGTACAAATGCTGGAATTATGGAGAGTAAAAGAAGCAACTGTAACATATGAGATGCACTTACCATTTGTAAAACAAATGTTGAATTCTTGGTCATGCTGTAAGGGGGTCACCCCTAAAGACTGATCAGCTGCAGTTACAGCTGTTAGAAGTAGAGCCACTTAAACAGTGGAAATCATGGTGGAGGGAGGAGGCTAAAACAATAGAACAAAGAAGTAGGGTCAGAGGCATAGAAGTCTCCCAAGACCAACTTCTTGGGGAGGGAGATTATGCTGATATTGAAAGGCAGTCTTTATACAATAAACATACTCTGGATTTATGTCACGTGACAGCTTTAAATGCCTGGGATCGGATTGAAGAAATAGGAAAAAAAAAACTGAATCATTCACGAAAGTAATTCAAAGCCCAAAATAAACTTTTACAGCCTTTTTGCACAGATTAACTGCAGCAATAAACAGAATGGTACCAGACTCAGAAGCCAGGCTAATAATCATTGAATCACTGGCTTTTGAGAATGCTCATGCACAATATAGAGAAAAAATACTTAGACCTTTAAAAGCACGGTCAGCAACTTTGGAGGATTGGATTCGTGAGACAATTAATCTAGAGTCGTATGACAGTGATGATAACTGGGTAGGAGAGCTTATTTCTAGAGGTATAAGAAAAAGTCAAAACGTTAAATGTTACAATTGTGGAAGGCAAGGTCACATAAAAAGAGATTGTAAACAAGGTGTTCCCAGAAACAGTGCTTTTGTTAGGAATAATCCCAAGAGAATGTCCCTCCCTTCTGGAGTACGCAGAAGGTATGGAAAAAAAAGACACTGGACTAATGAATGCAGATCAACAAGGGACAGACAAGGTAACTTTCTGCCATAGGGAAACACTCCAAGGGGGCTTTCAAAAGCCCCTATATCAAATCCAATCCAATCTTACCCTGCCATTGTGAAGGAAACACATTCCCAGAACAATTTTAAAAAAATTAAAGCCATTTTAAAAAGACATACTACACAGAATGATAGAAAATCTTCAGAAAAAAATTCAGGAAGAATTAAAAGGCAAATATTTTGGCAAGCTTCTATCAATGAACAAAAGCCAAAATTAAAAGTACAAATAAATGATGTTATTATTGAAGGCTTATTGAACACAGGGGCAGATGTATCAATAATTTCACCAGAATCATGGCATCCAAATTGGCACCTTCAGGAGGAAAAGGTTCAGTTTTGGAGTATTGGGTCAATATCCCAGGTAAAACAAGAGTGCAAGATGGCTTGAATGTATAGGACCAGAAGGACAGAGAGGAATATAAAAGCCATACATGGCTGAGATTGCTATAAATTTATGGGGACAAGATTTACTGTAACAGTGGAACACACAGATTAATATTCCTCCAAACACAGAAATAAGCTATTATCTAGCACATGGTTATAGAAAAAAACATTAGAAGGCATTATGAGAAACTGTCACAGGCCATTCAGGTTATAGAGAAACAAGGCAAAACAGTTGCTGATCTTTCAAAAACACCCACAGCATTACTTCTAAAATGGCTAATGCCTATATGGGCTCAACAAAAGAGAAATTGCAGGCCTTATATCAGCTGGTACAGGAGGAGTTAAATGTTCAGCATATAGAAGAATCAACCAGCCATTGGAATTTTCCTGTATTTGTTATTAAGAAGAAATCTGGATAGTGGAAAATGGTAACAGACCTAAGGGCAATAAACAAGGTGATCCAGCCAATGGGCTCTCTACAGTCTGGGATTCCTTTGCCTTCTCTGTTACCTAAAGAATGGCCTATTATAGTTATTGATTTAAAGGACTGTTTTTTTAAAATACCTTTACAAGAACAAGACAAAGAAAATGCACCTTTACAGTGCCCACTTATAATAATTCTCAGCCTGTAAAGAGATACCAGTGGAGGACCCTCCCTCAAGGAATGCTGAATAGCCCTACTCTGTGCCAGTATTTTGTACAAAAGCCAATAGAACAAATATGTAACAAATTCCCACAATCTATAATTTATCATTACATTGATGACATCTTGTTGGCCGATTCAAATATTGATATCTTAGAAAAAAATTTTTGAAGAAGTGAAAAGAATTTTTCCTGCTTGGGAATTACAGATTGTCCCAGAAAAAATACAAAGAGGGGATTCCATTAATTATTTAGGCTATAAAGTAGGCCAAAAAAAATTAGACCCCAAAAGGTATAAATCAGGAGAGATAGATTGAAGACAATGATTTTCAAAGACTATTAGGAGACATTGCCAATTTACGACACATTTTGGAATTAAAAATGATGAAATGGATAATCTGTTCAAAACCTTATATGGTGACAATGACTTGAATAGTCCTAGAGAATTGTCACCTAAAGCTGAGAAAGAATTGGCTTTGGTGGAAAAGAAATTACAGGAGGCACATGTGGACTTTAACTGCATTCTAGTTATCTTGCCCTCTAAGCATTCTCCTACAGGAATTTTAATGGAAAGGGAAAATGTTATATTGGAATGGATATTTCTTCCACATAAACCAAGTAAAAAATTAAAGACACATGTGGAAATGATTTCTGAACTTATTTTTAAACGAAAGTTAAGACTTCATCAATTGACAGGAATGGACCCAGAAGAAATTGTTATACCTTTAACTAATGAAGAAATTGACCAATTATGGGTAGAAAGTGAACCTTGGCAAAGAGCCTGCAGTAATTTTTTGGGAGATATTAACAACAAACATTCTCAAAGCAAAAGAATTGAATTTCTAAAGAAAACTAATTGGATTCTTCGTTGTATTTTATGAGATAAACCAATTTCTGGAGCTCCTACATTTTATACTGATGCAAACAAATCAGGAGGGCAGAAGAAGCCATGGCTCACACTGTTAGTCCCAGCACTTGGGAAGCAGAGGCAAGAGAATCTACGTGAGTTCAAAACCAGCCTGGTCTTCAAAGCAAGTTCCAGGACAGCCATGACTCTGCTACACAGAAAACTCTGTCTTGAAAAAACAAACAAACAAACAAAACTGGAAGAGATGGCTCTGTCCTTTGATATTCCAGACTGTTTTTTTTTTCTCCTCATTGAGATGAACCAGCTTCACAGACTCCTATAGCCAGGACTTGAGACAAGCCATGCACTTTCCTGTTATATAGAGACTGGGCAACAAATGACACAGCTACTTATTTCAGGACTTGACATTTAACAAAACTTTTCTTTTCGGGATCTCCAAAAGATGCTGTCACCCCCAGACAGCAGGAAGTAAATTTAAGAACACAGTGCCCATATTCCCAAGAGGTGGGATGAGTTGTTTTGGTCTTTCAATGGGTTATTGATGATTGTCATTGTTTAGGTTAATTTGTTAAAAATTGTTAATGGTTATGGTTAGAAAAAAGTTTAACAAGAATGACTAGATTCAAGATTTATGTTTAAAAAAATAGAAAGAAAAAGGGGATACAGATATGTAGGATATAAGGAGAGATTATTATATCTTCTTTTAAAAGAATTACTAGCTTTAAATATTTTACATTGGATTGGATTTTTGTATATTGTGTACAAATTATGCATATTGAGATTAATTGTGTTACTGTACAAATATCTCTATGCTTGTTCAAGGTAGTATACTTATTCAGTTCATCTAACATTGTAATACAAGTTGCTAGTCCATGAAAGTTTTTATTACCAACTAATTAGAATATAAAGCAATGCAAGTTAGTTAGACATTACATTCAGACATAGTCATGTTACATATGCTTTCAAGATTAAGCAAATATATTTTAGATGAACAGGTCTTCTTCAAACACTTCAGAGATCCATAGAATATGGCATTCAAAATATTTTAAGAACTTAGACTTTTCTGGACAGTGAGACAGGTCTACTCCTGGCAACACCAATCTACTTCAAGAGAAAAATAGGTATTGAAGAAACTCCATATGGAGTCTATGTAGAGGGATTATGATGTTCCATTGTAAATAGTTGTCCCCACCTATGGGCTTAATAAAAAGTGCTGATTGGCCAAAGGCAGACAGGAAATGTGGGTGGGGCTACCAGACAGAGAAGACTCTAGGAACAGGAAGAACAGAGCAGAATGCCAGAGAGAAGCCAGAAGACACAGGGTACAACTATGCTGCTCTGAGAAAAGGTACCAAGCTGCATGGCTGAACAAGATAAGAGTCATGGATTAGATTAAGGGTAAAGAGTTACCAAGTTATATGCCTGGGCCTTAGACCGATCAGCCTAAAATTATTGTAAGCATCTGTGTGTCTTGTGTGTCTTTGCGGGTCTGTGGGTCTGCGGGCCTAAACTTTGAGGTTAGGCCGGAAAGTCCAAGCAAGAAACCTCATACTACAAAAACTCCATATGGAGTCTACTTTCTTTGTGGCATCAGTTAGCTACTGGACAAGAACCTGTTCTTGTATTGACTGCTTGACAGTATGCTGTTTAAACTGGACATGCAGATTCCCTCATAAAGTGACCTCTGAACTTTGACAGAACAAGTTGAAATGGTCCTTCAGGTTCCTGCTTTTCAGAGAAAACTGTCATATATTCTTCAGGACACAAGGAGAAACGACTGATAAACTATGCCAGAATGGGCAGAGCAGATTTCCTGCTTCACTGAAATGAAAAGAGACTCTGGGCCTGTAGGCTGAAGATGGATGCCCTAACTTTATAAAGGAACATTGGGTGACTGTCCAGGCAGATAGGTGTCATCTCTGTCCTTTCTAGTTTTGGGAAGTTGCTTGCACTTCCTGTTTACTTGGGTAAATATTATTTCCTTCTTGGGTCTCTGAGGTAGATGAAAATGAAATATTTATAGTTTTCTGGTGACAGTTTTAGAAAAGAAACTTTGAAGTTAAAGTGTATAAGTTTAAGAGACATCAAAATAATAGTTTTTAGTTAGTAATACAAGTTAGAAAGAAAGTGAAATTAGGTATAATCCTTTGGACTCATCAAAATAGGGTAATTAATGAAATATTTTCTTTCAATTGTCAATTGTTAATGGACTGGACATTACTCATTTATTGTTTGTCTATATCGTATATAATTATTGTACTGATAGTATATGGTTTTTTATATTAGCTATAACCTTTTTTAAATTTGACTCAAAGGGGGATTGTGGAGATATTTTGTAATATAATAAAAACATTCAGAGATATCAGAGGGATCTGCCCACAGTCAGTCTAGGAAGATCAGACAGTGGTAACTCACACCTTTAATCCCAGCACAGGGAATATCCCAGGAGTGGTGACCTACGCCTTTAATCCAATCTGAGCTTCAGGTCATTTTAGTTTACATAAGGAGTTCCAGGCTCCCAGGCAGGTAGTGGTGGTGCCAGGCCTTAACTGAGCAAAGAAAGTATTTAAGGCAGGCATAGAAAGACAGAGCAGGCAGAAGAAGCCAGGAGTGAGGCTGAGAAAGCTGGAAGACAGCTGGGTGAGATCTGACTGTGGTGTTAATTCTAATATCTCTGCCTTTCTCAGAGATCTGGCCCTGAGTTTCCTTTATTCTTATAACAGCTGTGTGACTGTGTGACTCTGTGGCTGGGTGACTTGTGGCTGTGTGGTTAGGTGACTTGTGGCTGGGTGACTGGGTGTTTGGGTGACTGATGGCTGGGTGGCTGGGTATCTGGTGGCTGGTGGCTGGTGGCTGGGTGACTGGTGGCTAGGTGGCTGAGTGACTGGTGGCTGGTGGCTGGGTGACTGGTGGCTAGGTGGCTGGTGGCTGGTGGCTGGGTATCTGGTGGCTGGTGGCTGAGTGATTGGTGGCTGGTGGCTAGGTGGCTGGGTGGCTGGTGGCTGGTGGCTGGCCCTGGCTTCCTCCTTTCCCCTTTTCTGTCCCAATTTCTCCCCTTGTTATTCTCTCTGCCTGGCAACTTTGGGATGTCTTTCTGTACTCTGTGAACATGCTGCTAATATGTGTTGCTATTATTGGTTAATGAAGAAGCTGTTTGGCCTATTGTAAAACAGCTTACAGCCAGGTGGAAAATCCAAGAGACGGAGGGAGAAGAGAGGTGGGGTCAGAGGAGATAATGCAGTTCACTGGGGAAGCACAGGTAAAGCCACAAGACACGTGATGGTACACAGATTAATAGAAATGGGTTAATTTAAGATGAAAGAGCTATTAGCAAAAAGCCTGAGCCATATACCAAACAGTTTGTAATTAATATAAGCCACTGGGTTATTACTTTATAGGCAGATTTGGGACCTCGGGGACAGAGGAGACAGAGAAAAGCTTCTGTGGACAGCCCCACCTATTCCTCTCCTGCCTCGCTATTGGCTATTCAGGTGTTTTAGACAGCCAAAGTAACAGCTTTACAGAACTAAACAATACAACATAGAAGACTGCAACACATCTTTGCATTATTAAGCAAGTATTCCACAGCATAAACAAATGTAACACATCTTAAGCTGATATTCCACACCAGAGGGATTTGTCACAGATGCCTTCAGTGTCTCTCATTCTCAACCTGGGCCTGTAGCCATCGAGAGCACTGCAACAGAATCTTTCTGGCTCGTAACAGCCAGCAGGAGCATGGACCACAGACCTCACCACGGCCTCAGGCAGCAGCACAGGCTATGCACAGCAACATGGCCTCCAGCCACAACTTAGAGGATACTCACCCAGTTTGGCCAAGCCTGTCTCTTGGCCTCTCGAGGTTAGTGGCCCCTCCCTTGCTTCCCCCTCCTCCTCTCCTCTGAAGGTCTGTTCAATCTGCTGGCCATGTTAGCCCGACTCTGCCCTGTCTGCTCTCCCCTCACATCTACAACACAAATCATCTCCATACCTTAGGAGCTCCCATGTTCTCCTCTTTTTATTTCATTTTGTTTACATTCCCTGTTGAGCTCCAGGTTCAGTGAGAAAATGCTGAGAAGACACCAGACATCAGCTCTGGCCTATACACACACGCGTGCACACACACACCCATGCACACACACACACATGTGCACACACACATGTGTACACACATATACACAGACACACACATATGCACCCCCACACACAGGCACACACCATAAAATGATAGAATAGCATGAGTGTGTCCTCTGAACTTTGAAGAAGAACAAATTTAGTTTCTTCTGTCACACCCCTAGTGAGTGAGGGCCATGGCGCGTAGGGTAAATACCAGCTTAGCCTAAAAAGAAACCAAATAATTTGTCCACAAGGAACAGACGATGTACACAGTGGTCACACTGCCATAGCTTTAGATACCTCCGGAGGTCTTAGAACAGATCCTTTACAGATAAGGGAGGGGTGCAAGACTGAAACAACAGCCTACTGTACTGTGACGAAGCTCACCTAGACCCGTTCTTCCTCCCTCTCTTCCTCCCTTCCTCCCTCTCTCCTTCCTTCCCTTCCCTTTCTCCCGCTTCCCCGTCTCCCATTTGTTTCAGCAGAGCACAAGTAGATTTGTTCAAGCAAGGAAGAACTTCTAGGAGTTGGGAGGGTTTAAAAGAAGACACTTCCTCTTTTTTGGAAATAAGAGTTTTATGTAGCTCAGGCTGGCCTCAAATTCGGTATGTAGCCAAGGATGACCTTGAGCTCCTGATCCTCCTGTCTCTACCTCCTGAGTGTTATTCAGGCATGATAGCTAACAAGGAGGGCCGGAAGAGGGACACATGGATCATCGCCCTGGGAAGGGGGAGTGGATGAGACTTCCTGAGTAAACTGGGCGGGGGGGGGGGGGGAGGGGGGGAGGGGGAATAGAGCGGAGAGGATGGGGATGAGAACATAAAGGAACAGCACAGTCAAGTTGGAACAGCGATAAAGTAGGAGAGTTGGCTCTAGCACTGCTAGCAGTTCCTGTACGTTGCATCTCTTGATGGAGGGAGGCATCATGGAGTCAGGGAGACCCTGGTGGTGCTAGGGAAGTTCCCAGGAATCTACAAGGATGACACCACTTTAGACTACTTTAGCAATAGTGGAGAGGGTGAATTATTTGTAAATTGGTGAAGACCCTGCCATCACAGAACCTTCATTTAGTACCTAGTACCCAATGGAAGCTGATGCAGAGATCCGTGGCCAAGCACCAGGTCAAGCTCCTGGAGTCCAGTGGAAAAGAGGAAAGAGGGATTATTGGAGGGGGGCGAGATTATGAGGAAATCTACAGAGATAACTGGACCAAGCTTATAGGGCTCACAAACTTTAGGATGACGGCTGTAGAACCCACATGGGACTGGCCTAGGCCATCTGCATAGGGGAGACAGTTGTGTAGCTTCATCTGTTTAAGATTCTGATCCCTGGAAGTGGGATCAGGATCTATCCCTGGTTCACAGCCCGCATTTTAGAGCCAATTACCTATGGAGGGATGCCTTGCTTAGTCCTGATACGGGGGAGGGGCTTGGTCCTGTCTCAACTGAATGTACCAGGCTTTGCTGACTCCCCACGGGAGGCCACACCCTTTAGGAGGAGGGGATGGGGATGGGAAGAGTGATAAACAGGGCTCTGTTGTTGGTATGTAAAATGAAAAATATAATAATAAAAAAGATACAACCAAGAACCACCACCCCAGTTCCTAGCATAAAGTTTCAACACACAGCACCACTGTTAGAAAGCTGGTGTTACACCTGGTGTCTCCTTTTTATTCAGGCCCGAAAGCCCAGCCTGTGGATCCCAGGAGCAGCCTGTGTTCAGGGTGGTTCTTCCTGTTATATTATGATTACGCATTTACCTGTGTGGCTGACGGATGCGGATGGATGAAGTGAGGACCCATGCCCCATGTGGGCTCGGTGGGCGGCATGGGAGGAGGCACTTAGACTGAGTCTATGTAGAAAGACTTTACTAAGAGAGAAGAGGGTCAGGGGTTGAGGAGCACACCCTCTGGCAGGGTGGGGAGAAAGGGAGGGTCTAAGGTGGGAATCCTTAAATGGAGCATCATGTCAGAACCAGCTGCAACTACTCATCTCCAGAACTTATCACCTCAAACTGATCTGTTTTGCATCGAGCCCTAACTCCTCACCTGTAACCCACCATTCCATGTCTGTCTCTATAATTTTGACTACTCCCATCAAAGGGGTCACCTAATTATTGTATTCTACAGATGGCAGCATGGTATGCACATGAGTGTGGTCCCCTCAGACACCAAACGTGTTGAGTCCCTTGAAGCTGGAATTATAGGTGATGCTTAGCCACATGGCATGGATGCTGGGAACCAAACTCAGGTTTTCTGCAAGAGCAATTCCCACTTAACTGCTAAGCAATTTCTCCAGCTCCAGAATTTTTTTCTGAAGTTCTCGCTTCCCAGGAGCTACTTTAAAATTGCCACACAGAGGCTTTTATTAATTGTAAATGCTTGGCTAATAGCTCAGGCTTATGACTAGCTCCTCCATTTTAAAACAATCCATATTCCTTATTTATGCTCTGCCACATGTCAGTACCTTCATTAGCATGGCTGGTTCATATTGCTTCTCCACGCCTCCCCCTACTCTGACGGGCCCTTCTTTCTCTCTGTATCCTCATTTTGATCACCCCACTTATACTTTTGGCTTGGCTATTGGCCAATCAGCTTTTATCATCCAATGAGAGTAATACATATTCATACTGTTCAAAAGGATTGTTCCAAAACATTTTTTCCTTTCTATTTTAAATGAAAGATTTTAATCTTAATATAATAAATTTAAATATAACAAAAGGTTATTAACAATATATAATTCATTTGTATGTGGCAAACTTAGAGAAAATATTTAATTATCTATTTTACATGGGGCTAAAGTTTTGTACCTAATTTTTTTCTATTATAACTAAGCAAAACTATAATTATAACTATTTAGTCTTCAGTTCCACCAAAGACCTAAGAAGGGTGAACTGTTACCTAGTGACAGGGATATCAGGCTCCTGGACAATCATCCTAGGTTCTGACAGACTTTGCTGTGAAGCAGGGAACTTTGAAGGACTTCCCTACCTTGTCCTGACAAAGTTCAGTGGTCACCTTTCTTGCCTCCTGCTGGCCCAGACTAGACAGTAACTGTCAGCAATTGAGGCAAGGGCAGTTTCTTTGCCCACATGACTACCTTTTGCCATAAAGAAAGCAAACTATATATGGAGTGTCTTCCATGCCTATCATCCTCTTTGAAAGAGAAGATGTGTCTCACTGTTGATAAAAGTTTAAGTTCTTAAAACATTTTAAATGCCATATTCTGTTGGTCTTTGAAGTGTATGAAGATTACCTATCTTTCTGAAATATATCACTATATGGCCTTGAGAACCTAACTAACATGACTATAAGTTTATTAGATATTATTTTTGAGAAAGGGTCTCTCTATGTGACCTTGGCTAGCCTAGTAGATCAGGCTTGCCTGGAACTAATGGAGCTCTCTCTACCTGTCTCTGATCCCAAAAGCTGAGGTCAAAGGTGAACACTACCACACCTCACTCTGTGGCACACTCTGTTGATTCATTCACTAGGTGGCTTGTGCTTTAGGCTATTGGCTATTGTGGAGAAAAAAATGCCACTATGGGCATAGGGTCCGGTGCCTCTAGGGGTTTGAACAATATCTTGTAAATGTCAGCACAGGCTTTCTACATTCAAGATCTCAGTCACTATGGCTCTGCAAGTTCCTGTTGCCCATGGAGGCTTCCTGGGCCCTGACTGTGAAGCTGCACTAGGGGCTCTTTCCTTGGTGTCATTTAAACCATATAGCTCCACACAGCCAGAAGATCAGAGACCTTCTGGACTGGGCTCCAGGCATTCTATTCTCTTTTTAAATTACTAAATTACTTCTAATTGACAATCTAAAACTGCATACAGATGTTCTCCTGTGTGTTTACAGGTCTGTGTGCCCATGCATGCATCCATATGGAGGTTAAAGGTCAGGCTACATGTTCTTTCCCATTATTCTCCGATTCATTTTGAGTGAGCTAGGGTGCATCACTGAAGCTGGAGCTTACCAGTTAGCAACAGCCTGACTCACCAGTGAGCCCAGAGAGCACTCTGCCTCTGCCTCCCTGACTTCGGACTGTCAGTACTGTCTTTTACTAGTGACTTTTACATGGGTGCTGGGGATGTGAACTTGGGGGCTGCTTGCATGCAAAGGAAGCACTTTATTACTGAGTTATTCCCAGCCCACCCTCTGCATACAACAAGTAAATCTCACCAGCCAATCCTTGCACATCCAATACACTTACCTTTCAGCAGGCATCAAGATTCAGTGGGAAATTGCATTTGGCTGTTTTGAACTAGACAGTATGCCCGCCCACTACAGCCTTCTGTCGCTGGACACTCAGATAGAAGGTGCTCTTGTATGAGACCAGATTTAAAAACTGCTTCAGCAAAGCTAGACTCAAATATCACCATGGATTTAATGCAGAAGGAATAGCCTACCTGACCAGAACCCTGGACTGGCACGGAGACCTCCCCACAGGAGTTTCCCCACACACTACGTGCTTTGGCACCTGGAAGGGGAAGAGGGTGGCTGGGGACACCTGGCACAGGACAGGAGGAAGGGAAGGAAACAGAGACCTCTTCGAGGGGCTTCCCTTTAGGGGCTGTGAACAGCAAAAAGAAATTGCTTGACTTTAGCAGCTTCTTTGAATCTTTCTGGGCCTCCCGCAGCGATGCTCCGACGCCTGATGCTCTACAGAGTGCATACCAATGAAGGGACTGGGTGGGGTGGTCCTCTCCCCTGCGGGGGGGGGGGGGCAGTGAGGACCACTGTCCTAGCCTGATGTCCCTGGGTTTGCAGGACCTGGAGTCCCCAAGGCATAGAACCAGAGCTAAGGCAGTGCAGAGCCTGCCCCGCCTGTGCGGCCTGACAGGTCCTAGCTTTATGGGTGAGCGAGCGCCGCCCTCTAGTGGACAACGCAGGAGCCACACGGCGGCCGGCCGGCTTCTTCTTGGGCGCTGGGTTTTTAAGGAGCCAGCAGAATGAATCATGATTAGTAAAAAGTTGAGCTCTGTCGCCTCCAAAAGTCGCATGGAAATCCTAAATCTTGGTGCCACCGAAGGTGCCATCACCTTTAAGAAGGTATTCAATTCAAACGGTGCCTTGAAAGTAGACAATCAAGCTTGGTGATGGTGGTGGAAGAGGAGGAGGAGGAGGAGGAGGGAGTTGGAGGAGGGTGGGAAGGAAGGTGGGAAGGGGGAAGAGGAAAGAAACAAAGGAAGAAAGCAGGCAATCAATATGACCTGGAAGAAGAGAAGATGGCCCCCCCACACCAGAGGGTCACACAGATAAACGTGGGGCCAACAACAGTGAAAGGCTTCTGGCCACATAACCAAAAAATGAATTGTAAGTCAACTGAGTAGCTAACCAAGTGTTTCTAGCAGCCTCATCCATGTGGCCTGGTGAGACTTCCCTGCACACTTGGTTCTGAGCACACAGTTCTGCACTTCACTGCCCATGCATCCACCCCCACCAACACTGTCACTGAAATGCTTGGGCTCAGTTTCGAGGCTGCAACTACAGAAACTTAATGATTTTATTAGGGGAAAGTGTTTTCCTGCCATCCCTCCCCATCAGTCTTTGGATTGTGTTGTGTTCGAATGTTTTCATCCTGGTGTGGTGATGTTACAGGACAGCAGCTCAGCCTGTAGAACAGGCTAGTTGAGTAGAGGTAAGGGCATGAGCCACCACCCTGTCTCAATGTTCATCACATTACTATGCAGTTTTATGCTTTGCTTTGTTTGAGGCAAAGGTTCTCTGGCTGTCCTTGAACTCACAGAGATCTCCCTGCCTCTGCCTCCCAAGTGCTGGAATTAAAGGCATGTGCCACCACATCTGGCAAGCTTATTTCTCTAATTAAAAAAAAAAAAAAAGTTCTTAACAATCCAAAATGAGCTGAGAGGATTTAGAAAATAATTCTAATAATTTAAAATTCATCTTAGAGATTAATATAAAGTAGATGAGAAGTAACAGGGGAGGGCTCTTTTTTTCTTGCAGGGGTGGCGACCTGCCTCCTAGCCCCACCCAGAGCTTAAGTGCAGACCAGCAGTGCCCAACATCTTCATTTCATGAATCCCAGTGTAAAAGACCCCCCCACCTTTCCCTTCTTCTCCCACATAAAAAAAATTGCAGTGGGCATGGTGGCAAACCTGTAATCCCCAGCTGAGGCAGGAGGATTCCCAGTGTGAGATTAGCCTGATGTGAAAGGACCAGGGTCACTAACACAAGACACACTAAGACCAAGTTCTCAGCACAAGATTTATTTGCCCCGAGGGACAAAGTCAGGGGGTAGGAGACAAGGGAGAAGAGACGGGGACAACGGATGGGGAGGACCTTTCCTCTGAGGGCCAAGGACGCCTCTGGAGAGAGGGGACAGAAGTGGCCCATAGGCAGATTGTAGTTTATAAAGGGTTTTTGTGGGACAGGTTAACTAGGTGAGCTAAGGGGGACTTTTGATAGCTGGGCCTGGGTAGTCAGCCCCAGGGGAAGGAAGTGGCCAAATAAGGGACTAGCCCTGGGTGGCCAGTGTTAGGATGGAATGTGATGATTTCCAGCCAGGAGGAGGGTAATGGCCAAACCTGAAGTGCCACGTTTGCCATGCGCGGACCTGCCAGAGCCCTTCATGATGAATATAGAAAGAACCTGTCTCAAAAAAAATAAAATAAAATCTCAAATTCAGAGAGCTGGTAAGGGTTGTGTCAGATAGCTGTGAACAGAAGTCAGGACAGGAACTCGGGTGGGACCCAGCAGGGGCCACAGGGGGAGCTCTGCTTACAGGCTTGTTCAGTTCACTTTCTTACACCACCCAGGACCACCTACCACACAATACCATCAAGGAAACGCCCTGCAGACATGCCTGAGGGCCAGCAGGCAACTGTTGGGGACTGCAATGGCCCAGCCAGCAGGATGGGAGTTGTGGGTCTGGCAGAGTACACACTGCAATCCTAGCACTTGGGAGGCAGAGGCAAGAGGCTGCCAGGAGTTCAAGGCTCACTGGGCTACACAGCAAATGCCAGAAATGCCAGGCCAGCCATAAAAAAGGAAACTGAGGAACTGATGAGGTAGTTCAGCGGTCAAGTACTGCGCAAGCGTGAGACCCTGAGTTTGGACCCCAGCCCTCGTTCGAAAGCCTGGTATGGCAGCATGGGTCTGTAACCACAGCGGGGAGGAGGACAGTGCTACGATGATTCCAGGCCTCTCGGCCAGCCGGCCAAAACAAGAATTCTAGGATGAGAAACCCTGTCTCGGACAATAAGATACTACAGGACAGAGGACAACAGCCAACCTTGGGTCTCCGCGAGCACAGTCAGAGGTGTGTCACACACACACACACACACACACACACACACACACACACACACACACGAGAGGGGGTTCTTGAGGACACTGTGTGTAATGAAATGGTCCAGCAACAGAAGATAAATGCTGTATGATTCTGTTATCTGAGCCTCTGAAGTGGGCAGGCATCAAGGGGTGGGGGGGCGTGAAATTCCCTCTTCCTAGATGATGGGACAAAGGCCTAGAGGTGGAGGCTGGTGAGTCATCACTGAAGTATTCACTTTCACAGGTGAAGCCGTACAATTATGTTGCTTATTTTGCCACAATTTTAAGAAATTAATTGAAAAGAATTCTGTTCTGTAGGTTTGGTGGTGCCAGCATTCAAGATCACAAGTTCAAGGCCAGCCTGGGCTACATAGCAAGACTGTTTCCGAGCAAATATTATAAGAACTGGGTTCTCTCTTGTCTTGTCCCATAAGCAGATCCTCCGTGGCCTATCCTGCAGTCCGAGCCCCTCAGAAGAAGGTGCTTTAAACATGCACAGAGGCAGAAAATCATCCACAGAGAAAACAGCCAAGCTTCTCTGCCTCCTCTGCCTGGGCCATCTGGCCGTGCTGGTCCTTTCCACTGCGTCAGGGGCCAGTCTCAACCCAGATTCTCACTCTGTCCCTTGTCCTGGCAGCTGTGCTCACACTCTCACCTAGGGGGTGACTCAAGTCTCCCAGTCTCAGAAAGGGACCCTCAGCCACGACCCCACTCAGCTTCCCCACCTTCACCCCCAAGCTCTGGGCCTTTCCCCATTCACACATTGTGTGACCCTCTATGTCATCAACAAGAAATGGCTGTCCACAATAGACACTGTCCTGCTTCTGCCTGTGATCAGCCCGGAGCAGAGCAGCCTTCAAGGTCCCTTTAATTCTGTCTATCTGACTCCCTCCATTACCAATCACAGTACACAAATATTCCACAACAGGCTCCTGGTTCCTCAGATCATGGACAGTGCCAAGAATCCAGACATCTCTCTTCCTTTGTCCTTATGTCTTCCCACAGAGCAAGACATAAGGACCTCCCCTGCTATCCCCGGGCTCCCACCTACAGCTACACCCCTCTATTACCTTTCTAACTACTTTTCACATCTCACATAACAGGAAATCCAAGGCAGGAAGGAAGCTCCTGTAATAAGACTTTTTCTACCCTACCAGCCAGCTCCCAATAATGACACAGAGACTTATTATTCATTATGAAAGCTTGGCCTATAGCTTGGGCTTGTTCCTAACAGTTCTTACAACTTAAACTAACCCATTTCTATTAATCTATGTTTTATCTTGTGGCTTTTATCTGTCCTTAATTCTGTCTGTGTGACTCCCTCCATGTCTGGTTGGCATCTCCTTTTTTATCTGTCATGCCTCGATTATCTCTTCCTACTTCCCCTCTCTGCCTGGAAGTCCTGCCTATGTCTTCTACCCAGCTATTGGCCTTTCAGACCTTTATTAAACCAATCACAGTAATGGATCTTCACACATTGCCCTTTGTCACACACCTTCATTTGATTTTCCTTCTTATCACAAAAGAGCTGCTGCAGCTCCATGTCCAAATCCAAGGATTCTAAGAAGAGGCCAATCTGTCCCTCAGCTCTCTGTTTGGAGGACTTTCCAGCAGACATGGTTAGAAAGAGTTAGGGCAAAGACTGACAGAGAGCATTTCTGGTTGAAGAATAGGTGTCAAGAGAACGTGACAGAAGCTCACGAGAGACATGAGCCCAGATGCACCAGGACATTGGGGCACCCTCACATAGCAGACTCTGTACCCACAGACCTAGTCAGCACAGCCCAGAGCTCATTCCTGTGTGTTCTTGAAGAGCTAAAATGCAGTTTCCATTTCACAGTGGTTTATTCATTCTAAGGACAAGCCCTCCCATGTCCTTGGAACTTTCCCCACAACGCAGGACACACAGTCCTGATCACCAGTCCTGCTGGGCCCTTTCCTACATTATGCACTGGGAGATGGAGTTGTAGCAGCATGGGAGGGTACGACTCCAGCACCGCCTTTATTCTTGAAGAGCTTAAGGTCCAGAGACCCAAGCCAATGGGAACAAATACCACACTGGATGAACAGACATGACAAGAACTTTGAACTTGGTCTGGAAGGGAGATTGTGGGCTGCTCAGATGACCAAAATCACCAAAGTCACCAGGCAGCATGCAGGACAAGAGAGAGTGTGGTATTGCCTGTGTCCAGTGGCATCTTCCTCCTGGGATGCCCGTTCCTGGGTGAGATGCCTAGCACTACAACTAGACAGTATGTTCAGCTGGGGCTAACAAAGGTCACTGCTTAATATTTATTTGTGTGTGTGCGTGTGTGCGCGCGCGCATGTGTCAGAAACCAGAGGACAACCTCAATTGCTTTCTATTTACTGAGGTGGGATCTCTCACTGAACCTGGAGCTTGTAGATCCAGCTGTACTAATTAGCCAGTGAGTCCCAGGGTCCCCATATCTCCCCTCCCCCAGCTCTGGAACTACAGGTTACTGTCTAGACACAGGTCTTGCCTTATATGGCAAGCACTTCACCCAGTGAGCAATTTCCCAGACCCAGAAGTTGCTTTCTAAGGTGGTTTTCCTGAAGTATGACTTGTTTAATCCAAAATGTGATAATTCTATTGGGTCATCCATTCAGGCTAATTCCTGAGCATACCATCACCCCCAAACAGTCCTTGTGCTCCTTGCACCCCACACCCTGTTCTACCTTCACCCCACTTTCCAGCCTCAGAGCACGTGCTCACTGGATCTCCTCAGCAGTGAACAACACCCTGGGGCTGTGAGATAATCTCTTTGTACACTGTGAAGATGTGTCTTTGTTTTAATAAAGAGCTGAATGGCCAGTAAGTAGGCAGGAGAAGATAGGCGGGACTTCCGGAGGAGAAAGAACTCTGGGTAAAAGAGAGGCAGAAACCAGTTAGACACTGAAGAAGCCAAACATACAGAATGGAGAAAAGGTAATGAGCCACATGCCAGAATGGATATCAATAGAAACAGATTAATTTAAGTTATAAGAGCTAGTTGGGAAAAGTTCTACTCTAAGGTTAAGTTTTCATAATTGGTAATAAGTCTCCATGTCATTATTTGTGAGCTGATAGTCCAAAGAAAAGTTCTTACATTTAGAGTTCTAACATGTGGCAAGACACATGGAAGAAAAAGTCACACAGCCAATGTACCTGTTTACTCAGGTAAATATTATGTTATTATATGTACTTCAATATACATATTAAATGTATATTAATCTAAATGTATATTAAAAGTATGATATGTTACCTGAGTAAACAGGAAGCATAGAGCAAGCAATTTATAAAACTATAAAAACGACAGAAATAGCTGGCTGCCTTGACAGTCACCCAAGCTTCCTCTGCAACACTGGTGCATCCATCTTTGGCCTACATGCCTAGAATATCTGACAGACTTTTCTGTAAAGCAGGAACTTTGAAGGACTTTGCCTTGGCAGAGTTTAGCAGTCACTTTATTCTGTGCCCTGCTTGTCCAGTGTGGACAGTTACTGTCAGCAGTTGAAGCAATGTCTTGCCTACTGGCTGACTCTGCCACACTGAAAGAAAATCCCATGTGGAGATTGTTTTTGAAGTAAATTGTTGCTGCCGTGAGCAGATGTGTATCACTCTCAGGAAAAGCCTTGTTATATGTTATGTTATGTTATGTTATGTTATGTTATGTTATGTTAAAGCATAAAAATACTTATGTTAAAACATCTTAAATGTCAAAATTCTCTATCTCTAAAGTGTTTTAAGACCACCTATCTATCTAACATATATCTCTGATGTGGGGTATCTTTCTGTATGCTATGAATTACCATTGGATAATAAAGCAACTGTTTTGGCCAATGACAAAGCTGTTTATAGGCAGGCAGAAAATCCAAGTATAGATAAAGGTGAAGAAGGGCAGAGTCAGTCAGAGATGCTGTGAGAGATACCCAAGGAAGCCAGATGTAAAGAAACACAGGTAAGCCATAAGCCATGTGGCAAAAGATTAATGAATTAGATTAATGAAAATTGGTTAAGTTGAAAGAGCTGCCTGATAATGAGCCTAAGCCATAAGTAAAACAGTTTGTAATTAATATAAGCATTTGTTTGATTATTTGGGGCTAAGAGGAAGTGGAGCTCCAGGTCTGAACCTTGGCACTGGGCTGGGCTGGACAAACCAGAAACTTCTTACTATATATCTGTTTAAGCTTGAAAACATGCCTCATGACTACAAGTCTGATTGTTATAGATAACTAACTACCTATATATATTTATTAGTTATCTTGAACAGTTTGCTTGTTTAGGATAATTAGAACTTTACATTACATTTTAAAGTAAGCTGCACAGGTACAATACTGCAAGTAAAAGTAGAAACATATATATAGTATATGTAACCTAATATATATATACATATATATAGTATATGTAAAACCTCTAATTTGCATCAATATACAAAACTCCATACCAGTGTAAAATATTTGAGATTAATAGTTTTTAGCTTCAAAGTAGGTTTAATAACCTACCCATTTATCCTATTATTTCTATATTCCTTCTTTTTAATTTTTTTAGAAAAAGATCCATGAATCTAAACTCATTTGTTTAATTACCTCATTTATCATGACCAGTATCAATTTGCAACCAACTCTCCAAACAATGACAAACATCCACCAAACAACCAGAAACCACCCCAGGCATTATGTTCTCTAGACTGCCCCATGTGGTCTGGGGGTGACAACATCTTTAGGGGACCCTGAGAAAATTAAGATAATGGTCAAGTCTTGGGAGAGCTAGCTGTATTATTTTCTGTTTAGTCTCCGTATGATGGGAAGGTGTAGATCTTGTCTGAAGTCCTGACTAGGTTAATCTGTGAGGCTGGACCATCCCAGCTAGTAGCTTTAAAGTTGTTCTGAATGCAGAATTTGGGGGAAACTGAAGCAAAGGCATTCTGGGAGGCTGTGCCACTTGGCTACTTGTCTTCATTGGTGTGAAGTCTTTTTGCTCTAAAACAAACTTTAAAACTAATGTCATATCTGCATTAACACAAGTATAGAATGTATGGTGTACACAAGTCAACTGAAGATGATTCTCTGTTCAGTTTGAACAGGTAAAAGATATCTGTCAACTTTATAAGTCCATCTGGAACATGTATCCAAACTGTAATATAAAGCTCTATCCATGTGTATGAAAGGATGGCATATAATAATAAGTCATGAGGACTCTGTAGCAAACAAGATTTATCACGTCTCTTTCAGTCTCAGAGCTGTTCCCATGCAGAGGATCAGCATATGCCTCACCTGTCTTTTAGAATTTCCTGGCTTCCTCCCTCATGTCTGTAGCTAAGTCCCTCATGACCAAATCTGATCTCGATTAACTTTGAAGGAATACATAGCTTTTCATTTCCTGTGGAAACAAAAGCACAACCTCTCACCCAATGCAACACATTTTCCAACTTTTAACAAAGCACCATATAAGGTCCAAACTCCCTGTTATAATATTCCTATCCTTTCTAGGGGTAAAGCAAAGGATAGCCAGACTACAACCCACAGCTCCAGAGAAGCTAGCTAACAAGGAGGACTTTATGAGGGATGCATGGATTGCCCTGGGAAGGGAAAATAGCTGAGATCTTGTAGTATTAAGTTTCTGGCCTGTCCGGCCTGTGGTCCAGACTCGCAGACCCTCAGTTCAACAGAAATATATAGACACTTACATTAATTTTATGCTGATTGACCTAGGGCCCAGGCATATAACTTGATAACTCTTCATTCTTAAACTAACCCATGGTTCTTACCTTGTTCATCCATGCAACTCAGTACCTTTTCTCAGAGAGAGTATCATAGTTGTCCTCTGCATGTGCTGGTGTCTCATTGTGGTGTCTCTCTGGCTTCTCTGCTCTGCTCTTTCTGTTCCCAGAGTTTTCTTAGTCTGGTAGCCCCACCCACACCTCCTGTCTGCTTTCAGCCAAGCAGCATTTTTATTAAACCAATAGGTGGGACAATTATTTACAATGTAACATAATTCCACTATGAGATCTCTGAGTAAACTAGGGGAAAGGGGGGAAAGAGAGGGGAGGGGATGGAAGATGAGAACATGAAAGCACAGAATGTTCCAGCTGTGGGGAGGGACAGAGTGGGAGAGCAATAAAAGAGATCTCTTGATAGAGGGAGACATCAGGAAGTTAGGGAGAAACCCAGTGCTAGAAAAGTTCCCAGGAATCCACAAGGATGACCTTAGCTTAGACTACTAGCAGTAGTGAAGAGGGTGCCTGAGTTGGCCTATGCTGGTAATCAGACTGTGAATACCGTCATCATAGAGCCTTCATCCAGTAACTGATGGAAGCAGATGTAGAGATCCATGGCCAAGTTCCAGGAGTCCAGTCGAAGAGAGGGAGGATGGATTATTTGAGTGTGTGGGGGGAGGGGTGGGGGGGTCAAGACCATGATGGGGAAATCTACAGAGACAACTGAACCGAGCTAGTGGGAACTCACGAACTTTAGACTGATCGCTGCATGGGACTGGACAAGGCCTTCTGCATATGGGGGAGACAGTTGTGTAGCTTAGTCTGTTTGAGAGGCTCCTGGAAGTGTGATCAGGATCTATTCTTGGTGGATGGACTGTCTTTTTTGGAGCCCATTACCTATGGAGGGATGCCTTGTTCAGCCTTGATACAGAGGGGAGGGGCTTGTACCAGGCTTTGCTGACTCCCCATGGGAGGCCTTACCTTTTTGGAGGAGGTAATGGGGGCAGACTGAGGAGGGAAGGCTGGGAGAAGGGGTGAGAGGAGGATCTGTGGTTGGTATGTAAAATGAATTAAAAAATTCTTAAATAGAAAAGGAAAAAATAAAATAATATTTGCTATCCCTATGTGGCTTACTTTTTTTGTTACTTTACTCTTTCTTTAAGACTTTATTGTTTCTAAACTATTTTTTATATAACTGTCTATATCCTTTTTCTTTTATTTGTTCAGTACCTAAGCACCTTTTTAGGTATATTGTATATTTTTATAGGTTTTCTGCATCTGGACCTGGCTTTCAGTGTGTGTGTAGCATTCTTTGACTGCCTGAACCAAGCCTTCAAGAGCCAGTCCATCCACAGTGCAGTTCAGAGCTGACAACTGGCAGCAGCCAGTAGCCACTCCTCCCGCAGCACTGGGAAGCTATGGCTGGCGCCTTGTCCAGAACTTCTTTTAGCTTTCTCAGAGCCTCTGTTTGGATATTTGAGACTCCACGTTAGACACCATTCATAGTAGTACTTTTTCATCAGGACTGCTAGTCCACAAATAATGACATGGAGACTTACTATTAATTATAAAAGCTCAGCCTTAGCTTAGGCTTGTTCCTAACTAAGTCCTATAACTTAACCCACACAATTAATCTTGAGTCACCCACCAGACTTGATAACTCATGTCTGTGCTGCCCATTCTGCTTCCTCTGAGTCTGGCTAACAACCCCTCCTCTCTTCTTCCCAGAGTTCTCTCTGCCCAGAAGTTCCGCCTCTACCTCCTTCCTAGCTATTGGCCACTCAGTTTTTTGTTACACCTAATCACAACAGTTCATCTTCACACAGTGTGCAAATATCTCACAACAATCCCACGGGCAATAAAAAGGAACAATATCCCAATTCACACAAAATGTAGTATTTGTCTTTCTGAGTCTGGCTTTCTTTTTGAACATGATGATTTTGGTTCCATCCATTTCTTGCAAGTAGCATAAGTTAGGTCTTCTTTGTAACTGAAGAGATCTCTGCTGTGAACATACCCAAAGCATTCCTGACGAGGTCGTCAGCTGACAAGAACCTCGGCTCACTCCATGCTTAGCAGTGGTGCTTAGCCCCATGGCTCATCATCAATGTGCAGGCAGTTGTGATGGATCCCTTTGGGCACATGTGCAGAACTGGAACACCTCGCCCAAATCTAGTTGATTCTTTGCTTGCTTGCTTGCTTGTTTTGAGAAAGCTCCACACTGATTCCCACAATCAGTGAAGAAGGATTGCTTTCTCCTCTTGTAGTCAGACTTTTTCTGGCTGGTCCCACAGTCGCTTATGAAGTCAGAAGTTTCTGTCCTGCCAGAAACTCTCAAGTACCTGGCAACTGCTTCCCAAATAATTGACTCAGAAATGAAATATTATAGCAACTGCTGGGCCAGCAGCTCAAACATATTACTATCTAGTTCTTACACTTTAAATTAACCTGTAATACTTATCTGTTCAGTTGTGTGGCTTGGCACCTTTTCTTCAGCGCAGGGTTCTCATCTTCTTTCTGCGTCCGCTGCTCTGCCTTTTCTCTCCCAGAATTCTCCTAGTCTGGTAGCCCCACCTACACTTCCTGCCTGCCTACTGGCTAATCAGCATTTTATTAAACCAATACAAGTGAAAAAAATCTTTACAATGTACAAGAGCATTATTCCACATCCCCTTATCCTCACTAGCATTTATTGATATTATTTTTTTCATGGGTATTTCCAGGCTTGTAATAAACTCCTTCTAACATAGACTCAATATCATTTTTATGTGCATAGATTCATTGGAGAGAACTTCAGTGTATGAGACAAGATATCTCCTCTACTGTTCTGCCTTGTAGGAAGCAGTAGGGCCATACAGACTGTCAGAGACAAGTCTCCTGCTATATAATAAACTAGCAATAAACTTAAAAAAAACGGCATTGCCCAGAGAAGAGGAGCATTATTTAGTCATGGTATAAACATATTAGTTCTAAAATGCTTACCATTCCATGTGTCTCAAAATATTCAGGGGCTGGAGAGGTGGCTTGGCGGTTAAGAGCACTTGCTCTTGCAGAGGACCCAGGTTAAATTCCCAGCACCCACATTGTGGGTCGTGGCCATCTGTGACCCACATTCTAGCAGAGCTAATGTTCTCTTCTGGCCTTCTTGAGAACTGCATGCACATAATTTGCAGACATACATGCAGACAAAGCAGCCATACACATATAAGAAAATAAAGTAGTGATATTTGGGGACAAAAACATGTCTGTGGCACGCTGGAAAATACTCAGGCAAAGCAGAGCTGAGGCAGAGAGCATGTTAATGAGTTTAAGTGTAGCCATTGTGCCCAGTACACAGGTATTGTCTTTACTGTTTGCTCTCCACAGATGAGTTTCATCCCCATGAACTCAACTAATCCCATCGTGGAAAATGCTTAATTCTTTGTGAATAACATTTGTAGCTAAATTAGCATAAAATTCTTATAATTCCAGAAATTAGGAGTCTGAAATCAGAAGAGGTGGAGCTGGAGGCAGGCTGGGCTACACAGCAAAAATCTTTCTCAAAAACAGGGCCAGGAGTATAGCTTAGCATGTGCTGGGTCCTAAGTTTACCCCTTATCAGTCCTGAACACTCACATCTGCCCCAGATGTGCCCTTATTTTTCTTGCTACTGTTCCCTAGACATAGTGTTATCGCTAAGTATATGGCACTTGCATTGCATTCCTAGGGCTGGTGAGATGGCAAGGCTGAGAGCAGTTCCTGGCACCCACATGGCAACTTACAGATGTCTGTAACTCAAATCCCAGAGGATCTGACTCTCTTCTGGCTTCTGTTGGCATCAGGCACAAATGTAGTGCAGACACATGCGCATGAAAAGCATCCACACATTAAAAAAAGAATTAAGTCATCTGGGTCTGAGACGATGCTCAGTCTTACTGAGAAAGCATGGGGACCCGAGTTCAACCCTCAAAGACCATCTGAAACATCCAGGTGTGGTGGGACACCTGTAATCCCAATGCTAGCAAAGCAGGAGAGACAGGTTCTGCGGCTCAGGGCAACCAGCCTCGCCTACTTGTAGAGCTCCAGATCAGTGAGAAACTTAAAAGTAACCACTGGATGCGGTGGCATGTGACTTTAACCCCAGCACTCAGGAGGGAGAGGCAAATGGATCTTTTTGAGTCCACAGCCAGCCTGGTCTACAAAGCAATCTCCAGGACAGCCAGAGCTACATAAGACCCTGTCTCAAAACAAACAATACAACAACCACAAATCAGTGTGGACAACAACTGAAGAAGGACACCTGAGGCTGATCTCTGACCTCCACACACAGGCCTGTACGCTGCACTCACACAGGCATACAACATGATGTAGAGGTGGGTTTTTGAGACAATCTTATATAGCCCAGTTTGCTCTCACACTCACTGTGCAGCTGAGGACGCCTCTGCCCCGCCCCCCCCCCCAAGTACTGACATTACAGTTTCCCAACAGCACATTTGGCTAGAGGACACTTAGAGGTAGTGTAAAGCCCAACTTCTTTTTCTTAATTATTTTAAAAATATCCATTCATTTATTAATTTTATGTATATATGTGCCTGGGTACATGTATATGGCTGTATCTGTGCAGGTTCCCATGAAGTTACAAGCAGTTGTGAGCCACCATGTAGGTGCTGGAAGCCAAACCCAGGTCCTCTACAAGAACAGCAAGCACTGAGCCATGCCTCCACCACCCCCCCTTTAAGAGTTTTTTTTTTTTCTATACAATCACTATTGCATGTGATTGTGGTCATAGTCATGCCATGACATGCATCTGTAGTCAGAAGACAGCTTTCAGGGAGTCAGCTCTCTCTTTCCACTGTGGGTTTCCAGAAATTAACGCAGGCTGTTGGGCTTGCCAGCAAGTACTTTTACACACCGACCTTCTGGTCCCCAAGCTCAGCCTCTTACACTGTGGGTTGCAATCACATATGGGGGGCCATTACTGAATATGGACAATCATGAAAAACTCGGTAGCAGCAAAAAGTTTTTTTTTTCTTTTTTTAATGTTTCATGCACAAAACGTGATTCAGAATCAAACCCATAATGAATTCATGGTGAGTCATTCTATCACTGCTCATGCAAAGTACAGCATGGGACGGCACCGCAGACTAGGAAAAGAATGCTACAGTGCACATACACCACATCTCACAGCACCTCAATGAAGACTCTTCTGACCCCTGCAGTGCACATGCGCCATGTCTCACAGCACCTCACTGAAGATTGGGTTCTGACTGCTGAAGTGCACATGGACCACACATCACAGCACCTCACTGCAGACTAGATTCTGACTGCTGAAGTACACATGGACCACACATCACAGCACCTCACTGCAGACTGATCTGACTCCTGCAGTGCACAGAAGCCATGGACCGCAAAAGCTTCAATGGCTCAGCTTCGATTCAAGACCAGTGCATGTTATAAACCCCGTAATTTGATTGCCCACACACAGTTTTCTTCTCTAATATAAACATACCTGTTCAATTATACACACAAAGTAAAGGGATTTACTAGTTATTTATTTAGTATTCTATTTCTATTGGCTTCCCCAGTCTGTAGCAAATTAGTCACTCTTTGGATTTTAGATTAAATTGTACTAGAATATTTTATTTTAAAAATTGCCACTTGGGTTACTGTCTGAGTTTCATTTTTAAAAAACTTGCAATAAACTTTGGGTAGAAATTAGGACAGGATTTCTAGAAATTTTTGAAATGGCCAGAGACATCTTTCTACCATCCTACCCTATTGCATTCGTGTGAAGTGGCACTTCTGGTATTAGCAATTACAAAATCAAATGTCAACCAAACAACTGGAAAGATGGGTTGTTAAGAGAACTGGCTGCTCTGCTCATAGCTCCAGCACCACAGGATCTGATGCCCTCTTCTGGCCTCTACAGGTATCCCATGTAGTCATGACAGATCTCACACAGACACACAAGCATATTAAAATGCTTCTTTAAAAAAAATCAGCTGGCCCTGAAAGTAATTGTTTGTTTGTTTATTTTTGAAGCAGAGTCTCACAATGTAGTCCTGGCTGTCCTGGAACTTGCCATGTAGACCAGGCTAGCCTCAATCTCACAGAGAGATCTGCCTGCTTCTGCTTTCCCCAGTGCTGAGATTAAAGGCATGAGCCACTAAACCCCGCTCAAATTTTAATTATTTTAAAAATATATTTAAATGATTTATTTACTTATATTTTATGTGCATAGGTTTTTGTCTGAAGGTCCTGGAACTGGAGCTGCCACATAGGTGCCGGTAATTGAACCTCGGTCCTCTGGAAGAGCAGCCAGTGCTCTTATTCACTAAGACAACTCTCCAGCCCCCAAATTCTAATTCTTAATGTAATAAATAAATAAATAAATTTACCACATTAACATACAAATTTTGGGAACTTTTATGGTAAGATTATAAGCTAAATTAGACATTTTAAAATAAATTTATTTTTTTATCAGAAAAATTGATTTTATAGATCTAGTTCATATACCTATGAACCCATGGCTACGCAAAACTTCCTGGGGGACAATCAGGAGGGGAAGTTTCAGAAGTTCTGGTTTAAAGTGCCAAGGAACACTGGGTAGATCTCTGAAAATAACCAGTTGCTTGGGTCAGGAACCTAGGCAGCTTTAGAGCTTAGCACCTATGGGTGCTCTGAAGCAATCTCTACAAGGTACTCATAACTGTGTGTGTGTGTCTGTGTGTGTGTGTCTGTGTGTCTTTCAGTGTTTGTGTGAATGTTCACGTGTTTATGTGCATGTCTGTGTATACATCTGTGTCTCTGTGTCAATCTATATGTGTCTGTGTGTACCTGTGTGTGTCTGCATGTATGTCAGCCTATGTCTGTGTGTGTGTCTCTCTGAGTGTGTCCTGTGTCTGTGTATCTATGTGTGTGTTTGTATGTGTTTATGTGTCTGTAAGTATGTTTGTGTGTGTGTGTTGACTGTTTCCATGGACTTTGTGTCCTGTGTCTGCACATCACAGAGTTTTCCTCCAGCTTCCTGGCTCCTTTCTCTACAGGAGCCCTCTTTGCTGGAGCAGAGGAGGAGTCAGAGCCACAAGACTCTTGATGGCCAAGACCAACTCCAACTGAAATCACCCAAAAAGACCAGCAGGTGCCCACAGAGGTCCAGTGAAGACATTTGCTATCCATCTTCCTGATAATCTGTCTGTGAGAATTGACAAAATCACTTAGGTCTCCTTGCTGCCTGGGGCTCACAGGTCTGGGCTGAGTGGGAGCTCTGGGGTGAAGTATGGCATGCTCTTAGAAGTAAACACACTGTTTCTCCCTGTGCGTTCTCCCGCTGTTTCTCTCTCCCGCTCTTCCACATCTTTCTTGCCATCCTCCTGTCTTCTTTCTGTCTCTCAATTCTTGCCCATCCTTCCATCTTCTCCTTCCCCAGTTTTGTTGAGACCTCCTCCATGCCGAGACCACAGAATTCATGGCAGCGCTGGGAAGAGGGCCCCCGTGGTCCAGGAGCGGCTGACCACAGCGGTGCGGACTGAGCCCCCCCCCCAAGACCCCGCCCTTCTTCCCGCCTCCGGGAAACCGCACGCCGGGGCGGACTGGGAGTTTGCGTAGCTGGGTCCGCCCTCCCCCTCTCCTGGCGCCGCCTGGGTCCGAAGCTCGCCCGGCAGCAGCAATGACTTATTTGCATATTGAGGTCAGGCTGGCCCCTGGGGACAGGGTTGTCAGTCTTTGCTACAGCGTTAGCTCTCACCAAGTCAAAAACGTGTCTGGGGACTAGCAACTGGCCCTTTTTTTTATTCCTTAGGTCTTACTCTGAGTTTTAAATTTTTCTACAGAGAAGGAATTTTATGCTAAAATTATAATAAATGTTTGTTTGGAATAAGACTGTTCCTCGGAATTTGAGAGGCCATCCTGAGCTGCATAGGGAGATCCTGTCAGAGAAAAAAAAAGAGAGGAAGGAAAGAGAGGTGGAGAGATGGGGGAGATGGGAGTTGGGGAAGGGGAGCTGGGGGGTACAGGGGAGGGGGACGACACACAGCTAGGCCACTGCCTGTTTAGTAGCTCTTGAGAAGAGGAGGCCAGAGAATCAGTTCAAGTCCAGCCTCAGCTGGTCAGCCAATTTGAGGCCAGCCTGGGAAACATGAGACTCTGTCCTCAAAACTAATATTTATTTATTCCAACAAATTAATAAATAAAAAAGCAAATGCAAGGCTCAGAGGAATAGGTCTGGTCTGTTGAGCTGGAGAAGGGCAGGCATCACCAGCCCACCCAGCAGAGAAGGCATGCCTAACCCCCTCTGCCTATGGCACTTGAACTGTAGAGAGCAAGCTGTTCCTGGTTGTCCTTGTGTTTGGAAAGGTTACTGTGCTGGCCTTTTTGGAACCCTGGCCCCTGACCTGGGGTCACACAGTTACCTTTTCTCCAGCAGCAGTACTTCTTTGGCTCTGAGGCCCACTCCCCACAGAAAGTCTTCTGCATACACTCTTTCCAGAATCTCCTTTAGAAGCTGGGCAGCTTGAGGCTCACTGGGAAGAGGCCCCAACACAGAAGCAACACTGACACAGCCTTCAGAGGACAGGTGGGGGGTGTCTCTGAATGTCATGGGCAAAGTCTGAAGGCACCAGGATGAGGCCTGGATCAGTTCCTGCTCACCCATGAGAGCTGAACACCTGTCCAGTTAATGACAATGGGGTTCCCTGAGCTTCCACATTTCTACAGGCACGTACACGTTCAGAGTTTCCGTGTAAGAGCCACATGTAAGAAAGCATGAGCTATGTTTATCTTTCTTAGCTTGGCTTATTTCACTTAACATGGTGCTTTCATCTTTCTGTAAATGACGTCATTTCTTTCCTTATGTATGAATAACCCTCAGTTGAGCATATGTACCATGTCATTTTTACCCTTTGATCTGATGATACCAAAGCTGACTCCACAACTCAGCTGTTGTGAATAGTGTCACAATGAATATTTAAGTATGCACATCTGTATGATGTGAAGTTAAAGGATTATTGGGGGCTGAGTGGGAGAACCAAGGGGTGGGTATAAGAGCACAGGGCATGGAAATGCATGGCTCTAC
Organism: Phyllotis vaccarum; assembly: GCA_033318265.1. NCBI lineage: Eukaryota > Metazoa > Chordata > Mammalia > Rodentia > Cricetidae > Phyllotis > Phyllotis vaccarum. The sequence goes on from JARWLC010000002.1 coordinate 183,416,424, forward strand.
GAAAGGTAACCAGCCCAGCCCAGCAAGGGCTCACATTTCCTGAACCTCCTCTTTCTTCCTCTCTGTGCTAATTTAGCCAGTAGCATCAAATGAGCCGCAATTGTCACAGGATGAGACACAGTCAACACTTGTGTCAGAGGCCATTTCAGCCAACTGCACTGCTCACTAACCCAGTGCGCATTATTTTTTGGGAAAAAACACACACACAAAATATAGGGGGATTGTGTTGCTTCATTGTAAATAATTGTCCCACCCACTGGTTTAATAAAAAGCGCTGATTGGCCAAAGGCAGGCAGGAAGTGTGGGCGGGGCTACCAGACTAAAAACTCTGAGAACAGGAAGCACAGAGCAGAATGCCAGAGAGAAGCGGGAAGAAGCAGAGGACGTCTATGCTGCTCTAAAGAAAGGTACCCAGCCGCGTGGCTGAACAGGAAGAATCATGGGTTAGATGAAGGGTACAGAGTTAGCAAGTGATATGCCTGGGCCTGAGGCTGATCAGCCAAAAAACTATTGAAAGCATCTGTGGGACTGCGGGTCTGCGGGTCTGCGGGTCTGCGGGTCTGCGGGTCTGTGGGTCCTAAACCTTGAGGCAAGGCCCAAAAGTCAAGGCCAGAAACCTCATACTACAACAAAAACCACTTTCTATTCATTCATGTGTTCCTTTGTTCAACACCAAGGTTATTCTTTTTCAACACAACTACACTCAATATTTTATTACCCCCAAATTAGTATTTTATTTATATATTTTATTTTATTTGTATGAAGTTTTGTCTGTATGTATTCATGTATACCACGTGTTTGCCTGGTGCCTGAGATGATAGAAGGCATCAGATCCCTACATCTGGAGTTTCAGGTGGTTATAAACTACCATGTGGGTGCTGGGGACTGAACTTAGATTCTCAGCAGACACATCAAGTGCTCTTAACCACTGAATTATCTCTTCATCTCCCATTATTTTATTTTTAAAAGTGTTCAGTGTCTTTGTTTATTTTTTGTTTGTTTGTTTGTTTGTTTTGAGACAGGGTTTCTCTGTGTAGTCCTGGAACTCTCTTTGTAGACCAGGCTAGCCGTGAACTCACAAAGATCAGCCTCCAGAGTGCTGGGATTAAAAGTGTGCATCATCACTACCCAGCTATATTTTATGTCTTATTTCTCCATTAGCAAACTTTTTTTTTTTCTGAGACAGGATCTCACTCTGTAGCCCAGGCTAGCCTGGAATCAGAGATTTGCTCTGCTTTCCCTGCCTTAGGCTACTTCTGCTGTGGGATTATGCTTTAGTACTCTGTAAATATTTGTCATTGTAAATATTGCTAATTGATCAAGTAGCTAGACAGGAAGTAGAGACGGAGTAAGCAGAGTAGGAAAGTTCTGGGAAGCGGAAGAGCAGAGCAGAGACACTGGCCAGATGCAGAGGAAGGAAGACAAGAGTGGCACAGCTCTGAGAAAAGGTACCAAGCCATGTGGCTAAAATAGAAATATGGGTTGTCTTAAAGAAATAATAATAAGAGTTAGCAAGTAATGAGACCGAGCCATAGACAAATCAGCTTGTAATTTATGTAAGCCTTTGTGTGATTATTTGAGATTAAATGGCTGCGGGACTGACTGAGCAGGACACAGAAATTTCTGACTACATACCCCTCCTAAGGATAGGATTACAGACCTGCGCTGCCACACAGGGCCATCACTAGCAAACCTTTACTAAACAATTAGTGTTAACTAAAAACCAAGGAAGAGGCTCACCAGCTGGCAGTCTCCTGTCACTGCTGGTTTCCCAGCCTGTGGCCAAGAGCACCTGGCCTCCCCTGTGATAAGCTCTGCATTCCTCAATACATTTGCCTTCTTTGGATACAAGCTCAAAAGGCACATTCTTGCCCCAGCCAGGGTCCATCTAAGAATAAAAACAACCAGTATGAAATGGAGTCCAGGGGCTGGTGAGGCTGGAGCAACTGAAACCCTGGAGGTGATGAGCCTGGGGACCACCAAGCATGGCACAGCCCAGCCTGATTTCCACTTGCCCCCATTCAGGGCCTGACAGAGGGCTGACTCTGGCTGGGGCCATTGACATTCCCCTTCACTGGCACTCCCTCTCTGGTGGCCATACATTGTTTGACTGGAGTTTATTTTTCTTGGCTCTAGGTAGCAAGATTAGTTACACACTTTGTAATTTTTGGTATTGATGGTATTTTTAACCAGCACAGTCAGCATCGTGGGAACATCCTGGAGTTCCCGGCATGTCTGTCCCCACCCCCAGCCTTTTTCTCTCCCTACAGAATGCCTCAGTGGGGTGTCTAGCTTGTTCATTTAGCATTTCAGTCTAAACATGTGTGGATGTGAGGAACTCAAGAGTACCCACATTGTAAGGACTCATCTTCATGGCCAACTCAACCAGATTTAGAATTGTCAGGGAAACACTTCTCCGTGAAGGTGTTCCAGAAAGGTGAAGACTCAGCTTGCATGCCATTCTCTATGCTGGGTCCCTGAGCTGAATGAAGAGGAGAGAGTGAGCTGAGTAGCAGCATCCATGTCTCTGCCTCCTCACTGTGCTTACCTGTCCTGAGACTGCCCTGCCCTCACAGTATGAAGGAGGACAAGCCCTTCTCCTCAGGTATTTTCTCACCACAATAAGAAAAATAGCTGATACACCTCTCACCCATGATCAATTCTTCTTTTTCCAATCCCTGACTTACAATGACGGAGGGCAAAAGGACCAGAGACCTTGTCCCTCCCAACAAGAGCGGGAACCCTGTCTGTCTCCACATTCTCTAGCAGAGACCAACCAAAGCAAAAGTGAAAAGCATTGTGAGTCAGTCATTTAGAAAATGTTTGCTCACCCACTGCTGTGTAACAACTTAGAACAGGCTTTTAGAACACATACACTCCAGGCTGAATGCAGAGTGTCCTCTAAAAGCCTACTGTTGGGCTGGAAGAGGGCCTTGTCTGGGTCTGTGGTCCTACTGTAGCTGGGATCTGTGTTGATATCTCTGACTCTTGTTGCCTCAGAGGGCCATAGGAACCCATGGGTAATGAAAATCAGAAGGTCATGCTGTGTGGGCTCTGACTTTCACTGGCCCTGCCCCTCACTGGACACTGCAAGAGAGCTGGCCCCACCCTCACGGGAGAGCTACCTCCTCCCCACCCCCACCCAGCACTTGGGAGAGGTGGCCCCACCCTTCACCATGGGCAAAGGAGAACTAACCCTGTGGCATGGGTCTAGGGGAGCTGGCTCCCCCTTGTCTGAAAGGGGAGGCCCCAGTGGACTGTACTGACTGATTAGCCCAGCTACCATGCAGGCCACAGCTGGGCCTTGGGTTAGCCCACCCTAACATCAACCCCTGCAGAAGCTCATGAGGGAACTGGTCCTACAGACTAATATCCCCAGAATCTCCACGACTCAGAGGACTGTGGGATCTGAAAAGCATTTCAGTGAGGATCCACCGATGTTGGTGTACCAGGAACCAGAGGCCTTGATCCAGACCAGTGAACATCTGCTGTAGAGCTGATTGGACAAAAGGATGTACTGTGTGACACACCGAGGTTCCCACTGGCACCGGGAAAAATGATGAGGTGCTGAAGAGGCAGAGAAGATGGAGGCACAAGGGGGGAGGGTGGCGTTCATTTTTTGTTTGTTTGTTTGTTTGCTTGCTTTGGCTTTGGCTTGTTTTGATTTTTTAGATTATTTTTTAAGGGGTGCTGCAGGGGTGAGGAGAGGGTATGGGAGGACTGGGAGGTAAGAGGAATTGGAGTGATTGATGTGAAATTCCTAAAAAAAATCAATAAAGAATTTGTGTTAAAGGGGGGGAAAAAGCTGTTGAGACTTGGGAGATGGTGAAACCTTTGGAGATGGAGCCTTGTTGGAGGAAGTTATAGCATTCTGTAACTGGCCCCAGCTGGGGAGGCTGGCTTCTCTCTTTGCTTCTTGACCACGAAGTGAATGGCTTCCTTCACCACACATCCTGCCATGATGCTCTGCTTTGACACAGGGCCAGAGCAACAGGAGCCGGGACCTCAGAAACTATAAATCAAAATCAACCTTTAAACTGGTCATCTCCAGTATTTAAAGAATACAACAATTAAAAGAAAAACTAATGCATTGCGTGGTGATATGCTGCATATTTAATAAAACTTGTCTGAAAATCTGAGGACAGAGAGCCAAGCTTTGAAAGTCAGGGAGCCCACGCCTTTCATCTCTACACTCCAAGGTGGCAGAGACCATCTAGATCTCTGTAGTTCAAGGTCAAACAGCCAGGCCTGGTGGCCCACCTTTAATGGCAGCAGAGGGAAGTTAAAGGAGGAAGTGAGAGAGCTGAGTGGAGGAAGAGGAGGCAGGCATTCTTCCTTTGACCAGAGCCCCCTTTCTGCAGAGGACTCAGAGACATTCAGTCTGAGGATTCCTGGAGACAGAATCTACCCCTTTCGGTCTGAGGAGTTGGCTAGGTGAGAACTGGCTGTGGTTTGTTCCTCTCTGTCTCTCTCTGATATTTCACTTTCCCCCAATATTTGACTCTGGGTTTTTATTGAAAGACCAAATAGAATTCGCTCAGTAACATCGTAATGATGTCATGGTTTCAATAGCTGAAGCATTCACAAATGAATAATTTCTGTTGTTCTATGAAGCACAGAAGGGAAATGATGGTTGGTAACTGAGGTAGTCTGGAAGAAATGTCCCCATAGACTCACAGGGAGTGAGTGGCACTATTAGGTGGCGTGGCCTTGCTGGGAAGTGGGTCTCAGACTCTTGTCTTGGGATCCAGATGTAGGACTCTCAGACACTCTTCCTGCACGCCTGCACACCGTCATGCTTCCTGCAGTGACGGTAATGGACTAAACCTCTCAACTGTAAGCCACCACACAATTAAATGTTTTCTTTTGTAAGATTTACTGTGGTCATGGTGTCTTTTCACAGCAATAGGACGCTGACTAAGACAATAACAATAAATAATTTGAATAGTGTAGTAGAAAAGATTCTTCAATGTTCCCAACACAGAGGTCATCAGTGTTTGAGGTGATGAATGTGCTAGTTACCACCTGCCCAGGCATGTGGCTGTGTGTGGAAGGATCACACTGCATCCTAAAAGTAATCTGAAAATAACACGAAGACAAGCAACATTTTCCTCTTCACATGCAGGTGCAGGGGCATCATACTCCCCAACACACAATACTTTTGAGTCAGGCATGGTAGCACATACCTGTAACCCCAACATTTGGAAGGCCAAGGCAGGAGGATTGTCATGAATTTCAGATCAGCTTGGGCTACATGATGACACCTTTCTAAAAACAAAGCAAAAAAATTTTTTTTAATTTAATTTTTAAATGATGGCTGAGTTGGCTCTGATAGGCAAGTGCTCTACCACTGACCAACAGCCCCAGACATCCCTGTCTCCCAAAAGTCTGCAAAATGTAGCCAGGCCTCTGATCACACCACCAGGCTCATCTGTCTGAGAATACACTCCTGAGCTTTCTTTGTGGCTCCTGGCAGGGTGTACTTCTGTGGGAATTTGGAATGAGGCAGGCTACAGAGACTCATCTAAACAAACAACACAGAAGGAGGCAAGGATGGAAGAAAATATTGGCTGCCCAGTATCCTACTGAGGGGCTGGGAGTGAGGAAGACTTTAAGGTTGGCAGATAAGATAGTTAACAAAGATGTAGAACTCCTGGTATCTTCCTTACCCACCTGACCTGATAGAAATGTTACAGTGTGTGAGATTTTCTTCCTGCCTTTTAGTTCTTTAATCAGTGGAGAAAATGAGTCCCATCAAGGCCACAGACAGCAATACTACCACCTGGACAGACAGTTGGTAAGACTGAGGGTCACTTGCATGTCCTCCTCAGGGAGGTTTTGTAGGAGATGCAGACACTTTCCCCCTCATATGCAGGGGACATACTCCAAAGCTTTCTGTGGTGTCTGGAACTTTGGCTAATACCAAGCTTTCTGTTTATTGTGTTTTTTCTTAAATGTTTTAAAAAAATACAATAAAAGGCTTTAATGCTGGGTGTGGTGCACACAGCCTTAATCCCAGAAGATCTCTGTGAATTTGGAGCCAGCTTGATTTATATAGTGAGTTCCAAAGATACATAGTGAGACCCTGTTTCAAAAACTAAAAGACTAGATAAATAGATAGGTGTTCATTTATTTTATATCATGTGTATGAGTGTTTTTTCTGCATGTATATATTTTTGTGCACCACATACATGCAGTGCCTGCAGAGGCCAAAAGAGGGCATTAGATTCCCCCAGAATGCAGTGAACTGCCTGATGTGGGTGCTGGGAACTGAACTCAGGTCTTTCGAAGTACAGCAAGTGTTCTTATCCAGTGAGCCACCTTTTCCCACTGCACAACATGATATAATTTTTGAAAACTTATAAATTGTTCACTATGGGAATTTTTCCTTTAATGTTTTCGTTGGGCCATCAGCACCTGAAATTGCAGATCTCTGTGTTCTTCCTCGGCACGCACCTCTCTCGGCCTTCTCTCAAATCACCTAATGCCTGCTCTGCAAGATTTTGCACCAAGCCTGTCTCTCAACTAGGCTCTGCCACCAGGGGGCAGTGTGGCTTGCAGGAGCTCTTCACTGATAACAGATTAAAAACAGCCAAGAAATACTGTTATGTCATACCAAAGGACCAGGAAAGAGAGATTGTTAGACAATACCCTCTAATTTAGGTAACAGCACAGATGCCTTTCCCAGGTGCCCATCCTCATGAAGCACTGCTGGCATTGGGAGGCTGACAACTCTCATTGCTCAGGAACAAGCTTGACACAGTGATAGATGTCCTGGTGCACTCAAGGGAAATTGGACTTACCCTGCTGTGGTCCAGGTGAGGTCTTTCCTTAAGAAGTCATGAGTTAAACAAGTTAACAACTTGGTTCCAGTGTGGAGGTATGAAACAAAATGTAACCATTAAGTAGAGAATAATAACTCCCCAAAGGCACTAATACAATTTTCTATAGGTGAAGTTTTAGTAAACGAATTTGAATGAAAATCTTTACAGAGTACAAGAGGATTATTCCATAGCATTTCCCCCCTTTTGTCTAATTAAAAAAGGTTTTAATTTTAACATAGTAATTATAGACAACAAAAACAGTTGTTAAGTAAGAATTAGTTACACTATCCAGTCTATTTGTATTTGGCAAAATTGTAGAAAATATTATCTATCTTATTTTGGTAAGTCTAAAGTTTTAAACCTAATTCACTTTCTCTTATATCTAAGAAAACCTATAAGTTTAACTATTAAGTCCTTAATTATATCAAAGGCCCCAGAAGGATGAACTGTTACCTAATGATAGGGGCATCAGGCTGCCTAGACAGTCACCTGTAACATTGGGGCATCTATCTCTGGTCTTCAGGCCCAGGATAGATTTTCCTGTGAAGCAGGGAATTTTGAAGGACTGACGTACCTTGTCTTGGCAAAGTTCAGCAGTCAACTTTCTTGCCTCCTTCTGGTCCAGTCTGGGCAGTAACTGTCAGCAATTTAGGGAAGGACAGTTTCTTTGCCCACATGGCTATCTTTTGCCATAGAGAAAGCAAACTCCATAGGGAATTTTTTTGATGCCCATCATCTTCTCTGAAGTAGATCGGTGTTGCCAGGACCATATGTGTCTCACTGTTATGAAAAGTCTTAAGTTATTAAACATATTAAATGCCATATTCTGTAGGTTTTTGAAGTATATGATGACCATCTATCTACCAAATATGTTTATGACCTTGAAAATACACCTAACATCACTATAAATTAGGCTATTGTAGATAACTATTAATATGTATTTTTAATTATACATTACATTTTAAATGAGTTGCATAAGCCCAATAACCCAAACAAAAGTAGAAACATACATATAGTTATAGCAATACACAAAAATCAAATCAATGTTAAAATATCTAAGACTAGTGTGGAGATATTTTGTAATATAATAGAAGCATTCGGAGCTATCAGAGGGATCTACCCACAGTCAGTGGTAACTCACACCTTTAATCCCAGCACAGGGAGTATCCTGGGAGTGGTGACCTATGCCCTTAATCCAATCTGAGTTCCAGGTCATCTTAGTTTACAGAAGGAGTTCCAGTCTCCCAGACAGGCAGTTGTGGAGCCATTCCTTAACTGAGTGAGTATTTAAGGCAGGCATAGAAAGACAGAACAGGCAGAATAAACCAGGAGGAGCAAGGATTAGGAAGCTGGAAGGCAGCTGGGTGAGATCTGACTGTGGGGTTTCTTCTCTAATATCTCTGCTTTTCCCAGAGATCTGGCCAAGTTTCCTTTATTCGTGCAACAGACTAGTAATAGCTTTTTTTGATTTAAAAAATGGCTTCAATAATCTACCCTTTTATACTATCATTTCTATATTCTATCCCCCTTTCCATTAGAGAGACATCTTTGACTCTAACTCCTTTGTTTAGCTTTTTTCCTGACTATGATGAGTAACAGTTTGTAACCAACTGCCCTTTAATGATAATAAACATCTATAGCCAATGTTTTGGGAATGTGGACATAGTCTAAGACTACTTCCTGTTGATTTGGAGCACTGGTAATCTTTATACCATGAGAAAATGTAGGATAATGGTTACGTCTTGGCTAGAGTGGTCTGGACCTCAGCCAGGATTCTTGAAGCTGTCTTAAATGCTGAATCACCTGGACCATTTGTTTTCATTGGTATCTGTTGCCCTTGCTCTGAAAATGCATAAACTTTTAAAGGTAACATATACATACAAGTATAGACTGTACATTGTACACAAGTCAGCCAAAGAGAATTTTTTGTTAAGTGTTTGAGCAAATATAACGTGTCTTATAGTTCTTTGTTTGTAGCCAGGATTTTTCAGGGTATCTTTCTTGATCAAACCTTATTTTTCTTAACCTAGATTAAATCCACAGCTTCTCATCTTATGTGGAAATAAAAGCATAACCTCTTACCCAAAGTAATGTATCTTTTGACTTAAATTTTAAAGTCAAGGTATTTTTAAAATATATAGGTTGGTTGAATCTAGCAGTTTTTATAATCCCGTGTCTCTTAGCAGCCAAAAAAATTAAGACAAGGCAATAACATACAGGATCCAGACTCTATTTAAGTGGCTTATTTTATTTTTTATTATGCTATTCTTTTTAAAGTACTTTTTCTATCCGTTTTTCTTTTCTCTCCCAAGCCTACACATATTTTTAACATACTGTAACCCATTTAGAGTTTTTTTTCCATTTGAATATGTTTTTACTGGGTATCTGTAGCGTTTCCTGCAGGAGCAAAATCCCTAAACCCACCATGTAGCATGCTGGCAGAGCTCTCAAGCCCACAGGCAGTGGCTAGGAGAAACTTCCCTGTACTGAAGCCTGTGTGAGAGACTGTGACAACCTAACAGGCTGCTTAGCTTGTGGAAGTTTTGACTGGCTCCATCTCACAGGCATCTGTTGGGAAACTGATAGGTTTGGAACCCTAGTTATCAGGTATCTTCTGCCACTGACGCAATAATCCAATCAAGCCAAATGAGTTCAGGTTTAACAAACAGAGCAAAGTATCTCCTAGGTGACTCTCAGGAAGGCAGGAGAGAGAGCACAGTATGGTGATTAGGTCTTAAATAGCCTGTGGATGTGGTCTTGAGGAGTCCCGGGGAGGGACTGACTCTTGGTGGGCATTCTGAGGGCAGGGTTTAAAGACAGCAGCCCCAGGGGAGGGGCTAGAATGGAAGGAGTGAGACCAGAGAATGGAACAGAACCCTGATTGGGAGATCCCCAACATCCCAACCTTCTGAGTATTTATGGATGCCAGTTGGACCACCTAAACAGTTACAAGTCTTTGCATAGTGACTGGTGTGAGACTGAGACTAGGAAGCTGTGTCTAGCTCCATTTTTGTGTGTTTAGAATCTTTTTTAAAAGCCTTTTTAGGTCTTATGTGGATCTACTCTAGATAGTGAGTGTCATTTGTAGATGGAGTTTTCCTGTTTTGATGACCTGCTCCAAAGTAACCAGCAGCCACTTTCCATATAACTGACTCGGAGACTTAATATAAATTATAAATGGTTGGCTAATAGCCCAGGCTTGTTACCAGCTAACTCTTACATTTAAATTAACCCGTATTTCTTATCTATGCTTTGCCACAGAGCTCATGAATTGTTACCTCATTTTCTATAGGTCCTGCTTCCTCAGATGTTGGCGGCATCCCCTCCCCTCTCTTCACTTCTCTTCTTCCCATCATTATCCCAGCCTGGTTGCTCCCAAAATACCATCTGCAATGACATAACATGGCCAAGGAGGTTCTCAGCACAGCCAGCATCATTGAGTTTTCAGCCTCCAAATGGTAAGTTAAATTAAGCTCTTTTAAATGTTTTGTTTTATTTATAATTGTGTTTGCCTATGTATAAGTATGGGCATGTGTGTATAAGGAGGTGCATGTAACATTTTTGTGTTGTCAGAAGCCAGACTCAAGAGCTGGTTCTCTACACTGTGGGTTACAGAGATCAAACTCAGGTCTCCAGGCTTGTAGACCAAGTGCTTTTACCCACTGAGCCATCCTGCCAACCTTTTATTTTTTTTTCTTTTTAAAGATATTCTGCCTTGGGTGTTTCATTATGATATCAAAGACCAGACTAGAGCCTGGGGATATCAAAGTAAGTTAGTAGGTAACATGCTTGCCTTATGAGCATGAAGACCTGCATTTGAATCCCCCAGAACCATGTGGACAGCAAGGTGCGGGGCACACATCTATAACCTAGTGTTAGGGTGGGGACAGAAACAGAATCCCTGGAGCTCATTGGCCAGGCCATCTAGCCTGATTGGTGAGCTCTAGACCAATGAGATATTCTGTCTTTAAAGTAGTGAATTTCTAGGGATGACACCCTAGATCTCTGGTCTCCACATGCATCTGCACATACACATGCATGTGCGCTCTCACATGAGTTCACACACATGCGTATATTTTTAAGACTGACGCACACCCCATATGGCGGAAATGATGCCCTATTTCTGGGGTGGGAAATGTCAAAGGAGTCAGATTAAGATCTGTGGCAAGAAGCCACTGGGCACATAACCTTGTCCAGTAAAAATAGGGGCTCTCCTGTGGGTTATAAATGGAGGCTGCATGAGAATATGGACTTTACTTCCAAGTTGCAGTACCAGAAAAACACACACACACATTTACAATATTGTAATGGAGCTGGAAGAAGCTTTTTGAAGTGGTAGATGTGGTTTTGACCTTGGCTGTGATATTGGTTCCTGGGTACACAGTTGTTCTTTTCTGTCCTCAAGGAACTGGTGTGAGAAATGATTTTTTTTTTTCTATCGAAGCTACTCAGCCCCACAAAGTCCCATATTTCCTGAGCCTGTGTTCCTTTCCCTTTGTGATAAGTATCCAATCCTAATAGACTATGTAGTCACCCTCCCATGAATGGGATGAGATACAAGACAGAAGCCATTCTGGCCAGCACATACGCTAACCTGCTTTGGGTTCTGGCTTATCCTTTTTGCAAAAAAGAAATTGCCCTTTCCAATTTACTTTCACCTGGTTTGTGTGTTCCTTTATGTGACTTCAAGATTATTCTTTTTCCCAAAGTTGGGTCAGGACTCCTAAGAATACCCAGACCCATAGATGTTGCACTTTCTTTGAAATGACAGTATTTGCAGAGAAACCTCCAATACTCTGGCATCTTCAAATCCTCTTCCAACTGACACTGTATATATCAACAGTTGCTAAGCTAGATTGTTGATGGAGCAGCAAGGAAACAGCCAGCCAAGGTTCAGTATAGAAACAATCCTTTAAGTCTGATGCAGAACTTGTGTATATGAGTGAAGACCAACTATATATCCCTATGTTGAAACCCATGTAAGCTTGACAAGGTGAGTTTGGTCCTAAGATCCCCAATGGGAGAAGAGACAAACTCCCAGAATTTGTCTTCTGATCTCTTCACATGCACATAGAAAGTGCACACCTATCTCTCCCTTCTTAAAAATAAACAAACAAACAGAAAGTTGGGATAAAAACCAGGGTTTCAAAATATTACATTTTCCAATACTTGCCAGGTGAAGTGGCAAATGTCTGAAACTCCAGAACTGAGAAGAGCCAGAGACAGGTGACTCTCTGGGAATTCTAAGCCAACTAGGGCTACATAGTGAGACTCTGCTTCAAAAGTAAATAAATAAACCTTCCAGGTCTCAGTGGAAATCATCACTAGAAAGGTGGTTCTTGATGCACTGAAACTAAAGGTATGTTGAGTGAGGCTCAGGGGATGGGGCTGCCACCTAGCTGGAGGAGAGGCAGCAGGGGTGGCAGAATTCTCCCAAAGATTAAAGCCAAGTCACTAAAATGCTGTAGCAAGTGATAACAAACGTGCCTCAGAGAGCTGAAAAGACAGCACCACAGAGAGAGAGAGAGCAACAGAAGAGACATGGGAAGTCTAGAGGTGAAATAGAAACTCACTGGGTGGCCTCAAACAGAAAAGGGTGGGGAGGAGATGGGAAATCAGTGGCCACTAGAGCAAGAGGGAATAGCCAGCTGGGCAGGAGGAGAGCAGAAGGGGAAGTAGAGGAGGAAGAACAGGGGGAGGCTGAGGGCGCTCGTGTCTGTAGGTACTTGGAAGCAAAGACATCAGAACAGGCTTAGTCCGAACAGAAACCATGGCTTCAAAACTCTCCAGTTTAGCTGGGTGATAGAAGTACAAACCTTTAATCCCAGACTCAGGAGGCCGAGGCCAGCCTGGTCTACAGAGTGAGTTCCAGGGAAACCAGGGCCTCACAGAGAAACCATGTCTTGAAAAGCAAAAGACCAAGAACAAAAACTCTCTATAAGCATTACAACTCAGATGGAAAGGTCAGGAGCCAAGGAATCCACGTTACATTGAGGTTTCAGACCCAGGTAGCTCCACAGTTTAGATCTCCCGCTGAGGCTTATCTGGACCAGCAATCCCAAAGTCCCAATGACTCACACAGACTCTTATATTAACTTCATGCTGTTTGGCCTATGGCTCAGGCACATTGCTAGCTAGCTCTTTCATCTTAACTCAACCCGTTCTCATTAATCTGTCTGCCACGTGGCCCGTGGCTCACCTGTGTTCCTTACATGTTGCTCCTTTGGGCATCTAGCTTGAACTGTCTCTGACTCCACCCTTCTTTTCCTACCTATTCTGATTCCCCACTTACTTCTTCTGCGGGGCTCACCAAGGGCCAAAACAGCTCCTTTATTTAAAGATTGGTATTCACAGCATACAGAAAGGCATTCCCACATCACTCACACAAGAGATTCATGGGAGAGAGAACCTAGAAGGGTGGCTGCTTCTGTTCAGTGAGAAACAGCAGGGAACTGAGCAGAAAAATTTAGGCCATGGTGGCAAGGCCTTTAATTTCAGCACCCAGAGGCAGAGGCAGGTAGATCTCTATAAGTTCCAGGCTAGCCAGGGCTACATAGTGATCCTTTCTCTTAAAACAAAATGAAAATGTAAAGCGGTGTGTCCTGCTATACAGTGTAAAACAGTGTATCCTGACACATAGTGTGAGATGCTGTGTCCTGACACACAGTGTGAGATGCTGTGTCCTGACACACAGTGTGAGATGCTGTGTCCTGACACACAGAGTGAGATGATGTGTCCTGACACACAGAGTGAGATGATGTGTCCTGTATGAGATGCTGTGTCCTGACACACAGTGTGAAATGATGTGTCCTGTGTGAGATGCTGTGTCCTGACACACAGTGTGAAATGGTGTGTCCTGACACACAGTGTGATGAGATGCTGTGTCCTGACACACAGTGTGAGATGCTGTGTCCTGACACACAGTGTGATGAGATGCTATGTCCTGACACACAGTGTGAGATGCTGTGTCCTGCCATGTTAACAGCATCTTACACTCCCAAGTCTCTAGATACAAGGGACACAGGAGTGTAATCCACATGTCTGCAGCCTACACATTGGGAGGCAGAGGCAGGTGGAAAGAAAGTTCAAGACCAGCCTGAGCTGTATAGTGAGACCTTGTTTAATCAAACAAAACAAAAAAGCAGTCACTTCAAAGTGTTTAATCTTGACTATCTGGATTTGTGTATGGTCTACAATGCTAACAGGATAAATCACTGAAAAAACACCTCTTAGAACAGACTGTGTTGTTGAGTGCTGGAGAAATGCCTTGCTGCATCATATCAAGGGCACCGGAATGTACAAAAGCAAGATTTTACACAACACTCAAAATGGTAAAATAGTAACACCAATAATTTGTCATAAGTTAACATAATCACAATATTAATCACTAAAAAAGTGAAGTCTAAGGAGCTACACGTAAAGCAACATCACTAAACCAATAGAGAATTGTTTTAAAACTGAAAAAAAAAAATACAGTAGCGGGTACATCAACATTTACAATAAATGTAAACTGTCTAGATTCATTAATTAAAAATAACAGAGATTTTCAGAATGGATTTTAAAAGATGACTCAACCATGCAGTGTCTATAAGAAATTCACTTAAGATGCTTCATGTAAGTATTACTTGGAGGAAGAAAGCAGGCACATCTATAACATCAAGTCCAGCAGTCATAGGGTTATCCTACCAAGAGTACACAAGAGTCCTAATCAGTGCACATAAAACAACCAAGCTACAAAATATAGAAAGCAAAGCATGGTAGAGCCATCAAGTATGGTATCACACACTTAAAATATACCCACTTAAGAGGCTGATGCATAAGATCATGAGTTCAGTCTGAGAGACACCTGGGGTTGTATCTCAGCAGCAGAATATTTATTTCGAGTGCATAATCATGCATTTGATCTCCAGCACTGAAAACAAAAGTAGTAGGTGTGTGGAACAGAATCCAATTTGTATTTCCGGAAGTCTTCTTTCCAGTAAAAGCATAGTACACTTTCAAGTGCCTACAACATATATCAATACAGTCACATTCTATGCCATGAAACAAACCTCGACAGTTTCCTAAAAACTAAAATCATAGGTTTTTTTCTAACCACAATGGATCGCAAAGTTGGAATCAGCAACGGAGATAGTCGCTGAAACCAAAGAGCACACTCACCTATAGTCTGCATGTGAAAGCAGTCTCCAGGGATTGTTTAAAGGCCTTAACAGAATGAAAACCAATCAGCACAACAAAGTCCAGGGCAGAAGAAGCAACTAGGAGAAACTATATAGCTTTAAATACATCAGAAAGGAGAAAAAGCATTTTAAAAGGCGAGTATTGAGGTTTGTGCCTGCAGTCCTGGCATTCAGGAGGATCAGGGGTTCAAGGCCAGCCTGGACTACATGGGACTCTCACAAAAGAAAGGAAGGGAGAGATGAGAGAAGAAAAGGCAGATGGAGAGAGGGAGGGAGCAAGGGAAGAAGAGAAAGAGCAGGCAGAGATGGAAGACGATGACACCTGAAATCTGCCACCTAACTGGAAGCCTGAGGTGCTTGGAAAAATATAGTGAACTTGATACAAAGAAGAAAAAATGAAAAAGACGAAATGTCAGTGAAATTGACACCAAGAAAAATCAGTGAAAAGAGCTGGCTCTCTGTAAGGGTAAATTGTATTGACAACCTTTAACATTAATAGGTTTTCTGGAGCCAGTAATAGGCTTCTCCACCGACACAGGAAGCCAGATCAAGGCAAAACAAAAAAGTAAAAGAACAGGTTTATTTGAGCAAGGCAACTCCCAGGTGAGCTCTCCAGCCCCAGAGAACTAAAGGGAACCTATACAGACTGTGGGAGAGGGGTGATGATGTGTCTGCCCAAGTACGGTCCAAAGCTGGAATGCTTGGGCAGGGACTTGTGTTACTGGCAGCTTCAGGTCACCAGGAATGAGGAACTGGGCTGGATGGTGTCTTCCCTTTGTTCAGAGACTCTCTGCAAGGCTGGGCTTTGGAGAGAGAGACAGGAAGGGGGCTTTCCAGATAAAGCAGGGTGAGCTGAAGGTTCCAACCAAACAAATATTGTCCAGAAGAAGAGGAGTCAATTTATTGCTATCAGGAATGAAATGGGACATTAATATGACCTTACTGTACCAATGTGTGTGTGTGTGTGTGTGTGTGTGTGTGTGTGTGTGTGTGTGTGTGTTTCTGTGGGTGTGGATATGTGCACATACACATGGGATTACTCAACCACACTACTATGCTCAAGCATGTGGAAGCCAGATGTTAATTTTGTGTGTCTCCCTATATTGCTCTCTACCGTCTATCAATATAATTTTCATTTTCTTCTGTTACCCAGAAGGCAATTTTTCTTCTGTTCTGATAAACCTAGCTTGTTCATAGGCTTTGATGAATGTTATGGGTGTTGTAATACGGGGACAGAGAGACCTTGGCATGTGGAAGCCAGGGGTCCCATGGCATGTGAGGGAGACATGCGGTGCAGACACAGTCAGTGGTCAGTGTGAGTGAGAGCCACAGGACAACTCGCTTGCAGGGCCCCCGCTCACATGAAAAGCTTTATAGGGGAGGAGTAGGGGAGAGGGTAAAAGAGAGAGAAGAGATGGGTGGGAGGAAGAGAGGAAGGAGGAGGGAGAGGAAAGGGGAGGAATCTTTTCCTAAAAGAATCTTTTTGTAGAATGATGCCAGGATGCTGGCCAGGCCAGGGTTGTAGTATGAGGTTTCTGACCTGGCTTTCGGGCCTAGTCCCAGTGTTCAGACGCACTCTCAGCCCTGTTGCCTCTTAGCCCCAAATAATCACACAAAGGCTTATACTCATTTCATTCGGCTCGGCCTATAGTTCGGTCATATTGTTAGCTATCTCCTGCATTTTAACTCAACCCATTTCCATTAAGGTGCCTTGCCACAGGTCCGTGGCTTACCTTTGTTACTTTTACATGTCGATTTTTGGACGGCTGGATGGTGTCTCGTTGACTCCAACCTCTTTCCCCTATCTATGCTCCAATTTCCTCACCTACTTCTAAGATGTCTGCCATAGGCCAAAACAGTTCCTTATTCAGAGCATATAGAAAGACATCCCACAACACAGGGTATTACTTGTTTATTGACCAGGACTCCAGGAAGTGGGTTTTAATGCTAACATTCCTCCCTTGTGATTATTATTGAAAAGGTAAGCTATTGACTGAAAGTAGGGGGAGAGTGAGGGCCCCAAATTCTTGAGATGGCTTCCTGCTGAGAATGGGTGAAGCAGGAGGGGAAAGTTGGGAGCTGGAGTCACTCACAGTGGGAGGTGAGTGAAGAAGCATTCATCCTCAAGACCTCTTGAGGGAGCTGAGAGCTGCAGATTGCTAGGAGAAAACACAGATTGTTATCCTTGGCCCCTTGACTGGGGCTAGTCATGGGAAAAGTGCTAACTGCCATAAAGAATAGAAAGGAGATGTGCCCTGGCCCCTGGCAGTACAGAAAAAGCAAGAGTGAATGAGTGAGGCATGAGAGCAGATATGTATTTCTTTGGGACATCGTGGAAAACTAGGTTCCAGTTCCTGGGTAGATGCCCACTTGAGCCTGGAGACTGGTACCAGCAGTGAAGTCCCAGAAGGTTGGCAAGATGGCATAGCAAATTGAGGGATATATGTTCTGGGAGTACAGAAGCCATCACATCTGCTGTTTCCCTAGAGGTGGGAAATGCCTCTATTCATCCTGTAAGAGCGTCAACAGATTAGGAGATAATGTTGTAATATAGCAGGAGAGAGACCTTGGTGTATAGAAGCCAAGGAGCCTCATGGTAGATGAGAGACCTAATTCGTATCCTGAATGGGCAACAGGTGTGGTACAGAACCAGGTCTCAGGAAGGTCCAGGTATGGGCAAACAGATACTGAAGGGCTTCAAGATGGGGGAGGTTTATGGGATATTCGCTCTTGGTGTTCTAGCCATCATTTTTACCTTCATTTTATTGTTTGCTTTATAAAAATAATGTTGGGTTTTTAATCCGTGTATCCCCGTCCCAATCCCTCCCAGTCAACCTTCAATCTCCCCCCTCCCCATCCCCCTATCCCCTCCCCATCCCCCCCATCCCCTCCCCAAAGAGAGCATGAAGTCCCAAGGTGGGTCAGCTCAGCATGGCACATCCACTCCAGACAAGTCCGATTTCCTCATCCCAAAATCAAGACTGGGTGTGGTGTTCCTCTGCAGGGCATGGGCTCCAAGGTGCCAGCCCAACTAGCATCTTACACAGAAAAAATGCTCACAATCTCTGCCTCTTTAGTATACCTTTCTTCTTTCCTTTTTATTTATTTATTTTTTAATTCTTTAAACTCATTAGGCGTATGCTGACTTTTGTCTCTAGTGACAGTGAATTGTTGCTGTGACGAGCAACCGGGGCTGTTCGGTGAGAGCAGCGGAGGCACAGATTTTCTGTCCATCTCTTTGGTGCAGTCTAGGGTGGCCTGACTTCCGAGCCAGCGTTGACCTTGTCTGACAGAAACGTTAGGTCTCCACCCAGTCAGAGTCTATTCTTTCCCACACAAGGTACCTTCTCTCACTGGCCTTTAGAGATTTTTTTTTAATACCCCTCCTTTGCCTCTACGTGGTAATTTCCTCAGAAACCAGATCACAGGGGGAACCCCAAAAAGTCTCCTGACAACTCCAGGTTCTAGCAAGACAAGACTAATAAGGGGCCCAAGTTACACTTCTGGCTCTTAGTCAAGAAAGAAACTGCCTTTCTTGGAGTCTTTCTACCCCACACTGCCTTGGCAATTTTCACTTCCTATTTTCATCATCCTTTCTTCCCTTGAAGAGGTAACTCTAAGTGCCATTACAGAATTGGGACAGTGACTGACTGGCCTTATGGTTAAACAGGGCTGTTGGGGTACCACCTAAAGTGTATGAGGGTTGGTCAGGAAGGAGGTCCCTAACTGGTGCTTGGGAAGAGGTATGGCAGGATGAAAGGCCAGAGTCATTTGCATGACAAAAACTAGGCAAGGGGCAGAAGTCAGGACAAAGAATGGTTCTTAAATGTCAACTTTAGATGGCATCACAGGAGCATCCACCCATTGGTTCCTCTTCATTTTTTGATTTCTGTCTTAGGTTAGCGTTAGTTTCAACATGGCTGTGTTGAAACACTATGGCCAAAAGCAACTTAGGAAGGAAAAGGTTTGTTTGGTTTACACACCCTGAACTACAGTCCGCTGGGGGAAGCCAAAGCAGGAACTCAAGCAGGGCAGGAACTTGAAAGTAGGAACTCATGCAGAAGCCATGGAGTGCTTCTTCCTGGCTTTCTCTTTGTGGCCTGTTCAGCCTGCTTTCTTATGGAGCCCAGCAGTACCCACAAGTGGCTGGGCACTCTGATATCAATCACTAATTAAGAAAATGCCCTACAGGTCTGCCCAAAACCCAACCCAATCCAGCATGTTCTCTCCCTCCCTCCCTTCCTCCCTCCCTCCCTCCCCCCCCCTCTGTGTGTGTGTGTGTGTGTGTGTGTGTGTGTGTGAGAGAGAGAGAGAGAGAGAGAGAGAGAGAGAGAGAGAGAGAGAGAGAGAGAGAGAGAGAGAGAGAGAGAGAGAGAGATGATTTTGAGACAGGGTCTCACTGTGTAGTTCTAGCTGTCCTGGATCTCACTATATAGACCAAGCTGACCTTGAACTCACTGAGATCCACCTGCCTCAGCCTCCCAAGTGCTGGGATTAGAAATGCCCAAAAAGGTATTTCCTCAGTCAAGATTCTCTTCTATCAGATAACCGAGTTTTGTCAAGTTGGCTTAAAAATAGCCAGAGTGGTCCACAGGGCTGGATTCCAGGTCTTATGATTAGTATTGGGTACCTTCCAGATAAGTGGCTTCTTATCTGCAAGATAAAGGAGAAACGAAGCTTAGCCATCTTTGAATTTTCAGGTTAAAACAATAGCAGGCCTGTCTCTCCTGGCTATAGGCAGGTGCTACTGTGAGCTTAGGTCTGAAGTCTTATGTCTAGATAGTACTTTGTTATCAAGAAGAAAATCCTATAGGTTGTTTGAATGGGAAGGCCCTCACAGGCTTATATATTTCAAAGTCTGCTTCCCAGGTGGTGGGTTGTTTAGGAAGTGTGGCCTTTAGAATACGTGTTGGTGGGAGTGAGTCTGAGGTTTTATTCCAACCCATCGGCTGAGAATAACGCCACTACCGCAGTTTAAAGCCAAATTTGAAGCAAGTTTTAATTAAATACCGGTCAAGTGGATGGGATCTAGATCCCCAGAAAAATGGCCCTTTGTCATGCTTTGCAAGGGCCGTATTTCCTCCTGGCATACCTCCAGCCTGTAGTATGAGGTTTCTGGCCTGGACTTTGCTCGGGCCTAGCCTCAAGGTTTAGGACCCACAGACTCTCAGTCCCACAGTCCCACAGAGACACACAGACGCTTTCATTAGTTTTAGGCTGATCGGCCTCAGGCCCAGGCATATCACTTGCTAACTCTGGACCCTTCATCTAACCCATGTCTCTTGTTCAGCCATGCGGCTGGGTACCTTTTCTTAGAGCAGCACAGTTGTCCTCTGCTTCTTCCGGCTTCTCTCTGGCGTTCTGCTCTGGGCTTCCTGTTCTCAGAGTTTTCTGATTCTGGTGGCCTCACCCACACTTCTTGCCTGCCTTTGACCAATCAGTGCTTTTTATTAAACCAGTGGGTGGGATAATTATTTACAATGAAACAACACAATCCCCCTATACCAGCCTACATCCAGTCAGAGGCATCCTCATGTATTTCCTGCCCATGAACCTCCTGTCCACATGTGGTCAAGCACATCAGTGCAGATGGGTCAAACAGACTTGTTTAAGAGGGTGAAAACATGTGGCTTGTTATCTCCTCAAACAATAGACTCCAGCATTTTAGGAAATATCTGTCTTAGAGCAACGGGCTTACACATCAGAGGCATTTGTGTTTCATGGATCTGAGGTCCAGTCTTTCTCTGTGGGCCAATCAAGATACAGCTCTTAGCTGCTTCTCAAGCACCATGCCTGTCTGTGTGCTACCACGCTTTTCCACCATGAGAGCAATGAATTAACCCTCTGAAACTGTAAACAAGTCCCCATTTAAACGCTTTCTTCTATGAACTGCCTTAGTCATGACATCTCTTCACAGCAATCGCACATTAAGACAGAAGCTGGTGCTGTTAGGGTCTGTGAGAAGTGCCATGAGAAACCACCAGTCAGGATGCAAATCAGCAAGAGCATTTTTTAAAAAACTGTCAACATGTTGGGGTCTAAGACAATATATCAAATGGTGATCCTGAGAGAAGCCCACAGGCTCCTTTATAATCAGCCAAAAAAATTCTAAGGCAATTTGGTCATTCTATGATTGGTTTAAGCAAGTGGCAATCATGTTAGTATGTTTCTAACTGACTAGGGCTAGTCTAGACAGGTCCTAGGCTTTGCTCTTATTTGGTACTGGTGGGGTGGCCCAGGCCTGGTTCTTCACTGAGTTAAGAGGCTGTCATGATACTGTGAGGCCTGGGTACCAGGGACTAGCCTATGTCTGACAGGCCTGACCTTGCTCCTCTCTGAAGGAAAGTGGATGATGACTAGGAAAGTCGTTGAACACTGTAAGCAAGGCTTACTAGGCCATCATAGTAGGAGCCTGGAAGACAGTGCTGAGAGCAGGGTCAGCAATGGAGGCCCTGTGCTTTTCAGATTTCAGATAGCAATTGGCCTAGGGACCATTCTTGTGGTAGTTGCCAAACAATTGCCTGCTTTTGCCCTTGTCCTAATAATCTGCCAGAGGCTAAAGTGAAGAGTTGTGGACTAGCATCATTAGTAGAGGAGATTCTGAGACAACCTAGTACTGACGGTCATTACTAATCACTTACACAGATCTACAGTGAAAACGAGCAAGCAGGACAAAGAAAAATACAAAATGTATAGTTTGAGGAGAAATGTACATCAGGAAATGTAATGCTGGAGCAAGTCCTGTGCTCAAGGAGTCGAGTTTTTAAAAGGGCCTAGTGCAAAGTGGAATTAGGGGAGTGGGACCCTCAGAGAGAGACCCTAGCTAATCCTGCAGTCTGAAAGCAAAGGCCCAAGGGATTTCCTCAGCCTGAAAAACAACAGAAATGAAATGTAAGGAAGGGTCCAGTTTCCATCCCAGCCAGCAGCAAAATTTCATCTTCAGACACATAGTTCTGGCATTAACAAGAAAGATGCAGATGTGAAGCGGTTGTGGAATCTTCCTCCTAGGTTAAGAAAAACCACCGAGGCCAGATGTGTGGCGAGGGAGTCCCTTCACTGAGGCCTGAAGAGGCATGAAGCTTTGAAGATAAAGCCAGGATTGGACTGGAGAGGCCAGAGCCACAGGATACCTGCCAGAGAGGGCTGCAGACAGGGAGTGGACCCAGCCCGAGAGAGACAAGACTGTTGCAGTCAGCAGCAAAACTGGACGCAGTTGTGGATCTAGAGGCATCTAAGCCCTTCAACATCAGACACAGAGCTATAGGATTTGGAATTTGCCCTGCTGGGTTCTGGTCTTGCTCCGGTGCTCTTTCCTCTCTTTTGGAATGGCAGTGTGCACCTAGCCTGTGCCAGTGTATGTTGGAAGTATGTAACGTGATCTCTCATTTTACAGGAGGTTACAGTTAAGAGAATTCCATGGGCTGTGATTAAAGGCATACACTGCAATGTCTGGTGTGAGAGAAGTATCTTAATGGGATGGGGCAGCCTCTGAGCCAGCCATAAGAGTTGATTCCCGTGTCTGGGGGAATCTGTTTCTTTTATTTATTTTTCTTACAGCATAGTTTGAACAAATTGTTTCAGATTATTTCTCATTCTGGTCAGAATCTGTTGGATCTCAAGTCCCCATCCCTAAGGAGGAGGTTTCATGTAATCCAAGTTGTTCACTCTCAAACAACTTACAGAGTGTCCTGATAAGAAGGCTTTAAAATAATGTATGTGGCTGGGCAGTGGTGGCGCACACCTTTAATCCCAGCACGCTGAGGCAAAGGCAGGTGCATTTCTGAGTTCGAGGTTAGTCTGAGCTACACAGATAAACTTTCTCTTGAAAACTGTCACCCACCCCCAAAAGAAAAAGAAAGGTCAGGGAGACCTTTCTTTCAACCCTACATGATTCTTGAGGACAAACTCCTCAGCTGGCCTTGACAGGAAAAGCAAGCAACTAACTATGGCCGCTTACATGGTCTTAAGCTTTCAGCAAGATACTATAACCAAGCCTCAAATGATTATTTTTAACAGTCCAAGAGATCACACTGCCTAGACATTGGGACTTAAATCCACATGGGATGTTATTTAGATGCTATTTCTCATTAATAATTTCTATTTTGTGACATCCACACAGAGTTTCTTTGGCTCTTCCCAGACATCTAAACAGAAACGGATCGGCACAGAGAGAAATTTTTCTCAATGCTTCCAAGCAAAGCCATGGTCAAGCAAGACTTGTGACTAATCTCCACAGATGGGACAACTGGTAAGAAGAAGGATGGATAGGGAGGGGACAGTGACTGTGATAAAGATGGTGAACCTCCAAGATGGCTGGCTTTTTCCTCACTCTCCTAAGTGGAGAAAAAGAAAGCCAGAAGCTTAAAACAAGACTTTCTTTTTTCCTGCCAGTAGGCCGCCTACTCCTGCTACAAGGTCAATAATTCAAAGCCAGATCAGGACATGTGATCCAACGGTGACAGGAACAGCCCTTGCATCTTCAAACCAACCAATCCTAAATCAGAGGAGGAAAACCCTTCAGAGATTTAAACCCAGCCCTTAAAAAGAGACTGGACCTTGAGCGGCCTTGGTCCCCTCCCCCATCTGCTTTACAGAGGGTCTTTTTTCTGTGTGATTGATGTTCCTGCCTCCTTGCCCCCAATAAATGTTTTATTTCAACTGCTAATTCCATCTGCTTCTGCGTGCTGCCCCTGTAGAGCTTGAGGTTTTGTTTTTTTTGTTTTTGTTTTTGTTTTTTTTTTCCCCCTGCCTTTTAATTCTTTAACTGACAGAGTAAATGAACTCAGTCAAGACCCCTGCGCCATAACATAATCACATCAGTTTATAAACCTGAGCTCTCACCAATGGGAGCCACCTACATCATGGATAAAAGACACGTTGGCCCTATGTGCTAGCTAGTGTGATTTGGGTCTTGGGACACCCTTTTTGCAAAAAGAATTGCCTTATTGAGTTACTTTTGCTTTGTATGTTTGCTTGAATGCCCATACCCACTGGGCCGTCTTACCAGCCCTCCACCTTATCTTTTGAGACAGGCTCTCTCACTGGATTGGGAGATTGCTCTCTTATTGGACTGCCCAGCCAATGAGCTTCAGGAGTCTCCTGATTCCACCTGAGTTTGGATCCCAGCACCCAGACACAAGCCTCTATCCAACCTTCCACGTGGGTGCTGAGATTCAAACTCAGGTCCTCATGCTTGGGCAAGCACTTTATCAGCTAAAACACCTCCCCGGGTCATACTCTTACTTTTTACAACTTACACATAAAACGGACTCCTTGGAAAATATAAAATTTCACAATGTAACCAGCTTGTCTGTCAAAAATGGGTATATCAGACTGTTGAAAGAATAGACCCCAAGAAAATAGTATTCCCCAGGAGTCTCCTCCTGGGAAGGGAGATGGCTTAGGCCCTGGAAACAACCAGCTAGGCACTTGTCTACTGGAGAGAGTTAAAACTGGTAAGACCTTGCTGGAAAGACACACCCAGAAAGACTTGGCGCTGAGGCAGTGGTAGACAGGGGCCATGCCTTGTGTTCTACACTCTACCCTCAATCAAATCCAAAGACCCAAAAGTGCACTTCTAAGCCTCCCTGGGTGTCTTAGTTTTTTTCCCAAGGTAGTCACATTAGATAGCTCTTCTTTCTCTGCTTTTCACTGTTAATTTGGTTCCTTTAATTCACATATTGAGGACTAGCATCCAAATCTGGCTTGTTGGGGCCACAGACTGTGAGTCCTAAGTCTGGTAGCAACTTATCTAACATAAATCTAAAGAGTCCCAGTTGGAGAGACCTAATTCTTCATCTTAAAACTCCCTGAAATCTCTAAGCTCCCTGGTTTAAATGGAAAAGTTATCAATGTTTTAAATAATTCATCACTTCTCATCTAGAAATAAAAGGGTTTTTTTTGTTGTTGTTGTCTTTTTTTTTTTTTTTTTTTTTTTTGGAGGCAGCTAAAATGGCCCTGGAATAAAACCCAGAAAAAGACAGTAAAAATAATAATAATAATAATAATAATAATAATAATAACAGCGAATCAAATACCTAATATATCTCAAGAATATATATATATACAAAAGTCTTACAAGTGGGATGGTACAAAGATGTGACTTCAGCTGGGTGCTGTGGGGCACACCTTTAATCCCAGCACTTAGGAGGCAGAGGCAGGTGAGCCTTTGTGAGTTTGAGGCCTTCCTCGTTCAGCCTAGTCTACATAGCAAGTTCCAGGACAGCCAGAGACATATAGTGGGACCTTGTCCCCCCAAAAGCAAACAAAAAAAATGTGAATTCCCTGTTGTAAACACAAGTTTTAATATTTGGTATGAAAGATTCATATTCAATGTTTCTTACAACATTAACATGTGGGAGAAGAAACTAGCACCAGCCAACTGAGGTGAAAAATATTCTTCATAAAATTCAATACCCACACATGGTAAAAAAAAAAAATTGCCAACTTAGTAAAGAGCATTTATAAAACATTTCTATCCAAAACAACACTTCATCAAAAAAAAAAAAAAAAAAAAAAAAAAAAAGAGATGCTTTCTCTCCATCTCAGGAGACAAGATGAAGGAACTGATGGTCCATTTTTATTCAACATAGTTCTAGACCTATGCAACAAGACAAGGAAAGGCATATAGACAAAATGTGATTAGGACTCAGTTTCTCCTACAACATACAACACGGGCATCGGTGATCTCCAAAGGTTGCTTCTCACCAGCACACTTGCCACAGACTCAGTGGCAGACACTGGCTGAGTGTCCTCTAATCCACTCCAAATCGGATGCTATCTGCCTAGTGATAGCATCAGATCCCACAGGCTGAAGACTCACTCCCCAAGCTTGCCTTCCCACACAGGGCAATTCAAATGCCAGTCTCCCAGCCTTGACTACAACTGCTGTGATGACTGGTTGAGGATAGGCTTCTGATAGTCTGCACTTCGGAGTCAACTCATTTGCTTCAACAGCTAACAAAACAGAGAAATTCTGCCAATGTTTTTTGTTTTCTTACTGTAGTTGTTAGCTTGGTCTGGTTTGGAGGGTTTTGACACAGGATTTCAAGTAGCCCAGGCTAGCCTCAAACATCCTCAATAACCAAGGATGATCTTGGAGCCTCCTACACTGACCTTCTGAGTGCTGGGATCACAGGCATGGACCTCCACATCTGGCCCACTTCTTGGTTCATTATAAAGAATATTACAAAGGGCACAGGGAAGAGGTTGGGGGAGAGAGGAGGTGTATTTTTCTACACAGAACTTCCTGGTCCTATCAGAGTTAGCTATCTGGAAGCTCTCTGAACCTTGCCCTTTTAGGTTTCTCTGGAACTCTAGTACTAACAGGCTGGGTGGGGAAACCCAGCAAGGCCTGTCTGTCCAGATTCTTCTAGCCTTCTTTATGCAACATTTCTTCCTCCCAAGCAAGGAACTCCTGAAATGGAGGTCTTACATAACTTCTAGGTTCTCGCTGTGTCTACAGAGGAAAGGATCTCAGAGACTTTGGGGCCTGATTCTGATCCCTAAGTCACCTCAACATCACTCTAGTCACTTAGGAAATAAGAACAGCTGTGGGAACCTTGAGCTGGAGGAGTGGATGGAATCAAAGCACCCATCCTAGCATCTCACCCTGATCATCAGTGAGAGGATTGTCTGCACACAAACACCATGGAATCTACATAAAAACCAAAAACTCCAAGGACTAACTGAATTTGGCAGGGTTATAGGACATAAGGTTATTGCTTCATAGACAATTGCCACCAGATATGGTGACTTAGTCTTGTAGTCTCAGAGAGAGCCAAGAAGGAGGATTGCAAAGTCAAGGGCAGTCTGCACAATTAATGAGACCCTGAAAGCTTGTCCCAAAATATAAAAGCACAAAAAATTACTGAGAATACAATTAGTGACAGAGGCTTTGTCTCGCATGCATGAGGTCCTGGGTTTAATCTCCAGCACTGAAGAATAAATGGTATTCCTTCCAGGCACAGTGGGACACGCATTAAATACCAGAAGACTGATCTCTGTAACTTTCAGGCTAGCCAGAGCTACACAGTGAGACTTTATCTCAAGAAGAAAATAAAATGTGTTTCTATACATTAGCAATCAACACAAGGACACTATAAATTTTTCTAAATTTATTTTTATTTTATGAGTCTCTTGTCATTTTGCCTGCATATATACATGGTGCCCTTAGAGATGAGAAGAGGGTATTGGGTTCTCTGGAGCTGTAGTTACACACAGTTATGAGCCACCAGTGAGTCCCGGAAACAAAACCCAGGTCCTTTCCAAGAGCAGCAATTTTTTTCTTTCTTTTTAAAAATTTTTTATTTTTTTGAGACAGAGTTTTTCTGTGTAGGCTCTCCCCCCCCCCCCCCCCCACTGTCCTGGAACTCTCTTTGTAGATCATGTTGGTCTTGAACTCAGAGATCTGTCTGCCTATTCTGGGATTAAACACGTGCACCACCACCACCTGGCCTACAACAAGCACTCTTAGCACTGAGCCAGCTCTTCAGCCCCAGCACACTGAAATTTAAATATAATGTCACTTAAAATTACTTCAAAAATGAAATACTTATGCATAAAAATCATTTGTTGTTTTTATATAATTTGTTTTTATTTATGTACATTGGTGCTTTGCCTGCATGTATGTCTGCATGAATACACTGGATCTTTTGGAACAGGAGCTACAGACAGTAGTGAGCTGCCATGTGGTGCTGGGAATTGAACCTGGGTCCTCTGAAATCGGTGCTCTTAACCACTCAGCCATTTCCCCAGCCCTAACATCAGTCTCTCTATGTAGCCAAGGGCAAACACTACTCCTGGTTCTTCTGTTTCAGTTTCCTGAGTGCTGGAATTGCAGGTGTGTGCTGCCTCGCCCAGTTTATACACACACAAAATATAGATGTGACCCAGTGAGTTACAACACTTTGTGGTATCCCGAAAAATCACGCTGAGTGAAAAAGCTCAGCATGCCAAAGGTTCCACGTGGATCCGTGTCTGTTCATATAATTGTTGAAATGACAAAATCACAGCCATGGAGATCAGTTGCTGGAGGCTAGAGAGAATGAAGAGGTTACAGCCATCAAAGTGGGGCAGAGGTCTTGTGATGAAACTGTCCCAGGACTCGATGGCACCAAGGGCAGTTATGCAGGACTGGGAGGGACAGGACACAGGATACAAGGAGCCTCTCTGTTGCTTCCTACAACTGCATGTGAATCTACCATTATCCTAAGTAAAAAGTTCAATTTAAAAATCTTTCAAGTGCTCAACAGGCAGTAATGTGTAATTTGGTCCTGCAGGACAAATCTGAATCCTGCTGTCTGTCCCTTCGCCAGGAGTCAGTCTAGCAATAAAATCAGCATCTGTATTTTTTTTTTTTTAATTACATAGCTCGGGGCCACCCTCAGAGAGGAAGGCATTCAGAAGCAGAGCCCAGTCCTGTGTTTGCAAGGCTTGGAAACAAGCTTTGGGCTGTATTCTTTTGTGTTTAGTCTTGCTCACTTTGCTATCTCAGGCCCACGGCCACCACAACGTCCTCTGTGCTGCTAATAAGGCCTCGGAGCCTGAACCCCACAGCCTGGCTAGGCTTACCTCCCTTCCCCTGCCTCTCCCCCTGCACGTGCTCCTGACAAGCCGCCCCCCCCTCCCCCAGAGGCTCCTTGTCCTGCACAAGGGGCTACTAAGCAGGGCCACCTGCTGTCACTGCCCCTCCTGATGACAAGGACATCCTAGGGAGGGTTATTCATCATCTTCTTCCCTTCATTCTCTCTACACTCACTAGTTGTTACTGCCAAAATCAAGGCTTGCAATAAGGTTTTGAGTGTTTCCACACACCCCCACCCACAGGAACCTGTCAGGGAAGCTTGGGTGTACTGCTTAAAGGCTGAATATACTGATGGGCACCATCACCTGTCTTTCCTGCTTAAGAGTCAAATATTAGCAGCCCCACCTAGAACTGTGTGGATGGGGTGTACATGGAGGACCCCACGGTGGGACAGGGGAGGTTTTCAGCCCTGGAGCCTACCTATGGCTTGCTCTTCTGTTTGTGGTCACAACCAGTAAGTGTAGAAAGGTTTGCTCTTCTGTTTGTGGTCACAACCAATAAGTGTAGAAAGGTTTGCTCTTCTGTTTGTGGTCACAACCAGTAAGTGTAGAAACAGCCTTTTAAATGGTACCAGTGGCTAGAGTTGCTTCACGGCTGACTACTTGAGTTCTGCACTTAATAGGCAGTCTTGTCTTTCCAGCTTGCTTCTCCTCTACCCTCCCTTCCTTCTTTTTGGGTCCGCTGACACCTCAAAATCTCTATGACAAGACTCTAAAATCTAGATAATATGTCTGCAGCCTCTTGGGTGGCAGACATGGTCACCCCCATGTCCCTGGGGATTTGCTGCACCATAGTCTCCTCCCTAGGTCACAGAGGTCACACCCCTTCAAAACTGCCTGGGGTTTTCCTTCACAAAAGTGACATATGATGGGGGGGGACGAGAATGTCTGTAATCTGATTTGGGAGTTATAAAAGGATTTTTTTAAAAATATAAGGCTAGTCTGGGTTACACAGTGAGAGCCCCCCCCCCCCCCCCCCCCGCCCATCCCAAATAAAAGAGGAGCTGGAAAGATGTCTCAGAGCACTGGTTGCTCTTGCAAAGACCAGATTCTCATTCCCAACACCTGTGCCAGCTCACAGTGGCCTATAACTAGCTTCAGGGGATCTGGCACCCACTCCTGGCCTCTGAGGACACCCACACAAACATGGTGCACACACAGACAAGCGGGTACACACACACACACACACACACACACACACACACACACACACACACACACACACACAATAAAATTTGAAGAGTACAGAGGACCCATTAACCCTCCAGACAGAGCCAATCAATGGAGGTCATTGCCTTGCAACCTTTACAGTCATATCATATCCAGCAGGAATCAAGTGGCACGGGAAAGCACCCTGGCAGGCTAATCTAAGTCCCTGGGAATCCTAGGTGATCTGGTTTTAGGTGCTGAGGTGAAGCCCAGGACCTCACACACGCTAGGCACAGGCTCTACCCCTGAGAAGCACTGCGAACCTCCCTCTTTGGTTTTTCTGACCTGTATGACCCCCTCCTGTGGGTTCTTCCGGTCCGTATGCAGAGGGCTGGGTGTCTAAAAGTGTCAGAAGCACCTTGTCTGCTCCCCACAGGTCCACAGTCTCCCTTCCCAGGAGCCAGAGACATTTGGTGTCATGACCCACAAGAATCCAGTACTTTCCTGGGTGCTCTGCGTAGTCCTGCGCCATGCCCTCACCACTCTACCGAGATCTTCGGCAGGCAGGAACGTGCATCAGCAGCTTTGTCCACAGGTCCTAAACAGCGCAGGGCTCCTCAAGTATGGAACTCAGGATGCTTGCAGCTGAAACAAACTTTCTGTTTTGTTTTGTCTTGTTTATGTGATGGGTGGGCGAGGCCAGAAGAGGAAGTTGGTCCCCTGGAGCTGGAATTCCAGGTGGTTGTGAGCTGCCTGATGTGGGTGCTAGGAGCTGAACTGAGCCTCTAGGAGAGCAGCAGCAGGAGTCCTTAACTGTTGAGCAGTCTCTCTAGTCCTATAGTCCAGACATGCTCGCTCCCCTCTCAGGAGCTCCAAGATACAGCCCATTGAATGCTAAAGGTCAGTGTCCCCACATACACTGTGTTTTCCATATACACATTCCTGCAAAAAATTAACTTGTAAGTTTGGCACAGAAACATTGATGACCGAAACTTGGAACAGTTATAAAAATATGCTGCAACAAATTATTAAAATACATAAATTATTACTTTCTGAAATTTTTTATTTAGTATTTTAGACCATAGCTGACAGCCAGTATTGAGAAGCCTTAGAAAAGCAGAGGACTGCCCTAAACAAGTTTTACCAATCTTGTCAAAATGTGTGCTTTCCCAGCCCAGGATCACAGTATCATTCTGTCCCCATGTGCTTTGAGCTCTTCCTGTCTCCTCCTAGGCTCAGAGGCCACCTGTTCACCATATGTCCCTCATCTGATACACCTGGCCATCTATTCCCATGGGACACAATATGGCTGCACGTCAAGACATATATACTACATCCCTCTCAGGGCTCACAACACTCCCAGCTCAAGCATATCTGCCAGGTGTGTTCACCTGAGGCTGAGTCAACATCACGTCAACACCTGGCGCCCAGAGACTTCCGGCACTTCATTCCTGCTGGATATGATATGACTGTAGAGGTTGCAAGGCAAAGGTCCCCAGCTTCTGCCTCCCCCAGCCCCACAGCTGGTGGCTTCCTTGGCCTGCTTCCCTATTAAAGCATGGGCTTATAGGCTTAGTCTAGAGCCCTGGTATATTGGTGTCATGGCTCCACATGCAGCAGGTTATCCTCATTGGCTTCATTCAGCATTTCCTAACTTCCTGAAGCTAGAGGAATGCTCTGGGCTCAACCTGTGCTTTTCCATCCTGAGGCTCTGGACTAGGGATAAATACTTTTATATCCTCTCTATATATTATTTTATAATACTACATACAAATAAAAGGTGTCTAATAATACATAATTATATATTAATATATAGCATGTTAATATAATATATAAGTGGCCATATAATTATTAATATTTGCAACCCTCTGGAACTGGTATATAATTAATGACATCACTGTTACAGCCTCTGCTTCTGTCACAAGAGTCTTCCTTGCTTCCCTGTCCGTACTCATGCCTGCCTCTTCCACATGGAGGGAGTCTGAATCTTGCAGAGTCTCCCTTTGTAGCCCAGGCTGGCCTCAAGCCCACTGTCCTCCCACCTCAGCTACCCAAGTGGAGGGATTTCAGACACTTGCTACCTTGCCGTCTTCTTCACTCCCAGTTAGTCATCTTTCCCCCAGTGATCTGAGATAACACCTTCGCCACATATCAGGTCTCCAGATAAACTTGGACCCATTCCCAAATTGTCTATACTTCCGTGAGAGTGTCCTCAGATGACCATCACGGGCCCTGTAAGAGAATGGAGCTAAGACACTGGTCCTGTAAAGACCTGGGTTCAATCTCCAGCACTCACAAAGTGCTTACAGCTTAGGGGCTCTGGCGCTCTCCTCTGGCCCCTGTGAGCACTGAAAAAATGTGGTGTACATACATGCAGGCAAAGTGCCCATACACATTAAGAAAATAATCTGAAAAAAAAAAAAAAAAGATGAAGTGATGGAGGGTGTTGGCACACACCTTTAATCCCAGCACTCAGGAGTCTGAGGCAGGCCGATCTCTGTGAGTTCAAGGCCAGCCTGGTCTACACATCCAGAATTACACAGAGAAACCCTATGTTTTGTTTGTTTGCTTGGTTTGGTTTGGTTTGGTTTGGTTTGGTTTGGTTTGGTTTGGTTTGATTTGGTTTGGTTTTTTGAGACCAGGTTTCTCTTTGTAGCCCTAACTCTACTGGAACTCACTAAGTAGATCAGGTTGGCCTCTAGCTCAGAGATCTGCCTGCCTCTGCTTCCCAGTTGCTGGGATTAAAGGCGTGCACCACTATGCCTGGCGGAAAAAAACCTTAATTGTTTATAAATTGTATATGAATTATTCTGGTCATTTTGTCTTAGCAACAAAATATGGACTAAGACACATCAGTGTTACTCCATAGAAGCATATCAAATTTGAATTTTTTTTTTTAATTTTTGAAGAACCACATCACATTTGCTTTGCATTGTAATAAATTACTTAAAGCAATCAATTTATAAAGAGAAAAGTTTCATCCCTCAGCTCACATAAATTCATTTGTGTTTGTCTGGAAAGAAAATGCAAGGGAAGGGTTACCTCAAGAGGGCTGAGCCCTGGCCGACCTCCAAAGCAGGAATGAAGATTCCCTGTAGAGAGTTGCTCTGCCCTAAACCGTGAGGCTGCCCTTGAGTTAATCTATTTCAGAGAGAGACAGAGACACACACACACACACACACACACACACAGAGAGAGAGAGAGAGACAGCAAAGGATGGTTTTGACTCATATTTAAGGATTCCACAGGCCCCTGAATGTGTGCCTGAAGCAAGGCCACTGTATCATGGAAAAAAGCATGGTGAGGTTAAACTGCTTATTTTGTGGCTGAGGAGCCAAAGGAGGAAGTGAGCTTGGTAAGTACAATGTTTGATGAGTATGCATGAAGCCAGGGTTCTTCTCCAAGGCCCCACAACCACGCATGGTGGCACATGCCTGTAACCCTAACACGTGGGAGGCAGAGGCAGGAAGGTCAGAAATTTAGGGTCTCCTCAGCTACAGTGAACTCAGCCTTGTCTCAGAAAGAGTGTTGGAGTGGATGGGAGGAAGGGCTGGGACCCACCATCCCTTTGAAGAACACACCCTCTTGGCTTAAGGTCCCGTCATTAGGCCTCCATCTTAAAGGTTTTCATCCTCAACAGCAGGTCAACAGCATGTCACAGGGAGGGACTAAGCCTTTGATAAACCTTTGGGGGGCATTTAAAACCACAGTTATACATTAAAGAAATGGCAAATAATTGTCATACTTAATAACCAACTTAATATATCAAGAATAATAATCTAAGCTCACAATCATTGCACACAGATAACCAACAAAGTGGGTCACACACATTTGTTCCAAGTTGGACATTTGTCATACATATGGGCCAGTGACTTCCCAGGCACTCAGCAGCCCTCTGTCATTTGTGGCTACTATACTGGATCTAGGCTGAGTCTTCCATCGTTCTGGCCCAGTGTTTGGGCTACCTCTCTTTTGAGGCCTGTAGAGGGTGGTCATATGTCTACCAGGGACCGTGTGCTTCTGGTGAAGGCCGGGACCTCCCTCCCCAGCAAAGCCTTGTACTGCATCGTGGTGAAGCACAGGCAGAGTAGCTGGCATGCTAGCAAGAAAGCACAGCAAGTTTCCATGGCTTTGGCAATTTGATCTAGGAAAATTGGTCTCTCCCATTTGGCTGACAGAAATCTGTTTATTCTTCAGGCAGTAAAATGGCTTTTTCTTCTCAGTGGTGAACTTTCCTCTGCTTCTCAAACATCCAACTTAGAAATGTTCCAAGGGGACACACATTGCATTAACAAGAGCAGAGGAAGTGTGTGGGGCCTGGATGCTAATCAAAGGCCCTGTTGTTTTGGAGTCTCCCATAGGTTAGCACTCCAGGCTTAAGCTGACTGTAACTGCCTCAACATGGCCCCACCTTCTCTCCTCAACCCTTTTCACCTTTTCCACAAAGGGCAATCCTTAGGTTTCTGACCGGCGGGAGTGTGTTCCCCCAGAGATGACCACTACTGCTCCTGAGCCAGCCTACCTGGCTCACCACACAGCACTAAAATCCCTAGGCTGTGATGGCCCAGGGAGAGATTCCTGCTGACCCAGAGCAGTACATCTACACTCACAGAACAGGAGTTTCCAGAGTGAGGTTTCTCCACCTAGGAACAGCCTGGTTTGCAGGGCTGGCTTCTCCTGCTGAGCCCCTGCCCCAGGGCAAGGTGGCCTCTTACTCAGAGCTTTGGCTCCTTTTCCTGGCTTGGCCTGATGTGGCAATTAAAAAAAAAAAAAAAAAAAAAAAACAAAAAAACAAAAAAAACTTTTCCTCTCTGTAATAGAATCCCTGTTTTCAAAATTCCAGAAGCATAGTTTGTGCATGGAGACTCCTGCCCATCCTTCTTGCCCTCTACTGTCCACGGGGTCACCCTGTTGCAAGTGCCCTTGGGTGTTTTATGCAGTGTAAGTAGTCTGTATGCATGCAAAGGAACTGAACACATTTGTCGCCTTTTTAATACACATAGCGGTGTTTATCTGCTTGCAACCTTCTGATAGACTTTTTAATAACTTTTGAAATTATATTCAAATATACATTTACAATTTTAACCACCTTTCAGCATCCAGACCTACAGCATTAGCTATCATACTGTGGAGATATCTTCACCACCAACCACCACAGGGTTCTTTCTGATCATCCTCAACAGAAATTCAGCCCCATCAAACACTAAACCTTTCTTCTCCCCAACTGTGGCACTCTGCTTTCTGCTTTCTGTCCCCAAGGGTCTGATAAAGAGTCTCATGGAGCTGTCTTCCCCCCACCCCCAGTGCCTTCTGAAGGTGGGATACCTGTGGCAGCTCAGACTGAAGCCAGAGCCTTGAGTGCCAAAGAAGCATGCTACCACTACCACCAAGCTACATTCTCACACTTTAGTTTCTCAAGACAACATGTCACACAGCCCAGGCTGGCCTGAACTCTCTGTACACCTCGCATTACCCTCAAACCCTTGATCCTCCTGCCTCTGCCTCGAGAGTACTGAAACATCAGCCCATCCACAGTGCACCAAACCCGGCTGTGGGTGGCTGACTTCATTTGCTGTAATATTTCCAAGGTTTATCCACATTACAAAGATGCCACAAATTGCAGTTTTAAATATTCTGGAGTGAGTCCTATGAATTTAAAAACCTCTGAAAGCTCTGAGAATGTTCTCAATACAAATGTTGCCTAAGGAAAAATAAAGGCTAGTTGAAAATGCTGGTGTGTGCCTGCAATCCCAGTACTTGGGAGGCAGATGGGATTAAGAAATTGATGCCATCCTCAGCTACATGGGCAGTTCCAGGCCAGGCTGGGATACCTGAGGTCCTATTTAAACAACAACACACTAATACACAAACACACACTGGGTTTGGTGGCACGTGCCTGCAACCCCAGCCAGAGCCAGTTCAAGGCCAACCTGGTTGGTGGGATCCAGGCCAAGCATAGTACTTGCCTAGCATATGAAGGACTCTGAGCTCCATCCCTGGCATGGAAAACAAAAAACAAGAACCTATGGGTGAGCAATCTGTGCTGCGACAGGAAGGGCTGGCAAGCTTCATATTGAAGGCCTGTATATCCGAAGGTAGGTAAAATAGTCTGAGTTTAGCAGTTATGGGGGAATCTCAGGCAGGTGGCAACGAGTGGGCTGGGGCCTCCTCACTTGAGCTTTATACACAATGGCATGGTAAAGCCCTACAGGCCAGACAGCTCAGCCACTAACTAGAAAGGTCATCAAATAGGTAACTTAAAATGAGGTCACCTGTCCAAAGTGACCTGGGTCCTTGTGAGAAGAGGATGTCTGGATCAGTCCCAGAGGGAAGGCTCTGTGAGAACAGAAGAGAGCGCCATCTTCTAGCCAGAAAGAGAACCTGAGGGCTCTGCCGGCAGCACTTCATCCTGGCAGTCTCAGGACACTAGTGTAGATGGCAGCCCCCAGGAGTGACCAGAGGCTAAAATCAGTAGACCTCAGTGATGCGTCAACACAGAGGTTGAAGCAGCGACCAGGCAGTAGACCTCAAGATGTTCTTTGAGCCAATAATGAATAAGCTTCGCCCTGAGGGACAGGAAGGCCTGAGGCAGGTCTGTCCCTGCAGTGCTGGGCTTTCTGGCTAAACAAGAGGTCCTCGAATACCCTCATATTTTACAGAGGTGTCCGATGTTCAGGGATGAAGATTCAGAACTGGGGACCTGCAGCCTCCTTTTCTCGGGCTTTTCTGAGAGTGTTGGTTCTCTTTTTATTCTGCAGTACTGGGGGTGGAATCCAGGCCTCTAGTCACTAAGTAAGTGTTCTCCCACTGAGCCATGTCCCCAGCCCAATGGCAGACTTCTCAGTCTACAGCACTTCACAGGTGGGTCTTGGCATACCCCTACACTCAAGCAATTAAAATACAAAAATCAGGAGATGTCTTGCATGTGTTTTTCTGTGGGAGAGGCTATCTGGCTACATCATTGCATCACATGTCTGGTCCACACATAGAAAGCACAGGGAAGCAGAGAGCTTAGGGCCCTGCTCTCCAGGATGCGATTCACTCCAGGGCAAGATAGGTACATGACAGGAATATGAGGTGTGCCATAGCCATAGGGTGGAAAATCACCAGCTGAGCTGAGCCAGTTGCAGGAAGAGCCAACCTCTACAAGTTAGTCAATGAAGACAAGCTTAAACAGTCTTGGTCCCTCTAGACAAGCTATGCATAGGTTTGTTACTGAGAGGAAGGAGATGGTCTCAGAAAGAACCAAGGTGGAGAGTTCACACTGTTCCTCACAAGCCTATCTACCCCTGGGCCCGCCTGCCCCTGCAAGGCTGGACCCAGGCTACTGGTTGAAGCCTCACCAGGGCTGCAGCTCCAGCAGTTCTGCCTCTCTCCAGCAATGTCTTCTTGTGTTAGGTTTCTGGCCTGGACTTTCTGGCCTAGCCTTGTGGGCCGGACTGGCTGACCCACAGTCCCATAGTCCCACTGAAACACACAGACATTTATATTAATTATACGCTGATTGACCTGGGGTCCAGGCATGTAACTTGCTAGCTCTTGCTCTTAATCTAACGCATGATTCTTATCTTGTTCAGCCATGTGGTTCAGTACTTCTTCTCAGAGCAGCATAGTTGTCTGTTGCATCTTTTGGCTTATCTAGGGTCTCTGTGGCATCTCTGCTCTGTTCCTCCTGTTCCCAGAGTCTTCTTAGTCTGGTAGCCCCGCCCACACTTCCTGTCTGCCTTCAGCCAATCAGCGTTTTTATCGGGACAATTATTTACAATGTAACAATACATAACCCCACTAGTGTCTTCGGGATTTTGTTAGATGTTGTGTTATGGAAAGGAGAAATCAGTCTCCACAGTAAAGCTGCTGAAGTCATTAAAACCTCTGGGGGCCTCTGGGGTGTTGATGCTTCAGAGACAATCGGTCAAACATACAGCATGGGAGCCCTATTTCCTTGCTGGG
This sequence comes from Phyllotis vaccarum, assembly GCA_033318265.1. Taxonomy (NCBI): domain Eukaryota; kingdom Metazoa; phylum Chordata; class Mammalia; order Rodentia; family Cricetidae; genus Phyllotis; species Phyllotis vaccarum. Next base: position 183,454,111 of record JARWLC010000002.1, read on the forward strand.
CAGAGGGACAGGATCAGGCCACACTACCATCATGGAAGGTGCCCTCTTCCTCAGTGTCTTTTCTGGAGCCCAACAGCTCCATCTAGCTTGGAGCATGTCTTGAGGCCCCAGCCAACCCAAACACCCTTGTTTGTGCGGATGGGCCTTTCTCAGCCAGAGCAGAGCTATATAAGGCAGTAGAGATTCAACAATCCCTCAGCAGCAAACCCACACTGCCAAACTGTTCCTCCTTTTTCTCACCTATCCCATGAGCACCATGCCATGAGCCCCTGAGGCCCAAGTAGTATCTCCCAGACCTCTGCACGCACGGGCGTGCACACACACACACACACACACACACACACACACACACACACACACACACATACACACACACCCCCCTCAGGCCAAGGGATACATGATTGCTCTCTTCATCTACCAAGGGTCCTGTCCCTTGCCCCACACATACACACCACACCTTGGATGGTTTTACTGCCTTGACCCTGGCCTGGACCTGGGAGTCCAAACAACCACCCATATAATCTATGACATACTGTCCCCCAAAGAGACTGACCAAGATCATTATTTTGGCTGCTGAAGAGAGGTTTAAGGTCAGCCCTTCTTCCCTCATGAAAGAATGAGAATCTACAGGTTATTTTATTTCTTTTAAAGACAGCTATGACCCTCTTCTAGAATATGATTCTTCCCCTGATCTAGGTGATAGTAATAGACTCCCTGATAAACAACACATTCTGGAATCAATACTGCTGCTGAGCTTCTGAGGTTAGGCCAGAGGATAGCATAGAGCTACTCTGTATCAAGTCAGTCTAGAAGTCCCAGGCTTTCAAGAGGCCAGGCTAGGCCACCCCCAGATAGAAAGTGAAGAAGTCATGAGACCTTGGGAAAACGGCCAGCTGGCTGCTCAGTAGTGGGAGCCCCACAGTTACCAGAGTCAAGCCCTATGATTTCTGATCTACACACAAGATGATATATTGAAATGTGAGGGCTGGAGAGATTAGTATAAACAGGCTAATTTAAGTTATAAAAGCTAGTTGGGACAAGTCTAAATTAAAGGCCAGGCTTTTGTAATTAATATGAAGTCTCGGTGTCATTATTTAGGAGCTGTTGGTCCTGACAAGAAAGTACTGATACATTTGGTGTCCAACTCATGGTAGGATGATAGGAACAGAGAGTCACCTGATCATTTCCTGGCTTCTCCTCAAGCACTCTCAACGCTCTGCTGTGGCTTGCAGAGATTCTAGAAAGTGGGCTTGGACCTTCCCAGAGCTGGGACAATAAACATGGTTCCCACTGGTAACTGCTAGTAACCTCTGGTAACTGCCAGCATGAGGCTAGGTTCTCGGGAACAAAGGGGGGTGAAGCCAGCAGTCAGGGCCACATAGAGAAAGGTCTAATGGACACCCAACAGTTTAGTGATTTTGCCTCAAGCAGTCAGAGAACTCTGCAGGTGCTTAGCAAAGCCAAGTACAGACACAGAAAACCTCTAAAAAGGTACAGTATGCCTAAAAAGGTGTTTAGATACTGAAGAAAAATATGGGTACAGATAGACATAGAAAAAAACAGTTTTAAAAAATAAAGTCTTTAAAGAGAGAATAAATATAAATAGCCACAATAAGGGTAGAAAGTATTATAACTCAGGGAGTTTTGACCTTATATGGTACTTTGTTCATTTAGATTTTTTTTAATGCTAATGAACAGAGAACAGCTGCTGAGAGACCTTAGGACCGTGGAAGAAACTGCTGAATTAAACCAACTTATATACTTCAGGGATGTTTTGGCTTCAGAATGAAAGTTGGAAAATGTGTTGCATTTGGGGAAATGATGTGCTTTTGTTTCCACAAAAAAAGAAAAAGAAAGAAAGAAAGAAAGAAAGAAAGAAAGAAAGAAAGAAAGAAAGAAAGAAAGAAAGAAAGAAAGAAAGAAAGAAAGAAAGAAGGAAGGAAGGAAGGAAGGAAGGAAGGAAGGAAAGAAAGAAAGAAAGAAAGAAAGAAAGAAAGAAAGAAAGAAAGAAAGAAAGAGAGAAAAACTATGGATTTCTTCAAAATTAAAGACCAGATTTGACTAGGAAAGATCTCCTGAGGATTTTGGCTACCGACATGAGGGAAGAAGCCAGGAAAAACTAAAAGACAGGTGAGGTATATACTTATCCTCTGCATGGGAGCAGCTCTGAGACTGAAAGAGACGTGATAGATCTTGTTGGCTGCAGAGTCTTTATGACTTATTATTACATATAATACTTTCATATGGCATGGATAAAGATTTATATTACAATTGATTATACAGTCCAAACAGACTTAGAAAGTTGAAAGATGACGTTTACCTGCTCAAACATAGAGCAGAAAATCTTTAGCTGATTTATGCACACCACATGCTGCCTTTAGAAGTTTGTGTGTTTTCAGAAAAAAAAAAAAAAAAAAGATCAGACACCTATAAAAACAAGTATTCTAGGTGATCCAGCCTCTCAGAATGCCTCTGTTGCAGTTTTCTAAAAATTTTTTATGCCGAACAACTTCAAAGCTGCTATCTGAGATGGTTCAGCCTCACAGACTATCCAGTTAGGACTTCAGATAACTCTACACTTTACCATCACACAGAGACTAAACAAAAGCAATACAGTTAGCTCTCCCAGGATTCAAGTACTAACCCAGATTTTTCAGGATCTCTTAAAGATGCCATTGCCCCAAGACAACAAGAAGTATCTAGAAAACAATACAGTCACATTCCCAAGGGGTGGTGGGATGGGTGGTTTCTGGTTGTTTGGTGAATGTTTAGAGAAGATTAGTTGCAGGTTGTTACTGATCATGGTCAGAAAAAAAAAAAAAAACTAAACAAAGGTGATAGTATTCAAGAATCTCTTTCTAAAAATAAAAGGGAGATCATAGAATGAGAAAAAGGGGTAAATTATTGAATCTACTTTTAGAATAAAAAGCAACTACTAATATAAAATAGTTTACATTGACAATATTTTTTGTATACTGATTCTAATTTAAGGGTATTTTTGTCATACGGTACATATGTTTCTACTCTTGTTTAAGGTGTATTACCTGTTCAGCTCATTTTAATAATGTAATACAAATTTCTAGTTCTTTAAAGTTATTATTACAAACTATTTAGAATAATTAAGAAATACCTATTAGTAGTTAATCAACTTTTGGCCATGCTGGGTATTTCTTAAGGCTAAACAGAAATCTATTTAGATGGACAGATGGTCTTCAAACACTTCAGACACATACAGAATATGGCATTTAAGATGGTTTAATAGCATAAGCCTTTTCATGACAGTGAGATATATCTGCTCCTGACAGCACTAATCTATTTTTTTAAAAAAAAGTTGATGGGTATTGAAGAAGCTCTATATGGAGTTTGCTTTCAGTGTTGAAAATTAGTCACTAGACAAGAAACTTCCCTTGCATCAACTGCTGATAGTATGCTGTCCAAACAGGACACAAAAGAAAGTGACTGCTGAACTTTGCCAAGACAAAGTAGGACAGTCCTTCAAAATTCCTGCTCTACTAAAAAATCTGTCATATGTTGTAGGCCTGTAAGCCGAAATGCACCAATGTTACAGAGAAACATTGGGTGACTGTCCAGGCAGCTGAATGTCTCTGTCATTTCTGTTTTGGAAGTGGCTTGTTCTGCACTTCCTGTTTACTTATATTATATATTCTTGAGGTCTCTGATGGGGTTGAAGAGCAGAGAGTTAAAGTTATATCATTTTCCTTCTTACCAAATTCAAAAAAATAAATTTACATAAGAAATATAAAGTTTATAAGGTTGAGAAATATAAAAGCCTAAATTGTTTATCTAAGAAGATGTTTTAAAGTTTAAAAAGGTACATTTTTAGAGTTTTGGAGTCATGGCTCAGCAGTTAAGAACTAATTCTGGGTTCTTCCAGAGGACTCAGGCTCAATTCCCAGTACCCATATAGCAGCTTACAGTTGTCTGTAACTACAGTTCTAGGGAACTAGACATCCTTACACAGGCAAAAACATGAATGCACATAAGAAGATATCTTTAGTATGGTAATACAAGTTATAATTTAAAAATGGTTTAGGTGTCAAGCTTTAGATTCATTAAGATAGGATAGAGAATCCTGTCTGGTACTTTCTCCAAATTTGCCAAATTACATATGGACTAGACATTGTGAATGTAATTCTTACCTGATAACTGTTCTAAATGTATATTTGTTTGTGTGTATATGTTTTACTATGTTAGAGTTAAACCTTTTTCTTTTTATTTAGGCAAAAAGTGGACAATGTTGTAAGATAATCTTTTTGTATACTATGAAGACATGTCACTGTGATTGGTTTGGTAAAAAACCAAATGCTTGATAGTCATACAGGAGAGAATAAGTAGGATTTCTGGGGAGAGAAAGGAAGAAAAGAAGAATCTAGACATGGCAATTTCACTAGCAGACTTGGAGCAAGTTGGACATGCCGTACTGAGAAAAAGTAAAAGCTACATAGCAGAATGTAGATTGATAGAAGCAGGTTAATTTGAATTATAATAGCTAGTTTGGGACAAGTCTAAGCTAATGGAAAAGTTTTCATGATTAACAAGAATGTCTTCATGTTATTATTTTGGAGCTGGCAATTCAAAGATAATCGGACAAGAAAGCTTACTATACTCGGATCATAGGAATGCACCACTATGCCCAGATTACAATGTCTAAATTGATATTTGAAGTCACTACATCTTGGGTTAGTATGTAGCAATAGGTAACTGTTTCATAACAGAATACAGAGCCAGGAAAGCACATCCATAGAAGAGATGCTACAGTGGGGTTCTCAACCCATTCCTTGGGGTTGTTAAACAACCCTTCACAGGGGTCACCCATCAGAAAACACAGATATTTACATTATGATTTATAATGCTAGCAAAATTACAGTTAGGAAATTAGCAACAAAAATAATTTTTATGGTTTAAGGTCACCACAACATGAGAAACTATATTAAAGAGACTCAGCATTAGAACGGTTAAGAACCACTAATCTGCAATGTTTCAGTCTAGGTAAACTGAGGGAGGAAGTTGATCCTGGCTCTTCCTCCAGAAGAGCAGCACGCACAAAAAGGTATTCACAGCTGGGCACGGTGGTGCATCCCTGCAAAGTCAGAGTCAGGAGAACCTGAAGTTGAGACAGCCTGGGCTACATGGCCAGATCGCATAATACATAGGAGCTGTGGGAGCTGAGGTAGAGAACCTATCTAACATACACATTCATGCTCAACTTACTTATTGTAATGAACATTATAATAGATCCTAATTCTCAAAACAACACAAAAACTATAAAACTTCTAAAGACATAGAGATTATATGCCTTGGTGTAAGTACTGTAAAGACACTAAAGAAAAATTTAGAAGTTAAAAAAATTAGATTTTATCTAAGTCAGGTAGTGATGTTCGCCTTTAATCTCGCCACTCAGGAGGCAGAGGCAGGTGATCTCTGTGAGTTCCAGGCCAGCCTGGTTTACAGAGTGAGTGCCAGAATAGCCAATGCTGTTGCACAAAGGAACCCTGTCTTGAAAAAAAAAATAGTTTATCAAAATTATAAATATCTGTTTTTTAAAAGACATCATTTTTAGATTGAAAACATTTGACAATGAACTTTTATCCTTATCTTTTTTCTAATATACTGATATTTAGCTTATATGTGTGTGATGTCTGCGTGTATTCTGTATACCGTGTGATTCCTGGTACCCACAGAGGAGGCCAGAAGAAGGCACTGCGTCCTCTTGAACTGGAGTTACAAATGGTAAGCCACAATGTGAGTGCTGGAAATGAACTAGGTACTCTGCAAGAGTGGCCAGTGCTCTTAAACACTGAACCATCTCTCTTTGATTTTTAAATTACATTTATTTCTTTATTGTGTGAGTGTGCACATGCACATGTGTGCCACGGCACCTGTGGACATCAACAACTTTCAAGAATGAGTTCCCTCCTTCTACTGTGTGAGTTCCAAGGATCAAACTCATGTCATCCAGCTGGGTGTCTAGCACTTTTACCCAACGAGCTGAGCCAGCTCATCATCCCTGTTTGAACAGACATTTCACAAAAGCTTCACAATGAGAATGTGAAGGGAGTGAAGAGGGGTTTGATGCTTTGGGAGCAAGGCAAACACAAATGAAAAGTGTATCAAGATACCTCTATGTGCCTGTTAGAGCAGCTAAAATAAAAGGTTGATGCTAAGTGTTAGTGAGAACACAGAACAAGTGGGACTCTCATACCTGCCGGTGTGGATGCCATACGGTAAAATCATATTGGAAACAATTTTGCTCCCAAGTATATGCCAGAGGAAAAAAATATAGGTCCAAATAGAGATTCATTTGATTCGCATATTCAGAGCGATTGTATTTGTCATGGTGAAAGCCAGGAAATGGTTTGCCAGCTAAGGCAATTGGGCGCCCATACCATGATCTCTGTTGAAAGAGTTCAGATGAGACACGGGAAGCATAGTGTAAATGGTAGGTGGAGTCTGTTGCAGAGCAGACCAGCACACACTTTCGTGGGGTGAGAGTTGACAATGGCCAAAGACACTGCTACCTGATCTCCGTTTTAAGCAGAATTCAGACTTGCTAATGTCTCTGGAACAAGCAGATTTCTGGAGGCTTTTTTCCTGTCAGGGTGACTGACAGCCTGTTGGATGTGACCATTATAGTAGAGGGAACAATTGTGCGTCTTTGTTCCTTATCAGAAAGTTTCCTGTAGACAGTAACATTTATGAGGGCTCCTGGAGCCAGGTGCAGATAGTCATCCATTAATGACCTGAGCATTTTAGGATATTGTATCTCCTCCCAGAACCAGAGATATGACTCAAGTCCTTTCCCACAGGGCAGTAATTAGAGCCTACAGTCCTGTTGATTATAAGAGGGTCCATCCCCAACATCCTCTAAGCCCATTAGATTCTAACTAGCCAGACAACACGTATGCAAATGAAACCTCAGCTTCAATCTTGTTCCTTCTACAAAATTAGATCAAAATAGAATTGTGGGTATAGTTGGTGTGTGTGTGTGTGCGCGTGCGCATGTGCACTCACAGATGGGAGGGGCTCTTTTTGCTTGGTTGTTCTTTTTTTGTGAGATAGGTATTACTGTGTAGCCTTGACTGTTCTAGAACTCGCTCTATAAGCCAGGCTGGCCTTGAACTTACAGAGATCTGCATGCCTCTTCTTCCCAAGTTCTGGGATTTGTTTTTTTGAGGCAGAATGTAATTGGCTGGCTTCAAATTCACAAAAATCCTCTCTACATCAGCCTCCTGGTGAAAGAATCACAGACATAAGGGACCATGTCTGGCTTAAGGCTCAGTTTTTAAATGATACAACCCCTGATAGATTGTCTTTACAGGAATCATATAGCCATCCAGACCAGATGAGAACAGAAGTTAGAGCCCAGAAGGCAAGATGTCTGAGTACTATGGGATGATAAGCTTACATGTGAAGCTAAAATAATTTGCCTCCAATTGGCCTTCCCCCTGAGAGTACACCTCCAGAAGCCAGGTCAGCTGGTATCTTATGCCACAGTTGAAGAGCCTGTATTCAGGGCATGTGATCCCAGAAGCTTACCCATTCACTCCCTCACACATGAGCCTCAGCTGCTGGAGTGATCTGGGCACCATCAGATCTGGTGGTTATCACCAGGGGATGGTGGGAGGATGGTGAAGGGACTCATTAAGAGGGTGGGATGTCTAGTGCACAGCCTACATCCCTCCTCTGCTCCAGCCTCCAGGGATGTACAGATGGATGCTTTCCTTTGCTGCTAAGCACTCCTGGGAGTGCCTTGGGGGAGGGGGTTAAGGAACCTTAAGGTAATTCAGCTTGGAATTTTTCCTTTTTAAAGTATATGGATGGTTTGCCTAAACATCTGTCTGGAGGCCAAGGAGGGCAGAAGAGGGTGTCAGATCTCCTGGAACTGGAGTTACAGACAGTAGTGAGCCATCAAGGATGTGCTGAGAATTGAACCTGGGTCCTCTGGAAGAGCAGCCAGTGCTCTTAATCATTAAGCCATCTTTTCTGTCCCAGCATTTCCGTTTTCTAAGAGCATCTAATCATGTGGGTTTTCAAAATGTCATAGCAATGACATTCCAGTGGAAGCTGCTGTGGGGAGAGGAACATGTTGGGGACATGAGCCAAGGGACAATGTCAGACAATTTCCCCAGTCTGTCAGACGCAGGACTGGGACTATCCTTAAGTTTCCGTGTTGATCACAGCTGTCTGGCAGATGGGAGACCACCATATCCCTCCTTGAGTTTGGAACATCCATGCACCTACTGAGAGTTTAAACTCTTTTTGCCCAGACCAGAGTTGCTGATGGGACTGCCATCGAGGAGTATATAGATTCCAAGTGACTTCCTCCAAGTTAGGAAGAATAAATCTTAGCCCTGTTTCTTCTATGGTAATTAAGCCATGCTCCCCCTCCCCCCCCAATGAGAGCTGTGTGTGCTGCTGAGGACTTCTAGAAGAAATTATGTGAATGGTCCTGGTTACCTACCTACCTGGTAGATAAAGGGCTACCAGGACCCTAGCCCCTGGGAAACAACCGTGACTCGGGATATGTCTTCTGGAAGAGAGGAAAAATGTCACTACGCAAGTCCCTGTCCCAAAGATAGATGCTGGGCTTGGCTGGGCCTCATCTTGGAGCAGTTCCTCAGTCTATCCTCAGAGTCCAGTGGTTAAGTCCAACACTGGACAACCAAGATGTCAGGCCCCACATCAGCCCTGGAGAGTGAACACTTTCTTGACCTCTCTCCTCACACCCTCCCTTTCAGAGGCAGACCGGCTCTCCAGGGACAGGTGGCCTCTCTCCTTTGCCTAGGGGCTCCCCTTAAGAGCCTTCTCCCTAATTTTTTCTCCCCTAAAGCACCTCCAGAATACTACCAATAACCATTCTAAGGGTCATGGTTGAGTTTCCCAGAATACCACATTCAATAGATACGAGGCAGGTGTGCAGAGCCATTTTTCTCTTGAAGGAGACATGAGATTCACATAGATCTGACCTGTCATTTCTGAACTGGACCTGTTTCTGAGATCAGATAATAGAGCAAAGACTTGCCAGTGGTGGAATGCTGGGCAGTGGGAGTGTCTAGGAACAGCTCTCACACTCCACACCCTGTGCACAGTCTGAATGTCTCTCCAAATGCACATGATGGGAAGTGAGCATAGGGTGCTCCCTTAACCCCGATACTGTACAGTCATGGGCAGATGAATTTCTGTGAGATCAAGGTCAAGAGAGTTCCAGGCCAGCCAGGGCTACGTAGTGAGACCTTATCCAAATAAATAAATAAAGTGTGTGTTGGGATCCTCCCCTTAAGGGGACAGTGTTGTGGGGTGAGGCAGTGACTCAGTCGCTGGGCCAGAAACACTGCCTGTGACTTGCACAGCCTTGTCTTGGTTTTTTTCCTCCATAGTTCTCTCCTAACTCCCTCCCTGTAGCAGGCCCTGGGACCTAGAATCTCCTCTCTGAGGGATTCATGGCAACTCTTCTCACCTCAGAGTGTCCTGCCCTATCCCAGGAAGGAGAGCTACAGAGGTCTCAAAGGATGCCCCAGGAGACAGGCCCTGCTGAGATGACACCCAGGCTAGTTTAGCATTAGACATGTAATGAACTCTCTAAAAAACAACAGAAGAACAGAGTTTGGGGAGTATCCAAATCACTACACACATGGGTGTCTGAGGGTGGTGCCCAGAAAAGACACTGAGCACACTCCCTCCTCCCACGCTCCCACGCCTCCTTACATTCCCATCATCTGTAATCTGTCATGTTCTTTAGGATAAATGGTAACTATAAACATTCCCTGGCTTCTCTGCTCCCTCAAACAAGTTAACTAATCCTCAGGAGGGGGCCATAGAATTCAGTTGTGGCTGGCAGATCCCAAGCTGAAACCAAATTTGAGGACACCGGGCTATGGGTTGCTGCAGAACTGATGATCTGCTTGTAGGTGGAGAAAAATTCTCACACCCTTTAGGCCCCCACAGCCTGTGTGGATTGTGGTGTGGGCAGAGGGAAAGCAGGGGGCCTGTGTTCTCAGCATCTGTAAGTGAACTTTTCCACCCTCCACCTCCTGTAGGCCACTGATGAAAAGGGGTTGGGGCTGGCAAGATGGCTCCTCAGAGAAAGGCACTTGTCACACTAGTCTGGGGACCTGAGTTCAATTCCCAGAACCCACCTAAGTGTGGAAGAAGAGAACTCTTCACAAAGTTGTTCTCTGACCCCCACACATCCCTCTACTACTAATAATACTATTTTTTAGAAGAGTTTTGTTTAGCTCACAAATTGGAGGTTTGAGAGCATGTTGGTGCTGTGCTATGGCGTGGTGTATGACAAAGGCAGAGCGTGTACAGGATTGAGTGACCATATCGTGAACAAGAAGGACAGAAAGTCAGATACTAGCTCCCTCATCTGAGAAATCTAATTCTCTTTTTTGTTCTCTCCCCCACCCCCCACAGGTAGGTAGGTATGGTATACCCCTGAAATCACAGTGCTTTATAGAGGCTGAGCAGGAACATCATAAATTTCATTTCAGTCTGGGGCATTTAGTGTGACTGTCATACGTAGTCATGCAGGGTAAAAGGGCCAGCCAAAGAAACCCACCCTGGCCCTGAGACCCAAGCCCACTGAAAGAAAGACTTTAGCCCTGAACCCAGAATCAGAGAAATATACACTAACTCTGAAATCACACTTTGGCTCTAGAATCAGAACCAGTGAAAGATATGTGCCCTGGCCCTGAAATTAGAGCCAAAAAGGCAAAAAGAGCCAGTGAATGGACCACACAAGATTTGGCCCTACTAAGCAGAAAACCATTCAATCCCTGAGCAAGGAAAACAAACTAACCCCTGAGCAGAAAACCAACCAATCCCTGAACACAAGATCTAGCCAATCTGAGCTCAAGGACTGAAATCTGACCAATTCCCACCCTGAAAAATCTTCTCCTGGAAAAACTCTGCCCTTAAGAAGCCCTAGATAAGTCCTGTGCCTGCTGAGTTTGCTGCTGCTTTCTCCATCCTGGCTGAGGCAGCTACTCTCCTGGATTCCTCCTTCCCAATAAATCTCTTGAATGTGGTTTTGGGTGAGATCTTCTTCCTGGGAGTAGAGATGGAGCCTGGGTAGAATTGAGCAGAGCTGTAACACTTTTCTAGGGAAAACTTCCCCTCGCTGAGTGGAATTGTTACACTTCAGGAAACGGACATCTTGGCTGTGGAAACCTTTCCCTGGAGCTGCTATGCTTACTGTGACTTGTGGTATCCCTTGGCTCCCAATTGCCACAATACTTTTCCATTTGAGCTGAAGCACTCAGTATTCCTTGGCTCCCAAATGACAGGATCAATTTCCATTGAGCAGTTGGCTGCCTTGTGACCAGTGTTACTGCACTCTGCTGGCCTCTGAACCACCTCTCCTTCCCAAATCACACATTTGGGTGAGATTTACTAGAATAGACTTGTATTTGTTTTGGTTTTTGTGAGCATGTGTGTGCCTGCATGTCTGGTTGTGCACCTTATTCATGAAGGTGCCTGCAGCAGGTGGGCAGAAAACAGGCTTGAATAACCTGGACTGGAGTTATAGGCAATTAGTTGAAAATCACCAGTGTGGATGCTGGTAACTTGGCTCCTCTGCAAGAGCATCAAGTGTTCTTGACCGATATAAACCATCTTTACAGTCAGTAAGGGATTTTTTTTCTGATGCTTTTGGAAGAACCTTGATGCTGGCACATTTCCTAAGTCACTCATCTTTTTCTTCCGTCTTTGGTTTTCTTAAAAAGCCCTGGAAGTATAATGAGATCAGACAGTCTTAGAGGTATAGGGCAGGAGGTTTCCAGCCCTGTATATGCACCCTGTATAGGGGATCCTGGAGAGCTCAGTGACAGACAGCCATGTCTGAAAAAGTCCCTGCATCCAAGGGTTCCAGCCTGGACTGCACCCTATCTCTCCCACCCTCAGGCACTGCCCCAGAGTACCAAAGGGGACTCTCTGAGCTTGTCTGCTGTCTTGAGCCCCCCCACCTCCTCAAAGCCCCAGGCTGTTCTGGGTCCCTGGGTTGGCTCCCTTTCTCAAAGCACAGACACCCTTTGTAGCAGTTCTCCAGCTGTCCAGTGTGGGGCTTGGTGTGAACCAGAGCTCAAGTCTCACTGGAGCCTTGCAATACACACAGGCAGCTTTAAGCAGAGGCAGTGAGCAGCACCCTCTTGGCAGGGGCAGCTGCTGGGATTCTGTATCCATCTAATCGCTTATTTTTGGTGATGAGGACTTGTGTGTGATTCTCTTCCATTCTTCCAGAAGGAAACCAAGAAAAGTGTTCTCTAGTACACTGTAGTGTTCTCACATATCCCCCTGTGTTTTGGGACAAACACTGCCTTTGGGAGCAGGGAGGAGCCCGAGTCCAGAGTGTCTATAGATCCCCTTGCAAAACGAATGCACAAAACACCCCTGAAGAGAGATAGGTTCTGGGCTTTGGAGACTGCAGTCGGCATCCCCCATATGCTGACTCTCTTGGTCTTTTCCACACCCACCCCACCTGCTATGATGCTGAGCCAAGCATGAGACAAGGCTTTCCTGAGTGCTCGACTGGGCTGAGCACTGGAAACCCAATAGAACTCATGTGATCCAACTGTCTGACTCTGCTGAAGGGGAGATCACAGAGGGCAGTTGGACAGGAGAGTCTGGGAACAGCACCATGGATCTGTGGGGCAGTAGTGTGCCTTTGGGCAGTGCAGGCCCCACGGTACACTGGCAGAAGACGGAAGGGTGCAAAGCCCTCAAGTGCGAGAGGGTCAGATAAGTCTTCCAGCTCAGCAAGGACAGTGCAAGGTCAAAAGCCACAGAGAGACCAAAGAGGGGTCAGGAGTGAGACCGGCCTCTGAAGAGGACCCTGAGTTCACGCTGTAGTGGACTGTGTGAGCAGGCTAAGCTCCTGGCTGGGCTGGGATCAGGGACAGAGGCTGGACTTCAGCAGCCTGGTTTTAGTCACATGTGGATCCCCAATTCTCTCTGACACACACTAGTCTTGTCATTAGGCATAAAAACCAGGACCTCAGCTTGAGCCTGGCCTGTCTGAGGTGATCATGGGGGAGGCCCTGTAGAAGGGAACGGGGACTCATCTGCTGCAAATCATTTGGCCTTAGCCTTCAACCTCAGGAGTGAACAGCAGTGACAGGTAAACATTCTAGAATTTTGTTCTTGGTGAGGTATGGATACCTCTAACCCTCAACATCCTTGTCTCCGGCTTCACTTGTGCGGTCACTAGGTCTCGCTATCCTCCCAAGAGCTCCTTGCCTCCCCCACGGAAAAGCCTGCTCCTTCTGCAGTCTTGTGCTGATGGGGAGACTCAGCATAGTTTAACAAAAAGAAAAAAAAACTTCTAAAAAATGAGCTATTTGTAGCCCAAGTTAGTTGAACAGATTTTTCGTGGTGTGGCTTATTTTTTTCACTCATTAACTTCTTTTTCTTATGAATTAAAAAAATAGCATTTCCCCACGCAAGAGTCTTTGTTTACTTCCCTGTGTACTACAGCCCGCACTATGACAGCCAGGCAAAGAAAGCAGGTGCCTACTGGGAACACGGCTTTCCTTAAAGTCATAGTATCCCGAACAGGTTAATGCAGACATCCAGGTCCCTGCTCTGCCACAATCCTATTGTCTCCTGACCACCCACCAGAGGACCTGCTGGTTGTGCATTCAGATGGGCAAGAGCCATACAGGAATTCTATTCAGGCCTCAGCCCCCGGCTATCGGAGCCAGACCTTATGATCTTTGTGACACACACACTGTCCACATGGCAGGAGTGGGGACAGGTCCTACAAATCTGATGGTTGATAATGCCTTCATGGCCTATTTTCCTGCCTCAGAAGTGTCTCCTGTGAAAATAGTCTGTTGAGTCAAAAACGTCACTTCTCCTCAGCATAATAAGGCAGCCTCCTTCCTCTGTGGGTGTCTTGAAGCTGTCCCCAGGGCTTACTTACATCCATAGATGACCAAGTTCCCAGGACAAGAGCACAGATCTCAACCCCCTCCCCCGCCCCGCCATATTTACATGTGGTAGCAGGGCGGGTTGTCACCCACTACATCCTTCAAAGTGTGGCTCTCAGGCTTTAATGACACTAGTCCATTCATTTCTCATCAAGCACTGGTCTCTAGTCCAACTGAATCTCTTTGAAACATAATCTTTGAAATATACTTACCTTTTCAAAATCCCATGTTTATATGGCACTGCTCACTCTACCTTCCATCTCCAGAACCGTTTTACGATATTTTTTTTTTAGCCATTTTCCTTTGCCAAGCCCCCATATGGAGGGCTCCTCGGAATTGTTTTATAATGTAGTCCTCTTCTGCACACAAGCCTCTCTCTTCCCAGGGAAAGCCACCTGGAGTGGCCTCCCATCAGCACCCCCAAAAACAGTCTTCCTCCCTCCCACTTTGTTTTTGCCATCAGAGTGACAGTGGCCTTACTGTTCCTTCATGGATTTCTCCAGACTCACAGAACTGGTAAGTGACATACTCAGAAGTCCTGGCACTTTGAGTGTGTCTGCCATTGCCTCAAATTGCCTATATTCCTTTATCAGCATTCCAAATTCCCCAAAACTCCATGAAAAATTCAACAGTGAGGCCAACCCTCCAAGATGTGCAGACACTTACTGAAGTTATTAATGAAGTACTGCACTACAAAATGAGTGCTTGACTGTGGGTGCCCTTTACATTCCAAAGACGCACGGCAGTGTGTCACAGACTCACCCCATCTGGTCCTGAGGGTGTAGGTGAGAGGCTGGGGCAATGGAAAGTCCCTACACTGGTCACAGACTCTCCGGTGATGTATAGGCCAAAGGCATCTGGGAATGTGACAGTAACACACAGGAGGCATTCACACCATGGGTCACTTAGTCCTGTCAACTATCCAAGATAAGGGACAACAGTATCTGCGTGTATAAATGGGACTCTGACCCTGAATCTGGCTTCATGGTGCCCCTCAGCCCCCTCAACCCCTTGCCAGGGTGACAGCTGAGGAGAGTACAGCCTGTTGTGAGTCTACAGAACACCAGGGGCCAGAGCTAGAACAAGAAGGGCTAAGGTGGGCTTCAGATTGCGCCAGTCTGGTCCCACACCTCAAGTACTACCATTTCACAGTCCAGGAAAAGAGGCCATGCAACCACAGCCTGCCGTGCGCTTTTCATCTTGCCCAAGTGTGTGTGCTTCTAGTGTAGGGCGTCCAGCATGACGACTATCAGGGGGGAGCTCCGGTACTGGACTTCTGCCCAAGGCTGGCAGGCCTGCCCCTCCCAACTGCATCTCAAAAGGGTAAAAAGGGGTACCTGTATCCCCTGAACTCATGCATCAGCTGCATGAAGCTGACAAGCACAGTCCTGGGACAGGCTTTATAGAATGGCCACAGTGATGGAAGGTCAGAGGCCCAGGATACGGGTTCCAGCGACAGCCAAGGGAGCACAGAGTCCAGGCCTGGGCTAGATGACAGGAAGGGGAGGGGGCGTTCCGGATTAGGGCATGGGAATAGCCCTGCTGCTCCAGCCGAGAGAACCAAAGGCCTGGGGGGGACCACAGCGGGACGCCTCAGTCCCCGCCCCCACCGGCCGCTCCGGGTCGCGCGTGGGCGCGGCGGGCGCCGATTGGCTGGCTGGCGCGCGGGCGGGGCGGGTGGTGGCGGCGCGGAGGGGCGGGTCACCCCGCAGCCGGCCTCGGCCTCCACCGCTGGTCGCCGCGCCCCGCCCGCGCGCCCGCCGCCACACGTCCCCCGCCGGCGGCCACCATGAGCACAGGACTGCGGTACAAGAGCAAGCTGGCGACTCCAGGTGAGCCCGGCGCCCGTCCGCGTGCCCGCGCGCGCCTTTGTCCCCGCCGCCCGCCCGCCTCTCACCGTCTGTCTCCGTCTCTCCCCTGCCCGCTCGCCCGGACCCACCCGGACCCGCCCCGCCCCGGACCACCACCCGGACCACGCAGAGGACAAACAGGTACCGGCGCCGCGCCGCTCGGCTGGTAGTGAGACCCGGTCGGCTGTCACCCATTGTGGCACGGATGCTGGTGGCGCCCAGGCGTGACCCCGCCCCCGCCGGCCGTCACCCAGCCCTGAGCCGATAATCGATTGTCTGTAGGGGCAGCGCCGCCGTTCCTGGGGCTACGCAGGGGAAGAGTGGGCACCGCGGCTGGTTCCCTGACCCGCATAGCAGGGGCCTAGGCATCTCCCCAGGGTTGAGGGCCTCTCTCTTCTAGTCCAGGCCAGCATCTCCTTCCTAACCTGACCAGAAGGCCACGTGCAGGGGGGCCAGGGTGAGGCTGTAGTTATGACAGTCCATGGGACCTCTGCTTACCCCATCCATACCTTTGTGCTTCTCTCTCCCACACATAAATTCATGTTCACTAGCCCATGGCAGGGCTGCTTCCAAGACCTGGAACTTCCACAGCTCCTTATCTGAGTCATCTCAGTGCCCAGCACTGGTCCTCCAACCCTTGGATACAGTCAGGCTGTGGCCTTCCAAAGGGCTAGCCAGATCCTCATCCCTATAAGAGCGCCCGATTTCTGGCCTGAGTACCCTCTGAAAACCCAAAGGAGCTAAGGGTTGTGAAACCAGAATGATGTGGAGGTGGGTGACCCAAGTGGATGTGTTTGGTTGCTTAAGCTAGGCCCTATTTGAAGGAATTTTTTTTAAAAAAAGCCCAATTCTGACACAAGAAGACCTGGGCAAGCCTAATTTGGGATGAAGGTTAACACCTAGCCTTGATGCCAGAGGACCCAGAGTGCAGTAGGCAAAGCAAAAGCAGCTGGCAGATGGGGTGAGCTAGAGTCTCCTGGTGGGGACATGCCCCGCCCTAGACTGACAAGGCTCATTGGGAGGGGCTCCCCCAGGAGCCTTCCTAGAGAACTGCCTCCCCATCATCATCTCAACAAAGCCTGCTGGGGACACACGTTGCCTGGCTATTGTGTAATGGAGAGGGAAGAAGCCAGAGCCTAGGGAGGCAGGGACCTAGGCTTCTCCTAGGCCTCTGGAAGGCCCTCCAAGTCACTTGTCTTGGGTACCTGCTGCTCAGCACCATCCGTGTTCTCCTGTCCATTACTGCCAGGATGGAGACCCCCACCCATTCCTGTTGAATTATGAGCCCTTCATGCCTACATTTGCCCATCCTCTGAGGTCAAGGCAGATAGAGGGAGCCCCAGAAGAGTGCCGGAGTTTGGGTGCTTGGGCTGGGACCCAGTGGGCCTGGGAGAAGCAGCACACAGCACCTTCAGTGCCAACTGTGGTGTGTAGAGACGGGCTTAACCAGGTCTCTTTCTTACTCTATGCAGGGGAGAGGATCAGAGCAGCAGTCTCTAAAGGCCTGCCATTTGCCCCCATACCCCTTCTTGGGCAGTGATGAGGGCTCTGTCAGCTACGCCTACTCAGAATGGAAAGGATAGAAAAGCCTCAAGTGTCTCATTCTCATGAAGAGGTGGGCACAGCTGTAGCTTCAGGTGTCATATCCCTGAGGAGTATTTGTTGAGCCTCAGGGACTAGAAAAGGGGTTGTGCGGAGCACCCCCTTCCTTGGGGCCTCTCCAGGACATACACAGGCTAGGATGGCCTGATTGGGCAATACTCAGACAGGTTGTGAATGGGGAGTAAGATCCTTTTTGTTTGATCTGGATGTCACCAGAATATGTACCTTCCCAGTGGACAAGTGTAGGACCAACCAGCTCTGTTCAGCATCAGGGTATGGCTCAGGCCTAGGCTGTCTGTGTGGTCTTCCAGAGATGCCTTAGACTATCTGGGTGGATGCTGAGCTGAGATCTGTGTCTGCAGCAGTTGGAGAAGGGAAGATGGGTGGACTTATTCCTGCAGGTCAGGCAGGAGCCAGTAACCACTTTCTGAGAGCCAGAACTGGAGGCTGCTCCTCAGCCCTGGGATGAATGGCTCTCCTGTTCCAGCTCTGGGCCCACCCTTCTCCCAAGGTGCCAGCCACCCTTGGGCACCATAGCAAGACCCAGGGTGGAGGCCCCTCCAAGAAGCCAAGGAAGAGAGCCTTCCTGGGGGAGGGGTGGGGTCTGCAGGAGGGAGGGACGTCCCTTGGTCCTTCGGTTTCGTTCTGTCTGGGGCTGGTGTGCTCTGATTCTGGTGGGGTTGAAAGTGAGGAGTGAGAAAGGGTGGTGGCTCACAGCAGATGGTTTCCTAGTTTATTAGCACCCTGTGATTCAAGCGGCATGTGGTACCTAAAGTAATGGCATGTTGTGGGCAGAGGTTTTGCCTGGCTGCGGCCTGATCAAGGCTTCCAAGCTAGGAAGGAAAGGGCCATCCGAACTGACCACTGCATCCCCTTGTACCCCTTTGTTTGTTTTCTGAGATAGTCTCAATGTGTAGCTCTGGCTGTCTCGGAACTCACTACATAGACCAGGCTGGCCTCGAACTCACAGAGATCCGCCCGTCTCTGCCTCCTGAGTGCTGGGCTCGGTGCCAGTCTGCCCTGGCTCCCCCGCTATTATCCTATGCTAAGCAGAGGGGAGATTCAGATCCGGGATAGGTCCTGGCAGGACTTCGTAAGAAAAAAATGCACTCTGTCTTCAGTGCATACAAAGATGCCACGCGGGAAAAGAATTCACCCAGTCACAGGCACACGCGGGTGTTAGGACAAAATGAGCCCCAGTGAGCAGAGAGGGGTGTGTCCGTGGGTAGTCTGGCCGCTATGGCACGGTTGAAGGGTTTTCGAGTGAAGTGCTAGGAGAGCAAGGTGTTGGCTGGGGCCACTTCCCGCGCGGTTACGCGTGGGTCCGGAGCGTTCTGCAGCGCCCTCTGGTGGGCGGCAGCCGCGCGGCGTCTGGGAGGCAGGTCGGTGACCGCAGACACCTCGCCGCCCGCCTGCGGACCGTCTGGACAGGACCTCGGGTGCCACGGCTGCGCTCCGGGTCCACGCGGCGCCCCCGCCCGCGCGCCTCCGCTGGGCCCTGCCCTCCGCAGCCGCTTTCTCGAGGCTCCGCCTGCGGCCCAATTTCCAGGCGACCGTTTCCCGGCGACGGCGGGCGGGGCGGTCCCCGCCACCGCTGCCGGGAGCCCGCGAAGCCCCGCCTCGGGCTCCAGTGCGCGAGCCGCTTCGGAGCCTCGACGCGGCCACAGCTCGCGGCCCCCCGCGCAGAGACAGGGGAATGGCTCGCACGACTTATGAGGTCAGCGGCCTGCCAGGTAGGCGACGCTCCCTCTCCCGGCCTCGGTTCTCCCGTCTTCAAAACCCGAGCCAGAGGAGGGCTTAAGAGCAAATTTACTCAGCGCAAGTCGCTCTAGATCCCTGGCCCCGACTGGCCAGACCCCGGTGTAGGGTTCAAACAAGGCCGGCAGGGCCCGCAGTGTCGCCACGATGGACTCACTGGCTGCACCCCAGGACCGCCTGGTGGAACAGCTGCTGTCTCCGCGTACCCAGGCCCAGAGGCGGCTCAAGGTGTGTGTGTGTAGAAACAGGGTGGAATATGGGTCATGTGTGCACGCTTGCTTAGCCAGGACCCTCTGGCTACCAGAGAAGGTGGCAGGGGCTCCCAGGCAGATGTCCACTAGGGATGGGTGCAGGCACCACAGACCCTGCAGCGGCGGGGGAGGCTTGGAACTGCAGTCTATAAATAAACCCTGCTCAGATGCCGCTTCAGGAACCACCACCCCCAAGCTTGGATCTAGGCCAGACAAGCTACCCATCCCGGATACTCTGGGGATGAGTTTGTGCTGGGGTCTGGCCGCTTCCACCTATGGGGGTACTTCAGTGTGTCTGAGGGGTCTCCGTACTGATTCCCACCATCCACCTGGAGGACACACCTGTGAGGCTGACATTCTCTCTTCCCCACCCCAGTCTTGGGTCTCTGCTGAGGCTGGGGCGGGGGTGCCTTTTCCTGCTACCCCCTAACCTACCTTCCTCCTTCTGGCCTTTGCTCTACAGCCCTTACCCCATTTACTGATGAACTGTCCCTTGCTAGGGACTGTGCTATCTGCTCTTCTGAGCTACATAAGAGACAGGGCCTTGGGCTCCCACTAAAGATGTAGGATATGCCCCTGACCTGCCCTAACCCCACCCCTACCCTCAGGACATCGACAAGCAGTACGTTGGCTTCGCCACACTGCCCAACCAGGTGCACAGAAAGTCAGTGAAGAAGGGCTTCGACTTTACCCTCATGGTGGCTGGTGAGTGGCCAAACTTGTGGGTGGAGCCTCTGAGGCCATGGGTCAGACCATCTCAACCCAGATCTAACCCAACCCTTGTCCCTCATGGCCAGGTGAGTCCGGCCTGGGGAAGTCCACCCTTGTCCACAGCCTCTTTCTGACTGACCTATACAAGGATCGAAAGCTGCTGAGTGCTGAGGGTGAGTAGCCTCCGTCCAGTCCTCACTCATCTCTGCCCAGAGAAGGGTGCTTTTCCACTCTGTCTGAGATACAGGTCCCTATTTGGGGATGAGGAGGATAGAATGGGGCCGAGACTGAGACCACCAGGGTGGGTAAGGATAAAGCTCCTTGCTGCCCAGAGTAAAGGAGAGAATGGCCTCTCCTTCCTCTGCAGAACGCATCAACCAGACAGTGGAGATCCTGAAACACACCGTTGACATTGAAGAGAAGGGGGTCAAGCTGAAGCTCACCATTGTGGACACACCAGGCTTTGGGGACGCTGTGAACAACTCAGAGTGGTGAGGGACAGTTCCCCTGCCCCAACCGCCACTACAGAGCAGCTCTCAGAGCGGGGCTCATTTTTCCTCCACTTTTAGTTGGAAGCCCATCACTGACTACGTGGACCAGCAGTTTGAGCAGTATTTCCGTGATGAAAGTGGTCTCAACCGGAAGAACATCCAAGACAACCGGGTGCACTGCTGCCTGTACTTTATCTCTCCCTTTGGACATGGGTGCGTGGTGATCCAGATCCCCGGCTCAGGGTGGAGATTCCTATCCTATCACTGCCCTCCGTCAGTGCTAATCTCCACCCTGTCTCTGCAGATTGCGGCCAGTGGATGTGGGTTTCATGAAGGCTTTGCATGAGAAGGTGAATATCGTTCCTCTCATCGCCAAAGCTGACTGCCTGGTTCCCAGTGAGGTCCGGAAGCTGAAGGATAGGGTGAGGTTTACTATAGCTAAGGGGGGGCCTGGCCAAAAGCTCTAGGGGAGCTGGTCAGTGCTGAGTCTAGGGCCCGGGCCCCACTGCTGCAGATACGGGAGGAGATTGACAAGTTTGGAATCCACGTGTACCAGTTTCCAGAGTGTGACTCGGATGAAGATGAAGACTTCAAACAACAGGACCGGGAACTGAAGGTGAGCACGCAGCCAGAAGGCTGCTGGGGCAGAGCACTGGAGGCCACACACCCAGGTTCAACATGATCAAGGCAGAGAGGAGGAACTAAGGCCTCCTGTCACAGGGGCTACAGGATAAGGGTCACCTGAACTTATCATTGGACCTCCCCTGAGTGCTTACCAGAGCACATATTGGTACCATTCTGGCCTTCTCTCCAAGAATCAGTGCAGTGGCTAGTAGCGGTGTAAAGCCCGAGTTCCCAAGATTCTGATCTCCGGAGGGGGATGTCTTTGAAGACCTCAGAGTCTAGGAGGGTGATGACCGGAAGCTAAGCCAGGAACTAGGGACCGCAGGGCCAGGCGCAGATGGGAAGAACTATCCAGCAGTAAGAATGGTCTTGGCTCTGACTTGAAAAATGGAGGAAGCTCTAGAGAAATGCACAGCCTGGCAGAAGCCCCAAGGCTTAGAGCTAAGCAGTTGTGGCTTTAGTGGGTTGAGAGGCACCAGAAGAGGGGCCATGCGGGATGGGAGAGGGAAGGCGGTAGTGCTGGAATGGCCACGCCCCCTCGGCCTCCTAGCCAGAGCTCTTACGACTTTGGGCTGGGCTGGCCCCCTGCTCCCCTTCCCCAGGAAAGTGCGCCCTTCGCTGTTATCGGCAGCAACACTGTGGTGGAGGCAAAGGGGCAGCGGGTCCGGGGACGACTGTACCCCTGGGGGATCGTTGAAGGTGAGTTGAGACAGGGAGCATTGGGTGAGGAAAAGGAAGCTCCCCTAGGCGGAGGCCTGCCCATTGTCCACTCCTGCCCCACAGTGGAGAATCAGGCGCACTGCGATTTTGTGAAGCTTCGAAACATGTTGATCCGAACTCACATGCATGACCTCAAGGATGTGACATGTGATGTGCATTATGAGAACTACCGTGCCCACTGCATCCAGCAGATGACCAGGTGGGCCACCCTACCGGAGTTGACCTTCCCACCCTGGCCCAGGCCCTGGCGCCACGGAAGGCCTCCCTTGCCCAACATATACCAGAACTTTGTCCCAATCCCTAAATCATGTCAGTGTCTTGACATTGCCAGGAACCTGCCAGGCATCTCCCCGCCTCCTTATGTGAACCTCCCAACAGCTCAACCCTCTCATTTCGCAGCAAACTGACACAGGACAGCCGTATGGAGAGCCCCATCCCTATACTTCCACTGCCCACCCCGGACGCAGAGACAGAGAAACTCATCAGGATGAAGGATGAAGAGGTAGGTGGATGGAGAGAGGCTTTGACTGCCAGTGAAAGGAGGGAAGGATAAGCAGAGGGTGGGGCTAGATCACTCCCATCTTTTCTCACTCTGACTTGTGTCCCCTCCCACCAGCTAAGGCGCATGCAGGAGATGTTGCAGAAGATGAAGCAGCAAATGCAAGACCAGTGACATCCTGCCCTAGTCCCACATTGCCAAGGATAGACTGCCAGTTTCTGGGCTGGCCCCTTCTACCCCTGGATCCCAGACTGTCCTGGATTCTACCCTGGGTTCATTTGGATCTCAGACGGCCTGGACCTAACCCTGATCCAAAGTGGCTTTGACCAGACTGTTCAGACCTGGAGCCACAGAGCCACAGCCCCCAGATGACCCTAATTTATTCTCAGCATCCTCTCTTCCTGGTCATTTGTATCTGCTTCTGTGTGGTCTGAACCACAGCCCCTCCCCAACCTCCTGCCACCCTCTTCCCCACCCCCACCTCGCACCGCCCACCTGTCTTAAGGGAACAAGTTGTACACAATCTCCAAGATCTCTCTTCCCAAAAGATCGCTGTCCCAGAGGCCAATAAACCAGGGTAGGAGGGATGTGGATGCAGGATCTCCTGCCTATTATCCAGCAGAATGGAGTTGGGAGGTCCCCTCTGCGGGTTCCAGTGGGCTACCAAGCATATGCTGATGTCCTACTGTGTGTGGAAGTAGGCCAGATCCTCCCTCACTCCTTAACCACTCTGTTCAGGACCAGAGCACACGGATTTGGAGGCTGAGGCCTTTAGGAAGAAGACCCCATAAGTGTCTAGGAGGAAGGTGGGCACTGTATGAGCTAATGACCACTCATGCCCCTTCCTGAAGGACTTCAGGGGCGATTGGAACAGGGTGTCCCCTATACCTAGACTACTTTCATCTACCTATAGGTCAAGGTCAATGTCATCTCCTCCCAGCTGTTCTACTGCGCTGGGATTCCAGCCCTTGGCCTCCTCCACCTCTCCACCCGCATGACCCCTCCCCACACACCCCATTTTCCGTTTTGTTCAGTTGTGAATGCCGCATCCTGTCCTGGTGACGGGAGAACAAAGTTGGTGAACGTCGCAGCGAGTGTCTGAGTGTTCCTTGAGCATCAGGGAGCGGGCGGGGGCGGAAGCCCGGGCTGCCTTCGGGGCCCTGGCGATAGTACCCTATCTGTCGCCACAACGTCCTTGCGCTCCGGCCCAGAATTATTTCTGGCCAGGAGGCAGAACTGTGGTCTGTTGCACAAGTCTCGGACCATCGCCATTCCAGAACGAATTGGGCTGCCGTCCTTTCGCCATGGGCTCTCGTGAGTTCTGGGGTCGGGTCTGCGGCTTCCTGGACAGAGAGCTACATCAGGTGTTCTGGTTTGGGCAGCAATAGGCAAAGACTTGGGTCAGACTTGGAGGGAAACACTAGCCAATGTGCAGGGTGGACGGGGTGGAGGCGCCTGCGGACACGCGGGACGCTGCTGGGCATTAAGAGCTGGCAGGAGCAGCTCTGGAGCTCCGGGTGATGCTCGTGGCTCATTTCAGCGCTTCTCTTGCAGGGCCGCGCGGGGCGCTGAGCCTGCTGCTTCTGCTGCTAGCGCGGCCCAGCCTCCCAGCCGCAGGCTGCCCAGCGCCGTGCAGCTGCGCAGGAACGCTCGTGGACTGTGGGCGCCGCGGACTGACCTGGGCCTCGCTGCCCGCTGAGTTCCCTCCGGACACCACTGAACTGGTGCTGACCGGCAACAACTTGACGGCACTGCCGCCGGGCCTTCTGGATGCCCTTCCCGCGCTACGCGCAGCGTACCTGGGCGCCAACCCCTGGCGCTGCGACTGCCGCTTACTGCCGCTGCGCGCCTGGCTGGCCGGCCGCCCGGAACGCGAGCCCTACCGCGACCTGCGCTGCGTCGCACCTCCGGCGCTGCGCGGCCGCTTGCTGCCCTACGTGGCAGAGGATGAGCTGCGGGCAGCGTGCGGGCCCGGCCTGCTCTGCTGGGGGGCTCTGGTGGCACAGTTCGCGCTGCTGGTCCTCGGGCTGCTACACGCGCTGCTGTTGGCGCTCCTAATGGGTCGCCTGCGGAGGCTGCACGCGCGCGCGCGTGCACGCGCCTCCCGCGAGTTATCGCTCACAACCCCGCTGGTGGCCGAGCCGGCCAGTGCATCCTAAATAAAGACAGGCATAGAGCAACAACGCCCTGAAAACGTTACAGGTCTCTGTTAGAGGGCCCTCTCCTTTACCTAGGATCTGTCTCGGTCTCTGCCCTTGCCCAGTCTTCCGCTCCCAAGCTCGACAGGCCTGAATCCACATGGGGCAAAACTGCTGCCAGTACTACCAGGGTGAAACAACCCGAGACATCAGAGCCTAGGCAGATGGAGCGGGCCAGCTAATCCTGAGCAGTACCCCCCCCCCCCCGCCCCGCCAGGCTCCACACTGAATAAACCTTTCTCTCTTCATCTGGCAGTTTCTGTACCATCTGACCTTGCCAAATTCCAGAAAGGGCCTGAGGGAGGTTGTTCAAGGAGACATTTTCATGCAGTGCCAAACTGGCCTAGGGCAAACAGGAATCAGTGGTTAAAATTCTCTCTACCCAGCTGTGTTCCAGGTCATTCGCAATAAAGATGCTATGGACAGAGAGGTCCCTCTGGAACTGAGGAATCTTGAAGCAGTATGGGCAACGTAGCTTGATGCTCAGATGAGTGTCTCTTGCAGGAAGCCAGGGCCATGAGACCCTTTCAAGGACAGCTCAGAAGTTGAGGTGTCCCTGGTCAATGACCCTGCTGTGTAGACAGCTATCAGAGTACCCAGAGACAGATGGAAGTTGGGGTGACTTGAAGACAGATGACTGTGGCCAGTGGCTCCATGGCCATCTCAGTGAGCAGTTGGACTCTGGAAGGGTAGACAAGGCCACCGAGACATGATATAAGGGCCTGGAGATATGAGTTTAACCAGTCTCTGAAAAATGGTCTGGAGTGAGCCAGGCCTCTTCCCACAACCCTGGACCCTCCAAGTATTCCCATCCCTGCTCAGCAACCTGCAGCAGCCTCAGCCCTCCTGCCAGAACAGGACTCCCTGGCAATATACATCACCCCAGTCTCTCCCTCCTTACTGCCCAGCTGGCTCACTTGCCTGCCTCCTGCCTAGGCCTTTACATACACTATTCCTAGCCTGGCCCACAGTCCCCTTCACAACCCTTCACAGCTCACTTTCTTCCTCTGATCAGCAAGAAGCTCTCAATTTTCCATTGCCTGCCTCCCACTCAGGAGTGGAGAAACTGGGAAACCTGGCTTATTTCTGGGTGCCCAAAATGAGCAGATTGGCACCTTTCTCACTGGAGGTACCAGGCTCAGAAGTACCTTCATCCTGCACTTGATGCCGGTCCCACCTGGCTGCCTCTATAAATAATGGAAGCTTTTGTTCCTGACAGTCCTCGTGAAGAGCCTTAGGTCTGGGCACAGGAAAGCACTGGGCCTCCTCTGACCGCCACTGACCAGGTCGGGGAGGCTGTAGTTGACGCGGCCTTTGTGGGACAAGACAGATGACCCTCCAGAAAGCTGATTCTATCTAGAGGCTGCCAGTCAGAGTGAGGCATAAGCCATCTCCTCCTTTGTGGGCAGGTGCAGGGCATCCGGCCCATTGTGGGTTGCAGCGAACTGTGTGCTTGTCTATCCGGCCTTATCACCACATCAGGGACAGTGTCCTCTTTGTTCACCTTCCCCAGGGGTGGCCTGTCACCCTCAAAACCCCTGGCTGAGGCGTACAGATAACACCTTTAAGTCAATTGAATGCAATATGAGGAGGGGGTATTTTTTCTGTTTTTCAGAGGAGCAAACCAGGTCTTTTCAGAGTCACCTCATGCTTCCATCTTTTCTCTGTGGTTGTGATGGAGCAGGGCTGAGACCAGGTTCTTGGGGTCCCCACTCTCCCTCGCACTAAGAACCCCCCCTTAGGGAGCAGTTTGGGGGCCTATGAGCAAGTGGCCAAAGATCCCAGAGTATCCACAAGCCAAGGAAGTATGTAACCCTGGACAGTGGGGTGAGTCCTTAGCTGGAGCCATACGAAGGAGCCCAGGCTCAGTACATACTGCTCACAGTGATAGCTCCAGACCAGTGTCTTGCTGAGAGGATTAATTAGGGGATCCTGAAGTTGCCATAGTTGCCACCAAAGCAAAGGCTCCGTTGATGAAACAAGGCTGGCATCACAGTGTGTTCAGACAGAAGGACAAGCCTCTTGCTCCCTGGTCAATGGAGCAGCCGCACCCATTATTTCTCCAGGAAACTCCTCTTGACAGACCCTCTGTGATCTCAACGGGTTGGCCCTCCTAGTGGCCTGGTAATCTCTCCAGTTCTGACTCCTGACCCTAAAATGACCCTCCACGTGCTTAGCTTGGGGTCTCAGCCTCCAACAAGTGTGGGGAAGTGGATGGTCCCAGCTCAGTGCTTCTGAATGCACACACCTCCTCAGCCCAGCCCCCAGCATTGTCATCCACTTCAGAGACAACACACCTGCCCTGGAGTCCTCCTCCCCAGTCACCAACTGGTCCCCTCTGTGGCCTGGGACTCCTCTCAGATGAGCTTAAGTAACTGGCCCCTCTAAAAGGCCTATATAACACTACTACACACAGCCTGGGTCTCCAGGCTGGGCTGATTCCAGACCCTTCCTTTGAAGCTCAGGAAGTCAGTGCTGACTACATTACACTGTTCATCCATCCCTTTGTCTCCCAAGACTTAAGATTTTGTTCATCTGTCCCACTGGCTGCACCCGTCACACCTTTGCCCACCACAGGGTATCTGCTCTCTCTCCTGTGACCTCCATCTTTATCCAAGGCTTCATTAAAACTGAGAGATCCCTGGTCTCAGACCGTCTAACATGGGGCACGTGGAGGTGCACTTAGAGAAATCACTGTGCAGTCAGCCAATGACTGACAAATGAACTGAACAGATGGAATCCCAGCCTAAGCAGAGGCAGAGAGGTGACCCCCTGCAGAGAGCCTCTATCTCATTGTGAAATAGACACGTGCTGCGGGAGGTGGGGGCTGTGGTCCTCTTTATTTAATCGCCTATTGCTGAACCCATCAAGCACCATGACTCGGACCGGCACCAGAGGGCGCTAGCGATCCGCAAAAGACGCAAAGTTCAGCGTGCAGTGTGAGGGTCTGGGCGAACTTTAAGGACGCCCAGGATGTCCACCTAGAGAGCAGGGGACCGTCCAGACTGCCGAGACTGCACCAAGAAGGGTTGGCAGGCCATTCCCTCGGGGGATGGAGAGGAGGATGTTGCGAGGCCGCTGACAGATGCGGAGAAGATGAGTGCGGGGGTGGGGGGCTTCCTTCTATCCTTTGGCGCACTGACAGCCGGTCAACCGCAAAGATAAGGACCTCTTCCGCTTGGCGGGAAGAACGTGGACCAGTCCAGGTGCGCCCCCCACTCATGTTTGCTCCGTAAACATTCATTGACTCCCCCCCCCCCCCCCCGCCGCCGCCGTGTGCATTGCGAGGGGGCAGGGTTGTTGACAGCGGGCCCTGGACTCCTGCCATGTCTACCCTGGATGATGAGGGGAAGCTCAAAGATTCAGAAAAAGAGGCTCAGGCATCTCTTGGCCACTCTGGTGACCTGGGTAGCATTAGGGTTCTCCACAAGTCTATCATAGCCTGCGGAAACCTCGGAATTTGGCTGACCTGCTTGAGGCTACCACAAGGAAGAGGCCCTGGGAAAGGTGTGGGGGCCCCCAGGCTAGAAGGGGGAGGCCCGCACCCGCTGCCTAGACAGAGCAACAACATTGGGGTGGGTGGCCCATAGCTCACTACAGCGTCTGCGCCCACCCCCGGCGTTTCCGATGGAAGACAGGCGGCTAGTGATAAATCACCAGCCGCCCACTCCCCCACCCTGGCCTAACTGGTGGGCAAGAAGGGCTGCAGGGGCCTTCTTGTCACAGAGACAAGGTCTGAAACAGACAGGATAGAGCCAGAGGCTGTCTGACACCAGCCTGTCCTTACTGGGGTGTCTAAGTTCCCCAGGTACCCTTTCCATAAAGCCCATCTGGAAACCAGCTGAGAACCATCCCCACCCTACTGACCCCAACTGGAGGTGGTGAGCCAGGCCTCTGCAGCAAGCTTCAGTTCCCCCAGGAGGATCATAAATCAGTAGGGGGCACTTGGAGTAGAGCCCCCCAGTAGAGTGAGGGTCTTCGGGGGTCACTGATCCTAGTGACTAGGCCTGGCCTTGACTGTGTCTCTTACTCCTTAAACAGCTCTTGTGGGACCTCCCAGCCCCCAACCTTTCCTGGCCCGGTAGAGTCTGGCCTGGAGCCCTCCACGCCCTGTGCTCACTGCCCATGCTCATTGCCCTCTTTTCTCAAAGACAGGAAAAGTCACAAAGAGTGATGTGTTCCCCATAAGAGAACCCCTGGAAGGTGGCCTGTCCCTGGTCCCACAGAACATGTGGGATCAGCAGGCCTTCTCCAATGAAGATGTCTCTGGGAATCTGCTCTGTCCAAGAAATGCCATCCATGCCCCCTTCCACTGGGTCTTCTTGTCACTCCCCTAAGTGCTAAGGGCTAGCTGGACAGTGCTACAAGATGAGCCAAGTATGGCCCCTAGGCATGAGCTACCCTTCACACACGTGTGCATGTGCACACACACACACCAATGCAGTTGTGAGGTCAGTTGTAGTAGGAGACGGTGATGAGAGTCTGGGTGATGAGAGCTCTAAGCCCTGCAAAGCACATTCCACAGCCCCACTGCCCATTTTCCCAGCCCTCACAGATATTCCTTTGGAACCCAGGTGTAAAGTCAAGGCCACTTGTGCCCTGAGAACCCCAGATTTTCCCTGTAACTTGTCTCTGGAATGGGGTTAGGGGTATCCCAGCGGCTGCTTCTCTGGAAAGCTCTTGAGTACATCTAGGATTGTGCCTGAGAGGCACCAAATGGCGGTGACTGGCCTGGGCCTTGACCCTCAGAGCAAACCCTCAAGTCAGGCACTCAAAACATCTCAGGAGAGGGACAGTGAGGGTAGAAGCTAGAAGTTGAGGTTTGCCTCAAACCCAGTGAAGGCGGATACTCCGATCCCCAGGGGACCTGCCACCTTTCCTGGGTTGTTCTTGCAGTAACTCTGGCACGTGCAGTTGTCTATGTGACTGTCTACTTATGCCAGCAGATCAGGAGCTCTGGGTCTGGCAGATCCATGTGTGGCAAAGGCTTTCTATAGGAGCCAGCCTGTCCTAGCTGCACTCAGGGTGTGGAGCTGGGTCACAAAGAGGCACTTGGAAGGGTTTGACCAAGTGCATGCCAGCTTGGCCCAATCGTTCCGGTGTGTTAGCAGAACCCCTGAGAAATCATTCCCTACTGGAACTGATTCTCCTGTATGAATTATGTGGATAAATTCCTTGATGGAAAGCCACAGTAGGAACTGAGAAGACACAGTAGACCCCAGGCAGCATTGGCCAGTAGAGCTGTCCAAGGCCTCTGCCTTGAGCTGCCTGGGGCAGCTGTGTCCCTGGTGATGGGTGTGGGGCTTCTATTTAAGCCTTACAGGCAGACCAAAGGGAAACTCAGCCGGTGTCGGCACTCTATTGTGATGTGATTTGTATGCAGTTTGCTTTGCTCTGGGCTTTGTTTATTTAAAGATGCTCTAGAAGAATTCCTGCCAGTTCTGCAGACACAGGGAAGAAGCTTCTGTCTGAGCAGGACTGGGAGGTGGAGCTGACCACACCTGTCTCAGCTCGCCTGCTGTTGACTGTATGAAGAAGCATCACACTCACTAAGGGTGCAGATTGGGGACCCAGGCTAGGAAAGCACGGGCCAGGTTCCTGCAGAGGCTGGGAGAACAGAAGACACCACGAACTTTTGCCTGTGGGAGACAGGTAGGGATCACTGGACTGTGGATCCCAGTGCCTATGCCCAGTCTCAGAAATTCCTACTGAGAAAAATCTCATTGGCGGTTACCTATTCTAGAGTTCCCAGGCTTGGGGCTCAGAGGCCCTGTCTCCTTATTCAGGGATGCCATGATTGTGCTGTGCCTGCTCCTGGACATCAACAAACTGTTCCACCACAATGGCCCTAGAAGACTCCACTCCCAATGCCCTTGGGACAAAAATTAGGAGGACTGGCCAAAGCATGAGATCCCTAGAGGAAGTGCTGACCAACACTTACAAGGAGAGAGTTTCAACCTCCACTCGCCCACAGCCCAAGTCTAGGCCAGACTCCATTGCTGAGAGTCCTCCTTGAGGGCGCCTAGAGAATCTATCTAGTCCTCCCAAAGACCTCAGGGCTGGGCAACTGAACTTGGCAGAGTAGCAGCAGATGACGAGAAACAGTTGGATCCAGCAGACTTGCAAGGTAGAGCTATCCCATGTCCTGCTATGCAGTGGTCTTGGAGGCTAACTGCAGAGGACCAGGCTGAATGACAGCCCTGATCTCTTGTTATTGTCTGCTTCTATTCAGTGACCAACTGACAGGGCTCACTTACCTCCCTCCCCCACCTTTCATATTTAGTCCAGCCTCAAGGACAAAGCTTCCCAGGCAGGTCTGAGGTACCACCTGCCCTTGTCTTGCCTGTCATGGTCTCCTGACACTCCCATGTTCTCTTTCCCTCTGTCTTTGTCTCTCACAGTGTCCCCTGTCTCCCACCACCCTCCCTGGGGCCTGGCTTGGTAGGTAGGGATCCTGAGCACACATGTACGTGCACACACACAGACTCTAGAGCATCCCTTTCTAGGGAAAGGTCACATCTCCAAGGATGGACCAAGACCATGCAGTTAGCCACACATGCTCTGGATGGCAAGTCTCCGTGTCCCCAGACATGCTGGCTGGGCCACCATCTGAGAGCGTGTGAGCACAGCCTTCACTGTGTGTTCAGATGTGGGTGAATGCATTGGGACCTCTGCATCATGGTGTGTGTGCCTGTGATGTGTCCATCCACTGCACCCAGCAGGCTCTACCACCCCACAATGCACTCCCCAGGCAGCAGCCTGTCCCTGCCCAGCATACCATGTGTATGTACACTCTTGTTTTCTCTGCCTTGTGGGCCAGGGGTGTGATCATAAATCCTGCAGTTGGTGACACATTTATCCCTCCAGCGGCTGGTGGTGTGAATTTATGGCTGTACCTCCAGGCTGAGACACCTCCAGGGTAGACACACCTCCAGGCTGTACCATTGGACTTTTCCTAGTGGTGTAGGGGTGGGCCAGAAGAAGCTCTGGAACCCACTCAAAGTCAGACCTAGCTCAGAAACAGAAATTTGGGGGTATTTAGAACTGGGTAAGAGGCCAGCTCTGCCTGGATATTGCTTAAGGCTGAAGCTGACCACCAGCCAGGAGCTTTATCTGTGGGATAGTGTGGGGCGGTGGCTATCCACACTTCCCTTCTCTTATGTCTTCCCACCCATGGCTCCAGGCACAACAAGTATGATAGACTGGGTCTTGAGTCAGCTCACTGCATGCCGCAGTGCCTGCTGGGATCCTCATTAGGTAAGAACTGGGGTAGGTGAAGAAGGCTGAAGGCAGCCGAGACTGCACACATAGAGAAGAGGGTGCTGGTGTAGTCAGTACAGGGAAGGCTGTCTGCATAGCTGCCTCTGCCTTGTAAATATGAGTAGGCTGAGGCCTAGAAGCAGCAGGTTCAAGGCCATTCAGGCATGGGGTAGAGACCAGGATTCCTACTCTTCATAATATATTGTGGGGCTCCTGAGTTTGGACACCCCCCTTTATCTTGCCGGATCTGGGGGTAGGGTGGCTTCTGGGTTTAAGGAATGGACAGGGAGATGATGGAGCTAGCCAGGTCCTGAGGGGCCACAGCTGGGGGCAGGAGCCTGGCTGACTCCCGTCTGCCTGTCTGTCCGCCTGTATGTCCATCCATCTGTGAGTAGGGTTGAGTCTCTGGGGGATCCTTTGTCAGCTCTCAGGCTCCCCATCTCTGGTCCTAACTCAGCCCTCCCACCCCCACCCCCTGCACTGCCTGCTGTCAGGATGAGCGATGGCCAGGGCCCCTCCTCAGGCCCTCGGCCCCAGGCCTGGTTCCCGCTCATTAGCCACTGACACTGTTTGCTTTCCTGGGGACGCCCACCCGTCACAGGCCATTTCTCCTGGTACCCCCCTGCCCCAGGGGCCTGCCCAGGGGTCCAGGGTGCTGGGCTGCACAGGATACCAGCAGAGGCAGGACTGGCCTTCAGTCTCTGAGGGGATGACTAGATTAAAATGAGCCTTACCTTTACATAGTAGACCAGAGAAGGAATGTCCTCAGAAGTCCACAGCCCTGCCCATGCCACACAGCCTGGCCCAGTGGAGACCAGGCCTGCTGAGGCAGCTTAGGGTCCTGTGGGCTTGGTAGGACACACAGACTGTCTGTGGAAGGGCCACAGTCTGGAAGAGGTTCTAGGGACAGGTGATAGTCTCCATTTCCAGCTATCACCATCTCTAATTCTGTCTTTGTCTCTGGGTCTCTTTCCCCACCCCTGACTCATAAGATAATCACTGGACAACCAGACTTCTGAGAAGGCATCCCACCTCTCTTCCACCTAGGGCCTCTCTCTCTCTCTCTCTCTCTCTCTCTCTCTCTCTCTCTCTCTCTCTCTCTCTCTCTCTCTCTCTCAGCAACAGAACACAGCTTGGGGCCTCAGGTCCCAGAACTGGGTACTCCTCCCTTGGGCTCCAGGCTCAGAGTGGCCACAGCTGGGCGGCATCAGGACCCGCGGGCCAGTGGCAGCCGGTCCTTCACTAAAAAATGTGTTTGTGATTTTGGCGGCGGGGCAGATAACGGTGACGAATGGCCCGCCTGCCCCACAGGGCCCCTGCCCCATCTGGTTTGACTTTGGTCTGTCGGCGAGTACCCTTGGGCCCCCACTCGTCCCCCAAGCAGTACCCGCAAAGCAAGGCCAGGGACTATTAGTGTGGGCATACTCAGAGAAGCTCAATATCCCTGTAATCATTGTTCTCTCTATCCCGCAATCCCATCACTATAGGTCTCCCTTAGATATGCCCACCCAGTGCCCCCCGTTGATACTGGGCAATGGCTCAGGTTTGTTTACAGGATGATGACATGGCACAGGTAGAGCAGAGGCCGAGGGCCTGTTTGCTGTGGTAAGAGCTCATCCAGGCCAGGGCAACTGAGTAAGACAGAAGATGGACCTGAACAGCATGAGGTAAGCAGTGGGACTGGACCTGGCCCATGCAACACTCATGTGGTCATCGTCAGTGGGAATTTCTGACAGGGCCCCAGGCCCTCCATTAGCTCCCAGGGTCTCCAGGTCATTTATTTAAGGCTGTGGGGAAGGTTTCCTGGCCAGCCCTGTGCTCACTTATGGTCAGAGGGGTAGAGGACGATACATACACATACTTCTTCCTTCTCGTCTTTTCAGGGTTTCCAGAGTAGCTAGACAGGTCAGGGAAGACATAAGGTGTCACCATGCCACTCAGACCCTGGATCCTGCCTATAGTGTGACAATAAATCCCTCCCAGACTAGCCACTGCATTCCAAGAGATGGGAAGGTAGCCCCTGTGAGCATGGCCAGGAGTCTTCCAGGGTTGAATGGGTGAGTCCTCAGAAGATGCTCTTGAGCTCTGCCTGCCCTGCCCAGGTCACAGAGGAAAGCTGGGCCAGCCTTTGTCAGGAAGATGAAAGATGGGGTGCTCAGAAGACTCCAGGACCATCTCAGGGCAGAGAGGAGCCTCATGGAGCTCTAGGACACTAAGAGCTTGACTCAACTGCTCCTGCTCTGGCTGGGGACAGCTGGAGAAAAAAGGGAGGGGAGAGGCAGAGTCCTGTCGGGACCCCTGCCCCCCCTCAGCAGGTTAATCCCACTGCCTCTGTGTCACATTGTTGAGAATTAACTTTGTTGAAATAAAAATTGGTCTTGGTATTAACTGGGCCTCCAGGATTTTCTCCGGGATCCAGGAGGCTGCATAGAGTCAGAAGCCCATTCCCAGAGCTGGCGGCAGCTCAGGTTGCAGGGGTGCCAACAATCTCCTAATCCTCTGCAAGGCTCTTCCCACCCACCCCAAGACACTGAGCCTGGTTCCCTGAACTGAGAAAGCCACATGAACCTCTGCTTCTCCAGGGCCCGGTGTGAATGTAGTATTGACCTCTACCCCACACTCACCCCTTCCTCATGCCTCTGGGTCACAGGGCAGCCACAGTTGGCAAGAACAGGATACCTTTCTCCTCTATGCTCCAGGTTTGGCCACAGCATCTTTACAACTTCTCTGGGCCTCAGTTTCCCTGCCTGTGAAACAGGAGGTTTGTCCCAAAGGGGGAAATGATGAGAAACACTGAGTTGATGGGGCAGCTAGCCAGGTCCTAGGCAGCCACTAAAGATGTCCAGTCAGTGTCAGAGAGATGTTAGCTAAGAGAAAACCTGTAGACCTGAGAGAGGCAGACATGCTGCTGTGGCTGAAATCTTTTGAGGGATGGGGCATCTCAGAACAGTCTTCCGGCTAGGCAGAAGACGTTAAGATTCCCACTTGCCAGACAGCGAGTCTAGGACAGGATCATGCTATCTAAAGTACCCAGATCAAGCCTAGAGCGGCTCCTAGTGAGATTCATCAGTGCTCTTGAGAGAAGAGCAATTATCAAAGCCAGGCACAGCTGTTCTTCGGAATCCAGCATCCAAATCATCCTTGGGTTCCAACCACCCAAGGATGCCAAGTCCTGAGGATACTCACCCCTTCGCTTATCATTTTCACACCTTAAACCAGGTTCTGTTCACTACTAACATATGATACTCTGTATAGATAATTGTGGAATAATTAAAACAAACAAAACCTCGTGTTTAGCACAGATACTTTTTTCAGATGCTTTTGGAGTGCTGGGGCTCAATCCCGGGGTCCTGGGTTTGTTCTCTATCACCAATTATACCTCCAGAATTTCTTTGTCTGTCTACATAGGGCCTCAGCACATGTCCAGGCTGGCCTGGAATGTGTGATCCTCCTGCCTCAGCCTTTGGCATAGAGGGATTACAGGTGTGTAACATCATGCCTCACCTTTGAAGATATTTTTATTCTGTGGTTGGTGAGAGCCAGCAGTCTGAACCAGGACTAACTGTTTCAATACCTGCATGAATCTGTAGGCAGCTGCTTCCAGAGAGAGAGAGAGAAAGAGAGAGAGAGAGAGACTATCTCTCAAGCAAGGTGGGCTGTTAAAGATCTTACACACCTTGAGAGATATTCTCTCTCTCTCTCTCTCTCTCTCTCTCTCTCTCTCTCTCTCTCTCTCTCTCTCTCTCTCTCTCTCATTCTCTTTTCTCCCCTTCCCTTCCTCTCTTTACCCACACAAACACACACACCAAGCTGTTGAGTTTCCTAGGACACTTCTACTCTAGAACCAAGCCTGAGAGCCTGGGATGAAGCTTGGCCAGCCTAAGGACAGCTGGCCCTACATCCTGGTAGCCAAGGGCGGGCAACACCCCCAACTGGTGGTCCTCTAGAAGGCTTGTGGGACCACATCTCAAGCAGTGTGTTTGGGGGTGGGTACAGCCTGGGAATGGGCTGGGCCGGGGGCCTGGGAATGAAAGTGGTAGCCTGGGGGAACGCAGGAGAGGGCCCAGCTGTTGCAGCCTGGCTCCAATTCCTGCTCTGCATCAACGTTAAGTCCCTAGGGCCAAGGCTGGTGGTCTGTCTGAGAGGGAGTGGGGATGTGTGGGGGCTGTGCCTTCCTCCTGGCAGTGGTCCCTGGGGGCATCAGGGGCAGGAGGAAGCTGCTTTCACGCTGAGAGGCAGAACCAGCTATTGGGGGAGACTCTCCTGTCCCCAGACTGTACAGCAGGGCTCTTTACTCTTAGCACCTGAGTCACTAAGAGCTCCCAGTCAGTCACATTCTCAACTCACACCTGTACTGAGTTTCTCCCTGGATTTGTTTTCTAGCGAGACTATAATCATCTTCTGCCCTTCAACTGTACCCAGAGCCTCCCTAATACCATGAGCCAGGTGCCAGGTAGTGCCCTCCAGATCTCTGAGCCCATGAGCCTCTCCAACAGAGCCATCTGAAACCTCCTCCATACCCTTTGAGACCTGTGTGATTGTACCTGTTGCTTGCAAGTCACTGAGAATACTGAGCTCTATATGAACCTTGTGCTGTCTCTTCATCAGGCCTCTTGTCTGAGAGAAGGCTACACACAGACTTGGGAGACACAGAGAGCTCATCTAAATCATCTTTAGCTGAAGATATTCTTGGGTCTTGTAGAATCAAGCTTGAATTATGAGGGTATTGAGGCTGAAAAGATGGAATGGTGTTGAGGAAGCTAGGATGAACCAGTAAAAGGGAGTGCCCACCTCCCTCCCCCCAGCAGAGGACCAGCAGCTAAGCTGGCTTACCCACATTTGCCTGGCTTCAGTGGAGGCCAATGGGGCGGGGCCAGAAGGGGAATCTTACTCTCAAATCCCTCCTGCCTGCTGCCAGCCCCCAGGGAAGTCCTGCCATGCAGGAACCTGATATTTTAAGACTTAAAGCAAATGTTTCTGTGGCCCCGAGCTGTGCCAAGGCGCCCATTCAGCATCATGGGGGCAGGGCCATCACAGAAGAGCAGACCCTGGTGGCCTCTCTGTTCCCCGAGTGGCAGTTTCTGATGGCAGGGTGCATGGAATGTACTCCTTGAATACAAAGACCCGGTGGGACTTGCAAACTGATGGTCCCTCTCCCGGGTCTCCAAGCCCAAGTAAGGCCATTAGAAGTCTTGAACTCACACTAGGGCTTTGGCCCAGAACCAAATGTCCAACCAACTGCCCCACCTAGGGTGGGGGGGGCACTTCCACATCCGGGGTCTGGCTTGGAGCCCCACTGGCAGAAGCTATCTGGAAGCTCAGAACAGAAACGTGAGGCTTTCCATCCATAAATAAGGAAAGAGATTTGAGATCCATTGGTGATGTCTGTCTGGGTTACAGGCATGGAAGTGGGGATCTATAGCTGCAGCCTGATCCATAGTGACAGAAAAACAGGGCAGGCTTCTTCCCCTCAGGGAAGAAAGAATTTCTCCTGGCCTGTGTGTGAGAGGCCATGAAGCTTGGCTTTGGCTCGGGCCTCTGTCCCAGGGCTCCCTGAGTTTACCTTCCTTCCAGTCAGCCTTGAAGATCCAAAGGTTACCTATTGGTGGGCGAACAATGTACTGTGAGGTAGTACATTCAAAAGATGAGGGTCTAATGTTTTTGTTTGCTTGCTTGCTTGTTTGAGAAAGGGTCTCATTATGTAGATCAGGCTGGCCTAGAACTCAGAGCTCTGCCTGCCTCTGCCTCTGGAGAGCTGGGATCAAAGGCTTGTACCACCAAGGCCAGAGTCAGGACTGAACCAACACAAGTCCATCTGGGAATGTGGGGATACACCAAGAGAGGATGGCTACTCTTGAGAGTTCTCTTAGGATAGACTACACTAGCAGACCTTGGCCCTTACAGTATATAGAGCTGGGTTTCTCATAGGAATTTGATTAGCAAAGCTGAATCACACTCTTACTCCTAAGTTATGAGCCTGTGGCAATCCTTCTTAGGCTATTTTTACCATTTTACAGATGGGAAAACTAAGGCCCAGAAAGAAAGGACAGCCTTTATAGAGTCGTAAATCAACCTAGCCATGTGCTTCTCCTAACCCTCTGCCATGACCTCATGGTGGCTGGGGTAGAATAGACAGGCCCTAGGGAATCCTAATCTTCATACCTGCCTGTGGGGCTCCTAGCCAATGTGAACTCAGCTTCCACACAAGACCCTGCTAAGCATCATCACTGGCCTGGGGCTATCATTTGCTGGCTCTGCTGCTCTAAAAGTTTGCACAACCTGCCAGGCTTGACCACAGTCCTCCTGTGTTCCCAAGAAATCCTCCACCTCGACAGGCCTGCCACCATAGTTGTCGGGTCCCAGCTCCTTCTGTGAGGGTATGTGGTGCCCCTGGGCCTCAGTTCCCCCATTTCTGAAGTTGCTGGGTAAAAATTGAGGCCTGGCTGCTTTGAGTTGTCTAAAGGAAGGGTCACTGGCAGGAAAGTGGGGATAACACCCACATCAGCCTCTGCTGTCTTGACCTCTACCTTGGAGACAGATGTTGTTCATAGACCTTGGTCCAGCCAATTGTACAAGCTCTTGAACTCTTCACAGGACAGAGCTTCGTGTCATCTGTGGGCACATGCTGACTATCTGCAGCCAGGAATTTGCCCTCTGGCGCTTACGCCCGCAGAGCGCCCAGACTGGAAGCCAGAGTGCCTCCAGCAGCCAAAGGTGCCCCTCGCCACCTTCTTCATCCACAGTGTCTGTCCACTGGGCCTTGGTTTCTCCACATCGACCTTCCAAAGGGCAGGACATTATTGGAAGGGAGAGAGGGTGCTTAGGAAAGAGGATGCAGAAAGCAGGAGTTGGGGGTCTGTGAGGAGGAAGCAGACAGACCCCTCTTGGTCTCCTTCAGGGAAACACAGAAGCTAGGAGGCTCACAAAAACCAAGCCGAGGAACTTGAATTAAATTCCACTGGGTCACATATCTCAGACCTCAGGCCCTCACAGGGACTTTACCTCCAGGGCACCCCCTGGTAGATGGCTCAGAGTTGTAGGTGAGGGTGGCAGGCAGTGGCAGCACCTGGCCCCACCCCTTCCCTCATCCACACCCTCTCAGAGAGAGCCCCTTCCCTTGTATCTAGGCCCCTGGCCCCACTTGCACACCCAGACTCCAAACTGGAAAGACTGGCCGAAGAGCAAACAAGCTCATACCACAGCCCCTACCCAGGCCTGTATGGGCAGGGCCAGGAGCTGGGATTTCTCCCTCAGGGTCCCAAGAGCCTAGCAGGAGGAATAGCCTCACCACAGTGTGTCCCACCTCTCAGCCCTTCTCCAGTCGTGCCAAGCCCCCTGCTCACTGTTTTTCAGGATAACAATCTTACTCAGCACCCTGGAAAGCAAGGACAGCTAGGCCTGTGTACCAGCTGTTTATCTCTTGGGAGGAAGCTGCCCATCACAGTGTGTCAAAGAGATGTCAGAAGGTCACTGCAGCTGGGCAAATAGGGCCAATTTCTCAATATTCTTCTCAGATCACAGTCTCTGGACACAAGGCTCAATTCTGTCATTCAGACACATAGAGCGTATAGGGTTAGGAACACTATAGAGACTAGGCAAACACTCCCTTATTCAATCAACAAATCCCTCAGAGCAATTAGGACACACTGAATGATTCTCCCCCTTCATCTGCTCTTACCATCCCCATTTGCTCCCAGAGAGTCAATTGAGACCTCAAGATTCCTGCTGTGCCTCAGGCAGCCTCTGGGTTTGCCTCCCCAGCGACTATCGACTATCGTCACTGCTCTAGGGTCTTTGCACACTTAGAAATCAAAAAGGCTCTGTTTCTTGCAGATTTTGGTGGTGATTTTCAGTGTGTTTGAAAATCCTAGTTACAGAAAATAGGAGAGAAAGAGTGTGCTGAGGAGGCTTAGAGCTAGAGAGGGCCATGGATGGGGTGGTGCTTGGCTTGCAAGACAGGCCCTGAGAGGATCTAGAGGATGCTGTCTGAGAGTGGACAGGGATGGGCCAACCCTCTTTAGAGCCCTGGTCCTAGGAACAGTAACATGCAGCTCAGAGGACTTTATTGGCCAGGTTGTGAGCTGGAGGCTAGAACACAAGTTCAGTGACATTGGCCAAGCAGCGGAGGGGACCAAGGGGCTCAGGTTGTCAGGAGAAACGGAGGCCATGGGGGTTCTGTCCTGGAAAATGATGATGAAAAGAACACTGGGCCAGATAGGGGTGGGGGGGGGGCGCAGAAGGAAGCTCTGGGGTAAAGAATGGAGTAACACTGGGCAGGACTAGAGGCTGGACTTCAGATCTGCTCATTGTACCACTTGACGAGTTGGCTAGGCCTGTCCCCATGAGACCAGCCACGGTGCCAAGCCACGCCGGTGTGCTTGCTGTCCATCCTTCTCGAGAGCCTGTAGCAGCCTAGACTTGGGCATGGGTGAACAAGCGAGACGGGCACCCAGCTGTCCTGTGAGGACACAAAGCTCCACCCTCAGTCTGTGCCACCGGACACTCACATGACCTGTGCCTGGCTGCCTGCCCGCCCACCCACCCTGCTGCCAATCACCAGTGACTACCCTCCTACTACACCTGCTCATGACTGACAGAGGTCTCTATTCCCGGCCAGCCGCCTGCTCGGGTTATATTTAGGCCACAGAGGTGGTACTGAGCTGCTGACCCCCTCTTGGGGCCCAGAGAAAGGGCAGCTGGACTGGGCTGACAGCCCAAGCCTGGCCTAGTGGCTCAAGCCCCGTGCTGAGGCCTGGTTACTGTCTGCACGACTGGTCTTTCAGTGCCTCATACTCTGCTCCTGAGCTAGTGGAGGAAGAGAAAAGTGAGACTGGAGCAAGGACTGGCTCTTATTCACTTGTGGAGACATGATGGTTGAAGAAGATTCAGGGGGTACAGCAAGACCAGGGAGCTAGAAGGTCCAGACCAAGGTCCAGACATCCAGGGGCTTAGGTAGACAGGAGTACATCTGTTTCCTCCTGGAGCTCCCAGTGCCTAGTCAAGGGTGCCCTAAACCCTAGCCCCAGCCCCAGGCCGGCTCACAGATTGTTGCTAGGCAGGAAATGAACCCCTCTACTGGAACACAGGGACACTTCTTGCCTGCTTGAGTCCTTAGTTCTGATCCCGTTCTGGCAGCCTGAGCCAAACCCCAGCTTTCCTGCCCCCATTCCAATATTGAGAAGCAGTTTGTCCTGTGACCCCCGCAGGCTGATAGAGATGATTCCCCGGAATCCATATCCAAGGGCTTTGTGAGACCTTTTCTTCTTGCTAAGCTGCCCAGAGGGCTACAACTGGGTTCCTGTGCCAGGTTCCTAGCCGTCTGCCATGCTGCTGTATACATGCCCTGCTCTGGAATCATGTGCCACCATATTAGTCAGGGTTTTGCAGAGGAACAGAATGGATAGAATGGATATATATTTATGTGTATATGTAGTTTAATAAATGCATTTGTTCAATCAGCTTTCTTCAAAGTAGTAATGACTGCTGTTACACACCTGAAAGGCCAGCTGCCCCGGTGTGGGGAACAGTCACACAATGGGGAGGGTGACAACACAGTAGTTGTTTGGTCCAGGAGGCCAGACTCCTCAGAAGTTCCAATCTGGGGCTAGTGACCTGGAAATTTCCTTAGTCTATAGTGGGAGCCTGTTAACACTAGTTCTGCCAACAGTAAAGGAATCAGAGCCAGTCACCTCTGGGGAGGATTGAGACCACTGGGCAAAAAGTGGGGAACCTTCCTCTTGTCAGGCTGCTAACAGAATGTAACGCCCATGCTTGCTTGGGGCATGGGTCTTCCCACATCAACTAAAACCATCAGGGCAGTTCTACAGGTGAGGCTACCTACTCCCTCCTCAAATGATTTTCTCTATGTAGCCTTGGCTGGCCAGGAACTCACAGAGACCCACCTGTCTCTGCTTCTGAAGTGCTTGGATTAAAGACCATACCCAGTTCAATTCTAATTTGTGGCAAACTGACATCAAAGGAACCCGTCACAGGCTCCCTGTCTGTCGGTCCACCCTATCCCATCCCTGTACCCCCCCCACCCCCAACCCCGTGAGCTCCTGAGTCTGACCACCCAAGAAAGCAACAGCTGCACAGACCATCCCTTGCTACAGCTCTGTCTTGTACTCATGGGTCTGTCTGGCCAGGGACCACCACCCTGCCCAACTCCGCTCCAGGGGAGGCTGCTCAAAGCTCAGTCCTCCCCCCACCCCCCCGACCCAGCTTCCTGCCCATTTGACCCAGGATCTGAATAAATGTCTGGGTCCTGGCCTTAGCTCCCTCCCTCATCACAGGAAACACATCACTGGGGGACTATGGGACCACAGACCATGCAGAAGGCATTGAG
Organism: Phyllotis vaccarum; assembly: GCA_033318265.1. Lineage (NCBI taxonomy): Eukaryota > Metazoa > Chordata > Mammalia > Rodentia > Cricetidae > Phyllotis > Phyllotis vaccarum. The sequence continues at coordinate 183,496,369 of JARWLC010000002.1, forward strand.
GGCAGGGCCAAGGGCTCTTGCCGGAAGTGGCCGCCCTACCCTCTGAGGTTCAGGAAGTAGGGGTCTGAGAAACTTCCTCTGGGCCAGACGTGCCTCGGTGGAGCTGGGCAGTGGAGGGTCAGAGGCCTGGCTACAGCTGCCCCTTCCTCTTCAGCCAGTCACCATCTGGGTGGCCTGTCCATATGGGTTGGGGAGTGGGGGTAAGGGGGTCCTTGGGCTCCCACAGGTGACCCGCAGTCAGAACCAGAAGACTCTGAGCCCAGCCTCATCAAAAAGTGGGGGAAGGGCTGCCTGAGAAAGGGGCTCTGGAGCGTGTTGCCCACCTCAGACTGGACCTGTACAATTCCTGCCAGATTGGCCTTAGCCTCAGTTTACTCATCTGTACAGCAAAGCACCCATCACTGCTTTCAGGGTAGAGGACTGACATGGAACTAGAAATTTTGTGGGTCGCTAGGTCTGTGAGACATGTCTGCCCCTCTATGCTCAAACACATACACACACACACACACACACACACACACACACACACACACACACACCCCAACCATACTGTACTGAGCGCCTCTTTTCTCTGCCTGGTGCCAGTACACCCCATAGTCTCAGCAGTAAGGAGCCTGCAAAGGCTCTGCTGGGACCTGAGCTGTGCACCTGCTCTCATGTGTAACTGTGAGTGCTTGTGGGTTAACCTGAGCCTAGAGAGCCAATAGCTAGGTCTTGAAGGACCATACTCTAGCTTGTCCCCCACTTGCAGAAAGGGCCTAGAATAGAAACACCACTGCAGACTTCAGGGAGCCCCGGGTTGTCTACCCTGAAAAAGTCTCAGAGTAGGTAGAGCCAGCCCCTCAGCTCACACTTGCTCCTGTGTGTGTAAGCTGGCCTGGCCTGGCCCACACATGACGAGTGGCTGTCCATCAGCACGGCCAGCCGCTTTGGCCATCCATCAGCAGCCAGCAGTCACAGGAGGAGCAGCCTGTTTGTTTTGCCAGGTCTGTGCCGCTCCCTGGGGCGGGGCCAAAGGAAATGCCATTTTCTGCCTGGGGTGCAGGGTGGACAGCATGGGGGGGGGATCAGACAGATAGAAGGAGGGTTAGAGAACCAGGGACAGGGCCAGGCTGGGCTATGGGGGGACCCCTGAGTAGTCCAAGCCCCATGTAATGATGTCCACAGTCTCTCCCTATTCTGTCCCTTCTGGAAGCTGGATGAGTGACACTGAGGTCTCCTCTTTCCCATGGTAGCTGTCTTTAGCCAGGTCACTCACCCCTGTTCCTGGCCACTGGGTAGGGTGGACTCAGGTGTCAGCTGCCGCTAGTTGGGGGGTGTCTCTGTATCTGAAATCCAAGATGCTTGATCCTAGCTGTCCACACTGGCATGGGAGCTACTCTGGGGGTGAGGACTGGGGCAAAGGCTGAATGTTTCTGAGAGGTGGGGGCTACCAGGAGATTTAAAAGGGCCTAGACACTGACTTGGAGGCCACCAGTCTCAGAGTTAGAGCCCAGGATACACGACACTGACACTAACATTAAAAGAGGTGACACCACATATGGCACCCAAGAAGCTAATATCCAGACCCTGGAACGATGTCCTCAGCATCCACACTTCTAACTTATCCAGCTACTGTTTGTATTAAATGATTCAGTCATACATGTGTCTGCATATGATGCATATGGAACAAGTGTTATTTAGTGTGCTGAGGTTCAAGGATCATTTTAGTTTCTTTTTCAAGATTTATATATTTTTATTTTATGTGTATAGCTGTTTTGCCTACATGTATATACATCACATGAGTGTAGTGCCCAAGGAGGCCAGAAAAAGATGTTGGATCCCCTGGAACCTGAGTTTCAGACAGCTGGGAGCTACTACATGGATGCTGGGACCCAAATCTCGTCTTCCACAAGAACAGCAAATGCTCATACATGTTGAGCAGCTCTCCAGCCCTCTGTCTGTTCTCACCAGACCTGAGGGGGCACACCATACACTGACATGGGGGGCGCGGTGGAGTGTTTTTTAAAGGTGGGTTTTTTCACTGTCTGGTCTGATGCTGAGCTTCTGGGATCAAGTGACTTCTCCGTTCAGCCTCCTGGTAAGCCAGAGCTACAGGCTCCCATTCTGTGTCCTCTCCGTGATGTGTGTGCATGTGTTTGTCCTTCCTCCCTTCCTTCTTTCCTTCCTTTCTTCCTTTCTTTTTTTTTCCACTGCAATGTTGAAAATTGATCTTCGTCCCTTATCTCCCATGTGATCACATGACATACTTCCAGTCCTGGGCCACCAAGGACAGTCTGCATACAGTGACACTCAAAGTCCATGGCATCTTGGCAGGCATTGGTGGGTCTCTGTTCCCGGGGCAGATACTGGCACAGGGACCAGAGTTTGGCTCAGTTGCTAGGATGCAAAGCTAGGAAGTACTGGATTCAGAATGATGCCTGCCACCTTAACCCCCGTGATGCTGTTCTGCTGCCCACAGAGAAGGAGAACTTCCAGGAAGCACACCTCTTCATGGGAAACTTTCAGAACATTCTTCCCTTCCACAAGGGCTGCTTTGACATGAACATGCCTTTGACAATGCTGCAGGTGTTTGCAGGGTGTATCTACTCTTTGTCACCTCTCTGACTAAGAGCTGCTGAGCAAAGCATAGAGAGCAAATGCACACAGTAGGGATGCTTCCCAACTAGACCTAGGCCCACAAAGAGCACAGAATGCCTGAGATTCTTCATGGAGAGAGCAGAACCCAAAGGGCTCAACAGCATAACCAAACAGACACCCCAAACCTCCAAACACCCATGAAAAGCCCCTTGGCAGACTGAATAGAGGGCTGGGAATGTGGCACAGTGTATGGCCTTTCCCTTGTACACATGAAGCCCCAGGTACCATTTCAAGGACCTCTTGGAACCAGTACAGTAGGACACACCTAAGCCCTGCACATGGGAGGTGGAGGCAAGGAGAATTGGAAATTCAGGCTATCATCCTTAGCTACATAGTGGGTTTTCCAAGCCAGCCTGGGTACACTTGCAATCCTCTCTCAAATAATAATAAGTTAAAAATAGATAATTCTCAAAAAGACAAACATGTGACTAATATATGTAGCACCAAACACTCAAAGGATATAGAGCAAGGGGACCCTTTCACACTGCTCATTGGGGTGAAAAGTAGTCTAGCCAGGCAGTGGTGGTGCACACCTTTAATCCTAGCACTTGGGAGGCAAAGGCAGATGGATCTCTATGAGTTTGAGGCTGGCCTGGTCTACAGAGTAAGTTCCAGGACAGCCAGGATTGTTACACAGAGAATTAAGAATTAAACTCCCATTTGACCCAGTAATCTACAACCAAAGGACAGGAAAGAAGTGGCACCTGTTTGTGACAGCACTGTCCATGATGGCCCAACCTGGCAACAACTTGAACATCTGACAAATGATACATAGAAAAATAAAATGCGGTAGATAGAGCTGTTCAGTAGTAGACTGTTCAACCATTAAATGATGGAGATCCAGGCTGGGCTTGGGTACTTGCTTATAATCCCAGCACTTGGGATATGTAGACAAAGTCATCAATAGTTCATGGTCTTCCCTGCTACACAAGTTCAGCATGTGCAGTGCTTGAGACCCCATCTGATAACAAACTAGGCTGGCTGGGGAGATAGCTCCGTCAATTAAGTGTCTGCTGTGTAAACATGAAGACCAGAGTTCAACCCCAGAACTCACACTTAAAAAGTTGGTAGTGGGGAAATGAGTACAGGAGACTCCTTAGAGCGCAGTAACCAGCCAATCTATCCTAAAGTGCCAGGTCCTGTGAAAGACCCTATCTCAAACAAAATGAGGTAAGTGGTTGGTTCTTGAAGAACACTGAGGTTGACCTCTGTCCTCATAAGAGCTGATACACACACATATGCATGTGTGCCCATGAACACATGCAAACAGGCACACTCAACTGCACACACACACACACATATGCATGTGCCCATGAACACATGCAAACATGCACACTCAACTGCACACACACACATGCACACAAATATGCATGTGTGCCCATGAACACATGCAAACATGCACACTCATCTGCACACACACACACACAAATAAAAATAAAAAGAAACAAGATCTCCATTTGCCACAGAGTAAGATGATAGGGAATGTTGTTCTAAAATGTTTATCTCCTAGAGAGTAGAGCACAGGTCATCAGGACTCGAGGAGCTGAGAGGAGCTGGGGAAATGAGGATCAGAGTGAGTAGTTACAGTTAAGGGGGTAAAGAGAGCTGTGGGGCAGCATGGGGACTGTGGGTCATAAATCATGTCCTTGAAGAATGTCCCAACAAGCACTGTAACTCTTCAACATTTGCTGGCTGCCTCTGACATTTCCACGGTGTACATGTACACACCTCAGTGAGCTGTACTGCACATGAGAAATGCATACCATTGTACCTGTTGATTTAACATAAATACATTTGAACACTCTAAAAGTAAAAAATGTTAAACAGGCTGCTCAGAGCAAATGTTTGTAAAGTGTGCAATTGCTAAAGTCCTCTGTAAGATGGTATGACAGCCACCCATTTTGTAGGTGCAGAGCTTTAGTGGAAGTGAAATGAGCTACAGGGGAGCCTTTCCTGAGCAAGAAGAGCCATGGGCTGGCTGGCCCTGCTTCCACTCAAACAAAGGGGGATTTCCCTGCACAGTCAAGCTGCATCTCATGAGTGTTGCCTTAACTGACCTCTTGGGCTGTTCCCTGATAGTTTTTGAGGCCATTCACCAAGACATCCATTTCCTTTGGCGCATTTCTCAGATGTAAGCCAGGTCCCTAACCTTGGTATCTTTGGGACCTTGAGCTAGCCTGGAAGGAAAGTGACACACGAGCAAATGCTGTTGGAGTAAGAGCTGTCCTGATGATCCCAAAGGAGCCTGAGAACAGAGTACAGGGCCCTCAACCTCCAGAGCACAATCCTGATATCTGTGCACATTACCACAGAACAGGACAGAGAACCCAGATGGGACACAGGGCCAGGAGTTGTCCACATGGGATCCAGGACCCAGGTAAACAGATGGTGCAGAAAACCCATGTAATACCATGGGGAGTGCCTACCTGGCCTGTACCCTGATGGCGTGTTAAGGGAGTGCTGCCTCAGTTTCTCTAGGTGTGCCTTGACCTCCAGCTTCAATGGGTACCATAGTTGCTCCCAAAAGCCTCAGGGCTTGCTTGTTCCCAGTGAAGCATGAGACAGCCTGGCGCCTGCCCGCCCACACACTGTGGGGTGGCCTCTGGTCACTGGGTCCTGGCAGGCACCATGGAGGGAGGGGTTGGACTGTCTTCGGGACTCCAATAAAGGCTCCTGTCCATCTGTCTGTCTTCTTAGGACAGCTGGTACAAACCACACCCAGAAGGATGCTGTCTCCAGGCTGCCTGTGACCCTCATTCCTTACCACCTGGCCAGCACCATTCACCTCTTCTAAGCCTCAGTTTCCCTATCTCTAGGAGGATCCCCTGGAGAAAAAGACAGTGGACTAAGTAGGATGGACCCTCCCTTCAGTCCTAGTCCCAGGGTTAAGCTGGCTGGGGGATGCTGAGGGGTCCATGCTTGACCAGAGGTCCCTCCTGACCACAAGTCACCCTCATACCACCTCAGAGCCTTTAACAGCTTAGTAGGGACTCACATGGGGTAGTGGCTTCTACCAGAGCAGAATGGACCCAGTCCCTGGCCTGCCTTGGCAACCCCCGTGTTCGGTTGCAGGCCAGGTCCTCCCAACTGAGGAAATATTTGTAGTGAAGCATGTAGTGAAGGAGATGGCAGAGCATGCTTAGCCCGAGAGGATCCAGGATACTATAGGGATCCAGGATGATCTAGGGAGAAAGCATTATAGACAGGGACTCTGGCCTGGGGCCCCTGGCTTTCAGGACAGTTCCTCTTCCTACAGCTGTCTCAGCTCCCCCGCCCTCCCAGGATTCCTATTTCACTGAAGAGATTAAGACCACCTGGCAAGAGCCCCCTCCCATAGCCTGCCCCTTAGCTATGGAGCTCCTCCCCCAACCCATCTCCCATGCCCACACCCCCACAAAGCTTCCACACCCTGTTCTACTGTGACCCTCAACACTACTACTAATAATGTCTGCCTGGAGTCACCTCCACACGAACCTAAGCCATTCTCTGTCCTCCATACAAGCCCCAGCCCTGCCTACAATGATTCCTCAGCCCGGGCAATTACTACCAGTTGTCTCTGTAGTGAATCCTGTTCTTTCCCTGCCTAGACTTCTGCCACCCTCAGCTCATGTTAAAGGGGCAGGACTGGCTGGTGCTGCCCTGCCTTAGGGTTCTGAGCTTGGGTGCAGCCCAGCAGGCCTGGAACCTCAGCCAACTCAGACTCACACAGACCCAGGAAGAACCTTAGCTCTGGGAACCACAGCTCTGAGCTCTGAGTTTGTTTGCTTTGAGAAATTCCAAGCCGGCTCAGCAAAGTCTCAGAGAAGGGATTTGTCAGGCCTGGGTTAGCTGGGCCATGCTCTTGGACCTGGGAAATCTGGCTGCATTGTAACTCATGGACCAATGGAGGGAGCCTAGCTGGACATCCCTGGAGGGTACTCCTGGGACTTTCTCCCAATCCCAGGCCAGACTTGAGCAGCAGGATGCAGGCAATGGCCATCTTCCCATGGTGCTCAGGGAAGACCCAAGGAGACTGAACAATGACAATGGTGACATCAGCAGAGGAGCTGAGTAACAGCCTGCTCTGTCCATTTCTGGTGTCTCTGGCATTCTTCCCATTGTTCAGGTGAAAACACCGAGGCAGGGGAAGCCAGCACAGTACTCACCGTGGTGAGCCCTGCTCCTGCCCCAACTCACCCTCACAGCTCCTCCCTGGTCCAATGATGTCTCAGGGAGTCCTTCTTCCTTTATGACTGCATTCCATGCCCTTTCCATATATGTGTAGGAAGTATGAGCAGAGCTGGCAGAACCTGACTAGCACAAGTGTCCGCCACCAGGCAATCTCAGTACCTCCCATGCTGTGTCCCAGGCCTCTGTTCCCATCAGACCATGGCCGAATTGGCTCTCCTCAGGCCTATGACAAAGGGAGTCCATGCACCTTACCCATCAGACCCCTCTGCTCTTTTACTCATCCTGCTGTTGACAAGAGCATCCCCGCTACCTGTTGACAGGCTGGCCAGCTTCAGCTCCAAGCTAGTGGGAGCTTCCTGAGAAAGTGGGGCCTGAGAGAAGGTGGAGATTTGCCTTCATGGGCATATGGGTTCAAAACATCAGACCAAATTTCTGGCCACAGCCCATTGCAGTGCAGAGTCAGAGCTCTGGGCATAGCAAAGGGCAAAGTGGACCGAGAAGGGACAGGTTTCACCACATATTGATTGGATTTCTCCAAGCAGTTCAGCTCTGTTGTTGCAGTGAGTATGAGGATATGATTTAACTGCTCACTTCACAAAAGTTCCAAGTTTAGCTGGGCATGGTGGTATATCCTACAGCTCCAGGATTCAGGTAGTGAAGGCAGGGGTATTAAGAGTTCAAAGTCATCACTAGCTTCATGGTGAGACCCTGTTTCAAACAAAAGCAAATTGTTCTCTGTTTGGGGGGTGGAGAGATAACTCAGTATTTAAGCATACTTGTTGCTCTTGCAGAGGCCCTGAGTTCAAATCCAAGCATCTACACATGGTGGTTCAACAACCAGTAAGAACAGCTGCTGCAGGAGATCTGACCCATCCTTCTGACGTTCTCAGGTCCTTTACACATGGTTCACATAAAAACACACAAAGACACACATGCACACACACGTAAATAAACTAAACCTTTTGAAAAATGTTCTCAGTATATGTTTATTTTGCTACTTTGAACATCTATAAGAAAAGCAACATATGGAATGATCAATCAAGACCCTAGGCCTTCAGAATTGGATGAAAAGTGCCTTCCAGGTGGATCCATTCAAAAAGGTCATATTTACCAATGTTTTCCCCATGAGATACTCTCCTAGTACAAAGTGTTCAGGACACTGGCCTGGACAAGAAGCCCTTCCCCCACAGCCCATCACTTGACTATGTTACCTTTAGCAAACAGCAGGCATGAATGGACTAATATATTCTTCCCTTACTGTGCAACAGCAGGTTCCACAAGGGCCTTGTCAATCAAAGGTCCACTTATGTTTCCAAAATGTGTGTCAACATCAGTGAAGACCAGTTAGAGCAAGCCTACATGTGTGATGCATTGTATGAATGCACTCTGCGCAAGTGTCTTATACAGTGTGAATATGTGTACCTGTGCTCATGTGTCTTTGTCCCTGTCCAGTCTGTGCATGAAGATAGTTATGCCAATAGTGACATACGCAATGGTATGTTCACATGTGTGAGCATACATGCCCATATACATATTCATGTTCAGATAAGTGCTTCCAAGTGCTCATGTATGTGTGACAGCATGTGTACCTGGTATTCTATCCAGTTGGGGCACCCTGTAGATGAGGGGAAGCTTGGCTTTTTGGCAAGGCCTTCTGGCCACTCACCCTGAGTCAGCACACCTCCTTAGAGCTGGCTCCTTCTCTAGAGAGTGTGGTATCTCCTGCTGTGGCCAAAGAGGGGAAGGGAGGAGGCTGTTTTCCTCAGCTGCCTCCTCCACAGGCCACCTCCAGCCTGAGTCTAGGCCATCAGAGGCTCTGTCCCACACCTCTGCCTGACAGTACCTGGGGTATGGGCTCTTATGGCCAGAAGATGGACAGCTGCCTCCCCATGTGGCTGGCTTCTTCCGCCAGTGGGCAGCTAAGTCAACAGGCTCAGAAACTGGAGAGGGGCTCAGGCCCTGGCTGTCCATCAGTCTGTCTGTTTGTTTGTTTGTTCTAGAGTTGTGGGGACTTCTAGCCTGCAGGGGGCCCTGGTGACCTGGGGGGATAGTATTGCCCATCCAGCCTGATGACCCTTCTCACCAGCTCTCCTCTGGACATCTTCTGAGACACTTGGCCCAGAACACAGCATCCATACTGTTTATGTGAGAGGCAGGAAGCAGCTGGTCCTGGATGTCCTCTTAGCTGAAGTGAGGGTCCTGATCCTCCACCCATCTCATTAGCTCTCCTATGACTGTATCTCTTATCTTTATCTATCTCTGTTCACCTTACAGTTCATCAGTGCCCCAGGACCTAGACATTTCAGAGTCTGAAATGGGTTAACCTTTGCCTTAAAACAGGAGCTTGGTGACTCTGGGGCACAGAGTCTCGGTGAAGAAAGAGCCAGGAGCCTTCAATTTTCAAATCTCCAGGCCCTCACTAAACTACAGACTGCACACAGGAAGTTGGTATCAAAAAGCCTGCTCAGAGGTGCCCAGCCAGGCCACCAGGATGGCTCCCTGAATCCCCCGATCCTCCTCCGTGAAACCCCACTATAGATCTGGGGAGCTATCCCCCATTTCCAGGGTTTTGCTTGCTGCAGTCTGCCATATTCCACAGTGCTGAGCCCTGAGTTGGGGGAACACTCCTGGAGAAGAAGTTCCAGGGGGTGGACTTGACACGGATCCTTTAGGTTTTAAAAGTGGGTCCAATTCAGAGAGGGATCAAGAGAGAAAGGGGTCAAAGACCAATAGGGGAAATTGAGTTAAGAAAAGGGAGGTCTCTGGGAGCTGCCAAGCAGAGGAGTGCTTACCTCTCCACTCTTTCTGGGCAGTGTCCCTGCTGCTCATAAAATTCATGGCACAAGGGTACAAGAGCCATGCCTCTCCTGCCCCCAGCCCTTCTCTTGCCTTGGGCCTGGCCGCTATTCCAGCTCTAGCTCCAGGTCACACCAGGACCCACCAGCGCCTACTTCTGGCCGGGCAGAGCGTTTGCACAGGCGGCGCACGTGCAGGCTCTGGCGGGATGGACGACCCACATTTTGACGGGATCCCAAGCCGCCGGCGCTCTCCCCAGTACAACTTACCCCCACAATTTCCCCCAAGACTGGGCGGTTGTAGACCAGGGAGGGCGGGAGGTCACAGTCCCCCAGCGACTATAAGGCACGGTTCTTACCAGCGTGCCTCCAGAGCTGGGGTCTCCCAATCCGCCCTCGTCCCCCAGGGCCACCCGGAATGGCTTAGATACAGCCCCAGGCCAACCACCTACGTGGACGGACCGACGACGGAGCGCGCCCCGAAGGGCTGGCTTTCCTGCAGAGGCAGCCGCCAGGGGGCTGGGAGCGGGGAAGAGCGCAGAGCCTCCCGCAGGCCCGCGGCTCCCGGCTCGGGCGAAGATCGAACTCCCACCCCCGAGACTCCCGCGCGTCCGCGTCTGGGGCGCCGAGGCAGAGCCGCCGACGTCAACCGAGAAGCCGGGGAGGCTGTTCCGGGCATGGCCACCGGCTTCCTTTGAGTCCTTGAGGCCGCGTCCAGGCAGGCGCTGGAGGCAATTCCCAGCTATCAATCCTGAAGTGAATTAACCGGGTCACGTAAAGCGTAGCCTCTCTCCGAGCCTCCCTCGGCGCCTAGAGGGACGTAGCTCGAGTCTGCCCTCCATGTTCTGATTTCTGGAGGAGGGGACCCCAGCGCCCCGACCTCTGCACGGGTCCACCTGTGTGCATGTTTGCTCCAAGTGGCCAGGAGTCGACGCCGGGAGCCCGCGGACCCGCGCACTTTGTTCGGGGAGCCGGTAAGCTCTAAGACTCGGCTGTCAGGCCGCCAGAGACGAAGGTGCGCGGGGACCTGTGCTGCTGGGAGGCCCCGCGTCTTTACAATGGACGGGGAGTGAGGAGTGGGGCTAGTGGGTGTGGGGGGGCTGGTCTGCCCGCTCCCCTGGGGCAGCCACGTGTGCCCAAGGGAGGAGGAGCCGAGCCGCAGCGAAGCAGGCCCTCGGGATTCTCTAGGGGTCTGTCTCCAGCGCACTGGGAACTTCAGGAATTCGACTAGCTTCGCTTCCGACCCTGCAGATGGCCGACCAAAGGGTGCATGAGATGCGGCAGGGTCCAGCGTCGGTTCTGGGGTGCAGCCTGGCGTCCATGCAGCCTGCCGCAGGGCCCAGGGTTCAAGGCGGAAAAAACCAAAAAACAAAAAAACAAAAACCCAGCTGCCAAGCTATTCGGCCCCATTCCGCTCCTCTAGTCTCAAGTCTCTGCTCCCCAATCCTTTCCTACCAGCCGTCAGTCTGGAAGCTACACCTTAGTTTTAGGGTCCGTAAAATGGTCTAGTCAGGGCTGTCAACCCCCTGTCTCAGTTTTGGAGAAATATTCTTCTTGGCTTGTGGAGGAGCGGAGTTGCAGTCCAGGCCCCAGCCAAGCACTGCGCCCCAGGACTAAGACGTGCAACTCAGGACCCCTGCGTGCAGCCAGGCCTTCTATCGCCACGGTGGAAGCGCGGCCGGCAGGGGGAGCGAGGCGGAAGGGAGCGGCGGCCGGTGCAGGTGAGGGAGGAACCTTCCCGAGGGTAAGACTCTGCGTTCCTTCTCAGACTGTGCGCGCGAGGTGTAAGGCGACCGAACGGGTTCGTTCCTTCGCGCTGCGGGCGAGAACCGGTGGTAAAGCACCGACGGGAGGAAAGGAGAGCAAGATAGTTACTGGACGACAGACACCGACCTCACAGTTTCGGGGCAGCGCCCAGGGTGGGGGCGGTCCTAAGGGCCAGCCCAGTCCTGAGGTCCGTAGGCGGCTGCATTACTGCAAGCTGGAGGCACGGGTGGACTCTCACTTGCAGGGTTTCGGGTTTCTTAAGCCAATCTTCCTAGGGGTTCCAACTTCTGTAGGGACTGGTATAGGGAGAGTTAGGGAGGAAGATCGCCTGTGACCAAAGGGGTGCGTATCTGCTGCAAGTAGACTGGGTTGGCCACAAACAGAACAGGCTAAGTAAGGCCCCTCACTCATTGCCAGCGAAGCTCTGCTACAGGGGATTGTTTGCATCCCACCAGTGTCTTTGCTCTGAAATGTTTGCTGACCCACAAGTGCAGCCACAGCGGGAAGGGGTTAATGGAGACAAGGGAGACTCTCCCAGCACTGCAGGCAACGGCTGAGGGGCATCAGGACAGACCTCAGGGCTGACCCAGAGTGACCAGGGGTTCCGAAGGTTTTTTCACTTTCACTACTCGGTGTTGGTCTTATTGCAGCCCAGGATCTGGCTGCAGCCTTGCGAAGGGGTACTGGGGAAGAGCTCAGCCACTCCACCATGGGAAGATGTACATCCCATAATGCAAAATCACCTGCCAGAGCCCTGCCTCTACATCTGCGTACAGAACCTCTGTGGACAATGATCTTGCTGCTGCTACTTCTCTGCATCACTGCTTTGACTTTTATGCACCTGTCCAAGGCTGGACTAGCCTATGAAGGCAGTTCCTGCTGGGGTTCTGGAGGCAATGGGATAGCCAACTCAGGGAAGAGGCAAAGAACCTATGGCCCACCTAGTCTCCACACTACACTGCCCGCCAGGCCGGTGACACAGGTCACTGTCACTATCAGTCCCCTGAGTGGCCAGCCCCCCAGGGACCAAGGAGTGACCTAGTGACAGCCTCCCTTTCTTAAGCTTTCAGCTGCAGGCTGGGGCAGACTGAGGGTACCAGTCCAGTTACACCCATCCACACACACCGGACCCATCTCACTAAGTTCCTGGGTACCCACTCCCTGCACCACTGGCCTTGATCCTACCTAGAGTTCAAGTCTCCACCTAGTAGATGATACACCCCAGGGATGGAGGCCCTGATATTGTAAATACCCCAAGAGAGGCTGTTTGCATCCTGTCAAATCCTGAGTCAGCCCAGCAGAAGGCCTAGGCCGAGAAAGGCCTTGGAAACTGGACCTTATCGTCTATTCTTTAGCAGAGTCAGGGAGGTTCTGGGCTTCATATCCTGAGCACAAAGGGCATAGGCATGCTGAAGGCCCCAGAGACAGTAGATGTAGAGAAGTTGCTGGAGGGGGCCATAGATGTGGTGACGCCTTGAGGCCCAAAGGCTAAGGGCCTGTTCCATAGCATGTAGGCCTTGCTGTGGGCAGACTGGCTGCAAGGTGAAGAGGGGACAGCACCCCACCATGCGGTCTGAATTTCTCCGACGTGTCCTCAGCTCCCTCGGCCGGCCAGGCCCCGCCCCCGGCCCTCCCTGCGCCCCGCTGGTGCGCAGGGAGGTCGGAGGAGCGGGCACTGCCCACCCTCCGGATGTAAAAGCGTCCTGGCCAGAGGCGGGCGGTGCGCGCGGGGTGCGCGTGACGCTGGGTCTCCCAGGCTGTGCGGCCTGGGCGGCGTCCCACGGCTCGCTTCCCCACCACGAAAGCAAGCTGACCCAAGGGGCCTTTAGGGGCATTTGCTGGTGAGGTCCAGCTCTGCAGCACGGAGGGACGGAGGGACGGAGGACTCCGCAGTCCTGGGGCTATCTGCCCGTGGCCTGTGTGAGAGCCGGAGCCGCTCTCTTACCCAGGTGCAGGGGCGGCCGGGGAGGAGGTGGAGGCAGGTGGGGCCAAGGGCAGGGCTGGACCCAGGCAGCCCCCCTCAGTGCCTCAGCAGTGCCCTGCCATCGCAGAAAGGGACTGAATGCTTAAAACATAGTGGCTTCTCCTTTGTGGCTATAAACTCTGGTGGTGGCTTTGCCGAATAGAGGGGACGCCAGCCTCCGCAGAAGCAGAGAGATGTTCAAAGGGCATTGGTCACGCAGGGCCCTGGGAGCAGAGGCTAGGGAAAGAGATTTTGGAAGGCAGGAGGGCCCTGAATTTCCAGGGCTCTTCAACAGTTCGGACTTTCGAGCCAATACTGGCTGAAAATGGGGGGTCTCATGACGCCATAATCCCCTGGGCCTGGGACCGACCGCTGTGAGTGGCACTACAGGCCCCCGCCCCCGGGCCCCCTGCACTGGGCTGGGCGCGGTTCGGCTTGGCGTACACAGTCGGAGGCGGCGCCGGTCAGGCCCGGGCGCCTATGGACGCGCGGAGCCCGCTGTCTGCCCGGGCCAGCGCGTTCAGCATCGCCTCTCTTGTTGCAGCCGAGGCCTCGGAGGGCACCGCCCACCGGGGCCCCAGGCCCTCGGACCGGGCGAAACTTTGCCGGCTACCAGGATCCCCAGCCGGGATGCACTTCAGCACAGTCACCAGGGACATGGAAGGTGAGCCTTCTGTCCGCTTACGTACCGGCCGGCCCCCTGCTGTGAGGCCCTGTCTCCCAGTGGGTAGAAAGGAGCTCTAGGTCGGGTGGGCGCCAACCTTGAAGCTGGGATCAGGAGGAAGGGCTCGCATTCCCCAAAGACAGTCCACCCACTATTCTGGGACTTCAACTGCGGGGACGAGCCCAGCAGCAAGGTCTTCAAGAGAGAGGTCAACGGGAGCTTTGAACTGGCAGGAGGAAAGATGGGAACACAGTTTAAGGGGGGAGAGGAGAAATAAACAGACAAATAAAAATACAAGGCATCGAGATCAGCCAAGAGGAAAAGAAATTGAGAAAACAGAAAATACAACAAAGATAAAAAAGGAAGATACACACACAGGGAAAAAAAATGATAAACGAAAGAGAAAATGAAGGAAAACTTGAGACAGAAAAGTAATGTCACTAAAGTTAAAGAACAAGAGAAAGACTTCAGATTTTCTTTACCTTTAAAAGGGCAAAGACACGAATAATAGAGAACACACAGGAATAAGAAGAGGCTATACGGAAAAGGGAGGACCAGGACTTTTGAAAGTGGAAAGAGTGTCACCAGGAAAAGATCGAAAGGCAGGGAGTTAAGGAGAAGCTGCAGAGAAAGAGACAGAAATGTGATGGGAAGTTGAAAAACCAGGGACACAAAAGGTAGAGGAGCGAGAACTCGGGGAGCGTCTGGCGCAGAGCAGAAGCCAGCGCGTGCTGGCGGCGAGCAGGGGCCGCGCACCGACCGGCCCGCCGTCCGGGGAGCCGGTCGGAGCGGTCGGGGGCCCGGGCCGGCGGAGCCGTGGCGGGGGAGGGGTGGGGGGAGGGGCGCGGGCCATTGTCTCGGCGGGGCGGGGCGGGGCGGGGCGGCTCCGCGGGGCCGGCCCGCGGGGTGGGGCGGTGCGGCCCGGGGCGCGTGCAGCGCCGCGCCCGCCACTCGGCCCGCCGCGCGGGACGGCGCTCTGATCGGCGGCGGGCGGCCTTCGGGTCATGATCTCCGCCGTGTCCAGCCCGTGGCTCACGCAGCTCTCGCACTTCTGCGACGTTGCAGCCTTCGCGGCCAGCAGCCTGAGCGGCCTGGGAGCCCCGTCGCCTGGCGCCGACCCGTTCGGCCCGCGCGAACCGCCGCCACCGCGCTACGACCCGTGCGCCGCCGCCCCCGGCGCCCCGGGCCCGCCGCCGCCGCGCGCCTACCCGTTCGCGCCCGCCCCCGGGGCGGCCAGCAGCTCGGTGGCGGAGCCCGAGGGTCCGGGGGCTACCCGCGCGGCCGCCGCCAAGGCGCCGGTGAAGAAGAACCCAAAGGTGTCCAGCGTGAGCGTGCAGCTGGAGATGAAGGCGCTGTGGGACGAGTTCAATCAGTTGGGCACCGAGATGATCGTCACCAAGGCGGGCAGGTCAGGCGCCCCCTCCCCGCGCCCCTGCCCACGTGCGTGCCGCGCCTCTGGCTGAGTGTCCGAGGGATGCGCTGGAGCCGGGCGGAGAAGCGGATAGAGGTGCGGCCCGGCCACCTGTGGGTCCCTCTGTCCTCTCTGCTGACCCGGCTCCAACGACAGCCCGCGGAGCAGCAACCGGGACTCGGCGAGAGAAACCTGTGAGCTGAGAGTGCGCCCGGTTGCGGCTGCGGTCAGGCAGCCGCCACCTAAGAAACTCCCGCGTGGGTTCAGTCTGTACGGCGATCTCAAGAGCAAACACCCCCCTAATTGCATGGATAATTTTAGGAGAGAATTAAGACCCTTAAAAGCCAGTGCGCTCAAGTTTCCGGGAACTCGAGACCCAGTTTTCGTGGGCCTCAATTTCGGCCGCTTGTGGGCCCAGTTCTCCATAAGCCTGGCAGGGTATCCGTGCCAGTCACCCTGTTATTTGTTTTAAGGGCCGAGAGGGAAAGGGAACAATTGCAGATGCTCCCGATTTGACTAGTAGACAAAGGCGGGTGCTGGGTTGTGTCTAATGTACACACCAGCTCTGTGGCCAAGGAGGCTCGGGGCCTGTTTGCAAAGCCTTCTCAAGGTTTCTGTTTCCTTGCTGTGCAGCCGTCCCTGGGGAACCTAGGGCCTGTCCGTCGCTGCTGCTCAGTGGATTTTCTACAGGCTCTTTTTGCTGCCCATACCCACACAGCTCTGCGAAGAGAGAAGCTGGGCCTCCTGGCCTTGCATGACACTGGAGGGGTTCAGAGAGAAAGAGAGAGAGGGAACCAGGAATGCATAATCTATAAGTCCTTTGCAAGCAGATTCTCGGGGGAAGTGGGGGCTTGCCTGTGTCCTACATAAGCTGGGGAGACTCTGGCCAGTTCTTGAGAGCTGGAGATTGGAGTTCTGAGATGTCAGCATTGCTGGGGGAGGGGGGGGGCTGGACAACAGCAGCAGTGGAGACTTTTGGAATCTCTGCGCACTCGGTTTCATTTTGTTGGAGACGGGAACTCTTTCACTTTGTTGGATAAAGCAGAGGAGGCTCTGAGATGGTTGGAGAAAAACCGGGATCTTAGGGATCCTGCTGCTTTCTTAGGCTAAGTCCAGAAGGTTAAGAATTCCTTGAGCGAGTCTGTCTGTGTGGGCAAAGAAGACAGAATGGGCTCTGGGACTGCAGCTTGGCATCTGGTTAGCCACTTCTGTGTTTCAGAAAGGGACCTGAGGCCGAGACCCGGCCTGCTGCTGCCTTGCCCATGGTTGGGTAGGGGCCTACTTGAGGTTAGAGGGTGATACTGAAGGGCTGGGCTGAAGACTGCAGCTAAAGAGGGACCCTAAGGAAGGGCCAGGCCAGAGAAGTCAGAGTAGAGAACAATCCTGCCTGCCCCCACCTGAGGTGACCTGACCTCCCCCCAGGCGAATGTTTCCCACCTTCCAAGTCAAGCTCTTTGGAATGGATCCCATGGCTGACTACATGCTACTCATGGACTTCGTGCCTGTGGATGACAAACGCTACCGGTGAGCCCTCGAGATCACTGGGACAGGCAGTGTGTTCAGAGAACTGGGAGGGTGTGCTAGGGGGAAAAAAAAAGTCCCTGACTGCTGACAGACTTCAAATGCCACACTAAGTAAGTAACTCTTTCAAGACCAGGTACTGGCTGCTCCTAAGACCGCTCTGGCCCTGCTCCCCCCGGCCCCGCTCAGATCCCACCCTATTTATCCCCTAGAAGCTGCCTCAGAAACTCACTGTAGTGACCTCTTGAGCTTCTGGCAACAGGCAGCTCAGATGTCTGAGCTGTACCCTTGTCTCCTGGTGACCATCTTGTCCCCCTTCCCCCATCTCTAGAGAACCTTCAGTTCCAGAGCTGGGCCAGAAAGGTGGGGTGGCTGGTAAAGATTATGCAGGGCGGGCCTGTGCTGCCTGGACAATTAACAGTAATTAATAAAGGGAACGTGGGCCGCCCTGTGCCCAAAGCCATTGGCCAGTGACTCTAACTCCAGTCTCCTGCCTCCTGAGCCCTGGGGCAGGCAGACCCGCTTGCAGCGAAATGGAGGAGGGGAGTAGCTTCCTGTCTTTCTGCCACAGTAGGGCCCAGACTCTCCACACCTTTTGTGTGTCGCAGCCTTCCGACGTTTCCTGGCTTATCTACAGCCCCCCTCTAGCCTCTATGACTTGGGAGTCTTGATTTCAGCATGAACAGAAACAACTCTGAACGCCCAGTCTTGTTTATCCCCTAAATAGCATATCCTCTCCCACTGTGTTGCCCTAGGTATGCCTTCCACAGCTCCTCCTGGCTGGTGGCAGGCAAGGCAGACCCTGCCACACCTGGCCGAGTGCACTACCACCCTGACTCACCGGCTAAGGGCGCACAGTGGATGAAACAAATCGTGTCTTTCGACAAGCTGAAGCTGACCAATAACCTGCTGGATGACAATGGCCATGTAGGCGAAGTTTCTCTGTCCTCTGGGCTGTCTCTGTTGCAGGCCTTCTGAAGCGTCTCTACCTACTAGAGTCAGAAGCCGTACTGGGGCAGCACCGGGATGGGTGCAGGCTTCTGACAGGATGGCCTTGGCCTGAGGGGAGGGGGTAACCTTCCTTATCTTTCCCATTCTGAGGAAAGGTGGAGGCATGTGGAATCTCGGTCTGGGGGCCGCTTTCCTGCCCTGTGGACTCGGCCTCACAGCTGCCATTCCCTGCAGGCCTGGGGCAATCCTTGAGGTCCTAAGGAGCCAAGATCTACAATCCCATCTTTTGCCTTCGGAAACATCTTTCCTGGATGTCCTTTATGGGCTACCCCTGTGTTTAGAGCGAGGGCCTTTGCCCAAACTTCACTGAGTGTTTAGACTTCAGTCTATTCTTGATTCTTGCCCTAAGCTTCCTCCAGCCTCAGGCTGGACCTGACTCCCACCCTTGTCTTCCAGATTATTCTCAACTCCATGCACAGATACCAGCCCCGTTTCCATGTTGTCTACGTGGACCCTCGCAAAGATAGCGAGAAATACGCAGAGGAGAATTTCAAAACCTTTGTATTTGAAGAGACACGCTTCACTGCAGTCACCGCCTACCAGAACCACCGGGTGAGGGCCTGCTGGGGGGTCCTGGCGACAGGCACACCACTCCACCAGCCAGCCCAACATCCTATATCAGCTTGACCCCTGTAGCAGCAACTGTCACTGCGGCCTGGAAGTTTGTTTTCCAAACCGTTCCGGAAACTCCCCATCAGAGGCCTGATCTGAGCTTTACCCAGATTCCTAGGGCGCCAACTCCGTTGCCCTCTTTGTGCTGGGGCGCTGAGGAGGCCAGAGGTGACCACGTTCCCATCCTAGCCGGGGACACGCTCCCTCGGCATTTATTTGGGGAGACAAAGATGGGTCTAGTGAGGGAGGAGATGCATCATGCAAGGGCGGGTGCAGTTATGGCTCCTTCTCTTCTAGAGAGGCGGAAGGCCTACCTCTCTAAAGCTAGAAACACTCCCCTATCCGCCGCTGCCGAGGCCGGGTGGCTAGAACCGCTAGTTTATGTCGGTTTCCCCGCAGATCACGCAGCTTAAGATCGCCAGCAATCCCTTCGCCAAAGGCTTCCGGGACTGCGACCCCGAGGATTGGTGAGTGCCCTCCGAGGAAAAGAAGGGTCCGGGAGCTTAGCCTGGACGCGCGTGGTGACCCACTCCCCTTTTGCAGGCCCCGGAACCACCGCCCGGGAGCGCTGCCGCTTGTGAGTGCTTTTGCTCGCTCTCGGAACCCCGTGGCTTCCCCCACGCAGCCCAACGGCGCGGAGAAAGGTAGGACCTGGGGTCGTGGAATCGCGGCCGCCGCAGCAGCCGGTGTGCTCTCCGCCCGTGTCGGCCGCACCCGACCTCGCCTGCACCCAGGGGTGTCGCGGCTTCACCAGTTGCACAAGGAGGTGTCGGGCGGGCAAGCGGGCACTCGTCCTCCCGCCCTCTGCCCCGCCCTCCGCGCCCCGGACGTCGCGGACCCAGGGTGGGGGTGGGGGCTGTGGTTCGGCAGGTGCATCCCGGGCGGTCCTTGTCCCGCTCTCACACCCCCCCCACCCCGCCTCTCGATGTAGATGCAGCCGAAGCCCGGCGAGAGTTCGACCGTGACTCCGGACCCGCAGCTCTCAATGATGCCGCACACCCGCCGCAGCTGCTGGCGCGGGTGCTGAGCCCCGCATTGCCCGGGTCTGGCGGCCTCGTCCCGCTACCCGGAGCGTCCGGAGGCCGGCACAGTCCCCCGCATCCCGAGCTGCGCCTAGAAGCGCCGGGCGCGTCCGAGCCGCTGCATCATCATCCCTACAAGTACCCGGCCGCCGCCTACGACCACTACCTGGGGGCCAAGAGCCGGCCGGCGCCCTACCCGCTGCCCGGCCTGCGCGGCCATGGCTACCATCCGCACCCGCACCCGCACGCGCACCCGCACCACCACCACCACCCCTCGGTGAACCCCGCTGCAGCCGCCGCCGCCGCCGCCGCAGCAGCAGCAGCCAACGTGTACTCGTCGGCAGCCGCGCCGCCCGGTGCCTACGACTACTGCCCCAGATAGTGCGCCCGCGCGCGGGCCCCAAGGGCCACCTAAGGACGCGCTCCCCCGCTGGGGAGCCTTGCGGGCCCCCCGCCCGCCAGTGCCAAAGCTCCTGTCCGAGGCGGAAGGAAGTGGTATTTATTGTTCTCCGCGAGACCGCGTCGCCTACGGCCCGGCCGGCCGGCAATCGCAGTGTAGACTACCCGAGTGAGCCCCGCCTGCGGGCGGTGTAGATACGTGTAGATATCTGTAGATACTGTAGATACAGCACGGCGCCGATTTCATAAACGGTTTTGCCTCTTTTGGAAACTGCCAGCGTGACTATTCATTTGCATCCAATTCGAAGGATATCTGGGGGTGGGGGGGCTTAATCTTCTCAGCTCTAGACACTGGTGTGGGGGGGTGTGTGGAGCAGGGGTCTCCTCAGCTCTAACCACCCCCTCCCGGGCCTCTCTGTCTCTCTCCCGCAACTCCTTGGGTCTCCCTCAGGCTATCTGAGCGGTTTCTCCAGGGCAGGCACTGGCTTTCATTTCAACCTGTTTGTAGGACTAGACCTAGGAGTTTTTCCGTGGAAGCTGGGAATGATGGTCCGGACAGGACACTGTCCATCCGGCCTCAGATGGCATAAGGGAAGACAAAAAACAGGCGTGCTCTTTCAGCATTGCTCTGTCTTGGCACCAGCCCAGAGTTGCGTTTCCCCCTGTTTATTGACTTTATTCACTGAATGTCCTCACAGAGTGACCGGGGTGGGGTGGGGTGGGCATACAATGACAGCGGTCGTGAGTCATCTTGAATCTCCCGTGTGAAGCAATTTTCTCCAGACCAGGTGGCTGGGTGACCTGTGTCCATTAACTCAACACTATCCAAGTGGCCAAAGGAACCCTTTGATCCCTCCCTTCCTGAGCAGGAAGGGCCAACCGAAGGGCAGCCAGAGTCAAGGCTGACTTATGCCCCAAACAAGTGGGAAATGCCAGGTTCTATCCCCGGCCTTCTGTTTCAGTTCATAGCACTTGTTGCCAGCAGAGACATCCCTTTCCCAGGCGCTTCTAGATGTTAGCCCCAAGTCCAGTTTTGTCTCATGTCTGTCCTGTCCCAGGTTGGGTGGCCAGCCCCTTCTCTCCAAGAGCATCTAGCACAAGGGCATGAAGACTTCTGCAGCATCTATCCATATGACCAGAGAAGAAATAGCTGTAGGGTACTCTCCTGAGGGCAGCTATGGACACTCATTCCCAAGTCGTGCCTCTACCATACCTTCAAATGCAAATTTCCTTCTGCAAGTGACAGTGGGCTCTGCTCAAGGTCACCTGTTCCACATTGGCCTCATATTTTTGTCCCTGAGAAGCCAGGGACTCCATGTCTACTGAAGTAATAGCCTGGGGTTTGTCCTGCAGAGGGCAATGGTCGGCTTCAGGCAGCCCTTCTCCCCTTGGAATGCAGCCATATCACATTCTTTCAGCATGCAGGAGATATGGGGACGAGCTGTTTCTTTAGAGGCTTACACTTTGGTACTGTTTGAAGCTGAAGTGATCTGTCTCTGCATCGGCTTTTTAAAATAGGGGTGGAACACATCTCAGAGCAGAGACTGTGTAACTCATCGCCTTGAAAATACCCCTGCTCTCACAGAACTGGCTCATTCATGAGGAGAACTGGGCCATCACTAGCTGCATGAAAGCACATTTTATGACTTAGATCCAGTGTTGACCAGAGGCAGCAGAGAAGGATGCTCTGCACCATGGAGTGACCCTCCAAGACCAAAGGCTGCTTCTGCCCCAGGGATCGACCTGAGAACATCTTATAAACAGGAGGCCATGCAGGGCACACTGCTGTCATGTTCTACTTTCTCTTTATGGTTTGTTGTGTCTCTGCTTGGCACTACCCTGGCCACCAATCGCATGGAGCTGATCTCCCTATGGGCAGCTGCCTCTGAACAGCCCTTGATGGCCTTATGGGAGGTAGATTTCCAGAAGTTTCTTTTTCTGTAATGGCTAATCTGGCTTTTTGTTTGCTTGGTGATTTATACACACACACACACACACACACACACACACACACACACATATTATATATTATATATATATAGAGAGATAGAGACAGAGAAAGAGCACTAGGGGAATTCACTATGTACCCTGGCTGTTGCAGAACATGCTATATAAATCAGAATGGCCTCAAACTCACAGAAATCCACCTGCCTCTGCTTCATGAGATCTAGGATTAAAAGCTTGCTCCACCATGCCCTGAAATATTTTCTGAATGTTTTCAATTCAGACTTTGTACTCCTAATGTGATGATGGTATTTAGAGATAAAGCCTTTAGAATGTGACTTGGGGGGGGGGAGCAGTGGGTAGAGCCCCTTGAGAAGAATTAGTACCCATTTAAAAGACATAGGTGCCATAGAGATGGTTCAGTCATCGAGAACACTAGCTGGTCTTCCAGAGGACTGGAGTTCAGTCCTCAATATCCCAGAGTGAGTGATGATGGTTCACAGCCACCTGTAGCTCCTATACGAGAGCTGTGACAGGCGCCCTCTTTTGGCCTCCACAAGCACTGCACACACAGTGCACAGGCAAAACATCCACACAAGGTAAACATCACACAACATAAACTAAAAATAAATTTTAAAGAAGGGGCCCCTCTTTTTACCACGGGAAGACTCAAGAGTATGACCATCTGCAGCCCTTATGGGAGCAAATCAATTCACCATCCTGACTTTCGCTTCCAGGCTCCAGAACTAAGGAAGAGAAATGAGCACATCCTTAATCTCAGCTCTCAGGAGAAAGACAGGTGGTTCTTTGTGAATTTTAGGCCAGCCTGGTCTACATAGAGAGTTCTAGGACAATCAGAGCTCCAAAGACCCCCCCCCACGCGCTTCCGAAGGAAAACTGGCTCCTGCTCCTGCTGCTAGGTAATTAGTTGTAGCTGACTTGGTGACTAAGAAGAGTACTGTCTTCCTTTCACCCTAGCTTCCTCTGTAGCCAGGCTGCCTGCCCTGTCCTCCTGTCAGCTACTGTGCTGTCCTCTGTGGGGACAGAGTGGTGTATCTTACCTGCATCTCCTTCATGTTGCTGAGCCCCCCACCCTGCCCCGCCTATTGTCCCCAGGGATCCCCGGATGGTACAGATAGTCTAGGCTCCTATTCATGCCTCAAAATTCTTCAGAAATATAACAGACACGGAGAACTAGGTCAACTAGGGGAGGGCAAGACGATGTCCAGAGTTACATACAGCCTGTTAGGGATCCCAGTAATGCAGCGGCCACTCAGCTATGGTGCTTTTGTGTAAGGGAAGTGGGAGAGCACCATGCTGCCTTGGATCTTCCCCCGGGGAAACATTTGGGATACAGAGGACAAAGGGAAACTGCTGAGGAGTGTCTAGAGAGTGGTACTGATAAGAAGACCCTGGCTATTCTGCAACTCCAGCCCCAGCTGGAGAATCAGGGGTGTATGTGATGACAGTGTGGAGGATGACACCCAGCCCCAGGTGAACTACAGATGAAAGTGGCAGCCAGAAGGAGCAAGGCCAGCATGGCATTGGTCAGTACTGAGGGATGGCCAAAGAGGCATGATTGCAGGCCAGGCTGCTTGGACTGGACTGTGTGCCTCAGTTTCCCCTTTGTGCTGTGGTGGTGCTGGTCTGTATAAATGGTGGGGATCCATGTGGACTCTGGGCACTAGGACACTTTTCTTTTCTTTCTTTTTTAATGTTTCCTGTCCTTTGTGTGCTTCTTGGGTCCCAGCTGAGCTTGGCCAATGGGTCTGCTCCACCTTCACATCCTGCTGTGGATCTAGCCCAGAGCAAGTAGAGACTGGGCCCCTGGCCCTGCAAGGCTGATGGGACCTTCCTCCTGGCAGTGAGTCTCACGTTCTTTGCGTTTCCCTAACCACACATCAAGCCTTTGATTCAGTTCCCTTTCCTGCTTGTTGTATTACTTCAAACCAGATGGGCTCCTCAGATGAAGTCTGGAGACTCCATGTCTGTGTAACTCTGCCAGGTCTGTGTGTGGGAAACAGCAAAGGCAAAGGTATTCAGCTAACAGCAGCCTGGGGGGAGGGGAATGCTAAGCTCTCACAAAATGAATTAAGCTATTCTCTTGATTGTAAGGGATGACATTAAAACCTTTATCAGTTTTCATTTGCCAATTTCAGGTACCAACTCCATTTCTGGATTTAGGGTTCAGGCTTCAGCCTTGCAGTGTTCCCCCTGACTGCTTGTGTCTTTTACTGGGGCCTCTCTCCACACACACTGCACATCCTCCTGCTCTTCCTGCCTTGTTCGTAGCAGCACCCTGCCTCCCACATCTACCTTTTATCGTAGACAGGTTTCTTAGACCGCCCCTCCCCAGACAGTCTCTCTTCTGCTTCTGTCACACAGCAGGGGTGACAATGGTCCCAGGTTCTTGAGATGGCCATGCATTAGACCCCTCACCCTAAGGTCCTGCTCCTAGGTGGGTGGAATAGAATCCTTCTCTGCACAGCTGACTCTTGGAGGATGATGGGCTTTTCTGGTAATAGGGACAGCCTGGAAGACTTGGGGACATAGGCCCACTACTCTGCCATTCCTGTCCTTCTTGTGGTCCTCTCGGACTCTCCTTCAAGGTGAGCTGGCTTTCCTGAAGTGGGGGATACACTGGAGGAGTCAGGAGAGATACAGACAATCAATGGGCTTCTGAGAGCAAACACAGTCCTGTCTCCCCTCCCAGGCTGCTGCCCAACAGCTCCACAAGGATGTGGCCTCGAGGGGACCAGGTGTTAGGCCAGAATGGCCTCTAGGCTCCTGCATGTGGCTGACCTACTGCGCAGTCTCAGGATATTCCTGGCCCTTGGTGGCTAGGTTTCCCTCCAGCTGGTTCAGGGGGTCCCCAGTCTAGTGTCTTGCCTCTATCTAGACTAATTTCCTGGAAGGCAGGGATCCGATCACCAAAGGCTTGTGGTAACAGAAAGCCTGGCTTAAGCTACAATGAGATACTTACTTCACACCCACTAAGAAGATGCTGTTCTTATTTGTTGTTTGGTTGGTTGGGTTTTTGTTTGTTTTGTTTTGAGAGAAGGCTTCTCTGTGTAACTGGCTGTCTTAGAACTCATTTTGCAGACCAGGTTAGCCTCAAACTCAGAGATCCACCTGCCTCTGCCTCCCTAGTGCTGGGATTAAAGAAAGATGGACATTCTTCAAAACACCGCAGAAAATAGCAATGCGGCTGAGGGTGTGGCTTAGTGGTGGGCCCATGCCTAACACCTGAGAGACAAAATCCAGGCGAATTCAGTCCTCAGTTCTGGAAGGAAAAAAAAAGCCAGCTGTGGTGGCTCTTAGCTGTAATTTCAGCTCTTGGAAGACCGAGGCAGAGGACTGGACAAGTCTGAGGCCAACCTGGGCTACATATGAGACCCGTCTTTGAGACCCATCTTTTAAAAAAATGCCTAAATGAAACAAAGTATCACCTATAGATGGAGAAGCACAGAAATGGCGGTTCTTATTACCCCAAGGTCAAGTGTGCAATAGAGCATCTGGGGCAGGCATAGATTCAACATGCTTTTATCTCATGACCTAGCAATCTTATATGTGACCCATGATCACAGCTGCATCACTCATAAGAACTGAGGGACAGAAGCAACCTACATGACCTTTGATAGACAAATAAGCTAAACATGTTCATCCATACAATGGAATACAACACAGCCTTCAAAAGGAAGGAACTGACAAATGCAGCACAGAGGACCTTGACACTTTGCTCGGTAAACTGGTCAGTGATTAAAGGACAAGTTCTATGTGATACTGTGTATATGAGGCCACCAGCGGCTGGAGACAGCTCTGGGTTAGGACCCAGGGCAATTCCCAACACTGGTATGTGTCTCACAACCATCTGTAGTTCCAGGCCCAAGGTGCCTGATACCCTCTTCTGGCTTCCTCAGACACTAGGTACTCACGCGGTGTATGGACATACATGCAGGTAACATACTCATGCAAATGACAGAGAATAAAAAGGCTGATGGTGACCATGTCTTTAGTCCCAGAACTTTGGAGGCAGTGGCATGTGTATTTCTATTTCTGTGAATTCAAGGCCAGCCTGGTCTACACAGAGACTACCAGACTAGTCAAGGGCTACATAGTCCTTGTCACACACACACACACACACACACACACACACACACACACACACACACACTAAATGAAGTCAGAATAAATTAAAAACAGAAAATTTAAAATTTTTTATTTTTATTTTTTAAAGTCAAGATTTCTCTGTATAGACCTGGCTGTTCTGGAACTCACTCTATAAACCAGGATGTTCTCAAACTCAGATATTTGCTTGTCTCTGCCCACCCTCCAAAGAGCTGGGATTAAAGGCATGGGGCACCATGCCTAGCTGAATTAAAACTTTGGATGGGGGGCTAGGGAGTTGGCTCAGCAGTTAAAAGCAAGTGTTGCTCTTGGAGAGGACCTGCACCACATGAGGCTTCACTACTATCCATAACTCCAAGTTCAGAGGATCTGCAGCCCTCTTCTGATCTCCATGGGCACCAGGCACATTAGTGGCACGTATACGTTTATGTAGGCAAAACTCTCATACACATAAAGTAAAATAAATCTGAAAAAAAAATGGAATGGGAATAGCACTTAGCACTTAAAAAAAATAAAAAAAGTTTTTCCTCTAACAGCTCTGGCTATCCTGGAACTACTCACTCTGTAGACCAGGCTGGCCTCAAACTCACAGAGATCCACCTGCCTCTGCCTCTCGAGTTCTGGGATTAAAGCCTGTGCTACCACCTCCTGGCTTAGGTTGGTTCCTTTAAAAAAAAAACAAACAAACAAACAAAATCCCCTTCAAATAAAATAAGGAAAGTAGAGTAGCGGGTTCAGGAGCTGAGAGGGGAGGATGGGACTGTTTACTGAGAACCACACTTAGAAATGGGTCAGTGGACTGCAGTACTGCTGGGTCCAGTGGAGATGCTTGTAAAGGGGCTGAGTGGATGGCAACATTGTTTTGCTTTTTGGTGATGCTAGAGCTGGAGCTCTGGATCTTTAGTCATGCTAAGCAAGTCCTGTACCACTGAGCAAACCACTATCTCCAAGTTGTGTACATTTACATATTCTTGACAATTAAACGCATGCAGAGTTTGCAGGCCTCACCCCACCCCATGTCCCTCCTTAACTGGAGTGAGTTTGTTCTCTAGAGTTTTTGGCAATGCCTGGGGTTTCTGTTGTTTGTCACTGAGGTGGAGTTGTATCCAGGTAAATGGTCAGTAGAGAGAAGGAATGTTCCTCAGCATTCTTTCGAAACATAGTCTCTACATAGCCCTGGCAGTCCTGAAACTCTCTTTCTGTAGACCAGGCTGGCTTTAAAGCCACAGAGACCCACTTGCCTCTGTCTCCCAAATGCCAGGATTAAAGGTGTGCACCACCATACCCAACTCTGCTCAGTACCCTACAATGCATGGACTGCCTCTCACACATTGCTATCGGGTCCAAGCATCAGAGAGCCACAGCGGAGAGGCCTGTGATAGACCCTTTCAGACAGCTAGTGTGTTCCATGCAAGAGTTCAGCCTGCAGTCCCAAGTCCTACCAAGCATATAACTGCTCTGTTTAGGGGGAATTGTCTCTGGAGCTTTGGCTCCACGTAATCCTACACCTGCTGGTGAGGCTGCATAGATTGGGTTACCTGAGGGGAATCAACTGCACTAGAGGTAGCCTTGAGGGACTTAGGAAGGTTGGTGATTGCCTGAGGGGCAGAGGGCTATTAATACAATTCCTAGATGTGACCTCTGCAGATATCTCTGCTCTGGCCATGTCTCCTTGGCCCCAGAGTGGAGGGTATCCAAAAGCCACACATGGGGCTGCTCAGAACTGCTAATACTACCATCATCCAGAAAACAGGAAATGTCTCAGTGGCCTTCGTCCAGTGAACAGGGCTGAGAACCACGCCCACTCCAGCTCCGGGCCACTTGTGGCCTAGTGATGTCTCACTCTCAGATCCCTCCTCATGCAACGTTGGGATCATAGATCCCAGAGGACCAGTGACACCACTTGCTCTGGATGGGCCCAGTCTGCCCTAGCTGGGGGATTGTGAAAGTGTGAGCATGGGGCCTTTCACATCATTGATGGTGTCAGCAGTCAGCTCCTGCTTTGAGAAGCCACATGTTTGTGAGGAGAGCAGTCATATTCACAGGTAGCCAGGTCACTATGTCTGGAAGAATGGAGGATTTCAGTAGTGGGATGGATGTAGGTACCCACAATGCTCCCACGGGTCACATCAGCCTGGGATTAGGCAGTGGGGTCTAGGGATAGCTGGCAGATAACCCAGTTAGTTGGGTGAGGCTTGGAGCAAGTATGCCTGCAACGAGGGTGGAGGTACAGAGATGTATGCTCCACATCACGGCAGCCCCTGTCCAGCCCAGGACAAAGCCCAAGTGTGGCACATCAGCATGGTGGTGACTGTGCCAGGAAGAACTCAGCAATGGGAAGGAAGGAAGTGCTGGCAGAGGAGACCCAGGAGGCCCAGCCACAGTGCTGATTACTCAGCCTGCCTGGCACTGTGCTGCAGGAATCCACACATGCCACATAGAAAGGGCAAAGCCACAGTAAGGGTCAGCGTGTGCCGAGGGCTGCAGGCATAGGAACAGCTAGTCATGCAGGTGGATTTTTATTGGGGAAATGGAACTTTTGTTAAAACCTCCTCAAAGCCAGGGCAATGGCTCAATTTGTACTGTTTGCTGAAGAGATATGAGTTGGCCTCTAGAACCCAAGTGCAAAGCTGGGTGCTGTGGCACAGGCCTGGATCTCAGCACCGGAGAATTGGAGACAGGAGGAGTCCTGGGACATGGGCTGACTGAGCCAGCTGAATCTACACGCTCCAAGTTCAGCTCAAAACACAACATGGGACATGACTGAGGAAGACACGTAATGTGACTTCTGATCTTGTACCCATGTGCGTGCATGACACGTGCGTGCAAAACTGAATGGAAAGTGAAGGTGAATGTTACCAAATGCAGTTTCTCTTGTGCACAAAGAACAATGTGCTGGACACTTTTCCTTTCCTCTCAGCCTCTTGCTGACTGTCTCCTTTCCCTCTTCTCCTGCTATAGCAGGAATATGGTTTGTCTCTCCAGACTGACTACAGCCTACCGGTGTGAGGTGGCTCATAGCAGAGAAATATTGGTGATCTTTGCAGGCTGAGTCGGTCTCTCTGGGGCAGCTGGAAGGAAGGCTACAAGGTGTTCTCTGCCATTGGCACATTTCTGCAGCCTCTACCCTGTGCACAAGGTCAGATGCATGTAGCTGTATAACCTTGGACTTACAGCCTCTTTTCTGTATAACCTATCTTGTCTCTATGATTTTGTTACAGCAACAGAAAACGAATCAAGCCATTGTTTAATGGAGAGTAGGTACCATCACCTTGGCCTAGAATCATGGCTATTTGCTTTGGGGCATGTATGGCCCCGCCCCTTCTGCTTTTCTTTTATGCTCTTAGATAGAAGACCTGACCCTAATTATTTTCTATGTTTGTTTAAGATAATTTGTATATTGATGCAAATTCAAATATATATTTGTCATATTGTACATATGCTTCTATCTAAAATATTTTGTACATAACATATTTAAAATATTGTTGTCATTTACACTATACAACTTATACCTCTGCTTAATTATGTTTTCATACTATTTATATGTTCTACCTTTATTTAAAATATTTTATATATTAATACATATTAAAATATTATCATTTACACTATACATTTCTACCTCTACTTAAAATGTTTTATATATTAATACATATTAAAATATTATCATTTACACTATACATTTCTACCTCTACTTAAAATGTTTTATATAATTGTTATACTCAAAGTCATTGTCCTTACACTATACTACATCTGTTTACAAATTTTCTATTTCTACGATGTAAGCTTTAGTCTTTAAATTATCTAAGTTAATAAAAATTACAAGTTATGCTCATCCATATTTGTCATATTATAGTCATGTTAATCAAGTTTTTTATATATAACATATATCAAATATATAGACAATATTTAAACACTTCTTAGACCCAAAAATATGACATTTTAAATGTTTTGTTATTCAGAATTCAGCTGACATAAGGCGCGATTCCTCCTGACAGCACCGTTCTTTATCCAAAGTAATGTTAGCCATCAAGGACACTCCACATGGAGTTCATCTTTCTTAACAGACAACTGCCCTTGCCTCAGCTGCTGACAATAAACACGCTGTCCAAGCCAAAGAAAACAAAAAATAAAAAAAAACTACTAAACTCTGCCAAGACAAAATAAAACAATTTCTCAAAATACCCTACTTCTAAAAATGTATGTCAAATATTCTAGGCCTATAGCCAGAAAAATTAAATGCCTCAATTTTACAAAAAAGACCCACTTTAAATAGCCGTCCAAATGGCCGGCTGTCACTTCTTCTCTTACTAAATTTCAAGTTATACTTCCTACTTCCTCAAATAATATATTTCCCTTTTCAAGTCTTTAATAGAGTTAAAGACCAAGTAATTACAGTTACAACCATCTCATATCATAACTAAAACATTCAAATAATAAATTCATACTATTCAAAATAGGACAACTTTAAAATAATCTCTCTGTTTTGCCATTTACCAATATTCTGGACATTTCGTCCACGTTTTGTGTTTGACCTTTTCCTTGATGGTTGTAGTTTATTCTTGTTATGTTATTGCCCTTTCCCTCACTTAAGCATCACCTGATAATTGTTCCTATTGTCTATAGTTTTATATTTAAGCTTAAACTTTCTTATGTAGACCAAAGGGGAAGATGTAGTGGAGAACAGGTACCATTCCCTTGGCCTAGAGGCGTGGCCTCTTGGCCAGCATAGATTTGAAAATCACCATTTGGCCTTGGGGCCCCAGAGTTCGGAGTGTGGCCAGAGGGCCAGTTTAAGATCAGGGCACATGTATGCCTCCCTCATTCTTCTGCTTCTGTGTCATTCTCTTGGATGGAGGACCTGACACACTGAGTAAAGCCTCATAGACCAGTCCAACTTTTCCAAAGAGCACACAATGGTTTAATCTCTTGTATTAGTGCCTTCTACCCTCTGAACCCCTTAATAAGTATTAATCCTTCTTCATCATTTGCCACTGATTATTAGTTACAATAATGCCATTGCGTACCCTCTCAGTCCCTTTATCTAGCCTTATGGTGTGTTTGGCATAGCCTTGGGTATTATTATTATTTGTTGATGATGCTGTTGTGCTAAGGATCAAACCCTGGGCCTCATGAATGTCCAGCAAGAGTTCTATCACTTATTCAAGTGCCAAGTTTCAGACCCCAGGGTCTGCAGAGCTAGGAAGACAAGGGACTGAGAGGTGACTATGAGCAAGACCTTTGCTTAACATTATGATAGGCAGGGGTGAAGGGTTTTGATTTATGTTGGAAATGCCCTAAACCAAAAAGCTAGAATATTGATTATTTTTCTGTTGCTGTGATAGAACACCGTGACCAAGGCATCTTATAGAAGGGAAGGTTTATTTGGCTTTTGGTTCCAGAGGGCTAAGAGTCCGTTGTGGCAGGAGAACAGGGCAGCAGATGATAGACATATAACACGAACAGCTGAGAGCTCATATCTCAAACCATCAGCAGGAAGCAGTGAACATGGGTGCACCTCAAAGCCTGCCCCCAGTGGCAGGCTCTCTTCAGAAAGGCCATATATCCTAAGCCTCCCAAAACTCTGCCACAAATATTCAAATGCCTGAGATCATATGTGGCATCTCCTTCACACCATGCCAGCTAGTCATTCAGTAAATGCCCAGGGATAGGAGATCCTGTTGCACGATTAGCAGCTCTCTACCCAGCTGCAGGCTGACTTGGGAACCTTCACATCCAAGGGTTGTGGATGTGAAAGAGCAAACTCTCCTGGCATTGAACATTGTAAATGAGATTGTTAAAATGTTAGCAGAAGGCTCTGGCTGGAGCTGAGTTCCCAGTGTTCATCTCCCGCAATCAGACCCTGAGTTTCCTCCTGCTCTGAAGAAAAACCTACCAACCAAGCTGCAAAAAGAAGTCCCCAAACCAAAGTCAACAGAGGGTGAGCATATCAGACCTGAGGACGCCTTCATCGTCTCAGAGAAGACTAGTCTGTCAGGGAACAAGTCCCCGAGACTGTCAGTTTCTCACCTGTTCTCTATAGGGCATCAGGTCATAGGCTGGTTAGCTTCAGACTTGAGACTCTCCTGCCTTAACTTCACCCCAGAAACATTACAGCAAGAACATGATACACTTTTCTTTTCTGTTTTGTTTGTTATTTTGAGACAAGGTCTTTCTTTGTAAACCTGGTTGGTCTGGAAGTTGATATGAAGACAAGGCTGGCTTCAAATTCACGGACACTTGCCTGCTTCTGCCTGAGTGTTGGGGTTAAAGGTGCAGGACACCATGCCAGGCCAACTTGTACTTTTTTCCCACTTCCTTCCTTCTTTCTTTCTTTAGATCAGTCTGGCCTCAAATTCAGAGAGATCAGCATGCTTCTGCCTCTTAAATGCTGGAATTAAAGGCTTGGGTCACTACTGCCTAGCTATACTTTTCTTTAATTGCTTTTTATGGTGCTGTGGATGGAAGTCAGAACATTGGGCATACTGGGGAAGCCTTACCAGTGAGCCACCTCTGCAGGCTAAGGTTTTTATTTTCTTCTTTCTTTCTTTGTGTGTGTGTGTGTGTGTGTGTGTGTGTGAGAGAGAGAGAGAGAGAGAGAGAGAGAGAGAGAGAGAGAGAGAGAGAGAGAGAGAGAGAGAGAGGATGAGAGTGTGTGTGTGAGAAAGAGAAAGCATTGTGTGACGGTGTGTGTGTGAGAGAGAGAGAGTGTGTGTATGAGCGTGTGTGTGTATGAGAGTGTGTGAGAGAAAGAGAGAGCGTGTGTGTATGAGAGTGTGTGTGAGAGAGAGGGGGGAAGGGAAAGAGAGAGAGAAAGAAAGCTTCACAGTGAAGCCTTGGCTGGACTGAAACTTGCTATATAGACTCAGTTGGCCTACAACTTGAAGGCAGTCATTCTGCCTCACACCCACTGTCCTGGGATAACAGACATGTCCTACAAGATCCAGCCCAATTTTTTTTTGTTTGATTTTTGAGACAGTATTGTGTGGTTTGAACAAGAATAGCCCTCATAGGCTCATCTATTTGAATGCTTGGTCAGCAGGAGTGGAACTATTTGAAAGGATTAGAAGGATTAGGAGGTGTGGCCTTATGGGAGTAAGTGTGTCACTAGGGGTGGGTTTTGAGGTTTCAAAAGCCTATGCCAAGACCAGTCATATTCATATTCACTCTCTCTCCCTCTCCCTCTCCCTTCCTCTTCCTCTCTCTCTCTTTCCCCTCCCTCTCCCTCTTTCTCCCTTCTCCCATTCCCTCCCTCCTTCTCCCGCTCTCTCTGTCTCTGGACAGGATACAGCTCTCAGTTAGTGTTCCACATCTGCATGTCAGCATGTTCCCTGTATGATGATAATAGATTAAGACATTGAAGTCATAAGCAAGGCCCCAATGAACTTCTTTCTTTATGAGTGCTGCCATGGTCATGGTATCTATACATGTCACACCGTGACTACAACAAGTATCTTTGCATAACTCAGGCTACTCTGAAACACACATACCACAGAGATCCCTGGGTTACTCCTGGCTTGTTTGATGTGCTCTTGGGGACTCCGTGTAAGAACTTTGCCCCTAAGATCATTTCACTGAGAAGGAAAGTCATTTGTGCAATTTTCTTGTCAGCCGTCCCTAGTAGCCTCTCCCAAAGGGCCATGTTCATAAATGGGATGCTGAGGTAGATACCTCAGACACATGACTGCTGTGTGGCAGAGACACACCCTCTGGCCAAGCTCCTCCTCCACTCCTGGCCACAGTCTTTAGCTGAACACATGGCTGTTATTCCATCAGTTTATTATCCAACAGCAGTGACAAGATGAAGCAGACAAGCCAATTTCGAAGAAGTCCATGTTTACAAAGACAGAACTAGATACCTCTAGCCTTATGCTCTACTGTCCTTCCTATAGGTCAGATTTCCCTCTGAGTGGGAGAGTTCCTAGTGTCCACCAATTGTCTTGACAGGCTATGCTGGGCCCAACTTGATGCTGAGGTCGCTCAGGTCCACACAGAAGCCCCAGAGATGCCCTGGCATTGTGAGGCATAGAGTCTTTGGTAGCAGCAATCAGGCCCCTTCACCTGCACATAATGGGAGGTAGGAATCTTTAAAAGTGAAGGCTGGTGTGATTTTTATGTAAATACTGGCTGTGAGTCTTGCACGGGCAGCCTGCTTATTTTATTCTTTTGCATTTTTTGAGATAGCTTTCCTCTGTTGAAGCACTCGTTTAGTTCCCATTTTTCATTTTATTTTTTGGATAACAGGGTCTTACTATGTACCCTTGGGCTAGCCTGAAACTCACTATGTAGACATGGTTGCCTTCACACAGACCCACTTGCCTCTTGGGTGTTAGGATTAAGGCATGTGCCACCATTCCTGGCTCAGTTTTTAAATTTATTTACTTTTTTTTTGTGACAAGGTTATCTTGCTGCATAACCCAGGCTGGGTTATGATCTTCCTGCCTTCACTTCCCAGTGGTCTAAGTTGGAAACTCACTGAAAAGGAGTGCCTGTTACCAATCTTGGCTCAATACTGTTAGCCATGCCCTAATCCCTCATGGTCCATAGTGTCACCCTTCACTTGGTGTTACATGTTCCCTGAGCAGAGCTGAGGAATATTTCCTGCAGTCTGCCAGGCTCTGCCAGTCGAATTCCCCGCCCTTCCCACCTATCCATGCTGTCCAGACACTGCCTTCCTGTCTAGTTCCTGGACCTCGATGAAGACCAGAAAATGGCTTGCTGACTCCAGGGAACCAGCGAAGTGTTAGGAAAACTCATCTAGCAAGCTACCTAAGACACCCAGAGTCCTCAGGCAACTGAAGAACACTTACAGGTGGGGGTGGGGTTGCAGGCTGAGGCCTCACGGCAGAAGCGGGCCAGCAGACCCTGCAGCAACATGCCTTTCCCAGAGCTGGGGTTGGTGGTTCTGCACATTGTCTGTATGAGACACAGGCATGAGACACAGGCATACAGAAAGTTCAGCTTTAACGATGTCATTGATGCCAGCTTGCCGCCTGCCACGTTGGGGTTCTGCATGAAGTTATACCTTGTTGAGAATCAAGCATTTCTAACAAGCCCCAAAGGGATATTTTCTGTCTGTGCAAACAGCCCTTTTGTGCAGAGGAAATTCTGTGGCTCTTGGCAGACACAGGTGGGAAAGACCTTAGTGAACGCTATTCACTTCCTGCAAAGTTCAGAGCTATGTGCTGCCACATGTCAGCACAGTGGTGGCTTCTCTGCTGTGCTGGGAGCCCCTCTTTGGCTTACCTCATGATATCTGACCCCCTAGTGTCCAGCACTGAATCCAGATGCAACCTGCCTGTTACTCCCAGATGTCAGAGCTCCAGACTCTGATCCCAATTGTCTTAGTTAAGAGTTTCCTTTGCTTAGATAAAGCACCATGACCAAAATCAGCATGGCGAGGAAAGGGCTTATTTTATCTTTTAACTCTCAGGTCACAATCCATCACTGAGGGAAGTCAGGGCGGGAACTCAAAGCAGGAACCTGGAGGCAGCAACTGAAACCGAGGCCGTGGAGGAATACTTCTTACTGGCTTGTTCCCCATGGCTTGGTCAGCCTGCAAACAAAACAAAATAAAAAACCCAACCAGCCAGCCCACTGTTACCCAAGGAACAGATACGGGTACTAGCAGGGGCCCAACTAGCAATATGGCTAAGTAGGTGCTGACTACCCATGGACTGGATGACAATTGACTCTGCCTCACCGAGTAGCTATGAGGTAGAAAGAAGGTGGGAGGGTAGGCATAGAGAGATCCAAGGCAACATCTACTCAGGAGGCCCTGCCATGAAACTAGGGCTTGAGTCCCCATGAGTCTACCGGGTTAAAGGCAGCAGCAGAGCTGCTCAACATCTCTCATGGAGCTCCCAGACTACAGCAGCATCCAAACCTTAGACCGAGCTACCAAAGTTACCAAGCAGACTGTCTTAAAGCTACTCTATTAGCCAGATAGAGGGAATGTGGGGCAGGGCTTGGGGCAGCTCCTCTGGGGTTCAGAGCCCTGCTTGGCAGCCACAGGATCTGCTAGACCAGGCAAGAAACCTTCGGTCACCTGAGTGCCCCCTTGGAATGCTAAGGACAATCACTTCGTGCTCCTGACTCAGAGAGATGCCAAATAAAAACAGCATGGACATTGGGTATGGAGGCAGAAGGGTAATCTCACTCAGGGGGCAGAGGCAGAGGGATAGAGTTCCGGGGCAGCCTGGGCTACAGAGAAAAACAAAACCAAAAGAATGCCAGCACTGAGTACAGGAAATGCTGCCTCTATTTCCGGCCTAGTTTTCTTTGGCTTAGTAGTCTCCCGTGAAGGAAACGGGTGTAATGGAGAGCCACTGAGTGGTATCTGTGTCTCTCATGTGACTGGCCAGCTGTTCTGGGAATTGTCTAAGGGTATGAGTGTCCATGACACAGTCTGGGGCTGTGCCTTTGCCTCGGGGAGCCACAGTCCCTCTGGCTTGTCCTGGGAACACACACATAGTGCATGCATGGAACCTTAGGTGCTGCTTCTGTCTGTGTGACTCCTTCACTTCAGCTGACAGGAAGCCGCTGTTTACTCAGAGACAGGGACAACTTTCATGGAGGCCTCATGGCTCAGCCAATGTGGACGGTGCAATTAAAAATGTCTCCCAAAGGAAACAGAAGAAAACAGCTCAAGTTGCCAGAATAGGCACTTGGGTTCTGGGAAGAAACCACAGGGTTGGATCCACATGAAGACCATGTACTGAATGAGGGGTGGGGGTGTGTCACCAGGGTATCACATGTACAGACACACATGCAGGTTCTTCCATTCCCGTGCCCTCTGTTGTCTGCCTTTTCTGGAGTTGTGAACAAACATATATACACCCCACATTGGACACAGATAGGAAAAGAAGCCAACTCACCGAGTCTGGCTGAGTGAACCAATGACTTCACTGGGGTCGCTGTGGAGCGTGGGTGGCTCAAAGGAAGCTGAGATCACTCATGCCAGCCAGCATACTGGGGATCTCTCATCCCACCCGACCTGTAGGCAGCGCCACTGGAGAGTGCTCTCTCCCCAGTAACTGACATTGCTTTTTGTAGCTTTGGGGAAGGGCCTTGAGAGTCTTAGACTGGAGTCCTGTGAGCCTCCTTCTTCAGAGGCAGGAGGGGAAGTTCCCAGAAAACCCATGGCAGCTGTGCACTGGCTGTCACCTCCAGATATGAGATGAAGAAGAGGAAGGGAAGGTTCAGCAGAGCTGTGAGATGAGGCTTCCAGTGCCAGGCTTCCTGAGGCAGCCATAGTGACCTACACAGGAGATCATCTCCTGGGAAAGGCAGCTCCACAGGACAGTGCTGCCCTGAACTGTGGGGTTATCACAGCACGGTTTAGGACAAGAACTATCTTTCCCACTCAGATAAACTCCCCAAGTTCCTACAACCGAGCTAGGATCCCAACACACATATTTTCTTTGACCAGGTCTTCCTTGGCCCTAGCTTGCCAGCAGTCCTCCCGCCTCTGTGTCCTGAGTGCTGGGGCTGAAGTTCAGGCTCCTATCACCTCTCTTAAGGGGCCACTGAAGCACTGGCCTGTGACTCAGTGACTCACATCCTACAATCCCCTGGAAGCAGGTATGTTGTCGGACTTTCTTTGTACCACCAGCTCCCAAATCATGACACAGAGACTTTTAATTATGAAAGCTTGGCCTTATCTTAGACCTGTTCACAACTAGCTCTTATAACTTAGCGAATACATTGTGGTGCCTTATCTTAGACCTGTTCACAACCAGCTCTTATAACTTAGCGAATCCATTGCGGTGCCTCTCCTCCGTGCTGTAATCCTCAGAGTCTCTCCCAGTTCCCCTTTCTCCCTTATTCTGCTTACCCTCTCCTGCCTTGCTATTGCCCATTCAGCTCTTTATTAAACCAATCAGAAGGCGCCTTAGGCAGACACATCTCCACAGTGTACAGATTGTCCCACAGCATGGACAGCTGTGACTCTCTGTCTACCTGGGGACGGGGAGCTTCTAAATTAGTTGTTTTTTCTCACTGCTGTCGCCAAAGACCCAAACAGAAGTGACTGAAGTGGAAGGTTTGTGTGGCTTATGGCATGCCGGCACACGGCTCACTACGGTGAGGTGGCAGGTCAACATCGTATCTAGTCAGGACGGACAGAGGCTGAGCTATAAACTCAAAGCCCACTCTAGAGACCGATTTCTTCCAGTCTCTCCCTCCTAAAGGGTCCACAACCTTCCCAACTGGCACCACCATCTGGGGACCAAGCATTCAGACACACGGGCTAAACTGTAACGGCATGCTCCAGTTCCTCCCTGCCCAGGACACACAGACTCTGACATCTTTCTCTCTGCCTTCCATTTGTCCTTTCTGTCTTCTCCCCTCCCTTAGGATGTCAAAGAGGGCAGGGGGAGGCCAAGGGTCCTTTATTCTGGGGTTTTGTCCTGATTTCAGAGGCTCAAAGCTACAGGGCCTAATACTTGGGGACTTGGTAACAGAACTTAAACAGGGCAATACAAACAGCACACTTGGGACAGGGTATCAGGTCCCTGGGGGAGTCTGGGAGAAGGATGAGCACTATGTCTTTGCTGGTACTCTAGCAGGGACTTTCTCCAAAGGGAGTGAAGAGGCCTGCGATCAAGGGCTTTGGTGACCTGGGTCAGACTGCTCTCTAGGTCCACACATTCCACCTATGTGGATCAAGTTGGCCCACACTGTCTCTAGGGACTCCAGGATGCTAGCCCTGTCCCAGAGCTCTGCTGGTCAGATTCTGCTGTAGGTGACTCCCAACTTATAGCCTATTAAAGGAAGCATTCCCACCTTGGTAAGTGCTACCTTATACATGTGGCAGCTTAGATCCCCACTGCATTTAGAGATTCCAAGCTGGGGCTGCACTTTCTGTGGTAATATTTCAAGGCTTCAGTTAGAGCCATACCTTTCACAGGCATATAGAAAGGTGCAACCATGAAGTCCTCTAAGGATGCTGGGCTCCTCTGACAATTGCCTCTCTTACTGTAGGACAAAAGGCACATCCTCCCAACCAACATGTATCAGGTCACATTCCCATCTCCCAACCATTTCTCTTCCAATTGCGCTTCTTAGCTTCCCATGTATGGACATATTTTGGACTATGTTTAACCAGCTTGCCACCGATCCAACTGAGCCTTTTCTGGTCCTGAAGCTAACACCAGCCATAGTTCTTGCTGCATATCACACATGGACCACATACTCCTTTCCTGTCCTCCCACATGTTCCTCCCAGCTTGGGGACATCAGGCTGATGTGGCAGGCACAATACTTCCACCACAGACATGTTAGGCCTCGGCCAGAGGACCAGAGTGGAGTTGGGACTCTAAGATCAGCAGTGTCTAGCAAGGCAGCACTGGGGTGCTCCAGCGTCACATACACACACACACACACACACACACACACACACACACACACACACACACACACACAACACACGCACACGCGCGCGCGCGCGCGCACACACACACACACACACACACACACACACACACACACACACATCAACACTATTTACCTCAGAGGTTGTTCACCAGTTAGCCACATGCTGAAAGAGGCTTTGGGTGCCCACGTGACTGTGCTTGGGCTCTGGCTTGTAGCCTGTCTCAGCTGGTTTCCCTTGTCTCTTGCAGGGAAACTGGAGGAAAACTCTTACTGGGAAATGAACCTACCTTACCTTACCTTATCCTGTCCAGGCTAGAAGCTCTTTCCCTGATCACGTGTCACCCCACTAGCCCCTCCCGCCCCCCTCTTCATCCTCCCCTCATCCTGGTCTCAGCCTTGGAAGTCAGGACTTCCTCAACATTTTTCGGACAAGCCAGGAGATGTGGCAGACAGCCACTATGGAACTGACAGCCTCCCAAGGCCACGCCCTGAGTATCTGCACCCACAATTGCCTACTTAAAAGTACACCTGATGATGGGATTGCTTGGGGATCTGACTGCTCTGACCCAAAGGGAGAACATAGGGGTGGCTCCATGGAACATTCCCACCTTGAGCCTTCAGGCTGGCAATGAGAAGTTTATTGTCAAATATGAACAATCTGGCCATACTACCAGGTCCCAGTTGTGTCTCTTACCAAGCTACAGGTGCCAGGTGTATGTCATCAGGTACTGCCATCTAAATGACAGGTCAAAAGGAACACACACAGAACCTTTTAAGAAAGTGGATTCCACAGATCTTTGGCCAAAATTTGCTGTCCTCAGAGGCCCCTGAGGCCCATCCACAGGGCTGAGTCAAGACTGAAGTATGACAGCAGTATCAGACAGCTAAGTCACGGGCAGGGGTAGAGTGACCAGATGCTGATACGTTGGTCTTTAGACCCTGCAGCAAGCAAGCCATCAGTGGCAAAAGCCACACAGTACACAGAAGCACTGTGGAAATCCAGAACAGCCAGTGGCTTCATTGTCCTCCAGTGAAACACACGGATGCGATGG
Organism: Phyllotis vaccarum; assembly: GCA_033318265.1. Taxonomy (NCBI): domain Eukaryota; kingdom Metazoa; phylum Chordata; class Mammalia; order Rodentia; family Cricetidae; genus Phyllotis; species Phyllotis vaccarum. The sequence goes on from JARWLC010000002.1 coordinate 183,536,841, forward strand.
TCCCAGCCTGCTGTGGCTAAGATCTTGTGGTCTGGCCGGATGGTGACTTCGGCAATCCCAGGATTGGTGAGTTCATGAGTCTTGTTCACCTATAAGCAGGCAGAGCAAGAATAATTAGGCTGCTCTTGGATCTGCTGCAGTCCTTGGCCACAAATATCTTTCTTGGCCCTACTCTGCTAGGTTCTGTGACATCTACATATTCTTGTCCATCTGGCCTACTCCTCAACCCCATGGTCATAGTAGAGGCTTCCCTAAGTAAAGGCAAGACCACAGGCTATGTGCTATGTCCTTCCCAGGCTCCCTAGAAAAACCTGGGAGGCCATGTCCTGGGTTCTCATGTAGAAGAGATAGCATAGTTAAAATTCTCCTGGAGGAACCTCCACTGACATTTGTGGCATGTGGGAGATGCACATTCTATCAATAATAATACCAAGAGTCAATGAGAGCCAGAAACATGACAGGGGTTTTTTAACTGCCCAGAGAAGGGCAGAGTAGACAGGGTGCTGTGGCTTGAATGTGTCCCTCAAGAATTCAGTCAGAAACAGACTCACCTATTAATGCTATCTAAGGTGGGGAACTTGGCAGTGAACTGGGGCTATGTGAAATGACGAGGCCCATTAGCGGCTTTCTCAGAGAAGACCTAAGCTGGCAGCGTGTTCTGTCTTGCCTAAGAATAGTCCCCATGTTGTGACTGGCACTTAGCAGACACAGACTTTTGAGCCTCCTGGACTTCAGCACCACTAGTCAAATAAACTTTTATTTTTAAATAAAAAAATATTTTTATTTTATGTACTTGAGTGTTTTTCCTGCACATGCATCTGTGTACTATGTGTGTGTAAAGCTCACAGAGGCCGGAAGAGAACATTGTGTCCTCTGGAACTGGAGGTACAGACATTTGAGAGCTGCCATGTGGGTCCTGAGACTCGAACTTGGGCCCTCTGCAAGAACAGCTAGTTCTCTTAACTACTGAGCCATCTCTCTGGCCCTAAACTTCTAATTTTTAAACACTACCCAGGCTTAACAGGCTTAGGCATTTTGTTGTAATAGAAAATGGAGTAAGGTACAGGGTGAGGGAAAAGCACTGGGAGGAGGAAGAAGGATCCAGATGTGCTCCTCACTAGCTACAGAACCATTTTTCTGGCTTCCTCCATGTGGTCTACTCCTCTGGACATTCTCTGCAGTGCCATTCATCACTGTGCCCTTGCCATATGCAAGACCAATGCAGCTACCCACATTTTAAACCTCCAGAACTTCAAGCTAAATAGAAAAGGCCTTTATAAGTTAGCCTGCCTCAGGCTCTCTGCTGTAGTAATGAAGGCAGCCCTCTTGATTACACAGGACTATCCCGTACACCGAAGGCCACTGGACAGCTCTGCTTCCGTGAGTGGCCTGCCTCTGAGCCACAAGTTTTCTGTAGTCCCTTTGTTCTCAGAGCCTTCTGGCAAGGCCACATCATCCTTTGCAAACTCATCTCTCCACACTGATGACAAGGAAGCTGGGCACAGTGGCTCGTGCCTTCTTCAGTCCTAGTACTCTAGAGGGGAGGGAGGTGTCTCTGGGAGTTGGAAGCCAGGCTGGTCTACATAGTGCATTCCAGACCAGCAAGAGCTACGGAGTAAGATTTTGCTTTAAAAACGTAAGGAAGGAAGGAAGGAAGGAAGGAAGGAAGGAAGGAAGGAAGGAAGGAAGGAAGGAAGGAAGGAGGGAGGGAGGGAGGGAGGGGGAGGGAGGAGCAGAGGAGGGAGGGGGGAATATAAAGAAAAATAGAAGTAGAAAAAAATGAATGACCATATCCATGGGAGCCTGAAGAATCAGTTAGAGCAATTTAGCTATGAACAAAACACAACCTGATAGGGTAGGTTATTCTTAAACCATTACTGTGGGACTTGGCAGGGCTCAGGGTGGAGAAAGTAAAGAATGATACAAGGAATGAGACCAATGAAGACCATGAATGAAGTGGATGGGGTTTGAGAGGGCAGGAAGATTAGAAAATAAACCAAGTGAGAACAAAACAGTTACAATGGCCCAGAGAAAACATGGAGGTGATAGATAGGAGAGCAACTCAAGTTATTAAAATGAAAGAAAGCTTTAGGATCTAAGTTCAAAGAAAGACTGTAAGAGAATTCAATAGTAAGATATTCTTGAAAATTATTAAGGCTAAGAGTGAAGAGAGACCTTCCAATAGCCCATTCCCCCCTCTCTCCAAAACAGCACATGAAAGGTAAAGGCACAGTAGAAGATGTCCCCACAAAGTTCCAGTGCTACATGTGTGCCAACAGATAGCAGAGCAATGCTCACACAGGCAGAAGGGGAGTATGGTCCAAGAGTTTTATATCCAGCCAAACTGTCACTCAAGTGTGAAAACAGTAGATAAACATTTTGAACATGTAAGAGCTGAAAGAATATTGCTGCTGTAAGTCCTTCTGGAAGAACAAGAAGATTAACTCCAGTCCCGCAGGAGGTGGATAGAGGAAGCAGACAGCACTTACCTACAGGATTAGGCACAAGACAAGACATGGGGATTATGTCTAGGAGAACCAGTTATGTAACTAACAGAAGCTAGGGTGGATAATGAGAAAGAAGAGATGCTGCTAAGGACTTGCTCATTGTTTGACCTTACATTTGAGATGATCTGACCTCCCGCCATAAATGATGGCAACTCAGCAGATTTCATTCTCTTCTTCCACCTGAGAAGAGATGCCTTGGTTTTCTGGTATTTGCTTTGCATTTTGTATATAATAATATTAAAATACCAAAGCAGTAAAAGTATAAAGTATTCTCTGGTTTTAATGATTAAATTCCATGCACAGTTCAATCCAAATCCGAGCTATGGAGAAAAGGACTTGAAAGGGTCAAACAGCAGATAAGCCAGAGCACAAGGGAGAGAAGCTGGGCACTTTTGGGTTCCCAACCTACAGCAATAAGTAAGATAAACTCGGTCCCTAACACTGATCCAAGGTACAGTTCACACCACAGAGTGTGACTTTGTTCAGACACAGGCTCACTTTTCATAAAGTGGTTACAACAAAAGGTCCAGTACCTAACTAGTCATCTTTCAGGAAACAACATGAAGGTTAACAAAAGACACAAGGTAATTATTGACAGGCCCTGGACAGCAGGCAGGGTGGGGCCCTGGCATTTTCTGCCTGGGGACAATGTAGCAGAATATAATAGTTGCATTAAGTTGAGGAGACAGATAAAAATCTGGCTGAGATCTGCGAGGATGAGGTTGTGTGATGTTAGAGGCCTGAGGACTAGGTGTGGGTTCCCTAGAAGACTCTGAGGCTTATGCTCTGTATGTTCATAGCAGATGACTGGCTGACCAGAGAGAGGCTGCTGCAGGGCGACAGGTCAACAGTGAGAGCTAAGGACTGGCTGAGCCACTAGGCCTCACATAGGGAATAGTATGTTCATTCCCTGAACAGGGCAGAATCTCTCAGGCCTGTGAATGAACTGACTTTCCAAGGACCCTTCTTCAGGGCAGGGGTCCCGGGCATTGACTCTGTGCCCTCGGACAGGCTGAATAGAACTTCCTTTGATAAACACAGAGGAGGGTTATCAAGGAAGACATTCAGTCAACTTTAGGGCTCCATACAGATGTGCATGCTCATATACGAACATATGTATCCATACACATGTGAACTTGCACATACAAACACATGCATGGTACACATACAAAAAACTAAAGAAAAATACATTAAAATAATTATAAAATTATTTATATGAATTAAGCAAATAGTAACTATTAGTACAGAGTAAAAATGCTGGTTCAGAGGTGAAGATGCTTGCTACCAAGCCTGACAATCTGACTATGATCCTTGGGACCCCACAGAGTAAGAGAAAACCTATTCTTGCACGCTGTCCTCTGACTTCTGGATGTTCACTGTGCACACAAACACACAAAATAAATAAATAATGTCTTCTTCCAGATAAAGGGGTTGAATTCTGGATAGGACTTGAGCCTACAGGAAAAGTGCCAAAGCTGGCAGCTGCTGGCACACAACCACACTGTGTGTGTGAGTGCTTGTATGCACATGTGCGTGTTTGTGGTGGGCAGGGGTGCTTAGCAGGAAGAACACCCACACGGCATCTCACAGCCACGTGTAACCCCAGCTCCAGGGGATCCAATGCCTTTTTCTGACCTCTGCAGGCACTTGTATACATGGAATACATTCATATGTAACACAGAAACAAAACTAAAAAATAAATATTTTGTAAAAATATTGTTTTTAAAGTTAAAAAAAAAGCTTAAAGCAAAATTGACATGAGGGTGATGTAAGCAGCCCAGCAATACTCTGATAGCTGATAGTAGTGAGAACATCTCACAGCGCTGGTCTCTGAACATACCCACTATTTCACAGGCACAAATACACTGGATCAGCATGGAGAAACACAGAGGGTTAAAGACAGGACCGGCCAGAGAACTCTAAGCACTGAGAGTACAGACCCAACCCCATTCCTGATCAGAACACTAACTACAAATAGACCAAAGGCTGCAATTAGAAATCAATGACTGTCAGACAGCATAAAAAAAACAACAACATACAGCTTAGTGTCATAAAGGAGGCAGAAGCAGGTAGAGCTCTGTGAGTTCAAGGCCAGCATTCCAGGCAAGCTGCACACTGCGAGACCTTGGCAAAAAAAAAAAAAAAAAAAGTCATCTATAAAGATAATTTCTCAAACATACATAAAGACCTGCTGAAGGCAGAAGCATGGAAAAGATGTGCAAAGAGCCCAGCTAAGGAAGCAGGGGCTGCCGCTCAGTGTCAGCTTAGGCCGACTCCAACACCGTGAGGAGAAGAGGGCAGTGAGGCTGGGGACAGTCAGTAGCAGTACTTGCCTAGCACATGGGAGTCCTGGGTCCCATCCCCATGGCACACACCTTTAGTCCCAGAACTTGGGGGGCAGAGGCAGGCAGATCTCTGAGTTCAAGGCCAGCCTAGTCTACAGAGCGAGTTCTAGGACAGCCAGGACTACACAGAGAAACGCTGCTTCAAAAAACAAAATGAATACAAAAGACACAATGTCTAAGGAGTCTGTACGGTATCCATTTTGGGAGATATCTAGGCTGGGGGTCGATTTGCCAACAGCCCATGCAAATGGGATCCAGGACTGTGGGCCCTGCAGAGGCCTTTCTAGAACGCAGGTGCATCAGAACTGACCCCCACACACCCAGAGGCCACTACACTGGCCACCCTGAGATCCCACCAAAAGGTTGAGACACAGCCTTGATTTACGGGAGGAAGGCTACGTCCAATAATGCCCCAGCATGCCAGGCTCATACCTTTAATCCCAACACTTGGGAGGCTGAAGCAGGCAGATCTCTGTGAATTTGAGTCTAGCCTGTAGCAAGTTCCAAGAGCCAGGACTATATAGAGAAACCCTGTATCTCAAACATCAATAGAACCCCCGGATTGTTATGGTATAAACTGCTACCCCTACCCTCTGGACTGCATCATCTCAGTGCTTAGGAGACAGAGGCGGGACCAGGAGTTCAAAGTCATTCCTGACCTCACAGAGAGATTGAGGGCAGTTTGGGCTGCATGAATCTGTCTCAAACATTAAAGTAAGGGGCTGGAGAGGTGGCTCCTTCTTCCAGAGGACTCAGGGTTGATTCCTAGCACCCATGTCGGCTCACAGCCATTTGTGACTGCGTTTTCAGGGACTCTGTCACCCGCTTTGGGCTGCTGGCACTGCACAACACAGTTAACAGCCACAAAACACTCACACGTAAAATATAAAGATTTAAAGATTTTTAAATAAGAGAAAATTTACAAAAGAATGAAAAAGGAAAGTAGCAGCAGGGCAGAAGCTAGCGCCATAAGACACAGCTCCATCTTGAAGGATCGGGAAGGGCTAAGAAAAAGTAAAACCCACACAGGAAACTCAGTAGAAGCTGTGCCAATAGCCAGTGGGTGGACTTCTTTTCCAGAAGGTGACTAAAGAAAACCAGGGAGCTATTTATTTTATTGGCTGTTCTTAAACTAGCTTTCAAAGCAAGAAGCGATGGGTGTGAGAAGAGGGGAGGAGAGGGCTAGCGTGAGGTTCTCCTGCATCTCAGTGAGGTTCTCCTGCACCTCAGTGAGGTTCTCCTGCATCTCAGTGAGGTTCTCCTGCATCTCAGCACCTTGGCTGTGTGTGTGCCTGGGAGGTGTCTATGTGCACAGCTGTGTATCTAGAGACAGACATTCCTTCTCAAGCACATGTGGACCACTGATGCAAGCTGAACCAGCCCTCTGCATTTCACAGGACTGAAATCACTCCGACCTTGTTCTCTGACCACAATGCAATTAAGTTAGAATTTGAAAACTAGAAGATAACTGGAGTATGGGATGGGAATCAAACATTTGGAACCATAAAAACCACTCCAATCAGCTCAGAAGCCAGATTTGAAGCCAGAGAACAAATCAATACAGGGTCACCTAGAAGTGAGGGGGTGATACCTGACAGTGTAGGAACCAGCTGCAGGGCTAGCTCATGGGAACACAGGCAGAGGAAACGGGACTGACAGGTGCCATGCTCCACATGAGTTGGAATGACTGAGTATGCCCAAAGAAAGTAATAAGCAAGAACAGGCTAAAGAATGTGGCTGACATTCACACACCAGTCACGAACAAATATAAAATGTTCATCAGACAAGTTTGTAGAGATTTTCACACTTAAAGTTAAAAGTCTAGAAAACATGCCCTACACCCCAAGCCCAGCAGAGTCCAGATTAAAGCAGCTCAGGCCAAGGGTATGTGGAGCATCAAGAGGCCCCAGGACCCCACCCTGGACCCTAGTTCAGCAGTACATCAGCAATGAAGACGTAGTTCAAGCCCAGACTTGGCCTCTGAGCAGGAGAGCAGGGGCTTCTCTTCCACAGCTCCTCGCCCCTTAACGCCACCAGTAGAAACGTGGTAGAAAGCTTGGGTGCCAGTCAACTGCAGACCCAAATTCTGAATTGTCTTGAATTCCTAGGCTCCAGTGAACCTCCTGCCTCAGCCTTCTGAAGAGAGAAGACTACAGAGACATACCACCACAGTAGGCTTTATTGCATTATCTAAATTAACAAAGTCAAAATGAAAATCCAGGGCCATAGAGATAGCTTTGTTGTAAAAGTGTTGGCTTAGCAAGCCCAGGGACCTGAGTTTAGACTGCCAGAAGCCACATAAAAATCCTAGAGCAATGGTGCTTGCTGGCAGCCAGTCTAGGTTCAGGAAGACTCTCAAGAAAAATGAGACTGGCTATGGCTGGAGAGATGGCTTGGTAGTTAAGAACAAGTACTGTTCTCACACCCTGTCAGGAAGCTTACAACTGCCTGTAACTCCAGCTCGAAGGGGTCTGATACCCCCTTCTGGCTTCTTCTGTACACACACACACACACACACACACACACACACACACACACACACACACACACACACACTTTAAAATATATCTTAAAATAAACAAGTGGAGAATGACTGAAGAAGATTCCAGAGGTCAGCCTCTACTGCATGAGCATGCACACACACACACATGCACATACATCTGAACATACATGAACACACACATACAGATAAAATTAGAAGAAAGCCTATGTCAGTCAGAGAGAGGCAATAAACACTTGTGGAAACCTAGCAACCATTCATAATCCAGTTCATTCCCCAGGCATGGAGGGAACTTCACCCAGTGAGAACCTGTCACTACTCAGTTCCATCCAAAGCAATCTGCTTACAGATGACAAGTCTGGGTCTCAACCAGTGCCACCAGTGGCTCAGTCCTCCAGCTTTGCTCCATGTTAGGGTCCAGTTCATGGACCTTGCATGCCCTCTGTCACTGGCTCTGACTACCTCTTCTTGCCCCTCTGCTGTCTCTTGGGGCCTGGATGTTCTGTCCATCTTCTATGTTCTCACCTTGCAGAACCCCAGCCTTATGCTAGATGTTGCCCACCAGTGTGTGGGTGCAATCAATTAAAAGGGCTGCATAGTATAGATGTCCAAGAGCTCAGGTGGGTCCCTCTGTGTGCAAGGCATCTGACTGCTGATGTGTACCAGCACCACCTCTACACTGTTCTTTGTCCTCACTGGGCTCCACATATAGGCTACACTCAAAGCCTGCACTGGGGGAGGGTGTGGGGCAGATGCTGTGGTGTGGTGCGCCTGAGCATGCATGTGGGATCCGCCCATGCCTGCAGACAGACCCAGTTGCTCCTCCTGAGATTAGAGTGCTATGGTCCTGGGGGAACTGGGGGCTGGGAACCTATGCAGCAGACTGGATTGACACTGTTTTATCCTTGTCTCCCTGGGAACATTGGCTTGGCCAAGACACAGAAGGGACTGTTGGGGGGGGGGGGTGTCTCACTGGAATCCACTCAGGGCCCTGTTTCAGGGACACTTCCTTGCTATCTTCTTGTCCCAAACATAATACTGCTGATTCACAGAGAGATGAGAGCAGCTTTTAACCCTACACCTGGCTGCTAAGTGTTCTGTGCTCTGGCAAGAAGGCTGAGAGCTATGATCCACAGACAGAGATGTGCAGGAGTAGAGCACAGTTCTCACACTCACTTTTTCCTGCCTCCGTATTAGTTCTTCATGTGAGAGGGACCAAACTGCTGACTCTGACCAACCAAGTCCACTTATACCTGGAAACAGGCATGGCATGAGGTAGCGACAGCCCAGCTGGAAGACTGGGACTCCAAGGAGAGGAGACTCTGGGAGCCTGGTAGGAACCTCAATTGAAGAAAGACCAGTACACACCATGGAGGCCATGCTCCTGAGTCTGAGGAAGATCTAAGGAGCATGAAAGACTGGGAGGGCCTGTGCTCCTATACTTCTCATAGTGGTATGTACTGTACCCATGATCCACTGCAACCCCATGTGCTACTCCACAGGCACTCTGTGCACATGGAGACGATTCTGCAGTCTTCTGATCAGCTGCTCACAGTGGCTCTGCTGAGGCCATGACTGTGGCACAACCAGGACTGCAGACGGACACAAGGCTAGGACTCTGCTGAGCACACTGAGTTGCTCTGGCTCAGGCTCTCTGGGGTAGTGAAGCCTTGTTATTACTTAACGACTAAAATACTACTGGCTGTAAATCAGTTCCTGCTTCAAGGCTTTGGGCCCTACTCCATGTGGAGGAAGGAGCAAGGCCTGGGTACCACCTGTATCTGAGGCCCACACCTGACGGGTAGCAGCAAAGCCACCTCAGGGAGGCAGGCGTGAGCTAATGTCCCTGAGGTTTCCCAGTCACTCTCCACAGACTGTCCTCTGTGGGCATCCTACTGGTCATAGCAGCCCCTCCCTGACTGAACCCCGGCTTGAGCTCAGGACCCTCCAGAAGGATCTCTGGCCACCAGTGGCTCTTACAACTCATGACCTCAGGTGCCAGGAATGCTCAGCGCAGCACCATCTGGTTCTGATTACCCATGCTAGGCTGCGGGCGCCTCAGCCAGGGATCTGTCCCGAGTGGCTGGGAGATTGATTTGGGTTCCTCAGAGGCTTTAACAGGAGGATGTGAGGAAAGCACGTCTGAACCAGTGTGAGGCTTGGGCCAAGGCAGGAGGCCATGTTTTAGTGTCATGGCACCAGTAAGGATACTATGGACCAGAGGCCACCTCACTGGCTCTCAGGTGTTAAGAATGACCTCAAATACCTTGCCTTGGCAAATTACCAGGCCTGGACTTTATAGAACCAGGATCTACAGGGCCACTAGGACCAGCACTGAACTTGAGTCTGGGTTAAACAGCTTTGGGCCTTCACTGAACTCAGGAGTCATTCTCACCCTCCCAAGCAGGAAAGTGAGCTCAGCAGGAGAGCTGGGGCTCCCCACCTCCTTTGATGTATACTGCTGAACCAGGCCCTGCCCACCTCACCCCAACTACTTCCAGGCTGCAGTTCCTAGCTCCCCTTCTGCTTTAACTTTTCAATTCATTAGTAGAGTAAAAGTTCATTTCTGGATGGGAACATGGCCATAAATTAAGTCTTAAGTTCCAGCAGCTGTTTCCCAAACATGTAGGGAGATTCCAAGCAGCTATAGGCTGGAAGGGGCCTTTTCCCGGGTGCAGGCACAAGAGGCCTGAGCAGGAGCTGCCTTCAGGCTGATGAGTCAAACCACAAGGGGATGGATGCTGGACTCTACAGGATGGTACTGCTACCCTTTACCAGGCCTCAGAGGCAGGAGGGGGTGCATGAAGAGACCTCCAGGCCTACTGCCGGGTTCAGCACCTAGTGAGGTGGGGACTCATGACACATGCTCACATGCAGGCCTGAGGGCTTAGGGACTCTTCTGAAGGTTGGAGACCCTTTCCCTTACAGCAGGAAACGCTCAGGCACTGAGGGAAGGAAGGGTGAATGGATATACAGGTCAGTTTTGCTCTAAATCTACTATGTGCCCAGTACAGATGGACCTCTTGGGATGGTCAATGTTCAGAGCTATGGATATGAGCCTGTCTTACTGGTAGGTTCACCTTCCCTTTCCCACTGGGCATTGCTAGTGGGGAGGCTAAGTTATCTATCTGTCTCTACTTTGCAGTGAGGCACTCCTGGATCTGCCTCTATTTGGCCACAGTCACTGTGTCCAAACCATAGCATGTTGTCTTTGGGCATCTCTTATAGTTCTACTCCACATTAGCCTCCTTCTGATCTAAGACTTTCCCTTAGCACCCTATCTACTGTCTACAATCAGTCTCTTTCCCAAAACTGCCTCTTAGATAAGGCCCTAATTTGCATCCTGGGTTTAGTGACTTCCTAAAGACCCTGGGTGCTGTCCAGTACCAACCTAGCTTGACTTTCTCTACCCACCTGCCTCAAGAACTGTGGTAAATCACTTAGACTGGACCCAATAGCAAACTCTACCCTCAGCTTCAAGACCTAAGCTGGGCAACGGGAAGCTGCTGAGCTTCCCACTTTGGGAAGGCTGCAGTAATGACCTCTGAAGCCTCCTATTGGGTGGAGGAAACCTGGACCACCATGCCCCAAGAAGGGTTAGCATGACCCCCCCCCCCCAGCTCTGTCTTTGATGCTCTAGCCAAGTCCAGTGAGGCTGATACTCCATAGGGCATGTGGCTCTCCCACCAGGACTGTTTCTACTGTTTGGCCAAGGCCAGGTCTGTCTTCTGAGACCCCTGGTAACAGGCTCCTTTCCTACCCTGAGTTGAGGTGTCTAGGCTACCTCTGGTATCTTGTAGCCTGTAGTTTTACAGGCATGCACAAAACTAAGTCCTGGATACATATTTTACAACATCTGCCACAAACCCTCCATCCCAAATGGGAAACAAGCCACCTAGGCCCATTATGCTACACAGAGGCAATCATAAGGCCATACCAAGTGGATGGTCCACGAAACACTGTGGACTTGTCTCTAGCAAGGCCCAGACAGCCAAGGCCTTACTGCCTGATAGGCTTTTCTATGACCCATGAGCAGCAGTGTCCCTAGGACCAGCTTACAGATTCACCAGGCCATGGCTTTGCAGGACTTGCCATAAGTTTTCTTTCTTTCTTTTTTTTTTTCTTCTTTGATTAATCAGTTCCTTACTGACCAAATTCCTCTGAGTTTTCACAAAGGAGTTTGCTCTGCCTGGACACTACGTGCCTTTTTTCCTAAATGGACAAGACTTGATGGCTGTTAACCCGAGGTCCAGAAGAAACCCAAACCATGTGAATGGTGAGCCCACGCCCACTGGCCCTTGCTCTCCTACTGCCTCGGAGTGATTAATTAGCTAGGGAACTGTAGCCGCTCCTCTTCATGCCTAAATATTGTTTCGGCCTATCAGACTGTTAGTGCAGAGCAGGATAAATGAGGCTTGGGCCTGTGCACTGACCTGCAGGAACTGCTGGCTGTCCAGACTCCAGACAGCCAGTACCTTCCCAGCAGAGCCTGAGACGCCCTTGGCCTTCTGAGAGTCGAAGTCAAGGCCCATGACAGGTTCTTCATGGCAGGCGATTCGGCTGCACACCTTCCGCTCCGAGATGTCCCATAGGGTTACCGATCCATCCTCATAGCCAGCCAGAAGGAGAGGGCGGGGACTGGAGCTGGTCTGTGGGGAATGGCACAGTAGTTGGCTCCCAAAGGTCTTTTTTTTTTTTTTTTTTTTCAGTGAGCTTTATGGCTGTGAGAACAGCTATCTCTCCAGCCAGAGTATCAGTTCTTTTGCTCTCCATATATCCTAGCAGCTCCCCACCTCCCTCTCATGGGCTGGCAGGGCCACTGCTAAGTACCTGAGGAACTGGAGGTGTAGTCCAGAGCAGTCTAGATGAGCCCCAACACTCACACAGTCATGCATTTCTACCTACACTGGATCCTGTCCAAAGCAAGGATGACATGACACCCACTGGCACCCACCAGCACCTGGGGCACCTAGGGACAGACTCAGACTTCTTCCTCATCTCCTCCAGGTGACTTGAAGTCACTCCTGGTTGAGACCAGTCATCTTCTAGAATCACCAGGCAGGAAAACCGCATGCTCAGTGAGGACTTTCTGGGCTTTGTTAATGTAGCTGCAGAAGCCCCCACCCTTGGAAGTTTGGTGTGAGAGGCCCTCAGTATCGTGATGGATGAGGATGAGGGTCAGAGGGCTCTGCGCCCTGGGCTGATGCTCGTTTATTTAGCCTCTGAAACAACTACAAAAGAAGAGTGCTGCAGGATTCCAAGTCACCCTCAGGGACGCCATCAGTCCCTGCACTGCACAGCAGCCCAAGAGAAACTGCATAGGGCTAAGTGAGGAGGCCCAGGCTAGCTGGAGGCCTATGGCATGCACCTAACAAGAAGCATAGGGGCCAGGGCTCTGTGGGTCAGCCCAGACTGTGGCTGGGGATGTGGTGTTGTATGAGCCTGGGTGAGGTGGCGGGGCAAGGTCCACTGTAGACCAGAGCTAGAAGGATGGTAATAACAAGGAAAGAAGGACACAATCACCAGACTTTGCACAAGTGCAGTGAACTTGCCAAAGCCAGAGCTGCCACTCAGGGCCTCCATATGTTCCCAGAAATGGATTGTGAACTGATTATGTCCTGCTGGGGATTCAAGTTCACACATACAAAATAGGAAGGCGTGAGGGTCCTGGGAGGGAAATGCAGCTTCCTGTGCTTTCCTAGGCAATTTACTTTTAGCATCATCTTCAGCCCCTTTATTCCCCAGGGCCAGACCCATAGTGTGTCCTCTGACCACAACCCTAAGAGGTAGGGTTGTCCCAGGTCTCTGAGAGCGGCCAGCACCTGACACAATGGTTATGCCTGGCTCTTCAGAGGCCCTGGCTGCAATGCACTGTTCCTGAGTTTTGTCACAGGGACGAACTCCCTGTAGGTGTTTCTCAGGTTGTCTGATTTGCAGTGGTTTGTGCAGCCCACATTGTTTTGCCCTATGTCAGTCGGGCGCTTAGGCTAGTGGCTGTGACCTGGGTCAGGACAGGGGCATCTCCAGGTGGAAGAATCCCAGAATCCTCTGCACTCTACCCAGGAATGAAAGCCAACTCTTGCCACTCTTAATCATCACCCACAGCATGGCCAGTGGATAGATACTACCCTAGAAGGCCACTTGAGAGAATTGTCTCCTCCGCTACTTAGATAGAGCCCTAGTTAGCTGAGGCCTGTGGCGACATCTAGACCTCTACCACTCTGGCTATGCTGCTTCTCTTCCCTAGGCTGCTCTCCTTGCTTTTTGAGTCGGGGTGGTCCAGAGCTGCCCTCATTATTGTTATCAGTTCTAGCCTGTGGCTGAGTTCTGAGCACTAGATTATTCAGATATTATAGATTATTCAGAGGCTACTGGAAAAGATCCCTCTGCTCTGGTGCCACAGGGTGGCCAGAGCAGGAGCCAGATTGGCCTAGGAGGCAACTGGTCTTTCAGCCCCTGCCAGTTACCACAATAGCATAGCACCTCACCACATCAGTCTACGGGATCTGCCTTGGTTCCTGTACCCTTCTAGTGACAGGCACCACAGGCTGGACGGTGTTCTGATAGCCAGGAGGCCTCTGGTGGCCACAGCTTTGATGTTGCAGGGCTAAGGATCTGAAGTCACCCTGCCTTGCCCTCAGCTGGGACTTAGAGACAGATTGGCTCTGACGCTTCTCCTGCCCTTTCAAGTACAGCCTGAGAGATGGTAGCAGGCCAAGGCCAACAGGAACCCCAATGGTGTGTACTACTCAGCTGGAGGAGCCTTCACTGAGGGTGGGTACTGATGATCTTAGTTCAGGCCTGATTTATAGCCTGACCTATCCTGTAATTGTTATTGTAGCAATGTAGGGCAGCTACTTAAAGTGCAAACTAAAGATGGACCTGAGTGTTTGAGAAAGTACATCAGGTCAGATACTCTGCCATGCTCAGATCAGGGAGTTGATATCCTAGTGTTTCTGGATTTCAGAGAAAACAAAGGGCATTCCTATATCCAGAGGTGTTTGCAGTTCTGGGTTTCACCACCAAAACCATGATTTGTCCCTCAGTCAACTATATTAATTACCTTAACAAGTCTGTACATCCCTTTCTACACATTTTTTTTTCTGACGGGATTTTTACACAATTGGGCAATGACCCATGTTTTCCAGGATGCTGAACAGGAGTAGTTCAGTCACAGGTGCCCGTGCCAGGGCTTGTAGGTGCCATGGTCACCCCTTGGATACTTCAGTGTGAGTAAGGTTGGGAGGCATGATGAGGATACATTTATTTTCCCATCTGAGCACAATGAGGCCAGGAACTAGGCTCTGCCTCTGAGTCAGGCTACAGACCTGTGGGTCCAGGAGTTGTCAGCTAGGGTCTCAGCTAGGAGCCTTAACTCCCTGAAGGCTTTTCTCCAGGAAGCTACACAGCAAAGGCTGCACATTAGGATCATCTTACTTAAGACTTCAAATATAACTCAACACTCTCAGTTAAGAGACTGCAAGGGGCTGGAGGGACGACTCGGTGGTGAAGAGCACTGGCTGCTCTTGCAGAGGACCCAGGTTTGATTCCCAGCACCTCTGTGTCAGCTGTCAACGGTCTGTAACTCCAGTGTCAGCGGATACAAAGCTATCTGTTGACTTCCACAGACACCGGGCACACAAGTGGTGCACACAGTCATGCTCCAAAATACTCACAGTTATAGGATAAATATAAAAATGAGACGGCAAGGAAAGCCGACTGAAAGCAGGCCAAGAACCTTTCTGTCTTCCGTCCAGACAGAGTCCGTGAGGCAGGCACAGAGGTACCCTCTCGTGCTCCTTGTGGTCATGCAGGTGACTCCAAATTGAACAAGCCCATCTCACGTGCCTTATAACAGCCAACATGGGCACTGCCTTGTGACCTGCCCACTGCAGTGTCTGTGCAACTAAGACTCTGAGCTTCTGGAATCCTTTGCATCGGTGAAGGCTTCACCTTGAAAAGATCTGGCCTGTTTAAGTATGTAGGCCCTCCAGACCTTAGGCCATGATGACTACCTGAGCCCTAGTTTTTGCAGCCGCCCCAAAAGATGGCTCCTGACTCTCCAACAGAAACAACTACCAAGAACAAAGGGCTACAGGTTGAACTCGCCCGGAATGGCCATGAGGAAATCATTATGTCGTTGTTCCTGAGACCTCTGTAAGGTAGGGAAGCGGCAAAAGCGAATACCCAGAACAGTGATGTATGTGCAGGCTTGCCAACATTAGTCAGCTTTTTTCTCAGTCTCAGCAGAGCCAAGGACCAAGGTGCTGAGGAGAGGGACATGTATTCTTCTGGGAGCAAGTCCCAGAGCTGACCCAACTGTCTCCTCATAGCCACACCTGGGCATTTGGGTATCTGTGGGGCAAGCCAGAGGACCCGTGGAGAGTGGTACCAGAGCCTGCTTTCCCTGCAGTGTTTCTGTTGGCGTTTCTTCTAAGTAACAGCAGCAGCCCAGGAGAAGCTGATGTCCAGTCAATGCTGGGCCACAGAGGATAGCAGGTACATGTTCTCTAAAGAACAGTGCCCATAGATTTGATGACAAATTCAACCCTGAGTGCTGCATGACTCAGGGCTGTCGGGTGTGGCTGGCGCATGCTGTCTTACCTGCCACAGCCTCAGGCACATGGGCATGCCTGGCTTGGCATCTGCCTCCGGCTTCAGGGTGCACACTGACGTCTTGGATGGCATCTCCAGAATCTGAACCTGACAGTGAGAAAACAGGCTGATTTGGGATGATGCCAAGCCAAGTATATGCTATGCAAACAAGAGACATTTAAGGCGATTAGCCAAGGCTGCTGTGAGTTTCTGTCTGCTCCTCTCCCTGTAGGGACCTGAGAGCACAGCCTCCTAATTAGTTTGCACAGGCAAAAGGGCTTAGATGCTCCAAGGGTCCTTGCAAAACAAATGCTCATATCATTCCTGAATGACCAACCCTTTACCAGCAAGCAGCTAAGGCACACCTGCCCCAGTTTGTCATTTGAGCAAAGCAGGCCTGGCTTACTTGGTTCTGCTTACTCTGGCCATCCTTCCTCCTTCACTTGTCTCTCTTGTCTCAGTTAGGACTTCCAAGGGCCCTCTTTGAATAATCCCAGGCACATAAAGGTGTTATGCAAAGGTGTTAACCTGGTACTTTTATTCATTTTGGGAGATGTGACACGTGAATTCAGCAGAAGAGAAGGGCCCCATATGACATGCCTCAGCCCAGTACAAGACATGTTTCCTATGCCTTTTATCTGCATGGGGTTCTACCTGTTGTGCCATATACCTTCTGGTGTCCTGTGAGCTGAGTGGATTCTGTAATCCTGAAGCTTCTCTAGGTAGGAACAAAAGCAATTCTTCATGGTAGCTAGCAAGAGCATGAATACAAACCTGCTTAGCATGTCCTGGTTTGCACACAAGGCATCAGAGCTCCAAAGGGGTGGAGGGTATTAATTGGACAACATATATCCAGTATAGCCAGGGTGGGACAATGTCAGAGAGGCCAGCTGTGTTGTCCTTACCAGCCTATGCTACATAGAACCTTATCTGTCATAGCCACAGAGATGACTCTATGACACCTGAGTCCTATAGGGCTGGATCCAGGGCAGCTTCCAGGAAGTGCAGAATGCCAAGCACAAAGCCTGGTCCTTCAGTTAAGAGTCTTGCTGATATGGCCACTTCTGATCAATGCGGGTTAGCATGGTAATCTCACTAGAATCCCCACAGTGATGGACTTCTAATAGCTAAGTTAAGCACTAGGAGCATGCTCAGGCCTTTAGGAGACAAGATGAAGAATATTTAGCTGTCTGTGGAAGGTGGTAAGGGAGAGTCCTAGGCCCTGCTAACGTTGGAGGGCTAGGCATTGGGACAAGTAAGCAGGACAGCACCCAGAAAGCACAGTTCCAGGGAGGCAGGGGTTGGTGTCTAGTCAGACTGCACAGTAGACCCACCACCCAGGGGAAGGGAGTGTGTATGGAGGAGTCTGGGACAGAGAACAATGTGTAAGAGGAGGTAGGACTGCTGTAGAGGAGATGAACAACATGGTAGTGGGCCAGCAAGTATGCATTATAGCTGCTCCCAGGCTGGAAGGGAGAACTAGGAGGGGCCCTATCCACAGTCCTGTCTCCTCACAGTCCTCCCTGCAGCCAACAGCACCAGTAGGCAGCTCCTGCTGGTGCCGGCAGATCAGGCCTGTGCACTGGGTTAGGCTTGGCTCCTGTCCAAGAAAAGTCATTTTGTCTCCAAGCAGATCTAGTTCATAAATAATGAGATAGGAACAGGCATTTATTTGTTCATGATTGCATTTAAATCACCAATTAGGAGCTACATACACTTTTCTTGCCTGTTTGCCAAAAACCTGTTAAGAGTTTTATTAATGTGAGGAGTGGGGGAGTTGCTTCCTCCTGTACAGAAGGCCAGGCAGTACCAGGTCACCCCAAGCCACAAACCCACAAGATATTACTCTGAGGTTAAGAGAGCTCAGCTGCTCTCAGGTCACTGATCAGAACAGTCTTCCTCTGTGGAGGTCACAGGTTTGGGTGCAGTTTTAACCAGCTTCCTGGCCCTAGCCCTCAGCGCAGCAGCCAAGTGGCACTGTATTTTCAAAGCAGGTTTTAATATACTCATTTATTCCCCCCGACTCTCATGTGTGTGTATGTGTATACAACTTTTGTGACAGTTCTCTCTATATATGGTCTGGAAACTGATCACAGGTTATCAGGCTAGGCAGCAAGCACCTTTACCCACTGAGCCATCTCAGTAGCCAGACGTATTTTCAGAAGCTGCCAGCACATCCGGGGCAAATGGTTGTTTTCCAGTCTGCCTGGAATCTGCCTAAACTGGGCCCTGGAAAAGCATAGCTGGCTTAGGCCCAAACAATGCCTGGGAGCATGCTCCCACCCCTCACAGCCGTCTGGGTGGCCACACTTGCCCAAACCTAGCATTTTTCCTTCTGGAAACAAAAGTTGGTGTTGGGTGCCAGATGGAAAGCTCCAGTGTCTGTAGGAGGCTCCATGCTCAGGGAGGCTAGGCACTGCTCTTTCAGCTCCCAGAGGCCTGGAGAAGCAGGCTAGGCAGGTAGCTGCCCTGGGTCTGACCCTGAGATCCTGCTCTTCTGATACAGGATGTATGTTGTGCTTTCTACACTCTCAAATACATACCTCAGACTGGGCTCCTAGACCATCGTGGGTTCACCAAGGCTCCTGTCTGAGCCCCTTACTTTCCAGCCTCTCCCTGCTGCCACAAGGGGGTCTTCCTGAGCTCTTGGGTAGGACAGTCCCTGTTGTGGCTGTGGGCTGTGTAGATTTTGTATCTGTGACTTCAGCCTTCTCTTGCAGCACCCTTCCCAGAATGCACATGTATAGAGTAAAGTTTCCCTGCTCTTGGGTTGAAGCTTAGTCCTGGCCTTTTGGCTGCTCATCACTGGCCTTGTACCCATAGCTCTGCAAAGAAGATGATAGCGATTCTAAAGGAAGAAGCCCTGAGACCGGGTTTGTCAGGGCTAGTTCATGCTGCTGCCACCTGATCAGGGTCATTATGTTTCTCTTGTCTCTCTTTTTTTTTTTCTTCTTCTCGTTTGTGAGACGGTTTGTTTCATAGAAAGCTTGGGTGCCGTGGGGATCCTCTGTACTTCTTTATCTCCAGACTTGTTCCCATTCTGGCTTTTGAAGTTCAGGCTTTATCCTCCCTAGCCCAGGCTTGTGGCTACTCCCACCCACACTCAGCCTCCAAAGCCTGCATTTGCATTGTGTTGTGGCTCCACCAGCTGTGAGTTCCCCTCACCCTGATGTCTCTTCCAACAGGCTGGCAGCCATCAAGGCCCCCAATTTCTGGAGGTTCCTCTCTGTATACATACATTTATGTACCCAAATATATGAATAGATATGTATGCTTATGTGTGTGTGTGCAACCCTGAGGGCCTCCTGATTGTCTCCATTGCCCTGGAAGGATAAGAGCTCACTGTGCACCGGCCTGGGGCAGCCCTGAGCCCTCCTTACTGAGGGAAGAAAAGTGTGTCCAGTTAAGACAAACCCAGTGTCATTAGTTCATGGAAGGGAGCTCCACAGGGCTGGTCCTTACCTCATCACTGCCCTTCCCAGGCACAGCAAGCATCCAACAGAGCTGTCCCTTGGTCAGGATAGAGCTCTTGCAGAAGCCCACACTGTCCAACTGAACTGCATCCGTGATGGTGTTCCTGCCCTCTGCCAAGTCCCACAGGCATAGTTGCAAGTCCCGGCCCTGGCTGATGAAGCAAGAGGAGGGAGTCTATGAGACACTATAAGAATCATATACCCACTTGGACTGGCATCTGGTCTATAGCCCTTCAATGCTGAAGATAGCCATGTTTCCAGAAGACGGCAAGGTAAGCTTTGCACCATCCAGGCTAGAGGCCTCAGCTGAGGAGGGCTTCTCTCTCAGAGTTCACAGCTGAGTTGGCATCTGAATTGGCACTGAGGCCAGGACATTCTGTAGACTAAGAATGTGAACACTGAGGCATGCACCTATGATAGCCTCTTGCCATTCAGTGCCACCAAAGTATACCTTGCACCCCTTTCTTCTCTGTAAACTGTCTTTAAGGACTCAAAGTCTCACTCAGTTCTCTTCCAAAGTATATTTGAAACCGACATTCACTCAAAATGCCATGCAAGCATGTTGACAGCAGCTCTATGCATCACCACCCAAGCTGGAAAAATCAGCTGCTCTGCAACAAAAGAATAGCCAAATATGCTGCACCACATAGCCACTCAGCAAGGGATGGTACAACTGCCGACCCACAACATCTGGAAGGAAATTGAGCCACGATTTGCTAAGTGAAAGAAAGCAAATATGAATGTTCTGCAGTGTGTAACTACAGTCCTAACGCATTCTAGAAAAGGAAGAACAGGGATGGAGAACCATGAGAGAATGGAGCACAGTGGGTAGCTGTAGGCTTTGTGGGATGAGGCTGCCTCGAGTAGCCTTGGGGAAATGGACACACGGCCTTGCTGTGACAAACCCCCAAACCCATAGACCCACAGACAGTGTGACTGTCACTGTGGACAAAGAAAACAGGCCCAGCCGGCAGGGCCAGAGCCAGGAGCCTATAAAGAGCTGCACTGTGACTATCAGGAATCACAGACAGAGGCTGACCTGTGGCACATGAAAAGTGCTGACTGAAGTCTATATGCTCAAAGATTCACAGAACTGTAAAAACAGTGGCTCTGAGCAGGCCTGGACCCTTACAGGCCTCGGTTCTGCCCTCTCTGTCAGAGCAAATACTGGAGCCAGTAGTGGATGCAGGAATGTGTTTCCTTTCCAAGGAGCTGTGACACAGCTAGTAAGTATATAGGGCTGTGGATCACATCGGAGTCTCGAGGTCAGTGTGAACATGTGTGTGACCAGACACATGGCTGAACACAGATGCGTGTGACAGTATGACCAATGTGTCCAGTTTCTGACCCTCTGTGACACCCGTGGACAACCTAGGTCTCAAATTCAACAGTTTTCTAATCTCAACAGCCAGATTTCTGGAGAAGTGTTGACTCTAGGGCTGGAGTAAGGGAACACCAAGGTGGGGTTCAAGCATCTTGCAGTGTGGGAAGCAAGAAAGCATTAACAAATGAAACAAAAGGCTACTGCCAGTGAGCCCTTTAGGAAAAGGCAAGGCAGGGACAGCTCTCTCCCACAGGTGCTCCACTCTGATTAAAGTAGTGTTCCTCCAACAGGATTGAGGAGGGAAACAGTGAGAACACACAAGACACAGCTACTCCAGGAAGCTACCAGTAGAAGAAACCAGGTATCAGCACAGGTTCAAAGTGTTCCCAGAATTTTCTAGAGCCTGTGCTGGCTTTAAGTGGCCTGCATGCTCTTGGACACTGCCCCATCCCCTTCTACGACCTGAGAAGCAAGGCTGCTGCTACTGCTTCCTCCTTCTCCCCACCCCACACCCCTGCCTCCTTTTTAAATTTTTGCTATTTTGAGACAGGGTCTCTCTCTATAGTTCCTGGCTGTCCTCAAGTTCACAGAGATCTTTGGATCCTCCTGGGTACTGGGATAAAAGTCCCCTGCTTCACCATTTTTAAATAGTTCACAGCCAATAGTATCTTTGATTTTTGTTTTGTTAAGGGCCATCAGGCCCACATGAGGACCTCTTTTCTCAAACATGTGGGACCACAAGTGCTCAGATATTTTCAGGTTTTGGAATATTCTCATAAACTTCACCAGTTAAACCTCCCTATTTTGAAAACAGGAAATATAGAAAGCGCTGAAATCTGAACCTTTATGAGATTATACGACACTCTAAAACTTTCGGATTTTATGTAGGGAGTAGTTGCACATGCTTTGAATCCCAGCACTCAGGAGCCAGAAAAGGGGGGAACTCTGAGTTCAGGTCCAGTCTGGTCTACAGCGTAAGGCACTCCAGGTCAGCCAGAACTATACAGTGAGGCCCTGTCTCAAAACCCAAGAAACAAGCTTTCAGATTTTCAGATTAGGGAAATTCAACTTCTTGGATGCTGATAGTGGGCCCAGGAGACAACGCCCACCAGAGTGACCAAGGTCAGTCTTCTTGCCAAGGAGACATGGGGACTTGCACCTCTAGCACCACACTGGGCTTCCTCCCCACACCCAGGGCCTCGGTTCTATAGAGTACTTGAAAAGCACCAAGATCGTGGGAAGAGAGGACTAACTAGGGAAGGGATCCAAGAGCCCACAAGCAGCTGCTAGCATTTCCTTCCTGTCTGTAACCTTGGATACTGATGTCAACAGGGCTGGCCGAACAAAACGGATGATGGGATGGCAGGCTTCGCCTGTGTCTCACATCAACAGCACCTTCCAGTGGAACTGTGGATCTAAAAGAAGCAACAGTAAGCTCTGGAGCTTGGCTATGGATGTCCATGTCTTAGCATAGGTTCCTCCATAAGACCCAGAAGTCTGACTACCTGGGGAAGGCCTGGCCTATGTGACTCTACTACCATGAAGACATCCCTAGGAGAGTATAAATATATTTCACCCTGTTGCAGAGATAATCTGTAATAGAAACACAATGATGTTATCTAAAATATAAAAAAAGACTTTACCTTCCAATAAGAAAAATTCAGTCTAGCAGAAAAATGGGCCGAAACTAGTGGTATCCCAAACTAGCCTCAAACACAGCAATCCTGTCCAGCTTCCTGAGCACTGGGACCACAGGTATGCATTAAATACCTGGCAGTCTTTTGTTTTGTTTTCCTGGCTTAACATTAGGAAAAACTCCTAAAACCATCCTGCTCTTTTTCAAGACATACAGCAAGACAGTCTAGGAGTCCTGGGCTACTGCCAATGGCACAGTGGGTGGTGCTGCACTGCTGTCCATGACTGGGCAGTGGTTACTCAGGTGCTACAAGGGCCTCCTGCACTAGCCTATAAATAAGTGGTTTCATAATGGCGAAGATAAAGAAAATGTTAGCTAGTGCAGCTCTTGTGGCCCAGGTGCAACTAGGGCTGGGGGTCCTCCAGCCCTGCTAGATATGAAAGCACACAACCCCTCCCAGGGCCTCTTGAAGAAACCTGGACCCAAACACAGCTGAGGCCAGGCAGCCTCGGTCTCCAGTGCAGTGCAAATGCACCTGGGCATTCCACACCTGCAGCCCCCACCACACTGGCCGGGAGATGGGGTGTTTATAGAAGTGCCAGCCTCAGGCTACCCTCCATGCCTTTCAAGCCCTCCAAGGCCCCCAAGCACATGGGCCCTGGGTAAGCAGGGACTTCTGAGGGCTTGACTTCAAGCTTTTGCACCTGGCCCCTACCCTATTCATCCCTGTCCCTTTAGCACATGGTGTGGTCACCTCTGCCCACTTACTTCTGAGCCACAACCCGAGCCTTTTTATCAGCTACCTCAGATGCCAACCCCCCCCCCCCAGACCTGTCTACTTCCCAAAGGCAGGAGCTGGCCCCACACTGTCCATAAGCGACATCAAGCTGGCAGCTCCTCACACCTTCAGTTCACTGACATTCTGCTCTGGATGAAGGTCACAAGGGCCTGACAAAAAGTTCCCAGCATAGGTCCCCTGGGACCTGGTGCTCCCTTGTGCTGCTGTGACCTACCTGAGAAGTTGGTGCCCCTGGGGCAGTGTCTTCAGCCAGATTACACCTTGGCCCCTGTGGCCATTTAGGGTGGCAACTGTTCTTCTGGTCTGCAGGCTCCAAATGTGCACCAGGCCACTCTGAGACCTGTTGGAGTCAGGCACAGGCAGGGATGGGGGCTGCAGTCAGTAGACATCTTGAATTTGCTCCAGGCCAACACCACACAGAGCCAGTAGAAGGTGAGACTTCAGGTGGAGAAGACTTGACTCTGAGCTGAAGGTCAGCAAAGGCAGCCAGAGAACCAGGGGTGGGTACTTTGCCAGAACTCAGTGGTGTGAGACAGAGGCATGACTCTCTGCTCCTCCAAGGAGTTCCAGAATGGAGTCTGAGCGTGGAGCGTGGCAAGCACAGTGCCTCCTGCCAGCACCCTAGGTAAGCACATGCTCTGTGAAGCTGGTGCTAGACATCACCCTGGCCTTGGAGTGAGGTGGTTCTTACTCACCCTGAGAAAAGGAGCGGGTTCCCCAGAGCTTGGGATGCTGGGCAGAAATGCAGAGTGTTCACAGGTGACTGTGTGCCTCGGAGCACAAATCTGGGACCAGGTGGTGGTGGGAACAGGGATGCCATGTGGCAGATGCAGTCCTGGGGTGCAAGGGAGAACATGTGAGTGACAGAGGACTCCATATTTCTTCAGAAGGCATCTGGGAAGAGGCATTTAGGAAGCGTTGGCTCGGTATTCTCCATTGTGCACACAGGCACCAGCTCTTGGCATAGACCACAGGGCTGCCAAAGGTGCAACCCATCCTCACCTCCGGCTCTCTCCCTCCCCTCTCCCTGTCTTATCTATCAGCTCTGCTATTACAAAGGTTCAAGCCTATCCCTCCTTGGCAAGCAGAACCCTTGCTGCCTCTACAGTAGACCATTTGCCTACCAAACTCAAGGTCCTGGATTTCATTTCTGGCACCACAGAAAAGGAGCCTCTGCAAGGCCAAATTTGATTCAGGCTCCTGGACCTTGTAGGCCTATGTGAACAATTTTAGGAAATCTCTAAGTTAATTTAATATGACCCCCATACCCATTATCTGCATGTTTTCTGAATGGCCAGGCCCCTCAGCTTTTACTACCCATCTAGTGACATCTGCTTACTCTGGTCCGCCTTCAGCCCGAATCCCCAGACACCTGATATGTCCTCTTAATTATTTTCCATACACTCCACCATGTTGCAGAATATTTGTACAATAGTATATGTTGCTGTGATTGGTACAATAAAGAGCTGAATGGCCAACAGTTAAGCAAGAAGAGTTAGGCAGGAGGTAGGCAGGACTTCCAGGAACAGAGAGGACCCTGGGAAGAAGAAAGGAGGGGACTCCAGGAGACACAGAGTAAGCAGGATGTGCAGGAGGAGAGGTAACAGCCATAAGAAACATAGATTAATAGAAATATATAAATAAGCTAGTTTAAGTTATAAGAGCTAGTTAGGAACAATCCTCAGCTACAGGCTGCACTCTCATAATTAATAAGTGTGAAGGCGTGGATTTATCAGTACCAAACTTTATTTCAGGGAAAGACCATGTAATGCCTGAGGGCAGGGCCAAGGTCTAAGAATCTGGGAAGAATCTTAAAAATGCACCTGACAGCCAATAGATTCAAAACTTAGTTTCAGCCAGCAGGTTCAGGGCTTGGGTTGGCTCCAAAAGTGTAGCCAATAGTTACTGTACACCATGTCCCTTTACCCATCCTGAAATGCCAAGACCCAAGCACCCTGTTAATGTATGCTTTTCTTTAACGCCCCCACCTTACCTCTGGGCTCGTGGCCGAAACCCTCCACTGCACCGGAACAAAGGTTTCGGCCTGCTTTCATTTGAATCTGTCCAAAAGAATAAACTGACCCTCATGTGTTTACAACGGAACCCAGTCCCCTGGTGGTCTTTGGACCATCGGCACTGGTACAACACTAAGTCTCCATGTCATTGTTTGGGAGTTGGCAGGTGGGACAGACAGAGACTTGTGACACTTCCATCTGGCCCCTGCCATAAACCCCGACTTGTCACACTTTTCAGAGTCAGAGCTAATCTCTTTTCCCACCAGAGCCCACGTCCCTGTCCCTTTGGTGGCTCATGAGTCAGGTATTCAAAACTGCCCATTCCCCAGTGACCCTGCGTATAGCACTTGCTTGACACCCACTGGTCTGACCCTACCAAAGGCTTCTCCATGCCTCCCCAACCCTCCACTATGGAGTCTCTTCTCTTTCCTCCCTAAAATACAGTAATGGCATGCTGTACCATTTCTGCCCCACTGCCAGCTTGGAGAGTGCTGCCCTACCCAGTGCCTACTGCACAGCACCTACTCAATACACGTGCTGACAATTGAGACGGATACAAAGAGCCCTACTGGATCCTGGCTGGAACCACCAAAACTTCTACTTATAACCACTCTGGGAATAGCATACTCATTTACTGTCGAGAAACTGAGGCAGAAAATGACTGGGTGAGCTGCCCCAGACTCCTGGGAATGGGCCTGAAATGCTCTCAAGACATGTGCCACCAAGGGGCAGAGCAGCCAGGAAGAGTACATAGGAAGGGGCAGTGTGGGATAACACCTGTACACTGTAAAGCTTTTTCCCTTGTATTGGTTTAATAAAACGCTGATTGGCCAGTAGGGTCAGGAAGTAGAGGTGGAGCAATTGGACTAGGAGAATTCTGGGAAGATGAAGGGCAGAGCAACATACGACAACCAGACACAGATGAAGTGAGATGGGAATGCTGCAATGAGAAAAGGTACCAAGCTAGGTGGCTAAACATAAATAGAATCATAAGTTAATTTAAGTGTAAAAGCTAGTTAATAATAAGCATCAACTACTGGCCCAGCAGTTACTATAAAATTAAGCCTCCAAGTCAATTATTTGGAAAGTGGCTGCTGGGTATTTGAGAATTTCTGATGTGACAGAAAAATTCTGACGACAAGGCAGGACGAAGTCATCCGGCCAGACCCACAGAACTGCTGCCCTAGCAGAGAGATAGCTCCTCAAAGCACAGGACTTGTATTTAAGACCTGCAAGGGTCCACCCTGCAAAGGAGAAATTTCCAGTGCTCTAGGCCATAATTCAACCTTGTCTGCAGTCTACACCCTCATGCCATCCCAGTCCCTCAGCTGGCTCTTCTTCACAGGTAGGGGTGAAGGTACAGAGATAAGGTCAGAGGCAGACAGAAGGGGGGCTGCAGCAGGTTGTTTCAGGAGTCTGGGCAAAGGCATATCCTACTCTACTTACATACAGCCCGAACAGCGGGCAGAGGCAGCTCTGCCCAACTTGGGTGGCAGCTACAGCCATTAAAGAACATGGCAAGGAAAAGAACAGAGCAAACGAGCTGGGCAGGATCTTCCAGAGTGGGAAGAGGGACTAGAGGCTGGGGCCACATGTAGCTGCAAGCAGAAAAGAGGCCAGGGAGGCAGTCTCCCCAGGGCAACCCCACCAAGTATATCTTCCATCAGCATGCCCCAGTGCCATACCTCCACAATGCCCTATGTCCTCCTTGTTACAGGAAATGCTGGTATGGGCTCTGCTCCTACCTCAGTGGAAGGCATACATCAGCCAGAGCCAGGCTCCCAGGAGAGCACAGGTCCTATGGAGGGTAACAAGGAAGTTGGTGATAGGATCAGGACTGTGCCAAGGAAGGCCAGTGAGGTACCACGCCAGGGCACAAGATCAAATACCATCTAGTCCCACTGACCTGATGCAGGTCCCACCAGGTCAAACCCTATCTGGGCTAACTACCCCTGGACCCTGACTCCCTCAAGGGCTTTCAAAGAAAACGAGGTCACCAGGAATGCATGTACAAACTGTCAAATCCCCTCTTTGTTTATTTGGAAGGGGTATGGAAGGAGCTTTAGCTATACAAAGCTCATCATTTGCTAAAAGTTAACTCTTCACAAATGTGTGACCTCTGCAGAGAAGACATGAGCTCACACTGTTCACAGACACATGCCCTGCAAAGACCACACAGGCTGGAAGAACAGCCACTAGCAGGCGGCCGAAAGGACAGGTTCAGAGGGCAGCTGTGAGCCCAGCTGTGTTCTTGCCAGCTACAGGTCCACAGCCTAGCTCCACCAACTGCCAAGAACTTAATCTCTCACAGCATGTTCACCCAGCAGGAAAGGGGTGTTCTGCCACACAGGTCCAAGCAATGAGGTCTGACAGGCAAGCCCCTGTAGGAGGCTACTTCCACAGGCACATGGGTGCAATCCAGATACCACACAAAGACACATACACTTATACATGCATACAATAAACATCCCCCCACACTCAGAAGCACCCCCTTCAGATGCATTCCACACACAAGGGCATAAAGACCCTCAATACACACCAAAAATACGTGTACACTTGTGCTCTAAGCACACTCATGCACATACATGTATAAGAGTTCTCACACATATGACCCTGGGCATTGCCAGCCTAAGCTCGGCCCACACTCGCTGCCTGCCTGCGGCATGGTGGGAGTTTCCAGAACCTCACAGCAGAAGGCTCATTGTGAGGTGATGAAATCGAGGTCTCCTCTATTGTCTCCCCAGAAATGCAGGGAACAAACCCGTCACGTCACGCTGTTACAACAGCCGAAAAGCTCAGGCCAAATGATGCATCAACAATTAAGGGCTCCATCATTTCAGGCAATTAAAATAAACGCTTTATTTGAAAACTAATTAATTCTACCTACATATTTTTCCTATGACAATATCCTATGATTACTTGATTTATGACACCTAATTATTCTTTATTAATCTAATTGAGAATAATTGTATTATCCTATCTCTCCTGGCCCCTGGCCCCTGGCCACCCTGGGTGGAGGCTGCAGCCCTTGTGCGGGGCCCATGCATAGTGCTGCTACATGGCGCTGAAACTGTACCTCTTGTTGCTTCCACCACGAGTGAGAGGGTAAAAATGAGAAGACAATGCAGAGCACACTTCGGTTCTGTCTGCTCTTCAAGACGTCAGAACAGGACAGATTATTTTAAAACTTTATAGGAGGGACAACTTGGCAATTTGGGAAATGGATGGCGTTTCCTATAAATGCTACAAGTGCCATAAGACCCTTGGCCCACACACAGTGAGGGATAACAGTGTCCCCTGGGCAAATCCTAGCATCCTGTGTCTAGAGGTCTCAGGGTCATCCTCATGGAGAGGTTTCCTCTCTGTGACTCTACTGTGCTGCTAATTTTATGTCAGCTTTACACAAGCGAGAGTCATCCATGAAAAGGGACTTTCAATTGTGAAGATGCCTCCATCAGACTGGCCTGTAGGCAAGTATTGAGCAGGGGGGCATTTTCTTGAACAATGATAGATTTAGGAGGGTCCAGTCCACTGGTGGTGGCACCATTAGTGTGTGGGCGGTCCTTAGTTACATAAAAAAGCAAGCTGAGCAAGCCATGGAGGATAAGCCAATAAGCAGTGTCCCTCCACAGTCTCATGAGTTCCTGCCTTGAATTCCCTCAATGACAATCTGTGATAAGGACAACTAAGCCAAACAAACTCTTTCCCCCTAGGTTGATTTAGATCCTAGTGTTTTATCACAGCAATAAAAAGCAAACTGAGTTGGAGGGAATATAACCCAAATCAGATGAGAAAAAAAAAATCCAATCTGGTAAAAAGTTGCTGGGAAATAGGTTTCCATGGTACTTGTTCATGGCTACTGGTCACCAAAGGAAAGTGTGTCTTTACAATGGAGATATCTAGCTGTCATCACCGTCTCCAAAATGATAGAAGCTGGTGTCACCGGTGATAAACAATGGACATTTCCACTGCTTAACTCTTGATGACATGTCATGATATATCACAGCACCATCTGCATAAAACCCCCGACAGTGTTCAAACATGAACCTGACCATGAGGAAACAGACACATTCAGACATGGGACATGCACAAGAAAATTAGCTTATGCTTGTGTAAATGACCAAGGTCAAGGGAACTCACAGAAGCAGAAGGCAGTGACTCCTCTATATTAAAGTAGATGGAAGAGATAATCAAAACTAGCTAGGCAGCTCTCAGGAGTCTCTGAGTTCAAGGCCAGCCTGGTTTGCAAAGTAAGTGCCAGGACAGTCAGGGCTACACAGAGAACTCCTGTCTCAAACCCCTCTGATATTAAATTAGATACTGGACCAGGACAGAGAAGGCTAAACTGGGCATATACCTTTAATCCCATTATGTAGGAGGCAGATGGGTCTCTGTTAGTCTGAGGTCAGCCTGGGCTACTCAGAGTTTCAGGCTAGAAAGATAGGGCTATAGAGATAACTTGTCTCAAAAATGGGGAAGGAGGGGGAGAAGAAGAGGAGGAGAATGGCTAGGATTAGCAGGATGGCACAGTGGATAAAGGTGAGGGGAGCCCCAGAACGCACATGGTGGAAGAAGAGAAAGTATACAGAGTTATTTTTCAACCCCCACATGCATGCTACAAATCCCCCATATCATGCATAAGCATACAACTAATAAAATAACAATAAAAGTCAAAGGGAGAACCAGAATGGATATTTGGGGGACATCTGATTTTGGCGATACTTGAGAAAATCTGGGTATGGACAATAGATCATTTGGCATTATTATTTTTTGTGATGTACTGTATTATATCTAATTTTTTTTATGTTGAGGGATGTTTTGCCTGCATGTAAGTCTATGCACCACATGCATGTCTGGTACCTGCAGAGGTCGGAAGAAAGTGTTAAATTACTAGAAATGGAATTATGGACGGTTCGGAGCCACCATGTGGGTAATGAGAATTGAACCTGGGTTTTCTGCAACAAAAAGGGATCTGAACCACTGAGCCATCTTTCCTGGCCTGAGTTTTTTTGTTTTGTATTAGTTTTGCTTCTTGGTTTGTTTTTCAGACAAGTTTCTCTGTGTAGCCCCAACTGTCCTGGAACTCGCTCTGTAGAGCTTGCTGCTCTTGGCCTTGAACTCACAAAGACCCTCCCGCCTCTGCCTTCTGACTGTTGGGATTAAAGTCGTGCCTAGCCATGCCCAGCCATGTTTTTGTTTTGTTCGGTTTTTTAATTTGGTAGCAAACCAGGAAACAACAGGGAATATTATGACTGATCAATAGAAATTCAATATAAAATCAGAAAGAAAAAATACTGAAATAAAAACTGAAATTGGGGAACAAAGTCTAAGAAATAAGTGAGAGAAGAGATCAGAGGGAGAAAAGCATTTAAATAAACAGCGACCGAACGTTTGGGAACGACGAGCATTCAGTGAGGACAGAGTGAACATCATGGTTAAATTCTGAGAAGCAGCAGGAACACAATGGGCGCCAGGACAGCTGACTGGATGGGGTATGAGGACATACCTTGAGGATATGTCCTCAAGGACATACGTGTAATACGGTGGTACCATTTATAACAATTAACTGTCGAGGGAGTCCTGCCCTCAGGGACCACTAGTCCCAGGTGTGAATTGCAGGAGAAAATCAGGTTCCTGAGCATCTCTCTGGATCTCTGTCTGTGGTGGGCTCATACTCTCTTGTACAAATATATGCTATGATGCTGTCTCCTCTGGCTCTTTACTAGAGGCCACCACTGGGACTGTCCACTCGGGGACATTCATTCCCTCAAACTATGTGCTAAGTAGCCCTTTTGTTTGAGGTTAGCATCCCACAAGCACTTCGCTGTGGAAACAGCAGAGAACAGCATCTTTGTTAAGTCTTGCTTCTACTCACAAACCCTTCAAACCTGAGAAAAATTTACCCAGCCTTGGGTCTAGAAATACATACAATGGGTTTACTGATAGTAAGTTATAAATTTATTCTAAAACAATTCTGGGGTATACATACATTTATTAAAGATACAAGCAAGATTACATACTAATGAGATGAATACACTTATTTATTTTTATATAAAAACAAATCTTGTCTCAACATTTAATACTGCAGGATATAAGGAATCTTCAATGTTTTCGGGGATGATAGAGAACTTGATTTTTATTACTGTAGATTCTGAGGACATGGGTTTGCATTAACAGATAACAAAAGAGCAGAAGTATGTTTAGGGTTATTTCATAAATTGCTGAGACCTGTAGGTGGCACACACCTTTAATCCTAGCACTCAGGAGGCAGAGGCAGGCAGATCTATGAATTTAAGGCCAGCCTGGTCTACAGAACCGAGTTCCAGGACAACTAGGGCTACACTGATAAACCCTGTCTCAACAAGCCAAACAAAACAAAACAAATCATTGGAAATTCTCAATCCCAAGCTAAATTTTATTAAACAAATTTTATGCAACTCAAACAATAATTTTTAAAATTTAAGCAAATACAATACACTAATTCAACACTTACCTGATTGAGAATAATGGTAGGGAAGAAGTTAAGAATTTTTCTTTTCTCCAATTAAACTGTCATGTTTCTCATGGCAGAAAGCTGTATGCAGTAAAAACACTGTGCTTTATCCTATACATCTTCTGCATCTGAGCCTGGCCACTTGAGGTGGCACTTCCTGGCTCTAGGTGGAGGGTGAAACGGTCAGGGCCAAGTGTGCAGTGGAACTGTGCTGAGCTACTGGGTGAAGGCTACCACAAACAGCTCAGGTTCACATGCACTTCATTGTGAGATAATTTTCTGGTGTGCTCAAAAAGCTTTTGCTATTGCCATTGCTTATGAACCACAGTTGAAAAAGCTACACATTATAGATCAAAGTACTGAAATTAAACAAAACCAAACACGGCAATAGAGATGTCCTGAGGTGAGGAACAATGATGATGAGCACTGAAAGGATTGCTAGAACTATTCATGCACGAAGGATGCAGGCCCTCAGGAAAGCAGAGGAGAAACAGCATCATTCTAGGGCATCTGAAAACTTCTCTTTACCCTCCATAAGTAGGAATGGCCTTATTGTTTTATGTGTATGGATGTTTTGCCTGCATGTATGATTGTGTACCACATGTGTTCCTGGTATTCACAGAGGACAGAAGAAGGTGTCAGATCCTCTAGAACTAAAGTTACAGGTGGTCAAGCTGTCATATGGGTGCTGGGAACCAAACCCAGGTCCTCTGGAAGAACAACCAATACTCTTAACCAGTGAATCATCTCTCCATTAATAACCTTTTAAACCATAACATTAGCCAGGTGTGGTGGCATTCAGGAGGCAGAAGCAAGGCTAAGTTAATAAGTTACAGGCCAGCCTGGTCTACATAGTGATCCAGACAGCCAGGGCTATGTAAAGAGACCCTGTCTCAATAACAAGCAAAGTAACACGGGGACTGGAATGGTTCGACAACGTAGAGCTCCAGCTCCTTTTCCAGCAGCCACAGGGTTCCGTTTTCAGCAGCTACATGGTGGCTCTCAAGCAGCTTGTACCTCTGTTTATGGGGATCTGATTCCTCTTCTGGCTTCTGTGGGCACTGCATGCAAGTGGTGCACAGACATATAGTCAGGCAAAATACCGTACAGACAAAATAAAATTTAAAAATCTATACTCTTAAGAAAAAACAAAAACCATAATGTCAGGCTGAGGAGACGGTTCACCTCACTGGGTAAGAGCTCTTGCAAAATAAGTATGAGGACCCGAGTTCAAACTTCCAGCACCGTGTAAAAAGCTGGGCCTGTCACTGCACACCTACACAGTGCTGTGGAGAGCAGACAAGATCACCGGGGCATGCTGGCTGACAGCTTAGCTCCAGGTCTGGTAGAGTCTATGTCGGAGTGAGCTAGAACAGGATGCAGAGTCCTCCTCTGGTTTCATATGCACATAATGCAGGAACTTTGTACTCCTAAGTGAAAAAGAAAACTGACTCAGGTCAGGAATAGCAAGCATTACCAGGAGATGCCAGAGAGACCCTCTCCCTTCCTCACTGGGTGCACAGCACTACCAACTTCCTGGGCAGAAAGGAGCCACTCCAAAGGCTTCTACTGTGCAGCAGCATGGCAGACCAAGTGGGAACCTTGGACCAAGTATCTGTTACTCCATCTGCAGCCTGACAAACCTGAGTACTGCAAGACTGGGGAAAGGCAGCTTTGAGACAGATCCATGCAGTGTCCAGAACCAGTTTAAGGAGGAAAAGCTGAAAGGATCTGGGGTCCTGAAGGAGCATGCAGAAGTGTTCCCAGACTCCAGGACTCTACTGTGACTGGGACAGCATCATTAACTCAACCATCCAAAGCAGGCCTGGAGGGGTATCTGCCAGACCTCCATCACAGAGCAGCTGTCAGCAGGGAGATGGGCTTCTAGAAGCTGGGGGAGAAATGAAGAGACCCAGAACCCAGCAGTCAGACAAGTGAGTTTTCATAGCTTGTACCTCTATACACTACATCTATTTCATGTCCAGTGTTAAGTCAGCAGGCCATCTGGGCCCTGCTGCTCTCGCTCAATTTCACTGTTTCCCCTCAATATTCTCTTTCCTTTTTCTTTTCTGTCTCCAAAAGAACACAGACGGGACTGGTTTGCAGGGTCTCTATGGCTCAGCCTCTCGACATGGGACAATTCTGTGTTACCTGACCTCTGTAGACAAAACCTACATCTTTCCTATAGTTCCTCCTAGGTACAATCCCCCCTCCACATTCTTTGACCAAGCACTCATCATGGGTCTGAATAATTTTTTTTCTTTTCTTTCTTTTTTCTTTTTGAGATAGGAACAGGGACTCTCTTCATAACCCTGGCTGTCCTGGAACTCACTGTGTAGAGCAGGCTGGCCTTGAACAGCCTCCGGCTCTGCAATTCTGGGTTTAGGGATGTGTACCAGCACACCCAGCCTGTTTCTTCTCGGCTCCCACCCACACAGTGTGATAACTAATACATTAGCACACACTGTACTCTGAGTGTCTCTTCACTCCTTAAAGTGGCTTGAGAATTAGAAGTGAAAGTCTGATACAGAGTATATTTTCAATCTTTTTGTTTGCTTACTTTAATCATTTATTTTTATGTGTTTTGTCAGTATGTATATCTATGTGAGTTGTCAGATCCCCTGGAAATGGAGTTGCAGACAGTAGGAACTACCATGTGATGTGGGTGCTGAGAATTGAACCTGGGTCCTCTGGAAGAGTAGACAGTGCTCTTAACTACTGAGCCCTGTGTCTCCAGTCCATTGTTTTTTAGTTGTTTGAAACAGGGTTTCTCTGTGTAGTTCTGGCTGTCCTGGAACTTGTTCTATAAAGCACACTGGCCTCAGACTCACAGAGATCTGCTTCCGTCCTACGTGCTGGGGCCCAGCTGTCTTCACGGAAGTTCTCCCCTTGGAGAGTTAGTGACTGCTGCTGCACTGAGTATTCTTCTCTGGGAGGACTGGGGATGGAGCCTGAGGCTTAAAACCCATTATTAACATAAGGTGCTTTAACCAAGTCTTACTGAATACTGCAACCACTTTACTGAGAGAAGAAAGGTTACTTAGATTTAAAAAAAAAAAAAAAACAAAAAACAAAAAACCAATGACCTAAGTTCAGGTTTGCAACTCTAAAAGCAAAAACATGAGAAATATGAAAAACCAAGAGAGCATGACCTTTCAAAGCTTACCAATCCCACAGTAATGGTTCCCAATGAGAATGACTTAGACAAAATTCCATATTCAAAGAAACCAAAGGACATGAACACATTTCTGAATAAGAACAGCTGAGTAAAACAAGGTGACTGTGGAATTCAACAGATTACTTTAGCTTTTCTTTAGGGACTTGGGCACAACTCAGCCAGTCAGCAGACCGGCTGCTTCGGCAGAAGACTGGGGTTTGGTTTCCAGCGCACACAGGAGTCTCATAACTGCCTGTAACGCTTCTGGCTCCAGCGGGAACAAGTCATGCATATGGTGCATATATACAAACACAGGCAAACACACAACAGTAAAATAAAAATAAGGGGTGTGTGTGTGTGTGTGTGTGTGTGTGTGTGTGAGAGAGAGACATATATATATATATATATAAACACAGGCAAACACACAACAGTAAAATAAAAATAAGGGGTGTGTGTGTGTGTGTGTGTGTGTGTGTGTGTGTGTGACATATATATAAACACAGGCAAACACTCAACAGTAAAATAAAAATAAGGGGTGTGTGTGTGTGTGTGTGTGTGTGTGTGTGTGTGACATATATATAAACACAGGCAAACACTCAACAGTAAAATAAAAATAAGGGGTGTGTGTGTGTGTGTGTGTGTGTGTGTGTGTGTGAGACATATATATAAACACAGGCAAACACACAACAGTAAAATAAAAATAAGGGGTGTGTGTGTGTGTGTGTGTGTGTGTGTGTGTGACATATATATAAACACAGGCAAACACTCAACAGTAAAATAAAAATAAGGGGTGTGTGTGTGTGTGTGTGTGTGTGTGTGTGTGTGTGTGTGTGAGACATATATATAAACACAGGCAAACACAGAACAGTAAAATAAAAATAAGGGGTGTGTGTGTGTGTGTGTGTGTGTGTGTGACATATATATAAACACAGGCAAACACACAACAGTAAAATAAAAATAAGGGGTGTGTGTGTGTGTGTGTGTGTGTGTGTGTGTGTGACATATATATAAACACAGGCAAACACACAACAGTAAAATAAAAATAAGGGGTGTGTGTGTGTGTGTGTGTGTGTGTGTGTGTGTGACATATATATAAACACAGGCAAACACACAACAGTAAAATAAAAATAAGGGGTGTGTGTGTGTGTGTGTGTGTGTGTGTGTGTGTGTGACATATATATAAACACAGGCAAACACAGAACAGTAAAATAAAAATAAGGGGTGTGTGTGTGTGTGTGTGTGTGTGTGTGTGTGACATATATATAAACACAGGCAAACACACAACAGTAAAATAAAAATAAGGGGTGTGTGTGTGTGTGTGTGTGTGTGTGTGTGAGACATATATATAAACACAGGCAAACACTCAACAGTAAAATAAAAATAAGGGGTGTGTGTGTGTGTGAGACATATATATATAAACACAGGCAAACACTCAACAGTAAAATAAAAATAAGGTGTGTGTGTGTGTGAGAGAGAGAGAGAGAGAGAGGAGAGAGAGAGAGAGAGAGAGAGAGAGAGAGAGAGAGAGAGAGATCGAGAGAGATCCCCTTTAGACACTGGTTCTCAGTGGATTTAATGCAAGCTTCTTTCCACTGATCCCAGCCTTGAGCCTCTGAGTTTCCTCAGAGTGTGCCTTACAGAAAAACCAAACTGAAATGTGGAAAATGAAAACTTCAGTAAGGCAAATAAAAGCTCAGTATAAAGCCTCACCAACGTCAGGAGGTGAAGACAAGGAAGAGAACTGAGCCATTCAAGACAAATACTAATAAAGATGTGTGATCTTAACACATAGGGTCTTGGGGGCACTATTAAAAGACAAAACCTATGAATTATGAACCAAGAAGAACACTGTACGAAAAGCATGAAGAAAATATTATCAATAGAGTCACAGCAGAAAATCACCCAAATAGGGAGACATCCCTCCAGAAAAGAGACCTGCATGTATATTGAAATCCCTCTAGTCATGTTATAGTCAAAACAGTAAATATACTGAACAAAGACAGTGTATCAAAAGCTGCAAGAGAAAAGAACCAAGTCAATACAAACTTTGTAGCTACAGCTGACTTGTAATGATGTAGTTAAATTCTAAAAGACCACAGTTGCCAATGCAAATTACTACATCTAGTAAAACCATCTATCACAATAAAAAGAATAAAAGGGGTTTTTTTGGGGGGAGTTGTTTGTTTGCTTGTTTGGAGACAAGGTTTCTTTGTATGATTCTGGCTGTCCTGGAATTTGCTCTGTAGATGAGGCTGTCTGAGAACTCAGAGACCAGCCTGCCTCTGCTTCCCAAGTGCTGGAATCAAAAGCAAAAGCGTGCCACACCCATTCAAGAAAGAAAATCTTTCCTTGACAAAAGCAGCTTTAGACATTCATGAGTATTAAGCTGGCTCTAAGAATACTATAAGGAACTCTTCAGTAAAGAGAATGACCCAAGATGCTATGGAGTAAAAATAAACAGTGCTATAATAATAATCAAATAAAGATTAGAGAAGCAGCAAATAATACCAAACCAAACCAAAGAACAGGAATTAAACACTCCTTTCAATAATAACTGAACATTAATGATCTTGATTCTCCCATCAAAAGACATAGACTAACAGACTGGATTAAAAACAGGAGCCCATTTTCTGTCTCCAAGAAACACACCTCCCACAAGGACAGAGACCACCACAGGGCAAGAGGTGGGAAAGCACCAGGGCAGGAGACAGGTGCTGCTGCCAGTCTGTCCTTTTCTTATTAAATAATCTTTCACATTTATTTTGGCTATATTTCCCCTCTTCCAAATCCTCTTAAGATTCCCCCACTACATATCCAACTTCTTTTCTCTCTCTCTCTCTCTCTCTCTCTCTCTCTCTCTCTCTCTCTCTCTCTCTCTCTCTTTCTTCCTTCTTTTCTTTCTTTCTTCCTTTCTTTCTTCTTTCCTTCCTCTCTCTCTCTCTTTCTCTCTCTCTCTTTTCCTTCTTTTCTTTCTTTCTTTTTTTCTGAGACAGGATTTCTCTGTGTAGCCCTTGCTATACTGGAACTCTGCTCTATAGACCAGGCTGACCTTGAACTTAGAGATTCGCCTGCCTGTTTCCCAAGTACTGGGATTAAAGGCAAGCACAATCATATTCTTTTTTTCTTACAAAAACAAAAGGCCCAAACCCCAAACAAATAAAAAGCATACACAAACAAAACCCCATGGAGTCTGAGCAGGTGCCTGTCCTCAGTGTGGCTGATATACCCAGAGCCACTCCAGTGGAGAAAACTGATTTTCCCAGCTGGTATCTACTGCAAATGGCTTCTTGGATAGGGTGGGACTCAGTGAGCACTTACCCTTCTCAGAGCCGGGATTCTGGTCTGAATTGGACCTGTTTAGGTCTTGTGCATGCTGTCACAGTTTCTGTAAGTTCATAACAGACATGGAGTCATCCATCACTTCTGGCTTTTCTGCCTCCTCTTCTGCACAGATCCTGAACTATGCAGATGGCTTTTATGAAGACCATTTAAGACTAAGTCTTCAAAGTCTCCCACTCTCTGCATAGTGTCCAGTTGCAAGTCTCTGTTAATTACCTACTGTGAGAAGACACCTCTGAGGAAGGTTCAGCTATCACTATTGTAGACTATGACAGACTAGTCAAAAGAGGAGAAGATCACTTCATATTGATGACATTACAGGCTGGGAGTGGTGGCCACTCCTTTAAACCCAGTGCTCAGGAGGCAGAGGCAGGGGGTCTCTGAGTTGGAGGCTAGCCTGGTCTACAGAAGTGAGCTCCAGGACAGCCAAGGCTACACAGGAAAACACTGTCTCAGAAGAAAAAAAATAGAAGGTATCACAATTTTAAACATATATTCACTGAACAGAAGTGAATCTAATTGTGTACATATAATACTACTAAATATGAGGTAATGGATTAACCTAACCGGGTGACTCCAGTGGCTCTCTCTAGTACATAGTTCATCACAGCCAGAAAAGAACAAAGAAACATCAGAATAAGCATCAAATGGACTTAACATCTACAAGAACACCCGTACAAACACTGCAGAGTACACATTCTCCTTGAAGCCCCTGGAGCTTTCTCTAAAAACATATCAGGAAGCAAAGCAAGTGTCAGCAACACAGGAAAATTGAAATTACCTTTTATGTCCTATCTGCCAACAAGGAAATAAAGTCAGAAATCAATAAGAGAAAATTCACAGACCCAGGGAGACTGATGTACTGAATGACGAATAGGTCATTGAAGAAATCAAGAAGGAAATAAAAATGTTCCAGAATTAAGAATGAAAATATAACATGTGAGGTAATGATGAAGGCTGTCCTCATAGAGCATTTCACAGCAGAAGTGCTTACATTAAAAAAAAAAAAAAAAAAAAAAAAAAAAAAAAAAAAAAAAAAAACCAGAGAGATTTCAAATAAATAACTTAATGGTGTATCTCAGGACCTGGGGAAAAGAAGAACAGGCTAAACCCAAAAGGACTAGACAGAAATAATCAATGTCAGGGTAAAACAACAAAATCATTACAGAGAATCAATAAAATGAGACAGTTCTTTGAAGAAGTAAACAAAATCAGCAAGCCCTTAGCCAAACTAGCCATAGAAAGGGAGAGAAGAACCAGAAATCATCGAATCAACAAACACAGAGATTAAAAACAAGATAGTAAAGCAGATACCAGTCAAATCCAGAAAATCATAAAGGGAAAACATTAAATACTTTTCAGCACATTTAGGACCAAAGTCAAACCAAGAAAAGATAAATAACAAAAACAGTAAGGTTGAAACAGTAATAACAATAGTATTAATTTAAAAAATCTAAAAACTAAAAAAAAAAAGTCTAGACTCAAAAGGACTGACTGCAGAATTCTACCTGATCTTTATAAAAAAAAAAATTAAAACCAATCCTTCTGAAACTATCCCATAATAGTAATGGAAGGATGTTTTCAAATTCATTTTACAAACTCAGTATAAATGCAATGCCAAGTGAGATAACAATCTAACAACAGAAAACTGCAGACCAATCTGCCATATAAATACAGATTAAAAATTCTTAATAAAACACTTGAAAAACACTTCAAAATGATCACTTGCCCAGGTGTGTTGGTGCATGCCTTTAGTCCCAGCACTCAGGAGGCAGAGGCAGAAGGATCTCTGTGAGTTAGCAGCCAAACTGGTCTACAGTGTGAGTTCTAGGGCAGCCAGGCTTACATAAGAAGACCCGGCCTCAAAAAAACAAAATAAAGGGAATGGAGAGATAGATAGAAAATTAGGAGCATTTTTGCTCTGGTAGAAGACCCGGGTTTGAGTCCCAGAACCCACATGGCAACTTACACCTGTCTGTTAACTACAATCCCAGAAGATATGACACCCTCTTCTGGCTTTCCAGGCACCAGGCATGCACATGGTGGACACTCATACATTCAGGCAAAACCCCACACACATAAAGTAAAAATCTCTATTAAAAATATTTAAATGATCATTATAATTATCTCTTTTTAATAATATTTTAAAAGGTGCTTTGATAAAATCCAGAATACTTTCATGATAATCATGAAGACATTATAGATGGAAGGAACATATTTCAACATAATAAATACATAAGATAAACTTAGGACCGATGTCATATTATAATGGGGAGAAAACTCAACCAGGAACAAAATGAAGACAACCACCTTCTCCATTCCTGTTCAATACAGTACTTGAAGTCTTAGCAGAGGGATTCAAACAGCAAAGAAAACGTCAAAGTATCCTTATGTACAGGTAAAACCATCTACACAGATGAGACACTTAATGACTCTACCAGGAAACTAGAACCACAAACACGGCAACAAAGTGTCAAATGTAACAATAGCACACAAGTTCAGTAGCAGGGCGAGGAACGGCCTAGTCGGCACTCAGCTCACCAAATGCGGAATGGCCTAGTCCGCACTCAGCTCACCAAATGCGGAACGGCCTAGTCGGCACTCAGCTCACCAAATGCTGTGTGGACTGGACTGAAAACCTTCCAGCTCCAGCATTCTGTGGTAAAGTTTTAGCCTAGAGTCCCATGCCACTGGGCCCAAGTTTCCTGAGAGTGTGATTCGTGGAAAAACTGGGAAAAAATGTGACTTCTATGTCCTATCCCAAAGATGCTTGCTGGTCCTTGTTTATTGTTGCCCTGGTAACAAAAGATAGGAAATGAAAGCCTAGACACCCATCAACTGATGAATGGTTAATAAAATGTGGTATATATACACAAAGGAAGTTTAAAAAATTGTTCAAGACAGAGTGTAGCCCTGGCTGTCCTGGAGCTCTCTATGTAGACCAGGATCACCTCAAAGCTCACCCTTAGTGACACACTTCCTCCACAAAGCCGCACCTCCCAATCCTTCTAAACTTTTCAGAGTTCCATCCACTCCCTGGGGACCAAACATTCAATGAGCCTCTGGTGGCCATTCTTGTTCACTATGGCCGATAGTAAGACTACTGCTGGGGCGCGTGTCCCTATCCCAGACATAAAGAAATCAAACTGGAGCTGAGGTGGAAGTTCAACCGTTAACTCTCTGAAAAGGGCTATAGGCTGCTAGGGGGAACTGTCTTACGCAGAGCTGGACTCTGCCAGACAAAATATGTCCATAGCACACTTGTGTGAACAACTGCTTTCTACAGAACTCAGGGTTGCCCCACGGGAGGAAACTCATGTCTGGACCATCTCTCTGGTTAAAAGCCTGTGGTTGGGGAAATCACAAGCCTTAGTGGTCAAGATGCAGCTACTATCTGGCTAACGAGACATGATGTGCCTATCACACTGCATTTTAAATAACGATGTACAATCAGTGCTGCTGTCAGCTGTAGTCAGGGAAGCTTCTTTCTGCAGTGGACAGCAGTAACTGCAGAGGCTCATCATAACCGGTCAATGTGAGAACATTGACTTGAATGCTCAGCCATAAACAGGGCATCTCAGGCCCTCCACACTTCAGGGAGAGGGTAGAGAAAGGATAAGAGCCAAAGGATGAAATGTCATGAAATGCTATCTTCTTAGCGTGACACTCTTCAACTCACTGCAGCTGTGATTACCTGCACAAGAGCTGAACAAGATTGGGCCCATCAACATCTTGTCACTCATGAGGCTCCACCTCTTCCTGAAGCAGTTTATAATTAATGGGAGAGGAAACATTTTATCAGTAGAGCAACTACTGGTAAACTGCCTACGAACCTGTAAATAATAATCCCTCACCCATGCTCACACACATATGCACACTCGCACGCACACACACACTAACATACACACACACACAAGTAGGAAGACTAGGTGGAAAGAAAAGCGTGATCAGTAGGGTGAGGGGAACAAGAGAGTAATGGGGGCTAAATATACTCAAAACACATGATGGACATGTCATAATGAAACCTACTACTTTGTATAATTAATATATTCTGATAAAAAGATTAAATATGTATATGTTACTAAAAACACATAGCCAAAAAAACAAAATAAAAATTTAGAATATCTACCTAGGCATGGTGGCACAAACCTTTAATCCCAGCACTTACATAGGAGGTAGAGGCAGGCAAATATCTGAGTTTGAGGCCAGCCTGGTCTACAGAGTGTGTTTCAAAATAGAGAGACCCTGTCTCAAAAGCAAAATAAGACAAACAAAATGGATAAACTGTGGTGATATATTGTATAGGTTCTAAAGAAATAA
Source organism: Phyllotis vaccarum (assembly GCA_033318265.1). Lineage (NCBI taxonomy): Eukaryota > Metazoa > Chordata > Mammalia > Rodentia > Cricetidae > Phyllotis > Phyllotis vaccarum. Next base: position 183,579,344 of record JARWLC010000002.1, read on the forward strand.
AGGTTTTCTGAAGATGAGCGGACAGAGCCAGCACAGAGTTAGCTATAGAGGTCAAGCAGTGGTGGCACATACCTTTAATCTTAGCAGCTGGAAGGCAGAGGCAGAGATCCATCTGGATCTCTGTGAGTTAAAGCCACACTGGGCAACATGAGATTGGTGGCATGCACCTTTAATCCCAGCACTAGGAAGTTTGAAACAAGAAGTGATATGGCAGAAAGAAATAGAAGGTGGAGGACACAGCGTTTGTTCCTTCCTTTTCACCTGAGGACTCAGGCATTCGTTTGAGGATTCGTGAAGACAGGATCTTCTTCCCCTTTTGAACTGAGGAGTGGCATGGTGAGAAGTGGCTGTGGCTTGTTCCTCTGTCTCTCTGATCTTTCAGCTTTCCCTCCAATATCTGGCTCTGTGTTTTTATTAGGATTCGTGCAACAATAAACAAACAAAAATTAGAATGCCTGAGACTCCAAATCATGAAAAAGATGGTACTAGAAAGATGGCTCAGTGGTCAATAGCACTTGCTGCTCTTGTAGGGACCCAGGTTTGATTCCCAGTTCCCAACAGGGCTGCTGACAATCATCTGTAACTATACTTCCAAGGGATACGATGCAAATACATAACATAAAAGGTAGGAAAGGAAGAGGAGAATAAAACCTAATGGAGGAAAAGTGAAAAAGACCTCAGTAAGGCCAATTACATATTGTAATAAACATTATGCTACCATAAACATAAACAGTCTTAATATGTTAATTTTTTTCCTTTTTAAGACAAGATTTTGCTATGTTTCTTAGGCTAGCCTCCAATTCACAATCCTCCTGCCTTAATCTCCTGAGTTTTTCACATGCTAACTTTAAAACTCAAACTTTTCACAAAAGGCCCAGTTAGAAACCAGTGACATAGCTCAGTTGTTAAAGGTGCTGCCACCAACACAAACTACTGATGTGGGATGTCTTTCTGCATGCTGTGAATATCATTGGCTAATAAAAGGATTATTTTGGCCTATGGCAAGGCCTCTTAGAAGCAGGTGGGAAATCCAAGCACAGATAAAGGAGGAGGGTGGAAAGAGAGAGAGACAGACAGAGACATGAGCTGCCGCCTAAGAGAGCAAAATCTAACAGAACACAGGTAAAGCCACTAGCCATATGGCAGACATAGATTAATAGAAATGGGTTAAGACGAAAAGAGCTAGCTGATAATATGCCTGAGCCATAGGCCAAGCAGCATGAAATTAATGTAAGCTTTTGTGTGATTATTTGGGACCAGGCAACTGTGAGTGTTCTATTTGGAACTGCTGGTCTGGATCTCAGGGCTAGTCAGGGCCAGAAACTTTTTACTACAGACTACCTCAGCTTGATCCTCAGAACCCACATGTGGTGGTTTGAAAGAAAATGGCCCTCAAAGGGATTGGCACTATTAGGAGGTGTGGCCTTGTTGGAAGAAGTGTGTCACTGTGGAGTTGGGCTTTGAGGTCTCTTTTGCTCAAGTTTCCCTTAGTGTGACAATCAGTCAACTTCCTGTTGCCTCTGATGCAAGATGTACGAATTCTCAGCTCCAGTACCACACATGCTTGCACATCATCATGCTCCCTGCCATGATGATAATGGACTGAATCCCTGAACTGTAAATGAGCCCTCAATTAAATGTTTTCCTTAGAAGGGTTGCTGTGGTCATAGTGTCTCTTCACAGCAGTAGAAACCTTAACTAAGAACCATGGTAGAAAAAGCTAAGCAATGCCACAGTTGCCCTCTGACCTCTAAACATGCATTGTGACATATATGTATACACACAAAATAAATGTAATAAAAATATTAAAAATGCTATTGCAAGTATATGGAGAGTGGAGTCATCTTCTTCATCCATGTGACAAGGTCCATACACACCTTGCATCCAACAGCTCAATGCATGTAAAACATGATCAAGACAGTCCCTATTCTGGGTCAGAGAATAAACCATAACAAATTTCAAACAATCAAAACTATAGAAAGTCTATTCCTTGGACATTGAACAAAACCAGAAATCAGCAACAGAAAGGGAAATCTCCAAATTTTTGAAAACAAAACAATATTGTATGGATTGGGGGTATCTAGAGGGAAATTAGAAAATATTCCAAACCGAATGAAAATGCAACATATGAATATTTGTAGTTGCAGTTAACACTGCTTAGAGCAATGGTTCTCAACCTGTGGGTCACAACTTTTTCACAGGCATGTCACCTAAGACCATCAGAAAACACAAATTGCAATTTTTAAGTACCAATAAAAATAATTTTATAGTTGGGGTGACCACTGTATGAGGAAGTGTGTTAAATGATCACAGCATTAGGAAGGTTGAGAACCACTGGTTTAGAGGCAACACTCTGTAGACTAAGGAGGGTGTTGCTCAGAAGTAGAGAACTTGCTTAGCATGAGCAAGACCATGGGTTTAATCTTCCAGTACCACATCACACAGCTTTCTCTTACAAGTCTTCATTTTGAATCAGTAACTGTATGTATCTATGGGCACAGTGTGACATTTCAATACATGCACTCATGGTACCATGATCAGATCAGGGTAAGTAGCACTGTAAGGATTCCTGGCAAGTAACAGCCACGCCATGTGGTAAACCCAACATGGGATGGGTGAGATAAGAATTTCTGGTAGGCTTCACATGGTAAACTCAACCTTTCGATGGCAGAACATGCCCCGAGGTGTGGCTATGTAAATAAATCCATACCCCCTCCCAAAAGGACAAAGTCTCTCTTTCTCTTCTTCTGCTTCTCTCCCTGGTACCAATTCGACAGCTCCCTGAATAAACTCTAGTGTGGCATCTGATAGTGTGTGTCTGATCTCACTCCCAAAACCAATAAGCACATCCATTAGCTCAAACAGTCATCATTTCTTTGCACTGGACAACACTCAAAGCCCTTTCTACTGGACCATCATTAACCAGTTACCCTGCTATATCACCAAGTGCCACCTCTTAAACGTCTACCCTCTCCTTGGGATCTTAATGTCTGGTCAGTTCCCAGCACTCACATGGTGGCTCACAAACATTTTTAACTCGAGTTTGGGGGGACCCAGTGCCCCAGAAGATGTTCTGCCCTCCATGGACACTGTACATACATGGCACACAGGCAAAGCACCATAAACATGAAATAATAATTAAAAAACAACAAAAGCTTTATAAAGCTCACATGCATTAAAGACTTGGTCTCAAGAGTGCTGCTACTCAACCATGTTGAAACTTTCAGGAGATGAGATCTTGTAGGAGACGCAGGACTGTGGGATCCCAGCCTATTCCTTTACTCTGTTGCTGTCCATCACAGCCACCAGGCACTCCTGAAGCCCAAAACAACTGATTCCTGACCTAGGACTGGCACCTCTAGATCTGTGAGCTAATAAACCTTTTCTTTATAAACCATTTTTTGCGGGGGATATTTACTGTTAAAGTGAAACTGACTAATAGGTGATAAGAGATACAGTACTTAGTTTTGTTCTCTGTACAGGGATGCCCATTTCCCTATTTACCTAAAGAGACTGTCATGTCTACAGTGTACATTCTTGGTGCTTCCATTAAAACCCAGCTGACTGAACACAGGTAAAGCTGCCAACCTACAGAACCTTCCTACTCCCCGATTTAGTTTCCAGGACCCAATCCATTGCCACCCGCTCCCTCTCCACCACCCTCCTCTACCACTATGTCTCCACTCAAGTGCAGGCCACACCAGCCGGAAGAACAGCTAGGCAAGCCTGCAGAAACTCCCTGTTGGATCAGAACTCTAGGCCACACAGACCAGAAAACCATAGAGGAACAGAAACCAAGGAAAAAACACCACCCAACAAAGACAAACACAAAAAGTGACCCCTAGACCTGTAATCACCCAAACCCAGGTGTCTAGACACCAGCACAAAAGCACATCAACAACAGCCAGGCTTAACACGATTCCACTAGAGACAGACGTCCTACCACAGCAGGACCTGAGTATTCCCACACGGCCAATGCACAAGAAAAGACCTTAAAACCAACTTTATGAAGATGACAGACGTCCTTAAAGAAGAAGCGAATAAATTCCTGAAATAAACTGAGGAAAAGCAAAGCAAAGACTGAGTGAAATGAGTAAATCCCAAAAACAGCCAAGAGAACAAACAAAGCTGTTCAAGACCTGAGCCGGAAATAAGGAAACACAAACTGTGGAACCTCTGGAAACGAAAAATCTAGTAAGCAAGCAGGCACTGCACATGCGAGCATCACAACACAATACTAGAGATGGAAGAGAGAATTAGAAATTGAGATATGATAGAAGAAATAGATACGTGGGTCAAAGAGCATTGAAATCTAAAAAAATCCCTTACATAAAATATTCGGAAAAATTGGGACACTATGACAATAGCAAACCTAAGAATAACAGAAATAGGAGAAGAACCCCAGCTCAAAGGCCAACAACATATTTTCAAGAAGATCATAAAAGAAAATTTTCCTGACCTAAAAAAGGAAATGCCTATAAAAGGTACAAGAAACATAGAGCTCCAGATAGATTGGACTGGAAAATAAGTCTCTTGGCCTTGTAAATAATCAAAACACCAAACACACAGAACAAAGAAAAAATATTAAAATCTGTAAAGGGAAAAAACCAAGTAACATATAAGGCAGACCTATTAGAATTACACCTGACTTCTCAGTGAAGAATCTAAAAGCCAGAAGGGCCTAGATAGAGACCACAGATGCCAGTCTAGACTATTATACCCAGCAAAACTTTCAGTCATTACAGATGGAGGAAATGGCGTATTCCATGATAAAGTCAAATTCAGTCCTACAAAAGGTACTAGAAAGAAAACTCCAACCAAAGGAAGTTAACCATAGCCACAAAAACCCAGGAAATAAATAGTCTTATATCAGCAAAACCAAAAAGGAAAAATGCCACCGCTGCCACCACCACCAAAATTATAGGAATTAACAATCATCAATATCTCTTAATAGCAATGGACTCAATTCTCCAATAAAAGGACACAGACTAACAGAATAAATGTGAAAACAGAATCCATCCTTTGCTGCATGCAATAAACACATCTCAACATCAAAGAAAGATATTACCTCAAAGTAAAGGATTGGGAAAAGATTTTCCAAGCAAATTGACCCAAGAAATAAGCTGGTGCAGCCATCCTAATATCTAACAAAACAAATTTCAAACCAAAATTAATCAGAAGAGATGGAAAAGGAGACTTTAAACTCAAGGGAAAATCCACTGCGATAATCCTTCTCAATTCGTAACGTCTATGCCTCAAGCACAAGGGCACTCACATCTGTAAAAGAAACATTACTAAAGTTTAAATCACACATTGACCCTCACACATTGATAGTGGAAGACTTCAATACCCCACTCTCACCAACAGATAGGACATCCAGACAAAAACTAAACAGAAAAAAAAAATGGAGCTAGCAGAGGTTATGATGGTATGAACTAAATGAACCTAGCAGATATTTTCAGAACATTTCATCTAAACACAAAAGAATACACCTTATCAGCACCTCATGAAATATTCTCCAAAACTGACCACATACTAAGCCACAAATAAAATCTCAACAAATACAGGAAAATTGAAATTAGCCCCCAATCCTTTCAGATAACCACAGATTAAAAATGGATTCCAACAATAACAGAAACAACAGAAAGCCCACAAACTCATGGAGACTGAATAACTCTCTACTGGAAGGCTCCTGGGTAAAAGCAAAAATAATGAAAGAAATTAAAGACTTCCCAGAAGTCAAGCTTATGGGACACAATCAGAGTGGCCTAAGAGGAAGCTGGTAGCACTAAGTGCTATATACATAAATTGGAGATTTCATACTAGCAACTTAACAGCACATCTAACAACTGGAGAACAAAAGGAAGCAAGTTCACCCAAGAGCAGTAGTTAGAAGGCAGGAAACAATCAAACTGAGGGCTGGAATCAATAACATTGAAACAAAAAGAACAATACCCGGAATCAATGAAACAAAGAGTTGTTTTTTTGAGAAAAATCAACAAGACAGACAAACCCTTTACTTATCTAAACAAACTAAAAGATGGAAAGAGAATATTCAAATTAACAAAATTAAAAACATAACAACAGACACTGAGGAAATGCAAAGAATCATGAGGTCATACTTTAAAAACCTATATCCCACAAAATTGGAAAACCTAAGAAAAAAAAAACTTGTACAATTTTCTTCATAGACACTACTTACCAAAATTAGATCACTATCAGATAAACAATTTAAATAGACTCACAACTCCCAAAGAAATAGAATCAATTAAACTCCCTACCAAAAAGTCCAGGGCCAGACTATTTTAGTGCAGAATTCTACCAGATCCCCAAATAAGAACTGACACCAATTTCCCTCAAATTACTCCACAAAATAAAAACAGGAGGAACACTGTCAAATACATTTTATGAGGTCACGGTCACCCTGATATCTAAACCCCAGAAGACCGATTTCCCTCATGAACTTAGATGCAAAAATACTCAATAAAATATTCACAAATCAAATATAAGAACACATCAAAAAGATCATCCACCATGATCAAGTAGGCTTCATCCCATAGATGCAGGAATGGTTCAACATACAAAAATCAGTCAATATAAACAAACTTAAAAACAAAACAAAACATGATCATCTCATTAGAAGATGGAAAAGCTTCTGACAAAATCCAACACTTGTGGGGATATGTTTCAAATTTAATAAAAACAGTCTGAGATATCAGAGGGATCTACTCACAGTCTAGGAGGATCAGACAGTTGTAACTCACACCTTTAATCCCAGGACAGGGAGTATTCCAGGAGTGGTGATTTACGCCCTTAATCCCAGCAAATCTGAGTTTGAGGCCAACTTAGTTTACAGAGGGAGTTCCAGGCTCTCAGACCGGCAGTGGTGGTGCCACGCCTTAACTGAGAGAAGAAAGCATTTAAGGCAGGCATAGAAAGACAGAGCAGGCAGAAGAAGCCAGGAGGAGGGAAGCTGAAGAACCTGGAAGACAGCTAGGTGAGATCTGACTGTGGTGTTTACTCTCTTTGATATCTCAGACTTTCCCAGAGATCTGGCCCTGAGTTTTCTTTATTCGTGCAACAAACACTCCTATATAAAAGTCTTGGGGAGATTAAGCATAGAAGAGACATAGCTAAACATAATAAAGCAATTTTCAGCAAGCCTATAGCTAATATCAAATTAAATAGAGAAACTCAGCGCAATTCCAGTGAAATCAGGAACAAGAAAAGCTGTCCACACTCTCAGTGGCTATTTAATACAGTACTTGAAGTTCTAGCGAGAGCAGTAAGACAACTGAAGAAGACCAAGGGGACACAAATTTGAAATAAGAAGTCAAAGCATTATTTGCAGATAATATGATATATACAGAAGTGACCCCAAAAATTATACCAGGGAACTCCTGCAGCTGATAGACACCTTCAGTCAAGTTGCTAGTTACAAGATTAACTCAAAAAATCAGTAGCCCTTCTCTATACAAATGAGAAATGGGCTGAAAAAGAAATCAGAGAAATAACACCCTTCACAATAGCCACAAATAGCATAAAATATCTTGGGGTTACCCTAGCCAGGCACATGAAAGACTGTATGATAAAAACTTCAAGTTTTTGAAGAAGATATCAGAAGATGGAAAGATACCCAATAATCATGGATTGCTAGGATCAATACAGTAAAAATGGCCATCTTACCAAAAGCAATCTACAGATTCAATACAATGCCCATCAAAATTACAACATAATTCTTTACAGACCTTGAAAGGGCAATTTAACTTCATATGAAAAAACAAAACAAAACAAAAAACCAGGACATAACAATCCTATACAATAAAAGAACTTCCAGAGGTATCACCATCCCTGAGTTCAAACTGTACTAAAGAGTTTTAGTAATAAAAACTGTATGGTATTGGCATAAAAATGGACAGGTAGATCAATGGAACTGAATAGAAAAATAAGATGTAAACCACACACATCTATGGACACTTGATTTATTTTTTTTTTAATTAGGAAGCCAGAAATATACAAAGGAAAAAAGAAAGCATCTTTAATGGTGCTGTCTAACTGGATGATGGCATGTAGAAAAATGCAAATGGATCCATGTCTGTCACCCTGCACAAAACTCAAGTCCAAGTAAATCAAAGACTGTAGTAGGTGGTTTCTGGCCTGGACTTTCGGGCCTAGCCTCAAGGTTTTTAGGTCCGCAGACCCACAGACCCGCAGAGACACACAGATCCTTACAATAGTTTTAAGCTGATTGGCCTTAGGCCCAGGCATATAACTTGCTAACTCTTTACCCTTAATCTAACCCATGACTCTTAACCTGTTCAGCCATGCAGCTCGGTACCTTTTCTCAGAGCAGCATGGTTGTTCTCTGCTTCTTCTGGCTTCTCTTTGGCATTCTGCTCTGTTCCGCTTGCTCCTAGAGTCTTCTAGTCTGGTAGCCCCGCCCACACTTCCTGTCTGCCTTTGGCCAATCAGCGCTTTTTATTAAACTCATAGGCGGGGACAATTATTTACACTGGAACAACATAATCTCCCACATAATCTCAACATAAAACTAGATACACTGAAACCTGATAGAAGAGAAAGTGAATAATAGCCTTGAATGCATTGGCACAGGAGACCACTTCTTGAACAGAATATTAATAGTGTAGACACTAAGATCAACAATTAATAAACTGGACCTCATGAAACTGAGAAGCTCCTGTAAGGCAAAGGACACTGTCTAAAGGACAAAATGGCAGCCTACAGAATGGCACCAACCCCACAGCTGACAAAGAATTAATATTCAAAACATATAAAGAACTAAAAAAGCTAGATATCAACAAACCAATAATAACATTAAAAATGGGATACAGATCTAAACAGAATTCTCAACACAGGAATCTCAAATGACCAACAATGATGAACTTAAAAAATGGTCAACTTCCTTAGCCATCAAGAAAATATAAATCAAAACTACTTTGAGGTTTCATCTTACACCAGTTAGAATGGCTAAGATCAGAAACACAAGTGACAGCCCATGCTGGAGGGGATGTGGAGTAAGGGGAGCACTCCTCCATGCTGGTGGGAGCACAACCTTGTACAGGCAATACATAAATCGGTATGGTGGTTCCTCAGAAAATTGGAAATCTGCCTACCTCAGGACCAAGCTATACTACTCTTGTTCATAAACCCAAAATGAAGCTCTACCATAACATAAGGATACTTGCTCAACTATGTTCACAGCAACTTCATTTGTAATAGTCAGAACTTGGAAACAACCTAGATGCTCTCCAACCAAAGAATGGATAAAGAAAATGTGGTACATTTACACAATGAGTCTTACTCAGTTGTTAATAAAATGACATCATGAAATTTGTAGACAAATGGATAGAACTAGAAAAAAATCATCCTGAATGAGGTAACCCAAACCCAGAATGACAAACATGGTATGTACTCACTTTTAAGTGGTTATGAGATGTCAAATAAAGGATAATCAATACTACAATCCACAGCTCCAAAGAGGCTAACAAGGAGGGCTCAAGGGAGGATGCATGGGATCTCCCTGGGAAGGGGGAACAGAATAGATTTTGTAGGTGAACTGGGGCAGGTGGGGATGGGAACAGGAAGGATGGGGGTGGAGGGAGAAAGAACTGGGAAATATGATTGGAACTGGGCAGAGCTTGAGGCTCTATAAAAATCTAGTGCAGTGGAAATTCCCTGGAATCTGTGAGGGTAACCCTAGGACTTCTAAGCAGCCATCTTCTGTCACCAGGAAGGCCAGTGGTGGGACTGGGACCCCAACCCAGACACAAAACCTTTGACCTATCATTTGTTCTGTCTGCAAGGTGTGCTGGGGCAATGCTGCTGCAGAACTTGTGGGAATGGCCAGCAATGGCTGGTTCAATTTGAGACCCATGCCATGAGAGGGAGCCCACCCCTGCCACTGCCTGGATGGCCAGGACCCAGAGGCTGGACAGCCCAGAGACCCAGGATAGAGCCAAACACCATTGGCAAGAAAAAAAGTCAATGAAATGATTCCTAATAATTTTCTACTATACTCATAAAGCAGAGCATAGTCTGTCATCAGAGAAGCTTCATCCAGCAAATGTTGGAAATAGATGCAGAGACTCACAGTCAAACATTAGATGGAGTTCAGGAACCCTGTGTATAGGGGTGGGGGTAATTTGAATGTAAGCGGCCCTCCATAAGCTCATAGGGAATGACACTATTAGGAGATGTGACTTTGTTGAAGTGGGTATGACCTTGTTGGAGGAAGTGTGCCAATGTGGGGGCGGGCTTTGAGGTTTCTTATGCTTAAGCCACACCCAGTGTCCCAGACCACTTCCTGTTGCCTGCGGGTCAGCTCCTTTTCCTGTGTGCCAGCATGTGAAATGATGATGATAATGGACTGAACCTCTGAACTGTAAGCCACCTCAACCAATTAAATGTTTTTCTTTATAACAGCTGCTGTTGTCATGGTGTCTCTTCACTACAATAGAAACCTTAACTAAGAGGGGAGAGAGACTGTTGAAGCCACAGGGTCTTTATACCAGGAGAACACTGTCCACAGAAGCAACTAAGCAGGGTCATAGAGGCTCTCAGAGACTGAAAAGACAAGCACGGAGCTGCATGGATCTGAGCCAGGTCTTCTGCACGTGTTATCATTGCGTAGCTCAATGTTTCTTGTGGGGGTCCTAAAGTGAGAGGGGGGTGTCTCTGCCACTTTTGCCCGCCTTTGGGACCTTTTTCCTCCTACTGGGTTGACTCCTCCAGCTTTGATATGAAGGTTTGCACCCATGTTTGATGGATATCCCCGGGAGGCCAGCTCTTTTCTGAAGGGAAACAGAGGAGGAGTGATCTGGGAGAAAAAGGGAGAGATGGGGGCCTGGGAGGAGTGTTAGGAAAAGAAACTGTGGTTGGGATGCAGTGAAAAGGGAAAAAAAATCAGCTAGCCATGGCCTTCAGACATAGCTCAGTTGGTGTGCTTACTACACAGGCCTAAGGACCTGCGTGAGAGCTCCAGAGCCCATGTGGAAAGCCAGACATGGTGGTGCACACTTGCAATCCAATGTCAGGGAGGCAGGTACAGGCTGACCCCGGGGCTCACTGACCAGCCATTCTGGTTTACTCAGGAAGTTGCAGGAGAGAGACCCATCTCAAAAAACAAGGTAAGGACTGGAGAGGGAGCCCAGTGGTAGAGTGCCCACTGCTCCACCAGAAGCCTGGAGTTCATATCACAGCACCTACACTGGGGTGGCTCACAAACACCTAAAACTTTAGCACCAAGGGACCCAGTGTTCACCTTCTGACCTCTGTGGAAACCTGTAAATGCACACATACATAAATAAAGTGAAAGAGAAAAATCTTTCAGCTGGTCTAGCTTGCTAACATTTTCACACGTACGTTCATCAGGGACAGTCTGGTTTGCTATGAATGTTGGTCTCATACGATGAACTTGAAAAATTCCTACTCCTTCACGTTTATCCTGTGACTTTACACAAGAAGTGGAGAAGATGCCTCCTTCAACTTTATTGAGGGATCCTTTCCCCAAGAGAGACTTTTTCTTGGCAATCGGAGCTACCTTACCTTATCAGTTTGGAATATTGCTAGCTTAGATTCCAAGTGGACCCAGTAGTGTAGTTTCTTTACCTGTGATGCTCATTGGTAATATACTTGGTTGTGTTATTGGTCTAGCCTGTGGGTGTCTATGATGCAACTGTATGGTATGGCTTTGCTAGAAATAAAGCTGTTGCCTGGCAGACTGCTGAGCTACAGACTGGTGGCTATGTAGCAGGCTCTCCAGTGGGTGGGGCTGTCAGACTGGGTTTGTGTACTTGGGGGTACTGTGGGTTGGCCAGCTGGCTTACAGGGGCAGAGTGTGGCTGCCACCCGACTGGCTACTGAGTCATACACAAGTGTTCACAAGCATTTCAGTTTCCACTCTGTTCTCTGGGCCATGGGTACCATATCAGTTTAGAAGTCCGAGTTTTAATACTTCTGCTAGGTTTATATTTTCAGAAGCTGGGGTGGTGGTACTACAGTTGATCATGAGAGTGGTAAAATGATTGCAGATCCTCAAGAACAGGAACACAGAATCTACTGGTCTCTGTGGGGGATGCACTGTAGAGGTAGATTTAGACTCTTGATGACCCAAAGCCAGATACTTAGGTCATAGTGTGTGGAGGGTGTAAAAATGTGAGCTCTTACTGTAAGGCCCTAGGAACTCCAGACAACTCTTTAAATATCTCAGGTTCTGTGAGGCTGTGGAAGTCTGTCTATGGAGACAACAGGGATGATGAGGCCTCCTTGTGAGAAGACCAGCTTTGGTTTTGTGCCCTGCAGGGGTCCTACTGTTTTTACTCCTTCCAGAGGACCTGCCAGGCACTCCACTCTATGGGGAGAGTGAGTAAAAGGCAACTCCATTTGACTAACACCTTCCTTCTACAGGGAAGTTTATAGCATTAAAAGATAGCACTAGAAGAGAAGGGGCCAGACAATGGCTCTGCAGTTAAGGACACTACTGTCACCAAGCCTGATGACTTGAGTTTCATCCTAGGACACATACAGTAAAAGCAGAGGACGAAGCGCCACAGGCTGAACAGACTTCCACATGTGCACTGTGGCATGCACTGGCCTAACATACGTACAATGGGTAAATGCAATGAAACATTTAGGGTATAACAACGGTCTCCAAGCCAAGTATGGTAAACATACCTATAATCTCAGTACACTGGAGGCTGAGGCAGTAGGAGAAGCGTATAAATTGGAGGCCAGCCTGAACAATAAAGTGAGCTTCAAGTTACCCTGAGCTACATAGTAAGACCTTACCTCAGATATAGGGGAAGGAGCCATCCACAGTCTTCAAATCAGCAACTTAGCTTCCACCTCAGAAAACTAGAAATAGTCATTGGATAAAATCAAAACAACCAGGGGAGGGGAGAAGTCGGGGTTAGAGAGAAGGTAAAATAAAGAACAGCACAGGTGAGCAGATCAATAGGCCAATAAAATGGGTAAATGCTTCCTGGGCAAGTGTCAAAAAGAGAGAAGCTGCCAGCTGTGGTGGCACACACCTTTAATCCCAACACTCAGGAGTCAAAGGTCCTGGGTCTCTGTAAATTCAAGGCCAGCCTGGTCTACAGAGGGAATTCTAGGGCAGCCAGGGCTACACAGAGAAACCCTGCCTCAAAAATAAATAAATGAATGAATGAATGAATGAATAAATAAATAAATAAATAAATAAGAAAATGGAATATAAGAAGAGAGGAAAGGAGTAAGTTAAACACTAGCCAAAGCGGGTTCTCACCAGCACCACATACTGAGACAGTGAGACGCTGCAAGCCACAGAATCCAGCCTGTGGAGAGCAGCTTGGGTGAGGGCGACCTAAATGCTGCACTGACTGAACGGCCCCCTGAGCTTTGTTCTGCTTTCAGCAATGAGGGTGGGACTCAGGACCTGCTACAATCAAGGAAAACACTCACTGCTAACCCACATGCTACACGCTCTGCTCAAATTATTGCAAAAACAAAACACACACAGGAATCCAAGCCCACTGTGATCACCTGACACATCTTACTAAACTTAAGAAGGCATGGCACTAGTTCTGTACAATGTCTTCCAGAAAACCAAAACCAATAATAATAATAGTAACAGCAATTAATAATGGCAGATCTTAACTAAACTTATGAGGTGAGAGGTACTTCCCTGATACATAAATCAATATCCCTCATGAAGATAAGATATAAAAACCCTGAAGGGGAAAAAAAAAAAAGTCAGGTGTGGTGGAATATGCCTTCATTCTCAGCACTAAGGAGACAAAGGCAGGTGAATCTCTCTGAGTTCAAGACTAGCCTAGTCTACATAACATATTCCAGGACTGCCAAAGGTACCTCATTATTACCCTACCTCAAAACAAAACAACAACAAAATCCTGAAAAAAATAGTAAAGAATATATATGGTCATTACAAAACCATACACCCCGAGGGGCTGTGGTGGTGCACACCTTTAACCCCAGCACTCAGAGGCAGAAGCAGGCGGATCTCTGAGTTTGAGGCAGCCTGGTCTACAGAGTGAGCTCCAGGACAGCCAGGGCTATAACTGAGAAAGCTCATCTTGAAAAAAGACAAATCAAACCAAACAACAAAAGCGTATGCACTACCCACCTACAGTTCTCTTAGGGGTGAGAAGCTGATTCAATATTCAAAAGCAAATTTCTATAAACAGAAAACACTGAAGAAAACTGCCAAATCACACCAGCTTACAGAGATCATACTGGGAAAATTCAACACTCACTCATGATTATTAAGAAACTTTCAGGGTTGGCAAGACAAGTTCAGCAGGTAAAAATACTTTAAGCCTGGAGACCTAAGTTTGGTCCTAGAACACACACAAATAAAAATAAATTATCTTGAAAGTTACATAGAATTTGTTGACTTTATTTGTGTGTGCGTGTGCGTGTTTTCCCTTGAAGCTGGAGTTACAGGCAATCGTGAGCCCCCTGACTTGGTACTGGGAAGAAAACCCAGGTCCTCTGCAAGAGCAACAATAGCTCTTAATCATTAAGCCATATCTCCAGCCCAAGTTATAAAAAATTTTAAAAACCCAACTCTATGAAAATAAAAAGATAATCATCTGGGGAACATACTGGAAAATCATATATCTGGTAAATAATCCACATGATGACATATTATATAGTTCAATGATAGAATGCATCTAAGTTTGATCCTGCGGTTGAAAGGTAGAATTTGTATTTTTAAATTTGGCTGGCACACATAAATGGTAGTATGTATATGAAAGCACACACACACACAAAATAAATAATGAACTGTGCAGTAAGAAGAAAGCCAGTCTGGGACAAAAAAATGAAACCCTATCTCAAAAAACAAACTAATAAATTCAATGCTGGTGCTGCAGCTTGGGGGTGCAGAGCTTGCCTGCCATGCAAGACCCTACCAGAAGACCTTGCACAAAAGAAAAAAGGTGTTATCACTAGCTGACAGGGTGGCACACAACTGTAATTCTAACACTCTGGGGACTGATTCTGAGTTTTAGCCTAACCTGTGCTACATAGAGAGCCCTTGTGGAAAAAACAGTAAAAAAAAAGCAATAACAAAATGAATTTTAATTTTCCAAAGAAGACAATAACAAAACATATTTAAACAAAATTAAAAATAGTAAAAACACATAAACATTTTACCATAAAACACATGATTGGCAAATAAAAGTATGAAAACATAGTATTTTTGGTCATTAAGGAAGCACAAAGTAAGACTATAATAAAATGTCACTGTGTACTTAGCAGAATGGTTAAAATAGAAGAAACTGTCACCAATTCCTGGAAAATATGTGAAGCAGCATAAACTCTGTAATGGGATTACACAGTGGTACAAGCACTTTGAACTAAAGTTTGGTCATTTCTTTAAAAACAGTCCCAAACTGGAAAGAACCAAACACCCATCAGCAGCTGAACAAACAAACAGCTGTGTATCTACACAATGACACACGCACACTCTACTGTAAAAGGTAGGAAGTACTGACACACGCTTCAACGTGAATGAATCTCAAAATAATCAGAAAGAGTCTATTTATATAAAATTCTAGGAAATGCTAACTGACCTACTGGGAACCTAGGGAAGGGAAGTGTGGAGAAGGGGGAGGGGAATGCATACAAAGGGGCAGGAGGAAACTTTGAGGACAATGTACCCATTGTGCTTCAGACCTTGTAGCACATTATCCCATGTATTGAAAACTGTCAAGTTGTTACTTTAAATATGTGCAGTTTATTGTATATAAATGTTTCATTTTCCTAAAACAAATTAAAAATCCATTAAAAAGGGCTGAAGAGATAGCTCAGTAATTAAAAGCACTTGCTGCTTTTGCAGAAGACCTAGGTTTAGTTCCCAGCACCCACACAGTGGCTCACAACCACCTGTAATTCCAGCTGTAGGGCATTTCTTTCTTCTGATTTCCGGAGGTATCAGGTACACATGGTGTGTGTATTATATACATATATAAGCAGAACATTCACACACAAAAATAAAATAATAATAAATAATTTAAAAGTAAACCACAAGAATGTCTTTAATCCCAGTGCTCAGGAGGCAGAGGCAGGAGGATCTGAGTTCTGGGCCAGCCTGGTCTACAGAGTGAGGTCCAGAACAGTCAGGGCTACACAGAGAAACCTTGACTCAAAAAAACGCAAAAACGAAAGCAAAAAACAAACCAACCATAAAACACCAAGATGCGCAAGTGGTAAATAAGCAGAAAACGTTTCTTACCCATAGCCATCAGGGAGATGGAAATTAAGCAAAAATCAAGACCAGTAAGCATCTACTGAGATCTGAAGTAGGAAAAGAATGACAAGACAGAACCAAATGCTGCCAAGAATTGTGGCTCAGCTGAAACTCTGAGCACTTTGAGAAGTGGATCTCTTCAAAGTGAACTATGCACACCAAGTATTACCCAGCAGTTCAGTTTTCTAGGGTCTTGGGATGAAAAGTCAAGTGCAAACCGCAGCCTGTACGTGAACGCTCAGTTCCATTTATACCCTCCATACAGAAAATGGCCCAAATGACTCCCCGGACAAATGGGCTACAATGAGGTACAAGCTACTGACAAATGCAACAGTGTAAATTAATTTCCAGAAAATTATTGTAAATAAACGGATCATGAAGCACAACTCGGTTTATAGGGCATTCTGGAAAAGGCAAAAGAGAAGCTAAGGAGGAGATCCTGGTGGCTACCAGAGTCAGGGGAGAGAAGGGGCCTCACGGTCAGGAGGCTGTTGTGGGAATGACTTTTCTGCAGTCTGATGCTGCTGTAGCCATCGAAGGCTCACTGCAGCAAACACTGCTGCTACTAATGTAGTATCTTCTCATCTATGCTGACGTAAAGATGTGAGGGAGGCCAAGCATGGAGATACACACTTTAAATCCCAGTACTTGGGTGACTGAGGCAGAAGGATTACAAATTTCAGGCCAGTCTGGGGTACAGACCCTGGGGATGGGAGGAAGAGAGTGAAGTATAAGTAAAGAACTGGAGAGATCTCCCGAGCAGAGTCCCTGATGCGGCTGCTTCACTCCTACACCCTCTGCTCTGGCTATGCAGCGACTCCCATCCTCAAAGTCCAGGATGAAAGGAGCAACTGTAGCGGAGAAGCCTGAGGAACACTGCCTCTGCCCGTCAGCCAAGAGCAGCCAAGGTCAGCACTGGCAGTGAGGAGTCACATGGGTGACACGCACTAACGATTTTATGTGAAAGTGTAGGCACTTTATCTTTGTATTCTTCCTCCCTAAACCCATAGTCTCAGTGTGACCATGAGGCAAACAAGTGACAAACCAACCTGAGAAACATTCGCCAAGCACCAGATGCCGTGCCTCACAACTGTCAAGGTTAGCAACAATGAGGCACAGGAGACTGTCAGAGTCTGTAGGCTAAGGAGACAAGAGAGGAAATGCAATGAGAGGTCCTGGGACAGAAAGGGACATCAAGTTCAACTCAGAAGTCTGCATCCAGTCTGGATTTCAGTCCTCATTGGTACCCAACTTGAGATCTCAATGAGAGAGAGAGAGGGTCCCTCTCACCTGACCATTCTCTGGAAGGCTATATTCAAATAAAACATACTATGCAATACATGTGGGATCATTTTCTTGTACTTTGGTTAGTAGTATTTAATTCATCAGTACTACATGATGAAAACCCAATTCTTGTTTAGACATTTTTTTGGCTAAAAACAACACTGTTGTTGCTTTTAAGACAAGGTCTTTCTATGTAGTCCTGGCTGTCATAGAACTCATTCTGTAGACCAGGCTGGCCTCCAATTCACAGATCCTCCTGCATTTGCCTCCCAAATGCTGGATTAAAGATGTGTGCCATCACACCTGGCCGGTTGTTTTATTTTATGTATATGGGTGTTTTGTATGTGTAGCATATGTGTACAGTGCTATGGAGGCCAGAAGAGGGCATTAGAACCTGTGGAACCAGAGCCATGAAAGTGCTGAGAACTGAACCCAGGTCTTCAAGAGCAAGTGCTCTTAACCCCCAAGTCATCTTCTAGCCCCAGAAGGCACTTGCTTTGGACACTAAGCAACATGCCAGGAAAGAAAGGTTAGCTTTTCCCTTCAGCCCAGGGCACCTGTCACAGAGGGGAAAGACTCAGAATCCAGAATTCACCAATGGGGCAGGCCTGACAGAACACAGCCAAGACCAGTAGACACACAGGAGATGCACACAAAGGTGCAAGTGGACTTCCTCCCTGCTCCTGCTGGCCCAGCACCTTCCAGGATCTGTCTAGAACAAGATTTCCCTGAACAATTCTGGTCTGAGCAGAGGCATCTCTGATGGGAGAAATCAGTGGCATTAATGTCCAGAAGCTCAGAAATGGCTGCACTGTGGCTTTGGCCAGTGTCCTGGTCGCTGTAGCCAGTTCTACATGCTCTTGTCTATGGAGCTGACTGCAGCTGCCCCGCCAAACAACTGGCATGCTGCTCAGTGTTTCAACTTAAAACTCAAGTAACCGAATTGAGCATAGCCCTCTATATTTGTGAAGTACAAGGTGATCAGCACACCAGGGATTCCATACAGTCCACCAGAAACTAGCTTCCAGTTCCCTCTCAGTGACTGAAATGTAAAACCCACTGAGAAATATCACTTTTGTGGCCTTGGCTCTGAGCCCAAGACATGGGTGGAAGCTGCCTCCAGAACAACCTAGCAAGAGACCTCAAGGCCTCTGAGGGGTGGTCCTGCCATAAATAACACCAAAAACATTTCCATAGTGACAAGACCTGTCTCTGTGTGCTGCAGCAAAGTTGTGTTCCCTGTTCCACAAAGAACTTGACATACTACCAGGCAGGACTCATGTGCCATTTCTGGCATCTGGAGACTTGGTCTCTACCCACATCAGATGCTGCAGCTCAGCCCAGGAAAGACCCCAGGAGGCTGGACCTGCCCAATCACATCCCTGCCCATGCCCATGCAGCCCCTCCCTGCCCCAAGTGTGCAGGAAGCAGGTCTGCCGTGGTAACTCAAGCTGCACAAAGAAACCATTCCTGGAATGGGGCTCCGTTTGACGACACAGAGTCAAAGGCTGCTTCATTGCTGCTTTCCAAATCCCAAGCATTGTCAGGGCCTTTCCCCTTTGAAGCCTCGTTGAGTGATTGAAGCGTCTACTTTCTGAGGGGCAGATAGCACTGGGCCAGTAATCTGACTCTAAGCCACGGGATAAAGGTAGTTTGTTTCCTCTCAGCCTGTCTGTCAACACCTCCTCAGTAATTAGCCCTAATTATTACAAAGGGCTAGCCTCCCGTTTGGTTATTAAATCAGAAATGGTATCATGGCTGGGCATCTGTCAACGCCCCAACTGGCGACCTTCGATTCATTGAATCCTCTGTCAGTCTCCGCCTTGGGAAGTACCCAGGCAGGCAGGGAAGCAGCAGCTTCAAAGACACAGAACCCAGGAAGCATTCTGGGGCAGCAGGGAGGCAAGGAGGACGTCAGGAAGATAAGGAAAACAGCAAAGAAGGTGGATGCCTGCAGCCCAGTGCCAATGTGGAAACTGGCACCTTTCCCAAGGCCTGGAAGGCAACACTCCAATCACTGTCTCACCACGCTAACTCCAGGCTGACCACTATCAGTCTGTGAGTGTGCAGACAGTGGCTCCTTCCCCTGGAGGGCAAGATACCCCATGCCTGCACTGGAACACTCTCCATGAGAAAGACAGGCAGGATGCAGCCTTGGCAGACAGCTGGGCCAGAGGCCCAGAGAAGCCCTTAACATGTTCTCCATGCTGAGCTGACATCGGATTCCTGAAAGCCCTTAGCAGGGTACTCCTGCAGCCTGGGCCAGAGCCTTGACTTCTCTCAAGGAGAAATGGGTTGCTGCTGATCTACAACAGAGGCCTAGCATCTGGAAAGCATTGCTCTGTCTCTAAGATGGTGCTGCCCCAGCAGGATTCATGTACATTCCTGGAGGCAGTATCCAACCCCAGTCCTCCATACCCCCTGGCCAACAGTATCTTCTGGTCACTCATCCCATCAAGTCACATAAACCCCTCTCAATAGGTCCCAATGACTTAGGTGACAGAGACTAGCTACAGCCCCAGCTTCCTATTAGACCTGCCCTGATGGAGATACAGCCCATGTAATAGACTGGGGCAGTAAGCACATCATCACAGCCTTCCTACCAGCCCACCAGCAGTGCCACCATCAAGTCCCTGTCAGGTACACAGACAGCTGAGTCCTCATGGCTAATAACTGTCACAGTGGCAAGACCATGCTAGTAGAGTAATGTGAGTAGGTTTCACCCTTGCCACTTAAAAGTCTCTTGGTTGAGCATGTGAGGCTAAGTACTTGTCAGCCCTACCTATAAAGGCTACTAGTTACTGACTGAGCTAAAAGGTAATGCCAGGATGGAGCTCCTGAGCCGCAGGGCAGAAAGCGGTTCTCTAAGAACAGATACCTCAAGGGTATTCACTGCTTAGGAGTAGTCTGAGGAGCCTAAGAGGTGTCAGGAAGGAAACCTGCTCTGAGGCACTAACGGGTAAAGGTGGGAACCCAGCCAGCACCACTCACAGCCTTTTCTGTGTCTGAACACATGGGAACCTTGCTACTATACAGGAAGTATGATCATCCTTTGTGCCAGAACTAGCTGTAAGGCCTTGTAACAAAGTCCCCTTGGAGAAGGTGTCCTTAGCCATGGTGGTGGGGACACTGTCCATCAGCGCCATGTCTGGGCCCTTGCG
The DNA here is from genome assembly GCA_033318265.1 of Phyllotis vaccarum. NCBI lineage: Eukaryota > Metazoa > Chordata > Mammalia > Rodentia > Cricetidae > Phyllotis > Phyllotis vaccarum. Next base: position 183,600,059 of record JARWLC010000002.1, read on the forward strand.
CTGTACAGACAGACACCAGGGACAGAATGGGGGAAGGGAAGAAGTCAGATGTCTCTCTTTATCTGCCCGATAGCTCAGCCATCAGTGTAGCAGAAGAACCTGACAAATATACAAGCATTTATGGGTGTTAGTGTGCTGGGCTCACCCACCCACAGGGCCCTCCAGGCCTCAGTGCCTGTTACAGAGGACACGGAGGCTCAAGGAACACTAAGGTAACTCAGGGCTCCTGCCATCCTGAGTGCAGGTTCAAGCATGTTGCCCACAGACACAGTGATCCCAGATTGTGAGACACAGTACTAGAAGAGCTGAGTGAAAGGCACACCAGAGCCAACTACACACCTCTCCTGGGACCAAATGTGCTTTAAAAATTAGCCAACATGAGGAACAAGGTGCAGGTAGATGTTTCTCTACCATAAAATCAAGATTCCTTATAAAACCAGCTAAGGACAGCCCAGACCAGACGGCAGCCAAGGAGGAGTCAGTGGTTGAGGCCAAACCTAGTCTATGTTCCATGGAAAAGGGAAAAACAGGATCCTCTGTCAGTCAGGATACAACAGGCTGCATTCTGGCATGTGCGTGCACGCGCGCGCACGCGCACGTGCGCACCCACACCCCCATCCACCCCAGTGGCCTAACACATGAAAAATGTATTGCTTGCTCATATTACACAGTAATTATACTTGTCAGATTCTCTGTCTATCATAGGCCTTACAGAAGACCCTCCTTTATCCCAGTCACACTAACAAGGAAACTCTAGGCTTAATGTCAAAGGCAATACATGAGACTAAACAGGACAATGCCTTTGAACCCTTATGTAGGGAAAATTTTCTTAAATAATAAATGAACAAGCTCATGTACAGAAAAGCTAGGAACAGCCTACCTAGGGTGGAGACTAGTAATTCCACACCTCAGCACTCGCCCCAAGACCAAGGACCTGAGTGGCCCTGCATACAACACAGAGGGCTGCCCACAGTACTGCTGAAAACTACAAAATGAAAGCAAAACCTGTCATGGACATTGTTCTAGAGTGAAGTAACCTAAATTCTTCAGCTGAAGTCCTTGTCCACACTGTGTGACAAAACATGCTTATATCTGGATAGGGCACTAAAGAGGTAATGCAGGTAAGGTATCTTTAGGGTACACCTGATCCAGCAATGCTTGGTGTCCCGGTAGATTAGAACATGGAAACACATTCAGAGGGATGATTGGGCAAGGGCTACTCACAAACCAAGGAAGGACTTAGGAAAAACAGTTGTGCATGCAACCTGACCTGCAGTTCTCCACTCCAGAACCACAAGGAGATACATTTCTGCTTTGAACATGCACGCCACAGATTATAGACCCACCCTTTCTCCAAAATGGCCTCCAATGTGAATGGCTGCTTACTCAGTTCAATACTAATGAACTCATCTGTGCTGATTTGAATAGGAATGACCACAGACTTATATATTTTAATGCTTAGTCATCAAGGGGTAGCACTATTTGAAAAAGATTAAAAGTATTAAGAGACATGGCCTTGTTGGAGGAAGTGTGTCACTGGGGGTGGGTTTTGGGGCTTCAAGAGCTAATGCCAAACCCAGAGTCTCTCTACCTCAGAATGTAGCTCTCAATTACTTCTTTAGCTACTGCCTCAGCGCCTTATGTGCCACCATGCTCCTCACCATGATGAAAATGGACTAAGCCTCTGAAACTGTAAGCCCTCAGTTAAATGTTTTCTTTTTAAACAGTTGCCTTGGTCACAGTAATAGAACAGTAACTATCTTAAGATACTATCCCATGTGAGGAGGACCTTTGTAACTCAGGTACAGCTGTGACTTCCACAGTAGTATAGGTGGAGTGCACATACCACATATGACCCACAATTTGCCACAGCCTCACATGACTGTGCAGCAGTATGTGCAGATGGGGACCTGTTGGTGTTTCCGAGGTACAGCAGTAAGCAGAGCATATCCAGTCATTCCCAGACAGCAAATAAGGTGCCCAATCAGGTCACTGAGATTTTTAAGTTCTAGCTGATGCTGACAGAAGCTGTAAGATGACCAGCTTTACTTGCTCTGCCCTATTGCCGGATCTTTAACTCTTCTAGTTTCGCTGTTCATAATGCAATGATACCGTCACAAGGGCTTAGGCCTCAGCCAGGGCACAGTGGATATGCTCATTCAACCCTCCTGAGCACCTAGTGAGGACAAATTGCCTAATAACTAACAGGAGTCAGGTGAAGAATCAGGGTATGACTAAACTCTCATATCCCACACACAATTATATACAACTACCCACGGCATGAGCACGTGGGCAAGTGGTCAGACATATCCGTGCCTAGGACTGTGGTGAAACCTAGTTATTTTACATCCCCACCAACAGCAGGAAGGAACCCACCTCCATACCCTTGGCCATTCTGGACATGTAAGTTAAACTCAGAGAACCACTCCTTTCTAGAAACTTGCTCTAGTTTGCTCTCTTAAATGCTCTCCAAAGCACAGGTATAAAGGCCTAGTCCACACCGTGGCTCTGCTGGGAGGTAGTGGAACCTTAGGTGGGGTCTCATGGAAGTGCCCTTAAAGGGAACACTGGGTCCTCTGTCCCTGTTTATCACTTTTTTCTCATTCTGGACATGAAGTGAATGGTTTTGCTAAATGTTGCCATGATGATAAGCTGCTAAAAGTGGGCTAAAACCTCCAAAATTGTCACCCCAGAACTTTTCTTCATAAACTGATTATCTCAGCCTTTGTTACAACAGGAAGCTAACAAGCATTTTTATGGCCTTAAAAATTGTCACCTTTAACCCATCTTGAGTGTTTCCAGAAAGCCAGTTAGCAAAGTGCTTCTCCTGACACTGAAACATCACCAATAAAGTACTGTTTTCAACTTACATGACTCAAAATGTTTACCTCACTATTGCTTTTCTCTATTCCAAGATCCCAGAGCTTCAAAGCTTGCAACTTTACAAAGTATCCCCATGTCTCAGAGGACTTTCACCAGTATTTTCTGCTTTAAGGTTTTCCTTAGAGATAGGTTTTTGATAGGGCCCATGGCCAACTTTTTTGAGATAAGATGTTGGGATTATTTCCCAGGGAAGTGAGCAGCACACACTAATCAGAGGCTTGCCTGCCATCCTGTCTTGCTCCAGGGGTGTCCTCATCTAGGCCATATGTCCGAGTGCCAGCATGGACGAATGACCCCAGGCCCTGCACACAGGTCTACTCTCAGCCTTTCTCTCCCAAGGAACAGATCACCTCATGGAGGGTAGGTGCTAATGGTACTGTGGACAAGCTACTTTGTAATGGTGTGGAAGACCACAGTCCAACCTTCTGTTCTACCTACAGACACCTAGGAGCTGACAAGCTGGTCATGCAAGTAAAAGGCCCTCTCTCCTTTCCTTAGCAGCAAGAACCCAACCAACCTCACTGAGTGAACTCCTCTTCTAAATAAAAACAGACTAACTTACAGTTAGTTAGTCTGCTGAGTGCTCTCAAGCCTGCCAACCAGAGATGCCAAACAGTAGGCCTTCAGACAGAGGCAGTCAAGAGATGCCCCAGGTAGGTCAGAGTGAGCAGTAATGATGGCAATTTCTAGCAGGTGAAAAGGGAGATGCATTAGGGGCCATCAAGTAACTAGACCATCATCCCTGAAAGCCATTCCAGATTCCACCATCAGAGCCACAGGCAGGTCCAGTCCCAGACAACTAGAGAAATCATAGGAACAGCTGGGTAACCTGGAACAGACGCCTAGGGCTACTGCAAAATCATTTGTTAGCAGCATTTCCAGCTGATTTATATCTGTGCTTAGAAATAATTTACAAATAAAACATCTCCTTAGTAGCTGACTAAACTATCCAACAACCTGCTCTAAATCTCACCAGATGTTTGCTCATCATGGCCTCTCCCAAAGCAGCTGTATTTCTAGTCTATGGTTCTGTTAAGTGTCCAGAAAGGTTTCCTCTCTTGTCTAAGAACTCCTAAGTAGGCACACAACTGTGTACTGGGAAGCTGTTTCCATCTTCAGATCAACATGGCTCAAAGGCGTGTGCATGCTCAGCTCTCCCTAAAAACTCATTCTTGTGCAGAACTGGTCTTTCTTCATTCCAATCCCAGGCCTCACATTCCCATCTACTACCTGCTCTTCTCTTTACCTAGAGCTCTCAGAAGTCAGATCCCAAGGCCACCCAACACCTGGCACTCCCTCTCCCATCTAGTTCCACCTCCTCCTATGAGACCCTCTCACATTCATAGCCTCCATGGTGAACCACTGCTGCACACCTCTGACACTTGGCTGGGCTCTGCTGACAGACTGGGTATAGAACCACTGTTCACAAGACAAGGACTGTTAGCAGCCACCATTACTTAACAGTAAAGTCGTCTTGTTTATTGAGATCAGCAATGCTTTCAGAGACATGTATCTATGCCAAAACCTTGACACAGAAGCCCAATCTGCCAGGAGATGCAAGTCATTTCCATCACTGGGGCAGAATACTATGTGGTGTGTTGCAGAGGGGAGGGGCTCTTGTAAGCACAACCAGGTGTAGTGAGAACGTTGCCATGTAAAAAGGGGACTAAGAGTTGAGACTAGTAAGAGTCTTAACTCCTAACCTCCTGTATTCAAACCTACCAGCTGGCCAGGGCTTCCAATAAGCCCACAGGAAGTATGGTTCTCAGCCAAGATGTCATCTTATGCCTCAGAAGAATAAGTATGGCTGCTTCTGCAGTGCTCATAAGAAAAGAAATTCACCAGAGTGTGCAATGACACGAGTGTTTGTTGTTTTTTTAAGGCAACATATACATACAATTGGTTATTACTTAACCATAAACAACAAGACAAATCCAAATAACATGGAATCTAAGGCACTACTAAGTAAAATAAGCCCAGCTAGAGACAAATGCCACATGTATCTGTATGAGGAAGCTATCTGAGTTGAACTTACAGAAGCAGAAGGCAGATAATGGTAACAGGACAGAAGAGACCAGGAAGAGACAGGAAGATTAGATAACTCCATGGACAGTGTGCACTTAGAGCCGACAATAATGATTTCACATTTTATAAGAACCACAAGTGAAGTGCAAATACAATCCCATACAAAGAAATGGTTAACATTTAAGGAAGGAAAACAGCATTCACCAGATTGGATCATTATACATATACGTATCCCATACTCCATAGACATACCATTTAAAAAATAAGAATAAAAAAGATTTAGTCCTAGCACCCAGAAGGCAGAGACAGGGGGTTCACTGTGAGTTCAAGGCCAGCCTGATACACAACAAAGCGGAACACTGTCTCAAAAAACCAAACCAACCAGCCAGCCAAATGATTTAAAAAGCAGTGGCTTCCTTCAAGCAGCCTTGTTTCCACTGTAGCCCAGCATCAGAGGTCACAGAGAGCAGGGCAAGGGCCCAGAAACATCAACAGAGCTCTTTGTGGGGGCAGCATCTGGCAACAGTGCTACACCCTGACGGGGCTTGATCTAGAGAGCCTCTCCTGTAGGAACTGGCCAGGATCTTAGCTAGGAGCCCAGACAGGCCCGCATTCTGGAATGCCTTTCTGTCTAGCTATCCAGATGGGTCAGTGGAATCATCTGTAGAAGCACTGTGCTGTCTGAGTGCCATGGGATTCCCTGACGCTGCCTAGTACTTTATAACAAGGGGCAGTGCTGCACATCTAGACTGTTGAGGATGCAGGGATGAAGAGAAGGAACCTAAGAAAAAGTCGGCTCTTGTGGGATCACTGGGACATTGTCTAGCCACTGTTGGGTACCCAGAGATACTTCCTGGTTTCCTTAGGCTTTAGAACTCTTCTCTGTTTTCTGGAGTTCTCAGCTTAGAGATTCTAGCTTAGAGCTGATTCTAGCTTCTAAAAATAGGTGTTAACAGATTTTGATGGTATTGAGACAAGTTTGGGGTCTGTGTCCTTTGGATGGGAGGCAGCTGGCAGAACCAGACTGGGTCATGAGTTCTTAGGGTCCAGCTAGCGGCTGCTCAGGCCAAGAACTTCTGGATTCAGAGGTAGGCCTGAATCAAGCAGGAGCTGGAGGGAGCAGCTAAAGCTGGCCTCGGAGGAGTATCCATATTGAGTGCTAGGGCCACTGAGAACCTAACTATGCAATTCCTTACTGTGAGCAGCTGTGAGGTCACTGGTGGATGGCTTGATGTGGAAGGCAGACGACAGGAGACTATGGCATGGAACTCAACAAAACTGTTTGGGTCTTGAATAACTTCAAGATCCTGGCAAGGGCAGGTCACTATTGAGGTAGGGGGTCACCCAGCCCCAAGCTAGGCTAAGCCTGTCAGTCAACCAAGGCTCTCAAAGACACAGCTGAGATTATCCTGATAGTGTTCGAAGTGGAAGACATATAATCTCCCAGTTGGGCCAAAAAGCAGTCTAACAGCCGTAGAAAACCATCAAAGGTACCAAGTTGGAGCTGGAACCCAGTGGAAGTCCATCCTGAGTGGCCAGGGGTCTGGTATGCATCCAGCTGGAAGACCCCTTTCTGCAGGCTTACTGCCAGAAGAATCATTAGCTGTGCTATTCCGATCCATGGTGGTGTACACACACATGGGGTTCCCACAGCAGGGCCTCTCAATCCAGGAATCCACAAGGGGCCATGCTGTGAGGTATCATCCATCTGCTGCCAAGGGACTGCATTGGTGAAAGTGGCTGCCACCTGGATAGGATTACCAGGGCTCTTCCAATGGTACCTGCCATGAGGCATGCCAGGAGCAGAGAGAAGAAGGACCCACTCAGGGCCTGATGTAGACAGAAGAGGCAGGCACAACACAACAGGCCAAGAAGCGGCTGGACAGGGTAGGGCAGACTGCCATTCCAGGGAAATGCTGAGGACCAGGGGAGCTGAGCCGATAAGAGTCGAGGGACTGTCAGATGCAGGCCATCATCCAAGGAAATCTGTCCAAAAACAAGGTCAGAAGAGCAGGAACCAGGCCTAACCATCACCACTGAGCCAGTAGGAAGAGGCAGCAGGCAGAAAACCCCCAGAGACCTGATTAGCTGGTCTGAGTGGAAGGAGGGGCCCAGGGGCCCAGGGGCTAGCCTGAGAGGGTAAAGGAAACAGACAAATGCTGTCTGTGAATTTCAAGGTATAATGACAGATGCTGTCAATCCTAGAAGTGGCCAGATCAGAATGTCAGGGAATTTTAGGGCAATGATGGTAGCAATTGTCATTTATAGAACCATTTGTGCTGAATGCTGATGACCCACTATCCACACATCGGGTACTACTATTGTAATGCCAAGGAAGAGTGGCAAAGTGATTTATGTACAGCCACACACCAACTAGTAATGACAGCAGAGGGGCAGACCTGTCTGTAGAGGCAAGCATAACAACATCCTTGCACATCCACCACCAGGCACACCTGACAGAAATAAATTGCCTTGCTTAGTCTGTTTCCTCCTGCTCCCAGGATTCCAAAGACCTCCTGCAGGCAAGGCTACCCAATCCTGAGCACACCTCTGTCACCTTCATCCCAGTCAATAACCTGGCACCCTAACCCCCAAAAGTGAAATTCTGTAACTCCACTGTGGGGTCTCTACCCGGTACTACCAGTTACCACCAGTATTCCAGTATTACCCACCCTTATTCAAAGCTGTGGTCATAAGGCCACATAAAGAAGAAAGATAAGGAGCCCTCCTCTGCGGCTCTTATACTGCTCCGGTCTCTCTAGAGAGAGAACCCACCACTTGAGACCATCTCTCAACTCTCTGCTTCATCCCTGCACACACAGCCCAGTTCTCCACCAGCTCTCTCCTACGAGCTCCAAGTCCAGCCTATATCTTCACACCTGGTTTTCCATGTATTTATCCCCGACCCAGAGTCATTTTATCTAAAAAGGTACAGCAAGGATGATCTTCGTGCCAGGACCTCCCAAGTAGATTAAAACACTTGGCTGCCAGTACCACCAGCACCTACTTCTCCCACCCAAGCATTCTGAACCATCTCAGGTAGACCCCTGACTCACACCTGAAAGCCCAGCCCTTGACCTGGGATTCTCATCATAATCACAAGCCAGAACCAGTCTCTCAGTGAGCTCTTTAAAAGTAATGCCCGTGTCCGGCTACCATATCGCATGCCCACAAGGCAGTGTGCCACCCAGACCTCCCACCCCAACAGAGAACCTTAGATGTTATCCGCACTGACCTGGGTGCCTGAGTGCCTCTGGCAACCTAGGAGAGAGGAGCCCCCACCTCTGCAGGAATAGTCAATCCCTGCTTCAGCCTAGGTCTTCCAAGCCCTGAGTCACTCACTCCGTTTTTCAGCTTCAAGATCATCCCACACCGCCCTTGCCCATCAGTCTGTGGAACTTTCTCTCTTCTCTCCCTCAGCTCTCCCTGGCACTACGGAATTTCGCTCTTTTTCCTGATTGGATAGCAATCTACTAGATGACGGAGGGCCGCGCGTGGGAATCTTCTTCATCAAGCTGGGCAGTACCTCATACTGAGTTCTTTGCTCCAAGACCCAGAAGACCCGGGAACAAAACTTGCCCAAAGCCAAAATGTGAATAAAGGCTAGCACCGCCCACCTGTCCGCCAGCAACCGCCATGCAGGGTCAAAGAAGCCCACCTACCTGAAAATGCGCAAAGCGAAGCCGCCAGGGTCAGTGGATCTGCTGACCGACACCGGACAATGCGACGTGCTTCCGAGGCCCGGAGCCCACAGCCACCTGCAAAGTGAAGAGCGAGAAGAGCCAGCGTGAGAGCAAGGGAGCCAAAGCATGACTCCTCAGGACAGAGCCCACACCTCAGCCCGCCGCCCACGTCGCGCCGCCACACTGACCCAACCCCACTAACCCCGCGGCCGCGATCCGAGCCTGATGCAACCGCTTCTAGGATTTTGCAGAGCTCCTCATCAGCCACGCCCCCCTCCGGCTTGCGCACGGCCACTCCGGACGCGCCCACTCAGGCACCCCCTCCACGCCCCACTCTCGCTTTCCCGCGGGGGCTGCGCGCGCACGCTCGGCTCGCCGCGCCTGCGCCGTGAACCGTGAGGCCTTCTTGCAGAGGTCCCTACCGCGACGGCGCGACGCGGGGGTTGATGGGAGTGCGCGGTCGGTATCGCACCGAGAGTCGGCGTGCGCAGGCGCCTGCTGGTCCTGTGGCGGGCCGGTGCAGAGTAGCGGCTTCTCAGTTCCCAATGCTGGCTGTCATCTAGAGGACTACCGAGGGCCAGCGTAGGTCACGAGGGCTCCTGAGTAGCTGCTGAGCCTGCAGGCCTGGGGAGCGCATCTCCCCGAGTGGCGGGTCTGCACAGTACCTCACCGCGGTGTGCCCGTGATCGAAACCTAATGGCCCAGTGTCTGCCTATCCCGCCAGAGGCAGGGAAAGCTGGCAGCACATCCCTCTACTTGGGATCATAGCAGCTGCCGGCAAGCAAGGCCTGTGGCTTTCTTCGTCTCGCGTGTGTGTCTTTGTATGTCTGGACCCAGAGAGGGGACGATGGAGGCTGGCTGCCAATGCCTCTTGGACAGGGCAGTACCTAGCCCAGCAAGCTGCCCAGCACTGAGGTTTTTAGAAAAACCAGGAGATGAGCCAATGTGCTCCCATATGCATATGAGGATTTGTCCCTCTAGCTCCTCCGTGTCCTCTTGGTGTCATCCCACAACCCAGAGTTTAGATGGTCCTTGGACCAGACCCAGAGGCTTTGGTGTACAGTAATACTCCTGAAAGCAAGCACATGCACAACATACCAGCTCCCTATCTGCCCTGCTGTGGTAACTCCTTTCTTGAAATATTTTTTGAAATGTAACCTGCGTTTACACCCAAACTCACTCGCTTTGATCCTTGAAACGGAAATCAAAGATCACATTGTAACTTCCAGGGCTTGTGGAGTTTTCAGTAGCCTGGGCCAAAAATAATAAAAGTGGCACCCAACCAGGAAACACCTTCTTGAAGTGTGAATGAAACTTGGATTTTTTTTTTTTCAGTTGTATCTTTCCTAATTGACCTGATAGTTTAAACTTCCTACCTTAAGGGAAGGGTTGTTTCTGTGGATTCTGATCACCCTCAGGCCCCAAGCAGTTGAAACCAACTCAGGACTAAACAGTAGAGAGTGAGCTGCTGCAGGCTTGTGCAAAAGACCACCTAACCAAGCCCCTCCTACAATTTTCCAAATTGCCTTTTAGTTTTATTTTAGGGCATCACCTCAAATGTGCATGACAAAATTTATCATAGTAACCATTGTAAAGCATTCAATGTAGTAGTCACAAGCTGTGCAGCCATCACCACCATTGCCAGAGCCATTTCATTGAACTAAAAACTATCCACTAAACGCTGAGTCTTCATCTCCAAACCCTGAGAGCCCACCATTTTGAGTGAATTTGACTGTATCCCCCACATAACTGCTACTCACACAATGTTTGTCCATTGTGGATGTATTTCATTTAGTAATGCTTTCAAGGTTCATCTATGCCACAGCATGTGTCTGCATCGCCTTCCTTTAAGTGTTGACGGAGGGACTAGCAAGATGGCTTGGGTATTAAGAGCACTGACTGCTCTTGTACAGGACCTTGGCTTGTTTACCAGCACCCACATTGTGGCTCACAACCATCCGCAACTCCAGTTGTAGGGTATCTGATGACCTGCAGTGGGCACATACAAGGCTCACATATATACATTCAGGCAAAAGCACGCTTGCATATAAAAATAAAAACTTTTTTTTTAAAGAGCCAGCCTTTAATCCCAGAACTCAGAAGGCAGAGGCAGGTGAATCTCTGTGAGTTCCAAGCCAACCTAGTCTACATATTCAGACCCTATCTCAAAAACATCCAAAAATAAAAGTGACTGATGCCTCCTTTGAGTGATCACATTTTGTTTACCCTTCATTCCTTATGACACTGAATTGCTTACTCCTTTGGCCATTGTGGGTAATAATACTGTGGAATCACTGTGTACTAGTTAGGGTTTCTATTAGTGTGATGAAACACCATCACCAAAAACCAAGTTGAGGAGGAAGGGTTTATTTGGCTTACACTTTCACATTGCTGTACATCACTGAAGGAAGTCAGGACAGGAACTCAAACAGGGTAGGATCCTGGAGGCAGGAGCTGATGCAGAGACCATGGCGTGCTGCTTACTGGCTGGCTCAGCCGGCTTCCTTACAGAACCCAGGACCGGATGGCACCACCCACAACGGGCTGCCCCCCCCCCCCACGTTGATCACTGAATGAGAAAATGCCCTACACCCAGATATCATGGAGGCATTTCCTCAGTCGGTTCCCTCTTCTCAGATGAATCTATCTTGTGTCAATTGGACACACTGTAAAAGATCTGCTTGAGTCCCTGGTTTATATTTTTAAAAATGTATATGTTATCAGTGTTTTAAGTGCGTTTATGTCTGTATCATGTACCCTCAGAGTTACAGGTGATTGTGAGCTACCATGTGGGTGCTGGGAACTGAACCCAGGTTCTCTAGGAGAACAGCCAGTGCTCTAAACCTCTGAGGCATCTCTCCAGCCTCTGATCTCAGTTCTTCAGCTATATACCAAAAAAGAGTAGAACTGCTAAGGTTTACAGTATTTTTGTTCTGTTTTGTGATAAACTGCCAGTGTTCCAACAAGGGTTCCAATTCCTCTACAGCCTGCCAATAAGTAGTCCTGCCCTCAGCTTGGTAGGTGAACATCAGTTTTCCAGAACCATTTATTAAAGAGATTGTCTTTTCTCTGTCTTGGCACTTTTGCCAAGTCATTTGGTGCTTTGGTCCTTTGGCCTCTTGGCTGCTGCACCTGATTCCCCCTCTCCTGCTTTTCCCCTCCCCCTCTTCCTATATGAACCTTCTCAGTCTGGTCATGTTCACGATGGAATCTCCCAGATATCAATCCTTCTGACTATGCTCTCCCACATAACTACAATAAACTTTATCATCCAACATTAAAAAAAAAAAAAAGTCATTTGGTGGCGGCTAGAGAGATGGCGGCTCACAACTGGCTACAACTCTAGTTCCATAGGATTCAACACCTTCTTCTTACCTCCAAATGCAGAGCATGCATGTGTTATACATATATTCAGGCAAAATGGTTATACTCAAAATCTTTTTTAAAAGTCATTTGATAGTTCACACACAAGCTCACTCACATCACATGTGTACTATTAATCATAAATCTGTGTGTATGTTTCTCTTTTTTCTTCTTTTGAGACATTATTTTACTGTGTAACCTTGGCTCTCTGGAACTTCCTCTGTAGACCAGACTGGCCTTGAACTCAGAGATCTACCTACCTCTGCCTCCCAAGCACTAGGATCAGAGGTGTATACCACCACTTCCCAGCTGTGTTTCTTTATCTGTAGGGCTTTCTGTTATTTTCCATTGGCCTATATGTCTGATTTAATGCTAGTACCAAACTGTTTTAATTATTGTAGCTTTACAGTTAAATCTGAAATCAGGAAGTATGAGAGCTTCACGTTTGCTTTTTTTTGGGGGGGGGGTGCTTCTAAGACTCTTGAGTTTAAGGGTCTCTTTCTCTCTTCTCTTCTTATTCTTTCTTGCTGAGGATGTCTCAATCTGTAGCCTAAACTGGCAGGTGAGCTATCTCACCCACTCACCTAATATTTCCTGTCACAGCTGACTGTTGATTCAGAATCCACATAGAAGACTCATTGTCTTAATTAGGGTTTCAATTGCTATAAAGAGACACCATGACCACAGTAACTCTCATGAAGGAAAACATTTGGAGTGGCTTACAGATTCAGAGGTTCAGTCCATTGTCATCATGATGAGACATGGTGGTATGCAGACAGACATGGAGCTGAAGCTGAGAGGCCTCCTCCAGTTTGTTCGGCATACAACAGGAAGTGAACTGAGACACTGGATGTGGCTTGAGCATATATGAGACCTCAAAGCCCGCCTCCACAGTGACACACTTTCTCCAACAAGACCACAAAGAAAATGAGGGCCCACTTTCTTTCAAAGCACCACAATTACGATTCTGTGCATATCACACACATACATTGTCATTATTATTACTATTACCCACATCAGTGCTCAGGAGCTTCAGTGATTCAAGGAGAGTAGTAGCAGTAGCTACCTTTGTCCCTAACTTAAAGGGAAAACTGCTTTTTCAACACTAAGTGTGACATCAGCTGCTGTCACTCATCCCACACTTTTACTAGTTTGAGTTTTTGTTTCTTTAAACATTTGTTATTTAAATTTTACTTTATACTCAACATGTTTTGCCTTTGCATGTACATCTGTGGACCACATGGGTACCTGGTGCTCAGAGGCCAGAAGGGGACCTGGGATTCTCTGGAACTAGAGTACAGACCTCTGTGTGTCACCATGTGGGACCTCAGGAAGGGCAGTCAGTGCTCCTCACTGCTAAGCCATCTCTTCAGCCACAGAAATTTTTTTTCTGGGAGTGGTTTTCAAAAAAATGTATGATAAACTTAGCCAAATGCTCTTTCCTCTAATGAGGTAGTTATATTTTATTTACTATTTGATTAATGTACTAAATTATATAGATAAAATGTTTTAAAAAAATCTTGCATTCCTGGGATAAATCCCATTTGGTCACAATAAATTCCTTGTATATGTTGCTAACTTCAATGTGTTCATAGTTAAAAAAGAATTTAGCTTGTATATCTGAAACAGATAGGTATTGGTTTGTAACTTGCTTTGTTTGTAATGTTATTGTGTATATTTAAAATTTTTTATTCCAGTAATATCTTTTCTAGGGTCTAATGCCCTTCTCTGGCCTCAAGGGGCTTCTGTATTCATGTGGCATACACACACTCACACAGGTACACACATGAAAATGAATTAATTTAAAATTTGTTTTCGATTTACCTGTTTCGTGTGTTTTGCTTGCAAATGAACATGTTGATCCTGTGTGTGGCTGGTGTACTTGAGGGCCTTAGATCCAATTGCCTGTGCTGGAGTTCAGATGCTGTAAGCTACCACGTGGTAGATGAGAAGGGGACTGTGGTCCTCTGCAGGAGCAGCAAGTACTCTTACACTCAGCATCTCAGTTTCACTGAAAGAAGTGTGTCACTGGGTGTCTCTTCTCCCCCTGTCACCCCCCCCCAAAGAGGGTCTTACTATGTACTCCTGGCTGGCCTGAAACTCTTTGTAGACCAGGCAGGGATTAACTTTGTATATTTTTTAAAATATTAAAATACTTATATAGGCTCTGCCTATTTTTTTCCAAAAAGATTTCTTTTTATATATTTCTCTGTGTGTATGTAGGAGCCCGTGGGGGTTCTCTTAACCACTGAGCCATCTCTATTAACCCTTCTGGGTTTGGTGGTGGTGGTGTTACTGCTGTTTTTTTGTTTTTTTAGGGCTTTTTGTTTTTGGACAGGAAATCTCAACTTTTTAGCCAAGACCTTACAATCCTCTCTTCTCAGCCTCCAAGTGCTAGGATTATTGATATTGATATGAGCCATTAGACTGGGATGTGTCTGGCTTTCCTATTAGGATAATATCAGATCAAACTTCAAAAGTGTTTCTTTTCTTTCTCCTGTATTTTCTGTAAAATTACTGTGACTGACATTACATCTCTCTCTCTCTCTCTCTCTCTCTCTCTCTCTCTCTCTCTCTCTCAACAAAATTTGATTAAATTATCTGGGCTGGGAGTTTTCTTTATGTCTCTCTCTCTCTCTCTCTCTCTCTCTCTCTCTCTCTCTCTCTCTCTCTCTCTCTCTCTCTCTCCTCCCTCCCTCCCTCCCTCCCTCCCTCCCTCCCTCCCTCCCTCCCTCCCTCCCTTCCTCCCTCCTTCTCCTGTTTGCAGACACAGCTGTGTGTCTCATTGTATAGCCTGGGCTCAGGAACTCAATCCTTGTGCCTCACTCTGATTGTTAAAGGATTCCAGACCACCACATTCAGCTTCAAGAACTTAACTGTGGAGCTGGGCGTGGTAGTCCCTGATCCCAGCACTTGGGAGGCAGAGGAAGGCAGATGGATGTGAGTTCCAGGCCAGCTAAAGCTACAAAATGAGACTCTGTCTCAAAAAAAATTAGACAAATCAGTATATTAAAGAAATTTAATTGTGGGACTGAATCTGGTTCCTGGGACCTGATGATAGCACACAAATATCCCAACTTCAGTTCCAGAGGTCCAATACCCTCTTACATTATCTGAGGGCACCGGACACACATGATATACATACATAATATGTAGGCAAACAC
Source organism: Phyllotis vaccarum (assembly GCA_033318265.1). Taxonomy (NCBI): domain Eukaryota; kingdom Metazoa; phylum Chordata; class Mammalia; order Rodentia; family Cricetidae; genus Phyllotis; species Phyllotis vaccarum. The sequence goes on from JARWLC010000002.1 coordinate 183,615,177, forward strand.
TCATACCTGTAAAATAAAAGTAAACTTCACTGCTTTATAATGAAGTGTATTAGTATAAATGCTGTAAACTAATAAAAATAATTTAGGCTTAATACGTATAGGGCTCCTTATATTGTCTACTTCTGTAAGTTAAGGAACCTGTCCACTTCATCTAAATTGTCAAATTTGTTGAATTAAATTGTTCTTTTTAATACCTCTTTACTGTGAGTGTGCATGTGTCCATGTCACTGGGGATGAGCACATGTGCTGGCTGAGTGCTCTTCATTGCCCCCTGCTAGCCTCCTGGTGCTTATACCTCAAATTCTGGGATGGATGGGTGAGGTGCCTATTTAACAGAACAAAGCAGACCTGACCTCCTGGTCTCTCAGTATCCCTAGTCCTTATTTGCTTTCACACCCTGCCTTCTACCATGAACTCTCCAGGCCAAGGGCTGGGCCTTCCCCCAGAGTATCTTCCCTATTTAATCCAGATAGTTGGTTACCTGACCTTGGTACCTTTGGCCTTCTGGATGCTGCACCTAGTTCCCCACTCTCCCCTCTACCTTTCCTTACCACCTTTCTTCATATGGCTCAGGGGCATGTTCCTTCTGGACTCTCCCATTTGTTCCTGTGCTGAGGGATGTCTTTCTGTACACTGTGAATATGCATTGCTCTCATTGGTTGATAAATAAAGCTGTTTCGCCAATAGCTGAGCTTGGCAGAATAAAGTTAGCTGGTGCATTCAAACTAAAGGCAGAGATGAAGAAGGGTGCAAGCAAGATGTGAAAGAACCAGTGAGCCACGGGCCAGGTGGCAATCCAGTGATTAACAGAAATGGGTTAATTAGATGTAAGAGCTTGCTAGTAATGAGCCTGAGCCACCTGCCAAACATTTATAATTAATATAAGCCTCTGAGTGGTTATTCAGGAATTGGCAGGCAGGAGAGAACCATCCATTTACATTTCTTTCTCTGGCTCACTCTCCCTTTTATTTATAATAAACTTTCTCCACCACACCTAGGAGGAACTAGATCCTATCCTTCAGTTCTTTTCATTCAATGCTTTTTGTGATAATGTTTTCCCTTTCATAACTGAAGTTGAAAATATTAGGGTTCTATCTTAGCTCCTGAAGCCACTCCTGGTCAATGGCAATTGGCCCGGCGGATCCTGAGTTCTGACATCAAGCTCCATTTAAAAGGATTCCCCACCACGACACCCCTCCTCCTTCATTACCCTACCCTGCTAGAGGGCGTGCTCCTCAACACCCCCCCTCCATCTCTTCTCTCTCCATAACAATAAAGTCTTTCCACATAGACCCAGTCTAAGTGTTTCCCGCTGCACTGCAGCCTTCCGCTGAGCCCACATGGGTCATGAGGCCTCTCTCCACCCATGGCCATCTACACAGGGTAACCGTGGTACCATAAAACAACAGAAAATCCTTCAAATATTTGACACATTATTTTCTTCAGACTTTAAGATTTTAAAATTAATTTATTAATTCTGTGTGTGTGTGTGTGTGTGTGTGTGTGTGTGTGTGTGTGTGTGTGTGTGTGTTTGCACTACAGTGCATATATAGAAGTCAGAAGATAACTTACAGGATTTGTTCTCTTCCTTCCACCCAGGGATTGAACTCAGGTTCTCAGCCTTGGCAACAAGCACCTGGACTTGCTGTACCATCTCATCAGCAACACAGAATGTATATATATTTTGAGACAGTGTCTCATATAGCCCTGGCTGGCCCTCAACTTCTGTGTAGCTAAGAATGGGCTTCTGATACTACTGTCTCTACCTCAGGGAAGCTGAGGTTAACAGCTGTGTGCCATCATCCCAATATTACGGGGGTGCTGGGGGGGGGGTCAAACCCAGGGTTTTATGGATGCTAGGCAAGCATTCTACCAGCTGAGCCACATACACAGTCCTGCTTCCTGTACTATTGATGTCCACTTTTATTTTCCTGAATTTTTGTCATCTTCTGGAAGGGCTTAGGTACTAACAGCATGTGGACCCTTCTTCTCAACAGAGACATTTATTATGGCATATTCTCCTCCTATGTATCCCCTTCTATCTTATCCTGAGATGGGGTCTGGCTGTATTGCTGTCTTAGTCATTGTTCTAATGCTGTGAAGAGACACTGTGACCTCAGCAACTCTTAGAAAATAGTTCATTGGGGCTGGTTTACAGTTTGGTTTAGTCCGTTTTCATCATGGCAGGGAGCATGGCAGCATGCAGGCAGATATAGTGTTGGAGAAGGAGCTGGGAATTCTATATCCTCATCCACTGAGACGCTGGGCCTGACCTGAGCTTCTAAAACCTCGAAGCCCATCCCCAGTGACACACTTCCTTCAACAAGGCCACACCTCTCAAGCAGGGCTACATCTCCTAGTCTTTCTCAAGTAATGCCACTCCTCTGATGACTAAGCATTCAAATATATGAATATATTCTTATTCAGACCACCATCAGCCCAAACTGATCCCATACTATGGCTTCAGGAGGCCCCCCTTGAAGCCACATGCCACCAAATCTGCACTTGAACATATGCAAGTTTTCTTTAACAGCTGTTAAGCTGCAATCCAGAAACACCAATATGCTGGTTACAAGTCCCGTATCTTTCCCCTTTGATTTAGTCTGAAGAATTTTTGCTTCTGCTTATTCTCCTCCTCCTTTTAATTTCTGAGACAAATTCTTATGTAACCCAGGCTGTACTCAAATTTGCTATGTAGCCAAGGATGAGCTGGAACTCTTCATCCTCATGACTTCAACTCAAGAGACTGGGATTACAGTCATACATCTCCATGTCTGGCTACAATAGTTGTTGTAAAACTTAATTTTAGGGGCTGGAGAGATGGTTGATTAAGTGATCAGTGATTAAGGACCTGAATTCCCGGCAGCTATATTGGTTTTTCTTTTTTTTCTTTTCTTTTTTTTTTCCTGAACATAAGAAAAAGGTCTCAGGCTGGCTGGAGAGATGGCTCAGTGGTTAAAAGCACTGTCTGCTCTTCTAAAGAACCTGGCCTCAATTCCCAGCACCCACATAGCAGCTCACAACTGTCTGTAACTTCAGTTCCAGGGAACCTGACACTCATGTCAAAACACAAATAAATGTACATAAAATAAAAATAAGAAAGCAGGCCACTTTGGATAAGAGAGAAAATATGCCCTTTCAGATAAGAGAATGAACATTCTGTAGGAGACCTGAGCAGGTGCCTCACTTCCTCAGGTACCTGGGGAAACACCCAGGAGGGAGATTGCACCCAATACTACTCAGTCAGAGGAGGGAAAGGCCAACCAAGGCACACAAAGAAAAGACAAAAGCCAGCAGTGGTGGCTCAACACTCCAAGCAGAGGCAAGCAGATCTCTGTAAATCTGAGACTTGAATATAGAAAGCTCCAGATTGGTTAGGCTAATTGAGCCTTTTTCAAAAGCAAAAAAGAAAAACTAGACAGGCCAGCTGTGTGCTGAGAAGAATGTCCATGTTATAGGACCATTTCAATCCATTTGACCCCCCCCCCCCCCCCCCCCCCCCGTGACATCAGGCATTTGGTCTTCCCCAGCCTTCGGCCAGGTGGGTGGGACAGAGTGAGAGCCTGTCTGAGCTGGTGATGGTAAGATTCACACTGTGTCTGGGTCTCCTAATATAGTTGCTCGCCCTGGCATGCCTGGGCACTAGGGAGCTGACAGGTACAGCAGCTTCTGAGAGAATGAAGGCGCAGGATAGGAGACTTGGCCTTGCAAAGAATGGGCTGACAGGAACAACAAACTCCATTTACACACAGCTTCCCTCCCAGAGACTTTGAAAATTAAATACTCCCCAAGCTATGGAAACTCAGCCACTGGCTGAGTGCTAGAACTTTATTATTATAATGGGTCGGCCCAATTCCAGCCACCACAGGCAGAACAATGAGCCATTGAAGCCTCCCATCTACCCTCTCCTTCAGGTTGGGACCTGGTACCAGGCCTCTGAGGGGAGGGCAGTAGGGCAGACATGTCTAAGTTCTGGCTTTGCCATCTCACCTCACAGAGACTCCTGAGGGGTCGGAATTGCTTCTCTCACTCATCAAGTAAGGTCCCCATAAAAACTAGTTGCAGAAAAACCATATGCAGACACAGCTTTTACACTAACAGTCCACTGCACAGCTTGATACTGAGTTAGGAACTAATTGTCCAAGGAAAGTTATATGAAGATGCCAGAGACACATCATGCCTGGCCAGATGTGCAGAACCAAAGAGACAGCGGGGTGCCCCTGTCCCATGCCAGGGTGTCAGCCCATACTCAGTGCAAAACTCTGGGGTCAGTGGCCACAACTGGGGCAGGGAGCTGTACCCATCCCATCTGGCTGTTATCCCCCAGTTGCTATGTAACAAGGTCACACTATACTTTGTTTATGGTCCCACTTTATTCCCAAGCATTTGGTGTTATTTGATCATCAGTTTTAAGCCCCAAATATCCAATTTTATTGTGTGAGAAAAAAAATTTTAATTTTATGGAACTCCAAGGCCCAATTGCTGCCTCATGAAATCCTAGAGGGATTGGGCTGGGTCTCCTTGCCCATCCCTGTTGACTTTGCTCCTGGCTTTGAGTTTCCTCCCTGAGATGAGGCCTTGTCCTGCCCAGTCGGTCAGCAGAGTCTGGTGTCTTCAGCAACTCCTTGTGTCTATTTGGATTAGATTTCCAACCTGAATGCCCAGCACTCTGCTCTATCCATGGCAAAGGCCAGCTCTGAACACAGAAGGCCTGTGAAAGGAGTCCTCTTTCTGCCTACTGGGAAGGCCTCATGTGCTCCTCAGATGGCATGGGGACCACTCCTGGAACCCCAGCTTGGGTTTCAGGATTAGGGTAACCTGAGTATCATAAACCACAGCAGGGCTGAGATTAGGCAGGCTCAGGTCTAAGTTGCTTTGCTAGGCCCCTGGGAGATTTGAAGGTCTCCTCATTGCTCTTGTAGCCACAGGTGCTTGGCTGTGGACCAGAACATGCAGGGCTCCCCAAACCCTCTAGTGGCAGGACCAGAAACTTGAGAGCTCTTGGAGAGTTTAAGGGAGTTGGTTTAAGGAGCACAGTGAGAGGAAGGAGCAGAAGCCAGGTCCCCAGAGCAGGGATGTTCAGGGTGGTTCTGCAGGAAAGTAAAGACCAGTAACTGTCTGTGGGTGAGCAGCTATGACCCTGGCTGGCTCACCATCAAGGTCACAAGGTCACTATCAAATGGGCCTTCTGTTTCTCCTCCTCCCAGGACAACTCCCCATCCAGAGTAGGTGGCATCAGTCTTGGGCCTTTGGTGGACCTGGGCCATAGCAGGTGGACAATGGCAGGCATAAGTGTGACATGATGCTGCATGGGCAGGTGCAAGGGCCACCGTCAGCTCCTGAGTACAGTCAAATGTGTCTGCAGTTACCTCACTAAATCCTGTGTGTGCCTGTCACTGTCTTCAGCCACTGGCAAAGCTTCACCCTGCCACTATGGATTCTGGAAATAGGAGCCATGACCTCAGTCATGTGTTCTGGGCTCTGGAATGGGCTTCAGATAAGGCCCAATGAGTAGCCAGATAAATGCCTGATGTCTCGTGGCTCAAGCTCTCTATCCATCAGCCTGTGTCTCAATACTAGAGACCTCTTGGCACCCTGTGTTGAAGAATCTTCTGTCTAGTTATTTCCCATCTTGAATATCTTGGGTCAGAGTTGGGAAAGCCCTCAGCAGCCTTTCTGGGAAATTCCTTTTTTCTCTACCCTGAGAGGGTTGCTGAGAATCCTATAGTATGGCTATAGCAGGATAGAGATTCTGCATAATTCTGGGAGTTTCCTGTTCTCACCTGGAAGAAGCCAAATCAGCAAGGGCTTAGGCCTGAATAAAGATGGCCTCTACAGGCTCATAAGTTTCAATGCTCAATTATCAGGGAATGGCGTGATTTGGGAGGGATTAGAAGGTGTGGCCTTGTTGAAGGAAGTATGTCACTGGGGGTGGGCTTTGAGGTTTTAGGGGCCCAAGCCAGGCCCAGTCTTTGTCTCTCTTTCTGCTGCCCGTGGATCTGGATGTCGAACTTTCAGTTCATTCTCCAGTTCCATGTCTGCTTGCATGCCACCATGCTAACCTGCCATGCTCTTTGACATGAAAAAAATGGACTAAACCCCTAAAACTGTAAGCGTGCATCAACTAAATGTTTTCTTTTCTAAGAGTTGCCATGCTCATGGTGTGTCTTCAGAGCACTAGAACACTGACCAAGACCAGAGCTGCTTGAGTTCCACAGATGCCTAGGAAACAGTCTGGAAGCCCTTGTTCTAGCCTCTTATCCTGTCAGTGTTGGGCTAAAGCTCCTGCACACAGTAGTAAGTTCACAGCCTGCAAGTTTGGGCCAGCAAAGTACACCTCCTGTGCTGGGCTTGGCTCCCAGGAGCTAGGCCTAGTCATTTGGATGGAGAATTGATTCAGAGATGCTTTTAAGGGGAGTTAGATCTGTGTGGTCCACTCCTGAGCATCCAGTGCCTGCTTGCTGGCTCAAGCTATGGAAATGCCTGCCTATGTCTGTGTGTAAGCTGTATACATCATTCCCCCAAGTATCCAGGTAGAACTGAGGATGGACTAACCAGGGAGGCAGGATAGACAGAGGTCAGTCCAGGCCATTCCAGTGCATTTGGTCAGGCACTGTAAGGAGGGGTCCTTGTCTGGAGTATGTCACCCAAGGTTACTAGGTGCAGGGAGGGAAGTAGCAACCAGAAGGGCAGGTAAGGCAGGGATCAGGGGAGAAGGAACATAGTCCAGTGCATACACAATCATGTGTCCGATGCGGTAGAGTCTCTTGATCAGGAGGACTGGACACCTTAAGCCTGAATAGTGACATGGGCTATCAGTCCTGTGCCTATCCGACAGACATGCTGGGTAGCTGTCTCAGGGTGTTCTTAGGTCCTGGTTACCATAGTTCCAGGCAGCATACAGTATGTGAGTGTTAGGTGGAGGGTTAGGCTTGCCTGGTTCTGCACCACACTGGGGTCAGAGCCCCAGACACTGCTGGTACCTCCTGGGTTCTGTTTAGACACCACTGCTGGGGTGGCTACAGTGGAATTGAGTCATATGCCAAGGTAGCAAAGAACAAAAGAGTGGATCTCAGGCACAAGCCCCTGTCTGAAGGTTCAGACAGACACTGCTGTTTCTCGCAGGCAAGTCTACTTGCTGGCAAGGATGCCAGCAGGACATGGATACAATCTCCACTGCCAGCAGAGCACAGTAGGGACACACGGCCCTGCTGCCAGTTGAACAGACATAGGGCCCCCAGAGGGCTTTGTGCTATATTGAAGGGGTGTGTGCTGAAGTCTCAGACAATGTGCTATTCTAAGAATTGATGGCTCCTTTTATCTCCTCCATTGTTCACCTCAGAACCCTTCGGAGCCTTGGGCTCTGCCCTCCACTCCATCACCCTTCTCTGTGTGCTGCTGCACAAGGATCTCAGGACAGCATGAAGTGGCGGTGGTGAAAGAAGGTAAGGTGCTAGGAGGTGGGTACTCCATTCTACTTTCCAGGATAGTCAGGCAGGGAAGGAGCTCCTACAAACTCCTTTCCTTCCCATGTCCTTGCGCAATCCAAAGCCACAAGAAGAGGTGTGTAGAGCATTGCCGGGGGTAATTGTAGGTTACATAGAACAATCTGAGGAATTAAAAACATATTTTCATTGCATCATAAAAACATGCAAAGGCAGAGAAGAGACAGCCCAGGGGAGCACCTGGCCCTGGGTTGGGGAGCACTTGGCCCCAGGACATTCTATCCCTTGTTGCATTTTTTGGTCCAGAGAGGGGACTGTCACTGCAGTGATCCTGTAGCTAGAAAGGGCCAACATTCAAGACAGATGCCACTGCTGATGCAGCTCATCCGTGGGTTCTGCTCCTTGGCATTGACCCTGCCTTCAGCACAGGGGACAACAGCCTTTCGTGAGCAGTGCAAGATAGTTACTGGTCTGTACACACTGACCTATTGGGGACTTCCTGGCTCTGTCCTGGCTCCACAGATAACTGAGTGAGTGCTCTGGGGTCAGGTCTTACAAGCATTAGGATGCCTTTGTGGTCTCCTAAATCTGTCCCCAGGCCCCATAGCAAGGCTAATGTGTGGGGTTGCACTGGTCAGCCCCAAAGGTAGCTTGATTAGTGACTCATCCCTATGGCCATCTTTTCTCTGCAACACTTACTGCTTGTGAGATGGCCAGGCTCCTGCTCACCATTTTTCAGGAATGCAGAGAGAGCTAGGACCTAAAGCCACATATAACATGAATTTGGCCATGTCTGGACCCTTCTAGAGTCTGGCACAGTCTGAGACAAAGATTCCAGGGGCAAGTGCCCTGATGCAAATTCTGCTCTAAGAAAGTGTAAAAGTGGGTGCTATTTTGGGGGTCAGCTGGTGCAGCTTCACACACTGGCCTAATTATGGGGTCCAGGGACAGGTTCAGGAGACCACCAAGGCAGCTCACTGCTCTGGTGAGACATGGGCCCAGAGCCCCACTCAGTCCTGTGGAGACAGATCAGGACTAGGAGGACCCTAATGGGGCAGTATGCACAGACCAGTAACTATCCTAAAGAGGCTTTGAGACATGAATGTATGGATAGCACTGGCTGACTAGGTAGGCAGGAAGCTACAGGCCAGTGTGTGCAAAGGGCCAGTCACAGGTTGTCTCTATTCAATCATCACCCAGCACCAAGGCCACTTCCAGGTACTTGCCTCCTTGGCAGGGACTGCCCCCAGAGCTGTGGTCCCGTGGGAAGCAGCTGGCCAGGCCCCAGAGGCTCCCCACCCCACTGGCCTGAGGCAGCAGGTGTTAGTTGACCTCTCTGAGGCAGAGAGAACCTCAAACTAGAGGAGCACCCTCCCCCCAACCACGCCCCAGGATCCTGGCAGGCTGGGGCGTGCCACCAGCAGTGCATTAAATAGGACATGGCTGATCTGGCCCTGCACTTGTCAGGAGGGCGGGCCCAGCCCAGCACTTGGCGTCTTAATTGGGCGCCTGAGAGCACCCAGCACACTTCCCCTTTGAGCCAGGCTCTGGTAGGTCCATTAAGGTGCAAACACATTCCTTTGTTGGTTGACAAGCAGGGTCCCATCCAAGGCTCCCGGGCCAGGCTAAGTGATGTTTTCTTAAGGAAGACACAAGATTAGCCTCTGCTAAAGCCTCAGCATAATGCAGGGCTCTGCCCCTCCCTGACAGGGCTGCCTTTCCCTGCAGTGATTGACAGGCACTCCCTGGCCCATCAAGCTTCAATGTGGAGGATTAGCCAAAACCAGTACATAAATAAGCTGACTTACAGGGGCCACAGTGGAAAGTAAAAAGGTGAGCAACGTTTAGTTCAGAGACAGAAAACCTCAAACAACCCTGGAAAACCCTTTCAGTGGCGCTAGGCTGCCCTTGCCGCAAGATGTACACAGGGACCTCAGAGGTGACCCTGGCAAAAGGTCCAGGAGAGGTTTCTAGAAAAATGTCTTCAGTCCTGAGCCAGTAGCTGAAGGGATGGCTGAGGATGGTGGAGCGTGCTATGTCCTAACAGGAACCAAAGGGTCAGTCAGGGTTGTTCCTCCTAATGACTCTGGGAACTCTAGACTAAGACACCGTGGCTCTGTGTATTATGGCTCTGGTGGCAGTAGATCCTGATTGGAAGATACTACCATGTGAAATCGAGCAATTCTGGGAACACCACAAGCACAAATGCTTTTAGGAAAACACTCTCTTTATTGGTGCTCCAGAAATGCCAGGGATCTCAAACCTGGACAGCCCACATGAGGGTTTCTGCGCAGGCCATCATCATCTGACGCGGGAGCATGAGAAGGCTGGCCCGAGGATGTAGGTATGGAATAACTACTCCCCGGAGTCATCCCTGCAGGACACACAGCCATTTAAGCAGACACACGGTGTTTCATCCACATCTTCTGGGATCTCTGAGAAGGCAGTAAAGCTTTCCAACCCTGCCAATAACAGGTGGGGTCAGCACAGGCCAACCCTAACATTGGCCTAGCCATGTCACCCTAAAACGACAGGAGATCCTTGAGAGATGGGTTGGAAATAAGCCCTTAAAGAGAGTCCTCACCCCCACATAGATTTGTAAAACAGAGAGAACACTGCAGTTGCTACAAAATATTTTGATCAAAACATACACTGGGCTCTTAACAACAACAACAACAAAACCCTAGAAGGTATAATATTTTCACAAGAGCTTCCTCAGAGGGGCTTCTTTGTCAACCACAGCCCTGGCACTGAGAAGCTGCGGTGGAGCTGGTGCCAAGATGCCCAGACAAGGCCCCTGGCCGGACTCATCACTCACTAGATTTCTGAGCTCCTGCTGGGACTCTCAAGAGGGCATCTTGAGGAAGAACTCTCTATAGCCTCCTTCTCAGTTTCAGTGAGAACAGTTAAAGGCCCAGACCAAGAAGGGGTGACAACCAAGGCAGACTCCCAGGATGGGCTGTAGCATGCAGACTCAAGAACTGGGGACTCTGGAGAGTGCCATCAGACTGAGAGGTGACATGGCAGGAGTAGGAGTCCTTTGCCAATTTCTTCTTCCTCAAAAGAGGACTACAATGACTCATAAGGCCCTGCGATTTCTGGCTGCCCACTCAGCCAGCCTGGCTCTACAAATCTATAGCAGAGGCAATGTGTGGCAGTCAGTCAGCTGTGTACAAGGCAGTGTCTCCACCTTCTGGGCAAGAAGGAAATGAGCTCACTACAGGGACCAACGGGTACACAGGGAGCAGCACTGGACACTGGCCAAGAGATGCTGTGAGAGCCCAGCCTGTGGAGAAACCCTGCATGTGAAGGACAGCCTATGGGGAACCTATGCATGTGAAAGACAGCCTGTGGGGAACCTATGCATGTGAAAGACAGCCTGTGGGGAACCTATGCATGTGAAAGACAGCCTGTGGGGAACCTATGCATGTGAAGGACAGCCTGTGGGGGAACCTATGCATGTAAAGGACAGCCTGTGGGGAACCTATGCCATGTGAAGGACAGCCTGTGGGGAACCTATGCATGTGAAGGACAGCCTGTGGGGAACCTATGCATGTGAAGGACAGTCTGTGGGGAACCCATGCAAGTACCTGGCATCACGCCCTATCATGGTGGCTCCCATGACTCTAGTCACCAATGCTCCTCAAGCCCGCTTACCTGGACCCAGGTGTCTGGGGAGCCTTGTACTCAGCATATGGCATAGTGTGTGCCCTCCGCTTGGCAGGGATGGTAACTTAACCTCAGCATCCAGTCACAGTGGGCTCCAAGCCCGAGCGCTTGGAGATGTGCAGCTTCACCACCTCCTCGGAGCAGGTGGGATGGATCCCTACTGTCTGCATCACCTGTGCATATGATGCCCCACATCTGCACACACCGAGAGTGAAAAGGTGAGTGGTGAGTATGGGAAGGTCTGTCCACACCACTCTGACTTTGGGGAAAGCCTTAGAAGGCATAAGATTTCCTTAATGAGTCAGCCCTAAGACTATCCATCCATGCCTATTCCAAACTGCCCACTGCCTCCCCACAAACACCCACTACCCACACTGCCAAGTTGCTACACACCTCAGGCTCTCCTATCCAACCTTTCCATGGCTTGCTCTGTCCTGTCTCTGTCCTAATTTCTCTTCCTTGAAGCCTGTCTTATCACAAGGTATGGCAGGAATCACCCACCCCAGACACTTTTCACTGAAGCCTACACCTACCCACCCAGCTCTTCTGCTCAGAAATCTACCCATGGACACATGGCATCCAAACACAAGGCAGGGGACTGGTGTTCTGTGGGTGGCATTTTTCCTATCGAGTAAGCGCACGAGGGGGGTGATCAGCCTAGCCACTAGTCCTATGAAAACAGCCCCCTCTGTCAGCCTATCTCTTGGCCTCCACCCAGGTGCCCCATACTAGCTGACAAAGGTAAGGTTCCAGGGCTTGTGTGCTCAGTGTGGCTGTGTGGCTGAGTCCTGGGCTAAACCCTCATGAGTTTTGTTTTGTGTGTATCCATGTGTGTATGCATGTAGCCACATGTATTCATGGTATTGGAGATACAGAAGACACAGAAGTGAGAAGGCATAGGGGGAACGGTGGACACAAGGAGAGTGTGTGAACATCTGGGTCCCCAGTGGGCTGGGAGAACATGGGCCTTGAGACTAAGAGGTCACAGGGAGAGCAGGAAGAGGATTCCAACAAAGGAATAGAACCACCATGTTGAAGGGTTGTGTGGGTGAGGCTGATCCCTAGATGGGGCCAAACATCATATGACAACAAGCCCCAGACCTACCTGGCCTACAAATGTGTTAGGGCAATGGCTGGTGATAAGGTTCTCAGGTGAGCCCATGTCTTTGGAATGTGTATCTGTGGTCTTTAGGAAATCTGCTACAGAGTTTGAAGTAAACATGGGAGTTTACTCCAAAGTAGGATCCATGAGCAGCCTCTCCTGAGCAACCTGCTAGGACCAAGTGGGCAGTGTCTCCCATGGGTGCTGGTATGGATGATGGTAAGCAGGGCATCTGCATCAGTTTGGCCTGGGAGGGCCCTGGGATCAATCAGATAGGACTGTCCATAGTACACTTAATGCAGATTCACTGCCCAGACAGTTCAGTTTGGGAATTATTTCCAAAAGTCTTTAGTGGCAGCCTCTTTTTATAATATTGATTTCCTTAATATGCAAAGAGCTCTTGTAGCTTAATAATCAGTACAAACAACTAGACAGAAAAGCCACAGGATATAAATAGACAACTTGGCCTGGCAGTGGTGGCACACACCTTTAATCCCAGCACTCGGGAGGCAGAGGCAGGCAGATCAGCCTACAGAGTTAGTTATAGGACAGCCAGGGCTACGCAGAGAAAGCTGCTGGTGGCTGGGGGAGTGGGAGCTCAACCCCATTCCTTTTGGCAGTTCCCCTGGGCTGCAGCCATCCCCGTGTCGACCAGACTGAAGGGTGCCTGCTGTAGATATATGCAAACCCCCACCCCCGAAATGTGGACCCAGCAGCTTTCACTGCTGCAAAAATAACTAACAGGAGCTGTGCTGTCAGAACAGAATGGCCAGGATTCATGTAACTTACTTGATCCCCAGAGCAAATCCTTGCGTGACTTCTCCAGCACTGGGGCCAAGGAAGTGCAGGCCAAGCACAAGCTGTGGAGGCTCCCTCAAGCACACCATCTGAAAGCCACAGTGATTCTGAATGCCACTTAGCCCACAGGGGACCCACCCAGCTATAGGGAGCTGCAATGCCCTATCTCCACAGCCCTCAGAGGTTTTCATTTATAGCAGCTAGTATTGACGGTCAATCTGACAAACTCCATGAGGAAGTTTCTACGCTGGGTTGATTGTGGGCAGCATCACAATTCCACAGGCTGGGTTACAGACTGCATAAAAAAAAGATTCCAAGCAGAGCATCAGCACCTATCTCTCTGCTTATTGACTGCAGACACATTGTGACTGGCTGCTTCCAACTCTTGCCACCAACCCTTTCCTTATACTGTGAGACAAAATAAACCCTTCTTTATGCTGCTTTTGCAGATACTTTGTCACATGGGGAAAGTGGCTAATACTCGCTGCTCTGCCCCCTGGACATCAGAATATTCCCAATGGTCACTAGCTTTTTCCCTTAGTCCCAGTGCACCTGATCCCAGTCCCTAAGCTCACTCACCTTTATGTAGCACTGTGATGCATCCCGATCCATCACCGTGAACTCCAGTGGCTTATAATATGCATGGTAAACCTGGGTGACAGGACACCAGCACCTGAATCACTGGTCATGACCAAGACAGCAACAACAGAGTACTGGGAAGTCAGGATTCTCAGGGACCCAGACACTTGTGTGGAAACACCTCAGCTGGTTGTAGAGAGTGTGTCCTTCTATGTCCCACAGCCATGTAGTCTGCAGATAGAGCCTCTCCTACCCAGGTCTAAGGTTACCCACTGAAGCACAACAGTGGAGCAGGCACCAGGTTGCTGAGGTGCTTCACCATGATTCAACATGGAGACCATGGTTTGAGCCATGGTACTGCGGCATCCCCAAAAGGTAGATCTAGGCCTCCTCAAGTCCATTGCAAACTGAACAGGGAGACTTCAGGCAAGCTGGTGTAGGAGTGCCCATCCTACCCATGCGAGCAGGAACAGCTCTCAGATGGCTGCCTGGCCTCCCTGAGACATCCTGGTGCTGACTTGGCCTAAGTGTCAGCCAAGAAGAGAGGTTTGTAGAGGGTTGTGGAGGGGCAGGGCAGGCCCCAACCTCATCAGAGCTGTGGAACAAGGGCTTTCAGCACCCATGAAGGGCTTGACAGTGTGTTCAGGGCTGTAGCTGTATAAAAAATGAGCAGGGCCCCACATGTGCTACACAGCCATTACTAATTAATAGGGCTTCAGAGAATATTGTTCTAAGCAAGACAGAACTGAAAAAAAACAAACAAGAATGTTTGGCTATTCAACATCATGAAACATAAAGCATTATAAAATGCTATGAACATATGTCTCAGTGTACTTATGATGAATCTAACAAAAATAGCAAATAAAGCGCTGGAGGGCAGGCCTGTCAGGCCTGTCCTCATGATGGAGGGGCCCAAGTACATGGAGCAGGCAGACTCCACAGCTTAGTGACCCAGGCGTCTCAGCCTGCAAGCTGCTGCTACAAGCAGACCTACACCAGAGCCCTCCAGCTTCCTCTATCTGGCAGTTTTCAAAACTCCCAGCTACCTCCACCTACTCTGAAAGCACCCCAGGAGCCACAGCCAGCCTGCCACTGAAGGCTCCCAGAAATCCTCTGGCTCCTTTGCTTAGAATGAAGGTTCCAGTCAGGGCTATTAGGAGAACTTGGGAAGAGAACAGAATTTGGGCTGGAGTGTGAGTATCTTGCCCATTGGAAACCTCAGAAGAGTCCCAGAAAGGTGGAGGTACAGGTGCAGGTGGGTAGAAGGGACCAGCCTGGGCAAGAAGATAGAATGGAGTAGATAGCAGGTCAGAGGACACCTTGGAGGAGCCACTCCTCCCACTAAGCAGTAGGGAGACCTTCTGTTGCAAGCTCTCTGCATGCTGAGCTCAGGTGGTAATGCTAGGACCCTCAACAGTGCTTCTAGTAAGGCATAGCTAGGGGCGGAGCAAGAGGTTGCCAGACCATAGGGCCTAGGAAGAAGGCAGTCAAGGGCCTGCCCTAATGATTCCATCCAGGACAGCAGGTGGACACTGAGTGGGACCAGAAAAGAGAAGCTTGGCCACACACTGAAGCTGCCAGAGGTTTCTGACTTCACTTGTTTCTGGGCTGCCTGATACTCCTGCCTTGTGGAAGCCCCACTCTATGCCCTGCCAAGAGTAGCTCTAGGAAGTAACTCCTGTTTAGCAGACCTCCAGTCCATGGTGACGCTCTGTGGAGAGTGGCCACCCCGACCCTCTTGCTGGTAGCCCCCTACCTCGACATGCTCCTGGCCATGGAGAACCACAGCCTCCTCCTCAGACAACCCCACACAGCCATACTCCAGTGGTGTAAAGACAGTCGTGGGAACCTGGAAAGTACGTCTGGAATTAGATATGCCTCTTGGGCCCCCCAAATTGAAATTGCATCCCCTGAGTGACACTTGAGTAGTAATCTGAGGTCAGGGACTCAGCCACACACGAGCACAGCAGGTGGTCACTCATTGTTCCTGGACCAGGAGCCAAACCACATACATCTCTTTCTCTGGAAGAGGGAATGAGCTGCCTGCCAGGCATAGCTCTCACTGGCACAGGCTTTTCTATAAACCCATCACATTGATATGCTGGTCCTATGACAGAGCTCAGAAGATCCTGCACATAGTTTCCAATAACCAGGGATCTGGTTCATATGGCCCCAACCAAGGACTGTGTCCTCCTGATCCTGTATGCACATGTACTCATATTCACACATTCACATATACATATATACCCATGCACATATACATGTGTTCATACATACACAGTGCACATGTAGGCACATAGGTGCAAATGAACCCTTCAGCCAGGAGAACTAGCCAAGCCAGGTTGGATTTGGGTCCTTTAAAGAAACTCACATTGCTGTAATCCATTAAGGTTGAGGATTTCCCAAAGAGCCTCTGAGCCAGCAGCTTTCCTGCCTTGATAGCTGTGGGTGTCAGCTCAGGCCGCCCCTGAGGGGAGAACACAACAGTACCATGTTCCAGAGAGCCTGTACAGACTCACACCACCACCCACTGCCTTCCTAGCAGGTGGCTCCCTGTTGAAGACTCCCAGTACCATGTCAAAACCTCTGAGGGTGTGGTCATAAGGAACAAGGATACGGACACACGCTGTGAGGCTGTGGACACTGCTACAAGCTGTGAGGATCTGGATTCTCCAGCATGGAAGGCTGAATTTCCCACAGTGACAACCCCAGGCCCCTCTGGGTTTGCTTATTACCACTGTCTTCCCTCCATCCCACTGCAGGGCCATGCCCATGTTATCATCACTTTCTCGAGGAGGAAATGAACTGCTGGGCACAGCCTCCCTACCCTCACTTGCATAGACTTTTCTCTGAACCTGTCACACCAATGATCTCAAGAGTGGTGATCTTATGACAGAGCTCAAAAGAGAGCCTGCCATGGTTCCCAATGACTCAAGGTCTAGTTTATATGGCCCCAAGCATGTCATGTGCTCCTGACACAGCCTGACATGTATGTCACTGTGCATGTCCAAATCAGTGTCATTCCAAAGGGGATCTCTCTGTCTCTGGGAGCACCTTGCCTCGGGTGTTCCTGCTTGTAGCAGCCCAGGCCCCCACTGCCAATCACCTCTGTAGCAGGAAATGAAGATGCCATTTGGCATTCCAGAAATGAGTAAAGATCTACAGAGATAAACTCTGCTTCCAGCCTGTGCATTCCATCAGGCCTGAGTAACCCAGGAAGCATCGCCACACAGCACAGCACACAGAATTAATCAACACCACTATTTCACCCTGGAGCTCTTTGTAGCCGCTGGCTCGACCCGACTGCAGGAGTATTATCTGCACTGCTTGCAATGGTTTTTTTAAATTGTGTATTCAAATTTTAAATAAAGAAGGCCTTTGTGCGCCACATGCTCATGGTGACACAGCACTGGACCCTAGGGTGCAGAGACACACATGGTGCTCTTCTGAGTGAACAGAGGTGCTGCCTCAGGGTGCAGTGCTTACAAGACAAAGTTTATTTCAACTCTGGTTCAGAGACTACAAACTCCAAACCAACCACAGGCAGAGACAAGCCACCACACAACCCAGGCCGGACCTTCATTTATGTAGTAATATGAGGGACTGGAGAGATGGCTCAATGGTTAAGAGCACTGGTTGCTCTTCCAGAGGAGCTGGGTTCCACCACCCATATGATAGCTAAAAATTGTTTGTAACTTCAGCTTCAGGGATATAAAGCCTCTTCTGGTTTTCATGTGCACCAAACACGTGTTACACAGATATACATGCAGGTATATAAAACAGTGTGTGTGTGTGTGTGAGAGAGAGAGAGAGAGTGTGTGTGAGAGAGAGAATGATTGAGAAGGGAAGGGCTGGAGAGTAAGTCCCACGGAGCTTTTCCCATAGTCCTCCTCGGCCTTGTGCAAGGTCTTGTACCTGGCAGAGGTAGGAGTCTGGCACCTCTGGAGAGTCACAGGGCCTGATGTACCTCATTTGGTAGCCACTTGACTCATCTGAGCATTTTTAAAGTGGTAAGGGACACCTCTGGTACACCAAAGACTCAGGAGCCATGCTGGCCCAGGAAGTTTGGAACCTACAGACATAAACACTGGCTCTAGCTCCCCCAGGTTCCGCTCTATGTCTCCTAAGGTGAGTGTCAAAGGGAGCCACGGTAGGGTAGGGTAGCCATCTTCACACTTCTGAAGGCACAGGTACCAGGTGCCCTGGCCTAGTCTGCTTTGCTCCCATCCAGACCTTCAGTTACCCACTCCACTGTCTCTCTACAGCACTGGTACTGAGTATCCCGACACCTGAGGTAGTCGGCTAGCTTACATCTCCTACAATGAGCCTCCAGAGGGCATGTTCCTACAGTGTTCCCAGTGCTCCTGGGAACCAGTAAGGCCACAATCATGTACCTGAGTAGTAACACACTGGGGATGGTTGAACAGTATCCCCCTCCCCCACAAAAAAAAATCATACCTGCTTCGAATTTGAGTTTATTTGGAAATGGTTTGTGTGTAACATACAAAGGACAAGTCTAGTCTGACAAAGGACAGTCTGTAAGAGAAAGGAGGACGTGAGCACCTGGAGACTATCAGTGCTGACAGGACAGAGCTGGGATCCAAGGAACACCCAAGTCCAGCATAGAGGAGGCAAGAAGTAACCTCATAGAAGGTACTGAGGCACAGCCCTGCCCACCCTCAGATTTAACTTCAGCCCTCCAAGAGTGAGTGCTCTATGCTCCTAAGTTTGTGGTGGCGTAAACCACTGGTCACAGCAGGCCCAGGACTGAAACACACTCATGGAAGATATGGCAGGCCTCAGCGCAGAGAGGAGAGGGTCTGGGACTCTGAGCACTGAAACACACTCATGGAAGATATGGCAGGCCTCAGCACAGAGAGGAGAGGGTCTGGGACTCTGAGCATTTATCAACAAGTGGGCACCTTCCTTGAGAGGCCTCAGAATGGTACCAGCTACTTCCGAGGCTCTAAGGACGCAGAACCAAGGCTGTGAAGAAGAAGGGTATCTGGATGTTTCTCAAGCCAGGGCCTTACCAGGGAGGCGCTGTGGACCAAGGTCTCCATGAACGACAAAGAAGCAGGGCCAAGCATCAAGAATAAGTTCAGAGCCTTAATACCTTCCCCACATTGAGCTTCTCACCCAAGAAAGAACAGTGATAGCCTAGTCAGTGACGGACTGAAACACCTTCAGGCTCAGAGGGGGCACTATAGCAAGGACAGGGCCTGATGACCTAAACTGGGGCTGGTCCTCCTTCTGTGTCTGTAAGACCTAGCCAAGGACATACCCAGCAACAGCTAACTGTGTAGAGCCAGAATTTTATTTCCTTTTTTATGTTTTTAAAATTATTTTGTGTGGGAGTGTTTTGCATAGATAGATGTCTGTGCGGTCTACATGTATGCTTGGTACTCAAGGAAGCCAGAAGAGCATGTGAGATACCCTGAAACTCAATTACAAGTGGTTATGAACTACCAGTTGGGTGCTGAGGATCCAGGTCCCCTGGATAAGCAGCCAGTGCTCCTGACCACTCAGCCATCTCTCTAGCTCCCAGTTTTAAACTGTCCCATCCTGACACTCTCAGAGAGGGAACACATTAGAAGGCGCACAGGCTAGTGCTCAATCCTTCCCAGGATGTATCTGACCAGTCCCTAGAGTTGGATCCTGTGATTGGTGCTCTGAGATTAGAGAGAGAGAGAGAGAGAGAGAGAGAGAGAGAGAGAGAGAGAAAGCCTACATCATGTTCACCTCAAGGTCCAGCTGAAATAGGAGTTTCCGGTGGCTGTGGTTGGCCAGACAGATGTAGAGCATACCTCAGCAACATCTCCAATGGCAAAGATGTGAGGGACAGAGGTGGCCTCCTGGACATCAACAACAATCTTCTGATTCTCAGGGTTGACATTCACCCCAGCCTTCTCTAGACTCAGATTTCTGGTTTCTGGAACTCGCCCTTAAGGAAAAATAGAGAAAGTTGAAAGATCTAGGTTAGCAATTTTGACATAGGTTCCTTTTATTTTAAAGATTTCGACCATATGTAGGGGCACATATATGAAATTCCGGTTCCCAAAAGGCTGAGGCAGGGGGATAGCAAGTTCAAGGCTAGCCTGGGCTATATGCACACTCTATCTAACAAACAAAGAAAAACACAAACAGGACTGGCTGGCACTGGGGAGGGAAAGGCAGGTGGATTTCTGTGAGGTTGAGACCAACCTGGTCTACAGAGTAAGTTCTAGGACAGCCAGGACTACATGGAGAAACTCTGTTCCAAAACAAGGTTGAGGACAGAACTCAGCATCAGACCAAGTGGACACAAGGTTCTGATTTGAGTTCCTGCACAATAAATTAATCATCTAATGAACACTTCACAGAGCTGGGTTCTGCGGCTGGCCTAGGATCCCAGCTACTTTGAGAGGCTGAGTGTATACACAGAAGTATAATGAAGCTGTCCAGACAACCTACAAGACTGTTCCCCAGAAGACAAGGAAAATGACAGAACAGCTTCTCAGAATGGCCACTAGAAACTGAAAAGTCCAACTGCAGAGGGGCAGAAACTGCAGGGACTGTCACAGCCCTGGCTCAGAGGGAATGTCTATCAAGGTTCCTTTAGCAATTACGACAGCTAACTTTGTAGCATTCAGGACACATTAGTGTCTGTGGGGACCATCCACTGAAGGTGGTGGCCCTCTCCGGCCAGATGTCTTCTGACATAACTGTAGTTTGACAATTCGTTTGTAGGGGTGACTCTAGAACCTTCCACACACATACACCCCCACATGGCTCTGGTTTCAGAATCAGGAGAAGCTCAGTCTCTTTTAGAAGGGATGGTGCTATAGATATCATCCTGTCTTTGCTGTGTTGTCCCCACACCAGGCCTGGCTTGCCTGACTCCATGACACTAGAACCATAGCTCCTTCCCGGGCCTCTTCTAAGGGACAGCCAGAGCTGTGTTCCCAGCCCATGCTCAGGGCCTCTGCCTAGATAGGGCCTGTGAGTTTCTTTACATGGAGGCTGCATGCAGGGCCATACAGGCCCAGGTAGCAAGGCCTACAGTGGTCGCCAACATCCATTAGACCCCAACTAACCCCTTCACTTGTCCTTAGTCAGCTTGCAGATTCACCTTCTTACGACACCCATTCCTTCACTCCTATGTTTTTGATAGTTTTCTTTGTTTTGCAGTGCTGCACACAACCCAGGGCCTCACACACGCTGGGCAAGCGATGGGACCCAGGGCCTCACACATGCTGAGTGACCTTTCCAGCACAGAGCTTCATCCCTAGCCTCTACTGTTCTGGATTTAATGAGACAAGGCTACATGGTATTTTTATGTGCAACAATGCAGAGGAGGATTGCTCCCGTAGCCAAGGGTGAGACAACTTGGGTTCCAGAGGTGATCAAGAGACAGAGAGAGACCCTCATGAATGAAGATGCAAAGGCTATTAGTGTGGGTGAGGCACTGAAGACTGAGGGACTAGCCTGGGGCACCAGTCCCTTCCCTGGCCACAGCCTCTGACAACCTCAGTGCCAAGTCTTGACCACCTTAACATCCTTGCTCCCTTCAAGAACTTCTTAAAAACAGACAGCATTCCTGGACCTCTTCTTCCTCTGGAGAGTTGGCAGTACAGCTTCTACCCAAGATGGCTGCCTAGGTCACCTGTCTTTCCACTGTGGATTTCAATGTTCCCATCTATAAAAGAGACCACTGTGGACCCAGACAAGATGAGGCACAGGTTTTACAGGGAGACCATGCAGCACACTATTGCCCTTGCCACAGGCCCTTGCAATGTGCTTGTATTTCAGCATAAGCAGTCCTGATACTGATGACAAGAGACACTCCTAAAGCTAACTGAGAGACTTTAAAGATGAAACAGACACAAGAGTCTCCATTTCAGGGAGTGTGCACTCCCCTTGTGAAGACGGGACACACACATACACACGTGCACACAAACACACAGAGACACATGCACACACACACACACACACACACACACACACACACACACACACACACACACACGCACTGAAGAAATCGATGAAAAGCAGTGTCCTGTAGAAAGGAGAGAGATCAGGTGTGGAAACACAAGCCTGCCACCACAGTACTCAGGCAGATGAGGCAGGAGGATGACTGGAAGCTCCAGGCCAGCCAGGGCAATATTGCAGAGCCTGTCTCAGGCAAAACAAACAAAAGAACATGAAGACAGTGAGACAGAGATGAAAATACTTATCTAAACACATCCTCTGACACCTTTTTTGATGCTTATATATAGTTTATATATTCAAAAGAGACATTAACATGGGAAAAAATTCTAAAAACCACAAACAATCTAAAGAAATGAACCAAGAGGCTGTAAGAGAGCAGATGATAGGATCACTATGGTCCTCTCAGCATCCTCAAGGGACAGTTCCAGGGCCCCCTCCCAAACCAGAAATCCACATCCTGATGCTGTGTTCTATATGAACCCTCTGTGCACTTGGCCTGTCTCTAGATGACTCCAGAGACCTAATTCGATGTCAGTGCTACATGAGTGCTATGCTGTTGCTAGGGGACCAAGAAAATATGTGCTCAGTACAGTGCAACAACAAAATACTTTGGGCTCGTGCTTTACTCAGTCGGTAGAGTACCTGTCTAAGATGTATGAAGTCCTGGGTTCAATTCTAGCACCATAAATCAAGTGTTTACATATTCCTATAATCCCAGCACAAGGATGGGAGTGTGGAAGCAGGGGACCAGAAGGTCAAAGTCATCTTTGGCTATGCAGTATGTTTGGGGCCATCCTGGGTTTCATGAGACCCTATCTTAAAACCAGCAGCAGACAGCAGCAGACAGCAGCAGAACACCTCCCTCACATGCACAAGGTTTCATTGCCAGCACTAATAAAAACATATCTATTCTCAGTGAACCTGGAGCTGTGGAAACTCACAGATGAACAGGCCAATGGCTCTAAAGAGTCAGAAAAGCTCATGTTTTCATTGGATTTCTTCTATCTAACCTTTGTAACTTTGTGGACGTTACAAAGATATCTATGTGCCATTCAAGGAGGCATGTTAGCATCCTGGAATGTCAAATTTATACTGGGAAGTCACGGTTTTTTCTCTCTTCTAAAAGATACATAATTTTCTTGAGCACAAAACTTGAAGCAAAAAGGGCACTGGAGTGACTCTGGCTTTAGCCAGGGAACTAGGCTCCACAAAGCTGCAAGGTACAGACAAGCATGATCAAAGATGGTCCCACAGTGCAGAAAGGTGGCATGTCTCAAAGGGAGTCTGCCACTGGCCAGGGTCACCACAGGGAGGTGTCTCTGTCCTATCTGTGTAAACTGTGGAGTGTCTTAGTCCATATGGGCCCCATATAAGCTAACTGACTGGCACATCCTCACACAGTTCTTTACTGGCTGGGCATTCTTCCATTTCCCCAAATGCCTGGAAGCTTCCTCCAGACAGGCTCCAAGAATCACCTCCCATCAATAGACTATGTGCACGGACAGACAAGGCCTGTGTCTCCAGAATTCATAGATAGCCTGCAGCAGGTGCTGTGTACAGAGCCAACAGAGCCAACACTGAGAGCAAGCACATTCTCGTCCTGCCCAGACCCTCAAAAAAGGCCTGAGACCCATCTCACCAGGCAGCCAGGAATGGTGCTGAATAAGCAGGCTGGTAGTTGGGCCTCCAGACCACAGGCCTCAACTTGCCCTTTTGGGCACACCCTCTGCAGCTGTCCAATGACTGCTCAGAGCTGAGAGATGAGCCTTCAGTGTCTGACCTGTATCATGCTCACCTTCAGCTCAGCTTGTGGATGGAATGCCCAGATGGGGATGGGCAGGCTTGTCTCTCTTGGTGTCACTGTGTCTGTCTCCTCGTGTTCCATACAGTCTGGACCTTCAGGGAGGGCAGCATATGAGCTTTGCCATAGCTCAGCTGTCAGGGGAGGTCTCCATTGCTTTAAATCCAGATGACAATGGCTCCTTAGCGAGTGGGTATTCCCCAGAGCCAGGAAAAAAAAATGCCTATGCCACTCAGGAGTTCCAGACAATTCCCCAGTGACAGAGGTAATTTGACATCAAAGGCATAGTTCCCACAGTTCTTGGTATCTGGGACAAGCTAGACTTCAGTGTGCAATGTCCAGGAAGTAGGTGGCGCCCACCTAAACATCTGGCAGATGAAGCTTTAAGTCTCCAGCTGTTATATTGGATGGGGAAGTCAAAACACTGAGACTCAGCTAAGCCTGGCTGCTGTAGTTGGCTTGGGCCTGGCTCCAAACTCTTGGCACTGCTCAGCCACAGGAACTGGGAGTGGGCAGGCAGGCACCACAGGGATCAGCCTAGACTCAGGCAGTGGGAGGTCAAACCAGAAGAAGGAGCTGGGCCCTATGGGTAGGGCTGGAACACATGAGAGGGGGCAAAGACTCTGTAGATGAGGGACCCATAGCTCAGTCCTTGGGTGTTTTCTCTGGCTGCTGAGTTCAAGTTGCTGAACTCACTGCTTCCTGGTAATTGTGTTAGAACGGGAGTGGCCAAAGGAAAAACTGGTAGCCTGTTCTACACAGGACACACTATGTTCATGTCTCTTTTACATGTATGCCCACCTGATCCTGTGAGGTTCAGAGCATCTCCTTGTGCTCCTTGTGGTAACTATGGTAAACTATTGATCTTGCAGATGCCAAGGAAGTCCTGTATCAAGATTCTTATGGAAATAAATATACAGTAAAAAGATGCTGAAGACAGAGATACATTCTGATAAAGTTGTCACTCAGTAGTTTGACATTGTGTGAGGATAGGGTATTCTTACACAAACCTAGATGCTCTAGCCTACCTCACAGGTAGACCTGTATGGTCCATACGTGTAGCCTTTGCTCCTAAACTACAAATGCATTAGCATTCACTACACTGAATGCTATAGGCAACTGAAGCAAGCAAGTCTGTGCCTCTAAACAGGTTTATTTCCATACACATTGCAACTACCTTGGAGACACTGTGCCACGGGAGTATTTTAGAACCGGGATAATCTTCCGGGAAGATTGGTTCAGATATATAATGCATACATCTCAAAGTAGTACCAGGAGAGAAGGCAGGGGAGGAACTAAATGCCCATCATGATCTATTGCAAAGTCAAGATTTCCTAGGACATGTTGTATCTATACATCTGGGAAATAAAGGGGTATGTGAGCCAAATCTGCAGTGTAAGGAGCAAAATGCCTCACTGCTGGATAGAAGAGCAGACAGTATGGCAAAGAGCTTGGCTAGTGTGTTGCAAATGGTCTGTCACTGCTTCAAGAAGGAATAGTAGAGGAAGGAGGAGGGGCCAAGGTAGGCAGCCATGGCTACACTGAAGCCTAGAAAGCTTTTATTGCATGGCCCAGAGGCCACAGAGGCCATTTCTCCCCAGGCATACCATTCCCTGAGACTGAGAGACAAACTGCAGCTAAGGTGGAGAACACAGGGGCAGGGTGAGGACCCATGGCTTCAGACATGCCTCACAGTTCCCTCAAGCTCTGCTTTCTCCCTTGGGATCAGATCTGGGTTCAATCTCCCTGTTGGTACTGAGGGCCCATCAGAGACATAGGCATCTCCTGAGCTCAGGTTTTGAACCCATGGAAAGTAGAGAATGGGTGCCAGGTGGCAACCCGGGAGTCATCTGTCTAAGCAGGTTAGCTCTAGGCACTCTAGACTCATGATGACACGTTCACAAAGTGAGAAGCAAGATGCAAGCCAGCGTGCTGAGCAGTGTCCCCAGCAAACACAAAAGCTGGGCTCAGCCAGTTCCTGTGGTTTAATCTCACAGCCTCAGCTCTAGGACAAGTGTGGTGGTGGCAACATGTTCCTGAACAGGGAGACATCTGGGCTTCCTGGGGCTCTATTTCCTGGAAGAAAGCCTGGGACATTCCATGACACGTGTCTGTTGATTCTCGCTGCTGACCCTCCGAGGAAGGGAAGCAGGACGAGCGGAGGACGGGGCTTCCCAGCTGTGTTAAGTCAGTGTGTTTTGTTTTGTTTTAACACTCTTTCTTGCCTCGACACAGCATCTCTCCTGTTGTTTTAATCTGCGCTTCTCTGATGTCTAGTAAAACTATTTTCTGCCTCCTATGACATTTCTTTTGCAAACTGCCAATCCCTGACTTTGCCTGTTGCCTTTGTTGCCTTATAAGAGCTTCCCATGTGACCAATGCATGGTACTCTATCATTTCTTCCACATGAAGGCATTGAAAGGCAAGTTCCAATGCACTCTTCCTCTCCTCTGAATATATGTGCTGAGAGCCTCTGGCTGTCACTTCCACAGCAGCCCACCCCATCCCACCCCTCCTAAAGTCTGCTGTTGTCCCTCCTGAACAGTTGACCCTTCCCCAAGAAGTGACTAGAGAGGGCAACAGGCCAGCTGAATGATAAGGCAGCCATCAGTCATTACGACTTACTCAGCTGATACAGGGCTGTGCATGTAGAAGGCCACAGCAGCACTCTGTGCCTCTCTGATCCACATTGGTTAAACGAGCATGCCCTCCAATTTCATGGCTGCCTACAACACATGTTCCCACCAGGGAAGGGCAATCCATGAAAGGTAAGATTTAAGTGCCAGCAGAAACAGGGAGGGTGAGTGAGGGGCTGTGGGATATAATATGGCCATACTAGGTGGCACAAAGTTGAACGGAGAGTGCACACTGGCCTTGACACAGTCCCCAAAGGCCTGTGTGGAGAGACTAGGCAACTGTCTCATGAAGCCCTCAATGCTACTCAAGTGTACTGAGCCTGCCTATTGCTTGCCTGTTCCACTAAGGCTGCTTTGTTTTTAGATTGTTTTTTGCCTTCTTACCTGTGTTCACAGTTCTTTCTGCAGACAGCGTTTCATGGAAACCACACTAGTCTCTCACTATGCAGCTGATGATCTTCACCTGATCTTCCTGCCTGCCTCCCACTGCTGGGATACGGTATGTGCCTGTTTATGCCCACTTCCTATGGAGCTGACAACTCAATCCAGGGCTTTATGCTTGACAGGCAAGCACTTTACCAACCGAGTTACACCCTTCTCTTCCACTCTTTTTTGGGGGAGGAGCATGGGGGTAGGGTCTTACTCTGTAGCCTAGGCTGGCTCCAAACTGTCTGTCTAGCTCATGTTTCCCTTGGAATCATGGCAGTCTTGCCTCAGAGTGCAGGGTTTTCAGGTGAAGTCACCAGGCCAGCTCCCTTCTCTGTTTCATTTACTTAGTCCTGAGGATTGAACCAAGGACCTCCAGCATGTCAAATACGTCTACTGCTAAATCCCAACCTGTTCCTTTCCTCTCCTGTCCTTCTCTGTTTCTATTATATCCCTGATTCAATACAGCTCAGGACCACCTACAGCTGTGAGGGTCCCAGGGACGCTCTAACACCTGAGACCCACAGTGGGGAAACTCCAGGGTAGGCTGTGTCCACACTCTGCTCCTCTTCAGAGGCTTGGCTTAGCACCCAGTACCAGGGACCAAGCCATCTCTCAAAACTCCAGGCATTCCAAAGCTGCCCTTTTCTTTTGCTGGGCTCAGAACATTCCTAGTGATAAATGTCCACCCTGTGGAGCTTGACTGTTTATTCTCCTACCCCTTCTCCTGCTTATGGCAAGCACTCCTGTTACTATGTTGGTCATATGGGCATGTCGGTTGCATATATGCAAATAGGTAGTTTTGGGTAGGAATGGAGAACCAGACGATACAGCCCATCCTGGGCTGAGGTTGGGCCCCAAGCACTGGGTGTCCCCACACAGTTTCCCTGGGCCCTGCCTCCCATACACATGCCAGGTGGATGACCTACTGTACATCCACATGGTGTCAGACAGAAACTGGCAAATCTAGCTCCAAAGCCTAACAGCCAGGACTGACTGGCTTCTCTCACACCATTTCAGAGGCTCAGACCTGCACTTTACTGATGCAGATGATGATGGCAATGAAGACAAGATACTAGGTTGTCTAAGATGAATCTTGAACAGGAAGAAATGGCTTAGTGATCTGGGGTGAGAATCAAGCAAATTCCTCCACCAGGTCTCATCTGCTACTTTACCTCTAGGCAGGTTCCTCAGACAGACACAGTCATCCCCAGATCTTAAGAATAGGGACTATGTAGGTGCTATAAGGCCCCTGTTCCACATGCTGAGGAGTCCTGTGACCCATGAATGAACGTGCCATGGCCTTATCATCTTTACTGGGCAGGAACAGAGAACTGCCTGGATGTGCCCTGGCAGCCTAGGGGCAAAGGTCAGTCAGTATCTGCTCAGTTTCCCAAGGCTGTTCTCCAGACTCCACACACCTTCCTTAAAACCAAATCTCAGCTTAGCTGAAATACTGCCAGGCCTCAGAGAAAGCCTTTGTTGGGGCTGTCCTGGACCAGCTCCCCAGACAGCATCAATTCAGGCCACAACTGGTTAACTCCTGCTAGGCAGAGCAGATCCCGCCCGCCTGCCTGGACTGCAGGCTGACTGTCTTCACTCAGCGCTGTAATCGGCACATCTGCAGACAGGAAATCCTCCTCGCTGAGATTCCCAGTCTATTATCTGAGACACCTGGTGTGGGCGGGTGATTCAGAGACAAACAATGAGGGGCCCCTGCACAGCAATTAACTGCTTTAACTGCTAATATGTTTAATCCACCTCTGGAGATCAAGGCTACGTGGAGGAGAAGGCTGCCTGCCCCTCTTGGCTTCCAGAGTGCAGCCCCACTTTGCCATGGCTACAGCCTCACATAGTCCACAGAACACTGGCCTGGCCAGGTATAAGGTGCTGGGGCCTCTCCTGTCCATGGTGTCATGGGGACCTAGAAGAACATCCATCCCCTTTATTAAATGCTCCTCAAAGGCCAGCTTTTGGGACACAGTACCAGTTGCTCGGATGGAAAGCATGACCTCCAAGACACATTTGAAGTACCAGCTATGCAGCTGTGGGTTCAATTTTTAACATCACCTTATAACAAGCAGAAATAATGCTTCGCTCCTTAAAGGCTTATCAATGCGAGCTGCACAAAACAGTCCCAGTTGTTCAAGTGGGAAGTGGCTCCTGAATGTTTACAAAACCTGGCTCAGATGGGGGTAGTGAAGTCAGCACATGCCCAAGCGCCAGCCCCACCACCCAGAAGGCGTGCCAGAAACCACTGCCGCCACCACCACAGCCCTGGGGAAGCAGGGTCAGAGGCCAAGGACTTGGAAAAGCCTCCACCCCCCAGCATCAATCACTCCCGCACTGTGTCTGGGGGATATTCTTTTTGAAACTAGAAAAAGTAGAACAGAATGCCAGCAAGGGAGGGACAGAGGCTCTGCCTGATGAGGACCCCCTGGAAGTCGGGGACCCAGGCTTTGTAAAGGCACCGACCCTACAGCCTCTGGTCCTGTAGGGTGTCCTGGTGACACACTGTGGTGGGCCCAGGACATAGGAGACTGAAGCAGGAAGGCTGCAAGTGTGAAGCTGGTTTGGACTACATTGTGATTTCAAATCAGCCTGGACTATGTAGTGAGGCCATCTCAGAAAACAACAGCAAAACAAAAACAAGGTGAGGTACAGAGAATTGGGGTGGGGCAAGAAAGTGCCTCCTCACCACTTAGTAGTTTAAGATAAACATACTTTCGGGTCTAAGATATCACCTAACCTACTGTTCATAACAAACTTATTTAATTTTTACAAGGACCAAGAGCATACTCTTGGGTGCCTGGTCAGCTTTGGCTAGGGTGAAGCTATCTTTTTGCCGGGACATTCAGATCCACTCTCACACCACCACACTCACACCCACCCTTCTCCTGTGTAATTTGAACCACTGGTCCATCTCCCATGGATTCAATCTCATTTTTAATTTCTATGCATTTGAACAACTCCAGTAAAAGCTTATCTCCAGAAGTACATTGCTCTGTGATACAGCTCTCTCTGTTCCTGAGGAAACCCATTCTGGGGCCTATTGTGCCTTGGACCCCTCTGGCACACATAAAAATGGAGCAAAAAGAGGTTTCTGAGCCCTGGCTCCTTTCAGGCAGACTCTTGAGACCCAGATAACCCGGGACAAAGCCCCAAGGTGTCTATTGATCCAGGTGTTCCCTGTGTCAGTGTAAGTTCATAAGGAAAAATAGAAGCCCAAACTTCTACCTACTCATACTGAGATGGGCAGAGATGATTCCGTGGGGATGTGGTATGCATATGTGACCCTCTCCAAAAAGGACCCATGTGCTCCTTAGGTCTCCCAGCATGCCAGTGACAGGAACAGCATCTTGGATCTCTGTTCTCATCATCAGCCTCTGGCTGAGCCCCTACAGGCCTCATCACATAGAGCCAGGCTCTATAGGCCTTTCCCTTGCTATACCCTTCTTCTCCCTACAGGGGCCATGTATCTAGCAAAGTCAGCAACAGCTAGGTATGTACAGTCCCACCTTCATCCCCATGAAAAACTGGGCCTGCCATCCATGGACAGCAGAAGGATGCGAGCAAGGCTATGAAGTGACAGCCAAAGCATATCCGCTGGGATGGAACCTGGCCTGGGACATGCTAGGCAAGTCTCTGTTAATGAACCACATCCTCTGCCTGTACCAACACAGCTAACTTGTGGACATTTGTGTTCCCTGCAATAGTACTGACAATTACCAAAAGGGGAAAGCAGCCTGCATGTCCATCAACAGATGGATGGATAAACAAAAGTGTTCAGCCTTGAAGAGGAAGGAAATTATGACACATGCTAGCACACGGATAAACCTTGAGGACATTATGATAAGTGACTCAGGCCAGGAACAAAAAGATGTATGAGACCATTTATGAGTTCCTGGAGTCATCAAATTAACATAGAAAGTGGAGTGGTGGGTGCTGGGGAAGGAGAAGCTAACATGCAGTAAATAGGGGCTCTGGAGTGGGGCGATGTTCTACAAACAGATGGTGGAGATGGCTGCACAGTAGTGTGTATGCCCTTAATGCCATAGAGCTGGGTACCAAATAATTAAAGCAGAATGTTTTATGTTATATGTATGACTACTATTTTTTTTTTATTTATTTTATGTGCATTGGTGTTTTTTGCCAGCATGTCTGTGTAAGGGTATCAGATCCTCTGAAACTGTAATTAGACAGCTGTGAGCTGCCATATGGGTGCTGGGAATTGAACCTGGGTCCTCTGGAAGGGCAACCAGTGGTCTTAACCACTAGACCATCTCTCCAGCCCGACTACCATTTTTAAAACTTAAAAATTTATCATTGTATGTTCTTGTTAAAACACGCGTATGCATGTATGCACGCGTATATGTGAAGGTCAGATGTTAACCTCAGGTACCATTCCTCAAGGGCTGTTCTTGTTTTATAGAGGCATGGTTGAAGCTCACTGAACAGACTAGGCTGACTATTCAGTAAGTCCCAGAGATCCACCTGCTCCTGCCTCTCCAGCTCAGGAATTATAAAGTAGGCTCCATCAAACCCAGCTCTTTAATGTGGGTGCTGGGAAACAAACAAATGCAGCAAGCACTTACTAATAGTCTCTGCAGCGCTCTACGCTATCATTTTTATGAGAAAAACAATGAGCTCAATTTTAAATCAGATGTGATGGTGCATGCCTATAATCCTAGTACTTGGGTCGTAGGGGGAGGAAGATGAGCTCAAAGCTCATCCTTGGCTACATGTGTGTAGCTTGAGGTTATCCTATGCTATGTGAGACACTGCCTCAAAGTGAGCAAACAAACAAACAAAAACTGGCTTGAAATTATAGTGCTATAAAGCACACATCTGATTCATTCAAGATAGATCTATCACGGTTTAAACTCTACAGGAAATCCCTGGGATTTACGCTGAAGTCATATAAACAGTCTAGGAAGGGTTGTGAAAGGCCTCCCTCACACTCCTTTCCTGAATGATGATGCCTGGTGACATCACCAAATCTCTTCTTTGGTTTGCATTTCCAGAACAGCACATGACAATGGGAAAAGAAATGAAGGAATAGTGTTTGGGAGGGCCAGGTGTAGGTACTGTGCCCATAGGTTATCACAGGGTCTGCAAGGTATACCAGGCAGTAGCCAACCTGCTTGGGAGGGAGTAGAGTGGAGGACCTAGGAGGTGCAGGGGACGAAGGTGAAGACCCCCGTTCCAAGGGAATATGATTCTGCTGGTCTCCTTGAACTAGAGACAGTGCATGTGGCTCATGACATCCTTACCTATGGCCCACAGGACGGTATCAAAGGTGCCTGTGTCCTCCTTGCCAGAGGCATGATCCTCCCAGGTGACCTGCAGTTGGCCAGTTGGGAGTTTTTTGATGAGGGAAGGGACACAGCCTTTCAGAAATCGGGTACCATGAGATTCCATGTGCTCTGTGACCAAAGATGACATTTGCTGCAAAGCACAAGAAGACACCATGAGGACCAGGTCACTGCTGGCACACCCCACCCTGCTCTCAAATGCCTGGCAGGGTCACAACAGGGTTCCGCCTAGAGAAGAGAGTGGGGTGCCACTACCCCCACCCTTAGGTCTCCTTGCTCTATGATTCTGAAGGCCAAGCTACCTCCTGGCTCCCAATTTCCCCAATCTGAGACTACTGGTCACAGCTTCAGCCTCCTCACTTGGTCATGGGATCTCTGCCCGAGTTCACCTAGCCGGACTTCTACTCCCCACCCAGTCCCCACTGGGTGTCATCAACACTCCCTCACTGACATCAGGAAGCTGGGGGAGCTGACAAAATGACTCCCAGGAACTGTAGGAACAGAGGTTCAGGCCCAGACTGGGGTGGTGGTGAAGGTGTTGCAATCACCTCCTTGCCCACAGGGCCCATGTATTACCAGGCCTAGCTGCAGCTGAGCCCAGTTAATATGTAACTCTGCAGAGCAGGCACAGCTGCCTGGAGGGTATCAACAGCCACCGTTCATTCCCATGACAGCTGCCTAGGTGAGGTGGTTCGTGCTGGACTGCATGTATGAGGAGCTCTTTTTATCAGAGACCATATCTCAATTTGTCCCAAACAAAGGAACTGATTTATTAGCTGCTTAACAAACATTCTACATGCCACCAGATGCCTGATAGACTCAGTCATGCAAGTCTCGAAGGGGAACTATGGAGCTTGCTCAGTGCCCAGCAAGCTTACTACCACCTGGCCTGAGACTTCAGCCCTCTTCCCTGCACACCCTTTCCCTCTGGGGCCTCTTCTACATCTGTAGCCTGTCTGCTGCCAACATATCTCCTGGCAGCAGGAAACCCATAGGCTCCCCAGATGTTGTGTCCCTGTAGAGGGGCTTGGTATGCAAAACCGTCAACTGTAGTGGCGCAGCTTTAGGATGAAGCCACACATAGATGCATGGAAAGGTGTTTGTGGAGTAGGGTAGTGGAAGCAGGGTCATAAGACTGTGGACCCAGTTCATTTCATGGTCCAGCTGACTCTGTGAGGCTTTTGTAATCAAAGTTCAACACCATTGAGGACTGCTTATCTTTGGTTGGAGATGTAGAATATTTAGCATCTCAACAACAACCTCAGATTTGGATTTTAATAGGTGACCTATTCTGGGAAATAAGGCTTAAATTATTTCCAGGCTGGCCTCCACTCAGACTCAGATGATCCTCCTGCCTCATTCTCTCAAGTGCCAGAAGTGCAGGCTGGTGCCAGGACACTTGGCTTTTAAGGAACTGCTTCTGAAGATTCAGGTCTCTCCAGGTCATACCTACACTTGCTTGGAGCAGAATAAGGTAGCCAGAGAGAGAGACAAACAGAGAGAGAGAGAGAGAGAAACATTGGAGTTTCATGGGAGGAGCAGAGCTCAGGTGGATGTAGAGGATTCCGGGCACTACCTGGTCAAAGCCTCGGAGAGGGATGCTGCGCATCATGACCGTGGTATCCAGTCCAATCCCTGTGAGGAAGCCAGCACACTCTAGGGCCACGTCTTCAGCGACAGGCTAAGGAACACTAACTGATTATGAGGTACAGAACAGAGGAACAATAGAGCCTAAACCCTGCTCCAACAGCCCAGGATCCCTGCCCTGCTCAGCACCAGAAGAGGCCTCTGTTGACAGCTTCAGAGATCCCTGGGCCCTGGGTTTCAAGTGCACAGAGCTGCCAGCCCCAGCTTCAAGCTCTCCCAACAGCACCCATAGGTCAGATAGGTTTATTGTGCCTCCATGGACTTCCATCTGACTCTGGTGTTTAGTCTCTGTCTCCAGGAGAGGGTGGAGATTCAGTGGAGACTCGCTGGCCAGATCCAGGGGAGAAGAATTTTGTGGGTAGAGTCACAGCCCACTGCCTGTGCCCTGTGCTTCTAGGCTCAGCTTGGGGCTTTTATCTTTTCTTCGACATCCTGTCCTGACACTAAGCCTCTCAGGGGTCCCCTCTTGACCCTTCCTGATCTGAGTGCTTCTCCTGCAGGGATGAGGTCAGATCTGGGCTTCTCTCAAGGGAGATGCTCATCACAGCCATCATGACTGCCTTACAGCCCTCTCCAGCTGCCTCGGCTGGCTTAGTGTGAGGCACAGGAAGTGGTAGCCTTTAAAGGTCAGCCTCAAACAGTTCCCTGGGCCTAGACCCCCAGCCTTAACAGGTTCAGTTGGGTCCCTATACAAGAAAACAAAGTATCTCCTGGAGGGGAGAATGGTAAACCGGCTAAGCATCATTTCTAAGAATGGCCATCTGCACTTTGGCAAAGGATACAACTGGCTCCAACCACCAACCTGCAGAAGAAAGCAGCAAAGAGCACACAAGTGAGTAGCAGCAGGGCAACACACTGCTGTTACAAAGCTGGGACAAAGATGGGCCCTGTAGCCTTCCTGCCAGCTACTTATGCCAATGACAGTTGAGGCTGACTGTTCAAATAGGTGGTGCCAAGGTATAGAACCCATTTCTAAAAGCTACAGCATGAAATACAACACAGCAAACAGCGCAATTGAACCAACCAATTAAGGGTGCAGGGTCAGTGACAGATGACACCTGGTCTGTGAAAAGTAGAGGTAGCACCAGGCGCTGGCAGACATGTTGAGAGATGTCTCTCAGAAGCACAGGGCTTCCCTTCTACCTACAGATGAATCTTGCCTTAGGCTCCTCAGAACTTCCTGAGCCAGAATAGAAGTAGGGATGACCTGGCAGGACACTAAAAGGACCAGATGGGGAAAGGAGCTTATGGGAAGGCAGTTTCTGTGAGCAGAGCCCAGGCCTGTCTGTCCAACCCAACATGTGGGCCCAGGACCAACAGGTGTGTGTGTGTGTGTGTGTGTGTGTGTGTGTGTGTGTCTGTCTGTCTCTCTCTCTCTCTCTCTCTCTCTCTCTCTCTCTCTCTCTCTCTCTCTCTCTCTCACACACACACACACACACACACACACAGAGCCAGGACAAGACACTGCGACTCACTGGAAACAGTCATTCTAATCTGTTCTTGTAGCCAGCTCCACACTCCACATTGTATGTATACATGTATTTACACATACATGCATATGCAGGGACATGAAACATAAAAAGTCCTTTGCATGCACATACACACTGTAAACACACTAGCACAGACAAGTGGTCACACACACCTGTACACATTTTCTTATATGTATACTCATGTATAAACACACAGGCATATATGTGCACACTTATGAAAAATGGTTGAGGAAACAAGGATTCCCAGCCAGGGCGGCTGCATGTGGGTGGGCTCCTCAGATCACCCCTTCTGTCTTTGAACAAGAGCAGGTGATGTAAGGATGGATAAGCCTGATGTCAGTACTAATCCTGGCAAGTACTAATGATATAATTCCATTTCAAAAAGCGGCGGATCCCTCGGAATACTTGCGCAGGTGCCCTGCGGGAATCATCTGGCATGTGGCTTCTGCACAGGAGCTGGGGACAGAAGCACACTGACTGGCTGAGCACAAGGTGGCCCCAGCTGGTCATACAACTCCAGTCAGCATGTGATGAATATGGCCAGGGGAGCCTGTGATCCCAAACAGGCCAGCAAAACAGAGGTGTTTTCCAGGCCCCCTATTGAACTGATAGTGCCAAAGAAACATACACAAAATGCAAGTGTGTATCTGTCTGCCTGCAAACACTGTCTCATGCAGAGACACTTTCAAAAGCATGAAACAATGCTTTTTGGATCTGATATATATAGTGAGAGGTCTGAGCCGTATTGGATATGAAACTCCAAGTTACTTGAGAAGCAAACAGAATTAAGTGGCTTTGCTCATCCTGCCTCACCTGTAGGATGGACGGGAAGCCTGTGAGGACCCAACTACCAGTACCTTACACTCTCAGCTCTTTGAAGAGCATGCAGTACCCAGCTCCTGCCTCCCACCCAGCTGTGGAGGCCCAGCCTAGTGGGCAGCACCAGTACAGTCCTGTTTGTGAGAAGGCCCCTTCAGACTCTCCTCAGGCCGGCTGTAGCCCCACCTCCATTTCTAGGCCCTCCTACCACATTGCTGAACATGAAGCAAGGAGTCTCCACAACCTGATTCTTCTGTTTCTGCAATCCATGTGTGCCTCCCAGCCTCCCACAAAGCAGGCTGGGTGTAGGAGATGAGTAGGCGGCAGCCAGGGTTCACCGTCTGCTCCAGCAGAGCCTCATGAGTATGGGGGACCTCCTCCTGAGGTAGCCCCACAACAAAAGGTGGGGAACCATTTCCCAGCTGCCCCCAGCCCTCAGGCCACCAAGTCCAAATTGCCAACTCCAGAGCAGTCGGAAGACAGACACCCACAGGCAGGCAGGCAGGCACATTCCTGGGGGTGGGGGAGTCTGGAGTGTGTGCACTGAAATTTACAAATGCTCACCTCTTACTTGAATGGACAGTGACCTTGGGCCATTTGTTTTATGGGCCATGATGATAGTTAAGGTTGGTTCTTTTACTCCACCTCTCCCTCTAATTGACCAATTAATGAGAACATTTATTCTTTGGAAGATGAATAAAAGGGGGTACTGAAGTTCTAGGAATGGACACGCATGCCTGTAATCCCAGCATTTTGGAAGTAGAGGTAGGAAGATCATGAATTCAAGGCCAACTTAGGCTACATAGAAAGTTTGAAACCAACCTGGACCCTTGAAAAAAAGAAGCAAAGGAGGAGAAAGAATAAGAAGACAAGGAGGAGGAGGAGGAGGAGGAGGAGGAGGAGGAGGAGGAGGAGGAGGAGGAGGAGGAGGGGACTAGAACAAAAGCAGAGACAAAGCATGAAGCTTCCAGATCCCTAGTCAGTCAGAGGCTGGCAGCTGTAGACTGGTTTCTACTGGTCACACTCACCTAGGACCAGCTACAAAGGCACAGTGAACAGGGCAGCTGCAGCCAGCCACAGGGCACGCCACTGACTGGAAGAAGGTTTGGAAGCCCAGACTTAACACAGTACTTAAAGACCCTGAGGCCAGATCTTTGTCTGCTCAACCAAAAGTCACCATCCTATACCCCGGTAGCCTTGAACTCAGTCTCTGTGTGTATGTGTTTGTGTGTTTGTGTATGTGTGTGTGTTTGTGTGTATGTTGGGGTGGGGAGAGTCCTCTGTGCCTTTTGGTGTGCTAACATTCTCCATGGATGCATGACTACTGTGAGATTAGTTTAATCACAGGGTAGCTTGCCTGTCAGAATTGAAAGCCAGGAGGAAACAGAAACAAGAGCATTAACACAGACCTGTGAAGCTAGGCTTACAGAATGTTCAGTCTGCCCCTCAGCCTACAGGACTCTAATCCTCTCTCCAGGAGGCACACCCACACAAGTGACAGTGTTACAGGAGCACCTGGCTCCTGGTAGTACTACCAGCCCAGGAAGTGCCAGTCAAAGCTGCAGAGCCACAGACACCCAGGAAAGCAGCTCCAGAGAGGAGACACCACAAATCCTTCATCCTAGTGAGCTGGCTCCAGACTTGCCTGGACCTACCAGCACCACCTAACCCTCTGGAGTCTGCCCCTAGGTCGAGCCTGAGTAGTGGGAGCTACCCAAGGTCCTGGCCCCACACTGACAATCAGAAAGGCTGAGAATCAAGTCCCAGGCTGACAGCTGCTCTCCCTTCTGCCTCTCCAGAGTATCACACAAAATAAGAGGCAGAAGCTGGGCAGAAAATGAGAATATTATGCAGTCATGAATCTAAGTTCTTCTTATGGTTCTTCTAAGATAAAATATCTTTTTAACTCTTGTGCTTAAAATGGGAGAAAAATGGCCACAGTACCTTTGGCAGTTTCCCAACTTAATGAGGGTCAGACCAAAACTACTTCCATGACCAACTCTGATGGCAGTATTACATTGGTCTATTATAAATTCTCCAGCCTGGCATGCTGAGCCACACAAATCACAGCACTTAGGAAAGTGAGGCCTGGTTGTCATGAAATTGAGGCTAGCTTGGGCTCAACAGTAGGCTCCAGACTAGCCTAGAGACCCTGTCTCATAACGCAAAGCACTCAGCTTTATAGTGCCCAGAGACAGAAAGCCTCAATTGGCGTACATGGGAGTGGACAGTCATGGGATGGCCTCTGCCACCACTATTTCCAAGGCTAGTGTGATATGTAGCTATGATGGGTTGAAGGGGCTAACAGCAGAGGAAGAGGATGGTCCCCAAGTTCTGTAGACTTTTGAGGACAAGAAGCAGTGTGAAGGGACAGCAGGTACAAGCAGGTTGTGATTGTTACCTGGAAACACAGCTCAGCTCCTGGAGCTCAGGCCCTGTGTGGGAGAAGCTCTGGAGCCAGCTTCTCACTCACAGTGGCCTCCTCTTCCTCCTGCTGTGACAGCCTGACAACAGCAACCACTGATGGGCCTGCTGGGGCAAAGGGATATGGAAGGGAGTGACTGTGGGACCCTGCTTCATGGTTTCGGTGTCTAGAAATCCAGAAGAGAGAGGTCAGATATTCTGGGGCAGGTCAGCTGGAGGTCAGGCTTGAGAATCTGTGGGACACAGAGGCTTTCTGGAGGTATGGGGGTGCAAGGAGACAGTGTGAGCTGCAGGGTTGGAGACAGGGTCAGCTCTTGTCGGCTCCTATCACTCCCTTGTCCTGACATACTCAGCTCAGGCACAATGCCAAGTCCCCTAGCCCTAAAGCAGGGCTAAGGAACAAGCTCACTTTTCTCACCAGGAACATCATTCTACTGTCAGGGATCCGCTGGCTAAGTAGGACTGTTTCCTCAGGGATCAGCTGCCTTCCTCCCTGGCAGTGGATGCCTGCCCACAGTAGTCATTATCTGACTACCCACTTCCCAGAGGAGCCCTGTATTCCTGCTCTCTCTACTCCCCTCTGCCCTTCCCAACCTTTTCTAGATTTTGGCAGTCAAAGAGCAATAGGAAAGGCACTAAGATGGCACACACTGGTGGGTGGGTGGCCAAGACTTGGCAGGTGCCAACTTACAGTCCTACCCTGGGCCTCTAGATGGGACAAGGAGTCTGAGGCTACCTCTGAAAGCTCAGGGGTTCTTTCTATGAAGTTGCTAACACCTTGGGTTCTAGTCAGATACTCCATCTACTACAGCTGACAAGTGTGACCTTGCCTCATCAGTACCCACCTGCTGGGTGAAAGGTATCACTTTACCATGTCTCCCATGGACAGGGCTCAGACATAAGTATGCCATCTCTGCCATCTGGCTAGCCCTGGGCTCTCTGAGACCCAGATGTCATCCAAGGAGGAAAACGGCCTCTCACTTGATGCTCAGGGGCAAAAGGTAGTGGGAGGTAATCCTGGAAGTCCAGACAGCTATAGTTACCCAGGTGAGCTCAACTCACCTCATGGGTGACTAGCAGTGTTAGTTACCACGCCCACATATATGCACTAGGAAATAAGTCCTGGCTGCTGTGTGTGCCTAGGTAGACATAAGGAAGAAAGGCTCTGAAATTCTGCTGATCCCACCAAGGTTCTGGGGCTAAGACCATATGGTCCTTCCTCAGACAATGCCCACTGTAGGCCCAGGTCCAGAGGTGCCATGCGCCCTTGGCTGCTGACCTGGTCTCCTGGGTGAGCCATGTCAAAGTGTCACCCGGCTCTGAGAGGCACCCTGGGGCCATAGGGACAGACCTGGGATCCATATTAATTTCAGCTCCATTTTAAAGGCGAGTTAAAATAAACACAGGGAATATTTATAAGGCAAATAAATCTAGCAGAAACAGCCCCTCCAAGTGTGAGCAGGGCCTCCCCCTCTGCCCCAGCCCAAGCTGATAAAATACAGAAATGCTACTGTAGACCCTCCAGGCTTATTTTGACTGCGCAGAGGAATGTAACATGTAAACACTGCCTCCCCTGCTGCACTGTTACAACTTGCATTAACAGCCTGGACAAAGCCGCATTTTCACAGAAGCATCGTACAGGGATATATCTCCAGCTTAATTTTTTTTTTAAAAAAATCATTTCCTCACATAAATCATGTTCAGAACTAAACGGGTGACTGATGCACCACAAACACTTTTTTCCTTAAACAATAACATATCTAGATTCCATCTACACGAAGGAGCTTAAAAACAAAACAAACAACAAAAACCCTCTAAATGTTTTTATTTTTCCTGAAGAAAAGAAATTCTGCAGTTTTCTTCCTGACTAAATTATCTGAGGGCCATATCTTTTCCGCTGAGCCAGCTGCCCCCAGCATACAGTCACAGGGGAGAGGTCCTACTTCTGATCTACCAGGGTTGGGTTGGGGGGTGGTTTCTTGCTGGGCTGCACTGCATTAGGCCAGCTTCCCAGAAATGGGCCTGACCAGAACTCAGAAAATTATGGCCTTTAGAGACAGGCCAGAACAATGACTTGAGCCAAAAAAAAGGCCTCAGACTAGACTAAAGAAGGGACAGGGTGACTTCCAGAGCCATTGCAGATCCAGTGCTGTTTAGCTGGGTCCAGCACAAACAGCATTATGGGAAGATGGCAAAGTAAAAGACACTCAAAGAAGTCAGGGTGAAGGAAACAGAGAGGGTGAAGCAGCTTAGTGGAGATGCCCAGCAGCATCACTGCGTGCAGACAGGCAGCAGGGGCCACAGTCAGCACAGGTAGCCAGGAGGCACCGCGGGCACTGTAGCAGCCCAGCTCCACAGACAAGGCCAACTAGGCCCAAGACATAATAAAAGAACATCCAACCAGAGGTGACCAAAAACAAAACCAAAAACCAAGCTAGGGGTGGGGCAGGCCCTTGTGAATAGGTAATAAATCTAAAAGCCATTAAGAGCAAAGAGAGATTTAGGTTACATCTAAAAG
This sequence comes from Phyllotis vaccarum, assembly GCA_033318265.1. Lineage (NCBI taxonomy): Eukaryota > Metazoa > Chordata > Mammalia > Rodentia > Cricetidae > Phyllotis > Phyllotis vaccarum. The sequence goes on from JARWLC010000002.1 coordinate 183,655,817, forward strand.
GGAAAGAAACCATTTGTACATCTATAAGTTACAGAGAATCTTTATGGTATGCAACACAGGGCCATCTCTGATATTTGAACCAGCTGGAAGATAAAGAGATGGGGGGGGGGCAGCCAGATACGAGGCCAATGTCTGAATTGTGATCTATACACGGACACGCTAAATTTCAGAGGAGGCCATGAATACATGAAAAGATGACCCATGGCATCACAATGTGTTCAATCTAGCAGACAGTCAAAGCTACACCAGCAGACAAGGGGCTGGAGCTCAGCAGGGTAAGGCTCTGGGTGCAAAGACCTGGGAAAGTCCAGACCCCTCCATACCTAGAAATAATTATGGCATAAAAGAAAATGATAATTGTTCTGATACAAAAATTAAAACCTTGGGTAGGAATGCCAACTGTAGTAAGAGCATTTGGTTAGAATGTATAGGGGCCTGCGTTTGAGCTCAGAACTGCAAAAGATATATTTAAGAAAATAAATAAATAAAAGTAAGAATTTGAGAGGGAGAGTAGTGAGTGGCACTACACACTTGGCAAGCTGAGGTAGGGGTTTGAGGTCAAACCTGGGCTGCAGTGAGTCCCAGACCAGCTGGACTACATGGTGAGACTGTCCCCCCCAAACTAAATAAGTGTATAAATATTCTAAAGAGGTAGAAGACAAAAGGGGCTGGAGAGTTGGTTCAGTGATTTAAAGTACTTGTTGCTCTTGCAGAGGACACAGGCTTGACCCCAGCACCCACAGGGTAGCAGCTTGTAATCACCCATGACTCTGGTTCCAAGGGATCTGATGCCCTCTTCTAACTTCCATGGGTACCAGGCACGCATGTGCTATACATACATACATACATACATGCAGACAAAACACTCATAAACATAAATAAATAATTTTTATAATTTATTTTTATTTGTGTTCATTGGTGTTTTGCCTGCATTTATGTCTGTGTGAGGCTGTTAGAAGCCCTGGAACTGAAGTTATAGACAGGTATGAATTTTCATGTGGGTGCTGAAAACCGAATCCAGGTCCAGTGGAAGAGCAGTCAGTTCCAACTGCTGAGCCATCTCCTCAGACCCTAATTTTTTAAATAATAATAAAAAGACAAAAGCCAAAACATAGTTTGGTAGCCCAGCAGGAGTCATCATGAACCAGCGTGAGGGAGAAGCTTTGGGCAGCAACAACTGTCACATGGAATGAGAAGATGGACACTGAGTTCTGTGACTTACAAAAAAGAAGACAATGCCCAGTAACGGGGATGAGAGGAAAGAGACAGCAAAGTATCAGGGACAGGGTACAGCTAGGACATCAGCAAAGGGGGCTGGCCCTTGGACCCGGCTTTTCTGCTTCTAGGAAAGACTTCCTTATTGCTGTATATCAACTCTATAGGATCATTGTTGGTCAGTGTGTAAGTGCGGCAACATTAGACACTGCTGTGCCACCTCTGGGGACACCACCTCTGGGGACACCACCTCTGGGGACACTACCTCTGGGGACACCACCTCTGGAGACACCACCTCTGCAAACACTACCTCTGGGGACATCACCTCTGGGGACACCACCTCTGTGAACACCACCTCTGGGGACACCACCTCTGGGGACACCACCTCTGGGAACACCACCTCTGGGGACACCACCACTGGGAACACCACCTCTGGGGACACCACCACTGGGGACTCCACCTCTGCGAACACCACCTCTGGGGACACCACCTCTGGGAACACCACCTCTGGGGACACCACCTCTGGGAACACCACCAGTGTGAACACCACATCTGGAACATCACCAGTGTGAATACCACCTCTGGGGGACCACCAGTGTGAACACCACCTCTGGGGACACCACCTCTGGGAACACCACCAGTGTGAACACCACATCTGGAACATCACCAGTGTGAATACCACCACTGGGAACATCACCTCTGGGAACATCACCAGTGTGAACACCACCACTGGGAACATCGCCAGTGGGAACACCACCAGAACACCTCCAGTTGGAACACAATATTGAGCTACTGAAGGTAGTCTGATAAGCACAATAACCCACTGCTGGGTATATGCTCAACACAGTGCAAAGAGGGACTCACACATTCGTGTACCACCTCCAGAGCAGTGCAATTCACCCCACCCATACATGGATGAGCAGATAAAGAAGATAAACGTGTAAGGTGCTGGTGCATTATGAGATTCAGAGAGATGGCTCCATGAGTAAAGGAACATGCTGCTGAGCTTGATGACTTGTGCACACACAGAGAGACACAAATAAAGCAATTTTTAAAATGGGGTTTTGTTTGTTTATTTGCTTAAGGAAGAAGCAGCTAGACATGATGAAGCATGCCTATTAATTCCAGAAACCAGTTTTTATAGACTGGAGGATCAAAAGTTCAAGATCATTCTTGCTTACATCATGAGTTCAAAGCCAGACTAAGAAGGAAAAAGAAAGAAGCTAGGTGAGTGAGACAGCTCAGCAGGTGAAGGTGCTAACAACCAAACTTAACAAGCTGGTCTTGCCCTCTGGAATCCATAGGTAGAAGCAGAAAATCAACTCTTGTACGGTGTCCTCTGTCCTCCACATGCACATCCTGGCATGTGTGCAACCACACACTAGACAGCTAAATAGTGTGGCCTGATGAAATGGCTCAGCGGGTAAAAGCACCTGCTGTGCAAACTTAGAGACCTGTGTTCAATCTGAAGAACCCATATAAAGGTGGAAGGAGGTAACCAAATTCCAAGTTATCCTCTGATTTCCACATGTCACTGAAGTAAATCCAATCATACATATACATCACATCCTCATACCTGTGCAGATGCTCCAACATGTACACAATATACATCTGCATATACACACATTTACATGCATACACACATGTGCGAGCACACACACTGGCACCCCTGCCCACCACTGGGGTACTTTTTTCCATTAGTACTTGCTAGAGAGGAGGCACAAGGCAGCCAAGAGTTATCATCTAAGCCTCTGTCGCCCTCTCATGGCCACTCTGGTCCCTGCAAAAAGGAACAGCTCTGGGCACATTTGCACGTGTGCTTTGCACACCGTTGTTCTCATTTGTACACCTGGACACAGCTTGGAGCATGATCAATGCACACAGCAGACAGGAGAGATAACTGAGAAGTACCTGGTGGGGATCTGCTGCACGTGGGCTCAGGGGAATGCTGCTGACAACCACTGCCCCAGATAACGGCTGACTCACTCTATGTAACACTCAATGTTTAAGACAGTCCTGGGACATGAGGCACCAGCAGCTCTGCAAAGGGCTCTTTCCCTCTTTTAGAGAATGACCCCATGGCTCCAGTAAGAGCAGAAGCAGTTACACCAGCACAACACACCCCAGGCCTTACGTTTTCCCAGGGGACTCCTTCAGCCAGAAGATATCATCACTTGTGATTCCGTATTCCAGGGCTCCTTTGATCTATGGCGGAAGAGAGGATTCATGTGACAAGACTGCCATTGGCACGTTCCTGGGGCTTCTGAGAAAGGAACCCCATTCTACAGAAACAACTCAATCCCATGAGGGAGCTTCCTTGCCTTACATCCATGTCTTCAGGAGTGACTTCATGCACACTTCCCCAAGCATGCACCACTGGCCAGGAAGCCATGAGTGGCTCCATCCTATTCACAGTGATGGAGATCCAAGACACAGGCATGTAGTATGGACTGCAGGCTCCCACAGGCATGCATGAAGAGATTTCATGGTTCCCAGTTTTAAAGGAAACCTCTGCAGTCCTTAACTGGTACTACGCTAATTAAGTAGACTCCAATGGCCACATGACCCACAAAAAAAAAAAAAAAAAAAAAAAAAAAAAAGCTTCACGTAACCAGCTCCAAGGTGTCCTCCCAGCAGTGACAAATCCAAGTGGGGTCACCACATAAGTTACTTGAAATATTCTGCTTTCACCAAAAGGCCTGAGCTATGTGAGGGGATCAGAAACTGACTTCCTGATACAGCTGCAAATATGGTGTCACCTCTGGAAAACAAGCTAGTGGTCTTCTCAAAAGGGTAAATCGAATGATCACGTGATCTAACTTCCACTGTTTATGGTTTGGTTGGGTTTTGGTTTTGTGAGACAGGGCTTCACTGTGAACAATGGCTGTCCTGGAACTCGCTTTGTAGAGCAGGCTTGTCTCAAACCCACAGAGATTTACCTGCCTCTGTCTCCAGAGTGCAGAGATTAAAAGGGTGTGCCAGCATGGCCAGGTCTAACTTCCATTCTTAATAAATATCCAAGAGAAGTGAAAACTCCATAAAAATCTTTTACATGGATGCTCATAGTATATCATGGTTCATAACAGCTAGAAAGAGAAAGCAACTGAGATATTCACTAATGGACAGATAGATTAAGAAAAGGTGGTATTTGCAAAAAATGGAATATTACTCAGCCTTAAAAAAGGAGACTCTGATACATCTAAGAATAAACACTGAGCACATTATGCTGATGAAATGGGCCATAAAAAGCACACATATCATATTATTTCTATAAGGCACCTGAAATCTAGAAACCAGGGGAGCTGTGTGTGTAAAGTATCAGCTTAGAATTCTGAAAAGGATTTAGAGATGGAAGGGCGTAGGAGAGGGCAATTCTGAATGCACTGCAATCCATTCTGCTTCACAAAGAATTTTGGTAAGTGAATTTTACTTCAAACTTTTAGAGTGGGGGAAGAGAAAGGTGAAGAACCAGACTGAAATCTTGGAGGTCCTGGTATTTTGATGTTAAAGAAAAAAGCAATGGACAATGGAAGCTTAGGTGTGATGTCACAGCTACTCTGCAGGCTGAGATGGAGAGTCACTGGAATCCAGGAGATCAAAACCAGCTTGGACAACATAGCTAAGCACTAAGGGATGGAAGAGGGAGGACACTGAGGTGAAGGGACACAGGCCCCAGATCGCAGAGGAATGAGGGTGGCGGGCAAGAGGCACAGGCAGCCACTCACCTGTGTGGGGTACCGCGGCCGCCCTCCTGTGGCGATGACTATGTGGTCAGCTGAAAGCAGAGTCTGAGGATAAACAGAGAACCGTGGGTCCAACAGTGTTGCAGGACAGCCAGCCATGATATTTCAGCTGCTTAACAAGGGGACTGGGAAGCTGAAGACTGATCTAACTAAGCAAGCCTTTTGTCACTGAACTATATCCCCAGGTCTGTTTGACTCTCTATGTGTGTATGTGTGCATATATCTGTATGTACATGTCTGTGTGCGTGCCCATTTGTGTGTATGCATGTGTCTGTGTGTGAACCTATGCCTCTGTGTGTGTGCATGCATGTTTCTGTGTGTGAGCATGATTCTGTGTGAGTGTGCACGTCTGTATATGTACATGTGTCTGTGTATGTGTACATATGTCTCTGTGTGTGTCTGTGTCTGTGTTGGGAAGACATGATCCCACTATATAGCCCAGGGCTGGTCTAGGACTCAAGATCCTGTTTCTGTCTCCCTAATGCTGAGGTCTCAGGCTTGGCCACTGCACCCAACTGTGATCTGTGCACCAGCTTTGAAGCAGTGTGACCTCAGAGGTAGCTGCTAACACCAGAACATGCAGGCCAAACAAAGCTTGGATCAGATCAGAGGCAACAGAGGAGCCAGAAGAGGCAGGCCAATGGACACTTACCACCTTCCCATTTTTATCAACACCCTGAACTGTGTGTCTGTTGACAAAGCTTGCTTTGATGTTAAAGTACTTGACTTTCCTGAAATATAAAATTAAGATTTTTTATTTCATTTTTTGAGACAAGGTCTCATGTATTCCAGGCTAGCCTCAAACCTACTAACTTAGGTAGGGTTTCTACTGCTGTGGAAACACATGACCAAAAGCAACTTGTGAAGGAAAGGGTTTGTTTTCTTCTTCACATCTCTGTTCCTCATTGAAGGAAGCCAGGCAGGATCCTGGAGGCAAGGCTCATGCACAAACCATGGACAGGTGCTGACTACTGGCTTACTCAGCTTGCTCCCTTTTTAGTGGTTTTCAGGGGTTTTTGAGACAAGGTTTCTCTATGTGGCTCTGGCTGTCTTGCAAATCACCACTGTAGACCAAGCTGGGCTTGAACTCACACACAAGCCTGCCTTTGCCTCGCAAGTGCTGGGACAAAAGGTACCATACCCTGCCTTTCAATATGCTTTCTTATAGAACTCAGGGTCACTAGCTCTCAGGTGGCACCATTCACAAAGGTCTGGGCCCTCCCCCATCAATCAGTAATTTAAAAATGTCCTAGAAGCTTGTCTGCAGCCCGATCTTAGGGGGAAATGTTCTCAACTGAGGCTCCCTCCTCTCAGTGAGTCTGACTTGTGTCAAGCTGACTTAAGCCAGCCAGCACATGCACTATGAAGCCAAAGATGACTTCAAACTCCTCATATTCCTGCCTCTACCTGGGCATTGCCTGTGAACCCAAGGTTATAGGTGTATACCCCACACCTATTTCTATTCCTCTGTAGACTCTGCCTCTAGGGCTGGTTAGACAGATGGTGTTGTGCAGGCTACCAGGAGACAGACTCTGGAGCTGGGCATCATGCACACAAAAAACAAATAAACACATGTAAAGATTTTTTAAATAAAAGAAAAAAGAGAAGAAAACAGGAGCTCTGGCCCAGGGCCTATGGCCCCACTGGGACAAGAGTGAGTGAAAAACTACACTGGTAAAGCAAGCACCTTGGCTGTCAAGACAGGGACAGAGCTATGATAGACACCATCCTGAGAGCCCCAAACTGTGATTGGCAGGGGATGGAACCCAGGGGAAGGTTCCATTGAGAACTGAAGTGTCTACTGAGTGTGTCACACACATGGTACCAAGAAGCCAGGAGAGCACGCACATTAAGGGTGGCATGTGTAGCCAGGTATGTGGTGATCAGAGTGACCCATAATCTTACTTGAAAGGCCCCCTGGTAGCAGTAACTATGTCCAGTGTCCAGGTGCCTCTCCCTCACCTCCTCCCTAGGCTTCCTTCTCTCACCCTGTCAATCAAGGAATAGCCTTACAACAAAGATACATGATAACCATGCAGAACTGGAGAGGTGGCTCAGTGCTTAGGAGCACTGGCTGCTCTTCCAGAGAATAGGGTTTGGGGCCCAGTGCCCATATAGTGACTCCCAATCATCTATATTTCCAGTTTCCTAGGTACCCAACACCTTCTTCTGACCTCTGTAGGCAACAAGCACATAAATGGTCCACAGATATACATGCAGGTAAATACAGATACAGACACACAGACAGAATCTCAATCTCTCTCTCTCTCTCTCTCTCTCTCTCTCTCTCTCTCTCTCTCTCTCTCTCTCTCTCTCTCTCTCTCTCTCTCTCTCTCTCCCTCCCTCCCTCCTTCCCTCCCTCCCGCCCCTGGTGATCCTGTGCTGCCTGATTCCTGATTTAGGGCTCAGTAGGCTCTATCCTCCAAATTGTGGAGGATGCATCCTGTACAGGGCCAGCCTCTCACTGCCCACCAGTCACACCCACACGCCCATGGCTCACTCTTTCTCCAGCTCCAGACACTCAGTCAGCATGTCCCTTTGTTGCTGTCACTCCCTCAGTTTCAGGCCTCTGGTACATTCCCCACTTCCCACAGCACTGACTAGTCAGTGCCCCACTGAGGCACAAGAATCCTCATGTTCTCACTGCCAGGTGTTGTGCTGCTCAGGGAACACCTTCATGGGTATAAAATGCCTGCCAGGCAAGGAGAGTGATCCTCCCAGGGCCACATAGCATGGCCACCAATTCCTGGGAATTTCAGTACCTGTCCTGAAGTTGGACTCGGTGACCCCAGTTCAAGGACTTCACATGGTTTTGCACAGCTTCTGCCATTTTCTTCCTGTTGACACACAATACCCCATGAAACCTGCAGTAGCAGGGTTGCCGCAGAGTCCACTGAGGCTGTGAAAGAAGACTCCAGAATGTTGGGAAATAGAGATGTGGTTGTTTTACTTTATTTTTGGAGACGGGCAGAGTTTTGCTAAGTAGCTCAGGCCAGCCTCAAACTTAAGATCCTCCTGGCTCAGCCTTCTGAGTCCTGGACACAGGTGTGCACCACCATACCCGGTTTGCAGATGTGTTTAAAGGGCTGAAGCCTAACACCCTCCAGGGCTGCCTTGTCTCTGAACAGGGTTTGGGGCTATAGAATCCTGGGCTCTCTACCCAGGAAATTTAGCATGTTCTTTCTCCAGTGACCACCAGAAGTACCTGGAGAGTGCCAATTATCTCAGCTGTACTTCCCCCCCTACATACACAAGCCAGAACTAGAGCTTCTCCCTAGGATAGGTGGCAGATAGTAAATTTCCCTCTCAAGGGGACCCCATGGCAAGGGCTCCTCACCAGTTGTGCTGGACGGGCTGGGCCACCTCCCAGCCATAGTGGTGAGCATCTTTGACCATGGCCCCCAGCAATGCAGCCTGATGCATCAGCTTCTTGGGAATGCAACCCACATTGACACAGGTACCACCAAGGCCCCACCTGGTACCTGGAATATCAGAGAAAGCACATGTATATATATGTACACATATAGACATCTGTGTGTGTGTGTGTGTACACGTATGTGTATATGTGTTGCAGGGGACAAAACCCAAGTCTCTGCACATAGCAGAGAAGTGCCTGCCTACCTCGGGGAGAGGGTTCCACATAGTCAGCCACTGCTACCTTCTTTCCCAGCTGAGCAGCTGAAATGACAAAAATATCTGCAGGTGAGCACAGCAGGAAACTGGCATGGAACTTCCCAGGAGCCCATGAGGCCCAGGAAGAGGCGGAGTCCCGGCCAGCACCTGAACACAAAGGTCAGGTATATGTGCTGCTCTTCCTCCTCGTCCATGCAGCTGCCCACCAGCTTTGTGCCTGCAGACAGGAGCCTCCAGCCTTCACTCCACCCACCAGGACAGTGCTAGGATGGGTGCCCCCTCCAGAGCGCCTGCTCCCACCTACTGTAGACCTGGATGTCCCCACCCAGAGCACATGTCAGCCACAGCTGAGGTGGGAACTGGAGCTGGTGATAATGTCTGCCATTGGTCAGTCATAAAGAGGAAGGAAGTCCTGAGACATTGTGTCATGAATGAACAGATGACATCACACTCAGTGAGAGAAACAAAAGATTACGGATGGCCCACACCATTGACATGAAGTGTTAGGAGCCACTAAGACAGGGTGTAGACAGTGATTACCAGGGTCAGGGAGGAGAATGGCAAAGACATGGGGTGGCTGACTACAAACGAATATGAAGTACCCAGGGGGAGAGAGTAATGTTCTAAAACTGTGGCTGTCATTGTGCAATCCTGTGAATAACTCACTTTAAATGAGTGCACAATGAATATGTCACGTATCTCAATAAAAACGGTGTCTTTATTAAAAGAGAGAGACTCTTGGCAATAAACATGGCAAATATGTACTGACTGTGCTGGTTGTTTTTGTCAATGTGACATAAACTAAAGTCATCTGTGTAACAGGAGCTCAGTGGAGGAAATGCTCTGTCAGCTTTGCCAGGCTGTGAGAGAGTTCTTGATTAATGATTGTTGTGGGAGGATCCAACCCACTGTGGTCAAGGCCAGAGCCAGGCCCTAGGGTGTATAAAGTAGCAGACTGAGCACGCCTAGGGGAGCAATCCAGTGAGCAACATCCTCCATGGCCTCTGCTTCAGTTCCTGCCTCCAGGTCCCTGCCATCAACTCCTGCCCTGAAGTCCCTTAGCTATGGACTATGGCATATGTGTATGCCAAATAAAAACCTTTTTCTCCCCAATTTCCTTTTTCATTTGTTAGTTTTCTTTTGGTTTCCAAGACAGGGTTTCTCTGTGTACCCCTGACTGTCCTGGAACTCGCTCTGTAGACCAGGCTGGCCTTGAACTAGGAAATCTACCTGTCTCTGCCTCCTGAGTGCTGGAAATAAAGGTGTGCTGGCTCCCAAGTTCCTTTTGATCAAAATGCTTTATCATAACAAGAAACAGAAACCAGTATCAGATTGTGACTGCTGTTATGAAGATCTGACCAGGCTGCTTTGGGGGAGGATTGTGGAAATGTTTGAGACTTTTCCGGAAAGCCCGTGAGTATTAAATGAGAGTCCAAGTGTCTGTTCTGTAGAAAGAATGCAGAAAATGGAAGAAGTTTGAGAGTCCCTCAAAGACTATGAAGGTTGTTCAGATGATATATTTGAATTAAAACTGTATGGTTTCTGATCAGTTGTAGCTAAGTAGAGACTAGCACTGCTGAAGTGAAACCCTTGGTTTACTAGGACAGTAGATGCTGGTCGGCTGGAGCTGAAAAATTGGCTAAGAGATCAGCATCACTGGCCAGCAAAAATCTCCCAGGAAGTGTTTCCTATGGATCGACATTCAGAAGCTGTGGTCCAAAGGGGCCAAGGCTGCATCTCAAGCTGGCAGTCGAACGTGGCAATGTCTAAGAGTACGCCACAGTACTGGTTTGGGGCATGCAAGTCATAGGACTGAAGGTGTCCTGGGGAGAAGTTGAAGTTTGGCACCATGTAATGGAGGAGTCAGAGTCTCTCAAGAGATTCCAGGAGGCCAGGGTAGTGGTGCTACATGACTTTAATCCTAGAGGCAGAGGCAAGTAGATCTCTGTGAGTTTGAAGCCAGCCTGATCTACAGAGTGAGTTCCAGGACAGTCAGGGCTACACAGAGAAACCCTTGAGGGTGCAGCCTTAGTTGTAGCGAATGCCTTACCATACTGGAGATGCCAGGACCATGGGATGACTATCAAGAACAGCAGTGGGTGTGGAGTGGAGCCAGCTGAGCCTACAAAAAGACCTACATGCCCTTGGAGAGCAGAGCTGGAGAGGCAGAGTCTGTGTGTACTGTGGAGGACAGAGCTGGAGAGAGGAAGCTGCTTAAGCCCTTTGGAGTGGAGAGATCAAGAGTTAGCCCCAGACCTGAAAGAACTACAGAATTTGAATTACACTGATGGATGTTAGTTTCGCTTTGATCTAATTTTAACTGTGCCCAGGTTCTTCCCTCTTGGAATAGTAAATATGTATTTTTTTTTTTAATTTTATAGAAGTTCATGGTTGAGAGGCTTTGAACTTTTAAAGAGACCTTGGACTTTTAAAGTACTGCCATTTTTAAAGACTGTGGAGCTTTTAAAGTTGTATTGATTTTTATATTGTGATATAAACATGAGATCTTAGCAGTAACAGGAGAGTTTATGGTTTAATATCTTTGTGTGTCAGAATGACAAGGGGTCAACTTTACAGAAGCTAGAATAATCTGGGAAGAGGGAATCTCAATTGAGAAAATGTCTCCATCAGACTGGCCTAGAGGCAGTCTGAGAGTATTTTCTTGATAAGTGGTTGATATGGAAGGATCCAGCCCACTGGGGACAAGACCACCCTTAGCCAGGTGGTCTTGTCATGTATAAGAAATGTAGCTGATGGGGCTGGAGAGGACCAGGGTTTGGTTCCAGCACTCATACGGCAGCTCAAACATCTGTAACTCCAGCTCCAGGGGATCCGACACCCTCTTCTGGCGTATGTGACATAGACACCAGACACACATGTACACATGTGTATGTACACAGGCAAACCAGCCATACACATTTTAAAAAAGAAGAACAAATGTTCACACACAGGTGAACAAAACAAACTAGGTATGATCTACCATGTGCTTGTGCTATCACAGTACAATAAATAAGACAGACACTTGGAACGGACAGGACTCAGAATAATGATGCTGAGGCTAGAGAGATGGCTCAGTGATCAAAAGCACATACTGTTTCTCCAAAGGACTCGGGTTTAATTCCCAGCTCTCATGTCAGGTAGCTTACAAGCTTTCAACTCCAGTCCCAGAGAAACTAGACATCTCTGGCCACTGAAGGCACCTACACGTGGATGCACACACTCACACACAGACATGCCCAATTAAAAATAGTAAAAATAGATATTTAAAAATAGTGATGCTGAGCGAAAGGAGCCAGAGTAGTAAAGAACATGGAGTGGCTTTCTCTTGCTCACACCTTGCCAAGCAACCTACAGTGAGAACAAGCAGGTCAGCGGTTGCCTCAGGATGTAGGAAATGGAAGGCAGGAAGGAAGTACCATGATCTGTGGGAGCTGGACATTGTAATAGCCTGAACTGTGTCTCCACACCACCCCCCAACACACACTCAAATCCATGTTAGAGTCTTAACCTTCAGTACCAAGGTCTATGACCATATGGTCATAGAGATAAAGTTAAACTAGGTCACAGGGTGGTCCCTTGTCCAACTGATTGGTGTTCTATGAGGAGAGATTAGAGTACAGACACAAGGAGTCTGCAGGAAGATATGAGAAGACTCCACCAATCAGGCAAGGAGAGAAGCCAGAAGGAGCTGGTCCTGCTGACACTTTGGCCTTAGAATGCAGGTGACCAGAACCTCAGGCAGTACAAGACTGTAGTTACACAGACCACACAGACTGGTGAGTGGCCTAAGGGACAGTCACCATCCTTGACATGGTTCAGGTTCCACAGATAACACCCACTGGTCAGACTGCTCACTTGATTTTTATTGACTTACTTATGTACTTCAAAACAAGGCTCATTGTTACCCAGGCTGATCTGAAGCTCCTAGACTCAAGCGATCCTCCTGCCTCAGCCTCCTGAATCACAGATATTCATGACCTCAAGTTATTCACTTTACACACATACTGGTTAATTGTCTATCTCATTAAAGTGAGACTCCACTTCAGAAACAAAACCAAAAGTACGGGGCTGGAGAGATGGCTCAGTGGTTAAGAGAGCAGACTGCTCTTGCATAGGATCTGAGTTCAGTTCCTAGCACTCACATCAGATGGCTCACAACTACCTGCAACTCCAGATCCAGGGGATCCTGTGCCCTCTTCTGGACTCTTCAAGAACCTGCACTCACAATCACATACCCCTACACAAAGACATATACACAATATAATAATAATAATAATAATAATAATAATAATAATAATAATAATAGACATATATAATAATAAATTTAAGATAAACAAATGAAGATAGGATCATGTCACTTCTGAGAGACCAGACTCAGGATCTGTATGGATTCCAGATTAGAGGAGATATTTGTTCCCCAGCATCTGCTTCTGGATATATGGTCTATCCCCACAGGGCCACCTTCTCCTAGAAGACTCAAAAGCTTCAAGGCAGCAGAAAGGACACAAAATACAAAATACATACCTTCCTTGGCACAAGCTAGGCCACCAGAACCCCCACCAATCACCAAGAGATCGAAGCTCTGCTCTCCTGCTAAAGAAGAACAGAAGGTAAGAAGGTGCTGACCTCGTTCTCTGAAGGGAGCACAGCTCCATACAGTTCTGTGTGGTACAAAGCTTATCAGGACAGGGAATTCTATCCTGGGGCATTCAGGGCGACCACCCTATCTGCACACATCAGAAACCACCGTGTCAGGGTATGCGACCATCTCTGCAAGAGATTCTCCCTAACTCCCAAAAGGAGTTTCATAACCTAAGACTTCACCCAGTGTCCAAGCCAGAAAGAATAAAAACATTTTCATTTGGTCTACACGCCTTTCAGAGGTAACAGTGACTGTCCATTATGGTAACCAAGAATATGTAGCCCCTCCCACACAGAAGCCAAGGGCCCATACAGCGAAGAGTCTCAGAGTTGTCCTCTGACTTCCATATGTGTGCTGGGAGCCTGTGTGCACCCACATCCATGAACACACTAAATACATAAATAAAATTTAAAAATGATAGTTTTAAATGGCCACACCTGTCTTTGTATCCACCCTAAGTAGACAAGACTGCTGAGAAAACCCTGGGGCTACAATACCCTTCAAGGTCCCTGCCTGCACCCCACTACAGGGACCCACGGCTGACGGTGAGAGGTGGCCCATGGTTTGCAGCCCCATGACTGAATCTACCCCAGGCTCAAGTTCTGGAAAGGCCTGAATAGTTACACATTGTTTGATGGCTTTGATGTGATCCTAGACAAGGGAATTAAGTGGTAGGAGGCAAGCTACCACTCAACCCTAGAGAGAACCAGCTTGATAGGCATTGCCAATTTGTCCTCTCTCTTGGTTTTGGGTGACAGAGGAGGGGGATCCTATATCTTGACCCTGGAAAAGGCTCCTACCTTCCACTGCTGACACCTATCCTTCCTATTGCCACAGTGGGGCTCCTACTGGGTCACCTTTCTCTAAGGCCCTACATTGTGCCCTCTGCCTGTCTGCTATCAAGCAATTGGTAGGGCTGGCTTATCATGGGCCACTTGCTTTCCCATTATGCAAACCCAGGAGCCTCCCCTCTGATAAATACTTGGAATAAGCCCACAGGAAAAGTTTACAAGGGTCAGTACTGGGAAGGATATGAGAAGCTTGCTTGAGTCAGACACTCTGTTCTACAAAGCAAAGTCTAGGCAACAGATGTCACATGACACCTCACCTAGGTGATGGCTTACTGGAAGGAACCCTCATATGCCGGCCTTCACTCACTGTGGTTAGGCTACCCCTCCTGTCCACAGCCTCATCTCTAGAACTTCTCTCTGCTTCATCTCTACCTCCTGATCCACAGTGTTCTGGAACAGGTGAGAAGAAAATAGGAATCTAATAGACATGACAAGGTCCAAATAAAGAGCACACTACTACTCTGATAAAGAACGTAGGTTCCCTTAGATGGGCTGCCACCCAGAGGAGTCACCTGTCGGGGGTGAGGGTGGAGTCCTGTATAGTTGTTCAGAGGATGCCAACAGTCTTATTAGGGTGACACACCACACCCTCACCCCTAGCTGGAAAACATGGATGTATTCCTGCTCCAAAAGGACAGACTACAAGGCTGGAGGAGACTCAAATACTCAAATACTCTGGAGTCAAGTGGTGAATGGCATCATCCCTTGACCCTTCAGGACCCCAGGAAAGCCCTGAAGTCCAGGATCCTTAAGGTGCTGCCTCCTGCCCACCTGAAAACAAATCCCAAAACAAAGGAGACTTCCCAGATTAGTGAGCTTAATGAAGCTCAACTACAGATTTTATTTATTTTTATTTTATGTGTATGGGTGTTTGCATGTATGTCTGTGTACTGTGGGCACTGGCTATCCTGGGAATGAACACTATATGGGTTCCGGGAATTGAACTTGGGTCCTTTAGAAGAGCAGTCAGTGCTAAGCCACGTCTTTCACTGTCACTAAGGAGAGTGGTGGTACCAATGGCACAGGTACACTGTTTTGTTTCCCCCTCCACACAGAAAATCATTGTAAATGTTCCCACCTAATATAAGCAGCAAAGAGACTGAAAGAGGTCCCCAAGGTCTGCTCCCTAGGTCCCCATCTCACATGGGGTGCTTCCCAAGACGCTCCCAGACTAGCCTTTGCCATGGAACCAACAGGCCTCTGCCAATCATGCAGTCACTCTGCCTGTCCTCCTTCTGCAGGCCATTGTCCCTTCCATGCCACTACCTCTGTGAAGAACCCTGGCCTGTCCTTGTCCTTTGCTCATGCCCCCCTATACTCACCCACTGTGGGCAGAATTGAGTTCTCGAATTCAGGGCACACAGGATGGTGTCCATGTGAATGCTTGGTGAAGAGCACTCACGGGACTACGGGAGGAACCTGGCCTGTCTGGGATGGCGTGAACCATGTTGAGGGGTACCCAGCTTCCACCCGGGCAGTCTGCCGTCGATTACTATCCCAGCAATAATGCTGCCTGATGCAGAACAAGCAAGTTGTTTCTTATCCTTTCCAAGGATATACACAGACCCTGACAAACCCTGGGACTTGTTCCCACAGGCTCTCTAACACCTTCTAAAAAGTACTTGCTAGGTGGGACATGAGGGTGCGGACCCATAATCCCAACATTTGGAAGCAGTTCAAGGCCAGCTTGGGCAGCATGACTGTGACTCAAAAAGCCAAAAACAAAACAGAAAAACAACAAATCAATGGTTGGATCTTGGGTGGAACCCAAAAGGCCAAAGTCAGTGGCAAGTAAGCAGGCAGTCTGAGGCCGGCTTTACTACACGAGGGTGTGTGTGGGGGCAAAACCAAAAATTTACAACAACAAAGAACAGAACCTGTAACTTGACATCCCAGTCAGGGCTACAATTAACGCTGCGGACAGGACCCCAGGCAAAGTACCTCCAACATTTTAGTCATCTGAGGAAAGAGCAACCCGGTTAAAAGGTCTTCTCCTGCCTAGTACACCGGTCTTCGGATCCCGGTCGTGCGTGGGCACGCCCACGCGGACACATTCCAGCAGACCTCGCCACCGCGACCCCAAGTGGACGCTCGCACAGACACCCTCTCCGCCCACATCCCCACCCTACCTCCCGCTGCCTTCGCCGCGCCCCGCGTCCCGCGTGTCCAAGCCCGTGTCCGCGACCGGAAGCCCCCGACCGGCCCACGCAGCGCCGCTACCATCGCCGCCATGGTGCGGGGACCTCAGGCGGCCGGGGCTGCCCTTCGCGCTGCCTGAGCCGTTCGCGCTTCCGCGCCAGACCTGTGCGCGGCCTTGGCGAGGTGAGTGCTGCTGCCGAGCGCCTGCACCGCGCGGAGCTCCCACCGGGGATTCTGCACCGGTGGAACTGGGCTGATGGGCTCTGACCTCGGCCGAGGGTTCCTCAGACCTGGGTCTAACTAGGTGAACGTGGGCCGGGGCTGGGGGTCGCTGGAGGGAGGCAGGTCTCCACACTTCTCGGAGGGAGCTTGAAGATCATTGTTGGGGTGGGAGATATGCCTGGTGGGCTGTCCCTGGAGTTGGGCTTACCCTGGACGTCAAGTGGCACATCCAGGGGCTGGCCGGCCATTAGAGGGCTCAGTTCCTGGATTGGGATCAGAATCTTAGGTTCAGAGGTACGGGGCCCATGGGGTGGTCAGTGCAGTTGGAAGCTGTTGAGCAATCTCTTTAACAAATGTTCTCCGAGAGGCCTTGGGATAACCCTGGGTCTCTCTTTGCCAGAGAATAGGCTACCCCTTGAAGCTGAGGAGTGCTAGGGCAGACTTTGGGGCGATGTGAGAGAAAGAGCAAGTCTTCCAGCCAGGGACTTTGGAGTCTTTGTCAGCTAGTTGATCCCGGCAGCATAAAATCTGTCCATGGTGAAGAGCACTTGCGGGACTCCAGATGGGAGGAACCTGGCCTGTCTGGGACGGCCTGAACCATGTTGAGGGGTACCCAGCTTCCACCCGGGCAGTCTGACTTCGATTACTATCCCAGCAAAAATGCTGCCTGGTGCAAAACAAGCAAGTTGTTTCTTCTCCTTTCCAAGGATATACACAGACCCTGACAAACCCTGGGGCTTGTTCTCACGGGCTCTACTAGCTGAGTCATCCCCACTTGGACACAGATGACACCACATGGTTGTTGTTCTGAAGGGGAACAAGGGAGTGCAGAAGTCAGTGAAGGGAGCAATTACAAAAGAAGGGAAAGGAGGGGTGGTTCATGCAAGCCCCTCATGGGTTTGCTGCTGGCTGCGCTTATGGAACTTAATTCTCATTCTCCCACAGAAGCTGAGGCTAGGGGCTCTGGCTTTCGCTGCAGTGAAATTAGGTCAGTCATCTTGAATTTTCTCAATCAGACACTTTGGGGTTTAAATTTGCTCTAGGAATGCAGCCTTGAACTCTCAGAGATGGTTAATGTTTAAATCTTTAAAAGGAGCTTGGCCAAACACAGCTAAGTCTTCTTGTTCAGGGAGAGGACACTTTTCCAGGGTGGGGAGAAGAGACATCCTTCCTACTGAACAGAAGTCCATTTTCTGTTCAATGACCTTTTGTCTCACAAGAAAACTGTTCTAGGACAAAGATACTCACTGACTGGCAGAAGTGAGGGTTTGTGAGGGCAGTTAGTTTGGCATTTGCTACAAATTAGCTTTTGAGTCCAGTGGACACTGATGAACACATTTCTAGATGCCCGGTACCAGGTATATTTGAGAGAGCAGCTGAGGAGCAGTCTAAGGGTTTCCCAAGCATCCTCTGAGTACATGAGGTGAAGTGATTGACCCTAAGGTTCCAAACATGATCATTTCCTGGACTAGTGTATGGACCCAGAGAACATCTCATGGCCCATGTAACTGTGGATCCAGGCAGAAGGTTGTCCATAGAGTATTTGGTGCGTTGAAGTCTCTAAAGTTTCTATCAGGTTGTCAAGCTTCAACCTGCAGATCCTGATGGGACAAGGTCTGCATCAAGCATGGGCCCCACCGAGGACCTGCACTGACAGGCTTCCAAGTCTTGTCACACGTTCCAAGTGACAAGAAAGTAGGAAGAAGAAAAATTGAGAACAGTTTGGAGAATTATCGCCAGATATTAAAGCCTGTCGTATGTGAATGTATTTACTTCCAGTTTTAAAGATAAAGCAGAGTGTGGTGGCAAACACCTATGATGCCAGCACTCAGGAGGGCCATCATGAATGAGTTTGATGCCTGTTTGTGCTACCTATCTGGGCCAGCTTGGGTTACTGAATTGGACCCTGTCTTTGAAAAAAAAATAGGGCACAATTTTCTTGTGAAGCACATTTTTAAATTAGGGGATGAGAGGGTAAAAACACAGTGAAATTCAAAGTTGCAAACATTCTGACTTTAAGTACACTTTGTTTTTTTTTTTATTTTTGGTTACTCTTTTTTAAGCTGGCCTAAAACTTAACCAGGACTCCTGTGTCGGCCTCTCCTGTGCTGAGATGACATTTGTGAGCCACCACACCTGGCTCTATGTGTGTATGTGTGTTTGTGTGTGGGAGTATGGGCAAGTGCATGCCAGGATGAACATGTGGAGGTCAGAGGACAACCTCGGATGTCTTTTCTCACCGTCGGCTTTGCTTAAGGTAGTGTCTTTCTCTTACTATTGCTACGCTGGCCGCTGGCCCACAGGCTTCTGAGGGTCTGTCTCTATTTCTCACCTCACAGCACTTGGTTTATAGACACGTATTACCACGTTTGGCTTCAAGTTGTTTGGGGGATCAGATCTCCCTGACCCAGCTGTTTTAACATCATTTGCAATGCCTTTAGGAAAAACTAATTATTTCTGTAGGCAGTTTTGGCTTTATCAGTTGTACTGAAGTTTCTTGACTTTCAACCAACAGGAAAACACAAACTAGACCCCAGGATAAAGGGCTTCTTTTCCTTGTCCCCTTGAGTTTTCCTGACTTGAGAAGGGAAGGATGAGGGTGGAGAATGTAGTTAGACAGTGGAGTGCTTGCCTGGCATGCATGAGGCCCTGGGTTCAACCCCTAGCACTCATAAACTAGGCACGGTGGGATATGTTTGTATTTCTAGCACCCAAGAAGTAAAGCAGGAGGCTCAGAAAGTCAGTGTCAACCTTATCTACAGTTCAAGTTCTAGGACAGTAAGGGCTAACCAGAGAAACCCTGTCTGAAAAACAAAACAAAGAATTTAGGTTCTGGAGGAATGCTCTTCTAGAGGACCTGAGTTTGTTTCTAGCATCCACATCAGGTAACTCCAGCTCCAGGAAATCCAAGCTCTCTTCTCGACACACAAATAAATAAAGATTTATTTATTTATCAGGATACTTTGATGACCTCAGTAAGAGCACGGTACACCCAAATTTACTGACATTTTATGGAGGTTTGATGGCAGATTCTGGGATGCTTCTGAGCCTTCAGGGTTTTTAAAAAGTTTAAAATTCTTTATGGACCTCTGAGGCCAATTACTATTCTTACTGCACTGTATGAGTAGGCAGGCCAATTGTAATAAAATCAGAATGTTTTTCTTTTTATTTACTTCCTTGTTATTTTAGTTTCTCTCTGTAGCCCTGGCTGTCCTGGAACTCACTCTGTAGATCAAACTGGCCTTGAACTCAGTGATAAACCTGAATTACCTAACTTTGGTCTCCAGAGAACTAAGATCAAAGGTGTGTGCCACCATGTCTGGTGGTTTGGTGCATGTCTGTTTGAAGTCACAATATGGAATTGTTTTATTTTGAGTCAGTCCCTTGTACCTTGCTAACTTGGAGTTTGCTGTGTGGACCAGGCTTGTGAACTCACAGCAACCCTCCTGCCTGTAGAACAGCAGGGTATCAGGTTACCATACCCAGCCAGCAAAGTTTTCAAGAAGGCTTCATAAACATTGGCTCAATAAACTCAAACTTTGTTCCCTAAAGCCCTCTGGTGCTTCCTGATTCTGGGTAATCCTTCTTCAGTGGGACACTCTTGTGGAGAACTGCCCCTGAGGTTTCCACTGTGTCCTGCTGTGGAGAATATATACCCTAATTGCAGCTGAGTAAGTAGCTTTTACCATGAAAGGAAGCACTTGTTAAGTTTTGATGCTTGGAGGGATCAGTGAGGAAAAGACAGATGTTCCAATTTAGTTTAACAAAGCATAGTTTACTGAATAGTTATGAGTCATGCATAGCTAAAGAGTTATAATCAGCAGATTAAAAAATAGAATCCTATTGAGCAGCAATGTGCTGAAAACAGTCAAGCTTAAGGCTTCCTTTTTACTTAGTCCCGTATTCTTAATTCTTTACTCATTTTTAATTTGGGTTTTTTTTTTTTTTTTTTTTTTTTTTTGGTCACTATGAAAATCAGACTGGCCTTGAACTCACAAAGATTAGCCTACTTTGCCTCCTTAAGTGCTGGGATTAAAGGTACCACCACTGAGGTACTCTCCTGCTCCTGTTTCTGTGGTTTTATTGTCATAGATTGATTTTTGACCTGGACCAGAAATTTGCTTTTCAGTGACAGGGTCCTGAGGAGGTGGGGGTGGGGGATCAGAGATAAAGAAGATAAAATAGGTGGGATCAGGATAAACTATGTCTTATACCAATCATGTTTTTTTTTTTTTAAAGAAGTATAGCATCTGTTATATTCTATTTGCAGTGAAAAATGGGGCAGGCAGGGTCTTTGGAAAGCTATCATACAATAGATACAGTCAGCAGAACCCTAATTGAACAATGTTTCACAAGAGGAACACAGTGTAGTAGTAAGGTTTCTTGGTCCTGGTCGGCCAGAGGCCCAGACCCACAGACCTGCAGCCCCAGACCCCTTAGCCGCCTGCTGTTGCTCAGGCCCCCAAAATGATTAGACACTTATATTAAGTTCGTGCTGTTTGGTCTATGGCTCAGGCACATTGCTAACTTGCTCTTACATCTTAACTCAACCCATTCTCATTAATCTGCCATGTGGCCCATGGCTCACCTGTGTTCCTTACATGTTGCTCCTTTGGGCTTCTGGCTCTGTCTGTCTGACTCCCCCCCTGCTTCTCCTACCTATGCTGATTTCTCCTCCTACTTTTTCTATGGTGCCTGTCATGGGCCAAAACAGCTCCTTTATTTAAACACTGATATTCACAGCATACAGAAAGACATTCCCATATCAACACAGGGTCTCTCAAGGGCATCAGAGACCTGAGCACACAGCAGCCCGAACTAGGTTTCTTTGATCCTTTCATCAGGACATCTAAGAAAGCCTTTCATCGGCCCAGTTCTCAACAGATTATATATGATATATTGATTATGTGTAAGTTTGTAAGTTGTGTGTGTGTGTGTTGCTGAGGATAAGACCCAGGACGTATGCTACACACATGCTCTACACTAGACTATGTCCTCAGTTCATATTATTTAAACATTTTTAATATGGATCTTACAAACAAACTAGGAAGTAAAGTTACAAGTTTATCTAATACCAGGATTTGTAGCAGATGTACAGTACATGATTTCATCATCATCTTATATGGTGATCTGCATGTGGCCAGAGGACAGCTTTGGGTATTGTTCCTGAGGAGCTATCTATTTTGATGTTTCAGACAGGGTCTCCTACTGGCCTGGAGCTCTCTGAGTAGGTTAGGCTGACTGCCCATTGAGTCAAAAGATTCTGCTCTGTCTCCTCCCCAGACTGGACTGCAAGCGTACTCCACCACGCCTGGCTTTTATATGGGTTCTGGGATTAGACTCAGCTTGATGTGCTTGCACAGAAAGCACTGACTGAGCCCTCTCCCTCACTCCTGGAGTAATAATATTAATAATAATAATAATAATACTCTGTCTTGACAGAGTCTTTTTATGTAGCCCTGGCTATCTTGGACCTTGCTATGGAGATCAGGATGACCTTGATCTGTCTGCCTCTGCCTCCCAAGTGCTGGTATAATTTTTTAATGTGGAGAGTATATGTTTATTAACTTAATAACTAGACATAAACTTTTTTTAATGTTGCCAAAATATGTGTATTGGTTGAGATAACATACTTCTTGGTAGACACTTTCTTTCCTGCTTTTTAGGGTCTTTAAAATCTATGAAATACAGGGAGTTAAGTAGAATAAATTTAGAGGGTCCTGCTATATTTTGGCTTAAACATAATTTAAAATTTCCATACTTATGTTAAGATATAAACCCAGTGTAGGGCTCAATAGCTTGCTTCCAAACCTGATGACTTGAATTTGAACCAACTCCCAAAAGCTGTCTCTGAACTTGAGCCATATGCACACATTTTAAAAAAGAAAGGTATAAACCCAGTCAAACACAAACTTTTTAGTTGTTTCATATATTTAAAAATATGTAGTTCAAAGGTAGAGTGTTTGCTTTGCCTGACAGACAGAGTTTGTGGATTTGGACCCAGCATGAAGAGAGAAAGGGGAGGGGTAGGTGTCCCACATTTGCAACTCCAGCACTCAAGAGGTAGAGACAGGAAGATCACCATCAGCTACTGGAAAGTTCACAAACAGCCTAGGCTGCAGGAAACTTCGTCTCAAAAAAGGAAGAAAGCCGAGGACAATGGCTTGTGCGGGTATTGTGCTTGTCACACAATGTGAGCCCCTGAGTGCAGAACCCATGTAAATGTGGGCAAAATGACCAGACATGGGGCCACACACCTTTAATTCCAGAACTCAGGAGGCAGAGGCAGGTGCATTTGTGAGTTCAAGGACAGCCTGGTCTACATAGAGAGCTCCAGGACAGCCAGGGCTACATAGAGAGACCCTGTCTCAAATAAAAAAAACAAAACAAAATAACAACAAAAATGGGCAAAATTACGGGCATCTGCATTTCCAGTGACGGAGGTGGGTATAGGCTGATCTCCAGAGCTTGCTGGCCAGCTGGTGAGCTTTGCAAGTGCCACATTCAGCAAGAGAGCCTGCTTGAAGGAGGAGGAGGTAGAGACAGCAATATAGGAAACCCAGTGTCAGTGTCTGGCTTGCATACCTACAGTGCACACCCCATGTATACATGTAACACACATATACCTGTTTGTTCTGGTGCTGGGGACAGTCCTGGGTCCCAAACAGGCTATGTGTATGTACTACATGTTAGTTGCACCTCAGCTCTCAAGTTTGTTTTTTTTTTTTTTTTCTTCTTATTCAACTTGAGGTGGTTGCTTTGAGCCCTGAACACCTGCTAGGGTGAGGGGTCAAGTTTTAGCACTTATGAGTAGCTGGAGTAGTGAAGTCATGTCTGGTGCCATGGTAATGCAGTCTGGACTTGAAAAGGCACCTGTGAGATAGTGCTAGGGTGCCTGAGGGAAGGGTGGAGGCAGTGTCCAGTATCTGCCTGCTAGTGTGAGGAAGGCTCTAGGCGCCATCCTAGTGTTCTCTCTGCAGATGAAGGAAACTGGAGTGGGGGTAATGTCAGACATTATATAGAGGAGACAGCTGTGGAGAAAGGTGTGAAATCTTTCCCCAGACCATTGGTGTTTCAGGTGATCCTTGACAAGGCACATCAGTGGAAAGGGAGCTGGGTGTTGGTTGCATAGTGTTGGTTTTGCATGTTGTCTTAGTGGGAATAGCACAGAGTTGAGATAGGTGTGTCCTAGCCTGCTGAGAATTACTTATGGAGGAATTAGGAGGCAAGAAGACAAGCCTCCATCCTCAAAACCAAAGGTTAAGTTGCCACTTGGAACTGTGACCTGGAAACCTTCAGCCAGAGAGGAAGGACTGCCAGGAGCTACCTGGCTTCCAGTGAGTGGAATAGGAGAAGCAGTCTGTCCTCATCATGGTTGTGGGTGTTTGTCTGAAGCCTTGTACCCAGGGATCTCCCAGCTATTGAGCAGGCCAACCTGAAGTGGGATGCAGCTCTGAGATGGTGAGACTTCCTGCTGTCAGTCACCAGAGCATCCTGATCTGGTAGTGCTTTCCAGAGCTGGGGAAGTAGAGCAGAGTGTAACCTGTGGAATGCTGGGAACTCTTGAGAAAGCCTGTGTCCAGATGCAGAGGGATGCTGCAGCAGCCTGGCTAGGGAAGGTTCAGGTGGTGTTTGCAGATGTAGTGTCTCAGATCCATTACTGCTGTTCCTTCCTAACATGGCAGCTGGAGGTGAGGGTGGTGCCCAGAGGCTACCATGGAAGCAAGTGACCTCCACCTGTTTTAGAAAACAAAATGCCATGTGGTCCTGGGGCTTTTGAGATGCACTCTGCAGGCCTGGATGACCAGAATGCAGTATGTAGACCAGACCTCAAACTCACTCTTAACCCTCCTCTCAACCTCCCGTGTGCCACCAAGCTCAGTCTCGCCCCTGTCTCCTCCCCTCCTTTCCTGTTTCTGTTTTTCTCTCTCCCTCCCTGCCTTCTCCTCACAGCTATGAGGTAATACCCGGTTCAGTGGAGCCCAGAATCACAAAGGCTAAGGGAGACTGACTCGGTGCCATACACGATGGCTTTTTCCTCCATTTGCTCCATCCCTCCCATTTTCCTCATGATGCTCCCCCTCACCCCATCTGAGGCTCTCTCAGGGTTTCCCTGTGTAGCCCTGGCTGTCCTGGAACTCACTCTGTAGACCAGGCTGTCCTCAGACTCACAGAAATCTACCTGCCTCTGCCTCCTGAGTGCTGGGATTAAAGGTGTGCACCACCACTGACTGGCTCTAAGCATTCTCTTAATAAAGCTCATTCTGAAGAGTAACTGGCTCAGCTTCCTTCTCCTTGAACTAACTCAAAGTCAATAGTTTAAAACAATGAAGATTCTAACCCAGACCCCCTCTCTCTCCCTCCTCCTCCCGCGCCCCCCATGCATGTTTAAGTGTGTGTGTGTGTGTGTGTGTGTGTGTGTGTGTGTGTGTGTATGCATGCGTGTGCTCACACACCCAGTTCCATCAAGCATCTAGGTCAGACTTCTCACATCCAGGAACTTGTGTGTTTTGGACATGGTAGGGACACGTGTTAAACACTGTGAATGAGCTACACCCAGATCAGGGTTCAGCATACACAGCCTTTGTGCTGTTATCCCTAGCAGATAATTAACATCCTTTCCAGTCCACTCCCTGGCACTTTTGTAAATAACTTTAGGATGAAAACATCAGACTTGGCCATTTGTCGGGCATGAAGGGCATTAACAATATTGTGTAACTTTTACCAGAACTTTCCCGTCATTCCACACTGTAACTCTGTACCCACTGAACAATTCCCCTTCCCCTCCCTCAGCGGCTAGTCCACTTCTAGCCTGTGAGTGAACTTCTGTGGTATTTGCTGTTTTGTCTGAATGACTTTGCTTTCAGTGCCCATCCATGCTATAGCATGAATTGGGCCCCCCTTCACCCCAGCAGCACACACTGTGAAGTTCTTCAGCTTAAAGAACTTTGGGGTTGCTTCCAATTGTGGGCTTCTGTGAGTCACACTGCTGGGAACAAGAGTAGACAAGTGTCTGATATAGGGTAATTATGTTGTTCCATTGTAAATAATTGCCCCGCCTATACGTTTAATAAAAAGCACTGATTGGCCAAGGGCAGACAGGAAGTGTGAGCGGGGCTACCAGACTAGGAAGACTCTAGGAACAGGAAGAACAGAGCAGAATGCCAGAGAGAAGCCAGAAGAAGCAGAGGACAACCACTGAGAAAAGGTACCGAGCCGCATGACTGAACAGGATAAGAGTCATGGGTTAGATGAAGGGTAAAGAGTTAGCAAGTAATATGCCTGGGCCTTAGGCCGATCAGCCTGAAACTATTGTAAGCATCTGTGTGTCTCTGCGGGTCTGTGGGTCTGCGGGTCTGTGGGTCTGCGGGTCTAAACCTTGAGGCCAGGCCCGAAAGCCAGGGCCAGAAACCTCCTACTACAGTCTGAGGCCCTGCTTTCAGCTCTGGCTACCCAACACTGTCATGAGCTGATTCTTTGGATAGCCTCTTGAACAATCATCAACCATTTCCACCTGAGCAGTGTGCAAGGGTTCCATTTTTTTCATATTTTAATGAACTTTATTGTCTTACCTTAAAAGAGAAAGAAAAAAATTCAGGCCTGGTGGTGCAGGCCTGTAATCCCAGCTACTTGGGAGTTTGAGGCAGGAAAAGTCAAGGCTTGCCTGGGATACAGAGTATGTTCAGGGTCAGCTTGGGCAATTTAATGACTACTTATCTCAAAGTAAGTGGCTGGCAGTGTAACTCAGTGAAGCCTTGTGCACAGTCCCCAGTGTCCCATCCAAGAAAAAGCCATTTCAGTTACGGTAACGGACTCTTTCCAGCATGGCTTTGATATGCATGTCCTCAGTAACTGATGCTGTTGAGACACTTCACTACAAGGCTGTTGTGTCTTATCTTCCCACCCCTTGAGATGGGATCTTATATTTTGCAGGCTGTCCTTTAACTCACATGGACAATCTTTAACTTCTGACCTCTGTCTTCACCTTCTGAATGCTGTGCTGGTGTGAAACTGGAACCCAGGGCTTTACAAATGTCAGGCAAGCACTCTGCCACCTGAACTGCATCCCAGCGTCTCCCTGTGTCCCCAGTTTTTAAAGCACTTAATACGTGTTATTTAGAGCTATAACCCAGCCCTAAATCTTTTACTTTTTGCTCTTTTGATCTTTTTATTTTTGATTTCATTGATTTGAGACAGGGTCTGATACGGCCCAGGCTGGCCTTAGACTCATGATCTTCAGACTCCTGAGTACAAGGATTAGAGGTTTTCATAATGTTCAACTGGTTTATAATGTAGTTAGGTTTTTATTTCTCTCTTTATTTTCTTTGTATAGCCCTGGCTGCCCTGAAACTCACCGAGATTGGCCTGCCTTTGCCTCCCACGCCCAGATTGTAGTTAGTTTTAGATAGGAAGTTGAGTCCTTCACCTTTATGCTTCTTTTTCAAGATTATTTTGGCTGTTCATGCTCCCTAGAGATTCAATAGAATTTAACATGAATTTCTCTACGAAAACAATGCCCTTGAGATTGTTGGTAGAGTGATTAAATCAGTAAGCTGATGTGGGTAGTGCAGAGAATCAGCAGCAGCTTTAGCATTGACAGTCTCAACAGCAAGTGTTCCACCCATCTGTTACTGACTCATACGGTCAACTAGGATCAACTAAAGACAAGGTCTGTTGAGGCCACTCGTGACTGAGCCTGGCCTCTGCCCAGGCGTCTGCACAGTAGGGCTCAGAGCTGTGGTTCACACACTCCAGATGAGAGGAGCTGTGCAGGCAGCCCCAGAGGTTCCCCAGGTGTTTTGAAGGCATGATTTGCTCCCATTTCCTCACTTGCAAAGTCTTTTCTGGTTTTTGAGAAATAGGTTGCAATGCAGCCCATCTGCCTCTGCATATTGGGGTTATAAGTGTGCACTGCCACAAATGGCTTCCTCACCTGTATATTCTTTGGTTCTGCAAAAACCCTAGGAAGTAATTGATTGATTTTGTAGTTGCCTCTCAGTGACCAGATAAGTACAAACCTGCCCCCTTTCCCATGGCTAGGTGGGCATGGCTACACCTATCTCCACAACTGCACAAAGGAGAGAGTGCTGTCAAGGAACAGCAGAGTCTGGCACTCTGGGGGACCTCACAAGGAAGGGACAAGATATGAAGGACAGTGGGGGTGTATTATGTGTTATCTCCCTAGCTGGATATTAAATACACCACTCAAATGCTACTATGATCAAGGATAGCATGTTAGGAAAGCACATTCAGAAATCTAAACCATTAGAAAGGAGTGGGATGAAGCCACTGCCCTGAGTCTGCCTATGAGCCCAGCATTCAGCCTTGCATGCTGGCTCTGCACCTGTTCCCACTTTGCTGTACTCACTCTTGACCATTTCTGGTAAAGCTACACAGTGGTCACATGGGCGGCCATTGTTCCTGTGGATAATTTTCTACAGATTTACATGTGTGCTCTCTAACTAGTTGTCAGTATGTGATGGTGGGAGATGTAGTCTGAGCCAAACAGCTTTCTCCTACTTGCAAAAAGGTGCAGGTACATATGACAACAGGGTCCCCAGCTGGGGCTCTTTCTAAGTGATGTCCACATAATCTGAGGCTGGGAAGGGGCTGGAATGGCTGGACCTTGCTCAGTTCTAGGTCAGTTTCTTGTTAAAAATTTACCAAAGGCCAATTTGAGTTCCTCAGAATTCCACTCAATTTCCATGTCTGCTCAGCTCAAAAAAGGTTGAGACTGGGTCCATCCTACAGTAGATCCTGAGGGCAAGAGCTTAAATGTGAGATCACTTGACTGGTGGAAGTGTGTGACAGCTCTGAGTGCATACAAGATGGGCAAACCTGAGCACACTACCTTGTGGAAATAAACTGTGTATGTGTGGGCAATGAAGCCTTGGTTCTCCTAGACTGTCCTGAAGCAGCCAGCACCTAGGTCTTGAGCCTGCCTTCCCCCACGAGCCTTTCCAGCTAAGGTTGGGTTCTATAAGTCACCAGTACCAACTCTGGAAGGAACTGTAAATGGCCAGAGTGCTTGGTGGAAATTTCTCTAGTTCCTGTTTCTTGTGTCTTTCTGTTTAGGACCTATGGCAGGAATCACAAGCTTGCACTGTGAACTTAGTGAACTCCTCTATGTCAGCTGTGGTAATCTGTCAAGCTTCGCTGTTTAGATCCTGGGTTCCTCTCCTAAGCTCTTACTCACACTCACCTTGTGCTGGGGCCAGAACTCGGGGCCTAATGTGTGCTAGATAAGCAACTGTAATATGGGCTCACCCAGCCTTTTACAGGGCTTTGATCTGTAATCTGGAGCGGTTCCCCACTTTAATTGTTCCTGTATCTTACCCATTTCCTTTATGGTCTTCAGCCAAGTGAGTCAATCAGTATAAGGCTGCACAGCAAGAGGAGAGCACATGTATTGCATTAATTTTGCACAGCTCTGGAGATGTCTTCAAGATGTGGGCCAGAGAAGTGACCAAAACACGGGACATGGTGGTACACACCTGTAATCCCAGCCCTCAGGATTACAAAGGATTTATGAGTTGAGTTCAATGTTAGCCTGGGCTGTTTGGCCTGGCTCAAGAAAATGGCTGATAATGGAGGTTAGTGGTGGAGCGCTTGCCTCACATGTAACAAAGTTTCATCCACAACAAAAAGGAAACAAAGAATAAGGGGCCACAGCTTTCCTGCTCTCTGAGGCAAAGAATGATAATTTTGTAGGGAAAAATAGGACACATAGAGCTCTGGAGTAGTAGGCTGGTGAATTCTAGGGATGTCACTTGTTAATCTATGGGGGCTGTGAGGCCAGCTGGAAAATGAGGGTCACTTCAATGAGATCATTAACAGTCTCTGCTTGAAGGCTATTTTTCTGTCTTGATACCAGAGGACGACCTTCTAAGAAATCTTCGCCTTCTGTTGCATGTAGAAACAGACAGATCATGTGGCCCATCCTGCACCCATAGTGCCTCTTTCAGCTTGACACAGTCAGAATGCCAATTCAGTGTGAGATGACACCTCCTTTACCAAGAAAGTGCCCAGTTTGGGAACCATACCTCACTGGCCTCCACACAGGACTTCAGGAAGCACACACATATCTGCTCTGACCAGCAGCAGGCTGCAGTAAGCAGAGTGCAAGTCTCCCCTGGCTCTGACCCAGTGAGTCACGTGGGCATGTGCTCTGAATCTTGGCTGTCCTTTAGCACAAGAGACCAATCGATTGAGCTAAATATAGGGTGGGTGTAGCAGGAAGGGCTCAGGCCATATAAACCTGTCCCTGTTATGGCTCTGCAGATGCTGTTGGCTATCATCTCATTGGCTCTCCTGTTGTTGACCCTCTTCCTGTTCCTGCGACACCTGGGCTGGGGCTTGGTAGCTCTCTACTGGATTGAACTTGTGGAGCCAGTCCGCAATCTGTTCATGGGTGACACAAAGGAACAGCGCATTCTTCACTACGTGCAGCAGCATGCCAAGCCTGGAGACCCTGAGAGTGTACTGGAGACTATTGACACCTACTGCACACAGAAAGAATGGGCCATGAATGTGGGCGACGCCAAAGGTACATGGCCCAGCCTGCAAGTGAGGGCTAGAAATGGGAACCCAGAACTGGGCATGGTGGTCCTCAAAGGGGAGTCTATTAAAGGGAAAGAGAATCATGGGCCATGCTGCTGCCTAACCTCCATAGAGACCGTAACATTTACACTTGAAGGAACCAGTTAGGTGGGCAAGAGGGGACCCTGTGTGTGTGAAGGCCAGAGGACTCTCCAAGGGGTCCTCTTGGGTTTTCAGGAGGCAGTGGACCTTTCTCAGCATCAGGTCAGGAACGTGAGAAGAGTGAGTCTGGAGAGGGGTGAGGCCCAGAAATGGGGATGGGTTAGCCTTCTTCATATCTTCCTCACTACCCTCTAGGTCAAATCATGGATGCAGTGATTCGGGAGTACAGCCCCTTACTAGTGCTGGAGCTAGGAGCTTACTGTGGCTACTCAGCAGTGCGGATGGCCCGCCTGCTGCCACCTGGAGGCAGGATTCTCACCATGGAGATGAACCCTGACTATGCTGCCATCACCCAACAAATGCTGGACTTCGCTGGCGTGCAGGACAAAGTATGGCCCTATAACCAGTGTGTCAGCTATGGCTGGGAGGGCTGAGCAGGCAGTGGGGGAGGGGAGGTAATTGGTTTAGTCACTGAGCACCTGTCATGTCAAAGGAAGAAACTAGCAGATTAGGGACACAGTCTATCCTACAGTACCAGCAACTCCCAGGGCTACCTCTCCAGAGCCCCAAAGAAATTGTTTATACACATGGGGTCCAGATAGGCTCCTGCATGTCCCTTTGGACACAGCTCTGATGGAACACTGTTGCAGGTCACCATTCTCCTTGGGACATCCCAGGATCTCATCCCACAGCTGAAGACGAAGTATGATGTGGACACATTAGACATGGTCTTTCTTGACCACTGGAAAGACCGCTACCTGCCAGACACACGCCTTCTGGAGGTGAGCTGAGCTGCCCCTGCTTGGCAGGATGGCTTCTGTGCTGTCACTGCTGGGGTAATTGGGCCTCTCTGAAGAGCCCTGCTGAGGGGATAGCCCAAAGGCATAGACGGGACCAGGGACAGTCTGGAATTCAATGGGCTGCCATTACCCTGTAGTGGGTGGGATGGAAGGGAAGGGGTTCTAGGTAGGAATGCCGGGCCAGGAACTCCCTGCCCTGCACGCAGAGTACTGCTATGGAGTGGATGAGCACTGGAGACTAGAACACCTGGGCCTGAAGGACACCAGGCTGAGTACCCAAGGGTGCACAACTGGCCACCGTATGGATCTTACTGGGACCAACAGCTGGCCACAGGGATGACAAGCATGTCCTGGATCTTCCCAAAGCTTCTGCTGTACAACGCCAGTTTCCCTAGTCCCTCCCAGCCCTCAGCTTAGCCAGCTTCACTTAGCAAAGACCCCAGTGATGATTGGGGAGCCATCTCTACTCCCAAGTGACTAGAGCTTGAGGGTACAGTACCTTGTCCTGCTGCTAAAAAAGAGACAGGAAAGGTCCTTGGCCTTCATTGGGTTTTATTACAGCTTTTCAGAGCCAACATGGGGCTGCCGTGTACTCAGCCACATTTGTTTCAAGAGTTGTATACCCTAACATGTACGGTGGGGTCTAGAATATGAGGGGTCTGTCAGCCAACAAGCCCATGGGCAGGGCATGGTTCAGATGGTTCTGGGGAATATAAGGGTACAGAGGAAAACGAGCTTTGGGCAAGTGAGTCCTCGCAATCTAAAAGATTGGGTGAATAGGAAACGTATTTCTGAGGTCCTTCAAACTGTTTGGGAAGTGCTCAGCACTATGCAGGGAGACAGGGATACACCAGGGCCAGGAAGTACCAAAGAATCTGTTTATAACAAGAGGGTAGGTAGTCAGGGGATAGAAAGGAGATCAAAAAGCCAGGACAACCATAGGAAGCTGGTTTGGACAGGGCCCACCCCTGGCAGCCACTGTGAACATAAGGTTACAGAAAGCAGGCAACTGAGCAGAGGGTCCCGCTGACAGGAGAGCAAGACCACAGTGCAGGGAGTGGGTCTCTGCAGTTCTGAGATAATTGCAGGGGCCTGCTTTTAGAAAAACAGCAAATATTGTTACTTATTCAATAACTAAAACTAATGGTTCTCGACGCTGCTGCTCACAGCTGTTGGGAATGGCTGCACTTTCTTTTTTCTTCTTCGATGTATGTTTGTGGAGAATTGAACCCAGAGCACAGACCTTAAGAATGGTGATCATAAAGTAAAACTACCTCACACCAGGCTTGGTAGTGCACACATGCAGTCTCAGCACCTGAGGGCAGGAGGGTCAGGTTTGAGGCCGGCCTAGGTGACAAATATCTTACCTACTGTCTCCTTAGCATAGAAGCCCAGTTAGTCGCATACAAGTGGACTTTCACCTGGAATTCCCCAGGTAGCTTCAGATGTCTTTCAGGAGCCTCATGGTACCCAAATACAGATAGGACAGGGCATGTTTTCTGAAGGGCAGTGGGTCCCCAGTACCTCCAGAGTGCTTGTCTTCCTGTCATGAAATCAGGTTTTACATCTCAATGTCCTTAGTCTTACTGACCGTGTTTCCAAGTCCCTGGCTGAGCCCAGAGCTCCCTATCATCTTTGTTTCCTTCCCACCTGGAACTGTGGGGCCCCTTTCTGGACTGTTCCTCCAGAGCAGCTCTTCACTGAGCTCTTTCTAACCAGTGCTGACATGACATTCTGTTTTCTACTTTCTAAGCAAGAATGTGTCATGAACCATAGTGAAACTCATTCACATTGTAGCTCACCATTCACTGACCCCGAGGGCCCCTCAGCCCTGACAGTCCACAAGCAGGAGATTACAGGCCCCCACAACCACTGGGATGAGCCAGAACCCTGGACAATGGTTAGTACAGTTCTGCTCTGCAGGGGTACAGATTCCTTTGTCTTAGGATGGATCTCTTTGTTTTATGGCTGTGGTGCTGGGAACAGATCCTTAGGTCACCCCTGCTGGGCAGTGCTCTTCCTACTGAGCTACACTTCAGCCCTGGCTATTTACTGGATTTTACTTTCCATTTTGGGGCTGCTTTGTGTGTGTGTCGAAGCCCAGGCAAGCCTGGGACTTTTAATCCTCCTGCTTCAGCCTCCTGAGTGCTGAGAATACAGATGTGGGCCACACACATCACACAGAATTGCTTTAACTTTTGTTTCATGATTATATTAAAAACAAACCCCCAAGCTTTCTGCGAAACCTTCAAATAAGACATCCAGGTGTTCCATTTCCTGCTCCCCACTCCCTCCCCAAACACACACACACAAGGTACACTTCCTTGTCAGGTGCTTCTAGTTATTTACATGCTGTCACACTGTTAGTAGACATATTTGCCATAGTGGACAGACAGGCACCCACATGTAAGGCTTCTCAAACCACGGGTTCTGGAGCCTTTACTCTGGGGGGCCTAGGAACAACTTCCTCCTCCTACTCAGAGCCCAAGCCCTAGTGTCCTCTCTGGCCCCAGTGGAAAGTCCAGAGCAGATCTTCAAGGTCAGGGTTGTTAATGAAGACCCCATATTTTGTATGTTGTACAATGTTTGAGGGAAACCGGCCTTCTGACCCCACCATCTCTCTTCTCAGCCAACCTATAAACTTGTGTTATCCACATGCCCCTCTAGAGCTGAGGATGGACACAGGGGACGATGGATAATAGCTGGAAGTGACTCTGGGGGGAACAGCTGCCCCTGGGTTGCAATAGGTTCACCAAGCATTCATGACCCTCCCTGTCTGTCCCCTGCAGGAATGTGGCCTGTTGCGCAAGGGGACAGTGCTTCTAGCTGACAATGTCATCATCCCGGGAACCCCTGACTTCCTGAAATACGTAAGGGGGAACATCAACTTTGAGTGTACACACTACAGCTCATATCTGGAGTACAGGAAAGAGGTAGACGGCCTGGAGAAGGCAATCTACAAGGGTCCAAGCAGCCCCGTGAAATCTTGACCACTCAGCTCGGCTCGTTCTGAGATCCCTTCCACCTTCCTTCTGCAAAATG
Organism: Phyllotis vaccarum; assembly: GCA_033318265.1. Classification (NCBI taxonomy): domain Eukaryota; kingdom Metazoa; phylum Chordata; class Mammalia; order Rodentia; family Cricetidae; genus Phyllotis; species Phyllotis vaccarum. The sequence goes on from JARWLC010000002.1 coordinate 183,689,805, forward strand.
ACACACTTGTGCTGACCCCTCTATACTTCTAGAGCCTGTTCTTAAGTACTATGGTTCCAGATTGTCATACACTGGCACACTCTAAAGATAGTAAGCTCACTGTCCAAAACCACTACAGGGAAAGCACCTGTAGATAAAAGGTTAAATTGAGGCTGGGGGTACAGTGGCTCACAGTGCCTGCCCGGCATGCAAGAGGCCTCAAGTTTAATCCTAAACACCAGACAACAAAAGGGACTTTTAAAAAGTCAAAGCTGGTATCACCAACTTGTGTCACCTGTGAGATTTTCATAGGGTTTCAGTGCTAGATTCCTGGGCACTGCAATCACCATTAGGTCCAGCAAGAGTCAGAAAATTGGAAATATCCAGATGCTGTTTGCTGTCACCAGATGGCAGCAATGCCTGTTACATTACTATCACCAGCAACTCGTACCATACTTCATCTTAAGAATGAGTCATAAACTTTCCAGGTGTAGTGGTGCATGTCTTTAATCCCAGCACATAGGAGGCAAGGCAGGCAGATCTCTGAGTTCAAGGCCAGCCTGGTCTACATAGTGAGTTCCAGGATAGCAAAGGCTACAAAAAGAGATGACTCTTGTCTTTTAAAAAAGAAAAAAGAGGAGTTATAACCTTTATAACCTGTTTTCTAGTTATGCTGTGATCTTTTATCATAAAAGAAATTAAATATCTAAATATAGATCCACTAGCAATTTCTCCTCTACTGTACTGCTCTTACCTGATGCACAGAGCCTTCGTGTCATCTCTAACAAGGGAGGCAGTGGGGACAGGCGGCATGTTGTCCCTGCTGCTCCACTTAGGAGAGTCTCTTACAAAAGAGGAAGTGGGCTCAGACCATAGGGAATGTCTGCCAGGCACTAGTGTGCTAGCCCCCACCCCTCCAATCTCAGAAGGGGCCTGTTTCCATGACTACACACAAAGACCAACCCCCCTTAGCCGTTTCCCATCTACACCTAGATCCACCAGCCAGCATGGCCTTTCCAAGGGTACCAACAGGAGCCAAGGGCTATAGCGCCATAGTGTGGGCAGGCCAAGGGCAGGCAGAGGCTCCTACCACCCCACCACCCCTGCAAGGAGACTTCAGGAAATTGTCATCACCAGGTGGCAGCAGTGAGATGTCCCTCTTCCTGTGTAGTTGGGAGGTGCCCCCTGCTCAGGTGAGCTGAGTCAGAAGACAGGCAGTTCCTTTGCTGCTTTTTTAATCTTTAAATTTTCTTACAAAAATTTCAATGTTTGCTGATGCAGTCTTATTTTGGTTTCATTTTTAATGCTTTTTTTTGTCAGTTTTCTTGGTTTTAAGTCACAAACAGCAGGCACTGAGGAGCAGCCCCACTGCTGCTGGCAGTCAGGCCCCGAGGTTACTTGAGGTTCTAGGCAGAGGCAGATGCAGCAGCCAGGGTGGCCCTGGCCACAGGCAGCTTATGAGGAGTGCACTGCAGAGGGAAGGTGTCCCAGGAAGCCAAGGACGGGGGCTGGGGGCAAGTACAGCTTGTCCCCCAAGCTGTCTGCCTTCTAAACTTCCCTGCCTGGACTCTCTTGGAGAAGCCCCCACTGTGGTCAGCCTGCATGCAGGGTGGTCCTTAAGCCACCCTTGGGAGCCCAAGTTCCTTTCAGGGCCCACTCACTTGTCCCATTGTCTGCTCAGGATCTGTACTCCAGGCTTGCTTTTGCTCCTCTGTGGCACTGAGCATGGAGACACCCCCCGCCCCTTCTCTCCCACCACACAGCACCTTGTCAGTAAACAGCTAACTCAGGCCAGGAGAGTTAGATGGGGATGGGGGGACGAGACAGAGGGATAGCCATAAAGTCAGGCCCTGGCTTGGGACAAGAGGCTTGGCCAATCCACCACATAAGGGTGGGGCTCCCAGCTCCAGGACTGAGTCTCTCAAGACGGCCCTTCCAGCTATTGCGATGATCCCTAAGAACAAACAGCTGGGCCAGGGCCCTGCAAAAGAAGACAAGGACAGAGGCTTTAGCCAGGAGCCCAGACAGGCAACAGAGCCAGCAACATGTAGCAGGGTGACTTGGGAGCCTCCACATAGAGCAGCTGCCTGCAGTGGCCACACAAGCAGCAGCTGTGGATTGAAGGATGGCCCATGCCAGGAGACTTGACAACAGGGCCAGTCCTATCTTGCTGGTTCTCACAGGACCCTGTGATGAGGGTCTGTTTCCTCAGGACCCTGACCTCCAGGGGCTAGAACAGGGCTGTGAGCCCTGGAAGGACCATCCTATTCAGCTTGGGTCTTCTTGGGTCCTGCCAGGGATCACACAGGGAGGGAGCTTAGACATGCAGCAAGCAGAGGCAATCAAGAAGCCCCAGTCCACGAATGGGAAAGAATGGGAAAACCAACCGAATGAAGAAACATACCAGGCATGCAAGTTAGACCCAGGAGTCAACAGGCTGAGGCTTAGCATCCCCCACGGCGTCCACCAGCCTGACTGAGGGCCTGCTGGGCCCAGGCGGAGGGGCCTTCCTGCCAGGGTCGGGCTGCAGTGCATGGCGAGCAGGCAGACAGGAGTTAGAAGCAGAAAATAAAAAGCAAGTTAACTGCACCTAAGGGCAGGCTAGGCTGGTCGATGTGAACAAGGAAGAGGAGAAATGAAGGTGGGCCTGCCATGGTCGTACAGAGGAGTCAAGTTCTGGAACTGGAGTGGCTCACACTAGGTGTGGGTGGCACATGAAGCCAGGACTGGCAGACTAGGTGGCAGATGCTTCCTTTTCCAAGGACAACAGTGGAACCCTGCTCCCAAACACATAAAAGGGTACAGATCCACTTGTGTAGACTCTGGTCCTATCCAGCCTGTGGCCGGGCAGAGCTGCCCATGTCCACTCCTTTGCAGCAGGTATGTGCACTAAACCCCTCAGTACCACAGTCTCACAGATGTATGGGCTATTTCCTGGGCCCCTGCAAATGAGTGCCACTCCAGCCATGTCCCAGAGCCCTGACCAAAATTAGCACTGCATGGCTGTTCTTCTGACAAGCCCAAAGCATCAAGCTTCCCTGGTACCTGCTCCCTGTCACTCACTTTCAACAGTTCCTTTTCAGAGGTCTCCCCTGTGGAGTCACTGCCCAGTGTCCTTCGCTCCCTCCGGTCAACTGTAGCATACCCATCTGTAGGGTGGGACAGAGCACGGAATGAGGGGAGCCCTGGGGAAGGCGTCACAGGGACAAGTGATCTTCCTTCAGCCAGAAGGGGACTTCTGGTCTCAGTGCCAGCTCCAACCAGTCCTGAGGCCTCCACACTACCCAATTCTTCTGCTGACATTTTTATCTTCCCAGCATGAAACTAGCCTGCCCTCCCGGGTAGCTGGTCTTCCCAGGTCCTCTTCCTTGTGCACTTGTACCCACCTGGACCAAGTGTATCCATGGGGATCACATCTCGGGTGGCTGACTTCTCCCCATCTGCAAGGCATGAGCAGTGTTTGTCTGTGAGCAGGGGCAGGCATGGGGAGAACAGGGCAGACAAGCTCACTGCAGGACAGTCCTCAGTGACCCTCTAATGCTTAGCTCTTTCCCAGCCTCTGCCTACTGTCACCCTCCCTGGCTTCCTGGGCAGCCACAGAAAACAAGTTCCCAGGAGACTGACTATATAAAAAGCCTCAAGCACCGAGGCTTTACAGGAAAGCCCTGTCTCCTTGACCCCACCTACCTTGCACATTAGCAGACGGGAGCTACCCATTTTATCAGGGATAAGTCTCATGTCCCTCTCCCCAGCTCATGCTCACCAAGGCTCTTCTCTACCAGTGGCAGCGTGCTGTCATCAAAGCCCCCAGGACTTGCTGTTCCTTTGGGTCCTTTGGCAGTGCTAGCAGACTAAGGAGGCACAAAAAAGAGGTAAGGCCACAGACACACCTGCTTGAAGACGGGCCTGGAAAAGTGAGAGAGAAGGTGGGCAGCTGTACCTGGAAGCGTACCTTGGTCCAGCCATCCCTCTGCAGGGCTCCACGTAGCTCCTTGTAGCTCCACACAGTCTGTAGCACGTGTGATGCTGCCTTGGCCTCCCGCACTGACTGGCTGCAGCAGCAGCAGCCAGGGTTGAGGTCAATGGCCTACCTCTTCCAGTCTCCCTCCATCCCTCCCAAACCCACCTTACCCTCAGCAGGCCCTGCCCCACCCACCTAGAGGCCACAAGTGCCACCAGTGCAGGCACACCACGGGCCTGCAGGAGGGAGCGAGCATTGTCCAGGCTGTCAGACACAATCTCATGGATGGTATTGAGCACGGCTACCACCGTATCCTCCTCCAGATGGGCACTAGGGTGAGCAGGTGCCTGTGCATTGCGAACATTCCGCACCAGCTCTGTCATGGCATAGCTCCCTAAGAGGTGGGGTCAGACATTAGGACACATCTCTGCTCTAACCCTGGGGGAAGGAGCAGTGTTCAAACAAAGTATGTTAACAGGACAGCCACAACCTCTATAGCAGAAGGTTGAGCCTTAAGGAATAAGGGAGGAAGACCTAAGCTCCATCACAGCTCAACAAAGGACTAGCCCAGCCTCACAGGTGGGGTATGGACCCTGAACTCTATGCTCCAAAGACCTGTTCTCAACACCTGCCCTGTTCACAAGTCCTGGGTTAGACCCATCAGCATCCTTACCAATGAGGTCTTTGTTACGCTGGTCTAGTGAGAGGTTGCGCAGCGCGATGGCAACAGCACGAACTACTTTGTCGGTCTCGGACTGCAGTAGCTCCACCAGCACGGGCAGCCCACGTTCCTTGCGCACAGTGGCGCGAATGTACGTGGCCCACTGTGACAGCAGCATGAGAAGTGACTGCTCAGAGGAGAGGTGCCTTGCACAACACCTACCCCAACAGCAACACACCAACCACCTGACCCTGAGGATGTGCTCTGTCCCCTCTTTTCCCACTAGCCCAGAGAGAGGCAAGGGTTGAAGGCAGAACCAGTGTAGTATCTGGGATTCTCCTGTCCAGCTCTTGCCCTCCCTGCCGACCTGACTCCTCACCGTCCAGTTGCCTGCACTGAGGTTTTGCAGGGCACCAGCTGCAGCTTCCAAGGTATTGAAGTTCCGGCTCTCCGTAAGGAGTGAGAGGTAGAGACGTACCACCTCAGGCTGATATAGCAGCTCAAAGCCTAAATACAGAGCAATAGCAACCCAGAGTCATGGTGAACCATCCCTCCCTCCAGCCCCTTTTTATACATCATTCTGGAGCTAGAGTGAGCTGCCTGGGACAAATACTGAACAGTCAAGTCATGTTTAGTATCAATCAGTGTCACCAGAGATGGGCAAACTAACAGTCAGCCAGGAAGCAGAGTAGGCAGATGAGGCCATTACTTTCTTTAGCCTGCTTGCAAAGAAGCAGGGTTCACCTGGTAGCCTGCACATCCAGGAGGTATGGTACAGGAAAATGGGCACTGGGCTACTTTTTTAGCAACAGAACTCGCCTGCCCTGGATGTGACCAGGGCTGCACCCCTAAAGACAAGGCTCACCTACCCTCTGACAAGAGGGACCACCTTCATCACCAGTAAGTAACAGACTGTATCTGGCCCCACCTCTATCAACAGGCCCTGCATCCCAGGCCGTCCAGCAACTGAGGCCCAGCCTGGCAGCAAGGATGGTGCCCAGTAGCAGCAGCTCTCAAGGATAAGAGCTAGGGTGCCTTCAAGCCTGTGTTCGACTGGAGCTTCTGCCGAGCTCAGGGCATTACTCCCACATCTCACATTTCATCATTCTCCCCTACCCTTGTGCCCATTCTCCCTCCACTCCAGCCTGCTAGGTCTCCTGTTCCCCAAGTTCTCCAGATACATTATCCTGAGGGTACCTACACATGCTGGCCACTGTGCCTGGGCCCTTCCATAGCCCAGTTGGGGCATCTGGGTTCTTTTGATATTCTGGGCTCTACTAGGGCAGCCTTTTCTCTCACAAGGGTTAGTTTCCAGTGCATAGCACTATGTCAGTGCACACTGGAAAACTCGCAGATTTAATGGACAGCAGGGGTGATCCACCAGCAGAAGCCCACAGCCTGGTCCCTGGGTCACACCCTCTAGAAGTAACACAGTTGAGTCTCTGTCAATACCCTCCAATCCCTCTCACTGATGAGTGGCTGTGAAAGAGCCTACCTCAAGCACCTGTGCACATTGATGGAACCCTCAGGAGATGCCAAGCCCCTGACCATTCTCTAGGAAACCTGATGGATGAGTCTTGTGTGCGTATCTGACCCTCCAGCTCCAGCCCCTTCCAGACCTACTCAATGGCACAAAGTCTTGACCCTTAGCCAGCATAGGCCCCAGGCTCCCCAGCTCTGCCTCTATCCATTCACCTTTGGCAGCCTCAGTTCGTTTGGGCAGGTCCAGTGTGTCAAAGTTCCGGTCCATCTCTCCATCCTTCTTCCCTGGAACAGAAAGGAGATAGGCATTGAGAGGTAGGGTCTATAGAGGACAAGTGCCTCCCAGTGTCGGAGTAGGTGTTGTGCAAGGCACCACAGTTACCAAGATAGGCTCAACCCTCTCCTGCTCAGAGCCCAAAGGGAGCTGGGCACTAAGAACACCCTAGCGAGAGATGTACTGTCCTCAGAGTAAGGAAGCAGGCTGGCCTGGGACACTGGTGGCAGGGAAGCCTAGGAACAACCTAATCATGTACTGAATACCTAGACCTCACCTCTCATCAGAGCCAGTGGCATAGCATGCTGGACCACAGTGTAACAGGACTGGGCTGAAACGTTCCATCCAAGAAGACTGCCCCCAGTTGGGGGTCAGACATGGGCCAACCTTTACTATATAGAAGGCTGACCATATCTAGGCTGAGCCCCTTCTCCTTCGGTTGAGGGAACTCTTTATCAGTCAACAAGCCATTACAGATGACCTGGTACCCCTACCCTACTTACCCATATAGTACTTTTGTGCCACGCATCACCCACTTCATCAGAGGGGCAGATGGTCCCCTGGTGGTGGCCACTTCTGGGGCCCTGCCCACTGTTTGCTGTCCCAGTGCTGGCCTGTTCTGACTTTGAGAGCAGCAGCCCCTAGGCCTCGCCCCACCCACCCAGAACCAGCATTCCAGCCTCCAGCATGCCTATGCTGTTGTCATGGAGATGGCTGCCCTTCTAGGGGGCTGGGGGTGGGGCAGGGCCTGGAGGCTGGAAGGCATCCCAGCTGCCCTTTAATTGTCATGGAAATAACTGTCTGAGCATAGGGAATGTTTCTCTGTTGCCCACTGCACTTGCCAGACCTGGCCAGCAGAACACACAGGGACTCACCTTGGTGGAACCATTCCTCTGGGCGGCCGGAAGAAGCACAGGAAAGAGATGAGGCTCAGCAGAAGTACCCTCCCATGACTCATACTCCCACCCATGTTAGGCCAAGCAAACAAGCTGTGCAGCCTCACTCCAGGAATTCTGGGGGCTCAGTACCCATAAGGCACAGGGAAGACCTATGGTCAGGGGCAGGTGAAGGCAGTGCACCTGTGCCAATGCCACTGCTGGAGGATACAGGTACCTGAAACCTGTACTCTGCAGGTGCTGAAGGTTCCTAGCCAAATGAAGGAAAGGGATGTGGTTACAGGCTGCTCTGTGAAAAGCCAGGTAGTGTCATTTGTGGGCCCTCAGAATTCTTCCCCAGAGTAGAGAGACAAAGGTGGATACAACTCCATGGCCCACAGAAAAGGATTAAGCCTGGGCCTTGGGTCTGCACCTTTCCCAACTTGCTGCATGGCTGTGGGGGCTGACTAGATGTCTTCTAGCCTCCAGGAACACCTGCCATGGATATGTAAAGCCCTGAGCTCTGGGAGCAGTGAGAAAGAGACACATAGCCCAGTCTCACCCACCCACCTTTGGCCTTCTTGCCACCAAAGCAGCTGGCGTCATCCTTCCTTCGTCGCTGGGAGGCTGTAGCACTGCCCTGGATCCCGGGCTCCGCCTCCTGGTATCTGTCTGCCCCTGGAACCTCCTTGTGCACATGGTAGGACAGGTTCCGCATGATGCACACGCAGTTCTCTACTGACTGTGGGAAGAGGTGGCCTGGTGGGCAGGAAAGCTGGACAAGGGGGCTGCTGATCTTCCCAGGCCCTATGTGTGAAGGTATGGCCAGTGGAGACCAATGGCACTGCCAGCCTCAGCTGGAAGGAACTGTTGGGAGGGACCATGTCCCCTGCTCTGAGTAGTTACTACCTCTCCCATCAGTGCAATTCTAGGGACTCCCAACTCCTGGGCTCTAAGAACTCGAAGGAAAGGCTGGTAAGCTAGTTCCCCATCTGCAGTACCCACCTTATTGTCTGTGTCCTTCCTGCCCACAGCTGACTGCAAGGCATGTAGGAGAGCATCCACCAGCCCTTCACACTCACGGAGTCGCCGCCGGGCCTCTGAACCATCTGAGCTCACATTCCTGGGTAGAAGGGAGCAGGAGCACCACTGAGCCCTGCTCTTCCCTCACTAAACTCTCCAGCCCACTGGGCCTCAGTGGCTTTAATCTGCACAATGGCTCTTGATGGATCAGAGTATAAGTGAACAGGGTGGCCTGACTGTCCCGGCACTGGGCTTTTAGCCTTGTATCTGTAGGGGAAGAAGCAGGTTCCCTGGCTTCCAACTGAACTAGAACAGAATAGACATGGGTCCCAAGAGGCAGAATCCATGATGGAAAAATGCTGCCCCATTGTTTCAACAGCAGTTCCCAACATAAGGACCCTGCAGGGTCATAATGCACAAAGCCGATGGGACAAGCAGGATCTCAGGGACGTGGGACTGCATCTGTAGGTGTGAGAACAAGCTGGGCTATGAGCACGGCAGCGCCTGTCACCCTGCAGATCTAGCCTATGCCTCACCCGCCCACACCTTAGGCAGCCTGATGTGTTCTTGAAGACAGTTGTCCACTCCGCATCCCGGGGCTTTGAGTCTTCGTTAGGCTCTCGCTCCCAGCCTGAGTGGGGCACAATGACCTCATGGGTCAGCGTCTGTAAGCCGTGGTCAATGATGACCATCTTCAGGGGCTCGTAGGATGACAGGTTCCAGAGTGTGCCTGTAATGTGCCAATGGTCAATACTGCTGACTAAGGCCCTCCTGCCTTGGCCTCCCAGGGATGACACTGTGGTCTCTTCCTCCTTATCCTCCAGCAGGGTACATGAAACTAGCATAGTTGTTACTAAGGCTTTGTTTGGTTGTCTTAGGGATGGCATCAAGGGCCTTTGCATGTTAGGTAAGCACTCCCACTGCATGGCACCCAGCTCACATAAAAAGTTAGGAGCAGCAAAAGCTCTAAGAGGTTGTAGGGCCCCATAGAGCCTGGGCAAAATGTACTGTAGTACCTGTGGTGGCTTTCAGCTAATAGGGACGGGACAAGTCATAAGAGAGGCATAACCAGTGACAGTTTACCCCTCCATTCCTGATACAGGAGTGGGTGAACTGGCAAATACCCCTGAGGCCACAGGGTCATGGAAAGATAGCCCTGTGACCCCCAACCCCACACACACCTCTAAGCTCTCCAAGGCACAAGCCTACTCCTCCTGCATTTGCACAGGTAAGGAACTAGGGAGGTCGGGTCTGATGGCAGGAACCCCTAGGCTGAGAGAGTTGGGGACCCATCCCAGCACCTGGCCTACTATACTCCTGTTTCCCCACTTACGGGCTGAGCCATGCTCTTGTCAGCCATGGCCAAGGCCCACTCACCAGTGACCAGCTCACGGACCTCATTGTCACGGGCAGCTCGCAGCAGGCGCACCAGGGCTGGCACACCCCCACAGTCCCGGATGGCAGCCTTGTTGTCGGCATCGCGGCCATAGGAGAGGTTGCGCAGTGCCCCACAGGCCCGGCGCCGCACCTCAGCCCGAGGGTGATCTAATAATGACACAAGCAGGGGCAGCCCACGTAGCTGCCGAACTCGCCGCTTGATGCCCTCATTCTCAAAGCAGAGGTGTTGTAGGTAGGCTGCTGCATTGGCTTTCACAGGGTCCACAGGGTGCCGGAGCATTGCCAGCACCTCTGGCAGCTCAGGATCCCGCCAGCGCGGCTCCTTGCGGGCGCTATCCACTGAAGGTGATCGCCGCACTACTCGGTCTAAGCTGCCCAGGCTGCCCCTCTCAGGCTGGGCCAGAGGGGCCGCTGCTGCTGGGAATGGAGGTCGCTCATCTACCAGCTCACCGGCATCATCTACTGTATCCTCAAAGGCCCTGTGTGGGTAAGCAGATCCTGTCAACACCTTCACAGTTGCCAGCAGCCCTACCCCGTCCCTATTCCAGGGTCTGAGAATTCCCTGCTCAGGGGAACTGACAACATCCTGTATCTCAGTCCCAGACACAATGTAAACACCAAGAGTTTCACCCCAGCACAGCTAGTTCAAGGTCAAGGCTACTGCAAAACACAACTGTTAATGGGCTTGCATCCCTCCCATGTCAGGATATCCACTTGTTAACAGTGTTACTTAACCATGGCTTAAAGTGGTTTGATGTGGCATCTGTCAGTGACAAGGCGGGAACCCCAATTTCTTTCTGTAACATCAGCTGACTATACCAGCCTATGAAGGGTAGAATATCTTCCCTGCAAATGGCAACCCTAATCAGACCATCTGATGAAACATGTCTTTGGCTTTCAGTTACCCTATGAACTCTCACCCCCACATCCTAGGAAAGGCTAGGAAGGTCACTGGCCCAGAGTCACACAGCAAACTCTAGACTCAGGCTGCGGTTATGTTTTTATGCTACAAATACAAATGGGGAAGGCATAAGGGGAAGGATCAAGGGCCATGACAAGGACCAGGGCCTCCGGGTTTCACAGTGCAAGGTGAAGGAGACATGGAGTTAGAAACATCAGAGGCCTTACGCAGAGTCACACCGTAAGCATCTGATGCCTGGGTCTTCATGGCCAGCTGGTTATTACAACATAGCCAGTTTCAGGCAGTGACGCCAGCTTAATGTTTATCATCCCAAACCTGTTTTTGCTACCATCCTTGAAAAAAGACGAAGCTAATTCAAACTGAAATGTAGCCTGATGACCTGTGGGATACTCTGTAGCTGGGGAGTGGAAAACAGAATTCCCAGAAAAGGCAGTCACAAGCATCAGGTGCTCACCTGGCACGAAAGCCCCGCCCATACTCAGGTCTCCTCCGTGCTGCTGTGCCATAATCAGGCTCTAGGTCAGGGCCGCCCTCATCATCCGCAGCCAGGCTCCTTGTATCATCCTCAAGGCCATAGGGCTCAGCTTGGAAGTGCTCAGGCAGGGAGCGACCACTTGGTGGGCCAGGCTCAGAGCCCATTGGGAAGGCTTCTCGGCGGCCAGGCAGTGTAAAGCAGCCATCACCAGGTCCCTGGCCCAGGAGGCCAGTACGTGGGGGTCGTACCCCAAGCCCCCGTGACAGGCTGCCATAGCTTGGGATATCACGGGGCTCAGGGCCATCAGGAAAGCCACCTCCAGTGCTGAGGTAGGCTCTGGAGAGTGTGGCTGCTGGGCCACCACCCCGCAGAAGGAAATGCCGGTCCAGGGGCCCATCAGCAAAAGAGCCAAGCGGGGGGCCACCATCCAGAAAGGGGAGTCCATCTGGGCCTAAAGGCACCTGGCGTACTGTTCTTGTGGTCACAGTCTTGACTGTCTTGGTAACCTGATGGACAAAAAAACAGCATATGGGCTTGTGGCTCTAGAGACCTGAACAGTGCCAAGGTTCTCCATTCAAATAACAGGTGGTCCTTAGGGAGCCAGCTCACATGCCTGCTCCACAGAAGGATGGCTGTGGCTGTCTAAGCTGTCCTCTTCTTGCCTGGGCCCAGCCATACCTTAGTCTCAGTGCGCCGGGTCGTACCATCTTCTGATGTAACAATGGACACATGGGAGGTGGGCGTGCCAGGGTCTTCCTCCACCGTCACTGTCTCCTCCAGCACCTCAGGTGCCTCTGGCATCGCGGCCAGCGATGCCTGGCTACCCGGGCTCTGCTCCTAGAAAGAGAAGAGTGTCAAGAGGTTGAGGCTCCATGCATAACAGACTCTGCCTTGGATTTCTGCTGACCTTGCACCAGGGGTTATCACTTCCTCAACCTAGGGATGTGGTACAAGGGGAGTCCATCTGGACCAAGGCATCAGGCACACTGTCCTTGTGGTCACAGTCATGACTTCCTTGGTGGCTCTGGAGACCTGGACAGTGTTCTGACAGAGCCACGGTGGCTTATTCTCCTGGGTACAAGGTGGCCTCTCCTGAGCTGCATGGCTCTACCACAGGCTTCTTTGTGTCAAAGAAGGACCAAGAGGCTCCTGCAAGATGTTCTCCTGACATCACTCGCCTCAAGTCAGCTTTTCCCACCATCCCATTCTATAAACTCTGAGTAGAAAAGTCTTGGAGTCACAGCTTCAGTACAGGTCACACAATCCCGTGCCAAGCTCAGCCAACAGTCCTCACAGCTCCACGATACACACCATGTAGAGTACAAGAGGCACCCACAGTGCTATGACAGCTTTGCTCCTTCTGGCCCAGATGCTCTTTGGACATGGAGGCCAGACATCGAATCAGACACTGAAATACAGATTCCTACCTGCAGCCACTTTGCTACCACCCTGCAGAGGCATGATAAGGGAATTCTGGGTAAGAGAGTTATGGACTGAGGTCAGACTAGCCAGTGTGGAAACCAACTCCAAAAGAGACAGGCCAGTTCCTGCCATGCAGAGTGGGACATGGATCTGAGAGCCACAGTCCGCCCTGGGTACAGGGCCTCCCCTGACAATATCTCAGGCTGGCATCTGGCCTAGACAGGGATTGAAACTCAAACTGCTGTGGGCACATTAGAGGGGATACATTCCTTCATAACCATGGCTAGGTCAACTGAAGGCTGTGCCTCGCCCACCCAAGACCCAGGGAGGGTTAATAGTTCACACTGCATCTCTCCCCCACCCCCAGCTGTGGAGCCACAACACCCTCCCCTTGTCTGGGAGCTGTGCTAGCTAAGCAGGGGGCCAGGCTGTCCTCACAACAAGAAGTGTATAAGTCTATCACTAACATGACAAGACATCTGCTAGGCTCTGGTAACACAGGAAAGTGGAAGGACAAAGCGCACCTCTTCCTCTCCCAAGAGCAGGGCCTTGGAGATTTAAAAGGTGAGTTTACAAATGAGAGACCTGAGGCCTGGCTGAGGAGAGGGGGTTTGCCCAGAACCTCAGCAGTCCTCGCAGAGGATTTCAGGAACCCATCTAACAAGGAAGCTTTGGGCTTTGCCTCATCTCTTCGGGACAGTGCCATGGCAGTTAACTTAACTTTCCTAGCCTAGGGATGAGACGGAATGTCTGCTGGGACCTGGCCAGGAAGAGGAGACCCTGTTCCCTGGGAAAGAGAAACAGATGAGGCCCAATGCGGTGACAACTGGAAAGATGCCAGAATGGGTGACCTGGGCACTTCTCCAAGGACACTGGGTAGTTGGGACTACTCTGTGCTGAGGCCTGGGCTGTCCCATCTCTATTTGGTGACTGAGTGTCAAGCCCTAGCTCTCACTGCTGGATCCTGGGGAGCTAGTCAAGAGGGTTTTTTGTTTGGTTGATTGGTTTTTTTGTTTTGTTTTGTTTTTTTAATTTGGGGGGGGGCAGGGAGACCTAGGGACTGCATTCCTAGATATGGGGGAGAGGAAGGAGCAGGGCTGAGGGGACAAGTTGCTTGGGACATTGTGCCAGGGGATAGGGCGCCCTTTGTAGATTTGCATCACACATATTAACATTCAGAGAAGAGTTCTACCCTACTCCCTATCTAGGCGGTAAAGCAAGTATGGATAGAGGATACTGAACACAACCCTGGGCTGTGCTAAGGATATGACACACAGCAACTGGAGTAGTCTGGAGAACCAGGGAACCAACAAAGGGTGGCAAGCAACCCGCAGCAGTCACCTACGAACACATTGGTTGAGGGATCCTGAGCTTCCTCCAAGAGTCTCTGCTAGCAAATGACCTCAGGAAGCTAAAAGCAGTAAATGACCTCATCCAGGCAGACAGGAGTGTTAAGCCAGCCATGTTCCTGAGAAAAGAAGTCAGGCCAGCTACACACACACACACACACACACACACACACACACACACACACATGCTCACAAACGTCTCTGATGCCTCAAACAGGAGCATGTGTACACACACAAGTTCTGAGTCAGGAACACACTGATTTATGCACATGTTCCCTGTTCTCAAACACACCCTGTCTTCTCTCCACCTGTCTGCACCTTATTGGTAGCAGCCCTTATATATGCTTTCAACACACAAGGAAGGAGCCATTGACACCTAGTCGACAAATGAGTACTGAGTTTTCGGTGGTAGTACAGATGTGAAAACTGAGGCCATCCTGGACCTCGGTTCATGTAATTTCTTTGTGGTGGGTCCATGTAACGGTGTGCTGACAAGCACCATAATCAACATTCAACAGTGGAGGCTGGTGGAGTGTCTCCATGTTGCATACCTTACCTACCAACCTGGCACTCCCATACTTCTAGCCCTGTATTCTAACAGTGGAATCTGAGTTGTTGCCTTCTGTATCAGATGTGGGTTCTTTTCCAAATATTGCCACAGCCCTGTGCCACAGTGTGCACCAACTATGCATTGTCCCTGGCTTCAGCCTCATCCCTTCTCCTTTAGCAGAGACCACATTCATCCTCCAAACGTTGGAGCACCGGGCCTGGGCAGGAGAGGAGTTGCTGCACAGGCCTGGGGTGTGCTAGAGCTCTGTCTGTGGAGAGCCTACTGGGCCACTGTACTCCCTAGAGGAGCTCCACAAGCACAGCACTGAACACAAACCTGGGAGAGCTCATCTTCCTCATGCAGAGAAGAACATAGGAACCCATCCCACCTATCTGCCCAATGCCAGGACTGTGGAGAGAAAACCAAGATGTACTAGGATATAACAGCTCACACACTTTATGGATGAGCATCTATAGTGTACATCTTGCAGCACTGGCCATAGGCCTTTGTACAACACCCTGTGCAAGTCCCTGTTGGCATACATCAACCACAAAATGAAGTGAGATGCACACCTGGAGCCTACACCTCCAGGGCCAGGTCCCCAGAGAGCCTAAGATGACTACCACTACCAATGGATGAGTTCTGAACTCGAGCATGGCCTTCCTAGGCAGAATGTAGGACAAGTTAAGTTGGCATCTTCTGTCAGACAGGCCCTTGGTCACAAAAACACCACCTCCTTTATGCCCACGGGAGTAGTGAGCCTGCCAGGGGTGTGGCTCCAGACTGGTGGACTGAACAAGCTGGGGAGGGGCCAGACACGCTGACCATAAATCCACTGCCTAGGCAGTCAGTGGTCAGAACCTATGGACCATATCAGGTATGTGAGGGTTTTCTTCTACCACCAAATGTCTTTTAGGCAGCCACTGCTTCATGCAGCCTCAGTTTCTCTGCCTATTAGGGAATCCCACTCTCTCTGAACACAGTACAGGTTGCATACCTGCCCCTCACCAATACTATAAGGTATATAGGCTGGTAGCCGGCAGACCCCTCCCACTATAACACGTGGGTAGTACCAGCTTCTGCTCCTCCCTTACCCTCCTCTCACGCGCAATGCCACGGCAGGGGGGGTTGTTTCCATTAAACCTTCTGAAGCTGCTCCACTAGTCCCCAGAGTGTAGTCCAAGGCACAAGAAAGAAAGGTGGAGGGGACGCGAGAAAACCTCCAGGGAGCAAAAGGCCTAGTCCAGCTTCCTTGGACTGGCGGGCCTCACTCTAGACGGGGAGGGGCCGCTGGGAAGGCCCTGTGTCCCGCTTCCTCGACCCCCGCCACCTGTCCCATGGCCGGAAGGGTGCACCCTTCTCAAGTCATGTTCAATCTTAGTGCAGGGTCTCCCGGCTTGCGCCCCCACGCGGGGCTCCAGACCCTGCTGTACAGCGGCGCACAGTGCTCGCACACGCCCCCTCTGCATAGGGCAGCAGGCTCACTCCCGCCACCGTTCTTGGCCTCAGGGTCAGTAAAGCCGGGCTCTGGAGCAGACAATAGCTGCCGAGGACTCGCGGTTCGCCTAAACAAAAGCTGGTCTTCCCAGGTAGGCCGGGGCCTCAGGACACCGCCCCCGCCCCGCGCGGGGATCGAGTTCTTTCCAACCTGTCTGAGTTCGGCTGGCATCGGACCGAGGCTCGGGGCTGCAAGCCGGCGGGGGCGGCAGCCGGACCGCTCTCCGCAGGCCCCTCAGCTGCTCCAGCTCTACTGACTTGCTCCGGTGAAGGCGGACCTGGCAGTGGGCACGACCAGCAGCCAATCGGGCAGGGCG
Organism: Phyllotis vaccarum; assembly: GCA_033318265.1. Taxonomy (NCBI): domain Eukaryota; kingdom Metazoa; phylum Chordata; class Mammalia; order Rodentia; family Cricetidae; genus Phyllotis; species Phyllotis vaccarum. Next base: position 183,705,990 of record JARWLC010000002.1, read on the forward strand.
CACCCAGGCGGGGCGGGCTAGGCTCCGCCCTCCACAGGCCGGGGCGGGACTCTGCAGCTAGGCCTGACGGGTCTCCAGCCCCAGGTCTTGGCTCTAAGCATCAAGCCCTAGGGTCGGTACCCCACCCCCACTCCCACACCAAGAGACTTGCAAAGTCTTCCTTCTGAGGTCTCAATTTAGCCCCAGTGAATGTGTATATGCCCATCCACCTCTACAACTGTGTAAACTGAGGTCCCACAGAGGGCAAGGTTACCATCCTGGCACAAGTTATTTTCCTTTTGGTTTGGCAAAATGCAAATTCTCAGGTCCTTACTCTGAATGGGTCTCCAAGTCAAGGTCACTGCAGAGCTTACTGGGGACTTTAGTGTGTGACCCCACAGGGCACTCTGTGTCTGAGCTCCCCATCAAAACACATCACATCACCCTGTGATGATTATTACAATGTATCAAACAGTGAGGCAAAGGCCAAGTCTGGAATTGACCGGGACTAGAAAATCTCTGGACTGGGACTCTTGTCAGAAACTCTGCAAACAGAGCTGGTTTCATACCCTGTCCTCTATGCCTTGCATCTTTTGGAAAATAGCAGCTGGGCTGCGGGGATCACAGCCAGAAAGATACTAGTCCACCGTAAGCCTTCCAGCAGCCACACCTGGGGAGTTTACTGCTGGAGGGAAGGGGGGAGCAGAGAGGCCATCTTCTTCCTGCTATGCTACAGAGCATGCCAATGACTCCTTCATTACATATATAAAGAAATAGGTTTTGAGAGAGCAGAGCTCTGACCAGCCAGGGAATTTGGAGGATACTCCAAGGAAAGGGCCCAGGTTGGATTCCCTGCCTTCTGTCTGTTCTTCTCCAGGCCAATCTGAAAAGTGAACCCTCCTGAGGCTCCACCTCCATGATGTGCCAGGGACAGAGGCTACACTGTGAGATGTTCAAACATGATCATGCATGCTAGATGCCCACTGGCCTCAGTTTCCCCACTCAGACCAGAATGCTCTGACTTCTGATCTCCTTCATCCTCTATTCATAGACACCCAGACCAGTGACTAGAACACACTGTTTTGAGGGAATGCAGCTCAGGTCTTACGTTGAAGCTGTTCATATCTTTGTGCATTTTCTAGCTGCTAGTACCACAGCCCAGGTGCCAGGTCATAGTGGTGTGCTGTTCTGTGTCCCCCACCCCGTGAGGGTCAGCTCTACTCTAGCTCCAGCTGATGAAAGGCAGGCAGCAAGGACTGTAGAACATCCCAAGGAGCAAGGCTGCAATCCTTGACTGTAGCTCCTAGGCTGCAGGACCCACGACCTGCCTTGCCACCACCCCAACCCCTCAACCACCTATGCTGACCTGTGCCTCAGAGGTCACCTCTCATTAAGATTAATATACAGAGTCAACATTGAGAGGCAATGGCCTGGCTAGTCCAAGCCTCTTCATGTTCCCATCAGCCTGTCAGATCTGGCTAGAACCATGGAAACCCAAAGCAGATGGGCTAGTGGGTAAAAAGACACAGCATGAGGTCAGCAACTCCAAACTGTGGAAACAGCTTCCTCTCAGGGCGCTGACCCTAAGGGTGCCCTAGATCTATTCCCCCATACTGCCTGTCAATGAGATGGACAACAGAGCCTGTTCTGTCTTGGGTAGACTGCACTGAGTTCCTTGGTGCCTGAGGAACAGCCTCAGGGTCAGAGGCTCCCAGCAGACTTGGGACCTCCTATAGATCTGGAAATCTTTGGTTCTGACTGCTCTACATTCTAGGTGAGTAGATGTAAATGGATGTAGGAACTCTTATCTGTGAACCATCAGACAATGATACACTCAGCGACCAGTCCTAACCTGTCTCCCCAAGTCTAACACAAGCAGCTTGTCTATGAGTCTCACATGCCTGGTGACTCCTTCCTTCCCTGGCTAAAATGGGTCAGGGTTCCTCCAGTCTCTAGCCAAACACATCTAGGCACAGTCCCCTAGAATGAAGGTATAGAGGACCAGAGAAGGGTTGGGATAACAGAGGCAATGCATGGAAGGGCAGCTGTCATGTTAAAGAGAGCAAGAGTCGAACACGGGAATCTGGGGACCCACAGTCATTCACTGAAGAGCTCAGAGGATGATAGCAGGCCAAATATCTGTTCTAGGTGGTGAGGAGTGGCATCCCTTTCCTGCTGGCTGAGCTTCAGCCATAATGGAAACCTCTGCAATTCCTCATTCTGGGGCTCCCCTGCATCATGAGTGTGTCATGGAATGGTCAAGTAACTCTGATGCCTGGCTGTGCACACCCACTTTAGCATTCTCAGGTCCTGGCTATGGAACAGAGCTCTCTACCTGGGGCCTGGACACTGTCTAAGGGAAAAACTGATGCTTCTAGGTCACCGAGCTACAGGCAGATGCTGGGATCCTACTGGGTCAGAAAAAAAAGATCCAACCCAGGAGGCACTGGGGGTTCACTCAATGGAGGGCGGGGATTCTGAGGATCAAGTATGCCCTGCTCTTTTCTTCACTGAATGCCTGGCATAGACATGAGGCTTCTACCCTCTTGGGATCTACTTTCCTTTACTCCCCCGCAGGCCCCAGCAGACCTACAAGTGACTGCATGCTGGCTCTGACCCACCAAGACCTCAATTGTTTCCCCACTTAGCTGTCTTCACCCTTTCCCAAACTATTACCTGCAGAACCAGCTGTTGCCAGGCCATTGGCAGGGGCTGCCCACTGCCCACCATACCACCACTGCTTGTGCCAGGCTGCTGGGCACGCTCCAGCTGCAGGGCAACATGTCGCCGTTCTTGCTCTAGTGCTCGTGTCAGCCGCTCGAAACGGGCCTCCTGTTCCTTCACCGAGGCCAGAATGCTGGCAGCCGAGTGCACGTTGCAGTCCTCCATAACCAGGGTGCTAGTCGCCTGCAGGCAAAGCAGAACCAGCTCAGGATGGGGAAGAGCACTGACCTGGTGAGGCCATCCTGGCCCTGCCACCCTACTCACAGATCACAGGACACTCTCCCAGACCAGAGCATCCAGCTCTCTGGAGGGAAGCTGCATTGATTAAATTCTAAATTAAAAGCCATTAATCTGAAGCTGGCTGGAAGCAGGCAACTCCCTCCCTGGGAGGCTGGGCCTCTGACCCAGGCTCTTCAGTTTCTTGCCAAGCCCAGCTGAGCCATGGACCATGGATGTCTCAGAACCTGGTAGAAAGGATGAGGAGGGCTGGTGTGATAAGTACTCTCTATCCTCCAGGCTTCTGGCTGTCTCTGATTCTGCCAGCTAATTCCAATCTCATGGGACCACCTCGGTCCTGTGCCACAGGGACCCACAGAGGGTGAAGGTCAACAGCAGCCACACAGCCAGTTTAGCCAGGTCAGAGCAGCCAGTAGGCTGGTTGAGGGGCTATTCCACTCCAAGCACAGACACCAAGGAAGGGGAGTGAGGACCACTACCTTGCAGCTCCTAGAAATACTGACTGAGGACCAGGAATCCGGCCTCCACTCACAGCCACTCCAGCCAGGACAGAGTTGTCCCTGCTTCTCATGGCTGAATAAAACCTGGCTGAGGTTCTGGCAGAGCTATATTAAGTTTAGATTCCCCCTACTTAAAACTTGCCTGTATGTGAGAAGCCTGATCCAGAAGAAAGAGAGTTCCCAAACATCTGAGGCCCAGCCCTCAGGGAGGCTCAAGCCTGCCCTCACACTAGCCCTTTGCTGTACCTTGAGCCCCAGAGCCCCAGGGAATCGAGGGAGAAGGGGCTTGATGTTTGTGGTGATAAGCCAGTATTTTTCCTTGTCACCCATTCTCTGGTTCACCAGTGTCAACAAAAGTAGGACAAGCATGCAAAGCTCAGATCCTGGCTCTCGGCTGTAAGAGGGGTACAACCACAACCATACGCCATTCTCAGTGTGTGGCCTGAAGCCCAGGGCTTCTTGGGACCTACTCCCAGCTGATTCCACCCAAGTCCACTGAAACAGACTGCTAGACCACTCACCCCTGCATGGGTATGTCATGCATGGACTGGGTGACACCCACAGAAGACCAGTTCTGCAGCAGCCCACTGATGTACCTCAGAAGTAAAAAAGCATAGTCTCCCTACCAAGACAGCTGGAGGAATGAAGCCCAGTGAAGACCAAGGAGAGAGTTGGCCCCACAGCTGTTCATTTCCTCTGCACCTGTCACACAAATAAAATTGTCAATGTGACCCTGCAGAAGCACTAGTGTGGGCAGGGGAACTGTCCTTAGTCAACCACAGCCTTAAAATTAGCCAAACTTCTGTTGGGAGAGGTGGAGACTTGTGGGAAAAGAAACAGGAAGGGAGGTACAGATTGGGCTCTCTGGACACCATGGCATACAGAAACAAAAGGCACAGCCACAGCAGGGGTACTATCCTGCCATCACATGGCAGAGCCTGGGTGTTGACAGGAGCATGATGGGCCAGCCTTGAAGAGGGTCCCATCCTGGACGGGAAGCCTAACCTACGGAGGGCTGAGGTGGGTAATGGAGTCTGACCATTTGAACTATGTTGCCTGAAGTATCAGCCCACCTAAGCTGAACTTTAGAACCGCGAGGCAGAAGGGGTTGTTGATCTCATGGACCAAAGTTTACTTTCTTCCATCTTGTGTAAAGACAGCAATTCCTGCCTTACCTATGATTTCATTTCTTTGCCCTCCAAGCCCCATATAACATAACTAAGCCTGGGCTGCAGCTTTGGATAGCTTCCCAGCCCCAGGGTACTATAAACATGCAACATCTGAAGGTGGGTGCCCGCTGGCTCTAGAACTGTGAGGCTAAGATGAGAAGGTGACCAACCCCCACACTGCCCAACTCAGGTAACTCAGAGCAAAGTCACTGTTTCCCAGGGGACACCCCCAAACACTAGTTATACTGAGGAGAAGTAGAGTCTTGGCAATTCCTACAGGAGAGCAGAGGGAGGGTTGTTGAGCCCCTGCCATCTTCTCAGCCTTTCTCTGTGTCCTGTCTGCTCTCGGATGTGCTGCTGACCCCAAAGGTACCTGTCCAGGCTGGACAGAGGAGGCCCATACATGAGACACGCGTAACCAAGCCCAGAACCCCAAAGGACGGGGTTTTATGTTGTTTTGGATTTCTGAGAGTCTCACTTTATACCTCTAGCTGGCCTGAAACTCACTCACTATGTAGGCCAGACTGACCCTAAACTCCCAGGGATCTTTCCGCTTCTGCCTTGAATGCTGAGATTAAAATGTGCACACCACATGGGCAGCTTTTTTGGACAGTAATGCAAAATCTTATTTTTATATTAAAACAATAACTATAAAGTTGGGTGTAGTTGCACATACCTTTAATCTTAGCACTTGGGAAGCAGAGACAGGCAGATTTCTATGAGTTTGAGGCCAGCCTGATCTATAGAGTAAGTTCTAGGTCAACCAGAGCTTCATAGTGAAATTCAGAAAACAAACGAACAAAAACAATAAAATACGCTGTCATGAATTTTTTTAAAAGTTGACCATAGAGATTTCAAAGATGCTTTTCCCAGCTAGGGCTTGGGGCATAGGGCTATAGGTCTTGGGTAGAAGTAAGTGGGCACTGAATATGCATCCACTGGAGCTCAGGGATCACCACCTGAACAGTCAGAAAGTGTGATGCTATGGGCCTTTACTGCTGGCCTCTGCTCACCTGGGACACCCCAACACCACTGCTCCACACAACACCCCACCCAGCTGCACAGTTCTTGTTAAATGTGCATGAGACAGAATAAAGTGGATCCTCAGTATGAGGCCAGAGGACCCAGGAACCTGGAAGAGGGAGTTGGAAAAGTCAGGGCTGAAGTTAAATTTGGAAAACTTAACTGTGAAAGGCCAGTGACTGCCAGGCATGATGGCACACATGGGCAATCTGTCTTGAGAAGCAGAGGCAGACGAATCACAAGTTTGAAGCTAGCCTGGTCTACATAGTTCAAGGACAGTTAGCACTGCATAGTAAAACCCTTTCTCAAAACAAGTAAGCAAACAAATGCAAAACAGGGCTACGAAGATGGCTCAGTGGGTAAAGTGCTCATTGCACATTACTAAAGACCTAAATTCTGATTCTAAGAATCCATGTAAAAACCAGACACAGTGGCACAAGAATCCTAGCATGCTCCTACCAGGAGAATCCTGGGAAGCTCTACACTAGCCTAGTGCTTGCAGTAGTAATAACCACAAGAGACCCCTGGTCATAAACTAGATGAATAGCGAAAACTGATACCCAAAGTTTGTCCTCTGACCTCCACATGTGAACTGTGGCATATGGGTGCTTGCATTAACACAATGTATACATGCACAGGCATATACAATGTATGTATACATGTATGCACACACACAGAGAAAGGGGGAGAGAGAGATTTTTAAAAACAAAATAAAATCAAAAAAGAAGAGTGACAACCTAACCATAGAGCCACAGACACAGAAGGTAGTTAGTGACTAGCATCAAGTTTATATAGTCCCCATACCTGTACTCCCATAATCCACCTAGGCAAGGAGAAGCATAGTACAGGAACCTTAGGCAAAAGCAAGCTCATCCAGGCAACAGGGCATAGATGGAGACCAGAGAAACAGTAAATCACAGACAGGAAGGCAAAGAAGATGGAATAGACAGATGGGTGATAGATAGGTGGTCACATGAGTGGTTGGAGATAAATAGACAGGTAAATGAAGGGCTGGGCAAGTGGAGATGGTAGAGTATGGACTGATGAGTTAATGGGTGGGTGGATGCTGTGTTGTAGATGAATGAGTTAGGGAATGGCAAATGGAGGGATTATTATGAATGGTAGACTAGAAGATGTATGTATATAGATGGATGAGTGAGCAGATAGATTCCTGCGTTTCTAGGGGGAAGAGTGAGAGAACAGAAGGATGGTTGGGAGGGGTATGGTAATAAATAAAAGAACAGTTATGTGCCAACAGAATGAAGGTGGTATGAGCACATACAAGGTCAACTGGAGGGACAGTCTGATGGGCAGGCAGATGGTTGAGTGGGTAAGGATGTACGGGACACAAGACAGAGCCAAGAAATGGTTGGAGGCCAGAGAGCTGAGGATGAATGAAAATAGACAGCTGGGCAGGACGTGATCCAGCACCCTGTAGACAGAGGCGGGCAAATCTGTTATTTGAGACTAACCTGGTCTAAGTAGAAAGTTCTAGACCAGATAGAGCTACACAGTGAGAGGCTAGCTCAGAGAGAGGTAAGGGATAATGGAAAGATGGGAGTGTAAATGATGGGCATAAGAATACAGGTCTCAAAAGGCTGGTGCACGCCTTTAATCCCAGCACTAGAGAGGCCAGCCTGGTCTACAGAGTGAGTTCCAGGACAGGCTCCAAAGCTCACTGAGAAACCCTGTCTCCAAAAACAAAACAGAACAAACAAAACCCCACAAGAATACAGGTCTCACGACCACAGAAAAGGATGCCTGGTGGCTATGACATCTGCAGCAAATGGAGCCATCACTCACTCTCTGGGGAGAGCAACAGGCACTGTCAGAGGAGATGGGGTGAAGACTTTACTCTTTTCTCTGAAACCTAAAGCAGTATTCAATGTCTTATTGCTGACCCAGACATTTTTCCTCTGAAGGATCACAGCCAAAGGCCTGGCCCGGAAAAGCAAATTACAGGGCTGAGGCCAAGTAGGGTGGAGGAATTAGAGGAATTTCCTAAGGGTCAGGAGGGGGTGTGAGGGGCCTGGCTACATGCCCGAGCCCTTACCAGCCACCTATCAGAGCCCAGGAAGACACTGGGAACAGTCAAACCTCCTTCCAACACAAATTCTACACTCTGCTCATCTCAAGAAGAAAAGAACACGGTACCAAGAAGAAGCCTGGCAGAAGCTGAGTGCAGACTTGCCAAAGCCTATCTTCTCTGCCTGCAAGCACATCACAGGAGCGGTCTATGTCCTCAGCTCTGCCGGCACAGGAGACATGTCTCCTATATCTATAAGCCTTGGGAGGACTCCATTTTTATCTTGACATCCTCATTGAGGTCGGATGATACCCAAAATCTTGGGAATGGCTTCTGGCCAAGATCAAAAGGCCAGGCATTGTGTCCAGGCTGGGACAACTCAGAAGAGGTCCAGAGCATGAGGTTGACAAAGAATGTCTACACCAAGGTCTGGACCACAGAGTCTCTGGCAAGAGATACAGAGTCTGGGGTGCTAGGCTAGGAAATAGCTTTCTCAGCCTCTTCATAGCAGCACAAAGATGAACCAGCAGGATATTGTGAGAATGAAATATGTCTGTATATTAAAAACAACAAAAACACTACACAATGTGGTCATTAAAAAAAAGTGACACACTGAGCAACACACACAGTAGGCACTTTAGGTGGAGGAACAGCAATGGCCTCATGGCTACACAGTGCCTTCAGCACAAGAGAGGCCACCAGCACTCTCCTCTGTACCTTAATCATGTCCAGACCACAGTGGAAGGAAGCTGCATGTAGTTCATATTCCTATACTCAAGAGACTGAGGCAGGAGGATCATTAGAGCCTAGGACAGCAGTTCTCAACCTTCCTAATGCTGTGACCTTTGAATACAGTTCCTCATGCTGTGGTGACCCCAACCATAACATTATTTCATTACTACCTCATAACTGTAATTTTGTTACTGTTCTGAATTGTAATGTAAATACCTGATATGGGACCCAGTGAAAGGGTCATTCAACCCCTCAAAAAAGTTATGACCCACACATTGAGAACTGCTGGTTAGGAGCTCAAGACCAGGCTGGACAACACAGTGAGACCCCCAGCTCAAAACAGGGGGTGGGTGGCTGGAGAGATGGGTCAGCAGTTTAAGAGCAAGAACTGCTCTTCCAGAAGACCCAGGTTCAATTCCCAGCACATGGCAGCCTATACCTGTCTGTAACTCCAAGATCTGACACCTACACAGACATACCTGCAGGTAAAACAACAATGCACAAAAAATAATAAATTATTTTTTTAAATGTGAAGGGGGGCAGAGGAAGGCAGACACGCAGAACTCCAAAAGACAACTGTCTTATTTGGATTAAGTATTTGGCATTCAATAGTAAAGTAATATCCTAATTCACAAGGCACTTTTATTTTTATTGGCTTATTTTATTTTATTGGAGATGGGGTTTCTCTGTGTAGACCTGGCTATCCTGGAACTTGCTCTGTAGACCAGGCTGACCTGGAACTCAGATTCACCTGCCTCTGCCTCCCGAGTGCTGAGACTAAAGGTGTGTGCCACCACTGCCCAGTTGCTCATAAGGTGCTCTTATACAAATCATTTAAAAACCAGAAAACAAACAAGCAAACAAACAGCTGAAGCTGAGTAAAATGGCATACATAGGTGCCACAGCTGAAGACCCAAGAAAGAGGCATGGGAATGACAGTGTGCTCCTGTAAGTACAGAAAGACTAGAAGGACACACATCCTGAGGTCACAGCTGTAGCTAGGTAGGACACTGGTACTGGGGCTGATCCAGGACTCCAGGTACACACATCTGAGAAGCAGGGTTAGCCATCTTTTCAGCCAGGCCCTGGAGACAGCAAGTCTGCTGGGGAGGGGAAGGAGTGAGGAAGGAGTCTGCTGCCCAGGGAAGCAGCTGGGTTTTCAGGCAGTCTGGAAATCCTAATCAGATACAGCCTGGAAATTACATTTCCCACAAAGAGGCAGACCATTCTGGCAGAGAATTGGGTGGGGGTGGGGAGACACACGCCTCAGGGACTTCTGACTCCTAGGGTGTGTCCATGGTGCCTCAACAGCACTGCTTTGGGGAATGAACCTCATGAAAAAGAAAATCCTCAGTGGGTTCTTGCCTTATACTAATGGGGCACCTTTAACCAAAAGCTGTCCACAATCAAAGAAAACTGGTTGGCCCCAGAGCAGAGGGTATCTGATCACAGAGGGCTACTATGGCCAAGGACCAGGTAACTTGAGGTTTGAGGTGCCTGAGGTCTGGTGACTGGGAGACTCTGGGGACTGTCATGTCGGTCAATACAAGATGTACTGTCAGGCAGGTGGACATTTAGTATTCCTGAAGCTGTGTCCCCTCTGTAGGAGGCCTGAGCCACAGGGAGCTACTTGTAGATGCTGGGCTCAGGGTTTCCCTGGGGCAGACACATTTCTCCATTTGGTTACCTTCAAGTCTCCATGTTCCATGAGATTCGTGTCTCCTTAAGAACACAGTGGATATGGAAGACAGATGTTGCCCACTCAGGGCAGTTCCCCCTATCCCATCTGTGTCTAACAACAACAATTAGCAGTGCTGCCTTTGCACACTCTGAAGTGTCTCTTAAGAACCTGTCCTTCAACAGTAGCTGGTGTCAAGCATGAGGACTCCCCCAGTATATGTCTTCTCACAGATGTCCAAAGCATCCCTATGGGAATGGAGCCATTCCCAATTTGGTTGGAGGTGCTGTTGGGCTACAATGGGCCTACAATGGCAGAAGTTACTCCAGGGCATTTCCCTCATCTCCTTAAAGATACTCAGTACAATCCATCCCCTTACAAAGTCCACTTAGGTCAGCCCACTGAGTGGGACCAGGCAGGAGAGGTACCAGCCTACTGCTTCCACCACTTCCTCTGAAAGTCACCCAGATGTAACTGCCAGTAGCTTCCCATCTTAAGGAGATAGGAGGCAAGGTGTTGAAGTCCAGGCACAGGACCAAGCTTGCCCCCTCTACTTTGGGGTGGGCATGAGGACCAAGGTACCCTGAAGAGGGGACTAAGGTTTTCAGCAGGTTTGGGAGGTCCAGTCTTATCCCTACCACTACTTATGGTCTTATAGGGACCCTGTCAAGGACAGCAAAATAAGGGCCTCAGATGGGCAAGTGCAGCAGTCACTGACTGCTGGCGGACAGCCTTGCATACAGTGCTGTTGGTCTGCAATGTCCCCCCCACCCCCAATGGTGGGACCCCTTCTGCCAGGCCCCTCCATTACCATGGCAACACCCAGGCTTCTCTGGAGGGACAGAGCTTCTTTGTGGTGACACAAAGCCCCTTTGAGGTGCGCCCCCCTGCTGTAGTCAGAGAGCCTCTGAGGGACAAAGGTGGCCCCCAGTCCAGCCTCCTAGGATACAAAGCTAAGGAGATGGGATGGGGAAGCATAGTGGTTGGCACTGGGCTCTGACTACCCACAGAACAGCCCCTAGGTCAGGGGAAGTTGGTTAAGAGTTGTCAGAGACCCCAACACAAGCAGTAGCTGTCCTCAAAGCTTGAGAGTCTTACTGTCCCCTGTATCTTTGTAACAAAGAAGACACGTGGGAAAGGAACTCTCTCATGGGACAGGAAACACTTCAACTGGCCATGGGGACAGAGCTGGGCTAAAGACCCCATGGAAAACTGGGATGCTAGAAGTCCTGTGCAGGCACACGGGACCATACAGCTTCTGGGCTGGAGGAGAGGTTTAATACCAAGTCTTCTGAGGGCCTTGGATGGGGCACCCAGATCTGGCTTCAGCTCTCTGTCACTTTCATTTCCCTGAGATCAGTTTCCCCTGCCAGAGAATCTCAATTTCCCTGCTTGCCAAAAACAAACAAAAAACCCACAAAACCACTGCAACATGGAACAGCGTTGCTGTGCCTACAACCCCAGGGAAGGTCTCACTGTGGACTGGCTCATTCCAAGGTTTGGGACAGTATAAGGCCCAGACATGGTGACAGGCACTCTGTGCAGACTCTCCCTAGTGCAGTAGCTGTATATGTGCTCCAATATCACAGTCCAGAAGGCCAAGAGATGGTCAGGCCATCGTACAGCAGGCCTCAGCCAGAGGGAGCCCAGTCATGGGCCTCCTCTCAACAATCCAGGCCTGGGGGGGTCCTGCCCACAGTAACTGCTGCTGACCAGGCACTTGGCAGTGTCCTGGAATTCTGGGCTCTCTGCCCAGAGGCCCTCACCAAGTGACCTCAGTCTGACCCACAACTGATTTGCTAACTAAGTCCCAAGTGGAGTAATGAGACCTAGTGGCAGTATGAGGTATCATGGGCTCCAGTGGAGGTGGAGTGGATATCCATCCTTTTGTGTGTAAGTGTACCCAAGCTCTAGGGAGACCGACCTAGAGACCATTCCCAACTCAGCAGGGTCTATGAATCAGGAAGCAGCACATGTGCTTCTGACTTAGGCCCACATTGCCCTCCCCCATTGGCATTCAAGCTATCTGCTGACATTGTGGACGTGAGGATGCTATGGAGGGACCCACAAATCCCCTCAGTCAGCACACATAAGCTCACATAGAACATTCAGAGGCTTTTCCACCAGGGAAGATGGAGATTCTGCAGAATCATCCAAAACCTCTAAAAGACAGTCACTTAGAAAAATGTAGTAACATTCCTCACTCATTTCTTCATCAAGGAATCAATACTCAAGACTCAAGCAATGAGAATGTCCTCTCTTGGCCTTTCCTATCCTGTGTAGTACATAAGTAAACAGTCCAATTTGAGTGATGTTGAGAAACATGAGGCAACCTATGGCTGGGCTGTCAGACGGCACAGCTGTGGTAGAGCTGTACCACCTGGTTCTAGATGGAGGGAAGGTGAGAGCAGGCAAGAGGATGCAGGAATCCTGGCCATCTTAGGGGGCTCAGGCCTGCCCTCCTGTGGGCAGATGGGTGGGACTCTGTCATGTTGGAGATGCTGAAGGCCCCTTGGTTCATGCTGGGAACATGGGTGGCTTCAGCCTACAGAGCCATGAATCAAGGAGTCAGTGCAATACCAACACCACTGTGCATAGCGCCCTGACCTCTAGGACAAGGAACTGACAGTCAGCCACTATGGCTTTAGGAAGGGCAAAAGACAAGCCACACACTTAGAGGTGAGCCCTGGGAGGAGACAGAGTTTGCAATTACTTACTAACAGTGACCTGTGTGTATACAGGTGACCCTCAAGGGAAAGACTGTTCCTGGCATGACCCTCTTAAGCAATTCAGAGAAGAATCAAGTGCCATAGGACCTTGACCTGACTCAGCAGCACAGAAACCTTACTAAGGGAAAACTAGTTCATTCTGGCCAAGAGGATAAAATCTCTAACCCAGCTGGAGATTCATTCCAAGCATCTAAAACATAAAGAGGGGGCTGGAGTGGGTAAGAGCACCAGTGGATGCTCTTCCAGAGATCCTGAGCTCAATTCCCAACACCCATGTGGCGGCTCACAACCATCAATAGTAAGATCTGATGCCCTCTTCTGACATAAAGTCATACGTGCAGACAGAGTACTTATAAACAAAATAAATAAATAAGAAGACTAACTTTATGAATAAAACTACCCCTAAATCCAGGCCAACAGGAAGAGGCCTGGCAAATCCTCATTAAAGTCCGATTCACTGGACAACCCCATCTACAAATCCAACCCCAACCCCCAATCTGTCCCATCGCCTGGGCATTTCAGTGGCAATCTGAGGCCCACAGTTAGCCAATACCTATTGGATCAAGACTGGGATCCAGGAACACAGAATCAGCCAGCTCCTGTTGCACTACGGATGGACAGCTGAATGTGCTACCTCCAAGTGAACCAAGAACCCAGACTGGACCAAGAGAGGCTTCCTGAGACACAGACCCAGCCAGAACAGACTCCTCCAAGATCACCTCTCTGAGATAGAGACAAATCCTGTGTGCAGATATGTTTCAAATTTAATACAAACAGTGGAGATATGAGAGGGATCCACCCACAGTCAGTCTAGGAGGATCAGACAGTGGTAACTCACACCTTTAATCCCAGCACAGGGAATATCTGGGAGTGGTGACCTACGCCAATCCAATCTAAATTCTCATCTTAGTTTACAGAAGGAGTTCCAGGCTCCCAGGCAGGGGTGGTGGGGCCACACCTTAACTGAGAAAAGAAGGTATTTAAAGACACAGAAAGACAGAGCAGGCAGGAGAAGCCAGGAGGAGCAAGGCTGCTGAGATCTGACTGTGGTCTTTCCTCTCCTCTCTGCTATCTCAGCCTTTCCCTGAGATCTGGTGTGAGTTTCCTTTATTCATGCAACAATCCTTCATGCAACAATCCTGCACTGATCTGAGGAAGCAATGGGCAGATGCCAGTACAAGAATACATATAACAACATAAGAACAATATGGTACCACCAGAATCCAGTGGTTCTACAACAGCAAGACCTGAATATGCTAATATAGAAGCAGAAGGAAACGACCTTAAAAATAACTTTGTGAAGATATGAGAAGCCTTACAAGAGGAAAGCAATAAATAATCCCACAGAAGGAAAACCCAAAGATGGGAAACACATATAAACTAACACCAGAAATAAAAGGAATTAAAAAACACTGGTCATTAGTATCCCTTAATAGCAATGGATTCTATTCACCTATAAAAAGACTCAGGCTAACACAATGGATAAATAGACAGAAGCCATCTTTCTGCTGCATACAAGAGACACACCTCAACTTCAAAGACAGACACTGCCTCAGAGTAAAGGGTTGGAAAAGAACTTTCCAATCAAATGGACTTAAAACAAGCTGGTGTAGCCACCCTAATATCTAAATAGATCTCAAATTAAAGTCAATCAAAAGAGATCAGGATGGACATTACTTATTCATCTCAGGAAAAATTCATCAAGATGAAGTCTCAATCCTGAACATTTATGACCCCAATACAAGGGCTCCGACATATATAAAAGGAATATTACTAAAGCTTAAATCTCACATCAAACCCCACACATTAGTAGTGGGAGATTTCAATACGCCACTCTCACTAATGGATAGGTCTACCAGGCAGAAACTTAACAAAGAGATAAGAGATCTAACAAATATATTCTCTCTCTCTCTCTCTCTCTCTCTCTCTCTCTCTCTCTCTCTCTCTCTCTCTCTCTCTCTCTCTCTCTCTCTCTCTCTCCAGAATTTTCTACCCAAACACAGAGAAACAGACCTTCTTCTCAGCACCCCATAAACTTTCTCTAAAACTGACCACACACTCAGTTATAAAATGCTGTGCGATTTCTTGTACACTGTAGATATTTGTCCCTCTTACTGGTTGAATAAAATGCTGATTGGCCAGAATGCATACAGAAGTATGGCCGGTGCTACCAGACTAAGAAAACTCCGGGCAGAGGAAATAAGTTGAAATGTTGCTCTGAAAAAAGATACTAAGCCACTTGGCTAATCATGGGTTGGTTTAAGATGCAAGAGCTAGCTAGCAAAATCACTGAGCCATAGGACAAACAGCATATAATTAATATAAGCGTCTGAGTCATTTTTGGGGAAGGGGGTGCTAAGCAGCTGTGGGCAAGTCCAGACCTTGGGGATATAGTCCAGGCCATAAACTTCACACTACAATAAAGCAAATATGAATAGATAACACAAAATAGAAATAACTCCTTGAATCCTTTCAGACCACCATGGTCTAAAGTTAAGTTCAACAACAACACAAGCCACAGAAAACCTACAAATGCATGGAAATTGAATACCTCTCAATTGAACCACCTCTGAGTCAAGGAAGAAGTAAAGAAAGAAACTAAAGACTTCCTAGAATTCAATGAAAATTAATCCATAACATACTCAAACTTATGGGACACAATGAAAGCAGTGCTAAGAGGAAAGTTCATAGCACTAAGTGACCCCACATAAACAAAGGAGAAATCTCACACAAGAGACCTAACAGCTGAAGGTTTTAGAACATTTAGAAGCAAATTCACCCAGAAGAGTAGATGGCAGGAAACAATCAAACTTAGGGCTGAAATAAATACAATAGAAACAAAGAGAATAATACAAGGAATCAATGAATCAAGGAATTGGTTCTTTGAGAAAGTCAACAAGATAGAACCAAGAAGCAGAGAGGGAATATCCAAATTAAAAAAAAAAATCATAAAAGAAAATGGGACATAACAACAGACACCAAGGAAATACAGAGAATTATTAGGTCATACTTTGAAAACCTGTACTCCACTAAACTGGGAAACCTAAAAGAAAGGATAGCTTTCTGGACAGGTACCATTAACAAAATTAGACCAAGAGCAGATAAATGACATAAATAGACCTATAACTCCCAAGGGAATAGAAACTGTTATTAAAAGTCTCCCAACCAGAAAAAGCCCGACCAGATGGTTTCAGTGCAGAATTCTTCCAGATTTTCGAATAAGAGCTAATACCAATACTCCTCAAATTGTTCCACACAATAGAAACAGAAGGAGCACTGCTGAGCTCATTTTATGAGGCTATAGTCACCCTGATACCGAAGCCACAGAACGATGCAACAAAGAGAGAGAAATATAGACCAACCTCCCTCATGAACATTGATGCAAAAATAATAAAATCCTGGCAAACCCAATTCAACAACATATCAAACCATCCACCATGATCAAGTAGGCTTCATCTCAGAGATGTAGAGATGGTTCAACACAGGAAAATCTGTGAATGTCACCCACCATATAATAAACCTGAAAGAAGAAAAACCTCACAACCATCTCATTAGATGCTGAAAAAAGCCTTTGACAAAATCCAACACTCCTTCATGATAAAAGTCCTGGAGAGATCAGGAATATAGGGAAAATACCTAAATATAATAAAGGCGATATACAGCAAGCTGACAGCCAATACCAAACTAAATGAAGAAACACTCTAAGGAATCCCACTAAAATCAGGAACAAGACAAGGCTGTCCTCTCTCTCCTTATCTATTTAATATAGTTGAATATAGTTGAATAAGTTGAATAGTAAAAGGACATTAAGAGGATACAAATTGGAAAGGAAGAAGTCAAACTATCTCTATTTGCAGATGATATGATTGTATACATAAGTGACCACTAAAATTCTACCAGGGAACTCCTACAGCTGATAAACACCTTCAGCATTGTAGCAGGGGACAAGATTAACTCAATAAAATCAATAGCCCTCCTATACACAAATGATAAAAGGGCTGAAAAAGAAATCAGGCAAAGATCACCCTTTACAATAGCTGCAAATAGCATTAAATATCTTGTAATAACTCTAACCAAAATGTGACAGACTTGTATGACAAGAACTTTAAGTCATTGAAGAAAGAAATTGAAGAAAATGTCAGAAAATGGAAAGATTTCCCATGCTCTTGGATAGGTAAGTTCAATATAGTAAAAATGGCAATCTTAGCAAAAGCAATCTACAAATTCAATGTAATCCCATCAAAATCAGAACACAATTCCTCACAGACCTTCAAAGAACAATCTCAAGTTCATATGGAATAACAAGAAACTCAAGATTACAAAAAAAAAAAAAAATCCTGTTCAATAATAGAACTTCAGGAGGCATCACCACCCCTGACTTCAAGCTATACTATAGAGCTACAGTAATAAAAACAGTCTGGTACTGGCATAAAGACAGACTTGTGGATCAATGGAACCAAATCAAAGACCCTGACATTAACCCACATACCTATAAACACCTGATTTTTTACAAAGAGGCCAAAAATATACAATGAAAAAAAAATAGCATCTTCAACAAATGGTGCTGGCATAACTGGATGGTAGTATGTAGAAGAATGCAAATAGATCCAAACCTATCACCCTGTTCAAAACTCAAATCCAAGTGGATCAAAGACTTCAACATAAGCCCAGTTAAACTAAACCTGATAGGAAAAAAAAGTGGAAAATACCCTTGGCACAGAAGACCAGTTTCTAAATATAACACCAGTAGCATAGATGCTGAGTACAACAATTAATAAATGGGGCCTTCTAAAACTGAGGAGCTTCTGTAAGGCAAAGGACACAGTCAATAAGGCAAAACAACAGCCTACAGAATGGGAAAAGATTTTCACCAATCCTATGTCAAACAGAGGACTGATTGATGTGGGAATGCCTTTCTGTATGCGGTGAATATCAATCTTTAAATAAAGGTGCTGTTTTGGGCCATGACAGGCACCATAGAAGAAGTAGGAGGAGAAATCAAGAGCATAGGTAGGAGAAGCAGGGTGGAGTCAGGGAGACCGAACCAGAAGCCCAAAGGAGCAACATGTAAGGAACACAGGTGAGCCACGGGCCACGTGGCAGACAGATTAATAGAAATGGGTTGAGTTAAGATGTAAGAGCTAGCTAGCAATGTGCCTGAGCCATAGGCCAAACAGCATAAAGTTAATATAAGTGCCTGAGTCATTTCTGGGGGCCTGGCAGCCACAGCTAGTGGCTAAGAGGTCTGGTGCAACAGGTCTGTGGGTCTGGGCCTCTGGCCGCCTGGGATCAAGAAACCCCCACTGCAACAACTGATCTCTAAAATATATAGAGAACTCAAGAAACTAGAGATCAAAAAACTAAAGAACCCAATTGGAAAATGGGGTATAGAGCTAAATAGGAAATTCCCAACAGAAGAACTCAAAATGGCTTAAAGAATTGCTCAACATCTTTAGCCATCAGAGAAATGCAAGTCAAAACAACTCTGAGATACCATCTAACACCTGTGAGAATGGCTAAGACTAAAACCACAGATGACAGCGACAGCCTGTGCTGGAGGGGATGTGGAGCAAGGGGAACACTCCTCCATTGATGGTAGGAGTGTAAATTTGTACAGCCACTTTGGAAATCAGTATGGTGGTTTCTCAGAAAACTGGGAATCAATCTCCCCAATGATCCAGCAATACTACTATTGGGCATATAAAGGATGCACATTCTTACCATAGGGCATTAGCTTAACTATGGGCATAGCAGCATTATTTGTAATAGCCAGAAACTGGAAACAACCAAGATGTCCCTCAACTGAAGAATGGATTTAAAAATTGTGGTACATTCATACAATAGCATACTATTTAGCAGTTAAACACACACACACACACACACACACACACACACACACACACACACACACACACACACACACACACATCCTGAAATTTGCAGGCAAATGGATGGATCTGGAGCATCATCCTGAGTGAGGTAACACAGGCCCAGAAAGACAGACATAGTATGTACTCACTCATAAGTGGATTTCAGATTTTCAGATGTAAAGCAAAGGAGAACCAGGCTATAATCCACACGCAGCAGCAGCAGCAGCTAGGTAGAAGAAATTTAAGAGAGATATCCACAGATTCCCCCCTAGGATGGGGAAAGAGAAAAGATCGGGGGGGGGGGGGGGGCAAAGGGAGATGAGAAGAGGACATGAGAGAATGGGATGGTTAAGTGGGGGGAGCATCAGAGAGGGAGAGCAAAGAAGTGGATATACTGATAGGGGGAGCTATTGTGGGATTAGAGAGAAACCTGTTGCTAGGAAACACCCAAGAACCCACAGCATGAGCCCAGCTAAGACTCTAAGGAATGGTGAAGAGGGAGCCTAAACTAGCCTTTCCCTATTATCATATGAATGACCACATTAATTGCCATTATAGGGCCTGCATCCAGCAGCTGATGGAGGCAGATGCAGAGAACCATAACTAAACACTGGGCTGAGCTACTGGTCCAGCTGGAGAGAGAGAGAGAAGAGAGCTGGCATGAGTGGAGGGACCAGGATCATGATGGGGAAACCCATGAGTAGGCAGTCTGTGTGCTGTTGGGAGCTCAGAGACTCTGAAATGACAGCTGACAGACCTTCCTGGAACTCATCTGGACCCCCTAAATGTAGATGACAGTTAAAGGCATGGGCAGTTTCTGGAGCCTCTTGCAATCGGACCAGAGTCTATCCTGGTCCATGATCGGGCTTCTTGGAGCCTGTACCTAGTGGGAAAACACCTTTCTCAGCCTTGATACTTGGGTGAGAGACTTGGTCCTACTTAAACTGGATATGCCAGACCAAACCGACTCACCTTGGAATTCCTTGCCCTCACTGGGGAGGGGAAAGTCTGGGGAAGGACTAGAAAAAGATGAGGGGAGCAGTGGTGCATATGGGAAATTTTTTTCTTAAATAAATAAAAAAAAAAGAATAAAAATAAAACATAAAAGAGTTTATCCAGTCCAAACAGTTAATTACTTGGCTAAGGGTCCACCCCTCAAAGGGCAGGCTCACCTAAGCTACAGTAAGGAGATATGGGAATATTTATTCCTTTAATGAGAGACTGTATTTTGCTTTTTAGCATCCGTGCCCCAAGCACATCCCCTCCAGCTAGCAAAGGTTCCTCTGGATCCTCCTGCCTTCTGAATCTGGACTGAACTCTCTTCTTCTGCCTTTGTCTCCCCAGACACTGGCCAGAGCCTAGTGTTGTCCTGTTCTGCACTCTGGGCTTCTCTAAAACTACCCCCGTGTGGCTGCTTGTCTGCCATGTGCTGACCTCTATGCTTGCTGAACTAACACAGCACAGCATCTCTCCTCTCCTCCTCAGGCACCAACTAAGGGCTCCAGATGTCCTATCTTGCATTTCTGTTTTGTTTTGTTTTTTATCTCTGAGAAAAACATCCTCTTTGAACAAACTTTGGCTCTGCTTCACTTTCCAACTTTTCTGCCTTTTAATTCTTTAATCAGCAGAGAAAACAGGCCCTTTCTTCACCCAGCCATGAATTAACCCGCTGTATGTGAAGCAGCTTCAAATGTCTGTGTCTCTGGTCTGTCCCCACCTACCAGGTGGCTTCTTGCCAGCTCTCGCTGCTCCCTGGACCTTTCCTTCCCAGAACCTAACCCATCTGCCCTGAAGCCAGCTCAACTGAGAGTGCCCACACCTCAATCCAGTGAGAAAAGCCCTGCCTTGGCATGTAAACAAACAGCAGGGATAGGCAGGGGCTTTCTCCACCCTCACCCAGTGCATACTCGCTAGCTTCCCTTCCTCTGGAAACTAGACTTGCTCTTGTCCAAATGCTGTCATCGAGAATGGGAAATGCTGATGATTTGGAGACCCTTTCTGAAGGAGGTGGAGATATTTTTGAGACATATACCCATTGCCATAGACATCCCCCTCCCAAAAGGATCCCTGAATCATCAGTGTTCCCTGCTTTTGATGAGAGCATTGGAGACAGGACCCTTCTACATATCCTAGGATCCAAATGTAGCCAAGGCTGACCCTGAACTACTGTCCCTCTGTCAATGCTGGCATTACAGGCATGCAGCATCATGCAGAACTGATAACTGAACCTTGTATGCCAGGTACTCTGCCACTGAGCTACATCCCCAGGCAGGTATGAGGATCTTCTCAAAGCCAACCGTAGGTCTATGTTGCAATCACATTTGTGCTGTGAGAGGCCTGGGAGAGCTGCCTTCAGCTGAGTCATGAGGGCATTTACTAACACATAGGTGAGGGCTATAGCCATGACCCCCCAGAAGGTAAAGACGGTTGGTATGTGGTGAACTGGGAACAGGCCGCAAAGAACAGGAACATCATAAAACATTACAAAACCTCAGCAGAGAAAGTCACTGCAGGGAAGAGCGCCAGTGACAAGAAATCGTGCCCTGCAGTCAAAAGCCACATGTAGAAATGACAGAGAGACCCTCACCAAACGGTGGTCAGGCAAGCAAAATGGCAGCGACTCCCAGAGCAAAAGAGAAAAGTTTCAACAACCGGGCCTGGACCAGTAACTCAGATGGGCATGCCAGGGAGCCAGGTTAGGGTGAGCTTTCTGTCCAGAAAGAGGCTGTTTTCATGTGTCTCTACTTAGTAACAATGCCACACACCGAGGTTAGTGGGAAAAGGGGTTGATCTGGGCTTGTGATTCTGCTCTAAGGTCAAGGGGCTGCATCCAAGGGTGGCCTTGTTGGTGGGGTTACCAGTGGTCCAGGGCATCACATGCTAGAAACATGGCGCACAAGAGACCTGGGCAACTGGCCTGTATAGCAGACTCACTCTGGGATAACCATCAACAATTAAACAAATAGGTTAATCTATTCATGAGGTCAGGGCCCTAATCACCTGGGCCCTGTTCTCATTATTAAGCCTCCATCTGGCCCCTGTTCTTATTATCTTATAAAGTGAAATTAAATTTCAGCCTGAGGTCTGGAGGAAACAAGCCACACTCAACCACAGCAGAAGCTTTAGCAATCATGAGCACGTCTCTCAGGTCTCTCAGCATTTTAGAAGTTTCATCAAGGTCACATTTCTTCTGGTCTCCTAATGTGCAGGGCCCATTGTGTGGTAAGAAGCAGTCTACCTGGACCTGACCTGCTGGGCTTGGTAGGTCTAGATCACTTTTCCAACGGGTGTGCCAAGCCCTAGAGGGGCCACTGTTCATGACAGATAGTAACAGCCTGGCTGCAGCTTCTTAATTCTTAGGTATCTTTATGGTTAGGGAGAGCTGATGCCTTTTTAAGCGCAATACTATCCTTCTTCCCTTGGAAGGTGTTTTCATTCTGTTTGTTCAGAGTCAGGGTTTACCATGTTGTCCAAGCTGGTCTCAAGTGACTCCCTTAGGTTCCTGAATAACTGGGACTACAAGTGTAGGCCATGTGTCTGACTAATACCCTGAGGTCTTCAGAAACATTAAAACCAGCTCTGAAATCCTTCCAGAAGCAGCAGGTGACACTTTCATGCCTCATACCCTCCATTCCATCATACTTCTCAGAGAAACACAGGTCACCATGTCACTCAGAGCCCTGGACTCTAAAGAAGTGTTTCTTTAAGAACCAAAGCAAGGGCTGGAGCCCTGAGGTTGACTCCCAAACTCAGATCTGGTGGCTCACAAGCACCTGTATCCCCAGCCCCAGGGGATCCGACACTCTGACACCTCTGCACTCTGTGGGTACCTGCACTTAACACGTGTATACATACACATAATTAAAGATAAAAAGAATCAAAAGAGGAAAATAAACACTCAGCCTATAATTTGAGGATAACCAGAGAGAACCCATATTTGTTGTACACAAGTCTTGGGTTGATTTCTCTGGGAGTTTGTTAAGGCACAGACACCAGCAGTGCCATCTGTCAGCTCCTGGGAGCTCTGCTTATAGGAATAGGATCAGGGGGCTGAGGGCTGACATAGACTAAGTGTGAATCCAAGAAACATGGAAAAAGATCTGACCAAGCCGAGCAGCTCAACAACACAGCAAACAAAACGGTTCCTTTTGGCACACTTCTTCCTTTATTTTAAAAGAGCCAGGGAGGTAGCACACACCTTTGATCTCAAAAGGAGGCAGAGGTAGGGGGATCTCTTGTGAATTAGGGCCAATCTGGTCTGTAGAGTACATTCCAGGACAACCAGGGCTACATAAAAGACCTTGTCTCTAAAAATAAAAATAAAATAAAAAGACAGGGAGAGAGCCTGGTGTGACTGCTCATACCATCGTTCCAGCACTTAGGAGGCTGAGGCAGGAGATTGCTTTAAGTTTATGTCAGTTTGAGTTACAAAGTGAGACTGTCATGCAAAACAAAAGATGATTAGAAACTATGACCAAAAATTGGATAATTGTACAAAATGAACAAATTCCTAGAAACAGACCATCTGTCAGGACTGAATCAGAAAAGAAAACACTAAGCAAGCAGTCGGCATTTACTCTTGGGAACAGATCTCAAGCCAGAGTAGACCTAAACCACAGTGTGAGCTCAGGGTAACCTAGACCAAGTGATTCTTCAGTCTTTGGAGAAGCTGACATTGTAGCTGTCAGCCATTTGCCCGCCTGGTACCTCAACATCTTTTTGCTGCTGTTTTTGATTCTTTTTACTTACCATAACTCAAAGACTGAGTAGCTAAAAATAGTGACAATAACTCAGTAAGTCACTCTGAGTTAGCAAAAAGCCATCAACTTAGAGTAATATTAAAAATATAAAACAGAGCTTGGAAAAATAAGCAAAACAAAACCCACTGGATAGCATTCATTGTATACTTCTTTGGGGGGACTGTTTTGTTTTAAGACAAGGTCTCACTATGTAGCCCTGGTTATCCTGGAACTCCCTCTGTAGACCAGGCTAGCCTTGAACTCAGAGATCTACATCTTCCTCCTGAGTGTTGGGATTAAAGGTGTCTGCCACCACACCCAGCAACCACTATACATTTCTAAGAAATCAATTCATTCTGAAAGTTGACAACTGAAAGAACTGGAAAATAAGTGATTACCTCGTCTTTCCAGTAAAAACTATATTTGAGAAAACTACATTTTAAAAAAATTTTTAAACCTGTCTTAATAAACATATATAATTGGTGTCGAGGACATTTTCATACATGTATAGTGTATGTTTTGGTCATATTTATCCTGGCTACCTTCTTATCTTCTCCCAACTTCCTGCTCCTCCTCCCTTTTCCCAGTTAGTCCCCTCCTGTTGCAATGAGGTTTCTTGGTCCCAGGTGGCCAGAGGCCCAGACCCACAGACCTGCAGCCCCAGACCCCTTAGCCGCCTGCCACTGCTCAGGCCCCCAAAATGACTCAGACACTTATATTACGTTCATGCTGTTTGGTCTATGGCTCAGGCACATTGCTAGCTAGCTCTTACATCTTAATTCAACCCATTTCCATTAATCTATCTGCCATGTGGCCTGTGGCTCACCTGTGTTCCTTACATGTTGCTCCTTTGGGCTTCTGGCTCTGTCTGTCTGACTCCCCCCTGCTTCTCCTACCTATGTTCTGATTTCTCCTCCTACTTTTTCTATGGTGCCTGTCATGGGCCAAAACAGCCCCTTTATTTAAAGATTGATATTCACAGCATACAGAAAGACATTCCCACATCACACTCCGTTTATTTCCCCACCCCCAAAAGGTTTCTCTGTGTAGCTTTGGAGCCTGTCCTGAAACTCACTCTGTAGACCAGGGTGGCCTTGAACTCAAGAGATTCACCTGCTCTGATTCTCAAGAGCTGGGTTAAAGGCATCTGCCACTACTGCCTGGCACCTCCTCATCTTATAAATCCTGAGGTCCTCCTAAGGTTCCCGTCTATGAAAGGGTGAAGACAGAGCCAATCCTATGCAAATTGTATATGGATAATCACAGCTGATCAATCTTCAAGAGCTGATGGCCTTGTCCTGCCCAGGACTGAACTCTCTCCACCATTACTCTTCTTTCCTGCAGTTTTACATTCTCCCACCTCTTCTCCTGTGGTGTGCCCTAAGCCTTGAAGGAGGGGATGCAGATGTCACCCTTGTGGCTGAGCACTTTGGAGCTTCTGCAATCACCACTCTCTACTACAAAAATAAGCTCCTTTGACCAACACTGACAGCAACACCAATCATGGGCATAAAAATAGTCACTTAGAAGGGAATCTAATGGACACATTAT
The DNA here is from genome assembly GCA_033318265.1 of Phyllotis vaccarum. NCBI lineage: Eukaryota > Metazoa > Chordata > Mammalia > Rodentia > Cricetidae > Phyllotis > Phyllotis vaccarum. The sequence continues at coordinate 183,730,947 of JARWLC010000002.1, forward strand.
GTCTACTTTGCCAAACAACAGCTGTAGTTTCCACACTACGGCCTATGACCTCCCCAGCTATGGGTTTTTGACCAGGTTTACAGCACTAGACATGAATTCCCTTATGAATAGGCCTCAATTCCAATCAGAAAGTGGTTGGCTACTCTCATAATAAGCTGACACTACTGCACCTGAGGACAGAGGACACATGTCTGGACAGTCAATAGTACTGCATGCAGGGTCCACAGCTTTATTGGGGTTCTCTAATTGATAGGGTGGAAACAATATATAGAGTTTAGTATAGGGGCTTCCAAACTGTGATTAAATAGTCCAGCAATGGCTGTGTCTCTACAGGCCAAGAATCCAGTGGTTGTTCAATCCATAAGACTGCATGACTGAGATGCCTCAATCTAGTGCGGGTCTTCAGTCTCTGTTGGAATCCTAAAGGAGTATGTTCTAATATCAGCAAAGTAATGCTTCAGCAACACAATAGGTAAGCTTGCCAGCAAGAGAAGGCAAGCAGGTAAAAAGCAAAGCCTTCCTTCTTCCTGGCCCTTTACATGGCTGCCACCAGAAGGTGTGGCCCTGACTAGACATTAGATGGTCCAATCTAGCTGCTTGGGGTTGATTCCAAATGTGGTCAAGTTGACAATCAAGATTAGCCATTACAGCTTAGACTGCTGACAACAATTCTCCCCAAAATAATCTGTAGAGGCTTCTGGCTCTATGAGGGCTGGCCACTGGGGGTGAGCTTCCACCTTAGACCCACTCTTCCATCTTCACCACCACGCCCTGCAGCCCAAGGGTGCTATGTCAGCAATAGTGCCCACCATCCAGTTGTGACAACTGTCTCAGAGGCTTCCTTGGCCAACAATTTGTGAGGACGTAGCTGAATCCTGGCACCAAGATTTTCATCTAACAGCTATGACTTCTAAGAGCAACTTTATCCATCCATGCACAGAACCTCCACTCAAATATTTTATTTTCCAATTAGCTTACCAAGAATCAGATTTCCTTAGGGCTGTTTCATACATTATTAGTTTTAGAAGACCCTCCCCACCTCCGTAACAACCTCCCCTGCTTAAACCTTTCTGTGCCCATTGGTTCATTTGCATGTCAAATGTGTCCTTCTGTCTCCACAGCCTTTTTCCTGGGCCCATTTCTAGTATCCTGGTCTCTATAAACACTTCCATTTATATAACATATTTATGGATTTGCACATATGTGCTTTACTGTCCCTGCATCTCCACAATTCAAAGAACCTTGAGTAAATTTGCATGCAGGCATCATTTTTTTCTGAGTCTAGAAGATCTTATTTAATATATTTTTCAATTCCATTCATTTTCTTGTAAATTTCAGTTTCTTTTTGCATCTGAATAATATTACATGTGTATATGTAACACATTTTCATTATCCATTCTGATTCCAGTTACTATATGACTAGAGAAGCAATAAACATGAATGAGCAAATATGCCTGTGGTGAATACAGTCTTTTGGGTTCAGGAGTGGGTACAGCTGATATGCACGAGAACTCCACACTGATTTCCATCAAGGCTACACCAGTTCCCACTCACACCAAGAGTCGATGAGGTTCCCTTCTCCTTACATCCTCACTGCTTGTTATTTGCTTTCTCGACAATAGCAAAGAGGTTTTAATTTGCATTTCCTTGATACTGAACATTAAAAAGAAAATACCACTGTGGCCATTTATGTTGTTTTGAGAACTATGTTCAAGTTATTTTTATTGGATACTGTTCAAAATATTTTTATTTAATATTTTCATATTATTTCTCTAGAGAAATAAAACTGATAGAAATATATGTGTGTTATATGATATTTTGTGTTTCTAACAAATAATGCTTGTCTGGAGATCAGAGGGTGGAGCTAGTCACTAGTTAACCATGGAGGCTAGGCGGTGGTGGCACACACCTTTAATCCCAGCACTTGAGAGAGAGGAAGCAGGAAGATCAGGAGTTCAAGGCCAACCCCGGCTAAAACTAGTCTAAAAGATAAACCATGCCTGTGTTTGATCCTAGTGGCCTGCTTTAATCCCAGTAGAAGGGAGGGAGGTGGAAACAGGAATGTAAAGCAGGTAGAGGCGTATCTTGTCCCCATTCAGTGTAAGGATTTGTTAAGCTAAGAAGTCTCTAGTGGCTGCTGCTCTGCCTCACTGATCTTTCAGTTTTCACTCTGATATCTGACACCAGGTTTTTGATAATAAAACACTAATTAGAATCTAGCATCATATATGAGCCAGGCACTAGTGACTATGCCTTTAATCCCAGTACTTGGGAGGCAGTCTGAAAGAAATCATATTCAAGTATTTGAACAAGGTTTAACTCAAAAAGGGAATGGATGGCTAAGTTTATATTTAAAAGTTTAAAATCTCTGTGCTTAAGAGAACTACAAAGCAGCTAGGCATGGTGGCACATGCCCAGCACTGAGGAGGCAGAGGGATGATGATCTCTGTGAGTTTGAGGCCAGGGTTAAACAGAGAAACCCTGTCTTGAAAAACAAAACAAATGTATATATGGGTTTATTAGTATTGCTACAGACTGTGAACACTTCTCATTCAAACCACTATATATGGTGAGTTATGCTTCCTTGGAGGAAGCAAAGACATGACAAGGCTCCTTGTTTGTATCTAGTCTGATATGACTTGACTGGGAAATTGCGATCATTGATATGCAGCACTTTGGGAGGAAGAAGAAGGCTGATCTGTGTGAGTTTGAGGCCAGCCTGGTCTACATAGTGAGTTTCAGGACAGTCAGAGCTACATAGTGGGGAAAAGGGCATTCCTAAAGATTTTATATACATGGAAAAACATGAGCATTAAAAACAAAATCAGCAAAGTCATAAGACACAAATCAACACAGATAAATCGGGTGCATTTGTGCACGCTACTAACAAAGAAAGATAAAAATTTATTTCATTTACAACCAGGTAGTAATACATCATATCATCCCCAAGGGAGATTGTGACAAGTATGAAACCAACTGGGCTACTTGGTGAGTTTAAGGCTAGCCTGAGTAACAAAATGAAAACTTATCTCAAAAACACTAAGGGCTGAGAATGATATTTAGTAGTTAAGCATTTATCTAGCATGTATAAAACTCTGGATTTGGTTCCTAGCACAATGCATATAAAATTTTCTATTCACAATATCACTGAAGATAATAATTTAAATAACAACAAACATACGTGATACCAGGATGTAGTTTAACAGAATGCTCCCCTAGCATGCAAATAATCCTGTGTTCAATCTCCAGTTCCACATAAACCAGGAGTGGTAGGACACGCTTATAATTCCAAGCCTTCAAGTGGAGACAGGAGTCATCCTCAGCTACATATCAAGGCCCAAAGTAGCCTGGGGAAGAAAACCCTCTCTCAAAAGCATCAGCAGCAGCAGCAACAGTAATAAATGTTAAGATTTGTACACTGAAAACTACAAAAGATATAAATACAAATGGTATATGTGTAGAGGTCAGAGGGCAACTTGGGGGAGTTATTCTTTCTTGCCATGGGGCTCAGGCCATCAGGCTTGGTGGCAAGTTTTTAACCACTTAGCCACCTGGCCAGCCCTAAAAATATGGTACTAGTATTTATGATGACACTACAACTAAATATTTAATGTTATTTCAAATCAGAATCTCAATAACATATATCAAAAGATCCACTAGGACCTCAGAAGAGCCAAAGACCAAAAACAGTCTTGAAAAAGAACAAATCTGGAAGGCTCAAACTTAGGACTTCAAAACATTTTTACGAGCTGGGTGCAGTGGTGCCCACCTTTAACCCCAGCACTCTGGAGACAGAGGCAGGAGATCTCTGCGAATTCATGCCCAGCCTGGTATGTAGTTTTCCAGAGCAGTTGGAGCTACACAGAGAAACCCTGTCTCAAAGCCAGGAACAAAACAATAAAACAGCTTTTTCCTTTTATTGTTTATTAATGTCAGGTTAATTATTTTAATTTTAATTATTTTTAATTGTGTGGGGAGGCCAGAGGCTTTGGATTCTCTGGAGTGGGTTGGAATTTTTCATGATTTTTCCAGCAGCATGCTGATTACACAGAGAAACCCTGTCTTGAAAAACAAACGAATGAAAATACAGAATCAAAACCATAAACACACACACACATACACACACACATACATATACACACACATCCATACATACACACACACACACACACATATACACATACATACACACACACACTGTTCAATGCCACAAAACAGACAGCACGGGAAGCAGATCTTACGTATACAGTCTAATGACTTTCAACAAGGTAACAAGACCACTCTTCATAAAGAGACTGTCTCCTTAGCAAGTAGAGCTTCATCACATGTCCACTACCTCCAAGTGAGTCAGAAACCTAAATAAAAGTAACGCTTGATACTGTAAACCTACAAAAAATGTTCGTGACACTGAATTTGGCATTTCTAAATAAGATGCAAAGTAACTGGCAACAAAATAATAAGATTATGAGCTCAGAACTAAAAACATTGGGCTACAGGTAAAAGCGGGGGTAGAACATTTGTTTTTCATAAGCAAAGCTCTGACTTCAATCCATAGCAACAAATGAACCAATCAAACAAGCAAAAAATTAAAACATCTGTCCAAGCCAGGCGTGATGACACATGCCTGTAATTGTCGCATTTGTGAGACTAAGAAAGAAGAACTAATCAGGAGTTCAAGGCCAACCTCGGTCATATTCCAAATGCAAGGCCAATCTGAATTATCTCAAAAATCAGCAACAACAAAAAAGCCAACCAGGAAACTGGATGGAAAGATGGCTAAGTAGTTAAGAAATAAGTCTTATCTTGACATGGTGATATGCTTTTAATCCTAGCTCTCAGGACACTGAGGAAGCTGGATCTCTGGGAGCTCTAGGCCAGACTAGTCTACATAGTGAGTTCCAGGCTAGCCAGGAAAAAGATGTCTCAGTAGTTAAGAGATGCTCTTCCAGAAGACTTAAGTTCAGTTCCCAGTAAGCACATGGCAGCTCACATCCTTCTGTAACTCATCTTAGGGGATTTAACACCTTCCTCTGGTCTCTGTAGGCACCAGGCACAGGCATGGAACAGACACACATGCAGCAAAACACTCATGCAAAGTAAAATCTTTTAAAAATAAGACAAAAAAAAAAAAAGAAAAGAAAAAGGAGAAAATCTGTCAAAAGATAGGGTTAAATCATATATGTGATATTTGGATAATATATAGAATATAACATAACTAAAATTCATGAGCAGAAACTTCAAAACAAATAACCCAATTTTTAAAAATTAGCATGGATATGTAAATGTGTAAATAAATCTTCAAAGAAGATACTTAAATAATCAACACATAAAAATATACTGAATATTTCCAATCATTAGGGACATACAAATGAAAAGCACAATGTACTACCAGTTTATACCCCTAAGGACAGCTACTCCCAAAAGGGCACAGGACAAGAAAAAAAATACTTTAATTGAAAAAAGTACTGTCAAGATACGGACAAATTAGAACCCTGTGCATTGTTAGTGCTGTGGCCACTGTGAGTATAAAGTTTCTAATAAAAAAGGCTTAAAAAATAATCATAGTCTCCAGCAATTCTAAACCTTCTAAGGGTGTACGATGGTGTGAATCATCCCCCCTCCCACTCATATCTGTGAATTCTCGTCCACAGTTGGTGGTACTGCTTCATAAGCAGTAGTGTGGTCTTGCTGGGGGACATCCATCTCTGGAGGTAGGCTTTGAGACTCCACAGACTCACAGCATCCTATCTACTCTCTGATCCTGTGTATGGATGGAGATGTGATTCTTAGCTTCCTGCTCCTGCTGCTGTGCCTCCTGACCAACATGGATGATCCCTTGAAGCTCAATCCCAAACAAGCTCCTGGAAGTTACTGGTCACTGTGTCTCATCACAGTGACAAGACAGTATCCAACTTTCACAGAATTAAAAGCAGGTTTTTGGGTTTGTTTTTTTTTTTTTTTTAAAAAAAAAAAAGTTTTATTTATTTATTATGTATACAGTGTTCTCTCTGAAGATCAGAACAGGGCACCAAATCTCATTAGAAATAGTTGTGAGCCACCATGTGGTTGCTGGGAATTGAACTCAAGACCTCTGGAAGAGCAGCCAGTGCTCTTAACCTCTGAGCCATTTCTCCAGACCTAAAAGCAGGTTTTTAAAGACACACCTGGACACTCACCCACATTTACAGAAGTAGTATTTGTAATTGATAAGGGAAAGAAGGAATTCAAATATACAGTGGTGGAGAAAAGAAAATGTATGTACTACATAGTATTATTTGATCTTATAAAGGCTCAGGCTTATGATCTCAGCTTCTGGGAGAGCTGGACATATGTGCCATGGAGCTAGAACCTGTCTATGAAACAGAAGAAGAGAAAGAAAACTCTCATACATAGGAATTGTGCTCCTGTGGCCCAGGCTGGCCTGGAACTTGCAGTAATCTCTTGCCTCAGCCTCCTCGATGCTGGGGTTGCAATGATGAACCACCAACCCTGCCTACACATGGATTTTTTAAAAATTTATTTTATTTTTAATATGTGTGTTATTTGTTTGTATGTATACACTTGAGTGCAGGTATTTACAAAGTTCAAAAACGGCATCAGAGCCCCTGGAGCTGGAGTTAAATGTAGCTTAGCTGTAAGCACCAGATATGGGTGCTGAGAGTGAACTCAGGTCCTCTGTCTGCAAGAATAGTACATAGTCTGAATTTCGGAGCCATCTCTCCAGTCCCACAGATAAATCCTGAGGATGGTGGGATAACTGAACTAACAGGTACAAAATACACACCCTAAACAATTCCACTTCTATGAGTAATAGAGTAGAGAAGAGAATAAAGAGACCTGGGCTGGCCAGGAGGAAGTAGGGCATCACTGCTCAGAGCTCCAGTTTTGGAAAAGGAAGTTTGGAGATGACTGCAGAACAACATAAATACATTTGATACTGTAGGAATTACACTTGATGATTAGGTACATTTTTTATCATAATTTAAAAAGACTCTCCTCTTGTAACATTAGAAATCACAAATCTGGGTTGGGAGATGATTTAGTGGATAAAGTGTTTTGCCATGCAAGGGTGAAGACCTGAATGTAAATCTCAGAACTGCTGGGAAGCCAGGCAGACTCCTGGGGTTTATGATCTCAGTTCTCCTATGGGGAGATGAGAGACAGAAACAGGCAGATCCTCAGAAGCTCACAGTTCAGCAGGCCTGGAGCAGAGCTGACTCCCAGCTGAAGGACTAACAGAGCGGCACCTGAGGCTGTTCTCTGACCCCTACACATGCACTGTGAAAACTGAGGAGGGTGTGTGTGTGTGTGTAGGGGTGTGTGTGTGGGGTGGAGTGAGTGAGTGTGTGTGTGTGTGTGTGTGTGTGTGTGTGTGTGTGTGTGTGTGTGTGTGTGCGCGCGCGCGCGCGCGCGCGCGCGCGTGCTTGCCTGCCTGCGAATTACAAATACTCTCTTGGGCTGGAGAGATAGCTCAGCTGTTAAGAGCATTAATTACTCTTCCAGAGGTCCTGAGTTCAATTCCCAGCACCCACATGGCAGCTCACAACTGTCCATTACTCCAGTTCCAGGTGATCTGACACCTTTACAACAATACACATAAAAGTAAAGTTAAGTAAATTATTTTTAAAAAATACTCTCTTAAATAAGCATATCAAAAACAGAAATTTAAGAATATAGTGTTGGCTATTTCAAAACAGTGGGGAGGCTGGAGAGATGGCTCAGAGGTTAAGAGCACTGGGGTTCAATTACTAGTGCCACAAGATGGTTCATAAGCAACTCCAACTCCAGTCCTAGAGGAATCCAATGCCCTCTTCTGGTCTCCTTGGGCAATGAATGCACATGGTACACAGACATTATACCTAAAATAAAATTAAATAAATAAATCTACTAGACAGTGGTGGTACACACCTTTAATTCCAGCACTCAGGAGAGAGAAGCAGGTGGATCTCTGAGGTAGAGGCCAGCCTGGTCTACAGAGTGAGTTTCAGGACAGGCAGGGCTACACAGAGAGACCCTGATTAGATTAGATTAGATTAGATTAGATTAGATTAGATTAGATTAATAGATAGATAATAGATAGATAGATAGATAGATAGATAGATAGATAGATATAGACAGACAGACAGACAGACAGACAGACCCTTCTACATCATACATTAAGAACAGACTTAGTAAAGCATGCCTTTAATTCCAGTACTCAGAGGGTAAGTTTGAGGGCAGCCTGGTCTACAAGTAAATTCCAGGTCAGCTAGGACTACATAGAAAGATCCTGTCCAAAAGAACACACCTATAACTGAGACTCTTTCACATTTCAGAACTAAGACATCTCTAATCGTGTGCTTTAGAGAGGACAGAATTCCACCTGTGAGGCTCTATGGAGCTCCCTATGTGCCTCCACTACCTCTGCTTGTGTCAGAAAAAATTTTAAATCCTAAACATTCCTTTCTCTTGTTACTTCATCTAGAAAGAACATTAAGCTGGGGGAGATAGGACCAAACTGGTTTGTGCTGAATTATAAAGCAGAGCTGAGTTACAGTCCATAGCAAGAGCTCAGGTGTGTCTTCCACATGAGGAAGCAAGGTCACACAGCTGGAGAATAGTGCCCAGGCAGCACAGCTCCCAAACTGGGTGTGCCCATGGGATGGGGGTGGAGTGGACTGCCCTGGAACTGCTGTGGATCCCTACACATCTGAGGTATTGAGGAGGGCCAGGGCTGTCTCATGGGCTGCAGAGCTGAGAAGGGTGTAGATGAGAGAAAGGACTTTAAATACAAAGGTAATGGGAATTCTGTGGTAGGGTAGGGGATGAGAAGCAAATATGTGCTAAGGCAGTGGTGAACCAGGCTTCCCAGGCCTGACAGCAGCTCACAGAAGCTGTAGGTAATAATGGAAACACTTTCCAAGAGCATGGATGGTTCTAGAAAATAACACCATAGGGGTGGAGTGGGGGCTGTGAGTGAACAGAACTAAATTTGTGAGATCAAGGGTCATGGGACCCTCCCATAGGCTGGTCTTCCAGGCCAAGGGGTATGTTGATTTTTCTCACTATTAAGTTTATACCAAGTATACACATATGTCCTGTTCATCTAGGAGCTCAAGGTCAGGTCCAAGTTGTTCTAATACAGAAAAGTAGTTCTGGTACAGGGGGTGGAGCCTTGATTTGGCAAAGATCTGCAAACAGTTTGAACCACAGGAAAAAGGAAAAGTTTCCAAGTATCCAGAGAAACTGCAAGGCTGCAGGGCGAGGAGCCAAACCCTCTGAGGTGGGCAGTGGGAGATGCCAATGAAATGACATGGAGGAGCAGACCACAATCCACAGCAAACTTGTAGGGTAAACGGAAGAATGGGGTTCTGGGTCCCACCCTCTGCACAGCCTGATGTGAAAACTCACAATGTTGAGGACAGCTGCTAGTTCATGGAGACTCATGGGGAGACAGCGAGGGAGAAGTATAGTTTCTTCTCTACAATTTCTATAAACAAGAGATACCGATCTATGTTTTACAATTAAGAGCAGAAAGAAAGATGCTGGCATTTCCTTGGCCTCTGTTGTCTCACGGACTATTAGGTACATACAGCAGAGTCTGGCCCTGTCAGATTTGGGAGGCATGTCCCATTTGTGCCATCATAGGTTGTAGCCTTGACTGCAGGCCTGGTGGAGGTGCTGATCCTTGGAATGGTGGGCGGCTCTACCTGTGCCTTTCCTGATTCCTCATGGCCTAAGTCTCAGTTTTTCCATCTGTATATTCAGAGCCCCTCTCCACATGGCAGCCTACAACCTGATCATCTAGAATGGGGCCTGGAGGTGCCCAGCACCTCCCTCTGTGGCACAAAGCAAAGGCCCCAAGAAAGACTCGGCTGAATCCACCTCTTCAGCTCATTATCTGGCAGAGCTTAGCAAGAGTTCAGGAGCATGTGACACCTAAGAAGAACTTCAGCAAACAAAATATTTTTGAAAAGCTGAACTTGGCATATTAGAAAAGAAACTCAGCAGAGCACTCGGAAACATGCAGAGGTACCACAGAACATCCCAACTCTGCCCACATCCTTTACCCTCTGTGCCTTGACACAGGCGGTCTCCTCCAGAGCAGTGCTGACTAGAAAGCCTAGGACTTGGACCCATCCAGGAGGGTAGAGATGGTAATGCCTAGATTCCAGCTGAGGGTCAGGCTAGAACAGGGACACCCAGGCCTGGGGGCATCTAAAACCCTCTCACCCAGCTGTGCCCAGGAAGTTTTTGGGCAGAATCCAAAGACAGTACCAGTAGGCAGGACAAAAGCTGGAGTGAACACACAAAGGTGTGAGGGGCAGGAAACAGACTGAACCAGATATTGAGGCTGGGCCTAGATAAACACAGGGTACAGAGAGGTACCCAAGCAGCTATCCCAAGGCAGCTGATGAGGCTACTTAGCAGAAAGCCCTGCCCAATCCCAGCGAAAGCCTAGGTGTAGTAGGAAGTTTCTGTCCCGACTTTCGGGCCTATCCCCAAGGTTTAGGACCCGCAGACCTACAGACCCGCAGTCCCACAGAAACACACAGATGCTTTCAATAGTTTTTGGCTGATCAGCCTCAGGCCCAGGCATATAACTTGCTAACTCTCTACCCTTCATCTAACCCATGATTCTTCCTGTTCAGCCATGCGGCTCGGTACCTTTCTTTAGAGCAGCATAGTTGTCCTCTGCTTCTTCTGGCTTCTCTCTGGCATTCTGCCTGTGCTTCCTGTTCTCAGAGTTTTTCTTAGTCTAGTAGCCCCGCCCACACTTCCTGCCTGCCTTTAGCCAATCAGCGCTTTTTATTAAACCAGTGGGTGGGTTAATTATTTACAATGAAACAACACAATCTCCCACACCTAGGCACTCTGGCCTTACCAGACTGGATGGCAGCACATGCCATGCCACCATAAGTCACTCTGAGCAGGGGACAATGAAGGTTCCTAGTTTTGTGTCTGTTGCGGTGATAAAATACCCTGAGCAAAAGCAATGTAGGTCTAGCCTGGGGTCACACACCTTTAATATCAGCATCTGGGAGGCAAAGGTAGGCAGATTTGTGTCTGAGGCCGGCCTGCCTGATCTGAATACAGGCCAAACAACACAGTGAGACCCTGTCTTACGTATACACAAAAACCGCAATGTGGGGGAGAAAGGGTTTATTTTAGCTCACAATTGCAGGACTTGATAAGGTAGTCACAGCATATCCACAGTTGGGAGCAGAGAGAAATGAATGTGTGATCCTGCTGGCTTCATCAGCTTGACCTCTCTACTCACAGTTCAGGACACCCTGCAACCAGAATGGTGCCACCCCAGGGAGCTGGGTCTAACCCTCCATAGACACTCCACATGTCCATGAAATGAAGATGCCTCATTAGCAGTCTCTTCCCAGGTGATCCTAGGTTGTGTTAAGTCAACAATTAAGGCAGTGGACAGAGTACTTCCCTCTTCCCTGGCTGCCTGCAGAAGGCATGGCCCAGGTTAGAGGTAGCTTCCCACCTCTAAAAATCTGAATTAAAAATGTATCTTCCCACCTCAAAGATCTGGATTAGAAGTGGATCTTCCCAGATTTCAAGAGTAGACTGAGGGCAGGTAGGGATGGGAACATGATCGATCAAGTTGGGGGTGGGGGACTTGGAGGGGGACAGTGCTGTGGGAGAGACTGCTGAGGGGCATTTCGGGGTTGAGCAGAATCTTGGCTCAGGGGAATCTACCAGGAGTCTACAGTGAGAACCCCCAGCTTAGACTCCTAGCAAAGGTGAATAATCTGGCCATCTCCTGAAACCAGATTAGTGCCTGGCCCAATTGTCATTAGAGGCATCATCCAACAACCGATGAAGGCAGATGCAGAGACCCACAGACAAGCAAGCATTAGACAGAGTTCAGAAATCCTGAGGAGGAGGAGAAAGGAGTGTAGGAGCCAGAGGAGTCAAGAACACCATGGGAAGGCCCACTCAATCAACTAACTTGGGCTCACAGGGTCTCACAGAGACTGAACTGACAACCAGGGAGCCTCCATGGGACTGACCTAGGCATCTGCATATATGTGACAGTTGTGTAGTCTTGTGGGACTCCTGACACTGGGCAGAGCGGCTGTCTCCTGTCTCTTTTACAGTCCTTTGGGACCCCACCCCTCATACTGGATCACCTCTCCCAGTCTTAGTACATGGGAGGTGCTTAGTCTTACTGCAAGTTGACATGCCATGTTTTATTGATACTCATGAGAGATGTGCCTCTTCCTGGATAGAGGAGGTGATGGCGGGGGGGGGGGGGGGGGAATGAGAAGGGGAGAAGGCTGCGGCTGAGATGTAAAATAAATAGATGAATTGAAAATAATAAGATCCACTGAAACTAATTAAAAAGAAGTGAATCTTCCCAGTTCAACTGATCAAATTAAGCAAAAACTCCCTTATAGGTGTGCCCAACTATTTTAAGGGTTTTAGTTCATTCCAGATGTAGTAAAGCTGATGGCCAAGAAGAGCCATCACAGCTGGCAAAGGCAAACAACCATCTGGGCACATTCAACCCTAAGGCTAAGCCTCAAACTAGAACCATTTGAGTGTCCAGCCTAAAGTGCCTCTAGCCTGGGGTCACTAGGACTCCAGCGCCCCCTGAAGACAAGACTACCCACAGCAGAACAGAGCTGTTTGGGTAAGGGACCTCCACCTGAACATGCACACCAACTGCCACCAGGATGACTCACACTGAGCTGCGGGCTTGTTCAGACCCTTGAAGCTCTAGCAACATCACTAGTCCACACCAGCACATGGCATTTAAGGAGAACCAGGGAACTTTAAAAGCTTTTGGAATAGGCCCCACCACATGTCCAGCTCCTGTGTTAGTTAACAGTGTCACAGCTTGCTCAAACAACACTGGCTCCAGGATTCCCACAGAGTATCTGGGAATATATGCATATAAGTATAACTATATACGCAATCCAGAGCACACCTTTAACCCTAGCACTCAGGAGGCAGAGGCAGGTGGGTATCCCTAAATATGAGGCCAGTCTGCTAAGGCTATTAGTGACTAGCAACACCCAAACGATGCTCTTGTCTCTGTCCTCCACAGTACTGAGGCTACAGGGTCAAGCATGAGCATATACCCAGCTCTTCATGACCACGCTTGGGATTTAAACTCAGGTCCTCAAGCTTGAGTAGCAAGCACTCTTACCTGCTGAACCACCTTCCCAACCCCAATACTTGGGTCGTTCAGTAAGAGTGATGTGCACTGGCTAAGGACTGAATGAGTCACCAATGACATGAAATCTGAGAACTTGAAGACACAACAACACCCCTCCACACACAACACACCTTTTTAGGGTGAACACAGTTTCCCACTACCACAAATTAGGCACTGAGTTTCATGAACTGGGGAGAGTGGCCTCACCCTGGGAAACAGCCTTCCTGATCATGTCTCCTCTGCCAGGTGAGCCTAACATTTCCCTTTCGCTGACAGAAGACACAGGGAAATAAAACAGTTCAGAAGCAGTGCGAAAAACAAGTCAAACCTTCACTTTGCATTTCTGTCAAAATACATTTGAGCTGGGCTAAATCCTCAGTGTAAAAGCCTAACGCAGCGACATCTAGCAGAAGAGACTCTAGCCAGCTACATGCCAGAGAGGACAACAGGAAACATCCCACATTTTGCTGTAAGTATGAAAAATTTGAACATCAAAAAGTGCCACAAGCTAAAATGTAAAAACTAAAAAAAAAAAAAAAAAAAAAAAAAAAAATGAGCAAGAGGCAGAGTGATGAGCAAAGAATTGGTATTATTAATATTTAAAGATTTGAACTGGGCTGGAGAGATGGCTTAGAGGCTAAAAGCAACGGCTGCTCTTCCAAAGACCATGAGTTCAATTCGCAACAACCACATGGTGGCTCACAACCATCTATAATGAGATATGATGCCCCCTCTGGCCAGGCAGGCATATATGTAGGCAGAACATATATGTAGGTCCAGGTTTCTGCTCTGGGCACTGGTGTTGCCTGAGCAGAACTCTGTGAGAGAAAGGACAGCTGGTCAGGAACTGGCCAGGGGACACTCCTTCTAACTATTACTCACTCTGCACCAAAGCACCCATTGTTGGGTGTCAATGCCATCAAAGTATTTCTTCTATTTGTGGAGTACCAGGGGACACAGAAACAACAATGCCATCTAACCGGCCTCACCTCCTGGGCATCACGTGTCTGTGCTACTAAAGCTGGCAGCTATAATGCACAGATGAACCCCAAACAGGTAAACACCCCAGCTAAGTCAGTCTACAGAGCAAGGCTATGGTCAGCTGAGTGACATTTGTTCTGATACCTGCCTTGTTCCTATCGTGGCAGAGTGCTGAGGCTGAGGGAGCAACAGCGGCACAAAACTGCAAACTGATTCACCTTGCAGATGAGGTCCACAGGTTTATCAGCAGCGGCCAGCTGGAGGCTCCGTTCTCCCCTAGGCAGTCAGAAGCCTGAGCTCTAGGCCAAGCAAATTGTGTGACACCAGATACCACCATGGCTGGTATCCAACCCCAGATGGACAGAGATCAGACCCAGCTAATGTCCTTATTAACAATGTTCAGCATCCTGGTAGATCAGTCCCACTGTGGGCTCAGCCTCAAGACAGACATCAATCTGGTGGCTGTTATGTACACTTGAACCACTGGGAAATCCAGGTTGGCAAGGACCCATAACTGTCCCTGTCTAGCTTTTCAGACTGTGCCTACCCAGAGTGAAGCTAAGCAAACGGGGGTACACATTGCCTGGGCCCAGATCATTCCCCAACTGATCACACCTACCAAACCCACCAGGACACAATGCTATCCTGAGCAACACAGGCCACTTACCTATATCAGGGGATCTCAGCATCCTGTGGAATCTGTTCCTGTAGAGAAACAAGAGGACACTATGTGAAGCCACCCTGGAGTCAGTCCTGGATGCAGGCATACCGGCCTAGACTCTCCCCCAAGCAGGACACTGGCATCCCTGATTCTAAGGTTACACTGTGGTGTTCCCAAACCAACCACACATTATACAATTATACACTTTCCTGTCTCCACATACAACTGGGATTGCAGTTTACATGAGGTCAACTTCTCTCCTGATAAGGCTGAGAGGTCACAGAGGTGGACGGACAGGGCCCTCTTTCTCCTTCCAAAAGGCTACATCAGGTATATTCTGATAAGCAGCTCAAGAACTCTCTCACTAGGGTTTTGCTCTTCTATGTAGGGTCGTGCTCTCCCCCTTCAGCTGATACCTACCCTGTGGGATGACATCTGCCCCTCCCAAGTCTTCTCAAAGCCAGCTCCAACCCTGACACTGGTGGTGGGCAAGCTGTGCCCCCCCCCTCGCCTGGAGCATAAAGCACTCATAGTGTATAGGTTGAAGCATGGCATGGGACAGTATTGGTGCTTTCTTAGCACACAACTACACACACACACACACACACACACACACACACACACACACACACACACACACACACACACACACACACACACACACACGGTGGGCCAAAGGAGCCACCACCACTTCCTGTCTCAGCAGACAGCCTAGGGACACATTCCCTCCTGGTATATCTGAAGATAGAGACACTACCAGAGTGTTTAAGTGACAAAAATGAAAACCTATATGGCATAGATAGTCAGGGAGGGATGGACAAAGGAAGAGGCATCCATGGGGTACTACAATGTAAGTGATGGGGTTTTTCTCTCTCTGGTCTGTTTCCAGGTTGTTCTGCCCAATCTTCCTCCATGGACTCTATCCACTTGGTCCCAGAGGTATCTCTCTGCTCTCTGTCTCACAACAGCATATCAAATGTCTGGGAAAGAATTCCATCCAACCTAGAATGGGGTGGCAGGGAGGATCAGAAGCCTGGCTGGCTGCCCTAGCGGTCCCTGAGGCCCTCTGGTGGCAATATTCAGGCCAAGCTGTGTTGCAAGAGGTTGTGAGGCCATTCAGTAGAGGCCTCAAGTCAGAAGTGGAGAGCTGGTTAGAGTGGAATCATGGAACATGTGGGTAAGAGTCACCCCACAACATCAGAGGCAAGGGGGGATCAGACACATGCTGAGGCAGGAGAACCTGCTGATGCTGAAGGAGCTGTTGGACAGAGCCGTCCACGAGCCCTTTCCCTAGCGGAGGTAAAGCCAGTGGAAGCAAGCCCCTGTGCCAAGCATGACATTTTTGAAACAACCTTGCTTTTAGCTTACCTGTTAACCTAGATTTTGTTTTGAAGAGAACCACATGACTTTATTATCAGCCCTGATCTTCGAAAGTGTTTCCCTAGGACTTGCCACACCACCAGAGCCTTGGCCACATGAGTGGAGAGCTAACATCTGACTGCCACTGACTTAGGTAGTAGGTACAATTCCATAGGCCAAGTAGACCTGAACGCACATCTTCCTGTTTCCAGGGCTTCTCATACCCCTCATCCGGAGGGGGGTGGCTATAAGAAAGTGACTCCTGTGATATGGGACTCCAGGGGAGACGGTAGGGGAAGGGTGGAGAAGCAGAGGGGCTACAGGAGTCAGGGTGGTAGTAGTCAACAGGGGAAAGAGTCTCTTTCTAGGAGTCCTTCATCACTGGGGCGTGGTACAGCAGGTTAGGTCAGAATGGAGTGACTATGGCCAGGCAGCCTGCTAGGAGCCCTGAATCAGGAGGCAGACAGGTAGCAACAGATTGGACAGGGCAGTAAAACAAAGGCAAACCTAGTGATGGAGCTCGTGACAGTGGATACCCATCTTTAAAGCCTTTGAACATCCTGCTGAACTGGTCTATAGGCTCTGGGGTAACCTGTCCAGCCAAGGACCACTGGGTATTTTGTCATGTTCTATTTCTCCAATGAGAATGGTCTGAGTCTACCCTTGTCATAACCTGCTTTCCAGGCACAAACACTGGGCTTCTCCACCAAACCATCTAAATCTCCAGAGGCACTGCCACCACCTGCCTAATCCTGCAGGCTCAGGGAAGGTCTGCAGTTGTGTTACAGTACCACTGATACAAACACAGGGCTTTAGACTGGAGCACAAGCCTGGTTCAAGCTTAAAAGCCAGAACAGTGAGCCATAGGCCAAGCAAAGGCTGACTATGTGGAGAGTCCTAACAGGTACAAGCTGATTCCACCAAAGGGACATGCCAGACTGAACACAATGAACAGATGACTTGGGGTCACATATGCCCAGCATGGACCAGGATGACCTTAGTGCAGCCTTGCATGGGTCTTCTCTTTGGACAAAGGTGAGGTTGAAAATGCAAGAGAACATGCCCTCCCAGCAGTCAATGTAGGCACAGATACAGAGAGCCCTTCAGCCACCAGGCAGGGACAGACAATTCATGCTGATCCATGACTGGTACCCACAACAGCAAAACTACTTCTCCAACCCCTTCACAAGAACACACCAACTGCTGCCATGGACACTAATGTACAGCATGTCTGGACTCTCCTGAAAAACCATTTCCATCGACCAGGGTCCTTCTGGGCCTAGATTTCGCCATCCCACCACCATGTGGCCCTTGAGGTGCCCTCAGAGCACAAGAAGCACTCCAGAATGCCAAGGAGCCTTGTCCCAGGATCTCTGACTCCTCCCAAACTCCACATCCTGACAATAAGTCCCAAAGCAGAGCTCTAGCTTTCTAGCCAGGCTAGTCTAGGGGGTGAAAGGAAGTCAGTCTGAACCCCTGTGCTGCACAAACCAGGGCAAGGTACAGCCTTGCTCTTATGGAGGCTATGAAATGCAAAGGGTGCCTAGGGCAAGGAGGGGGCTACCTGGAGGGGTGTGTGTGAGGAAATGAATACAGGGAGCCAAAGAGCACAGACTGTGGGTAGGAAGGGTATAAGTAGCAGCTGGGACACAGAGGCTAAGAGCTAGGTCCAATTCATGCAAGAGAGCCCTGCTCAGCAGTATCTGTGAGGATGTGTAAGGATGGCACAGCTGAGGGCACTCAGGTGGCCACTGGCTTCGCTGTGTTCAAAAATACCTTTGTCATTAGAGCCGAATACTCTGTGCCATTTATGTGGTGGGCCCTAATGAACCCCAAATGATGGGTGAATGAGTGTAGACAAGAAGAAGCAGGTACCTTAGATGACACAAAGCTGTAGGTCCTGGCCTTTCTAGATAGCCTACTTCTGAAGCAGACACAGCCTCCAGGTATCTATCACCATCCAGGCTCTCAGATCCTAAGACCTTCCCCAGGGGAGGCAACACTTCTCTGGATGGACCTGTTACAGCTTGGATCCTGGACCACAAGAGAAGTAGAGGGATTGGGGTGCTCTCAGTGCATACCTGGCTGTACTCAGGGAAAGTTGTTCCCAAAGTCAACCTGGACATGGCTCCATCCCCTGACTTTATAAAAGTAGGTATGGGTGCTGTATCTCCGATTGTCAGCCCACATTAAGAGTCTAGCCTAACAGATAACCAAGAGGAGTTCCAGTGAAGTCTCAGCATTGATAGTGTTGCAGAAACCAGAGGCTTCGAATCAGTCCAATGATTCTCTGAAATGAACACTTGCAAGTAAAGATATATGGATTTCAGAGAGTGAGAGCAAGCGAACAAGAATGAGAGAGAGAAGCTTAAAAGTTACACAAATGGGAACATTTCTTTCTTTTCCATCAACCCAAATGTCTGAATCTACAGAGAGAAGCAAAAGTCCCCCAGTCCCCAAGACATTCTGATATCTGACACTGAAACAAGTGGTTAAATGTCGCATGCATGCATCATTTAATTACTTAAAAATTAAAAGGGGGAAAGCCAGGCTTGCAGATTGTCTAGGGCTGGCGTCCCACTGAGGAATGTAGGGGTATCTAGGGAGGAGATTCAAGCCGAGGCACCAGACAAGGGATTCCCAGCAGCGCCTCTTCTCTCGTTTGTGAGGCCTTAGAAGCAGCGCGGTGCGGGGACATCCCATTGGCATCGCCAAGACCATGCGCTCACCAACGGCTGTGCGCCCAAGGAAGTTCCCCAGCCTTGCCGCCCTTGGGTCCCAGTAAAGTTTCCCTCGCTGCCGGGTCCCGGCTTCCAGGTGCTGCGGTGGCTCGCCGAGAGCAAGGCTGCGGGAGCTGGGTCGTGTTCAGCCGGTAGCATGAAGCTGGCGCCTTGGCCAAGTCGGACCCGAGGTCACGCACAAAGGGACTCGCCCCCAGCCACCCCAGGTCTCTGGAGACCCGACGTGGGAGAGGCGCGGGAGGGCAGAGGAACTGGCTTCCAAATCCCACCCAGACCTTGAGTCCGAGTCCAGGACTCTGTCCCTACCGGAGTCCGGGTCTCAAGCTAGACTATACCCAGCCCTCTTCCCCCAGCACACACCCCAGCCCTGGCCTAGACGCTAGCGTCCAGCCCCAGGCCCCAGGCCCACAGCCGGACCCCGCCCACCCGGCCGGGCTCACCTGGCGCTCGACGTGGGCGGCTCCGCAGCGCGGCCTCCGCCCCCAGGACAGGCGTCCCCCGGCGCGCGAGGAGTGGCCTCTTCAGCGCCCTGTACCGAACGCGGCTCCGGGGACCACAACTCGTGCGGGTGCGGGGAGAACCCTCCTTCTCCCCTACCCCGGGCAGCCAGCGGGCTAGCCCTCGACACCCCTCCCGCAACCCGTGCGCAAAGCGGACCTGGCCGGCGATGAGGCCTCCGCCCCGCCCCATCCAGCCGCGAATTTTCCCATTGGTAGAGAGACGCTCCCCGCAACCCGCACCGATTGGATGGATGTGCAGAGATTGCGGCTTGCCGTTGGGCTCCTGGTATTGTCAGTCTTAGCGGAAGATCGGCCCCCTAGCGGAGCAGACCGTGGCCCTGACACCTACCCCGAAAGCTGCGAATGCAGCGGGAGACAGACGGCTCGGAGCTGCCCCCTCTCGGCTGCCTTCCGAGGACTTTCTGGGATAGTAGGCCCTGAGCCTCACTCAGCTCCCAGGGCCGGTGGTCCCTTCCGGATTCCAGCAGCGTTGTCTCCATCACCATCCCCAGTTCGCAGGTATCCTCTAGCGCCTGCTGTTTGCCGGACACCGAGCGTCGATCGCTTTTTATTGGCATAGAATGGTATTTCTTCTACAAGGAGAATTGGGGTACTGCTCCCATTTTACAAATGGAAACTGAGGTCGGGGAGGTTCTTGCTTGTTTTAGGAGACCAGGGCTTGAACCCAATGGTCCGACTTCCAGACCATGGGCTCTCTCATTGCCTCAACGAGGACAGACAAGGTTAGCAAGACTGGCAAGGGGTGGAGATGGCTGCAGTGATTTAAAGGGCAAAAACAGACTGATTAAACTAGGGTTTGTTTCTTCTGTTAAACCTGTATTTATTTATGTAGACTTTGAGTACCCCCCCCACCCCCACCCCATCCCCGGCATGCTTCATGAAGCTGCTCTTTCCTGAGTCATTGACAGAGTTATCATTTGGGAAAGGGGAATTATATGTTTATCTCTCCATCCTACCCTGGTGTAGGCATTTCCTTTGTCCTGCTTTGAGTCTTGAAGAAACATCAAGGAGCTTCATTCACTGCCTGAAAAGATTAACACACATTTCCCTGCCAGGTAGAAAATGCCAACTACATCTCTGCAGTGACATAGGCAATGGAGGGGAACCACCAGGGATGCTGTAAACAGAAGATGGGAGATGAATCTGGCCTGTGCTTGTGTATAAGCCTTTCATGCCCTAGATGCACCTGAAAATGAGTAACTTCTGGGCTGTCTGTATTTCCAAGACCCTACAAATAGTGTTAGCCAGTGTGTGCAGGTGGGGGGTACCCCAGTGTTGGGGGATCCAGATAGTCATATTTGGTTGCTTGGCAAGAACAAAGAATGTAAAATGGCTTGAGCAAGATCTCACTTCTGGGTCCACATGTTCTCTCGCAATAAAAACTGATACCAGAAGCTTTACAAAGTCAATGCAGTTGATACTATTCCATTGGTATTGGCACTTGAAATGAACACTGTTTGGCATCCTGGCATTGAGATATTGTTGCAGCTCTGGGAAGACAGAGCAAGCACCCCCACAGAAACAGGAGTCGTTCCTGAAAGCAGCTCTCGCTACGTAGAGCCACAGTGCAGATGCCATTCTGACTAAGCTGCTGTGTGGTGGGGGATTCTCTTCTCTCCATCAAAAGTGGGCTTAGCAAGTCCAGCTGTCCCTCAGCATTCTCCAAAGGCACAGGCCCTTAGGCATCCTGGAGCCTTCTTTTAAAAACCTCATGATTCTGTATCACTATTCTTACATACTTGCTGATGGTACAAAAGGGGCTGAGCATGTTCCTTCTCTGTTGGAAGAGGGTAAAAGGGAGAGATTCCTCCCAAATTAGCTCAAGTCAGGAATGCCCCCTTCCAGAGACCTGTCTGCTTCAGAGCCTAGTTACCCACTGCACAGTGAAGACCAGGGTACATAGAGATGGCTCAGGTAGGTCTCAGGGATGCTATCTTACAGTCTGCCTACTAGGCAGGGCTCAAAAATGAAACAGAAGATCATAGGTACCAATAGTTAAGTGTTCCCACTCACCCCCCTCACCTTATCTAGCCAGCTTATAGCATGCCTTATAGGGACAGCCCTGGGGAAAGTCACAGAGAAAAGGAGTGTGCCAGGAAGAACTTTCTAACTAGTCAGCACTTTACGAACTGAAAGCTAGTTACAAAAAGTGGTGAGGAATAGTCAGTTGGAGGTGGGACAGCAATGAGCCAAACTCAAATGGGAGAGAATATCAGAGTGTTTAACTATCAAAAATAGAGGCAAATGTTCAAATCAGGTCACAGGGCCACCTGTGGCCTGTGTTAGGATTTGAGCCACCATCCAACATGTTCTTGTATCTCTATTAGTGATGGGAAAGCTTGTCCAACCCACCTCCCATTCCAAGGTGCATTGCTTGGTGCTTTGGAGACAGCTCTTGTATATCTGCTGGGCCATAACCTAGGACAAGACTCATTTATCCCCAAGCCCATGTTCTACTTGCCCACCACTACCTTTTAGTGTTGTAGACCAAGTGATCTGCCTGCTCAGTGGGAGATTGCTCACTGGAGGTGCCTAGCTAAGTCTGCCACCTGCTGGCCATGAGTCACGGTATGTGGAGTCCGTTATGTTTGCAAATGGTTTCCATTGGTTCTCAGGAGGAATAAAAGTGAGGCAGTGAGAGATGGGCAGAACAGCCCCCCGTGGCTGGGTCTAGCTACAGCCTTGCCTTTGCCTCTCTTGAGTTCCAGTTTTCTGCAAAACATCAGCATTGCAGTTTGAGACTGTGGAATCATCCATACAACTACTGCCACATGCCATCTAAAATTTTGTTTTAAATTATATTTTATTTAGTTTATATGCACCACAAGGTACATGTGGCTATCAGAGAACAACTGAAGGACCCAGTTCTCTCCTCCCACCATGTGGGTCTCAGGGATGGAACTCAGGTGGCCAGGTTTGACAGCAAGCATCTATACTCCCATGGCCGTCTTGCCTGCCCTTTATTTTACTTCAACTGAATAGCTTAACTGTTCTGAGCAATTATGTCTTTATCTATAGTACAGAGTGAAGACACTGGGTTGAGAGTCTGTAGTACATTATCATTGTCTTTATTGTAGATATCATTCTTGTCGTTGTATTGAGTATTCACCTTGAGGAAGGACTTGGATGCTCCACCTTAGTGATGCTCAGGCCCCTGACACAGCCTGTTAACAGGCACAGGAAGCCCCAGCGAATAATAGCTCCAAGACCCCAGTCATTGCCCAAGGATAGTTCATTCGTGGTCAGCTCCTTATCCTAGAGGTCTGGACCGTCAGGACAGCCTTCCTGTCCACTCAAAGACTATGGAAGACAAGGTGAGCAAAAGTCCAAGTTATATGGTTCTTCCTAATGCAGGGACTGCAATAGATAAGGGGTCAGAGGCCAGAGAGACAGATAGACTGGACTGAATTGGAGGCGACAAAGGGAAGGGTGAGCTATCCAGGACAGATCTAAGACCAGAACACAGCCTAAGGACGGCGGTTCCGGTACCTGAACCCCTCGGGGTCAGGAGCTATCTCAATTTCTCAGAGATACCTCGCAGGCCGGGGCTGCTGTGGCAGCATGAAGGGATCAGACAGGGCACAGCTCCAGCTTTGGCGCAGTTCCAGTCTTGGCGCAGCTGCGGGGGCGGAGCGCCAAGCCTCTGAGCGACAGCAGGCACAGCCAATAAGGCCGCGGTACTGGGTGCGCCGCTCCGCCTTTCGCTGCTGCGCCCAATAGCGAGCGCTCTGGCGGCGGGCTGGGCGGGCCCGGGCTGGTGGCTGTGTCGCGCGGGTGCGGCACCCGGAAGTCGGCGTCTGCGGAGGCGGTGAGTGTGCGGCGGGAGGCTGGGGCTTGCGGTCTGCGCTCCTGGCAGGGCTAGCCCACGGTCGGGCGCTGGGCTCCAGGAACGCGGTCTGGACCAGGTTGGTCGAGGGCAAGGCGGCTCGCACCTTCTCGTCCTCATTTTCCCCTGTCCAAGGCGTAAAATGGAAGCTAAATGGCCTGGCTCGGGACTCTAGTCCGACAAACTAGACCTTCTCTGACAATTGAAAGCAGCCCACACGGTACTGAAAGATGTTTCTGATTATCCCCGTCAGGACTGGGTGCGGGGAGGGATCACGGCAGACAGGAGTAGACTCGCTGTGTAAGAGGTTAGATTGGCGGGACAGGGAGCTGCATGGTTGTTGCAGGGTGGAGGGCTGCAGCCTCCAGCGTCAGGGACCTCTCTGGAGCCTAGTCATGTCTCTCCCTCTCTCACTCTGAAGTCGGCTATGAGGCTTTAGGCCTTACGATATGTGAGAGGCAGCAAGTGCTGGGTCATACCTGTGCCTGGTATAGGTTTTACTGGGTTGGCTTGGTTAACTCATGTCCGGAACTGGAGGGCATTGCGTGGGTTGTTTTCAGGCCAGGCCTGGTCCTATTTTAGGCTCCTTTGGCATCCAGGTTTTGCTTGTTTTCCTCTTGGACAGTGGGCAAAAAGGACCTGATGTTGAGACCCTACCTTTTACCTTCAGCGTCTTTCCCGTGCTTCCTTCTGCCTGCTAGGTCACCTCTTTAGAGTGAATCTTACGACCTTCCACAAGTCCCTGATCATCATCATCATCATCATCATCACACACACACACACACACACACACACACACATCCCAGTGAAATGTGTCTTTCTCAGCACTGTCTGCTGGCTAGACCTGCTGATTGCTGTTTTACCCTTACTGGGCTCAGAGCCATCTTCTGAGGTAGATGTGACAAGAGCTATAAGGGATAGCTGGATGACACTGTGAAAGGCATCCTCTAGACAAAATTGTAAGGCAATATTCATTGGTCCACTACTGTCCATAGTAAAGATAACTATAGCTAAGAAGTCAAGTATTTCCAGGGTGCTTGGCTTCCAGCCTGTGCTCCTCCACCCACTAGCCCCCATCATGTGATCTGCTGGAAAGGGTGACTATTGCCAGATAGAGCAGAGCCTCTGCTCCTTCCCCCAGATTCCTAGTGTTCCTACAGTGATATGTGATGCCTCGGTCCTTTCATCTCCTCAGGTTTTCCTGCCATGGTCCCCAATCTCACATTGTCATTTTACCTTTGTGTCTTTATGTTAGTGTTTGGGGGGCACAGGTCAAAGAGGTGCAGCTCCCAGCCACCACCCTCAGCAGCCTGAAGGTTTTCTCTAATTTTAAAGGCGTAAACTCGTGTCTCACCAAGCTTTCATGCTGAAAAGAATTCCAGGCTAAACTGGGCAGTAGTGGTATACAAGTGGTGTACACCTTTGATCCCAGCACTGGGAGGCAGAGGCAGGCAAATCTCTGAGTTCAAGACCAACCTGGTCTAAGTGAGTTCCAGGCTACCCAGTGTAGGAAGCAGAGTTGCAGACTGTATTAAATATATTTCAATAGAGACTTAAGCATGAAGATAAAGAGAGAAAAAAAAAAGTAAAACATACCCCAGAGTTTGGGCTTCTCAAAAGCAACTCATTTAGGGGAGTGGGCATTGTGGTAGTTCCTTTAATCCCAGCCCTGGGGAGGCAGAGCCAAGCTAGGCAGTTCAAAAAGGAGTTCCAGGACAGCCAGGAAACCCTATCTCTTTGACCCCTGACAAGGGTTATGTGGCGAAAGTTCAGCCCTTAGGGGTAGGATATCTTACTCTACACAGTTTTGTCTGGAGTTATCTCATAGTGTCTGGCTAAAGAGATAAGACCGTGCCCAAGGTCTTATGCTTTTTTTCATGCTTTAAGCCTGGGTCTTTGCTATTTTAACATATAATACTTGTGAACAAGACTGAACACTGTAGCTCATCCCTGAAATTCAGAGGTAGACAGCACTCTATGAGCTTAGTCAGAGCTAGACAGTGAGACCCTGCTTCAAAAAACCTGTATGTGAGAAGAATGCTAACTCCAGGCAGCCTTCATAGCAGTTGTTAATTGTGCGAGAGTGTTGGCTCTTGAGCTGACAAAAAGCTTCCCCACATTCCAGGGTGAAAAACTGCCTTTGCTTCTTGTTCCTCACTGTTTCCCTGTGTGCCCATCCTGCCTCACTTGGACTGCAGTGCCTCAATTTGCATCTGCTTGTGATGTGTGGTACCACAGCACTTACCTGGACCTTGGTGACCACCTATAGAAAGTGCAAGACAGGAAGGCTTGGAGGAGTCCCAGAAGCAGGGCTAAGTTTGTTGGCATTCTATGTGGGGAGGAGAGTCCAAGCTTGTCTTTTGATGAGGTGTCAGTCAGCCTCCAACAGTAGTGACTGTGAGTCTGGCGTTTGTTGATTCAGACCACAGAGGTCACCTCAAACCAGCTGTACAACTTCCACCTCTTCTTTTTCTCTCCACTATTCATTGTTCTCTGAGGCAGCATCTTGAGGTATGGTCTTCACTAGCCTAGAACTTGCTATGTAACCCAGGCTGGCCTTGAACTCATAGATGTCTTATTTCTCAGTCTCCAGGGTGCTGAGAAACCTTTTTATTAACGTGTGTGGTGCTCAGGCTCATGTACCCCAGCACACAGTGAAGGTCAGAGGACACAGCCTTTATGAGTTGGTTCTCCTTGTACTGTGTATTCTAGAGACTGAACTCAGGTCAGCAGGCCTCTGCAGCAAGTGCTTTTACCTGCTCTCGCTGCAATGCTTAAACTGGCATTGGATTGTTACCTCCTGCCTCTGCTCCCAAGTGCTAGGATTACAGGTGTGCCTGTCATACCCAGTTTCCTTTTGAGATTGCAAAAATAATGTATATGCACTTACAAGGCCGGCATCCACCTCCCAGCAACTGCTCCCTTGTTACACTTGCTTTTATCTTCTCTTTGGGGAAGTTGTGAGCCAGAGATGACTCAGTTAAGAGTACTTGTTCCTGCACTTGCTGGGTTCTCTTGGATAGCACATTATAGCTGCAGTTCTAGGAAACTGACCTTCCTCTTTCCTTGGATCCCTGCAGGCACCAGGCATGCACATGGTACACAGACGTACGTGTAAGCAGAACACTCTCATAAAATAAATCTTTTCTTCTTAAAGAATGCCATAATGGCCACAGATGCCATTAATCCCAGGCAGAGGCAGGTGGATCACCTTGAGTTCCAGGCCAGCCCAATCTACAAAGAATTCCAGAACAGCCAGGGCTGTTACATAAGGCAATGTATTTTGTCTGAGTGGCACACACCTTTAATCCTAGTACCTGGGAGGTAGAGGTGGGCAGATGAAGTTTGAGACCAGGCTGGTCTGTGTAGACACACCATGGTTCCTGCTTAAAGCAAAGCCAACCAAAAGACAGTGACACCTGTGTGAGCCTGGCTTCGTGTCTTCAGAACACTGGGGAGACCTAAGGAGAAGGGATCAGCGGGAGAATTGGTCGCTGTGAGCTGCTGTGTAATAGCTGGCTGGAATGAGCAGCCTTGGCTGAAGGAACTCTGGCTACCAAGATGGGAGGAGACAAGGGTGCTGTTTGATTGGCTGCGGAAAGAATTTTCAGCAGTCAGGATTTCTTGGCCAAGGTCTCAGGTGACACAATGTTCCATGTGTGTTTACCTCTAGTGGCAGCTCCCTGGAGCCCAGATCACAGCTGATCACATTGAGAGTTTTACAGTTTTTCTTACCCCCAGGAACTACCACAACCAGCAACAATGTGACTGCTTGAGGTGGGAGGGAAGCCTAAGAGACCCTCCCCCCAGACTGACAAGACTAGGCAGCCCTAAAACTGCATTTTTCACTCCCTTTAATTAAATGTGTCAGCTGACTGCAGGAGTCACAAGGTCTCTGTTCAGAGCCTTGATACATACAACCCTGGTGGCCTGTCTCAAATTGTTAGACCTCTAGTTAGGAAGTCAGGGGGAAAAAAGCCTCCTGTTCCTTTGTGTATGTTCTTGCATCTCCACATTTCTGCCCACATGCCCTGTTTGCCTATCCCTCTAGGCCCGAACCATGTATTGCACACTACTCAGGTGAGTGATACTGTTATCAGGGAGTCCACCTGTGCTCTGCCCTGTGCCCCTGTGGACCATGACACATTTGTTCTTTCTGTCTCTTCTCCACCTGCATCAGCATGGAGTGAGCGGGCTGTGCAAGCTTTCTTCCTTGTCTTGAAACACGCTAATAACTTCGGGTGTACCACTTTTCAGCACCTCACTTAATGGATTCTGCCAGGGAGCCCAGCCATTCACAGTCAGAAGCACCCAGGCCTCTGCTTCCTGTCCTCTGGCTGACCCTGAGACCAGATGTTCCTGTCTGTCTTCTGACTCCATGGACAGGTCCTGCTGTATAAAATAGCGATACTTGCTCTTCTCACTGCTGCCTTGGGGGCAGGGGCTTGTTGCTGTTTCCATTGTGCTGCTCCAGGACAGGGACAGCACCACTGGAAAGATACAGGCTGGCTTCGAGCTATGAGGGTTTCAGGTGTAATGTGTCAGAGCACCTGTAACCAAGCTAGAACATGGTTAATGCCTAGCACCACAGGCACATAAAATACTGAAGGCTATGGACCTCACTGTGTATTTCATAGACTTTGGTACAGGCACACTGTCGTGGCTAACAGGGACAGTGCTATTACTGGACTCTGAATCATAGCTTATATCCCAACAAGCCAAGTTCTATGACTGTCCTCAATAAACCAATTAAGACCCAGATTAAGGGACTGGACAGACAGCTACCTGTTAAAAGCACCTTGTACTCTTGCAGAGGTCCCAGGTTCAGTTTTCAGCATCTACATGAGAGCTCACAACTGTGTCTGGGCACACACAAAGTATACAAACACACATGCAGACAAAACACACACATAAAATAAATAAATCTTTAAAAAATTAGATGCCCAGTTTAGTAGTGGCAAGCAGAAAAAAGATGTATTCAGCGTGACCACGTTGAGAAGGACAAAGAGATTGTGTAACATACCTGCCCCTTACCCTTACCCCCAAAGCCTGCCTCTGGGATGAGTTTCAGGTGATCATATCCTTTAACAAAGCTGTAATATGATGTTGCCGCATTGTATTTATAGTCTTTAGAGAAAGACCTCTGAGTTTAGCAGACTGATGAAGGTGCTAAATAGGAATAATTAGGACACTAATCCTGGTGTTCATCCTACCTCAAGGCTGCTGCATGCATGGCTTAGCAATTTAGGGAAAGTGGTGGATAACCAGTCACGACTGGCTGATCCCTCCACAGGGGCAGCCTCTCAGATCTAACATGCGTGTGCAGGGTCCCTAACCTCAGGATGCTAAGAAGGAGAAGGTAAGAAGTGTCAGCCTCCAGTCTGTCCT
This sequence comes from Phyllotis vaccarum, assembly GCA_033318265.1. Taxonomy (NCBI): domain Eukaryota; kingdom Metazoa; phylum Chordata; class Mammalia; order Rodentia; family Cricetidae; genus Phyllotis; species Phyllotis vaccarum. The sequence goes on from JARWLC010000002.1 coordinate 183,759,586, forward strand.
GCCAGGCTAGTCTCTCCTGTGAGGTCATCTGACAAGATGTGAGTCTCCGGAGACCATTCCTCTGGTTGTCCCTAGGCTTCCACCTTTCCTCTCAGCTGGAGATTCATGGGAGAATTCTAGTTCCTTGGGTGCCTTGTTTTACCCATTTGGATTATTAGAAGGGGGCACAAGTGTTGATTTAGTGTATCCTCATTCCTTCCAGACATGGTAGGCTTCTAGAAGATACTTTTTTTTTTTTTTTTTTTGAGATTGTTTTCCTGTACCTCCAGGCTGGTCTTGAACTTTCAGAGTGACTAAAGACAACCTTGAACTTCTGATTTTCCTGTCTATCTCCTAAGTGGTAGAATTCTATGTATGTACTACCATGGCTAGTAGGTAAAGTAGCTAAAGTCTGTTATTCTAGCTTTTCATTGCCACAGCAGGATAGCCAAAGAAAGCTGACTCTATAAATAAATAGGTTTTTTTTTTTAAGCTCATAGTTTTCGGTGTTGAAAGTGTAAAGGGTGTGACACAGACTCTGGCAAGCCTTTACACTCCACTTGCTGCATCACTTGGTGGGTGGCAATGGCAGGAGCATAGTGAGAAGACTTGTAATAACTGGGCTTTTTCAAGAGCCCATGAGCTCCCCCAGCCCCAGTTCTTCCAAGGTCAGGATGCTCACTGACCAAAGGGCCCCTCTCTAGGCCTGAGTTATTTTTTCCTTTTAATTTAATTGTATTTAATATGTGTGTGGGTGTTTTGCCTACTTGTTTGTATGTGCACCACATGCATGTAGTGCTCTCAGAGGCTAGAAGAGGGCATTGGATCCACTGGAACTAGTTAACACACAGTCTCAAGCTGTGAAATGGGTGCTGAGACTCGAACCAGATTCCCTGCAAGAGTAGCCAATGCACTTAATCATCTCTCCAGCCCCCTAGACCCAAACTCTTAGAGGTCTTATTATCTCTCAGTACCACCACCCAATGGGGTAGAGGTCTGAGTTTGGGATGTATCCAAACCATAGCATCTATGAATAGCCTTAAAAAACACCAGCTCTCCCGACATTAGAGCACAAACAAGGGTGTAGGTTAACTGCTGTGCAACTGAAGCCCTGTGATGCTGCCAGGCCTGATGTGAAGTGGGACAGGCAGGATGGCTCAGAAGATACCCAGAGATTGGCTGTGTACTGGAGAAGCTCAGTGGTGTGCATACTACCCCCGCCCCCAGCCCCCACCTTACAACCACCCAAACAGACAAGGCCAACTGAATAACCAGGAAAGGGGGTTCCTCCCACTTTGGGATAGGAAAGGAATTATTCAGAACAACAGGAGATACAAACCTTGTATAGTAAAGAGAGGAACTTGTAGCCAGGTGTAGCATAAACTTGTGGTCCCCAGACTCCAGAGATAAGGCAGGGAGGAAAAGGAATTCAAATTCAACCTTAGCATGTAGTGGATTCAAAGCTATTGTAACTTAAAACTCAGAGTCATAGGAAGGAGCTGACATGAGATCAGTGTCAAAAGAGCTTTGTTAGTGGGTGAGTGAAGACCCAGAGAAGCTTCACTTGGAAGGATAGCTGCTAAATGTATCATGACAAGGGACCTGAAGGAGAGATACACTCCTGTCTCATTGTTCTATTGCTGTGAAGAGACACCATGACGTTTAATTGGAACTGCTGGCTTACAGTTCAGAGGTTCAGTTCATTATAGCAGGACATGGCAGCATGCAGGAATACATGGTACTGGAGAAGGAGCTGAGAGTCCTACATCTTGCAGGCAACAGAAGTGGTCTGTCTCATTAGGTATGGCTTGAACTTATATGAGACCTCAAAGCCTGCCTGCCTGCACAGTGACACACTTCTTTTGGCAAGGCCACACCTAAGAGCGCCATGCCCTTTGTGGTCAATTTCTTTTAAACTACCACAATCCCTCAATTCTAGAAAAGAGATAAAGCATGGTCATAGACACCCATGATGGGGCCTTAAAGATAAAGAAAATCTTGCCTTCAAAATGTGGAGAACAAAGTTTTGTGACTCAGGTTTTTCAGGGAGAGTAAGCAGACTCCATACCAGGAGACTGAGCCACTTGCCAGAAGCAAAGAGACAGCACCAGGTAGGATTTAGGGCTGGGGATGGGGCTTGCTTTTTCCACAGAAGCCTGAATGCTCTGACATTCTGATAGTTCTTTGTTCTGAGGGACCAGACTGCCTGAGCTACATGAGACCTCATCTCAAAAAGAACAAAAAGAAAAATTTTGCTGTGGTATAAGGCTTTTGCTGGGCAGCTTCACAAAGCTGAAGGAGGTGCTTGGTAGGTCATGAGGCAAGTGTATAGATACCCACACCACGCCAAAAAGGTAAAGAGCTCCCCCTGGAAAGTGGAGTTCGGAGAGGGGTGGAGAGACCTCAAAGTCTGGGGGGACAGTGAATACTGGGACAGTTCTTGAAAATGTTAGCAAATGTACAAGGAATGCTTGAAAAATCCTTCCTGATCAGCTCTGTGAGCCAAAAATAAAATAGTTCAGCTGCATGTGGTGGCACACGCCCTTAATCCCAACACCTGCAGATGGAGCAAGATCTCTGAGTTTGAGGCCGGGCTGGTTTACATAGTAACATAGACCTTGTCTTAAGAGAAGAAAAACAATGGTGCAGGATGCTTTCTGGTCTTCAGAATGGGCTGATCGTTAGGACAGGAGATCTAAGCATGATCTGGAAAGACTTACACCAGCAGCTGTGGGAGACGGTGAAGACTCTTTCCCTTCACATCTCGCAAGTCCTAGCATGGCTCAGGGGTGTTCGATAACACTCCAGTGTGTATGGGGTGCAGTGAAAGTTTTCCTTCCTGGCAGTGACTGTGCCATGTCTGTGGTGGCAATTAGTAGCCTTGAAGTTCAGCATGTGATTGGGGTTTAGCCCTAGTGTCCTCCCTCTCATCTTCCTGGTATAGTCAGCAGGGACCTCACCCAACAGAGGCTACATGTGTCCTTTGCATCTATTTCAGATAGGGCTGGCCCGGTACCTGTTTTCCAGAGCCAGCCATCACTGTGGTGGAGCTGGAGGTGCGGAGGCTCTGTAGCTAAGGACAGCTCAGGAAGCTGGGATACTTTCAGGGTTGGAAGTATTGACTGGCACAGGACACTGGGACCTTCCTTTGTCATGGTCTCTGTATATATGGACCTTTGGCTGTCTTTAGTTGTGGTCAGAGCTGTATAGTGTAGATGTCCATTCATTCATTGTATGTTGACCAGCCCCTGCTCCCAACCCTATGCTCTAGAAAGTGGTAGCTCTCTTCAGAGCATGCACCAGGACACTGGTCTGGGAGGAGTTCCCATGTGTGGGGGTGGGGTGTTGGTTGACCACTTTTCCTTCCAGTATCTGCCTAAGTCCTCCTAATGTTCTGTAAATACTCCAAGAATGAAACTATGCTAATAAAGTATGGAATTGGTCATGTTTTGTAATGCTCAGTTTTTAAGATATATTTACATATTTTACGTATATGAGTCTTTGATCTATGTGTATGTCTGCACACTGGAAGAGGGCATCAGATTCCATTATAGATAGTTGTGGGCCACCATGTGAGTACTGGACATTGAACCTGGGTTCCCTGGAAGAGCCACTGAACCACCTCTCCAGCCCCAGAAATACTCAGTTTTGATAGTTCAAATCTAACCTGTCTACTATTGCCTTATGTTTTCCTTGTTCCCAAGCAGGCATCACAGTTGGGGAGACTGTGGAACCTTTAGGGGTGAGACCTAGTTGGTGGAAGTGGGCATAGTGGTATATACCTTTATTCTCAGCATGTGGGAGGCCCAGGCAGGTGGTTCTTTATGCATTTGAGGCCAGCCTGATTTATAGTTCCTGGACAGCCAGAGCTGAGACCCTGTCTCAAAAAACCAAAAAACACAAGCAACAACTAAAAACAAAAAAAGAAAGGAGGTCATTTGCTGGTGGAGTTTTTGTGTCCCGACCACCTGCTCTCAGATAAACACACAGAAGCATATATTACTTATAAATGTTCTGCAGCTAGCTTAAGCTTATTACTAACTAGCCTCTACAACTTAAATTAACCCATTTCTATTAATGTATGTTTTGTCACATGACTCATGGCTTGTTATTTCATTTTCTCTTTTTTAAAAATAATTTTATTTATCTTTATTTTATGTACCAATTGGTGTTTTTGCCTGCATATATGTCTATGTGAGGGTGTCAGATTTCCTGGAACTGGAGGAACAGACAGTTGTGAGCTGCCATGTGGTTGCTAGGAATTGAACTCAGGATCTATTAAGCCAGTGCTCTTAACCGCTGAGCCATCTTTCCAGCCCAATACCCCATTTTTTTATACATCCTGCTTGCTACAAGCTAGCTGGTGTCTCCCTGACTCCGCCTTCCTTCCCATCATTCTCAGTTTGATTGCCCAGGCTATCAGCCAATCAGCATTTTGTTAGCCAATGATAGTACTGCATATTCACAGTGTACAGAAGTATTATTACACAGCAGTCATTAGGGATGGGGTGGGCCTTTGAAGGTTATAGCTAGCCCTGGTTCAAAGTACTGTCTGCTTCTTGGTCCCCCATAACTCCAGAAGCCTCTCCTACATGCTCAGTCATGGTCTCCATTATACTTTCCTGCCATCATGGTCAGAAACTATGAGCCAAATTCATCTTTCCTCTGCAAATTGTCCCTTTCAGATGTTGTCATAGTAAAATTAAACTAATGTGGAAAACTGGCAAAAAGATAGGCTCATTCTTTTGCAACTACGCCTGACCATATGGGTTTTAAGCCTTTGAAACTGTTCTGCAAGGTGAATTTACAAGATTGGAGATATAAGCTAAAAATGCCCCAGATGTCTTAAGCTCCATTCATTGGATGGTGTGGTTGAACGGGCAGGATGCTGCCGGAAATTCAGGTGGCAAAGCCTGTGCTTCTGAGATTTCAGAGGGCAGAAACTGTACTGGAAGGTGAACCAGGACTCATCCATGTTACCTTCTGGTAAATTTGTCTACATTCTGCTAGTGTCCTAAAATTTTTAATGAAGCTAAACTCAAAACTAAGGGACTAATCAGTTTGTTGGAAGAAATTTAATCAGTTTGTTGGAAGAAATTTAATCAGGTTTTAGTCAGAATTAAGAGCAAAAAGAACTATATATATATATATATATATGTATATGTATATGTATATATATGCGTGTATGTATGTATGTTGTATAAACATGTAGTTTGACCGAGAAGGGAGCATGGATATGTTTAAACTGCATGTGAAGCTAAAGTGGCCACAGCTGTTAGTAGCATATTGGAAGACAGAGGCAGGCGGATGTCAGAATTGGAGGCTTGCCTGGTCTACAGGGTGAATTCCAGAACAGCAAAAAACATGCCACATACTTAGTACTATGACAGGAAGGTGCCTTGAGGGCACTTTAGGAGGTGACAGGACCTTACTCATCAAAGGCTCCAGGGTAGAACACTGAAAATTCTGTTCTTACTGGGTAGGATAGCTGTGTTTAGTCTGGGTTTGACCCATTCAGACAGCCCATGACTAGGCACAGGCTCCAGCAACAGTTTGCTGGCCCTGTGGGAGCTTCAGGGGGATTGGGCTGTGGACGTGGCCTTTATGGAGTGGAGCCTGTTGATGGGCCTAGGGTCCAGCCTTTCATGAGGAGTGTAGTGAATCTAGCAGGTCTCAGATGGGAAAGGGAGTGAGACAGTGTTTCATCAGGTAGCGGGGCTCCCCACCCCCAAGACCACCTCCACTCAAGGTGATTTGGTAGAAGAAGCAGGGTTCAAAAAGACTTTGTATTTATATTCATAGTTTTTTTGCAGGGGTTGAGTACAGATTAAAACCCATGATAGAAAATAGACAGAGCACAGAGTCCAGGTGACGTCAGGCAAAGGCTCCTGTCTGCCAATTCTCAGTGTAGCTGTGTGCTTCTGATCAGTTCCCTCAGCTGTCATGTGTGAAATAACACAGTGGGATTTGCCAGCAGTCTGCTAACTTGGGTACCCAGGGTTTTACTAGGACTTCATTTGTGGGTTTGGCAGATTGCTAGCCTTTGTGGCTGACCTTACTTTGTATCCAGATAATAACTACATGGCCCAAGGCCACCATCACAAGTGATAATGACATAGGCTTCATGTCAGTGAAGATACCTTTCCCAAAAGACATTCCAAAGAGACTGGTTGGAGTGTACAGGGTGTAAGTAGCCCAGGCCTGCTGCACTATATACATGGTGACTGCCAGGGTGAGCACTCAGCAGAGCTGTGAACTTGTATTAGTGGAGATCACCCCAGGAAGTAGAGTGCTGTTTCTAGACATGCCAAGGACACAGTGTGACCCCTCTGTTCAGGGACAAGTGGGTGCTCTGGAGTCTCTATGCACTTGTGCCCTCAAGAACCTTTGGCACCAATCTCGGTCCCCGAGCATGGTCTGTCTTGGCACTTGTTCATTGCTTTCAGAGAGATACATCCTTAGGACTGCAGCATCCTATGCTCAGCAGAACTTCATGTTCTCCTCACCCATTTCCACAAATGTCCAGAGAGGAGTTTTAGGTTTTGTTTTTCTTTTCCATTGTATTGTATGTGTGTAGGTGTTTCTCCTCCATGTAGGTATATGTACCACATATGTGCAGTGGCCATGGAGCCCAGAAAAGGCATTGGATTCCCTGAAACTGGAATTAGAGATGGCTGTGAGCCACCATGTGCATGCAGGGAAATGAACCCAGGTCCTCTAAAGAGCAGCCAGTGCTCTTAACTACTGAGCCACTTCTCCAGTTCTTCTAAGGAGTTTTCTTTTTTTCACCTCTCTCCTTGGTGATTGACTAATTCGACCTCAGGCAATTGCAGAATCCTATATGACCCTGGTCACTCTGGCTTTTTGAATAGCCGAAGACAGAAATTCCACTGAACTCATTACCTATTGAGCCCAAGGATGGCATCACGCAAGGTAGAGGTATCACTAGCAAAACCAGGCTCATTACTCCCCAAGACATGGCCCTCATGCACAACCTTTCGGCCTGTAAGGACCCTTGTGGTACATGTAGTCTGCTGTGGTCTCACGGGCTCTGCTGGTTCCAGAGACCATGGGAAGTATGTGGCACATTGATCCTGTGAGGTGATTTTGACTGTTTACATACCCACATTTCCTGTACACGGTGTGGTGATCGGGACTAGGAGATGGACTCAGGATTTGCTCTCAGTTTTGCAGGCCAATGGGAGCAGGAAGGGGCTAAGAAGCAGCATGTCTGAGAGGACCCCAGCAGCCCTAAAAGAGCATCAGAACTCTGTGGGTGCTGATTTGGAGACTCCTGACTCGCCGGGGCTTGCCAGTAGCTTCTTGGGGAAAATAAGAAAAATCTGCCATGGGAGAGGCACAGTAGGAAAGGTATGATGGGTAGTTTGCTGGCCAGAGAGGGCAGCGGGCCTGGCTTGAGTGGGGGGTGAGGGATTGGAGAGAAAGGCAGTTCCTGATGGTCCCCTCCCAGGGGCTGGCTTTCCTCTGGTCCTTCTCTCCCAATGACTGCGTCTTCATCGAGGCTGCAGCCCTGAGCTCTGCCAGCACCTTCAACTCCAGGCTGCTTGGAGACACATCGATGGCCTTCTGTGAACCATGGAGCCTTCCTCACCACTCCAACCTAGAGGGCTGGTCTGATGCCTGCCTGAGCCAGCTAGGATGGCAGGTCCTGCACTGAACTGGAGAAACATCCTTACTCTGGTTATGTCTGGTGACAGTGGCCAGAACTGCTTCTTCCAGTGGTTCTGCTCAGTAGCTGCGTACACAGCCTAGGGAGGCCCAAAGGAGTCTAAGGTCCAGAGTACTGGCCTCTTCTCTGACCAGGAGCTGGCTTTTGTGTGTATTATTAGTTCACAGCAGCTTGCAGGAGGAACATGTAGTCCCCCCTGAGGCCCAGCATAATGTCAGTTCTTTGCACTGCCTCTGGATAGCTGCTAGACTGTGTCTCGTTAGCTGTGTCCAGTCTGCTTGTGAATTTACCACTTCTCTATACCCCCCCCCCCCCCCCCCGCGCACATCCTCCCCCACAGAGATCTGCTGGACTTTGTTGTTCCCACAGCTGTCATTTCTCAAAGAACTTTGTAAAAGTTCCTTTTTGTACTTTGTGAAGCCTGGTTTTATTCTGTTACTTTTTCTACCTTGCTTTTGTTTTCCTAGAATCAGAGAATGGCAAGTTTGTGATATGCATGTCAATCTTTCTTGATAGTCAGGGCCACTGAACCTGTCTCTGTTTCATGAAATGCTAGGTAGACACACTTTCTCAGAGACCACCCACTTTTAATTAAAATAAATTTTGTGTATGAATGTTTTGCCTGCATATACGTGTGTGCACTGTGTGTGTGCCTGGTACCCACCAGAACAGACGCTCTGAGACTGGAGTTACAGATGGTTGTGAACCACCACATGGGTGCTAGGGGTGGGATCTGGGTCCTCTGGATAAACAGCCAGTTTCTTTCCTTCCTTTCTTCTTTTCTCTTTTTAAAATTTATTTATTTTATTTTATGTGCTTTGGTGTTTTGCCATTAGTGCTGGGTCCCCTGGAACTGAAATTACAAACAGTTATGAACTGCTATGTGGGTGCTGGGAATTAATCCCCAGGTCTCTGGAAGAACAGTCAGTGCTTTTAACTGCTGAGCCATCTCTCCAGTCCCTCAGCCAGTTTTCTTAATCGCTAAGCCATCACCCCAGTTTTCCAGATAGTCTGGGGGCAGGTATATGGCATTGTGAGCCCGCCTGCTTCCCCAGAGCTCCTAGACCATGGCAGGCCTGGTGAGGTGGGCATAACCAGTTCTTTGAGTGCCAAGACACAGTCTGCGAAAGTATCATTTTATAAACCTAAGAATTAGAATTGCCAGTGTCTGTTCCAGGCATATACCCTTTGTCCCGGAGCTGGGGCCTCTTCCTGAAAAAGAAATGACAACTGTCTCCAGGTCCCCGGGTGATTTTCTCCTGAGGTACCCATAGAGGTTTTGAAGGCCCTCGTGTAGGATGATGCCCTGTATCTACATGGAAACTGGGGACATGGGTGCCCTAACCTATAGAGACTGGGCTGGGGCTGGGTGTTTTGTGCTGATCTACACAGAGAGCCATCAAGGGCCTGACCCACAGACCCATCTTACAAGTGTGCTGCCTCCTAGGGAGGCACCCAAACTCAAGTGGTCATGTCATGCTTGCTTAGAACCAAGACCACTGCACTGATCCTCTCCAAACCTGAGATTCAACACAGCCTGACCTGACCCCCCAGCTACCCTGACCTCCAAGGCATCTTCTGTCTGTGCCTTTGTAATAATGGTGGTATCCTTTCCATGTACATGTGCTCATAAAGACAGTGTCACAGTGTGCACAAATACCATACACAGGTACACATGAACACAGATACATGTACCTATCTGCAGAGTGACACACATATTCCTCCACTCACATGTGTACACACTTCCCCTCTGCTTACTACTTGGCCCCTCAGTGCTGGAATAGTTTCTTGGCTATACCAGGTTTCAGCAACAGGCATTAGCTGTGTCCTGGAACTGTGACCCTAAATTGTTGCACCTGTGTACATCTCAAGGCTCTTTGAGTCTCCTCTCCACAGTTGATGATCTAGATTAGATCTAATCTCAGAAATTATGGGGAAATTATGGGGAAATGCCTTCTGGGCCCCAGACGCTCTGAGATGTGGGGTCCATGTGGCAAGGGCTCATGTACTTAGTGCATACTCACATAGCACCCAGGTATGTGTGTACAATGCCCAGCACAGGTTTCTGCTTACTAATGTGGGTCTGTAGAACCATAAGGTCCTTTAGGATGGTTGGTATGTGTGTACTGGACAAAGGCCTGCAAAGAAGTCAGAGATCACCCCAGGGGAGTGGGCCCTGACGCCTGGCCTTGGGGCGTGGCTGAAATGAAGGCATTTCCTTCAGTGGCTCACGGGGATGACTCGGTGCCATCAGAGGGAGAGGATTTGCTACCCTAGCTTTCCATGTAGTTCCTGTTGCTGCTGTTCCTCTTCTGTGTTGCCCCATATGGTGTGTCCAGGATCAGGGCGCGTCATGGTGGTGGAGTTAGAAGGTGCTGCTGAAGAGCCCAGTCTGTAATGTCACCAAGCCCTTGTTCTCACTTGTCCACCTCCACTCCCTGGTGGTATGTTCTGGGCCTCTGAGGCATCTGAAAGGTCCTCTGACACTGCTGTTCACAGCTCACTGTTCTCCTTTTCTCACAGACCTTGTGATCGAGTGAGCAAAGCCACCCTTGCAACTCATGTGCATCATCTTCTTTAAGTTTGACCCTCGTCCTGTTTCCAAAAATGCATACAGGTAATGAATGTCCTTGTTCTGCCTCTGCCATGCCACACTGGACCTGGGGTACATGGCTGCTCCTCACCACTGGGGTTCTATGTATATGAGAGACGAGGGCAGGTTGCTGGGTGGGTGGGTGGGTGTGCGGGCCAGACTCTGAACAGCTAAGTGTTGTGTTTTAAAAACAGCCTGGACAGAGACCTTGGCGGGTTAGAGTTGAACAGGTAAAGGTAAAGGAGAGACATGCCATGCAAACAGCACTCACTTGAAAAGTTTTATTAGTTGCGGGGGGGGGGGGGGGGGGGGACGGGACACGGACGGACACAGCGGGACACAGAGCAGCCTCGTGGGGAGGGGGTGAGAATGCAAGAGGGTGGGGGTTGAGGGCTGAAGAGAAAAGAAGAAGGCAGGCAGAAGCTGCCTTTTATGAAGGGGGTGGTATTGCCTGCTTAGTGGCCAGGTCCCCAGGGGGTGGGTCTGAATGCTACCTTTAAATCCTGGTCTCTGGAGGCACATTGCCTGCACAGGCCTGGTCCTGCTTAGCATGGGGTGCTGGGGGAATAGCGCTCTAGAGGAGGGACTCAGCTAATGTGCAGGTGTGGCAAGGCAGGGATGAGGTGCAGTTCTATGGGTTGCGCTTAGGGTCACAGCTATAGAATCGGGGCGGTGATGACAGTTGAGTGAGACTCTTCTCTGGGTGGTGGCAGATTGAGGAATGCATTCATGGGTTTTTGACTTTTAGTCTGAGGAGTGAGGAAACTGGAGTACCAGCCAAGGACGTGGGGAACAGTAGGCAGGGAAGGGTGAAATGGGGGCCAGCCTGCCCTACGCTTCCTTACACACGAACTCAGGACAGTAGGCCCTCATTCCTCAGGACATGTCAGCATTTGTTTGGCCATGTGGAGAATAAGGCGGAGATTTAACCCACAATTAGAAGTGGACTTTGGAAATCCTCTCTAAAGTTTTGCCTGGAGTGTTTCCAAACTGTTAAGATGTATTATAAGAATTGTTCTGAGTTGTTTCGGTGGGGTTCTCGTGCTGAGCTGCTATGCACACCGTGCTTATCACGGAGACTCAGGGTGTAGCATTTCTCCTGCAGAGGACAGGCAGCAGAGCTGGAGCAGGCTAGAAGGTGATTCTAGTGGACCCTGGCCAAGGGAGTCAGGGACCGTTCTGCAGATAGAATCTTGCAAGGAAAGGGGTAAAGATTACTTACATTGAGGGGCTGGCTGGTGAGAAACGAAAGACTAATGAGCATATGAATAACAAACAGGAGAGACAATCCCTGTTCCAGTGTCCAGAGCAGAGCCCTGTCAAAATTAAACTCCCACATTAGAATCCAGTGATGGTGCTGGAAAGATGGCTTGCTGCTCTTTTAGAGGACAGTACCCACCTGGCAGTTCACAACTGTCTGTAACATGAGTTCCAGGAAATCCAGTGCCCTCTTCTGGCCTCCACAAACATCAGTCACTACAGTCACGCATGGATATATATGTAGGCAAGATGCCAGATACATATAACCTTAAAAATTAAAAGCTGGGTGGCAGTGGGAAGTGCCTTTAATCTCAGCACTTGGGAGGCAAAAGCAGGCAGATCTCTGTGAGTTTGAGGCCAGCCTGGTCTACAGAGTGAGTTCCAGAACAGTGAAGGCTATGCAGAGAAACCCTGTCTTGAAAAAAGAAAAAAAAAAAAAAAAGGTAGGCAGTGAAGTTTGGACCTGAGCCATCGGACACTTAGGTTGAGAAGCGGTTCGTCTTGATCCTCTGTCTCCTCAGCACTTACGCCCACATGAGCTCCTCTGTGCCAGCAAAAACAAAGTTGTGTTTCCTGGGGTGACCCAGCCCAACAAACAGTGCTACAGTTTTGAACGACATGTGTCCCAGGGTTGGCCAGAGCCCACTTGATAGTTTGTTCCTTGAAGACCACCTGTAGGTAAAAATTAAAATGGGAGGAAGGCTAAGAACGTGTCAAATGTGCATCAGGTGGTAAAGACCTGTGAGAGCCATGTATGCATTCCCAGTAACTCACTCTTGGTGTCTGTGAATTAAGATATGAGCTTTCCAGGCAGGGGGGAGTTGGCTCAGTAGTTAAGAGCACTGGTCTTCCAAAGGATCTGGGTTCAATTCCCAGCACTCACATGCAGCTCACAATTGTCTGTAACTCCAAGATCTAATACCTCACCCAGGTATTAGATGCTGGCAAAACACCAATGCACATACAATTTTTTACTTAAAAATAAAAAAGATGTGCGCTTTCGTTATTCCAGCACCATGCCTCTGCTTGGCCGTGTAACCCTCAGAAACTGTAAACCAAACACTTTCTTTAATAAGCTGCCTCAGATGTAGTGTTTTATCAGAGCAATAAAAAAGTAACTAGACAGCTACGTATAACTACAGTATGTTATAGTTCCCGTGTTTATAAACTTGGCCTGTGGCTCAGGCATATTATTTGGTAACTCTTACTTTTAAACTAACCCATGATTCTTATGCATTTTTAGCCACATGGCTGGTTCCTTTTCTCAGGGCAGCGTTCTCATCTTGCTTCCTCTGCGTCTGGCTGGCCTCCCACTCTGCCTTTTCTCTCAGAATTCTCCTAGTCAGGTCGCCCTGCTTCTACATCCTGCCTGCCTACGGACCGATCAGCATTTTATTAAACTAATACAATGAAAAATATTTATAGCATTATCCCACGGAGTATAGTAGTTCAGGCTTTTAATCCCAGCACTCCAAAGAGGGATCTCTGTGAATTCCAGGACAGCAATTTATCACAGCTATACACTGAGGCTCTGTCTTGAAGGAAAAAAAAAAGTAAAAAATAAAAATACAACTCTTTAAATATAGACCTACAAAGATATGATTTAAAGTAAAACGAAGCCACAAGGGCAGGCCTTGATTCTATATGCTGAGCATCCTGAGAAGAGATTAGGATACAGAAGAATGCTGGTATGAACAGAGATAAAAAAAATGGGCCCTTGGTGGAAACCGTCCCTTTTCTGGCCATGTGTTTTCTGGGAATTGAACCCGCATCCTCTGGAAGAGCAGCCAGTGCTCTTAACCACTAAACCATCTCTCTAGCCCCAAGAAATATATTTTTTAAAAATAAGTAGTTGAACATCTTCCCATAGAAGGTTTCGCATAGTCAGATTTTACTCTTTTCTGTCTCTTTATTTATTTGTTTCTCACTGCCTTTACCAGAGATATGTAAGAATCAGTTCCAGGGGCAGCAGTCTGCCTGGTTCTGGGCACAGAGCTTACTGGGAGCATAGACTACCAACTGAGAGATTTAATAGTCCTAATAAATACTCAGCCAATAGCGCAGGCTCATTATTAACTAGCTCTTACATTTTAAGTTAACCCATATTCTTATTTATGCTCTGCCACGTTCATCTCCTGCTCCCTCTGCAGCTAGCTAGCTTTCCAGACTCCACCCCTCTTCCTCTCAGCATTCTCCTACTCTGGCTGTCCTGCCTAACCTTATTCTGTTCAGCTATTGGCCAGTTAGCTTCTTTATTAAACGAATCACAGCAACATATATTCACACAGTATAAATGAATATTCCACAACAAGGCGTCCTGGCTCCATTATCCCCAACTCATTTTCAGGAGTAGGACCAGGTGGAAGCTGACCCTACCTGGGAGAATTGGGGCTCCCAGCCCGGTCCCTGTGCTGCTGCTGCAGCTTGTGCCTTAGGAGCTATTGTTCCTTCCTCCTAGTCACTGTGCAGGCTAGGCTCAATGAAAAATGTAGCCTGGGAATGCCAAGGTCGGGGACAAACAGATGGGGGGACAGAGGCTAGTTGGAACTTGCCTGTGGAAGGTGCAAAGAATTGTTCTGTGGGTGTCTGTGTAGTTAGGGTTTATGATGAGACACCATGACAACTTTTATAAAAGGAAAGCATTTAACCACGGCTGGCTTACAATTCAGAAGTTTAGTCCATTATCATCATTGTGGGAAGCATGGTGGCATGTAGGCAGAGATGGTGTACTGTTGGAGAAGGAGCTGAGTGTTCTACATCCCAGTCTACAAGCACAGGAAGAGAATCAGCCACTGGGCCTGACTTGAGCATCTGAAACCTCAAAGCCCACTCCCAGTGACACACTTCCTTCAGCAAGGCCACACCTCCTAGTAGTGCCACTCCTGTGAGCTTTTGGGGGCCATTTTCATTGAGACTACCACAGTCTGTCTCAAGGACAGTGACTCTACCTCTCCCTACCCTAAGTGACTGTGCTGTAAGTGAAAATTAGGGACAAGGGAGGGGGATGATTCTAGGTATGCTTGAGTATTTGCAGTGGGCAGAGCAGACAGGCAGAAAGATGAAAGTGCCTACACTCTAGCTTCACCCTGTGTGAATAGTCCTTATTAGCCTGATCCTTTTGAGGTATGGCATGGGATAAGGCTGTCCCACAAGACCTGGTAGATCTGTCTCCAGGCTAAGCCATGAAAACCTGTCAGTGGCCATCAGGCAGAGGCCAGAGATACAGCTGCATGCTTTCACACTGCCTCCAATAGCAGTCTGAGAGATGTCCACTCAGGTAATGGAGTAAAGTGTGGGCCTGATTTTTTTTTTTTTTTTTAAATGGAGCTCTCATTGTATAGCACTGGCTGGCATGGAACTCAGAGATCTGTCTGCCTCTGCCTCTGTCTCTGTCTGTCTAGTGCTGGGACTAAAGTTGTGTACCATCATGCCCAGATTGACTTCACTACAGAAAAAAAAAAATCTCTTTTGGTGAGTCAACATGAAGCAGAGTTGGAGATTATTGAGAAGAGATTTTCACATAGATTTCACATAGGGAGCAAATGTATGGGCTCCTCAGACAGGCTGCAGTGTCTTCAGTGTACAATTCTGCTGCCTTCTCAAGGTGGGTCTCAAAGGGTTGGGAAGAAACCTCAAGGGTAGAGTAGCTCCTGGGGGTTAATGGGCTAGAGTAGCAGTAATCATAAAGATAAAGGTCGCCTGGGTAACAGAGAAGATGCTTTTACTGTAAACAGATTTTAGCTTTGTTTGAGAGTCTCAGGAAACTTCAGACTATGTCTGGAGAAGATAATAATATGCTCAAGGACATAGATGCTCAGGCCTTACATATGGCTCATTGCTATTTTAACATTCTTATTTGAAAAAAATCTACATAAAAAAGAATATTGTCTTTTTAATAATATAGGCAATCTTCTTAAAATATTTATTTTTGTTATTTTAACTTATTTATATTTTATGGATATCAGATATGTGGGGTCCCTTGGAGCTAGAACTGCATGTGCATGTCAGCTCTCTCTCTGACTGGGATGCAAACTTCGGTCCTCTGCAAGAGTGGTTCATGCCCTGAACCACTGATTCATCTCGTGTACCTGCCCTTTGTAGGGACTCTTAACAGTAAATATCAACTGTACTAGAATTCTCAGCTCTGCGCTAGTGAGATTCTTTGAGACCCTTTTTATCAGATGTCTCTTTAGCTTCCTTCCATCCTGCCTCATATATGTATACCTCCTCCTAGTACCTGTCTCCTGATCAGGGACTCTGAACGTTGTTTCCCATGAGCTGCCCAGAGCGCCTCTGGATATATGGCGAGGAATGGGGAGGGTGTCTTACTTATGTTGCTGCTGCTATACTTTTAGTATAAAACCAAAGAGACTGGAGGTGCACATGGCTTCCTTTGAACTTCCCTTTCCTAGGCTTATCTTGGCAGCTAACAGAGATGAATCCTACCACAGACCATCCAAGTTGGCAGGCTTCTGGGGGAACAACAATGAAGTCCTCAGTGGTAAGTGACTCTTCATACCTGGTGAGTAGCTGTCTACTGGGCTCCACTAGATTGGTGAGGTGGCACTCACTAAATGAGGTTAGTAATGACCCTGCTTCCACATGCAAAAGAGGAATCATAAGCAGGCATAAATAGCTTTAAAGGGGAATTCAGCCAGCCCCAGAATCAGGCATCCCTTAGAACTAATATGCCCTATGTGTCTTCACATGCTGTGGGATCCTGGAAGAAATGGTCGGCCAGTGAGAAGGGACCACATTGCTTGATGTGTGGAGCATTGTCCTTGTGTGTGTGTGTGTGTGTGTGTGTGTGTGTGTGTGTGTGTGTGTGTGTGTGTGTGTATGTGTGTGTGTTTTCATCTCTGTGTTCATGCTCCACCTGCACTCCTTACCCCACAGCAAAGGCTTGTTCTGGGTATTTTTTGTATTTGTAGAAATGAGTACGTTTTTTCTAGATGCCAACCAATTGTCAAGAGACAGTTTGATCTTTGCTTTAAGGCCTGTTAGGTGGGTGAGGAACCAGCCCCATTTGAGCTAAGTATTTTTGCCTCCTGAACCTAGAACCTCAGGAGTTAATGAGTTTTCCAGTCTGGCTGGAACAAGCACCAGTCCCTGCCTGGTGAACACTGTCTGCTGTGGTCCCTCTGTGGTTCTTTCCCAAGATATCAGTGCCTGCCAGGTCCTGGGGACTCTTAAGCACGAGGCTCACGGGTTCATCATGTTTCTCTCATGTCTCAGAGGTCTCTCTCTCTCTCTCTCTCTCTCTCTCTCTCTCTCTCTCTCTCTCTCTCTCTCTCTCTCTGTGTGTGTGTGTGTGTGTCTGTGTCTGTGTGTCTGTGTACACTCTGCCATGTGGATTATGGAGTCAAACATCAGGCTTAGCCTCAAGCGCCTTTCCCCACTGAACCATCTTGCCAGCCCATCTGGCTTTTTGTTTGCTGTTTTACGGTGCTGGGGATCTACCCTGGGGCCTTATACCACACTTGCTCAAATCTTCCTTAAAGCCCATGTTTTCATAGGTTTTATTTATTTATTGGTGGTTTTATATGGGAGAGTAAATCTATTCTCTGTTGCTTGGCCAGACAGTGAAAGCTCATTGGTTTTTGAGTTATTGACTTGTAGGGTCTCTTTCTACATTCTGGACATGAGTCTTTCATTGAGTAAATGGGCTGGCAGCTAACTACCTTAATATTTCTTGATGAGCAGAATACTTTATTTTTAACAAATGTAGTTTTTATGGCTTCTTCTCTGTCTTGTTCAAGAAACCTGCTCCTTCCCCACAAGCCATATTTTTCTGCTAATGCCTCTAAGTTGGCAGTCTAACTTTATCTCAAATTAGTTTTTATTGTGTGTATGTGTGAGCTCATGTATATGTGTGTGCACATGTGTGCATGGGGCCAGAGGACAACTTCAGGAACACTAGCCACCTCCTTTCAAACAAAGTCTCACTGGCCTAAGGCTGGCCTCACAGTCTCCCATGACCATCCTGTCTCTGCTTGCATCACTCATCCTGACCCTTACAGGGTTAATGGAGACTGATAGAACATCTGCCGTCTTCTTGTAGCCCTGCTTGGGCACAGGAACATATGTGCCAATAACACATTTATATTACACATACACACTCATATAAACATGCTTTCTCATGGGACATCTTAATAACTTTTTACTCAGACTCTGAGTGCAGTCGCCTAATAGTCTGGCCAGGACACTTCCTGTTGTCTAAGGTCTCTCTCTTACATACCCATACCTGGGCCTTACCTCTCAGCTCCTCTCCCATGGCATATAGAGCCTGTACAACCTACTGAGGGACCTAGTAGCAGCAACATTGACCCTATGAGGAGCTGTATGTCCTGGCAGAGCTATGGAACATACCCTATGAGAACTGGGCAGAGGGTACCAGTAGGACTCGTCACGGGAACTTGGCTGGTGGTAATGCTGGTATGTGCTGTAGGGCTCGACATGGAAGGAGGCAAGGCAGGAGGAACGTGGCTGGGCATCAGCACACGTGGGAAGCTGGGGGCACTCACCAACTACCTGCAGCCCCAGCAAGAGCCGTACGCCCGTGGTAGAGGTATGGGGTCTATGGGATTGGGAGGGGCCTTGGTAGGGCACACTGGGATGGAGCTTAAAGTAAGGCTGGCAGCAATAGAGGTGGTACTGTGAGGAAGGGAGGCACCTTCCAGGCTTCTGCTGATGAACCCCATGCCTTCTGTGTGCCCTCCACATGACAGTGACCGGGAGAAGAGCTGGAGAAAGAGCACCATGGCCAATGCAATTATGCTGCAGAGCATCCTCCAGGCTTCTGGCTCCCGTACTACTCATTGTCCCTAGACTGTTTAGTTTCATCTTTCCTTTACTTTTTAGATTTATTTATTTATTTGCATATATGAGTGCTCGGCCTGCATGTATGCCTTCATGCCAGAAAAGGACATTGGATCCCATTATAGGTGGTTAGCTGATGCCATGTGGGTGCTGGGAATTGAATTCAGGATCTCTGGGAGAGCAGTTAATGTTCTTAACCACTGAGCCATCTCTCCAGCTATGAGTTTCATTTTTCTTAATGCTGAATTTCCACACAGAGGTAGGTAATCTCTATTTTCTTTCATTCATCCGTTCATTCTACCATGTGGACATTGAACCCAGGGCTTCGAGAAAACTAGGCAAGGGTTTTACTTTTGAGATCTCGTCTTCCTCGGTTTCTCCTTACAGGGTTTCTCTGTAACCTGGCTGTCCTGGAACTCGCTTTGTAGACCAGGCTGGCCCCAACTCAGAGATCTGCCTGTCCCTGCCTCCTAAGTGCTGGGATTAAAGGTGTGTGCCTCCGCCACCCAGCCCTAGAAAATATTTTTAAAACTATTCTCTATAATGGCCCAGTTATTCAGGTGAGGCTGATACTAGATGTTGGAACCCCAGTGGAGTACCTCTTGCTATGTCCTCTCCTGAGGCCCTACTTCAGTTTCCCCGGGGCAGGGGTTCATGGCCACTGACTCCACTATTGATGCGTATGTCCTGCCTACAGGTGAACTTGTGACTCACTTTCTGACGAGTGACATGGACAGCCTGACCTACCTGAAGAAGGTCTCTACAGAGGGCCACCTATACAACGGCTTTAACCTCATAGCAGCAGACCTGAGGTGGGTCTGTCTTGATAACTTGTCTTCAGCACTTCGGTATACAGCTCCCTGCCCCGGGCAGTTTGGTGGCCTTTCCTAGGATTTTACTCGAGGAGTCCTGGCAAGCATCTGAGGGACCCACTGACTGAGAATAGGGCATAGAGCTCTTGCTTCTTGAGACAGTATGAGGTTGCCAGCTCCCTGCAGTGACAGAGCTTAGGGCAGCTCCAGCTGGGTATCCATCACCTCCTGTGGAGATGCTTCCTAACAGCTGGCACTAGTCTGTGTTGACTAGGTACTTGAGCTCCCAGTGGCTCTTATATTGGCTATAGAAACACAAATTTGATAAGCTTGGCCTTTCAGTGACTTAACTCCCTTTTATCCCTGATGTCAGTAGTGATATTGCTGGGGATTTCCTCATGAGGGAAGCCACTGTCATCCTGTACCCAGATACCTGTCCTGAGCTCCCTCTACCACAGGGGCAGATCCATAGGTAAACTTTAGGGCTCGCGTGTCTTGAACATGCATTGAGTATGGTGGTCAGAAAGAAGGCCTGAGTGGGAGTAGGAAGGGCCAGCCTCCTTTCTCGCTCGCTCCCCTCTTCAGACACGGAGCTGTGTTTCTGACCCAGCCCCAAGAGACTATGTCGTAATAAGTTTCTGGCCTGTCTGGCCTGTGGTCCAGACTCAGTTTCACAGAAACACAGACGCTTGTATTAATTTTAAGCTGATCAACCTACGGCTCTGGCATTTTGCTAGCTGGCTCGCTCTTGCTCTTAAACTAACCCATGGTTCTTATCCTGTTCAGCCATGCAACTCAGTACCTTTTCTCAGAGCAGCGTAGCTGTCCTCTGCATCTGCTGGCTTCTCTGGTATCTCTGTGACATCTCTTCCTGTTCCCAGAGTTTTCTTAGTCTGGTAGCCCCACCCACACTTCCTTTAGCTAATCAGCATATTTTATTAAACCAGTAAACAGAACAGTTATTTACAGTGGAACAGAACACAATCCCACTACAAGACTACATGGCTCTGAAGGCAGGACTGGTTTCTCAGTAGCTATGCTAAACAGTGTAAACAAGGCGCTGTTCTCTGGGCAGATACACTGTGGCTTCTGCTGTTCTCTGGACAGATACACAGTGGCGTCTGCAGTTGGGCCTCTGGAAATCTGAGCAGCCTTCCTCGCTATAGACCCTGCAGGGCCAGAGTTCAGCTAAAGAGCAATCCTACAAGTCAGGCTGCTGATGCTACTGCTGATGATGCAGGGTAGCAGTCAGGTACTAATAAACAAGGTCAAAGCTGGACATGGTGCTGTACACCTTTTCTCACAGCACTTGGAAAACAGAGACAGGAAGGTCTCAGTGGATTCAAGGCCCGTTGATGTACATAAAGAGTTGCAGACCATCTAGGACTATATAGTGAGGCCTTGTCTCAAAACAAGCAGCCAAGACTTGGAGCTAGAGAATTGGCTCAGTGGCTAAGTGTGCATACAATGCTTACAAAGGACTGGATGGAGTTCAGTTCCCCACAATTACATCAAATGGCTTTTGCAACTCTATCTCCAAGGGACCCTATGCCTCTGGCCTCTACAGGTACCCATACACATACAATAAAAAATAACAATAAATCTTAAGAGAGAGAGAGAAAGGCCAACAATGGAGAGAGATTTGTCCTGTTCACAGCTATCTTTGGACAGCGCCCCCCCCCCCACACACACACACTTTGCCTGATTCATGGCAATGGTGAAAGAGACCCTGACATGTGTATTCAGTTCTGTGGGCCCTTACACACACACAATTAAAGAAAAAAAATTACCACAGACAATATCTTCAGAATTTGTTAGCTAAACATCTTAGGTTTTAAGGACTGGAGCAAAGAAGAATGTAAAAGGAATGTGGACCTAGACCGCGGGTTGCTGGACATGGGGCAAGTCATGCCTGGGGTCCGTGTGGAACAACAGGAATCCTCTCAGTAACCAAAGCCACCCGCATCTGTGACTGTCCATTTGGAAGGTTACTTTTGAGTTCCTGCTTAAAGGCTTACTGTGGTGTGGAGGACATAGGGCATTTCTAGCAGTTACAGCCTTGTAAATAGTTGTAAAATGTTAAAGTAGGAGAATATAGCCGTTGTCACTTCGTTCAGAAGCGTGCTCTGTGGCTACTTGTCAGAAGCACTTAGAGATTAGCTATATGGTGGCAACTGTGACCCATTAGAAGGGCTGAGGGTGAGATGTAATTATCACATGTCCAGTATCCACGCCATGAACATTTAGGAAAGCATGAAGAACTTGCACATTCTGCTTCCTCCTTGCTGGTCCCAGTAGTGAACCAGGAGTTTACCTGTGACAGTGAACGGGGCCTGGTGTCTCTGTGGCCCAGCTTTCCAGGCCCCAAGCTGGGCTGAAGTAGACCATTGTCCTTGTGCTGGTCACTAGCCTGGGCTAGAGGCAAGGCTGTGAGATCACTGGGAAATTCTGGGAACAGGGCTGCTTGTGGTTCCCATCTGACTTTCTCTGGCTTTTGGCTTCCATTCACAGCACAGCAAAAGGAGATGTCGTTTGCTACTATGGAAACCGAGGGGAGCCTGAGCCTATTGTCTTGACACCAGGTGAGCCTGCTTTAGTGTCCAGCGGGGGGGGGGGGGGGGGGGGGGTGGGGGGGGGGTGGGGGGGGTGGTAGTGGTGGTGAGGGGGTGCTCCTATGCTAGGAACACCGTGTGCTTTTCAGAGACCAGGCTGTTGTTGCATTGTTCTCCTGGGACTTCACTTTTTGGCTTTTTGTGTGTCTTACGCGGTCTGTATAGGACTGCGGCCCACACCTGCCCACATCTGCCCACATGCTTCCATGGTTCTTCCTGCACTAGGAGATGCTCACCTGCTCTGGACCCCATAGCTCAGCTAGCAGTTCACAGGAGTCACCAACCAGGGTCTTCCCCAGGCTCTTTTGATGATACACTTCATTTCCTCTCATGCATACCTCCTACACCCAGTGACCATGTCCCATGTCCCCTGCCCAGAGCTCCTTCTCACCAAACCTGTGCCCTGGCTGTAGTTTCTATAGCTGGGCTTGCTGTAACTTGAGTTTGTGATTTTTAGGAAACCTCTTCTACCAGATGCCTGCCTCCACTTTGAGCTCTCTCTCTCTCTCTCTCTCTCTCTCTCTCTCTCTCTCTCTCTCTCTCTCACTCACTCACACACACACACACACACACACACACACACACACACACACCCTCCTATAAGCCACTTTGGAAGAAGGGAAGTCTATATCTTATCCCAGGTCTCTGGTGCCAAAACTGAGTAGGACCCATGGGAAACTGCAGATAGGTCCAGCACAGCACAGGGTGAATTAACCTCCTGTGGTCAGTTGCTTTCTCTTCCATTCTCAACCTGAGAACAAGCCTTGCTGGTAACATCTTGGTCTGTGGGCCTTGGACACTTTCTCTGGTCCCTACACCTGAGCCATTGGGCCATAGCACATATACCTACCTACCCTTAGGGAGAGAGTCTGTGTTCTCAGCAGCACCCATATCCCACCTCTTTGTGACACTTTTCATTCATAATACAGTTTCTGCATCCCCAAGTCTTTCTTAGGCAGTTGGCACTGGTTACTAAATGAAGTTTCAGAACACATGTCACTCCTTCCCATTGAGAACCAGTGATGGCCCAAAATGTTGTGTTCTGGGTGGAGCTCAAGGGAAGTGGGGAAGCAGCCCCAGGATAGCTGGGTAGCCCTCCCCTGCCTATGCTGTTAGCTCCAGGGATAATGGTGAGGCCTGTAGTCCTGACCTTCATAACAGAACTCAGACTTACACTGGTCCATGCCAAGGCTGTCTTCAGCTTTTCATGATTTTTGGGGATGTTTGAGCCCCAAGGGGACCAAAGGATCCAGAGGTCCCCACAGGCTGTGTCTCCCTAGCTGTCTGTCGTGGTGAGCATCCTCTCCTTCCAACCCGAGCCCAGGACAGGTCCAGCTGTGCTCCCAAGAACCAGTTGATGCCTGACTTAGAGTCCTGAGTTTAGGTGGACATTCATCTCCTGCCTCAGAGCCCCTTCATTTCAGCTTCTTGGGGTCTGCAGATCCACTGAAGAGGATTTGTAGCCCAGAAGTCAGCCTCATACCAGCCCAGTGGCCCAAAGGCCTCTGGGAGAGCTGGAGGTAAGGGCATGAGGCTTTCAGTTGTCAGAGATGAGAACTCCCCAGCTGCAGCTTATTTCCTGCTGGGTCTTTATAGTAGAAATCCTTTCCATCTATATCATGGATTGTCCCTGAGTGTGCCCCTATCTGATCTATGCCCCCTTTCTTCTAGTGTTGAGAACTGACTCCAGGCCCTACACCTACCAAACACACTCTTAGTAAACTCTTGGCCCTCCACTTTAAGCAGGAGAATTGCCCTGAGTTCAAATCCAGCTTTGACTACACAGTGAATGCCAAGCCAGCCACAGCTGTCACAGCCAGCTGTTTTGGCACAAGCCTATAATCCCAGTATAAAGAGGTAAAGGTAAAAAGTCATAACTTCAAGGCCAACTGATATGCAGAAGAAGCTAAAGCCAGCCAAGACTCCATGACAAGCCTCTTATCTAAGAGGTGCTGCAGGAGGAGAGGGAGAAAGGAGTTTCATATAAACTTGGAGTAGTGCACATCTAATCCAGTACTCCGGAGCAGAGGCAGAAGGATCATAGTTTGAGGTCAGTCTGGACTCATTTACAATCAAATGTGAAGCCAGGCAATGGTGGGACAGGCCTTTAATCAAAGCCCTTGGAAGGCAGAAGCAGGCGGGTCTCTGTGAGTTCTAAGATAACTTGGTCTAGACAGTGAGTTTCAGGCCAGCAAGGGTTGCATAGTGAGATGCTATCCCCAAAATGAAATTAATTAATAAAATAAAAAATGATGAGCTGGAAATGGTATGCACACCTTTAGTCCCAGCACTCAGGAGGTAGAGGCAGGTCTCTGAGTTCAAAGCCAGCCTGGTTTACATAAGAAGCTCCAGATAATTCTAAAATTTTTTCACCATCCATCAAAAAACCCCAGACCTATCTGCAACTGCTCCTACTCACCTCCTGTCCCTGTCTCTTGGGGTTTATGAGTTCTGGACATTTCGTTCAGATGGAACCAGCCATGTGGTGGAGGAAGCTGGCTTCTAATGTGGCTTACTTGATATTTTCAAGTGCCTTTACCCCTGAGCCATCTCACTGGCCCAACACATCTCTCTCCACTTTTGAGGAACTCCACATGGTTTGCCAAAGCAGCTGCACATTTTACATTTCTGCCAGAGGTTTATAAAGGTTTCTGTTTTTCCTAACTCACCAAGACTTTTTGTTGTTTGCCTTTAGGGAGAGTGAGACCTAGGGATGAACTCAGGCCCCTAATCACACTAAGCATCTTCAGCCCCTGTCCCGCCCTCCTCCAAGGCCTCTGGCTTACCAGGCAAGGCTCTGTACCTTTGACATCATCACTTATCACCTCTTTTCTTTTTTAAGGTAGGGTGAGGGATAAGGGTACAGTGAGGGCTCGTGTATCCCAAGCTAGCCAGTATATATCAGACTCAGTATATATCCACGGCTGCTCTTCCCACTGCTGTCCTCTGAATGCTGGAATTACAGGTGTGCTCTGTTCATTTAAAGTTTTCTCCCTTCTATATAATCTACAAATCTCATCAGATATCTAACTCACAAAAATCTTTTCCCATTTTATGTTTTATTTAACTTCTTTGGCACTTTTTTTGAAATGCATAACTTTAAATTTACATGAAGTCTCATTTATCTTGTTGCTTATGCTTTTAATGTCTTACCTAATAAATCATTGCTTAATCTAAGGTCATGAAGCTTTTTTTTTAAATGTATTTACTGTGTGTGTGTGTGTGTGTGTGTGTGTGTGTGTGTGTGTGTGTGTGTGCGTGCTGCAACACAACCTTGCTATGTTGGCTGGCCTCAAATCTTCCACAATCCTGCCTCAGCCTCCTGAGTTCTAGGATTATAGGTACATGCCACCACACTTGAGCCTAAGCTTCTCCTTTTTTATTTTGGTGTGGTTTTTGGAGACTGGATCTCATGTAAACAAACTTGCCTCAGTTTCTTCCTGTTGCCCATTCCTTATCTTACAGGTGGAGGGTGGAGGACAGCTTGGCAGGTGTAGTTCTCTCCCTCCCCCACAGACATCCTAGAGCTTCAAGTCTTGTCATCAGGCTTGATGGCAAGTACCTTTACCCACAGCCATCTCGCTGGCCTCGAGTTACCTTTGCATATGGTGTGAGGTCCCGTCTTTGTGACTGCCCCATCAGCCAGCACCAATATAGAATGGTCTTCCATGCTGCTTCAAAAAGAGAAGTCAGTGACATTAGGGCTGACAGCTTGGCCTTGGGGCCCCAACACAGCCAGAGTGATCTTTCAGGGCCTCAGCTGGACCTACATCTGATTCAGCTTCCACTGGTGGCTTGTTCAGGATGCTTGACTGTAAGCCATTTGCCCCAGCCACCTGAGGCCTCCACATGGCAAGGCTGACATTCTTCCTACAGGAACCTATGGGCTAAGCAATGCCCTACTGGAGACGCCCTGGAAGAAACTATGCTTTGGCAAACAACTCTTCATGGAAGTGGTGGAGCAGAGCGAGGCACTCCCTAAGGACACCCTTGTCACTCATCTCCTAGATGTACTCAACAATGAGGAGGCGTAAGTGAGCAAGAACCCCCTGGAGCAGCCACACAGGTCTAAGGCAGAGAGGAAGACAGGATTTGCTACCATGAAGGCCTGCAAAGATGAGCAGGGTGGCTTGCCAGCTACAGGAAAGATTGCCTGACCTGTTCCTATTCCTCTTGGGGATGCAGTCAGGATTTCCAGTGGGGCCCTGGATAGAGATGATACAGCCAGGGGCCTATGCTCTGGGAGAGTTGGTGTTTTCTGAGGCCAGGTCTTCCTCTACACAACAAAGGCTAGTATAATATTCTAGATGGTTCTAGTCACTCAGAAAACCTTAGGGAGAAAAGCCAGAGAAGCCAGAAGCTAGTCAGTATACCTAGGGCTTGACATCGTTTGCTATGCCCTGCCTCTCTTGGAACTTAGTATTACGCATAGATACACCTGTCCCTGGAAGGAACAGCTCCCTTCTTCCATGCCCATGGACCTCTCCCTGGGGCACCCTCAGACTCTGGGCACTTGGGCCTCAGCCATTCCAGCCAAGAGCTCTGGCATTTGTCCCTTCACAGTCCCAAGCATCTCCTCTTCTCATATAAGCTTGGCCACTATCTGCCCAGAGGGCCAAGTGTCCCTTCATCTTGCTCACCTTGCAGTTTCTCAAAGGAGCCCTCTGCCATCTTTCATCCTCCACAGGTAAGGACTGTCCTGACCTGTGCTCCTCTCCCTTAGGAGCCTTGAACCATAGCATCATTCTCTGGCAGGGCTGTGCTGGACTTTGTTCAGCCATGTATCCACATGGTCCTCAATCACTTGGGTAGGCCAATTATGGCTCTGGCTGTCTTATTGAAAACTACAGTCATGGTAAAAATTGTGCTGGGTGTCTTGTAAACTGATACCCACAGGGTACCACTAAGAGACAATAGGGAATGAATGTGCCATCTAGGTGCCTCGGCTAGTGATGGAGTCGTAAGTGATACAGTAGAATGGTGACAGAACAAAAGCAGCCAAGTAGAAAAGTTATAAACAGTCATAGTTTCTCTCCCCACAGCCTTTTAGGGCCAAAGCCTCCCCGGGAACCTCAGACTGCCAGTGTGGCAAATGGGGCCCTTTTATGCACAGGCTGCAGCTAGGCAGTAAGGGGACTAACAGCTTCTCTGGCCCTCTATTTTTCTAGACAGCTGCCAGACCCAGCAATTGAGGACCAGGGCCGGGAGTATGTACAGCCAATTCTGAACAAGTATGCAGCTGTGTGTGTGCGTTCCGCCACCTATGGCACCAGGTGATGAGGGTTGGAACTGCTGGGCATATTCCCTTCCTACTGGGTGTCCTCCACAACCAACTGGCCATGGCTAGTTCAGTGCATCCCAGAATCTGTCTTCTCTAGACTTCGTTGCAGGTTGAACAGATCCTATAGGAGAGGTGCCCATGGGGTCAGGTGGGTCAGAAGAGCTCTAGCCTCCTGAAGCTGTCATTGGGTCCTAGGTGGGTCTCCTGCCTACCTCACCTTTTCAAAGAAGCCAGAGATAGCATTTGGAATGTTCCTACTGGTTAGTAGCTAGCCTGACTGATTCTCCAAAGCCTGTGCTTACATGCTGAAGTGGCAGCTAGTAGCTGGTCTTTCCTATGTATAGCCACCTTACTTGAAGGGCAGGAGCTCACACATGAGAACCCACTGTATGATGGGCTAAAAGGAAGAAGAAAGTGAGCCAGATGATTTATTCTAGGCCGGTGGAGAAAGGACACAGGGGAAAATAGGTCATGTGCCCCAAGTAGTTAGGAGTTTAACCTTGGAAAGCCAAACACAGCCAGGTGTCTGGCAGCCTGGTGTCCTGCTGGTGTGGTAATGGGTAGTCAGCTCTACAACCCTGTGAGGGATATAGTGAATTGGCTCTTGCTATAGAAAAAGGCCAGACCAAGCTGGGGTATGTTAGAAGAGAGGTAACAGGACTCACCCATTATGAAGCTAGCCATGGAGCCCCTCATGCCCTCAAAGTCAAGGGTGACAAATCAGGCCCTGGTGTGATGGGCCTACCTTTTGTGCCTCAGGCCTGTTCTCAGCTGTGGCTCTGAGTTGGGCTAAAGGATGCTTTCTTTCAGAACCA
Organism: Phyllotis vaccarum; assembly: GCA_033318265.1. Taxonomy (NCBI): domain Eukaryota; kingdom Metazoa; phylum Chordata; class Mammalia; order Rodentia; family Cricetidae; genus Phyllotis; species Phyllotis vaccarum. Next base: position 183,787,447 of record JARWLC010000002.1, read on the forward strand.
ACACCATCATCCTTGTGGATGCAGATGGCCATGTGACCTTCACAGAACGAAGCATGCTGGACAATGACACCTCTCGATGGGAGACCAGCACCTATGAATTCACACTACAGAGTTAGCCCCCACTGCTAGGATGCTGTGCCTCAAGGGCCAGCATAGATTGGAACCTTCCATGGCCACACTGCATGTCTGACTCAGCCAGCATCCCTAGGACCAGGACCTTCTGATCAGTGTGTTACCCATACTTGACCTCATACTCAGCTCAGGGTTTGTCTTTGTGCCAGTGAGGAATGACAGAGTTGAACACTAGGTCTGAGTTAGGCCTAGGTATGTCATATGTATGTGATTGCACCTCATTCTCAATCCTACCACCACTACAGTATACACATACATGTGTGACTGACTGACTATTAGGGAATGCCTCTCCTTTCACACGTTTGGCCAGTGGTTTCTTCCCTGAGCAAGTAGAAGAAGCAGGCTTTTTATAGAAACTGGCCTTTTCTTTCCTGAATGCAGAGCACAACTGTGCCTCAGTTTTTCTTAGCCAGACATGCTCCTGCTGGAGAACTGGTCCTATTAGAAACGGAATCAGGCATAAGAAAAACCCACATCTATAGGAAATGGAGACAGCTGGCAGTCCTGTAGTTCTATATGTGTTAGGGGATCCCATGTGTGCCTTGTGGTTCTGCATGCATGGTCAGTCCCATAGTGTGGATCCTGGGGTCCTGTAGACCCTGTTTACCCAGCAGGCATTGTGGTTTCTGAGCAGGACCATTTCAGCAAGTGGCTCAACCAGCCCGGTCATCACCCACCTCCCTCTTCACAAGCTGACTTCATAGGAACATGAATGTGAGCTGTTGATAATAAAGCTTTGAGGTTGTGATGGGTAAGGGTGTTTCAGAGTGCTTCCTTTGAATGGCAATGGTTAGAACTAGAACAGTCATGATGGGTCACATGCTCACTCGAGAATCTTGGTTCTTTTACATAACCTCTGGGTGGATGCCTGCAGGTCAGGCAGTCTGTCTGCCTGTCCATGCTTTAGCAGCAGCCAGTGTGAGAGAACCTATTTGTGATAAGGTGAGCTGTAATTACCTTGATTCATCAGGAATCCTTAGAATCTTTTTGGGTCATAAGCGTGATGATTAGGTGCTCATGCCTTTGGGAGACATGTGACTCCCACAAACCTGAGTATGACATCAGAATGTTATCTATCTGACATGGTGGAGGAGTCCCTAGAAAAAGATACTCTATAGGTTCTGGGGCCAGAGAGTAGGGGGAATGGGTGAATTAGAGTCCAGGGGGTACCCTGGGCCCTGGAACCATGCTACCCCACCCTGACAGTGAGAAGCCCCATAGCTCAGGCTCCATTGTACATCTGCGGTCACCTTTGTCTTGGCATTTCAGAGTAATGAGCCAAGCATGGATCTGAACTGGGTGTCCCAAACTGAATGTGATGGCTGCTGGTCCATCTAGTGACAAGGAAACCTGACTTCACCTTTCCTGTCTCTAGCACTCTCCTCGGGGACCCAAAAGAAATATTGCTTGATTGAAGCCAAGATTGTAACAGGTGACAACACATCACCCAGGCCTGAGAAGAAACATGTATCGAACCCCCACATGTTGTAGATCCTGCCACCCTTGTTCTGTGCCAGTTTCCACTCGTGGAGAATTCCTCAGATGTCTACCTCTGTTCTGCCATAGAACCCCGGCCCCAAGTCTGCCTGAAACTTCTCAGTGGCCTCCTGTGGAAGGGACAGCCCAAAAGGGTGGCTTCTCTTATTATAACCTGTATGTCCTATAAAGGAAATCCTCATCGCAGGCCCTCAGCTTACACAACTTGGCAGCCACCTCCAACCAGACATCAGCCTCCAAAGCTCTAAAAGAAGCGTCTGCTATGTTGATGAGTAGCCAGCTTAGTAGCAGTGTTTGCCCAGCAGTCCTTTCACTCCAAATTCAGTTTTCAGTGCCACCTCCCCAAAAGGAAACCATGCCAAGTGTAGTAATGTGTGCCTATGATCCCAACACTCCGGAGTCGGAGGCAGGGAAGCTGTAGAAAGTTTAAGGCCAGCCTGGGATACCTAGTGAGAACCTGTCACGTAAAACCAAAACCCTAGTCAAAATCAAACCTCAAATATTCTTCTGAATAAGGTGCTCATTATCACTGTTTGCTGTGGCAGCATAAGAAAAAAAATCCAGCTTTACTGGTGAGGAACTTGCCATAGAAAGAGCTGGGTGGTCCCTTTGTTAGCACACAGGTGAGGAAGCTGAGACATGAGGCCCCCTCTGGGGTGCTGCCAACCCTTCCCCACTTCCATGCACGCCTCATATGCCTGGCACCCCTCCAGCCTTCACCTCAGTGGCCCCAGGTCCCTCCCACAGATACAGTTCATGAACTAGGACCTTTATATCCACTTCCCTCAGTAATTCCAAACCATACTCTTCCTCACTCCCTGCACACCCTTTCCTTTTTATGCTAGTGCATGTGCACATGTATGGAAGTCTGGGAGCTTAGGGCATCATTCCTAGATACTATCCATCCACCATTCCTCCCTCCCTCTCCCCCTCCCTCCACTGTTCTGGAACTTTCCAAGTAAACTTGCTAGCCAGTGAACTCTAGGAATTTGCCTCTCTCCCTGTGGAATTACAAACAGATGCTACTCCACGCAGTCCTTTTCACAAGGATTTTGAGAACTAAGCTCAGGTCCTAGGCCTGCAAGGTAAGTCAAGCCCCCCTTTACTAACCGTGTCTTGGGCAGACACCCGTTTAAAGTTTTGGACAGTGGGGTGGCTTGGAGGAGAAAAATCCTTGCTGACAGCTAGTTTGGGCCTTGGAACTGCCATTAGGAAGAACCCACTCCAGAGCTGGTCTCTGACTGTCACATGCATTCTGGGGCACACATGGGTGTCTGGCCTGAGTGCCTATGTATCACACGGGTGTTTGGTGCCCAGGGAGTCCAGAAGAGGGAACTGGATCCTTTGGAATTAGAGTTCCAGACACTGCTGAGCTGCCATGTGTGTGCTGGGAATCAAATTGGAGGCCTCTGCAGGAGCAACCAGTTCTCTTAATGGTGGAGCCATCTCTCCAGCCTTCCAGCCTTCAGTTTCACAATTAGGTACCATTTGTTTGACTGTCGGTATGGAGGATAGGCATAGTACAATAGACCAAATTTTATAATGGATTTATAAAATAAGTTTTATGGTGACTGTAATTTAGTAGAAATGTCACAAATGGGAATTTTTTTTACTAGAAATTTTCCCAATACTATGTCTGTAGTATGGGAAGTCTTCAGTTCAAAACATAAAGTTGCATTTGGACGAAATTTAATCAACTAGTTGCTTTTTAAAAAAGATTTATTTTTTTACATATGTGTGTGACCACGTGGGTTACTTGCTAGATCCCTGAAATTATAGTTACAGGTGTTTGTGAGCTGCCAGACATGAGTAACTGGAGCTGGGAACTAGTTTTCTGCAAAAGCAGTATGCCCTCTTAATCACAGAGCCTTCTTTCCAGGCCCTTTACAAACCATTTAACACCATTTAACACCCCTGTTGTCTTCACCTTTCATTTTTGATTTTGGAAAAATCCTTTGGGGCAAAATCTTGTTTTACCATAGGAAAGTCTTTCTTTAATATTATGAGGCAATGCAACTTAAAAACACAAATGTATCAGCTTAATATAGTAAAATGAAGATTATATTTGTGACAATGTAGCAAGGCTGTTATCTGCTGCCTGTCATAGGCAGAGTTGACATCTGCTTGGATTTTTTTTTTAAGACAAGCATGGTGGAGCATATCTTTAATACCAGTACTTGAGAGGCAGAGACAGATGGATCTCTGAGTTCAAGGCCAGCCTGGTTTACAGAAAGGGTTCCAGGATAGCCAGGGCTGTTACATAGAGAAACTTTGTCTAAAAATCAAACAAATAAAAAACAAAAAAAAAAAACAGAACAAAAAGAAATAGGTGGGAACACCCACTCACCCACCTATTTCTGCCTAACAAGTATTGGATTTAAAGGGTGTGCGCCATCATGCCTGGCTGCTGCTTGGATTTTTTTTTTAAGTCTCATTTTTGGAGTTTAGAGAGATCTCTCAGATGGCTCAGTTGTTGCAGGCCAGGGTTCATTCTGAGATTTACCATTAATATTTTAACAAAGAAGAGACTTTTACTCAGATACTGGCACCAGGTATTCCACACCCAGGACTCAAAGCAGCCCTCTTAGTTGGGAAGTGACACCATGACCATAGCAATTCTTATGAAGAAAAACATTTAATTGAGGGGGCTTGCTTACAGTTTCAGGGGTTCATAGTGGGGAGTATGGCAGTGTGCAGGCAGACATGGTACTACAGGAGAAGCTGAAAGTCCTTTATCTTCCAGGCAACAGGAAGTTGGCTAACTCACACTGAGGGAAACTTGAGCAAAAGAGACCTCAAAGCCCACCCCCACTGTGACACACCTACTTCAACAAGGCCACACCTCCTAATAGTGCACTCCTTTTGGGGGCCATTTTCTTTCACACCACCACATTCTACTCTCTGGCCCCCAAAGGCTTGTAGCCATATCATAATGCAAATATGCATTCAGTCCAATCTCAAAAGTGTCAATAGGCTATCACAGTCTCAAACTTGTTTCAAAGTCCAAAGTCTTTTCTGAGACTTGGAAATCTTTTAACTGTAATACCCCTGAAAAATTAAATCAAAACACAGACCACATGCTTCCAACATATATGGCACAGGGCATACATATTCCAAAATGCAAGGAAGGGAGCCTAGCAAGGAAATACTAGACAAAAGACCAAAAACCAGCTGGGCAAACTCTCTGATTCTTTCAAACCACAACACAAGCAGTAAAACTATTAACACTTAACAGCTCTTAACATTTGGAAGTCTAATTTTGCTTTTTAGGTCTCATGTTCTCCCCCCCCCCCCCGACAGGCTTTATCTGTGTAACCCTGGCTGTCCCACTATCCTGGAACTCGTCTCTGTAGACCAGGCTGGCCTCACAGAGATCCACCTGCTTCTATCTCTGGAGTGCTGGGATTAAAAGTGTGTGTTACACCTGGCTGCTTTTCAGTTCTCTTAAACGCAAAGCTATTAAACCCTTAAACATAAAATTAGCCATCACATTCCCTCACTGAGTTAAACCTGAGTCAAATCTTTGACTGTGTGTTGGGCACCTGTTCATATTGGGACTTAGTTACCATCAGCTCCTATGTGAGAATTTATATATCTGGTTAAGGCATTGATAATATAGGGCCAACTATAATCAACAGAAGCAGGGGAGCTAAGGACCTTGTGACGTGACAGTAGTGTTACTAGCCTGGCAGAACCTTAGAAAGAAAATGGGGGCCATTTATTTCCTCTTTGTAGAGCTTTTCCTTCTTTCTGAGGTGCTTTCAAAGTTCTGCCCCAGGGAGCTGAAAAGATTCATGTTCTCTCCCTGCCAGACATCCTGGGAAAGAGGGATACTGAGATACAAAATTTTGGGGCTTTATGCATATGCTAGGATATAATTTGTCAGCACCTACAAACGAACAGTTTCAACAGAGAAAATAATAAAATATCCACCTGACAAAGTGGTAACCAGGAACTGTGAGGCATTTATGGCAAGTTTTGCATTTGCTCTTATGAGGGTATCTAGACATATATCCCATGAAAAAGCAAGAGGAAACAGAGACAAAATAACATTATTAGTTTGAAACCCATGCCAGTCTTATCTTTAGTGGGTCTTCTCAGACCTAGGTGACAGTCCATTTTTCTGCAGCCCAATTATCACCTCCAGCAATGTGCTTGACCTGGAGTGATGTATCCATGTGCCAACACTCTGACAGAAGTGGGAGTGGTCAGGATAGCAATGTGTGGTCCCTTCCAGTGTGTTCCCGATTTTCTTTAGACCTAACATTCCAGCCTTTTGTTGAGGATAAGGGGTAACATACTGACTTCCGTAAGCACGAGCACTTTTCCTCTGCCAGCAGGCTGCAGATGTAAATATAGATTGGATAGAGAAATTTTAGCACAGCAACAAGCAACTTTTGTTTGAGGCCAGCCTAGTCTAAAAAGTGAGTTCCGGGATATCTAGGACTACACAGAGACAAACAAGCAAGCAAAAAAGCACCCTGTAGTCTATACTCAGGAAACAACCAAAGGAAAATGTAAACTTTGACCTTGTGTCTGTGGTAGTGGTCAATGCTTTTCCAGAGCCAGATTAATAGCTTACCAGAGCTCCCCTGATTAACGTGTTAAAACTGAACCTTCGAAATCTTAAATATAATCTTTAAATTTTGTTTGTTTTGTTTTTAATACAGGGTTTCTCTGTGTAGTCCTGTCTGTCCTAGAACTTTCTCTGTAGACCAGTGTGGCCTCAAACTCAAAAATCCGCCTCTCTCTCTCTCAGTTCTGCAATTAAAAGTGTACGCCATCATCTCCTGGCAGTCTTTAAGTTTTATTATTTTTTAAAATTATTTTCTCAGACCCCTAAAACTTACATAAACTTCAAGTCCTTTTTTTCTATCTATCTTTTCTTTTTTCTTCCTTCCTTCCTTCCTTCCTTCCTTCCTTCCTTCCTTCCTTCCTTCCTTCCTCCCTCCCTCCCTCCCTCCCTCCCTACCTCCCTCCCTCTCTCCCTCTCTCTCTCTCTTTCTTTCTTTCTTTCTTTCTTTCTTTCTTTCTTTCTTTCTTTTTTGATTCAAGGTTTCTTAGAGTAGCCTTGGCTGTTCCAGAACTAGCTCTGTAGACCAGACTGGCTTTGAACTCACAGAGATCTGCCTGCCTCTACCTCTCAAGTGCTGGGTGTAGGGAAAAGGGTCTATCCAAAGAAATCCACCCTGACCCTGAAACCAAAGCTAATCAAAGAAACACAACCTAAATTTGAGACCCAAGCCAGTGAAAGAAACATTTTATCACTTAACCCAGAACCAAAGAAACATGCTCTGACTCTGAAAGTACTACCAAAGGAACACACTTGGTCCCTAGAATCAAAGCCAATAAAAGAAATATGCCCTGGTCTTAGAATTAGAGTCCCAAAGCTAAAACTGACACAAAACCAACCAATCAATGAGCAGGAAACCAACCAATCCCTGAGCACCCTCTGAACCCAGACCCAGTGAAAAAAACATTTTAATCCCTTAATCCAGAATGGAAGAAACAGGCCCTAACTCTGAAATTAGGACTAAAGGAACACACTTGATCCTTAGAATCAGAGCCAGTGAAAGAGATATGCCCTGGCCTTAGAAATAGATCCCCAAACTAAAAAAGGCCAGTGAAAGAAGCACAGTTTGACCCTGAAATCAGAGCCATCTCTGCCCTTGACCAACAAAGCTAACCAGTTCCTGAGCAAGAATAACTAACCAATGCTTGAATATCCCTGAAAACTCTGCCCCTAAGATCTCCTATACAAACCCCTCTGCCTGTTCAGTCATTGGCTGTTCTTTTCCACTCTAGTAGAGGCAGCCACTCTCCTGGACTCCTCCTTCCCAAATAAATCTCTTTCTCAAGACTTAGGTGAAGATCTTCATTTGCCAGTGTGTCCTGAGATGTCCCTTAGGAGACCTCGCCTTAGGGGGACTGAGCAAGGTGTGGCTTGCTGAGATGTCCCTTAATGGACCAAGCAAGGCAGAGCAAAACAAGTAACAACGATTTGCTGGAGCCAGAGGACATTGCTACTTTTCTGCAGGGATTTTCCCTTTAGCAGGGTAAAGCAAAAGAAGTAACATCACTGCTCTGCTCCGAGGCTCCCTTTGGGGGCCGGCAGAGCAAAGTTCAGCTCTAGCGGCTCTCCAGGAGAGGAGCAGGATTGATTGCTATGTGCTACAGGGAGACCATTCCCCACCACACCCCCAGCTTCAGGTCTAGCTCAACTTCAGGATATCTCTCACTCCCTCCCCAGAGTTATAACACTTGCTTACACTTGCATTAAATGTGTATACCACACCAACCAGCCATCAGACTTTCTCTATTCATTTACCATGAAACTCAAATGGTAGATTACTGAGATTTGTCATGTGAAGGCATGGATTTATCCTTACAGGGCTTTGTTTCAGGAAAGGAGCGTTCCGTGCCTGATGGCAGGGCCCAGGTCTGGGAGCATGCCTGATAGCCAATAGATTTAAAGGATAGGGTCAAGCCGAAAGTTCAGCCAGTGGATTCAGGGCTTGGATTCTTACCAAAGTTCAGCCAATGGCTATTCTACCCCTTGCCACATACTTTAAAAACTCACTCACCACTGGGCTTCTGGCTGGTAACCCTCCACTACTTCAGAACAAAGGGTTTCAACCTGGGTTCGTTTGAACCTGACAATAAACCAGCATGTGCTAGCATCGAGTCCAGCTCCCTGGTGGTCTTTGGGAGTCACTCGACACAGGTACAACAGTCATTGCAAAGCAGATTCTTTTAAATAGAGGAATAGTAAAAATTAGAAGGAATTCCATTTTGTGAGTTTGCCTCAGTGTGACGGTGAACATTATGTTTAGAGGATGAATTTATCGACCTACACTTATAAAAACTAAACTGTTTTAGCATGTATAAGTCATGAAGTTGCTCCAAACTTGAATGTATCCTGTCAATTGACCCAAGACAGACAGCTTCCTGGTGCGGTAGGGTTATTAAAAAGTTGCTGAGGCTAAATAGATGCCTCAGACGTTAAAATCACAGGCTGTTCTTCCAGAGGTTCTGAGTTCAATTCCCAGTAACCACATGGTAGCTCACAACCATCTTTAATGACATCTGGCACCCTCTTCTGGCATGCAGGCACACATGCAGACAGAACACTGCATACATAATAAATAAACCTTTTTAAAAAACATTGCTGACTGAAGCTGGGGCAGTGGTGGTGAATGCCTTTAACCCCAGCACTCAGGGGGCAGAGGCAGGTAGATTTCTGAGTTCGAGACCAAACTGGTCTACAGAGCAAGTGCCAGGATGATGTAGAGAAACCTTATCTCAACAAAATGAAGCAAAGCAAAAAATTGCTGATTATTGCAAAAATATTTTACTGCTCAACTCTTTTTACAAGGTAATGGGGTCACAAGATTAAACAGGCTAACTGCTAAGTTATGCTTTTTTAAATAAAATGTTTGTTGGATGGCTGAGGCATCTGCTGGATGTCTATTACAAAATTAAACATACCCACAACCAGACAGGATATATCAAAAATTGTAGCTTTGTGGTTTTGTCCTTTATAATCCTTTGGCTAACAATAGCTGGGGCTTTACCTGGAGAACTCCCTCTGGTTGGCTCCTGGCCAGTCTCTTTTCAACAAAAAAACCTTTAATTTACTAAAATAAATTCTTGAGTCAGACTGGAAGACCAGTCCAAATGACCCCAGACCACAGCATCCAGGAGACCTAATAGCTCTGGAGAAACCAAGGCCTTATTTTCATATATCAAGTGCATTAATTAGGCAGAAGCTACTAAACTGATGAACTTACAGTTAGCCACCAACATCAGAAATCTGAGAAAAATAAATTTGAGTAGAAAGTATAAACCAAATGGCCACTATATCAATAGAATTACAGAGGCTTACCTGCTATCTGGACAATTACTGTAGGTTCCTCTTTGGCAATCTCTATAGAGGCAGAGAGGCTTCTGTCTCTATTGGTCACTCAGACAGCATTAACTCTCTGACTGCCACACAGGGCAATGTAAGTCTTCATCTGCCAAGACCCAAAAGATCTGAGAGATATTCTTGTGGGTAAGGAACTTGAGAGACTGGCCTACCTTGATGAGGCAGAAAGGGTCAGTCAGTTCCCCCAGGGACCTGCTTGTCCACAGTCCTGGCTGAGTCCTGAATGCAGGTAAGGCACGGGCAGCTTTTCCCCGTGGTTAGCATTACCACAATCCAGGTGGAGTCATCTTCTTCAGAGGAGACCTTAGGGCTGTCTCTGGGAGCTGGCATTTTCTGTCTATCAGAGGAAGCCTTTTCACTAAACACTTTAAATGCTGTATCAAGCAGGTCTCTGAAGAGTTTTCAAAACTCTCTATTAAGTACATCTGTCTGATTTTAAATAAATTTGACTTATTTTTAGTTACTTGTTTTAGGCTTAACCTTGAAAGCACAACTTGAAGGTCAAATAAAGCTTATCCTGTCAATGGTTACATTTATTCTTAGCACGACTACAAGCAGAGTTCTGAGCATACCAAAGAATTTGATCATTTATAGCGTGATTGGCTATTAACCTGAGTGTCCTAATTATAGCCTTAAAAATTACAATTCATTAATTGAAGCTCTTTTAGCACCAACACAAATAAAACTTAAAATCATAAATGCAGCCCAAAGAGAGACTGAGTCTTGATTCTCAATCTTTTTATTGTGTCTTATTATAAAATATTGAAGTTTCTTGGATTATTAGTTTATCCAAATAGCGAATGCTAAACAAAGCTAACAAAGTCAAAGAGACTGGATAATACATTTTCAGGTCAGTTTCTAAATAGGCGTATCTCTGTTTTGGTGCTCAGAGCTATGCTAAGTAACTCCTTAACTTCTCACCTTCTCCCACATTTTCAATTTCTCTGTCACCCTAGTTCACTATATTACGAGAGCCTCTTTTTTTTGGTTTTGGTTTTTGTTGTTTTTTGAGACGGGCTTTCTCTGTTTAACAGCTCTGACTACCCTGGAATTCAATTTGCAAACCAGGCTGGCTTGGAACTCACCGAGATCTGCCTACTTCTGTGTCCTGAGGGCTGGGACACTGCAGCTGAGTCCGGGTCCTGAGAGAGGAAGGGTCATCGGTAGGAAGAGGGAAGTATCCGAGCTGGAGAAGAGTCTCACAAGCAGCCGCCCAATAGCTCAAACTGCCTTCATTTGTCCTTCAAAAGCAAGCATTTTTCCCCACTCTCCAGGATTAGCCTATAGAAAAAAAAGAAAAAAGAAAGAAAAAAGTTCCTCCCCAACTTTTACATCAAAACAACTTTTAAACGAAAAAACTATCCTCTGCATTTTGTTAACTTGAGTAAATATTGAGCCAGGCACATCCTGTCCTTACAAAACTAAAAAGATGGTAAACATAGGCACACATTCTCAAGAACAGCATAATTCAAAACTTAACTGTTGTGGTCTGAGGCTCCTGATCAACCTAAGCAGACACAAGAGGGTTACCTCAAGGCAGTTTAATGCAGGGCAACACAGAAGAAGATAGGGGTGGGGGGCTGACTGACTCAGGAGCTGAACCGGGATCCCTAATGCCTGTTGAAGCTAATACTTAAGCACAAAGCTCACAAGCATTTGTTGCCAAATTACAGTTACAATTTTCACCGATCAGGATTTAGACATTAGGAGCTTCCTTGATGGATCCATAATTGTCAGTGATATACAATGCAGCCTTTCAGACCAACTCATCAGATTCATTTGTTCCTTCTGTTGTTGGGAACAGCCATAATGTTTCTAGAGAACTAAAGATGTGTAATGACTGTGGCTCTGGTTAAAGGAGGAGGTTGGCGAGCCTTTGAAAGCTTCTCAGCTCCCTTAGGGTCTGGGAACTTCAACTTTGTTTCACTACAGGTAAAATGGAGTCCAAAGTCAAATGGCAGTACTTCAGACAAAGTACCCGTTGCCTGTTCCCAATCTAACAAAGCATATTTACAGAGATAGAGCTGATTTGCCATAAACCGCTTGCGTGCAGTTAGCTTCTATTTCTCCAGCCGTTTACTTGTCCTGTCGAAGGGACCTACCTGCCTGTCTAAGCCTCTCCATACAGGACAAACTTCACAAGGCACTCTTTTTCCATCTTAATACTTTTTTCCAGAATTAGGAGATGTAGTTAATGTCCCCTGTGCTGCTTTCTTATATGTGCTCATTCATTTTGATTGCCTCCAATCCTGTCAGCACAGAATCAGAAAAGTTCCCAGCATCTAGAGTAACAACTTGTATTTCCAGATAAGAAACATGAAAAGCATCAGTTCCAAAGGAATTTTAGGGGAAAGTATTGGAGAAAAAAAAATGGGGTTTTGGGCAATGGTCACATCTGTCCCATGTGTAACTGACAAAGTTAAACTAAAAACCGCCAAAAGAATCATCAGTATTATCAGAGAGAAGAGAGTGCAAAGCCACACAGTCCCAACAGTATTCTGTGCTATTCCAAGGTCCACTGGTTCTTACTGAGTGAGAGGCCATCTCCAAGGTCTGGCCTCGAGGAGACCCATTGGACAAGCCTGGCGAAGGCTGTGTGCAGGTTAACTTGGTATTTCTTGATTTTTGTTTTCAGAGCTGAGTACCGAACCCAGGGCCTCATGCTTGCTAGGTAAGTGCTCTCTGACTGAACTAAATCCCCAACCTCTTAAATACTTTCCCCCTTTTGGGTTTTTGAGACAGGGTTCTCTGTTTAACAACCCTAACAGTCCTGCAACTCTGCAGACCAGGCTGCCCTCAAACTCACAGAGAGCCTCGTCTTCGGCTTCCCAAGTGCTGGGATTAAAGGCATGTGCCTTCAGGCCTGGATAAATCTTGGTTTTGTTTTTCCAGATAGGATTTCTCTGAATGTCCTGGAACTTACTTTATAGACCAGGCTGGCCTTGAAATTACAGAAATCTGCCTGCCTCTGCCTCACAAGTGTTGGGATCAAAGGCATGCAGCACCACTGCCAACCTTCAGTACCATTTTAAAAATTATTTATTTTTATTTAATGTACATTTATGTTTTGTCTAAATGTGTATCTGTTATGGATGCTGGATCCCCTGGAACTAGAGTTACAGGCAGTTGTGAGCTGCTGTGTGAGTGCTAGGAATTGAACCTGAGTCCTCTAGAGCAGCCAGTGCTCCTAACCGCTGAGCCATCTCTCCAGCCCATTCAGCACCATAAAAAATAAGATTTATTTTACATTTATGGTGTGTGTGTGTGTGTGTGTGTGTGTGTGTGTGTGTGTGTGTACATGTGTGTGCAGGTGTCTACATAGTCCAGAAGAAGGCAACAGATTCCTTGGATCTGGAGTTGCAGGTGGTTGAGAGCTCCCATGATGTGGATACTGGGAACAAAATTTGTGTCATCTCCAAGTGCATCAAGTGCTCCCCAGTCCCCACTCTTTAGATAGAGTCTTACTACATAGCCTTGACTTACCTAGAACTCACTTTATAGACCAGGCTGGCCCTAAACTCACATAGATCAACTTGCCTCTGCCTCCCAGCCACTGGAGTCCTAAATTTTCTAGTTAACTCATAAATATCTACATTTTAGTAAGACCTGACTTCAGACGGAAAATAACCTTTTATTCCTCATACCACAGAAGGTCATAGCAGAAGGATAGGAAGAATGAGTATAAACAGATAGGCAATAGCCTGTGGGGCCAGCAGAGTGTCAATCCTCATAAAGCAAGGAAAAGTCTAGTTCAACAGGTCTAAATAGCCACTGTTGGTTCAAACTTCTAAAGTCTGACTCAAGGTAGTTTGTTTTGGGCATATTTAAGTGCAATTTGAAAAAAGTTTCTTAATGATAATTCACTTAATCCACACACCACAGAAAGCTTAAGGTGTGATTACATTGAATGTCTTTGTAAAGTCCATGTGACCTCTTCAATAAAAATAGTTTATACAGATTGACTACATGTGACATCTTAAAGGTCTGGGAAGGACAACTGAGATCAATATAAAAGTTCAGGGGAGCCAGGTGTGGCCTGGCCATACAGAAAATACAGAGGTCACCAGGCTATTAGTAACCTCTGCTCCTATTTGTAAAGCACATGTGACATCTTCCATAAAGATGGGTTCTATTGACTGAGATAAAGGTAAGGGTTTGGTGGAGCTAGATGTGGATTCAGTTTTACAAATAGTACAAAGGTCACCAGGCTATTAACCTCATCTATTCCCAGCCCTCTGGATAGAAAACAGGCGTCTCTTCCTTTGGAGAGACAGCCTTGAGTAGGTTTTGCTGTTGTTTGGTTTTGACTTTGATTTTTAGAGACAGGGTTTCTCTGTGTAGCCTTGGCTGTCCTGGACCTCCATTTGTAGACCAGGCTGGCCTTGAACTCACAGAGCTAGTGCCTCCCCTCCCTAGTGCTGAGATTAGAGGTGTCACCACCACTTCAGGTAACTCTGCAAGTTTAAGTTTCTGATTTCCCTAGTGCTTATCTTTGACTATAAGAACCTCCATGCCCTCTATAATAGCCTGTATACATTAATGTCATGCTTTCAAGTTCAAAAAATTATTCTAAAAACACTTATATCCACACATATACAGTCATTTTAAATTAGGCATGTCAAGAATAGTGATTTTATCCCACCATTAGTTAAAAATATAAAAATAAAGCCATCATAAGTTTGTTATTCAGGGATTTTTTTAGGAATTTGTGGGGGTGTGGGGAGACACATGGACTAAGCTTTCCCTGTGATGTTTTAGACAAAAAAAATATTAAAACAGTTATCACTAATACACATAACACAATTACATTAAATGAGAGTATATTATTAGTAGAAATAAGGGTGAAAATTTCTTTCTCTTAAATAAAACAAAAGGTTACCACGTGGGCCGGAGAGATAGCTTAGTGGTTAAGCAATTGTTGTTCTTGTAAAGGACTCAGGTTTGGTTCCCAGAACCCACTTGGTAGCTCACAACTTTCTGTACTTTCTGTTCCCAAGGATCTGTCACCCTCTTTTGACCTTCTTCTGAGTACAAACAAACATTCAGGCAAAACACCTTGACACATTTAAAAGCAGTGAGCAGGCCTGGCAGTAGTGACGCACATCTGCCAGCTACACAGAAAATCCTCTCTCAAAAAACAAAAAGGGGCGGGGAGTGTAACAGCAGGTGAATCTTGGTATATAGATTTAGGATGAAAACTTTTCCTTGTTTTTAAGAGCTAGTCAGCAGAGAGAGCTGCCCTCGAAAATGGGTTTCTAAAGTCAAGTCAGAACACTGAGTTGTAGGTTATAGGGAGAGCTGAGGCTGTCAGCAAGCCCCAGAGCTGAGAGAACACCGTAACCAATGATGTTAGCCCAGATTTTTTCCCCAGAGAGTATAGATTAAAATTCTTTTCCTCTGAAACTCTTGAGCCAGCCCCTGATAGCACCGCTGTCTTCCATGCTCCTGCTGCTATGGCCCATTAAGCAGCTTAGAGCATCCACTCCTTTCCTAAGCTAAAGTACCAAAATCCAAATTCCTCCAAACAAAAACATGGTCAGGCCTATCACAGCAATACCCCAGTCCCCGGTACCAACTTCTGTCTAGTTAGGGTTTCTACTGCTATGAAGAGACACCATGACCACAGCATCTCTTATAAAGGCAAACATCTAATTGATGTGGCTCACTTACAATTCAAAAGTTCAGTCCAAGACTAAGAGGTAAGTATCACCCCGGCCAAGTGGAGAGAGCACAAGCTCCTAGGCCTGGCCCAGGGACACAGCCCTTGGAAGTCCACCACCACCCAGCCCCGCCCTAAGTCCAAGGCAGTAGGGAAACCCCCTCTGCAAGCAAAACCCAGCCTGATGGACATCCCAGCTCCAAAACCCCGCCCCATGCCCAATCACCTCATCACGCAGCCAGCGCAGCGACCTCACCTCGGTGGCCTCAGGGACAACCGGAAACCTCCCGGCCCACAGTAAACTAAGAGACTAAGAGACCCACCAGCCCACAGCAGACTAAGAGACCAAGAAACTAAGAGAGTTCCTCAGTTCCTATTGGATCAAGAGCAGCTACCTGAGACCCACAGTTTCTCAGCACCTAGTAGATTAAGAGGTGTGACACATATTAAGAGCTGTGACACAGAATGCACTACCTCCAAGTGGACCAAGAACCCAGATTGGACCAAGAAAGGCAGACTGAGACACAGACACACGCAGAACAGGTGGCACCAAAATCAGTTCCCTGAGATACAGCCAAATCCTGCAGTGAACCGAGGAAGCAATGGGCAGGCGCCAGTGCAAGAACACATATAGCAACATAAAGAACAACATGGCATCACCAGCAAAACTATCAAATTACCATAGAGGGAGTAAACAAGATATCTGACAAAACCAGATTTAAACAATATCTATTCACAAATCCGGTCCTACAGAAAACACTAGAGGGAAAATTCCAACCTAAGAAGACCAGATATACCCATGAAACCAGAAGTAATAGATAATCCCCACAGAAGCAAAACCAAAAGAAGAAAAATGCACACTATTGTTGTAGTGGGTTTCTCGGTCCCAGGCGGCCGGAGACCTGGACCCACAGACCCGCCGCCCGAGACCGCTTAGGAACCCACCGCCGCCCGGGTCCCCAGAAATAACTCAGACGCTTCTATTAACTTCATGCTGTTTGGCCTATGGCTCAGGCACATTGCTAGCTAGCTCTTACATCTTAAATCAACCCATTTCTATTAATCTGCGGGCCACGTGGCCCGCGTGGCTCACCTGTGCCTCCTTACATGTTGCTCCTTGGGCGGCTGGCTCGATCTGCCTCTAACTCCGCCTTGCTTCTCCTACCTAAACTCTGAACTCTCCTCCCACTTTCTCTATGGTGTCTGCCATGGCTCAAAACAGCTCCTTTATTTAAAGATTGAGATTCACAGCATACATAAAAGTATTCTCACATCACACTATCACCAAAATAACGGGAAATAACAGTCATTGGTCATTAACATCCCTTAATAGCAATGGACTCAACTCACATATAAAAAGACACAGGCTAACACAACGGATACAAAAACAGAATCCACCCTTCTGCTGCATACAAGAAACACACCTCAACCTCAAAGACAGACACAGGCTCAGAGTAAAGGATTGGGAAAAGACTTTCCAATCAAATGGTCCTAAGAAACAAGCTGGTATAGCCACTCTAATATCTAACAAAGTAAACTTCAAATTAAAATCAATCAAAAGAGACCAGGATGGACATTACTCATTCATCTCAGGAAAAACCCACCAAGAGGAAGTCTCAATCCTGATTATTAATGCCCCTAATACAAGGGTTCCTACATATATGTAAAAGAAACACTACTAAAGCTTAATGCTCATATCAAACCCACACATTAGTAGTGGGAGACTTCAATACCCCACTCTCATCAATGGATAGGTCAACCAGACAGAAACTCAACAGAGAAATAAGGGATCTAACATGTTATGATCCAAATGGACTTAGTCAATTTATATAGAACTTTCCACCCAAACACAAAGGAATTTACATATTTCTCAGCACCCCATGGAACTGTCTCTAAAATTTACCACATATTTGGTCATAAAGAAAATATCAATAGATGCAAAAATGGGAATAATCCCTGTATCATATCAGACCACCATGGTCTGAAACTAGAGTTCAACAAGAGCAAAATCACAGAAAGTCTACAAACTCATGGAAACTGAACACTCTCAATTGAATCACCTCTGGGTCAAGGAAGAAATTAAGAAAGAAATCAAAGACTTCCTAGAATTCAATGAAAATGAACCCACAACAAACTTATGGGACACAATGAAAGCAGTGTTAAGAGGAAAAGTCATAGCACTAGATGCCTAATGAAAAAACCTAGAGAAATCTCACACAAGAGACCTAACAGTACAGCTGAAGGCTATAGAACAATTAGAAGCAAACTCACCAAGAAAGAGTAGGTGGCAGGAAATAATCAAACTTAGGGCTTAAATCAAAACAATAGAAACAAAGAGAACAATACAGAGAATCAATGAATCAAAGAGTTGGTTCTTTGAGAAAGTCAACAAGATAGAGTAACCCTTATCCAAACTAACCAAAAAACAGAGAGAGAGAGAGAGAGAGAGAGAGAATCAAAATTAACAGAATCAGAAATGAAGAGGGGAACGTAACAATGAACCCAGGAAATCCAGAAAATCATTAGGTCATAATTTGAAAATCTATACTCCACTAAATTGGAAATCCTAAGAAAATGGACTGATTTATAGACAGGTACCACTTACCAAAATTAAATCAAGACCAGATAAATGACCTAAACAGACCTATAACCCCCAAGGAAACTGAAGCTGTTATTAAAAGTCCCCCAAGTAAAAAAAAAAAAAAAAAAAAAAAAAAAAAAAAAAAAAAAAAAAAGCCCAGATGGTTTTAGTGCAAAATTCTACCAGACATTCAAAGAAGAACTAATTAATACCAACACTCTTCAAATGATTTCATACAATAGAAACTGAAAGAACATTGCCAAGCTCTTTTTATAAGGGTACAAAATTAACTCAAAAAAATCAATAGCCCTCATATACACAAATGATAAAAAAGAAAAAGAAATAAGGGAAACATCACCCTTTATAATAGCTGCAAATAGCATTAAATATCTTGGGGGTAACTCTAACCAGAGAAGTAGCAGACCTGTTTGACAAAAACTTTAAATCATTGAAGAAAGAAATTGAAGAGGATCTCAGAAAATGGAAAGATCTCACCTGCTCCTAGATAGGTAGGATCAACACAGTAAAAATAGCAATCTTACCAATAGCAATCTATAGATTCAATGCAATCCCCAACATATTGCCAACACAATTTTTACTGACATTGAGAGTACAATTCTCAACTTCATATGGAATTACACGAAACCCAGGATTGCTAAAACAATCCTGTTCAATATCTTCAATAACCTCCTTCAGGAGCCATCACCATCCCTGACTTCAAGCTATACTATAGAATTACAGTAATAAAAAACAGCCTGGTACCGGCACAAAACCGACTTGTCGATCAATGGAATCGAATCAAAGACCCCGACCTTAATCCACACACCTATGAACACCTGATTTTTGACAATGAGGCCACAAATATACAATGGAAAAAAGACAGTATCTTCAACAAATGGTGTTGGCATAACTGGATGTTAGTATGTAGAAGAATGCAAATAGATCCAAACCTATCACCCTGCACAAAACTCAAATCCAAGTGGATCAGAGACCTCAACATAAACCCAGCTACATGGAACTGATAGAAAAGAAAGTGGGAAATACCCTTCAATGCATTGGCACAGGTGATCACTTCCTAAATACAATACCAGTAGCACAGACACAAGAACAACAATTAATAAATGGGACCTCCTGAAACTGAGAAGCTTCTGTAAGGCAAAGGACGTGGTCAGTAAGACAAAAGGGCAGCCTAGAGAATTGGAAAGATCTTCACCAACCCTATGTCAAACAGAGGACTGATGTCTAAAATATATAGAGAACTCAAGAAGCTTGAGATTAAAAAAAAACAAAAACAAAAAACTAAGGAACCCAACTGAAAAATGGGGCACAGAGCTAAATAGGGAATTCTCAACAGAAGAACTCAAATGGCTGATAGACACTTAAAGAACTGCTCAACATTCTTAGCCATCAGAGAAATGCAAATCAAAACAATTCTGAGTTACCATTTTACACCTGTCAGAATGGCTAAGATCAAAAAACAGATGACAGCCTGTGCTGGAGGGGTGTGGAGTAAGGGGAATATTCCTTCATCGTTGATGGGAGTGTAAACTTGTACAGCCACTCTGGAATGCATTCTGGCTGTTCCTCGGAAAATTGGGAATCAATCTCCCCAAGGATCCAGCAAAAACACTATTGGGCATATACCCAAAGGATGCACTTTTGTACCCCAAAGGCATTAGCTCAACTGTGTTCATAGCAGCATTATTCGTAATAGCCAGAACCTGGACACAATGTAGATGTCCCTTAACTGATGACTATATTAACAAACTGTGGTACATTTACACAGTGGAGTACTACTCAGCAGTTAAAAAAACGACATCCTAAAATGTGCAGGCAATGTGAGGTAACACAGGCCCAGAAAGATAGACATGGGATGTATACACTCATATGTGGATTTTAGACAAAAAGCAAAGAATACGCAGACTGCAAAACACAACCTCTTAACAGCTTGGGATCAGAAAGTACCTAAGAGAAACATCCAAGGATCCCCCTGTGTGGTGGGATCATGTTACATTGTAAATAATTGTCCCACCTACTAGTTTAATAAAAAGCGCTGAATGGCTGAAGGCAGGCAGGAAATGTGGGAGGTGCTACCAGACTGGGAAAACTCTGGGAACAGAGCAGAGATGCCAGGCCAGAGAAGCCATCAGATACAGAGGACAACTATGCTGCTCTGAGAAAAGGTTCCAAACTGCATGGCTGACCAAGGTAAGAATCATGGGTTAGTTTAAGGGTAAAGAGTTAGCAAGTTTATATGCCAATTATAATGGGTCTTAGGCCAATTAGCCTAAAATTAATGTAAGTGTCTGTGTGTTTCTGTGGGACTTCAGGACTGAGGGTCTGGGCCATGGGGCCAGGCTGTAAAGTCCAGGCCAGAAACATAATACAACACCCCTGGGAAGAGAAAATAGAGATCTCCCAAGCAAGTTCAGATCATAATGGGTGGCGACCAAGGAGAGACTGGAATAAATCATGCGAGAAGGAGATGATTGAGTGAGAGGAGCAACAGAGAGGGAGAAAAAAAGAGATGGATATCTTGATAGAGGGAGCCACGGTGGGGCTGGAAAGAGGCTGGGTGCTAAGGAAACCTCAAACAACCCACAAGATGTCCCTGGCTAACACTCCAACCAGCAGTGGAGGGGGTGCCTAAACAGGACTTCCCCTATAATCAAACGGATGACCACCCTAGGTGCCATTATAGAACCTTCGTCAAGCAATGAATAGAGGTAGAATCAGATTCATAGCTAAGCACCAAGTCGACCTCCTGGTCCAGCTGAAGAGAGAGAGAGTATATGAGCAAAGGGATCAGGATCTTGCTGAGGAGATCCACGGAGATGGCTGGCTGAAGCTATTGGGAGCTCACTGAATCAGAAACAGCCAGTGGGGAACCTTCAGAGAAAGGAACTAAATGCTCCAAAGGTAAATGACAGTCATTTACTGTCGAATGGCATGGACAGTTTGTGGATCTCCTGGAGTAGGATCAGACTATGTTCCTGTGCCTGAACTGACATTTCGGAGCCCATTCCCTACAGAGGAACACCTAACCCAGACTTAATACTGGGATGAGAAAATCAGACCTGCCTTAAACGGATACACCAGAAACTCTCTGCCCTCTTTGAGGAATGGATGGGGAAATGGGGTGGGGGGAGACTGAGGGAGGACTGGGAGGAAAGAAGGGAGGGCGAGCAGGGGTATATATGGTAACAAAACCTTTTTAAATAAAAAGATTTTAATTTTCAGATTTGGAATTACAGCATTTGGGATTCTGTCTTTAAGTGTTATAATCAGTACTTTAGTGCTATTGGGGGGGGGAAAAGCAGATACAGTATAAAAAAAGTTCAGTCCATTATCATGGTGCAACATGGTGGTGTATTGGCAGGCATGGTGCTGGAGAAGTAGCAGTCCTACATTTTGCAGGCAATGGGAAGTGGTCTGTCTCACTGGGTGTAGTTAGAGCATATGAGACCTCAGAGCCCACATCCACAGTGACACACCTACTCCAGCAAGGCCACACCTCCTAATAGTCCGTCCCCCCCCCCCCCGCCCCCCCCACCCCCGGGCCATTTTCTCAAACCAACACACACACCTTCTCTAAATTTTTTTTATTAATTTATGACCTTGAATATTTGATTATGAGTTTGAAAAACTCTCATATTAGCTTCTTGTAATTTAGCAATTTTATATTTTTTTCTTTTCTTTTCTCTTAATTTTTAAAGTTTTTGTTTTTTTGTTTTTCACTGAGATGTGCCTGTCTCTGCCTCTGGAGTGCTGAGATTAAAATGTGTGCTGTCACAATCAGCTTATTTTTTCCTCTTAAATGCATTTAAATTCCACTTAAAGCAGAATGTTCACCTATTATATTCAGTTCTATTGCTTGAACTTCTGGATTAGCATGCAGGAAAAAATTCAGTAATATTGAATAATCCCCACTGAGGGAAATGTAAACCCAAGATAGCTTTAGTTAAATTCTCCATATTTACAAATTCTTGTGATTTGCATTATCTTAAGTGTCAAACATAAAACCAGCTGTGGGGTTAGGGAGATGGTTTCGCTCACACTGTTCTTCCAAAGGGCCCAGGTTCTGTTTCCTGCACCACATGGTGCCTTTCAACCACTGTAACTCAGTCCCAGAGGATTCAATACCCTCTTCTGACTTCTGTGGGCGTCTAGCCCACATATGGTGCACACACATATACAAAGGCAAACACTTGAACACATAAATCTAAAACCTAAAAATAATAAAACTAACTGAAGTCCCAAATGGTAGCTTTTCCCCTAACATTTCCTCCTTATTTGGACTCATTTCCCATTCCTAAAATTTAAGCTTCTCTATGCTAGCCCGAGAACTGGGTCTCCGTCAGGTTTAGGTTCTGATTTTAGAGTGGCACATTTAGCGCCCAGTCTCAGGTTCATTCCTTCCACTGTGGATTGGGCTTTTCCTTAAGGTTTGCAGAAATGTACCCAAGACTCTGCTGTTGTCAGGTCCAAAAGAAACTCAGGACAACGGCCAACTGTGGTGTCTGTTAGCAAACAAAGCATCCACAGGCTCCAGGCTCTCAGTGCCTGTGGCTCCTATTAGCTCTTTTCACCCCCGCCCTTAATCTTTATAGTCCAAGGGCTTTACTTCCCTCAGCCCAGCTTTTGATTCCTATAAAAATCTGCCATTTAGTTGGGTGGTGGCACACACCTTTAGCCAAGGCTATAGAAACACTTCCTCAAAAAACAAACAAACAAACAAACAAAAAACACAAAAAACCAAACCATGATGAAACAAAAATCTGCCCTTTCATCCACGAACGCTCTGTCCTCTCCTCTCCCTCGGACCCCTCTCCCTCCCCTCTTCCTTCTGTCTGCTGGCCATCCTTAGTCTACTGCTTTCTCTCTCTGCTCTGTCCTCTTCCAGATGTCTCTGGCGGTTCTCTCCCTCATATCTACAATAAAATCCTTCTCTTCAGAGATACCGAGCTAGGAGCAGTCATGTTCTCATTCCACTCCGTGGTCAACCCTTATTTGTGTCTTCTCTGCTAAAGCAAAAAATTTCCTTCTAACCCAGGAATGAGGTACATCGTGGGGATTTCCCAGGAGGTGATTATTCATCACGGGGTGTTCCCCTTGGTACTTTCTCTGCCCTGTTGGCCTGTTATCATCGACATCTTTGTGATCAATGCTCATAGAACCCCTAAGCTAACAGCACCACAGTTGCAATAAGGACCCATCACTGAAAAACTCAAAACACTGTATTGGTGGAGTGCAGGACGAAAAGGTTCAACACTAATTAACAAATGAAAACAAAAAGTAAGGCACAAACAACAAAAAGAGCATCCAAGCACAGCTCAGGGTAAACAAATATGTGGACCACTGACCAAGCCACACACACACACACACACAACACACACACACACAACACACACACACACACACACACACCAACACACACACAACACACACACACACACACCAACACACACACACACAACACACACACACACACCCACACAACACACACACACACACCAACACCAACACACACACACACCAAAAACACAGTTTTTACCTGAAAGGGAATAAGAGAATTTACTAGTTGGTTGTTATGACACACAGCTTTAATCCCAGCACTCAGGAGGCAGAGGCAGGTGGGTCTCTGAGTTCAACGCCAGCCTGGTTTACAGAGTGAGTTCTAGGACAGGCAGGGCTACACCGTGAAACTTTGTTTACCTGTGGTGTGTCATGTAATAATCCTTTTGTAGACTTTGAAGATTTGTCACTCGGATTGGCTTAATGAAAAGCTGAATGGCCAATAGCTAGGCAGAATTTTCAGGGCAGAGAGAAAGCTGGGAAGAAGGATGGTGTTTTTAAGAGATGCCTCCAGATGCAGAGTGAGCAGGATGGGCAGTATTTAGATGAGATCAAAGAGCTTCAGGGAAGCACATTGATTAACAGAAGTAGGTTAATTTAAGTTATAAGAGCTAGCTAAAAACAAGCCTAAGCTATCCACAAGTTTTATTAATTAATAAGTCCCAATGTGGTTATTTGGGAGCTGGTAGATGGGACAGAAAAATCCACCTATAGTAGTCCTAATCAATGCATTTGGTGAATGCCTTAATGTATATTCTTTGTTCTATATCTAATAAAAATCTTATGTAACCATGCCTACACTGGAGCATGCCTTCCAGGGCAACCTGAATCTGGTCCTATACCACCATCAGGTATATTTGGGTCAAGAATAAATATTCTCAACAGGATATTTAATCCCAGCATTCTGGAGGCAGAAGCAGGCAGATCTATGAGTTTGAGGCCAGCCTGGTCTACAGAGTGAGCTCCAGACAGCCAGAGCTGTTACACAGAGAAACCCTGCCAAACAAACAAACAGGTGCTGTGCCTTTCAGGGTGAATCCTCAACATTAATTAATCTAGTTCAGATTGTCTCTGATACACATGGTCAAAGACTAACTTAACCTAGATAATTCCTTTTAAGGTGTGTCAGGGGCTTATTTCTTAGGTGATTATAGAGCAGTGGTTCTCAACTTTCCTAATGCTTCGGCCCCTTCAGGGAACTGTGTTAGTATAATTCCTCATGCTGTGGTAACCCCCCCAACCATAAAATTATTTTTATTGCTACTTTATAACTAGTGTTGCTACTGTATGAATCATAATGTCAAGATCTGACATGTAGGATATCTGACATGAGACCCCCGTGAAAGTGTTGTTCAACACCCAAAGTGGTCTCAACTCACAGGTTAAAAATACTGTTCTGGGGGCTACAGAGATGGCTCAGAAGTTAAGAGCACTGGCTGCTTTCCCAGAGGTCCTGAGTTCAATTCCTAGCAACCACATGTTGGCTCACAACCATCTATAATTTGATCTGGGGCCCTCTTCTGGCATTTAGGCAGAACACTGTATACATAATAAACAAAAAATACTGTTCTGGAATATTTGTCAAGTTGATAAGCACTATGGACCATCATAGATGAGTACTTTGCTAAAACTGGAATTTAGAAGGAATAACCTAGACAAGGATCAAGTTCAGCCAAATGAAGGCTCTTTGGGTCAAACCACCCATTCTCAGGGGTTGCATATCAGATATCTAATCACCAGACTTCAACTGATGTTGTAAAATATAATTTTAACTAGGAAAAGATGTGTTTATCCTGCAGATAATGCTCTTGTACAGTGTAAAGATTTGTCACTCATATTGGTTTGGTTAGTAGCCAGGCAGGAAGTAGACAGGGCAACCAGAATAGGAGAAGTCTGGGAAGAGGAAAGGCAGAGAAGCAGTTGCCAGCCAGACACAGAGGAATCAAAATGAGGATTCTGGACTGAGAAAAGGTACCAAGCCACATGGCTAGTCATAGATAAGAATCATGGGTTAATTTAAGTGGAAGAGCAAATTAGTAATAAGCTTGAGCTACTGGCTGAACATTTATAATATTAAGCCTGAGTCAATTATTTGGGAAGAGGCTGCCCAGTATTTGAGTTTCTGGCAGGACAGAAACTTCCAGCAACACATTAACTATGTAAAGGTGTGTTATTTTTGTTTATGCTGTATTTGTTTAAAAATTTGTTTCACCTTGCCAGTCTATGGCATCTGATTGGTCTAATAAAGAGTTGAACAGCCAATAGCTAGGCAGGAGAAAGGACAGGAGAGATGGGCAGGGAGAGAGAATAAACAGGAGAATTCTAGGATTAAGAAGAACAAGGAAGAACAAGAGGAGATGGAGGAGACAATGAGAGACATACGCGGAGCCAGAAGCCAGGCAGATGCCAGACAATCATAGAGACAGCAAGAAAATAAAAAAAGGTAAAAGCCCTGAGGCAAAATGTAGATAAACAGAGTTAGGTTAATTTAAAAGAGCTAGCCAGAAAAGAACTAAGCTAAGGTCAAGCCTTCAAAACTATTAAGTCTCCATCCATGTCATGATTTGGGAATTGGTTGGTAGTCCAAAGAAAAAGCCTGGTACAGTTCAGATTTTATCAAATGGTTCCTTTTCTGAGCTAGGATCCCATTTCTGGTCTGGTGATCATACTGAATGGTCCTGATTTGGAGTTTATCTGATCTTTCTTCATTCAGATTTTGGCTTTTGGACCAGAAATATCTACAAGTGAAACTCTGTCCTTTTCAGGAGGCCCTCACTACATACATGACTCATGCTTTTCTCTTTCACATCTGTTGTGGTATAATAATGTTTGTTTTGATACAGGATCTGCTATGGTCTCACTCACTCTGTAGATCAGACTGGTCTTAGGCTTGGTGGGATAGTTCTACTTTTGTTTCTTCTTCCGTGACCATCCAGCTGTTTCAGGGGTATTTTCTCCTTAGTTATGGGTAAGTATGATCCTGTGAGAGGTATGAGGTATCCCAATACATCTTTTTATCATATGAATTCTAATTGGTATATAAGGAAAGCCTGGAGCCAGATACTGGGGAAAAGCTGGATATCAGAGATAGAGGAACAAAGCACGGCCTTGTCTCACCTTCCAGCTCCTCAGGCCTGTCTCCATGAAATCCTGATTCCAGCTTCTCCTTAGTCAACCAAAGAACTGTGTGGGAAGCTGAGAAACTCTTAACTTCCTCTTTTCACGTCTCCAAAGCTAGGATTAAAGCTATAGGTCACCCCTCCCTGACCTTCAAGGCTCTGTGGTTGACTCTGATATTCCAGACTAATTTTATTGAGTATATTTCACCACTTTTTTCCTTCTTTTTTTGAGACAGGGTTTCTGTGTGTAGCCTGTCAGGCTGGTCTTGAACTCACAGAGATTCCCCTGCCTCTGCCTCCTGAGGGCTGGGATTAAAGGTATGTACCACCACTGCCCAGCTTTAATGCATCTTTTTTTTTTTTTAATAACAATTTTTGCATTTCTTATACTGGGGGCAGGAGGCAAGGGTGCATTGGAACTCATGTGGAGGTCAAAGGACAACTTGGGGGAGTCTGTTTACTTCTTCAAACTCCATTTGCCAGGCCTGTTGGTAAGTGCCTTTACCTGTTGAGCCATCTTACTGGCCTCAGGGCACCCATTGAGAGGGTAAATCTCCTGCAGATTGGAAGGGGGAAAAATAAAAGAAAGGAGAAGGAAAGGGCAGGACATGACTGCTGGAGGAGAAAGTTACCAGAAATAAAAGGGAGAGGGTAGCCAGGGGCAGAGACAAGGGCGTCTGGTCTGTGAGATTCTAGATTGCGCATGACCAGACTGGGGTGTGTGTGTCGGGGAATGGATGGACGGGACGACACGGGGCGAGGGATGTGTGTGTGTGTGGTGGTGGGGGGGGGAGAAGCAGACTGATGGACGACACGGGGCAAGGGATGTGTGTGTGTGGTGGGGGGGGGAGAAGCAGACTGATGGACGACACGGGGCGAGGGATGTGTGTGTGTGTGTGGGGGGGAGAAGCAGACTGATGGACGACACGGGGCGAGGGATGTGTGTGTGTGTGGGGGGGAGAAGCAGACTGATGGACGACACGGGGCGAGGGATGTGTGTGTGGGGGGAAGAACGGACTGACAATGACACGGGGCGAGGGATGTGGGGGGGGGTGGAAACGGACTGATGGGACACGGGGCAAGGGGGAGGGCAGATGGACGGATGGACTGGGGGGATATGGGAAGAGGAAGAAAGGAGAGGAGAGAGAGGGTAATCAGGTACAGGAGCCAGGAGGCAAAAGGTAGAAAAGCATAAGGAAGATAGAGCCTCTGGGGGAAGGGCAGCCCAGCCCCTGGGCTGGAGAGCTCAGGTAGAGAGAGGGTGGGGATACATCAGCAATACCCTGTAACAGCTAGGGAGGACTAAGGGCAGCCAGGTCTGCTTTGATATGTTATAGAAGTCCCCTAGTCATTGTCCAGGGTTTGAGACTTAACAGGAGAAGGTCTCTGAGACTTCCATTATCTGCAGAGTGACAAAGGTAGTTGTCAACACAACTAAGTAGATGGTGTTGGTTTAAACTTCAGGACTCTGGTGATTGTAGGGTAAAAAGAGCCAAGCAAAAACACCCTGCCCTGACTTGACCCCATGACCAGGGACGACTTGAAATACCACCAATCCCAAGTCACCTTTGAAAGCCACCCCTCCCCCCAACCCTATATAAACTCTGTATCCTGTTCAGTTTGCTGCTTCTCACCTTAGAGGCAGCCATCCTCCTGGGTTTTTCCTTCCCAATAAATTTTGAGTGATATTTGTTTTGCTGAGTAACAGCCTTCTCTGGGAGTGGAGCAGAGCGGTAACAACTTCACTGGGGAAATCCTCCCCTAGCTGGAGCAGAGTCATTACACTTGCACTAGGGAAAACTTACTCTGGAGCAGAGCTATAAGCTACACACACAATGACTTTGTGATATTCCTTGGCCACTGAGTACCAGGATCCCTTTCCATCCCAGCTCCAACACTTACAGTGATAACTAAATCCTATACAGCAGACATAAATCTCTTTAAGGAACAAAGTCAGCCTAAGAAAGATTGCCAAGTGACTACATCTAAAGTCTTTGTAAGGTACATGTGACACCTTCCAGAAAGATAACTTCTGTAAACTGAGTGATTAAAAACAAGTTTACAATAAGGGTCTGGGGTGGTCTCTGCCATATAGCAAAGGTCACTGGGCTAGAATGCATATCTGTTCCCAGTACTGAGCAGACATAACATCTCTTCCCTTGAAGGTACAACAGTGTGCTAACACTCCGAATGCCCCTAGTGCTTATAAGTGAGCACAAGAACCTCCGTGCCTCCTTCAGCTGGTGGGTCTTTCTTAAAGTGGAGTCTTCCAGGTTTTCCCATTGTAAAGCTACCATTTACCATTTGCAATTGCTTAGAATCTTGGGGAGAAACTTTACAACTGAGTTAAAATACATAGGCTCCAAACAGGAGAAATATAACTCAGTGAGTGAGACTGAGTTTCTTCTTTAGAACCAAAACAACAGCACTTTTAAGCCCTGTTTTGAGCATCCATGATTTTCATGTCCAGCAGCAATTACTCAAATGTTTGCCCAACAGATGACAGTCTATCATTTTTTCTATATTTATTGACAGGGAATAAGAACCTAAAGGCGAGCTCTCCTTTTTTCCATTTATATTCGTTTCGAGATTCTAAATAGCATTACTATAACTTAGCTACACCTTAGACCCTGGCCCATAGCAATGGAGTAATGGCTTGACAGGATTTGGAGTGCTCAGGAACGGTCCTGGCCAACTCCCATTTTGTCTGAGTCCATCTACTTCATTTCTGTCCTAAGTCTTACATACTGCTACGTCGGGTGTCAGAGCAGGCTTGGCGAACATCTCAGGTTAAAGTTCAAATACCACCCTTCTTTTCGTCGCTGGCACTGACACAGTTTTCCAAGGCCGATCTATGGTTCATGCCGAAGCAAAAGGGTCCAGATCCCTCCTGTGGAATCACCAAACTGGCTTCTCTCTTCCCCTTTTAACTCCGAGGAGGCTAGGACGCACAACGAACGGATTTTTAGTTATTAAACCTTTGTCCTTCCCGGTATTTACTTAACGCTGCAAGTAAAACTCCTTTCCCGCCATCAGCATCGTGCATCTTGTACGGTCACTTTCTGGGATGGGTGGTCCAGCTTAGTCCTGGGGACGACCCAGAGTCGGAGCTGCGTTGTCATCAGCAAACGCAAAGGCGACTGTACCGGCTTACACATTATGCTCCAGCGTTCCCCACACTCCCGCGCTCCACGGCTCCCAGCAGTCCCCGCGCCTTTCTCCCGGCGCTCCCCGCGCCCGCAGCCTTCTGCGCGCCCAGCCCCGCCCAGGCCACAGCCGTTAGCTCCTCTACTTGCGCCTGGTCCCGCCCATGCGTCCGCCATCGCGCCTCGCAATTGGGCCGCGCGCGAGTCGCGCCGCCGATTGGCGGCCTCCTCAGCCCGCTCCTCTCTCCCCCAATGCGCGGCGACTGTGCGCCGCGATTGGTCCCGCTCCGATAAGGCCCGCCCTCCGGTCGCCCGCGCGGCAGCGGGTCTCCAGAGCCGAGAGCTTGGGAGGGCCTTCGCGGTTTGCGGCGGTGCCGGGGCGGTGAGGGTCGGCCGGCTGTGGTCGGGCTGCGGGCGGCTCGGGCAGGTCGCGGGCGCCACAGGTAGGTGCGGGGCGCAAAGGGCGCCCCGCGGGCGGCGGGCGCTGCGGCCTGGAGAGGCTGCGCCCTTGCTTTCCTCCCCCACTCCCGGGAGAGGCCGCAGGCCGGGGCTCGGGGCGGGGCGGGGCGCGGCGCGCGAGGCGGGCTGGGCCACGCGGAGTCGCGGCCTTTGTGCAGTGGCGGTCGGGCCCGAAGCCCAGGCGTCGTGGACGTAGGGTGCTGTCGGCCTGGTAACGAAGCCCCTCGGCCAGTGGGCCCGAAGCCATCGCCTCGCCTTCTGGCGGGAGACGTGTGGGCAGGGACACCTCGTCCTGAACTCTGCCTGTTTTGTCTGTTTGGTAAAGCCGAGAAACCGCCCAAGTCTCCACCAAATTGCCCGTGGATGAAGTGTCATGTAGCTTATCAGGATGTGGTTTTACAGTAACAATGAACGTGGTAGAAAAAATGGGAAGTGGCAACCTGTTGACAGCGATACCTGTCAAGTAGTATCATCCAGTGGACTTGGGTTGTTGCTACATGGTAGGAATTTGATTTGCCATCTTGCATGCTTGCATGTACCTCGTTGCCAGATGCAGAGATTACCTATCTAGGGTTGTTGACTTTCAAAAGCCAATCACTAGGTGTGCCCTACTATCGGTTGGCTCAAACTGTACTCCCAAGCCTCGAAAGTGGCTCAGTCCCCAATGTCAGCCACTACAAACCAAAGGGAGTGAATAGTCTAGAGAGTGTGGCCTGTATGATATTGAGGGTGACAAAGGAATTGATGAGGTCATACTGCCTTTGGGTTGGGCAGGAGGCTGCAGTTGTAGCATTGCTCACCACAACTATATCTCTCCATGCCAGTCTAGCAAGTAGGAGTTGTTCAGATGTGCTGGGTCAGCCCCGTGTAGCCAGTGTAAGGGTCCAGGGTAGCAAGCTGTGGGCCTGCTGCTTGCTCACAGTCCAATTGGCAAAGCAAGATCTGCACCCACAGGTTCAATCAGCTGAACAACAGTGAGGTTGAGGGCAGGAGCTCTGCATGGCCAAGGGAGCTGATACTTCACAGTGGTTGTTGCAATTTTGCCCGGTAGAAAATACGGTTTTGACTGATTTGTCCAGTTTTGGCCTTCTGTTGTCATCATTCCCCTCCATGTGATCTTTTCCAGTTTTCACATCAACCTTCTTTGATGTCTTCCAAGCCTCCATCTCCAACACTGGCCTTCTTTCTGGTCGCCTTTTCACTTTGGCATGGATTGCTTTGACATCAACTAGTTTAATCCAAGCCAGGCTCCACTCAACAGTCCATGCCAGAACAATCCTTATGCCTGTCTAAAGTCACCTTGGTTCCTCTCTTAGGTGTTCATGCATTTCTTAGCAAGTCTTGCCACCCTTTTCCAACAGCAGACACTGTTACTCAGAAACTAACTAAAAGTCCTGGTCCAAGCCACCTGGTGAGCCTTTTAATTCTTCCCATCTTTCTAATTTGATCCCAAGTATCAGCCTCTTAGTTTTTCTAGACACGGAGGGATTCTTTAAATTGCAAGGTATTATAAAACTGGGGTAGTACAGCCTCAGGCCTGCTTGTTTGGATGGCAAAGCAGCTGTACCACTTCCTAGCTTTGTGACCTTGAGCAAGTTTAACCTTTTTGTCACAGTTCAGAGTGAGTTGCATGAAGTCCTTAGAGTAGGGCCTGTGTGAGGGTTGGCTGCCATTGCTAGTCATGGATCAATGATACCACTGTTTTGACCTTTTCTGTGCAGTATCCTGTTTCTCAAGGTAAAAAAGGAAGACTTGCTGACCTGTCTTGCTGTCCCTTCCCGTCACTACTACTCTACCTTAGAGCCATGTCTCTGCCCAGGGTCTTTGCTTTTGCTCTAGGTGTCTTCTACAGTGACTTAGCCTCCCACCACTGCCTCTATCCTTTCATATCTAGGTGGGTACTGCCTATAGAGCCTAGTATAGTCTTTAAAAGCTGCTTCCTGCTCTCCAGCTTTCCCCCCTTGGTTTTAGTTAGAATATTTGCCAGCATGTGACATTATAGGTACTCTTCTTGTGTTATCCATCTCCCCCACTGATATGTAAGCTCTGTGGGGCAAGTGTTTTGTCTGCCTTGTGCTTAACACATATAAATGATGTGTGCCTTATGAAAGGCATTCAGCAAATAGTTGATTAATGAATTGGTAAAGCTTACAGAGGGAAAAGTCAGAAACTAATTTAGTACTGTCTGCTACTAAGCCCAAGAGCTAGACAATTTTCCTGCTCCTGTGAGATACTTACCCTTTCCAGGGCCTGTGGTATGTATTTAAAGCCACTGTCTTCCAATGTCTTCATTTATTGTTTTCGTTTTGTAGTTCTACACTGGTTCCTTAGCTTTTAACATGTAGCATGCTTCCCCATCCTTTCCCTCTCTTTGTCTCCAACCTCTGCCTACTTGGGTCTTGTTCCCATTAGCAAATTCTATCTGAGAAAACACAGATTGACTTCCTGTGGTGTCCGCACATCTACTGGCCCGGCCCTTGTCCTGTTCTTATTCGAGGTCTGTTAGAACTAAGTGTGCTGACCAGTCTGTCCTCTGCAGTGGTCTTTGATTGCCAGGAAACTATACTGGCTTTGCCCCTTTGGTTCTCTTCTGGCTCCTTAGTGATTGCTGCTCTTCTCAGTCATTCCTAAGCACCTTTGATAAGAACACCTTTAGAGAGGCAGTTTGTTAAATTTCCATTCAATTAAAAATTGTTAATTCTATCCTAGGTTCTAGGAAATAAAGTGATAGTATGGTTTGACTTGCCAGCTATGTTCAGGCCCTGGGGTCCTTGTCTCATGCTAGTGGTAGTACCTCTCAGTAGACTGTAAGTGAATATTTAAATGGATTAATTTAATCTAAACAAGCCTCTGGCTTTTAGCAAGGCATAACCACTCTACTTAATCCCTTCACTGTAAGCTGCTTAAATAGATGATATTTTCTGTCTCTTGTCCTCTCTGGGGACTTAAGAATATGAGTTGTGTAGGTGCAACCAAGCTGTCACCAATGGGCATGGTCATACGTCTGTCTGTACCTGCACCAGTGTGCATGGCATGTGCATGTTTATGTTTCTGTGCATGATGTGGGAGTGTGCATGTGTGTTTGTGCGAGCACGTGTGTGTGTGAGCTTTTGAGTATGTGT
Organism: Phyllotis vaccarum; assembly: GCA_033318265.1. NCBI lineage: Eukaryota > Metazoa > Chordata > Mammalia > Rodentia > Cricetidae > Phyllotis > Phyllotis vaccarum. The sequence continues at coordinate 183,820,444 of JARWLC010000002.1, forward strand.
GTGCATGTGTTTCTGCCAGTGGCCTTTCTTTCTGTGGACCTCCGGGTTTTGTGGCTAGCCTCTGATCTGCCTTCTCTGTTGTATCTTCCCTCTTTTCACACATCCTCTGTAGCAGAGCTTCCTAGGATTGTATTCTTCCCTCTCTTATTTTTCTCTTGTGGTTTTGGTGCTTTACTCCCAGTTTATGTGGTTGTCTACACCAGATCTCTTCAGGGCTCCAGAGTTGTGTGGCCTGAGTACTTGTGAGACAGGGCTGCCTGCAGCATCCCTCTATTCTTCTCTCTAGGCTTCTGCCTAGGTACCAGAGTGCCTGCAGAGAAGCCTTTTTCTTCACCTCCTTTTTTCTCCTTTTCACCCTATAGGCTCTGCAAGCATAGACAATTCCTGTGACACTTTCTTATTGTTTCCAGAGCTGCTTCTACATCTTTGTTTTGGAGAACTATCCCAACAACTGGTGCAATCACCTATACCTGGTATAGCTGTGAGTTTTCTCTATAAGGAGAGTTGATTCCCTCTTGGTAGCTCACTTTTAGCCTGGAGCTAGGCTCCGGTGGCACCCAGGACCCCTTCTGCCTTAGCTTTCTCCTGTGTTGCCCTGCCTATCCCCCAATATTAGCAGGCTCCCTTCCCAACAGACATACTCTACTGGGAATGGATCTATGCTGCCATTCCTGGTGACCTCAGCACGCTGCATCACTGTCCTGTCCATGTGCCACATTGTGGGCCCAGGAAAGGGGGTCCCTGGGTAGCAGAGTGCCTGGTCATATCTCTGAGGTCCCTATTTCCACAGAGTTGAGCTGAGGGTCTCGCTCACCCTCTGACTGACCCAGCCATGAAGGTGAGTGGATTGATAGTCTGAAGGAGACCATGCACTCTGTGTGTTCCTGAAATGGTGGCCTCTTGCTGCATGCTTGCTTATCCATTAGGCTGAGTTATGGGGATGCTCTGGGAAAGTTTAGCTTTTTATTTTAGTATTAATTCTTTTTGAGCTCTAAGACTTTATTTGTGTGCCTCTGAAATAGGGATTAAGGCAAGTAGTTTATAAAATATTTAATTTAGGGCTTAAAGTTTAGATTCTGAGGTAAACTAGGGAAGTTTTTTGTTTTATTTTGTCTTGTTTTTCTCTGATGTCTAAAAGGCTTTCTTAAAGGCAGTTATCTTAGCCTTTTACTTCATCATAGATAACATTTGACTTTTAACTTGGTACCAGAGAAGTGGAAGGCTTCTGTCATTTTGTGACGATGTTTTTAAATTTCTTTGCAGGTAGAAGAAGAAAGGTGCCACTTTGGCATGAAGATAGACTCACTTAGACGTCAATCTTTTAAGCTGAGTGCATTGTGATTTCCAATAATTGAGGCAGTGGTTCTAAAAGCTGTCTACATTAATGAAAAGAGCAATGTGGCCAGCTTGACTAAGCCGCCAGTGTGCAGCGCGGGCAGGACGCCACCGGGTCTCGACGGACTTGTGCATGTTAGCAGTATAGATTTATGTAAGGTGGTTTAAAACTCTGGTGTTTTAAAATAGTCTTAACTGCTCATAATATGGAGACATATGAGAGTCCCTCTCCTCTCCCGCGTGAGCCCGCAGGAGAAGCGATGATGGAGAACCGAGCTTGCCCCTTCCAAGTGCTACCCCATGAACAGTCTCCACCACCTCCCCTGCAAACGTCCAGTGATGCAGAGGTAATGGACGTTGGCTCTGGTGGTGATGGACAGTCCGAACCTCCTGCCGAGGACCCATTCAACTTCTACGGAGCTTCTCTTCTCTCCAAAGGATCCTTCTCTAAGGGCCGCCTCCTCATAGACCCGAACTGTAGTGGCCACAGCCCGCGCACTGCCCGGCACGCACCCACAGTCCGGAAGTTCTCCCCTGACCTTAAGTTGCTTAAAGATGTAAAGATTAGTGTGAGCTTTACTGAGAGCTGTAGAAGTAAGGACAGGAAGGTGCTGTACACAGGAGTAGAACGTGGCACTCGAGCTGAATGTAGCCTGCGCCTTAGTCCTGTCAGCGGGGACGTGCATGCTTGTCCCTTTGGCGGTAGTGTTGGTAATGGGGTAGGTCTAGGGGGTGAGAGTGCAGATAAAAAGGATGAGGAAAATGAGCTGGATCAGGAAAAGAGAGTGGAGTATGCAGTGCTCGATGAGTTAGAAGATTTTACTGACAATTTGGAGCTAGATGAAGAAGGAACAGGCGGGTTCACGGCTAAAGCAATCGTTCAAAGAGACAGAGTGGATGAAGAGGCCTTGAATTTCTCCTATGAGGTATGTTGGTGACCTGTTCTCTGGAGGGCTCTGAGCAAAACCCAAAGAGGTTTGGAAGTAGCTTTGTCTTTTGAAATCAAAGCAAAACGTGGTGTGAAGTCAAATTATTGTGGAGAAGAGGATGTTAGAGTATATACATTTCTAAAGTTTGTAGTGAAATGTTTGGCTAACATTGAGCCCTATCTTTTTTCAACCTGAGTCAGCAGGTGCTGCTGAAAAGTCTCTTTGGCTGGGTGTGCTCCTGGATCAGGCGTGTTGGTTTCTTCACTTGTCATTTCATCCTGTTTGTTTTTCAGATGGTCAAATGCCATCAGGGCATACCCAGTCCCCGTTGAGGGTCTCTCTGTACTCCCTCACACATGCAAAACTTGTCCTTGGTACAAAAGCATGGAGGGCTGTAGTATCTGAACACTTGTTTTGCAGGATGACTTTGACAATGATGTGGATGCTTTGCTAGAAGAAAGTCTTTGTGCTCCCAAGAAGAGGCGAATGGAGGAAAAGTATGGTGGAGACAGTGATCATCCATCTGACGGAGAAACAAGTGTGCAGCCAATGATGACCAAGATTAAAACAGTGCTCAAGAGTGAGTGAACTGTTCACATTCCTGATGCTTTAAGGCCCCAGAAGGGTTTTCTTCTCAAGAATATTTTGGGAGTTCTCTGGTGCCAGGCCCTATTCTGGGTAGAGACACAGGTTTAAGTATGGAATAGTCATAGGAAGTGAAAAGAAAACAAATTGGATGCAAGTACTCAGATCAACAACCCAGATTCAGATCTTGGTCAGTTCAGTGGAAGCCACAGAAAGGATCCTTGAATGGGGTGCATCATTGTGTGCTAGGATAAAAGACCAGATAATGGAGGCCAAGGTCAGAGGTAGGTTTTTGTTGAGTTGGGAGGTTGCCACTCAAGTCTTGGTCCTGTTGTAGCTAAGTCAGGAAAGCACCAGAATCAGGCTAATGTTGGCTTCTGGGCTGCAGCATGGCACACGGCACTGTGGATCAGTGCTGGAGTTCTGTGAATAGAGGTAGGAATGTTTGGGAGATGTGCAGAGTGCACTTAGACCTGCATCTGGTGACAATGGGAGAGCAGCTGATGAACAACCACTGTTGTGTTACCAGCATTCTGTTGTCAGTATAGGGCAAGTATAGGATAAGTTAATGAGCTTCTTTCTGTGTGGACTTGGCTTTGTGTGTGTGTGTATATGTGTATATATGTGTGTGTGTTTTGGGGTGGTGGCTTGGTGTTCCAGGAATCTCACTTTGAGCTTCCCAAAAGGCAGCTGTAACTTTGGCTTGTTTACCTGTCTAGGAGTCGGGAGCATGATCCTTGCAGCTCTTCAGACAGCATGGTGGGCTTTGACAGCCTGCTGTCACAGATATGTGGCTGGGATAAACCTGTCTTATAATGTGCTTGGATGTTATAATATAATATAAAATACATTAATATAAAAAACATTGTGTTTGCTGTTTTTCCTGAATTAGCCTAATGTGTGCAACAGCTCTCCATTTGTCACCTTCCTGGAAGGAGTACCCATGGGTGCACTTCTGACCTGCAGGATTCCCTCTAGGCTCATATTTTGATGTTGAGCCCTGGGGTCAGAGCTTAGCCCAGTGGTGCACCTTTTAAATATAGTACCTCTTAAAATCATGTCTGGTGTTCAGGTTTTATTTGTGTTTATTTTCTTTACTTTCTAGATCTCAGATTGCTCCTAATACCTGTAAGAATGTTTGTTTTAGTTAAGTCTTTGTATTAGTTTTGTCATTGAAGAGAGGCAAGTTGAAAACAAGTCTGGTACTCTTCTTAAAACTGCCAGTAAAACAAAAAGGGTTAGAAGCAGTGTCTTAAAATAATTTGTTTTATGGAGTTTTGTTTTTTTGAGATAGGGTCTCTATCTCTTTCAGTGAGTCCTGGAACTCACTATGTAGGCTGGCTCAAGGCTGGTCTCTCACTCCCAGAGATAACTTGCCTTTGTCTCTGTCTCACAAGTGCTGGGATTAGAGGTGTGCACTACTAGGTGTGCACTTACTTATTTTAATCTTGTGTGTGTTTGTTTGCCTGCATATATGTATGTGCACCATGGAGACATCAGATCCTAGGAGCTATGAGTTGCAGATGGTGTGAGCCACCATGTGAGTGCTGGGCACCAAACTTGGATCTTCTGCAAAAGCAGCAAATGCTCTTAACTACCGAGCCATCTCTTCAGCTTGTTTTATTTAAGATGGTGCTATGGAATCAAACCCAGGACTTGGCCTATAGGAGTAAGATAATGTTGTTTGATAACATGCACCTGGTCACTAGGAACAGTGACTAACACATTTGCAGATTATTGGCAAAGTTTGCTCACTTAGGTACCTGTTACCATGGCTGAGCAGGTAGGAGAAATCCAGTATTCAGTGTTCTTGAAGTGAGGCAAAAGCTAGGGTGAGGACTATTTGAGCCTTCTTGTACATTGTTATTCATGTAGAAGTTCTCACCTTACTCCACATACTATTCTAGGGGTGTAGTTGGGGCCCATCAGGCAGATAGAAAATTGGCAAGACCTGTACAAAAACATGTTCATGAGGCATTGTGTAACAATGAAGAGATTGCAGGATGGTTTTGTGTCCTGTGCAGGTCGTGGCCGTCCACCTACAGAGCCATTGCCTGACGGATGGATCATGACTTTTCATAACTCTGGAGTCCCTGTGTACCTGCATAGAGAGTCTCGAGTGGTCACCTGGTCCAGACCCTACTTCTTGGGAACAGGAAGCATACGGGTAGGGGAGTAATCTGTCATGTATTTAGGTTTGTCATTCTCAGCGTTTGTCTCCATGTATTAAAGTAAAGTCAGACAGACTCAAAGTTGTCCTGATAACCCCCTGTGGCAATTTCACTATTCACAGAAACACGATCCTCCTCTAAGCAGTATCCCCTGTCTGCATTATAAGAAAATGAAGGACAATGAAGAACGGGAACAAAACTGTGATCTCATGCCCAGTGGGGAGGTATCACCTGTCAAGCCTCTGGGTCGATCTGCAGAGTTGGATTTCCCTTTGGAAGAGCCTGACCCCATGGGTGGAGACTCAGGATCCTTGGATGAGAAGGATCCATTGGGAGCTGAGACAGCCCCTGGGGCCCTGGGGCAAGTGAAGGCTAAAGTTGAAGTGTGCAAAGATGAATCAGTTGGTAAGTGTTGAAGAACTTTCTTCCCTCCTTGCTACCTGATTTTTCACTCCTACCATATACTGTACATCCTAGTTCCTGATTGTATCTGAGAAGAGGACCCTTGTGTGTACAGCTCACATGCCAGACAGGCCTCTCCCCTGCTTTCAAGAGTAGGCTTGAGTATAGCAGCCTGAGCTCTGCAGGGCCTGACTGCAAAAAGCTTCAACAGAGGTGATTATGGCAGTGCCAACTAGTCTTTCATTCAATATGACTTCTGAAATCTTGCTTTTTCAGTACAGTGTGCTCTTGTGACATTGTTTAAAATTATCTGATGAATATAAAATGAGCCCACAGTCAAATTCAGTGCCAAGGAACTGCTGGGGCTAGTTACCTCGCTTTTTATTTTTATTTATTTATTGACTTTTGCTTTGATACAGGGTTTTGCTTTATGCCTTTCAAGAACTTGACAGTATACTTGAGTTTTGCATTTGTCTTTAGTTATATACTTGTATTTTTCATTGTCTTGTGCCTATAGCTTAGATCCTTGATGGTGTCAGAGCTTTTTCAACCTACCTGCTAAGAGTCACTTGCAGCTTTAGGGTTTGGCTTGTGTGTATGCTACACATCTGGGTGTGAGGTCCTGGGAAAGGAAGCTGCTGTTGGGGCAGGTAATGTGGTCTAGGAAGAGGTGCATCAGTGTAGAAGCCCTGAGAGACAGAGTGTTGTAAATGTTTCTGGCCTGGCATTTCTGGCCTAGCCCTGAGGTTCTGACATGCTGTCCCACAGAAACACACAGATGCTTGTATTAGTTTTATGCTGGTCAGCCTGTGGCTCTGACATACTGCTATCCAGCTCTTGCCCTTAAATTAACCCATGAATCTTACCTTGTTCAGCCATGTGGCTCAGTACCTTTTCTCAGCAGCATTTCAACTTCTTTCCTCTGCCTCCGTTGGTGTCATATCATATGGTGGTGTCTCTCTGGCTTCTCTGCTCTACTCTTCCTGTTCTCAGTTTTCCCAGTCTGGTAGCTCCGCCCACACTTCCTGTCTGCCTTCAGCCAATCAGGCAGGACAATTATTTACAATGTAACAACATAATTCTACTACAGTAGAGAGCTACTTAGTTTGTTTTGAGTTTGAAGGTTTAAAGGGCCAGAGGTAAAAGAGATGGTCAGAGAGGTGAGACGCCTGCTGCTGGCTTTTTTCTGTGTGTTCATAAAGTACCTCCCAGCACACTACTCATTTTACCTTAAGGAGAAAAGCATGAAGATTAGGTTTTTGTTTGTTTGCTTGCTTTGTTTTTATTTTTAGACTCCTCCCCACCATTTTCATATTGTTTTTCATAGTGTAGATAATAAAGTAATGGTATGCCTAGGATTCTATCCATAAGGGGCTTCCTAGAATCATTTGAACTAGGTGTTAAAGGACCTAATTTTATTTATGTATTTTTTTTGAAAGGGATGGGAAAGGGAAATGGGTTTCATGTATCCTGGACTTGTTAAATGGAGGTTGTCTTTATACACAGGGCTGAGGAAAACATGATTTTTGTATTGGAAATCTGATAATGTGGTTCACTGGTTTGTCTTTTGGACAGATCTGGAGGAATTTCGTACCTACTTGGAAAAGCGTTTTGACTTTGAGCAAGTAACTGTGAAAAAATTCAGGACTTGGGCTGAGCGGCGCCAGTTCAACCGTGAGATGAAGCGGAAGCAGGCAGAGTCAGAGAGGCCCATCCTTCCAGCCAATCAGAAACTTATTACTTTATCTGTGCAAGATGCACCTACAAAGAAAGGTGAGCTGCATTTAGACTGTCAGCATCGGCAGATGGATATGTTGTCATTTTAAAGTGCTTCATCTATGTTTATGAATTGCACTTACCCTAAAGCTGTCTGTTTTCTGTAATGCAGAGGCTGCCATGTTCATAGTGGTATGCCCCTAAGGAGTGACTCAGTAATGTGGATGGGCCAGGTTCCTGAGTGTTACCTGAGATAGTTCTTTTTGTCACAGAATTTGTGATCAATCCCAATGGGAAGTCTGAGGTGTGCATCCTGCACGAATACATGCAGCGTGTCCTCAAGGTCCGCCCTGTTTATAATTTCTTTGAATGTGGTAAGTTTAAACCCATTTCAGCCCTTGGAAGAGTATTATACTTCATTTTGCTTGTGGCTGGAGGTGGGAGTGAGTACATTGGCCTTGCTGGGTTGGATAGACATGCCACTGCCAGGCAAGGATAAAGAAAAGTGTAGTGCAGATAGATTTTATTTTTACAGCAGTGATCCTTGTCTGAGAGGGGGTGGTGGCCCAGCTTTTACTTCTGAGTTTGTCTTATTTTTCCCCCTTCTCCTATTTTTCTTGCCGCCTTTGCTCTGCCTTAGTAGCCCCTGAATTGTTAAGAACAGTTTGTAATGAAGGCCTTTCTGTTGTGCATTGAGTACTTTCCTGGTCTTCCTGTCCTGTGTACCACCCTTCCCAATAATGAAGGAGCCTTGCTTTCACTACACCACTTCTTGACAGCTCTGTCGTCTATTGTTTTTTTCTATATAGTTTGTGAATGCCAGCGTGGTTGCCCTTATTGCTCATTTTTTGGAGGGATGCTGTTTCTTAGATGTTCTTGATCCTATGCTTTGCCATTCTTGACAGTCTTGTTTGTCTTACACAGACCTCATCCCTACCTTGTCCCTGTCCTGGGCAGCTCTGCCTTCAGTTCTGTTTCCCTTTGGATCAGTTCCCATAGTGCCCCATACTTTTCAGTCTTCCCATCTGTGCCCTCTGCTGCCTGTCTCCACATCTCCCAACCTTGTCTGCACATCTTAAACAAGCACACACATGTTTTATTCAGGGATTCTGTCAGGGCTCAACAGCTGTGTGCACATGCTTTTCATGTCTGACAAATGTGTTTTAAAACTGGTAATTTTAATTTTAAGAGAATCCAAGTGAGCCTTTTGGTGCCTCGGTGACCATTGATGGTGTGACTTACGGATCTGGAACTGCAAGCAGCAAAAAACTTGCGAAGAATAAAGCTGGTAATGTGGTTTGCTTGATATATCAGTTACTTTTCTTGTTGCTATGATAAGATAACCTTACAGAAGCAACTGAAAAAAGAAGGATGTGTTTTGGCTCCTGCAGGGATACAATTTATCTTGGTGGGAAAGGCATGGTGTAGGAGCTTGAAGGGGCTGTCAGCATGGCATCTGCAATCAGAACCTGACAGTAATGAATCCCAGTGCTTAGCTTTCTTCCCTCTTTTGGTTCAGCCCAGGACCTCAGCCCATGACATGGCGCCACTTAGCATTAAGGTGGATTTTCCCACCTCAGTTAACCATGTCTAGATGTTTGTCCTCATGTATGCCCTAGAGGCTAACATAATTTAGATATTGCTCTAAATTGTCTAGAAGTTGATAATCGTTATTAAGTATCACATTTACTATCCCAGAGACATGCTGCCTGCTGGATTTGTATCACTGATTGTCAAGGGCCTGAGAAATGAGGTTTTTAGGGGCAAGGGTAAAACATTTATTCACGTAATTTATTTTTTTTAATGTGCTTTTTAAAAAGATTCATTTTTGTTGTGTGTGTGTCTGTGCGCATGTGCTTGTCTGTATGTCTGCATGTGAACTACTTGTGTGCCGGTGCCCTTGGAGGCCAAAAGAGGGCATTTGATCTTCTGGAACTGGAATTAAAGGAAGTTGTGAGTCACCTGATATGGGTGCTGAGAACCAAAACCAGAATAGCAAGTACTCTTAACTCTTACTGAGCCATTTCTGCTGCTCTCTACTTTGATTTTAAAACATAATAGTGGTGACATATGACTGTAATTCTAGTACTTGAGAGGCTGCCCCAGCACCATTGTGAGTTTCAGGTTAGCCTTGGCTGTAGAGCAAAGCTGTCTCAAAACTAAAGGTTGGGGATGCAACTCACTTTAGAGGGAGTCTAATCCCTTGCACTGCCAAAGATAAAATTAAGTATGTGCTTATAGTAAATGATTTAGACTAAGAAAGTCAAATGATAATGATGAGTTAGAAAGGTGGCTCAGTAGTTAAGAGCATGTACTGTTCTTTTAGTGAAACTAAGTTTAGTCTTGTCTTAGTTACTTTTCTACTGCTGACAAAGCACCATGACCAAGGCAGCTTTAGAATAAAGCATTTAAACTAGGGCTGTGATTTCAGAGGGTGAGTCCATGACCATTGTGACTGGGAACATGAGGCAGGCAGACAGGCATGTTCCTGGGCAGTAGTTGAGGATTTATAAAATCTAATTTACAAGCACGAGGCAGAGTTGAGCTAACTAGGAATAGTCTGGGCTTTTGAAGCCTTAAGCCCCACTCCCATGATACATATTCTTCACAAGGCCATGCCTCCTAATCGTTCCCGCAGTTTTACCATCTAGGGACTAAGCATTCAAAATTAGGAGACTTTGGGAACCATTCTTATTCATTCAAATCACTACAATTTTCAGAATCCAAATGGGGCAGCTTACAAATACCTGTAACTCCAGCTCCAGGGGGATCTAATGCCTCTGGGTTTTGCACATACATATATACATAATTAAAATAAGATTCTAGTGGGCTTACCCTTCATCCCAGCATTCTGGATGCAGAGGCAAGCAGATCTCTGATTTTGAAGCTAATCTAGTCTATAGAGTGACTTTCAGGATAGCCAACGTTATTTCTCAAAAACAAACAGGTTTTGTATGTTTGTTTTTCAAGACAAGGTTTCTTGGTGTAGCCTTGGTTGTCCTGGAACTTGCTCTGTAGACCAAGCTAGCCTTGGACTCACAAAAATCCACCTGCTCCCTCTCTCCCACGTGCTGGGATTAAAGGCATGAGCTGCCCCTCATTCCCGACCCCCAGTTCAGCTTTTTATATATTTATCTATTTTAAGATTTATTTATTTATTATGCATTTAGTATTCTACTGGCATGTATGGGTCATGCCCAGAGAGGGCACCAGATCTCATTATAGAGGGTGATTCACAACCATGTGGTTGCTGGGAATTGAACTCAGGACCTCTGTAAGAGCAGCCAGTGCCCTTAACCTTTGAGGCTTCTTGATAGCACCCAGATTTTTATTTTTTAAGTTGAGACTTTACAATAGACGATCTCTTTCTGCTAAATGACGAACAGGGTCAGTGTTTTCTCTTCATGTTCCAGCCATACACAGATTCAAGTATGCTTAGAGCCTATGGGGCTATATGGGGACGTACAAATTTTTGTTAATATTTATTTATTTATTTTTTGTGACAAAGTTTCTCTGAGTGTTGGCATTATAGCATGCCCCACCACACCTGGCATGCAAGTTTGTTTTTTAAACAGCAAAATGTGGACAAGCTAAGAAATAAAGGCAGATTGTCATATTATCATCTCAAGAGTTTTTGATATTTATATAGACTATTCCGGAGTTCTTCAGATTGGGGATTAGACAGTTGTTGCTCACCATGTTCACCCCAAGAAACCTGGTGTTTCCTTTTAAAAGACCCATTGTACCGTATCTTTGCCTTCTGCCTCCATGCAGGAATAGAGAGAAGTTTTGCACCAAGCCATTTTGCTCAGCATTATGCTTATTTGGGCTTTTCTGAGCAGTGGATACATTACAGATTAGTGTTAGCTATACTTCTTGCCCTGGCATGTATAGGGACATTCTTGAACTTTATCCTTTGGGCATATTGTCTTCCAGAACTGGTCTCTATACAGAACAGGAGGCATACTAACTAGTTTTCTCAGTTTTACTGGATCTTGGGGACAGGAGGAGGATTTTCTGCTTCTAAGAATCAAAGAGTGTTTCTTGTGCTACTTTGTTTTTGTGGCCAATACTGAGGACAGTAAGAAGTCTTTCTACATCACCTTACTGCCTGTCCTCTGCTCAGCTGCCCTTAGCTTGCATATTCTGCCTTGGTCTCCAGGAATGCCTGATAACTATTTTATTAACTTACTCATTGTGCAGAGATAGGAATTGATCCAGGTCTTGACATTCTAGGCAAAGTGCCCTACCACTGAGCTAGGCTCTAGCTCCTGTTACCTATTTTAGAAAGATTTAGCCTAAAAAAGACTTCAGCTCAACAAATTGTTGAGATTTTGAGCAGACAGCTTTTGATTTAGGGCCTGACCGAGGAGTGGAAACATTCTCAGGCTTGTCCTAAGTTATTCTTTATAGTGTCACTTGTCTCTGTGCTGGACTTTGTTTCTTTGCCTATTCCAGCTACTCTCTCTGAACACCTGCGCTGCTTGATTTTATTATGTACTTATTTTGTAGATGACTTGCCAACAGTGCTACGCTGGACCATACTGAGTCATTTTTGTAACAGACAGTGGCCTGTTCGTGTGGGTGCCACCCTCATATTCTGCCTTTATACATGTTTTTTTCAGAGTTCCTCAGATATGCACATCTACCTGTTTGTAGTAGCTGCTATCCATGTGTTGTGGTCTGGATGTCTGTAGTAGTCTGCTCTCAAGCCTCCTTGAGTTTAGGTTTTGCCAAACCATTTTTTTGTTTAATACTACAATTTGATTAAACATAGATGCGAGTTCCTCCCTTGGTAAAATTGGTATATGAAACTTCCACGATCTCATGTCCCTTCTTCACAATGCACTTGATTTTTATCCCCTCCCAGTTCTGCCTTTTAAAGTGCTCTTGCTGCTTCTGGCTACCAGTGTGGGAGCCAGCATATAGCTCACTGCTGGCTGGGCAGCATACTTGGTTTTCTTTGGGCTCAAGCCCTTACCTCAGACTTTTTCTTTTTGTAGCCCGAGCCACACTGGAAATTCTCATTCCTGACTTTGTTAAACAGACCTCTGAGGAGAAGCCCAAAGACAGTGAGGAACTGGAGGTGAGTGTGGCAATCTTGTTCTGCTGGGAGCTGCAACTGCAATACAGCCACTAACTCCAACCAGGGTTTTGCACCATGTCCGGGGTGTAGTCATTAGCCTGTAAGAGGAACTTGTTGTCTTTATGAAGGCAGAGGGAAAAATCTTGAAGAATTTTATTCTTGAGTTGAATGTGTATTATACACTTAGATCATTATGGAAATGAACCTACCAAAATATTGTTTATGTTAGAGGTATCTGAGGTATCTGAAACCCTGTCCTGTGTAGTCCTTTAAGGATAAATATGGTTCTATGGCTATTCACAGCAAAGGAGTTTCATCTTGGTTTTAAATTGGTTTCATTACTTACTCTTTTGTTTTAATTTTCTTGAGGTCACCAGTCATTTTAAAATCAGACTTCTAAGTTCTTTGGCCTTTGAACCCTTTTGTTACTGGATTCAGTTATGATGGAGCCCTAAATATTTTCAGGAATTGTGTTGCCTTGGCTTTTTAGGCTTCTTGTGTTTCTACACTGTGTCTTATCTGTCAGAATAGGTATCTCTTTTCAGGTTTTTTAATGTTTATTTAAATGAGAGGCAGAGACAGGTAGATCTCTATGAGTTTGAGGCCAGCCTACATAATTAGTTCCAGGCCAGTTGTTGACTACATAGTGACACCCTGTTTCAAAAAAAAAACCAAAAAAATTTAAATGGATTTTAAAAATTTTATGGGGTCATTCATCGGATCTTACTAGGCTTCTTAGAGTCATGTTACTTATTTTCACTAAGAGAGAAAGACGGCAACAGTAATTAAAAACAGCAATTTCATTTTGTATTACTTTTTTATTATTTATTTTGTGTGGTTATGTATGGGTAGATACAAGCTCTGGTGTAAGTGTGGAGGTAGAAAAACATCTCTAGGAGGTAGTTTCTTTCCTTCTACCATATGCATTCCAGGACTCAAACTCAGGCCCTCAAGCTTGTGTACCAAATGCTTTTGCCGTTGAGCCATCTTGTAGCCCTTAACTACATTTAACTATCAGGAAGGTAAGAAAAAGAAAAAAGATACATGGAGTAAAGGTATAAGAAAAAAGTTGTGGCTTGGTTGTGGTGTAGTAGTCCTCACACTTGGGAAGTAGAGGCAGGAGGACCAGGACAAGGACAACCTCAGGTATGTAGGTATTCAAAGTCTGCATGAGGTACAAGAGACCCTGTCTCACCACCACCACCCCCCAAAAAAAGGGAAAAAAGGAAGTGATCGTAAAGGAGCATGTAGAAAAGTAAGAAAGACAAGACAGAAGGAAAGAAAAACGAAGTGCAGAGCCTTTTTCAAACTGTTTCTATTAGCCTAGCTAAAGGACATTCTCTTCCCCTGCTCCAAAGGCCCTCTGCCCTATGGGTTTGTGCATTTGTGTGCATGTACATGCATGCACGCAGAGAATAACCTCAGACGTACCTCAAGTGTCACCCACATTTTTTGAGAGTATATTACTGGATTGGAATATTCAGTAGATTAGGTTGCTTGTCAGGTTTTAGGAATATGTCTATCTTTCCCTGTCTAGTTCACCATCACGCTTGGAAGTTTTGTAATGTTGGTTCTGGGGATTGAACCCAAGACTTCATGCTTACGTAGAAATCACTTTGCCAACGAAGCTGGTATTCCTAGCCTTTAGACTGGGAAATTCCTCCCAGCAGCAGTTGATTTCCTCCACCCTCAGTGTATACAGTGTAATCTGGTGAAAGCAGTTAACACTGGCTAATGGGTACAACTGTTGTGGCCTCAGTTCTGTCCGGCACCCCACTTGTAGTCACACACAGCAGCTAGCCCTCTTTTATTAGTCATTTAGTTTGTAGCTTCCTTATCTACTTGCCCTGGGCTTCAGTCTGACACAGTTGACACATACCACCCAAGTATATCTCTCTGAACCTGGATTAATCCAGTTTTCTAGTTTCACACTCATTCCCCCCCTTGATTAAAATATTACTCTATTATTTCTCCTCTTTACAGCCTCTCCAGTGCCCTTTTCAACACATTCTTAGGGTAGTCACTGGCCAGCCAATGGAGTTTGGAGATAGGAAAGTGCAGGGTCATCTTTCCTCATCTTCATTACCATATAAGGCCTCTCCTGAAATGATTCTCCTCTATGATAATAGTAAGTAAGTTAGAAAGTACTTGATTGCAAGATCCTTTTTTTCTAATATTTCCCTTAAGTTTTTGTTGTTTATGAAAGTCAGGACAACTTTTAAGAATTGTTCTCTCCTTCCACCATGCTAGTTCTGGGGATTGAATGTAGACTGTCAGGCCTATTCCTACTTAGCCTTCTTGCTAGTCTTGAGAAAGAGCTCCTGGTCAGTACACACTGCCTTTTAGCCTTTGGTTTCTGATAAGAAACTTTTGGGTTAGGTAGAAGTATCACAAAGTTAAGCCTCTCTGGGTCAGGCAAGAAAACCTGTTTCAAAAACAAAACAAAACATCAAAGACTGATATACTTACTGGTAAATTTAATTTGTCTTAAAGGTTTTTGAAACTCTTGTCTTATTTTTATTTATAATCTGCCCCACTGATGCTTTTGTGTTAGGAATGGGATCTAGGTTCTTAGACATGCCAGACAAGACCACTGTCCCTGAGCCATATCTCCAGCTTCTCCTCACCCCAACTCTTGTGTGTATGTCTGTCTTTTTTAAGACAGTGTCTCACTGTGTAGCCCAACTAGCCTAGAATTCTGTGTAGGTCAAGCTGACCTCAAACTCCCAGAGATCTTCCTCTGCCTTGAGCTGGGACTAAAGGCCTATGCTGTCAGCAGTTAAGAACACATATTCTTGCAAAGGACCAGAGTTTAGGTCCTAACACCCCGATTGGATGGGCCAAAACCACTGGTAACTCCAATTCCAGGGGATTCAATATTTTTGGCCTTATTTGGCACATTGATGCAATATATATATGTAAATAAAAATAAATAATAAAAATAGAAGCTAGAGAAATGGTTGGATACTTGCTCCCTTTGCAGAAGACCTGGACTCAGTTCTCTGTTCCCCCTCCCCCAGACTCCCAGTTCTAGATCTGTAGCTCTTTTCTAGCCTCTATGGTCACTGTACATGTGTGGTACACAGATAACATACAGTGCAACATCGATGCATATAAATAGTTTTTGAAAAGAATATTAACAAACTCAGAAGGGAACTTAAGAACAATCAATATATTGGTGTTACAGAGGAAAGAATGGGGCAGACAAGCTAGAGATCTCATCAGCTGCCAGTAGGAGGGAGATGGATAAGGACAGAATGAGAACAAGTGAAGACAAGGATAGATAGACCAAGACAGGATTCTGGTGCCATGGGCCTTTGTTCTGTGTAGGTAGGGGTGTGTGTGTGTGTGTGTCTGTCTGTCCGTCTGTCCATCCGTCCATGTGCACACACATTCCTCTATGTGTCTATAGGCCAGAAGCTGATGTCTGGTGTCTCAACTGCTTCTTTTTTGGAGAAAAGGCCTCATTATGTTGATGATTTATTGTTCTTGAACTCACTTTATATCAATTCAGTATAGGATAATGAGTGAATAATTATCTGTTGCTATCAGTTTACTTTCTAGTTCTTTTAATTTATTGGCTTATGTATGTGTGTGAGTATGTGGGCGTATGCTCATTTTATATGTGGATTTCATGGAGTTGGTTCCCTCCTAATTTTATTTTGGTTCCAGGGATCAAACTCAGATCACTACGTTTATGTGATAAGAACCTTTACTACTGAGGCATCTTTCTGTCCCTTCCTTTGGGGAGTTTTAAAATCCGTATACTGGTTCATCTTTATCCTTGCTGTGGATCTTTGTTACTGAAACCTTGTGCTGTCTTAATTTAACAACAGAAGGCCAGCTCTTAAAAATGATTAATAGGCATCTTGGGTTTTTTTTTTTTCCCCAAGCATTGTAGTCCTTAAAACTGGTCTTATTTCAAATTTAAAAATACTTTTTGTTTTAAACAATCATTTCTTATTTACTTTTTTGTTTTGCTTTTGTTTTTGCTTTTTCAAGGCCGGGTTCTCTGTGTAACACCCCTGACTGTCCTGTAACTCACTCTGTAGACCAGGCTGGCCTTGAACTCACAGAGATTCACCTGCCTCTGCCTCCTGAGTGCTGGGATTAAAGGCTTATATCAACACCAAGCATTTTTATTTTTTTAAGATGGCTTTTATTTGTATGTGTGTCTGTGTGTGTGCTGTGTGAGTGCCGGTACCCAGGGAGGTCAGAAGAGGGCATCAGATACCCTGGAACTGGAGTCAGAGGCAGCTCTTAGCTGTCCAGCATGGATGCTGGGAAATAAATTTGGGTCCTCTGAAAGAGCTGTAAGCATTCTTAACTGCTGAGTCATCTCACCAGTCCTTTGTTGACTGATTGATTGATTGTGTGGGTATGTGTGCATGCCACTGAACACGTGGAGTTCAGAGAACCATTATTAGCTCCCAAGAAATGAACTCAGGTTGTTAGACTTAGCAGTATCAAATGTATAAATGTATCAAACAACTCTCCTTTATTATTGACCATTGATCATTGCCATATTTGCCTCAAGAAGCTGACATGGTATCTGGGAAGAAGGTTGTGAATGACCTTTTATTCCCTTTCTTCCTGTTTAGTAACTATAAAGCTGGCCATCATAGTCTTAATTGGTAAGTTTCAGGTCAGGCAAGAGATCTTATCTCAACAAGATCAGTATCTAAGGAATAACATTAATAAATGACCTGTATCACACAGACATACAAAATCACACAGCACAAACTTTAACTCATTGACTGATTTATTGATTGATTGATTACATTTATTTTGTGATGCCAGGGATTAAACCCATTGCTTTGCACATGCTAGGGATGCGACTGCCCTCTTAACTGCTAAGCTGCACATGCTAGGGATGCAACATATGTGTCTAAGTGTGTACTCTGTGTGTGTGTGTGTGTGTGTGTGTGTGTGCGCGTGTGCGTGCATGCATGCATGCATGCGCGTGCCCCACAGAGGCCAGAAAAGGGTGTTGAATCCTTTGGAGCTGTAGTTATGAGCTGCCCAACATGGATTCTGGGAGTTGAATTTGGGTCCCCTAAGAGCAATAAGTTCTTCTAACTGCTAAGCCATCTCTTTAGCCTCTATGCATAATTTCTTTAATTTTGTTCTGTGTGATTTTGTATGTCTCTGTGTAGATACAGGTCATTTTTAATATCATTCCTTAGATAACTGATCCTTTGTTGAGATAAGATCTCTTGCCTGGCCTGAAACTTACCAATTAGACTATGGTGGTATGGTGGCCAACTACTAACCCCTAGAGACTTGCTTATCTATCTGGTGCTCAGATTGCAGGTATACACCAGAGTGCCTGGCTTTTTTTTTTTTTTTTTTTTTTTTTTAATGAGAATTGTGAGGTTCAAATTTAGGTCTTATGGCTAGTGTTTTACCCACAGCTCACATCTGTGCTTTTTATTATGGGAATTTGAAGTCTTTGGTAAGTTCACCTCCTTCAGGAATAGTTGTTTTCTGTTTTGTCCCCAATATAGGACCATCTCTACTTAACACATGGTATGTCTTATTTTTTGTTGATAAGTAGATATTTAAAACACTTGGCAGCTATGAAAATGGAACACACACATACCCCACCTTACCCATACACTACAGCCAAGGCTAATTTTTGTTGTCACTGTTTGTGTACTGGTGCTACTATATCATGATCTAAAGGGTAGGCAGGTCAACTCACAAACAGGGCTGAGTTCTCAAATATGTAGTCACATTCTTAGTACTAAGGGTAAGACTTCCAACTTGTAAATTTTGGAGCAGACATAGTTCTGTTATGCCCATATCATGAGCTCCCCAGGGATCACCAGGAGTCCAAGTTTGCAAAAGCAAAGAGCCTTTATTGAAAGCTTAAGCTTAGGCTCTTCATCTGTTCACACAGTGGATAGATGGGGAGAATGTAGGGGAATTCCAGATTCAGATAGAGTTGAATTCCTGATTGGCTAGGAGGGAGTTAGCAAGTTTTGTCAAACAGTGATTGGTATTGGCATTACTGCATGGAAATTCGTAACCTATGTATACAAAGTGATATAAGCTATCCTTAATGTTCTGGAGAATTTAGTACTTATTTGTCTCAATTCTGATTGATCCCTCACAGGGTACAGTCTTTCCTGTACCAGTAGGTCTCTCAGCCTTTGCCTTTGTTAGTAGTTGGAAGTTTTTTCATGCAGATCCTGCTCACATTTTACGATTCCTAGATTGTTCCACTATGGTGAGTAAACGGTTGGTTTTAGTTCATTGCTAGCATGTAAATAACTTAGGGTTTATGTATTGACTGTATCTTGCTGCTTTGCCGAGTTCATGTATTCTAGTTTTACTGTACATTTTTTGGGGGTCATCTTTTGTGGGTGCTTAATAAGAACCTCCGCCCCCACACCCTGCAGGCTCAATTTGATCCTCTATTGGTGGTTTTGGAGAGGTTTAGGAACTTTTAGAGTGTATAGCCTTATCCTGCTTCGGTCTACTTTTTCTGCTTTGTGCTTGTGTTTGAAATGTGATGTCTCAGTTTTCCTGTTCCTGACACCATGTTTGCCACTTGCTACCATGTCTCCCTGTCATGATGTATTCCCTCTGGAATTGTAAGCCTCAATAAATTCTTTATCCTATAAGTTGCTTTTGGTCATTATGTTTTGACACAACAGAAAAGTAACTTAATTCATGTATGTATAGTATTGTGTTGCCTATAGACTTTTGTCTTGCTAGTCTGGATATCTTAACCTAATTGCCTTGGGCTATTGTTGAATAGAAATGGAGGTAGTAGATATGTTCTTCACTGCAGGGGGCAGCCTTCTGTTCTTACTGTCTAGGGTGGTGGTGTTTGTGGTGTTCTAGATAATCCTTCATTGGGTTCAGAAAGGTCTCCTCTGCCTCTGTTGCTTCCTGATACCCCCTCCATTTTTTGAGACAGGGTTTCTCTGTGTATCCTTGGCTGTTCTGAAACGCCCTTTGAGCTCAGGCTAGCCTCAAAGTCAGAGAGATCTGCCTACACCTACCTCCCTGGGATTACAGGTGTGCATCATCACTCCCTGACCTCCTATTGAACATTTTTAACATGGAAGCTATCAGATTTCTGCCCCTTTTTGTCTATGATCTTATTTATGGCATGATATTTAATTCATTCATACAATTAATATTGATTTTTTTTTAAAGCCTGCATTCCTGAAAGAGAGTCCTACTTGGCATGGTATATATTTCTGGTTCCTGTTTAGTGTGTGTGTTTATTATGTGTTGGTGTGAGCACATGTGCCACAAAACATGTGTGGAAGTCACAGAGGACAACTTGGTTCTTTCTTTCTACCTTTATTTCCTTTATGTGGGCTCTAGAGCTTTATCCATTAAGCTATCTTGCCTGCTCTTTGTTTTTTTGTTTGTTTGTGTCTTTGCTTGAAAAAGGGACTCACTATGTTATACTAGCTGGCCTGGAACCTGCAAATGAAGACTATACTGGCCTACACTCACTATGTAGATAAGGACTAGCCTCAAACTCACAGAGGTCTACCAGCCTCTGAGTGCTAGGATTAATGGGTATTACACCAAGCTCAGTGTGTTATTTGTTTGTGACAGGGTCTTGGTACATAGACCAGTCTGGCATGGAACTCAGGATTTTCCTGAATGCCTGGCATATAGGCGCACACCACCATGCATACTAGCTGATACTCTTCAAAAGTTTTCTATTTGTGTATTTGAGAGTTGCTATTATATAGGTGTTGTTTTGTTTGGTTTTGTACTTTCTCCTGATGTTTTAATATGGTACTCGTAGCATCATAAACTAAGCTGTATAGTATTATCCTTGACTTAGTGTAGAAATGGTATTATTCCCTTCTTAAATGTGGAGTAATCATTTGTTAATTGTGAAGTCATCTGGACCTGAAGTTTTCTTAGTGGGATGATTTACAACCACACATTTGGCTTTCTTGTGTGGTTGTTACTGAAGTCTGTTTTGGAAGTCTGATTTTCAAGATGCTGTTTTTTAGTACTAGATTGTAGATTTTCATGGGCTGCTCATGAGCAGCTTGCGCTTCTTTGTCATCTATGAGCACTGAGCACTTGATATTCCTAGGAATATTAATGATTATCTGTAGGCCATTTTGCCATTTGATTACATTGCAGAGACGCTCCACGAGAGGCGTTTATGCTTAGAGTCTTGCACCACACAGAGACATTTTTGTGTTTCTGAGTGTGTGTTCTTCAATAGGTATGTATGCTGGTCAGATTTTTCTAGGGAGGAGTTTGCGGTTGGAGATAACCTGGCTGTCTGCCTGCCTCTGAGCCCCGATATCCAGGTATCAACTGCTGGGTAGAGCAGGGTTATGTAGGCTGATATTGCCTTACTGGTCTTTGTGGTTAGTTCCAGGGCCCAACTAGTGGTGAGAGTGAATAGCTTCCCTACGTTTGAGGGCAGAAACATCTTTTGATGCCTGTTTGAAGACAATAGCTAAACTATGACAGTTGGAAGTCACGCTTACCAATCCTGGCTGGACTCTTTATGTACTAATTTCTTCCATGTTGTTATCACCAGAGCAGTGCAAACACAGAGGAGAGCCATTCATGTGTCATTCTTAGCTTTTTCATGTGTCCCAAGGTTGGTTCTGGGCTTTGTAGATGGCTACCTAGTCAGCTGGTAAGAGACTCTTAGCTCCCAGCAGAGATCCTCTTGCTGGTGTGCTCTATTGTTTCATGTTTGCTTCAAGCTTTTTGTTCCTATTTGTTTATCAACTGAAAAATTAATCTTTGCTCTAAGTCTCCTGGGGATTGCTATAAGCCAAAGGAACTGGGCCACTAGAAGCTGAATCTTCTCATGTAATCTCTGCAGAGGGACTACATTTGCTTACTATCCTTATTTTTACTTCTTGCCTTTAGACTTGTGAGAGGACATACTATCATTGCTTAAAGTCACCCAGTTTGTGTTACAGATGTGTGTTGCTTAGATGATTTACTTAAGTAAACTCTAGAGGATACTTAACACAAACTAGGATGACACTAATGCTGCTAGGTGATAAAATCCTATGGGACTACTGCTGAGAGCCTTGAGAGTATATAGCAGATGACAACTGGTGTTGAACAAGTCTGCCCACCAGATGTCTAATTCCATGGGGAACCACACTAGGCAAAGTCCAGGGAGTGGCCCCATTAGGCAAAGACAATGGAGAAGTTCATGGAGTGGCCCAACTAGGTAAAGCCTTTAGGGTGACTAGCTGTGGATACTGCCACTGTTAATGCTTCCCTAATAGGAACAACTGTGTGTGTGTGTGTGGGGGGGGTCTTTCCACAGCCCATTAGTAGTATGTTTTATACCTTTGGGCACACTTAAAGTTGTGGATAGTCAATAAAATTGATTTCTAATGTATAAAAATATCAGAATATTATTATTCTTTACTGACACAGGGAAGTAGCAGTATTTTCAGTCCGAAGGACAACTAATTTTAGACTTCAGAACAAATTCAGACAGACTAAACTGCCCCTACAGAATATATGCAAAGACTTAATTCTCAGGTGTTGTTTATTGCTAATCAAGGCCAGGCTGTTTTGAGACAAACCCCCTGCAGTAGTTATCTTTCTGCATGTACCCTGACCACACAGCGTTCAACCTGCTACTGTGTTAAGTTCTGAATTTCGATGTCATTCTCTGTCTGGGAAAAAGTTGCAAAAGTCAAGCATTTACACTGGCTAGTCTTTGGGACCTAACTAGCCTGAGGAAAACTGTGACTTCATATGTTATGATAATGGTTGGACCCTGAAAATGTAGCATATAATTGTCTAGAGTTTGGCTAAGGAAACGGAGCAGTGGCAAGATAGAGGGGAACAGAGGAGAAACGAACATGTGTGAGTGAGAGTGTGTAAGAGCAGCAGCAATGTAGGGATGAAGCTCTACAGAATGTGAGTGTGTGTGTGAGTGTGTAAGAGCAGCAGCAATGTAGGGATGAAGCTGTGCAGAATGTGAGTGTGTGTGAGAGTGTGTAAGAGCAGCAGCAATGTAGGGATGAAGCTCTGCAGAATGTGAGTGTGTGTGAGAGTGTGTAAGAGCAGCAGCAATGTAGGGATGAAGCTCTGCAGAATGTGAGTGTGTGTGTGAGTGTGTAAGAGCAGCAGCAATGTAGGGATGAAGCTGTGCAGAATGTGAGTGTGTGTGAGAGTGTGTAAGAGCAGCAGCAATGTAGGGATGAAGCTCTGCAGAATGTGAGTGTGTTTGTGAGAGTGTGTAAGAGCAGCAGCAATGTAGGGATGAAGCTGTGCAGAATGTGAGTGTGTGTGTGAGAGTGTAAGAGCAGCAGCAATGTAGGGATGAAGCTGTACAGAATGTGAGTGTGAGAATGTGTAAGAGCAGCAGCAATGTAGGGATGAAGCTGTACAGAATGTGAATGTGTGTGTGAGAGTGTAAGAGCAGCAGCAATGTAGGGATGAAGCTGTGCAGAATGTGAGTGTGTGTGAGAGTGTGTAAGAGCAGCAGCAATGTAGGGATGAAGCTGTACAGAATGTGAGTGTGTGTGTGAGAGTGTAAGAGCAGCAGCAATGTAGGGATGAAGCTGTGCAGAATGTGAGTGTGTGTGCTGAGTGAGAGATGAGCAGCCTAAAGAAAGGGTGAGAGAATGAGTGAGCAAAGAGTGAGTAAATGATGTAGAAAAAGCATAAGTGTGAATAAAGGTGTGCAAGATAAAGCTGTGTGAAAGAGCTGTTGCTGTATATAGGAACTATGCAGAGAGCTGTATGAGAGTGTGTAAGAACAATGTAAAATGTTATATAATGAAAGCTATGCATTTGAGGTAAATAACAATGGCTTTATAGAGATTTGTAACTGGAAGCAAGGAAAATTAAACTATAAAAAGATGTAGAAGAGAAATGTATGTAAAAGAAAGATGTGAAGACATGAATGAAAATAGATGTAACTGTGTAGATATGATTGCTGCTGTATGTGTGTAAAGTAAGATGTATAGCAGTGTGAATATATGTAGCTGAATGGAGACAGAGTCAGACCACTTTTAAGAAGTAAAAAAGTTACCATCAGAAGGCGTGTGTGTTTATTTTACTAGATAGAGATTTAGCCATAATTATTCCAGATTAAAAAAAAAGTTTCTTATCCATTCGCTACTCAGAGGCATTCCTTTTATTACTCTGAAGCGGATCATGGGCGTTGGTCTCTTATGGTCTGTGTTAGACTACCCTTATGTATGTGATCCACCATCAACAGATAGATTTATCAGTGCATGACACTACTCTGTTTCTGCAGTTTGTCAAAGGGTTGATCTCTGCTATAGAGCAAGCTGAGCTGTCTGGCATCTTCTGTTCACTGAGTATAGGGTCACTCAGATCAAGGCAGGGGAGGTTCTGTCAGCTACTAATTTCTGAGCCTCTATCCTTTGTCCCATGCATTTCATGGCTGCTCCTCCTACTCCTAGTCTACTTTAGTCTTGCTGTGCCAAATTTCTCCCCGTGTGTCTCAGTTACTTTTTTATTACTCTGACAAAACACCATGACCAAGGCAACTCATCAAAGAGTTCATTGGGGCTTATAGTTTCAAAGGGTTTGTTCATGATCATGGTGACATGCAGGCATGATGATCAAGCTGTAGTTGAGAGCTTACATCTCATCCATAAGCGGGGGTGGGGTGGTGAATCTTAACTAGGAATGGAATGGGTTTTTGAAACCTTAAAGCCCACCCAAGTGACACACCTTATCTAGCAATGCCACACCTCCTAATCCTTCCCAAATAGTTCCACCAACTAACAGCAATGTCTGGGGTATGACATGCTCTGGTGAGGTGACAGTAAAAGATGTTTACAGGTTTGTGCTTTTGTTTTAGTATTTTAATCACATCAGTATTGAGGATTCACGAGTCTACGAGCTGACCAGCAAGGCCGGACTGCTGTCTCCGTATCAGATCCTCCATGAGTGCCTTAAAAGGTAGGATAGGCAGCACTTCCTCAAGAATTAAGTTACAGGAGCTCCTCTGGAGCATCTCAAAATTTCATTTGGCTTTTGCCCCAAGGTAGAGTCATTACCTGTTTGCCTGGATATACAAGAGCCCCTTGGCTCTGGCTGACCTACAAGTCTTGGGTTACTGAAATGAGTGTGTGGAGACTCTCCCTAGTCAGCTGAACATCTAGGGATGGTTACTGGGGTTTTTTTGTTTGTTTGTTTTTTGAGAGTCATTAATGAACTTTCTTAGAAGTCACCATGTACACCAGTGTCACCCACTGATACCTTCTTGTCATTTTTGTTTTTTCCTATAAGAAATCATGGAATGGGTGACACATCCATCAAGTTTGAAGTGGTTCCTGGGAAAAACCAGAAGAGCGAATATGTCATGGCGTGCGGCAAACACACAGTGCGCGGGTGGTGTAAGAACTGTCTTCTCCCTGCTTTTCTCATAGACTGACATGTTTTCAGAGGACTGGGTATGGCCAGCATTTTCTGACATGAGGGTGTATGGCCTAGTGTGCTTCTGCTCTGACAATCATCCCAGGCCCCAAGTTTGTGTGTGGCCATCACACCTTCATCTGAAGCTAGATTTGAGATCATCCTGCCTGCGTTCTTCTTGTTCTACTGTTGGGTGGATCTTTTACCTCTAATCAACCATTTTCTGGTAGAATGAAGGGCTGGCTTCCTCCTGATGGTTATCTACCTGTCTGCACACCTGTATTCTGGTTTCTAGGCACCATCTTAATGCTTTTACATCTGACCTACCTACTTAATAAAAGCCAACATAAAGCCAGTAGTTCTAGCTTCTTAGGAAGGAGACTGGGCAGGAGAATCGGTCATGTGAGTTCAATATAGCCTAACATAGTGAGAACTTGTTTCTAAATAAATTAAAAACAAAATCATAAAGTGAAACAGTGGGTAACCAGTATAAGGAAAAATTATATTTTACATATTAGGGCATGATACATAAAGGACTTTTTATTAAACTCATAGGTGGGGACAATTATTTACAATGGAACAACATAATCCCCCTACAAGTGATGATGATCTTTCAGCCTGGAGAGCTCTCTTGACTCAGAGCATCCTTTATCTGGAGGCCCCACCCAGGCACCACCTCAGGAACCACATACTTTAGAAGGCCTTGCTGCTGGTGGTCTGTGTAGTGGGCTTGTAGAAAGAAGGAAGCTTCATTGTTTTGGCTAATAGCTTTCTCACTTGTCCATGTCTGGATCACTTGAAAGCTGCTTGGCAGGGTGGTACCTAGGTCCAGGTTTCAGGACTGTGAGTAATGATGTTTAGTATAGTGGCAAAGCACTGTCTACCCTCTTGTGGAATCCCTTGCATGGCTTCCTGGGTACCAGGGAAAGGTTTTTTTCTGTCTGGATACTTGTGATGCCATCACCTTTGCTTTTTTCCTCTCATAGGTAAGAATAAACGAGTTGGGAAACAATTAGCGTCTCAGAAAATTCTTCAGCTACTGCACCCACATGTCAAGAACTGGGGGTCCTTACTGCGCATGTATGGCCGTGAAAGCAGCAAAATGGTGAAGCAGGTAACTGGTCTGTCAGGTCATCCGGCAGCTTCTCTGCTTCTATTTTTTGGAGCTCATGTCTAGGGGTTTGCTGTCAAGGTCAGGGTTTTGATTATGCCTGTCTCTCCTTTGTTGTGCCAGTGAGTGTGCAGGCTGATGGTGGGGGCACCCAGGTTACATCTTCCTTTTGAATCTGCCAAGCATTAGCCATTAGGGGACATGCCTAGAGCACCAGGTCTGCTACACATTATACACTAGGGGTAGGCAATGAATGCCACCTGGTGCTGAATTGTGTGAAGCCTTGGGAGCTGTTTATGGCAGTATCCACAACAGTGTATCCTTGTTTAGTTGAAGATCTCGGTGGCTTACAGAATATGAATATTGCATGTTTTGTATCTATGGCTTTTACCCAGTTCTCAATATTTAAATCAGTCTCCATGGGGAAGTACTGGGAAGTGGGTGCTGCCTTTTTTTTTTTTTTTTTTTTTTTTAATTGAAGTGTACATACTAGACAAATGCTCTACTACTGAGCTATATCACTAGTATTTTTTACATTCTTCTTTAATGTAGAAACTACCTGGATCATCAGGATCCCATCATTTAGGTGGCAACCCTGAAGACTGCTCTGGACGCTTGAGCCAGTAATTTGGAGCAGTGCAGGTTCCCTAAAATTGAGGCCTGACCCTGTCCTTGCTCTGGGCAGGGCTCAGGAGCCACATGGAGAACATAAACAATAAGTCTGATCCCGATTTCTTTCCCTTCCTACTGCTGGGGATTATATCTGGGGCTCTGTGCAAGGTAAATAGGGGCTGTACACTGAGCTGCATCCTCAGCCTAGATAGAACCATTTTCTATAAGTTGAAATATATAGATGCAGTATTTACTGTACATAGTCCTGTGCTGAGACAGAAGAAACATTGTTGCAGCCATAGGCAGAGGCTTCCTTCACCTGGGGAAGGGGGGGCAGGGTGGAATAGCTCTTTTGTCTGGCATAGGAACTCTTGTCATGTTAAGACACAATGAGTGTCCTTGGCTGTGGCCTACAAGGCAAGAAGGGACCAAAAAGAATGGCTGGGCAGACTGGCTGTGTTATCTTTCAGTTGGCTTCAGCTATGCCTTTGCCACTGTCTGTGGGTTTCTAACACAGTGAGTGTCTGACTTTTTTTTTATACTCAGCCAGTAAACAGGTGTGATCATGGAGGAAGGGACAGAATGTCTGGGAGAGGCCAGGGAGCCCATTGCTGTGTTTATACCCTATATTTGTCAGCAGTCAAGGCCTCATCACAGTTTGGCCACTGGTATGCACTCCTGTGCCCCACCAGGCCCTTACACTCCTGTTTTGGGTGGTCATGAGCACACTGCTGCTTGGCAGTTCTGAGAGCAGGCTTTGGGTCCCTAGGAGACCTCTGACAAGAGTGTGATAGAGCTACAGCAGTATGCTAAGAAGAACAGGCCAAACCTTCACATCTTGAGCAAGCTGCAAGAGGAGATGAAGAGGCTGGCTGCAGAGCGGGTAATTATCTCTTTCTTATCTCTCCCCCAGGCCACCTGGCTCCCTACCCCCTAACTCACTGTTTGTTTCTGGAGTCCCCAAATATAGTACTGTTTCTGTTCTTACCACTTAAGTCATCGGGATTGTTAGGTTGGCTCCTTCCTTATAGGTAGGGCCATTTCTGATCCCTGACTCTGGAGATGCTTTGATCTTCTTTCCTAAGACACTGAGTTAGAGAGCAGACAGGACAGCCTTTTACTAGCTAAAGTTTCCAATTTAGAGTCAGGTATTGAGGACAGAGGTGGTACACTGGTCTTGTACTTGATAACCCAAAGATCATAGAACAGTTAAGCCTGAGTAGAACTTGGTGGTCTTGGTGAAGCTTCCTAAAACTTCTAGGTGCCCTATGGCCTCTGCAAATATCTTATAGTTACTCATATACCTCAAGGTATATTGTATTGCCAATTGCTTTTCTTCTGATCTCAGGTGTGGGTGGGCTTTGTTTTGCTGGAGTGAGCAGGACTTGCTAGCTTGACTCTTTTTGGGGAGATTAGTTGTAGGGATCAAGGCAACAGCTTCAAGATACAGTTCTATGTGGGGGAAATTCACTGGTATTCTGGGCAAGCTAGGCTAGCATGACACTCACCCTCTAGGGGTGGATCCCAGCTCGTTGCAAATTCTTCCATTCTGGGTGTCTCTAGATTGCCAGGGAAGCTGCAGCACATGGGAGTCTACCCTGGCATTCTGAGGAGACCCTCCTGGCCTGGCCCAACCCAGCCCGCTCCCTCTACCTTCCCTCCTAGCCAGGTATCACAAGCATTTGTGCTCTCGGAATTCAGGGGCTTCCACCTTTCACCCTTGTCAATCTTCTTGCTGGGGCCACATCTAGCATCAATGACCTCTTTTCTTGCAGGAGGAGACTCGGAAAAAGCCCAAGATGTCAATTGTAGCATCTGCCCAGCCTGGTGGTGAGCCCTTGTGCACAGTGGATGTATGAGGTAGGCGGCATGGGCCAACAGTGCTATCCAGGAAACCATCAGCCGCACATCATCACTGCAGCACCAGGCCTCCAACCTAAGTTCCTTTCCTGTGGCAGTGTCTGGGCTCTGCTCTGGCACCCAAGGACAGCTGTGACTACACAGCACACATGCAAAGAAGCAGTTCTTCTGGAAGCTGCTTTCAGTGTGACTTGATATATTTAAGGATCAGCTATAAGTAACTGCACAAGTGGAAGCTGATAGACAGCTGTAGATCCTGCTTGTACGCATCTGCTGCGGACTGTTTTTATGAAGGTTTTCATGAATTTTAGTACACTATATGCACTGACAAGAAGTGATGCTTGGTTGATAGATGAGATGACCAGGTTTTATAGCTTTGGCTGGCCTATGAAGCCAAGTAGCCCCTTTGCTCATAGTTCTTTCCAGTGGAGCCACTGAGACCTGGTCAGAATGTGCAGGTATCCTGTCCTGTAGTATTACCTGCTTTGTGTGTTTCTCATTTTCCCTTTGAAAAAGTTATTAACAGAAAGGATTATTTCAGGTTATTTTGGCTTAAAATAAAAAATTTTAGCACTAGAATTACTTTTCAGAGATTGCACAGTGAAGATATTGAATTGTCAAGATACTGAGTGTTAATCTGGCTCTTGGGTTGCAGTATTTTTTTTTTTTTCTTTTTTTCTTTTTTTTTTTTTTTTGATGACGTCTTAATGCTCTAACAGCTATCTTCTGGACACTGAAGCCTCCCACCTTCTATAAAGTAACAGTTTTTAACAAAGATTTTTGCAAAATCAAGTCCATCTGTTGATTTTTTTAAAAAAACTTTTATGATGTTTTAGAATTTGGGAAGAAATTTTTACAGTGAGAATGACAGATTTAGAATCATGCACTTCAACAGATGGACTTGTATAAGTAGGAAACCGGGCCTTCAGTATAGCTCATCACTGACCAAGAGCTGACATTGTACATGAAATGGAGTTATGGCTCCTCTGTATCTCAAGGGTGACTGTTCTGTGCAGCCATGGTGTCAGGTTTAGTCTTTGTCTGCCCATGCTCATTGGATAGCCATGGAGATGAGCACTGAATAGAGGTATATGGAGAGTCTACTCCAGTACCTATTCAGTGGGGCTGTATTCTTAAGTTCTCAGTATCTCCTGTGCCTGAAGATACATGGATGGCAGCTATGGGCACCCCAATACTATATTCCCTTCCTCTAATCACCTGTGTGACAGCAGTTAACTTCCGTGTAAATCTTGGCAAAAAGAACCCTCCAAATCAAGTTAATAGAATTGGACACTTGATTCTTGCCTCTCACAGTTGTGATCAGCCTTTTGACTGACCATTGTCCTTAACAGATTTGCCATTGAGAAAGCCTTGAGTACAAGGTGATCTCTTTATAGCCCCACTGGTCCTGTCAATAGCAGGTGCTGTCACACAATCCTGGTCTCCAGTGCTCTCCTCCTGTCTTACAGGTGGGTGAGTATTAAATGCACAACCACATTACAATGCTGGGAGCCTATATGGATGGCTGCAGGTGCACCCTTATAGTCTGAACACATAAAACTCTCCAAAAGGGAATGGCTGGTTTCTTTTTTTCTGATTAGAGTACTTGATGTTTGTGGATCTTCCTGGGGGGGTCACCCTCAGTGCTCACTCTCCTAGAATTCTTGGTATTTGGTCTTAAAAACTTGCTCTGTCTTGGGCTAAATTTAAGCAAGCCCTTAATTTTAACTCACCACACTATGCACAGACCTCAGGACCTGACAGACTGGTGTTTTCTACTGTTCTGTAGGATGACAAGTAGGAACAGGTCAAGATTCTGGCTCTCACCACAAACACATCAATAAATCAATAATTGTTTATTTTAGAGTCTGGCTGTCCCATTACAGGACACGGGTGTTGATAATAGCTGGGTGGGTGCCTCATGCCCACATTGTTTTCCTTCCCATCCTCTACTTAGTAGGGAGCTGCAAGGAGCTCTCAACTTTTGTCCTATTCTTGTGCAGTTCTCAGGACCTTCTCAGAGGGAAGGCTGTTTCCTGTAGGGTGCTACCAGGCTCTCTCGAGGTTTGAGAGTCATGAAGCCCCGGGGCTCCTATGTCATTAGGTTGTTGTTCTACCCTCTCAAACAGGATAACCATTTCACAGTGTGGAGTCTGTGGGAACAGGTCCACAGCCACAGCCTTGACTGGATGGAACGGGATGCCTTTTACTCGATTAGATGGTGCCCTGCAGAGGCTGCAGTGGGAAGGGGGGCCAACATTAGCAGGTGGCAGATAAGGTGTGTCATCATCCCGTGCCTCCCTCTTGCCCCCAAACCCACTTACTCCACAAAGTTGCCCATGGCTGCCCGGGGATTGCAGGAAACATACAGAAGTCGCCTGATGTTCTCAGCTCTACGAATGGCCAGAATCACCTTGGAATCTGACAAGGCACAGAGGGGCTAGTCTCTCCTGGTGGTGGACTACCTAACAGCTTTTTATCTTCTGGTGCTACCTCCCCAAATGGAAGCCACTCACGTAGGCCAGCCCGTGGTGGGTCTAGAACAGCTACAAGTTGCTGGGAGGACAGTCTGCTCACCAAGCCTGGCACAAGATCCTCAGCCCTGCCGCAGTGGAACTCAACGTTGCTCAACTCTAGAGAGTGTCATAGTTGTCAGTCTGAGCCTCATTAGGTTTATGGAGCATACGGCCTCCCTCCCCCAAAGTTTTTCTGTCTCCAGCTATAAGTCTGTAGAATCCCCCTCCCCCAACCTCAAGACAGATTATAGATGCACAGTAGAGGTCCTGCTGTGGCAATACAAAAGTTCTCACCATTTGCGAGGGCGTTTACACGGGCATCCTCCACAGCCTCCTGGCACAGCTCAATCCCAACTACCTTCTTCACCTTCTGAAATGGAGACAAAGATAAGCCCCTAGTTACTCAAAAAGGAAGAGACAGCATAACTGGGCTGTATTTGGGATGTGATAGTAGCTTGTCTCAGCCTTCACTCAGGATCAGCAGGTAGAGAAGGGAGAGGTCCTTACCTGGGCCAGGGCCAGGCCTATGGTACCAGTGCCACAGCACACATCCAGCACAGTACTGTCCCCATCCAGCTGAGCCCATTCCTGGATGACTGTGTAGAGCACTTCAGCTGCAGGTGTGTTTACCTGGAGGTTAGTTAGCCATAATATACTCCAGTGTAGGCTAGTGCCCCACACTGCCTGGATCCTCATCTACATACCAGTAATGTCATCTATTCACCTAAATCTTTACAGCAGACACTCCCAGCCCAACTGAGAGTGACTGCATACCTTACTCTAGAGACCTTGGAATCTCTCCCCCTCTATTTTCATAGCAGGGTTTTCTGCTTAAAAGTGGCTTAAAAGCTAAGGAGATTGCTACTACCATAATATCCTGTTCTGGGTTTGGTGGGAGACACTAAGGCCACCACAGATATTACTGAGTTAACCACAGAGTAATCAATCACTGGCAAATTATCCCTTCCTTATTCTAGGGCCCCCATTACCTGGATGTTCTCTATAAACCTCTTCAAGTCTAGTTACTTAATGCCCTCCCTATTTCCCCTTAAATCAACCCCAGCTTCCCTGGACATACTACCTGGAAGAATGCGTGAGGGGAGATGCGGAAGGTCAGCCCCAGCAGGTCCTCCTGGATGCACTTGTCACCAGCCATATGCTCCAGAGGCAGACCTTCCTGGCTGGGAGTTTTCCTACATGAGAAGCAGCAGATCTGTCAGTGCCACTAGCCTATCTGGAGACCCTTCCTGTCCCCACCTGGGCTCCTCACCTCTGTCCCTCCTCTACAAAGTAGAGGCAGGTCACCCCACTGGCTTTGCCTGGCCCTTCCATGAAATGGTACACCAGGGAGGCCTTCAGCTCTGCCACCTCCTCAGAGCTCAGTTTCTGTAGCAAAGGATAGAAAAAGCCCATCAGGCTAAGCAAAAGCCAACAAGACCTCCCCCCAACAAGACCACTCACTGCCTGAGACCTGGGGGTGGAAGTAGGCAATGGCCATTGCCTGGCCTCTGCGGCTGGTACGAACAGTCAGCTGCTTCCAGTGGCCTGTATATGTCTCAGGGTCATAAGCCGAGTATGGGGTGGACCTGAGAAAGCCACAAGTGTCCCTGAGTACCCAGTACGGACCTGCCCCTATCCCAACTGCCAAAGCAAGGACCACACCCTCTGTTCCCAGATGGATTGGGGACTTCCCAGGCGCCCAACCCCAGGCCAGGTCCCCACCGAATGAATTCCTGGAAGGCCTTCACCACCTGCTTAGTGGCCTCTGGAATGTGCACAGTGTCAAATGGAGCCGCTACAGCACATGTTCCACCTTTGTACTTGCCAAGTCGGCAGCCAACAGTGTTGCCTTTTCCATCTACCCCAACTCCAACCAGAAACTCACACTTATTACGATATTCAGTCTGCAGGAGAGAAGGTGAAGAGGCAGCCAGATCTCAACCTTGATTGCCCAGCACCAGAAGAAATGCCATAGTGAGCAAGAGACCCTGATAGGGTAACAGGCATAACGAGGTTTTTCTGCTGGCTTATCAAACACCAAGATAAAATGAAAAGTAAGAAAATGGCAAAGAAGAAAAGGAAAGTTTGTGGAAAGCAGGGTGATTGACTGGCCCAGTGCCTAAGTGTGAGCCTAATGTGTCAGGCCCTGGTTTTTACCTTGGCACTGCATGAAAAAACCAAACAAGACCAATATCCCCGCCCCTACACATAAAATTGGAATTTGTCAGCCTGACCTGCTGCGGTGATGGCCTGATCCCTTCCAGTGGGCAACAAGCCTTATTATGCTGTTGTCTCTGTGTGAGCAGCCAGGGTAGTAGAGCTCGGTTAGTGTTCCCAATTTCCCTGTAGGACAAAACACATCATCTTTGGACTGTTCCCAATCCACACTGAGAAGCTCCCTTGAGACCGCACTATCCCACTGCCATTAGGGCAGTATTAACCAACTCCCTGACCACTTAGGCCAGTGGTTTTCAACCTTCATAATGCTGCAACCTTCTAATACAGTTTCTTAAGCTGTGATGACCCCCAACCATAAAATTATTTTAGTGCTACTTCATAGTTGCATTTTGTTACTGTTACAGATCAAAAATGTTTCCCAGTGGTCTTAGGTGACTCCTGTAAAAGGGGACTTAGACCTTGTGTGTGTCCTGAATAGAATACAGGGCTAGTGGAGCAGACCAAAAACAAAACCCAATTCTGGGATGTTAGCGCTACACTCACTTGGCCAGTTTCTGCAGCACCCGCTCACATTCTAGCCGCTTCTGCTCCAGCTGCTCAGAGTAGGGCACTGTCCAAAGAGGGGTCACCACGTCGGCAATCTGAGTAGCTGATGGCTCACTATCACCTTCCTGCCGCCTCTTCCTAGCAATGGGGTCAGCCTTGGGTCGAGCCAGGCGCACGCTGAGTGGGCGGCTTTTCCAGAGAGCACCATGGAGCACTCGCAAGGCCTTGTCTCGTTCAGCAGCGCTGCGAAATGTTACAAAGGCACATGGTGGTTGTCCAAAAAGTTTGATTTTGTGGGATTGTAGGCCAAAACGGCCCAAAAAGCGCCGGACATCACTGAAGCTGGCATGGCGAGGCACGTTTTGCAGCTCCAGTTTAAAGATCTCTGAGGTGAACAGGTCATCCCTTATGTAGTTGTAGAGCCCAGGCTGAGTTCCAAGACCTGCAGCTGGCCCAGGCCCCTCTTTCTCTTCTTGACATTCGGGGATTGAAGGGCTGGCACCCGGGCCGCAGTCCTCCATGTGCTCCTGAACCTGTGGGGACAGACAGGAGCCAGGCTGAAGTCTGTACCTAGGATGACTCCGCCTCGGGCTTGCTCCCTAAACCACTGCTACAGCTCCATTACTGCACACTACACTCAGCCCTGCCCAAACCAGCTCCTTTCTACTCTTGAGATCCAATTCTCCCCCATTCTATCTCTGATCCAACAGCAATGAGTGCTACTCAGCCCCAACCCATCCACATCTGCTGCATCTTTTTCTCCCTTTGCTTTACTTCCGAGTTCAGCTTCTCGCTCATCGCCTTGGCTCGTCGGTCGCACGGACCACGGTGCTCACGAGGGCCACCGCCTAGGTCTTTGTCACACGAAGTGCTCAGAAATGACGTGCGACGCCGTGAGGGTATACCGCGGTAGAGGGACTCAAAACGCGGGTGCTCAGAGCTGGCACTGTCAGCAAGAGCCACACGCCTCGCCCGCCTCTCTAGTGGGCCAGTACACACTAGCCCAACCTGGTTTCTCTATGGGCCTAGCTTCCGATGACGTCACCGCCACGCGCCGAATCCTGACTGATGCTTCCACCAGCCGCTCACTGACGTCAGAGGCACTCAGCGTCTGAAGACGGAAGTGCGCGCGTGGGTTGCCGGGAGAGCTCACTCCCTAGGCTGAGGCGCGGCCGGGCATGCGCCGCGGGCGTTTTGGCGGGAAGCGCGGGGAGGGCCGGACAATGAATGTCCGTCGTCAGAGCCAATAAAGCTGCAGTGGTTTTGAATCACGGCGCGTTTCCCGCCGCTGGGGTCAGGGGTCAGGGTTCGGGTCGGGGGGCGGAGGGAAGAGCGGACGGGCGGGAGACGCCGGCGCCAGACGCGGAGGAAAAGGAGCTGCGACTTGCCGCCCAGAGGCCGCCGAGCCAGTCGAGCCGCCGTCGCCTTGCCCCCATGGCGGCCGCCAAGGTACGGCGAGGCCCGGTGGGGCCGGGCAGGAGGCAAGGGCCGCTATGGGCGGCCACGTGGGCGGCCCGCGCCTCGGCCGCCAACCCTCGCTGGCCTGCTGGTTTGGGGCCTGTCGAGGCTCCCAGGGCTGGGGGGGCTTGAGAGCTTTGGGTTCCGAGAGTGGGAGCTGCTGGCTAAGGCTCGGTCTCGGGGGCTGCGGGGCACGTGACCTTGTGGTGTGCGGAAGAGCAGCCATCACCACCCCGAGCTCCCGGCTTTACCTGGGGACATGGCAATGGCTGGTTTTTTTCGTGTTGGCCCCCTTGTGATGTTTCTACTAGCATCGGAAAACCCTTCTTCCACTTGCCCACAGAGCCCTTCATTCATTCGGTCATTACGGCTGGAACCGCCACCGCCTTCGGTGGCGGAAGCACGCATTCCGGCGCGGGGTACAGATATTAGACGCGCGGACTCAGGGCGGGGGCGGCTTTGTTGGTGGCTCGCGTATCGGCCGCAGCGGAGCCGCAGTGCTGTGAAACCGAAGGGCTTCTATTTCTTTATCCTGTGGAGTTAGGTAGTGTGAGCCTGGGTTTTTTTCTGTATCATCAAAGCACGTGATCTTGTCAGATTTAAACCTGCATGCCCTTGTAATCCTTCAAGTTGGGTCAGAATCTTAGGGCTCATTTGTCAGACTTTTTCCTAGCTCCTTTCAGCTCAAGTTTCCAAGCTGTGTAAAATTGCTGGAGAAATTGTAAATTCATGTAAATGCTCGTAGTTGCGTAGCGGTTTATCTTCTAGTTAACTAACAACTGCTTGGAGAATGTTCAGTAAGATCTCTGAGGTTGCTTTTCCTTTTGAGTTTATTGTTTTCTTACATGTCGGCATGTCGGGTACAATTTCATTTTACAGAGGTGGAAGGGAGTTTCTCCCAAGCTACTCTGCCAAGGACTCTGGTGTGTGTATTGTGTATGGAATTGATGCTTGAATGTGGGGAGGGGGGCTGGCAGGGATGTTAAAATCCATTGTCTTGTTGCATGATACCTTGTGATTTTTGTGATGCTGTGAAAGACTGGAGACTTAATTTCCAATTTAGGGGAGGCCTGTCTTGGTTTTCTAGGTGCCCTTTGTGATTGGTGATGCCCACTGTTGGCCAAGTTCACCAGCCAGCAGCATCACCTCTCTTCACCTCTTCTGTACAGGACAGTCATGAGGACCATGATACCTCCACAGAGAATGCAGATGAATCCAACCATGATCCCCAATTCGAGCCAATAGTTTCTCTTCCTGAACAAGAAATTAAAACACTGGAGGAAGATGAAGAGGAACTTTTTAAAATGTAAGTCTGCTTGAGGTGTCCCTGGGCTGACTGAGGCAGAGAGAAATGGCCCCATAATAAGCAGGTCTCTTCAGGATATTTCTTTAAGAACTTGCAAAACCCAACAACCATAATGGGACCATGCTTTCCTCTGCTTCTTGAAGGAGCCAGGCAGCCAAGCTAGGAACTCTTATGTTGAGTATTCTCTTGGTCTCAGGTATAAAAACCCCTAGTAATACTTTATGACATTAGCCTCTTTGATTTCTATCTGGAACTTTGCAGAAGAATCCTAGGTTGGCTGGGCACATTATGATCCCTGTGAATTTCATGGCTTAGCCCCAGTTTGATAAAGGCTGTTTTAAGAAAGGCCCTGGAGTTGTATGGTGACTAGTCTTACATTGAAAATTCAACCATTCATCTGCCAAACCTTTCCCTGCTGCCCTTGTTTTTTTTTGTGTCCAGTCATGTAAAGGGTGTCCTCATCATTGTTCTAGAACCTGGGTGTCTCCTCAGCTGATCATTTAAGCATGCTGTGGTGGATTAAGCACACCTTTAATCCTAGCACTTGGAGGCAGAGGCAGGTATATTTTCCTGGGTTTTAGGCCAGCCTGGTTCCAGGACAGCCAGGGCTACATTGTGAGACCCTTTCTTGGGGGTGGGGGGGACTTTGTTGAGCAGGGAATCTTAACTTCTTTCCTTTTCTTTCTGCTTTGTTTTCTGTTGCCTTAACTGGGTATCCTTAAAGAACAGGTTTGTTTAGCTCTTGTTTGGTGTTTTTGTTTTGTTTTGTTTTGTTAAATTTTTATATGTGTATGGGTGTTTTGCCTACATGGATGTCTCTACACAATGTGCAGCCTGGTGCCCAACGAGGCCAGAAGAAAGCAGCGGATCCCTGGGGACTAGAGTTACAGACAGTTTTCAGTTGCCATGTGGTCCTCTGGAAGAACAGCCAGTGCTCTTAACTGCTGAGCCATCTCTCCAGCCTCCAGCTCATGGTTTTGCAGGTTAGGAAGTCTGAGATCTGAGAGCATAGTGCTAGCATTTGGTATGGGCCTCAGTCACATCTTCATGTGGCAGTGTATCATGTAGTAAAACCAAGAAACTTGCTAACTTGATTCTTTTACATACCTACAAGTGCCACTGATTACACCCCCAGTCTCATGATTCCATCTAAGCCTCTTTACCTTCAAGGACCCTTCTACATACTATTAATGTGAATTTGGGAGTTGAAGTAATGCCCAAACTATAAGGATACATTCAAACCATAGTAGACAATTCAGCTACCTACAGCCTATGCGTTCCTGGTTATGTGTCTTGCATAAAATGCCAGTGGAAGTAGCTTAGTTATCAAAAATGCTTTTTAAAAATTACTGTGTATTTGCCACTTGGAACCTTCAGTGAGAAATTATCAGTACTTGAGTAAACTTTGGTTTTGCTGTTGTCTTGTTTTATTGGCCCAGTGATTGAACACATGCCAGGCATGTAGTATATTAAGTTATATCTCCACTTCCCTCTGCTCCCCCAATTTTACACACCTGGTCTTGAACATGAACCTGTCATTGACCTGCTTTAGCTTCCTTCGTATCTATACCATCAGGCCAAGATAGCTTAGCACAAGCTATCCTGTATCTTTTCACATCACTGCAGTAACTGGCTTGTTGCCTATGCTTAGAATTGCTGGACACTGGGTACAGGTGCATCCTAGCAAAGGTTGTGCTGGCACCCCCCACCCCCTTTCAGGTATGCCTAAAATGTCAACTTAAGGTTCATCTGCTCTGAAGTGGGAAAAGAGGCCTGCTCAAGGAGAGCCATAAATACATCTTTGTATCCAGAAGGTGGTGAGCCAAAACTCTGTTTTGCAGCCCTGGCCAAGGGTGGCATCCCCTTGAGTTATGTAGTTCATGCAGTACTGAAAGGATTCCTGATTTCCTGGGCAGGGTCCTTAGTATCGTTCTGGAGACCAGTATCTTGTGCCTTTTGGCTTTCTCTTAAGGAATTGGGTGAAGACATATCCCTTGACAAAACTGAGTTTGGAGGAGAGAAGAGACTTCGGCAACAAAGGAGAGTCTATATAGAGGAGGGCTGCAAAGGAAGGGTGTTAGCCTATCTTGAGGGACAGGAGCATTGGACTCATTGCTAGTGCTAGGTGCCTGAACCCTGGTTACTCTTGACAGGAAGCTAGTGCTGGGCTTGTGGAAGATGATATCTAAAGTTTTGTATAGATAAAGGGCATTCATGTGCTACTGGGTCACCCAGCTTGCTGGAGCTTCCTAACCCACTCTGGGCCCTGTGTACCTTTAGATGCCTGTCCTGGGAAAAATGGTTATGCTATGAATACCTTTCCTGGCTGCAAAATAAAAGCAGTGTGGGATTTTTTGGGCTATTCTGCTCCTCTGGGTGATATTTTGACTAGTAATTATTGGCATCCAAAGGCCGTAGAAGGTATTTGGTCAAGACCCAGTGTCCAACAGTACCTTATGTCCAATACCCAGAGAACATGGATTCTTTGGGGGCAATTGGTCCAGGTGTGAGTTCCCTCTCTATCTAAATGTTTCCTTACTGGTTTTTCTTACAGGCGAGCAAAGCTATTCCGGTTTGCTTCAGAGAATGACCTTCCAGAATGGAAGGAACGAGGTACTGGTGATGTCAAGCTTCTGAAGCATAAGGAGAAAGGGACCATCCGCCTTCTTATGAGGAGGGACAAGACTCTGAAGATTTGCGCCAACCACTATAGTAGGTGGTCTTTAGGTTTATACACCCTGGAACTAGGTTACTAGCTGGTTACTAGGGTAGAGAGGGGATTTGTGATGTTTATTAAATTTAAAATAAGTCTCTCTTAAGCAAGATTCTGAACTATGATAGTGAAGCTTGCAGAATGCAGACTGTGGGCAAGATAGGTCTAAGGCAGGTATAGAGCTCCAGAATAGACTCTAGTGGTATTGCAGCGGGGTGCATGTTTGTATGTTACCTGGGCAAATGGTGGGGGTCTGGTTCCTCCCTGGGATGATACAGGAAGGGAACAGGGCTGGGAAAAGGGTTAAGGAGGAGGGCTCTTGGCCAAATATGGCCCTGTGGGTCTAGAAAGAGGTCTCAACAAAACATCCCTTCCCTGGTTGTCTCTGAGACTGTTTAGATTTGTTTTGGGGGTATTCTTGATTCAGGTAGATGTAGTGCAAAAATCTTTATTTTCTAAATTTAAAAATTCTGCCCTCCACATGAGTCTGCATGTAGAGAACAAAGAACAGCTTTGTGGAATCTGTTCTTCTGTTAGCGCCTTTACATGGGTTCTGGAGTCAACTTAGACCTCAGGGCTTGTGCAGTTAGTGTTTTTATCTACGGAATTCATTTTTTCTTCTTATTTGTGTGCACGTGTGCCATGGCTGTGGTGGTTGAATGACTAGTAGGAACGGGTTCTCTCACTTTGTGGGTTTAGGGGATGAAACTAGTTAGGCTTTTGTCAAGTGTTTTTACTGAGACAGCTTACAGGCTCTGAATCTGCATTTTCTAGCTGATCTGGACCTTTTGTCCTGGGTACAAACTGTAGCAGCTAGAGAGGCCTAGACCCACAGACCTGCCACACCAGACCCCTTAGCCTCCTGCCGCTGTTCAGGCCCTCAAAATGACTCAGACGCTTATATTAAGTTCATGCTGCTTGGTCTATGGCTCAGGCACATTGCTAGCTAGCTTTTACATCTTAACTCAAAACATTCTCATTAATCTGTCTGCCACGTGGCCCGTGGCTTACATGTTGCTCCTTTGGGCTTCTGGCTCAGTCGCCCTGACTCCACCCTGCTTCTCCTACCTATGCTCTGATTTCTCCTTCTACTTTTTCTGTGGTGCCTGTCATGGGCCAAAACAGCTCCTTTATTTTAAGATTGATATTTACAGCATACAGAAAGGCATTTCCACATCAACAAACTATTGGTAAGAGGTGGGGGAGCTAACTGGTGGTTTTGCTGAGGCAAGGACTTGAGAAAGACCTTGGTCTTCCCTCCCTCACCGTTGCCTCAGTCTCCCCTCAAGCCCAGTTTGGAGTGTTTTCTTGGGGTATCAAGCAACTTCCAAAGTCTGGCTATATTCCTAAGTGGCCTCTACAAACCTCTCCTCACCTCACAGGCCCTTGGTTGTTATGAGTCAAGGTTGGGCATTGTCTTAGTTTTTTACTGTTCTATTGCTTTGAGGAGATAACATGACCAAAGCAACTCTTATAAATGAAGACATTTAAATGGGGCTTGCTTGCGTTTTCAGAGGGTTAGTCCATTATCATGGCAGGAAGTAGATAGGCATGCTGCTGGAACAGTAGCTGAGAGCTTTACATTCTCATCTCCAGGCAGAGAGAC
The DNA here is from genome assembly GCA_033318265.1 of Phyllotis vaccarum. Taxonomy (NCBI): domain Eukaryota; kingdom Metazoa; phylum Chordata; class Mammalia; order Rodentia; family Cricetidae; genus Phyllotis; species Phyllotis vaccarum. The sequence continues at coordinate 183,860,949 of JARWLC010000002.1, forward strand.
AGACACACAGACATACACACAGAGAGACACACACACACACCCACTCTGGGCCTTGCATCAGCTTTTGAAACCTCAGAGCCCACCCCTAGAGGTAGACCTTCCTCCAGCAAGGCCATATCCTAATCCTTTCAAACAAACAGTTCTTCAGCAAGCATGCAAATATTCTGGGACATTCTCATTCAGAACACTGAAGGCATCAAGTGAGGGGTAGGGGAGCTAGGAAGGGATGCTGGGCTGCTGTGGCTCAGATCCCTGAGCTCCAGCTTCAACTGTGTGGGGGTGATCAGATTGGTTCACAGGCCTTCCTAGAAATCCTGAAATAGTACAAGGACCAGTGAGTAATATTCCAGATGAGCAGGCTTTTAGTGGGGCAGCTACCTGTCAGTGTTGTGACCTTTCCCTCAGCTCCCCTTGGTTCTATGGGACCTGAGGGATCCAGAATAGACATGCTTGTGATGAGCCATGGCTTGTCTTCTGTGACATGGGATTCCAGTGTTCACTGCCTGTGTCCTTACCCCTCAGATATCTTCCTGGACTAGAGAGGGCTGTGATAACCCCATCTTTCAGTCAGACAGGTTCATGCTACTGTGGGCATGTGTTGGTAGCCTGAGTGGCTACTCCTAAAACAGCAGGGACAGATATAAGTAATGTTTGCACTTCTCCAAAGGTCCCAGTGACAAATGAAGGTGTGATGCCACCATAGTTTACTCTGGGGAACCAATGAATTTAGGGCTTTTTTAAAGGTCAAAGGTATTACTTACAGGGTATGGGTGCTTCTCACCCTGTCGGGCTGTACCGGGAAAGCCTTGATCTACCTAGCAAAGATGGTGGCTTCCCTGTATGAAAGTCGCTCTCCCCTAGTCTTTCCCAACCTAATACTGTAGCCCCTCCTGGAGGAGGGTACATGTGATTAGGGCAGAGCTGCACATAACCAGTGGTAGGGAGTAGCTTGTTACTGGGGTGAAGGTCTTTGATCCTCTCTACCCTTGAGGGAATATAAACAGTCAAGCCCAGCTGTGATAATCCTCAGGCGGGCACAATTGAACTCCCCAGTATGGTGTGGTTTCTTGACTCAGAGGGTAATCAGGTACAACCATTTAAATCTCTAGATTCCAGACTCCTGGTTGGAGTGGGTCTCTCACTTGGTGAGCAGATTGCTCTGGGTGAGGGCCAGGTGGTTTGGCCTAGGATCCCGCTTTCTCACAGGCTTCTCTCCTCTAGTCACACCGATGATGGAGCTGAAGCCGAATGCTGGCAGTGACCGTGCCTGGGTCTGGAATACCCATGCCGACTTTGCTGATGAGTGCCCCAAGCCTGAGCTGCTCGCCATCCGCTTCTTAAATGCTGAGAGTAAGCAGAACTTGCCCGACTGTGGGTCACCTGCTAGGCAGCTGCTACTTTGGGAACATTAACATTGGCCAAGGCATTCAGAGCCTTCTATGTGAAATTCTAGGAGTCTCTATAAACAGTTGTTATATCCAGTTGACTCCCACCAGGTGTGTGGAACAGAGATACACCCTAGGGTTTCCTCCTGCTGCTTCTGCTTGGTTTCTGGTTCCTCGAGACTGAGACACTTGTATCCCCTATGGCATGCTTAGGCACCTGTTCCAGCAGAGATTGCAAAGATCAGCAAGCCTTGGCTGATTTCTCTTCCATAGGGAAATCTTTCTGGTCTGAATTGCACAAAGCTGTGCCCTGGGGATCATGAAGAGTCATCAGGTACCATGCTTTAGTGGCTAGTGGTCCTATGAAAGTAAGCCTTGTCCTTGGTCTGGGATTATGAATATCTGGTAGCCAAAAGGAGCGCCTATAGCAAGAAGGGCTTTTACCATTGGTTGTCTGAATTGTTAATATGTGCTGAGCACAGTCCCAGGCATCAGAAAGGACTCAATAACTCATCACTGTAAGCATTAGAAGATCAGAAGCTTCTTTTAGGCCTGGGCCTGGTGGCACACGCCTTTAACCCCAGCACTTGGTTGGCAGAGGCAGGTGGATCTCTTGAGTTCCAGGACAGCAGTGAGAGCCAATCTTAAAAAGAAGAAAGAAATTGCCCCTGGGGACCACAGAGTTGGCTTTTTAGAGCTTCAGGAAGTAGCCATTCTACTCTGAGAACTGATTCAGTCCTTCTCTTTCTACAGACGCACAGAAGTTCAAAACGAAGTTTGAAGAATGCAGGAAGGAGATTGAAGAGAGAGAAAAGAAAGGTGACACGGGGCCCTGGGGGGATGAGGGTGGGTGGTAGAGCTTCCTGGCAGACTCACTCTGCACCTGGCTGCAGCTCCAGTCTGGTGCTTTTTCTGTCTGCCAGAGAAACATTCCAGGCTGCTATGGCTGCCTCTGCCTGTCAGAGGGTCGTGTAGCTTCCTGGGGACACAGTTACTCCTTGGAGGCTTTGAGTCTCGGATACATAGCTAAGGGACAGCTCTCTAGAACCTACCAGAGAGTTTTAAGATACTCATCACTTTCTCTCAAAGAATTCTGTTTCTTGTTTCTCTGAGGCCACTGAGTGGCTGGCTTAGTGGGTACCACCAGCAGTTTGGGCCCATCTGGCAAGAGGGATGGGTGGTGCTTGGGGGACAGGTTGAGCCTGCACTGGGTGAGCGCTGAGAGCAGTGCCGTCTCAGCCACATTTCTCTTATCTTACTGCCTTTGTTTTTGCAGGACCAGGCAAAAATGATAATGCTGAAAAGGTGGCTGAGAAGCTGGAAGCCCTTTCTGTGAGGGAGGCCAGAGATGAAGCTGAAGAGAAATCTGAAGAGAAGCAATGAATCACTCTCTGTCCTTTTCCTTTCTTTTTCTTTTTAAAAAAATCCCCCACTCTTTAAGGTTTGTTTTTATTCTGTTTGTTTTTACAAGGGACTTTATAAAGAACTGAATTCCAACCTTCAGGGGTTTTTTTCTTTTGTTTTGTTTTGTTTTTCTCCCTAAGTTTTGACACCATCGGACATGACTTCAGAAATCCATTCCCCAGTCATGAAAATGTACTGTGCTAACTTTCTTTTCCATAGTGGAAACACTTATTTATAGTCATCAAAAATAGTGAATAAAAATGCCTTTGAAAACCTGGGCCAGCTGGCAGGGCTATGTGGGGAAGGGGGCTGTGCCTGGAGCCTTCCTTGGCCACCTGCATACCTGAGTGTATGCTGCAGGTCTGTGCAATCTGGTTTCTTAGGAGTCAAGTGGTGTGTTTTGCTGTGGCTCTTAGGAAACTGGACACTATGACATGGTTTGTGAGATGGCAGCTGAAGAGCCCAATGGGGCCAAGGCTAAGGTGTGTGCCATTTCCTTGTGGCTGGAACTATTACTTTGTGCCCTTATGTAGTTTGGTTTTGTGTGTGTTTGAAGACATGGAGGAAGAGCATCTTAGTGAAGGGAGGTCGTAGGGAGCAAGACAGATCTGTCTATTAGGAAAAACTGGTTTAGGTTGAGAGCCCTTACTTAACTCAGTCAGGGGAAAGGCCACCCTGGAGGTGCATATTTATTCTAGTGCTGCATCACAGTATAGTTGTGACTAGCCCCCAACCCTCCCATTGGAAACCATTACATGTCCCAACATATCTTCAAATAATATTCGAGGAATTTGGACCTTCTGGACTTTAAGTCTAAACTCAGCACTGTTAGGATTATGGGAGGATTATGGGACTAGAATAAAACTTGCTATGTGTAGAGCTGGAAAAAGGGATCGTTGGTTTCATGAGCACATGCTGCTCTTGTATAGGATCCAAGTTCAGTTGTAAGCCCCCACACTAGGCCTCTCACAAAGCTCCAGGGAATCAGACACCTTCTTTGGCTGCTCAAGTAGTACATGCAAGTGAAGTTCACATATATACAGGCACAAGAAAGCCTTGATCTGATGACCTCAGGAGTTGCATCAGAGTAGGAGCCATGGGAGGTGGGGAGAAGTTGGTCTCTTACTCTGTAGCCAACTGCCACTAACACCTACCTAAGGCTCTTTGGTCTTCACCGTGTCAGTCTGATCTTGTCAGGACCTTCTTACAAATACAGCTTTTCTTTTTTTAAAAAAAATTTATAGCATTTGAAGTTTTCATTGTGACATTTCCACATAGGTATATTGTACTTTATACATGTTCATACTACCTACCCCTGCGAAGGTACCTCTTCATTCCCCTAGCTGGTCTTTAAAAGCCAACTGAAAGCTACTGGCTGTCTGGATCTGCACACGTGGGGCCTGATGAACTGGGATTATGACACTGACCACACGTGGCCTTACTGTATTTCATAGAAAGGCTGCTTGATCTTCAAGGGAAGCCAAGAACTGGGGCATTCATTTCAACATAGTGCAAAGTAACCTTTGTCTTGAGTAGTAACAGGCAAAATTTGAGTGATAGAAATTCTCATCAAGTAGGAAGTTTCTTCCCATTGCCAGTATTTGCCACTTTTTCTCATCTCTGGCAGTGGAGGAAGATGGCTAGGGGACACTGCTGTCCTATGCTCAGTCTGTATTCTGGTGTACATTCAAGAAAGTGGTTTGTTCACACTTGTAGCTTTCAAGGAACATACATTGGTTCAAGTCTGAGTGCCCTATTGACAATGGGCTGGAGGATACCAGTGGGTTATTGAAGCTACTCAGCTTGGCATTGTCCTGAGGTAAGGTAGGCAGAGGCATTGCTAAGTGGGTGTTAGGACTGTAAAAAACAGGTGTACAAGAGCATCCTCTGTCACTATACACACGTGATGAATTTATAACTTAGGTAGACATAGTGGGAGATGAAGCCAGGCGCACTGCAGAAAGATTAAGTGAATATAGTCTAAATAGTTTATTGTAGGTCCTAGCAACCTCAGCACAGGTTCTTTCCTGGCTATGAATGCCTTGTGTTTCACTGGGTCTCAAGAAGTAGGTAAGTTAAGGGAATTCATATCAAGGCAGAGAAGAGCAGAATGGTGCCATTATTAAATTAACTATAGGCTGTGTAGCTAAGGATGACTTTGAATCCTGTCTACCCCCTGAATGCTGGACCTAGGTACATAGGCCCTCTTTCTATGGTGCTGGGTTTTGTTAGGCAAGCATTCTGCTAACAGTTACATCCTGACCCTTTTGTTTGTTAGGTAGTTTGGTTAGCCTAGAACTTACTATACAGACTAGGCTGGCCTCAAACTTGAGACCCACTTATATCTGCCTCCCCAGTGCTGGGATTAAAGGCGTGCACCACCACATTCAGCTTGTTTGGTTTTGAGAGGAGTTTCACTATTTAGCCACAGCTGGTCAGACTTAGACTCTGAAGCAATCTTCCTGCCTCAGTCTTCCAAAGGCTGGTATTAACGAGTCACCACTCCCAGCTAACAGGACACAGGTTATTTCTGGAATTTTCTATTTAATGATTTTGGACTGTGGGTAGCTGAGAGTATATAAAGTCAGAGTGCCATGGTGTGCTGCTTTACACCTCCACCTCAAGCCCTGTGGGGGGCTGTCACTTTCCACTTGTGTTTCATTCCCCTTTCCCCTGGCCTGGCCTCACAGTCCTCATATTCCCTGCCAGCCCTAATTGGGATCTCCTGGGTCTGTCCCACACCTCTGCCTGGGATTCTACAAAAGGATCTCTCTAGGCAGTGTCTCCCATGACCAGAGTGTGCCGTTTTCTTATATGGCTGTGGCTATGGAGCAGTGTAGCTGCTTTGGTATCCTACACACAACATTTAAGTAGAATCTGATGGGTGGGGGATGGGCTGTGAGTTCAGGAGCCTCCTAAGAGGGCCATGGAGGTTCTGAGCTTTCTGTGTTGAGGGCTGCAGAAGGACAAGAGCAAAGTCTAGGCTACAGGTGGAGTGAATTTAGTTGAATTGTGTGCCTAGTGCAGAGGACCAGGATACTACCAGAGAGCAGAAAGGAGTGTCCACTCTGCCTGCCACTGTGCCGAGGCCCCTTCACTGCCTAGCTTAATGCTGGAAGAATTCTGGTGACCCCTGTGTCTTGTAGCATCAAATGACCCAACAGAACAAAAGTTTGAGAGAAAACATCACTGTTTATGCTGTTGAAATGCTGTTTCTATATTAAGGGATCCAGCTCTGAGATGTGGGCCTCCAGGCCAATGAGCCCCAGGCCTATGGCAGTGTTGCAAGGGAGGAGGTAAGTTCAGGACTTGGGGTTCTGGCTGTACAGAAGCAGATAGTGGCGGCCGAGGAGAGAGGGCCCCCAGCATATCCATCTGGGGAGGGGTGAAAGACAGAGGGCCGCCTTCATACTGCAGAATCCCCAGCCATTATTCCGAATAAGCTTCAGAGTATTTGCGGCTCCCTTGTGTTGGAGTGACCAGACCAGGCAGTGGAGTTTGATCACGTCCCTATTCAAAACACACTAAGGCTGACCTGCCAGGGGAAGCTAATGCAGAAGCCTAGTCTACCTACCCACAACTGTAGCATCCTTGGAAGGCCAGTCCACCTTAAGCAGCAGCGCCCTGGAGCTGGCAGGTGGGATTTCCCGCGGGTGGGGAGCATGCGCACCCTCTATTGAAGGCCTGGGCAGGGTACTGGCACTTTAGGGCACCAGCCTTCTAAAGGCATTTCTCACTCTCCCTCTTAAACATGGCCTTAGTCAAGTCTGCGGCCTGAGTCAGGACGCAGAGGTACTCGGTGGCCCAACTCGTGTCGAGGACTGCGAGTTGAGTAAGGTTTTGATAACCACGATGCCCCTACCTGGTCACAGCAATCTTCCCCTACGCCCTAGTGACTGCTAGGGGACCTTCAGCCTGCCCCGAGACTGTGCTTGGGGGGGCACACAGGTCCAAGAGGGGTCTCAGGCTAGGGCCTGCAGCTGCAACCACAAAACCCGGGCTCCCACGGTCCTGCAAGTACAGACTGTCGAGGCGCGTGCGTGGAGCGGGGGCTGGGGGGCGGGGGCTGGCCGGCAAGAGGAGTCGGCCGCCCGGCGCTCCGCCCTCGGCCCGCCCCCGCCGCGGCCCTGCCTCGGAGTCCACCTTAAGGGGCGCGCTGACATCAGCGCGCCGCCGCCGCCCGTGGGGTGGGATTTCCTCCGCTGCCGCTGCCGCGGATCCTGCGCCGCGTCCAGCCCGCGCGCCCGACCCCGGCCCGACCCGGCCGGCCCCGCCCGCCCGGCTCCGGGGAGGGATGCGGCGGCGCGGCGCCCAGGATGCCCCGCAGCCCCGGGACGCGCCTCAAACCCGCCAAGTACATCCCGGTGGCCACGGCCGCTGCGCTGTTGGTTGGCTCCAGCACCCTCTTTTTCGTATTCACGTGAGTTGGCGCCGGGTCCAGAGCCTGGTGGAAGGGGTGGGGGGTGCACGTGCCCCACGGGGCGGCGGCGGACTGGGCGGACCAGCAGGAGGCGGCGAGGGGCCAGGCGCTGCGTCCCAGGAGCATGGACAGGTGAATGCCTAACCCCTCTGAGCGTTCTAGCAGGCCCAGGGTGTGGCTGCAGCCCTTCCTTTCCGCGGTGCTTTGGAGGGGGACGCGGGTCACCCAGTCACTAGCCCTCCTTGCAGACCGAGTAGGAGCTGTGAACTCCCTTGTCTCGGCCGGCACGTAAAGCCAAGTTATTCCTGAGATTCCCGCGTAGGTGTGGCCTGCTCCACAGCGGCGGCCTGGCTAGGGCCCTCTGCTCTCCCTGAGCACAATACTGTTTGTTAGAGGTTCCAGGCCAAGCTGCACCCACGCTTCCATACCTGCACTTCTAGCAATGAGGGACAAAAACACCTCAGAAGCCAAGCCACCAGTTGTGGGGAATGAGCACTCTTGCTAGCCTGGCACCCAGTGTGGCTCCAGCCTCAATTTCTTGGCATAGTCTAGCGCACAGGTCATGTGGGGTCCCACTGGTTATTCTTGAGGATCCTTGACCACTCGTTTCTTTATTCCAACCTTGGCCGGAGGGATGGTCATTTGTTTCCAGGTGGGACAGCCCCAGGTGTGAGTGAGCCTGGGATGGACCTGACCCTTTCCACTTGGGGTAGCATTTGTGGCTGTCTGAATTCTGTGCCTATTGGAGGAGGAGCGTCCTTACCTGGAGGCTGGGGTTGGGTGGTTGCCACCGGCTGCAAAGAGCAAGTTTAAAAAAGGCCTGTGTGGACGGGCATATTTCTAGCTTCAGAGAGCCTGTGTGTTCTTGTCACTCAGATGTTGGAGACTGTGGGACAGGAAGGGGTGGTGGTTGCTTGGCTTGGGGAACTAAGAGTAGAGAAACATATCTTGGAGAATTCAGAGGTCAGAGTGGGGTTCTGCCTCAGTGAGGTGTCTCAGGTACAGGCCAGTGTCTTTTAACATAAATTGAAAATTAAGGCATGGGACATAGGAATAAAAGTTTTAAGAGAAATGAAAATCCTCTGCCCCTGCTCTCTTCTTCTGAGGGGACTCCTGTGGTTTCAGAGGGTCCTTCTGTGGTAGTTCCTGGGAACTTGACCCAGCCCCAAGCTTTGGTCTCTGAGGCTGCTACCATTCTCCTGGGAGGTGTTTCTGCTGCTGTTCTTGAAGCTGGAGTTCTGGGCCCATACCTGTTGGTGCTTTTGAGGTGCAGGATTCTCTTTAGAGGACAGCACCTCAGTCTGTGGGTACCCACTCTAACTTAAGCTGAACTTGCAGTTGGGAGAGTGTGGTATGACTTGGGTACCACTCAGTCCGTGTGCAACCTCATCTGCCCCTTGTGTGAGTCCCTGAAGTGTGGTCATGGCTGGCTCGGACCATGGCTGCCTCATTTTGGCTCTGCTGGGGGTCACCAGGTGGCTCTGTTCTCAGAAGGGGCTCTGCTAGACAGCTATGTTGACTTTGGGTATGCCAGGATCCAGGCGGGTCTGGTAGCCATACTGAATTAGGTCTTTTTTTAGGATAGGGTTGATAACCTCTCGGTGCCCCAGCCCACTGACACCTCAGACACCAAGAAAAGAGTAGTCCCCCAGCCTACCCTTGGGGCCTTAATAGGGTCCTGGGACTTGATCTGGAGGTGCGTGATCCTTCTCTTTACACAGTTTGAGTATGAACTGCTGCTCTCAGAGCACGAATTACTTGCATGCCAAGGAGAGTGGGTGAGCTGAGCTGAGAAGGGGGACCTGAGGACTGAAGGAGCAGGGCCTTCCTCCCAAACCAGCTTACCAAGAGGGTAGGCCCAGCTAACATGCAGGCTTCTTTGTAGAGTAGGCTAGTAGTAGGCAGAGCGAGAGATATGGACCGATGTCTGGAGGTCGAGTGGGTAAATTCTAAGTCCCACTTCTTTTCCTGGGAAGCCTCCAGGGCTCCTGCTGGGCTGTGTCTCTCTGGTACAATGCCAAGCAGGGTTGTCCAAAGGCTTCCTCCAGGCCAGACTGCCCCCAGATCCATGTTTCAAAAGGACTAGGATAATGCCTAAGAGTGGGGGTTGCTATCAGGCAGCCAACCTTAGAGCTGTTAGGCCGCTTGAGTACCTGGGGAGGTAAAGCTGGTTCTCAGATGAGTCTCAGCCCTCTGATGGTTAAAAGCCTAGTCTGGGTTCCTGGTAGCCTTGGGTGACTCAGATAATGACTGGAACATCATGGGAGGCCCTAGGTGTGGAAACTATGAACTCCCCTCCTGTTAGGGTGTCTTGCTTAGGACAGAAACTACTGTTCTTCTGAGCCAGTTTCTCTCTCTATCCAGATGACTAGGGATTTGACAGGTGGGTGCAGCTGCTTCCTATTTCAAAGTGCCTGGGATGTTCAGAGTGAGTGGCTGCTGTTGTGGGTCCTAGAGGCCCCACAGGTCAGTGATGCTCTCACATACAGTGTTAATGAAGAACTTGATTAAAAGAAAATGTCTTGAGTAAAAATTTTCCATTCCACATTTAGCTTTGGCAGATATTCTGTCCTTGAAGTCACCCCCTTCCTGGGCGGTGTCTCTCTGTGGCCTAGGCGGGGCTGTGGACCTCCACCTGGGTGGGGTACACAGTGATGGCTTGTGTCTCTGCCTGAGTTATTGTTGCTCCGAAGGCATCTCAGACCTGGAGTTTTCAGAGCGCTGGAACTAGGAACTCACACACACAATCACCCCACACACACACACACACAATACTCCCCACAGATCAGACACCCTCACAAATACCCTTCCCCCTGGAGGCACACAGAGACACACACACAGACAGGCACCCCCTACACACATGCACACATAAATACACATACACACACACACACACACACACACACACACTCCTGAAAGTTCAGGACTCAATGTGGTGCATGCAAGGGTATGTGGGCCGTCTCCAGCTGGGACCTCTTGGAGCCAGCCAGGGTGGGGCTGGCCTGGTGTTAGTGTGTCTGGTAGGCCTTGGCTGAAGTAGGATGGATTCCGTGGGCAAGCACTATAACTTTCTTGAGTAAGTAAGTTGACCAAGTAAGTACCTAGTTCTCCTGCTATGTCCTTTGTGGGAAGCTGGCACATCCTCAAGTATTCTTCTGTCCTGTCTTCACACATCGTTTTAGTCTTCAGTGGTCCTTGTGTGTGCACATGCCTGCCCTGTCCTTGGGGGTGGGTGGTGGGAAAGCCCAGAGAGGCAGAGAGCTTGGCCGAGTCCCTGGGTAGTGGGCAGTAGACAGGGGGAGGGAAGGTATATGTACCACATGGGTATATTCATGTGTGCCCATGCTGCAGTCTCTGGGCATGAGCAAATGTGCAGGTATGTCTATGTGGTGTGTGTGCTCACAGTGTCTGCATGCAAGTCTTCCTGTGTGTGCCTGTGTCTGCAGCTGTTCATTGCTCACACATTTGTGAGCTGTAAATACACGCTCCTGTGTGCACACATCTCTATGTGTGTGTGCCTTGGAGCACACTCGTGTTCAAATGTGCTCATGTCCGTGTTTCTGCTTATACCCCCGTCGTCCCTGCTCAGCAGGCTTTTCTGTTCCACTAGGCCTTCTTTCCATAGAGGGGCTGCCTAGACCAGAAGGCCTCCAGCAGCACCCAGAGAGGACAGATGCTTGCTCTTGGACCCAAGCCAAGCTTTAGGGGCTTAGAAATGATGCAAGAACATGACTTAGTGACTTTCCAACTCAAAGTGGATTGGGCCTTCTGACACCTCTGACACCCACTGGCCCTGCTGTATGTTTATGTAGGTGGTGCTCACACTGGCCAGAGGCTGTCCCCTCCCCCCAGCTCACTGCCAAAGCTAACCCCATCAGTGCTCACACTGGCCAGAGGGTTCCTCCCAGCACCTCACTGCCAGTGCTAACCCATCAGTGCTCATGCTGGCCAGAGACTACCCGGCACGCTGGCCAGACAGTTTCTCCCCAGCACCTCACTGCCAGTGCTAACCCCACCAGTGCTCACGCTGGCCAGAGCGCCCCTGTCACCTCACACTGCCATTGCTAACCCATCAGTGCTCACACTGGCCAGACCCGCTCTGCAGCACCTCACACTGGCCAGAGGGTCCCCCCCCCCCAGCACCTCACTGCCAGTGCTAACCCACCAGTGCTCACATTGGCCAGAGCCCCCCTCCCAGCACCTAATTGCCAGTGCTAACCCACCAGTGCTAGTTGCCAAATGCAGCTCAAAGGTTGCCTCTTTGCTCCTCAGGCATCTTACTCAGGGCAGCTGTCTGGTCCATATGGCCTGCTAAAGAGCTTGAGGCTCAAGGGGAAACACAGAATACAGGCTGCCAGGCTGCTTGGGGACACTCTTCAGCCCTGGGAGCTAGGCTCTTTCTACTTCATAGGGAGTACATCCCAGAGGCTAGCACAAGTGAAAGCCAGGAGTCAGCCTGGCCCCAATGCCTGTGTATTCAGCTTCTTGTTTATAAAGAGGGAGACTTCTTGGTTAGGAACACCAAGGGCTTCACGTAAGACAAGGTCTTGCTTGTAGGACCTATCCTGTACCTGGTGTACTATGTACACCCCCACCTGCTCCTTTCACACCTGTATTGTCTCTGCCCTTTACAATTGTCTCGGGATCCCTCACCGTTTCTGCAGGTGGAACTGGACTTTAATGCTGTGCTTTTGACTTTGTTAACATGAGGTCCGAATTTTTACTTTGTACCAGTATGGAACCAGTTCCTCTATGCATCACTGAACAGCATGGATTGGAGGTCACAGATACGTTTTAGTGCCGTCTGTGTTTCAGTCAAGGATAGGGAATATAAAGTGTGTTATGTGAGGCATGAATACTTAAGACCGACAGGTTGGGTGTGATCTGCTGGACCCTCATGGCTGTGGTTTGTGTTATCATGTTTAATGTCCATGTTGGCCCAGGGAAAAGGAGGGGGTATCATGGCTGGTGGCCCCATAAAGGGTGCTGCCGTGGGAAGCAGGAGCTTTAAATAGCCTCTTGCTTCCCACTAAAAATAGTTCTGCTGCCATGGAGGTGGTTGCTGGGGCGGCGGGCCTGGCTCCCGGCCAAGGCAGACGTGGGCGCACAGCGTGGACTGTGCACTCGTGGTGGGTAACTGCGGGCCCTGCAGACAGCCACCATCATTCTGTCTTGTGGTTTGGGCAGCCATGAGGGAATCTCCACTGGCCTGGCTCCACAGAGGACCAAACACAGACAAGAAAGTAAAGCCTTATAAGTACCCCACCACTGTCCCAGCAGCCAGGGAAAAAAACAGTGGGAGCATGAGGCCAAAGGAGCTCCTTAAACCCAGTGGGTGGACTCCAGTAGCCACTGCAGGGTCAGGACTGGGGGCTTAAGACCTTGCATGTATATCACTGTGGAGAGGGGTCTGGTAGGTCTGCCCATCAGGGCAGAGGCAGGTGTGCCAGAGATGTGTAAAGCTCTTCCAGAGAAGCTATGGAGAGAAGACTTCTGAAGGCTTCCTGGAAGAGGCGGCAGTATTGGCCCCAAGTGGTAAGAGATGGGAAAGATAGATAGGGTCCTGAACTTTCCCAATGTTTGTAGGTCTCCTGTGCTGCCAAATGGCAAGCAAGGTGGCAAACCCAAAAGAAGGTACCGTTAGCACGAGGGCTGTGCCCCTCAGGCAGTAGCTGAAGCAGGGTTGTGGTTCTCACCTCAGAAAGTGCCCTGATGAGGAGCCCAGATAGATACAGCTCTGTCATGGCCTGACTCAAACTGCTGGGTAGCTCGCTTTTCTCTGAGTTCTCAGTTCCCGACAGGGTCCCTTAAGAGTATGGCAGCCTTGGCAAACTGTGCCTTGGTTGGCTTAGCTTTCTTGCCACCCCAATGCTGTGGCCCTAAGCTGAGGGGCCTCTCCAAGGCATGTCCTTAGCTGTGAATTGTGTTCCAGATGTGCTTCTGGGGGTGCCAGGTTCAGAGCTAGCCCGAGGAGTAGTGATGAGCTATGATTTGCTGGTGTGACTGCCCGTGGCCCTGCTGGTGGCATGGTGGGCCCAGATGCATGCATGTGGTTGTGTCTTATAACCATGACCTTGCCTCCCTCATACTCAGACCTAGCTCTCTGCCCATTGTCCAATGCAGGTGCCCATGGTTGACAAGAGCTGTGTCTCCAGCTATCCCTGTCTACAATGGCGTCCTCTTTCTCTTTGTCTTGGCCAACTTCAGCATGGCCACCTTCATGGACCCTGGAGTCTTCCCCCGAGGTAGGGCCCTGTCTGCCTCTTTCCACTAGTGTAAGCGGCTGATTTGGGACTCCCGGGAGGTGGGCTGGGCAGAGATCAGAGAGGTCCTCTCCTGCTAGGAAACTCACCCTCCTGTACTCTTGCCACCCTCCTGGGCTCCTGCTGTTCAGCGGATGAGGACGAAGACAAGGAAGATGAGTTCCGGGCCCCACTATACAAGAATGTGGATGTGCGGGGCATCCAAGTCCGCATGAAGTGGTGTGCAACATGCCACTTCTACCGTCCACCTCGCTGTTCACACTGCAGTGTCTGTGACAACTGTGTGGAGGTGACCGCCCCTGCCCCTCCCCCCCACCAGGCCCTGCGCCCAGTTCCTTCCCTCTGTGCATTCTGACACACTGCCCCTGCCAGGACTTTGACCACCACTGCCCCTGGGTCAACAACTGCATTGGACGTCGCAACTACCGCTACTTTTTCCTGTTCCTGCTGTCACTCAGCGCACACATGGTGGGTGTGGTGGCCTTCGGCCTGGTCTACGTGCTCAACCACTCAGAGGGGCTGGGAGCTGCCCACACCACCATCACGTATCCTTGATCCTCTCATGGTCCAGCCCGAGGCAGTGTGTCCTGGGGGGTCAGCGGGTACCTGACTCTTCCAGCAGAAGAGTCACTGTGCTCAGGCGAGAGGGGACCACAGGCCTGTGTCACTGCAGTGGGAGTGGGGTCCCCACGTTCTTGCCTCAGCTGTTGGCCTTAACGGGCCAGCATGGCTGTCATGTGTGTGGCTGGTCTTTTCTTCATTCCTGTCATCGGCCTCACTGGCTTCCACGTGGTACTGGTCACGCGGGGGCGCACCACCAATGAGCAGGTGCAAACCCTGTGGGCTGGACCTCAGGAACCCTCACGTGAGATTACTTAGGCAGATGTGGGAGGAGGGGCTCAGGGTGTGGGACCGTGGCTACTCATGCCTTACATGCAGCTACTGACAACTAAGGCCTGGAAGGGCTGTAACTTCCTGCAAGAGTAGGCAGAGATAACCTGGGTGTAGGGCACTGCTGGGCTCACTGTGTCCACTTTTGAGGATCCCACCCACCTTTGTCTGTCTCCCTGCCTGTCCTGGGTGGCCAGGCTGGCTGAGGGGTCCCATGTCCACAGGTGACTGGGAAGTTCCGCGGGGGTGTGAATCCCTTCACCCGAGGCTGCTATGGGAACGTGGAGCACGTGTTATGCAGTCCCCTGGCGCCCCGGTGAGGCCCTGCCTGGGCAGGGGGACAAAGAGGCCTGTTCTGGGTGTGGGGTGGGCAGCCTCAGACCCTCAGCCTGGTTCCTTTCTGCTCTGGCCAGGTGGGGTTGGGCCTACCCTTGTTTGTTCTGTCCTGTCTGGTCACTGACCTCTCTGCCCTGGCACAGGTATGTGGTGGAGTCCCCCAGGATGCCACTCTCAGTGAGCCTAAAGCCACCCTTCCTGAGACCTGAGCTCCTGGAGCGAGCTGTGCCCCTCAAGGTCAAACTTAGTGACAATGGGCTGAAAGCTGGCCGCAGCAAGGTGGGAGTCTGGACTGGAGCAGTATGGGATGGATGAGAGTGGGGCCGGTGGGTGTGCAGGTAGGGACAGGAAGAGGTCATAGAGGAACTGGACAAGTTTTGTACATGTGTCTTGAGCCACAGGAAGACACTATTTAAAAAGCCTAAACTTCAAGCTGGGCGTGGTGGTGCATGCCTTTAATCTTAGCACTCAGGTGGCAGAGGCAGATGGGTCTCTGTGAGTCTGAGGTCAGCCTGTCGATAGAGCAAGTCTAGGATAGTCAGGGCTGTGCAGAGAAGCCCTGTCTTGAAAAAATAAAACAAAGCACACTTCACCCGCCACTGCTCCTTCTTTGCTAGTCCAAGGGCAGCCTAGACAAGCTGGATGAGAAGCCTCTGGATCTGGGACCTCCACTGCCCCCCAAGATAGAAGCTGGAAGAGATCTGAAGACTTCAAGACCTGGCAGTGCAGGTGAGGTGGAAGGCGGTGAGGAAAGGGATGGGGGCTGGCCCTGTGTGACTCCCCTTGACTGTGGTCCTTCTTCCAGAGAGTGCCCTGTCAGTACAGAGGACCAGCCCCCCAACACCCGCTATGTATAAGTTCCGGCCAGCTTTCTCTGCTGGTCCCAAGGCACCCTTTTGTGGACCTAGTGAGCAGGTGAGTCTAGGCTTTGCATCTGGGAAGACTCTATATCTGGGAGAACCCAGAGACCTGTCCCTGGAGAGAACTTATTTGGTCATGGTGTCCTGTCCCCATTCCTGTTGTGCTGGCAAGGCCGTGCTTGTCACAGAGTTGTCATGTGCATGCTGGCAGGACTGCATCCTGTGGGCATGCTGAGCTGGGGTCCCTTGGAGGGGAGCATGTGAGATCTTCCTGGTCTGGCATCTGTTTCTCCATTGGCATTGGCCATAGACCAGGTGGGCAGCTTCGCCCTCTAAGCAGTTAGGATGTCTGGAATTCCACCATTAGTCATTCTGTAAGACCTACGGGAAGCCCTCAGAAGAATTGAAGGTTTGTTTGAGAAAGCACATTTATTTTCCTGAGTTAAGTACTTCTTTGTCTACCACTATGGAGCAGTCAGCAGCATGGAGCAGCCTGTGGAATGATCCAGAACCCTGAGGGTTCCCAAGGCTGCTATCCTTCCTAGAGATTTTCTGAGACGAGTTCCACACATCTAGACCAGCTCTACCCTGGAGGGCTCCTTACCTGGACCCCCTTATCTAGTCCATTATGTGAGAAAGTGAGCCTGGGCCATTCTAGGGGCTATGTTGTAGCTCTGTTGCCCAGGAGGATTGTGTAAGTTTTAGTGATGGGCTTCAGACATCCTTTCTGTCACTGATCTTTACCTCACAAAGGAATCCATAAAGCTGCCTGAGTATGCCCCGATGATAGCACTCTTATAGGCTGTGGAATCTGAGGGGCTTGTGGCTCAACCTTAGTCAAAGAGACTAAAGAAGCTCTTTCCCTGTGGCTGTGGCTGCTTGCAGTTGGAGAGACCTTTTGTCTGGAGAAACTAGCTCTTTCTGGTCTTCCAATACAGAGTTCCACCCTTGGTTGCCTTAGGAAGGGTCCATGTAGCCTGTCTTAGTGATTGTGGGTAGAGGCAAGCCCCACGGTCCTTGGGAGAGAAACTAGGAAAGTAGTGATGAGTCTTCTGATCCAGCTTCCATAGTAGGCCCGGGATGTGGGGCCTGGATTGGAACCTTTTGTTCTGTAGATTGTATTAGTTGCCCTTGCTTCCATGGCTGGTGTATTGAACCACAGCCTCAGAGATCTTGGTGCTGTAGGGTCAGGTAAGGGGTGAGGAGTGGGCAGTGGTGAGAGTTCTTTATCCCTCTACAGGTCCCAGGCCCCGACTCCCTCACTCTGGCAGATGACAGCACCCACAGTCTAGACTTTGTGTCCGAGCCCAGCCTGGATCTCCCAGACCATGGCCCTGGTGGTCTGCACCCTACCTATCCCCCTTCCCCACGCCTCAGTGCCACGGATGCCTTCTCAGGTGCCTTACGCTCCCTGAGTCTCAAGGCTGCTAGCCGGCGGGGTGGGGACCACATGACCCTACAGCCACTGCATTCTGAAGGTGGGCCCCCCACACCTCACCATGCTCTGTTTGCTCCTCATGCACTGCCCAACCGAAATGGCAGCCTGTCCTATGACAGCCTTCTTAACCCTGGCTCTCCTGGTGGCCATGCATGCCCCACACACCCCTCCGTTGGCATGACCAACTACCATTCACCCTACCTGCACCCTGGGCCATCAGATCCACCACGGCCCCCACCCCGCAGCTTCAGTCCTGTGCTGGCTCCCCGGCCTAGGGAACCCTCTCCTGTGCGCTATGACAACCTGTCCCGGACCATCATGGCCTCTATCCAGGAGCGCAAGGACAGGGAAGAGCGAGAAAGGCTGTTGCGCTCCCAGACTGACTCACTCTTTGGTGATTCTGGTGTCTATGACACACCCAGCTCCTACAGCCTGCAACAGGCCAGTGTGTTAACAGAAGGCCCCTGTGGCTCTGTGCTGCGCTATGGCTCCAGGGATGACCTCGTGGCTGGGCCTGGCTTCGGTGGTGCCCGCAATCCTGCCCTGCAGACATCATTGTCCTCATTGTCGAGCTCCATGAGTCGGGCACCGCGGACGTCATCTTCTTCCCTGCAGGCTGACCAGGCCAACAATAATGCTCCAGGACCCCGGCCTGGCAGTGGTTCACATAGATCACCTGTCCGTCAGGGCCTGCCTTCCCCACCAGGCACTCCCCGATCACCCTCTTACTCGGGCTCCAAGGCTGTCGCCTTCATCCACACGGACCTCCTGGACCGGCCACCCTCATTGGCTATGCAAAGGTGGGTGTCTGGAAGTGTAGATGGGTTTCTCCGTGCAGGGCCCCTTATGACCTGGTTCTCCCAGCTCATCCTGGAGACCCATGGTTTTCTGCAGGGACAGTGCAAGGTGGGTGGTCCTTATCTTGTCTTTAGGGCCCCTAGTTACCTTGTTGTGGAAGGTCTGGCTCTGGGTACACGATGCATGTGGGAACATCGACACATTTGCATGCTAAGCCAGCACAGACTTGGCCCCTGGCCCACTCTGGAGCCAGCCACACATGGCTCTGTGGACTCGTACCTTCCCAGGTACAGTCAATGTATGCTCAGTATGCTGAGACTATTGCCCCTCACCACAACTGATGTACTTGAGCATGCAGCCTAGAAAGCAGGGTCCTTTATGCTTAAAAATGGGGAGGGCCAGGTGGGACCCAGACATCTGAGCATTGGTTTCATTGTTTTGGTCTTTGGTGAGGCCTGAGAAGGAGACCCTATTTAGGCTATGTAGCTACAGAGGACCCATGGGGAGTCCTGTTCTCAGGAGTGAGATCAGGAGATCAGCTACAGTTCCCACAGGGGAACAGTAGTAGGCTCTGGTCAGGTCTGAGAGCCAATGGGGAAAGAGCTGGGAGTCCACTATTGGGTTTTCCAATTTCAAGCCCAGTGGGCATGGTAGAGCCCAGAGACTTAGGCTAGCTGCTCTTTGGCTGACCCAACTGGGAGAGATCAAGGTAGCCGCCGTGAGGATGACAGCAGTTCTGGCAATGTCTGTCCCGTGATAGCACAGTCCTCTAAGGGCAAGAACTGCCCAGGGTCCACATCTGCATGTGTCCTATTGCCCACTGTCCTGTGTTCACTGTGTGTGCATGTTTTGATGCAGGGATCACCCTCAGCTGAAGACCCCCCCAAGTAAACTTAACGGGCAGTCCCCAGGCATGGCCCGTCTGGGGCCTACAGCCAGCCCCATGGGGCCCAACGCCAGCCCTGCCCGGCACACGCTGGTTAAGAAGGTGTCCGGCGTGGGTGGGACTACGTACGAAATCTCGGTTTAAGAACTGAACACCACTCATCTGCCGTGATTCCACGGGGACCAGGACCCCCACAGTAGCTCCCCCACCCCCATCAACTTCTCTGCCCCAGGGAGAGGAGCCTACCCAAGTCTGGTGTGGACACATCAACAGGAAAGAAAGCCCCGCCTCCACAAGCTTGTACTCCGGCCTCTGCCTGTTCATCCACTTATCTACCCACAGGGCAGATGGATCCAAGGCTGTGGGCTGTGATGGGGACCTGGACTGCCTCCTCCATCAGCCAGTCTCAGCCCTGCACCATATTGCCCTCATTCCCCAAGGCCAGTCCCCAACAGTCCCATGGGCCCATTTTCTCCTTTATAGATGGGTTGCTATAGCCCTGTGCTCCCAGCTGCTCCTAATACACAGCCTTTCACTGACATAGCTGGTAGCTTGTTGCTTGGCAAGGCCTATGCTTTGCAGGGAGTGTAACCCTGGCCTGCTCTGGGTTGGGATGGACAAATGGACAGATAATCCAGCTGTAGCAGGGGTCCCAGCTCCCTGTGTTCCTGTCTTGCCTGGCTGGTGGGTTTACGTCCCCGTGTCTGTATGCTGTGCTGCCGTGCCACGTCTGATGTGTTCGCGCTCGGCTGCCACTGTTCTTTCATCAAAGCCTTAACTTCTGCTTTATGCTCTTGTGGGAGGTGATGGGAGATGGTAGGGTCAGAGCAGGGAGGGGGCTCCAGGCCCCACCAGTCTCTGGGGCATCATCTGGTCCCCTCCCTCCCTCTCGGGCCTACTCTGCCAAACTGGGGAATCCTCATCCCAAAGTATACAGAGCTCCCAAACACTGGCTTGGCCAGTGCTGCTGGAAAGTATATCAGGGAGGGTCAGTCTCCCACTGGCGCCAGGGACCTGAGTAAGCACATGGCAGCGTCTGCTTGCATTATCTGTTTTACGTTTTTATATTTACATCTATATATCTATAATTTTATTAAAAAAAAGGAAAAATCATTTTGATCCTTTCCTTGGGCAAGGCTATGGCTGTGGATGCAGGGGAGGGTGTCAGGAAAGGGGTTGGCCAGCTGGCACAGGATAGCACATTCCTTCTGGACATTTCTGATGACATGCCAAGTCTGGCCTAGTTGGTAATGGGCTTTCAGCTGGTGAGTGCAAAGGTCTCTAACTCCCAGTCTATGTCATGCTGGACAGCAGGGTATGTGGTGACAGGCTAGGAACACAGCTGCCTAATGGGACTCCGAGGCAGGTGCAATGGAGGGCACGTGGGGCCAACACCTGGCTGAAAGCCCTACAGAAATTACTGTATTCTCTAGAAATCACTATTCCATGCCATATGCCAACAGAGGATTGAGGAGTGCCAGAAAGCCACATTTTTCTGAGTGAGGGCTCAGAGCAGAGCTGGAGTGGGCTGGGCTAGGTCCAATATCTTGGAGAGGGATTTTCAGGGACTCGGGAGGTGTCCAGAGTTTAGGGTCCCATAGCCGTACCCCCAGCTGACCTCCACCTTTTTGCTTCTCTCTCACGGACATCGGCCCACAGGGGGCGAATTGGCACCTGTAGTCGTGGATGGGGGTGGCGTGGTCCGCCTAGGGGGACTCCTGGTCTGCACCTGTGCCACCTTGGCCATCCCGAGGATCACCCGCCGCTGCGGGCCCCCTGGAGCGTGGCCGCTGGGGCGCCCCCCCGTGGGACCATTTGTCGGCTACATTCTGCTGCATCCAGCCTTTTCCCCAGCCTCTCAGGTCCCTAGCAGGGTACCAGTATCTGGCTCTAGGGCCATGGACAACCTACTGGGGATACAGAAGACCAGGCTGCTGTAGACCTTAGAGTGGGGCTGGATGTTGCCAGGATCTTTGTCTATATCCTATGAACCAGCCACATCTTGACTGATCAGTCTGCCAGGGCCCATGACCCTGTGTTCAGATGACCTCAGGAAGTACCCCCACCTGCTGCAGGGGACTAGTGCCCTTCTGGGAACCAGCATGACATTCACCCCAGCCTCCCTATCCCTTCCAAGCACTTTAAGCCACTTCCTCTGGGGAGCCCAGGCCTCTGTGGGTTGGGCTGGGGTGGGGGTCTCAGGTCATTGCAGGTTACTGCATCCCCTCCACTCCACCCCAAGCACATGAGCAGATGCCTTAAAGTCCTGGAGCTGCCAGCCAGCCTGATGGACCATGGACCTGGTATATCCACCTCTGCCTCTTGCCCATTCTGACCCCACCTAGGTCACCTGATGCTATGGGAACACCCCAGTTTGCAGTCTTGGATGCCCCTAGAAGGTCACAACAGAGGCCCTGCCATCTCCCCTTTTCGCACAGGAGCCCTGTCTTGGGGTTCACTTTGGGCAGCAGCAGCTGTCTGTCTCCCATTTGGGGATGTAGAATCCACAAAGCTCTCTTCTGTTCCACAGGATTTCTCTCCCTCAACTACCTTAATAAATTTTTTTGTGTTTACCTCCATGGCACTATCCAGCAATGTGAACTCCCTTTAGCCTTGGACAGTGCCAGGAGGCTTGACTGACAGGGACTCTGGGGTAAGGGGCTGACGGCCCTGGCAGTGCTCACAAGATGGGGTGGGTCAGCAGATTCAGGGCTCTGACTTTTGAGGTCCTCAGAAGGTCTCGTCCATGAGGTGAGCCCCAAGGACTCCAGTAATTGGCCAGCTATAGCCTTTTAGGGAGGCCCGTCCTGTCATACCGGCATGTTCAGGGTTCCTTTGTGGAGGAACACCCTTAAGGGTGGATAGGGGCCAATATTGGGATCTGAGGCAGGGGCCCTGCAACTACCAGGTCAACATAGTGCCTCAGCAAGTTCTCAAACCTCTTCCCCCCCCCCCAAAGCCCCAGTTTCCATGTACACAAGCTTACATGCAAAGTGTGTCATGACTGTATGTCCAGCTGCAGGCCCAGCCCTCAGGACAAGCCCCTCCTCCACCCTTCTCTGCAGCTCCTGGTAGGGACTGTGTGCGGTAGTGCTGTAGGCAGGGACCAGTAAAGCCACTGGGCCCCCAAGGCAGCACCAGCCACCTGGCCTCCTTGCTGGGGCCTCTGGGCCTCTGGCCTAGAAAGGCAGGAAGTCGTCCACCTCCAGATGCAAGAAGGGGCTCAGTAGGGCCCTGAGCTTCCAGACAGCAGCTCGGCTCAGCAGGGGTGGCACCAGGCCCTCGAAGGGTGTGGGATCTACCACGTACACGTAGGCCGCTGTGCAGGCCAGCAGAGCACCCAGCAACAGCCTCAAGGACAGCAGCCTGCAGGTGGTGGCAATTACGGGGTAGGGAATGCCCATGGGGGTGATCCTTGGAAATTGGTCTCTGCCCAGAAAGTGACCTACCAGAGCTGGCCCTTTAGGCCCTCGGAACATCCCAGCTGTGGCCTGCCTTTCTGTCGGGGAGGGGGCTGGGTCAGAACCTGTCCTCAGTGCCTTGGGGGCCTGGGGAAAGGCACACCCCTAGTCCTGAGGTGCCCACAATATATATGGAATCCATTGTGAGTCAACCAGCTGTGCCCCTTCCCCCTCTCCCTTCCCAAGGATAGTCTCTTGGGCTCTAGCCCTGAGTCCAGGTTTCTGAAGTCCATTTCTCAGAATCTCCCTGGGCGGGACTCTGATCAGAAGGAATGGGTTGGGGATTTACCTCCATGCACTTCATCTGCTGCTGCTTCCTGGCCTGAGCGCGGCAATGGGCCCTCTCCCTAGGGGAAATCACAATGTGAGGACCGTGCAGCCCTTGCCCCCAGTCTGGTACCACTTCTTCAGTGAAACTGGAGATCACAGAAAAGTCCACCCCATCCCAACTGGTTCAGCCCAGGGTTCCCGCATCACCCCAGAATCTCCAGCTGAATGTCTTCCATCTGATCTAGCACACCCCGGATATCCTTCTTGAGGTTCTAAGAGGCAGAGGAAGTGAAGCTAGCCCCCCCCCCCCCACTGTACCATACCTGCTCCCTCCCATGGCTGTCACCCCTACCATGGCCCTTTGATGACCTACCAGGAGCCCAGTAGCCTGGTTGTTCAGAGCCATGTGTACCTCAGCCACACCGTCCCACACCTGGCAGGGAATATGGGCCTGCATCACACTCAAGAGTACAGCAGGGGCTCCCTCCCACCCCCAGCCAAGCAGGCACCTCAGTAATGGCCATCTTCTTCCTCTCAAAGGATAGTCGGATCTGTTGCAGCTCACTCTGGGTGAGGAGGAGCAGTGTGGGCACAGGAACCAGCTCCCTGCTCCCTGGGCCAAGCCCCTCTCACCAGGGCCCACCTGGGACTGCTGCACAAAGGACTCTTCCCCTGGGTAGAGCTCTTGCTGCAACAGCTGCCCAGGTGCCCTGTCTTCCAGGGGCCGGGTGCTGAATGACTCAGGGGACCGTGGGAAAGCCCCTGGGTCATGCCCAAGGCTGTGGACAGCTTGAGGTGCTGCTGCATGGGTCCGGGGTTGCACACTCCCGCTTACCCAGGCCAGGGATGTACAGCTTGAGTGCTCGGCACACAGAGGCAGAAACTGCTGCCCTGGCCTCAGGAGGGCCCCCAGCTGCTCCCGAAGGTCCTGGTTTTGCCTTTTCTGGGGTCAAGGGACACAAAGAGGGCCACCTGTCCTGGTTGCTTCTCAGGCAGAAAGGCAAAGCAGGTGAGTTGGGCAGGAGCTCTGAGGAGCAGTAAGTAGCCCCTAGCCCATGGGATGCACTTACCAAGCTGTGGTTCTCCTGCTCCAGCTGTAGAAAGGATTGCTCTGCAGACCCCAACGTCCTACCCTGGAGCTGCTGTGTGGAAGCTGTCGTGGGTGAGGCTGTAGCCCCTCCAGGAGGTAGGGTTGGACATGGGCAGGGCCTGGGTCCTGAGGTGGGGGGTCCTGTCTTCCTAGGTGGCCCCTGCTCATTCTCCGGGTGCGGGGGCCAGCCCCACTCTACCTCAGCCTCCGTTTCTTGCCTGGATTCTGTGGACTCCCGAGCTCTCTGCCGTGGTGGTACCTCTCCTTCACTTGACAGAAACATCCCAGGTGCCTCTCCTCCCACAGTGAGTCCCCCACCCCCTGTACCTGGAGCAGGGAAAGGTCTGGAAGACTCTAATGACTGAGTGGACTGAAGGGGGACCAGACAGGGCCACCTTACATATCCCTGACAGGGCTGATCCAGACTTCCTCCATGATTGCTTGAAACTGGGGCTGGGGGACACGGGGGATGAGAATGTCCGCAGGGCCCCAGAGGTTTGGGCCCCTCCATTCCTCCCTGTGATCCCTTCCTGACCCCAGGTTCAGGCTCTGGCCTGGCTGACCTGCGCCACTCTCTGAGGGCACTTTAGATGTCACCCTGGCTCACAAGTCTACCCAGGGTGACAGTCACAAAGGCCTGAGTACAGCCAGGGAGGTCACAATGGGCCACTCCTGTCTCAGCTCTATTCTCACTGTCCCGGAAGCTCCTGTGACTGAGTCTGCATGTGGAGTAATGTTCACGGTGCCCATTCATTCTCAGAAGGCTGGCTCTAGGAAAAACTATGCTCTGGGAGAAATCGAGTGTGACAAAAATGACAACAGTCCCCACCCCAAGTTCCAGCCCTCTTGCTGTGTGACTCTGTCAGGATCCGGCTGACTAAAAGTGTATGGGTAAGACCATCAAGAATCCATCCCTTTGATCATGCCCTCAAGTCCAGTCAGGCTGCCACGACCTGCTTCTGAGCCCAAGTAAATCACAGCCATGCTCATGTCTAAGAGTAGGAACAGCTAACATGACGCCACATGGATCTAGAGGTGTCTTACTCTGCCTGAGAGGATGTTTCTGCTTCCACTCCATGAGCTTGAACACAGCCCTACATCTTGAGTGCCCTGTCTGGCCCCTGAGGCCCTGATGTTCCTTGCTGCTCATAGTCCTAGGTGCTTGGTGGTCAGCCTTCATGTTTTGTTTATTAGCAGCTCTGGGGATGCAATCTAGGGTCTTGTGTGTACAACAAGCATCTCTGAACTTCTCCCCAGCCCAGCTGTTTTGTATTCCCTTCCTTCCTCTGTCCCTCCCTTCCCCCTCCCTCCCTCTCTCCCTCCTTCCCTCCTCCTTTTCTTTTTTCTTTTTCTTTTTTTTTTTCTGAAACAGGGGTTCTCTGTGTAGCTCTGGAACCTGTCCTGAAACTTACATTGTAGACCAGGCTGGTCTCGAACTCAGAGATCCACTTACTCAAGTGTTGGGATCAAAGGTGTGCACCCTCACTGCCTGGCTTTGTTTTTTCATTTTTAAGTTAATATGCTTTTATTTTTATGTATTGTGTATGTATGTATGTGTATGCACACATGTACAGATGCACTTAGAAGATAACACTGGATCTCATGAAACTCGAGTTATAGGTGTTGGTGAGCCACCTGCTGTGGGTACCATGAACTGAAATCTGGTTTTCTGCAAGAGCAGGAACTGCTTTGAACTGCTGAGCCATCTCTGCTCCCCATGGGTTATAATATCTCATTGATTTTAGTCTGCCCTGCTTCCCGACTTCCCTGAAACTCCCACTCTCTTCTGTGTTCTTTGATATTTGTATGTTAGATCCTTCAAATCTTAACTTTCCCCTACTTTAAAACAAATATTTATTTTTTTGTGCACGCGCATGTGTGTGATTTATTTGTATTTTTTGCATGTGTTTTGCCTGCTAACATGTTCATCATGTGCATGCCTTGTGTTCACAGAACCTCGTGGTTCAGGAATGTTGTTTCAGAGTCCCTCACCGGGACTTGGGAGCAGTCCTGTTAGGCCAGGCTAGCCGGCCAGATCTGCCCATCTCAGCCCCACCACCCTGGGATTACAGTGTGAGCCACCCCTCCTGGCCTTTTATAGGCCTTCTAGGGATCCAGTGGCTCTTTACTGGCTGAGCTTTAGCCCTTCTCTCTCACTTTATACATAGCGATGATGGGAGCATGTGAGGAATTTGCCAGTAAATTATTTGGCATTCTAAAGTATACATATGTAAGCCTAGATTTTATAAACATTTTCTACACACCTGGGTATAGCTTGAATTCTAATTAATCTTAACAACAACAACAATAAACAGAGTCATGTATCAGGATAAATGCTGAAAGGTCAGAGAGACAAAGGAGCCAGCCACTAGAGAGACCTCTTACCTCTACCAAATCCTCAAGACAAAAAAAGGCTCAAGGCTCCACTGCCTGGCTATTTCTCTCTTAGATTGAATCAATCCCGAGTAGCCCAGGGTGTTCTTGAACTCCCGATCTTCCTGCTTCCTCCTCCCAAATGCTTGGGGCTTTAAGGTGTGTGCCACCACTGCCTGGCTTCTAATCTCCAGGAAAGCTTTATTGGTTAGAACATAAACAAAATACCACCAGGGTGGAATTCACCCATTGCTCCTTGAGTTCTGAATGGAGCAATGGGAGACCGAGGAACGCGTGGATAGGACGAACTAAGTAGTAGATACCAGAGATCCCAATAGAGTTCAACCAGCCTTTGCAAGAAATCCTTTAAAAACAAACACAAAGCACACTAAAATAACACAGTCTCAAGGTACATGCATAAGGGAGAATCATAGTCCTTTATTGCCATTTTGCAGTGCTGGACACCACACCTTATATGTATTGCACTTTATTTAGCTGGCAGAGCCATGGGTGAGAGGGCTATGTTATATCCCAATGCCTACAGCATAATTAATTGATGTGAGTTTTTTAAGAGTGCCAATTTTAGCAGTGATAAGGATGGAACCTAGGGCTCTGCACACGATGGGCAAGCAGCTACTATTGAGTTATACTCTCAGCCCTCAGTATTATACAGTGTTATGGGACCACATGTGGCCTGCAGTTGACCAAAATGTTACGTAGCATGTGATGGTCTATTAAAAACAACAAAAACTTCATGATAATATTTTGTGTGCATGCTCTAATAAATAAAGCTTGCCTGAAGATCAGAGGATAAAGCCAGCCACTAGAGGTCGGGGTGTGTGTCTGATACATTTAATCTCAGTACTTGGGATCTCATGCCTTTGCTCCTAGTACTTGGGAAGCACTTTCCTTTAATCCCGGCACGAGCAGGATTGAGACAGGAAGTGATATGGCTGAGCAGAGAAAGGAACATAAGGGGGGGGTGGGGGGGGATGGACGATGACGGGGACATGAGCTCAGTCTTTTCAACCAGAGGATCCAGTGGAGGTAAGAACTCTGGCAGCTTCCCTGATCTTTCAGCATTTACCCCAATATCCGGCTCTGGGATTTTACTAAGACCATTTAGGATTTGTGCTATAAACTTTGAATTTTAGTGGTCATACTGTTAACTCCCGAGGCATTACTGCTAATCCCTCGATGTCTCTTCTTTATTCAGAGTATCCTGTTCTCGGGGAAACCACTTTTGCTGCCTACATTTTCTCTTCCCCTTTATGGTTCTTTGGTTCTGTTTTCCTTTATTTTTGGTCTCTGTTTATGATGGAGTTGAGAAGGCTAATAGGTACGTTTCTGTTAAACTACAGAGGTGGTCAGGTTTAAGAAGGATGGCCTCTTACCACACATCTCACTGAACCATCTCTGATGTCTGGAATCAACTTAGAGCTAGAGTATTTGCCCAGAAAGTTCTACTGGCAGTTGCCATAATCAGTACTGGAGTACAAGCTTGCCCCCAGCCATTGCCCAGTTCCCAGCAAGTTGAATCCCTGAGTTAGCTCTGCACCCTGTTTCCAGTGTGCTGCAGTCCCTGGAATGGATACCTAGCAGAAGCCACTGAGACCCGTGGCAGAGAAAGTGCATTAGACGTGGTCGCCAGCTACTGGAATAATTTTTATTTGTAATATACTATATAAAGCAATAATATTTATTAAAGGGTATTTTAACACTCACGGATACAAACTGAACCTTAGTACAGTTCTTGAAGTTAGGATGGTCCTTTGATGGGTTGCTGATCCTTTCTCTAAGAAAGCAGGAACAAAATGGGCAGCTCAAGATCCCAGCAGCCTTTTCAGTGGGGCTGGCCACGCCCCGTTCAAGCTCCCAGAACTCCAGCCTTGTCAGCTAAACACAGAAGTGGCGTTTAACTACAGCGACACCTCAGGCTGGGTCCAGCTGGTCCAGGATTTTCCAGGATGGAACACATCTATATATTCATAGCAACAGGCAGAGACTGGTAATAGTGTACTGGGAAGGGCCTGGAGTTGCCTCAGTGTGTCCTAAAGTACTCAACAGCTGCCTACTCAGGCCCCTGAAGGCTGCTAGGTCTTCTAAACCCTCTGCCTGTTCTCTCCTCTTTGGGGTCTCATGGTTACCAGTATATGCAGGTCTCTGAGGTGGGGGCCTAGGAATGTCCTTGAATGGCATGTGATGTGAGGCGGCTATGGGTAAGGGTGAAGGGCATCACCAGAAAAGGCACGAAGTATCTGGTGGCCAGGTCTTCGTTCTGTCTTTTGTTTCCAGCCCGGTAAGTGACCAGTAAATGCTCAGGATCCTCAGGAACATCTGTATGACACAGCAGCCACACAGAGGCTTTAGGCTTAAGGTCATCAGGTCACAACTCCAGGTGCCTATGTTGGTCTACAGCTGCTGAGCAGCCATGAGGGATTACTCAGGGCAATTTCAATGCTTTTCTGCACTCCTGAGACACTAGGGTGCCCCCTCAACCTGGAACCCCGTATTCCCTGACCACCTTACCTTTTCTTGAGCTGTGCCCTATCTGAAAGGCTTTTTTCTCTTGGAGTTCGTCCTTCCTTGTCTCCATGGCCCTTGTGCGATCTTGAGTTCCAGAATGTCCCGGGAGGTGGGGAAGTCTAGAGGGAAAGAATCCTGGGTTTGCATCATGGCTGGCTCCTGCTCAGAGTCAGCTGTGCTAACATGCATTAAACAACCTGCAGATTGATATGTCAGGTTGGGATGAGGGTCTGTGTGGAGCCCTGGTTTCATACAGGTGAAAGGCTGAGTCTGCATTGGGTAGGGGTCCTGGGTAGGTGCAGAGACTCACAGCCACACAGAAAGTGTGGGAAACTAGAGTGTGTTGTTAGAAGCTAGAGTGGCCCTAGCCCCTGTTGCTAGGCAGCACACTTCCCTGGACACTAGTTGCCATGGTAGCCGCTTCCTGCCCATGTTGCCATGACACCCAGATGGCCTTGAGGAGCCTGGACTGGTGATAAGGGGCTACTTAGACACACTCACCCTCCTTGGCTGGTGCTCAGGGGCTGCTGAGGAGAGAAGAAAGGGGAAGGCCACACTGTCTACAGCTTCTTGCCCACAGCTGACCTGGGACGGAGACAAGAGCCACATGGTCTGATTTTACTGTACTCACTGTGAGCTTGACATTCAATGTCCCATGTTCATTTCAGGGCCTGAATAAACTCAGAGTCACAGAACCATCCATACCCTTGAGGGGTTCCCATCTCTGTACTTTGTGTGTGTGTGTGTGTGTGTGTGTGTGTGTGTGTGTGTGTAGCCTTGCCTGGAATTCCCTCTATAGACAAGGATGGTCTCAAACTCACAGAGCTTGACCTGCATTTGTCTCCCCAGTGCTAGGATTAAAGGTATGTGCCACCATGACTGGCCCATTTCTGTTTTTTTAACCCTGGCTTTTGGCCCAGACCCACCCAGTCTGTCGTTTCCACTTGCTGCCTCAGTGCATTTTGTGTAGACTGGAGGATCCCAGCATACTCCAGATGAATGGGCCTGGGAGTTTTAGACATTCCTGGAGAGGACTTGGAATTGGCCTTTCTCACTTGGGACCCAGGCCACTCCTTTTATGTCCTTCCCAGGACCTAGGGTGTGGCCTATACATGAATTATTTGGTCTGTTAGAGATGCTAGGTGACACTTGGCTGTGGCTCTGAGTCATGGCCTGGGATCTCCCAGGTGTCCTTAGACTCATAGCCAGAGGGGCAGATAGGAGATGAAGTGACCTGAGCCAGAAGGCTGTTGGGCCTCAGTTCCTGACAAGGTAGACACATACTTCTGAAAGCTATATAGCCTCTGCCCTCTCCAGTCTGTGGGGCAGGGTACAGAACAAGCTGGGGGCTTCTGGGTCCTGGGAATATGATGTGTGCCTTAAAACTAGGCAGGTGTGTGTATCAGGAGATTATCATGAGTTTGAGCCCAACCTAGGATACAGCGAGATCATGTCTCTGTGTCTTATCCCCCTAAAAGAGGGCACCAGGTGAGTTGGGTCCTCGAGGTCCTTCTGGAGAATCCCCATTTCAGAGGCTAAAGCTCTGGGAGAGAAGGTACAGTGAGCTGCTCAGTCCTCAATGTGTTTTTTGCACTCCCAAGATGTGTGTAGTGACAGGGCATTTGTCTCTCTGTTCTGTAGTCACTCTTTGGACACTACTGCTCACGTTTTCAAATTTGAGAATCCCAAAGATAAGGATACTAAAGAAAACCCTCCTGTGGATGGCACGGTCCAGCATATTATAATCATTCCGGGATGTCGAGGGCTCTGAGGCCTCAAGTCGGCCCCGTGCTCCTGTGTTCCAGGAAGTTGCTGGGTGTGAGCCAAACATGCCATCCCTGGCCAGGCTGAGGACCTAGGAGTCCCACCTAGACAGTGTCTGATACCTTCTCTTGTCACTTCTTTAAGGACAGTGGTGTCCAGGATGTCAGCATAAATGGGCTGCCTGGTGGTCAGTACCACCTTACTGGGACCAGTCCTGGGTTCTTTTCTCTCTTGTTCTGTCCTACCTGACCCTGTTCCTGGTGGATATTGGTCTGTCAGTTCAGGCAACAGTGCCAGACTAGAAACTCTCAAGTTCAGTTTCTGAATCTGGGTTCTAGGACTCTAGGTTAAAGTGGTCCGTGGAGCAAATGACAGGTCACTCTAAGCTGCCAAAAGCTGGCCGCTGGCCTTCCCACGCTAGTGGCGGGCAGACCAAGAGTAGAATGAAGTTCTTATGTTGGCCACCAGATGGCATCTCAACCCTGCAGACCAGGTGCGGGTGCTTGGGGCCCAGTGCTCAGGGCAGAAGCAGTGTGAATCCACCCAGGCTGAAACTTCTGCCACAGAAGGGCAGAGCAGGGCAATACTTCTACCCCTGCTTGCGTCTGTGGTTTCCATGACATGTAGCCATGTCACAAACTCTTGCTGGTTTAAGGGTGTTTCTTCCCCTCTGCTTCCTTTGAAGCAAATTATCCTAGACTTTCCCAGCACTGTGCAGGCGTGCCCCATCTCTCCTGTGGGCAGCTCTGGGGCTTTCCTCTGTCACAGGCAGTTAGAACTGGGGTAAGAAGTCTCAGAGCTATGTGAGAAGGGTAGCTCAGGGTGGTCCCAGTGAGCAACTGGAATACCACGATCCCAGATCTTTGACACCTTGGCCCATGAGAATGGCCCATGGACTCCAGGCTGTTCTTCTTGGAGAGCAGCATGGATTTCTAGGAGGGTGGTAACCACCTACTAGGTGATGGGCACTCAAGCTGGAACTCTGCCACTGATCTGGGGTGCAGAACCTGGAGCTTGTGCCTGGCGTGAGCACAGTGCCTGAGGCTGCATCTGACAGCGCAGGTGGACACGTTTATGGTGTGCTGGGGACAGGGCTCTGGGGAGGAGATTCTGCATAGATCTCAGAGCCTACTCTGCCTTCATCAGGACTTCGGTTGTGGTCCTCTCAGCCCAGGTGACTTGGCTTGACTGATGTCTTCAGGCTCTGGGCAGGGCTCTACCTCAATTCATAGAGCCTTCCTGGGATGGAGGCTTTCCAGTAAGTCAGGAGTGGGGCTGAGGGACCCACTTTGTCTCAAGGTAGGATGTCTCTTTCATCCTCAGACTCTAGCATGCTTGCACCCTATGAAGTGGTGCTGTGGTGGTTCCTTGCTCTGCTGCCTGACTATGAGACTCCTTCGAGGCTCTAGATAAGCCTGTGGGCGGCAGAGGTTTGTTGGGATGAGGGAGGGCCGAGTAGGAAGAAGGGAGGGTGATGGAGAGGGGGAACATTTGCTAGTATTGAAGTACATCCAGCCCCTCAAGAGTGTAATTTCCGGT
Organism: Phyllotis vaccarum; assembly: GCA_033318265.1. Classification (NCBI taxonomy): domain Eukaryota; kingdom Metazoa; phylum Chordata; class Mammalia; order Rodentia; family Cricetidae; genus Phyllotis; species Phyllotis vaccarum. The sequence goes on from JARWLC010000002.1 coordinate 183,892,653, forward strand.
TGTACTTCCTACATGCGCCACCAAAAGGCCACTTTCCCACTATATGGGAGTAAGTCCTGCTTTGCTAGCCAGAGTTCCAGCTTCTGGTGACTCCAGCCTTTGACCACAAGTCTATATAGATGGCCAAGATGGGACACCGCCCTTTGAGTAACTCTTTCTCCCATCCAGCAAGCAGGTCGTCAGCCTGTGCTCTAGCTCTCTCTCCTCTGGTCTTTCTGGGGCTTCTCTCTATGACCTGCTGTTTAAAGCTGGTTCTGTTGAGCTCCTGTTGGCAAGTATATAAAGCTATCCTTGAGTCCTGGAGCCTACAGTCTCCCCTCCCTCAGCCATCAGAAGCTGTGGGAATTTACCTACCAGTACAGTTGCCCACCATTGCTGCAAGCCCTTCGATGATCCTACAGACTTTTCTTCCAGCTGCCACACACCCACTTCCTCTCTCTTACACACACAGCCGAGTCCACCTAGCCACTCCTGCATGGGAGCATCTTCGGCAGCCCCTCACTTGCCTGACTTTCAGATGTCTGTGGACTTTGAGAAGTTTAATTCTGGTCTCATTATGCTGTGTGTCTCTTCCTCTCTTCTAGGCTCACTGCTCTCACACACTCTGCTCACTGTCCTCCTCCTCAATGTGCTGCCCCCAGACCTTCTGGGCCTCTCTGTCTGGAGCCCTGGCCTCGCTTTCTCCAGCTCCTTGGTCATACCCTGTATAGAGTTTTCAGGGTAGAGGCTTCAGCCTTATGTTTTGGAGGGAGCACAGGCTGAAAGGTAACAGACCCTCCTGCTACTCCTTCACAACCTCACCCAATGAGCCAGATGAGAAGCCAGTCACCCCACCACACACCTACTCTATTGCTGATGGCTTTGTCGCCACTCAGGCTAGCCAGAAGCCACCAGGCCTCCCAGGAGGCAGCAGTGTTTTTTCACTGAAGCCCATATCAGTGATAAAGGGCAGTATCAGTCCCTGCTCATGTGCCAGAAGCTTCTTGCAACACGAGAAAGATGTTTAATTTATCTCAGGAACTAGGCTCGAGTTATAAAAATGGTAATTTCTTGGAGATTCAATTACGTGTTTTCATTGTTACCCTGGTAATCAAGGAAACAATTTTTAATGATAGGCCAGAAGATGGTACCATTCTTGGAGGGAGGATGGGGCAGCCAGTTGATTAGGGACCAGAAGGACAATGTCTATAGGCAAGTGGGACTATGCTACCCTGCAGCCGTCCAGGCTTTCAATCTCCCCATCTTCTGTGACCCCACCTCTGAAAAACTCCAATCATCTATCTTTGGGGGCCTCTGCAGGAGAATCAGGAGCTTCTCAGGGAGGGTCTTGGACTTGGTTTTTTTTTTTCCTTTCCCCAAGTGATGACTCAACTCTAAATAACATTGCCAAGATTAACATCACTGGCAGCCAGCAGTACCAGGTGATTGGAAAGGGGGTTTTATGGCCCCTTGGGTAAAATTGAACTTGCTTCCAATGTGTGTCTCCAAGATGGGATTTTCCTCCCTGGCAAATGAGGCACGTTCCCACTAATTACAACAGCCGCTCCAGGCCACTCATCAGACATGGTAGACAAGCCCTCATTGAGGCTGGGCCTGTGCTGCCTGGGGGTCAAGGCTGGGTCATCTACAGGAGCCCAAATCTCCGATGACCTTGCTGCTGGCTCTGGAGGAATTGACAGTGCAGTCAGGAGAGGAAAGAGCAAAGAATGTACAGGGAGAGATGAGATGAGGCTAGTCCAACAAACCACACCAAAGAAGATACTTGGGGCCCAAGCTACTGGGCTGCCTGGTCTCACTGGGAACTAAAGGCCTCTTGCCCAGCCCAACCCAAGGTGGAGTCCTGAATTTACTGCAGCAGGGCCTGGAGTCTTAGGCTGATAGTGGACTGCGTGCAGCTCCTTTTGGGCCTTCCTACCTGGTCTGCATGTGGCTCTAACTCCAGCTCCCTCTAATCAATGCCAGATTTGGCCCAACAGAAGCAGACCCTGCTTCTACCCTCATTTTAGGGTTTTTGACTTTTGCTGGGCATGAGGACATGAATCTACCTCCAGGTAAGCAGGGAATGGCCCTGAGGTTTGGATCTGGGTCCTGGGAACGGAAGATAGATCTGTCATTCTGCACAGGGACTCTATCAGTGACCCTCCCTCATCCTCCAACCCAGGACAGCTGCTGTCACTTCACAGGCTCAGAGAGGCCTAGGGTTTATTTGGAGTCACAGTACAGATAAGCAAGAGTGAGTTGCCATGGGCATCATTGTGGGCACGTGACTTGTCATTAAAGTATATGAGGAAAAGCACCTCCAGGTGCTAGGCAGAGCCACCCCATGCCACTGCCTCTGCCTGGTTCTACAAAGGTGTTTTTGAGACAGGGTTTTTCTGTGTAGCCCTGGCTGTCCTGGAACTCAATTTGAATACCAGGCTGGCCTCAGACTCAGAGATCCATCTACTTCTGCCCCCTGAGTGCTGGGATTAAAGGCGTGCACCCCTGCTGCCTGACCAGTTTCCAGGGAACCCGAAAGGAGGGACCTGAAGAAAGGATGACTCCCAGCTTCCTGAAAAGGGGCTTCCCTAGAGTAATTAACTACCTTTCATTCACTTGCAGTAAATACTAGTCTATTTTTTTCCTTTCCAATAATTGTACTTGTTTATTTTTAACTAAGATTAAATGTTTTTTTCTAAGCTCAAGATACACTATATGCTCTGTCAAGATCTGTCAGAGCTCTCTCTCCCTGTCCTCAGGAGTAGCCAGTCTACCAGGCAAAGGCCAAGTCATCCTGAGAGCCAGAGGATGTACTTGTCTGGGACGCTGGCTCTTAGGGGAATCCATTTTTACCATCGCTGTGGCCATGAACATGGCTAATTGTACCACCATGTCACTTCCATTGCCTCCACCACCACCACACCTCTGTCACCATCATTCCAGCTGTGACCTTTACCTCCATTAACATTTCCATCACCACTTTTATAACAACTACTACCTTCATCACTTCTGCTACCACCATCCTCTCCACTGTCCCCATCCTTACCACCATCCCCACCTCCACTGTCCCTACCCCTATTACCATCCCCACCTCCACTGTCCCCATCCCTAACACCATCACTTTTTTTGAGATATAGTTTCTCTGTGTAGTCCCAGGTGTTCTGAAACTCACGATGTAGATCAGGCTGGCCTTGAAGTCACAGAGATCATTTTGCCTCTGCCTCCTTAAATTCATGCAGCATCATACACCTCCATTATCACCACCACTACTATCATCACGTCACCAACCATCATCACATCACAATCATCACCAAACCACCACCACTATCATCACATCATCAACCATTATCACCAGACTACCAAATATTATCACCACTGCAACCACCATCTGTAGTGGGATTTAGGTGTCAACCGATAAGGTCCAAAGATAAGGGGCTGCTGGAACACGGGGAGGCCTCTTCCTGGTACCTGGCTGCTGGAGAGACCAGATCGCAATCCATCGTCCATCCATCGCTCGTCCATTGCGCGGATACTCCAGTCCCTGTTCAGGTGCCACTATAAGATGTTACTTGTATTGTGAGTGTTGATTTATATTCTAATAAATATTAATCTTAGACTGGTGCCTTGTAAGTAAAACTCCGCCTACAACCATCATCATTGTTATTACTGTCATCACCTCTGTGGCCACCACCATGATTGCTACAATCTCATATTCACCACCACACCACCAGCTGTCATTGCCACCATCACCACTGTTACTACCACCCATCATACTGTCCCCTCAACTACTATCATCACTACCACCACAATCACCACCATTATCACCACTACTACAATTCCATTCGTCACAATCACCACTCACCACCATCTCTGTCATCATCACCTCCTCTAGTCAGAAGTTTTCCTGTCCTAGGAGCTACTTCCAAATTACCACATAGAGACTTATATTAATTGTAAATGCTTGGCCAATAGCTCAGGTTTATTACTAACTGGCTCTTACATTTTAAGTTAACCCATATCCATATTTATACTTTGCCACATAGCCACACGTTTCTGTCCTGCCACAACTCCCAAATACCCAGAAGCTATTTCCTAAATAATTAACTCAGAGGATTACTATTACTTATAAATGCTTGGCCAGTAGTTCAGGTTTATTATTAACTACTCTTACACTTTAGTTAACCTGTATTTCTACTTATGTTTAACCATATGGCTTGCAACCTTTTCTTAGTCTAGCATTCTCATCTTGCTTTTTTTGTGATTGGCAGGTGACTCCCTCTCTGCCTTTCTTCTTCCCAGAATTCTCCTAGTCTGGTTGCTCTGCCTGTGCTTCCTGTCTGGCTACTGGCCAATCAGTGTTTTATTAAACCGATATGAGTGACAAATCTTTACAGTGTACAAGAACATTATCCCACAGCACTGCCATGTAGTGGTACCTTTATTAGCATGGCATGTCCATCTGTTCCCTCTGTGTCTGGCTGGTGACTCCTGACTCCGCCTTTCCCAGTATACGCTATTTGACTTTCCCAGATAACTTTATCCTGTTCAGCTACTGGCCAGTCAGCTTCTTTATTAAACCAATCACAGCAACAAATATTCACAGTGTGCAAAAGAATTATTTCACAGCAGCCTTCCCCACCATCATCAGACCACCAACCATTAAATCACCCTCTCTATCACTACCATTTTCTCCACCACTGCCATCATGGTCTCCACTACCATCTTACGATTACCATCCCCACCATCAGCACCACCATTTCCTTTACCACCACCGACTCATAGTTGTGTGGCCATCATTTCCTTTACTTTCCTATCACATCTTCCATATTGACAAGACCATGCTGAGTTTGAGGCTTGTTCCTATGTAGAAGCCTCTATGATGCTGCAGTTGAAAGATATATAATATAGTCATTTGTGGGAACATATAATATGGGGCAGCCACAAGGACAAGACAGAACTGATATTGAGACAGCCCCATGTTCCTACTGTCTCAATAACAGCCTAACAAGTTCCTCTTCCTCCTCTTCCTCCTCCTCTTCCTCCTCTTCTTCCCTCTCCTCCTCTGCCTCCTCCCCCTCTTTTGAGACAGATCTCACTCTATAGCCTAGCCTGGGCCTTCATTATATAGCTGATGCTGGTCTCAATTTTTCAGCAATCCTCCTGCCTCAAACTCCTGGGTTCTGGAATTATAAGCAAGTGCCACCATGCCTGGAAATACTGACCCAGCTTGTGTCACTGACCAGGTTGGGGCAGAAGTGGTGAGGTAGAGAATGGCTGAAGCATCTCTGTCTGCCCTGCACCCTTGAACTGGTTATCATCTCCTCTAGAAGGATGGGCTGGGAGAGGGATCCAGTTAGTCCTTGAGTCTTCATTGCATTGAGTTCAGAAGGTACTCATAGCCCTGGTGCTGGCTTCCTGCCCCCAGACTTTGCTCTTACGTTGGACAGAGTGAAGCAATGCTCTTAGATAGTAGGCCATTGGGGCCAGGGGGCAAGGACACTTATGGGTAGTCTCCAAGAGTGCTGATGTCATGGAGTCCTTTCTGAGTCATCTCAAGGAGGACTGTGGGAAGTGAGCAGGTGGTTGAGCCCCCTGTAGTGTTAGGTCACTGTCATCATATAATGTCTCCTCTTTATGCAGGATGTCCTCCTGGGATTCCTAGCCCATCAGTTGTTGGCACAGTGTGCTCTATCCTCCAGGTCTGGCCAGTGCACGCAGAGAAAAGCAGCCCTGGAAGCAATGTCTACTGCTAGGGACACTGGGGACTCCAGGAAGCCCAGGCTGAGCTGGCACAGCAGGGCTATGGGTGGCTACTCTCCTGTGACAGGCATTTTGCTATCTCCCTGGCCTACATTGGGCAGGGGTTCCTGAGCATAGCAAAATTCTGTGGAGACTTAAGGCTCAGAGGATGGGACTGGAGCATTAGTTCAGTTACCCCAGAACCCTGCTGGGGCCAAAAATGTGCTGGCTGTGCCTCAGCCATGTGGACACAAGCAGGGCTCCCTACTCTAAATTTCTCTTGTGTTTGGGAAATATTATTAACAATTAAAATCTTAAATCTTGGTGACATTCCCGGTGGCCAGATAATTAATACAAGAGCAGATAATAATTACTCAATGATTAATAACTGTATTTAATAGTTTTATAAGTAATTATAATAAAGAGAAAGTTAATGAAAGCCTATCAAAGTTTCTGATGCCCTGAGCACTGCGGGCACCTTGGTGTGTAGAGTGGTGAGTCTCTGCCTTCTGGCCACATTTGCTTCTAAGGCCATAAGCCAGAGACAGCTGTGATTCACACCTGGAGGGTGAGGATAGCACACCTGTGTCCAGAAAGTTAGTTTTGAGCCACATGGTGAAACCTGACTCTTTTCTCACCCTTCTTGGCTGGACGTGGCCATGGGGTAGGCTCAGTGGTTCCCCATCCCTATAGGCATCTTGAACTCAAGGCTAGTAGACACATGCATCTTCAGACATTCATGGCTGCTCCTTGGTCTTAGCTGCTCCCTGCTGTCTTAGCCCTTGTTCCTGCCACGCTCTGAGCCTATTCTAGGGCCATCCCATCAAGCATTTCTCTGAGAGCTTTCAGCCTGTGTGCTGGTCCATAGGAAGTCTTCATCTGCTAGGGGAGGAAGAGGGCAACTCCAGTGAGAGGGCTTGCACCCTGTACCTAGAAGAAACCAACCAATTCTTCCAGCCATGGTCAATGGCTCAGAGGCTTTTAGCTCACCCAGGGACAGAACTTGGGGCTCTGGCACCTCTCATACAGGACAGCTTCTCCTACCCTGCCTAGTCAGATATTGCTGTGCCCTCCACCCCTTCACATTCCCTCACCTCCCTTGGACTCTGATCAGGGTCATTCTTAGTAACCATAACTTACAAAAGGGCCCAGAGCTACTGTCTGCAGCTGGTGTCATTATGAGTCCTGAGTAGACTGGCTTGCTCTGGACATGGGGATTAAGTGGTCGGACCTTATACTCCAGTGACGGTGCTTACCCATGATTCCTCAGATGGGAGAAGGAGAATGTATAAAGGGTTTCTGGACCACCGTGGGCTTAGCTCTTCAGTCCTTCTGGGATCTAGCCCAAGATATCTCCATCAATAATCATTAAGGTATGAGTGGGGTGTCCCAGAGGCCAGGGCACTGTTCCAACACAGGAGCAGTGGCACTTTGGGGAGAATCACAGATGGGGCAGAAATCAAGAGATTGGCACAGAAGTTCGGTGTCCCACATGATTTCATTTTCAAAGAGGAAGAAACTGTCCCTGGGAAGAGTAATCTCTAAGCTTCCATGACTGAGAAGGGCCACTTATGGTTCCTTTTCCTGCTGTTCGCTTCCATTGTAAAGATTCATCAGGAAACAGCCCCTGATGACAGAGGCGGTCTGTCCACAGCCACCACCTCCCTAGCTCAAAGGCCATCATTGGAAACTATAGATAGTGACCCTGCCCCTCATGGTGGGCCCAACTGGGTAGAAGGAGGTAATGTTGGTATGTCCTTACCGGGTTAATTTAACATTTTTCAAAACAGAAAAGATACAGCTGGAGAAAGGGCCTAGGGTGGTGGCAGCTTGGGAAGGGGACTTGCTGTCATTCAGCACAGACACTTCCCACATGCCAAGAAGGTTTGGACAGAAGCCTGGCCCAGATTTGCCATTTGGTTGACACACTGGCTCCCTCATTTCCTCTGCCACACACAAGGTCATACTTAGATGAGTAATTAGGCCTGAGAGGGTCAGAGCTACCTAGGTCTGTAGGCCAATCCTGGTCTTTCTAACACTTAGTTTCTAATCTTCAACTCAGGCCCTGGCATCATTGGCAGGTTCACCTCAGCCAGTATTTCCTCCTCAGCAGTGGCTTGGTTTGGGGCCTGCAGCTCAGAGGAGGCAGTGAGGGGCCTGCTGGCTCCTTGGGCCCTGACTGCTTGTTAAGCTTCTCTGATGGCCCCACCCTGCCCACTTTCCCACATGCATAGGTGTCTTCTCACAGAGTATCTAGTGCCCTTGACCCTGACTCTGGGTGGCACAGTGGCTCCACTCTCTACCTTCATGTTTATGGCTACTGATGGGCCAGATGAACCTCTGCCACTTGCTGGGGACTTGGGGGTATTCTGCACCCAGAAGTTGGGGAGAGACCTTGTCTTTGTTCTTGTTCTACATTTAGGGTCACCTATTTCTATGGTCTGCTTCACTTTGTCTGCCTGTAAAGCGGTTTTGAAATGAAGGAGCCTGTCATGGATATTGAGGCTCTAGGGTCCTTAGAACTCAGTCAGGTGCCTTTCCCCTCCCCCATCACTGTTGTTTGAGGCTTATGCAGGCTCTGTGCCCAGATCCACCCTGCTGGTCAGTCCCTCTCAGGACCTGACCCCCCCCCACACACACACACACTATTCCGCAGGGATCTGGGTGAGGCTAAGCGATTTAGTGGCCTACCTAGTTAGACCTCCTCATTAATAACACATTTCGGCTAACAACCTTCTCTCCTCCATGTCATTAACTGAGCCCTCCAGCTGCAGGGAGAGAGACACACGTGTGTGTGAAGCAAGGCCGCCCACATATGGGAGCAGGGACCATGGAGACTCCTGGGAGCATCCCAAGAGGCAGGACCTGTAAAATAGACCACAAGGACAGCTGAGGGCTGGGGAAGAGTCTACAAGCCTCTCCTCATCCCGTGCTGACAAGCTGAGGTCAGGATTGTGCTGAGGGACATTGTACTGAGGAAGCTGGGCCTCAGAAAAGGCTGGAGTGAGAGGTTCAGGCAGGCGGGACTCAGAGCAGGTTCCTGGTAGCCCCAAGAGGGAACAAATGTGGCATTGTTCCAGATGTTTCCAAGGGAGCAGCTTTGCCCTGGACACCTCCAACCCCAGCTGTTTCTCTCAGGAGCAGCTACCCCCAGGCCCAACCCAACTACTATTGCTTGGAGTTTCCTGTCTCATTGGAGCTAAGGACATGAGTACTTCTGGGGACCATAGGGGAGGTCTAGATCTGGTCCCAAGAACCCCTGGTGGCAAGAATTCAGTTTTCACCATCTCTTTGTAGGAGGCCAAGAGGAACCATGCACAGGGCAGGCCAGCAAAACTCTCAAGACTTAATTAAAATCAATCTGAAATTACTCACACACATCGATTGGTGCCTCTACAGATGGAAAAAATATGATCATCTTTGTGGGAAATGTCTATACCACAGCATCGAGTGTTTGCCCCAGCATAGGAAGTATGGGGATCCACCATATCTGAAGGCTGGCCAGTGTCCCTGAGTAGCCATTTCCTAGCTGAGTTCCAGGGCTTTGCAGAAAGGCCTGGGACGCTGCTCTGAAGTGCTGGGGGCTTGGTGGCATTCTTTTTCTTTTTTTGAAGGAAAGTTCTCATAGCCCTGGCAGGCTTTGAACTCACTATGTAGTTGGGGATAACCTTGGTCTTCTGTTCCTCCTGCCTCAGCTTCCTAGTGCTGGGATAGCAGGAATGTCCCCCCAGGCCCAGCTGTTGGCAGTGTTCTCAATGGTGGCTGTCTTGAGGGTGGTTGATGTCAGGTATGCTCAATGGAGGCTCCCTGCCACTGCATGGTTGGGTCTCTCTTGAGGCTGTACTGGTGTCCATGTCTGCCAGCCTGTCTCGCCAGGTTCTAGGACCCCTGCCCCATCAGCTCAAGTGAACTTCTGAAGGAGGGAAAGGTTCAGGGTGGTAGTAGCCCTCTATGCTCATGTAGACTTTGGGTACCCAGTAGGAAGCCACTGTCAGTAATCACTGTGTGTGAAATAGCCTTTTGGGTCAAATCCCTCAGTTACAGCTCAGCAGGGAGAGTAGGGGGAGGCACATCTGGGAGGAAGGATGTGGTACAATTCAGGAATGGCAGAGCTTAGAGCCTGTCCTGGGCCAACTCTCCTGCTCTTAAAAGTCACAAAAGGCCTTCCCATTGAATGCAGCAGGTACTAGGACCCTGGGTGAACTTTCTATGCTCCTGATCCTGGAGGGATAGAGGCCCAGGGGTGTGTGTGTGTGTGTGTGTGTGTGTGTGTGTGTGTGTGTGTGTGTGTGTGTGTGTCGGGGTGGGGGGTGGGAGTAAGGAAAATCAGGAACAGGAGACAAGTGGGGGCAAGGATCTATGCTGACTGGGGCACCCCCTGGCTTTGAGACTTGGTCTTGTCTCCTGTGGTCTTTGCCCTTCACTGCAGGCTCCTGCTGCCCCTGGGCCCTTGTACCCCCTGGAAGCAGCTTTCTCTGGGTAGGAAGGAGATTTGAGAAGGGAGAGGTGAAGGAAGTGAGGAGGGCTTTGTCCCACCTGGGTGTTGATGGGCTCTATGGTAACATGCAGGATGACACTGGTGACCTTTGGGTCACCTCTCTGCTCCTAAGCTCAGCTTTCCTTCCAGGTAGATCTGTGCTGTGTAGAGACTTTGCTATGTTAATTAATGTACGATTTTCCGATGCCTAATTAAACTGCAGTTGCTCTGTGTCCAATAGCTGGACATCCCATTAGATACAAGTTAATGCAAGCATTGAAGCAGCAGAGTGGGCTTGTAACATTCCCATGGAGAAACTTGGAGAGGCGAATGTACCCAGAGGCTGGCATGGCTCAAGTATGGCTGCACAGGGATACTGAGCCCACCCAGAGTCCTCAGGAGACTAGTAGGTGAGGAAGGGGGGAGACTGCCAGTCCCCCTTGGCTCCTGGGCCTCCACCTGGTGGCTTCTCTTGGTGCTTTCCATTCTGACTCCATGAGGATGCCATGCCACTTTGAGGCAAGTTTGAAATTGTAGAAATTGGAGCTAGCAAGTGAGGCCCTCTAGAAGTAAGCGGTCTGGTACCCTGCTTTGGGATATGATGAAGCTGGTTAGCTATCCACCACTTGCTGTAGATGGTGGGAGAGGGCCTATGGGTGGCAGGGAGCATAGGGACCCTACTAAAGAACTCCTACTTCTTCATCAGTCAGCAGCTCCATGTTGAGATATGCACAGGGAGCTGCCTGGGCTGGGGGCATAGTACCCTACAAGGCATGGGAATCCCCAGAGAATTAGATTGTCCATTCTGTCAAGAGGTAGTTCTGGTTGGCTGGTCAACCAGAGTTCTGGAGTCAGTTCCTTAGGGTAGCAAGTGCTGAGCACCCTGGAAAGGCCTTTGCTTTGTTCAGGCAGGTGTTTGACACCTGCCTTGACTTCTTGCTGCCACCCTCCAGGCAGGATAGTCCTAGCCAGGGCTCATTTCAGGATGCTGCTAGGTGTGGATCTAGGCTCAGTCTGTCTATGCTAACCTCAAACCTGGAATGGACATAGGCCCAGGGCAGGCAGGTCTCACTATTAAGCAAGCCTCAGAGCCCTGTTTTACCTTACTTGTCTATGTCCCTATTATTGGGACTGGGGGCCTTTGTGCCTCTGTGTCCCACCCAGTCACAAGAAACTAAGACCTGTCTCAGGAGAAGGTGATGTGTAGTGGGATTGTGTTCTGTTCCATTGTAAATAACTGTCCCACCTACTGGTTTAACAAAAACGCTGATTATCTGAAGGCAGACGGGAAGTGTGGATGGGGCTACCAGACTAAGAAAACTGTGGGAGCAGGAAGCACAGAGCAGAGATGCCTCAAAGATACCAGAGAAGCAGGTGTAGAGGACAGCTATGCTGCTCTGAGAAAAGGTAAGCATCTGTGTGTCTCTGCCGGTCTAAACCTTAAGGCTAGGCCCAAAAGTCCGGGACAGAAACTTCTTACTACAGACATGGGCAGAGGACATGAGCAGTACAGGAGGACATGGCAGTGCCATCTCTTTGTAGCACATTTCTCTTTTGTGACCCTTCACAACAACTCCATGCAAGGCCTCGGCCAGCTCTGCTATCCTCACTGGGCACCTTGTTCACTCTGTGATTCTCACTGCACTCTAGCATGCCTGCAGCACCTCTGGGGCCTCCCAGAAGATTCCAGAATTATAACTCCTTGTCAGATAGACCTCCCAAGTAGAGGCAAGGGTCTGATTTACTAGCTGGTGGCAGCTACGACCTTCTGGAAAGGTCCCTGTCTGCTGGGGTGGGAGGCAGACAGGCAGGCATTGCAATCAACTCTGGAGGGTCTATCGCCAGGATCAGCTTCAGTCAGTCGCCCATCCTGAGCTTGGGGTTTCAGAGCTGTCCCTGCCATACATGTTCATGACAGATCTAGTCCCTGATGCATGGCCAATATGGCCTCCTCAGCACCTGTGATCATAAAGGGCAGTGACCACGCACGGCTCTGTGACTGGGCATCTGTGGTGATATATTGTTTGTGATCTACGCAAATAAAGCTTGCCTGGAGATGAGCAGAGCCAGCCACAGAGTTAGCCATAGAGGTCAGGCAGTGGTGGCACATGCCTTTAATCTTAGCACTTTGGATCATACACCTTTAATTTCAGCACTGGGAAGGTTGAAACAGAAAGTGATGTGGCTCGGGAGAGAAAGGACGTAAGGTGGGAGGAGACAGGAGTTGGGCCCTTTGCTTCTCCCATTCAGTCCGAGGATTCGTGGAGACGGGATCTACCCCTTCCCACCTGAGGAGTCAGCGGTAGTGTTTCTCTAGTGGCTTGTTCCTCTGTCTTTCTGATTTTTCAGCTTTACCCCAGTATCTGACTCCAGGTTTTTATTATAAGACCGATTAGGATTTGTGTAGCAGGCATCAGCCCTCTGTCTTCTCCGTTCATGGGAATGGGCATTCTGGACCTGGCACAGTTGGAGAAGGCAGGTGCATGCTGAGCTTCAATTCAAGTCCACATATGCCCATGAGCATGAGAGCAGGTACGATTCAAGGCCCAGGCTAGTCAGGCCACTGCCATGGTGGTCCTGGGTGGCCAGTATTAGCCTTGGCTGCACTGAGGGTCTGTATCCACCAACTTCTCCCTACCCTCCTCACCCCCACACCCATGCCCTGCCGCACCCTGCCCTCCTCACCCCCACACCATGCCCTGCCGCACCCTGCCCTCCTCACCTCCACACCATGCCCTGCCCACCCTGCCTCCACCTGCCTACTTTACTCTTGTTTACTTGAAGGTATCTTCAAATGGATTTTTTTCACTTAAGTGATTATATTTTGAAAGGAAATCTTACAGCAGCACTGAAAACGGAAACCAAGCATTGAGGGGGCGAATAGAAGGTATCCACACAAATAAAATGAAAACAAAATGTGTTATGAAATCCCGTGAGACCCTGGCTGCAGCAGGCTGAAGCCATGCCCAGAAGCTTCAGATCTGCTTAGGCCAGGAGGAATCTGCAGAGCCCAGTCACACTCCGGAGTGCTGGGCATACTGGGTTCTGGGTTCAGTTTTGGGGACAGAGATTCCCACTGTCTGTCCAGGCTCAAGGGTACCGGGCAGCCCAACACAGAGGAAGGGACAACTTGGCGCTGCCCACACGTGCTACCCACCTTGTCTTCAACTTACTGTATCTAGAGGCTACATACGCTGAAAAGCTTTTTAATCCTATCCCAGGTGATCTTTTTCCAGAAGGACCTGTAGGGACTTCCTGTGCAGACCTCTTCTGTTCACATCAGTGAGCATGTCTCAAAGCCCAGCTTCACTCAAACAGCAAGACGTCAGTCACTCAAATGGCAGGTTTTTCTGTTCTCATAGGCCCCTCAATCTAACCACTGGCCTCCACACCATTCCGCAATGTGCTCCCTGCTCATCAGTGCCTCGGTGGATGTCCAACTATCTCAGGCTCAGCAAACAGAAGACGGTACGCAGAGTAGAAGCTCAGACTCAGAAAAGGTCCCTCCATATTTAAAAATCAGACTTGCCTCTCCCACACTGACTCCTAGGCCTGGTAGATGTTACTGGGGGAGAAACATTTATCTCCCAGGGTCCATGGGCCTAGATAAACACTAACTGCAGCTGGCACTTGATCATACAGACCTTCAGACAGCTCTAACAAGCCATTGTTCCCTGGCTCTGGACTTGACCTGCCCAGGGAGTCCTGACCTGCACATGGCTGTCCGTCAAGGCTCTGCCCAGGTACTGCAGTTGGAGCCCATTCCAGCAGCCTTTTGGATTTGTACTGCTGGGCCCTCAGGATATGGCAGCTGTCTACAGGCGAGGCCTGAGGAGGGTGGAAGTGGAAGGAGAAGCATTTCACAACCTGGCAGCTGCCCTAGGGGGCAGGAAGGCAGAAGCTGGCTACAGCCCAGTAGGCTCGATATGGGCAGGGCTGAGGGCAAATGGGCTAAAGTTGTCAGAGCTGTGACAAAGAGCGGTGGCCATACTGCTGCCTGGTTGGTGGGAGAGGTACCCTTGGTTCCTCTTCCTGGACCTTGTCCTATGACTTTGTATGACAAGAGTCCATCTAGACTGCTGGTTGTTCTGTCCAGCGCATCAACTTGGAGGTGGCTGAGTCACCCTAGGAGGATGTGATCTGTGTCCTCTGCCAGAGACACGGCTATGTTGGACATCCAGGATCCCACGTCCCCTCCCTCCTCCTCCATCCCCCCACCCTGGAGACCCCACAGTGTGTCATTACTAATTGGTGCCAGTGCTGTCCTCATTACCACATACTGCTCAATTTTGTCGTCACTGCCACATGATGGGCAACCTGACAACATCATATGTGGCAATGCTCTCTCTCCTCCCACCCTCCCTCTCTATCTTTTAAGACAGGATCTAGTCTCTGTATAGTCCTATCTGTTCTAGAACTCACTATGTAGACTAGACTGAGATCTGCCTGCCTCCGATGCCTGAGTGCTGAGATTAAAGGTGTGTGCCATGACATTCAAAATTTGTAAGTTTCTGATATGTTCCCAGGACCCAGAGTATGAGGATGGTGGCTGACTCTGTGACCAAGGGGTGGTGGCTGTTGTAAGCTAGAGAGTCTATGGAACTTATGAGGGGCTGTAGAGGACTGTAAGGTCCCTGCTCCTGTCATGGAGAGGAGGATTGCCAGAGTCAAATCATCCCGAACCCATTGACAACCCCCAAGGTGACAAGGAACCAGAGCCAACACCCATGTGCTTAGCCTCCTCACAGAGACACACCCATTCCTACACACACACACACACACACACACACACACACACACACGTACTCATACGTGCACATTCATGCACACACACTCACACACACGTGCACACACATGCACTCACACACACTCACACACATGTGCACACATGCACACATGCACTCACACACACTCACACATGTGCACACACACATGCATGAATGCACTCACACACACTCACACACATGTGCACACACATACACGCACACACACACATGCCCCCCACACACACATGGATCCTCCACAGTTCCTGGCTTCCCTGGTGCAGAGGCCTTTTTGTTGCACACCTGATGCTCATGAACTCTAGTCTCATCCCACTCACCCCTCAGCTGATACCGCGACAAAGGTTTTCAGACCCGTAGGACTGCAGATGACCTAGCTATTGATGGCAACTGAAAACCCCAGCCTTTCACTCCTGATCTGGGTACAAGTGTACTCACAAAGTGTCCCACAAAGTGCATAGAGAATGGCTCCCTCTTTGTCACTCTAGGCCTCTTAGGGATCCTGAGATCCCTTTCCCTGACTATGTCACCAGGCTAACGCATCTCATAGTTACTAGGGAAGGCCCACAGGACACCAAGCCTGCATTGTCCACCTCCAGCAGACAAAGACACAGAGGCCCAGGAAGAGTCAGAGAGTGGGATTTGAACTCAGGGCCCAAGCTTAGTTTTCCCAAGACCTGTGAAAGCATCTGACCCAAAGGCAAAGGTCAAGCCAACACGTACAGCCTGGAACTCTCTCTGTAAACCAGGCTGGCCTTGAACTCAGTAATCTACCTGTCTCTGCCTCTCTAGTGCTGGGGTTAAAGGTGTGTGCCATCACCTCCCCAGCTGGGTGAATAATTTTTAATGGATTTGTTCTGAAGCCAGGCCCAGTGGTTCCAATTATATGTGAAAATGTGCTTTTGTTTTTTGCTTTTCTGTAACAATGGAAAAAGTTAAGGCTGGACTGGGCAGGAGGGTCCCCAGCATACTGTAGCAGCCACCAGGGAAAAAAGGTCAGACAGGGTAGCCTATCTCTGCCATCTAGGGCTGCGGCTCTCACCACCTCTTTGCAGAAGCTTCTCTCACATGCAGCTCAGGGTAGGCCCCACAGGGTGGAAGTATATGTTGTACAAAAGCTGTCCATTCTGTGTACCCACCTTGGGCAGGCTTTGCCATTGGGAACTTCAAAATGGCCTCCCATTCCCCCTCACCATCCTGGAGCCCTCTAGAGTCCCCTATGCAGAGAACCAGGCCCTTACTGTAGACACTGGGCCATTGCTAGACCTCTGAGGTACCACACTCACCCAGTTTTGGGTCAGTCATTATTTAAGTAAGGGACTCTTAGACCAGAATCAGCAGAGTCGTGCTGAGCCTGATGAGGGCACATTGCTAGGACTCTTCAGACCCCCTTACATCTTTGAGCTGATGGGGACAGCTTGGGTTGCCAGAGAGAGTGGGCTTTTACAGGCCAAGTTTAGGGGCACATGTCCAGGACCAACAGGACCGGGCAAGACAGCACTCACACATATAAGGCAGAAGCTGTCAGACACATGTGGCAGATGGGTAAATTGATATAAGGAAGGGGCAGGGCTCACAAAATAGAGCTCAAGTCAGCGTGGGTGCAACATCTGTGGGGAAAAAGAGCAGGCTGAGGTGAAGGTGTGGCCAGGGCAGGGTCAAACACCTTCTGATCCAGGGAGGCACACCGTCTGTGAAGAGACCTTCGCTGTCAACTTGACTGAATTTAGAATAACCTTGTGGATTAAAAAAACAAACAAAAAACAAACAAACAAAAAAAAACAGACTGGAGTGATGGCGCTGGAGTTAAGACCACCTTACAGAGGACCCAGGTTCAATTCCCAGCACCTACTTGGCAGCTCAATCACCTGTAACTCTAGTTCCAGGGAATCTCATGCCCTCCAGTGGCCTCTGAGGGGACCCGTACACACACTCAATATGGCATATGCACATACACATAAAATAATAATGTCTTTTTAAAAAAAATTAAGGAAGGCGTGAAGTGGATGGAGATACGGGTGTGGTTTAGGAGAAGTTGGAACAGGGAATGGAGGTGAATATAATCAAATATAGTGTGTACATATATGAAATTCTCAAACAATTTTTTAAAAGTATTTTAAAAATAAGACAGCACAGGGTACATGACACATGCCAATTAGCATGTGACTGAGGAGTATCTGTGTATGCAGTCTAACTGGGGAGGAAACCCCACCCTGAGGGTGTGTGGCACTGTCCTGTGCTCAGGCCCCAGACTGGATGCAGAAGGGGAAAGGGAGGAAGCCCCAGAGTAGCATTTATTTCTCTCTGCTTCCTGTCTAATCAGCTGCCCCCTGCATCCCTGCTGCGGTGGGGGAGCACTCCCACACGCTATAAGTAAAAATAAAACCTTTCTTCTTTAGTGGTTTTCATCAGGTAATTTGTTACAGCAACTGAAAAAATAATAATACAGAGGATACCATGTCTCCAGGATTCCAAACTACCCTCGACCCATGCACAGGCACCACAGGGCCCTCTCTGTCTTGGTGTATCTCACAGAGCCATCACCACCACCGTCCACTATGAGAAGACACTTCCTGGGTCACAATGGGCTCTAGCCATGTTTGTCCAGTCCTTCTGCATAGTAGTTGGCCCTTGTGAACACTCCAGGGAACTGGGACCCAAGCAGAGGTGGGAAAAGACTCTGTGGATGACAATTAGCAACCCCTTATTCCTGAACTGCTGCTATAAAGGAGAATCACTTGAGAGTCCCCATTTGGGAGGGGGCTGTCCCCACACACAGAGTCAAGGCCTAGGCACAGCAGTGAGGCACTCCTCACAGGCAGCAGGGCCCAAAGTGTCTAGGAGGTAATCTGTCATGGGTTGCCAGAGCCAGGGGAGATGATTTGCCAGGTAAGCAAATAGGACAGGAGAACCAAATGTTGGCTGCAAAGGGCAGAGCTTGTACAAAGGACAAGAAATCAGACCAAGTCCCAAGCCAGGAGTCTGTTCTAGTACCCCAAGTCTAAGTCTGTCACACTGCCTGGTTCCCTCTAGGATCCAGCCTTATGTCACTGAGTGTCCTCCAAGCCATGTTCTCTCCCCTGACAGGTTGTCTCCCATCTTTCTAGGTCAGCTCCCAACATGGACACCCCTACTACTCTCCTGATTTTATCAAGCGCCTGTTACACAGCTCCCTACACAGGCCCAGGCAGGCTGAAGACCGTCACACATCACACCTTCCCCTCCAATACAGTTTTTCAGAATACATTGGTCACTGACAGTAGGGACCCTTGGGAAATCAGCTGCTGCCAATAAACCTCCCTCAGATACTTTAGGTTCCCCCACTGCTCTTCCACATCAACCAAGTCTGTGTTGCAGGACAAAGCCCTCACCCCTCGGATGCAGGCTCAGCCCACTGCCGCTCCCACACAGCCTATAGCCCACCAGAGCTGAACTCTCAGCAGTGCCTCTTGGCTCTGGCCTGGCTCCATTGCTAGGGTGCAGCTCCTCCAGCATGGGCAGGAGTGGGGTAGTGGCAGGGTTTGCCACCCGCCAGCCTGACATTTCCAAATAAGCTAGCTATGCTTCTCAGCAGGCAGAACACGCACTGTCAGCAGCTCCCCGGATACCAAATGCCAGTGTGGCTACCCAGGCATGGCAGAATGAGGCCTGAGCTGGACGTGGGTGCAAGGGCTATGAACGGGAGTCCTGGGGCTACCCTGGGGAGAATAAAAGAATCTTTGCCTGCCAGCCAGCTCCAGTCTTTTTAAGCCAAAAGCTGGAAAGATTCCTCAAGTCCTCTCCCCAACCCCATGACAGGTGTCCACTGTAGCCCTGGATGAGCTTCAGCCACTAGCACCACCCTGAGCTACAGCATCAGCATTGGAGCATGCAACTTGCCTCTCCAGGGGCCTGCATGGTCTAAGAATTAAAGTCACAGCTACGTCAAGAGTCCCAGAGTGGGTTTCAGGGAGCGTTTCCTATGACTTTGCTGGTCAGAGCCAGGACGGGAACAGCAGCCAGCAGCAGGCAGCCTCACCGGCCCAGGTAAGTCTATTGAAAGATAAAGCTGGGAGGGGTGAGCCTCCCCCAACCCCCCCCCCCCCACCGCAGTCCCACAGTTCCCTGAGGGTCTCGCCCACCAGCAGCATTTGGCATTCAAAGACCCGTGACTGGAAGACGGAGTGTGAATGACTCATGGCGGCACAGCCACGTGCTCCTTGACTTTCAAGGAAGTTAGACTACACTGAAGTCAGTCCTAGACTGTGGTAATTGCTCAGAGTAGTGTGAGCCAATTAGCATGTGACTGTGGAAATAAAAACAAGAGTTTTTTCTCCGGTTTGAAATACTTCAATACAAAATGTAGGAGGCTCTGCTGCTAAATGGAACCTGCCTGTGAGGACACTACTCACTTGAGTCCCAGCACACATGATCCCAGGGATGTGACCTCAGGAGGACATAAGCCTGGGAAGAAGTTCACTTTCACTCCTGCCCAAGTAGACAACGGGGTGACCACCATGCCAACCAGCACAGTGGCTACCAGCCATGTTGTGCCCCATAATATCATCCCTGACTGAACCCTCACCAGCCACCCTCAACTACAACCAGTCTAGAAAAATGAAAAGCTCAGAGGGACAGGTCCCAACTCTGAACAGCTCCAGTTCATCTTAGAGCCAGAGATCAAGAGACTGGGACCTTAGGGCAGAACTAGTCCACAGCACCACACAGAGCATTCAGAGTGACAGGCTAGGCCACAGCATGACATCAGGCAGAGTGGCTCCCTCTGGAAGCAAGCTTCCTGCAGGAGAGTTTCTTTCTGTGTCAGGAAGGTTAGGAAGGAGGAGAGAGCCAGTCCTGAGACCTTGTGTAACACATGGTGAGAGTTATCTGCGCTGTGGGAAAGCCCCTTAGTAGTGGGCATGGTAAGTCTCAGAGTAGCTAGGTCAGCAGTAGGGGGCACGTGGGTGAGAAAAGCTGTCATACACTTTCCCAGGATACCTGCCAGTCAGCAGCATAGGTGCCTCCCTCAGCACCAGTTAGGCATGGTGCCTAACTGAGGAGCGGTGCCCAGAATGGAGGCTGACTGTGACTGGCTGGCACCATTGTAGAGACAGAAGTGGCCCCAGCCTACAGGTTTCAGCTGGGGGAGTTTACATGCCAGCACTTTCCTGCTCACTGTTTGTCCCCATGAGTGGCTAGCAGGGTGTTGGAGAGAGTGTTAATCAGCCTTACTGAAGGCTCTGGAGTCCCTGAGAGTCAGTGGGGAAGAGACACTCTCTGAACAGAGAACCAAGAAGCCTCGCTCTCTGCTGCTCTCCAACCACACCAGGAACAGGGTCAGCCAGGACCTGCTCCACAGGCCAAGGTTTCCTTTCTACTAGTTCATGTCCTTAGGTACAGCTAGCCTCTGGCTATGCAGAAGCACCTGCCCATCTCACCTTCCCACCCACCTATTCTATTGGCACCTTCCTACCCCATCAGCTAAGCTCCCGAGACCTTGCCCATCCCTCCTCCCAAGAAAAACCTTTGTAACCAGGAACTGAACATCTACTTAGCCTTTCCTTACTGTTCTTTTACTTTTAGGAATCACAGGAGAAAAACTAACCCTCCCAGCAGGTGCAGCTGGAGCAGGTGCAGTGGGGAGGTGAGATGGGCCCATGCAGACGGAGCGGGCATAGATGGCGGGGACAGACACACAGAGAGCTTCTGTCAAAGACTGTTTCTGACTTATGGATGGCTAGCCTCTTGGCTTAGCAGGTCCTCATCTGCCTCTGTAGCTATGGAAAGGCCTTGGGGCTCTAGTGGTATAGTCCCCAGTGTTCCTTATGTACCTCTTGTGACAATCTTGACCTTGCAGAAGACTGACAGAGGCTGGCCAGGGACCCTCAGCATACTGGACACATGGCCTTACCCTCTCCATCATTCTGCAGCATCTCTGAGCTGGTTACCATCAGCTCACCTGGAGTCATAGCATACATGTGGGAAGCTAAGCTACTGGTCCTAACATTTAGAATATGTGAGGGCCACCTTCCTAGACAGTTGAGCCATAACATAGACAAGTTTGCTGGGGTGAGACCCTGCCCACCTGCCCAGCCTGCCTTGTTCTCAAAGTCAGCTCTTCTTAAGGTTTGCAGGGCCCCAGACACCCACACCAGCTCACAGGGCTGCCAGCCTTAACCCGGCCAATTGGTGGCTGATTGATGGGTAATTGTTTTACCTCTGAACAGCCCAAGCCCCATAATTTGGAGGCATAAATCCAAGGCTGTCGTGCATGGCTGACATGAAATGACACCCAGAATTAAATGAAAGCATAACAATTAACAGCCCATAAGAGCATTTCTAACAGAGCACCACCAACAGGCCACTGTCTCACCCCTACAGGGGCTCCCACGGGCCCAGAGCCAGAAGGGAAGCGCCGATCATGTTCTCTGACCCACACCTCCCTCTCCTGGGATAGAATGATCCTCTGGATCCAGCACTGCCCAGGCCCAGATCCTGCTTAAGTGAATCCCCTGAATAGAGACCCTCAACTCTGCTGTCCTCTTAGCTCCTGGTGGGCTAGCACTATGAGCAGACGCTTCACTGCCAGTCATCTGGAGGTCACTAGTGAGCATGTACAGCCATAGGCAGAGCTATAACTCAAGAACCAAGCTCTAGAAGCCCACGGTGTTCTACATTCCTACATCACCTCCTACCCACCCTGCCCTTTTCCCTGGTGTCACTTTCCCAAACAAACTCCCAAACTCAGTCTCATGTCAGATAATTTTGGAGAAAACCACACTAAAAGAGGCCAGCAGGCTCATGTCTCTGGCTCCCATGTGCTTCACTCTTAGGGACCATGTGGGGGCCTGCAGGGCCCAAGGTTCTTTCAGAGGACAGGTGGCCCCATCCCTGCCCTGCCTCTCTCTGGTGGCAGCTCCCACCCTCAAGGTTGCCTGAGGACTCTTAGACCTGGACACCAGGAAGCTGAGCTGGCAAACAGGGGGCCCCTGAGAACAGAGGGAATATGTCTGACCCCAGAGCTTGTACCTTTGAGTCTGAAGTCGTCATCATCAATGTGCCCTTGGGTTCAGCCATTCCTGTGCACTGGAGGCCCAGCGCGAGGTCCTATGGGTAAGCTGACATCTGTCTTTCCTCACAGCACTCTTGATCCTGCATTCAAGGGACCAAGACTGACCAGGGCCCCTCATCACAGTGGATACATAGCCTTGCCCTCTCAGTGACTCTACAGCATCTTTAAAAAAGATCACCCTCAGCTGCCTCAGCTCAGCCAGTGAGGACATAACCATGGGAAACTAGAGGAACCTTGCTGACCACTTCCGAGGATACGATGGTGGCGCATAGGTGTCTACTGTCCCCACCATGCACAAGTAACGGAGTCTCCTGGTACCCTCTCCAATCTGGGGCGTCCTGAGACCATAAAAGTGTGGACTCAGACCCTTGGGTACCACACTTCAGGCTCTCACTGGTTGGCATAGCACCCATGCTGAGACTCAGCTTAGCAAACACCTCATCCCAGTGTTGAGAGCAGTACACAGCAGCTGCCGAGCTTTATCAGCACTGAGCTCTGTTGTGAAACTCTATAATTGTGATTTTTTTTTTTTTTTTAACTAACAGTGTTGCCAGAAACCTGCTCCAAAACATTTTCTGGGTCTTCTCAGGAGGAGTGCAGCCATAGGGTGCAGGGAAGACATAGGGTTCCCCAATACCTCTCCTAAAATAGCTCCAATCTCTTGAAGCAGGCCATTAGGAAGAAAAGGGTTGAAGGTGTTCTGGGCAAGGGACCACATAAGCAGCGGCAGGTGCCAGAAGAGGCTGAGGAAGGGCAGACACTGAGGGCAGAGTGGAAATCACAGTCAGCATGACCACTCAACAGAGGCGCACACTGCAGAAGAGATGTCCAGTGGCCCAGCCAGACAGCATCAACCCCTGGAGAGGAACTGCATGCATGCGGGTCAGGGCTGACTTTGAGGAGAGCATGCCTGGGGAGGCTGTGTACCCTGTTCCAGCCTGTGGGTTCAGCCCTCTCCCGAGGCACCCTGACAGGAGGAGAAACACATTGGGAATTCAGGGCAGGTCCAGCCTGCGCACTGTGTTGGAGAAACGCAACACAATTAATTAGCCCCTAAAAAAAGTGCTTGAAGTGTTTATTGCAGGACGGCGCTCCTGGTTTTATAAGCAGATGGGGAAATAAAGCGGTGGGGATGACAAGCCAGGAACAGCTGCACAGGGACCCGGAACCTAATTCATAATTCAGCAGACTAATCAGAGAACATCTTCTGCAAGCACCGTAATGAAGGGACGTGAGGCTGCAACCGATGAGCCGCTCCCACAGTGCCCACCACACCCTCTAGCCCTCCCCTGAACAGCCAGACCCAAGGCAGCACGTTTTCCACCCTGGCTCTGACCCAGCCACTTGGACCCTCTGGGTCAGAGTTCAGCATCCCAGAATGGTCCTCTTGCAACATTGAAGCACAAGCCCATTTTTCAGGAGAATACTGAGGAAAAACAAGGCCGAGCCCATAACAGCTCCTGATGAGTACACAGACTGTTGCTCTCCCCCCTCCTCAGGAGCCATTATCTGAGGTCCTCTAGGCTAGACAGCAGCGTGTCCCTTGTAACACCTTGCGGACCTTGAAACCTCCCTCCCTAGAGTGATGCAGAGGAGGAAGAAAACAGCTTGTCAGGAGGATGAGTCGGTGTGATGGGGGGGCTTCTCATTGAGCACAGAGGGGGTCTAAGTAGGCAGAAGCTGAGGATTGAGACACAGACAGGGCAGCTCTTGCACCCTGAGCGGGAGACCTAGAATAATTGAACATAAAAATTCACATGCATTTTATGAATCTTCCAGCTCCGACAGGAGCCCAGCACCCGCAGCAGTTGTGGACTGTAAAATGTGTGGGATGAAATATTTGTGACAGCCGTAAAGTCCTTGTTTTCTCCTCGGCTGCCGTTGAAACAATGGGAGGCAAAGGGTGAGCATTGAACTTCCCTACCCCGCCACCCGTGTCCTGCCAGCCCACACTAGCCTGTGTGGCCTGTATATACACAGCAGGACACAGAGACTTAGAGAACAGCCCAACCCATACCTGCTCTGAGTAGCTTATTGTCTCTGCGGGCTGACAGGCAGGTAAAACCTTGTACAACATGCAAGAGACCACAGACACTCTGGGGTGTCTTGAGGAGAATTTGGGGGCTTTATGAAGTTGGGCTTAGAAACAC
Source organism: Phyllotis vaccarum (assembly GCA_033318265.1). Lineage (NCBI taxonomy): Eukaryota > Metazoa > Chordata > Mammalia > Rodentia > Cricetidae > Phyllotis > Phyllotis vaccarum. The sequence continues at coordinate 183,916,830 of JARWLC010000002.1, forward strand.
CAGTCACCATCCTGTGACTCAGTAACACTGGCTGGGCTCAGACTTAGGACAGAAATAGAGCCTTGAGTCAGACCACCCCTCAGCCTCTGCTGTACCCTCAGAACTGCCCAACAAGGGTCCTTTACACAGACACAGGGCTCAGCACAGGGCTGACTCCTCATGAGCCATGAAGAGGGAACACTTGCTAATGAGCAACCCTTCACTGCCTGAGGGCTTACCCAGGAAGGACTGCTACCCACGTTATCTGTGAGTACAGGGGGCACCGTGAAGGCAGCTGAACCGTTCGTTTATGCATAGCCTTGGCCTGCTGGCCACAGGGCAACCCCCCTTCTCCACAGTCCCCCTCACCTAGCAGTGTAGAGCTAAGAGCAAGAAGCAGAAGCTGAGGTATTATATGCTTGGGACACTGAAGATCAGTGCCACCCGAGGGAAACAAAAGCTTATGCCACAGACTCACAAAATGTTTTTCCTCCTTCCGTGGCCCGGTGGACTTCCTCTAAGACAGGCTCTGTGCAAAGGCTGCAGAAAATCAGCAGAGCCAGCTCAGTTCAGCAAGGATCCCATCACTGACATCCCTAAGAAATAAGGTCATTAGCCAAAGGTCCCAGATCTTAGCTGGGGCCTGCACTACCAAGGTGTCAATAGGAAAAGAATAAAACACTTGAAGCACATACCTCCTTCCAAGGGGACAGGGTATGAGAAAAGATCATCTGTTCTCAGGACATGGCACATGCAGGCCCCAGTTGAGGCAAGAAGAAGTGACTTGGAAATTAGTGAGCAAGTGGGCTGTGACACAGCACTCTGTCACCATTCTCAGACACCTTCCTGTGATCGCTCAGCCAGCCTATGTTCACCTTGACACTACAGTAATACCCCTTTACCATCCATCCTCTCCTGCTGCAAAGGGAGATCCACCCGCTTCTGAGTGGTGACACAAAGCCAATGTCTGAGCTTTGCCATGTTCCTAGACACACCCCCAGGAAAGCCCCAGAGGGCACAATCTGCAGTCTGTACTGGCCCACCATGAGAAAAGAGGCAAGGAGTCTGCCATCCATCCCTGTAAGTCCCTCTGTGGGATAGTCAGCACTGGACACACATGAGTACACTGAGAGCACTGTGCCACCTGGTGTGACAGACAATTGCAGCCAGAGGACACATGGACCTAATGGACATAGTCTCAAGAGGACAGAGCCTTAGGATATCTGGAACCTGTCATCTTGGTTTTTGCCAAATCACACCCATCCCACCCTCAGTGGCCGGGGCTATGGGCAGATATGTCTGGGACCCCCCCCCCATACACTCAGTCCTCCATAGCACCTGGCTTTGGGGCTTCTCTGGCCCAGGAAGTCTCATTGGAGAGTCTTGTGTCCAGACAGAGTCTTTGTCAACTCCTATACCACAGCGGTTCAGAGGGCAGGGTGCCCACTCCCAAAGTAGGAGTATGGCCTTCCCTTGTCCCTACAAATGCCAAACCAAACTGCATTCTGGAGCAATTGGAGTTCTTAATCACTGTTGTATTAAGTTTCTGGCCTGTCTGGTCTGTGGTCCAGACCCACAGACCCACAGAGACACACAGACAATTTTACGCTGATAGGCCTAGGGCCCAGGCATATAAAGTTGTTAACCTTTACCCTTAAACTAACCCATAACTCTTATCCTGGTCAGCCACGAGGCTCGGTACCTTTTCTCAGAACAGCATAGGTGTCCTCTGCATCTGCATCTCTAGTGTCTCTGTGGCATCTCTGCTTTGTTCTTCCTGTTTCCACAGTTTTCTTAGTCTGGTACCCCGCCCACACTTCCAGTCTGCCTTCAGACAATCAGTGTTTTTATTAAACCAGTAGGCAGGACAATTTATTTACAATGGAACAGAACACAATCCCACTACATTTCCCTTTTTTCTTTTTAAAACAAGAACTCCAAATCTAATTTCCTTTGTATATTTTTTTCCACTATTATCTATACTTGTAATCAACACTGTAAACAAAGACAAACATCCATAATCCATTTTGGGGGGACATGGGCATAGTTCTCTAGGCTACTTCCTGCTGAATGGGTGCACTAGCAATCCCATGAGGACTCAAAGAAAAATTTAGGATTATGGACAAGTCCTTAGTGAAGAAGTCTGCAAGGCTGGGTCAGCTCAGCCAGTCTCCTTGGAGTAGCTTTAGATACAGAGCTCAGAGGAAACTTCAACAGAGGTGCTCTGAAATGCTGAACCATCCGGGCCATCTGTTTCCATTGGAGACTTTTCAGGGGGTCTTCCTGGATCAAACCTTATTTTCTTTAACCAGGAATAAATCCACAGCCTCTCAGTTTCTGTGGAAATAAAATGAAAACCTCTTCTCCAAAGTAGCATATCTTTTGATTTCAGTTTTAAAGTCAACTCATTTACAAAATATATAGCTTGGATTAATGTATCAGCATTTGTAATCAAATGTCTTTTAGCAGCTTTAACTAACCCATAACTCTTATCCTGGTCAGCCATGAGGCTCGGTACCTTTTCTCAGAACAGCATAGGTGTCCTCTGCATCTGCATCTCTAGTGTCTCTGTGTGGCATACAGTATCCAGACAACCTTCCATCTTTACGTGGCTTATGTGTTTTGTTTTTTTTTTACTCTATTTCTTTTTTTTAAGGACCTATTCTATCATTTTCCTTTTCTCTCTCAAGCCTACATATTTTTTTAACACACTCTAAACCATTTTGAGTTTATTTTTTGAATCTGTCTTTACTGTTTATCTCTTATTTCTTATCTTTTTCTGACCACACCTTTGCTTGGTTAGGCTGACTGACCTCACCCAGCTCCCTCTATATCTTTCTGTTTCTGTCCACACCTTTAATATGCCAAGGTGTAGCTAAGGATTAAAGGCTTGGCTAGGGTGGCTGGCTGGATCCACCCAGCTCCTAGTCTAGCTTCATAGAGTTTAGCTTTTTAGCACAACTATGGGTAGGGCCCACAATTACCATTCTGGGGAATTTCAGGGTCCATATAATCCAAGTAAAGCACTGCCATCTGCTGCTCATGAACTCCATTTAAGTATTTGGCAGCAAAGCTTCTTAAAAAGACTCACAAGTGTTTTGCCTCTAAGGCTGAATCAGGAAGGCTCTCTTAAAAAGGTCAAGCCTCTGCTAGCCTCCAGCAAACAGAGCTTTTCCAAGAAAACTCTGCTGCTACAAAGATTCAGTCTTTGACTCTGTTTCCTTTGTGTCTATATGAACAGAAAGCTTAAATACATCATTTACAGCTTGTTGCTCACATCTAGGCTCCTGTGAGACTTCCAGAACCAGCTCTGTACCATGGCTTATGTGAGAGATGCAACTTGGAAGCTGTTTTTGGCTCCAATACTGTGCTCTAGAACCCCTTTTAATCTTTCTCCAGCTTTATGTGTGTGTATATCACCCACATTGGGCTGCCATTTGTTGTATTAAGTTTCTGGCCTGTCTGGCCTATGGTCCAGATCCACAGTCCCGAAGTCCCACAGAGACATACAGACGCTTACATTAATTCTATGCTGATCGTCCTCGGGCCCAGGCATATAACTTGCTAACTCTTTACCCTTAATCGAACCCATGACTCTTATCCTGTTCAGCCATGTGGCTCAGTACCTTTTCTCAGAGAATCATAGTTCTCTGCTTCTTCTGACTTCTCTCTGGCAGTCTTCTCTGTTCTTCCTGTTCCCAGAGTTTTCTTAGCCTGGTAGCCCTGCCAAACTTCCTGTCTGCCTTTGGCCAATCAGTGCTTTTTATTAAACTCATAGGTGGGACAATTATTTACAATGTAACATCATAAATCTACTACACATGTCCTCTGCCCATGTCCTCCTGTACTGCCCATGTCCTCTGCCCATGTCCTAACACGGTCCTACCTAATACAGGGTCCTACCTAACACAGGGGCCTACCTAATACAGGGGCCTACCTAATACAGGGGCCTACATAACGCAGGGTCCTACCTAACACAGGGTCCTACCTAACATAGGGGCCTACCTAACACAGGGACCTATATAACACAGGGAACTACCTAAGACAGTGAATTATATAACCAAGATATGTGGTGATTTTTTTTATCCTTTAAGAAATAAAGCTTGCCTGAACATCTGAGGGCAGAGCTTGCTAAAGAGTTAGCCTTAGAGGTCTGCCAGTGGTGGCACATACCTTTAATCTCATCACTGAAGAGACAGGCAGACTTATTTCTGTGAGTTCAAGTCTACACTGGGCTATACTATATTAATCCTGTCTAACAGAGAAACAGAGCCAAGCAGTGGTGGCATACATCCTTAGTCCCAGCACTATGAAGGTCGAGACAGGAAGTGATATGGCTGGGCAGAGAAAGGAGTATAAGGTGGGAGGAGACAGCGGTTAAGCCCTGCTCTTTTGACTCCCCTTTCCTTTCAGCTGAGGACTCAGAGGCATTTAGTCTAGGATTCCTGAAGACAGAATCTCCTTCTTTAGGCTGAGGAATTGGCGAGGTGAGAAGTGGCCGTGGCTTGTTCCTCTGTTGCTCTGATCTTTCAGCTTTCCCCCAATATGGCTCTAGGATTTTATTATAAAACCAGTTAGGATTCATACAATATCTGGTGTCCAACTTTTGAGGTATGAGTTCACAAAAAGCTGCTTGCCTGTGGCTTTGCAGCTACAAGCACAGGCCGGAGCTACACAAGGCCAGAATCTCTACCCTGCTGGCTAGATTTTCCTTTTGGAGTTAGTTCTCACTAGCCAGCTCTGCTTTTTAGGCAGTTCCTGCTGCATGTATTTCTACCCCGTGATCCCCTGTGTACATTTTCCAGACAGAAGACTTTCTTTCCCAGTGGGTTGTGGCCTTTCCTTGGGCCCTTAGCAGGCTGCTGCCACACTAGGAAGCTGCCTTCAAACACACTCAGGCTTCTGAAGTCAACCTCACCTCTGAATTATCAGCAGATTTGGTGAGTCAACTGGGATTTATTAAAGGTTGGAATTAGTTAAAAAAAAAAGAAGAGAGATGTTTTTTTAACATCAAAAAGGGAAACACTATTACAATGTAAGAAGTTTAGTCTCTGATAATACAATAGACAGTTTTAAAACGGAACAATTGAGGGGATAATTAATGTAAATGGGATTTATGTAATATCTATTGTTATTATTATGTAATGTCTATGTATATTAGTTGTTTGACCATTCTTGTTTTATGCTAAAAATAGTTGGTTTATCTGAGTACCACATTGGCTGATATGAGTACCAAAATACAAGTCTTAGAAAAACTTGTTAACACAGATCATAGATATATTCAGACCCAGACAGAGGAATTTAAAGTAGAATCAGTTTCAACATTGCATTATAATATTACAGAGAAACAGCCTCAGGCTTTCAAACAGCCAACCTTAATTTATCCAGTAACCTTATAGGAATTGTCGAATGATAGAAATCTCCCAGACTGTGTAAGAGCTGAATGGACTACTGTGCAAATGTTAGATTTGAGGAGATTCAAGGAAGCAATATTATCATATGGCACACACACATCTTTTGTGAAGCTAATGTTAAACTGGTGATCAACTTGTAATAGTATTATTCCTTGAGACTAGGGAGACTTGGTTACAGCAGTCTTGGAGATTGGTTCCCAGTGACAATGGAGAACTTGATGGAAGGATTGGGTATTGAAATTTCCCAAGACCAACTTCCTGGGGAGGGAGATTATGCTAATGTAGAAAGGCAGGTTTTTATAAATTTTGTTTTCATTTAAAAAATGTCGTCTCCATCAACGTATCCCCCGGCTCCTCCCTTCTTCCCCCTTCCAATCCCTCCCAGCCAGCCCTCAGCCTTGCCCCTCCCCATTTTCCCATTCCCTCCCCCAAAGGGCAGGAAGTCCCAAGGTGGGCCAGCCCACATCCACTCCAGGCAGGTCTCATCCACTCATCCCAAAGTCAATGCTGGGCTGGGTGTTCCTCTATAGGGAATGGCCTCCAAGTTCCCAGCCCATGAACAGGAACACAGTCTGATTCCACCCCTCATGACTCCACACACTGACGGCAGTTGAAAGTCACCCACCCCCGGAGGGCCCAGCTCCCCCTCCTAATGGATTGCCAGTGGCAATTCCTGATTCAGTGAGCTCCCCAGAGCTCCAGTCAGCCATCACCATGGGAACCTTCCTCATAATCCCTATCTCCCTGCTCATACAGACTCTCTTCCCCTGTTCTCAGCTAGAACGGGAGTTCTGCCCAGTGCTCAGCCACGGATCTTCGGAAAGGCAATCTTTATATGACAACCACTCCTTGGCTTTATGCTCTATGGCAGCCTTAAATGCTTGGGATAGAATCGAAGAAGAAAAGAAAATTGAATCATTTTAAAAGTTATCCAGGGCCCTAAAGAAACCTTCACTATTTTTTTTTTAAACAAAGATTGACTTCATCAGTAAATAGAAAAATACTAAATTCAGAAAAGAGACAAATAATAATTGAATGTCTGGTTTTTAAAATGCTAATGCTCAGTGTAGAAGGGTAATTAGGTTGTTAAAGGTAAGATCAACTCCCTTGGAGGAATGGATCCGAGATACAATTAATACTGAATCTCATACATATGATGATGTTGTGATAGGAGAGGTGATTTTAGAGGTGTAGAAAGAGCTGTCTTCCAGCTTCCTCAGCCTCCTCCTCCTGGCTTCTTCTGCCTGCTCTGTCTTTCTATGCCTGCCTTAAATACCCTCTTCACCCAGTTGTTTCACATCCAGGTTAAGATTAAAGGCGTGACACCACCACTGCCTGCCTAGGAGTGGAACGCCCTCTGTAAACTAAACTGGCCTCAAACTCAGATCTGCTTGGATTAAGTGCGTAGAAGGTCACTGCTCCCGGATATTCCCTGTTCTGGGATTAAAGGTGTGAATCACCACTCTCTAACCCTCCTGGATTGACTGTAGGTGGATCTCTTCTCTGGTATTTCAGACTGGTTCTTATTAAATATGTAACATATCACCACAGTGTCTTTTTAAAAAAAACTAATTCCCCCTTTAAGAAATTTCATTTGACTCACCAAATCTGCTGACTGTGAAGTGTGGCAGCAGCCTGAGGAGGGGGTTCAGGGAAAGCCACAGCCCATCAGGAGAGGGGACCTACTGTCTGAAAAACTCACCCAGGGGATCATGGAGGAAGAAACGCACCTGGTGGGAACTGCCTAAAAGGCAGAGCTGGTGGTGGCAAGAGGCTAACTATGAGAGGAAAACCCAGGCAGCGGGTAGTGGTGAGTGAATGGCCTTGTGTAGCTCTGGCCTGTTCCAGTGGCTGCAAAGTCATGGGCAAGGAGCTTTTTCATGAATTTGTACCCCCAAAGTTGGATGCCAGATTTTTCATGAATGCTGACTGGTTTATAAGAAAAGCCCAGATCCAGATACTGAGGTAAATGCTAACGGTTCAGAAAGAAACAAGCACAGTCACTTCTCACCAACTCCTCAGCCCAAAGTAGAAGATCCTGTCTCCAGGAGTCCTCAGGCTGAGTGCTCTGCCCAGTCATATCCTGGGATTGAAGGCATGTGCTGCCACTACATGACCTCTAGCTAACTCTGTGGCTGGCTCTGTCCTCTGATCTTTGGGCATTCTTTATTAGATTACAAACAATATACAAACACCAGGGCCCACCTACCAGTCATCTTCGCAACTCTCAACTCCCCTGGGGCTTTCCTTGAGCATGGATCCAGAAAGAGGAAGCAGAGAGCACCAGAGCTAAATCAGAAGACCTGGGTTCTCCCAAACCTGCCTTTGCACATCACCAAACAAGCTGAAGGACACAGGATGCCTGAGACCAAAGAGTGAGACAACCCACCCTGGGGTTGTCTCCTACCCTGTACTACCTTGGATCCGTGTCTGCATGTGGCAGGCCATCACTGGGGAGTTTGTCTCCCGGTGGACCAGCCAGGGTTGAGGCTCTCAGGCCTTAACCTATAGTGTAACTAGGAAGTTGCTGGATGAATCCTCAAGAGTGAGGCAGCTGCTACGGCTCCATTCATCAGCCTGCAGGCCCTCCTCAGGCCCCAGACCTTGAAGCTGCAATAAATATTGATTCATTCAGGCAAATCAATATGTTTCTGAGGATCTGGGTCGATAGCAAAGTTATAAGGATCAGGGCAAAGTCATACTCCTGTTCAGCTCTGGTGTCAAAAAAGAGGCAGGCAAAGGCTGATATGGGACCTACCACTATCTAAGGTACCAGGGGTTAGCAGGGAAGGGTCTGGCAGATGTGCCCCCAGGGCTTATGGGCATTTTCTGGGCATGTGTTTTTGTGCCTGTCTGAGCTTGCTGTGGGTTTGGCAAGCTACATTTTTGCCTCTTGCTACTGTCTAGGCAACCTAAGTAGGTTTTCTTCTGGTGCAGACCAACCTAAGGAGACAACTTCCCTTGGGGCACTGTTTTGGCTCCTGGTCCTTTGAGATTACAACTCTCCCACTTCTGCCTCAACAGCTCTTCACTCTGGCCCCGGATCCACAGAAGGTAAGTACCCAAGCTCACACAAAGGCAGCTGTATCTCCTTGCTCAAGATCCCTCTGTCGCTCAATCCGCCCCAGCTGGGAGTCTGTAGGGACCTCAGCACCCTCACCATTTCCCTACCTTGGGGCTTTTGTGTGTGTCTTCACCTCTCAGTCAGTGTCTGCCTCTGTCTGCTCCCTGCTCTTTCCCCTTCTTCTGACATTCCTTCCACCTGTAACCAGCCTCCCCAGAGGCAAGGTTTCGGACTGGGACTTCGCTTCCTCAGGCTGGGTGACTATCATATGCTCCAGGCATTCCATTTGGATGATGGGTGTACTGGTTCCGACCCCCCCCCCCCCCATTCTCCTTCCACCCCGTTGGTTCTTTTCTAATCATTTCTTATAGCTCTGCCGCACTTTGCCATGTTTCCCCCCCTTGACTGTCAAGACTGGATCTAGTGTGTTCTGCTCTGCTGGGGCCACTTTATTTATGAGAATTTGGCGAATGCAGATGTACTGTTTCCAGCTAATAGTCCCAAATCACTTGCGCTGCCCCATTAGCGGGGAAACCGGTCTGTGTACATTACATGCCACCTAAGTGGGAGCCCAGGCAGCAGTTTTATGACCCTATAAAACTTTGGGAGTTTATTGCTATTGAACAAACATGTAATCCGATGCTTCAAGTTCAATATATGTAGCCAGCAGCATTCAGACCCAGCTGTGGTGTGGCTCCCATGGCCAGTCTGAGCTACGGACATTCAGGGGCTTTGGAACGATTGGAGATTGATCAGCTGCAGGACAAGGGCAGGATTTATGAAGGCTGTGTGGAGTCGGTACTCTAGCATATTGAACAGCCCGAGTACAGGGGAGGGAGAGTAGCTGTCTGGGACTTGGGGTAAGAGGCTGGTCAAAGGATACTGAGCAGAGGCTTCTGTAAAAACAGCAAATAGAGAGAAATGGGCAAACAGAGTTCTCAGAGAGAAGGGCAAAGGCACAGGCTAGGGGAGGGTCAGTGGTGAATACTCACTTATCCAAGGCTTTCACCTATTTCCCAGTCCATCTCTTTGTCAATACAACTATTTCTCCACATATTCATTCACCTGCCAACCATTCATGAGTCTCTCCTGTCACCATCTGTCCATTTGACTGTCATTTTGACCCCCATCTGTCCCTCCTTTTGTCTGTCTACCCATTTACCCATCACCCATCCTTTGTTCATTCACCTACCCATCCACCCGTGGACCGTGTGTCTGTCCACCCACTCACTCACCTCCCATCTATATCCACTCAATCATCCACCCTTCCAGTTTAGAGCTTCCCACATTTGTCCAAGGACAGGGCTGTTCTGGTTCCAGAGGGCCGGAACCCAGAAAATCCAAGGTAACTTATCCTACCCCGCGGAAGAGCTGACATGCTTGTTTGACTCTGGCCAGGCAGTCCTCAGAATCCTGTTCTCATGTCCACATTTCTGATCTTCACTGCTAACAGTGGTTTATTTGTGTCCCAGCCTTGTCCTGTGCACACCCTGCCAACTTCATTCTTCCCGCAGAACAGCCGTCCTTTATGTTTTGTTTGTCTCTTGTGAGATTTTATCAAGAATTTTTTTCTGGTGCTGTTTGTGCCATGGTTCCCCCAGCACTGAGGTCTGTGCGGCCCATGAGTCCTGATCTGGCTTTCTGTGGATGTTCAGTCAGCACAGAGTCTAAGGAAGGCTCTGGACTGAAGGGTGGGATGGCAGCCTCCATCTATTTACATGCTGACTGGATGGAGCCTTGGAACAGGAGAGGCTGCTACAGCTCAGGCAAAGGGGCCAGAATGTTGCTGTGTGTTTGTGTGTGTGTCTGTGTGTGTGTGTCTGTGTGTCTATCTGTATGTGTGTCTGTGTGTGTATGTGTGTGTCTGTGTGTGTGTCTGTGTATGTGTGTCTGTGTTTCTGTCTGTGTGTGTGTCTGTGTGTATATGTCTATGTGGGGGGGTATATCTGTGTGTATGTCTGTATGAGTGTTTGTGTGCTGTGTGTGTATGTTTGTGTGTATGTGTCAGTGTGTGTGTTTGTGTGCTGTGTGTGTATGTGTGTGTATGTCTGTGTGGGGGGTATATCTGTGTGTGTCTTTGCATATATGTGTCAGTGTGTGTATTTGTGTGCTGTGTGTGTATGTCTGTGTGTGTGTCTGTGTGTCTCTCTGTGTTTGTGTGTCTGTGTGTCTGTGTGTGTCTCTGTGTTTGTGTGTCTGTGTGTCTGTGTGTGTCTCTGTGTTTGTGTGTCTGTGTGTGTGTCTGTGTGTGTGTATGTCTGTGTGTGTCTCTGTGCGTGTCTGTGTGTCTCTGTGTGTGTCTGTGTGTCTTTGTATATATGTGTCAGTGTGTGTATTAGTGTGCTGTGTGTGTGTCAGTGTGTGTGTCTGTGTGTGTCAGTGTGTGTGTGTGTCTGTGTGTGTCAGTGTGTGTATTAGTGTGCTGTGTGTGTGTCTGTGTGTGTGTGTCTGTGTGTGTCAGTGTGTGTATTAGTGTGCTGTGTGTGTCTGTGTGTGTGTGTGTCTGTGTGTGTCAGTGTGTGTATTTGTGTGCTGTGTGTGCTGTGTGTGTGTGCGGGCCACAGGTATAGCTTCATCTGTAGCGCACTCAGCCTTCTCAGTATTTTTTGCTTCCGAGTAACTCTTGCCATGTTAATGGTATTATTTTTTTGTCACATTAGTGATAAACATTTACCTGACACATTGCTCATCTTTTACCTTGATGCTTTCTTTAGTGGCACCTGAAAACTTAGCTTTTACACAAAATGCACTCATCTTGGCTTTTTTCTTAGAAAGTTCCTTTCCATCGGAATTTGGTATCTATTTTCCTATTTTTTTACTTCCTGTTCCTTTCAACGGTAAAGTTATGTTCCGTTACCTCTGCCTTTCCTCCTGCCCACAGAGTGAGCACTCACCTAAAAGACCCTGGGTTCTTACCCCTGACCGTGTGTGCCCATGCCCCTTGGCTTCAGCACATTCACCTGGGCTCATCTCTGACCATGGAGATTTTACCTTATTTCTAATGAGGGTCAGGAGCAAGCCCTGCAGCCACTCTATGAGTGAGGGGGATCCGTGACCAGGCACCTGTGGATTCTCCACCCAGCTGTACTGCTTCCTTCCTTACTGACATCCTAACTCCACTGTTCTGAGCCTTGAACACAGTGCCAACACGTACTTCCTCCAGAACACCCTCTACTGTCAAGGGTCATGGTACATAATACAATCATGACTCTGAGAATGTTCTAGAATTACCAGCATATCTCTCCACTCCCTCTTCTCACCCCTCATCTCCCCGTTTTCAACTCTATCTCAAAATCAGAAAATGTGTTATGCCAGCTCTGTAGGCAGAGTATCTGCCTAGAATACACACAAAGTTCTGGGTTCAGTCCTCAGCACCATAAGTCAGACATGATAGCACATGTCTGCAATCCTAGCATGTGTGGGTCAGAAGCAGCAGGATCAGGAAGTTTGAGGCCGTTCTTGACTACATAGTAAGTTCAAGACAAGTCTGGAACACACAAGATCCTTCTGAAAGAAAGAAAAAGAGATCAGGAAAGGAATGAATATCTGCTCTCTGTGCCTGTAGCGCAGGCGAGTATCAGCAGAATCTCCTGGACAGGTCTCTCGGCAGCAGTATTTCAGGTGGCAGAGAGAGTGGGTGGGGTGAAGGATGTTAGTAGAGGATGCAGGCAGTGTGAGTCAGGATTCCCCCAGGAAATTCTGTGTAGGAAGGAGGGAGGCCCAGGGCTAGATATCGCACTCCCCAGCAGATAGAGAAAACACTTGTGTCTTCTGGCTTCTCTGTCACCTTTTCTGTACGTTGTGATGCAGCTACGGGTAAGCTGGAGACACAGTTAACATTTCTGTCTCCCCATTTCTGGTCAAAACTTTAAGAAAATTAATCTTTCTATTTCCCTTTATATGTTACACTGTTCTCTCTTAATTTGGAAGAGTATTTGGGCCTAGGACCAGGACTCCAGTGACAGGGTGTGTCAGGACGCAAATAAACAATAGCCAGTTTGGATGTCCTACTCCCAGAGTTTTGCTTGTGGCTTACAGCCCCTGAATGACTCCACTCTAGGCCATTCCTGTCTGCTGACTTCTTAAAAGGTGGCCTTGACCGTGTGTGTGTGTGTGTGTGTGTGTGTGTGTGTGTGTGTGTGTGTGTGTGTGTGTGTGTGTGTGTGTGTGTGTTGCTAGTGAGTGAGCCTAGGGCCTTATGCATTCTAAGCAAGCACTCTGCCACTGACCTATGTCCCCAGCCCAAAGCCCTATATTTCTGTGCACTCACCAGCATCTCTGGACTTCAGTCTGCATAGTTCTCAGTGGAACACCAGGGCTGCCATATTTGGGATACACTGAGTATGCCCATCTCGGGTGATCAGTAAATAGAGATGATCAGTCATTGAAACAATAAGTGAAGCATGTCCAAAGCAGTAGTTGGTGTTCAAACAGTCTTCCTGGAATGTCTCAGAAATGTCTTCCAAAGACTTTCTGTTCCTTTTTGTCATAGGTTCTGAATTCCATCTCTGGCATCACAGCAAGTTCCATAGCCCCTCTGAGGGGTGTGGATGATGGCGGGTGTGTTCCAAGTCGATCTCAAAGTTTAAGACCTCCCATGACTCTGTCCTGATGCTACCCTCCCCCACCCCAGCTTCTAAGTCTTTGGGGATTGAAAGAGTCAAGTTGATGGAAGGGGCAACTGCTCTCCCTGGAGCGGGCCCTGCAAGGCCGGTGTTCGCATGGTTCTCTCCTGTTCCCTTGTTTCCAGAAGGTGTACCAGGCAGTGGTCATGACAGTGAAGAATCAGGTGACCTCCCATTCTGGGGCAGGCAAGCCAGTATTCTTAGGGGTTACTGTAGAGCCTTTTCCAAGCTGGGCACAGATGGGGACCAAGTGAAGCTGCTGTAGGTGGTACAACCTGGAGCCTCATAATGACAGACTAGCCTTGTCCTTGGATATAAATCCATTGATTCCAACTTGGCCTGTCACTGGGAGAAATGAAATGGTCTTCCCAATAGAGCCAGGATAGAATCCTGTGCCTCTCCTATGTGCATGGACCAGTACTGCCAAGTTGATGGTATGCCTCCACAGAGGCTGAGACCTAAAAGGAGGAAAGACAGGCTATCTGCACATCTGGACAGGGAGGGGGCCGAGGCTGTGGCAGAAATGGGCAGAGGGTGTTGAAATGGATAGGCTTCAAGCAGGGTCTGGGAAAGCTGGGTACTCCGCCAGGCAGAGCAAGGGCAGGCTCGGGTGCCTGAAGACAGCAGGATGTGGGGAGTGCATCCAGATTAGCTGATAAATGGAGGAAGGATCAGCCTCAAGGAACATTAGACTTGGACTCAGACTGGTGTCCTTCAACTTCATAATGCTAATTGCTGGGCTTCTTGCCTTACCCCATGAAGATTTACAGAGCAGGAGGCAGGAAGGGACTGGGGTGGGAAGTCGGATCAGCTGAGCCACTGCCTCACCCAGGTCTTGCCTTGTATCTACCATGGTTGAAGCAGGAGGCATTGCAGGGAGGGGAGTAGGCCTTGGCTCCCCTGTCTTTTCCCAGTCTGCCTGATTTTGCTGTCTAGTAACTTTGCTTCTTTTATTTCTACTTCACTTCTTGCCAGAGAAAGTTTGTAGAAGTTGGAAGGAGGTTATGGGGTCACTTAGTCACTCGACAAACCCTTGCCTTGTTATGTGGGTCTGGGAATGGGTCTAGAGAGCTAATCTTGAATCTGCAAGACATCAGATTGTTCAAGTTTTTATGAGGACAAATGTCTTGCTGGAGACTTGTAAGTGTCCCACTATGGTGGCCTAGCAAGCTTGTGGCCACTCTTGGCTTCATACAGGGTCCTATATAGCACCAGTGTTTTTTGAAAAATCTGTTCAGAGCTGTGTCTTTCAGTGGGGTGACCAGGTCTTATTCCCCAATTATCTGATATGGCTGAAGGCATGCAGACCACTCTCCTCTGTATGTCTCCATGTGTCCCTGTCCCTTTGGAAGTTAGCCTGTGCAACAGGACCATGTCTATTGGGACAGCCTCTCTTGCAGTTGTAATGGTTGGTAGACCTCTTGCTGTCAGGGGTGGGGGGTGGGAATCCGTGTAGTTTGCTCCAAAGTGTCTCTGCTAAATTATTGGTTTAATAGCTGAGGAGCGGCAGGGAGCCAGCGATGCTCATGATGGCTCTGGGATTTGGGAGGGGGTCTGGGACAGGGCCTGGAGGTATCCTGCTCCCAGTCAGGTGCCAAGAATGCAGGCAGAGAGGAGATTTATCTTCCCAGCTATACAAGGCACTAACATAAGAAGGCTGGGAGGCAGAAGCTGAATAATTGATTATTCTGGCTTGCTGGGGGATGAGTCTGATTGAGGAGGTGGAGGCCCCACTGGTGCTGAAAGCAGACTGAGAAGATGTGGTCACAGCCTGACTTGGGTCCTGGGTCACAAAAGCCTGTGGTAAGTGTCAGAGGCAGTGGTCCCTTATGCATGGGGATCTAGGAGCCCAAAGGACTGTACTGCTGGCTCCCTCCCACTTCCTTTCCATACTTGTAAATCACCTCTCCAGGAGTGTGGCTCAGTAACCTTTACTCCATCAACTAGGGCCACCCTGCTCACCACCATCCTCACCCATAGGGAACTTTCTGTGGTCTCCATCAAGCTCTGTTGCTTTGAGAGATTATGAAAAGCAGAGAGTGATGGGGGCAGCCACCCTATCCTGACTGCCTCAGCCACCTCCCAGGAGATCCCACCACCTACAGGGACATCGGACCTCTTGCTTTGTGTTCTTTCTTCTCTGTTTTTCTGTGCTTTCTTTCTCTTCATCTGGGACAGATTTCCTAGGGGAAGGTGGGCTGCCAGGTCCTGAGCAAATGAGATGCCCTTCAGGACAGTTCAGGATAAAGCTATTGTAGAGCCCTTGCCACTGAGGGTTGAATCCCTTCCTGAGCCCATTTCATTTGTATAAGGGGCTCTGGGAGACTATAAGCCAGCCCTGTCCCCATGGGTTCATACTCTTGTGCCCCGAGGAGGGCTTGCTCACAAGCTTATAACCCCTGCTCAGGCCATAGGGTTTCAGCACAGGGTACAATTTGCTTGCTATTTGCTATTCCTCTGAGCTTCTGGCTTTGAGAGCATCAGCAGGTCGGTTTTTACAGTGAGTGCCTAGTGTCAGGGCAAGGCTGGCAACAATGGGCACAGTTCTCCCTGGCAACCAATCATGGAAGAAGTATTAGCTACACAGACTACCTTGTCCAGGAGACTCAGCAGATTCTGGCTCAGCTTGCCTCAGTGTCTCTTCTAGGATTGCCCTGCTCAGTGTTCAGTGCTGTTAGATCAGACTTGCATGCCACTGGCCTCTGTGGAGTTGCTGGGCAGATGGGAAATAAAATGAGCAGGTACAAAGCTTCCCACTCCCCATCTCTGAGATTTTGAGGGGGTCATTGGGAGGGACCAAAGTCATGGCATACAGACTAGGTGTTTCACTGGTCCTGTATTTCCATGGGTAATCAGGACCCACACTCCTCCTGGCCTCCTTGTGGCCATGTTTGCTGCATGTCCCTGATTCTTTTCTACATTGTCCTTAGGAAGAGAGACATTTGCTTGGCCAGGGTAGCCAGGCAGATCATGCAAAGTTTGTTTTCAATTAACACCTGTTTAGCAAAGTCTCTCTTCCCCAAATCTCCCTGCATGCAGGCAGGGCCCCTCCTGGCCCTTGTGATCTGCTGAGCCCTTGCTCAAATATAAGCAGATTTGCTGCTTTCTAAACACCACTAATCCAATTTGGGCTCAGGAGCTGAGAGGAAGGCAGCCTTGGGCAGCAGTTGAGCTACACTGTCTCTGGTTCTGGGGCTAAGGGCTGAAACTCAGGGGCAGCCAGATGGGATTAGAGGATGTCACCATAATGCCCTATCTCCACAGAACCCCCTGTGGAGAAAGGGCAGTAGCCAGAAGTATTTAGACAAGTATTCTGGTCATAGTCACAGAGTATTCTTGTCCCTTGGATCCAGCCTTCTCTGCTCTTCTGTGTCCCTGATCTGCATATCACATTTCTGGGTGACAACTGATATATTGTGTAATTTACCCTGGAGGTCCAGATACAGAGTCTCTTTGGTCCACAACCCTGTTTTCTATAGGACCAAGTTCCAGGAGTAGGGGTGGGCCCTTCATGTATACCTCAGAAACCCAGCCAACCTGTATTCCTGTCCCCAGCCTAGCCTGCTTTGTTTGCAAAGGTACAGAGCCAGTGGACATCTCACACGAGCTGTTCCTTGTGACCTGCGAGAGGCTTGTGTGCTGAGTTCTGCCTGCTTGAGGCAGGAGCTGCAAACCTACCCTGAACCCACACAGCTCCCAGATGACAGATTCAATTCAGTTCCACAAATATTGACCCTGAGTCTAATCCACTCATCCTCTACCATTGGCTCATTCCTCTGAGGGCCAGTGCGTCTGCTGCACATTCTGTTTAATCCCGCCTGATGTTCCTGATTGTCAGCGTGGGAGCTAGGCTTACTCCAGCCACTGAGTGCAGTGCTGGGGTCTGACCTCTGTGTCCAGATTGGCCACAGACTTCCATGGAAGGCAATGAGGGTGTGAATAAGGGACTCTAAGGCTAGCCAGGGTGGGTATTTCTGCCTGTAAACCATGCCTGGTGAGCTGAGAGGGATCCAGATCCTGTCTGTGGCCAAACTGGGAATGCATCAGACCTAAGTAGCTGGTGAAGCCAGCATGGCTAGGGTGTGGCTTGTGTAAGCCTCAGTATAGTTGTAATGATGGGTTAGGACTGGTACAGAGCCCTTTGACGGGACAGATACAAGAGAGCTCAGGGCTTACAGCAGGTATCTAGCATGAACTACAAGTTTCTTCTGTACCCTCTCTGGGGGGGGTTCCTCTTTCTTCATCTGACCCCCTAATCTGCCTTTAAGGGCTTTGCTTTGGATTCTGTGTGGCTTCAAGTCCTGGAAACTTTGTTCTCAGGTCAAGGTTATACTGACATGCTCTGATGGATAGAGTCTGGGACTTGGGGTGACCCTGGAATGGGGTAGGACACTGGGTGGGGAAGAGTGTGAGAATCTCCACCATGAGTTGAGAACCCGGGGTAATCCCTGGCCAGTGGACAGCCGTCTGCTTTACTGACATAACTGTTAGCATTTTGGGGGCCATCACTGCCACATAGTGACTCCATAGGAGTGACAATTCAGACACACAGTTCAGGACTCAAGTTTCTTTCTACAGGAGGTTTGGTGTTAGCGGGTCCAGGGCACGGCTACTCTGCAGTGTCTTACCTCCTCTCACATCCCGCTGTGTCCTGACATTTCATTGTGGTCCCTTCACCTGCTGAGGCATAACTGGCTCCAACCCTGATATGGGCCACATGCAGCAGGATGGTTACCGCCCAGCTTAGCCCATGAATATGGCCAGAGGCTCCACAAACATTACAGTTCTCTAGCTGGAATTCAGGACAATGTGTGAGCTGTGCACAATGCCTCTTAAGTGGCTGGAACGTGGCCCCACTGTGCCCACCTTAGTCTTATTTCTGTGGCAGTTTGCTTTGGCAGGAGATTTACAAGGAAGAACAGGCAAGCTAGTACCAAGCCTAGTCTGCGTCAGAGGACTTGTTCAGCTTGACTCAGTGGGGGTGGCTGTTCTAGCAGGTTCTCAGGTAATGGTAGCCCCTTGATGAGGCATTGGTTAGACACAGAAGTGCTGAGCTGGATAAGCTAAGGGCACCAGAGGGCTAGGAGTTGTAGCTTTGGGCCCTGAAGAAGAGTACTCACTTCCCATGTCCATTCATGCCAGGGGCCAGACGGTGTCACGTGGGAGCTGAAGTCATCCAGGTGTTCCCCATCTTTACATGAGCCCTGTGCACCAGCAACATGCTCTGATGTCTGGAGCCAGAATGGGCAGAATGTGTGTATGTGTGTGTGTGTGTGTGTGTGTGTGTGTGTGTGTGTGTGTGTGTGTGAGAGAGAGAGAGAGAGAGAGAGAGACAGAGACAGAGACAGAGACAGAGACAGTCAGACAGAGACACACAGAGAGAGACAGAGAGAGAGAGATCCCAAATTGAGTTTGCCAATTGATGGTCTATTATCTCTTACTTCTTTATCTGCAAAACCAGCATGGTTTAGCCATCGGGACAGGTCGTTCCTCTTGTTGAGTGTGAAACAAATTATCCTGTATCCCAGGCTGGCTGTGAACTTGTCATATATTGGAGTATGTCTTTACCTTTTGAGTGCTAGGTACCTAGACATGAGCTACCGTGTCTGGTTTATGTGATGCAGGGGACTGCACTCAGGACTTTGAGTATCTGAGCTATCATCTGAGCTCCCTCCCTACCCTCTTTGTTGCTTTGCGAGTGAAGGTGGTGTCTTGGTGCTTTCCTAGGACCCCAAACCCTCCTTTCTGGAAAGCTGAGACTCCTTTTAAAAAATGTCCTTGTCTCATCCTTGTGTGAGCCTGGGCTTCAGTGTAGGTGGAGGGTGCCCCGGCATTGGCCATTTCCTGACAGCCTCTGAGCTGAGATGGACGCAGTCATGCCTGGTGGGCTTAGTACAGGGAGCTAGACTGAGAGGCCCAGAGGCTGAGCAAACCTAGCACAAACTTTGTAAATATGCCTGTTTGCTCTGCAAATCACACTTGGCCTCTCCCACCTAGCCAGGGATCTGCAGTCCGGTGGCAGCAGGGGCTGGGCCTGGGCTTGGGGGTATATCCAATAGAGGATAGGATGGGGACCCAAGCACTGCAGCTGGATCATCTAGGCGCTTTTTTCCCTGGGTCTGGTTGAATCCCAAGCTGCTGTTCTGATTGTTCTATGGTGAGGTGGGAATTGGGGTCTGCTTGACTTGCTTCTGCTCTCTTCCCTTGCCTTCTAGAGACTGCCTGTCCCTGGTCCTGCTCGCGTTGCCCAGAAGTCTCCGGCCTGCTGCAAGGAGAGGCTGGGCTGTCCTGGTTCATGAGGAACTCTGAGGCTGAACCTCTGCCCATGATCAGGTTCTCCTGACAGCTTGGACCCTGAAGGCTCATGTCTCTTGTGTTAGAGCCTGGGTCCAGTGACCCTCTAGGTCACAGGAAACTTGACATCCAGCAATGCCAGCCATTTAGTGGCCTGTGACTGAAGTTCTTGGACATTTGTAAGAGCACTGTCTATAGATCAAATGATGCTTTTCCCTGTCTGTAGTCACCATGTCCTCCTAAGCTGCCTCTAAGGCCTGTTAAGCAGAGGGTGAGAATTGGCTACATCTTCACCTGCCTGGGCTGAGCTCTCTGCATATTCAGGCAACTCCCAGAGTCTGTAAAGGTCTGCAGGTCCCTCTGTTGGATGACCAGGGAAGCATACCCAACAAGCTCCTTGGTCTCTGGTGTTGGGGTCCTAGGGACCAATCTTAGTTCTGGGTACTCATTTTTGCCATCTTGGGACCAGAGATTGGGAGATGGATTTCCAGAGAGGAGTTTTTGGAGGTCCCATGCCCTGTCCTTTGTCTGTATCCGTCTCCAGGCCATCAGGATGCTTGGCCTGGATTGCTCTATGAAGCATCTTCTAATGAGGTGTCCCCTGTATGTTTCCAGGCCTTTGGAATTCTCAGGGATGAGTGCCCTGTGGAGGGGACTTTGACAGCCTCTGCTGATAAATTTCCTTCCTCCTGCTCTTGTAGCTGACCCTGGAACCCCACCCTGTAATCTTTCTAGCTTATTGTCTCACCATCCTACTGAACTAGCCAGCCATGGGCTCTGGTTCCCACTGGGGTGTGGACTGTCCTCCCATGTCCACCCGGGGCTCCAGTAAGGGAAGGCTGCTGAGAATTCCTTGGGACCCAGTCACTATAGCATCGGGTGGGTAGGCAGCAAAGCAGACACACTGGCCAGTCGTCTTCCTCATATTCTTGGGGGCAACTCAAGGGTCCTCTAGGTGATAAGGTACGAAGGGTATTCAGAGCAGTGGCTATGGCCAAAGCTGTAACCTGCCCTGCAGGAGGAGGCATTTGGCAATAGGTACAGGCAGGACATAAAAGATCTGTGCAAATAAGAAACAGAATGTGTAAGTGTGCATGAGTGTGTATGAGCATGAATGTGCATATGCGTAAGCACGTGTGAATATTAATGCTGGTACACACATTAAGTGGGGTGACCTTGGAAGCATGTAATATATGAGTGGTCATGTGAATGAATGTAGTGGCCAGTAGTGTGCATGCAAATTAGCAGTTGGTATATGGGCATTCATGTGTGTTGTGAGTGGATCTGTATGAATTTACAGGTATGTCTATGACAGCATGTTAGAAGATACATGTTTGTGATGAACACATAAACATCCTGGGCATATGTTGAATGCTTGTATACATGTATGTGCATGTATCTGAGTGTACACATACATGTGTAGATATGTGAATACACATGTGTAAAGATATGTGAATGTACATGTGTGAAGATATGTGAATGTAGTGTTTGAAGGTATGGGAATGTCCATGTGTGAAAGTATGTGGACATAGTTCAGAAATTCTGACATCAACTCATTGGCATCCAGGCTGGAAATACTTGCTGAACCCAAGACATTTTTTTTTTAATTTTTGAAATTATGATACAATTATATCATTTCCCATTTCCCTTTCTCTCTTCAGCTTCTCTCATGTACCCCACCTTCTCTCTTAATTCAAGGCCTCTTTTTCTTTGGCGTTTTATACAGACACACACACACACACACACACACACACACACACACACACACACAAGCATGCACATCCCTCCTCCTCCTTTATCCAAGACAGTTTTGAGGCAAGAGCCCCAGCCTGCTCCCACAGCCTGGGCAGCCAGCCAAGGCCCTCAGACTAGAATCTTGGACACTCTGGAGAGGGCATCCAAATTCAGGAGCTAGACTGGAGCTCTGGGGTAGAGGACCAGCTCAGCCCTTTTGCCAGCCTTACGCTAGATTATAGCCTTACTGAGACAAAGATGGAATGGAAATCCTGTGTCTCTTGTGGAATGCACCCCATGGGATCTGCAACCATAATCTCTTGCCTCTGCAGACCCTGACCTCTGCTGGTCAATGTCCACTGTCAGCCACAATATGTGGGCACTATGCTGTGTCCTTGCAAACCTGAAGTGAGGACAGCTCACAGGATGCAGGCATTTCACATGCACAGCACGTGTTCCTCACACCCGTGGGTGTGCAGGGCTGTTTGCAGTTCCATGAAGATTTTAGATCCGAAGAACTGAGCTGCGGCTGAGCAGTGCCTAGGGAGCGCTGAGGAGGAGGGTCCAGCCAGGAAAACAGGGCAACTTTGTTTCCAGCTGGGATGGGCAGTTCAGTCCTGGACCAGTTTGATTGTTGGGGGATGGGGTGGATGTCCTGTGTGCATGAGGTCTGGACATTTGTTTCTGAGGCATTGCCCATGGCAGCCTGGAAGCACACAGTATGTGTGAGGGGGCAGTGGTAGGGGTAGGGGAAGGTTGCAGCTTGCCCTGAAGATACATCTTATCCTACCTGGCAGCCTAAATCTAGAGCCTCCTTGCCATGCCCCTGAAGTCTTTCCATTGAGGAGAGCAGTTGTCTCTCTCCGATTTAGCTAGCCCCCAGCATTGCACCCATCCCACCTCCCTCACAGCTATTCCAGCATCTCTGGGTGGGAGTGGGAAGCCGGATGCAGCCGGCTCTGTTGCTGTTTTAGGAAAAGAGGGGATCAAGACAGGGAGGGCCTAGCCGGTGTTCCAGTGGGGTTGTCTGGCTGAAGGACTGCACCTCGCCCCCTGCACAACAACCCCCCCCTTCCCCGCCGCCGCCCAAGTTCTTGGCTCCCTGCCTCGTTCATGAGGTCCTTTTTTCCTGGCAGGCCCAGCACCCCCAGCCACCTCCCGCCCTGCTGTGGGTGTGATTTCACAGTGGCGTTCTCCTCACCAGCTTGTGTCTCACATAGGGGATGTTTCCATTTTTACAACAGAAAGAAGATGATTCCAGGCGCCTTAGCCGCAGCCAGAGCTCAGTGCCACCCCCCCAGCTGTACCGATGTCAGGTGCTTTGGGGGTGTACAGGTTCTGTGTTGCCAGCCACGGCCCTAATTGCTGTCACTCAGAGAGCTGCCTCTGGCCTGGAATGGGCAAGAGCAGGGTTTTAGGGGAAGATACCAGGTCCTAGGGGAATTGGAGCTTCTGTCAGTCTCCTGACAGTCCCAGATCCAAGCACCTTTGTGTCCAGATGGGTGGGTCTATGACTATGGGACAGGGGTTTTGTCCGAGGGACACTGAAAATGTGTGCATTGTAATATACATGCTATGCATTAGCCAAGGTAAGTGTAAACCCCAACATTCTTCCTTCTGTGTGGCCTGGCTATGATGCCCACCTGTGGTGGTCTGTCCCTAGGGCTGCAAAATGTGGCACGGGACATGTGCATGGTCTACTGCCATGCCCCTCATGCTGCTCTGTTGCCAAGTGTACTCAACATCCCAAGGGTGGAGAGAGATGTCCGTTGTCACCCAATTTTGCTCTCAGGACTGGCTTGCAGAATGCATGAGCCCAGCTTCCTTGGAAAGTAATATAAGTTCTTTTATTACATAAAGCTATAATGTAAGTGCAGTGCAGACCCATGAGATTGACGTCCAACATGCTCATAAGCCAGCATGCACGCAGCTCTGCTCTCAGGAAGGACAGCAGGCCACACACAAGGCGATTTACAGAGAAAACATCAGGAATGATTGGGAAACAAGACAGAGATTGATTCACTTGTCAGCAAACTTAGACACTTCGAAGAAACAGGATGCAATCTGACTCACTGACACAGGGGGGCACCCTGATGTTGGGGTGTCAGTGTGTGAACCACAGCCTTACAGAAAGAGTAGGTCAAGAACAAGCCTGAAGGAGGTCCTGCTCGCCCACCCCACCCCCCAGGTGGCCATAGCAGGAGCTATGGACTCCGACACACAAGGCACAGAGAAGTCTGGGCCTTGGATGGGCTGTGCCACCCTCCCATGAAACCAGGTTGGCAGGAAATGGGTACAAACCCCATCTTTCAGAGCATCTATGCCCTGATGCATGTTCCCTTGCATCTCTCCCTTGGCCCAGCTGTGCTAAGGCATCCATGCTTTCTTGAATCCTTCATGACTGTTGAGGCTTCTGATCTGGCCCTTCCCTGTTAGAAGGATGTTTTCTTCCCCAGTGAGCCCCGGCAGTGAGAGCAGAACAAGAGGCAGAGCGGGGGTCAGGGACTGGCAGCTTTTCCATTCCCATGTGGGCCTAGGTGACAAGAACTTGTCTTTTCATTCACAAGAAGAGTGTAAAGAGGCAGGAAGAGAGATGGAGACAAGCATTAACAGGGCCTCCCACACAGTGACTGAAGTTTCACATGCAAGAGCAGGGAGCGAGATGAGCAGTGTATCCTTGGGGACCCAGCCAGAGCCATAGCACATGCCATACTTGAATTTCTTCTCATAAAATCCCCTCCCTGCCTCCTCATCTTCATGGGGAACAAGCACCGAGCTCAAAGCACTGCTGTGGGCAACAGTCCTTTCCAGGCTCTTCTGCCCTCAGTGGAAGGTCAGGCTGTTTCCACTGAGGCCACACAGTTCATTTTCCAGAGCCAAACTGAAATTCCTGAAGTCTTGGTCACAGCCTAGTTTCTTGTTAAATGGAGTATACTCCCAGCTGGGACAAGAGACACCGCCTCTTTCCCAGCCCTAGGCTTTTTTGTTTTGTTTTGTTTTGTTTTTTTGGTTTTTTTAGAGAGTTTCTCTGCGCAGCCCTGGCTGTCCTGGAACTCACTCTGTAGACCAGGCTGGTCTTGAACTCACAAAGACTTGGCTGCCTCTGCCTCCTGTGTGCTGGGATTAAAGGTATGCACCACACGGCCCGGCTTTGCCTTCTGTCAATCCTTAGCAGGTAAGAGCTTCTCTGGCTATGCTTTCATGGTGGGCTGGCAGCTGCAAGCCCAGGTCCTATCCTGGGGACTCTTGGCTTTCAATGTTGCCTGTGTCATGACGTTGGCACTACCTGGCTTTGGTCTTCCCAAAAGCTGCTCTAGGCACAGATGCAGGGGGTTCTGTGTTGGTCCTACACACTTGGAAATCAGTTATGATATTCCCAGTATGAGACAGTGCAAGAGTTTCAGGCAGTGTCTGTTCTTGGGGAAACCACCACCTAAGGCAGAACTGCATTACACAAAGGTGTTTTCCACACATGTGTATGCAACACACACCAAACATAAATATGTTCATGTGCATATAGACACATGCATGACAGTGGTATTGAGGGTGGGATGGGCTGGTAGAAAAGCTTAGCCAGCAGAGATTTGAAGCTCTTCACTGCCCACAAATGCTCTCTGAAGCCATAAGACCTAGAATCTGAATTGGGGATCTGAATGCCATCTGGTGCCACCACCCGGACTACAGGGGTCGTGGAGGTGGTATACCAACCCATTGAAACCAGCTTGGAGTCCTGACCTGGGCTATCAGCTGCACCACTGTAGAGGACTGGCCAGAAGTCCATGTGTGTTATTGGGTAACTACATAGCAGCTGATGGTCACAGTCAGAGCCCCCAAAGGGTGTGTGAACACAGGGGAGATGCAAGAGTCAGGCCTCAGACTTTAGTCTATGAGTTGGTCTTGCTTTGGGATTCTAGGCTAGGGCTGATTTCCATCTGTGTCCCCAAGAGCTACCCCGATTGTCTGAGGATCCCATGGTCCACCTTCCTGGCCGGGCCCCTGCCACACTGTGGGGCTGAATCCAGATGCACCATCTTCTGGAAATGTTTAATCCCTTTACCAGGGATTAAACCCCTCCGAGAATGTAAGGGCAGGATCAGGGCTTGACCACCACTGTCCAGCTGGTCCACACCCAAACTTCACTCTGTCCAATCCCCACCTTGTCCTTGGCCCCATCCTTATCCTTGGATTTGGAATCACTGGTTCAGCCAGAGGCACATATCTACCTTGCCCTGTCCAAAGCCAGGCCCAGGCATTTACTCTCTCTGGCCCACCCATTTGCTGCTCATCTGCAGCCCAGCCTCTGGATTTCTCTCTGAACATCCAGGTTGTAGCTGCCCCTATAACCCATAGGCTTATAGTCAGTCTGACAGCTTTCTCTGATGAGGTGACTTTCATATTGGTACCTGCTGGCTGCTGCTACTTTTCTGTCTGTCATCAATGCAGACACAGACTCTCCCATCTGTTGAGCCCATGTTGAGGAGATCCCTGGTGAAATTGAGGCTATATCTATTGTCTGGCTGCTGATCACTCTTTTCATCCTACGGACACGCTTGACCTTGGAGACAGAATCTGTCATCTGGACTGATGTACCCAGAGGAGGGGTACCACTGGTCCACAGCACTTGTGACTGTTGTTACAGCAGCCCTGGGCCCAGTGTCACACTACAGCACAGGAAGCCCCCAGGAGACATGAACAGACTGAAGCAGAAACCTGATCCCTGACCCTGTAGCTGGTCTGAGGCCATTCTCTCCGTGACCAATCCAATGATGAAGGAATTGGCTATCAGGGCCAGAAACATGGGGACTGCTATGCTCCTGCCCAGCCCCATGCCTGGCTAGCACCTTGGAGGTGCCTCCTGCCTTGTCACCCCTTTGGCTACCCTGTGGTGTCATCCTGGTCACTTCTCAGAGCTGATGATGAGGCTGCCTGTTTTAAAATAGATTTTATTGTTATTCAGGTAGGAGGAGGGAGGCAGATCAGAGACAACCACCCTTAAAAGAGTTGTTTCTTACTCACCCAAGAGGAGCCCACATATCACAGGCACATGGGCAATGTTACAGGTAGTCTCGAGGCCGAGAGGACAAGGAAAAACACAGGCAAGAGTCTTTATTGTGGCATGTGCTTCAACAATGGGAGAAACGGGATTCAATAATCGCATCAGGCTGTGGCCCAGGGGTTGTTCCTCGTTGCTAAGTGCCTGGCCCTGGCGTGGCCAGGCAGGGGCTGGGAGCCTGGGGTGTGGGAACCTGATGAAAAAAAGAGGGTTCTGTCTGGGTCAGCTGGTTTGCACATCAGCACCATCAGTGAGCCGCTCACTGTCAAGCCCAGGTGCTCGGCAAGGCCCCAGGATGGCAGAGCATCAGAAATAGGCAAGCAAAGGCTTACTATTGCTTGCTGCTTGTTGGGAAGCAGGTAGAGCACCACACCCAGCAGTCCTGACTGTCCAGCCTCCAGGTGGCAGGGCAGCTCTATGGACTGCCTTTGGAGGCCTATTACTAGCTGAAATCCTTGAGGTACTGAGAACTACCTGGGAGAGGGATGACCAGAACCCCAGCAGATTTCCTACTCCAGACCTTGTCCCTCATGACTGCTGTCTTCATGGCTTATGGTTCTTGTGTATTTTCCTTATATTTGTTTGGAGAGCTTTAGAAATATAAGAAGGGTCATTGAGAATCCACAGCTCTAGTACCCACAGAAATGCCTTTGAGTCATGCGTGTTCCCTGAGCCCCTGGGTCCCTACCTGCTTGTGGTCCCTGGCTGTGGGCCGGGCATTGACTGTCCCTGGGGAGATGGAGCTCCCTCATGAAGGACCTCTTTGACACCACACCACACTTTCCTTTGTGGCTTTGCTTCCTGTTGCGTGGCTGTGCCTTTTTTGAGAACATCCAGTCCTTTCCAGTAGTCATTGTATATTCTCAGGCCCAGCACAAGCCCAGCTCATAGAGGTCCCTCAGACCTGTGAAGAAATTCCTATGCTGCCTGCTTGCCTTTCTATGAGCCTCACTTAGCACTCTGGCCTGGCCCTGGCCTCCAGGAAAGCCTTTTAGGGGCCATTTCACTGTGTTGACTGATCCGTGGCATCTGTCTTCTAGAGGATAACTGGAAATCTTCTATTATAACAGAAATGAAGCCAAGTCCTGCTTTGGTCTTTTGGTTTTGTGTGTCCCATTTTATGCTCATTTCCTTCTTTTTGTGTGTTCTTCCCCTTTTAACTAAAATGATCCATTTCTTGTGCTAAAGGCTGTGTATTCAGGCCACTCAGCTGGCAGGTCAGCCTACATCATAAGCAATAAGGTAAAACAAAGACATCCATTTCTTTATATTCTAGAATATTTAATGGCATAGAGACTGTGAGGAACTCTGGGGGTTACTCATTCATTAGTAACATGGCCTTAATGTGACTCCTCATTTTAGCCGTTTTAAAGTTCACTGTTCAGTGGCATCACGTCTCTGCATTATTGTGCCACCATATCTATCATCCATTCACAGGACTTTTCATCTTCTCATACTGAAACTTTGTGCCTGGCAACTGTCCCCTCTGCTTTCTGACCCCATGCATGCGACGGCTGTGGAAGAGTGAGATCATGCAGCCTTTGTCCTTTTGTGACTGGCCTATTTCAACCCTGTTGTCCACCCTTCTGCTGCATTATGTTTGGGCTCTCTGTGTTCTATAGCTGTGGGAAGGAAAGTAGATGTCCTGCTTTTAATTCTGATAGCTCACTTCTCAGTTTTCAAAAACACACTTTAATCTCTGGTTCTCCACTTAATCAAGGATTTGGTGTGAAACCATATGGGTGGTCTCCAATACTGTAGACCCTGTCAGGGTTTAGTCAAACCTGTGCCCCCAGGGTCCTTCTTCCCTCCTGTCACTCAGCAAGAAAGGTAATGCTGAGGCTGCAAAGATGGCTCAGTGGGTAAGAACACATGCTGTCCTGCAGAGGACCAGGTTCAGCTTCCAGCACCCGCACACATGGTAGCTCACAATAATGTATAACTCCAGTTCTAGAGGATCTGCCATGGTATTCTCTTCTGACCTCCAAGGCACTGCAAATATATGATGCATATATATGTATGTGGGCAAACTACCCTACAAATAAATCTTTCTCTAAAAGGTTATTCTGGGTTATTAATATGTTTGTATTAATTACATGTCTAAAATTTCCCTGTCCTCTGCTGTAAGTCCTCAGATTTGTATGGAGAAGTGTCCCATGGTTGAGTGGATGGAAATCATAGGTTTCTCTCTGTGTGTGTGTGTATGTGTTTTCAAGACAGGGTTTCTATGTAATAGCCCTGATTGTCCTGGAACTTGCTTTGTAGACCAGGCTGGCCTTGAACTCACAGAGATCTGCCTGTCTCTGTTTCCCAAGTGCTGGGATTACAGGTGTCCATCAGCACCATCCAACTGAAGATCATAGGTTTCTATATGCCCTTAATATCACAAGGTCTCTGCTTCCAGAACTCCTTCTTCCTTGATCTATGAAATTAAAAGAAACATTTTGATTGGTTTATTTTAGGTCATGTGACTCATTCCGGCCAATCCTTGTGGGCAGGAGATAAAGTGTTGTGATTGGCGAATTGTAGACTATGAACCTGACCCTGGTTGTCTACTGCAGGATCAGTCTCCTGGAGTTTAGCTAGCCTACCAGCATTGCACACCTCAGAGAAATAGGTGTCCGTGTGAAGTAGCCTAGGAGACAACTTCATCGCGATTCTCTCTGCTTTTGTGAAGATGTGACGTAAATCCTTGAGAGAGCAAAGCTTATTGTTGGCTCACTTTTAGAGGCATCAACTTTTGGGTTGTGGCCCCATGGGCTTGGGCAGGACATCAAGGAAGTGGGAGGGCAGGAAGCGGAGAAAGGGCAGAGACCAGGCCAGGACATGGCCTCAAGGACATGTCTCCACTGATCTTTTCCTGAGTAGACTTTACCCCCTCTACTAACACCATCATTAAATCCCTCAAGGCTTATATCTATTCCTTAAGTCAGGGATCTGGCGACTGAATTGTCTCAAGTGCCCTCACTCAGAATTGGGCTTCACTGCCCTTAGGTGTTTCTTAAACCACCAAAACTAATTACAACAACACTGAGACCCAGATTAGGAGCAGATTCACTGGGTCCTACTGTGAGCTGTTGGTACAAATGGGTGTCAACATGGTGGTACTGGCCCACCTAGTGTCAACTCTTTCAGGAAGCCTTCCTGGCTTTGCCAAACCAGGCCAAGGTTTGGGGGTGAATTCTCCACATCATATGTGAGATGCTAGTCTGTGGCCTCAGTCAGGTACTTGGTAAATAGGTACTGGATTCAGCTAGTAGGTCATACCTTGGGAACCAGGTTGGCTTTTTCACCTGCTATCCTCATTTGGATGTTCCTGGCTGAGTCTTTGCCTTGTGTTCTAGTCTTCTAGAACCTTCACTCCACAGGACAGGGCTGGGACTACCCCTCTTGCCTGCTGGGCTGGGTGGGTGCTGCCTCGTCAGCATTCATGTAAATTACCAAGCCTAATTGTTTATGGAACCCTAGAGAGACTGTGGAGCACATGGCTGGTGATTCAGGGCAATGTGAAGAAGACAAGCTTATATGTGAGAACCCACTGAAATGCCCATTACAGAAATTTATGCTCATCCTTAAATATTGGAGATTAATTTTTTGAAAACATCTATAAAATAAGAGATTTAATACCTAAAACAATACTGTACACAATGATGGGAAGGGATTAAAGTCAATTTATTCATGTATTAGTCAAAAACTCAATTTCATATATTGTGTAGAAAAATTAAAATCCTTCCTGCATTTTATTACAAATTATGCATTCTCCATATATGGAGATAAATAATTGATAACATTACAAATACTTAATCTAGAAAATATTTATTAGGAACAGACAACTCATTTTTTAATGTGTTTTGTTGAGGACAATATTGCACACTTTAAAAAATTAATGACAATTTATTTTGCAAGAAAAAGAATAGACATCCTAATTCTTGTTCAGTCTCTTGTCCAGGCCTGGCGATTGAATGGGTAGAAGGACACGCAGGCTGAAGCCTCATAAGAGCTGAAGGGCTCAGGGCCCTGGCTCTCTGCCAGCCCTTCCGTGTCTGCAGCCTGTGAGAGACCTTGGAGAGCATCAACATATTGTCTTCTTCAAACTCTCTGTGGCTTGCAATTTTAGAATTAGTGTTTCTGAATTAATCTTTGAGAAAGCACCAAGCTATCTGATTTGTGAATGTGCTCGAAGAGCCAAGAAATCAACGTCAGACAGCTTCCAGGTTGGAGAGTTGTGAAGCCTTGGGTGATCGGGCTGGACTCAGTCTGCACCTTCTGAGGCAGGTAGCCCTGCCCCTCCTTCCCTTTGGTGGCCCTGTGAGGGGGCTCTCAGCCTCTTCCTCAAACTTGCCCGTGCCCTGGGCTCACCCATGCTTCCCACCCTCGGCCCAGCATGAGACACTCTGCGCATCTCTGTCCCTTTCCACCTGAGCCATGCTTTGGAGCAGGCCATTCCCCCTCTATGTGCCCTGGGCTTGCTGTGTGTATTGATGCCAGGGCTGACAGTTAGTGGGGCCCAATGGCAGTGCCTCATTGCCCCATACTAGCCCACCCAGGGGAGCACCTGAGATTGAGGAAATAACTATCGTGTTTATTAAAATATAAATTTTGTGCCTAACGGAAGTGTAGCTTCTATACATAGAAAAATGTTTAAAACAAAAAAACCAAAACAGTTTTCAAAGGCACCATAGCATCAATTATTCATCTTTCACTAATGAAAACACGCCTTTGCAGGCAGCAGCCTCCCCCCTTCTCCACATGGGGGCCTCAGGACTCCTAGGAAGACTATCTTGGGGAAGGGTAGATAGGGAACTTGGGTGAGGGAGTCTCTTTATGGCAGGACCCAGAACCCCAGTAGTGGGTAGGTGACTTTGAGTTCCAGTATCCCTTGAGTGAGGCAGGAGCAACCACATTCCCCTCCTTGTGGTTACTCAGAGAGTGTGGGTGCTGGGTCTGCGGTGAGAGTATCCGCCAGGGGCTGTTTCAGAGCCTCAGATCCAGCAGGGGTAAAGGAGAGAGCCTGACCAGTAGACTTTGGTCACCAGACAGGCGGGGGAGGAATGGGACAAAGATTTTTGTTCTGACCAGACCTTCCAGTGCAGGGGGCAGCTTGGTGGCACAGCTCTGGGATGGCCATTTCTTCACACCCCTATGGCCCACAGTTCTTTCCCATCCTGAGGGCTTGCTGACCTACACCAAGCAGTTACTTCCCAGGCTTAGTTTTATGAGGTTAAAGTCTACAGAAATTGGTTGCCCTGAACTCCGACACCTGTCCAAGAAAGGCTTTCTGCCTGAGCATCCTCCAGCAGCCTCAGATTCTTCCTCTGGCTCCATTTTTTGTGTCCAGTGACATCTATTGTGTTAGTTGGGATAAGACCCCCTCCAAATCAGGAGAAAGATCTAAGACTAACTTGGACCTGTCTGTTTTAAGCCACTGGATTCCTAGAAATTCTAGAATCTACTTGGTTCTGAGTGGAAGGAGCCTCCTCTAGGACCTGCATCAAGTTCATTTACGCTATACCCACTCCTACCCAACCTTAAGGCTCAACCTACACACACACACACATCACTGGCCTTAGGGGCTGGCAGGGTCTCCTCCCCTCAGAATTTCCAGCATCCCAGGCCCATCAGATGCAGTGGGATCATTGGCATGTGGCCACAGACATCCCAACCTGGTGCTCTATCGGTTTTGTCTATAAGGCTAGGGCTAGGGCACAGAGCTCCTATCCACAAGACCTCTGCTTTCTGTGCCTGGGGAAGTTTCAGGTTATGGGAAGACTTGAGATGCTTGTTCTCATTCATTCATTCATTCATTCATTCATTCATTCATTCATTCATTCACTCATTCCTACATCCATTCATTCACAAACACTCACCAACACTGGAGACATGCTGTAGCCAGCAGGTCTCTTGGGGAAGAAAGATGCTGAGCCCATCAGTCATCCTCAGCTCAGGGGCCAGGGGAGCCAGAGGAAGCCTCTCTGATCTGCACTGACAGCCAAGGGTGGGGGTGCAGGTGGTATCCAGGGCAACGGATCCCCTGGGAAGAATATGAGCTGTGCCCTCAGGCAGCAGCAGCAGCAGCAAGAAGGGCCCAGTAAGAGGACTTTGAAGCTCTGTTTGCCTGTGGGGTGAGGGGCAGAGAAGGACCACTTTGGGAAGGGGTCAAAGGGGGGGTCTCCTGAGTTAGCAAAGTGTTCCTTGTCATGACCTCCTGTGCTAGTGCCTGCCAGAGGGTGGAGGGAGCCTGAATTTTCTGCAGTTCCTGTCAGAACCTGAACTCATGGTCTTGTATCAGGTGTCTCTGAGGAGTGAAAGGATCCAGGAGGGGCCTGGCCATGTGACGGGCCCAGTGTGAGCACTCAGATTTCTGACGTATGGCTTGGCTAGGCTCAACAAGACACCTCTGTTCCAGCTCCTCTTGTCTCCCCTTCCACCCACCAGTAGGTCTGACCTCCCTGGAAGCATCTTTCAACACTGTATAGATTTCCTGTCTTGAGGAGGCTGCTGCGCCAGCCAGGCAAAGGACCTGAAGTATAGACCTCACCCTCCTGACTCCTGTGGTCTACTGCATGGGCATCTGTCTATCCCAGACCTCACCCTTCACCCCAGGCTCGGGTCCTCAACTCACCTACAGAACAGAAGATCCGAGGCCCAGCACCTCCTCAGAGTCCTTTTCAAGGCTAAAGTAACAGCTAATGTGTCAACTCACCTGGAGTGTCCTACTTTGTCAGACAGTAGAACACTGAATGCTGGTCATGCAGCCCTATGAGAGAGGTACACACCTTGCTCCTATGTCTTCTACTCGTAGTGAGTCAGATGAAGACATCTGTGTGACTCTCTGAGTGTGAAAGGAGAAGATGTTGGACAGAGGGGGGACATCAGCACCAGAGACCAAAACGGAGAAGAAGGTGCTTATGTTAGCTCAGAAAGGTAGACACATGAAATGGCAGGCAACTGTGCACACAATGCTCACATGCACACATACTTACACACTTGTACACAAGTGCAGCGTACTCATAGATACATGTACACATAAGCACTAAAGCAGCATACATAGATATATGTGGGCATACATATATATATAAAGCAGCTCATTCGCAGATATAAAAACATATATACTTATATGTGTGTGTATACATACATACATATACATACATACACACACATATTTATATACAGTATAAAGTCCTAGCACATGCCAGCATGCCATTTCCAGTACACTCACAGACACATACATGTGGGGATATTTTCAAATATAATAAAAGCAGTGGAGATATCAGAGGGATCTACCCAGTCAGTCTGAGAGGATCAGACAGTGGTAACTCACACCTTTAATCTCAGCACAGGGAGTATCCTGGGAGTGGTGACCCAGGACCTTAATCAAATCTGAGTTTGAGGTCATCTTAGTTTACAGAAGGAGTTCCAGGCTCCCAGGCAGGCAGTGGTGGTGGCATGCCTTAAGTGAGCAAAGAAAGTATTTAAGGCAGATATAGAAAGACAGAGCAGGCAGAAGAAGCCAGGAGGAGGAGGCTGAGGAAGCTGGAAGACAGCTGGGTGAGATCTGACTGTGGTGTTTCTTCTCTGATATCTCTGCCTTTCCTAGAGATTTGGACCTGAGTTTCCTTTATTTGTGCGACACTTGATGTCCAACTTTGGGGCATCAATTCCTCCCCTTCCTACCCAAAAATAATGCACTTGCCCGCCAGAGCAACATGTGGTTGGAGGAGTAATTACTGGTGTGCTAGGTTTCTGCTCTGAGTTAGCCTCCAGTCTTAGGCAGACTGGCCACAGGTGTTTCTGTTTCACTCTCATCTGGGTAAGTTTTTCAGACAGTGGCCTCTTTCTCTTGGTGTGTTGTTTCTTTTTTCTTTTTGGACCCCCTCCTTGGGCTGCTATCATTTCACAATAAATTGAATCATTAACAGACAACAAATCAGTGAGTAAATCATTTTTTTTAAAAGAGAGAATTTGTTTAAAGCAATGGAGGGTGCTTGGTCCTTCTGTGATCTTTTGCTACATGATTTGGTATTACAATCAGTGAAGGAAAAGATAAGGTAGATGGGACTATCATAATGAATATCATACTGCTTATTATGAATATTTCTTGTTTGATTTCTGTTTTATCACTTAAAAAGTCAATTAGTATAAATGCAAAGAAAAAGGTCTTAAAAAAGCCTGTTGAGAGAGCACAAACATGTTCAAATTCCAACAGAGGAATGTGAAGAACCAATTTCAGCAAGTTCATCTAAAATTAGACAAAAACAGGCAACATTAATATACCCAGTAACCTTAAAAAAAAAAAGAATGATAAAGATGATAGAGAAGCTAGTTGGGCTCCAGTAGAAATGCTAGAATTACGGAGAGTAAAATAAGCAATTGTAACGTATGAGATGCACTTACCATTTGTAAAACAAATGTTGAACAGTTGGTCATGCTGTAACTGGATCACCCCTAAACATTGGTTAGATATGGTTAGCGCTGTTTTAGATGCTGGGCCACTTTTCCAGTGGAAATCATGGTGGAAGGAGGGTGCTAAAACAATAGAACAAAGAAGCAGGGCGAAAGGCATAGAAGTCTCTCAAGACCAAGTTCTTGGGGAGGGAGATTATGCTGATATTGAAAGGTAGTCTTTATACAATAAACATACTCTGGATTTATGTCATGTGATAGCTTTAAATGCCTGGGACTAGATTGAAGAAATAGGAAAGAAAACTGAATCATTCACAAAAGTAATTCAAAGCCAAAAATAAACTTTTATAGACTTTTTGCACAGATTAACTGCAGCAGTAAACAGAATGGTACCAGACTCAGAATCCAGGCAAATACTCATTGAATCACTGGCTATTGAGAATGCCAATGCACAATGTAGAAAAATACTTAGACCTTTAAAAGCAAGGCTAGCACATTTGGAGGATTGGATTTGTGAGACAATTAATCTAGAGTCTTATGAGAGTGATAATAACTGGGTAGGAGAACTTATTTCTAGAGGTATAAGAAAAAGTCAAAATGTTAAATGTTACAATTGTGGAAGGCAAGGTCACATAAAAAGAGATTGTAAACAAGGCGTTCCCAGAAACAATGCTTTTGTTAGGAATAATACCAAGAGAACACCCCTCCCTTCTGGAGTATGTAGAAGGTGTGGAAAAGGAAGACATTGGACTAATGAGTGCAGATCAACAAGAGACAGACAAGGTAACTTTCTGCCCTTGGGAAGTGCCGCAAGGGGGCTTTCGAAAGCCCCCATATCAAATCCATTCCAATCTTATCCTGCCATTGTGGAGGAAACATCTTCCCAGAACAATTAAAAACATTGAAACCTATTTTAAAAAGACATATTACCTGGAATGATAGAAAATCTACAGAAAAAGAAAAAAATTCAGGAAAAATTATAAAGCGAATATTTTGGCAAGCTTCTATCAATGAACAAAGGCAAAATTAAAAGCACAAATAAATGATGTTATTATTGAAGGCATATTGGACATGGGGCAGATGTATCAATAATTTCACCAGAGTCATGGCATCCAAGTTGGCCCCTTCGGGAGGTAAATGTTCAGTTTTTGGGTATTGGGTCAATATCCCAAGTAAAACAGAGTGCAAGATGTCTTGAGTGTATAGGACCAGAAGGACAGAGAGGAATATTAAAGCCATATGTGGATAACATTGGTATAAATTTGTGGGGATGAGATTTACTAGAACAATGGAACACACAGATTAATATTCCTCCAAACACAGAAATAAGCCATAAACTAGCACATGGTTCTGGGAAAAAAGCATTAGAAGGTATTATGAGAAACAGTCACATACCATTCAGGTTATAGAGAAACAAGGCAAAATAACTGTTTATCTTTCAAAAACACCCACAGCACTACCTCTAAAATGGCTAACAGAGAAGCCTATATGGGCTCATCAATTGCCTTTAACAAAAGAGAAATTTCAGGTCTTAGAGCAACTGATACAGGAGCAGTTAAATACTGAGCATATAGAAGAATCAACTAGCCCTTGGAATTCTCCTGTATTTGTTATTAAAAAGAAATCTGGAAAGTGGAGAATGGTAACAGACCTAAGA
The DNA here is from genome assembly GCA_033318265.1 of Phyllotis vaccarum. Taxonomy (NCBI): domain Eukaryota; kingdom Metazoa; phylum Chordata; class Mammalia; order Rodentia; family Cricetidae; genus Phyllotis; species Phyllotis vaccarum. The sequence continues at coordinate 183,953,053 of JARWLC010000002.1, forward strand.
GCAATAAACAAGGTGATCCAGCCAATGGGCTCTCTACAATCTGGGATTCCTTTGCCTTCTCTGTTACCTAAAGAATGGCTTATTATAGTTATTGATTTAAAAGACTCTTTCTTTACAATACCTTTACAAGAACAAGACAAAGAAAAATTTGCCTTTACAGTGCCCACTTATAATAATTCTCAGCCTGTAAAGAGATACCAGTGGAGGGTACTCCCTCCAGGAATGCTGAATAGCCCTACTCTGTGTCAGTGTTTTGTACAAAAGCCAGTAGAAAAAAAATATGTAACAAATTCCCACAATCTATAATTTATCATTACATGGACGACATCTTGTTGGCCGATTCAAATATTGATACCTCAGAAAAAAATTTTGAAGAAGTAAAAAAAAAAATTTGCCTACTTGGGAATTACAGACTGCCCCAGAAAAAATACAAAGAGGGTATTCCATTAATTATTTAGGCTATAAAATAGGCCAACAAAAAATTAGACCCCAAAAGGTACAAATCAGGAGAGACAGATTGAAGACACTTAATGATTTTCAAAAACTACTAGGAGACTGCCAATTTATGATCCACTATTGGAATTAAAAATGATGAACTGGATAATTTGTTCAAGGTGACAAAGGACTTAAATAGTATGAGAAAATTGTCACCTGAAGCTGAGAAAGAATTGGCTTTAGTGGAAAAGAAATTACAGGATGCACATGTGGATCGTGTGGATCCAGACCTTAATTACATTCTAGTTATCTTGCCCTCTAAGCATTCTCCTACAGGAATTTTAATACGAAGGGGAAATGTTATAGAGGAATGGATATTTCATCCTCATGAACCTAGTAAGAAATTAAAGACATACATGGAAAAGATTTCGAAACTTATTTTTAAAGGAAAATTGACAAGAATGGACCAAGCAGAAATTGTTGTACCTTTAACTAATGAAGAAATTGACCAGTTATGGGTATAAAGTGAACTTTGGCAAAAATCCTTCAGTAATTTTTTGGGAGATATTAACAGCAAATATCCTCAAAGCAAAAGAATTGAATTTCTTAAGAAAACTAATTGGATTCTTCCTCATATTGTACAAAATAAACCAATTTCTGGAGCCCCTACATTTTATACCAATGCAAACAAATCAGGAAAAGCAGGTTACAAATCAGAACATATAAGTAAAGTGGCTCAAAGTCCTTATAATTCTGTGTAAAAGTCAGAATTATATGCTATTATGATGGTATTAATGGACTTTACCGGACCTCTTAACATAGTCACTGACTCTCAGTATGCAGAAAGAGTTGTTCTACACATTGAAACAGCTGATTTTATTAATGATGAATCAGAATTAACTTAATTATTTATTCAGTTACAAGAAATAACCAGAACTAGAAATCATCCCTTCAATATAACACACATTCGATCCCATACGGGTCTGCCAGGTCCTTTAGTACAAGGTAATGATGAAATTGATAAATTATTTATAGGAAATGTACTAGAGGCCTTAGAGTTTCATAAAATGCATCATGTCAACAGTAAAGGATTAAAAAAAAAAGATTTCTCTATCACTTAGCAACAAGCCAAGGAAATCATAAAAAGGTGTCCCACCTGTTCTTTCTATAACCAAATTTCATTGCCAGCAGGAAGTAATCCTAAAGGTATACATAGAAATGAAACTTGGCAGATGGATGTATTTCATTTTACAGAATTTGGGAAATTAAGATATGTCCATCATACAATAGATACATTCTCAGGATTTCAATGGGCAACTGCTTTGAGTTCAGAAAAGGCTGATTTTGTAATCACACATTTGCTAGAAGTTATGGCCATCATGGGAATACCTGTACAAATTAAGACTGACAATGCTCCAGCATATGTCTCTAGTAAAATGAAACAATTTTTTGCTTATTATAATATAAAGCATATTACAGGAATACCACACAATCCTACAGGGCAAGCAGTCATAGAGAGATCAAATAAAACTCTAAAGGATATGCTAAATAAACAGAAAGGAATAGCAAAGACCCCCAGAGATAGACTACGTAATGCTTTATTAACTTTGATTTTTCTCAATGCTAATGAGAAAGGAACAACAGCTGCTGAAAGGCATTGGACTATAGAAAAACCAGCTGAACTAAATCAGCCTGTTTACTTCAAAGATGTATTAACCTCTGAATGGAAGCCAAGGTATGTGCTTCATTGGGGAAGGGGTTTTGCTTTTGTTTCCACAGGTGAAGAAATGTATGGTTACCACCAAAATTAATAAAGAATCGATTTGAAACAGAGAAACTTCATGAAAATAAGAATTGATAGCTCATCCACCCATAATACAATTCTTTAAGTTGTAAGAAAAAGCAAAGGGTGGGGGCAGGTTTTTGTTTTTGTCTTTACAGAAAACTGGAAATACCCATCTTCAAGAAGTCAAAAGACCTTGGACATCTAGACATCTAAAGCAAAAGGGAGGCTATCCAGGAAAATTTACAAGCAAAAGAATATTGTAACAATTGGTACCAGTATATACTTCATAGGGTAAATTTTCATTGCTTAACCTCTACAAATTTTTTTTGTAAGTTGAAGTCCCAGTTTAATTATAATTTAAAACTGGCTTTAGAGTTGGAGTGTGACTCTCTCCTTCTCTAAACTCAAACATACTTGTTAAAAGAAAATACAAAATCTCTGTATCATATCAGAAGAGCCACCTAATATGGGACAGAAGAATAACAAAAAATATTCTATTGTTATTAATCCTATGCTGAATAAATAGTTATATATTTAGTTTCCTGTACATTGTTTTGGGTTTTAGTCTCTTATCAGTTTTTTGTAGTGATCCAGGACAAGGCCTAATTGTGAACTTGAAATATCCAAAAGGAAGATGGGGCCCCACAAGGATGGTTTCACATGAACTCTGACAAAGCCCTAGGCTGACAAACACCAACCAAAGATCAGATTTGGACTACAAACTGCTCAGGACAATTTTGAGGCAGCTTGCTGAGATGAACCAGCTTCACAGACTACTATAGCCAGGAGTTGATACAAGCTGTGTGCTTTCCTGTTATGTAAAGACTGGACAACAAATGACACAGCTACTTATTTTAGGCCTTGACATTTAACAAAACTTTTCTTTTCAGGATCCCCAAAAGATGCCATCGCCCCCAGACAGCAGGAAGTAAATTTAAGAACACAGTGCCCACATTCCTAAGAGGTGGGGTTGGTTGTTTTTGGTTGTTCAATGGGTTATGGATAATTGTCATTGTTTAGGTTAATTAGTTAAAAATAGTTAATGGTTATGGTTAGAAAAAAGTTAAACAAGAATGATTAGATTCAAGATTTGTGTTTAAAAAAATAGAAAGAAAAGGGGGATTCAGATATGTAGGATATAAGGAGAGATTATTGAATCTTCTTTTAAAAGGTTTTACTAGCTTTAAATATTTTACATTGGATTGGATTTTTGTATGTTGTATACAAATTGTGTATGTTGAGATTAATTGTGTTACTATACAAATATCTCTATGTTTGTTCAAGGTAGTATTATTCAGTTCATCTAACAATGTAATACAAGTTGCTAGTCCATGAAAGTTATTGTTACTAAATAATTAGAGTATAAAGAAATGCAAGTTAGTAGTTAGACATTACATTCAAAGATAGTCATATTAGATATGTTTTCAAGATCAAGCAAATATAATTTAGATGAACAGGTCTTCTTCAAACACTTCAGAGATCCATAGAATATGGCATTTAAAGTATTTTAAGAACTTAGACTTTTCTGGATAGTGAGACAGGTCTGCTCCTGGCAGCACCAATCTACTTCAAGAGAAAAAAGGGCATTGAAGAAACTCCATATGGAGTCTACTTTCTTTGTGGCATTAGTTAGCCATTGGACAAGAACGTTTTCTTGTATTGACTGCTTGACAGTGTGCTGTTTAAACTGGACATGCAGGACCCATAGGAAAGTGACCTCTGAACTTTGGCAGAACAAGCCGAGATGGTCCTTTAGGTTCCTACTTTGTAGAGAAAACTGCCAGATATTCTTCAGGACACAAGGAGTAGCAACTGATGAACTGTGCCAGAATGGGCAGAGCAGATTTCCTGCTTCACTGAAATGAAAGAGACTCTGGGCCTGTAGGCTGAAGATGGATGCCCCAACTTTATAAAGGAACATTGGGTGACTGTCCAGGCAGATAGGTGTCATCTCTGTCATATCTAGTTTTTGGAAGTTGCTTGCACTTCCTGTTTACTTGGGTAAATATTATTTACTTCTTGGGTCTCTGAGAGAAGATGAGATAGTTATAGTTATAGTTTTCCAGTAACAGTTTTAGAAAAGAAACTTCGAAGTTAAAATGTATAAGTTTAAGAGACATCAAAATAATAATTTTTAGTTAGAACAAAAGTGAATTAGGTATAATCCTTTCAACTCATCAAAATAGTATAATTAATGAAATATTTTCTTTGAATTGTCAATTGTTAATGGACTGGATATTACTCATTTATTGTTTGTATATATTGTATATAATTATTGTACCTATTGTATATGGTTTTTCTTATGTTAGCTATAACCTTCTTTTTTAAAATTTGACACAAAAGGGGATATGTGGGGATATTTTCAAACATATTAAAAACATTTGGAGATATCAGAGGTATCTACCCACAGTCAGTCTAGGAGGATCAGACAGTGGTAACTCACACCTTTAGTCCCAGCACAGGGAATATCCTGGGAGTGGTGACCTACGCCCTTAATCCTTTCTTAGTTTATAGAAGGAGTTCCAGGCTCCCAGGCAGGCAGTGGTGGGGCCATGCCTTAACTGAGCAAAGAAAGTATTTAAGGCAGATATAGAAAGACAGAGCAGGCAGAAGAAGCCAGGAGGAGGAGGCTGAGGAAGCTGGAAGACAGCTGGGTGAGATCTGACTGTGGGGTTTCTTCTCTGATATCTCTGCCTTTCCCAGAGATCTGGCCCTGAGTTTCCTTTATTCCTGCAATACATACATGCTTAGACCTTGCTGTGGAGGTGGGAGATTATGTTGTTACATTGGAAATAATTGTCCCACCCACTGGTTTAATAAAAAGCGCTGATTGGCCAATGGCAGGCAGGAAGTGTGGGCAGGGCTACCAGACTAAGAAAACTCTGAGAACAGGAAGCACAGAGCAGAATGCCAGAGAGAAGCCAGAAGAAGCAGAGGACAACTATGCTGCTCTAAGAAAAGGTACTCAGCCACATGGCTGAACAAGATAAAAGTCATGGGTTAATTTAAGGGGTAAAGAGTTAGCAAGTTATATGCCTGGGCTTTAGGCCAAACAGCCTAAAACTATAGTAAGCCTCTGCATTTCTCTGCAGGTCTGTGGGTCTGCGGGTCTAAACCTTGAGGCTAGGCCGGAAAGTCAGGGACAGAAACCTCCTACTACAGTGGAGCCCACAGCCAGGACAGCAGAGGTTTTCAGTGGGTAGATCTGGCTATGTAATTCTAACGACTTGTTGGTCTAGAGTCAAAGGGTGGCGGCTAGTTCCTGGCTCTGGGAAGGGGTCTGTGAAGTGCCGTGCCCTATGTGTAGTTGGCAGGACAGTGGGACACAGTGGGGCTTTGCAGTGTGGGTGTCAAGCAGAGCTCAGCTGGGTGAGCCCAGGCTCTGACATTGCCCCTGCATCCCACAGTGCTGAGACCTGGGGCTAGATCTTTGAACTTCAAGTAGGAAGATGAGCTGAAGCATCCCAGGCCTGCCTGAGTCCAGTAAGGGACTGGGTGAGACCTGCCATGCCCTGGAGGAAAATGTGGCCCTCTATTTCAAGATTGTCACCTCTATAGTCTGTGACTGTGCAGCTGTCCAGGAGCTCCTGGGGATCAGCCTTTAGCTGTACAGAGAAAGAAACTGCTCTGCTGTTAAAACAATTTATTTTACTGGTCACAAGCTACTAGCTATTACAGTCAGCGTTGGGGAGCTGCCTCTTGGGTGACATATGCAGCAGCCTTTGGTTGCCAGTGAGGAAGGGCTGTCTTGATCCAGTATAGGGCAGGCAGAGCCGGCTACAGAGGCAGGACCACCATCCTCCTAACCACATCTACGTCCCATCAGCCTCTCTCACTAGCATGCTGGGAGAGAGCAGTAGTTTGCAATGTGTGAGGATGCAACAGAGTGAGCAGGGTGGTAGGATAAGGTCCCTAAAGAGGAATTGGGTATGGAGGAAGAGGGGATTAAAGAGGCCTTAGTGGGGCTGAACTGGGAGCAGGTAGAAAGGACAGGGAGGAAATTGCTAGACAAAAACCCAGAGGGGCACCGGGGATGCTGAGGGAGCTAGTATCTGGACACCCTGACCCACCTCAGCTCAGCTCTGTCCTGAGAAAGCAGTACAAAGTCTCCCTCAACTGAATGCATACACAGTAACACATGTTCCATTTGAAAAATGGCACCGGGGCCTGCAAGATAGACTTACTACTATCAGCACCGATGCAAAGCCTGGAGACCTGAGTTTGATCCCCAAGACCTGCATGGCGGCAAAAGAGAACCGACTAGTGCAAGCTGGCCTCTGATCAGACACACTATGGCACCTGAGGGACTTGTCGTGGATTCCTTGGGAACTCCCACTATTGAGACCCCCAATTTCCTGGCACTGTGGAGACAAGGTCTTAGGGCTCAAGTGTATGAGTTTCTCAACCCAGGGGTTTCTATCCTTGCTGGTTTCACTGAGGCTGTCACCATTACCTCATGTTAAAAGGGTAAGCACCAAGTCTCAAGAAGGGGACATGACCATCAAGGACACCAGCAGTGGATGGCCAGTTGGATGTACCCATTTGTCTGGACTGTGCCTTTCCTTGTAGCCTTTACAGTCTCTCTGAGTACTGATAAATTTGTCTGAAGCCTGTGTTCCAATGCTACCCAGTATAGGATCTTCCCAGGGTACTGGTTTAGCTCTAGCCTGCTGGCAAAGTCAGCTGGACTCATGTTAATGGGGGACAAGACTATGTGGACCAGGTGAGTGGGGTTGGGAAGAGGCAGTTCTGTGATAGGAAACCCTGTGGAGCTCTGGAGCTTCCAAAGGTAGGTTATCTGGGCCCTTCTGATCCCACCACTCTGGCTGGCCCAGGCTGTGTTGACAACACACACTGTCTGGGGCTGGACTCAGTCTGGGGAACTGCAGAGCCTGGCCAAGCCTTGGACTGAGCTAGTGAGGCCACATCCATCTGCCATCCCCATCTGCCCAGGAGCAATCCTTACTGTACCTACTGGAGGGCCCCCAGGGGCTGGGAGCTATTTCAGCCGCTCCAGCCTCTCTAGAACCGTTAGGATTCAAAGAGTAGATTGTGCCAACGTCAACAGAATAAGGATGAGAACAAGACAGCCGCGTGGCACTCTGTCAGGGAGAATGCCCAATTAGGAGGGTAGCTGTGGGGGCAGGGCATGCTGGGCCCATGACACAGGGAATTCTTGGGTCCAGGAAGGTTACACACAGCTTGGGTTTCACAGCACTGCACATTGGTGACAATGACGGCTGGCCCAGAACTTCCTGGTCCACCTGCAGGCGTGCTGGATGCAGAACTCAGCACATAGAAAGCTTGCCACCCAGAAACATCAAAACCACCAGACATGTGTACAGGAATCCAGGCCTTACCTTGGGTTCTGAGAAGTACATGGGGGAATGTAAGTGAAGATCCATGCAGCCCAGATTATGGAGGCTCTGCCATGGTCCAGGTAACCATGGGGTGTGGTGGGATTCAGGTGTCAGCTGATAAGATCTGAAGATGCTTACCCAGGGTCCCGGGCCCCTGAAGGGGGTGTGGCCAACCCCACTGATAAGGGGCTGCTGGGACCCCAGAAAGCCTGTTTTGCCTGGTTCCTGGCTGCTGGAGAGACCAGTCTGGAATCCATTGTCCATCGTTCCAGACTCCAGTCCCTGTTCAGGCTCCACTATAAGCTGTTACCTATACCGTGAATGTTGGTTTATATTTTAATAAACATTAATCTTGGACTGGTGCCTTCTAAGTAAAACTCCGTCTACAATGGGGTTCTGGGGCACAAGTTTACCACATAGAATTTTGGGGTTTGATGCTGTATATGATGTCCTAGGTGCAATCTGGGGGGTTCCTCAACTCACAAACCCCAATTGTATGTGCATTCCATTCTCTCTTCAGGTTGACTGCAGAGGAGGGATGCATATAGCCTGCAGCTTGGAACCTAGAAGGGAGACTTAAAGACAGATCTCTCTCAGTGACTAATCTTCCCTTCTGCCAAATCAGGTCTCTAGAACTATCTGGAGATGTGTGGTAGTGAGATGAGGAGGGGGGAGCTGCTCAGTCATTTCCTGATCCCAGAATCCACCTTTTCCTGCCAGAGCTGGTCCCTAGGTCTGAGGATCTGGCATGGGTCCCAGGAAGGCTGTGAGGTCTCAGCACACAGGCCAGACCATAGGACCCTGTGGACTTCTTCTTCCCTATGGATTAACATCTGGCTTGGGCCCAGTGTCCACACAGTGCTTACACATAGCCAGCTGTTAGGGAGTGGGTCCCCAGAGGACATGGCAGATTCCACATGTGGCTGCTGAGAGCCCATGTAAGGTCTAAGTGCTGGGTGCATGCTTGAGCCTGTCTAGATTGAAGCCAACTGAAGAAGAGGTGATGGCAGTGTGCAGAGACAAGGGCCAAAGTCAGGAGCACTTAAGGACAGGAGGGCCTAAGGGGAGGAGGCTTCTGCTGTCCCCAGTCAGGGGTCAGGCCTGTGAGTAAGAGCATGGTGGACACCAGCTGGGAAGCATCTCCTGTGTTATCTCCCAGACATACAATAGGGCCAGAGCTGTGGCTTCCTGCCTCAGTTGACAGGAGTCCAGCCTGGGCTCCAGAAAGAAGCACAGACAGGACATTCCGCTAGGAGCTGCTGACACTGAAACAGAGACAAGCAGAAGTGGGAGGCAGAAGGTGGCTGAGACCTCAGGCCAGTGAATGTAGACTTCAGGGGTTGTTGAAGGGTCCACCAAGGAGTTCCTCACAGTGAGTAGCCTCACACAGAGGAGACCACCCTCCCGGAAGACGTCACCTCCATAGGCTTCGGAGGGGCAGATCCTCACTCCCATCTACGCCTCACTGTAAGGCCTGTCCGATGAACTGGGTCTATTCCACTCCTAATAATATAACGTCTTTTCCCTACATGTCACCTTTGGGCCATCTTACTCCAGAAGTAAGCTCAGCTCCTGGTCCCAGAGTTCTTAGCTGAATCTGGGGCCTGGGCCGCCCTAAGGAGGTGGGGGACTGAAGGGTTATGAATCTTTTTCCTTGGGACTGAAGACCAGCAACACTTGAAGTCCCTGTAGTGGGGGACAGCCAAGGCAGGAAGGTATGGAAGATGGCATTGTTGAGGGTCCAGGTGCCATGGAGGCTTAAGGAAGGATGGTGGAACTTTCCAGATGTTTCCAGCCACTCCCCATGTAGCTTTGTCCACTATAAAACTGACAAGTGCAGTGTTCCATTTCCTCTGAGGACCAGAGCTTCATGTTCTCTCAGTGGGCAGGTGCTAGGGACCAGGGTGACAGGATCGGGGCCTCTGTTCTGGCAGCGTCGGGTTGTTCTGCTTCCCCATGGTGATGACACAGCCTCCCCCCAGCCCCTATGAGCCATCCTCATCAGTACCATTGCTTCGGATTCGCTTTGTAAGGCAAAACCTGCATCTCTGAGCTGCTCCTGCTTCACATACGGGGAGCCAGGGCCGGTGGGAGGCAGAGAAGATGCTGCAATGTCTGGCACAGTTGCTGGGCAAGGAAACCTGGGACCCCAGACCCTGAACCAGGAACATGCAGGATCCTGGTTTTTGACTTGGCCTAGCATAAGTCTTATGGACAAGTCTTGGTCCGTTCCACCCTCAGAAAGGGTCCACTGGGCTGAGTTAATGGTGTTACCACCTGCTCTCCTAGAATACAGAAGGTGCTCTGCCTGACCTGCCTCTTGGAGCCTCACCAGTGCTGGCCTAGACATGAAGACTACCGAGTCTCAGCACTGTGGCCTGGTGAGCCTTCCCTTCAAGGTTCAGCTCTCACAGAACTGAGACTGAGTGGTCTAGGACAGCCTTCACTCTACCAACGCTGGTGGGGGTGGGTCTGTGTCTGCTTTCCTCACAGTGGTCATGTCTGTCCTGTAGTCTCTGAGCCAGTTGGGTTTCTGTCCTTCTGTTGACCTAGGAGGGCCTGTGCCTGTGGGTAGACAGATGATTTTTAGTGAAGGATCCGTTAAGTCCCTTGGTGGCATAGGGTGAGGGTGAGGATGATGCCTCTGGGTGGTACTTACTTTGACTCTTCTGTGCTGGTTGAGGTGCTAGGCTGCCTGAGCGGTAAGCGGCAGACACATTAGGTGTGGCCTACTTCTACCGTGTAGTGCTGAATTCTAAGGTGTTTGCTCCCTGACACTAGCCTGTACAGAGGAAATCTACTGTGTGGTGACAGCCGCAGAGTCAGCTACTGACCTGAGTTCAGGAAGTGGGCTGCTGGGTGTAACTTTTCTTCTCTCAACCAATCCCCAAGTACAGCCACCCTGACTCACCTAGGCAGGTGGGACAACGCCAGGCTGACCTTAGTTGGGCCTTGAACAGGTCAAACCCAGTGGTGGGATCAAGAGGGACCCAAGGAGCTACTCTCATAGACCACATGGAGGGCGGCAGTGGGGAGCACAGTATAACTTCCTAGGCTGGAGTCCCTACTATGGCCGAGGACTTAGATGAGACAAAGACCATGGTTACTCCATGAGAGCAGAGCCTTTGAGGGAGAAATAGGAAAGGGTTATGATGGAATAGGTCGCAGGTGAACAGACAGACAGGCCACAAGCTACACACACTAGTTAGAGGAGGCTATATCAAGGCTGATGGTGACAGAGAGGATGGGCAGGGAGCCAGGGAGGGCTCCTAAGCAGAGTCCCCGAGTACCTGCTGCCCAAACCTCTTGCACTCTCTGCCTAGCAGCACACAGACTGCTACCCAGAAACCCACAGCTCAGCCAGAGACACAAGTTCCACCTTCTCTTCCTTCTCCCTCCTCCATCATTTTTCAAAAATAATTGTGAGGCAACTGTATCAGACAGTGGCTGGGCCTTGCCCCAGAACCTGGGCCCCAGATCACTTGGTCCATCTAGTGTCCCCAGATCCTCACAGGGTGGCCTGACTGGCAGCTGGGTCTACATCCTAATTGCCCACATTTACTTCTCTCCTTTGTCAGCAGTGCCGCGAAGCCTTGGCGGCATCATTAATGCAACTCTAGTGCTCTGGTGTGAGGAGGGGCTGCCCGCTGCCGCTCCTCTCCCTACCCTGAGATGGATATTCCTTTATTGCCCATAAATCTCTGCACAGTTCTCTGTAAAGACAAATAGGAGGCCTCCTACTCTCTCGTGTTTGTTGGGTCGGTTGGTGGTGGGTTTAATTAGGCCTCAGCACTCACAGGAACGACTCTGGAGAATTGGGGGGCAGACCACACCATGCTGTGTCTGCAAGGCAGCCATCCTCTGCCCTATTGCTTTGTCTGGGGAAATTGAGGCTGGTCTACATGAGAGAATAATATGCTACTCCTCCTCCACACATCTGTCAGTGTGGGTACCAGATGCTGGACCCTACAAAGAGGCCTGCTCTGCCCATGTAGCCCTGCAGCAGCCCAGGTCCATGCTTGCCTGGGCAACGTCAAGCAGTGCCTGTCAGCCCTCAGGAAGCTGTCCTTTTTGTGGCTTCTGTTGGAACATCATAGGTCCGTAATAGATGGATGAACCAGCCAGATGCCCAGGTAAATGGGGCATTGTGTCTCCCTGCCTGTGCTGAACCACAAAGGGTATTCCACCAGGCCCAGCCACTGGCTAAAAGGGCAGAGTCCAAATGGTAGTTGGGTGTCGGCTAATACTGTGTAGCCTGCCAGCCCTCATGTGTAATATGCTATGTGAGTCAGGTAGGTGGGTGTAGAGGTCTGTGTGTGTGTGAGAGACTTGCCCTGCTGGTGTGCCCACAGAAGTGAGCTGTGCACCATAGCCAGCTAGGTCCAGTCTGGTCCCCTCTTACCATTTGCTACATGACCTTGGGGGTACCTTGCCCCACCCAAACCCAAAGTGCAAGGACCAAGAAGACAGGCTATGGGTTGGCTTTGGAGCGTGTGTGGCTGTGTGGAGAGAGCATAGGCAGCATGGAGATGCTAATTTTAAGGCTAAATCTACAGTGGTTTGAAGTGACTTCAGGGCCATATGGCCAGATAAGTAATTTCAGAGGTCACATATTTACTATGGCCTAGAGTGTTGTCTTTCCCTCCTAAATGACATCCCAGGCTTCCTGGTACTAGAAGAGAGGTTAATACCTAGAATTCTGTGACATTTCTGTGTTTCAAAGTGCCCTGGAGCAAGCCTAAATTCATATCTAGTTATGTAAACCAGTGTGACCTCCTGTCCATCCTTGTTCAGACATGTCTCTTCACTCCTCTGGTCTTCACACCAGGGGTATCAGCAGTATCCCTGTGGGCCTTAAATGTAAGGTTCCCACCCCATGCTGAGGAGGCAGAGACCTGGGCCAGAGCCTGTGACTAAAGGCGCAAGTCCCTGCACTGAGGAAACGTTCCCCACCTTGCTGTACCTCCCCTCTGTGCGCAGCTGACCTGACAAATTATCACTTCTCTGCAAACATGTTTCTGGCATGTTCTTGGTCTCACTGGACACTGACTGGACATTAACTGCTGCATGTTCTGCTGCCTTTATTATTTCAGAGCTAATTTAAGGATTAAAAATATAATTCTCCCGATTACTGTGCAAAGTCCTACCCGTGAGATAAATGGGGCAGATGCTTCTCTAAGCCCAGCTGTGCAGCCCTGAAGCAGCTTTGGGGACACCTCAGTATACTCACTACCCTCCAATTGTCCTGAGTAACTTTAGGAGATCCCAGCTCTGAGCCCAGTGCCTCAAGGGTGGCTTGTTTTAGACCCATTTCCCAGGGTAGCTGTCACCACTGTGAGCCAGGCTCCAGATGTCAATCTACAGAAATTATGCTCAGTGGTGTGGCCTTGGCAGGGATTGGGACACTGAGCGAGGCCTGTGAACAGGGAAGGATTCTATCACAGGAAGCCCTGTGGTTGGCCTAGAAACCTTGAAAGGGGGCCAGGTGTGTCCATGGTAAAGCAGTGGGCATCCAAGGGAGTGTGTGTGTGCAGACACTCTCCACAGTGCTTTTGCATGGCTTTAATTAGCTTCCTGCACAAGCCTCAGGGACCCAGAGACCCAGGCTGGACACTAGCCAGTGGCCCAATTGATGCCCAGAACCTTACCTAAGGGAGCCAGCCAGCTGAGCCAAGATGGGGTGGGTAGGCATAAAGAGGGGTTAGGGTGGGCCAGAGTGGAGTCCTGGGGTTTGGGCCCAACCCCCACCCCTTTAAGGTCCCTCCCCGTCACCGGCCGGTGATCTCATCCATTCCTGGGCTGTAAATATCACCCAAATGCTCACGACTCCCAAATGTGTCCTCCAGCCGGGCCCCTCTCCTGAGCTCAGCCTGCACAGCCCACGCGACACCCCCGCCCAGATGTCTCCTGGGCCTCAACAAGCCGCTCCTCCTGGAACCCCCTCCTCGGGGACAGGCACCCCTTGCTGGCTGCTTAGGGCAGACGCCTGGGAGCCCTGCCCACCGCCTCCAACCATCCTGTCAAGTCCAACTTGAAACACATCTCCTGCCTTCTGGATCTCCCACCCCTCAGGTCTGGCCCTTCCTGTGTGCAGGCCCCACAGTGTATACAACCGCCAGAAGAGCCCTCTCAGAAAATTAGACCTTGCCCACTCTTGCCTTGAGATAGTCAAAAGGAATGCACGCTCTCTCACACATACACACCTCTGACCATTGCCTGCTTACCCTGTGCCCTACCTCATCCTTAGCCTCCATACTACCTTCATTGTCAGCCTGGCTAGACCATTGTCCCCACTCCATTAGCATGTCCCAGATCTCCTGCTCTGAGGAGGGGAGTGTACAGAGCCTCAAAGGACAGCAGTGCCTGTAGAGGCAGGGCCCAAGTGACGCATCTCAGGCTGTTAGCCTGGTTACAGTACAGTATGTGGTCCTGTAGTAACCCTTTTGTCATCACTGGGGGCTGGCTTCCAAGGCCCACCTGTGGGCCAGCTGTTGGTAACAGAAACAGAAATTGGCCTGAGACCAGATATGCCTGCCAGTGAAGAGTAAGCCAGCACAGGTAGCGAACTCTGTTTCTAAAGGCATGTGAACTGAGATAGGACCCTCTGTCCTGAAAACGCCAATATCTGCTGTAGATGGTCAGCTCAGGGTCCCTCAGCCAATGGAAGCCTTTTGTCCTGACTTACACTTCGGAAAACACAGCCTTACCTCCCAGCTCTGCCCCTCCCTGGACTCAGCAGGCTGGGTTGGTCTTCTCAAGCAGGGAGGGGTTCCCTGGGGATGGAGGGAGTTGATTTAGACCCCTGTCCACCAGGTGCAGGCCAGCAGCTTCCCAGAGCACTGAATACTGCTGACAGTGCCTGTCTTCTTCACAGGCTGTACATAGCCACCTCTGCTAGGACACTGACGGCAAGCAGGGTGTTGGAGGATGTCCCCTAAGGGAGAGGGAGTGGCAGACCCTAGGCAAGCGGTGATCTCACCTGTGAGACTGGCTCTGGTTTCAGCATTCCCAGCGTTGGGACAGGCAGTGATGCCCAGGCCTGGAGCTCGGATCAGAGTCCACTGTGTGGAACTGCAAATGGAAATGAGGGTATCTGCAGAGCACCAGCCGGCCCAGGCCTGGGGGCATTTCTGGAAGAGGCTCCCTGCTGAGGAAGGGTAAATAAAGCTGGATAGGGCCTCAGCACCCCACCTTTGCCCCTAGTCCCTCCTCAGATGGTGACTGCTGAGCTCATTTTCCCCCACCCCAGCCTCCTCCCTGAGTTTCTGGATCCCTGGCCGCCCCCATGGCCATCTGGCTCCCCCAATCCCTACATTTTTCTCCACTCTTTCTCTCAGCTCTTGCCCTGTGGGAGAGGCAGACCCCCTTCCTGTTCTCCTCACCTCTATTTCCACCCACAGTTTTCCGGCCAAGTGGCTCTATCCCTTTTGTTCCGGAGGCCTTTCCAGCCCAGGCCTCAGGGAATCACACTAGCATCTTCTTGACTGTGCTGTTTTTAAGCACATGCACACACACGTGTGTCTGTATGGCTCTGCTCTGCCACGTGCGACTGCTATGTGCTCACGTCTGTTCATGGGCACGTGGATCCTCAAGAGCTGTGGGGTGGTATAAGGCACCCAGGCATGAGGGCTGTGACCTGGGGTAGCAATATGAAGGTGCACACAGACCTTGTATGATCTCAAGCTTCTCCTTTGGAGCCACCCCATTCTTGGTCATTCTCCAGCAATGGGAGCATGGTCTTTACATCTCACTCTGAGCCGCCTCCTGGGCTGGACATCTCAGAGTCGATGTCTCCACAGAGATAGCTTGTTTGGAACCAGGCAGAGCTGGGCAGTAGTCAGCCCAGCTTTCGGAGAAGTTGGCTGAGCTCAAGCATGTCAGCTATGGGACACCCTCACTGGTGCAGCTGGAGGATGGGGAGGGTGTCACTTCACTCCTGTATGTGAGCCCCACCCCACCTGCCCCACCAGTGAGGGTGGGCAGTTCTGTCTCTTCGCAGGCCTTCTGTGCCAGTCTGAGGAGATGCTATGCTGGGACCCACCCTCGTTTCTCACCCACCCACAGTACCGCAGCCCAAGAGGCCACAGCTTAAGAAAAAAGCTCTTTATTCCACGTCATCCGATATTTTACACAAGTAAAATAAAATTCATATCTCTATATACCGCGATCCGGGTGGGAGGCGGCGTTCTGGAACAAACGCCACCCCCGGAACCCTGTAAACATGATGGGGTGGAGATGGGGGTGGGCTGGTGGGGAGGCATCTGTCAGGGAGGGCCTGGCCTGCCCCACGGAACCTGTCCCTGGCTCTGGCTGGCGGCATGGAGGAAGACCCCGTATGTACATACACCTGGCAGCTGGTCAGCAGGGCCCGAGCACTGTCCAAAGTACTAGTGCAAGGCCCAGAGGAGCAAGGCTGAAGGCCAGGGAAGGTAGGGCACCTGAACCCTCAGCTTCCCCGCCTCCACTGCTTCCGCTTCCTGCCTGTCCCAGACGGCAATGGCTGCGGGTGCGATTCTTTCGGGAACAACCTGGCCTCCTGCGGGGACCGGTGGTGGGCAGTCCTGGTAGTTCAGAACCCCCAGGCTGCAGAGCAGTCAGTGGGGGCTCTGCGGAGCTGGGCAAAGTCCCAAATGGAGAGTCATTGATGTGTCGTGGGCCTGAGCCATTGCCTGGTGGAGTGTCACCGGGAGGCACACGTCCCTTGAGTGCATTACCAGCTGAAGCTGGCCGCCCGGGTTCCAGCACTGAAGCTTTGTCTGCAGCGACCGGCTGGCAGCACTTGGGGAGGCCCAGCAGCTCCTCATCAGTGAGCTGAGTGGTCTGGATGGGGCGGAAGTGCCCTGAAGCTACAACACAGCCCTCTAGGTCGCTGGCAGCCAGGCGCTTAAGATCATGGCCGGCCAGGCGTTGGGGCAGGCTGCAGGGCACCTCTGATGAGGAACCTCGGAACTTCTGTAGCCAGGCCCAAAGTGGACGTGCCCGGCAATCACACACCCAGGGGTTGTCATTGAGTCGCAGGTACTGCAGAGACCTCAGGGGCATTAGGACCTCTGCGGGTAGCATGGAGAGGTTATTGGCAAACAGGTAGAGGGTCATGAGGCGGCCAAGGTCCTGGAAGGCATGTGGATGCACGCGAGTCACATGATTCTGGTGTAAGAGGAGGCGGTCAAGACTGTGTAGGCCACGGAAAGCGTGCTCCGGCACACTGGGAATACGGTTGCCATGCAGAAAGAGATGTGTGAGGTTGCCCAGGTCGCGGAAGGCATTGTCAGGCAGTGCCTGCAGATTGTTGTCTTGTAGATAGAGGTACTGCAGAGCTACCAGTCCACGGAACAGGCCGGGACCCAGCTCCTGCAGGCCACATCTGTCTAGGTGCAGTGTGTGCAGGTGGCTTAGGCCATGAAAGGTGGTGGGATCCACGGCACGGAGCTGTGCATTGTCACTGAGGTCTAGATGCTCCAGGAGGGTCAGGCCAGTGAAGGCAGTGGCATCAATCTGGGCTAGTGCATTAGAGTGCAGCCACAGGATAGTGAGATTTCGGCATGAGTGGAAGCTGGCAGCCGGCACGTGAGAGATACGGTTGCCATGCAGGAAGATTCGCTGGCTGGAGGCTGGGATGCCAGTGGGCACAGCCTGAAGGCCCTGCTGGGGGCAGCTTGTTGTCACCTTGGGCTCATTGTAGCACACACAAGCACCAGGACATGGTGCTGCTACTTGCCAGGCCTGTAGCCATAACACCCATGCCAGCAGCTGGCTTCCTGTAGGCAGAGAAAAAGGTAATCAAACTTGATGCTGGAACCAGTTCTCCTTGGGTTGGCCTCAGGGACTTGGGCAGGCTGCCAACCCTGGAAACGGGGCTATAGGACCTCTGTCTCAACCTGTAGACAACACTAGGCTGTAAGTTGTCCTTGGAGGCACACTTAGTCCACACTGGTGATCATGTCTTTACCCCCCAACCCTCATGCCACTCTACCTCACACACCTGCTGGCAGGCCTGTCACACTGCTGCTCACCCCCATAGGATTAGCTCAGTTGGTCACCAAAATATATACCTTCTAGGGTAGCTGCATACATCAACAGGACACCTGGGCACACAAGCCCTGAGCATTGGTCTTAGCTTGTTCTGTCCAAATCAATCCCACCAGGCTACAAGATGGGAGAAAGGAAGTCTGGAAAACACCACTGGAACAGCTGAGACTTATCCCTGGGTCTGCCGGGTCCTCTGCAAAGGAGTAGGGCCCACAATCCACGCCCTACCCAGGCCCCTTCAGCTCTTGATAACCTCTGGCAACTGGAATTATAGGGAACCCCCTCATGCCAAAACAGGATCCATGCTTGAGCCCCCAAAGGGCTTTGTCTATAGAGGTCTCCTGAGGCCCGGGGTAGGTCTCCTCACTAACACCTCTGCTATCTGAGGAAGAGGAGCCTGGATGTGGGGAAGGTGGCGGGGAGGGCCTCTTGCAGGCCCCCAGGGCAGGCTGCTCCCTCCTCCACACAGCCTCCCTTTTAAGCACTTCCTGACTTGGCTCTGAACACCTTCTGCAGTCTCCTCCCCCGGCCTCATTCTCCGTTCCATTCCTTCTCACCCTTCCTGCCTGTCCATGTTGCCATTCTACTCTGAGTGGCCCCAAGACATCAGGCCCCATCCTAGGTCCCTGGGCCAGATGTACCCTGATGTGGCTAAGGATGTTAGGGCTGGGGTGCCACATCCATAGGAAAAACCTCCTTGGCCTGTCACTAGAGTCCCATCCCTTTTGAATGCCGAAGGCTCTTTCAGGAGGGAGTCTATTAAAATGTGAATCCCCCTGGGAAGGTTATGGCTTATCAGCTAACACCCTCATTGACAGCTAACACCTGTGTTGACAGCTAACACCTTTCTTGGCAGCTAGCTGAGAGCAGGATTCTACAGACAGGAGGCCAGGGCTGGCTAACTGCTTGGAGTTGGGAAAAGACCAGGAGCCAGCCTTCCTTACCCAGCCTTGACCTCTGGGGACTTTGCACTGGGCCCTTACCACACCTCTTCTGTGTGGTGCAGTCTGTTGCTCAACTCAGGAGCCCACAGGCCAGGCAAACCTAACAGCCCAGCAAGTTTTCTGGCTCTGGGAGCCCTTTTCTCAGACTCAGGGACCCAAACCCCAAAGCCCCCAACCCATGGGTGCCCATTCCTGTCCCATCCCAATTTGGCCATGTGTGGGCTGCCCTTGGGCCTGAGGCTCTGTCTAAGCCACCTCTCACATTTTCTTCTTACATCCTGTCCCTGGGATAGTGAGGTGTGGTCACACCAGCACTCCTTGATACCTTAACTGCTGTCACAAAAGGACACCACGCCATGTGCATAGCACTTCCTGGTTCTGGACCCAGGACTCAACACTGTGTAAGTAAGGGGCTTTCATAGACCCAGGGCCAGGCTGAAGATTTTACCACAATGGGTGATGGAGGAGGGCACATCATCAATCCTGCCATGTCACAGACAATGCCATGCTGCCTACTGGACCTCACATACACCGAAGGCACCACCAATCTCTGTGCCATCCACCACACCAGTGGTAGACTGTAGATCTCAGTCCTGAGGTTGCCCATAGATGTAATTCAGCGGGAGTCAGTAGGGGTCCAGGGCTGGGCCACATGGCGAGGTGGGCAATCAGAGGAGCAGCTATGTGGTGCTCAGCATTGCTAGGCGGAAGGTAAAAGACACAGCTGTTTTCCTCTTAGAAATCAACTTCTGAGAGGCGGCCCTTCTCACTCACCCTGTCAGCACAGGGGCTGGGGTAGGCTCTTCTGCTGTAGCCACAGTAATTGGCTCCAGCCTGGCCCCCCTTGGGGCCTGCCCGCCGGTCTCCATGACAACCCCTGCACTGAGCGAGCATGAGGGGGCATCTTTTTATGAGATAATCAAACCCAACTTTGCAGCATAGCTAGTGTTCACAGCAGGGGTCTGGGGAAACACCCGGACACTGACCGGGCATGAGGATATTCCCTGACCCCACCCCATATTCAGTCTGTCAGCCACTTTGCACAGCCTGCTTTGCCTCTTGTGGCTTCTGCTGTGCTTTGAGCCACAAGGCCTCTGAACTTCAAGTCTGGACCCCTCCATACTCACTTGGTTTTTACTCTAAAACCTGCCCACAGATTCTCATTTGAGACAGCCTTCCTTCTGGGGAGCAGCCTGGCCTTCTTCCTCATGTAGCCTCCACCTGCCACTCTTAACCAGTCTTTTTCATGTTCCCATCCTCAGAAGGCAACCAGCATGCACACACATGGAATCCCCACAGAGACCCCTCAGGACCCTGCGGCCACTTGAGCCAACCTTCACTATGCACAAAGTGGTATTTCTCCAGCTATACCCAAGTCAGTTTCCATCAGACTTGTGTGGGGGTCTCCTCCAGGGCTGTTGGAACTGGGTCATGGCCAGTGGCTTCTGGCTTAGTTCAGGTCTAGGAAGCCACAGGAACATGAGGGTGATAGTGGAAAAGGGCACGTGGCTCAGAGATTCCCCAGGGACGGCAATAACTGGATAGAGACCCTGGGTCCTCCTCCACCTGGACCAGCCTGACCAGGCAGGATACACACACTGGGTGATGTGGACACTCTGCACCAACAGCCCTTTTAAGTCAAGAGCCCAGAATCACATTCACAGGGGGAGGAGGGGAGAGGATTAGGAGAGATGGAAGGAGAGAAAAGAGGGGAGGGGCGGAGGGAAAGAAGCCAGGGAACCAGAGGATGTGAAGAGGATGGAAGACAAAGGGAGGGGCCAGGTGGGGTGGAGGCTTCTGGGGCCGTGCCCAGCAGCCACTTGAGCCAGAAGGCAGGCACTGCTGAGGTCAGCAGCTCACCTCAGCAGCCCAGTGAGCTGCTGAGCTGAGACTGCCTTCTTTAGCATCCTCCCAGCCCACTGCGCTCCTGCATTGTCTCTGCGGCCCCTAGCCTAGCCTGACATCCTGTGGGGATGTCCTCTTGTCCTCCCTGACGAGGCCAAGCTACAGTGTAGCCTGACAGCCTCATGAATCCAGGACGCCGACTTTCGTCCTTCTGACAGCCGGTTGCCCTTGGGTCCTGATGTCTCTCTCAAACACTACTTCCATGGACTTTGGAGGGAGCCTACCCACCAGTACAAAAGCCTCAGATAGTGCCACAGTCTCATTCTCCTTCCATCATCTATTTACAGATCAGTAAACTGAGGCAGTGAGTTGTGAAGCCCTGCTTCTACAC
This sequence comes from Phyllotis vaccarum, assembly GCA_033318265.1. Taxonomy (NCBI): domain Eukaryota; kingdom Metazoa; phylum Chordata; class Mammalia; order Rodentia; family Cricetidae; genus Phyllotis; species Phyllotis vaccarum. The sequence goes on from JARWLC010000002.1 coordinate 183,973,843, forward strand.
TGAGGCAGTTTAGAAGGCAGGGGAGGTGAGAGTGAGGGTGCCTGTTACCTGGAGGGCTGTCAAGGAGAACCCAGCCAGCTCATGAAGGACATGAGGTCTGCTATGTGGCCAGGGCAGCCCTGGGGCATGGGGATCTCCCAGGCTATTTACAGCTGAGAGGACTTCACCATGGGTCTACTGAGCTGGGGTAAGAAGGCTGTAGAAGGGGCTGGTCTGCTAGGGCAGTCCAGAAGAGACCAAGTTACAAGACAGAACAGCTCAGCACACAAGACCAGAAATAGCTCTGGAGAGGATGGAGGGGCCGGTGTCACCTCCACACTGCAGAGTCTCAATGTCCACTCCTGCCAGCCCATCACTACTGACCACGCCCCTCTTCACTCATTTCTCCCACACACATTGCCCATCCATCCTTGAGCCCACAGATATGTGCAGTGATAGCTTCTATTCACACTGTGTTTCCTGGGGCAGGAAGATGGCAGCAGCTTCCACAGAGGACAGCCCACATTGTGAGGCCACCAGCATCTACTGCCCTGTTCTGGTCCCTTGAGGCTTTGTTCCTTATTGAGATTGATTATAGAGCAAAATAGGTCACTTACCACAGTTGGCAGATATAAGACCCAAACTGATGTTCCTCAGGCCTGGCCATAGCAGTGGGGAAACTGAGGCCTTGTATGTGTTCTGGCTGTTTGATGTCATATTGGAACTGGAACAGAACTGTTGGAAATGGCCTTTGACTGTGTCAGGTCATCCCCTTGTCCCCAGAGAACTCAGAGAAAGCTACCTGCCTCTGCCTCCTGAGTGTTGTAGTTAAAGGCATGGACCATCATTTTATTTTCATTTTTATTGTTGAGACACGAGGACATGAAGTTACCTGAGCTGTTCCTTAACTTGTGATACTCTTGTCTCAGCCTCCCGAGAAGCTGGGACTACAGGTGTGTGCTGTCAGTCTCTCCTAGCAATTTATTCTTGGTCCCAGCCCCAGTACCTAAAGGGATCCCGAGCCGCACCAGGTCCAGCAATATATTCTCCCCTCTGATACTTACCTCACAGATCCTGCTCTGTGAACTCTGCTCTGTGGACCTTTACCTCACAGATCCTGCTCTGTGAACTCTGCTCTGTGGACCTATGGTGCCAAGCACCTAGAGGTTCTACCTGGCTGAAGCTCATCCAGCCTGGAGACTTTATTCGGCCTGTGTCCCCTCCACATCAAGAGGCTTGTGGCTCCCATCAGCTGGCTAGCAAATACCTGACGCCTGATTATCTGCCTTTCATGCCCCCCAGGTCTTTGCGATTGTGCTGCTAATTCAGTCTATCTTCCAGTTCAGTCCCCAGGAACACTGATGAGAAACCAGCCAATGGCATATCCCTACCATAGGAATTCCGTGAAGGAGACCTCCTTAGAGCATAGCCTAAGCCCCAGGACTGCCACACAAATGCTTCCACCCCCTCCTGCCCATCCTGATGCCACCCTGGATGGAGTGCTCAGCCTGGCAGGTCTACAGTTCTGCATTCTGCCTTCTGTGCCTCATATCTATTTCTGAGACAAGCATCCCAGACTGAGCCCTGGGTCTCCCACTCTATCCCTGAATCTGCCGTTGACCTGTGAGGTCTGAAGTATCAGCACATGGGGTAAACACGAGACTTGAGGTGCATGTGGTAGTTATATATACTTGGCCTCAACTGGAAAAAAAGAACATATGTTAGGGACAAGCAGTAGGGGTGGGGAGGGCACACACAGAAATGTGTTGTTAGTGCACACGGCATGCAAAACAGGATGGATGCATCATAGAAGCCAGTATCCCTCGGCAAAATGTGTTGGTACAAAGGGACTGTGAGACCTTGGGACCTAGAGGAGGGTCTGCTACCCTGCAGTGAGAGAAAGTAGGTGATACCTTCCATGTGGTCTTGCATTTGATCAACCAAGTAGGGAGGTTGCCTCTGCCCATATATATATATATATATATATATATATATATATATATATATATATATATATATATATATATATATATATATATATATATATATATATATAAAGCACATGCAGGTCTTGAGGCCATCATCAGCTTGCACCCTCTGGGATCCACCTTCTGGGACACTCCCTCTGGGACTCACCCTCTGGGACCCACCTGGGAAGCAGGCAGACAGAATGCACAGGAGAAGGTCAGCTAATGGAGCCTCAGCACACCCTCCTGAGCTGGGCTGCCCGAGCCTCCAGAAACCTCTGTCATAGAGATAGTGGCAGCAGCAGGACAGGTAGGGAACACCAGTGGGAACAAGGGATCCAGTAAGAAGCATACAACCACCTTCAGCTAGACGTTCCCACTGGAATGACCCTCCAAGGCCAGAGCATCAGGTCCATGGAGCTAGAAGAAAGTCTGGGGGGCCCCGGTCAACCTGGCCCAAGAGGTGGCTGTTACATTAGCAATAAGCTGTTTGGGGCATGCGGCCACATCTGTCTTTACCCACGACCCATGGCCACTTTCAGTCCAGCGATGCTGGCACAATGCATGATGTGGCCCACAATGCAGGGCTCTCCTACAGGAAGTTTGTCAACCTGCTTTGTGACTGAACACCTACTGTGTGCAGTGCTGCTAGCTTTACATTCACGAGGGCCCAGCCAAGGCCACTCAAACTTCTGACTAAGAAAAGGAACCCCAGGGTCAAAGAAGAGCATTCATTGTCCCCAGCAAGCCCACACAGCTGGGTGGGCTGAGTGCAGGGCTAGCACAGAGGAACACTGGGAAAGATCCTCTTTGCGGGGATTGAGTGCGAAAGGGAAGTGGTGAATACTGAAATCCTGTTCAGGTCATGGGAAATCAAGTATCTTGCTGAGGACACAGTCAGAAGCCAAGAAATTAAGCATGCACAATAGAACACAACTTAGGACTCAAACTGGGAAGCTGAGGCAGGGGCTCATGGGATCAAGGTCAATCTAGACTACAAATCAAGGCCCTGTCACCTTAATCTTGTAATTGGGAGGAAGAGTCAGTAAGATCGTGAGTTCAAGGCCACCCTGTCACAGGGCTCAGCAGGTGCAGCATGTGCTGCCTTCAAAGAGGAGCCACTGTGGTTCCCAGCACTCATAGAGCAGCCCACAATCATTTTAAGGCTAGTTCTTAGGGATCTCATGCCCTCTTCCGATCTCTGAGGGCATGGAGCATGCGTACGGTTCACAATACACACAGGCAGGCAAAACACTGACCAACTCAAATTTCCAAAGACTTTAAAAAAAAAGAACAAACAAGTCAAAAGACAAAGCTGGTCATAATAAAGACTTGAACATCTGTCCCCAGTACCAGAAGGAAGCGTTAATGGCCAGTCCCCATCTGGGCGGGAAGGATAATGGCACTAATGGGGGAACAAACCTAGGAGAGGTGGCTGGGGGTTGGTAGTAGCTTAGTCTAGGTGGGTGTCTGCTGGGACCTGCTATGCCAATATAACCAGCTCCAAGATTTCACAGGGCTCTGATGATCCTTTGCCGCAACCTATCCCAGAAGCTCTGGCCAGGTCTAACTGAGGCTTCTTTAACCCACCAATATCATCAGTCCTTGGACTGGGAAGGACCTTGGAGAATGAGCTTGCAGGACATGAGCACGTCAGCACCAATATACTTGCCAAGATGTCAAGAGTCGAGCCTTGGCTAACAGACACCAACAGTAAAAAACAGAGGATTTATTATGGGTGAGAAGGGTTAGCCCAGGAAATGTGGAAGCAGTACTTTTTGCTAAGACCCATGCCAGGATCACACACAGAGAGTGGGCTACAGGCATCTTCTGTTCTTATCATTAATGTTAGCATAACCATCATCACTGTCACCACCACTGCCGTTGCTATGATCATCACCATCATTATCAGTGATGTCCTTAACATCATCACCATCACAATCGGCCACAATCACCACTGTACTTACCACACCATTACCATGTATACTGGTATCTGTGGGCCTCTTGGACAAGGTGATAGTACTGTTCTCCACTACAATCATGGTGTTAGCCTTCTGTCATTGTCACAAAATCTGAGTCAACTTTTTAGGGAGGTAAGGTTTATTTGGTTTCACTGTTTTAGAGGTCTGAGCCTATGGCAAGGCTGAACATGGCAGAAGTGCTCACCAGAGGAAGTTTCTCATTTCATGGCATCCAAGGGACAAAAAGAGAAAAAATAGAAGTGTGTGGGGTCTTATATGGCTTCAAGGGCACACAATCAATAACTTAACATCTTTCCCTAGGGCCACTTCCCACCATGGACTGGGGCTAGGTATTCAGTACAAGAACCTCTGAGGGACATTCAAGATCTAGACTTTAAAAATGACCACCATCACCACCACTACCAACAGCACCATCATTAGCACCACTATCAGCATCACTAGCATCATCAGCATCAATCAGCACCACTGTCAGCAGCAGCAGCACCACTACCATCAGCACCATCATCAGCACCACTATCTGTACCACTAACATCATCAGCATCAATCAGCACCACTGTCATCACCATCAGCAGCACCACTACCATCATCGACATCATCACTATAAGCACTATACCAAAGCAAAGAACTTGGATGGAAAGTAGCCTAAGATGAGCTTGGAGAGCAGCCAAAGGCAGGGAATCACAGGCCAGTGAGCAGTGGCCTTGTCCCAAGGAAGTTCCACGCCAGCATCAGAGATTTGATGCCATTCAGGAATGTCTTGATGAGCAGCTGTTTCCTAGGGAGGCACTGTCACTGCTACTATAACTCCAACTTCATTGCAGGCTCAGTAGCAAGGCAAAGGAAGAATGAAGGGAAGAATGGAGCTTTCCTGGACAGCTCTCTCCTGACTCCCATGTGGTGGTTTGAATGAGAATGGCCCTCGTAGGCTCATATACTTGAATGCTTGGTCATCAGGGACCAATTTGAAATGATTAGAAGGATTAGGAGGTGTGGCCTTGTTGGGGGAAGTATGTCATGGGGTGAACTTTGAGGTTTCAAAAGCCCAACCCAGGCCCATTCTCTTTCTCTCTCTCCCTCCCTCTCCCTTCCTCCCTCTCTTCTCTCTCTCTCCTTAGGAAGCAAGATGCAGCTCTCAGATACTCTCCAGCACCATGCCTGCCTGCTGCCATATTATGGCAGCATAATAATGGACTAAGCCTCTGAAACTGTAAGCCAGCCCCAATAAATGTTATCTTTTATACATGTTGCCTAGGTCATGGTGTCTCTTCATAATATAGAACAATGACCAAGACACCCAATTGCACAGTGAATAGGTAATCATCACTTCTACTCCATACATAAAGGTCCTAGGCATGGGCAAAACCAAATAGGGTATCAGTGAGCCCATGGGACAAGGCACATAGTTTGGGCCCCAGGATCCCTGTATCCTTACCAAAGCCCCAAGGAATCACGGGGCGGGAATGGATAGCTACTCTGGTCTTCTTGATCCCCTCCATCATGTCTCTCTTGGCCCAAGCCTTTTCCTTGGGCTGGCTAAGGATTGAGACTCAGATGTAGGCTCCACTACTTTCAGAGTATCTGGAGAAGAGGCCAGGCCCCCTGAGCCTATCACCCACACCAACAATGTGAGAATCATGCTGGGCTAGCACCACCTCTCCAGGACCCAGTGCTACCTCTAGCCTGGAATCCACACTACAGTGTCCCTAGCCAGGTCTGCGATAGGGCTAGTATTCAGCCTTCCCAGAAGCTAGCCTAGAGACTGAAACCTAAGACTGATATAGCCAACCTGTATGCCTGACCTGGGGTCACTGTGATTCAGGTGGGGAGCTAGAAAAGGTGAGGCACAGTTCAGCATGGTGTTGTCTTACAGCCACAGAACCAACTGCTTGGCCTGCTGTATTCATATTTAAGGACAGCCCAGCAGCTAGGCTGTGCTAACACACCTGGAGCTGTGTGTCCTGCCCTCTCTACAGTTGTATTAGCAGGCTTGTGTCTTGCAGTCTGCTACACCTTCCAAGAAACCCGAACTCACAGACAGCATCAGCTGCTGTCACTTCATCACCAGGGACTATCATCACATAGCAGACTCAGCGAGCATATACAGACACGTGTTCACCCCCTTCAGAACGGAAGTGACTGAGGGGCATTCCCTCTGGAGGATAAGGGGTAGAGAAACTCTAAGTAGAGAGGGTCTCTACTCTTGGCATATGGAGAAGCCCAGGGCAGCTCTTGCCTGATGGTTTGGTGCCTGCCAGTTGATGTGTACCATCTCAGCAGAACCTGCTTTCCCTAAAAGGCGACCAGCAGCCATTACACATGTGAAAAAAGCACCAGTGTGGACATCCAAAGAAGTAATTTTCAAGAAGCAGCAGATGGAGGTCACAAACTGTCAGAAATTAGGGGGAAATTCCAATAAGTGCACCCAGGGCTAGAAGTGGATTTCAAACAAAAGGAGGGTGCTATGACCAAGGAGTCACCAGAGAACAAGAGTGTCTAGAAATTAAAAATAGAATTGCTAAAATTAAAAGAATCAATAGGAGGGCTGGAAAACAAGGTCAAGGAACTCTTCCAGAGAGAAAAACAAAAAGAAAAACTGAATGAGACTCAATGGGCAAATATAGGTCGAATGTGTTTTAGGGCACTTGTATGAAGAGAAAACCAAAAAAAATGGAGGATAAAACATTACTCAAGAAACAACACCAGAAAATATCCTAGAGCTGAGGACATGGACCTTCACTGGGTGTTCACAGCAAATTCCGGGCTTCTGGGGACCAAGGGCAACTCGGTTCCAGGAGGAGAAGCTGGTCATAGCAACGCAAGGTAGCCCTTAGAGCACCTCAGAGCACTCCAGTGCCAGGGGATGGCAATGCTGCATTACTCAGAATGAACACTTTTAAAATATAGAATTCTGGCCCCAGGTCAGCTTGAGCACATTTGCAGACATGGGAGGGCTCAGATGGCCCTTCACTGTACTTCCTTACGGGTGCTTCAGCCAAAACACAAAACATACTCACAGAAGTAATGTGCATCCCGTGAAAGAAGAAAGTCATGGGTGGCAGGACAAGGGTGGGACCCAGAGAAAACTGATCAATGAAGAGCTCACTCTCTTAGGAGATGGGACAAGAAGAGAAATAAACAATGAATAGCTGGAACCAGAGGAGCAAAGCAGCACATGTGGAAGAGAGAAAAAGTCACCTTCCCAAGTCGAGTCAAGCGGGGCTTAGAATGTAGAGCTGGAGGGTGCAGAGCGCTGACATCCTGAGCTGTTCACTGGTGCAGCCCCACCTCCCCGCTTAGCCTAGGGTAGCCAAGGTTGTACCCGGGTCCCTGACCCGCTCTACATTCTGTTATGGGGGCTTCTGCATTTCAGACACTTGAAGGGATGGATGCTCACAGGGTCAGCTCTGTAGCCTCTCTCAGCCAACCCAGATGTCCCTCCACATTCACTGTGCTCTGGTTCTATGGCCTTGACCGACCCCACCCAGACACTTCATCCTGCCACTGTCTTCTTACGGTCACAGTCACAGTGCTACCTCCCTGCTTGGGCCTAGGTCTCCATCTCAGGCTGTCGTGGGAACTGAGGAGAAAGCTGAAAGTCAGTAAGGGTCATGTTGTATTGGAGGGAGAGCTGTAGCCACTAGGCCTCAGCTGGAGCCTCAGAGTCTCTATTTTTCAGACCCTAAACCTGCAAGAGCAACACCCACAGCACACAGACAGGGCAATATGAATAGGTAATTGCTCTTTTATTAACGAGTGATAAATTATTCCTATATGATTGTGTGTGATAACGCTTGCTTATTTGAAATCAATTTGGAATGGAAATTGTTGGCGGCTTCTCACCTGCGCGGGTGGAAGCCAGGCACTCTTGCCTCCTACAGAAAACGAGGTCACTGTATTTTGGCTACATCCTGATGCTGCTGCATTTAGGGTGCTGTGGCAGGCATGGGGGAAGAGTAGTGTGAAGCCATGGAGACCAAGTACCTCTAACCTCACTTCTGGGCATCACCTCTGTCCAGAATGCAACACACGTCAGCTCAAACTCTCAGGGTAACTTTACCGCAGCCTCCAACTGCAACTCTAAAAAGTGCAAGGCTTTGTTGGTAAAATGCTTGCTGTGCAAATGTGAGGATACTATTTAGGATCCCCAGCACCCACAGAATAACCAGATACAGTAGTGTGGACCTGTAATTCCAGTACTGTGAAGAAGGAGATTGGAGGTCGCTGGAGCTCACTGGCCAGTCTGTCTAGACAGATTAGTAGGTTCTAGGTTTGTTGAGAGACCCTATCTAAAAAGTAAGGTGAAAAGATCCCCCTACTAGTCTTGGATCCAGACTCCCTTTGGGCTGAGGAAGGACCATACTGGGAAAGTCCCCTCCCTAACAGGCCCTAGACCCTATGTGGGACCACAGTGACCACAGCATGGCCAGCAGTGCCAGGCGCCATTCCTAGATCTAGCTGAATACATCTCTCCCATGTAATCCTTGAGGATCTGGAAGCCCTAACTGTCACCTCACACAGGTCACACCCAGTGCCTCACTCTCATGCTGCACAGGCCACTCCTGGCTCTCACTACCAAGCCTCAAAAACCACTTACCTTTTTCCTAGTCATAGTCCTAATGATTCCATGAAACATGGCTCCATTCTCTTCCCTCCCTGAAGCCCAACACAAAGTGTCAGAAATCCTAGGCCTCTGGTGCTTCTGTTCTGACACATGCAGGCCCCATGACCAGTTTCTACTTTAGCACCTTTTCTTGGGAATGTATGTTTACAACCCAAATTCAACAAGCCAACCACATCCTCCCTCCACCCAGGCCCCACCCACTCCTCAGATGTTTTGGGTGGCTGCAGGCAGCACCAGTCATCATAACTTGGCCAGTAGGTGTCAGGGTGTTAGTCCCAGGTCTGGTTGGACTCATCTCTCCCATGTGACCACTGAAGATTTGGAAGGCAGCAGTGAGACTGAGTCACCCTTAAGTACCGAGTAGTTTGGTCATCACTGATGCCTTACAAGCCTGGGTTTCTTATCTGGGAAGCAGGAGAGCTGTTCCTGGGGTGGCACACCTCTAAAACACACTCCAGGTTCCCTACCTTCCACTCAAGGTTCCCACTCGGCCCCACAAGGCTGGCACAGATTCTGGACAGAGAACTAGCTAGTCTCTATACACTCTGTTTCTGTCGCTGGGCCCTGGGCACCATGGAGGCTGAACCATGGTTTGTGACAAGCATATGTAGGAACTCTATGTATGTCACATGCAACTACATGCTCACTACGGCAAGTAACAGGCCTTGTGTAGCTGTAGAGACACCATTCCCTGAGGACGGCCAGAGCTCCTGACTAGGGGAGGCTCAGGCACCCCTGCTGGAGGTTCTGAGTGGTCCTCAAGAGTGGCTTCACTTCTGTTATGGAGGGATGTTTGTACTGCCCACACCACCACTATTTATTTATTATTTATTTATTGAGATTTTGTCTTACACTGTAGGGCAGGTTAGTCCAGAATTTAATATGTAACCTAGGCTGGCCCCAAACTTGTGATTCCATGCCTCAATCTTCCTAGACGTGAAATCACCACACAAGCTACTATGCTTAGCTCCCCCCTCCCCCCCAAAATATGCTAAAACACCAATCCCAGTGTGATTTCATTTATTTACGTATGTATTTATTTATTCATTTACTTTGAGAGCACCAGAGGCCTAGGATTTCTGACACTTTGTGTTGGGCTTCAGGGAGGGAATAGAATGAAGCCATGTTTTATGGAATCATTAGGACGATGACCAGGAAAAAGGTACGTGGCTTTTGAGGCTTGGTCGTGAGAGCCATGAGAAGCCTGAGCTGGGCACTGAGAATAGTCATCCTGGAATAGCCCAAGACCCTTCATTTTATTTTCCTGTTTGAAATGTTTATGTTTATGGGTATTTTGCCTACATGTATGTCTGTGTACCACATGGTCACAGTGTCCTAGAAACCAGAAGAGGGTGTCAGATCTCCTGGGACCAAAGTTACAGATGGTTGCAAGATGTCATGCCGGTGGGGACCCAAAACTGGGTCCTCTGGAAGGGCAGTCCATGCCATTATCTGTTGAGCCAGCCTGGAACCCTAGATCTTTCTGCCTTGGTCAAGACATTGTTATTTTAGGAGTGTAACCAGTATACCCTGCCCCTGATATAATGAGATTTGAAGGGGTTAGTGGGAGGTGGTTAGGGTTGACATCTCAGGATAAGGTCTGAAGGGTGAAGCTTTGAGATGGATTAGTGGCCTAGAAGTGATCCCAGAGAGATCATTTCCCACAGCAAGAAAACCATCTGCCAGGCAGGGACAAGTGACTCAGTAGAAACTGACTGCATTGACTCTGATCTGGGAGTCCTAGCCTCTAGAAATGAGAGAAAATTAATTTCTGCCATTTGTGATGCCCAGTTCATGGTATTTTGTTACGGCCGTATGAGCTAGTACAATCTCCCTCTCAAAACTTTGGAGTATCTTTTCAGGTTTTCAGCCACGAGTATGATCCGGTAAAATCCAAAATGTTTCTGGCATGTTTTGTTTGTTGGTGCCAGAGGAGGCAGAAAGAGAAATAAATCAAAAGCCCTGTGTCCTGAGGTCCCTGCACAACACAGTCACACTTGTAAGGTAGCCCTGAATCTATCAGGGTTGGGAGCCCCAGGTCCACTTGTGTTGGGTGGGGGAGGGGCTCAGGGGGGGTCCCCACCCTTTGAGTTTATTATTTAATCTGAAAATAGAGGTCAGAAAACGTACCTGGTTCATGGTAAATGTAGGGCAGGTGCACTATGGCTGCATAAGAGATGTCCAGCCCACACGCTCAGAAATTTCAGAGGCACTTGGCCTCTCCATGAGGACTTGTCCTCACCCTGTGGAGGAGAAAGCCCAGTCTGCCCTTCCCTACCCTCTGGAGGCCTTTGTACAAGCAACTCCCCTTGGACAACCCTACCCTGTTCCCAGGCTCATGACCTCAGGAGGTTCTTCTTGCCTAAACTCCAGCCACTTACTTTAAGGGAGCTGGATCCTTCCCATTCCCTCATCTCTCCTGGCCTTGTTCCTAACTACCTTCAGACCTACAGGAGCTTCTGCAGAGCCTTCTAGAGTCAGCCCCTCAAGCTCTGTCCATGGGCATTAGGGTCCTGGACATCAGGGTCTCCACCACAGATGCTCCCAGGCAAGACAAGGACAATAAAGATCCACAACTTGGCTCTCTGCTCTCCCTTTCTGCCAACTCTGCCCTCCCAAGGGCTGTTGGTCCCTGGGACCGGAGAGCCTGGGGATTTCTGGGAATTCATCTCCTGAGGCTTTGGGTCTTCGTAGCTGCCTTGGGGTTGGGAGTGTCTTAGTCAGAGGAGGACTCGGCTGGTAGGGGACCAGGGACCAGCACATATGTCACTGCCACTGTCTCTGGAGTTGCTGGATTGACTGAGGCCGGAAGGGATGGGTGGGAACGGAGTAGCCTTCAGTGTTAGAGAGGGCTCTGAAGAGGTCTGAACCCCCCACCTCGAGCCACCTCATAGCCAGGCCGTGGCTCTGGCAGCAGGTGAAGAATGGAATGCATTAGGGCTACCATCTGTCTCAGCTGTGATAGGCTCTCTTTACTGACATCCAGGAGGTATGTAGATGGAATATCTTTATGGGAAGAGTTTTTCTTTTGCCAATTTTCGAACAGGAAGCTAGACACTTGTCACACCTGTCCTCCTGTCAGCCTCTGCCTGACATAAATTGGGGCTGAGGCAGGGAGATGAAAGACAGCCTGGACACGGCCCAGTGTGTAGAGACCACGTGTCAGGTCGCAGGACACACAGAGCCACGAGGGTGTCCTGCTGGGGCTTGGTGCAGTGACTTCCTCCTCTGTCTCCTCCCTTCCCCTGCCCAAAGGCCAGCCTGCCCTGGCACACCTGCCTCCTATGGAGCAGGGAGACTGCTCTGACATAGCCAGCCCCCTCCCTGGCTGAAGCTCCAGTTCCACTGAGGAGGAAGGACCCCACACAGAGGGCAAGGTCCCCATCCACTATTGTGGCACCCACACTACACCTTTCTTTCTTGAGATCTGAGGACATCTCCTCAGAAGCTGGGATGGTTTAGGAAAAAAGGGTGTTACAAAGAGCTCAAAATCTCCACTGGCCAGCACAGAGCTGGCCTGTGACTGGTGACGCCAGGAAGATTTTGTTGAGAGAAAGTAGAGAGAGACCAATGCCACCCGAGGTGTTCCTGCAGTGGGAACCCAGCCTCCTCACTGTGAGGGCAGCCCAGGGTCCTCCCAGAGGCACACCTAGGACCACAGCCCTCATGGCCATGCAGGCAGGAAACACCAACAGTCCTGTTATTTCCTCAGACAGTGGGGAAAGTTGTGTCTACAGCCCTCAAGGAGACCTGAGAGGTCAGTCCTGTCCAGCTCCCAAGCCACCATCACGGGGGTGGGGGAGGGGGGACAGGACAACCTACCCTGTACTGTCTTGAGGATGGGGGTGCTGGAGGCAGTTCAGCTAGGGCAGATGAAGACTAAGAGGCTATCAGGGGACCATGACAGATCTCCAGGAAAGGGAGCTGCTGGTCAGGGCAGTGTGGAGGCTGAAGCACCATGAGCAGTGTGAGTGGCACGTTCTGGGTGACCTTGGATTGGCCCGTAACCCTCTCTGGACTGCTATTCTGGATGCTGGCCAGGCCGAGGACAGCAGCTACCCTGTAGAGAATTCTGTTTTCAGCCACAGTTTTGGGGTCCACTGCTGGACTTCTTCCAAGGACCAAGTAGGAAGACAAATGGCCCCTCCATGGCCTGCCAGCTGAGTAGAAACCTGAGAGCCTCCAAACAAAAGAGGTGCTACACAGGTCAGCCAAGCTGTGGCCAGCCTCCTGCCCAGGTGCCAGGCTGTGCCTCACATTTCTCAAAGGTATGAAGATGCCCGCCCCATGCCCCAATGGAGACCCTACCTTCTCTCTGTGTTCCCAGCTGCTGGGCCTACTTGGGACCAGTATACTCTACCTTCACTCCACCATGCCCTCTCATCCCAGTGACCATGAGCTAAAGCATTTCTCCCCTTGAGACAACTAGTAAGAACTCTCTTGGCAAGCAGGCTACAGTGGGGGTGGGGCACTTCAGATATGGGCTCTTCCTGTACCCTCAGTACTGCGCACAGGCATGTGATCAGGAGCTCACAGGCCAACACATCTATTCCCACTTTCTGTCTGGGGGCGGAGCAAGGGTAGGTGGGACTGACCAAAAGTCAGAGAAAGAACCGGAATTGGGAGCTTTGTCCCCCAAGGGCTCCAAAGCCCTCATCATATAGTTTATAGTTTCTTTGGTCTATGCGAGAGGTACAGGAGTGTCATAGCCTGCTTGGAGGAGTCACCACATCCGGATGACCAGGGACTGGCCAGCATGCCCAAATCAAACGCCCTGTGGCCAGCTGACTTTCACCAGCATGCCCACATTCACACTATCCATACGCCAATAGGGAGACTCAGGAGCCAGTATCCAATTTGGATCCTGGAGTCCTCCCCTGCAGCCATCTTGGCCAACCGGGCTGTTCTAGATGCCATTCCCAAGGGTTTCCAATACATATAAGGGCAAGCAGGTGGCAGGGAAGAATGTCCCTTTTTTCTGACCTCCCTCAGCAGCTATTTGCTGATGTGGCTGCCCACTGCTCATGCTCCATAAACCCTCATGCCAGGGAGGGGCTGCTTGGAGGATGTGAAGATGGAGAGGTAGGCACATGGAATTCAGGTGACAAGAGGGTCCCCCATCGAGAGTGGAAGAGATGGTTTCTACACAAGATCTTTTAGCCAACCCTGAGAACAAATGAGCAAGGCTTTAGGGTCAGCCAGGGGAGACTTCAGTTAGGCTTGGAGACTTCATGGCCAGCAGAGAGCCCTGATGGAATGGAGGGCATCTGAGCCCATAGACCAGGGAGGTGGTGGCTCTCAAATGGGTCTTCAGTGAGGTCAGATTGAACACTGAACTTGTCTCTGGGGATGAGAAGGAGGAGGCACACATTTGGATGTTGGGTACAGAGGATATGACACCATCTGGGTGAATCTGGGGAACCTGGGATACACAATGGAACACAGCTGGGGAACTGTGGGTATCACAGTTGGGAGGCAGCTGGGTATCAGCAAAGATGAGTGGCCTCACTGTGTGAGCAGGTGCCTGGGTGCCTGCTCACTCCTGTATCACCTAGGAGATGCTCAAACTGGTGACCCTAAGAGGCAGCCTTGCTGGCTAAGATGGGTGCAGTGTGAGTGGTCTTGTACACTAAAGAACTCTAATTGGCCACACTATCCTGGTGCTTGGCAAGGAAGCAGTAATTGTGCATTCTGTACTCCCAGGCCAGGTAGGGGTGGGGCACATAAGGGTAGGGCTGTGGATTCCCAAATGCTATCACCTCTTTTCTGCTTGCCATCCATCATTCAGTCTTTCTTGTGTAACTACAGTGTGCAGGGCTTGTTCCTGGCCCAGTTGCCAACTGATGCCACAAACTCAAGACATCTGCCTTCTCCCCCCCCCCCCCCGAGAACAGCACCCCTGTTTGAGGAGGGCTCTGTGTTTTCCTGGTCCTCAGGGCACTAAGCTAGAAGTACCACCTCTGGTAAACATCCACGGATTATAGATGACACCTCAGTGACCAATGAAGAGTGGTGAGGTCCAAGGTCACATAGCAAGCCAGCACTGCATGAACTGATCCAATGGCTGCCTGGACTTGGGGGAGGGGGAACTCTTGGCAGGATCCCAAGCTGGCCCCATCCGGGCCCTGGCAGGAGGGTGAATAAAGCCAGCATCTTAACAAGGTCACAGTACCTAGGACAAATCGAGGACACGGTGTAGGGGATTGCAGGCAGGTCAGGGACAATCTGAGAGGGCTCCCAGGAGGCAGTGAGCACCCTAGAGCCTCACTCTGGTCTGAGACCCTGGGTACTCTAACATGTTTAGCTCCACCCCCTACCTCAGTGGGCCCCTCACCCAGCTCCAGCCTTTGCCTGACATTTCCCGTGACATTTGCTGCAAAGAAATAGAGTCATAAATCCAAAGGTTAAATTTGCACATTGCTTTACAATGCCAGGAGAAACCTGTCCTTCCACCAACAGGCGCCTCATGGGTGTAGCTTGGTGTGGGACAGCCCATCTATCCCCTTGACCCCTCCACTCCTGCAAGGAATTCCATCACTATTTTCCAAAATGGCTTCTTGAGTACACCAGGCCATGGAGTTGGTTGCATAGTTTGCTTGTTGGAGATGCCTGCCCCATCTGAAACCAAGACCCTGAGATACCCTGTGGGAAGATGCTACACAAGCAGCTTAGCCCAACCTACTCCAGATTCAACTATAAAACCTTTGCTTTAAATCTAATAATATTCCATGGAATTCCAATTCCCAGGAGGGCCAAAGAGTACTCTTGGGCAAGCTGCCCCCAGTGAGGCTATGTCAGTTCCTGACACCACTACATCCCACCTCTGCCAACTTCCATGTGCCAGTGTGCTGAATGGGCCTTACTACTATTTGCCAAGCCCACTTGGGCAACATAGCTGGCTTCTGCCTGCTCAGCACCTTCCCAAAGATGCTTGGGAAGATGTGCCAACAGCCCCCATCCTTGACTCCATTTTCTGGGTCTGGCAGCCATGGGGGAAGATTATGGAGGTACATGGGAACACCTCAATCACTTCAGCCTCCAACCTTCCACAGTAGGTGAGATACTAGGAGCTAAGTGAACAGGGCTAGAGAGAGGTGGACCAGCCGAAGACATGGCCACTCTTACAGGCAGAGTCCTGGTCTCTACTTACCATGTCACTCACCTGACACGTCAAAAAAAAAACTTAGATGATTGGGGCTTGGGTGGGGCAGATTAGGCCCTGGCTGAAAGTTGGCCTAAGTACCTAGGAAGGGGTACACATCCTGGCCCTGACAAGGACTTGTCAGGTTGTGTATGGCAAGTTGCATGTCTGAAGGCAATGCAAAAGGACAAGGCCTGTTTAAATGAGTACATTTTAGTGCATTCTCAGGAAGGGATTCCACACTCACCATTTAAGCATGATTCACAAGAATAGTTCCCGATGTGCAAAGTGTTTAAAATACAGTGTCAAAAGAAGAAACTGCAGTACCAAACACTGAATGTGATGGGACCTTGCTAGGCCCACACACTCTGGGCCCAAGCAGGGAGATGGGGGCACATCCCCTACACCCACTGCTAGGCTCCCACCAATGGCTGTGTGGCCCTATGTCCTTTAACATACTGCACCCTGGAATCAGTGAGGTGAGGATCCTTCATCATCTATGCGATCAGAGTAAAATCTGCAGGCCACAAATGAGCAAATGAGTGACGGAGGGTAAGCAAATGTAGGCTCTGGACTTGGCCATGAGGACGACACAGGTGACCTTGGCTGTGTGTAACCAGCCACAAGGCAGGCATACTGAAGGGTGCAGAGGGTGCCAAGCCCTGAAGAGAGGCAGATCACCCACATTGGCTCTTATGGATCTGAGGATCCAGGCCCTGGCTAGGGCTGAAAGTCTGGGCTCACATAATGGGGAAGGGCAGCATGAACTCCACTGACCAAGTACAACACAGTGCCAGGAGCCTTGGTAACTATGACAGGGTCAGGGCCTTCTCATATACTTCTTCCA
Organism: Phyllotis vaccarum; assembly: GCA_033318265.1. Taxonomy (NCBI): domain Eukaryota; kingdom Metazoa; phylum Chordata; class Mammalia; order Rodentia; family Cricetidae; genus Phyllotis; species Phyllotis vaccarum. Next base: position 183,990,380 of record JARWLC010000002.1, read on the forward strand.
TTACACACAGACACAGACACACACAGAGAGACACACAGACATACAGACACACACAGACACACAGAGACACACAGACATACAGACACACACAGATACACACACACGCAGACACACAGACATACAGACACACACAGATACACACACACACACACACACACACACACACACACACACACACACACACACACACACACACTATAGTCTTCCTTCTCCTGAACCCCTTTCATGGATACACAGCCCAAGGCCCCTGGGAGACTTTCTAGGCCATAGCCCCAGAAGGCTGCCTCTGTCTCCTTTGGCAGTTGGTCCTGTCCTCTCTCAAGGAGGGCATGGTGCCAGGAGGCTGGCAAGCAAAGGTACCAGAAGCCAGGCCTTGATGGCAAGAGAGAGGCATGATTCCACAAATCCTGCCCCTCCCAGACAAGTTACCACTTGTAACAAACAGCAGCAAGCCTGGGCTTCTTTACAGTCAACCAGCCAACCATAGCCCTCCAAGACAGCAGGCTAAGACCATGGGCCCTGCAGCCTCGGGGGTTCTCCTCCTCTTTAGATCACCACCAGTAGCATGCCTCTGACTGTGTAACCACAGGGCAGTCCTGCCTGAAGGAAACAGGCTCAGCAGGGCCCTGTTTGTACAGGACAGAACCACCACAATCATGCTCCTTGCTCACCATCTCATTCAATATTCCAACATACCTTCCAGGAGGAAGGAGGGGCTTAAATTGGCAGGAGTCCCAGGAAAACCCTTCTTGACTAGGAGGCGGAAAAGGGTATTTGGGGAATTTAAGGCAGGAATACAGGGGGTGGGGGGTGGGGGTGTGTGTGTGCAAAACTCCTAGGAAACCAAGGTTTGGTGGCTGAAACCAGCATTTCCAGTATTCAGGAAGCGGAGGTGACTCCAAGTTTAAGGCCAGCCTGGACTCTGTGGTTACACCTGCCCCAAACAAAACAACAATAAAAACTCCTCGGAGCGAGGCATGGTGGCACATGTTGTTAATCCATGTAGCTCTCTGAAATCAAGGCCATTCTGTTCTACAACAGAGAGTTCAAGACACTCGGAGCCACAGTGAGACCCTGTCTCAACCCAGGACAGGCCCCATGCCCAGTAACCAATCAACACAAAATAAACCTTTTTTGAGCTCTTTTTGTATTGACCTTACTATTTTTTCTTTCTTTTGTCTGTTTCGATTTTCATTTTTTTGTTTGTTTTTTTTCTTGGGTTTTATTTTATTTTGCTTGAAAAAGAGAACATGAAGTTGGGTTGGTAGGGAGGTAGGGATGGTCTGTGAGGATTGGAAAAGAAAAAAAATATAATAAAAATATATGGTAGGGAAAAATAAAACAAAATAAACTACCTCCTTGGGAAATATAAGCAGACCCCACTGGGCTGCTTGGAAATGCCCCAACAACCTGGGATTACTGGCAGCTGAGACAGGGACAAAGACCTTTAAGAAGATGCATTGATAGGCCCAGTGAGCTCCCTTTGCCAGGAGGGATCTGGTGCAGACCACACCTGGCTGAGGTCCTGCCATGAAGCACACCTTCCTCCCCTGGGCTGCAGAAGGACAGGAGAGACGGGAAGACAGGCCTGGCCTTAACGAAGAGTGGCAGGCTGTTACCGACACACCTGAGCTAGGTGAGGACAGAGCAGCCACCAGGAGGTCACCAGGATGGAACAACTAATGTGCTAAAGGCAAGGCCTCCTGGAGGCCATGCTGGTCAGATGTCCCAGTTGGCGGAGCTGCAGAGGCAGCCAAGTGTGCCCAGGCTCACACCCCTCTATTGTGGTGTTGACCTCAAGCTGGGAAAGGATCTTCCCTACCTAGGTAGATTCCAGTCCACCATAGGCCACCACTGCCCCCACCCTGGCTGGTGCGGGAGTGGCTGGAAGACTCTGAGCCTTATAGCTTGGGCTGGGGCACTCAACAAAATCTCACATACATTCCAGAGGCTTTTGGTCCAGATTTGGGCACGGTATAGCTACAACCCTCCTAGGTACACAGAGGCACCCACACCCAGGAGCAAACTAAAACATGAAAATGTACTTATAGCCACACGTGATCATGCACACAATCACATATATGCACATGCATACCATATTACACACATGTAACTGCACACAGAGATCGAAGCACTGTGAAGGAGACTCCAGGACCTGCCCCTCTATCTGTGAGTCTAGCTGTCCAGAGTCTCCCTACTCAAAATGCAAGCATATCTTGCACATGTGAGTGGGTCCTGCTAAGGGGCCCCATCATGTACTAAGCATGAAGATCACAATAGGCAGACTGCGTAAATGCATTTGTGGTCATATGCATGTAGACAGGAGTGAACACAGGAATATGCACCCTTAGAATCCGTGTGTGTATTCATAGTGTTTACACGTGTGCACACCAGGGCAGATTTGGTATGAGTGTGCATTGGAGGTGTGCAAGACTATATGTAGCCCACATAGACACGTGTAAAGGAACGTGTGTGCAGCCTGCGGCACCATGGACATCAGCAGGGTAGATAGGGTGGGCACCTGGGGAAGGCAATGTGTTCACTCCACTCCAGATTCTCCAGGTAAGGCATGTTCAGCCTACACGAAGCCCATCCTCCCTTGTCCCCACTGCGGGGACTTCGCACCCAGATGGGAGGGATCCCAAAGGGCTGCCAGGGAGGGGGTGCTTCGAGCACCAACGCCCCTCAATGGAGCCTCTCACTCTTAGGAGCCTTTCCGATCTCAGAAGGGGAGGCACTGCTTTGTGTGTGTGTGTTTGTGTGTGTCCTCTTCGCTACCTGCTCCAGGGACAGCGCTGGGATTGCCCTGTCCCCCACGCCCTCTGCTGCCGCCAACACCCCTATTCCGTTTGACCCCAAAGAAACAGCTTCTGAACAGAGTCCGCCGGGCAAGCAAGATACCCCATCTAGGTCCGGTGCCCACGTTTCAGCAAACCCGGCTTATTAACCCATTCACCGCCAGTGAGCTCGCAGGTGGGACCCCGCCCTTCCAGCCCGCAGCCTCCACTGTGCCTTGGTCCAACATCTGGAACCTCCGACCCACCATCTCTGGCCCCTCCGTCGCCGTCAACTTTCCCGCAAAGCCGCAACTTTTGCGGCTGCCGCGGGCTCCGCCCTCTGGGGGCCCAGTAGCTAGCGGCCAGCGCGCGGCGTGGCACTGCGGTGGCCCTCGGGAGCGCCCCGCGACTTGTCCCCGGCTCCGGCAGCGTGGGCCGTGCCCTCGCCCCCGCTGCCCCGCTGCAGCCCGGATCTGGAACCGCGCGGACACTCACCTCCGGAGGACGCTTTCTTCATCTTCGGGGTCGAGCCGGGCGCGTCGAGCACTGGAAGCGGCTTCGGGGCGGGCGCCCGTCTGCGCGCGGCCGGGTCCGCATCCAGGCGCCGCCGCTCCGGCCAGGTCCCGGCCCGGCCGCGGGACGAGGCTCGGGCGCTCCGTTCTACCGGGCCGGGCTGGGCTCGCGGGCTGCGGGCGCGCAGGGAGAGGGCGGCGGCGTAGACTGGCGGGGCGCTCGCAGCGCGCGGGCCGGGAGAGGATGAATGTTTTATGGGATCATGTGGTTTGACGCGCGGAATCCACCCGGTCTCCCCGCCGGCCCGGGCGGGGCGGGGCCGGGGCGGGGCCTGGCGCCGGGCGGGGCGCTCACCTGGGCGCGCGGCGCGGGCTCGAACCCGTGGGTACCCGGTGCAGGACCAGCCGGCGGGCGGCAGAAGGGGAGGCGAGGATGCCTGGCGCGTTGTCCAGGTGGCAGGAGGCGCTCAGCCACCCGGTGCACGGGCCACGCGCGGCCCCAGACAAAGGCGGCGCATTCCTGAAGAGGCGGCGGCCCCTGCAGGCAACCGCAGGCACCGCGTCCCGGAACGGGCCGTGGGCGCGGGCTCGAGGGCGTGGCGGCCCAGCCTGGCCAAGTCCCGAAAGAAGTCCTGGGCATCGGAGGGGCGCAGCAGGCCTTTGCGTGGCCCGCCTCCTGATTGCCCCTTAAATCCCTCTGCTTGAGGACTGTCCTCGGTGACTCGGTAAGAAAACTGAGAGACAAGGCTGAATAGTGCAGTAGTGCCCCCCTCCCCAGTTTGTAGCCCTCTCTACCCCTGTCCCAAGGAAGAAGGCACTGGTATCTTGTCTTCTGGCTGCACAGGCTTCCATCTCTTCCCTTTTTTGTGATGGAGATTACAGAGTCCGAAGACTTCTGTGGACCCAACCTTCAACCAAACCAGACTAATGTAAATCCGATAATCCTAAAGTACTACCCCCTCTCCCCCACACACCATCTACCATTCCTGCTTGAATGCTCTACCAGGAGTTCTTAAGTGCATTCTGGGGGACTTCAGCTGGCTGCCAGGCATTGTCTGTATCTATCCTGCATATGATCCAGCCAGGGAGGGATGGGTAGGGCTCACGGTCTGCCTGTCTCACGAGGGAAAGCAAACACCAAGTATGCATGACATAGCCTTTGTGCAGACCACTGATGTGGCTGCAGTGGACTGGCCTTCTGGCTAGATGTGGAGGTTCCATTGCTCAGTCCTGCCCTGGCGGGTGCTGTGTCCCCAACAACACCTTTGCCTGCCTTGTCCCAGTCTTGGATTTTCAGGTCACTGAAGAGTGGGTTCAATTTCCAGCACCTGGGATAAGAGGTGGACTCAGAATGGACATTCACAGCCCCTTCTTCATTGGACACTAGTCACCGAGTGCCATCGGGTTGGCCCCTGAAGTGGCTCAGGGAATCCTTGACCCTCCTCCCCTCCCCATCATATGAGAGGTCTGTCACCCAAGGACAGATAGATAACCCAAAGCCAACCTCAAAGAGCCAGCAGAAGGCCATGGCCTGTCATGTAGGCCAACCCCTTTCTTCCAGAGTTCTCGAATACAGCAATGCTCAAACCAGGCACCGAACTCTTCTCAAAGACCACCTCGTGCCGTGTGACATGGCTGGAAATCTCAGGACCAGGCTAGAGTCCTGGTCTACAGTCTTTGCACGGAGACTTGGAGAAGGCATTTCCTTGCTGACTACTATTGTCGGTGGCCAGGCTGTCCACTGGAGAGGTAAGGATTGTGATCATCTCCTTCCATTGCTGGGGCATGAAACAGATGTAGGAGGGAAGGAGAACTGTTGCTACCATGGAGGCTTCTGGTGCCACAATCTCTCTAGGTCAAAGTTTGTGGTGCTCTGAGTGGGGTCTGCACACACCCTACCTGCTAACCCCTGTGTGGTGGGAGCAAGTGTGAACTGGGCATCCATAGTCTGTAGACAATGTTTGTGTGGTCTGCATACCCATTCCAGTCAGCACTTTGGTGCTCCTCCCTAGAGGCTGAGTCTGTGAGACCCCTGAGTGCCCCCTAAGGTATAGACCAGTTCTACAGGGGATTCATAGGGAGCAAAGTGAGCTGGGTGCTGGTCACTCTGCGTCCAGGAGGGCATGGTTTTCTTCTTAGGCAGGGGATGTGGGAGGTTTGGAGAGGCGTATTTAGAGTATAGGCAGGGACTGGGCAATTCACGGGAGAGAGCCCTTCCCTTGTGGGAAGACATTGCACCATCTCCACCCAGGGCCCCAAGGATGACAGAGGGCATCTGGCAGCTAGTGATGGGCTGGAGGGCCAACACACAGACAGCCTTAGTTGACCCTGGGGGAAGAGGCAGAGGCCCATTTGAGGAAACCTGGTCACTTTCTGTCCTATTGATGAGGAATACAAGGATTGATTTGTGGGAAGCTCCAGCAGAGGTTTGGACTGGAAGATGTGAATTCTCCCAGCCTTGCGCACGTGTGGCCCTGGAAATCCAAAGAGGAATTGGAGTCTGCAGACAGCTCTCTCCAGAGTCTTGAATATATCAGTCGTTACTTACCTGGGCTGGCTTTGCAGGGCCAGACTGAAGGGCTGTCTAAATTGCCCCTCCCCCCACTCCACCTCTAGGGATAGCTTGACCAGGCACTGCCTCCTGAGGTGAGACCTGACCCTGCAGTGCCCAAGAACTGCCTCACCTTCCTCCCCTGGCCCCAGACTCAGCTCAGTGATCTGTATGTGGCATGAAAGTGCCCTGTCTGGCTGTGTGACCTAAGCCCAGCTCTTTGCATGTAGATAAAGCAGAGGTCAATGCTTTGGGGTGTGGTCAGATCACAGTCCGTTCTTTGTCTCTCTCTCCTGTCCCCTGAGAAAACTATGTGGGATCCTAGTAGGGGTTATAGGGATGACTCAAGCCTCCAGCTCCACTCAGCGTCCAGCATTGGGCCAGCCAGAGCTGATGGATGTGGCGCAGCCTTGGAAGATGGTCACTGTTGTAAATGCTTGAGGAGCTTAGGGGCATAGGCCCTACTGGGGCATCCTTCTAGAACACCACACAGCCCCAGGCTGTTGGTGTTCACTAGGAGGGAGGAAGAAATAAAGGGCCTTGGTTCTTGCTATACATGCTCTGGGCTACTCTGGGCAAGGAGGAACCCAGAAAGAAGCGAGAAGGTCAAGCTGTACGGCTGCATCTGCTGCCTAAGCATGCCAAGGCCACCAACCCGAGTAGGTAGCTTGGGATGAGATCTCAGTGCCAGGGAGCTGGGGGCCATCTGCTCGCACCACAGAAAGTGGCTTTATGCCCAAGGCCCAAGAGGATTCTGTGCCAGGCCTGCTAAATGCATGGTGTTATTGGTCTGTGATGGCAACATCACTACCTATTTTTTTAGACAGAAAACAGAGAGCTGGAGAGTTTAGGTATGTGAACACTAAGACAGGCCCTCTCAGATCACTCACACCTCTGCTCCCTCAGGGGCTTCTTAACATTGTCCACCTTGGTTTCCTGACCATCTGCCATCATCAGCTCTGAACCTTCAAGGAACCCCACCCTCAACACCTCTGTCCAACTTTGGTATATATCAAGCCATAATTAACCAGCTTTCTCATCTCTTATTCATCAAAGGCACACACAGCAGCAACCGGGGCTGGTAGAGGGAAGGGGCCTGGCATGTCCCAGAATCCCACTGGGCCTGCCCATCTCCCAGCACTTCTGGACTCAGATCTGAGCCAGGGCCTCTTACAGGGCACTGTACTGGATTCTGCTGTGCTGAGCACACCTCCTGAAACATCATATGTGTAACCCAACTCTGAGAGGTTCCTGGGAATATTGGGTAGGATGTATGCACAGCAGGGTCAGGCCTCAGTGGACACTGTCCCATCTTTAGGATGAGAGCCTGAGCGGGGAGAAAGATACCAGCGCTGATACTTGGGCTCATACATTGGGCCTGTTCCTTCTTCTGGCTCCCACAGGGATTAGTGAGTCCCCAGAACTTCCAGGCCTTAGGCATGCTTGGAACATTGTGATAGTTGTTGGGGTTGGAAAGATTCTTGGAGTTGTCTCCTAGGGAATGTTGCTGAGCTAGTGATCTTGGAGTGGGCACAGCTAGCATAGTAGAGGTCTGGAGATGAATTCTATGTCCCAACTGGACACTAGTCACCGAGTAGGAACAGAGCTAGGGAAGAACAGTCCTAGGGCTCTCCCAAGTCATCACTGTGCCTCCTGGCCCCTCTCCAGCCCCTGCGGGGAATGTGGATTCTTTTCTAGAACCACTCATCTAGCAGTGATATAGCTAAACTAGGTGCTGCTATTCAGGCCAGAAGCTCAGAAGGCAGTCACAACTAGATTGAGGGCACTGTCTGAGTGGAGCTCTGGATGAGGAAGGCACAGCTCCATTATTCAGAATAGCCATAGCTTGCAGCTGCATGAACTGGGGGTGGAAGGCACTTAGAGCCCTTTCTATGCCCTGGGTGAAGGTTTCTGCTAGGCCAACTCTGCTCCTGCCCATGTTCAGTACAGCTCTCCACAGCACTCCCACGGCCACTGCCTCCCACAGCGCATGCAAATTTGATTTATTTTCCAGATGGAGACTTCAGTGGTTAGCTTTAGAGTGCCCAAATGAGGAATACACGGGCTGGCTTGACTCAGCCTTAGTGGCACTAAGGAGGGTCCTTCATTATCTCTCCTTATTGCCCTCAACATTCAGTCATTCAGTATTTGGGGAGGTTAGTTAATACCTCTGCTGGATTTTGACTCTTCTCTCCCATTAGGGTACACAGTTGAGGACCCTGAGCCCAGAGAAGGCTTCTAGGTTCTCTGGATTCTCACATAATACAGAACAAAGAGTTTGCTCATGGTATGTGGTCAGCTGGAAGCTCAAAGGAGCAGAACAGAGATCACCTGGCCTCTGCCTAGCTGCTCTCCTATATTCTGTTCCAATTTCCACATGCAGTTCTGTATCCTGAGAAGTATGGGACAGCCCTGCTGCCAAGATTGCCCTAGGACCAACTCTCCCTCTTGTTCCCACCCTGGGTCACCAGACCTGGCTTTCAGTGAGACAGGGGTCCTAAAAGCTGGTTCTGGAGGCTGGCTCAGGGTTGGGACACACTGAGCATAGAGAATGGATTTTTTTTCCTCACATTTCCAATGAGGGAGGCAAGAGCTCATATGACTCCTGTGTGAAGATGGTTCTGAGAGGTGGAGGTAGCAGACAGGCCTCGGAGTCTGGGGTGTTTTTAGCCAGGACTCTGCTAACAGTCTAGGATGAACAAGGTTTGCTGTCAGTCTTGTGTACAGTATCCCAGCTTGTGGTGGATATCAGGGTCTATCCAGCCAGCAGACCTCTGCTCCAGGCACTTCCGGCCTTTCAGACTTGGCTCTTCCCACTCATGTGCTGAAGTATCATCTCCCACCATGGGACTGTGTTTGATCAGTCTCTGTGGCTGAAACTAGCTCAGAGCCTTGAGCTGTTGGTGTCCTGGGTCTCAGGATGCCAGCCGCCACTCTCAGGTAGCTGAGAAGACTTTGCTCCCTGGGCTCATGCTCCATTGGAATGCCCACAGGCTACTGTGTCCAGCCTGTTGGAAATACTGCTTGGACTGGAAAGGTCACCAGGAGGCTTAAAACCATCTTTCTTGGGCCTGGATCCTTCTATGACACCCTTATCTAGAACCTCTACTGTTTTGGTAACTGGGCCTCTCTAGCTGGTTTAGCATGCCCAGGATGACGATACCCAGACATATGTTTGTATGCAACAGAGGCTGAATGCAAATCAATTCACGAAGCTTTCCAGGTTAGCCAGGAACACCTGTCTTCCTAGACTTCAGAGAAGGTCCTCTGCTAGGCTCCTCCCTTAGGTCTCTTCTCTGATGCTGGGGTCTAGCACCCTGGACAGCACCATGCTAGGGTCATCTGTCTGAGGACCAAGGTGATAAACCAGGTGACAGAGCCCAGTGCTGGAGCCTACCTGTTAAAGTGCTGACATATTGTCCTTTGAATGCATGAGCATCCATCCAGAGAAATTCTGAAGGTCACAGGCAAGAAAACAGAGAGATAGCCTGAGACAGGATGAATAAAGGTAATAAACACGAGTTATGAAAGAGCATTATCATAAAGCTAGTTGTTTTTAAATTCTAATTCTGTCATGGATTTTCTTTTATTTTGAGTGGTGAAGAAATAAATGTAAATGTGTCTGATAGTGAGAGTCTGAGATCCAATGTGAAGCTTCACATCTTCTGTTCCAAACGGTTTCTCTGAGGTATAGAAGGTTATGAGTTCTAGAGTCTTTGGGTTTGATTAATTATGGTTTATGTTTTTTTTATTTGTTGTTTGAGACATGATCTCTCTACATATCCCTGGCTATCCGGAAACTTATGATGTAAACCAGGCTGATCTCTAGCTCACAGAGATCCACCTGCTTTTGACTTCAAAGTGCTGGGATTAAAGGCATGCACAAACACAATGTTTATTTATTTGTTTTAAAAAGAGTTGGAGAGAGTGGTTAAAAGTGGCGATTGCTCTTCCAGAGGACCCAGGTTCAATTTCCAGCACCCACAGGACAGTTTACAACCACCTGCAACTCCAGTTTCAGGGGATCTGACACCTTCTGGCCTCTAGGGCCACCAGGCATGCATGTGCTGCACAGACATACATACAGACGAAACACCCGCACACATATAAATAATTTTTAAAAAGAGACAGGAACGTTAAGGAGGAGGAAGAGGGAAGAAGGAAAGGGGAGTGACTAGCTGCTTTGAATCCTGGAACTTATAATAATTAATGCAGTCCATGGCCATCCGACGATGAGAAAGAAAATCCCAGAAAAGGCTCAAGTACAGGTATGAGAAGGAGATAGATAAAATCCAGGAAGAAAGATGAATTATTTAAAGACAAACTCTACATACACAATCATACAGGGTTTTAGGACAACTCAGTTAACAAACCGCTTGGAAAGTTTGAGTCCTTGCCTCCTTCACATTAAAATGAGTACCCAGAGGACCAAAGGTTTAAGAACTAAAAACCAAACAATAAACTCATCTAAAGGACAAAAGGGCGCAAGTCCTGGCATAGTGGTGTAGAGGCAAAGGCAAGTGAATCTCTGTGAGTTTGAGGTTAGCCTGGTCTAGTTCTAAAACAATGAGAGCTACACAGTTAGACCCTGTCTCAAACAAACAAAAATCCACAGATAAGTAACTATAACTCAAATCACTCTTAAGAATTACAAAACCTAGAGGCTGTAAAGTGAGAGGTGAGTATGTCCAACCTCCTAAAAATAAAAGTAGCTCCACCGGAGACACAAAGTCAACAGATAACACGTGAAAGTATCAGCGATTCATTTCACTAAGGACTGTTCTGAGTTTTACAGAGAAAAAATGGATATAGACATAAAAGAAAACCATCAATATATATCAGACCCCACCCAAACTAAGCAGGAAGCATTATGCAAGTGATTCAACAGGGTGCAGTTTACACCTTTAGGCAGGTGTACACAGGGAGGCAAGGGCAGAGGCTCATCCTGCTGGGTTGTGCCTGGGTTGCGCCCTCTAGTGGTTGGCTAGGGACACGTGGAGGTTTGTTTGAGAGACGTGGGAGGGGATGGCCACAAAAGGAGAAACACCTGCTGATCACCAGAAACACCAGAAACACCAGCTGGCAAGATAAGGAGATTTCCGCTGGTGAGCTGGGGCTATAAGGTGAGTGGAGCAGGCTATGGGCCAGTGTCCATTCCCAACAAGAAACATTTTAACAAGAGACGTGGATACCTGGCCCTCGATGCTGCCACCAGTGAAGCTGTAGTGGCAGGGGACCCCTTGGCTGTCCCATCTGCTCAGAGGTCCATGCTAAGTGCTCACAGCTGCCCATTCAGCCTCTTTGTCTTCATTAGCACTCGGTTAGCAGCGGCCTATGTTAATTAATTGTCTCTTGTTCTGCTGTTCAAGAGCAATGCCAGATTCAGCTGGGGCCTCGCCTGGTCCCAGCTCTTTCCATGAGCACCTCTGTCCATGATGCTCCAGCCAGTTACACTTCATCATACTCTACATGTGTGATCTGGGACCAGGAAATCTGAAGTCTCCCAAAGACATGGTCTGGGTAGCGTCTCTGTCTTTCCAGCCTCAGTTTCTCTGATAATGAAATGAGGTGTATTATTTTTGCAGATTGTGACAAAGATAACGAGAGAGAGAATATGTTGGTAGCCCAGGCTGATTTTGAACTCCCAGCAACCCTCCTGAGATAGCATGCACTGTCATGTCTGACACTGACATCCCAGCTTGAATAACAACCAAAGATCTTGAGGCTTGCAGGTAGACTATGCATATAGGGCTTCTACAAATAGTCTTTATTTTTGTTTTGGAGGTGTTGGGGTTTGAACCCAGATCTTCTTGTGTGATAAACAAATGCTCTACCACTAAGCTACACCCCAGCCCCACCAGAAGTTAAAAGAGGAAAGATTTATTTTGGCTCAAGGTTTCAGAAGACTCATCCTTCGTGGCAGGAGGGAATGGACTTTTGAAAGGACAGGAGAGTAAGGAGAAACAGGAAGCAGACAGGGCGAGGGACAGCCCCAAGATTGTGCTCCCCACCCCTACTTCCTCCTGCCACGCCCCACCTCATCCATTTCTCTGTCTTCCAGTAATATCATTGAACTATGAATGCATCCCACAGGCATGCCTAGTCTGTGAACATCGCATGATGTCATCTACAAGGTTCACACAAAAATACAAAAGCAGAAGAACACAACCAAACCACATCTCATGCCTTAACGAACTTTCTCGTTTTTGTTAGGCCACGTTCACAGCTGTCCTAGGGTGCATGCTAGCCCATCAGCTACAGGTTGGACACACCTGAGTTAGGCCAGAGTGCTTGTGATATGATCCCCTCTGGAGACATCCTCACAGATACACCTACACTCCTGACACACAAGTGTCACTGGTGACTAAGAAATCTTTCATTGATTTCTGAGGTGGTTTTCAATCCAAGTCAACAAGGCTCATCTTCAGAGAGAGAGAGAGACACCTACTTCCTGCGAGGGAGAATCTTGAAAATGGAGAGTGCCAGAGGAGGGATTCAAGAGAGGGGGTTCCTGAGAAGGTGGGGATTCTTGGCACTGGTTATGACAAGCTCTTTGGTTAGAGCAGAGAGATGGCTGACCCATGGTGACCAATACCACTTATCACTGTATGGGGGTTAGCCGTCCTCACAGCTTAATCCATGTGCCTATCCTAACGGGTTTCCAGTCAGGTGGCTTTCACACTGCTGCGTGTCTGGAACCTGGCTATGGTCAGCCTCAACCCCATGGCTGACCTTACACACAGACAGACTTTACTATGTAAAGATCAGGTGCCTGACAGGCCTGAATGCTGGATAGTTGTTGGCCTGAGCCCCAAAGAATGAGCAAGAGGAAGCCGTTCTTCCGGATCTACCAGTCACAGGGCCTTGCCCGGTTTGAGTATTGATTTCTAGATAAAGGTCAGTCACCTTTTCAGTTAGGGTTGGTTTGAGACAGTAGGATATCTGTATGCTTAGGAGGAGACAGCTAATGAGAACTACCGTTCTCACTTCCAGAGCCACACCGTCCTTGAGGGAGCAGGCCCTGCCCCCCAACCCCATCCCATCTGGCTGTAGGAAAAAGAGACACCATAGTGGATCCCTCAGGTTCCTGAGAAGGGGTGCCTGCCCCATGGTCACAACATAAGTAAGAAAAGCCCCTCGGGGTGCCATGGGGGGTGGTGTCAGAGCAGCAGTCCTGGAGAAAGGGAGGCATCCTGGTGTGAAGTGTGTTTCTTTCCTACCTTAGTGGGCCTGACCCCTAGAGATGCTCCTGGAAAGCCTGGGGGAGGGTCGCAAGTGTCTGTGGGAGGCCCAGCTAGTCATATATGCATCTGTCCCTGTTCTTGGGGAGTTTGGGACCAACAACCAGATCGTAGAACAGAAAAGAAGACGCTGGGTGAGAACTAAGAGAATCTGGAGAAGGAATGATTGTGTTGCTAGGATTCAGTGTTGGCTCATCAGTGATGGCAGGAGTGCAGTATTAACAGCAGGAGACTGGGTATGCGGCATATGGGAGCTCTCTGTACTGCCTTTGCTGCAAATCTACAACTATTCTCAAAGAAAAGCTTATTTTAAAATGATGACTTTATTAGCAACACCAAGCAGAGCCTACCCCAGTCTCTGCCCGGAGCAGCTCTTGCCCCAGCTCAGGAAGTCTGTGACCATTGCCCCTTCTGTGGGACCCACCAACCCAGCCTGAAGTATTCTGAAGTACTCTCCTTGGTAGTGACCCTGAGGGATTTAATCTATGTGTCTGCCCTCCTGGGTTCCACGTCAGATGGCTTTCTTGTGTGTCTGGAACCTGGCGGAGGTCAGCCCAGTTATGCACAGACAGCAAATGGTCTCACCTGAGTTCTTGGGAGGTCAAGGGCGTGAGGATGAGCAGCCTCATACCTGGCCACATGGGTGTGGCTGTGGTGTAGACTCCAGGCCTCACTGGTCTCATTCCATTTTTTTTTTTTTTAATCACAAAAAAAAAAAAAGGGTGGTGAGAAAATGCCTGAAGACCAGAAAGGCGAGGTTCACCACCTCCCTCCACAACTGAACTCCTCATAATGTGAGTAGCCATGTGCACAATGGGTGTATCCAGTTATGCTGACCCAAGGAAAGGCCAGTTAGGGCCCCATCTATGGCGGGGGTTTCCTCTACCAAGCACTACTTGTTCATGGAAGTGCAGGATGGGAGGGCAGATATGCTGCTCTGCTCCTGAACTGTTGTGTGCCAAACCTTGGGGATTGGCCTGTTAGGGCTTGGGGAGTCCCAGTCTCCAGGCCTTTAGAGATGACCATGTAGGCCTCCTGGAGTCCCACACAGCAAGAGACAACTGGGCCCATAGTTTGAGGCTCTGAGGATGCCAAAGAGGCTGGGGAGTGGGTGGTCAATACACTGTCTCTCCAGCCAGGGGAGCCAGAGTCTGACCTAGTCCAGAGGCCACACATCCACTCAGAGCTCCTAAAGGTGTAGCTCCTTGTGGTTTTTGACAGTTCTGCCTTGAGATGACAGACCCTTCCAGTAGAAGGGAACAGTAATCCATCCCTGCATCCTTCCATAGTGAGACCCAGCTGCTAGGGGATTTACTGTAAAATGCAAGGCCTGCACCATATCTCACTGGGTCAACTTTCCATGTCTGCTCCCGTGCAGCTGGGCAGAGAACAGCCTGCTCTGGGTCTAGCTGAGCAGGTCTAGGATAGGCAAGGACTGGGCATAGAGCTCAGATGCTGTAGGGCTGATCTGGCCTGTACTTTGTGTTGCTACCACTGACCTGACTTCCTTCCCTCCAAGTGAGTTTATAGAAAGTATTTGACAGTCTCAGTGGAGGGACCTGCCTTAGGACCGGGGAACTCTTGTCTTGGAGCAAGAGTCAAAAAGCACACTGTTCCTGGACATATCACAGAGCTCAGCGTCCTAGACAGGCAAGGGCATTGGCTGAAGGACAGAAAATCCTCATCATCCCAGAGGGGAAACTGAGGCTGGGTGGTCCCAGATCTGCCCTGAGGGCCAGTGGGAGATGACACATTTCCTCTTCACACCTTAGGACAGAAGGGAGGGGCTAGCTGTCATCAGAAATCCTGCTGGAGATTTTTTATAGTTGCAAGAGTTGAGATGATTAAAGGCGGGCCATGGGGAGCTAAAAACTAGGAATGTCACACAGGATGGAAGTGGAAGAGCCTCAAAGACCCTGCCAGGCTCTTGACAGTGACTCAGAGATGGTGGTGACATGTAGGACAGTGGAGAGGGCTAGCAACCGGCTCTGTTGCCAGGCTAGGCAGTGCAGCTCACCCCAAGCTCCCCACATGTCAGCTCTCTGGTTCTGGGGCTGGAAGAAAGTGATAAGAGCCTCAGAGCCACATTCTGAAGCTCTGAGTCCCAGCAGGAAGCTGTTTGATGTAGAGATGGCACTTTGGGCCCAGGGAAGGAAGGGTACCTCCACTCAGCTGGCTGCCTGTCAGCCACTTGTTGGTGACCTGTGTGTCAAGTACACGGGCTGCAAAGTGACCAAAGAACCAGCCTCCCTCACAGACTAGATGTTTCTGTTTCCCTCATTATATTTGCTTTGGGTGTCTCTGTAAACACACACCTGTTCAGAGTTAGCCCTCCACCCCCATCAGAGAGAGAATTACTGGGTGTGATATGCTTGCCTTAGCAGGGTGTGGCATTCGACTGGACAAGGAGAGGCCAGAGGGGAGGTAGTTTCTGCCAGGGACTCAGGCCATATCCCAGCTACTCATTCCCTGGCCCACCAGGAGAGGTAGGAAGCCTTGAAGTACTAGGCTTGTGAATGGCCCATCTCCATGGCAACACATGGGCACAAAGGGCTGGGCCAGTGAGCAGGCAGAGGCTGTGCAAGGCTTGGAAGAGGGAGAAAATCTTGTCTATGGGAAGGGAGCTTGGGAAAACTGGGCTGTACTCCAGCTCTGTTCTTAAGCTCATAGGCCAACCTTATAGCCCAGGTCTCTGAGCTAGTCCCACCAGGCACAGCACTGACCCATGAACAAGTGAAGGGCAGTACTGGTATTCAATACTCAGAAAGCTACCCCAAGTGAAGGAGCCTTTACCACCCACCACAGGAGTGTCTATCACGTGTACCAGGACAGGGGTCATGATGGCTACCTACTTGGCCAGCGGTGAGGAGATGAGACACTCACACACAGGCTGGTACAAAAGTGGAACCTGGTAAAGACCTGAGTTTGCTTTCCAAAATGCATTGGGTAGGTCATAAGGAATCTGCACCCTCTTCTGCTCTCTGCTAGCACCTATGCACATGAAATATGCATAGATACACTCAGGCATGCCAGATACAGACAGAGCCACCTGTGCAAAGGCACACAGGCAGACAGCACTAGAGATGTCTGAGGATGGCTGGGGATATGTGAGGCTCAAGGGCAAAGCTGTGGACTCCCTGTGTTGGTTTCGCTAGTGAGATCAGACACACACTACCAGATGCCACACTAGAGTTTATTCAGGGGAGTTGCCGAGCGGGTAGGAGGGAGAGAAGCAGAAGAGAGAGAGACTTTCACAACAGCGGCTCTTTTTAAGAGAGCGGGTGGGCAGGAATTTACATAGCCATGCCTAGGGGCGTGCCCTCCATATGAGGTGTGTTCTGCTGGTGCTATGTTGGGTTTACCACATGGGGGCTACATGCCAGGAATTCTTATCTCACCCAGTGCCTTGTTGGGTTTTCCACGTGGCTGCTATGTGCCGGGAATCTTTACATCTCACCCTTAAGTTTATTATAAAAAGAAAGCCAGGTTTATGGTGGGGGAGGGGAGGGAAAATGGATTGGACCAGAACAGGGTTGACAGATCTCTTAAGGCTGCTTCAAGCTGTCTTAAGGGCAAACAAAGTTTGTCTTTTCTGGCTTCGGTCTGCTGGGTTTTGCGGCTCATTCCTGCAGTCCGGGTGAGTTTAAGGCATGGGATGATGAATTCTGATTTTTCTGGACCTTGGGGGAAAAAAACTGAGTTAGTAAGAGAACCTTGGGAAGTGACACGTATAGTGAGGGTCTCTGCTATTACAGGGTCTGGAGGTTAGATCAAGAGAAGAAAAAGAGGAAGGAGAAAGAAGATGTGAAATTGGGGCGTGTATCTACGCTTTAGATAAACCTTAAAGTCTAGGGGACTCCAGCTGCACAGTAAAGTTTGTGGATCTCTGCTAGGTCTGGGGATGGGACGAGGTTAAATGTCTCATGTTTTGGTTTACCTGTTGCTGAGGTTAAAATGGCTTCTGGTTCCTCTCTCTGGTCCTGGGGTGTGGAGGGAACGGTCTGTCTTTCCTGTTATTGAATCTAAACGGCTCCAGGTTCCTTTTCTCTAGACCTCAAGGGGTGGCATTCAACTGTTTTCTACTGGTAAGATGGCTTCCGGGACTTTTCATTCTCCAGTCTGTGGGGGAGGGGAAGGGCGAGGTGAAATACCTCGGAGCTTTTGTGTCCCGTAACCACCTCGACTTCGGCTCTGAGAAGCAGGCTAGAATGGAAAACTCAGATGAGAAATTTGGGGAGATGTGTCTAGCGACACAGGATTCTGGGTGTCCCTACTTGGGATCCACCTGTGAGGCTAGAAGAGAGTATAGGGTCTGGTCTGCACTGACAGGCTGAACAGACAGTGAGAAAATCAAGGGAGCAGCTGGAGTGGCTGGCAAGACTGCACTCAAGATCACTAAAAGAAACAAAAGCTCTTATTTTAGCTAAAAAAAAAAAAAAAAAAAAAAAATCCTTTCCATTAGGGGTACAGGGCAGGTTGGCATGACCAAAAGCAAATGGGTGACAGGGATATCTCTGAATATACAATTAAGTGGTGGTGTCTGCTGAGACTGGAATTGTTTGCTTCCCACCCCGACAATGGAGGCTAGAGAGGTAGAACCCCCAAACTCCTGCAGGAACAAGTATTGTGGCACTGGTGTCCACAGGGAGGAAGATGGATTGCTTTGATATCGTTAGGACTAGCCAAGGCTCCCTTTTCATGATGATCGAGTTAGGGAAGCCTGGCAGCATCAATCACCCATGGCCAGGCCTAGGAGATCAGCCAGGGACTGGTCTGTGTGTAACGTCTCCCTGCCACGTGGGGCTTGGGAACAGTCACTTAGACCAGTGTCTCCCTTGATAGCACCCAGGACAAGGCCTGACGCTGTGAGGCTGGACAAGAGCAAGGCCAGTGGCCGAGCTGGCCACACTTAAAGCATACACGGGAGGTCTAGGTCTCTGCTATGGGAGAAGGCGAAGAAGCTGCTCTGATAGCTTTGGCCAGCAGGAGGTATCCCTCTTGGCCGGTTTTCTCATCTCTCCTGTGATACACCTTAAAAGCCAGCACCAAGACTTCTGCCTGTGGAGTCAGTGGTGCCCTCGAAGAGATGCAAGTTTAGCTCTGATGTCGGAGTAGCTCTGGGTAAAAAAAACGGTTCATGAGAAGTTGCTTTCCCTCAGTGCTTTCAGGATCTAAGTTAGTATACTGTGAGAGCACATTTGTGAGGCGTTCCAAAATCTGGGAGGGCCTCTCCTGTTTATCCTGTACTATCTCTTGCATTTTTTTTTTTTTTTCAAAATTGACAGGCTTCAGAGCAGCTCTACGAAGACTTGCCAGTAAGCAGGTCACAAAATTGTCTCTGGCTAAGACCCACCTTGGTGTATTGTAATTTCAACAGGGGTCTACATATGGAGCAGCCCTGGCTCCCAGGGATGTGCTACATTGTCTGATAAACCTCATCTGCATGAGTTCTGGCCTGTTCCCAAACTTACCTTCGCTGTAGAGCCCATTTTTTTTGCCACCTAAGAAAGTTCTGACAGAGGGAACAAGGTATAAACTTTCACTATTCTATCTACGTCAGCCACTTCCTGCAGAGGGAGAACTCGATCGGGATTCTTAGGAGCACAAGCCAGTGCCTGGTGGGGTAAATGTAGGCACCAGGTTTGGAGTTCCCAGAAAGGAAGAGGTTGGAGGAGAGCCTTGAGATTTGAAAGGTGAAGGTTCTAGAGAGGGATCTGGTCATGGGGCTAGAAACAGATGGCGGAAGAAGAGAAAGTTTAGAGCTGAGATATGGAAAGATAGGGAACTCTTTTCATCTGCCCGTATGCTTGCAAAAGTTAGCTCCTGTAAAATATTGGGGTCCAGCAAGCCGTTAGGCAGCTATTTTGAGTTATGATCTAAGGGGTACTTAGGCCACTTCTTTGTGCAAAAAATGGATAAGCTTGGTAGTGTCTAGGTAAGGCAAAGGCTTGAAGGTCTCAAGAACGCATCCTAGAGGTGAGGATGGAGAGATCTTTTCTGCTGACTCATTCTCTATTATTGAGGCCCAGAGGGAAGGGATTCCACTGTTAATCTGGGTCATCACCCAGCCAGTGAGTGGTCCTGGGGGAACTATGCTAGCTACCGCTAAGTAACTCATCAGCTCTTAGATTAGGTGTTAGGACAAAGCCAGAAACAACGCTAGACACCATGAGAGTGAGTGTAAAGCCATGCTAGCTATCACTAGACCCTCTTCAGCACCTATGATAGAACCAACTCTTTCCACCCCTAAAAACTCTGTAGTTCTCAGCAACAGGTGTCAAACCCAACACTAAGCCACCACAGGACCTCGTCAGTTCCTAGGGTGGGCATTTAGTGCAAGCAATTGACAAGAACTTGTCAGCATCTACAGTAGGTGCCAGGGCAAAGCCCTGGGGACAGTGTCCGGGAACAGAATCCAAGGAACCGGGCTGGGCTTCTATAGCAGGGAAGGCCAGAATGAGTGTCAGGCAAGATGGAACAGCCATAACTAGTGAAGATCGTGGCTGGGGGTGGTCCTCCATGAGACTAGAGTCCTACCGGAAAGCTGGGCAAGCATCAGTCTTTTTTGGAGACAATAGTTTGTGTTTACTGGAAAGGGAAGACTTGTCAGTCAAGGAACACAGCAGGTAAAAGCTATGTCATACAGAGTGGGAGCTGGCCAGGCATTCAGAATTCCTTCTGTTGGTCATTGTTCAGGAATGGTTGTGGTCTTCCATTCTGTGAGAACCTTCCCCAGTCTATGGAATCAGCATCACACATATTTTGAATGGACTCTGGCCACTGCCCACAGCTTTGGGGTACAAACTCCAACAAGGCCCTGGCTCCTTGAGCACGTGCTTGCTGTTGCTCATAGTCAGGCTTTGCCTGCCTTTCTCCCATCCCACTCAAGGCTCCCTCTTGCGGGAGAAGTCATTTTCCTTTTATCTCACTTCAATTCACTCCCAAATGAGGAAGCCATGAAGCTTGAAGGCCAGGAGGGAGAGGCAGTCCAGCTAGTCTTCAGGTTACCACTGTGGAAGCCCAGACCATGCTTGGCTGCAGAAATGATCAGGAATAGATTGTCCCGCTGTACAGACTCAGACCCCGAGGCTACATGTATAGGAAGGACCCTGTGAGTGGCAGTGGTGCCCAGTGAGGCCTAGGGCTCTGACCATCCTTCCTACCTTCCTGATGCCTCCTTGCTTCAAGCTGTTTTCATTGGCTGTGGCTCTATGCATAGTCCATATTGGAAGAGAACAGAGATGCTCTGAGGGTGCCTTACACTTAAGAGAGGGTGCAGTGGGAGCTCCTTCAGGACAGTGGAGACCAGGAAGTCCATCCCATGCAGGAGTGGAGGATACCACAAGCCCCCATGGGAAACAGCAATAGGACCAGCTTCTTTAAGACACCAGAAACTCAGCTAAGACCATAGATCTCTGGCATGCCTCCATTGCTGTACAGGGCCACTCAGGCTCCACCCGGCTGACCAGATACACCATGTAGTAGAGAACTGTAAACAGCCTATGCAGGCTTCTAGATGTTGAGACAAGGGGCCTCGAGCATTGCAGACATTGGGGACAAGTGTATAAAAACGGTGAAGCAGTGGGCAAGGCCAGTGCCTACTGAAGCTTTTGTGAGTGGAGACTGGAGTAGCTGTGTCTGTGCCCAGGTGGGGGCAGTGCATCTGTAAGGGTCTTCCTTCCTAGTGTCTGAGAAAGCTGAGAACAAAGCAGTCTAGGACTTGGTGACCTCTAGAGAGCACACGGAAGTGTCTCTAGGTCAGCTCTGGTGGCAGGTATGGGGACTTTGGCTGCAGGTACAGAGCTGCTCAATCCTGCTCAGCTACGTCCCTAGTCCCAACCTGCCAGCCATTCCTTCTGTGGCCCAGAGCTGAGGCAAGCGGCAGGGAGCCAATTATCCCCAGGACAAAGTCTCTGCAGATAATTGGAAAGACAGCTTTTGACTGTAGAGCCAAGCTCTGGGGTACCTCTGCTCACTAGATGTGAGTTGGTGGCCCATGAGATTGTAGTCTAATTGGGGACCCCTTGTGCTGCTGTCTGTTTGGAGTAGTGAGTGGTGTCTTTTTCATAGCAATGGAGCTGGGGAACCCAGAACTTCAGAAGAGAGATGTGTAGGCTCCTCACCTCCTCTATTGCCTCCTTGCTTGGAAAACCAGAATTCTTTACCATGAGCTCAGTGGAGGTACCTGGACAGCAGAGGCGATATAGGGACTCACCCACTAGGGTAGGGCAGTGGCAACACTCCAGCCAAGACAAGACTGCTGTCTCTGAAAGAGGCAAAAAAAACCCAGGAAAAACAAAAGGTGCTTCTTGGGGCTGGAGGGATGGAACTGCAGTTAGGAGCAGTGGCTGCTCTTCCAGAGGACCCAGGATCTGTCCTCAGCAGCACATGGTGGCTCACAAGGATCTGGCACCCGCTTCTGACTTCTTCTGCAAGCACCAGGCACACACATGCAGGCAAAATGCTTGTATACATAAAATAAATATATCTTTTAAAAAAAATGTGTTTCTCATTAAAACAGGTGGATCCCTTCAGCCATAGTCGCCTGCACAGTGCTCCAGAATTGCCACAACGCACTCCACACCCTAGATGTGAGAAAGACAGTCTGAGAAGAACAAAAGCCACAGCTCTCACGGTCACGGAGCAGGCTGACACTGTTACTGTCTCCTCCCAGCCCTGGTCAGTGGACAGGTACAGCGTGAGGATAAGCTATGTAGGAACCTCTGACTTCAAAGTTTGGCTTTGAGGCAAGCGAGACTTCCCTATGCAGGTTACCCGGGAGTGGGGTGTCTAGAGGGGGCCAAGGCCTGGCGGCTAGACCCAGCTGGGATCCTCTCCAGCTGACAGCATTCCCTAAATGAGAATTTCCAGACTAAAAGGATGGCCTGTGCTCGGCAGGGATCTGTCTGGGGTGGGGCAGGGATGAGGGGTCGTGGGCATACTTGAGATAGGACAAAATAGCAGAGGTTCTGAGAAGTTGCTTTCCTTGACTCATCGGACAGAGGTCGGAAGCAGGATATGACACATAGTATGTCTCTAAGCAATAGAAATGAGGTAAAGGGTCTTGTGGGAAGATTCCCAGTAGGATGGGATTCAGGGCTCAGTTCTGCTTTTCAAAGTTTCAAAGTTTCCTTGGCCATGCTGCCCTGTGAGTCAGCCACGTCTTCAGGACAACCCCCACCTGTCTTTATCCCCCTACCTGTCCATCAGCCACCATTGGCTCCTATATTGTACCAACTCAGACCATTGTTCCAAAATCTTCCTGGTTCTATAGTCATAGGTCAAGTGATCTGGGCCAGATGGGTCTGGCCACTGCAGGCTGGGAGCCAGGAGGAGTAGGGGGTACGACAGGTTCTCAGGGCAGCATGTCACTCCAGGAGTGTCCTGGATAGTTTTTGTCAACTCAACAAAAGCTAGAGTCAGCTGAGAAGAGGAAACCACAGTTGAAAAAGTGCCCTAATAAATCGGCCTATGGGCAAACTTATAGTGTATTTTATTTTGCTCTCGTCTCTCTCTCTTTGTGTGTCCCTTCCTTCCTTCCTTCCTTCCTTTTTTTCTTCCTTCCTTTCTTTCTTTCGATTGATCTGGAATAGCACAGCCCACTGGGGACAGTGCTCATGGTCCTGGATGGTATAAGAAAGCAGGCTGAGCAGACCATGAGGAAGAAGCCAGTAAGCAGCACCCTTCAGGGCCCCTGCGTTAACTCTTGCATTCAGGTTCCTGCCCCAACCTCCTTCAGTATAGTGCACAATACAGTGTAAACAAAACAAGCCCTCTCCTCCCTAACTTGCCTATGGTCGTGGTGTTTCAACACTGTGATACAAATCCAAAGAAAAGAGGTTTGGGAAGAGGACAGTTAGGAATTTAAGGGCAGGAGGTTGCTGGGGAAAATAGAAATTGGCAGAGCCAAGGAGGAGTGGACAGTTTGGAGCAAGGACTAGTTATCCATATGGGTACCAGAGAATGATGGTCAGTAGCTTATGGGAGGTCTCTGACAAATTCTGAGACTTCATCCTGGAGGCTATCAGGAAGAAACTAGAACCTTCTCCTTTGAAGGAGTGAGATCCCCATCCCTGGATAATGGCAAGAGAATAGCCACAGTTCAGGCCACAGAACTCATGATCCTGGGTCCATGGTAGCATTGGGGGGAGGGGGCACCTCTATAAGGACCCTAGAGGGGAGGGGTAGTCTGTAAGGGTGTTTACAACTAGTTCAGTGTACGGCCATTGGCTTGCACAGGACCACCACTCTGGGAAAGCCATGTTGTGATATCCACAGATGTTATATGTGGTTCCACTGAATTATTTGCCATCCGGGTCTCATGCTGGCTGAGCCCTGGTCTCATGTGTTCCTGTGGTGACCTGAGGGGGCTCTGAAGAGGCCAGGGGGTTTAGGGGGCAGTGAGAACGTGAAGTTGGTATTGGAGCGGATGTGGGACATGAGACTGGATACTCCTGCAGAGCTGGGCCAGAGTCTAAGGTGTCCTGGAAGGGGACAAAGTCCCAGGGTCAGAGACAAAGCTGCTCAGGTAAGCAAGAGCCTATGGGTCCATGGCCTTCTGCTGCCCTCTGCTGGCCACCTCTGTCACTTCAGGTCTAGCCATCTGTGGAATTGCTAGCCCAGAGACTCTAACAGGGTTGATGGTCTGATGGTGTCTGAAGAGGTCAAGAGCCTAGGCTGATCCCTGTACTTAGCCTTGCTGGGACAGCAGGGCCCAGTGGGCAGCTTGGCAGCCTCTAATGGTGGTAGAGAAGGGCCCAGAGGCTCAGCTGCCACCTAAGGTTGGCAGTTGGTGGGAAAGAGCTTTATTTCTCTCCCCAGTAGAGGGCAACTGAGGCAGGACAGTCTCCTGAGACAGGAAATCCCACCGTGTCCCCACTCTGGTTCCCCTTGCAGTGCTCCAGGAATCTGAGGCCACAGGGCACCACCTTCTTTGTCTCCTGCCCTTCAACTGCACCCTGAGCAGGGACCTCCAGGCCGGAGGGAGGTCCTTTCACAGTATGCTTGAGAGCTTTGGATATAGAATGAATTCCTACCATCTTCTCATTCAGTACAGATCAAGCTGAGCAGCTCTGGCTGCAGGACAGGATGAAACTAACACCATGGGCACGGGCAGGCTGAACTGGAGCCTCCTGGGCCCTTGGGCTCTTGGAGCTGGAGGTAGGGGACGCAAGGAGGCCAGACCAGGAGCAGGGTGGGATGTGGGGGGTAGGGGCTGAGGGAGATAGGGACTTAAGATAGTGGAGGCCCAGCATAGGACAGAGGAGGGGGAGGTTGGAGGGAGGCTGTAGGGAGGTTATAGGGAGATTGTAGAGAAGCCATATATATGGAGGCAGGAGGAAGGCTGTAGGGAGGTTATAGGGAGATTGTAGAGAAGCCATATGGAGGCAGGAGGAAGGCTGTAGGGAGGTTATAGGGAGATTGTAGAGAAGCCATATGGAGGCAGGAGGAAGGCTGTAGGGAGGTTATAGGGAGATTGTAGAGAAGCCATATGGAGGTTGGAGGGAGGCTGTAGGGAGGTTATAGGGAAGTTTTTGGGGCTGCTGCAGAGGACTGGGGAAGCTAGGATCTGGAGGCCAGGATAGGAAAGAAGTTGCGGACCTGGCTTCCTCTGACCTATTGCATATGAGATAAAGGCCTGTGTTCCCCATGCTCACTCCTGCTGTGAACTGAGCATGACCGAGGCCTCTCTGGAGACTTCCAGGGAGACTACCCTCCGTGGGACTATGCTCTTGTACCCTGTCAGTATTCGTACCATAAATATTGGCTTAAAAATGCTGATTGGTCAAATAGTTAGTCAGAAGTAGCGGTGGGGCAGCCAAACTAGAATTCTGGGAAGCAGAAGAGCCCATCAAGAGACACAGAGGAAGCAAGATAAGAAAGTTGCTCTGAGAAAAGGTACCAAGCCACGTGGTAGACATGGATAAGTATCGTGAATATCTGTGATTAAGCAGCTGCGGGTGGGTCAGGACTTCGGGGCTAGGCAGAGGCAGAAACGTCTGACTACATTACCCTGATGCCATGCTGACTAGTGCTCAGTGAATGGTGGCTACTGTTACAAAAATATGGGTGCTAGACTCCACTGGCTTCTGTGGGACTGATTGTAGTGGATTTATGATGTTACATTGTAAATAATTGTCCCACCTACTAGTTTAGTAAAAAAAACACTGATTGGCCAAAGGCAGATAGGAAGTGTGTGCAGGGCTACCAAACTAAGAAAACTCTGAGAGCAGAACGCCAGAGAGAAGCCAGCAGTTGCAGAGGACAACTATGCTGCTCTGAAAAAAGATACCGAGCCGCATGGCTGAACAGGATACGAACCATGGGTTAGTTTAAGGGTAAAGAGTAGCAGCTTATATGCCTGGGCCCCAGATCAATCAGCATACGATTAGTACAAGTGTCTGTGTGTTTCAGTGAGACTATGGGACTGTAGGTCTGAAAGTCCGGGCCACCAGGCTGGGCTGGTAAGTCCAAGCCAGAGGCTAGCCAGGAAGGTCTGGGCCGGCAACCTTATACAACAATTGATGAACCTCAAAGAGTGCTCCATCCCAACGATGCAGAGCTGTCCACCTGGTCCAGCTGCTGCTGCCAATAGGGTGTCCTTTGACCTGCATGGAGCTGTGGCCCAATTTGACTGATGCTAAGTTGTACTGTGTGGGAAGGATGAGGGCATCGTGGGTCAATAGACCCTGTTGGACAGAATCTTTCAGACCTCCAAGCCTGACTCCCTGCCTGCCTCTTCTTTGTCTGCCCCACCCCCAGGGCATCCCCCAGTTGCTGTTGCTCCACCCACTCCCACTGGCAGTTAGTGGACGTAGCTGCTAAAGTCTCCTCAGCAAATAGAGAACCATGCACCTGATAGGGCCTCTCCAGCATCTGCCACTTGGAGCTGTCCCAGGCTTCTTCTGGAATGATTAGGGCCCTGTGGTGATATGAACAGACCCTGAGCTAGAACCTCAGCTGTAATATAAAAACAGGGCAAATGAGAATTCTCGGGAAGAAAGGCGGGTGTGCAGGTGGCAGACAAGTAGGCCTGTTGTAAATGAATCTGGCAGAGTCCTGAGTAACATTAGGGTCATGCAGAAGGTGTCTTCCATTGTGTGCACATGTCCTTCTTCTAAAGGTGGAAATGCAGACGCCTCACACGATGGCCTGGGACAGCTGTCCTCCCTGTGTGCTCACAGACATGTGCACACGTGTGTCTTTCTTCCTTTCTCAGTGTCCACTGAAACTGCTGTCACTGTACAGCCAGAAGATGAAGAGGAACAGCCAGCCAGTAGGTGGGGGATGCTGCACCAGGTCTGGGGGCTGGACAAGGTACTATTTCCTTATCTTTTAAGGCTTTACTTGTAATCAATACATAATTATTGTGCATATTTGGGTATTTAGATATTGTGCATAATGGATGTTTAGATATATTGTATAATGATCAAATCAGGGTAAATAGCGTACGGATCACTTCAAAACAGCTGTCATGTTTTCCAGCAAAAACATCCAGACTCCTTTCTTGCAGCTCTTTGGAAAGCCTTGCTGTGGTCTTGTTGACCCTGGTCATTCTCTGCAAAATAGAACCTCAGAATATCTAATCTGGCTGCCACTAATACCCATCAACCACCCATAGCCATGATTTCACTCTGCATCTAGGGACTGTCTCTTGGCCTCCACATGTGAGTGAGAACAGTCTTGTGCTTCCTTGTCTGGCTTACCTCACTTAATAGAACATTCTCCAGGGTTATCCAAGTTGTTGCAAATGATAGGATTTCAATTTTAATGTCCAAATAGTATTACAAACCACTTGCGCCTTATCCTTCATCTGGAATGGACAGATAGGTTGACTCTAAACTTTGGCTGCAGTCAACAGAGACATGCTGGTATCATTGAGGTCAGATACAGATCTAGTAATGGATGAATATAGACTTTAAATTCCTATGGAGCCACAAAAGACAGAGAGCAAAAGATCAACACTGCAGGCATCACAATGTTATATATAGAGCAAAGTCACAGTAGCTGACACAACATGGTTCTGGCCTCAAAATAAGCACACAGTCTGATGGAGCAGAATTGAGAGCTTGGAAATAGGCGCACACATCTGCAGCCAAGGGTCTCAATGTGAAAATGGAGTTGAGGTCTGAGGATCACTCTACTGTGTGTTTGTATATGACACACACACACACACACACACACACACACCCCTAACCCATGGCCACCTGGATGATTTCCTTAGTTCTCGACAGCAGACTGTGCCCTTCAACACTCCCAACCTCTCCAGTTCCACCCATACTTCCAAATTCTCATGGGCTTGCCTGGTGTGGGCACCCCATACTCAACAATCCAGGATTCCTGGGAAGGGTTGTTGTGTGGGGGACTTCCTAGGGAGACATGACACACACATTAGTCACCGCAGAACAGGAATCCATGACAGAGACACCATGACCAAGGCAGCTCTTATAAGGAAAACATTTAATTGGAGACTTGCTTACTTCAGAGAGTTAGTCCATTATCATCATGGCGAAGAGCATGGGAGTGTGGCATGGCAGGCAAACGTAGCTGGGAGCTATATCCTGATTCAGAGAGAGAGAGAGAAACACATACAGATAGATGATGGATGGATGGATGGATGGATGGATGGATGGATGGATGGATGGATGGATTTATGGATATAAAGAGACAGACAGTTACTGGGCTTTTGAAACCTCACTCCTAGCAACTTGCCTTCTCCAAAATGGCCACACCTCCTAATCCTCCCCCAAACAGTTCCATTGGAGACCAAGTATGCAAACATATGAGCAGATGTAGGGCATTCTCATTCAACCCCCCACAAATTCCAACAACACTGCCATGCAACCAGGGTTCAGACACCCCAACACTCCATTGCTCTGTCTCCTTAGCTCTCCAGGCTGCAGGATGGGAGGGCAGGACAGACTCTGCCACCAAGCTTGCGCTTCTGGGTTCAGGAGCAGGAAGGGCCTCTTGATTTACCCTATGCTTTCTCTGGTAACTCCCCTGCTGCCACGCTCCCTGCTGTGATGATATGGACTTACCCTCTGAAGCTGTGAGAAAGGTTACCTTTTACAAGTTGTGGAACCATGGTGTCTCTTCACAGTAACTAAGACACAATGTGAGAAGCAAAGTTACATTCTAAGTTCTAATTAGTTACTGTCTAAGAGATCCAGGAAACAAAAACACCTCTGAGCTGCAAGCCCCTTGCCCGAGGATCCTCTCCAAAATTGTTTGCTTTCTTAAATGAAGAGTATTCTCGCATCAACCACTGACTTCTTTCCTAAAGGAAGTATGTGCGAACATGTCCCCCTCTAGCATCTTCTTGTTATAGGATATTAAAATGGAAACTCTCAATAAGAGCCAAAGTATAATGGAAGGAAACTCCAAATTGAGGTTTACTTCACTGATGCCTCCGAATGGCAAGCCCCTTGCCCAAGGACAGATAGTTCCTAAGATGCTGGAGACTATTGTTTGCCTGTCCTAGAACTCCAGGCTAGTCCAAACTCACATAGACCTACCTGAAAATGCCTCTTTAGTGCTGGAATTAAAGGCATGAGCCACTTTTAAGGCTATTGTTTATGGGAGATAATAAGCCACATATTTTCACTCCCTAAACAAGTTTGTCTGACCCAACTACACCGGATGTGCTTGATTACTTGTGGGCAGGAGGTTCACAGGTAGAAACTATGCTTGTCCTTAATTGAACCTGATGGGAAATACTTTAAGCCCCTGCAAACTGTGACTCGGGGCTATTTCCTGGGAACCCGGGTATAGACTTGACAAGCCCATTCACCTGGCCAGTATTTAAAGAAAGCTTGCTTCAAGTTTGGCTTTAATCTGTGGTAGTGGTCTTATTCTCCACTGGTGGGATTCATAATAGAGCCAGAGAGAGGCTGAATGCTTAGGAAGCCCAAGTTCAGTTCCCAGCACCTATGTCAAGTGGTTCACGATCGCCTGTGAATCCAGCTTCTAGGAACTTGCAGTCCCCTTCTTGCCTGTATGCAGCACCTGTATGCACACAGCATACAGACATAAGTGGACATGCGCGTGCGCACACACACACACACACACACACACACACACACACACACACACACACACACAAATGAAAATAAAAGCAAATACTTAAAAATGTGTAGTATACAGAAGGATGTGAAGTAACACTGCCTGTTCTGGACCAGCCTGCTAGGAGACCCTGCTGCCCTCTATGGCAGCAAGGTCCCACCCTAGGGAGAGCCAGATGGGTATTGTGGGAGACCAGCTTTGCTCTTTTGAGAGGACTCCAGGATTGCCTGGCTCATCCAGAGGGACATGGTGCCTCAGGTGGGCTGAATCAGATAGGAGTGAGCCAGATGAGGGGCCATCTGGGCTGCTAACTCCAGTTCCTCATGTATACCACAGGATCCCAGGATCTCACCCCCCCCCCCCGTGTGTGTGGGGGGCACTTTGGTCTATAAGCTGCCATTCAGGCTATATCACAGCCCTAGAGAATGATCTTTTACATGAGACACTTCATCCTTAGCTGGAAAGCCATGAGACCTCTCAAAAAAGCAAAGAGAACACATATCAGTAGCCTGCTCTCCATTCCCCCACCTACTGTCCACCTCCCAAGTAGCTGATGGCTATCTTCAGGACTCCCATGCAGCTCACGGGGTGACCATGGCTTCAGAGGAGGAGCAGATGGCAATTGACTTCAGGGGATCAGGAAACAAAACCCTGATGGGCGAATCCCAGATAGACAAAGCCCTGAGAGCCTCAGCCCAGAATGTGTCTTGCTATTTATTGCTGTGCCTTCACATGTCTGCAGCTGCCATCTCTCTGGTATTGGCACGGTGTGAACGGGTATGGGGAGATCCCCACTGCCCTAGTGCAGTATGATCATCTCTCGGAAATATCCCATTCTGCTGGGCATTTTTACCTGTGAATTGTTATGAAGGTGATTTCCTCCTAATCTGTACTGTTTAACTGAAGCAACGATTCTATACAATATAGTGTTAGTTTTAATAGGATTTTGATGATTGAGGGTCTTTAATAGATATGGTAAGAAATTATAATACAGGTTAGTTTAGTGGGAAAATTAACATAGGTAAAGGTAGGGATAGAATCTTGTCCCTGCCTGTGATAAAAATCTAACAAGTGTCACAGCTAGAACACTGAGGAGCCTATAGACTGTGGCTTAGGTTAGTTACTAAGAAACAACTGAGTCCCAGCAACCCAGCTAGCTTAATGTTAGGAGATGTGTTTACAGATTTCAGAGTGTATCATAGCTGAAACAAAGCTTTGAAAATAACTTAAGGTTAGACTAAGATGTTTTTGTCAAATAGCTTTGAGGTGAAAAATCCAAGAAGACAATCTAAGGATTTAGAAAGCACAGAGTTGAGTGAGGTACTTGTTAAGGTCGGGAACAAAAGCAAAGCAGCCCAATTATCATCAGCTGATGTGTGTTTCTAATCTTACTAGGATGGACTGGTGTCCAAAGGCGATGATTAATTTCTTGTGCCCATTTCTACCCTCAGTTTCCCGATATAAAAGACTGTTGATGAGTGGGTATGCACCCTAAAAATTTAAAATAGAGCTATTTGATTGTTTTATATACCTTTTATTTACCTTTTGAGATAAATAATAAAATAATTGGACCTTTCTTTGTAACAGCAGCCTACCAGTAAAAGACTGGCTGAGAAAAATACCGTTTGCTCACATCCTCTTAATCTGTAACAAGTTACCTAGCGGTGAATGTATGTGGGTTCATGGGATGACTGTTTAATCCTGGAAGAGAAATGAGAAACATGTTTGTTTGTTTTTAACCTGTATTTATTGTAATTATTCACTTGAAAGAACAGAACGTAACAACATTGTAATTTTGATATTGTTTGGAAGGTTTTGCTGGGGTAAATAAACTGTAAGGGAAAAATAAAGTGAGTTAGAAGGAGAACATAGAGGGTGAGAGAAGGAAGGACAGCCAGGAAAGGTGAAGAGGAAAAATAAGAATAAAGGGGAAGTCAGGAGGAAACCGCGAAGAGAGAGAGTGTCCTTTCCCTTCCCTTACTTCCCCAGATAAAAGTCTTGGTTCATCCCTCCATGCACCCTTCCAGCCCTGCGCTGCTGGAGGCTGGTCCTCATGGTAGCAGTATATATCTAATAAAATCAGTCTGGAATATCAGAGCCAAGCCGAGAAGGTCAGGAAGGGGCAACCCACACCTTTAATCCTAGCTTTAGAAATGTGGAAAGAGGAAGTTAAGAGAGCTGGGTGGAGGAAGAGAAGAGGGTTTTCAGCTTTCCCAGAGACTTCCTTGGTAGGCTGAGGAGAGAGAAGAGAATTTCCTGGAGACGGGCCTGAAGAGTGGCTGGTAACAAGTAGCTATGGTTTGTTTCTCTATCTTTCTGATATTCCAGACTAATTTTTTTAAAAATATATAACACCACAGCATCTCATCAGATAGAAGGGCCCTGGTTCTGGGCTAGCGAGTGCTAAGTGGATGTTGGCTTCTGAGAAAACCCCTTCAGTATCTACCACGTCCTAGTGACAACCTCACAGGGTAGGTGCTTTGTTGCTGTCCCTTCCCTGAGGAAGTTGGGAGTCCTGTCTGGTTGGAAGCTGCTGCTATGGCCTCAACTCAATGTCCAGGAGACATTGAAAACTGAGTCAGAACTGCTTTTGTTAGGGTGCTATTCAGGGTTGTTTCTCCAATAAAAGCACCTCAAGCTCTCCTTCACACTCACCAGGGAGGCACCATGTCCAACCTCCACTCACTGTCATTGGAGGGTCCTCACAGTTCTTGTGAGCCCAGCAGCTCTCATGGTCCTGACTCCTGGGCCTGAGTGCCAAGTGCCACTGGGAAGGATCTGGCCACCTCAGGAGGCCCAGGAACCTAGCATACCCCAGACCTCGGAAAAAGCAAGAGACTCTCAGAATAGGAACCTTTACTCTAATTTTCCATAAGCCCTTGGGTAAGCCATGAGGTCTCTCTGGGCCTCAGTGTCCCCTATACAAATGGGGTAGCAATCATAGAGCTGTGTGGGAAGGTTAGGAATGTAGCTCATGTCACTAGATAGTGTAAACTTACAAGGAAAAGATC
This sequence comes from Phyllotis vaccarum, assembly GCA_033318265.1. Lineage (NCBI taxonomy): Eukaryota > Metazoa > Chordata > Mammalia > Rodentia > Cricetidae > Phyllotis > Phyllotis vaccarum. The sequence continues at coordinate 184,022,537 of JARWLC010000002.1, forward strand.
TAGGGGGAAGTTAAGATATTTTCTTGAAAGTGCAGGGAGAGTGATTACATACAGTGGTGACATGTGACGGCATTCACACAGGCACAGACAGACCATCCCAACCCAGCAAAATGCATTCACATTTCACTAGTTTTGAAAAAAAAAAAAAAAAACAGCAAAATGACAGATAATGGAATTGTAGCAAGGTTTCTGAACACTGGCATGGGGTGGAATGATGTGTGATGAAGAATTTACGTGCAGAAGTAGCAAATGCAGGCCCAAGTTTGGTCTGGGCAGATTAGAAGGCAAACTCCCAATTAAACAAATGGGAGCCTCCACCTGTGGGGATTTAATAAAGCTTCAGAAGTTTTGGAGATATCAGAGGGAATCTACCCACAGTCTATGTGAGGGGTTAGTAAAAGCTCCAGAAGTCCCAGAACTCTAACCACAGTCAGTCTAGGAAAATCAGAGTGGTGATTCAAACCTTTAATCCCAGCACAGGGAGTATCCTGGGAGTGGTGACCTACACCCTTAATCCCAACTGAGTCAAGGTCACTTCAGATTATAGAAGGAATTCCAGGCTCCCAAGTAGGCAGTGGTGGAGCCATGACTTAATTTATGAAAGGGTACTCTCTTCACAGAACAGTGACTAAGACAAGCTTCCTTCTCAGGAGCTCATGACGCTGGAAGCAGACAGGCCTCTGAGCTGACCAGCAGCTGAGGTGCCATTATGAGCTTCAGGACAGAATCCTGTACTTCTGTCCTTTCTCCGCTGTTCCAGAATGGGGCAGGCCCTGGCACAGCAGGGGCCACCTTGGCAGAAGGCAGGTCTAGCTTTAGTGTTTCCAGAGTGGCTGGGCTCTCAATTGTTCTGTTTGGTGATTGGTTCAGCAAATGTGACTTGGACAAGCACATGCACACGCACACAGCTTTATTGAGGTACAATCCACCTAGCATACAATCTATTCATTACAGGGCACAGCTGACCATGTTTACTATACAGCTGCCCATCTGTATTCTATTTTCTGGATCTATGGGCTCAACCAACTGGAGACCAAATGTAGCTGAAAATTTTTGCATCTGTTCTAAACAGGAAGAGACGTTCCTTGTCATCGTTCCCTAATGACAGTGTAGTAGGAACTCACTGTAGCATTGACATGGGTGAGATATGGAGTCATCTAGAGACAACTTAAGTATCTGGGAGGGCACACGTAGGTTAGATGTAAATTCTATGGCATTTGCATTATGGAATTGAGCATCCCATCACCCTAGCATGTATGGAGGGTTTGTCACCAATCTCTTGGGGTTGCTTTGAGATGACTGTGTTGCAAGGCAGAGTGAATGTCACTGCTGTCTAGTCCCAGAATAGTTCCATACCCAAAAGAGACCTTAGACCCACCAGTCATCAGTCCTCTTCCCACCTGTCCCGCCATTTCCAGACAGTTCTCAGTCTATTCTATGATTGTCTATGTGGCAGATGTCCCCATGAATTGGCCTGTTCTGAAGATTTCCTATGTATGGAATCATACGGCATATGGTCTTCTGAATCTGGCTTCTCTCGTTAAATTTAATTTTTGCTAGGTATCATGGAATATGGCTGTAATCCCAGCACTTGAGGAGGAGACACAGGCAGATCTTGAGCTTGAGGCCAGCCTGGTTTACATAGCAAGTTCTAGGCCAACAAAGGCTAGATAGGAAGACCCTGTCTCAAAAAAAAAAAAAATCTAATTTTTGTTTTAAATACTTTTGTTATACAGCCCAAGTCCACAAACTTGAGATCCTCTTACCTCAACCTCCCAAGTGCTGGGATCATAGGTGTGTATCGCCATGCCCAGCACAGTGAAGGATGTGTCATAGAATGGATGGGCTCTAAGTGTGTTACAGTGAAAGTACCATAGTGATGCCCTTATCTCAATGGAACAACAAAATCCATTCATCCCTTTTCAATGACTGAACAATATTCTACTGAATAAATGGACGGCACTTTATTTTTCCAATCAATCATCAGATGGCTGTTCTCACCTTTTGCTTATAGTGAATGTGCCATTATGAAACAGGAACAAGACCCACTGTCCCCATAGCTGGGCTAGAAACGGGACAGCAACCATCCCCAGAAAGGTAAAAATCAATAGAGAGTAGAGTTGAGTAGCTCCATCAGGGTGCCCTGGATACGGATTCCATTGTTCCCATGCACACTTGTTACTTGGTATCTGTGGGTACAGACTTCCAAGGCATTTCAGGTTCCTTCATAAAAATGACATAGTATTTGCACAAAACCCAAGCACAACTTTCCATGTACTTCAGCACACCTCCAGTTGCCTTATCATGTTGCTAGAGATGGCCCAGCAGTTAAGAGCATAGCTTATCTTCCAGAGGACTCAGAATTAGTTCCCAGCACCCACACAGGGCCCATAACTACTGTGACTCAAGTCTCAGGGGAGTTGATGCCCTCTTCTGGCCTTTGTGGTTAGTAGGCATGCATGTGGTACACATAAATGTGGGCAAAACACACATGCACATAACATCATTTTTTACCTTATAAAAATTATTATTTTCTTAGTCACTGTTCTAATGCTGTGAATAGACACCATGACCAAAGCAACTTTTATAAAAGGAAGCAAGCATTTAATTGGGGCTTGCTTACAGTTTCAGAGGGTCGGTCTATGATCATCATGGTGGGAAGCAGACAGGCATGTGGCTGGAGCAGTAGCTGAGAGTTTTACATTCTGATCTGCAGGCATCAGGTTGAGAGAGAGAGAGAGAGAGAGAGAGAGAGAGAGAGGGAGAGGGAGAGAGAGAGAGACTATAGACTGGCATGGGTTTTGAAACCTCAAACTTTACCATTAGTGACACACCTCTTCCAACAAAGCCACATCCCAATCTTTGTAATCCTTCCCACACAGTTCCACTAACTGTGGATCCAGCATTCAGACGTATGAGTCTAGGGGCCATTCTCATCAGACCACCACATTTACCATTCATCATAGCCAACACAATGTAAGACCCATGGTGATAGCTCTTTAGATGCATTGCATTGCTCAGGGGATAAAGAGAAGAAGTCTGTACATGTTCAGGAAGGCTGCACATTTTTTCTTAATGTATTTCATCTTTGACACAAGGCTAAGCATAAAGCAGAAATGCATGTGTGTGCACACACACACACTCACACACACACTCAGCTGTCAGAGGGCTATAGCCTCGCATACACAAAGCCCTGGGTTTGACCTCTAGCACCACATAAAGCACGGTGGCGGTGGTGCTCATCTAATCAAGGCTACCTCTGGCTATGCAGTGAGTTTGAAGCAGTCTAGAATATATGACAGCCTATCTTAAACAATAATAACAACAATGACAGCAACAAACCTGGTGTTTAGAAACTGGAGAGAGTTACCAGAATTTAGCCCATCCCAGAAAATCAATACGGGAGACTATTCTAAAAGAGCTCCCTGGCCATCTTGCTCATAATACGTGGCTTGGTCTCATTTTTCTAGACATGTGTATAATGAGGAAACCCAATGGTCTCCCATTATGGTGCAGTGAAGGATGGCATAGATAGAGGGCTAGAGTCTCCTCTCCTCCACACTCATAAAATAGTATACACTGAGATTCCTAGGGGGCCAGAAAAACCAACAACAAACGGGCACATCTACAGTGTGGTTCTTTTCCCTGCGCGTTCGTATCTTAATCAGCTGGTCTTGGCAAATGTGATCTGGGTGAAGCTGGGCTTAGGAACTTGGGGTCCAATGCTGGTCACCAGGTGAAGAAACTTGGAATGTAGCCAAACTACTGGGTGTGGCTGCTAGTGGACACATGGCAGCAAAGGGGTGCCTGTGTCCAACACAGAGACCAGGGCCATTTGGAAGCCCATAGCTCCAAACCCTAGCAGTGCCCAAAGAAGGTCCCAACTATCTAAATCAGCCACTTAGTATTCAGGTGTTGGGTGAGGTCAGGTGTGCTCCAGGATGGTTACTAGGGTAGGGCCTGGAGGCCAGGCCAGACACTAAGCCTATGATAATTTATTCTATATCACTCTGTCCATCTCCCAACAAAGCCACATAAAGTGCCAGCTGGAATGCAGTTGTGACTAGCAAATGAAAGAGGGCCCTGACCGCTGTGAAGGATGGCAGGTCTCCAGAGCCTCAGAAGGAAGAAGGGGGAGAACACAGTGTGGGGTGGATATAACAGACTGGAGCTGACCAAAAGATCAGCAAGGGTGGAGGAGTGAGGTGAATGGTCACGGTGATGTTTTCAAGGGTAGGCTGCCTCCTATTAGCCAAGTTGACTTCCTGCCTCTGGACTTTGATGCCTCGGACATGCTCTGCTTCCCTTCATTAGGTTCCAGCAGGAAAAACCTGGATCCTGCCTTAGAAAGTCATCTTCATCCAAGACAAGTCGGGATTGTGCTTTCCAGGGGCATCTGGCAGTATCAGAGATGTTTTATGTTATTTCAAGTGTGTGTGTGTGTGTGTGTGTGTGTGTGTGTGTGTGTGCGCGTGTGTGATTGCCACGTGAGGCCAAAGATGGTGATAAACATTCTGCAGTGCACAGGACAGTCCCCACCATAAAGAATTATGCAGCTCTAAATATCCATAGTCTAAGTTAAACAAGAGGGCTCAAGGCTCCAAAAATGTCTGCAGTGGTATAGGAAAGGCATCACCAAGCCCTAGGGGATACAGTCATATTGCCATCCACTACCAGACTAGGTCTCTGTGGGAGGCTGGGATGTCAGAGGAGAGACATGGGATGAGTGACAGAGAAGTATGTGCCTAGGCAGAGGCAGTTAGGGTCCCTAGGTGAGATCTGCTGCTGGTGGTACCAGATGTGGAGAGATAAGAGAAGTAGGAACCACAATTGCCTCAAGGGTTTACAGAGGAGCCTGGGGTCCTTGCTTGCCTCCAGGTCAGAAGGTGGGAATAAAGGACTAAAAAAGAAACAGGAAAGGGCAGCTTTTAAGACAGCACTTTAGGGTGGAGTGATGGGGAGAGGGTCACCTTTTGGGACAGAATTCTCACAGACATGGCTTTGGCCGCAGCTCAGGAACGGAGGATCCAGGATCCGGTGTGCCAGGGTGTCATGGCACTGATCGGTGGACTCTGGACCCACCAGGCCAGCCTAGGGACAGGAAAATCCCTGAGCTAAACATCCTGGTCCCCAAGGGGCGGGATCTTTGGGGTGGGCTCAGGAGGAGTAGTGTTTGCGGGCTGGGGAGGCGTGGTCAATCACGGGAAGCACGCCCACCACAGCGCCAGGGAAGGCCTAGGGAGGAGAAGAAGCAACTGGCGGCGCCCGGGGCCAAGGCTTCTTAAAATGGGAGCAGAGATACTGGGTGGTGGGTGGAGCTTCCAGGAATGGGGCGTGGCTAGGGCGTGACATAGGGGCGTGGCCGACCGAATGTACTTAAAACTCTTGGGCCCGCGTATTTGGCTCCGCCATGGCTCTAAGGCGCGTCTTCCTGCTGCGCTCGGCGGCACCACGTGTTGCCGGTCTCTCGACAGTGCCGCAGGCCCGTGAGCAGCCCGCCAAGAGCACAGATGCGGTGCGGGCATGGGGATCTGCTGAGGCTGTGCGACGGCCTGTGCCAGTCGTAGACTTCAGCAATACGCAGGAGGCATACCGCAGTCGGCGGAGCTGGGAACTTGTGCGCTACCTGCTAGTGCTGCGCCTGTGTGCGTCGCCGGTGCTGCTGACGCACCACGAACAGGTGCGCGGGTGGGTGGGCAGGAGCCGCGCGGGGACATCGGCGCGGCCAGCGGGCTAACAAGTTGGGAAGTGTCAGGAAGAGCTACTCAAGCATGGCCCAAAACTGGGCAGCAAAGAAAGGCGTCCGTTTCCTGCGGGTTGCCGGACCTCGTGAAGTTTCTTATTTGTAGTCACTACCAACTAGAAAGAAAGGCTGCTAGTGTTCGAGATGTGTATTTGTGTAGGAACAGCCGTAATCTGTGATAAATCTACTCTGCTCCATGCAGCTCCGAGTTTGTCAAGCTTGAAGGACTTATCTAGGCTAGAACCTCAGAATTCCGCGAGTGTGATCAGCTACTCCCAACAGTTTTGGAAAATGGAACAAATTCCCAACATTTTGTTTCTTATGTTTAAATTTATTATAAATATAGCCGCTAGATTCAGAAAGTTCTGATCCTTCTGCCTCCATCTCCCAAAGTGCTCTGATAACAGGAGGGTAACCTGTGATCCAGACAGCCTTGGTCTGCTTGCTGCTGGGCACACACTGCAAGGCAGTGTAGATGCTGGAGGTTTTCAGAGACTAGCAAACATGCAACTTCAAACTGCAACATGATAATTTTGAGAAATATGAGGACCTTTGGGGAAAGCAGAATACCACTTCAGCCAGTCTTGAAGGGTTAGTGTTAAGTTAGTTATCTCTAGGTTACCTATGACCATTTGTAAGGATGCAGATCTGGAAGATATCTTAAGAGGGTAGTGACTTTTATGGTGAGTCTGGAGGGGCTGGAGCTACGCTTAGAACTTAGCTGAGGCCACAGCAGGTAGGAAGTGAGTCATACCCCACAACCAAGTTGAGACGGAATTGAAGTGCTGATGGAATCCCTTGGAAGAACTTCATTGTAAGCGTTGGAGCCTGGGGGTACAAAAAAGGCTCTGATCTGAGTGTGGGAGGCCAGGCATGTTTGCAGCGTGTAGTAATGGTGGGCACGGTGGCGCACAGGTAAAGGAGCTTTAGCTAGGGGAAGTAAGTGTCAAGGACTTTGTGGAGGGAGTATTAGCATCTAGCAGGCTGAAAGGGGTCTGCCGTGATTCAGCACTTCAGCCAAAAGGGACGATGTGGCAAACTGGGCAGGAATGACTTGAATGGAGTGGTTAACTACAGGGTCTCTGCAGAGCAGGAACTGCACCATCTCCTCAGGTATTATAGGTGACTGCTTTGGCTTTGGGGATAGGCTGAGCAGCATCCCTGGGGGCCCAAGGGTTGCTAAGGAGTGTGAGTCTTGCACCCTTCTGCCAATCAGGGTACTGTGGGTGACCAGGGGGGAGGGTATATCACCTCTGACTCTGGAGCCTGCTCTGGGTAGTGCTGGAGCTCAAGGGTGTGCTATGGATTCCTAGAGGAAGCAGCAATCCCCAGCCCCACCCAGGCTCTACCTGTCCAGCCTGTACCCTGGGAGCCTCTCTGTGAGATGTGCTGTTGCCACTGCTAGTGGCTGCAGTGCCTAGTGTTGAAGGAAATGGTGTTCTAAGACTCACCCTGAGCCGAAGGTCTACTCACCAGATCCTAGATTGATGGGACCCAGGCCTTGCAGCTGTGAGCTCTAGCTGGGGCAGTAGGCAACCAAACTTGTTCTGAGGAGCTGTGGCTAAGGCACTGAGATTAGGGCTGCTGCCCAGGCTGGGAGCCCTGTTGGGGACTATGAAGCAGCCTAGGTGACATCAAGACCAGGTTTCTCTGTATAGCCCTGGCTGTCCTCTGTAGACCAGGCTGGCCTTGAACTCAGACATCAGTTGGCCTGTGCCTCCTGAATATGCACCACCACACTGTCTTTTTGACTATGAGCCCAAACTGAAGAGATTGGTTGCAAATTCCAGTGGTTCTCTGGGACCAGAGGAAAGAATTTCGGACTTTCCTTTGTGTGTATGGGAGCCCAAGGACACACTTGGGTGTACTTTCTCAGGGTCTGTTCACTTTTTATTTGCTTTAATGTTTATTTAGTCTTTCTCTCTCTGTGTGTGTGTGTGTGTGTGTGTGTGTGTGTGTGTGTGTGTGTGTGCGCGCGCGCATACACTCATATACCACAGTGCATATGTGAAAGGGTGGGGGGCGACACTTTGGGGAGTTGATTCTCTTACCATCTAGGTCCTAGAGACTTAGCTCAGGTATCAAGCTTGGCAGCAAGTACCTTTACCCAATGAATTATCTTACCCAGCCATTCCCTGCCCTACGTCATTTATTTTTCTGTTTTGTTTGCTTTGAGACACGGTGTACCACCAGGGCAGGCTTCCCTGCCCTACTTTTAAAAAGTTGCTTTTGAGCCAACTTCTCACTATGCAGCCTTGACTGTCTTGAAACTCATGACATAGACCAGAGATCTACCTCTCTCTGCCTCCTGAATGTTGGGATTAAAGGGCTTTACCATCATGTCTGCCTGCCCCCTTTAAGACAGGTTTTTGTTTTTGTTTTAAACTGGCTTGTAGGTTAGTCTGGCTGACCAGTGAGCTCCAGGAACTTGGCTGCCTCTGCCTCCCTAGGGCTGGAATTGCAAGCACCATGCATGGGGTCTGGGGAATCAAATTTCAGGCAAGCACTTTATATCTGAACCATCTCCCCAACCATTTTTCCTTGTGAGATAAGGTCTTGTTTTATAGACTAGGCTGGCCTTAAACTCCTAACTCTTTGAAATTCAGCCTCGCAAGTCCTGAATTATAGAAGTGTATCACCAGTGACTGGCTTTTAAATTTTCTAGAGAGAAAATAAGTGTCTCTATTCCTGGTACAAGTTTGTAAATTTCCAAAGGATCTACTCACCTGGATAGGATGTAGTGCTGCTCTGAGCTCAGGTGGTGATACCCCAGGGCAGAAGTGACATCCAGACAGATTTGAAGTGGTTGCTCGGCTTTGGAGTCCACTTTAAAGTTGCCAACCCTGTCTGTGTGTGTGCCCACCATTCTCAGTGGCCAGGATGAGAAAGCATGTGACTGTCATAGGTGGCCATTCCCTCATCTACCCCTCCTGTGCAAGGTCTATCAGGATAGTTTTTTTTTTAATTAGAGATTATAACTCTTGATAAAAGAACAAAATGCAGAAATCCCAGCTCCTGCATGGAGGCTGCATGTAGGTATTGTCTAGCAGCTTCTCCATGTAGCCCATCATGGGAAGGTGTTTTTTCTTGCTAATGTTTAGACTAAAAGTGGGCTTCCCACATAGGAAAGACCATGGGGCTTGAGGAACCCCCAGGTTTTTCCTTCCTTGGAGCTGAGTTGGGTGGGCAGGAGTAGATGTGGGGCCTCCTACAATGTGTTTGGGGTTGCTTCTGAACACCGAGGGTCTGCTTGTCTCCTTTCCTATTGTTTATAGCTCTTCCCACTTGCACCCCATTTCAACTTTTTATCTTGCCGGGCATGCATCTCCTTCGTTAGAATGTACCTTATCCCTGTCCACAATACCATCTGTTTGTCTGCCTTAATTATGCGAGGAGTGACCTTGTTGCTTCTTTTTTCCCTGTGACTGTCTTTCCCTTCCCCCTGGGGTTTAAGGAATGCTCACAAAAATGTGATATGGCATGAGATATGACAGAGGAAGTGGCTGGTGGCATGCAGCCATCTACCTGGGGCATATCCATCTATGTAACTGGTCAACCTTGGATGAGTCTGTGGAGTGGACTCCCATTTCCTGTACACAGACAGACCTCTCTCCAGTCATTTTTGTGTGCAGCCACTGCTCAGCAGCTGTTGGAGGGTCTCACACCAAGCCCTGTTCCAGTGGGTTAGAACAAGAGAACAGATCATTGTAACATTGTGAGAGATTATTCTAGAGAGTTACCTCTGTGCCACCCCCAAGACCACCAAATATCAGAAATGCTGACTGTTGTCTCCAGGAAGACTGGCAGAATCCCTGTTTCCCACCAAGGGATGATCCATGAGTCAGCCCCCGGGGCACAGTCCTAAGGGGACAAGGTGCTGAGAGCTTCATAGAGTCAGAAGCTTGAGAAGTGGCATCTTCTCCCATGCTGCCCTGGATCAGGACCGGCTGATATGGCCGTGAAAACACAAGCAGCTTGCTCCAAGTGGCTCTGGGCTGAAATGGGAAGGAATAAGTGGGGGTCTTGCAAAGATGGGGAGCCGGATGGTCAGACAGCTGCTTCCCTTTGCCTTTCAGTTGCTCCATGCTGCCAGGAAGCTTCTGGGACAGAGGATGTTTGACAGGCTAATGAAGATGACCTTCTATGGCCATTTTGTGGCTGGCGAGGACCAGGAGTCTATCAAGCCTCTGATCCGGCACAACAAATCCTTTGGTGTTGGCTCCATCTTGGACTATGGCTTGGAGGAAGATCTGAGCCCTGAGAAGGCAGAGCACAAGGAAATGGAGTAAGGCCTGTCTTTCTGGTTGTGACCCTGAAGTGCACCAGGCTGCTGGGTTTCAACCTCAGCTAGGTGGTGGCCAAGACTGGGGGAGCCTTTGACCTGATTGCCAGCAGCCTGCAGTTTTTGTTTGCTGCAGGCAGGAGAGCTGGGCTTTTGTGGATCTGTACCAGAGGAGGGCTGAGTGATACTCTGCAGACTGACCTTGTATCTGGGTCATCACATAATAGTGAGGCTCTGGTTTTACAGTTTGAGAAGTTAAAAAATATAACAAGAACTATATTTTTTGATACAAAAACTATATAAAATTCAGATTGCCTTTGCAATTTGCAAGGGCAGAGTGGTGTAAGTGTGTGGCCCCTAAGGCTGAGATTTAGCCACTCACAGAAACATTTGGTGGTGCCAGCTTCCTACTCTGCTATAATCTCTCTTTTCAAGGATTCTTGACTGGCTGACTGGACCTGCAGGTTCCAACTAGTCCTTAAATAGTTTTGTAATCTGTAGATGGCTGTGCTTGCAGGGTGTAGAACTTTGCAGGCAGGGTCTCACAGTCAGGAGAACTGTGGCTGATAGCAGTGTAGTGTAGTGCTGCAGGAAAGCAGCTCACAGACTGCCCTCTTGGCTGTAGGACAGAGGGGCCTTATTCTGCCCTCCTGGAGTGGCAGCCTACTCCCTGGAGGCCTATGCAAAACCAGCTTTTAATTTGCAAAGTATTACTGCCTGTGACCCTCCCAGACAGACCCTTGCTTGGGTAATTGTTCCGTAGGAAGGGGAGGTTTAGGCAGGTCCTGTCAGGCCTTTGATTTACCTTGCTCCTCCCTAGGTGGCTAACAGGAGGGGTTATGGAAAGGCAGTCATGTGAAACTGCTGGCTCAGAGAACAGAATGTCCAAGCCTGGCCTCAGTCCGAGAGGCCAGCCCCTGCCTTGTGATTGGTCGTTCTGAAGGCGGGGTGACCCAGCCCCAGCATCCCCTGTGAACCTCACTGATGCCTGGGGATTTGGCTGCAGGCCTTTTCCAAGGCTGCTGTGGAATAACCAAATGGGTTCCACAGCCTCGGCCTAGATCGGATGAGCACTGAGTGTGCTCTCATCCAAGACGGCCTTGCTGTGAGATCGGGTGGCCCTGCCTGCCTGCAGGATCCACTCTTGTCAGTGCCTGTCCATTTGCTCAGCTTGTCATGACTACTTGTCCCACAGGAGCTCAGCTTAGGCTCTGGGGCATCAGAAATCAACCTTTCCTGACCTAACAGTGCCCATCCTCCAATGCAGGCCAAACTCTGGGGCAGGTCTCTGTGTCATCAAAGGACTGCCTGCCTTCCAGCTCAGCCTTAGATGACCTGAAGTGTCATGGCGACAATGTTCTAAGTATAATGAGGCTGGCAATCTGCACAGGCAACCTCCCCACAAGGAAAATAGTTTATAGGACCCACTGGCTGCACCTGACTAGGAGCGTCACAGACCCAGAGACTGAGGCCTGTCCCCACAGACTGGACCATGGGGCTATACAACCAACCTTCCCATCACAATCATTGAGGAGCTCGGTCTCCTTCCTTAACAGGGTTTCTGCTCAGGGAATCCCAGTGCCTGCCTCCGCACTGATAGCCCTGGGGACTTTTGTCTGGTTGTACCTGACACTGTTCTTATGGAACCTATAGCCTCCAGGGACCTTGACTCTCTGCCTCTGAGGGTAGGTGACACATGGGGACTGCCTGTCTCATTACAGACTCAAACATTGTTACCAAAATGGCATTTCACCCTTTTTTTTGTTACATAGTGTCAGCATGAGGTAGATGGAGCGGCAACTGCCTAGCTTTTGTACACTGGGCTGTGACTTTGTGGGTTAAGGTGCTCGTGGGGAGCCCCAGGCACCCAAGAATATGGCCTGCCTCCCCCCCCCCCCCATAGTTTCTGGTTCAAAATCTCCAGATAAGAGCCCTGAGACAGGTGAGGAGAGCCAGGCTTCTTGGCATGTTGCTTGGTGACCCAGATTTGCTTTCCTTGATGGGCGAGGCTCACTGACAGAAGACCGGAAGGTGCTGTTGCCTCTCTCTAGGGAAGAATCAGTGCTCTCCCTATGGAGGACTTGATGTCCCTGAGTATGATGGGACCTGGGAGGTTTTCAATTAGGTGATATTAAGGTCTTGTTTACATCTTCTAAGAAATTTTCTGGTTGCTATTGGAAAATAAGCCTAAGAATCTTAACGGGGGCTGGGGCCGTAGGGTGGGAGTAGCCAGGGCTATGTGTGACTCTGTCCTGGAGACCATAGATGTTAAGGGTGCAGGCCAGAGGCGGGGGCATTGTTGCTGGATTGAAGGAGCCCTTTGTACAGGGTGGCTTCTGTTCCCGTTCCTCTCCTTGCCTGACCTCATCGGTAAGAAAGGCTCTACCCACAGGAAGTCTGGGTGTCCTCTCTCTGGCCCAGGTGGTCATGCTGGCCTGAGGAAGGGCTGGGCTAACTCAAGTTGGTCTGTTTCCTTGAGCCAGTCTTCTGTGAGTCTTGTTGGTCCAAGGCTCAGCCACCTCCTGGTGACCTGACTTTTGCCGCCTCCTCTGTTCTTTAGGTCATGTACCTCTGAAGCCGAGAAAGACAGCAATGGTGAGTTTTGGAACGGGGACTCTCCTCTTGCTATCACAGTCTGGTGGCCCTGAAGACACCAGCCTTTGGGCAGGGGACAAGGCCAGAGATTGCCTCCTATGGCCAGAGTTATGGTCCTGGTTCTATGTACTCAACCTACTTGCGGGTTCCTAGTGAGATATAGACTCCCTGCATTTTTAACAGCTCTTCCGAGAAGGCTCTGTCCCCTTGGCCTTCAGTGGGATGCAGTCCAAGCCTCCATTGCAAAGGCTTTCTCATGAGGGTTAGCCAGGGAGACCCAAGTGGCAAGGGCATCAGGGCTGTCAGGAGGGCAGCTTCAGGATGCTCAGCAAGGTCTATTTGAAGCCCATCTTGGGGGATGTAGCTCTGGGATGTTGGCTTATGCTTGGATGGGCAGAATATTGGAGACAAAGCTCTGGCATCTCTAATAAGACCATGTGTCTACCTTCCCAGGCACAAATAAGGGGGAGAAGCAATATCACGTCCACCCCGCCTTGGGAGACCGCAGAGATGGTGTCATCAGTGCCCATACCTACTTCTATGCCAATGAAGCCAAGTGTGACAGCTACATGGAGAACTTAATGCGATGCATCGAGGCCTTGGGTGGGAGCCTCTGCTTTGCTAGCTTCTAGGCAGAGCCTTGGGCTTGTGGAGGAGGTTAGGGCTGGACTGACGGGCTATGCTCAGACCTGCAGGGACCACACGGTGATGCATCAGCTCCTTTCTCAGGGTCCTGAAAGCTCTGGGGGACCCTCTGACAATGCCATGTTCCTGTGCATGTTTCTGCCCTGGGCCTGCACCCACATAGGGTGTCTATACTGAGTTCTGGAATCTGCACTCCTCAGGTTAAGGGTCAGTTCTGGGAGCCAGAGACTAAGGATGGGACGTCCAGTTAAACCAAAGGATCATTGAGCCCTAGGATCTCAGTGGTCCTGCTGCTGTGGTAGTAGGTCCTTCACCAAACAGTTGCCTCACTAACCAGGGTGGCATTTTGGTGAGGGTCATCTGCTTGTTCCCTGTTCTCCCTGGTGGAGCTGTGTGCCCCAGTCCCCACTCCATTTGGCATTTCTGTGCTCTGTGGCCCATACATGGGTGGCCTATAATGATGAGGGCATTAAGAAGAAACTGAGCCTTGGAGGCCACCAGAAATGTGCATATCTCTTCTTTGCCTGGTGTCTTCTTGCAGTACAAAGGCTGTTTCATCAACCCTCCCCACCTCTGTATCAGGGCCCTTGGAGCAGTCATGAGCAAGGCATTTAGGGGACTGGGTATCACTATGGGTAGGAACTATCTACAGGGCTGGTTTTAAAGATCAAAGAACTGTAAGGTGTACCTGGTCTCTCTGACCCAGACATCCATCTCCTTGGAAAGACTCGTGGCTTTTCCTTTGGCTTCTGACAGGTGGAGTCAGTGATGGTGGTTTCTCAGCCGTTAAGCTCACTGCACTGGGGAGACCGCAGTTTCTGGTAAGTGGTGGCACATTTGATCTGCAGAGGCTTTGAGTTCCTGGGGCTACCTTGTGCACTGAAAGGCTTCAGATATGCTCAGATTGGTAGCTGTGATCTGGGGCTACAGAGGTGGCTCCAGGGCTGGATGGAGGAGCTGGGCACCTGCTGCAGTGAGGCTCACCCCTGCACTGGCAGCTGCAGTTCTCAGACGTGCTGACCAGGTGGAGACGGTTCTTTTATCAAATGGCCGCAGAGCAGGGACAGGCTGGGCGTGCTGCTGTAGACACGAAGCTGGAGGCGGTGGTGCTCCAGGTAAGCAGACTATCCCTGTACCTGGAATTGTACAGTGGTTTAAGGAGAGGTCTTAGAGCTGTTTGGAGACAGCTGGGGCAGTAGGGAGGAGGAAGATGGGGAGGAGGAGGGGAAACAGGGCTGTGGTAGGAACTGGTCGACTCTGTTTCTACAGAGTATGGTTGGGAGGGTGGGGAGTTGGCTCGGCAGACAGCTGATGTGGAAAACAGCAAAGACGGAAAAAGTACCACAGCCAGCCTTGGAAATGGGGCCTGAATTAAGTTCTGCTATCACAGATGATGTGATTCTGTCAAGCAGATCATGTTGGGGATGAGTGCTGGTGGAGGGTGGGACATGGCAGTGCTCACTCCACCTTCTCAATTCTCAAGGAAAGCATCAGAAAGATGGGCATCGCTTCCAGGGCTGAGATCAAGGGGTGGTTCACACCAGAGACGCTGGGAGTGTCTGGGTAAGAGCTGACATCCACCCCAGTATAGTCGTGGACTCAGCTGACCCCTGGTGGGTTTTATTCCTGGTCACCTCCCAGGAATGAATGAGCCATGGGAATGACAGTGTCAGAGGAACTGCTTCCTGAAATTCCTGAACAGGTTGATATTGAGCCGGGAGTCCCTGGGGATAGGATCCCGGAGCATCTTCCTAAGAGTCACACTTAGGGACAGAAACTGTGACTAATGTCAAATCAGAACGCTGGCTTGAGGTAGAGCAACTGTCTCCAGTCCTGAAGTGACATCTGCATTCTGCCTAGCTTTACATCTTCCTTAAGCCTGACCTGGCCATGGAATTCTCTGTATACTTTGTGTTTTTATTGCTACTCGTGGATTACAAAAATGGTCATGCTTTGGTTTTAGGTTTTTTTGTTTTGTTTTGTTTTTTTTTGTTGTTGTTTTTTTTTTTAAATTGAGAATAGTCTTCAGTCTCTTAACAGCAAATACTGGGATGGGTTTTGTGAAGGCTGAATCTGGAAGTAGTCATTTGAGGAATGGGCTGGTGTATGTCAGACCTCCAAACAACCCTAGTGCCTCGGGGTAAAGCCCCCGGTGGTTGGACCTAGTATTTCTGGCCCTTGCTTTGCTGATATACCTCATTCCTCAGCACTGTGGACTTGCTGGACTGGAACAGCCTCATTGACAGCAGAACCCAGCTCTCCAGGCATCTGGTGGTCCCGAATGTACAGGTACCCCCCCCCCCCAATTTCATGTGTCTGCCCACCTAGGGGACTCATTGTGACTGAGGTGCCATTTTTTTTTACCCCACCACAAAGACAAACCCAGTGTCCACAGTGTTCAGTGGGACAGGGACCCTCGTGGACCTTTCCACACAAGGAGAGGATGGGTATCTTGAGAGGTCTTCCCCAGCCCACCTGGTCTTGTGTGTCAGCTCACAAGTCTTTAAGACTGAACAGGGTCCACCTGGGTAGCTCTCACTTGGGGTCTGCTGGTCACCTGTATTCAGAGGGTGCAGGGCCCGGTGGGCATGGAGGTGCCTGGCTCACATGTGTGGAAGGTAATGCTGTCATTTGGATTTCTTCCAAACATGGTGGCTAGGTTCCCAGAGTGAGTGTCCCCTGAGATGAAGGCCAGGCAGAAGCTTTATCGACTTTTGTGGCCTAGCCTTAGAAGTCACGCCAAGTTCAGTTTGGCAAAGTGAATTGCTAGTGTGGTCTGTATTCAGGGGGAAAGAGGTTGTATGGAATGCCACCAGCTCTGGGCTCTGAAGGAGGAATCCGCCCTACAGGTGTTCCCAGCCCCTGAGGCTGAGGGCCTACCCCAGACCTTGTGTCACTATCCTGGAATCTCAGTGTTAATGAAGACTCTGTTCCAAGGTCACCAGCAGGCAGTTGGCACAGTATTTGTGCTAAGTAAAGAGAGGCTGCTGGGATCAGTGAAAGGGTGGCTCATTAGCATTGCAGGTGCATCCTGGGCCCTGGCTGCGGGCGGAGGGGCAGACCTCTGCTGTACGGGGCTTCTGGGGTACATCCTGCCTCATTACCAGTCTACCGTTGACCTGTCTGGCTCCTTGAAAGCCACATTTTGGTCCCAGGCTGCAAGTTGGACAGTGCCCCCTAGCCATAACTCCTCCTTTCAAAGCCCTTTTCTAGACACAGCTGAGCCTTCTGGTTGGTTGGGGTCTAGCTTCCCTTCATGGCTCCCTACTGATCTCAGGATAGAAGCTGGGCTTTGAGGTACAGGCTTGGGCCTAGTGCTGCTTACATCAACACAGCTTTCCTCACATGTAGAACAGCGAACTGACACTCAGTTTTGGGCATTTTGTCATTGTATCTAACTGGTTTAAGGCAAGGCACTGAGCGGTAGTCCATAGCGTGCAGGAGGGTGGGCAGAAGACCACATTGCTGAAAGGTGACTTTGGCCTCAAAGTGGAGTATTGTGGCCCACAGAGGCCTGACTTTGCTGTACTCTCAGACAGGCCAGCTGGAGCCCCTGCTGTCACGGTTCACTGAGGAAGAGGAACAGCAGATGAAGAGGATGCTGCAGAGGATGGACATGCTGGCCAAGGTGTGGGCAGCTGTGTGTGTGGTGGGGGAGAGTGGATGTGCTGGCCAAAGGGTAAACAGCCCTGTGTGTGTGGTGGGGGAGGATGGATGTGATGGCCAATGTACATGCAGCCATGTGGGGTGGGGTAGTGGAGGAGGGATATTCTGGTCAAGCTGTGAGCAGTCCTGTGTGCATGGGAGCATTAAGAGCCCCAGCACCTGAGCAGAGGGAGGGCATCATCAACCCTGAACCACAGATTCTTCCTCCCTATGCACTTTCAGAAAGCCAGAGAGGCGGGTATACGGCTGATGATAGATGCTGAACAGAGCTACTTCCAGCCAGCTATCAGCCGCCTGACCCTGGAGATGCAGCGCAGGTTCAATGTGGATAAGCCGCTCATCTTCAACACATACCAGTGCTACCTCAAGGTACAACCGTTCACCTCCTGCCTCCCTGTCTCCAGTGCTTGACTTTTCACAGGCAGTGTGACTCACCACCTTGCAAGGATGTGCCTTTCTGTGGAGCCATGCAATATCTGTTTGGCCCTGACTTGTGTAGAGGCCAGAGCAGCACAGGTCAAGGAATGGGCAGCCTACTAACCCTAGACTGGGTTCAACTATGTAAGAAACGGACCCTGCCCAGTGGTCATACCTGGGCTTGAGGAGAGGTTGGGTTGGTACCAGTTCCAGAGGAGGAAGCAAGACTACACGAGACCCTGTCCAGGACCCAGTCAAGAATATATGTATGGTATGGCAAGGTGACTCAGTGAAAACCCTTGCTCTGCAAGCCTTCCAACCTGAATCTGTTCCCCAGGTCCCACGGTGAATAGAGAGCCAGTTTCTTCTCTAAGTTTCCTGATTTCCACATGTGCATAGTAACACAAAATGAAAATAGAAGCACAAGAGACCAGGAGCTCTTGCAGTGTCCTGGGCTCCTCTGAAGGCTACACGGCTGACTGCCCGTTATTAGCATAGGACCATCCTAAGAATCTAGAAAAAATAAAAAAGGAATAGACTGGAAGGCTTGACTGGGCTGAAGAGGGAGACCTGGGAGACCAGGAAGCCCAAGCCCAACCCCTTAGCATTAGCTTGCTAAGTTGCTGGACACCAAGAGGACATGGTATGTTTGAGGGCAGTCCCAGACAAGTGGCAATTTGCTCCTGTCCAAGGTGACTCTGAAATACACTGTAGTTCCGGACATCAGGGTTGGCCACCCACAAGGCTATCTCAGGCTATATAGAGGAGGCTGTAGATGACCCCACTGTCACCTTCCCATGGGAGTTGAGGTTGGAAGCCCAGTTTTATCCACATCTGTTTCCCAGATCCTTTGAGTGGCACATCCCTCCGGTATCCATTGGCTGGCCTAGGCACTTTAATCTGAGATACACATTAACTAGGTAGTCTCTGTGTGGCTTTTGAACTTGGCCTTGCAGGATGCCTATGACAATGTGACCATGGATATGGAACTGGCTCGCCGCGAAGGCTGGTGCTTTGGGGCCAAGCTGGTACGTGGCGCATACATGGCCCAAGAGCGTGCTAGGGCTATGGAGACTGGCTGTGAGGACCCCATCAACCCTACATATGAGGCCACCAATGTCATGTACCACAGGTGAGGGCCTTCTGTCCCTTCTTGGACAGTGCAAGAGAACCTTGGCCCTGAGTGTAATGGCCTCATTCAGGCAGAGCCAGTTTCCTGAGGGCCAAGGTTCTGTTTCTGCTACTGTCATATCATTTTTACAAAGCATCAAAATTTTCCTCTTTTTTAATATGGGTAAGTTATGTCCCCAGTTGGCTTCTGCCAACACAGAATTGATACAGATCCTATGGTAGAATGCTTGCCTAAAATGCCTGCAGCCCTGAGTTTGAACCCCAGCACCACATAAACCAGCCATGACTGTGGACACCTTTAATCCCAATACTTAGGAGGAGGAGGCAGGAAGATCAGTAGTTAAAAGTCACCCCTGGCTTCCAAGTGAGTTGGAGATCAGCCTGGGGTACATGAGATGGGAGAGGGGAGGGGGACAAGGGGGAGAAAGATCCATCCCGAGTGTCTGCTTCTCAGCTCACATGGCAATCAGCAACAGTGGCATACCTGTTCCCGTGCTGGCAGTGCTGATTGTCATGGGATCTTTTGTGTACTTGTCCTGTACATTCTGGAGAATGAATGGTCTATGCTGTGCTTCCAGGTTTGAAGAGTTTATTAAGCATTACAGCAAGCAAAAGTGAAAGAGAAAGCAAAAGTGGAGAGGAGTAGCGGTATTACCAAATGCTTGCAAAGTTAGGCAGCCAAGAGCACAAACAAATGGTAAAGGCAAAGTGGAACACACACCCAGTCAGCCAGTCATGCTGGGGCTCCTGCTGGGGAATCCTGGATGCAAGTGTTTTCTCTACAGGACCAGCCCTTCTCCTTTGCCATTGTTTGAGATAAACAATGTTACTCTTCTGTGTTTTTAAAGGCTGGCTGTTAAGGATGTCCTGTTTTTAACACCCTTACCATTGTTCTTAAGGTGACAGAATCAACGGGCTAGCCTAACATAATGGGGGTGGTAATTAGAGGACTAGACAGAACTATGCTTTGATCTGGATGTGGGGGCAACCCCTCTACTAGAGCTGATGGCAATGAATTTAAACAGCATGACTGCTAACCTAGTAATGCATGTTGCACACAGTCCAGCCTCACACACCCTCTCCCATTCTGTGCTTACTGGGCTCCAGTTCCTTCCTGTTGCTCCATTTCAAGCATCTGCTGCACATCCAGGCAGTGCCACATGCTAGTTTACAGTGTACACCCTGTCCTCTGCCTCTTAAGTCAGTAGTCACCAGACAGGACACCAAGGTTATGTTCAGGCTCCATGGCCTTTTCTGGATATCGTAATGGACTCTGAACATCCTGCCCCCTCCTGTTGTGTGCACGTGCAGTCACAGGACACAGCTGGGGCACATTCTTAGAAACTGACCTGTTGGGTCAGAGAGAACATGTGCTGTCTAGGCTGGCAGTGTCCTTAGTGACAGTAACACTGAGACTCTGGTGCTCCGGGATACTCACCCTGAGGCCTCCACTTCCTTTCTTGAAGAGCCCAGAGTGTGCTATAGGGCCCCTGCCCAGAAGCAAAGCCACAGGTTCAGGCAGACCCTGCTAGCCCTGGGGAGATGTTGGTCCTTCCCACTCAGAGCACTGCTGCCCAGATAGGAACCAATGATGGATTGGTACCACCCAAATCTGTCTTGGTCAACACCTGGATTTACATTTGTGCTACATGATCAGGGGTGACTCAAAGGCCGTGACATCAGTGAAAAGCCCACCCCGGCAGTGAGGACAATTCAATGGAAACTGCATTTCTGGAACTCCCTAGATAACCTGCAGGCAGCTGCAGATTCTCTGTCCTCAGTTGCTTTCAGCTTTTCTATGTGTGTGTGTGGGGAGGGGGGTCCTGCCCTGGTGCAGTGAGTTCCTATAGTTAATGTCCTTATCTTCCAGGCAGAAATGTTTCATGTAGGCCAGATAGGGAGGCCAGATGCTGCCCTCCTTTCTGAGGCTCTGGCACTGGCTGCAACTGTGGCTGTGGCTGCCTCAGAGAAGCCAACTTGCTGGGTGGCTCTGGGTCCTGCAAAGCCACTTTCTTATGCAGAGTGAAGAGGGATTTAGGTGGTGGTGCTGGAGCCAACCTGAGGTAGGACTGTCCTTGTCCCAGGTGCCTTAACTTTGTTCTGGAGGAGCTGAAGCACAGCCCCAAGGCAGAGGTGATGGTAGCTTCTCACAATGAGGACACAGTACGCTTCACGCTCTGCAGGTAGGTTCTGCCAACCTGACTTGGAAGCTTGTGGGTAGTAGGTGGTACAGGACTGAGGGGGCACATGACCTGTTAGCTGCTGCCAAGTGTTTGGGGGTGGTAGTGGTAACCTGTGAATGGGCAGGCACAGCCACAGCCTATAGTTGCTATAGGCCCCAGGCATGTAGTCATTCTTGACCTTACCCTCCAGTAGTTCACAGTTACATTAGTTTTTAAAAATACCAATTATCAAGTTCAAATTTTTGTTAAGAGACAAAAGTGGCCAAGAGGCAGAGCTGGGGTTAGGCCCTAGGGCCCCCGGGAAGCCTTGCATTACTTAGGACAGTGGTGCCAGGTCCTGGAAGGAAAGACCTGTGAGTGCAGTCCCCTGCAGCTCTCCCACACTCCAGCCAGCCTGGGACAGGGACAGGGGACTGAGATGATGTGAACCAACAGAGTGTCAGCAGAAGAGATGGAAATAGGGTGTGAGGAGACCCAGGTGCTTATGTCCGGAGGTGGGGCCCCGAGTTCAGGAATATGCTGAATGTGCCACCTAGACATACGGGAGATGAGAATGAGGTGATCACTGTGGCAGACATTTAAACAAGGAATACCTAGTCAGATCCTACAGAGAGCAGTAAGAAGACAGAGGGTTTGACCACGCCCCGCCTTCTAGTCCAGCACAAGTGACTTCCAAGTGCTTGCTATGCAAACATGAGGACTGTAGTTTAATCCACAGAGAATTTGTAAGCCCAGCACTGGATAGGCAGACACAGAAGATTGAGGAACAATACCCAAGTGGTCCTCTGGTCATAAACATGTATGTACACACATGAACACTGAACATACATACATGAAATGTAATCCAGTCAAAGCTATACATTTGTTTCTTGAGTCTTCAACATGTTCATAGCATGTGATATAGTACATACTCCACTTTCCACTCAGACCAAAGGACAGCTGTGCAACCAGGAAGGGAGAATGAGGTAGACTGGGTACAGTCACTAGAGCCAAGGCTCAGAGTGCCACAGGGGTCCTGGGGGGAGAAGGGTGTGAGGCAGTGGAATGGAAAAAGCGAGTTTGCTGTCCTGGAAGACCTATAGCTAGAGCCGAGCCCACATCCCTGCTGTACCCCACAGGAGACAGGTTAGAATGTAGCAGAAGGGGGGGGGCACAGAGATGCATCAGGGTGTCTGTGTCCTGGGGTAGGTCCTCACCACCCTGGCCTCCTTCACAGGATGGAGGAGTTAGGCCTGCATCCTGATGATGGCCAAGTGAGCTTTGGACAGCTGCTGGGGATGTGTGACCAAATTAGCTTCCCTTTAGGTGAGCTGGGGTGTCCTGGGCACACGGGGGGGGGGGGGGCATGTTTGCAGGGGCATTCATAGCTGCCTATGTGTATGCAGGCCAGGCAGGATTTCCCGCATACAAGTATGTACCCTATGGTCCTGTGATGGAGGTGCTGCCCTACCTGTCTCGCCGTGCCCTGGAGAACAGCAGCATCATGACGGGTGCTCAGCGAGAGAGGGGGCTGCTCTGGGAGGAGCTCTGCAGGAGGCTGCGCACTGGCGGCCTCTTCCACCACCCAGCCTAGTCACTGCAGTGGCCATGCCTGTACCTGTTCATTCAACCTGTTACCTCTGAGGCCTCGGGCAGTGCCCTGACAGGGTCCACCTTTCTATGTCCAAGTCTTTGAGGTGCTGAGGTGGGGGCTGCCCCTGGGACTTCCTGTACCTCTAGGAGCACACACTTGCATATGGGATCAGCCAGAGCCCTTGGGAACTGCCCCGTCCCACTAATCGAAGTAGGCACTGATCACCTCTGCAGGCTACAGAGTCCCAGTCCAGGACCACCACCTGCTAGAGGCTAACCCATGTTCCCAAACCCCATGATTGACAGAGGACAGAAACCTGTTTAGTCAATAAATCATGCCGTAAACCTTTCTCTTAGTGTCTGCACATCAAGTAAGCTCTGAGCAGCTGAGGGGCTGGCCTGGGTGGAGTATTATCTGTAGTTGCCAGAGGCCACTCCAATCCAGATACTGTGAGCACCTTTGCCAGCTACAGTGACACTCCAGTCCCTTGTCTTGTGAATGAGTGAAGGAGTTTGCAGATGCTGAGGCTCAGCCTTTCCTGCCCCTCTGTGCCCTCCAGTGCAGGAACTCAAGTTCTAGCTGCCTCTGTGACAGGTTCCTAAGCTCTCCAGCTTTACACAGCAGTTTGGAAGTTCTTGTGCCTTAACTGGGGGGCATGGTTAGGCAAAAATGACAATGAAAGGCCTAAGGGTTTGACTGGGTATCTCAGAAGGCCACTGCCATATGGTAGCTGCTGTTTTGCTGGCTCCAGCATGGCCAGAGCCACTATGAAAGGATCCTAGCTAGCATGGACACAAACCATGTGCTAGGGTCTTTTATTTTTCTAGACCACACAGGACTGGGGCTGTCAAGGGAGGGGCCACACCAGAACAAGGCAAAGCCAAGCCTGGTTGGGGATGTGGGCGTGCCCAGAGAGAAAGGCACTAGCACCCATAGTCCCACTCAACAGTCACAGGCCTTCTTATGACACCATTCCTACTGCTTGGACCCTCTCCCAAATCAACGGGGGATGGCCGCACGTGCAGCCAGCATCTAATCAGCAACTCCTCATAAAGGTCACACCTGTTGGCAGCTGGACAGACAGTAGCTCCCTGAAGTGGTCTAGCAACAGTGGTAAGACGGTATTGCCAGCCATCCTAGGCAATGAAGGACAGCAGGGTCCCCTCACTTGGTCACAGGGTTGCCTTTCCCACTTGGCAGCCCCTCTGCTGCAGCTTCCTGATGAGTTCCAATAGGTTCATCTGCAGCGTCAGCTCCTGGGATGTAAGAGAGTCCCTGTAAGACACTCCATGCCCTTTTGTTTTGGCCTAAGACATACCAGGGCCTAGGAGATGCCAGGTAGTGAGGCAAAGGGGAAACTATGGCCAGGCAGAGGAGAATCTGGCCCTGGACTCCTAGTGGGGGCAGCAGTCTCTGACTAGTTTCCTTAGAGTGTCCACAGGAAACTAGTATGCAGAAGGCAGACAGAAGCTTCTGCGAGGCTAGACAGGTGGGTATTACCTCCACACCCTTCTCAGCCTTCTACCTCACCTCTGTCCACCGCTAACTCTAAGTTTCACTAGGAACCAATTTGCCAAGACTACAGGTGGACTTAGTGTATTGACTATGCTTGTAATCTTAGCAGCTGAGCAGGAGGACCTCAAGTTCACGGCTAGTCTAAGCAGTATAGTAGACCCCATCTCCAAAAATTAGTAAATAAATAAAAATAAAACAAGCAATGCACTACCCCCCACTAAAGAAAACCAATGTAAACAAAAACAAGCTCTGACAGAACTGAACCTCCAGAGGCCAGGGCACAGGGGCCAGGCTGGCCTAGGTGCTGACCTGAGGATTCGTGGTCACATAGAAACCAGCTACCCCTGCCTTCTCCAGTGTGCTCTGCTGGTCAGCAACCTTCCGGTCCAGTTCCAGGACAATCTTGCGGTCCATCGCCTGCTGCTCCTCTCGGATTCGATGCTCCGTGGCCTGCCATGACTTGAGTGAGGGTGGCTCCTGCTAGGGCTTCTGCCTAGAAATGCCTCAAACACATCCCTACCTGCTACTTCCTCCTGCCTACCCCGCCCACCCACAATGGTTCTGGTTCCAGGGTCATGGCATCCTTGCTTGTGGCTCAGCAAAGGGGCTCCACAAAGCTGCCCAACTGAAATGCCTTTGAGACCTGCCATTCACCCCTTGGAGCCACCACCTCACCCTAACACCATGGCCTGTTGACTTCCCATAGATCTCCATGGTAATACAGGGCTCTTCCTGTTTCTGTCATCCTTGGTTCCCATGGGGAAAAGCCATGAGCTCAGCTTCTGAACCACCTCAGCCCCTCCGCTGAGCCAGGGCCAGCTAGCCTTTCCCAACCCTACCTCCAGCTCTCGTTGCTGAGCTGCCTGGAGCACTGGCAAGTTGTGGGGGCGGCAGGTCTGCTGGGCTTCCAGATGTTTCTGCCTCAGAGCCTGCCTTAGCACTAGGAGAGAATGAGAGCTGTCAGCAAGAACGGGCCGTGGGAAGAGGGGCAGCCCAATTCTGGGTTAGAGACCTAGTCTAACAAGTCTCCAGACTGCTAAGAGAGGACTGTAGGTTAGGCAAGTACCACAATGATCTCAGAGCCCAGTGTACCCAGGGCAGGCAGACAGGTGCCTGAGGCAGGTGGTTGCTGGACTCAGGTGGCATGGTTCTAGCTGTGCTATCTTGGACATCATCCATAGGACATCACCCAAGGCCACTTACTGTAGTATCAAAGAGTCAAAATCCTTTAAGAGGAGGAAGGGGGCTCTGTCTGCCAGCTTGATGCTACCCTATAGGAAAGTAGAGCAGCCAGCCCCTGCTCAGCTGCCAGAAGAGGTGAAGGGTGTGCATAGGCTCATACTGTGGGCTAACAGGGTTCTGCACTGGGAAGTCCATTGCTTTATCCCGTACCAGAAGCAAAGTACCTGGTCCCTGATAAACTGTGCCACACGTATGAACATGTGCAAACTGTACATACCCTGACGGGAACAGTGAGAGGTAAGGGAATGTGCCACACCAGTCTGCACATAAAATGGAGTGTGGCTGGCACTCCTACTCCTAGAAGAGATTCACAGGGCAACTCTGTTTAGAAAGCTTCCAGTGTTCACTACAGTGCCCCTAATTCTCAGCACTTTGCACACATCTCAATAATGTGTACATTCTTGTTTGAAAATGAGGGCCACCTCAATGTACATTTATCAACAGAAGGACAATAACGAGACTGGCTGCAGGGGGTGGACACAGGCATTCATACACCATCTTTAGTCCATTAGCCAACTGGTAAAAGTCCCAGGTCAATTTCCAGATTCCGTTCTGGCTACTTGCTCAGGAGGGGCCTGTCATGGTAATGCCCAAGGAAAACAAGGTGGCCCATCCCAGTCACCACCACCTCGATCTGGCTGAAGGCAGCTGAGCTCGCACTCTTAGGTGCACCAGAGCCTGGTTCAACCCTTCTAAAAGACAAAGGCAAAGGCTTGAGCCAGGCACCAAAAACATCCCAAATAAAAGGCTCTGCAGAATCTTGGCCGATTCCAGATTAAGTCAGGGAGCACAAGAAGTAAGAGTGAATGTCTCATCTTTTTGGTCCTGGGTTCTGTATGAAAGCAGGCTGAGCAAGCCATGGGAGAAAGCCAGTAAGCAGCACCAACCCATGGCCTCTACACCAGCTCCTCCCTCCAGGTTCCTGCCCTTTTTGAGTTCCAGTGATGTTGAAGTATAAAACAAATAAGCCCTTTCCCCAAGTTGTTTGTGGCCATGGTGTTTCATGTAAGCAATAGCAACCCTAACTAGATCATGCCTACCTCTGGCCTCCACATGCATGGGCACACAACTGCACACATGTATGTGTACATGCTCATATGAACACTATACATAAACACACATACACAATTAAAAAAAACAACAAACATAAAAGAAAAATACACCATGACCATATAGGATGCATTCCCAGAATGTACTTCCTGTCAAGAATTTAGAAATCACTGTCATTCACCACGTTAACAAAAACCACCTGATAATCTTTATAGGAACTAGAAAAGGTTTTTTAACAAAATCCGACACACATTTCTAATGGGGAAATCCTGTCTGGCAGCACACAGACACAGCTTATCCCAGAAAAGCTGGGAATGTTTGCATGTAAATGTAATCCAAATAGAGAATCTGCTTAGCATCTGAGAGGCCCTGGGTTCAGTCCTCAGTATCAAAATCAAAAGTAATAACAAAGCTCAAAGATCTATTGCCAAGTATTAGTGGAGAGCACGGGACACTGTCACGCTATTCTTTCAACTTTCCTAAAATGTGTGAGCCGAGTCAAGCTTGGAGCATATAATGGGAGGAAGACCTGAAGGTACAACAGAAGGAATTTGGTATAATTTATAGAAAGGGGTTTCTTTGCGGACACCAGAGACAACCAAGCCTGAGACGCAAATGGGAAGGTGCTCTGAATAACGGATTATCTAACCAGTATCAAGTGCTGTCAACGGACCAACAAGCAGCGAGCCCCATCCTGTCTAGGAAGCTGTGGGGACCTGAGAAACTCAAGTAAGAAGTTTCTGAGAGGCCGACTAAAAGGGCCAGCTCGGGCTCTGCACCCCTGACTGTCCACCCCAGGCTCCTACGACCAAAGACGCCCTGGGAAGGTCCCGCCCCATTCCCCTGCCCCCCCCCCCCCAAACCTCGGTGTTCGTTCTGCAGCCGCAGCCGCTGGTTGTACAGGCTCTTCTCGGTGAGGTGCTGGATCTCCAGAAGACCCTGCACGATCTCGAACACCGTGCCGTCGAGCAGCGCCAGGGCCAAGTCGCTGAGCGTGGTGTAGGACAGGCGCTGCTGAAATGAGCTGCAGGCGGACCGCTGGGTGAGCGTGGCCCCCACCCCGCCGCTGGGCTCCGTCGGTTCTGGCCTCCGCCCCCCTGACCCTGCCCCCGCCCAGGCCACCCGCCGCACTGCCGCCCCCACTGGCCTCCTCGCCCGCCTCTGGCCCCTGTCCCAGCCACCCCACCGGCCCTCGCCCCCTGGCTTCCCGTCCCTGCGGTGCCCGCTTCACCCGCCGCCCCGGCCCGCTCCTCTCCCGACCCTCCCCCACGGCCCTGACCCGGTCCCCGCCCAGGCCGCGTACCTGGGCAGCTCCTTGACCAAGCTCTGCAGCGCTGACAGCAGCTGGTAGTGCCGCTCCTGCTGCCGGGCCCGGTCCGCCGCTTCGTCCCCCGCCCCGGCGTAGCGGTCCATAGCCCGGCCGCCGGGCGCCCCTCGAATCAGCCTCTGCTGGAGCTCCGACGGGCCCCGCCCCTTACGTCAATCTCCGGCGCGGATGACGTATACGTCCCGCCCTCCGGTCAGTGTGCGTGCTCCACGCAGTGCGCACGCGCAGTGAAACTCGCCCTCCCCTCCAGAAACTCCTAGACGCTCCTGGGGCGGGGATAGAGCGGGTAGGTAGAGCGGGGGTGGGTCTGGGGCTTGCTGAGGGAAATCTTTGGAGGTGCTGGTTCACGCCTCTGCATCCTGGCATTTTAAAGAAGCGGGACCTGTTCCTGGGAGCACGAAGTGTGCTCGGACTCAGTCCGCAGGAGGCAGGACGCTGGCCTGACGGTTACCCTGCACCCTGGGTACGATACAGGGAAACTGCAGCTTCCTTTGGGGTTCTTAGCTACATTCCTAGAATGGACTCAAGTGGAAGCACAAGAACAATTTTATTAGAGCTTAAAAGATATTCCGCCCCCATAGACAAGCTGTAAACGCCAACAACAGTCTGCAACTGGAGAATGGAAGAAAAAAGAGTGTTGGGAAGTTGAACTCATGCTTGCTCAGCAGGTCCTTTACTCATGAGCCGTCTCCCTATCCCCTGGCAGTGCCAAAATTCTTAATTTAGCTTGCCGCAGGAATAAGAGAAATGATACCTTCCTAAAGCAGGGTTTCTTACTCTATGCTGCTGCTGAAAGGCTGGCACTACTACAGCTACATTCCCTACGTGTCACTTTGTTGTTGCTGTTAATATAACTGTTGAAGCATCTGGTTACATTGCGTTTTTCTTCTCTTGGGCCATGATAAGCTCTGAAGTAGTGAATTCAGATCTAAATAATTTAAAAATTACAGTTTAGAAGCCTTGTGGTTTGAATGGGAATGAACCCATAGGGATGTAACTCAGTTTAGTAGTGTTTGCCTATGAAGCATGATACACTGGGGTTCTGTCTGCAGTACCACATAAACCAGGCATGGTGGTGCACACCTGTAATCCCAGTACTGAGGAACTGGAGGCACAATGGGAAGCTCAGGGTCGTCTTTATCTATATAGTGAGTTTCAGGATGGCCTGAGATACATGAGACCCTGGCTCTTTAAAAATGTCATTAAATGCTCACATACTCAACTCTGAATATTGGAGTGCGAGCAATTCTTAAATGTTTCCTTACCACACTGATTAAGACACAAGTTAATAGAGCCCAATAGAGGGACAGGTGCCTGAGACACAATATTACTGTGCTCCTTATGATATTCTCTGAGAATTGAGAATTACAGCCTTTGACAGCTGAGAAGGATAAAGACTAGAATTTCATCATGGTACCATGCCATCTGTGATGTCATCTGACCCCTAATGGAAAATGCATACATCTACATACCATGTCACTACGTCGTATAAGGTGTCATACGACAGCTGGAAAAGGAATGGAGGCTGAGCCATATTATATCATGATGCCACATAGTGATCCAGAGGAGAACAGAGCACCCTGCTGCATCACGTCAGGCCACTGTGCATATATGGCCTTGGGATGGTCAGGAATGGAGGCTACAGATACAGTTTTTCACATTATTGCTTAATATGACAGTCTAGAGATGGTATGCAGACAGTGAACCACAGTCTGTCACACAGGAGATGTGACGTCATCTACGACATTGTAATGTGCCAGGGCTGCACTCCGTTCTTATGGACAAAGAATATTTAGTTTCAATCTTCACTCTCCATTACATAAAATGTCATGTACAAGATGAGCTGGGATGTGGACCTGAGGTGCATCATATATATATAAATGGAATGTATCAATTGAGAGAGAGGTATCAGTCACATGTTACATGGTACTATGTGACAACTGAGAGAAGGCTCAGATTGGCTTACGATGTCACATAAAATAGTGACAACTGTCAGGAGGCACACATTTCTGTCACTTTGTGTCACTACATAATACATCTAATATCTAATCTTTATCTAATAATTATAAGACAACCCAAAGAGGGACCAGCCCTTGATTCATGTAACATCAAAGATCACAGAACTCAGCTGCATCATGCCACTATGGAATATACTAAACCCTGAAGTGACTCAAAGAGGGGACATATACCTTATTGATGTATGTGTGCATCCTAAGGTCACAGATGTATCACACAGCAAGTGAGGTGATGCGGTCACTGCTCACTTTAAGTTGTGCCATCATAGGACAGCAGGGCAGGTGCATTCCGACACTGCAAAGCGGGTCAACTGCTAATGGGTATGAGGAGAGTCAAGGCTGACTCCTGGCAATGCTGTGTTTACAGGACTCTCACAGCAGCACCTTTTGACTTAGCTAACTTCAGTGCCAGTTATCTCAGAGAGGCACTGTATTTAGCTACATATGGTGCACATAAAATACATACTCTGGGGATGTGCTTTAGCAGCTCGGTGCAAGAGCAACAGCGCATATTATCATCTCTGATAAAGACTTTCTTGAGCATGATACACTGCATGTAACATTTTGTTCATGACAGTTGTTTTAAATACTGTCTACCAGATGTGTGTGTATGAGTCACAGACTCCCACAGTCTCTGGGAATGGTTTCCAGTGGCTGATAACGCAAGTGCTGCATGTTTAAGTGATGTCAGCAGCAGAGCATGGAGATAATTTTGAAAGCAAGAGTACAGTTCCTCACCTGGACAAGAAAGCCTCCAGAATTTTCTGAGTGGGGAGCTTGGGATCCGCAAGGTACGTATTTAAAGTGAGGTAAGAAGGAAAATTCCTGTCAACCAAGAATATTACATGCAGCAAAACTGTTCGTTACTATGAAAATGAAGTTAAAATATTAACATTTGGGGATGCAGCTCAGTAGTGAAGCACTTGCCTACTGTCTACTATAGTCGGCATTCCATTGCTGTGAGAGACACTATGACCAAGGCAACTCTTGTGAAAGAAAACACTTAATTGGGGGATTGCTTACAGTTTCAGAGAGTTAGTCCAGTATCCTCGTGGTGGGGAGCATGGTGGCAGGCTGGCAGGAACTGGAAGAGAAGCTAAGAGCTACATTCAGATTCATAGACAAAGAGAGGAGGGGAGGGGAGGGGAGGGGAGGGGAGGGGAGGGGAGGGGAGGGGAGGGGAGGGGAGGGGAGGGGAGGGGAGGGGAGGGGAGGGGAGGGGAGGGGAGGGGAGGGAAAGGGAAGGAAGGGGAGGGGAAGAGAGAAGAGCCTAGGCCTGGTATGAGCTTTTGAAACCTCAAAGCCCACCCCAAGTAACACACTTATTCCAACAAAGCCACACCTCCTAATCCTTCTAATCCTTTCAGAGAGTTCCACTTCTTGGTGACTAAGCATTCAAAAATACGAGCCTATGGAAGCCATTCTTATGCAAACCGCCACACCTACCATGTATAGGATCCTAGACTCAGCCATCAGAACTACCAAAAACCTAAGCAAACAGAGAAAGGAAAGAAAATAAATTAAGATATTCCCAACTAAGCAAAAGCTAGAGTTTATTACTATTCAACCTTGTGAACAAGAAATTCTATAGGCAATAACAACAGCACAAACCAAGACAGCTGTAGATAAAATACAAACAAACCCTACAGTAGTGGCATGCGTACCTGGTGGGGGGGGGATTAACCTCTCTAATTGGTCTTAAAACAACAAGAGGGGAATCATTCCTAGTACTGGAAACCTATTCAATTACCCAGGGCTAGTGAAGTGGATCTTAGAAGAGAACCTTCAATCACTACTTTACTGAGCAGCATAATCCCTAAATAATTGTAAACCATTATCCTTATCCCCACAGATAAGTGTAGTCCTCACTCTGAATCAAGAAAATCCCTCTTTCCAGTAGATGGAAACCATAACAGAAAGCTACAACCAATCACAATGCAGAGTTAAGGACTTCAGTTCAAAGGCCTACATCTACAATCCAACTCCCACACAAGATTGTAAGAGCCAGGGGACCAGGGAATATGCTGTGAGAGTCTGTCTCCTAGTCATGTCAGAAGCTGCACTGTACAGTCTCACCAACATGGCTGCCTAAACATATATGCCTGAACAAGGACAATAGACATGTTGATGTGTAATAGCTTTTTCTGCCCACCCACCAAAAAAGGTTTCTCCACCGACACAGTAAACCAGATCAAGGTGAATTGAAAAAGTTAACTGTAGTGGAGAGTAGGTATTATTCTACACTGACCTTAGGGCATAGTCATTTGGGAAACACCTGTGTCCTCTGGGCTCCATATTTGGGGCATGGACAGAGGACCAGTTTAAGGACCAGGGTGCAAGTATGCAAGTCTCTCTCTCTCTCTGATGGTGAGGAACACCAGGTCAGGCAGTGTGAGTGACTTGGATCAGTCTGCAGCCTTCCAGCAACTCCTTGATTGAGTTTTGTCATACTCTGTATAAGTAAGTTACTCCTCAATAGACCCCTTTTAATAAATAATTCTTCTCTCTGTGACTCTTTCACAGTATATAACAACAGGTTTATTTGGGCGAAGCAACTCCCAGAGCAAGCCCCAGAGATAGAGGCCAGAAAAGCCACCCAGCATAACTAGAGCAAGGAGCTTAGATAGGTTGTAGGTGAGGGATGATGTGTCTGTCACAAGCTGAGTTTGTGACCAAGTACAGTCTAAAACTGAATGCTTTAGGCTGGGACTTGGGCCGCTTCAGGGGAGGAAGTTGCAGTAGCAACCAAAAAGGTGGACCTAGACTTTTTGGTGCCTTCCCTTTGTTCAGAGATTCTGAGCAGGTAGGATTTGGAGGCTGAGACAGAAAGGGGGCTTTCTGGACCATGCAGGGGCAAGCTGGAGGCTCCAACTGAACAGCCAGATCTTAAATCTGACTACTTCCTGTTAGTATGGGACAATGTGGGGAGGGGAGTCAGGAGTCCATGGCTCATGCTCAGTGGGAGGTATAGGTGCAGAACCTCCACCTGGAGCCCTTATGGCTGTTTCTGGACTGATAGAAACAGAAAATATGTTATTACACTGGCCTAGGAATGGGGTTAGCCATGGGAGGAGTGAAGACTACCAGAAAGAATGAAGTGGAGATGTGTAGTTGTTTTTCTTTACTTTTGGGGGGCTCACCACCTATTTCCCAAATAAACACATGGAAACTCATTCTTACTTATGAATGCCTGGTCTTAGCATGACTTGTTTCTAGCCAGCTTTTCTAACTTAAATTATCCCATTTCTCTTGAACTATATTTTGTTTCTGACCTTTTACTTTTCTTAATTCTCTATCTTTTTCTTTCCTTCTTATTCCATGACTGATTGTGTGGCTGTGTGGCTGTGTGACGGGATGGTTGTGTGACTGTATGGCAGGGTGGCTGTGTGTCTGTGTGGCTGGATAGCTGGGTGGCTGTGTGGCCAGGTGGCTGTGTGGTTGTGTGGTTGTGTCGCTGTGTGGCTGTGTGGTTGGGTAGTTGTGACTGTGTGGCCGTGTGGTCATGTGGCTGTGTGGCTGTGTGGTTGTGTGGCCATGTGACTGTGTGGCTGTGTGGCCGGGTGGCCGAGTGGCCGTGTGGCCATGTGGCCATGTGTCTGTGTGGCCAGGTGACTGTGTGGCTGTGTGACTGTGTGGTGGGTGGCCTTGTGGCCATGTAGCTGTGTGGCCGTGTGGCCATGTGGCTGTGTGGCTGTGTTGGCTGGGTGGCTGGGTGACTGGGTGGCTGTGTGGCTGTGTGGCTGTGTGGCTGTGTGGTGGGTGGCCTTGTGGCCATGTAGCTGTGTGGCCGTGTGGCCATGTGGCTGTGTGGCTGTGTGGCTGGGTTGGCTGGGTGGCTGTGTGGCTGTGTTGGCTGGGTGGCTGGGTGACTGGGTGGCTGTGTGGCTGTGTGGCTGTGTTGGCTGTGTGGCTGTGTTGGCTGTGTGGCTGTGTTGGCTGGGTGGCTGGGTGGCTGTGGTGGCTGGGTGATTGGGTGGCTGTGTGGCTGTGTGGCTGTGTTGGCTGTGTGGCTGTGTTGGCTGGGTGGCTGTGTGGCTGTGGTGGCTGGGTGATTGGGTGGCTGTGTGGCTGTGTGGCTGTGTTGGCTGTGTGGCTGTGTGGTGGGTGGCCTTGTGGCCATGTAGCTGTGTGGCCATGTGGCCATGTGGCCATGTGACTGGGTGGCTGGGTGGCTGTGTGGCTGTGTGGCTGTGTGGCTGTGTGGCTGTGTGGCTGTGTGGCTGGGTGGCTGGGTGGCCGTGTAGCTGTGTGGCTGTGTGGCCATGTGGCTGTGGTGGCTGGGTGGCTGTGTGGCTGTGTGGCTGTGTTGGCTGGGTGGCTGTGTAGCTGTGTGGCTGTGTGTCTGTCCCTGACGTCCCCTCTCCTCCTTTTCTCACTCCTCACTCTTCTCTTCCCAGATTTCTCCTCCTATTTACTCTCTGCTTGCCAACATCACCTATCCTTTCTCTGCCCAGCTATCAACCGTTCAGCTCTTTATTAGACCAATCAAGTGTTTTAGGCAGGCAGGTAACACATAGTTAAACAAATGTAACATAAAAGAATACAAGACATCTTTGCACCATTAAAACAAACATTCCACAGCATAAACAAATATAACACATCTTAAACTAATATTCCACAAAAGCGATGAGCCCTGGTTGTTGTACTGGCGAAGTTCTTCAATTTATAGAATGAGTTGATGTAGATTCACGGATAGATACAGTAGCAGCACTTTCCCCAGGAACATTCGGGGGTCTGCAAAACAGCTGGAACAGATTTACACTTTGTGCCATAGCGTGCGCGCACACACAGACACACAGACACACACAAACCCACAAAACTTTTTTTTTTTTATATGTCTAGAGCACAATGAATGTAGACAGCAGGAAAGCCCATGAGGCCCCAACCCTACACAAAGAACTACAGGCAGCTAAGGAATGCCTAAGTGAGAGACAATCTTCCCAGGGGAGAGCACACTAATTGGTTATCCAACACCAAATGGTCAGCTCTGAAAACATGCTTGTACTTCTGTATTTAGGAACATATGCAGCTGTATACACACAAACAGCTAGGTAACAACAATTAATGACAAAGAGGCCTTGAATGCCTTGAATTTCATTATTTTATTTTATTTGAGACATGGTTTCTCTGTGTAGCCTTGGATGTTCTGGAACTAGCTCTGTAGTCTGGGCTGGCCTCCAACTCAGAGATTTGCTTGCGTGTTTCACAAGTGCTGGGATTAACGACATGCTACCAATTTCTGGCTTTTAAGAGGCCATAAATTTGAAAGAGATCAGGAAAGGATATGTGAGAGGGTTTGGAGACAGAAAAGGGGAAAAAGAAAATGATGTAATTATATCATAATTTTAAAAAATAAAATAAATATTTTAAAAAGGAAAAACAGTGAGTCAGGGCCCTCTATAGCTCTGGCTGCCCTGGAACTTTCTATGTAGACCAGACTGGCTTTGAACTTCGAAATGTTAGAGTTCTTGAAGCTTTGGTCTTTATTAAACATGACACCACTACTCAAACCTGAGGGAAAACCTTTGTGATTATTTGCATTCATAACGGAAAGCACTGTTATTCTTTCAGAGGCATTTAAAGGCAAAAACACAAAATAAAGTTCAGTGAAATTTATAAAATACACAATACAAAATGGATAAAATAGTGGAGGTGGAGATGTAAAGGAGTAGTCTTTTTTTTTTTTTTTTTTTTTTTTTTTTTTTTTTTTTTTTTTTTGGAGACTTGGTCTCTCTGTGTGGCCCTGGAACTCACTCTGTAGACCAGGCTGGTCTCAAACTCAGAGATCCATCTGCCTCTGCCTCCAAAGTACTGAGATTAAAGGTGTGTGCCATCATGCCTGGCTGTAAAAATTTTAAAGACATTATTATTATTATTATTATTATTATTATTATTATTATTATTATTATTGTGTGTGTGTGTATGTGTGCTGGTGCCTAAGGAGGTCAGAAGAATGTATTAGATTCCTTAAAATTATAGTAATAGGTTGTGGGTTTAGAATGTGTGGTTGCTAGGGACTGAACTTGGCTCCTCTGGAAGAGCATCTTTCCAGCCTTGAGCAGAAGAGTTTAATGTCTAAAGCTAAGTTCTTCACATTGTCCCTCATATGTGGATCCCACCCAATGATGTAGACCTGAATGTGCAGGATTCCATAAGGGTGGAACAACCCTTTCACAGGGGTCACATATCAGATACCCTACATATCAGATATTTACATTATGATTCATAACAGTAGCAAACTTACAGCAATGAAATAGCAATGAAAATAATTTTGTGATTGGGTGTCATCACAACATAAGGGTCACAGCATTTGGAAGGCTGAGAACCACTGGTTTAGAGGATCGCTGTGATGTACACCCCTTCAGTTGGGGTGTGTGAATGGCTACATTCATCTAGCTGTATAATGCTGTTATTTTTTTAAATTCACAACAATAGTAATTTTTATTTCTTAAATAAGAAGTTCCTATTTCTCTAAAAACCACTTAACATAAATTTAAGACGCTTTATATAATCCTCATTACAACCACAAAGAGAGTATCTGTGGGGACTAGATTTTGGAAGGTTGGGGGATAAACATGCCCAAATCCATAGTATGAAGCTTTCTAAGAATGAATAGATAGCATATTAACACAGAAAGAAAACATCTACTAAATATGCAAGGAAGGAAATGAGAAGGGAATGAAATCTTGCTCCTACCAAACCCAAACAAATAGTGACCGGAACCTGCAGGTATAAGGGTTCCAAATGGCACAGTGTCAAGGGGGAGACCTGGAATGCTAAATAAGGAAGACATAAGCAGCAGCTGAGACCAGCAGGTCTTGCATAAGCTGATGTTTGATGCCAAGCAAGTTTGTCAAGAAGTACAGCATTTTATGTACTCTTTGCAGGGGAAATGGCTAAGGTCGGCAGAGAGCTAAGTCAGACAACATTGGCAAAAGAATACAGCTACTTCAGAAACAGCTGCTCTGGGGCTGATAACCACAGCCCAGAGGAAGAGGTGAGTCCCCAGAATCTGCAACCTTGACTTCTTCGAGGCCCTGGCTTCAGTTCCTGGACAAGGACACAGAACTGGCATTTTTCTTGTCTTTTCCTTGTCTGGGAAGGTCCTGTATTAGTCTGAGACTAAACAAAGAGGAAAGTAAAAAAAAAAAAAAAAAAAAGAGGAATGGAAAAACAAACGTTCTAAGACCCAGAAGTGGTTAGAGAGTGGTGATTACAAGTCCTCACAGCCATCTCAGATGTGGGTTAAGCTATGCAGCGAAAGGACATAGGTTGGATGATTTTTTTTTTTTTAAAGAGACCAAGTATACATTTTCTACAAGAAACTCATTTTATTCTTAGACATGGGTTAGGAAATGAAAAGATTGAAACATGTAAACCAACCTATGGCCAGATTTTTCCTTGGGCCACCAGCTCACACAAAACATGGCACAGAGACTTACTTGTTAATTATGCAAGCTCGGCCCTAGCTTGGGCTTGTTCCTAATTAGTTTTTTTTTTTCCAAAACAGAGCTTCTCTATAGATTCAGAACCTATTTCACAGAACCTAATAGGTATATAATAAAAATATCTGGAGCCAGATTTTGGAGAAAAGCTGAAAGATAAGTGTAGTCAGAAGTTTCTCTCTCCCACCTAGCCAGCCCTGAAGGCATTTAGTTCCAGATAACTACACAAAGGCTTGTATCAATTACAAACTCTTTGGCTTATGGCTCATGTTATTAGTTACCTCTTTCACTTAGATTAACCAATAATTCTTATCCATGTTTAGCCACATAGCTTGGTACCTTTGCTTCAGTGCAGGCTTTTAGTCTTGCTTCCTCTGTGTCTGTTTGGAGTCTCTGCTCTGCCTTTCCTCTCCCAGAATTTTCCTAGTCTGGTTGTCCTGCCTCTACTTCCTGCCTGCCTTCTGGCCAATCAGAGTTTTATTAAACAACTACAAGTGAAAATATTTACAGCATTAGCCCATATTTCCCCTTTTTTCTTTTTAAAGCAAGAACCCCACATCTAATCTCCTTTGCATAACTTTTTTTCTGAACATTATCCATAATAACCAGTAACCAACACTCTAACAAAGAAAAACACCCATAATGTATTGGGGGGGGGGGATATGGGCATAGTTCTCTAGAATGCTTCTTGCTGATTGGGGACCTTGATAATCTTATGGGAATCCCAAGAAGTCTCAGAAATATGGTCTAGTTCTGCCTGGAGTATTCTGTGAAGCTGCGTCACCTCAGTCAGTCTACTTGAAGCTGTTCCGGATGCAGAACTAAGAGGAAACTGCAACAGATGTGCTCTAAAACTTTGGATCATCTGGGTCATCCATTTTCATCTGAGATTTCTCAGGAGGTTTTCCTCAATCAAACCTTATTTTATTTAATACAGAATAAATCCACAACTTCTCATTTTCTGTAGAAAAAAAACCCTCTCCTCCAAAGTAACTTACCTTTTGACTTCAGTTTTAAAGTCAAGACATTTACAAAATATATAGGTTGAATCAATCTAGAAACATTTATAATTAAATGTCTTTCAGCAGCATTTCCTAATTCCTTTGCAGTCAAAAACTTCAAAAACAACACAATAACATACAGTATCCAGGTGCTTTGAGCATATTCCAACTTTATGTGGCTTATTATTATTATTCTATTCCTTTTTCAAAAAATAAATGACACAACCTACCAGGAGAGGGAGCCTGCTGTCTGAAAAACATACCCAGAGGATTGTAAAGAAGAAACATTTGTGACAGTAACTGCCTAAAAGGCAGAGCTGGCTAGAGGCTAACTCTGAAAGAAAAACAGCTAGCCAGATAGTGACTCCAGCCACATGTAGCTCTGGCCTGTGTCAGTGGCTGCAAAGCCACAGGCAAGCATTGCTTCGCAAATTTGTTCCCAAAAAGTTGGGCACCAGATATTGCACGAATCCAAATTGATGTTATAATAAATACTCAGAGACAGATATTGAGGGAAAGCTGCAAAAATCAGAGAGGGGGGGAACAAGCCACAGCCACTTCTCACATAGTAACTCCTCACCCCAAAGGGGGAGATCCTGTCCCCATGAATCCTCAGACTGAATGCCTTTGAATCCTCAGTCAAAAAGGAAGGGAGTCAGTCACAGGTGAGGGCTGAACTCCTGCTTTTCAGTCTCCTGATTTAACTTTCCTGGTGCTGGGGTTAAAGGTGTATGTTTCTCAAGTATTGGGAATATAGACTTGGGATCCTAAGTGCAAGGATTAAAGGTGTGTATCATTACCACCTGGCTCTGTTTGACCTTGAATTTACAGAGATCCAGGAAGATCTTGCCTGGTCTCTGGAGTGCTAGGATTAAAGGTGTGGGTCACTACTCCCTGACCTTCATGGTTAATCTGTGGGTGGCTCTGTCCTCTGATTTTCAGGCAAACTTCATTAGATATGCAATATATCATTACAGGAACTTGCTCTATAGAACAAGTTGGCCTTGAACTCACTGATCCATCTGCCTGTGTTTCCAGCATGCTAGGATTTAATGTATGCTAACTATTTCTTATAACTTAAATTAACCCATATTTTGTATTTAAAGTGCATAAAAATTTCTCAAATAAAAAATTAATTTATATATTTAAGCCTACTGTGGAGGTTGGTCTGCAGCTCCCAGGGCTTAGCACTATTAAGTGGTCTGTGGTGTTTACCAGAACCAACCCCTAAGCAGGTGCTGAGATTAAGGAATCAGGAAGTTAGCAGAGGACAAAGAAGCTGGCTAAGGTCAGGTGTTTCTTGTGAGCTACAGAGGTTACTCAAGGTCAAAGGACAACCCCGGTACATAAGGCTTCCAATGAACTCCAATGAACGGCATTCTTCTTTCAAGAGTGACCTGCATGTCTCTGTCTTTCAATCTGCAGGCCTTTGCTGATGAGAAGCTCACTCAGGAGACACAGGCGTCACTACCTACATTCTTTTATGTGGTTTGTTTACCTTTTCTTTGTCCTGATCATACTGCTTCCTCTGCACCTGGCTGGTATTTCCTCCTTTCTTCTTCCCAGCACTCCCTACATACACAAGAACAGAATCAAACAGGGCTTACTGGTGGCGCCATTTTCTGGCGCCATTTTCTCAAGCTCTGTTTGCTAGTGGTGAGTAGAGGCATGGCTCCTTTTAAAAGATGGCTTACTGGCTCAACACTAGTGACAAAAATGGGCAGGATTTTGAAGAGGTTATGCTGCTAATTACTTAAACACACTACTTGGACCCAGAAACTTCCCAGAGTTGGGGTAGTAAATATGGCTTTCAGAGTTAACAGTAAATGTGCCTCTGCTATGAGGCTAGATCCACAAGGAACCTTGGGAAAGGAGCCAGCACCAACATGTTATGATCTAAGCTACACACAATGTGGGGTTTTTTGGCTCATGCATACAAAAAAGGTTACAGATGCACAGTAATGACAGATTCAGACAAAAGAGCCTCCTAATGGGTCACAATGTGTTTAAAAATATGTATTGGCTTTGGAATGAGAAAATAAAGAGTATATATCATCTTATATTTTAAAATACAGTTTTAAAATAGTAAGATCCTTAAAAAGGAGTAAGTAATATAAAAATAAATAAGCCACATAAAAATTGAAGATAGACAAAGAATCTGGATATTTTTGTTATTGTGTTGTCTTTGATTTTTTTTTTGTCTGCTAAGAGACACTGGGTTATAAAAATGCTAGATTCAGCCAACCTATATATTTTACAAATATCTTGACTTCAAAAGTTAAGTCAAAGATGAATTATTTGCGGGGGTGGGGGGTCGAGTTATGCTTTTGTACCCACAGGAAATGTGAGGCTGTAGATTCATCTGTGTTAAAGAAAATCATGTTAATTCAAGGAAGACCTCCCCTAAATCCTGACTACAGACATAAAAATAAACATAAAGGAACTAACTACAACAGACATAATATATATATTTTACTTTTGCAAACGTAAAACAAGAAAAATCATGTTTGGCTGGCTTATGTACAATACACAACCTATACTTGTATTAATGCAGATATATATAGTACCTTTAAACGTTTATTTATTTTCAGAGCAAAGACACCAAACACCAATGAAAAGGAATGACCCAGGTGATCCAACATTTTTAAATGCCTGTGTTACAGTCTTGTTAGAATTCTGCATTCAGAACAGCTTCAAGTCTGCTGGCTGAGATGGTCCAGCCTCACAGGATATTCCAGTCATGACTTGACTATAATACTGAATTTTCTCATGGTTCCCCAAAACATTATCATTACCTCCAATCACCAGAAAGTAGTCTGGAAAACAATGCCTTCATTTCCAAAGAATTGGGTTATGGATATTTATCATCATGTAGGGGAGTTGGTTAGAAATTGTTGTTGGTAATGATCAGAAAAAAAACTGAACAAAAGAGATTATATTATTCATTTATATTATATTATTATATTATATTATAATATTATATTATTCAATTATATTATATCATTCTAAAAAGAAAGAGAGGATATATAAATGATGGGACAAAAGCACAGATTATTAAATCTACTTTAATCCAAAACCAACTATTAATCTTAAATATTTTACGTTGGTATGGACTTTGATTTATTGATACAAATTTAAAGTTATTTCTGTTATGCTGTATGTATGTTTCTACTCTTGTTTAAGGTATTATGTTTATGCAACTTATTTTAAAATGTAATAAACAATTTAAAAATACAGTTATTTATACCAGTTAGGTATGTTTTCAAGGTCATACACAGATATATTTAGACAGATTGATGGTTGTCAAACACTTCAAAGACCTACAAAATATGGCATTAATATGTCTAATAACCCGAGGCTCTTCATGACAGTGAGACACTTCTGCTCCTGGCTGCACCAATCTATTTCAGAGAGGATGACGGGCATCAAAGTAACTCCCTATGTAGTTTGCTTTCTTTATGGCAAAAGCTAGCCATGTAGGCAAAGAAGCTGTCCTTGCCTCAATTGCTGATAGTTACTGTCCAGACTGGACCAACAGAAAAAGGTGACTGCTGAACTTTTTCAAGACAAGGTAGGACAGTCCTTCAAAATTCCTGCTTCACAGGAAAATCTATCAGATATGCTAGGTCTGAAGGCCAAAGTTGGGTTCCCCAATGTTACAGAGAAACTTTGGAAGACTGTCCAGATAGAAAGATGTCCCTGTTATTGACATTTCACTCTTTTGAGGTCTTTGATGGAATTAAAGATTAGATAGTTATTTTTTAGTTGTGATAAAAGGTAAATTAGGTACAAAACTTGGGATTCACAAAGATAAGATGGATAATAAAATATTTTTTAAAATGTTGTCAAATACAAATGGACTGGATATTATAACTGTAATTTTTACTGTTTTGCTTTATATGTGTGTATGTATGTATAACATGGTTTTACAAAACTTTCCTTTTTAATTAGAGAAAAGGGGGAAATGCTGTGGAATAATCCTTCTATACATTGTAAATATGTATTCCTCTCATTGGTTAATAAAAAGCTGGCAGGCCAGTAGCCAAGCAGGAACTATAGGCAGGACAGCCGGACACAGAGGACTCTTGGAGGAGGAAGTTTAGAGTCAGAGGAGATGCCAGCCAGCCACTGAGGAAGCAGGATGTATAGAAAAGGAGGCAACAAGCCCTGAGCCGCATGGTGAAACATAGATAAGAAATATGGGTAAATTTAAGTGTAAGAGTTAGGTAGTAACAAGCCTGAGCCATCAGCCAATCATTTATAAGTAATATTAAGCCACTGTGTCAGTTATCTGGAACTGGGTGGGCAGGAAAAAAAAAAAACCATCTGACTACAACATTTAAAAGCTACTGCATGGGGGAACCTGTATAGGAAAGCTGTGAACATACTGTAAACTATGAGTGGAACAGAGTTCTTTACCCAAGGTGGCTTCTAGAAAGAATTGCATAAACTATGGTAAGTCAATGCTCTTGAAAGCAAGGACATAAAGGGAATGACCTGGCATGCCTATATTATTTCTGTACAAACACCTGGGAGGAATATTTTTGATTCTTTTCACTGGACCAAAAATGATAAAACATAAAACTGGGTGTATTTTCTCACCGTTCTTGTATTTGTGTAAGGTAACTGTAAACATCACCTCTTGTTTTGCTTGTTTAAATAATAAAAATGGCAAGTGTTTTGTTTGCACTACTCAGGCTCAAATCATTGGAGTTCCCTGGCTATCCTCACATAGCAGATGTTTGGAATATTCTTCAATCCTCGGAGACCTTGCCTCACTGACTATGGGGTGGGTTAATAATGCCATAGGGCTGGGTACATTGGGAAGCAAAGGAAGGCCAGTCTCTGTGAGTTTGATGTCAGCTTGGTGCATATACTGTATTGCATATGAGCCAAAGGCTACACAGTGAGGCTCTGTCTCAAAACAAACTAACAAGCGCACCACCCCATCAAGCAGCAGTTCTAAAGATCTCCAAAGTACTGATGGCATATGTGGAAAATGTCGAGAAACAAGCTACAGATAAAGTGGAAAGAAATATCAGTGAGGCAGTTTTATCCTGATTAGACACACCTTTTAGTCTCTACATAGAAGACAACCAGAGGAAGTTCACTAAACAAAATAGGTGAGAGATGGAAGGAGGAAGAGGAAGGGAGGTTGAGGAGCAAGGGAGGAGGAACACAGTTGAACATGTGCAGGCTTCCTTATCATCTTTAGTGTTAACCTGTTTCAAAAGAGGAAAAGTTAGCAAGAATGAGCAGCCAACGATTGTCTGTTACCAGCACCATGCTTTTTAGCAACATTTTAGCAGTTTTGCCACACGTGGCTGGAGACAATACAGTAATGCTGTAAAAAAGTCTCTGTGCAGTTCTGTTAGTGTCGTAAAGAACCTAAAAGCTGGAACCAGTAAAATCCATAGAAATTTCAGAAATTAGTAGAGCTCTCTCAATTTATCAAAATTTTATTTATCAATGCTAAAACTCTGAAGCCTGTTTATCCTTTAAGCCAGTGAACAGGTAAATCTGTCTAGGTTTCTAATAGGAAATTCAA
Organism: Phyllotis vaccarum; assembly: GCA_033318265.1. Taxonomy (NCBI): domain Eukaryota; kingdom Metazoa; phylum Chordata; class Mammalia; order Rodentia; family Cricetidae; genus Phyllotis; species Phyllotis vaccarum. The sequence continues at coordinate 184,065,915 of JARWLC010000002.1, forward strand.
CAATGAACTAATGAGCTATCAAAGTAGTTGTAGTCTTCTGGGTTGGGGGAAGAGCTTTCTGGCTACCTGGGCAGCTACCTCAGGTTCCTCCATGGTCATTGGGGACAGAGGTCTCAAGGCAGTATCAGCCTTTAGTTGCCAGACTCAGAAGATCTGATACTTCCTGTGGAGTAGGAATTTGGGGATACTGGCTCACCTTGTCTTGGCAAAGCTGGACAATCAATTCCCTAGTGTTCTGCTTGTCTACAATCTGGACAGGGTCTTCTTGCACAAATAAATGAGACTCAGGGATAGATCTCAGAGAAAGTCGGAGATATTAGAGAGAATAAACACCACAGTCAGCTGTCTTCCAGCTTCCTCAGCCTGGCTTCTCTTGGCTTCCTCTCCTGTCTTTCTATCCTCACCTTAAATACTCTTTTTGGTAAATTAAACTGCCTGCTTGGGGACCTGGAATTCCTTCTATAATCTAAAATGACCTCAACTCAGTTGGGAATTAAGGATGTAGGTCACCACTCCCAGGATACTCCCTGTGGTGGGATTAAAGGATGTGAGTCACCACTCTCTGATTTTCCTAGACTGACTGTGGTTAGAGCTCTGGGACTTCTGGAGCTTTTATTAAATCCCCACATAGACTGTGGGTAGATTCCCTCTGATATCTCTGAAACTTCTGGAGCTTTTATTGAATCCCCACAGGGTCTTGGCAGCAGTCACGGTGCAAGGCAGTTTTTCTGCTCCCTCGCTGACTTTGCTACATTTAAAGCAAGCTCCAGGTGGAAGTTCTTCTGTGGCCATCCATTTTCCTTGGGAGATAAAGGATTCTGCCAGGAGCTGGCATGTCTCTATAATAAAAGCTTTTTTATTAAACATTTTAAATGCCATATTCTCAGATCTCTGAAGTGTTTGGGGATCAGGGGATCATTATCTGTTAGGTATAAGCAGTTCAATATCTCTAGAAGGCAAAACCCAGTTTCACAGTGTAAACAATTTAGTGTTTCTAAAATCAACACCAAGAGTTACTCTTAGGTTACAAAATCTGGCTACCAGCAAGATATGTCCTTGTACATGAATGCATGGAGGTACACCTTTAAAACTTCATTAAACCACCTTTTTTTTTTTTTTTAATTAAAAGTCTTTTCCATGTATTCCTCTGCTCACCCTCCCTGTTCTCTCTCCCAGTCCCCCCTCCCCCGTCTCTCTTTAGCTCCTGGAACTTGACCTGGTCCTTAACCCTGGATCTCTGATTCTGCCTCTATTCGTTGCTGGATGTAGGCTCTACAATGACACTTAGGGTGGTCATTCATATGTTTATAGAGGAAGTCCTGTCTAGGCACCTCCTCCACTATTGGTCAGAGTCCCAGCCAGGGACACCCTGTGGGTTCCTGGAGGTTTCTCTGGCACCTAGCCTTTTTCCAACCCCACATTGGCTCCTCTCACTCAACCATCTCCCTCTCTCATCATTTGTTCCCACCTCTCTTTGGTCTCCGCCTGTTATGATCCCAATTTTCTAAGGAAATCTCTATTTCCCCTTCCCAGGAGGATCCTTGGATGCCTCTATTAAGTTCCTTCTGATCCCAAACTACTCAGCGGTTGTGGTTTGCAGCTTGGGTATTTTTTGCTTTTTGTCTAAAATCCACTTATGAGTGAGTACATCCTATGTCTATCTTTCTGGGCTTGTGATATCTCACTCAGAAGGATACTCTCCAAGTCCATCCATTTGCTTGAAAATTTTAGGATGTCATTTGTTTTTACTGCTGAGTAGTACTCCACTGTGTAGCTGTACCACAGTTTGTTAATCCATTCTTCAGTTGAGGGACATCTGGGTTGTTTTCAGATTCTTCCTATTACAAATAATGCTTCTATGAACATAGTTGAGCTAATGCCTTTGGGGTAAGAATATTCATTCCTTGGGTATATAACCAATAGTGGTATTGCTGGATCCTTGGGGAGATTGATTCCCAGTTTTCTGAGGAACTGCCATACTGCTTTTCAAAGTGGGGGCTGTATCAGTTTATACTCCCACCATCGATGGAAGAGTGTTCCCCTTGCTCCACATCCTCTTCAGCACAGGCTGTCATCTGTGTTTTTGATCTTAGCCATTTTGACAGGTGTAAGGTGGAATCTCAAAGCTGTTTTGATTTGCATTTTTCTTATGGCTAAAGATGTTGAGCAATTTTTAAAGTGCCTTTCAGCCATTTGTAATTCTGTTGAGAATTCCCTATTTAGCTCTGAACCCAATTTTTTAGTTGGGTTATTTGGATTTTGGGGCTCTAGTTTCTTGAATTCTCTATATATTTTAGAGATCAGTCCTTTGGCAGATGTAGGGTTGGTGAAGATCTTTTCCCATTCTGTAGGCCGTCGTTTTGTCTTATTGACTGTGTCCTTTGCCTGACAGAAGCTTCTCAGTTTCAGGAGGTCCAACTTATTATTGTTCTTAGTGTCTGTGAATCAGGTGTTATATTTAGGAATTGTCACCTGTGCCATTGCATTGAAGGGAATTTCCCACTTATTTTTTTGTCAAGTTCAGTGTAGCTGGGTTTATGTTGAGGTCTTTTATCCACTTAGATTTGAGTTTTGTGCAGGGTGATAGGTTTGGATCTATTTGAAATCTTCTACATACTACCATCTAGTTATGCTAGCACTGTTTGTTGAAGATACTATTTTTTTCCATTGACTATTTTTGGCCTCTTTGTCAAAAATTAGGTGATCATAGGTGTGTGGGTTAATGTAAGGTCTTTGATTCAATTCCATTGATTCACAAGTCTGTTTTTATGCCAGTACCAGGCTGTTTTTATTATTGTAGTTCTATAGTATAGCTTGAAGTCAGGGATGGTGATGCTTCCGAAGTTCTTTTATTGAATAGGATTGTTTTGTAAATCTTTGGTTTCTTCTTTATTACATATGAAGTTGAGTATTGTTCTTTCAAGGTCTGTAAAAATTGTGTTGGGATTTTGATGGGGATTTCATTGAATCTATAGATCGTTTTTGGTAAGATTGTCATTTTTACTATGTTGATCCTACCTATCCAGGAACATGGGAGGTCTTTCCATTTTCTGTTATCATCTTTAACTTCCTTCTTCGGTAACTTAAAGTCTTTGTCAAATAGGTCTGCTAATTCTTTGGTTAGAGTTATCTCAAGATATTTAATGTCATTTGCAGCTATTATAAGGGGTTATGTTTCCTTATTTCTTTTTCAACCCTTTTATCCTTAGTGTAAAGGAGGGCCATTGATTTTTGTGAGTTAATCTTGTACCCTGTTACCTTGCTGAAGGTGATTATCAGCTGTAGGAGTTCCCTGATAGAATTTTGGGGGTCTCACTCATGTATATGATCATATCATCTGCAAATAGAGATAGTTTGACTTCTTCCTTTCCAATTTATATCCCCATAATCTCCTTTTGTTCTCTTACTGCTTTAGTTAAAACTTTGAGAACTATATTGAATAGATAAGGGGAGAGAGGACAGCCTTGTCTTGTTCCTGATTTTAATGGAATTGCTTTGAGTTTCTCTCCACTTAGTTTGATGTTGGCTGTTGGCTTGCTATATATTGCTTTTATTATGCTTAGGTATTTTTCTTGCATTCCTGATCTCTCCAGAGCTTTTATCATGAAGGAGTGTTGAATTTTGCCAAAGGCCTTTTCAATCTAAGGAGATGGCCGTGTGGTTTTTTTTTTCTTTCAGGTTGTTTATATGATGGGTAACATTGACAGTTTTTTGTATGTTGAACCATGCTTGCATTTCTGGGATGAAGCCTACTTGATCATGGTAGATAATTTTTCTGATATGTTATTGAATTTTGTTAGCCAGAATTTTATTGAGTATTTTTACATCAATGTAAAGAGAGATTGGTCTGTAATTCTCTTTCTTTGTTGCATCTTTGAGTGGCTTGGGTATCAGGGTGACTGTAGCCTCATAAAGAGTTTGGCAATGTTCCTTCTGTTTCTATTGTATAGAAAAGTTTGAAGAGTATTGGTATTAGTTATTGGAATGTCTAATAGAATTCTGCACTGAAGCCATCCGGTCCTGGGCTTTTTTTTTTTTTTTTTTTTAAACTTGGGAGACTTTTAATAACAGCTTCAATTTCCTTGGGGGTTATAGGTCTGTTTAGGTCATTTATCTGGTCTTGATTTAATTTTGGTAAGTGAAACCCATCCAGAAAGCTGTCCGTTTCTTTTAGGTTTTCCATTTTAGTGGAGTATAGATTTTCAAAGTATGATCTGATAATGCTATGTCCCCTTTTTCATTTCTGATTCTTTTAATTTGGATTCTCTCTCTCTCTCTCTCTCTCTCTCTCTCTCTCTCTCTCTCTCTCTCTCTCTCTCTCTCTCTCTCTCTCTCTCTCTCTCTCTCTCTCTCTCTCTCTCTGCTTTTTGGTTAGTTTGGATAAGGGTTTATCTATCTTGTTGACTTTCTCAAAGAACCAACTCTTTGATTCATTGATTCTCTGTATTGTTCTCTTTGCTTCTATTGTATTGATTTCAGCCCTAAGTTTGATTATTTCCTGCTGTCTACTCCTTCTAGGTGAATTTGCTTCTAATTGCTCTAAAGCCTTCAGCTGTGCTGTTAGGTCTCATGTGTGAGATTTCTCAAGGTTTTTCATATAGGCGTCTAGTGCTGTGAATTTTTCTCTTAGCACTGCTTTCATTGTATCCCATAAGTTTGGGTTTGTTGAGGATTCATTTTCATTAAATTCTAGTAAATCTTTGATTTCTTTCTTAACTTTTTCCTTGACCCAGAGGTGGTTCAATTGAGAGATGTCCAGTTTCTATGAATTTGTAGGTTTTCTGTGATTTTTGTTGTTGTTGAACTCTAACTTTAAACCATGGTGGTCTGATATGATACAGGGAGTTATTCCTGTTTTTTTGTATCTATTGATATTTGCTTTATGACTGAGTATGTGGTCAATTTTAGAGAAAGTTCCATGGGTTGCTGAGAAATATGTATATTCCTTTGTATTTGGGTGGAAAGTTCTGTATATATCTATTAAGTCCAATTGGGTCATAACATCAGTTAGATCCCTTACTTCTCTGTTGAGTTTCTGACTGGTTGATCTATCCAAGAGTGAAAGTGGGATATTGAAGTCTCCCACTATTAATGTGTGGCATTTGATATGAGGTTTAAGCTTTATTATTGTTTATTTTACAAATATAGGTGTCTGTGTTGGGGACATAAATGTTCAGGATTAAGACTTCATCTTGGTGGACTTTTCCTAAGATTAATAAGTAATATTTGTCCTGGTCTCTTTTGACTGATTTTAGTTTGAAGTCTGTTTTGTTAGATATTAGGATGGCTACACCAGCTTGTTTCTTAGGACCATTTGATTGGAAAATCTTTTTCCAACTCTTTACTCTGAGCCAGTGTCTGTCTTTGAAGTTGAGGTGTGTCTATTGTATCAGCAGAAGGATGGATTCTGTTTTTGTATCCATCATGTTAGGGTGTCTTTTATAGATCAATTGAGTTCATTGATATTATGGGTTATTAATGACCAATGATTGTTATTTTCTGTTATTTTTGGTGGTTGTATGTGTGTGTGTGTGTTTCCTTTCTCTGGGTTTTTCTTCAGTGGAATTATCGATTGCTTGTGGTTTCATGGGTGTATCTGGTTTCCTTAGGTTGGAGTTTTCCCTCTAGTGCTTTCTGTAGGGCCAGAATTGCGAATTGTTTAAATCTGGTTTTTCTGTAAAATATCTTGTTTATTCCATCTATGGTTGTTGATCGTTTTGCTGGGTATAGTAATCTGGGTTGGCAGCCATGCTCTTTTAGTGTCTGTATAACATCTGACCAGGACCTTCTTGCTTTCATTGTTTCTATTGAATAGTCTGGTGTTATTCTGATGGGTCTGCCTTTATAGGTAATTTGGCCTTTTCCTTTGCAGTTCTTAGTATTTTTTCTTTATTCTGTAGGTTTAGTAGCTTGATTATTATGTGCTGAGCAGATTTTTTTGGGGGGGTCTAATCTATTTGATGTTCTATAAGCTTCTCGTATCTTTATAGGCATTTCCTTCTTTAGATTTGGAAAGTTTTCTTCTATGATTTTATTGAATATATTTTCTGTGCCTTTGAGCTGGTGTTCTTCTCCTTCTTCTATCCCAATTATTCTCAGGTTTGGTCTTTTCAGGGTGTCCCAAATTTCCTGGATGTTTTGTGTTATGATTTTTTTGGTCTTAGTGTTTTCTTTAACTGATGTATCTATTTGCACTATTGAACCTTCCACTCCACAGATTCTCTCTTCCATCTCTTGCATTCTGTTGGTTATGCTTGCATCTGTGGTTCCAGTTCATTTCTTCAGGTTTTCTATTTCCTGCTTTGCCTCAGTCTGTGCCTTCTTTATTGCTTCTATTTCAATTTTTAATTCCTGGAATGTTTCCTTCACCTGTTTGTTTTCTTTTTCTTAGTTTTCTTTATTTTCTTTCAGGGATTGTTAATCTCTTCCAGGTTTTTGTTTGTTTGTTTGTATTTTTTTCTATTTCTTTAAAAGAATTTTTATATGCTCTTTTAGGGATTCTATTATCTTCATAATAGAAGATTTTTGAGGTTTTTAAAGTTGTTTCCTTCTGCTTCCTCTTCATTGCCATGTTCAGGTCTTGATGCTGTAGAAGCACCAGCTTCTTCTTTGTCCTTTATGTTGTTAAAATTATTCTTGTACTGGCATCTGCCCATTGCTTCCTTAGTCACTCTCAGTCAGCTCTTAGTCGGCTCTTAGTCAGTTGTGGGCCAGGGGGCTGTGGGTCTCCTGTTGTCTCAAAGGTTGCAGGGATCACTATGTGAAGATGTGGTTTGGGGCTGGGACAGAGTTTGGCCATGGGTTATCCTTCTGGCTGGGTTTTGTTGGGGGTTGGGCCTGCAGGAGGTCTCCCTGCTGGCTTCGGTTTAGAGTGAAGCTGGGTGTGGGTGGGTTCCAGGGGCTGTGTGCCAAGGACTGGCTTTAGAGACTGTGGTCTCCACTTGGCCTGGGAGTCTAGGGTGCCACTTACCTCTTTGTTGGCTGTGGGCCAAGGGGCTGTGGGTCTCCAGTTGTCTAACTGTAAACCAGTATTGTTTTAAATCCTGTCTTTTATAATCCTTGTTTTGGGGACAGGATAGGAATTATACAGAAAAATTCTCCTAATCCAAAATATCTTGAAGACCCATGTGGTCATACCATGTGTTCACAAGATGGTGGTGAAGTCATGACCTCACTCTTCTCCCACCTTAGTCAGGATGGTGATTGCCCACTGGCTGCACTTAATTAAAATAGTGGCAGACCATGTGTTGTTTTTCAGAGCAATTCCAATTTGGAGTTAAGAGTTTTAAGTCAACTTTTTGCTACAGATTTTTTTTAACTATACCCAATTTCTTAACTGTTTTTGCTTTTTGTTTTGTTTTGTTTGATTAGGTAGAACAGCATAAAATAACTTTCTCTGTCATTACATCAGATTCAGTGGTCAGAAAACCCAGAGGCAATTTCTGAGCCCAGGCAGCTAGTTGAAATAGCGATAAGAAACACGAAACACATAAATTCAGGCATCCAGGACCAGTCAGAAACAAGCATGCAGTGGCCACATACGTTCACACATCCAACTGAGCCTGAAGTAGTTTTGTGTGGCTTCCCGTCCGCAAGAAAACATACAGGCCCCATCCACACAAAATGGACAGGGACTTTTCTAACAGCAAGACAAGAAAATTTTCTGTAGGAAACAGACTTTGTTACAAATTACATAGGTCTTAAACCACGTAGCAGCCTGTAAGAAACCTAAAGAAGAAAAGATGCTTCCTCAACATGGTTGCTGTGGTGGTAGCTGAGGCAGCCTCAAAGTACTGCTGCTCTTGGGCCAGCTTGCTGAGGGCCGCAGGGCACTACCATGTGGTGCCAGGCTCATAGGTAGCAGGGTCGAGGTGGGCTGGGCGCCACAGGCTTGCCACCAGCAGTACTTCACACACCTGAGCCGGGAGGAGAAGGCACTGTGGAGGAAACTGAAAAACAGAGTAGCAGTGCAGACTGCCTGAGATCGAAAGGAGCAGCAAGTGGTAGATTTGGAAGAAGAGATTATTTTAGGAGTGAGGAAGTAGAGCCTCAGAGGTTAAGAGACTGAAAGCGTAGCAGAGTTTATGCAGTTTAGGATGGGCGAGCACGCAGGACAGAGAACGAATCTGTTATGAGTGGAACGGGCTTGTAGAATTCCAGCATGGTTCGGTGGGAGAGCAGGCAAGGAACAGAGAGAATGGATCAGTTGTGGGGAGAATTCCAGCATGGCCAAACCAAACGCCAGGAAAACCTGGTGAGTAAAGGTAAAGTGGACACCCTTTGGCAGGCCCTGCCAGGGTATGCCATTGAGAGAATACATCAGGAACGGCAGAGCGGCGCAAGAGGAGTTTATTAGAAACGGGGAGAGAGAAAGAGTTAAAAAGCATGGGAGGCAGAAGGGAGGGAGAGGCAGCAAAGATGCCAGCAACTCAGGTGACATGGTACAGGGTCCCAGCCCCCAGATAGATGGGAGTCTGGCGGTGCCACAACCCTAGCAAACAAAGCCTGGGCCGTGGGGCACTGGCCACATAGGGAGAGGCTAGTGCACAGGACCCAACAACTGTGAACATACAGCACCTCAGACCAGTTTCAAGATCATGAAGGATGTTAAAGTCAAGAGTTTCCTCTGGTGGCCATATTGACTGGTTATCAAGAGCACATTGAGGCCAGACCCTAGAGCACAAGTGAACCAGGCATTTTAGACTCATGTTGTCAGCCCCAGTTTGGATAAATTTTGCAACGGACACCTCAAGGGCGTCAGGGATCAGACTTGACCCGCAGTTATTCATTTACAAGCTTTTTGCCGGAGACTGAAGGATATAGAGGTGTGTCCAGCAATATGGCCTAGGACTGAGAATGATGTGGGACTGACCCTGTGTGGAATGTCTTCTGCAGTAAGGATCTCATCTCTGCTCTGTAAATGGGCCAAGGTTTCCTGGCACTGCCGCGGCTTAGCAAGCAACTCGGACCCTAGAAGAGGTCCCAGACCTCTCAATGCTTGGAAATGGGTGACTTACCCTGGTCAATTCAGTTTGGCAGAGGGTAGGGTAAAAAGAAGAGTGATCCCATGTGGTCTGGGTACTGGGAAAGGCTCAGCTCTACCTGGGTTTGGTACCAAGATGATAGGTTTTTGTAACCCGATAGTAGGTTTCTCCACTGATGCAGTAAGCCACATCAAGCTGGATTATAAAGACCAGGTTTATTGGTTCAAGCACTCTCAGGTGACCTTCACCTGAGACCTTCACCCCAGGGGTGAGGCAGGGAAAGGGGCCAGGAGAAATCACATCACCAATCTAGAAGCAGGGCCTTAAATACGTTGTAGGTGCAGTCTTGAGCTTTTGAGAAGGACCCTGGATTTTGGTGTTCTTTGTGAGAGGGGTGGGATTTGGAATAGGATGGAATGGGCCAGGCAGAGTTTCCAAGACGCTGTATTTCTACCATGGGGTTTCAATTCCAGATGCTCAACAGTTGAATAGCCAGGCAGTTTTCATAACCTTTCGGTCAAGGACACATTGTATAGGAATTTATGGCTGGTCTAAGTGACCAGAGACCAGATAGTTTTAGCAATTTAAAGTATTCTTAGGAATACTTTCATACCTTGCTGTCACTTAGTTTAGTATCCCTACATCTCCCTGGTTCCAGGAGAATGTGTTAAACCATAGACTCATAATCTGGGGTGTTTGATTTTAGAACCTCTGGTATCTATAGTAGTTAATTTTTCCCTTTTGATTGGCTAGGAGAAATACAAAGGGGTAGATGTTAGAAATCATTTTCCCAGTCTGCCCTTGGGAAACTCAGTGATTCAACAGCTACTTCATCACTGGTTGTCAACCATTTAAATGATTCCTGCCATCCAAAACTGTCCTCTTGTCTCTCTCTCTCTCTCTCTCTCTCTCTCTCTCTCTCTCTCTCTCTCTCTCTCTCTCTCTCTCTCTCTCTCTCTCTCTCTCTCATGTTTCCACCCTGAGATGGCCTTTCACTATCTGTTCCATAAACCTCTTGTGTCAGGTATGTTGCATGTTAGCAGCACATCATGGCCCTAATCCACCAAGGTACTGTCTGCTGCTAAATTCCAAGATTGGTACCCAGACTCAGTAGACATTCTCCTGGCACCTACAATGTTCCCTTTGGGTCTAAGCCACACTGGGACCCCATCCTGAAGCAGGCTTTTTCCTTTGGACCACCAGCCAGCTCTCAAATCTAGACAAGAGAAAAGAATGAGAGGATGGAAGGGGGGAGGGGAGAGGGAGATACCCAGGGTCAGCCAACCAGGCAGCCGCCAGCCAGTGAGATGGAGTAAGACATGCAGGAAGAGAGAAAGGTAAAAAGCTCCAAGGCAAAAGGTAGATAAAGAGAAACAGATTAAAATAAGACTGAACATACCAATAATAAGTCTCCATGCAATTATTTGGGAGCTGGTTGGCAGCCTCAAAGAAAATGCGTGCTACAACATGAGACCCAGATTTCCACAAAGGGCCTGAGACAGCTGGGAAGAAAGTCAGTGCTCTAAGTAGAGGCAGCAAGATAATTTTTTTTTTCTTAGAAGGCCTGCTATAGGACAGGGCACTAGTTTCCCAGAGCTGGGGCTGTTGAGTGCAGTTCCCAGCTGCCAGTGTCTCTTGCAGAGGGCCTAGCTACCACCCCTTAGCAGTTTACAGTCTGGCTCATGTGGTTCAAAAGGATAGAGATACACAGTAAAGACAGAGCCAGATGGGGAAAAAAAAAACCTCTAAACAGGTTACAGTGTGTTTTAAAAAATGTGCAGTCTTAAAGAAAAGAAAATAGATATTGATAGTTTATAGAAATGAGTAAAATAATTTAAAAATAACGGAGTCTTTCAAGAAAGAGTAAAGTAATATAAAGGAAAAAAGCCACATAAAGATGAAAAATACACAGAATTCTGGATCCTGTGTGGTTTTGTGTTGACTTTGAATTTTTTCCATGCTGTGAGTGAAGAACAGCTGCTGAGAGACAGTGGATGTAAGAGGGAACTGCTGAATTAAACCAGCCTAGATACTTTTGGGATGCCTCAACTTTAAAATGGAATACAGAAAATGCATTGTATTGAGGGAGAGGTTATGGTTTTGTTTCTATAGGAAACAAAAAGCTGTGGACTCACTCAAGGTTGATAGAGATCAGATTTGATTGAGAAAGACCCCGCTGAAAATCCTAGCTACAGACATTAAAAAAAAAAACCTAGAAAAACTATAATGCATGTAACATATATTTTACCTGCTCAAACATAAACAAAAAATCATCTTTGGCTGCCCTGTGTACAATGCACAGTCTATATTTTTGTTAATGCAGATATGTATGTTACCTTGAAAATGTGTTTTCAGAACAAGGGGAAAAATGAAAACAGGTGACTAGCCTTATGGAACACCTCTGTTCCAGTTTCCTCAGAGTTCTGCATGTAGAACAGCTTCAAGGCTGCTGGCTGAGATGATCTAGCCTCACACACTATTCTAGCCAGGACTGCAGATAAGCCTTGTGCTTTTCCATTGCACAGAGACTGGACAACAAATGCCACAGTTAGTTTTCCCAGTATTTAATAATGATCTCAATTTTCTCAGGGTCTCCTAAAGATGCTGTCACCCCTAGACAACAGAAAGCAATCTAGAGAAAACAATGTCACAGTCCTAAGAGGTGGGGTATGTAGGTTTTGGTTATTTGATGAGTTATAGATGCTCGTCATTATTTCAGGGAAATATAGGAACATAAATTATTTGGGGGGAAATATAGGAATATAGGATAAAAGGACAACTATTACCCTCAAATATTTTACATTGCTATGGACTTTAGTATAGTGATGTGAATTTAAAGTTATTTTTGTTATGCTTTGTTGCTAGGCCTTAACAGTTCCCTCTGGGAGGGGGTGAGACTCAGAGCCAATGATACAGACTCTGGGAATCAATTGAAAAGCAAACTGACTACTTATTTATTCAACAATGGGGAGAACCTTATATACCCTCCTCTCAGCACCCAGGCTGTGTCATTTTCTGGTGACATTGCATGGTGTCCCTCATTGACTGGGCACAATCAGGTCCTCTGATAGTGCCTGTTACTAGGCCCTTAGGCAGACTCCAGGGTGGCTGGTAAGAAAAGGAAGTCCTTTATGTTCATGCCTTGGCAACTGGTTTGAGCCAATTTCCTCAACCCTATGGGCCTGTCTTACTACAATGATGAATGTGTATTTCTATTCTTGTTTAAAGTATTGCATTTATGAAGCTTATTTTGAAATATAATATACAATTAAGAAATGCAAGCTAATAGTCATCTATAATAATTAAACTTGTAGTCATATTAGGTATGTTTCCAAGGCTAAATAGATATATTTAGACTGATAGATGGTCTTCAAACACTTCAAAGACCTACAGAATATGGCGTTTAAGGTCTTTAATAACCCAAGACTATTCATGGCAATGAGACAGGTCTGCTCCTGGCAGCACCAATCTACTTCATAAAAGGATGATGGGCATCAAAGAATCTCCCTATGGAGTTTGCTTTCATTGTGGCAAAGCTAGCCATTTGGGCAAGAAACTGCTCTTGCCTTGGTTGTTGACAATATGCTGTACAAACTGGACAAACAGGACACAAAGGAAAGAGACTTCCAAACTTTGCCAAGATAAGGCAGGACAGTAATTCAAAATTTCTGATTCATAGAAAAATCTGTCAGATACTCTCAGCCCCAATGTTGCAGAGGAACTTTGGGTAACTGTCCAGGCAGTCAGTGTCTCTGTCATTTCTATAGTTTTGGAAGTTGCTTTCACTGCACTTCCTGTTTACTCTGATAGTATATCCTTCTGGGTTCTTGATGTAGTTGAAGACTAGATAGTTACAGTTACAGTTTTCCTTAGTTATAATAGAAGGTAAATTAGGTGAAGGGTTTTGGATTCATCAAGATAGGATAGATAATAGAGTGATTTCTTTGAATTTTCTAAATGCAAATGAACTGGATATTGTAAATGTAATTTCTACTCAATAACTGTTTTTATTATATATAATTTTACTATGTTTGAGTTAAAAGCTTTATTTTTATTTAGACAAAAGGGGGAAATGTGGAATATTTGTTTAACTAGACAAAGCTGAGTTACATTTGTTCTTGCCCCATTGTTAACTATGTAAAGATGTGCTGCATTTGTGTTACTTAAATAAAGTTAACCTAAGCTCAGAGAGGTGGGGTTAGCAACTGGTTGATGGGAAGTAGCAGGGAGTAGCTTAGCGTGGGATTTTTTTAGTTGAAAAAGAGTTGAGGAGAGGCTTCCATATGCCAGCAAAGAAAGAAAGCTGGCCAGTTCCTATTCTGACTCTCTGAGCTTGCAGGTTTTCACACTAGCCTTTGAGTCTTGAGTTTTATTAGAACGATAGAGATTTAGTTATAATTGCCTTTGATGGCAGCAACAGAGCCATTGCCCAGGAGCTACTTACAATCTTCATGGGTAGACCACTAATAGTTTAAAGCACAGCCACAGTGATGATAAAAACACTACTATCCCTTATGTCCAGTCTGTCAGCAACAGATCCACCTTCTGTCCACAGACCACTTGGCCCTCCACACATCAGCAGCAATTGTGAGTGATCCCACTCAGTTAGCTTAAATGCTTTCCTGAGACTCTGGTATTCTTGGAGGCAGAGGTACCCATCTCTGACCCTTTCCTTATATGGAGTTTTATTTTTTAGCATAGTTTTTGGCTTCTGTCATTATTCCAAATAATGTCAATATTCCAAAGTCTTGGTACCAGGAGCCTCTGTTTCCTTGGACTTTTAGCCCCCGAACTGTACAGTGACAACCCATTGTTGGGCTTGTGTCTTCTTTATTCAGTCCTCCCTAGGTCTTTGAGACTCCATGAATTTCAGGCTTTGGGCCTCTATGTCACCTACCTACATCATCTTCTCTGTACCCCCAGGTTTCCCTCTGGGATGCCTCATGGAGAACTTCGGACCTCTAAATCTAGGGCCTTTTCAACGTTTGCAGTTGAGTCTGGCTTCAGTGTCCCTTGGATAATCAATCCAAAGGTGGCAGACTGATGGTACCCTAGGTCCCAGTGATACCTTACAAGTGCTACAAGTGACGGGAACACAAAAGAATTCCCCATTCCTATTCCTTTTCCTTTGCTCCAAGCCCTGTTTTGTTTGTTTGTTTGTTTGTTTGTTTTGTTTTGTTTTTGTTTTTGTTTTGGTCTGATCCCTTTCCCCACGTTTCCTAAATGTCCAGTATTTAAGTTACAGTTGATCGATCTGGAAGTTTTTTGCAAAGTGCCACCCAGAGCAGGACCTGGGGGAGAAGGAACAGGCCAGCAGCACCCATTGCACACACCTGTTCTCCCTTGCAGCGAGCGCCAACTGCACCCAACCAAGTTGCTAATTTTACTCTTCTAAGGTATGTATGGATCATTGGTTTGTGAATTCCAAATTCTAGAGTCTAATTCTTTAGCTGCAGCTTCTCTCTGGCTGGCTGTACACTCTGCGTGGCTCTGCTCCTGTGCTCTTGTGGTCACTTCGATTCTCACCTCCCTCTTGGAGCTGATAGATGGGAACACACCTGCTTTGCGATTCCCTCTCTCTCTCCGTCAGGTTTTATTACATCTTGGCTTCAGTGTATATTAATGGGAAAAAAGGGCAAACTTAGTTTCCAAATTCTCACAAATTAACTGCTACTGTCACAGCAGTGATCCCCAAAATCTTATATTTAAACTTGCTCTGCTCTGTACTTTCTCTACTTTTCACTCTTAAAATCTTCTGTCTTTATGATTTCTCTGTACTATCCTCTCAAAAAAAAAATTGTAAGATTTTGCTGTAAACTCTTGTCTCAGAATTTATAAGTTGCTCATCAGGAATGCTTTAAAATCTATAAAATCTATAACAAAATTTGGCTTTAAATTTATAACAAAAGCCTTATAATTAAAAATCTATGCATAGGTGTGTGTGTGTAACTTGAATTCAACTCTCATTAAAATATATATACTATGAAAATAGATGTTTTTAAAAAGCAACCATATGGTACTCCTCTAACTTGGCTGGTGACCTCAACAGGATGCAAGCAGCCATATGGCTGGGTACATGCTATGTGACTTCACCGTCTTCAGGTGACCACGTGGTATAAAGCAAAAACTGTAAAATGTTTTGGCTCTAGTGAGCTCTCTGTTCATCACCGTATCTCCTTTCAGACCAAGGAAGCAACAAGAAGTCTCAAATGAATTGGTTTGGATTTATGTATGATAAAAATTTAAGGTTCTATTTGCTACAACATGCTCTATATGTGACTCAACTCCGGTTTAAAACTTTAAGGCTGTACAGGTCTACTCAGGATAACAAAAGCTGATATATATATGTCTAAATACTTACATCTTTGATAACTCTTCAATACCAAGCTGCTAGGAAATTTAGATAAGTAACAATATATTTGATAAATCAGGTATATTTGATAATCAAATTCCTAAGTTCTGCTTAGGTTCACATCAATATTTGTTTAGTTTCTTGGTCTTTAATTAAGATTTATAAACTCCTAAGGTCTACTCAGGTTCTCAGTAATATTTGTCTAGCTTCTTTCTTTTCTCATTTTGTTACTCTTTAGCTATTTGGACAAACTAAGCTATACAAAAACCGCAGTATTTCTATAATCGTGCACTGTAAGTGGATCAGTTAAGTTGCCAGTCTCTCAGCTGACTGTATCTATGATTAAATATTTTATTTCAATATAGAAGAGCTTCAGTTCAAAAACTATTATTTTTCAGTCTAACCCCAACAAGGATGGAATGCAAAGCCCTAGTCCTACAAAAAGCTAGTAACTTATTGTAAGCTGTTAAGAATAATTAAGAAATGCAAGTTAATGGTTAGTCATCTTATAAGTGATCAAATTATTTAAGGTATTTATATCTTCTAAGCCTGGTGGCTGAAGACTGACTCTTCCCTGGGACCTCTGTCCCCAGTGACCACGGAGGAACTGTAAGTTTTTGTCATCTTTAATAGATTTGGAAGCTGCCTGGTCTGTACTTCCTGTTTACTCAGGTGAAATTCATCCTTCTCAGGCCTCTGATGGCATTGATGACAGGAGGCTTCAGCTGCTCCTCAGTTCTCTTCATATGTAAGGATCAGGCCTCAGGATTCACTTTCTCAGACCTACTACTGGGTCTAGACACGTTCCCATTACCACCCCACATTCATTTCTGGCCATAATTAAGGTCTTGGGTGTTTGGGTCTTTGGACCCTCTGTTTCCGATTCACTGTGCCCTCTCTTGGGCAGCGCCCTTCGTGACCCCTGTCTGCCTTCGCTGACAAGCGGGCATGGCAGCTTGGTCCTCCCATCGGCCCACACTTTCCCCCGGATACCCCCGGGCATTAAAGCATTTTGGGTCTTTCCAAGGCCCCACAGGAGTATCCCACCTCATCTAGCTTGCGCTTGGCCCTGCCCCACAAGCCCCAGAGCCTAAGAGGGCTGCTGCTTTCGAGGCAGAGGCTCACACTGCCTTTCACACCCACCCCCGCCCCCATCCCGCCTCTGTGCTCCTGGCACTGTGACAGACTGTGAGCAACTGCAAAGTCCCTGTGCCTTTCTGCTGGGACCCAGGGCTTAGCTCAAGCAGCGTGACTGCCTGCCCCTGCTTTTGCCAGCTTTCCAGTATCCCAGTTCTTTACTGATTTTACATGCTTCTGATTCTGTTTGTTTACCTTGAAAAGAAAGGGAGGGAGGGAGGGAGGGAGGGAGGAAGGAAGGAAGTTAGGAAGGAAGTTAGGAAGGAAGGAAGGAAAAAGAAACTTGAGAGTCACGTGACCGACTCCATCTTTGCTCCTGGTAAAGGTCAGGTGGCCAGACTCCGGCTTGGCAGATCAGACCCAATGCTCTGCGGCAGATACATTATTTGTTTGTGTGTGTTTATAACTGACATTAAGTAGAAACAACCATGGCAGTGAACGATCACAGTTCTGTAAGTCACAGCCGAAGCTACATTTCAGACCTCCTCCAATTCCTCACCTTGGTAAATCTCAGCGTTACTCCTCATTCTCACAATTCATTTAGCGCCGGCCCCTCTGGTCATTTGGCCCACCTTCTGGGACACTATCAAAGTTGTTAGGATTCTGTTCGAGCCTCTGAAGCCACACCCCGCCCTGAGTACTGACGTCACTCCCTATTTAAGAAGAACTCCCACCACCACACTCCCTCTCTTGCTTCTGTCCTCCAGGGAGTGCTTCTCCCTCACCCCCTCTTCTCCCCTCTAGTCCTCCCTTCCCCCTCTCCTGTGTCTATGCGGCAGGAGGCCTGGCCCCTTAGAAACATGGCAGAATTGGATACAATTTGTACTTAGGCTGAAGAACAAGGCGGGAACCAGAGGATCCGCTGGATAACTCAGCACAAGGCTGCATCTGGACCCTGAAGACCTGTGCTTTGTGGACTGGGATTCCTTAGAAAAGGAGGGAAGTGGAGAGCCCCGTGGATGAGCCGACAAACCCTTATTTGGCCTCACAGCCCCAAACCCTGCTTCAGCACCGCAGGCCCCTGTCCTCATTTGCTGAAAGTGACCAAGTGGTGCCCGACCAGAGAGCAAAGGTCTGCCGAGGGCTGGAATTGCTAGAGGTCCAGACTGCTATGGTGTTTAGAAGAAATGTGAGCAGAACCTGTAATCTCAGCTCCTGAAAAGCCATCTGGAGGATCGAGAATTTAAAAGCAGCCCTCCTTACATATCGCATTCAAAATCAGCCCCGGTTACATATAAGACTTGTACTCCAAACACCAACCAATCAGCCAGAAAGCCAGCCAATTACAAACCCGCAGAATAGTCTTTACATGAGGCACGTCCTGCATGAACCTTCTAGATCCACTCATCTTCTGAGGCAAGCTCTGTCATAGCTCTCCAGCCAGTGAAAGATAGTGCCGTGCTAAGAATAAATTTTAAAGGTTTTAATGTTCGGACACAGAGATGGGCAATTAATGGCTTTCAAAGAGAATAAAAAGAGCCCAAAATAGTTTGGCTCTGGTTTGGACCATTTTAACTCACCATAATCACTGTAGGGCATTTTTTTTCTCTTACTTTTGACTTTTTGTCAGAACTAGAATTAAACAACATGATTCCAACCCTTCCATCCAACCACTGACTCTCAGCTGGGCTTGCGTGCAAAGGTTTTGGAGTTTTGTTTTTAGTAAAATGATGGAGGTGCTCTTGCCTAGGTTCACCTTGCTGTGGTTCACAAGCTGGTGGATGGGAATAGAAGAAGAAAGGGTGGGGAGTCGCCAGCCAGAGGCAGAAGAAGCAGGATATGCAGGAAGAGAGACAAAAGTCACAAGCCATGTGACAGCATGTAGATTAATATAAATATGTTCATTAAAGTTATAAGAGCTAATTAGAAACAAGCCTAAGCTATTGAGTGAGCTTTCATGATTAATAAGTCTCTGTGTCATGATTTGGGGTCTGGTGGTCCAAAAATGCCTGTATAGCACTTAAGTGGAGCAGGGGCAGCTGACATGCTCAGAGAGCAAGGTGGACAGGATGAAGACCTGGAGTCCTGGTTCTCAGCAACGCCCTCCAAATGTGGTTCAATGACAAGAGAGTGACGTCTCGGTTTTATGCTTTGGCAGCCTCTAGGGCTGACATACGGTGCTGCCTCACAGGAAGGTAGCAATACCAGCTTGAATATAGTGGTAGTTGTTATAGCACAAACTTCATGGCTTCTAGTTTCTCCTCTCCCCCCCCCCCCTCTCTTTAGATTTCCCTACCACGTTTATGATCCTTTACTTTGAGCTACTTCAGGTTTGAAAGTCTCTCGAGGCCTAGCCATGCTGTCCTCTCCCCCTCTGTGTCCTCTTTTACCACCACCCCCCCCCCCACTGCTGTGGAGGCCCCTTTTCTAATAAAGCTTATTTGGAAATTGAACTCAACTTCCTTCTTCAGCAAACCAGCCAAACCCTTATTTCTCAGCTACTCAAAAAATTTCTATAAAAAGCCACACCTATGTCAAAGATTCCCTAAGGCTGCTGGATGAATTATGGGTATGGTATGGTTATGGAGAGTTTGGAAAAGTTGTAGATCTCAACAAGCTGTCTTGAGCTGTCTTTTGGCCCTTTAATATCCATTGCTACCTGACCTAAGCTAACTGAAGAATGTAAGGAAAGAGCCCAGACTCAAAAGGTATGCAAGAACAAATAGCACTGAATACACCAGCATGCCTGTGGGGGCGTTTCCCTGCACAAAATGGCGATGACCCTGAAAGGGACATGCAGACTCCTTTTAAGCACAGCTAAGGGGACTTTCAGAGGCAACTGCATATTGGTTAATCAGGCAGTGGTTATAGCAGCATACTTCTAATTGGATGAGGTTTAGTTTTATCATTTTTGGACACATCGGCACAAGCTTGGATGTGACTCAGAGGGGACCTTCTAGGTTTGTTTGAGATGCTCTGAGGCTGACTCAGGCCCTCTGTGTTTGTTCTCTCTCTTGACCTGAATGTATGGGCCTTGTGGCTAAATGGCCTTTGCTGGGAAGACACCTGTCTGCCCTTTTCAGAGAACTGGAAACTAAATTCAGTTGTGAAAGTGGGAGAGTGTAATCCCTTGAGTTTGGCTCTATCTTGAATCTTTGAGATGGGTCTAGGGGCTGATATTGGGATTTTAACATCATCAGCTTAATGGTATCCAGAAAGGAATTATTTAGTTAAGGCATCAGTGACATAAGGGCCAATAGCAAGTAGCAGAA
This sequence comes from Phyllotis vaccarum, assembly GCA_033318265.1. Classification (NCBI taxonomy): domain Eukaryota; kingdom Metazoa; phylum Chordata; class Mammalia; order Rodentia; family Cricetidae; genus Phyllotis; species Phyllotis vaccarum. The sequence goes on from JARWLC010000002.1 coordinate 184,085,600, forward strand.
GCAGAAGGGCCAAAGGCCCTGTGATGATCAACTGAGTTCCTATATATGAGGCACCTGGAAGTGAGAATGGGGACCAGCTATTTTTCTCAGGTCCCTTATGGCAAGACATTCCTCTTTGATTCCATTTTGTTGAGGGACAAAGAATATTACTTCCTGATAACAGTGGGACATTGCTGTCAGGGCCCAGGAGGGCTGGAACGCTGATCAAAGGCAAGGAGGGAATTTAGAAGCAAGTTTGTTGGCCAACTGAAGAGACAGCATTTATATTAGCTAGGATGGTCCACATTAGCTTCAGCAGGTGCAGGGCTCACAGTCATTTGGAGGGGGTTGTAGTCTGCAGTTTGGATGTGTCTGTCATTTGAGTGAAAATCTGCTGATAATGATACAGACTAGGGAGAGAAGTTACAATTTAGGAATTTAAAAAAGAACCTTATGTTTGAAAATTTTAGAATTTGATCTGTGATAGGTGATCCAAGCCTTAAGATATGGGTTAAAGTATGTATATTTTTTTTCTGTTTGGAGAGATGAATATAGATTGAAAAGAGATGTCTCTGGCCTGATGAAAAGAATCTCTAAGTTTATATTTAGAAGACAACCAAAAGAAATCTAAAATCTGGAGTCTGTGACTTAAACAGTAAGCAGTCATTGCTCTACCAACCTATCAGGACTCTACTCATGTTAAATTCTGAATTTTTGAAATTTTAATATAACAATACCATAGAAAGGGAACGAAATCTGGAGCATTTTTTATATCTTAAATCATTTACTTGTGTATTTATAATTTGTATTTATATCTTAAATCATTTCCTGAGACCCTTAGAACCTATTTAAGCTTTTATATCCTCAGACTTTTATCTCAGACCCTTAGAATTTATATAGACAGTCATATTTTTTATCCAATCCTTTACCAGAGACATAGCAGTTTTTATCGAGAACAATTATTTGAAGTCATGTTTGTTTGTTTGTTTGCTTGTTTTGGTGTTTATTTTTGAAACATGTTTAATTTTTCTCTATAGGAAACCCAGAAACTTTAGAAAAATCAAGGCTTAATTTTAACATATAAAATGAGGTACCAAGCTGTCTATAGCCTTATGGAAGAATCTGGTTGTCTGATCCTAAGCTAATAAATTTATAGTAGCCTAGCTGTCAATACCATCAGAGATCTGAGAAGGATAAGTTAAACCTGAGTAAGCAGAAGTGCACACCAAGCAGTTTCCAAATCCATTAAAAATGTCAGAGACTAGTCCATTATCTAGACAGCCATTCAAGGATTCTGTGGTCTTCACAACACTGGACGTAGAAGTATCAGGATAACATCAGTCTTCAGCTGCCAGGCTATAAAATGAGAGTTTTTCTGTGTAGGAGAAACATGGAGAAGACGGACTATATTTTGTCAGTGTCTTGCTTGTTCACAGTCGGGCTGGGTCCTGGTATCGAGTGTTCCCTTGGAGCATCTTTTCCAGGGGTCAATGTTATCAACAATGTGGGTGGTATTGAGTTGTTTCATTTTTATCATTTTTGGAGATCTTGGGAGTCATTGTTAGGAGCCGAGAGTCTCTGTTATAGTAATTTTCTTACTTAATAATTTAAATGTCATATTTATTAGACCTTTGGTAGATTTTAGGACCATTATCTATTAAATATATCTGTGCTAAAGATACTTAGGTTTAATCTTAAAAATATATCTAAGTTTGGTAGCAACAATCAGGTCACCATGTTACCTTCTAGATATATTTGTTAAAAGGACCTCTCAGGTCCTGTTTTGTTTTATCTTATAAGTATTTTTTAATTCAAAAATTAAGTATATTCTTAGACATTATAGGAGCAGTTAGACTACAGTTTTTATTTATAGAACGTAGATGTGATGTTGACTATTTTTAAGAAACATGTTTGGACTTCCCTATGAAATTCTGAATAGCTAAGAACTTTAATCTTATTATTTCATAGGAGGCCAGTCATATAGAACCATGCAACCTGGGGGGCTGTAATATAGTGAGTAATTATTAATTTGATTTTTAATTATATATTATAACAAAAACAACTTTAAACCAACTCTCATAAATGTTGACAAATATTTATAACCCAACAAATCTGAATGACCAAAAACCATATTTTTTGTTCCTGTGGAATCGAAAGCATAATTTTTTTAAAAAACATAATATATTTTTTTACTTTTATTTTCAAGTCAAGACTTTTTAAAGTATATAGGTTGGTTTAATTTGGCAGTTTTTTGGGTAGTTCAGGACAGGAAAGGGTTAAGGTGGGAGAGTAGCCACTAGTAAGTACTTCACAGGGCTATAAACTGTACCAACAGTGAAGAATTGGGCTTAGAAAGGAATGGGGGGGGTACTTCATGGCAATCAGTATTCCTGCAAGAGATGGTTAGTCCCCACTCCCACACCCCGCTGCACAATTAATTTTAGACTCTGTTTAATGCACCAAATGTTTTAAGTCCTTGAAATGTGACTGAACTAGATCTTGGGTGGTGGAGCTCATTGCCTACCCATAATAGTATTTTCAAGCACATAAAAGAGGATGAAGAGAATATAAACACATGCATATATCTCATTCTCAGGCACCTACAGATGACGGGAGAGACCCACGGCTACAATAACCAGATTCAGCCTGGATCTTCCAACTCTGATTGGGATTCTGATTCTACCAGATGGGGGTTGTGAGTGTCCTCAGACTCCTGGACCAGAAGGAGGTTAACAGCTTGTCTGCACTTTCTCAGTCAGTAGGTCTCTAGTTTGCACCTGGTCACCAAACCAGAACCAGTTTTTCTTGTCCGGTCACTAAACCAGGACAAGTTTGTTATTGTTTTGTTGTTGTTTTGTTTGATTTTTGTCCAGTGACTGAACCTAAACAAAGACACACAAAGACACCCAGACTCACCCAGCAAAGAACAGAATGTGTTCTAGAATGTTCCACTAATGAGTTTGGGGGTCCCCAGAGCTCCCAGCCAATGCACCCTATGTAGGGTCTGAGGAAACGCTGAAGGAAGACCCAAGACTCAAATAGTATGCAAGAATAAAGAGTGTTTGTTATATCGGTGTGCCTGTGGTGGTGCTCACCTGTACAAATTGACAAAGACCCGAGAGGGATGTGCAGGCTTCTTTTAAGCACAGCTAAGGGAAGTTTCAGGGTCAGCTACATAATAGGTTAAGCAAGCAGCAGTGACATTAGTATATTTCTAATTAACTGAGGTTAGTTAATCATTTAGTTATCATTTTTGGACACATCTGCACAAGCTTGGACATGACTCAGAAGAAGGCTGCTGGGTTTGTCCTGGAGATGCTGTGAGGCCGACTTAGGCCTGGAGATGCTGTGAGGCTGACTTAGGCCTCTGTGTTTGTTCTCTCCCTTGATCCTGATTGGCCCTTTGTTTGAAAAGACACTTGTTTATCCTTCTCAGAGAACTCAGTTGTGAAAGTGGGAGAATTTAACTCCCTCACCAATACCCTTGTAACCATCATGTGAAACATTTTGGGATGTACTAACAAGTTCCCACCAACCCAGAGGATAACAATGTTTTTGGGTTTTTCACCCCCCCCCTTGCTCTGAGACCCTTTCCTCCCAATGGGTTGCCTCATCCAGCCTTAGTAGGAGAGGAGGTGCCTAGTCTTACTGCAACTTGATAGGCCAAGGCTGTTTGGGAGGCCAGCCCTTTGCTGAAGAGAAAAAGAGGAGGAGGGGCTGGGAGGAGAGGAGGGAGGAGAAACTGTGGTCGGGACATACAAACAAAAAATACAGAAAAGGAGAATATTATTGAGAGTGTCTGAAGCTTTACTTTAACCTCCTCCTTATTCCCACTGATGTATTTGGAAAATGCCTTGATCTGTAGCTTTTCTTAGGGCTTTTCTATTGCTAATGACAAAACACAGAAGAACATGTTTACTTGGGTTACCCTTCCAGAAGGTTAGAGCCCACAAAGACATCTGGTAGGGACAGCTGACAGCCAGCATCCTGGTCCCCAGGAAGGAAGCAGAGAGTGCAGTGACAATGTCTTCTGAACCCTCAAAGTCTGTCTCCAGTGACAGACCTCCTCCAAAATACCTAATCCTTCCTAAACAGTTCCATAATCTGGAGACAAGGTATTCAAACATCTGAGTTGGAGGGAGGAGCATTTTTATTTAAACCTCCACTGTGGCTTCCTTTTACAATTGTAGAAAATTCACAGAACCATTTCATAATCGGGGAGACCTAAATCTGTGTTCTCAGGCCAGGGTCACTTATGTTTAGCTTCAGAATAAATGATTCAGTTTTAAACGGAAACTCAGAAAAGACCACACCCATCAAGCCAGATAGCCACTGTCATTGGCTGAACGGAATACATTCTCACAACAGGGTGGAAATTGTTTTTCTGACCCCACTGACTCAGATCAGTCCACACCACAACTAGGTGTTACCAACCTATGCTCATATGTTGCTTCCAACATGTTTTTCTTTGGTGTGAGATAGGTATTGCCTTCGATATTTCTCTGCTTCCAGCAAATGGTCTTAGACCTAATCGCTGTGCCGTACACATACATACATTGTTCTTCATCACAAGCACGAGTGGGTCATAAAGAAAGAGAAATAACAAACATGTACATCAGTGTGACCAAAGCACTTTACACTACTTATACTTTGTTACTTTAGTTTTTAAAAACTTTTATCTCATGTGTACAGGTGTTTTGTCTGCACATGGTATGCATGCCTGGTGCCTGGTGGTGTTGGATCACCTGGAACAAAGCATCATATGGTGCTGGGTATGGTGCTCAGCACTCAACACTCTCTGCAGTCACTACGCTGCTTTTCTTTAAGGTCAGATTATTCTGAACAGGCTGGATTTGTACCATGTAAGCTTCAAACCAACAGCATTTCTTAGAAGTCACTCCTACAAGAGGCATCACTTGACAACATTCCTCAGGGATGTACCCCGGCTGAGGCAGCGATTTTCAAGTCTCCACAGTTCTGTGGAACGCTAATGGGTTTGTGGGAGACCTTTCTCTCAACATCAAAGCCACGAGCCCCAGTTTGCTTGAGTTGATGAGCTTAAAAGTGTAGGGGATGTCCTCGGGATGCCAAGGGTGTCAGTGTGGAACTGTGTCCCTGCCCAAATGCCGACAGTGCAGCTACAAACCCTTCTTAGCAGCCCGCTGACTCCTGGGAACAGATGAGCACCTTTGCCTCATGGAATTCCGGATCATCTCCCTCGTGTAGCCTACCTCCAGGAGCTCTGCCTAGGGCACTGGGTAAGGCTCCACCGTTCCCTACCTTTCCCCAGTTTACAAAAACGCAAAGAAAAACACTATGAGAGAGACCACCAGGTGGCACCCCAAAGCTGAGAAAGCCAGCTGCCTTACTCAACGCCGCTTTGATTAAAAACAAAACCAACTTCATAATTCGTTTATCCACTCTTGCCTCTCCTGGGTCTTCCATCTCTCCTTATGATTTCTAATGACCTCCCTAGAATTCTCTTTCACTTATCAAAAACCTCTTTTATTCATCTTTGTGTAAAAAGCCTTACACTTTGGCTATTTCTTTCTGTTTCTGCTTGTTTGTGAGGTTCTCCACATACATACATGCTATATATTTTATACTATTCTATAAAGCTCTATTGGCTGTGGATGTATCTCAGTTGGAAGAATACTTGGATAGAACCTCACGGCCCTAGGTTCCCCACCTAGCATTCAATAAATCCAGGTATAGAGGCACATACATGCAACTCCAGCACTCTGGGTGTGGAGGTAGGAAGTTCAGAAGTTCAAGGTCATCCTGAGATACATAAGCCAGACTAGCACACATGAGACCATGTCTCAAAATGAAAATAAGAAAGGGTGGAGAGATGGCCCAGCAGTTAAAAGCAGGTCCGGCCGGCCTCTTGCAAGGAGCCAGAGTTTGGTTTTGGGAACCCACAAGGGTGGCTCACAACCTTACCTTCTGTGCTTGCAGCTCCACAGGAACTAATGCCCCTTTCTGGCTGCTTTGGGCACTGTGTGCACAAACCCACACTCAGACACATAATTCTTAAAAAGCAAAATCTTAAAAAATACTTTTTTTAATAAACAAAATTAGCTGGTTAAATTTGAAAATTTGTAGGCATTTCTCTGATTAATGTGTTGTATACCAATTGGCCTCATGGACCTAGTCGAGTCCCTAATGAGAACTAGGATGGGTGGAGGGGACCTCTGATTCACCCTAGAGAGTAGCAAAGCAGGGAAGGGAAGGGACAGAAATACAAGAAAAACTTGGGATTCTGGGTAAGGAAGGGAAAGTTCAGACCTGACATCAAAGCTATACTATATTTTAAAAATAGATAATAAGCTAGCCAGCCACAATGACCCACGCCTTTAATTCCCAGCTTTGGGGCAGAGGCAGAGAGGCAGAAGGGCAGAAGGAAAGGGGGCAGAGGGGCATGGGGTAGGAGGCAGGGGGCAGAGAGGCAGAGGGGCAGGAGGACAGAGGGGCAGAGGGGCAGAGGGGCAGGGGGACAGAGGGGCAGAAGGGCAGAGGGGCAGAGGGACAGGGGGCAGAGGGGCAGAGGAGCAGAGGAGCAGGGGGCAGAGGGGCAGAATCACCATCCCAGTGCTGGGGAGATGGAGGCAGGACAGGCACTCAAGCATGTCCTCTGTTACATACCAAATGTGAGGCCATCATGGGATCTCAGTGTGAAAGCAAAAACCAAGCCAAACTTTCTTCAGCAAGGTCGGGGTCCCAGTTTCCATGACCTCCCCAGCAGTGCTCTGACTGGGAATCACGTGTTCAAATCCATGAGCCTACAGGACACACTGCTCAACCAAATAAATCACAAACTGGCGCATGACCTGCTGACTTCAGGTTGCACAGGCTGAGCATCCCTAATCCTGTCTTTTCTTCTGAGATAAGGTCTACGCGGCCCAGTGTGGTGGGTGGTGGTTTGAATGATGATCCCCACAAGCTCCTGGATTTGAATTCTGAGTCCCCAGGGACTGGGGCCATTTGAAACAATCAAAAGGATCGGGAAGCATGGCCTTGTTGAAAGAAGTGTGTCACTGGGGTGAAATCTTGAAGCCTATGCCAGGGCAGTCTCTCTCTCTCTCTCTCTCTCTCTCTCTCTCTCTCTCTCTCTCTCTCTCTCTCTCTCTCTCTCTCTCTCTCTCTCTCTCCTTGCAGATCAGGATGTAGTTTTTTCAGTTCCAGCACCATGTCTGTGTGCTGCCATGCTTCCTGCCATGATAACTCTCTCAAACTATAAGGAAGCCCCTAATTAAATGCCTTTTTAAAGGTAGAAATTGTCATGGTCATGGCGTCTCTTCCCAGCAACTGAAGGGTGACTAAGGTGGCGGGGAATGACCACAAACTCTACAGAGCTGAGGCTGGCCTTGCAGGTTTGCTCCTCCTGCGTCTTGGCTCCTAAGTGACGGGATTGGAAGCAAATGACATCATGCACTACTGAGTGTGGTGTGGAGTGAGTCCTTAAAGCTAAGTGATGAATATATATATATATATAAAGCTGGGATCACGTGAGATTCTCTAACGCTATCACCACAGCCTGGAACCTCAGCATGTTTACGGGGGAGGGGTTGGTTAGCTCCTCTCTGTAGGAGTCTCTGGAGGTGAACGTCTAGGAGGAAGAAGCAGGACTTGCTAGTCTTCACACACACTGATCAATCATCCGCAAACACTCAGACTCTGGATAAAGGGTTTGGCATTTTTCCTGAGCCCGGGCCATACGGTGTCTTTAATAAGCTGTGCCCATTTCAGAACACACTCACTCAGGCCTTCCTCTGCTCCCTACAGTGCATGGTGGCTGAGCATCTTTAATTTCATGGAGGCAGAATCATGATAATGTTAAGAAGATAGTGCATTAGCAATATTTATGGAAGGGCAATGATCATTGTAGGGGTCAACAGTGAGGAACATGGAGGAAGGTGAAAACTAGGTACTGCTCCCTGGCTCACCGAGGAAGAGAAGGGACACAGGAGCTGAGGAAAGGTTCTGTGTGACGATGGCAGATACTCAGCAAGATATACGCGTGACGGGATGGCTGCAGAAGGCGCTGGAGAGGAAGACTAGATCATGTTCCCAGGAATGCAAATAGAGAAACAGCCCAACCAGGTTCAGATGTTTGCTGCCACCACTGGGAGTGCAGATGCCATATGACCAGCCAGCCTCCTGCTGCTACCTCTCGTGGTGACCGCCATATCTGCCCCACCATGATGGACTATATCCATCTGGAACTGTAAGCCAATAAGGACCATTTCTCCCTTCAATTGCTTCATTAAGTTGCTATATTTTATCCATCTAGAAAAATAGCTATTAATGTATAAAAAACATTAATCAACTGTTAAATTCATCGAAATGTAACTGGACTGGTAAGGTGGCTCAGTGAGTGGAGACACTCGCCACCAAGCCTGATGACCCGAGTTCCATCTCTGGGACCCACATGATAGAATCAGTATTCAGGAAGCAGAGTGAACAGGAAGTGAGCAGGCTCAGGAAGCAGAGTGAACAGGAAGTGAGAAGTGTTGGGATCATGCTTGGTCTGGTATAATAATGTGTTTACCAGTAAAGCTAGCTGATGTCTATGAGCAGAGAGGTCTCATGCCCCATGGATGTGGGAAAGTAGGCGTGAGGCACTGCACAGCAGGAGACACATAGATTGCTTCTGTGTAGATGGACTTTATTATTATAATAACAGAGAAGGGGGAAAGAGAGAGGGAAAGAAGGAGAGAGAGAGAAAGAGGGAGAGAGGGATAGCGAGCACTCCCGGGAGGGAAGAAGCAAGAGAGAGAGTCAATGGTGGGAATTCTTAAATGGAGCTTGACATCAGAACTCAGGGCAGGGCAGGGCTTCAGAGGCTAGAACAGAATCCTAATAGACTCAGGAAGCAGAGTGAACAGGAAGTGACCAGGTTCATGAAGCAGAGTGAACGGGAAGTGACCAGGCTCAGGAAGTAAAGAATGCACAGATAGCAACCAGGCTATACAGTCCTCAGTAGACTTCCTCCAGCAAGGCCACTTAGCCTCCTAAAGTTCCCACAGCCTTCCCCAATAGATCGACTAGGTGAAGCCCAAATGTTTAATCATGTGAGCCCATGAGGGACATTTTACATTCAAACCAGAGAAGTTTGCCTTCCCAGAATTTGCCTACAGGACGTCTCCTCTGTTTTATTTTATACCATGAAGGAAGGAAGGACAATATGAACACCCATGTTTCTGGAGGAGGTAGCTCCTCACCAGATTCATCTCCATAAAAGGTAGGGACATGTTCAAATGTACACAGAGCCAAGTGTGTACTGAGTGTGTCTATTGAACCACATGTACTCATACCCCCAGGAGGGGGCTCCATTGCTACATTATCATCACTTCTAGGACACCATTATTTCTTTAACTGTGTGTGTGTGTGTGTGTGTGTGTGTGTGTGTGTGTGTGTGTGTGTGTGCTATCAGAGTGTCTTACAAACTGTGCTCCAAGTAGTCCAGTAATGGGTATCTTATGACAGAAAGGCCAAGAATCTCATAGTTGTTCAGTCTACAAGACTGGATGTCTCAGCAGTCCCAATCTGGTGCTGGGGTCCTAGGAAAGTTCCAGAGAGCTGCCAGTCAACGTACGTTGGAATCTCTATGAAGCAGGTTCTAATACCAGCAAGGAAACACCCCAGGAGCAGGACAGATTAACCTGCTGCCAATGAGAACAAGCCACTGCCCCCGGTGTCCCAGATTGCGTGGTGGACCCCTTAAATGGTCCACGCATGAATGAGCCCTCACAGGCATGCCTAGATGTTTGGGTTTTAGGATTCCATATGTAATTAATCTGACATCCAAGATCAGCATCACGGATTTACACACACACACACATCATGGTATACACACTGCTCAAATAAGTCAATATAATAAAAATTAAACTCCTGCACTCTTTGGGCTCTTGGTCAATGGTTACTACTCATTCCATGCCAAGGGACTGACAGAATGTTTTCAACTTGGTTTTAAGCACTCAGCTTTGCCACCTCAGCTCAGATGCTGTCATAAACAGTACATAAGCTAAAAGTTGTGACTATATTTACAAAACCAAGTGTGCGGCCGCTTGAGTTGGCCCCATAAGCTCATAGGGAGTTTGGCACTATTAGAAGTGTTTGGCTCTGTTGGAGTGTGTCACTGTGGGGGTGGGCTTTGAGGTCTCCTATGCTCAAGTTACACCTAGTTCAGACCACTTCCTCTTGCCTGTGGATCAAGACGGAGAACTCTCAGCTCCTTCTCGGGTACCACGTCTGTATACTGCCATGACGATAGTGGAGTAGACCTCTAAAACTGCAAACACATTAAATGCTTTCTTTTATAGGAGTTGATGGTGTTTCTTCATAGCAATAAAACACTGATTAAGACAAAGTGTAAGGCTAGCCCATGAGTGAAGAGTTCATCAACCTTTTCTCTTGAAGGGGCAAAACATCATATATGGAAAGTTATACACTAGTGACCTATGTCAAAAAGTGACATAGAGGATTTAACTGTGATCTGTAAAGACATTTTAGGAATATCTGAACTGATTATATTTTCTTGAAAGTATACTTATGAGACTGAAATGTAATTAAAACTAAGCCAGAGTTTTGTCAAGGCCAAGCCTCTGGCTCCATGACCAGGCCTCTGGACCAGCAGCCCCAGAAGTCAGAGCTGACCTGGGACTCCCACTTCAGTGGGCTTAGAGTACTCTGAGAGACCTGGATATAGAGGTTCCAAAGACCAGTGTGATACCACTGGGGGCTGTGGTCGTGGTCACTCCTCTGGTTCCAGGAGTCACATCAATCCTGTGGCCCAGTGCCATCACAGAATCCAGACCATCTCAGGTCTTGACGTCCTCTGGTCTCCTTGGTGTTCAGGGTACAGTCTGGCCCTGAGTCAACTTGGAGTGTTCTCGGGCACTCCAACAGCTCCATTTTCACCAGACCCTCTGGCCGAACTCCATACAGACACCAACCATTCTAAGAAGGGTCAAGGAAACAAGACATCCTGGTGAATGCACAGGAAGAGGAAGTCAGAAAGGAAAGACTAGCTAGCTCACTCCAGCAGATGTGCAGAGCACAGCACAGTCACAGCCATGACCGTGCCTATCCATCCAGCTGCCCTGTAGTGGGCTCTAAAATCACAGAGAGCTGAAACGTGGGGGAACGCCAGACAGAGGAAGGCTGCAGAAGGGTGAGTGAACAGCTGAGTGAATTCAGAATGTTGGTGTTAAAATAGTCAATTGTAGTGAATATTCAAACAAAAGAGACACAAACGGATGGCATCTATTCAAGGCCTCAATGATACAGTCTCCAAAGGGAACGAAACAGTAGAAAGTCAAAAATATTGAGAGCAGCGAGGAAATTGAAATATTGAAACACAGAAATAGTTAAAATGAAAGAACCAAATGAAATCTACATCAGAAAACATATCAAGAGACAAGCCATGCAGAAGAATACATTCAATGAATGGAAGACAAAATGGAAATGATAATATGGAAGGCGGAAATAAGCAAAAAAGGAAGGAGTGTAAACAATATTTTCAAGAAGTTTGGGATACATTCAAGAGGCCAGACCCGAGGATTCAGGATATAGAAGGGACAGGCCGACTAGATAGACTGTTCAATGTGTTATAGCCAAAACCTCCCCATGCCCAGAGAATGAAGCACTTCAAGCCCAAGAGGCATTTAGAAGCCCAGTGAACATAACCGGAGGAGAAACTCTTCACTTCACATCATAGCCATGATGTGAAAAACACAAAGCAAAACCAGGCTCGGAGACACACACTTTTAATCCCGGCGTTCGGGAGGCAGAGGCAATCACATGGCTGTGAGTTCAAGGCCAGCCCTGTCTACACAGTGAATTCCATGAGTCCCAGAGCTACGTAATGAACACTTGAGTCAAAATAAATAAACAAAAAGAAACGACTAAAAGCAGGATGAGAAAACAACCCACAAAGATGAGGATATCAGACTCACCCCAGATTTTCCATCAGCAGTCAGGAAAGTATGAAATGAAACATTTCAAGTTCTGGGAAAAACAAAAACAAAAACAAAAAAAAAAACAACAACAACAACCCAGAGCTCTGTGTCCAAATCTGTCCCAAAGAGCTGTTTCTAAAAGCCCAAATGCTAACAATTGTAAGGAGTAAAAGGTACTGCCTACCATCCCAGTGGCGGTCTTAGCATTGCGTGCTAATGACAGCCCAAGGGGAGTGTTGCCTTGAGAACTGAAGTACCAACACCAAGGCGGGGCCTGGAGCTGCCTTTTGACACTTCGGCCTCACTTTCCCCACACCACCTGACTCTTCCTGTGGCGTCCACATGTTTGACTCTTTCTTTTCTGTCTCTCCCTCTCTTTCCTTTCCTCACCAAGCCCAAGGCTGATGTGAAGGATGATCTCTGCACCCCCCTTTTCTTGGCAATTGCTCCCGAACAGAAGCAGGTCCTGCTGGGAACTGCCTCAGCCTCAGCATCAGCCTCAGGAGTATGTCATCACACCGGGGTCAGCAGTCAGGTGACTGTGGCAATGGCTTGGGGGCAATCTCTCCCCATTTGTGCTACTCAGGAGCTGCAAGCTCTAGTTTTCCAACCATTTTCAGAGTGTCCTCCTCGACACATGACAGAGCTCACTCATTAAGCAAGCACAGAGAAGACAATAGACACTCCATCTTTAGATAGCTCAGCCTTAGGCACATGTCTTACTAGCCACACAACCAATGCCATAGCAACAAGGTCCACCATCACTAGGGTGAAGAGGGCCATGTTGGGGTTCCCTCTGAGGCTCAGCCTTTGTGTGCCTCTCTACTCGGAGTGAGAGTCGTAAGTTGTTCCTCATCTTTGGTTCTGTTGTGCCCTAGGTTGGGCCGATTTGTTATCTTTTTCTAGGGAGAAGTGAACAGAAGTTTATTCACCTTAGACTGGGCACAAACGACAAAGTGTGATTCCAGCAAACCCCAGCTTGATGAGTTTACCATGTTTCCTCACATAGGAGGGCGGTCACTTACAGAACAGCATCCTCACACCAAGTCCCACCCCATGGAGGATGGCGACACTAAGGAAGCTGCACCGGGAGATCCCCTCACAGCTAACCTTCCACTTTCTATGCAGATTGGCATCTCCCAAGATTACTTGCAGCTGCAAGGGGACCAGTGTGAAACAATAGCTTGAGTCCCAGGTGAGGGGCGCATGACCCTGCTGTCCCTCATCTACCAGGAAATGCCAAAGCTTTACGATTTCACAACAGACCTGATGATCATTATAATGCTTTGATCATTAGTAGCCAAGGCTATCAGGCCAAGAAAGTTTCTGCCCCAAGATGGCATCATATTATATCTGAAGGAATAAATGCTACACAACAGGCTTTGAGTAGAAATGAGAAGATGAATGGATGAGTAGATGTAAAGATATGTAGGTTAATGGGTGGGAAGATGGGCAAAAATTAAGTAGATGAATGGACAACTTAACTTGGGTGTGGCTACATGGATGTGGATAGGAGGATGAGTGGATGTCAAAAAGAGAAGAAGTGGACTGGCTGCTTAGCTGGTTACAGACACTGCCATTGAATAGATGGATGTTATATTGGCAGAAGGATAAAGAAACAGAAGTGATGGCCAACATGGAGCCAGACTCTCAGAGCAAAATCTGAGCTCACCATAAACTCACCTGCTAAACCAGAACATTGCTGCCACAGAGCAGGGGGTCTTGGGAGTTGTAGTCCAGGGATTCCACGTAGTCATAAGTTAGCAGGGAGGACACTCCCAATTGATTGCTTCTTCTGGCTCTGGAAATGTAGGAGACAGAGGAGAGACCCAGAAGTGCCTCTGTTCTCTGCCCCAAGGCCAATTACAGACTTTGCCCCAGGTCTTACTCACAGTTCCACTAATGACCCCTCTCACATGATGAGTGAGTCCTCCAGCTGTGGTGAGCCAGCAGTTTTAGATGATGACCATCAGGGGTGCACAACGGCCAGGTTTGATTCAACACCAAAGTCTCTTAGTTACCGCAGAGACTTAGCGCTACATCTGTAAAATGAGGGCAATGACCATGTACGGAGGAGGGATGTTCAGAGAACTACCCAGTGAGACAGCAGCTGAAAGGCATCTGGCATGGTGCTGAATGCATCTCTGTGAGACACTCTCCATGAGAGTAATGGAAAATTAAAGACTGCAGAGGCGTGGCTGGCTGAGGGGCGTGTCTGCCTGAGGGGCGTGGCTGGCGACTCTGCTTCTATCACATCTTCCACTGGAGATCCAGATGGTGTCTGTCCTTCTGATACTGGGCAGCAAAATGACACTTACTTGTGGTAGGTGCCCCGAGGATCAGGAATGCCTCGGAACAGCTCATGACCTTGCTTCCCAGTGCCTCTACCCCATCAGTGGATAAACACACTCATGAATTTGTGGAGAGGTTGGCCCAGTTGGAGTAAGTGGGTCGCTGGCATGTGGCCTTAGACGTGGTGATATTTTGTCTCCAGTCTTTTGCCCTTACTTACTCCACCCTCTTCCAAGCTGCTGTGTGGGGCGAGCATCGCTGATACACAACACCACACCTTAGTGTAGACACTGAAATAGCAGCCTCCATGGACATCTGAGCCAAGGCTTCCTCCTTCAACTTGATCTCAAATATCAGAGATTCTAGAGACACCTAGAGGATTAATGATTCTCCTAAGGCCCCACAGTTATCACCTGGAACGATTAGTAAGAAATAATTTAATCACATTCAAACCTAAATGTATGGCCCTTTGTTAAAGAGCCTGCAACCCAAGAAGGGCCAGTGGGTGGCGCCAGAGCACACCCAGTCTTTTCGTCTGGAGCTGCCTGTTACCAGCAAGATAATACACAAATTTTGCAGGACCCTCTCAGGCAATATGGTTTCTAGGCACTTAGTGGCCTGTGTGGTCCAGTCAGGTTCTTTGGAAGCTTTTGAATGTTCTTCTGGAAGTCTTGAACGTACTTGCTTCACTTGTCAATTTGACACAAATCTACAATCACCTGGAAAGAGGAAATGTCGCTTCAAGAATTGCCTTCATCACACTGGCCCACGACCATACCTGTGAGCCATTTTCTTAATTGCTACTTGATGGAAGGCCGAGTCCATGGAGTGTCATAGTGTTTACCACACCAAGAGAAGAAACTCTGGACCAACTCTGTAATGTAAAAATATTCACCCTCTCTAGGAAACGAAGAGCAAGAGCCTTGATTTTGAGACAAGAGTTGGAAAAAATAATATCCATTGAGTATGAAGATGTAGACAGATTTTTTTTTCTGAAACAGATTCTATGAAGCCCCAGCTATGGCTTAATGCTCTTGTACACTGTAAAGATTTGCCACCCATATTAGTTTAATAAAACACTGATTGGCCACTAGCCAGATAGGGAATATAGGCAGGTTGACCAGAATAGGAGAATTCTGGGAAGAGAAAAGGCAGAGTAGCAGTCACCAGCCAGATGCAGAGGAAGCGAGATGAGAATGCCTTACTGAGAAAAGGTACCAAGCCACGTGGCTAAACATAGATAAGAATTATGGGTTAATTTAAGTGTAAAAGCTAGTTGATAATATGCTTGAGCTACTGGCCCAGCAGTTACTATCATATTAAGCCTCTGAGTCAATTATTTGGGAAGCGGCTGCTGGGTATTTCAAGTTGTTGCTGGGTCAGAAAGTTCCGACTACAGCTGGCCTTCAATTCAAGAGATCTGCCTGCCTCTCCTGCCTCCTGCCTCCACCTTTATTGGAAAACTGTGCCTGACTAAACACTCATCATATTTAACAAGTTAAATTCTCACAACCTCCCTCCTTCCCTCCCTCCCTCTCTCCATCTTCCTCCTCCTCCTCCTCACCTTTTGATCTTGGTTTACAGATCCCCAGAGGTTCCCAGGGCTGCAGGAAGTGAGCTCTTTAATATGACCAGCAGGGTGCGCTCTGAGAGCAACCCTGGTCCCCGCAGCCTGGTCACTTTTTGTCCTTCCCTCTGTCCTGTGGTTTTGAGTTATGGACTACGCAATTCACCTTTCAGAATAGGAAATATTTCTCGAGAGTCTTCACACCACGTGCTCAGCATCACCCCTGTACACCTGCATCTCCGGAGCTTGGCATATTTCACGGGCACACTGGAAATGCCCTGATAGATGTGCTTAAGAATAAGTGACTGCTAAGTGAATTGATGGTGCATCCTCACCATCCAGTCTGCACGTTCCCAACTATCATACTGGGCAAGACCCCGGAAATCCACCTCTTGAAGGTGTCATCTGCAACACTAGGAATTCTGCCAGCTAGCGGCACCCAGAGAGTAGCTGGCTGGGAAGTCATTCCAAAAGGGGGGGTACCTAGTAGGTCCTGAGCTCTGCCCACCACTCAGTTCCAGCTGGCAGCCCTGGAAAGGGCCTGGCTTTTCAGCTGACAATCTCTGGGGTAAAGCTAGCAAACTGAGGCCATGCTGTAGTGTGAATCTGCAATGGCCCCAAAGGGTTGGGGTTTACCCTCGTTTTAGAGGGGGCTTGAGCCATTAAGGGGTGAGCTAATGAATGCTTTTGTTCCTGCAGGTATATTCAGGAAGGGAAGACTTCTCAGTGATCTAAAGAGGAGCTACAGAGTTTCGGTTAAGAATCATGAACGAAGACCAGTTGTCCGCTCATCCTGCCTTTAACTGACAGCAGAGAGGGCAGGCTTCATGTGATGTATTGTTATGGAAAACAAAACAGGGAAATTCTGGATGTTGGTGGAGGTGTTGGTTTGGAGGTACCAGGACTAGATTTTATGTAGAAACTCACCAATATGCATGTGTTAAATGTGCATATGTTTCTGTATATAAATCCTAACTCAGGTTTAACACACAAAAGGGTCACATAATAAATTTGAAGCCTCTGTAAAGATACTATGATGTCCTATTTATACTTTGAACAAACTCCTATAAAAATCTGAGCTGCCTAATTGCAAATCCTAAAATGTTGGTTTAAAATTTCAGATGGAAACTCATAGGACTTAAATATGAACAGCTTGAAGATGGACTCACACTGTCCTTGGGAAAGAGTGATTTCTCAGGTTCTAAGCATCATATAGAAGTAAAGCAAAGAGAACTCGCTGTAAAGACATGATGTCCAGATGACTTGGGGTTTGGAAAACCATCACATTGGGGATCCGTTGATTTTCATTGGGGGTGACAAAGTCACTTGATGGGAAAATAACCTTTTCAACAAACATTGTCTAGATGACTTTGTGTATTTACTCTTCTCCTTGCTTTGACAACTGTACACACACACACATGTACACACATGTACACATGCACATACTCACTTCATGAACACACACACATGCACACACTCAAGAACACACACATGCACACACTCACACACACTAGAGAACATGCACACGCACACACACAGTCCATCATGGCAGTGTGACATCAATGAAAGCATTTGTGTGTCAAGAACTATGGCCCACAGAGTGGAAGAAAGTGGTAGCTCATAAGAGCCAGTATCTACAAGGAACAGTAACAATAGCTCATAAGAGCCAGTATCTTAAACTACAAGGAGCACTAACAATGGCAAAAGTATCACAAAGCAACATTTTACAATAAAAATTGGAGATATTCTACCAAAAAAAGCTGTACTAATTGTCAATCTGAAGGTTCAATCATTTACAGTAACCAGTCATTCAGAAGTACAGCCAAGGATACAGAGAACCCACACCCATTGGGATGACTACAGGAAAGCTCAACAGAACATGGGCAGGGAGCTGTGGAGAGGTGGGGAGCCTCCATACATTCCTGAGCAGTTACCGGGCCAGCAGGCATCTATCTCTAGGTATGTGGTCAGGAACTTTCACAGTGTTCCCATGAAAACCTCCGTATGAATATTAATTGCAGACAAATAGCCAAGATTATATTTAAATGAAATGATGCAGCTGATTGAGGGTTGGGTAAGAAACACCAGCTCCCAGAATAGAATTGCTACTGCAGAAAAGATGCACTGGGACACTCAACACAGGTGAGCCAGACACAGAAGCCGGCCCTGTGACTGGCAGGTGGCTATGGAGAAAGATGGGTTGGTACCAGGTACAATTTCCTTTCAGAGCAATACTGTGTGTGTAAAACTTACATACATCCTGGGGCTGGAGATTTGATGGCTCAGCGGTTAAAAACACTGGCTACTCTTCAAAGGACAGGAGTGTGATACCCAGGACTCAAGTGTTGGCTTACAACAATCTCCAAGAGATCTGATGCCCTCTTCTGGTCTAATTCCATTTTCCAAATGTGGGTTTTATAAAATATGAGTTTTATCTCATATGGTATGACATTTTTGTGTGTGTGTGATCTGTCTCATGGTGCATCAAACCAAGTTGTCAGCAACTGAATTCCTAGAGACTTCAGTGAGCTGGTAAGTGGAATATTTGAAACTCAGGCCTATGCCAATTACTCATTTTTTATGCTTCTGAGTAGAGACAGCTTGTTTTATTGGTGATCAGTCCCCACATGCAAACTTCAAATTCACTGTCTTTCCCACATGCTGCAGCAAGGTGCTGGAAATGCCTTCGTGGAGATGGGAGTGCATCATATTGGAAGAAGTGGTGTATTAGGATCTCTTTATCTCTAGCTGCTGGGGAGCCACTGGGTCACAGCAGAGCTTGGGGTAGCAGACCTTTGCTGTGTCTTAACCACTCTCCTATTAACCACTGTCCTATTGCTGTGAAGAGGCACCATGACCAAAGCAATTTATAGAATAAAGCAGCATTTAATTGGGGGCTTGCACACACTTTCAGAGGGTTAGTCCATGACCTTCAGGGTGGAAAAAATGGGAACAGGCATGCATAGTGCTGAGGCAGTAGCTGAGAGTTCACACCTGATCCTCATGCAGGAGTCAGGGACAGATAGACTGGGCTTTTGAAACCTCAAAGCCCACCCCAGGGACACTTCCCCTAACAAGGCCACACCTTATTCTTCCTCAAATCAGTTCCACCAACTAGGGACTAAGCATTCAATATATGAGCCTATGAGGGTCGTTCAAATTCAAACCACTACAACATGTATTTAAGATACCCACAAAGATTGAATTTTATTTTAATGTTTGGGACTTTCATGCATGAGTATAATGCATAATATAATTGCTATCCCTCTTCTCTCCATTCCAGGACCTCTCCCTGCTCAATTCATCACACACACACACACACACACACACACACACACACACACACACACACACACACACACACACACGCACGGTTCTTACATACAGTCTTTCCTCCTCTCCCATTATATTCTCCGAGCCTTGGGTGTGGATCTGCTACCCGTGCCCCATTTTGCTCACTCTTTATCTGTTGTTTTCTCTATAACAACCTTTATCTGCTGCAGAAAGAAACTTCTCTGGTGAGAAGTGATAACTTCACTAGAGACACTTATCAAGAAACACTTGATTGAGGTGAGGCACAAAACACTGAAACACTGAGGTGTGCCTGCTGCTCCTGGCGGCCTCCAGCCAAAGCTAGGGTAGCCCCTTGGTGTCTCAGTTCTCTGCTCTTCAATGTAAAAATGTTAGCAGGACCTGCCTGCTGACACTTCATCATTTTGAGATAAACTGAAGAAAAATGTCTGGTTCTTTATCAGTGTTACCCAAAAAATCTTCAGATACGTGTCTGAGGAATTAACAGGACCTGGTATCATGGAAACTTCTCAAGGTAGCACTTAATCACAGCTCCAGGGAGGGTAGAGCCTTACTGGAAGCCTACATAGACCTGAGACTCTACAGCTCCTGGGTAGCAAACCTAAGACTTATCATTATCTCCCCAAATCCTCCTGCCTCAAGATGGTGACAGGAAAATGGTTTGTTTCCTTAAGAAGGTCCCTGGCCCTCAGAGAATACCCTGCATCCTGAGACAGCTCTTGGCTACTTCACCCTCTGAGCTGAAAGACAATGCCCTTCCTCTGGATGAAGTTCTTCTGAACACTTTGGGGCCCAGATGCTGCTGCCCTCCAGCACCACCCTGAGGGCCAGCGGTCTGCTCTGGACTGCTGCCAACTGACTGGCTCAGAACTCAGAGCATTCCAAACCAACGGCCCACGTGACAGTTGCATAGATAATTAACCTCTCCCTAACTGACCATATCTGGAGACAAGCACTTAAGTCCGAAGAAGTAGGAAGGTGGTTGCATGGCTTCAGATGTCTCAGCAAAAGTTTTTGGTGTTTGTTGACTAAAGTCTGACCTAGTGGCTGAGCATGTGGACAGAGGCCTTTGCACTATCCTGCTCATAGCCTTTGCTTACATCTCAGTATTAATATGCAAATAACATTGTTGCAATATCTGCAAGACTTTCAGAGAATGGAGGGACAGTGTCCATCTCAGAAGGCTTCAGGCACACAGATGGTAGCTTTCCTAGCCTGGAGACTCAGTTTTTAGTGTGTCTTCAGTTTGAATGTTTTAGTGTCCTTGCTTCTTAATCCACAGTCTTAGAAAAACAGATTCAAAACAGGTTGACTGCTGACACACTGGCAGCAGAAGGCCATAAGAATTTATTATCTTTTCTATGTTTCTGGTTCTCTTGTTCTGGACCTCTAGTGGCTAAATGAGCCAAGACATAGGAAGAAGGGTCTCTTGGTGTGCTGTGAACTTAATGCACATGTGGGGCTGACAGGAAAACATGGCTCTTACTGAGAGGGGGCAACAGAGTGACCAAAGCCTGGGCATGATGGCTGCACTCAGATCCTAAATGAACCATGTGACAGGGGAAGACACTTCACCTTCTGTCTTCAGTTCCTGCTCTGTGGTACTGGAGTGTTCGTAGGGCAAACTTACTAGCGCTATGTTGTGAGGCCTACGCAGGCAAAGCCTGAGGAAGGGTGGCTGCTGCCTTTATGTGCCTAAGCTAAGCATGAGCCAGATGTGTGAGGTGGCTGTATCTTACAAGAAAACATGGGTGGAAGATGTTACATGAAGATACGTCACCATCCAGGGTTCCCATGGGTCTGGTGCCTTGTAGCTTATGCAGAGGATCTGTTATTACCACATAAGGGAGAGATGTGTATGAGCAGTGGTTGTACCCACTGTTGTTACAGCTGGACAGGGGGTGAAACACTGCTTCACCGGAGTCCTCTGATCAGAGGCAAGGGCCTCCTTCACTCCGTTTCCCAAGTTTTGTCAGCTCCAGGTGGCTATGGGAGATAGTAAATGTCTTGTATGAGGCCTGAGCCATTAAAAGGGCAAAAGCTGGCTGGCCCAGACCAAATATGGGTCAATCCTGACCAAATAAGTTATGCCATTTTCCCTCTCCACAAACTAGGGCAGCCCACTTTGAGCTCTCTTCCTCAGCATCTTTACCTACCATCTTCCTCAGGGAGGTCAGGTGACTACCTGAGGAACTAGAGGTTCCTCTGGTTCCAAAGTGGCTCAGATCTCAGGCCTTTTCCAAACCACACGTGGAACACTATCACACTGAATAAACTTGGATTTAACTGGCTAGGCCTGGATGAACTGTTAATAAAAATTACTAGAAACAAAGGGGCCCAATTGCCCCATGCTACAGAGGCTAGCTTAGGAAGCTGGCACGTACCATGTGTGGTTCCTGCAGATCTGAAAGCAGGTGGAAGAAGACATGGCTGACAACAAACATCTGCACCTACTAAGTGCTTCTTCCCAACCTCCTCCCTTTTCAGCAGAACCTACTCCCAGATGCTGTGGTCCAGGACTGGAGACATCACCAGAGAGTCCTGCTCCAACCAAATGCCCCCTCCCTGTTCCTCCTCCTTACTCATGTAGTGCCCAACGGAGGAATCATGTTCTTTCTCATCAGCCCCATGAGCATCCTACCCTGGAATCTTAAGTTTCGTCTCTTTACAAACATCTACTGAGAGATCGTCAATTGCTGGCATCAGATTTGGCAAATCTAGTCAGGCATGTTTGGTCTGTAAATTCATCTTTCCCATGGTGTTTGCTATTGATTCAAAGAGAACAGTGTGGCAATCTTCCCACACCCATGCTCTGTAAGAGAGGACATCATTTCTGCTGGAATATTGGATAGAATTCAGATGTGGCTCCCTGGCAGGAAGCAATGCTTCACTGAAAAATGCACCTTTCTGTTGCTTTAATTGCTGTGTATTATTTCACTGTATGACGACATATGGAATATTGGTCCCTATAAATTTATACACTTGCTGCCAATACTCTGGGCAGCAGAGTGCTCTAGCTCAGTCACGATGTCAGCTTCCTGTGGGTGGAACAATGATGTGTAACTTGAAAGGTCACAAGAGCAAAGTGAGTTAGGATGTGCATCCTGAGCAGTTAGCATGGATGGGCACAGCAGTTTGCTCAGGGCAAAGGCTCAGTCTGATGTTTCCCAGACTTGCCAGTTCACTAAGTTCTACCTGTGTGGCCTGCTTGTACTAATTTTCAACGACAGTAGAAACATCTGATACAAGGTTAAAACCTGTAACTTTAAATATTCAGTGTATTTCTGAAACAAGTTCTAAATCTATACAGTTAAAAAAATAAATGACCCTGAGTTTAATATGGTAAGAGGACAAAATGTAAAGATAAGCCTTGTCCACTGACCTCGGGCTTGATGTGACGACTGTCTCAATCAGGGGACATCAGGTCTCTGCTCCCCCATGTGTTGCAAGCCTCCTCAGCTCTGGGAGGTGACCTGGGGCACCAAAGCCAGACTTTTTTTTTTTTTTTCCAGATAAGGACACTGTAGCACGTGGCAGAGTCTAAAAGCTTCAGCCATGTAGAAGAACCACAGTGTAGTCATTTAGTTTGGGGGAGTAACGTAGGAGTGGAGTGTGGGCCTGAGGTCTGCTGACATCATCTACTGAGGCTGACAGCACTGGCTTGGGCTATACCAGGTATTTACAAAATAATGAGCCCAGTTAACAGAGGTTTCTTCCCTGTGACCTTCTCTGTTTAGCCCTGTGTCACGTGGAGACCTGTTTCTGTAGGGGAAGCACCCCACTTGGGCCACATGATGAAAGCCTCTTAGCACATCTTCCTGACTCCATCGGGGCGGGCCATTCCAATGACAGTGAACACATATAGCCGGAAGAGGTTTTTGCAGCCATGGTGGAGCCATGCCCTGTACTGTGACCATGGACTGCTTCCAGGCGTTCTCTCCTTTTCTATTGCCGTCAAACCTTGTCTATGCCTTTTCAATAGAAACATGCTATGGTAGTTAAGTATATATTATATATGTATAATACACATCAAGTATTTCAGTATAATAATGAGAAAAATGCTATCTAAAGTAGAATAAATCCAAGTATACTTATATTAGCACAAAAAAAGGAAAAAAAAATGAAAACACACAATTCATGGTCCTGCCCTCAATATAACCTGAGCTGAAACTGTCATGCCTTTGATCTCTTGTATGTGCTTTGTTTAATCACACACATATGAAAAGTCTACAGAATCCTGGGACCTTCCGTGATAACACGAGGTCTCCCCAGAGCCATACAGGCTCCACTGAGGCTGAGGACCCCAGAGCTATCTGGGATGCTGCAGTGGCCCTCACTGGGTCACTGAATCTGTTCAGCACCCACGGGACAATCCCCGTGTTGGAGCAAGTGAGCGGTCCTTCCCGAATGAGCGGGAAACCGTGTCTGTGTCCACTCTGACTTCCCCAAGTAGAGGGTGATCAGTTCACTTCAGCACTCAGTGGCTGTGAGTGTGCTTGCTGTCTCTACCATCTCCTCTCCCCTTCTTCCCTGTATTCATCATGTCCAACGGTGTCCTCACTGCTCCCTGTGGATTCCAAAAAGAGAATAATGATGATGAGTGCCCAGAGTCCCAGTGCAGAACTGGGGTGGGGGCAGGGTGTGCAGAGAGCAGCTGAGCAGAGCTTAACTGTTGGCAGCTCATAACCTGGGCTGTGTGGGTGAGACTGGGAGGAGCTGAAACGGGGGGGGGGGCAATGTGGAAGCAATTACAGGCTGTTTTTTCACTGTTCACAGTCACCTTCTGAGTGGCACAGAGCAGTGACATCAATGGGGTAGCCATGGGAAACAAGAGTTTCAGTTGTGATTATCTTGGATCATCCTTAAAAGTTTAATCCTCATACCAACTCTGTGCATTTGGCGGCCTTAGAGATAATGAGCCCAAGATTAGTGGTGTCAGGACTTGTCCACCCCCTTACTTAGTAGGTAAGGGGCTGAAGCCATGGCAGTCAGTGCTGGAGTTTGCACTGATGCCCAGGAGGACTGGAAGACAGGTATCTGACCAGCATGAGAGTGTTGGAACTGGGGAGCTCAGTAGCACTGTGTTTGGCACAGTGAGTCTCAGGGGACAGGAAAACCTCTGTCCTGATATCCAGAGGACAGTGACTGCCCCTTCCAATACCTTTTCTGGGATCCTGCCTAGCCACAGAGGAGGGGTTCTGGGGAAGATGAACACAGGCCTCACATAAGTGAGCAAGATAAAATAAGACTGGGTTGAGAGGCAGAGGCCAACATAAGCTGGGCTGTGTGTCTTCCTCATTGCCCTGGGATTCTGAGGGACACAGCAATCTCAAGGGAGACTTTGTTCTCATTAGTTCTATAGGGTTCAGAGAAGGAGGTTATTGAGGAGATAGTAAGCAAAGGAAAAGATACATTCTAGCGAATGGATAGACAGATAGGTGATAAATAAATAAAGAGACATTCTTAAATAGGGTACTCAAATCATCCAGGGAAAATCAACCAGCATTCCTGACTAAGCTTACTCTCCATGGCTGAACGTCCAACTTTCCACCTCTCTTTCCAACTGCAGACATTTTTGTTTTATTTTGTTTTTTGAGACAAGGTTTCTCTGTGTAGCCCTGGCTGTCCTGGAACTCACTCTGTAGACCAGGCTGGCCCAGAACTCTCAGATCCACCTGCCTCTGCCTCCCAAGCGCTGGGATTCAAGGTGTGAGCCACCACTGCCCAGCTTCCCACTGCAGGCATTTTTATATTAAAAGATAAACAGTAGTAACTTAGGAAGTAGTTCACCATCTAGTTGTTCTCAAGGACACGCTGTGTTTGTTTTGGGGGATGTTTTGCTGTCCTCTGCTCCCTGTCACAGAGTTAGGGAGGCCAGTACATTCCCAGACAAAGAACTCTAAAGGAAAACATTGGAGGCAAGCATGCTTAGGTCTTAAATGAGGGGGCCACCTTGACTTCCAAAGTCAGCTTTTCAGTGAGTTCAAGCAACACATGACAATTCACCAAAATCATGTAAGTTGTACCATTCAGGCCTCTTATCATGCCTGTTCCCCAGAGGTGCTAAAGTGCAGAGGGGTCAGCTTCCTGTCTCCACTTGGCACTTCTGAGAGAAGCTGACGTCAGGTTCAAGTTTTTGCCTATGAGCCAATCCTGTCCCAGAAGGTTGCTCTCACAGGTGAACACCCCAGACACAGTTTTGCAGAGTTCCTAGGGGAGCTACCAGTACAGCTTAGAGGATTTGATGTTTGCTGTGGCAAAGGTGGATATATGGCCTCCTGGGAAAAGCCCTTTAAACATCAGAGCGAGGGATGATAATGGTACAGCCAGCACCAGCACAGTCCACACCAGAGGCTATTGAAATGCGCAGATGACAAGCAGCTGCCTGAATACATTTGCTTTTTTTTCCCAACTTAGTGCATAAGTGTCCCTTCTTCATCAACACAGGGTAGTTACAGCCGCAGTCACACCACCTTAATGTTCCACTTTACAGCGGGAGAGCTTGGAAAGCCTACCATAGCAGAAGTTGAGTCAGACACCGGCAGGTGCCCTGAGCAGAGAATGTGTTCTCTGTTGCTCAGTGGTCCGCAGTGCTATGGGGCATTTGAGGAGGGGCAAGTGTGGTAAAGGGTTAGACTCTATTAGACTCTGTTTAATTGTTTAATGAAACATATTCATTATGAAAGCACACTTCTGTGGTGGCCGTACTGGAGAGGACAGAACTCTAAGAGTCCTGGGACTTCCCTTGTGGAGGAGTCAGCTAACTGGGTTAGATCACTAATCAACACATCAGAGCCGTGGTCACTGGGATCCCACCCTCCTGTCCCGTAGCCCTGTGTTAGAGCCTGGGCAGGCATATGCACAGGTGTGACCCAGAACACTGGACAGGGTGAGGAGGGAATTTTCACATACCTGAGGGAGCTTCCAGCCAAGGAGAGCATTTATCAGAAACTCCTGGGCACAACCTGTGTAGGGCTGAGCACAGAGAGTCCTGAGGACCCTGTAGGCACAGATCCT
This sequence comes from Phyllotis vaccarum, assembly GCA_033318265.1. Classification (NCBI taxonomy): domain Eukaryota; kingdom Metazoa; phylum Chordata; class Mammalia; order Rodentia; family Cricetidae; genus Phyllotis; species Phyllotis vaccarum. Next base: position 184,111,730 of record JARWLC010000002.1, read on the forward strand.
TTACTAGGGTAACATATCTTATGAGCAGAACATAATTTGGGACTGACAATCTTAACATGTCAGAGATGCTGTCAAGATGGCACCCTCAGGGCCGTACGAGGGAAACAGAGGACTACTGTGAGACCAGTTCCATCGCTGTATGTAGTAGGTGGTTTCTGGCCCGGACTTTCGGGCCTAGCCTCAAGGTTTAGGCCCGCAGACCCACAGACCCGCAGAGACACACAGATGCTTACATTAGTTTTAGGCTGATCAGCCTAAGGCCCAGGCATATAACTTGCTAACTCTTTACCCTTAATCTAACCCATGACGCTTATCCTGTTCAGCCATGCGGCTCAGTACCTTTTCTCAGAGCAGCATAGTTGTTCTCTGCTTCTTCTGGCTTCTCTCTGGCATTCTACTCTGTTCTGCCTGTTCCTAGAGTCTTCTTAGTCTGGTAGCCCCACCCACACTTCCTGTCTACCTTTGGCTAATCAGTGCTTTTTATTAAACTCATAGGCGGGGATAGTTATTTACAATGGAACAACATAATCCCCCTACAGTGTATGAAGTATGGACCGTGCTGGGGCATGACACATATGTTCCTGCAGCTGTATTAGTGAAGTGACCTCATGTGACTTTCTGTTTAAATGTGTCTCTGGGCAGAAGCATTGGTTAGCAGTTTTGGCACAAAGGCTGTTTATAGGTGACTTCCAAGAGCAGGAGAAATATAGGAAATGGATCATGTCCTGGCTTTAGGAAAAGCAGGCCTTGGAGCCTCTCTGTTTATCCTGACACTGCCTTGTCCTTCGGTATCTGAATCCTTGCCTGCCTCCCACAAGATTTCACAAAAGAAGGTGCCTGATACAGCATAGTAGCTGAGGAAGAACTGGGGCAGGGGAGTAGACACAGCTCCTTGAACATCTCAGAAGGTGCCCACACTGTGCAGAGATTTCACTATGGCTCCCAGTATCCTGTTCATCCTCATGAGACAGAAGTGAGGAGATAAAACTGCCAGCGCTAGCTGCAGCTGGTGATCTCTACCTACCTAGCTGTTACATGACTTCTGCTTTCTCCTTCCTAGGTTCACTGGAGGCCCCAAGCTTGCCTCCCTGTGGAATACAATGCCTCTGCCTTCCCAGGGCCCTCAGTTTTGTAGCTCACGTTTTAGGCATTTAGTCACAGCAGATCCTCCAGTCACTGGGGAAAACCATTGCAGAAAGCAGGCCTTGGGGCAGGTTGACAGTGAAAAGCTCAGCTGGAAACGTCATTCAGTCAAGCAATCATGTCAGCACTGTGGGGGAACACAGGAAAAGGCACAGCCCCACTGCCACTGACAGTTTGGGGACCTCGGTTTATGCCAAACTGGGATTTGTGGCTTTGATTCAAAAAGGAATTTTAGGACTAGCCATTATGAAGCGGAGTCCAGGTCTAATGAAGCCTCAGACTCAAGGGTGAGGGTTAAAAGAAATGATGCTCAGAAGTAAGTGAGACACACCTAAGAGCAAAGGCGTGGGTATCTGGGAAAACTGACATCTTGTCTTACAATAGCTATATGTAGGACTCCAGTGGGGTGTGAAGCTGGTGTCAGAGGGTGGTTATGATCTAAATGGGAGCACAGGGTGAGGCCCCTGACAGGGTTACAGTTGATAAGGTTAAAGTCTAAACCACAGGGTTTCAGGAAGCAGGATATTTTCACTGTAAACAAAAGTAGCAGTTTGAGATTCTCAGTAAATGTCGAGGAGAAGAGAGAGGTCCTTGCCAAGGTCAAAAGCCCCATTTTAGTTACTTTAACATAAAGCATCTATGTAAGAAAGAAATGCAAATTCTTGCTGGGAAGCTTCATAGCAAATGCTGTTTGTGCTGGGCTTTCTACTTCTCACCTGTGGAGGGGCTTCAACCAGACTCCTGGGTGAGGATCTCTTTCCAAGTCCTGTGTCCCCATGATTTTCTATCTTGCTCTACTTTTCTCTTGTTCTCATGGTGGGAAAATATTGGTAGCAAAAAAGAAATCCAATTCTCTTAGGGTACATCATGCTTCACCATCTGAGAGACTCTCAGACTATTACTCGCTTCATTTTATATTTGCATTTTCATAAAATCTTGACATGCATTCTTAGGAGGGCACTCCAAAGCAACCTAGAAGACATTTCTAGCTCTGTCTGGCAGTGAGGTGGGTGGATACTCTTCTGAGTTTCTATCCGCCCACCTTGAAGGACAACTTGCCTTTCTCCTAGTAAGGGAAGCACGTGCCCACACTCAGCCCTGGAGGACATCTTCCCTGATCTTGCAGTCCCCACATGTGTGTGTTGTCCAGGGCACAGCTGTGAGGGAGACAAGAGTCTCCTCTAGGAACTGTATGTGAAGGGAATGGAAAGACAGAATCTCCAAGAAGAGAGTTGGAATGAAATCGTGACTGGCATCTTCTGCTGTGGCAGGTGACAGCCCCTGGGACTCACGGCACAGGAGGAAGGCCTACTTTTTTTGCTTTAAAGGTAGGCTAAGGATTAGTGATGAAGTTTCTCGACATGGAAAGGCATTGGGAACCCAGATAGGGGCAGCAATGGCGCACCAGTGAAGAGACAGTTCCTTGAGGTGTTTTAACGTCATGGAGGAAGCAAGGTGCATGCATATCACAATCAGGCTCTGTCCTAAAAAATATCTTATCCCTAGAGGGTCACAGCTGATGCATAATCTCTCCCAGGAAGTAGAATGTTAGAAATGGGTCTGCGGTCTCAAGAAAGTTACCATACAATCCAAGTGTTTCAAGGGAAAACGTTTTTTGTTAAAGGATATGTAACTTTGTCAAATCAAGCAGGCTGATATTATTCTTAGTGCAAAGGGGTCCTGTGTCTCACCCTCAGGGCTTGGCTTCACATGCTTGTATGACTGAAAAACTATAAGCAAAATATTTTGATCCTAGAAGAGTGCTTACTGGATAAGGGATTTTTGCATATGATGTTTGTAAAACATTTCTTTAAAAAATGGAATTTCTTTTGACTCTTTTAAGCCTCTGATAGAAAAGACAATACATTTCATTTATATTCCCATAATTCCCTTTCACAGTACATTTTCATTCTTAAATCTAACTGACATCATACAAATTTCCTATTTAAAGTATGAAATATATATGATAAGATGCAGGAATTTCACTACTTAATTGCCAATTATTAGTTGTTGAACTAATAATCCTCATATACATGGATCACACAGCATCCTTCTTTAACCATGACATCTACCTGCACAAGGGATGTCAAGACCCCTTTCTATTTTTTAAACCATCATTCCTTAAGACTAGAAAGGGTCATTTATTTATGAATTTTTCAGATAACTCATTGTGTAGAAGTTCATGAAGAGCCCTCACAGTAGTGCCCTGATGAGGCAGCACATCGCTGCATCTCAGCACAGACCCCTATCTGCTAACATTGCATGTAGTTAGTCTGTCAGCTATTTGTCGTAGTTAATGTTTCTATTGCTGTAATAACACACGTGGCATCAGCAATTTGTAAAATAAAGCATTTAATTGGCGTACAGTTTCCCAGGGGTTTAGAATCTATAATGGAGGAGCAAAGAAGCAGCTGAAAGCTGACATCTTCATCCAAAACCACAAGGCAAAGAAAGAGGCCTGTGCTGGGAAGGGAATGATGAGAGTCTTTTAAAACCTCAGAGCCTACTCCCCTCCGCTCATCTTCCCCTCTCCCCCCCCCTACCCCCCCCCCCCCGACAAGACCACGCCTCTTAATCCTTCCCAAACAGTTCTGCCAACTAGAGACCAAGCAATCAAACATGAGCCTACAGAGCCATTCCCATTCAAACCACCACACCATTCGACTGAAGGCATCCACTGCCTGCTGTGTCATTCCTACGGTAACCCACAACTTTTTTTCATTTATAATAGATCACTAAAGAAATTCTTCAGCTATTTGGTTCTTAGCCTTAAACTCTCCAGGGACACCTCAGCACTCTGATAAAATCTAGATAAAATCATATGACCCTCTGGGGTCAGAAGCTTCCTCTTTCAATGAGAGGGTTGACCTTGCCTAGGTTGATGATATGACAGAACTAGCCTACTGAACACACAACCCACCCCAGCTGCCTTGTAGTGATGTGTTCCCCACAATGTCTCCCTCAACCCTGTCAGTGCTTAGGCTAGGGTGCTAGCCTGTCTCCACAGAGTCACAGAGGCCGTGGTGGCTCCAGTTCCTCCCTCTACCTTTCCAGGCAGGAAGTAGAACTGATTCTGAGCAAGGGGGTTATAATCCAAGGGCTAAAGGGCATCTTTGCCTCAGTCCGTAACCCCAAAAGTCACTCTCATTCAATGTGTGGACATTTGATGTGTTCCAGCCATGAGTTCATTTCCCTGTGACATTTCAAACTCTATAGCACCTCTTAAAAATTCAATTTCTTCTACTTGTACTGTTTTGTCATGCCTGGGAATCTCTGGCTTTTAAAATGTTTACAGGATAAGATTAGATAGGCATCAGATTAAATAGCATGGGAGGGTTCTTTTTTTTTTTTTTTTTTTTTTTTGAAGTGATATAGTCAACCAAGTTTCCCCATAAAAGGAGCTATTTATAAATACTAATTTCAAAGTGTCTCTTTGACATAAGATTGCCCATTTTCCCAAGTACTGTGGTCCTCAGCACTGTTTCGGAGCACATGTAATGTATCTAACTTCTTTCAGCTGTCTGAACCTCTGTTTTGCCAATTTAAAGCCCCTCCCTGGTCCATTCCATTCACTAAAATGTGTTTCCCAAGCTGGAAGAAATGAGATGACAATTGGAGTGTGGGGTCTGGGGGAGAAGGCCTTGTAGCCCAAGAGGAAGAGAGAAGAGGAGAAGAGGCCACACATAGCTGATCATTAGTTTCCATGTTGGGAAGGCTGATGACCCTTTCCAGGCATGGCAACCAACACGGCACTTCTTAGATGATGTCTTGGTCACTGTAATACTGCTCTGAAGAGACACTATGGCCAAGGCAACTCTTGTAAAAGAGAGCTAAGGGTTGACTTACAGTTTCAGAGGCTTATTCTATTATTATCATGCCAGAAAACATGATGGCAGACAGGCATGGTGCTGGAGAAGTAGCTAAGAGCTACACCCTGAGCCATAAGCATACAGAGGGGTATGGGGGTGGGGAAGGGGGGGTGGGAAGAGGGAATGAGGGGAAGAGGTGACAGGGAGGGAGAGGGAGACTGGGCCTGTATCTCAAAGCCCCCCCCCCATACATAATGAGAGATACACTTTCATCAACAAGGCCACACCTCCTAATCCTTCCAAACCTTTCAAAGAGTTCCACTCCCTGGTAACTAAGCATTCAAGTACATGAGCCTACTAGGGCCATTCTTATTCAAACTACCACAACCTGGAAGGTCAATGGCCCTTTCCAGGGATCACAATCCATACACAATTCATAGAGGAACAGCCCTAGATTCTCTTGGGGACAGTACAGGTTCTAAGCAATGCTATATGCAAATGATCCAAGGTGCTGTAGAGTCTAAAACTGGGTAGTGTTTGCTGTCTAAGGGTCTGCTGCCTCCTTTCTATTTTGTCTAAGGAGGGAATGTGCCAAGGAGTATGATGGATGGTTCCAGTTTAATATGCAACCTCTTTTCAATTCCTCTCAGTACTTGGGGATGTAGTGGGTACTATTACCGTACTCTGTCTTTTCTGTTAAACCAATCATGGCACAACTGCTTCTAAGATAATCACATCACCAGCAGTAGCATCTGGAAGAAGGCAGGCAGCTTCTATCCACCAAGGAGGTGGTCCATTGACATCATTAAACAGTTCAGATTTTCCACCTTAGGTATTTCTGTCAAGCCTACCTGAATGTTTTCCTTGCAAGGTTCCTGTAGCAAGCTTTCTCAGATTAGCTGGACTTTCTCTTGTTGGATGACCAGCTCCTCAATAATGACACAGAGATTTACTATTAAAATCTATTATTAAAATCTATTACTAAAAGCTTGGCCTTTAGCTTAGTCATGTTTAAAAATAGCTCTTATAACTTAATTGACCCATATTTTTTAATCTACCTTCTACCACATGGCTCAGTTACCTCTCCTCAGTACGGTTGACTTGCTCCCCAAGTCCGGCCCATCCTCCTACCTAGCTATTGGCCATTCAGCTCTTATTAAACCAGTCAGAAGGTGCGTTGGCAAAGACCTATCTTCACAGAGTACAAAAAGATTATCTCACAATAGGCTCCTAAATCAGGAGGCCCTAATCTGTTTTTATTTTTTAATTTACTATCTTTTTGTTCATAATCAGAGAAGTAACATATACCCATACCTTTTTCAGCAATGGTACACCTGTAGCCTGGGGTCCCAGTGACCTTTTTAGTAGGTGCATATGAATGTGATTAGCTACTTTTATGTTGCCATCATAAAACATCATGACCAGGACGGCTTACAGAAGGTTCATTTGGCTCACAGTTCCAGAGGGCTAGAGTCCATAATGGTGGCCAGCAAAGTGGCCAGTAGAATGGATAGTGGCCCCAGCAGGAAGCTAAAAGCTTACATCTTTTACCATAAGCATGAAACAGAGAGTAGAGCTCCACACAGGCTAGGCTTTTTACTTAAAGTCTGTCCTCACTGGCATACTTCCTCCAGCAAAATTAAGCCAACAACTGGGGACCAAGTATTCAAATGCCTGAGACTATGGAGACATTTCTCATTTATATGACAACCGGTTCGTTAGGGCCAAATCTCTGGAGATTCAGTGCCTTCTCTGAGCAAAAGGTCAGATAACCTATCAGAGAGGTTGGTTGTCCTCTGGGCCCCTTGTGGCCTTGGAGGGAAAGGCCCAAGTACTGGCTGTTCTTTTGACCAGTCTTTAATCAGTGATGCAGGCTTCTAGGCTTTGACATTGAATACACAGAGGGTGGCTTCATCCTTCATATAATTCTAACTTGTGTGTAACTTTTAGATAAAACAACCTAAAATGTTTAAAATAAATACTGATTTTGTTCAGTCTCTGTTTCTCTTATGGTGAAAGCCTATCAAAGTGAGCAAACATTATCATCTTGATTAAACATGATTCTCATAAATTTTACCATGATAACCTCACCAATTTCAAAGCCTTTCATCTTTGGACACTTGCCATCCTTAAAGCCCACCCACTACAAACCTTATATAACTTACAAAGACCTTCTTTAACTTGGATTTACAAAAGCCATCCTTATCTATTCTCTCCTTAATCTTTTTAACCAAAAATATAAGCTGATACTTTCATATTTTTCAACAGATCCCTCTCACATTTATTATTTCTCTTTTTCCCTATGTTCTTCCTCTGTTCTAACTGAATTTATATAAACTTGTATAAAAAACTTGCAGAAATGGATAAAAAGAAAATCATTTAATTAATGATCATCAGATGCAACAGGGTACCACTATGTTCAGCTTGAAAACCGGGTCTTCAGTTGCTTGTTTCCTGAGTACTGATTTCTTGAGCTCACAAACATCAAGCACATAGTGTCTCACACAAGAGCAAAGACATTTATCCGTGCCTATTCCACCATTCAAGAGAATCTGGCCCACTTTCCAGTGGCTGGTCTTTAGTATCAAGGCTTCCCGGGAAACCACAGTGTTGATGCTTTTCTGAAATTTTCCAATTTCATAAAGCAAGTGGGCATTCTTTACCAAGCAGGAATTCTCCCAATAGTGAGCAAGTTATGCTTGAGAGCTCTTCTGTATCCATGATATGAAGATATGGGCTTCCTGTTATACCCTGTTTCCTAGCTTTCACTTGGGGAACCATGGGTAGTGGCTTATTCTGGGGCTGGATCAACAGCCTCTGAGACAGACTATCTGCTTCTTCCTCTCAACCACCTGCCTTGGACACATGAGTTCTTCAAGTTCCAGAGGCTACTCAGGGTCACTAAGCAAAAAGCTGTTTGTATTCATCTGAAGGTCTTTAATAAAATGTCATCTAGTCTACTCCAGGAGCTCTTTTGTCCTTAAGTTGCCCTGGCAACTGCTTTTGGAAAGAGTGTCTTACAGTTTTTATTGCTGTGAAGAGACACCAAGACCACAGCAACTCTTATAAAAGGAAAACATTTAATTAGGGCTGGCTTACAGTTTCAGAGATTTTGTCTGTTTTCATTATGGTAGGGAATGGCAGTGTGCAGGCAGACATGGTGCTAGAGAAGGAGCTGAGAGTCCTACATCTGGATCTGCAGGCAGCAGAAGCAACTGTGAATCACACGGGCATAGCTTGAACATATAAGACCTCAAAGCCCACCTTCACAATGACACATTTCCTCCAATAAGGCCACACCTCCTAATAGACTCCTTATGGGCAAAACATTCAAACACATGAGTCTATGGGGGTCATATCTATTCAAAGCACCACATTCCTCATTCAGGGTTCTCTAGAGTCACAGAACTTATGGAATGAATTCCCTCCCACATGTACAAAAGGAATTTATTGGAATGACAGGCTGTAGTCCAACAATGGCTAGTTGTGGAAAAAAGTACAAGAATCTAGTAGCTGTTTAATCCCATGAGGCTGGGTGTCTGCTGTATATGCTGACATTCTGAAGTCGATCCCAATACCATGAAGGAATAGATGTGCCAACAAGGAGCAGGGGAGAAGAAATGGATCCTCCTTCTTCTGTTGTCTTTATGTAGGCTTCCAGCAGAAGGTATAGACCAGATGAAATGTGTCCCATCTAGCCCTGCTCTTCTTGGGGGCTGGAATTTACATGGGAGTCCAGGGGAGGTGGGGAGTGGATGTGAGAAGGAAGTTGTTCAAACCTGCCTGCTGGGTGGAAAATTGCAGATATGGCTTTTCAGGCTGGTGTCAAAGTTCACAGAGTTCTGCAAAATGGGGGGGGGGGCATTGGGGGGCATTTTATTTTGTGGTGTGGTTACTAGGTTCTGTGTTTGTCCAGAAAACTCACTGAGCAGTCATGGTACTTCCCATCTAATTAGTATTTGTTTATAAAACAAGGGAACCACTTTGATTTAGGAGCCATTTTGTATCAATTCATACAGTGTCATTCAGATATGCAGTCTGTGTCTGAAGCTTAGGTCAGTCGGGGTCATGAATTGAGCAGCTGACTGATGTAAGGTCAGGCTGGTAGAGTACTTTACCTTCAGCTTGTAGAACTTATCCCAGTTCAGTGGCTGGTGCCACAGATATGCTGTGGTTATCCCTGCTGGTGGAAAGTGAAGTGCTTGAGGTCAGGCTGTGGGATTCTCTGGAACAATCTAATTCAAGCTTCCATTCTTCATAATTTAAGTGTAAGAAAATAGAAGCCAGTCATAGTGGTACACACCTTTAATCCTAACACAGGAGACAGGCAGTGAGATTTCTGTGTACCCCAGGCCAGCGATGGCTACATAGAAAAATCGTATCTCTAAACAACAACACAAATATATACGTTTCTCACCTTATACAAAATCAACTCCAGATAGAATAAAGACTTTAATGTAAATTTTGACACCCTAAAGCTGATGCAGGAAAAATTAAGAGAAGCTATTTCCAGATACAGATTTAGAAAAAGACTTTTCACTAGGACTTCAGTTGCTCAGAAATAAGCCAACAGCTGACAAATGATGTCTTATGAAATTAAAAGATGTCTGTTCAGCAAAAGGAGCCATAGAATGAAGAGGTGGCCCATGGAATGGGAGAAAAGTTTTTGCAAGCGGAACCTCTGACAGAGGGTTAGAAATGATGGAACGGGAACAGTGAACGGCGGCTGCAGATGGTTTGGCCCCATCAGTTGCTTTTGCAGAGGACTGAGTTTAGGCTCCTAGCACTCACATGGCGTTTACAATCATCTATAATTCAGTTCCAGAAAATCTAACACCCATTTGGGGGCCTGATCCCCCGCCCTTTTGACCTCTGTGGGCACCAAGTAGTCAGGTGATGGATGCACTTACCTACATTCAGGCAAAACGTTCATACACATAAAATAAATGTAAAGGATGAACTCTAACAACCCAGTCAGGAAGGTGGTTAATGAAATGCACAGTTTGCAAACAAAGAACAAATGGCCAATAAACATATGAAAACTATTCAATTTCACTAGCAAATTAAAGCTACACTGAGATCTCATCCAAACCCAGTAAGAAAATGTAACACAAAGGGAAGTGGCCAAAGGTAGTCCAGAGCAAGAGCTGCCGTGCTCCAGAGTGGAGCTTCAGCCTCGCCTGGCATTTGATTTCTGTACACACTGTAGGGTAAGATTCCAAGAACCTCTTTAAAGTTGTCCCCAAAGGGTTCGGGGAAATATAACCGTCACATTATTCAAAGTATTTTAATAGTACCACAGATCCTGCTAAATTTAGAATTAAAAACATGACCAGAGGCCAGGTGGTGGAGCAGGCCTTTAATCTCAGCACTTGGGAGACAAAGGCAGGTGGATCTCTGAGTCTGAGGCAGCCTGGTCTACAGAGAAAGTTCCAGGACGGGCAGGGCTACAATAAGAGACCCTATCTTTAAAAAAAAAAAAAAAAAAAAAAAAAAAAAAAAAAATCCAAAAACCAAAATAAGACAAAACAAAAACACCCAAACCCAAAACCAACCAACCAACAACAATAACAACAAAAGCCCTGATGATTTCTTAGGTTAGAGAAGAGATTCCTTACCTTTAGGAGACAAGATAAAAGCCGTGAATTATAAACATCAAAAAAAAAAAATGTAGTTGTAGATGCATGGAAAATTATAAGAAAATAAATACTCTTGAACCAAAGAAACTGGGACAATACGCTTCATGTCCAATATAGAGTACGTGTAGAATAAGATATTTCTGCTTTTATTCAAAACAAAATTGTTAGATATCCACCACAACCGTTGACTTCAGAGACATTGACTTCAGAAGGAGAGGTCTATTTTGGCTCCCAATCTGGTCAGTGGCAGACTGGCTCATGGCTTCAGTACCAAGACAAGGCGACACATATCAGAGAGCATGGAGCCAAAGCTGCCAGCCTTTTCCTGGGGCACAGCTGGGCCCCCCCGGAAGATGAAGGAAAGGCCTGCCCCTTCCCAAGTCCCTCCCTAAGCAGATGCCAGTGCAGTGAAGAGGGGACACCAGGGAAGTAGTTACCAAATAAGACCAGACTGTCTGTAAACAGGAGGCAAGCTGATGGTGTTGGAAGCACATAGGGGCGACCATGCTTCCCGGAGAGTGGAGAGCGGGGCTGCCCGGGCCGTGTCCTTACTCTGCAGTAAGGCAGGAGCAAGCTGTCCATGTTAAGTTAGAGCTTAAGAGTAAGAAAAATGGCAGTGTGTAGTTGTAGGCTACCCCAGTGTTACCCATTGTCCTAAGCATGAGCATAGTGAGCCAGTCCACAAGGAGGAGGGGGAGGCGAGGACACAGAGCAGAAACCAGAGCTGCAAGGACAGCAAACAGAGTGGGGGCTTATGGGAAATTTCCATGGAATGATGGCTTGGGACACACCTCCACGCTGGTGGATACAGACGTCCCAGGAAATGCCAGCGAACATGTCAGAGCACGATGAGGCTCACTTCTAAGTAGCAGGCTGAATATGCTTGCGGGCAGAAGACATTGTTTTGTCCTCAGAAAGTTGGTTCCTAATGATAAATTGCAAAGAAAAATACCCGGATTCTCAGCCCTGACAATGACTAACTGTGGGACTTTCCGTCAGTGGAGCTAGAGTGACTTTTGGAACACTTGGTTGTGATGGGAATTGAGGGTGATTCCATGTGTGATGATTCTTCCATGTGTGTGGGCTTCTGTGATTCTCAGTGGGCTCTTTGGGGGCAGGGAAATGTCCCCTCTACCTCACTCCTAGTACCTTGCTCAGTGCTGGGCGCACAGGAGCCTCATTAATGGCGGAAAGGATTGAATCTCCACTTCAACAGCTGTTTGCTTACCTCACCACGTGTTCCCACTTTTGTTGTGGCCAGATGGGTGTCAGAGCAGCATCCTTGGGGTCCATCATGCTGAGTCTGGACTCTCTGTTTCTTGTCTGTGGCAGGGTGGCAGAGCTCAGGGCAATACTTGTGTTCACATCTAAATGAGACACAAGGCTGGGAAGAAGGGCACAGTAGCTACTTCCCCCCAGGATGCTTTTCTCTTAGGCTGGCACTCTCTTCACGTCCTCTGCAGGGGTGGGTCCTGACCCAGAGGAAGATGGTTCCTGTGGACAGCAGTGTCATAGACAAGGGTCTCTGAGGCTAGGACTTTTCTCTCTATGCTCACCCGGGGTGTGTGTGTGTGGGGGGGGGGGGGGATGGCTAAGGTTTGAGGTCTGCATGGACTTGTGCCTGGAAGCAGCTTTGCTTGCTATGATCTGGACTCTGAAATATAAAGTAATGGTTTATGTAGGGGAGGGGCTTAAGAGGTAAAAGATGGGGCAACATTGGCTCCAAACACAGCGTTGTGTGTGTGTGTGTGTGTGTGTGTGTGTGTGTGTGTGTAGAGAGAGAGAGAGAGAGAGGGGATCTCAGATCACTCAGGTACTGTAGCTAAAAGGAGCCAATTTTGAGGCCTTGTCTTCATTGTCAATTCTGTTGTGAAACTGGATGATCCAAACACTGAGCTCAGATCACGGGACCATCCCTCTCCATCCAAGCCCATTGGTACTACTAAAACTGCCAACCTCAAGGGGGTCAAGTGTGCCTAGCTGTTGCTGGGCCAGACACTGAGCATGCGGTTGTCAGCCATAGACCCAGAAGCAACTGGTGTGAGGTTACTGAAGGGAAGGCAGCCATAGCTAGATGCTGCCTTGGGTAGTTGAGGTGGCATATGTGAGTAACAAACTCAAGTCATTCTTGGCTTGTGTCACCTGAGATAGAGGTAGGGCCAGAGCTGGAGTGAGGGCTGCCAGACCCCAAACTGAAGAGGCCATTGGAGGTGGAGCTCATGCAGCTTTGTGTTAGGACCTCACTTGTGGACTAGGCTCTATCTCCAGGGCTAAGGAGAAACTTCACAGTTGGTATGGAGTGGCATAAACTCCAGGCAGGCTGCGGGAAGACAGTCATGCCTGAAGTGAGGCTGCCACAGTGTGTGTGTGTGTGTGTGTGTGTGTGTGTGTGTGTGTGTGTGTGTGTGTGTGTGTGTGTTATCAGAGGGACTGGACAGGGGCAAAAGGAACCGGAGTCTGTGGGAACCCCCAGGAGGAGAGACTGAGAGGGCAGACTACAGTCCTCTAGGGGACCCCAACTTCACAGCGGCTCCGGGAGTAAGCCAAGCCTATAGATATGCTGATTGATGGGCTGGGACTCAGAGCAGAGGTGGTGATTGGCAGAGGGGAGAGGGACATTGATATTCCAAGAGAAAGGAGTTCTCTGAGAGGAAAGGGCAGGAGAGCTCATCCAGGAACAGAGAACTCTGTTTTGAAGACTTTGGGGCAGTGAAGGAGGCAAATCTGGTAGCTGCTGCTGCTGCTGTTGAGGCTAAGGACCTGGGTTGCAGAGCCTGATTCTCATTCTCATTACGAGGCTCCCAGGTGGCTTTGACCCGGAAGGGGTGAGGAACAGGCAAGGGCAGCGTTGGTCCAGTGATGCTATCCCAGTGCAGGGGGTACAAGCCACCTCTCTCTCTTGATAAATGTCGGTGAGGTGGCCGGGCCAAGGGCTGGGAGAGAGAGGCAGCTCTGTGTGCGAAGGAAGGGCGGGGGAGCCATATGGCTCAAACATGGGAGACACCCTGAAGCAGCCACTACAGTGGGTTCTAGGAGATGGTTGTCCGGGTGCCCTGCCTCCTCCTGCACCTCTCCTGCACTTGCTAGACATTGGAGGCAGCATGTGGAGAAGCCACCCTTGGATAAAGCAGAAGGGCTGGGTGTCACTGTAGCGCTTGTGGCCTTAGACTCACCCCTAGGACACTCTTGATGCTCTAAAATGCTACCTGCCTTTCCCTGTCTTGATGCTGTGCTGGATGGTGGCCACACAGCTCCAGGGGTGGAGGCAGCATTGCAGGGTCCCCTCGCCTATTTGGCAGCAGAGGAATCTTGTACATTTGCCGCCTAGAACTGCGACACATGCCCGTTTCCTCCATCTATCTTACTATGGCATCTGTCACCTTCCCTGGATTTTTCTCCGGGAATTGACAGAAGAAAGGAACACTGGGGTCATTCAAACTCTCTTTCTTCCTTCCTTTATTATTATTATTATTATTGGTTTTTATGTTTCTAGGAATCAAAACCAGGGCAGGACAATGCTCTGCTGCTGAGAGGCGCCCCCAGCCTCACTCACTTTGAGGACCTGAGGTTGTCACAGACAGGGATGAGGCTAGACCTCATCTGTAACAATGGGAAATTTTGACTGGGGCTGAGTCCACTTTGGTTCTGCTTTTCTGGGAATAGGAACTCCCAACAGAGGTGGGAGGGAAGGGGGTTGAAGCCTGTGAGTTTTACATTAACTCAGCTGGCTCTTGGCTATTAAGGCTCCCATACCTGTGCTTGCATAGAAGACCTCTAGTAGTAATGTCCCCATGGTGCCTCTTGGAGAAGTCCTAAAGAGACACTGTTAAAAACTAGGACAGACATGAAACTGTGTTAACTCGGTACTTACCACATGCCATTGAGACAAATTGAGGGAAAGAAGGTCAGGGTGTAGCTGCTTCACAATATTCTAGGTTGCACTTAGGGCACTCTCCTATGATGTATTTTATTTTGCAGATCAAGTTTCAAAGCAATTGATAGCAAGTGACTTCTTCAGAGTAAAATCATCCAACACTGAACACAGAACAAATGCATTCACAAACCGAACCTGCCTCTACACAATTGGAACCTTATTAGTACTGCTATGCACAAGGCAAAGGCCTCAAGGTGACTTCTAACATTTGACCTGAAGTGTAAGTCAGCTTCCTGCAGTTCTTCTGAGTCCCAGAATCACAGGCCACTGTCCCCGCAAAGGGCAGCACAGGAATCTGAATCTCACCCCGGTATGGGCTACTGGGGAGACAGGGCTAGGGAATACAAGACTCACTGAGTACGCAAGAAAGAAGGGATAGTAAAATCCACAATGGCGGCAGATCAGTAAGAAATTGACTATTATCACTGGTCCCCATGCCCTAATCTCAGAATCTGTGAAGTAAGCTTCTGCATGTGCCAGAGAGGGAGATGACAATGTGGCTGGGAAAGGGTGGAATTAAAAGTTCAGTAGGAAGTTTGAGTCCCGCTGCTGGCAGTGTGGGGCAGTCTGCCCTCAGAACTCAAGTCCTGACTCAGGGCCTCATCACTCACCTCCTCAGAGGAAAGCATGTGGGGGTCTCCGAGGCTCTTTCTTAGCCTAGATCCCTTCATTGGACCGAAGAAGCCCTACTTTCTTCTTGTTCTTCTGAGAGACAGCCTGAGTCTTCCTGGCCCCTCTGTGTGATACTGACCTCCACCACACCTCCTCCTTCATGTTGCTTGCCTCTTCCTCCTCGTCACCCTCCACTGTCACAGTTTTCATGGCAAGATCAAGACCATGCTGTCACTCCCCTTGGGTTATGAACTAATTCATAAACTGTCCACCCAAACCCAAGAGAACCCATATGCTTAGGGTTGTGCTGTGCCCCATGGGAGAGAATTTAGAAGTGGCTCACAGGGCAGAAGAATTTCCTGAGCCTGGGATGCCCTGAGAATTGGGAAACACTGAGTCTTCTCGGCACTTACATAGCTGGCTTGAGATGATAGCACATAATCTTTGAAATCATTTATACACATCTCTCTAATGTGCATGTAAAGCCTACATGGGGTAGATTTTTGGCCATGCAAAAATCATTAGAACCTACCAAGGTTTGCACCAAGAAAAACACATGCAAGTCAGGGTGAGGGTGAGGGCCAACATGGTCTGGCTGGAACACTTTGACAAGAAGCCATGGTTCCCAGAAGCTCCACTGTTGAATCTGGGTGTCTACAGATACAGTCAGCAGGACTCTGAGAGCCACTGTGTCCACTTCCCACATGTCCTTTAGGATTTATGTCCTGCTGTGGATGGGCCTGAAGGGCAATGGGACACAGACTGCACAAGGAGATGGGGCTCTATTCTAGTTCTGTGTTCTGAGGACTGTGTGAAAAAGTATGTGTGTGTGGTGTGGGGATGGGGAACTTGTCACCTCTTTTCTCTAGAAGGACCATGTACAAGAAGAACAGGAGAATATCCTTCAGCTTGCCTATTCTGGCTCTCCTCAGAACCAGGTGTGACATTGTGAGGTCTGAAGTGGGTGGGTGGCCATGCCCTTCCCACTGCCCCCAGGCTTATGAAACATCCATGTACAAAGTTTGCTCTGTCCCTGGAACATTCTGATTGGAACAATGCCCCAAACCCAAATCGTGCCTCTGTACACACCTCCCAACAGATGCTAAGCAATCAGGCATGATGTCCTGAGGCTGAGAAGCTTGTGTTTCAGTAGCAAGGGAAAAGCCAGACAGTATACAACCCTGTGTGTATGCACTGAGATAAGAAAGAAACCACATGTCCTCTAGTCCACGCCCCTGCCTTGGTCTCAGAGCTGCAGGCATACCCTGCTCCCTCCTCCCCAGAAATCACGTCCCACTGGATATTGTATAGCTGATGACCTCAGGGGTTTCCCTACCTGAAGTCTTCATTGGAATCTCACTGTAGGTGATCCAATCTTTAGATGCACAAGCATTGATGAGCATTATTTGAGACTGTTTCGCCCACGGCTCTACACCAGTGTAGGTCAGAATGGGTGTTGCTGTTGGGCTGTGGTTTGTACACAAAGGGTCATGTGCTGGAGACGTGGTCCTCATTTCAACAATATTGAAAGATTATGATTGTGAGGAGTCACTGGAGCCGTAAGAAGGGAACAATAGCATTTTCTCAGCACCTCAGTAGTTCTTAGATCTCTGCCTTCCATCCCCACCTCGATTTCATCCTTTATCCAAGAGGACATACCAAAGCCAATACCAATGCCATGCTTGTCAGTCCAGAATGGTGAGCTGAGCATGGCCTCCCTTCCTTATAAAGCACCGGCCTCGGATATTTTGCTATAGCAACAGAAACAGGCAAAGATAACCAGCACCTGAGTTCTCAAACACTTCCTGGACTCTGTGGACCTCAGGCCTTCAACAGCAACTAAAACTAATACAATTCCAAATCTAAGTGGGGAGCTCAAGCAATAACTTTTAACACTTAACACTCAGACAAACCTGTGAAGCACGTGCTTTGAGCCGCGAGGTCAGTGAATACAATTCCGAGCAGGCATGGGGCAGCTTCCCCTCAGAGTGTGCTGTGAGGATGGAATTTTCTCTTTGTGTCATTCAACATGAGTCTGCTTGAAGTGTGGCTGGTATGAGCAGGTTCTAAGTGTTCTCATTCATTATGTATTCAGTCCTTTCTGTTCAGTGACTGCCACATTGGTCAAGGCCTAGAGATCCAAGAGAAAGGCATGACACCCCCCCCACCCCCCACCCCCCGGTGTTACCTTACAGAGGTGTTAAAGGCCAGATCCAATGGCTCTTTTGTATGCACTTGCTGGGAGTGTAGAACAGGTCCTGCAACACACGAGGCCCTGGGGATGTGAATCCTATGAAGCCAAGCTCAGCCTATGTCCAGCATGGCCACATGTACACACGGGTGTCCAGCAGGGCTTCAGTCACCAAGTGTAGCCACAGTCACAGCAGCAAGACAGGATGGAATGTGGAGCCCACACCACTGTCTTCAGGAGTCCACATTTATGTTCCCACCATGGATCAGAGTCTGGGCAGCCAGCCTCTACCTGTCATGTGGAGGGCCAATGGCTGGAGAAATTATACATCTGAGCAAGATCCCAGACCAGGCCAAGCTCTCATCTCCACTCACAGGTCACAGGACAAGCTGCTCAGCACTGAGTTCCACAGTAAGCAAGGAGAGCATGAGCCCTGCCATAACAGTAATTTGCCAAACCAGGGCTCCTATGTCCTTTAGTGGGAAGACACAGCATTTGGTACTGGTGATCGTAAAGCATGTCAGAGATGCTCCTCAGCGATATCTCTGGCTGCATGAAGGAGCAGTGAGGACCACTAAGGGAGCTAAGTACCCACTTCCATGCACACATTGTGCTAGCTTTCCCAGTCTGAGCTTCCCACTGCTGTTCATGTACCTGTCCTGCTTGTACAGGGCCTACACCAGAGGCAGCTGCCGGGTAACATCCAACAGCTGGCTAGGAGTAGAAATTGATGATGTCACCATCCTTGCTAAGGCCCGGGCAGCTAATATCCATTTTCAGACTCATGTCTTGCCAGTCTGAAATAAAGAGAATCACTGTCTCCTGATCTCTACTGGTCTGCTACCAACTCAAGCTTACATGGCTGCCATCGTCAGAGTCACAACTGGTACACAGGAAGATGGAAAGACAGAGTCAGAAGGAAGCTCACTCCTCCATGCTGTGTCTGTCACTCATGATGGTTACAGTCTGCTCATTCTCACTCAGGAGGGGACCAAATGTGTTTGACTCACTCTGGCCATGGTGACATTTCAGCCTACTTCTGGTACGGATCCTCCGTTTATATGTACCTTTCTTCTGTTCTCCTGCCACAAGAAATACTGTTCCCATTTGCCCCTGTGCACATAGCAAAAGAGAGTGACCCAAACAAATCAATGTTATAGTTTGCCTCTTTGCCTTTTATTATCTCATCGTGGCTTAGGGGAATAACTTCATGCCATACAGTGTATGAATTAGTGATCCTATTGCAATAATTGTGGCATCTTCAAATTATTAAGTTTATGTTACATTAAGGTTTCTTGGCCCCATCTGACCAGAGGTCTAGACCCACAGACCCGTGGTCCCAGACCGCTTAGCTGCCCGCCACTGCTTAGGCCCCGAAAACTGACTCAGATGCTTATATTAAGTTCATGCTATTTGGCCTATGGCTCAGGCACATTGTTAGTTAGTTCCTTTATCTCAACTCAACCCATTCTCATTAATCTGTCCTGCCACGTGGACACCTGTGTTCCTTACATGTTTCTTCTTTGGGGTCTGGCTCAAACTGTCTCTGACTCCGCCCTTCTCTTACCTATTCTGATTCCCCACCTACTTCTATTTAAAGATTGATATTCACAGCATACAGAAAGGCATTCCCACATCAGGTTTATGAAAAAAAAAAAAAGAAGAAGAAGAAGAAATAAATACTGTCCCTCTGGAAGCCACTATCTGCCCAGGGTTGTTAGACTCAAAATGTTGAAAGTGCCGGGTCCCATTACGGTCACTGTTGCTGTCGTGAAACACCATGACCAAAGCAGCTTGTCTTACACTTCCACATGCTTGTTTATTACAGGAGGAAGTCAGGACAGGAACTCAAAGCGGGAAACTGGAGGCAGGAGCTGGTGCAGAGGCCATGGAGGGGAGCTGCTTACTGGCTTGCTTCCTATGGCTTGGTCAGCATGCTTTCTTATAGATCCTGGGACCACCAGCCCAGGGTGTCCCTGTATACAGTGGGCTGGGCCTTCCCCCAACAAGCACTAGTTAAGAAAATATCCTACAGGCCTGCCTACACCCCAATCTCAGGGAGGCATCTTCTTGATTAAGGCCCCCCCTTTCAGATGACTTTAGCTTATCCAAGTTGACAGAAAACCAGCCAGCACACAGGGTCTCTTCTAGAACCCCTGGAAAACTGGAATCTGGAGACTCCAGACATCTAGGCAATTGCATCTCAAGTGACGTTTCTGGGGTACATAGTGACATGTTTAAATCTAGAACTTTCCTTTGGTGGGAAAAATACACCGAAGTGTAATTAAACTTTACTAAAATATAGTGCATTCCATAGAAAGCATGTTCCAAAAGAATACTTAAGAACTGAAGAGGTTCATCTCAGTGGTGAGGGCTTGCCCATGAAATCCTAAAAAGGGAGAGTGCAGGGCTTGCCTACTGTATATGAGTCACTGCAGTGAGATACAACTCAGTGGTGAGGATTGGTCTAGAGGTAGCGAGAGTCTGACTACCATACACAAAGCCCTGGGTTCCAGACCTAATGCCACATAAATGATATGGTAGTACATACCTACAATCCCAGAAGCTAGGAGGGAGAGGCCTCCAAGAAAGACCATAAGTTCAAGGTCATCCTTGGCTACATATTGAGTTCAAGATCAGCCCAGGCTATATGAGTCTTCCTTAAAAACAGAGCACAGGTTAGCTCAGTTTATTCTCACTTAGACATAAAGGAGCTATAGTGACCTATTTCCTGGAAAAGTCCTGCAGCAGAAGTCAGAATCTGTTCCAGCTGGTCAGTCAGATGGCAACATTACAGTCTCCCATTGGGAGTCTCTGGCCTGAAGTCTACTTCCTACAGTTCATCTTCCTAGGAAGAAGCCATACACTCCCCCAGGGCCTCCCAAGGACACTTCTGGCCTCTCTGCTTCTTTAATGGTGTTCCCTGTAAACCAGACTCTGGAGCAGGAGTTTTACACTGGAGTAGGAGACAGGTTTTCCATACCAGAACAGCATTTCATACTCCCATGAACATGATCTTAGGCCAATGGCAGACCTTCTTGGGAAATGGTCTCTGAGTCTTGTCAGAACTGGGTGAGGCCTCATTGTGGAGAAAGACCTGCCCAGCAGCCCAGCTGAAGACAGACTCAAAGAGGTGGGTCTTGAGCAAAAGATGTGATGAGGAAGTGTTGCTGGTGAGGTGAAAAGAGCTCTAGGCTGCAGAGAGGTGAGGGGTGCTGTGTGGAGGACTTGCCCCTAGTTTCACAGTAGGAAACATGAAATGCAGCTTTGGCTTTTCAGAGCCAGAGAATATTCCCCTGAGTATTAATGAGATACTTCATGTTGTTTGGAATTTGATTTTTATGAACATCTTTAGTCATTCTGAAATGGTGATAGTACTGATTTCTTTACATTTATTTTAAATTTTCTTTAAGCTTACATTTATTTATTGTGCATGTGCATATCAGATCACACTTGTTGAGGTCAGAGGACCACTTGCAAAGAGCTGGTTTTCTCCTTCTACCGTGTAAATTCCAGGCTTTTAAACTCAGGTCATCAGGCTTATCAGCAAGTCCCTCTTCTCACTGAACCCTCCTTGACCACCTATGACTCTGTTATTTTTGTTTTAAGGATGAAGAGATGTCTCAGTGGTTAAAAGTACTTGCTGCTCTTGCTCTTGCAGAGGACCTGAGTTTGACTCCAAGCACCCATGTGGTAGTTCACAAGTGTCTGTAACTCCAGTTCTAGGGGACCTGATGCACCCTCTGGCCTAGACAGGCAGCAGCCACACGCACGGTACATGTGCGTACATGCAGGCAAACACTTACGCATAAAAATAAAAATACTCCCCCCACCCCAAAAGGTGTACCAAAGAGATAGCTCAGCAGTGAAGGGCACTTTACTCCCTTTACTATTATTTCAAAGGACCTTTGAATTCAGCTTCCAGTGTCTGTATCAGGGGACTCACAATCGCCGGAAATCCAGGGAAATAACACCTGGTTTTCACTGGCACCTGCATACACATGCACATAGCTTAATATATATAATATTATTACTAATTAAATATTTATATTTATATATTAATGTGTGTTAGTATTAACAATATATAAATGGTCTTTAATACAGATATATGATATATATTATAAATAAATATATATATATATTAAAGACCAAAAGTGTACCTTGGTAGTAGAACACTTAAATAGCATGTGCAGAGCCCTGGGATAAGTTCCAAATACCACAATATAAAAGTAGAAAAAAAATAATCCTGGCATCTAAGGGATTATCTGTCTAATGAACACAAAAACAGACAAAATGTCATGCACAGTTATACTCTGAATCAAGCTGTGTGGATGCAAACATGGTCCCCCCTTTCATGTTCAAATCCTCACACTGGGAAACTGAATGCGGTTGATTTCAGGGGCTACTGACTATGCCAAATCTTTGTATCTGGAACGTGAGTTTCTACTTCTACCCCCATCCTCATTTACAGCAGGAAACTGGAGTTGTGGTGGACCTGCAAAACCACAGAGATGGTTATGTGTCAAGGAGCCCTGAAGAGTTCCCCAGCACACAGCACCTTCTGTGTCTGTGCTGTCCACTGTAGTTATACAGAAGGAATCATAATGAAGGGCTTCCCATGCTCGGCTCTGGTGTACTTGGCTTTCCAATAGGAACTCCAGATAAGAAACGGTCAAGAAAAGGAAACCCAAAGACAAGAAAGGAGAAAATCTAGTTATTAATGGAAAGAGACACAAGTTCTTCATGGTGGAAGTGTCTCGGGCTATTTTGCTGGGCAATTTCAAAATGTATTTTTCAAATGAAGAAAAAGCAAACCAACCAACCAACCAACCAATAAAACACGCTGCAGAGATCTCACATGGCAAGCTTTTCTTTCCTAAGTTCTACTGCCAAAAATATTTCCTCTCACCTATATATTACGTGATTCATATTATCCCATCTTACTTAGTACATTTGAAAGAGGAAGGAGATGTTGATGGTGAGGGGATCGAGACAAGGCTGTACAATGCCACCCCAAGAAAATGGGTCCTGCTTACTGGAGGGACCCCAGCCTGGCCTAACCTGGGTTTGTGGATTTGAAGAGCAGGGAGCACAGTGAAGCAAAGTTGGGGACTTTAATTAAAGGGTTTTTAATACAGTCTGTGGTAGCTTGGCTCACATAAGCTCATAGGGACTGGCACTCTCGGGAGGTGTAGCTTTATTAGAGTAGGTGTGGCCTTGTTGGAGGAAGATGTCACTGTGGTGGTGGGCTTTGAAGTTTCCTATGCTCAAGATACCACTCAGTGTCTGAGTCTACTTCCTGTTGCCTTCTGATCAAGATGTAGCCAGCACCACATCTGCCTGCACAACGACTATGTCTCACCATGATGACAATGGACTAAACCTCTGAACTGTAAGCCAGCCCCAATTAAATGTTTTCCTTTATAAGTGTTGCTGTGGTCATGGTGTCTCTCCACAGCAATAGAAACGCTAAGATAGGGCTATATTATAGGAAATATGAGAAAGAAGCACCCCAGAAGAAACTAAGACATACTGAATGTGTTCTTTTGAAAGAACAGGCAGCAGAGAGTAAAATATACCCAAGAGTGGTAGGTGTGGGTTTCTCCAGGAGGAAATGGTGATCGTCACAGTATTAGCCAAATATACCATTTCCACGACTCCCTGTTTACCTTTCAAAAGATTACCTGCCTCCCTCCCCCCATTGCTCTTTTGTTAAGAGATGCTTAAGATGGCTCTGGAGATGCCCTAGATGGAATCATAACCCACCATGAAACCAGAAGCCACTAGGGATGCACAGATGGTTAGTCCTTGTCCTTTAACCTGTGAGTGAAGTTCCCCAGAAACTTGCAGGTTTGTGGCTAGGGAGTAGGGTTTCAGGTTATTGTTATATCCCTGAATCATTGCTCTGCAGCTGTGGAAGACTTCAGCAGATTCCAGAGTGCTATAGAGGAAGGGGGGGGGGCTTCTCCCTCTCTCCTCATGGCCCCTCAAATTTTCCCACCTTTCTATACCATCTCAAAATAAGACACAAAGTCTTAGGTAATATAATGCAAGCAATGATAACAGAGGCAAAACTTTCAGTAGGCTCTCTCATCCCTGAGGTGGTTACTAAGAACCACCAAGACCTCAGAGGGAGCTGGGAGGAGCAGTTGAAAAGCAGGGTAAGCATGGAAGACAGATAAGTGAAAATCCAGGTGAGGCAGCTAAGTTTAAGCAGGACACACACACACACACACACACACACACACACACACACACACACACACACACACACACACAATACAGGTGTGGCACAACTACTCCTTCCCTACATTTGGTAGAAAGCTTCCCCACAATCCTTACCCTACCTCCAACCTGCTATGAAATCATTATGCCAGAAAGGGGCTGAGTCCATTGTGAACCCCATGCCTCAGTGGTGACAATCAGACCAAGCACTACCCCCCAAGCTTCAAGGGTGTTCCACAGGCCAAATTCAAGGCAGAGTAAGCAGAGGTGCAGCCACTTATGTGAGCCCCAGAGTAACATGGAGTAGGGGCTCAGAGGTCAATGGACTCCCCTCCCCCCAGCTCCCGGGACCAGCAGCCTAACCGTGGTCATGGAACTCCATCCTGTGGTGCTGCTGGGGTACAGGGTTCCTGCCTGAGCTGTACCCTCACTAGGTGGCCTCCTGGGATCAGTGATTATGTGTACTCCTGCCCCATCCAGTGCTGAAGGAGATGCACTGAATGGGTGTGGGCAGCCTGCAAGTTTCGAGGGTGGCAGCTGAGGTGTGGACCAGGGCAGGCAGCCAGAAATGCTTGTCCAAATCAACGGCCCTAACCCACGGTGTTTGACAAAGAAGCATCAAGCCTGTGTGTTTACAAAACCCACATTTAAACATTTTCCAGCTCTGTTCTGCTCAATTTGCGTCTTATAGTTATTGAGGTCATCCTGTTCAGTTTTGTTTTGTGTTCTGTAATTTATTATTGTCCTTGTAGGGTGGAAAGCACCCTGACCGTGACTTGACCCCAGAACCAAGGCTTGAAATCCCACAAATCCCTGAGCTCGCCCCAGTATCAGACCACAAAAATCCACCAATCCCAAGACACCCTGGAAATCCCTCCCCATGCCTAAGAAATCCTATGTAAGCTCTGTGTCCTGTTGGGTTTGTTGATGCGTCTCACTTTAAAGCAGCCAGCCTCCTGGATTTTTCCTTCCAATAAATAAGTCTGGAATGAGATCATTGTCTGATGTGACATTTTTGGTAGAGCAGGGAGTGGGAGCCGAGCAGAGCAGAGCTGTAACACTTCTGCAGGGGAACTTTCTCCTCATGGACCTGAGCAGAGCTGAGCAGGGAAACCCTCCCCTGCCAGAGCAGAGCTGTTACAATTGCATTAGGGAAATCTTTCCCTGGAGCAGAGCTATAAATTGCTAAACTTTGTGGTATTGTGTGAGTTTGTGGTATTCCTTGGCTTCTGACTATTTACAATTAGTGCTGTGACTCAGATAGGCTCACATGGTGTCTATGCTCCCCTCTTGTTGGTCTGAGTCATACTGGGACCACCAAATTTCTGGTTCTTCCCTCTACCTGCTCTAACCATTCATCTCTCCTTGCCTACTTTGTAAATGTCCTCTCTCTGCTACACCGTTTGGGGTTCCACTGTGTTATTAAGAGCTATCTCCACCCCAGGAGCTGCCTGCTAAGTCCCCACAGCTTCCTTAAGCTCCTCTTAGCATCTGTGACCTTGTCCTTACTGTCTCTCAGCTTCCGTATGGAACGTACAGAAACTTCCTTCAGTGGAGCTAACTTTCCCCTCTTCATGGACTCTGATTTTATTAACGCCTTGCTCTGGCCTTAGTACAGTTAAAACGGCCAAAACTGGCAAAATTTCGATGATGACAACTTCTGACCCTGCACAAGCAAATGATCTAAAAATCTTTTCTACTTGAACTTGCTTCCTCCTCTATTTCTTAGGATCTACACCTGTCTGGGGTAGCTCTTACATATGGATGTCTATTGTCCAAGAGACTCGCCGCCTCCATCCGCCTGTCTATCCTAACAGAGTCAGGAAATTCCTCTGTTTCAGGCTGTCAAAGGCTGACTCGGTCCCCTAATCCGTCCATCTCTCCTTCGCTGGGCTTACCACCTGTGCCAGTTCTCTCTACTCTTGTATGAAATTACTGATTTGAAAACAAAAATCATAAAACAGGGTTTATGATAGAATTGAAAAGATAATGCTTGTTTAATAAGGTATTAAAGCTGCACTTTCATGTATTCATACAGGAATGTATCCCATGCTGGTGGCTGAACTGTGTAACACTTCAAACAGACCACTCATGGTTGGACAGCTCACCAGCAGGTTGCCAAAAGGAGCTACTTAGCCCTATAACACCTAGATCTGTTTCAAAACACCTGCCCCCATGCTTGCTTTCTCTATCATAAAACTAGAGATTATTGTTGACATCCGCCAGAGGTCATAGGTTGCTTTTAGTGGTCCTCTAGGAGACATGCTACATATTCAGGAAGGCATTTTGCCTTTTATGTATAATGGGCAGTCTTTTATTCTAATTAAGGGTCCATGGAATCCCAGATGGAGACAAGTTATTGGTAAACGTTACTATAGCATTTAACACAGCACCCATCAGGCATGCTTAAAATACAGAAGGTATACATCCAACTCTCTCAACCCGTAGGCATACACACGGTAGAAAAAGTGTTTAAAAGCTCCTCAAAGATCCTCACATCCCTACTATCATCCCCTTTTGAAGATATTGATCTTACTTCTCTGTCATACCATTTCTTGTTTCAGACCTTAATGTCTGCATATCAATTACTGAATAACACTTTGCCTGACCACTTTGAAGAATGCTGGTTATATGTCCCTTCTGGGTCACACTCATAACCACCATTTGTCACCTCACCTGTTATCTTATTGAATTTTCTCACCTCACTGCTTGTGAATTGCCCTGAGCCAAATGTCACGATTACCCCGTCTCTCCCATACCCCTCTCTCTGGTATCACAGGCTGCTTTGACTCCTCAGGTACATACTTTGTGGGCACTTTATTCGACATACTGTAGTAATACTTAATCCTTAGTACTATAACCAAGCCCCTATGTCCATCCAAACATTCACAATGCCTCATTCTCCACGACACTCAAGCATATTATAGCCTACCCACTAGGTGGTATGGGACTTGGACCTTAGTGTTCCTTCTCCCAAAGCTAAGGGCAGTACACAGTTCCCATCACTGGGTTTATAGTGGCATGGCATGAGAAATGGATAGTTCAGGTCACATCCTTTCTAGCAGCCCTGGTCATAACCACCAGTGTCACTACAGGAGTGGTGAGATCGACTACCTCCCTAGCTGTTTACCACCCGCTTTCCTCACAGTTCATCCAGGATCTCTAACAGGTGGCTCAGACCATCCTACCCTTTGGGCCTAGACTTACTGGCCACCACAGTGCTACAAAATTGGTGAGAATCAGACTTACTAACAGCAGAGAGAAGTGGTCTTATCTCTTTTATGGGGAGGAACGTGGCTTTTATGTTAACCAATTAGCTATAGTAAGAGATAAGATCCAACAACTCCAGACCAATATTCAAAAGTGAAAGAAGCAGCTTGATGCCTCTAGCCAGTGATCATTGATAGTGATTGATAATCCGGTATGGAATGGACGCTGCCCTTAAGCCTCTCCTCTTTTCTTAATCCTCCCAGCTGTATCCTGCCTTGTACACTTCTTGTCTAAATTTCTTAAATATATCCATGTAGTGGGATTAAGCTCTGTTCCATTATAAATAATTGTCCTGCCTACTGGTTTAATAAAAATGCTGATTGGCTGAAGGCAGACAGGAAGTGTGGGCGGGGCTACCAGACTAAGAAAACTCTGGGAACAGGAAGAGCAGAGCAGAGATGCCACAGAGAAGCCAGAGAGACACCATGGAGACAGCACAACGAGATGCCAGCAGATGCAGAGGACAACTATGCTGCTCTGAAAAAAGGTACCGAGCCGCATGGCTGAACAAGATAAGAATAGTGGTTAGTTTAAGAGTTAAGAGTTAGCAAGTTATATGCCTGGGCCATTGGTCAATCAGCATGAAATTAATATAAGTCTTTGTGTGATTATTTGGGGATAAGTGGCAGTGGGACTGAGAGTGGGTTCGAACCTCAGGGCTAGGCCGAAAAGGCCAGAAACTTCATAATACAATCCTCTTTTCAAACCCTCATTGTTTATTAATGAACAAAAAGGAAAGATTGTAGGGTAAAAAGGAACAAGGAAAAACACCTTGACCCTGATTAGACCCATCAATCCCCAAGTTTGCTCCAGAGTCAGGTTGCAGAAATCTATAAATCCCTGAGATCTCTGAGCACAGAATCCTACCACGCTCTGAGGTCCCTGAGCATGAAATCCCACCAATTCCTGAGCTTGTCCCAGAATCAGACCACAAAAGCCCACAATTATTGTAGATTATTATTTAAAACGTTTTACTGTCAGGAGCCGGTTCACTAGCCAAGAGTCAACTACAGAATTCCCTCCTTTGTTATTCTTTAGCTTAGGACAGCATTCTTTAGATCAAGACAGTCCTTGGAAGAAACTACTAGGGAACACACTGACCTTGGCTCTTAACTGCCTAACACTAAGCCAAGTTTTGCTCCCTCACTAACCCTCCCTTCTCCTTGCACCTGCAGCCCTTCAAAAGTATATATAAGCAGCCTGGAAGTAATAAATATCAACCACTTGAACAGAGATTTACGTCTTGTGGTCCTTCAGATCTCCTGTTTCCCTATCATTCTTTCCCTACAGATGACAGGGACCCCATTGAAGTCCCGCAAGTCAGGACACATTTTACATTTCTTTATGCTGTGGAACATTTGCTTAATGATGCAAAAATGTGTTGCATTTTTAATGTTGTATTTGCTTAACTCTGTGACATTGTGTTTTGCTGCCTATCTAAACCACCTACCTGATGATCCAGTAAAGAGCTGAATGGCCTATAACAAGGCGGGAGAAAGGATAGGTGGGGCTGGCAGGTAGAGAGAATAAATAGAAGGAGAAAAGGAGAGAAAAGAGATCTAGCAACAGGAGAGAGGGGACACTGGGGCCAACCACCCAGCCACACAGCCAGCCTAAGAAGTCAAGAAAAGGTATGCAAATATAGAAAGATGTAAAATCCCTGAGGCAAAAGGTTGACAGGATAACTTAAGAAAAGTTGGCTAGAAATAAACCAAGCTGAAGCTTGGCATTCATAAGTAAGAATAAGCTTCTGTGTGTGATTTGGGATCTGAGTGATGCCCCTCCAAAAGAGTAAAAACCATCCAAATACACTTTGGCAAGAGCACTAAACTCCCCGGAGCTAAGCGAGCTGGGGAAAAAGAAAAGAAAAAACAAACAAAACCAGGTGTGGCTTCTCTAAGAAGTTCTGCTGTACAGAAACAGTCTTTTTTCTTTTTACACTAAATTAAAACAAACAAAAAAACTAAAAAATACTTGCCGCAGTGTAAAGCACTGGCATCCAGAGTTGGGAAGTTAAATGCAGTTTCTAGTCAAATGTGCCTTTAACCAGGCTTGGCTCTCAGGACTTGAGAAGCAGACAGAGCCAGTGCCAAGTGACAGAGCCTCAAGGAAGACTCAGCTGAAGCTTAGCGTTTAAAGTTGGCTCGCATTGTCAAAAAGGGCTAAGGGATATGCAATAAAGACAGATCCAGACAGAACAGGTTACAGTGTGTTTAACAATGTGCATAGGCTTAAGAAAAGGGGGGCATAGTCATAGAAAACACCAAATAGCTTAAAAATAATTAAGTCTTTAAATAGAAAAGACAAGTAATGTAATAAAAAAGAATTAAGCCACACAGAGATGGAAATTCAGAGGGAGCCTAGAACCTTATGTTGCTGTATTGATTTTTAATTTTTTGATTGTTGATAAACTACAGCTGCTGAGAGGCGTGGGATTGAAAGAGGGAATGTTGAGATAAACCAGCCTGGATACTTTAGCCTTAACTTTAAAATTAAAAAAAAAATGTATTTGTAAAATGGAACTTAAAAGATGCAATGCTTTGAAGAAGAGGATTTGCTTTTGTATCCACAGGAAACAAGAGGCTGTGGATTCATTGTAGATTAATATGGATCAGGTTTGATCAAGGGAGACCTCCTAAAACTTGACAGGTTATATCTATCCACAAAGGTTACAGCTGGTCTTCCTAGGACTTGGCCATTATCTCAAATTTTCTCAGGGACCCCTAAATATGCTTTGCTTACAGACAACAGAAAGCAGTCCCAATAAATGATATAGATGGTCTTTGGTTATTTGGTTAGTTATGGATATTTGTTATCATTTAGGGGAATATAGTATATATTGATACAAATTTAAAGTTATTTTGTTACACTGTACATATATTTCTTGTTTAAGGTTTTGTGCCTATGCAGTTCATTTAAAAATGTAAGGTGTAAAACTCTAGTTTTTGAAAGCTGTTACAAACCATTTAGGATATTCAAGAAATATAGGTTAGTACTTAGTCATCTGTAACAATCAAATTTGTAGATATTTTAGGCATGTTTTCAAGATTATACAGAGATATATTTTTTGTAGATCAGTGGTCTTCAAACACTTCAAAGACTTATAGAACATGCCATTTAAAATGTTTTTTTTAACTTGGGGCTTTTCCTGACAATGAGTCATCTGCTCCTGGTAACACCAATTTACTTCAAGGAAAATGATAAACAGTGAAGAAACTCCACACTATGATGTATAAACTGAACATGAATGAGTCACAGGAAAGTGACTGCTCAACTTTGCCAAAACAAGGTGGGCTGGTCCCTCAGGATTCCTGCTTCACAGAAAAGTGTGTCAGATATTCTGCAGGACACAGAGGAAAGCAACTGACAAGCTTTGCCAATATAAGGATAGGTGGGGCTGGCAGGCAAAGAGAGTAAATGGAAGAACAATCCTTGCTGCTTCTCACCCTAGAGGCAGCCACCCGCCTGGGTTTTTTTTCCCCAATAAATTTCTTGAGTGAGATTTGTGTGCAGTGTGACATTTTCACAAGTGCAAGCTCAGCTATAACAATTTTCACCAGAGCCAGAGAGGAACATAACACTCACTGGGAAAGCTTTGCCCTAGCACAGCAGAGCAGAGTTGTAACAGCTTTGCTGGCTAAGCCATGGGTACCTCCCCCCAGAATAATAGACACTTTATGGTAATTCCTTTGTATAGACCACTTTAGATTTCCCATAAAACATTTATTGTGTAACTTTGGATGGACAATTTTATTAGTACATTGTGAGACACTCCATTTCCCTCTGCTATTTCAATAAGCACCAGCATGGCGAGACTGGAGCTGTATACTGTGTCTTGCCTTCAGCAGAGAGGTGCTCCTCCTGACCTTGCCACACAGTCCAGATGACCCTCTCTTCTTGGAATAATGGGTGTTGAGTGGTATGTTCCAGTTCAGTTCTTAAAGCTTCTACTCTGTTTCTTCAGGTCTGATCAGTGCCTGTGCAGCTCAGTGTGTTTCTGGCTTTGGGGGGCCACAAACCAGTTTCCAAATAAAAACATGGAGACTTAATATTAGTTCTGAATGTTCAACCTTATCTAGTGCTTGTCCCACTAGCTCTTATAACTTAAGTTAACCTGTTTCTCTTCATCTACATCTTGCTTCAGGGCTTTCCACCTTTCTCTCATTCTATATGTCCTACTCCATATCCGGCTGGAAACAAGCATCTGTAGTGGGATTATGTTACATTGTAAATAATTGTCCTGCCTACTAGTTTAATAAAAAATGCTGATTGGCTGAAGGCAGACAGGAAGTGTGGGCAGAGCGACCAGACTGAGAAAACTCTGGGAACAGGTAGAACAGAGCAGAGATTCGAGAGAAGTCAGCAGATGCAGAGGACACCTATGCTGCTCTGAGAAAAGGTACCGAGCCGCTTGGCTGAACAGGGTAAGAATCATGGGTTAGTTTAAGGGTAAAGAGTTAGCAAGTTATATGCCTGGGCCCCAGGTCAATCAGCGTAAAATTGCTGTAAGTATCTATCTGTGTGTGTGTGTGTGTGTGTGTGTGTGTGTGTGTGTGTGTGTGTGTGTGTGTGTGTAAGTATCTGTTTGTCTCTGTGGCACTGTGGGTCTGTGGGTCAGAACCTCAAGGCTAGGCTGGAAAGTCCAGAAACCAAATGCTACAAAAAAATGGTGCCCAATGAGGGTAAAATATACCCACATAAAATCATAGAAAGCTTAAAAATGGTCTAGAACACAGAAATGGAGCCAAAAGCAGCTTCTGAGTTATGTTTCTCAAGTGGGCTGTGGTAAAGAGACTGAGTGATATATGGAATTAAATTACAAAATGGCATGTTTGCTGCAAGCAACTTAAGCTAAACAAGGCCAGTTCCTGAGCCTCAGTGTAAGCACGGAGCTGTATATGGTGGGCTTAAGGTTCCATGTTAATAAGGACAAAAGGGAACAGAGTCAAAGATGGTTTCTTAATGGTGGTGTTTTCTTGGATCAGCTCTGTTTGCTGGAGGCAAGCAGAGGCTTGGCTTTTTTAAGAGAGGCTTCCTAATTCAGCTTTAGAGGCAAAACACTTGTGAGTCTCTTAAGAGGGCCTGCTGCCAAATACTTAAATGGAGTTAATGATCTGCAGACAGCAGTGCTTTACTTGGTGATTATATGAACCCTAAAATTCTCCAGAGTGGTAGTTGTGAGTTCTACCAGTACCTCTGCTAAAAAGATTCTATGAAGCCAGACTAGGAGCAAGGTGGAGCCAGTCAGCCACCCTAATGAAGCCTTTAATCCTTAGCTGCACCATGGCAGATTAAAGGTGTGGTCAGAAACAGAAAAGATAAGAAATAGAGATATACAGTAAAGTCAGATTAAAATAAACTCTAAATGGTTTAGAGTGTGTGTGTGTATATATTGGCTTGAGAGAGAAAAGAAAAGGGGAAAAGAATGAGAAAGTGCTTAAAAAAGAAATATAGTAAAAAAATAATAAGCCACATAAAGCAGGAAAATACAAGGAGTGTCTGGATACTGTATGTTATTGTCTTGTCTTTGAGTTTTTTGACTGAAGTGAAGTAGTAAAAGCAGCTAAAAGACATTTGATTATAAATGCTGCAGGATTAATTCAACTATATATTTTGAAAATGAATTGACTTTAAAACTGAAATCAAAAGATAAGCTACTTTGGAGAAGAGGTTTTCTTTTTATTTCCACAGAAAATGAGAAGCTATGGATTTATTCCTGGTTAATGAAAATAAGGTTTGATCAAGGAAGACCCCCTAAAAAGTCTCCAGTGGAAACAGATGGCCCGGATGATTCAGCATTTCAGAGCACCTCTGTTGCAGTTTCCTCTGAGTTCTGCATCCAGAACAACTTCAAGGAGACTGGCTGAGCTGACCCAGGCTTACAGACTACTCCACTAAGAACTTGTCCATCATTCTAATTTTTTCTTTAGATCTCTATGGGATTACCAATGCCCCCATTCAGCAGGAAGTAGCCTGGAGAATGATGCCCACATTCTCAAAAAAAAATGCATTATGGATATTTGTCTTTGCTTACAGTGTTGGTTACAAATTGTTATAGATAATAGTGAAAAAAATATACAAAGGAAATTAGATTTGGGGTTCTAGTCTCAAAAAGAGAAAAGGGGATATGTAGTGGGATTGTGTTACATTATAAATAATTGTCCCGCCTACTAGTTTAATAAAAATGCTGATTGGCTGAAGGCAGACAGGAAGTGTGGGCAGGGCTACCAAACTAAGAAAAAGAACAGAGCAGAAATGCCACAGAAGCAGAGGATACCTATGCTGCTTTGAGAAAAGGTACCAAGCCGCACGGCAGAACAGGAATCATGGGTTAGTTTAAGGGTAAAGAGTTAGCCAGTTATATGCCTGGGCCCCAGGTTGATCAGCATAAAATTAATGTAAGTGTCTGTGTGTCTCTGTGAGACTGTGGGTCTGTGGGTCCCAACCTCAAGGCTGGGCCAGAAAGGCCAGGCCAGAAACTTCATACTACGGGCATTTCCATCTCTTTTCCCCTTCTTCTCTCCTCTCTCTCTTACTTATTTTCTCTGCCACCAGTCCTTCCTCTGCCCAGCTATTGGCCATTCATCCTTTTATTAGACCAATCGGGTGCAAGGTGAAACAAATTCACATTTTTACATAGTTAAACAACTATTTTGAAACATAACTAAATGCAACACACCTTTACATAAGGAAATGGTACCACTGAAGTCTGTTGTGAATTAACACAGCCCTGGGCACATGTATGGATAGAATATTTGTTTAATTATCAGTAGTTCTTTCTTTAAAATTCTGCCCACATTCACAAGCCCACTGTGCTGGGTGGTTTATGCCAAGTTGACAAGAGTCACTGAAGAGGAAGGAGCCTCAATTGAGAAGATGCTTCCATAAGATAGGGCTGTAGGCAAGCCTGTAGGGCACTTTTTTAATTAGTGATTGATGTGGGAGGGGCCAGCACATGGTGGTTGGAGATACCCCTGGGCCAGTAGCTCCAAGTTATACAAGAAAGCAGGTTGAGTAGGCTGAGCAGGCTGTGGGGAACAAGCCAGTAAGCAGCATCCTCCATGGCCTCTGCATCAGCTTCTGCCTCCAGGTTCCTGCTGTGCTTGAGTTCCTGTCCTGACTATGGATATAGAAGCATAAGCCAGATAAACCCTTTCCTCCGCAGTTTGCCTTTGTCATGGTGTTTTGTCACAGTGACAGTAACAGAGGCATCCTTCAAAGGTCCAACTCCAGGTTCCTCTGCGTATCTTCGCCCTCTCTGCTGTTCTGAAGTTGTGTATCCAGTTCAACTCAGGTAACTGCAAATAAAGACAACCAAGGGAAACCTAATGGTGAGTTTGTGCCTGTTCCTTTGGAAAAACAAGCAGGTTCTCAGGGTTTCAGGTCCGCCTGTCACCGCTGACTTGCAGGTCAGCTTTGTAACTGGGTGAGACACATAACAAATGGTGACGACCCTGCATTCACATTCCAGACCCTTGCTCACTCGTTTCCATTTCTTTGGACTGGAAACAAAAGTTAGTCTTGGCATTTTCTTTGCAGTGGCTGATGGGCCTACCTTAACCTGGGGGTGGAAGTGGGGAAATAGAGGGGTAGGCTGGGGGGGGGCACCCAGGAGGAAACCACCGTAGCAGCCCCTTACAAGCTGTCATTTGAGTCTAGACTTCCCATCTGTTGTCTGCTTGGAATCTTCAAGTATTAAAGTCTGAGTTACAAACTCCATGAGAGACAGGTTATATGGGACTTTGCATCTTTGAGAACATATCACATGTTTGGGTATCTTTTCAAAAGCAGAAGGACATCCATGTGTGCATGCACTCATGCTTAAAAACATTTATGTGTATGAGTGTTTTATCTACAAGTGTGTATGTGCAACACATATGTGTGGTGGTCTCAGAGGCCATCAGAGTGTGTTGAATACCTGGAGCTGGAGTTATGCATGGTTGCAAACTGCCATGAAAGGCTGAGAATTCAGAGTCCTGGAAGAACACCCAGTGCTCTTAAACCACTGAGCCATCTCTTCAACCCCTTACCCTAAGTTTTAATCTGCCCACCACCCATAAGTCAACATTTATCTGTTTCTGCACCTTGGGTGGTGTAGATAGGGCTGCAGTGGACAGGGGTGTGTGAGCCATGTTGATCCAGACTTCCATTCTTTTAGAGACATGTTCAGAGGTGGTATTTCTGGACTGTGCTCAGTTAAAGGAGACACAGAATAACTTCTGCAGTGTTCTATGAGACACTTAAACAGATTCCTAAGGGTGGGGAGAGAGCGCAGCCATCAAAGTGTTTGTTTTCTAAGCACAGGGACCTGCATCTGATCCCCAGATCCCTTGTAAGGAAATGCCAAAGCTGGTGTGACACAATTCCAGTGCCTGGGATGGGGAGACTAGCAGACTCCCAGAGTCCTGAGGTTAGCCAACCTAGTCTACTCGGTGAATTCTGTTCAGGTCAGTCTGGAAAAAAGTGACTGCACCTGAGAAATAGCACCGAGGTTGTCCTCTGGCCTACACAACAGACGGAGGGCAAGATGGGCAGCTGCTGTTCAGTGCAGTGGAAACAAAATGTACAAATCCTAATTAATCTTTAAGCAAAAAACCAGGGGTGGGGAGCTGAAAGATCAGAGAGACAGATGAGCAAGCCAACTGCTGAATCCTCAGGCTGAAAGGGGAAGAGCCTGTCTCCTGGAATCCCCAGATTGATAGGGGAAGCAAAGGGAATTGCAAGGAGAACTCTTGTCTCCTCCCGCCTTATGTTCCTTTCCCTGCCCAACCTTCACTTCCTGTCTTGACCTTCCTAGTGCTGGGATCAAAGGCAAGTGTGCTTCCCAAGTCCTGGGAGCAGAGGCGGGGATCCCAAGTGCTGGGATTAAAGGTATGTGCCACCACTGCCTGGCTCTTTTTTTCTTTTTTAGACTGAATTAATCTTGATATAGTCGGGGTTGGCCTTGAACTCACAGAGATTTAGACAGATCTCTGCTTCCCGAGTGCTAAGATTAAAGATGTATGTCACTACTACATAACCTCTGTGGCTGGCTCTGTCCTCTGATCTTCAGACAGGCTTTATTTGATACACAGTATATCACCATACAGAATGTGTTCTATAGTCTAGAATTTGCCCTGCAATGGCATACTTTTATGTCACAGTACGTACTGTGATGTGTGGTTGAAAATCTGTGCAGGTAGCTTGGTGATAATTATCTATGGGAGCTCACAAAAATTCTAGCTTGTGGGTCCACCTTGACTCAAGGTCAGAGAGTCTGAGATTGTTTAGCCTTGCAAGGCTGCATAATAGTATGTTTGGCCAAAGGCTGGTCACCAGGTTCCTTGCTCCCCAGAGCTGTATAATGGAATGCTTTTCCATAAGGCCTGGATACTGGATATTTTGTGAATTAAGAAGATGTTTAAACTTGTCTGTATTTTAAACCATGGTGCCCTTGAGAGGGGAAGTGTCCCCCTCCCTTGTGCCCCCTCTCAACCTCCCTCCTCCTGCATTCAGCATAAAAAGGCCCTCAGAAATAAACTCTGGGCAGCTGCGGTTTTCACTCAGTGCTTCTTGAC
This sequence comes from Phyllotis vaccarum, assembly GCA_033318265.1. Lineage (NCBI taxonomy): Eukaryota > Metazoa > Chordata > Mammalia > Rodentia > Cricetidae > Phyllotis > Phyllotis vaccarum. The sequence goes on from JARWLC010000002.1 coordinate 184,148,110, forward strand.
TCTATTTTTTCCACCGTCGGTTTCTTCTGTGTTTTTTTTTCCTTAGTCCTCACCCTTCCATTCAGGACTGTCTGAAGGTCCAGCAGGACTCAACAGCTATTCCTATTAAAATGGCACTATTAGTAAATCCCTGGTTCTCTCAATAAAACTCTAAGTATGTAACTGAAAAGCACCATGCTAAGTGAATAGCAAACTTTAGAACTGGGGTGTGATGGCTGTGGATAGTTGTCAACTTGCCGATATCTGGAATAAACTATAGTCCAGAAATGGAGGGCACACGTAATCTCGGTCTTGAAGACAACAGGCCTTTAATCCAGGTCTTGAGGCTGGGAGATACCTGCTCTTGATCTGTATCTGAGGCAGAAGGTACACCTTTAATCTGGGCCACACCTCCTCCTGGAGCCTAAGGACAGCAGAAGCAGGAAGAATCCTTTCTTCTTTGCCCACTGGCCCTTACCTTGTCAGCACATGCATTCCTTCACTGCATTGTAGCTGACTTCTTTACAATTCCAGCACACATAGAAGACCAACTGAGACATCCAGCCTCGTGGGACTGAGCAACTAACTGTGCGTTTTTGGACTTCATAGTTAACCATTATTGGATTAGTTGGACCACAGCCTGTAAGTCATTCTAATAGATTCATACATGTGTATGTGCGTGCATATGTGTGTGTGTATGTGTGTGTGTGTGTGTGTATGTGTTTACCCAAGGAAGGGCAGTAGGCAGAGGAAAAAAGATGCAGGTTGTTTGAATGTCTCTCACAGGGGGTGAACACCTGCTGCAGAACATCACCCCACCCCAGCACTGGGGCTCTGCCTATGTCTGGAGGACATGACTCTTCTCTTCAATGGCCCCTATTCCACACATGGGCTGTTAGTGAGTTAGACATCACCCCTCAGCAGTTCCCGGTGGTTATGACTTCTATGATGTGCTGACTGTGACTGGTAGAATGGGAAGCATGGGCAGATACTCCATTGCTCATGAAGCAGCTGCATTCTGATAAGTTCACTGTTCTTGGAAACTGGATAGAAATGGCTTTCATCTGCCTGCCACGTTAGCAGCACCACACACTGCACCACACACATCTCCCTCATGATTGCAGGATTAGCAAGAAGCTACTGTTCACAGTTCTATATATCACAAGAGGTTCAAGCCACATAATGATGGCTGTGAAAACATCGAAACTAAAAATTTAAAGTATAGTTTCCACAATGTGTATGGCTTTCCACCATAATAATATAAACAAACAAACAAAACGCCTAGCCCTGGTGTAGGTTTGTTGAAGTAGGGATAGAGGTCTGGGGGACTGCCAGCCACCACATATATATGCTGGCACATACACATGTGTGAGTGCATCTCCTGCAGGTCTTTGAGGAAGCAGGTGTAAACATCAGAAGGCCTGGGTTCAGGACAAGCCCATGTGAATTACTGGAACTTTCTCTAGTGTTAGTAATGATGTTGCCATGTCCTGAAATTGACGATAGACATTTCTGTGCTTCCTCTTATACCTGTGAAGTCTCATAAGGGAGGGACATGCTTATCTGTATATAATCATTTGTAAAAAGCATGATATATGGCTACTTTTGATTAAGGGAATTAGAGATATTTTCATATTTTTAAACAAATGTCTGTGTTTTACTCTTCCCTGTCATCAGGGATTCTGACACTCAGGGCATTTCTATCCCCTTTAGAAAATTCTTTAGAAAGAATTCACTCTTGGTACCTAAAAGAATTCTACCCTGGGGACATCTTTTCTCTGCTGAGGGAGGGGCTGACCAGAAGAAGACACTAAACTCCAGTCTCACCAGAACCCTAGAGGCACTGGCACAGTCGGACTTTCTCAACTTATTTGTTCATGGCTTCTGAATGGCTTTGTTTTTCCTGATGTGAAAATGCAAGGTTCTTTTATTCAGTTATATCTCTTAAGGAAAATCCTGAAACGTATCTATTTTTACTTTGCTCCTGAGTCTGTTGCTAAGAAGAAAATGACTCAGCCATGTTCTTATCGTTGTCAGGTCCAAAAGAAACTCGGCGATACTCAGTGAGCCTGCAGGCCATCGTGCACTATGGCATGCTAACAGGCGCCACAGACAGACAGTTGTCCCAAGGACAGGTGGCTCCTTTTAGCCCTTCTCACCCCACCCCTGCCCCAGACTTTTCCAGCGCCCAGATTGGCATTCCACTCTGGCCATACTTCCTCTTCTCTTGATCTCCCATCGTGGCCCAGTTCAGTTTGCTGGCCACCCTTCTACCTTTCCCTCTCTGCCTGTGCCCTCCCTCAATCTCCAATAAAATCTTCCCCTCAGCCACGCTTTGGAGCAGTCACATCCCTCAGTTCATACACGCAGTGCTCGTTATAGTGATAGTTGATAAATGAGCAGGAAGAGAATTCAATGTTTTTCCTGCCTCTACAATTCAAATAATCCCTCAAAGTGACGAAATTATCGGTGAGGAGGAAGGTTTGTTGTTTGTTGTACAGGTTTGGGGTGTTTTATTTGAGGCGGGCTCTTACACTGTGTCAGCGATGGCCTCATCCTCCAGGGAGCAGAGATTGCAGCAGTGTGCCACCAAGCTTTCAATGTGGAAGAGGTTCTTTTTTTTCTTTTTTTTTTTTCTATTTTTTTCTCCATGTGTTTTTGATGTATATATATTATGTGTATACACAAAGCCCATTTATGTGTGAGAGTACAGGTGTGCATGTGCCACTGTATGCACATGAAGGTCAGAGGTCAACCTCAGATGTTGGTTCTTTGTCTCTCTTTTTGCTGGCTGCTTCAGATGCCTGTCTAGCTGGCCTGAGAACTAAGGATTCTCCTGTCTGGACCTCCCAATCCCTATAGGAACGCTAGGATTACAGGTGCCAGCCAATGTTCCCTGCTTTCACATGGGTTCCGGGGGATTCAAACTCAGGCCCTCATGCTTTAGCTGGTGAGCTGTCTTCCCTGCCCGGGGAGGTTCTTTATAGCGTTGTTTTTCAGTTAGCAATTGGAAGAAAAGCTGAAATGAATATATGTCCTTTCTACACTACATAATGAGCAAATGTGCTCACCCCACCCTCTTCCTCCACACAGGTCCCTCTCCTAGACCCCTCTACCAACCCAGGCCAGGACTGCACTGCCATTTTGGACCCTTTTCATTCTAAGTGCCACTCTATAAGACCCCACCGGGGGCTCCTCAGGTCCCCCCAGGGGCTCCTCAGGTCCCCTCCCCCACAGGTCCACCTCAGGCTCCCTCCCCCAGCATCTCAGGATCTTTCTCAGGTCAGAATTGAGTCACTGGAAATTCATTTGGTTCTGTTTCCTCTTGAATTCGGAAGTCCTCAGAATCCCACAATCTGGTTCCACAGGACTGTCAAGAGTTCTCTGGGTTCCTGAAGAATCTGCCGTGCTGGGGTGGTCCTGACACTCTGGGAACCCCGCGCTCTCCACTAGCTCTCTGGCTCAGGCTCTAAAGGTCCCACATCCCCTCTGTGCATTCACCTCCTTCAAGCTTTCCTTTTCCAGGTCCGTCTTGGTTACAGCATTCAGTCACTTGTTTCGTTTGTCAGATATCAGAGGATGGTAATGTGACAGAGGGAAACAACAGAGAGACAATGTACAGACAGTCACAAGTGTGAATGTCAATCTGGGCTGCTTCTCCCAGTCTCAGCCACTGTGGGTCCCAATGAGACCTTAATGAGAGTAGCCTAGAGTTCCCGCGCTCATGCCTTCATCACTTATTCCCTGGATCACCCGCCTGTCTTATCACCTAGAGTGTTCATCACACATAGAAGTTCCAGCCAGCTGGGAATTTGCAGACTCGTGTAAGAGCTAAATAAAACCAGAGCTGTGAGGCAGGTGCTAACTGTAATTAGGAAAACAGGCTGTGTGGCCACTGGAGGGAGGTAAAAACCGCAGAGGGCCAGGAAACAGTTGCCCGGGGAGTGGGAGGGGAGATCTCTGTGGCGTTGCATCAGTACAGAAGAAGGACACAGTCCAGGGACAGGAAGTAACAGCTTGGGTGAACCAGGCACCTGATCGATGGCAGTTAGCTGAACACGCAGAAATGGACAGTGCAGGTGGATGGGACAGGACATGAGACTTTCAGGACAGGATCTGACCAGGAGGCTGGATGATGGGGATTCTGAATTCTGTCCCTTGAATCTGTGTTCTTTTCATATACCATATACAGTTGTGGGTCTAAGCTGAGATAAACCACAACTGTAAAATATATATCAGATTTCAAAGATGGAGTACCAAAGAAAAAATAATGTTCACACGTGCCTGTTATATTGGTTGCTCATTAAAATGAATGTATTTAGGACATGCTGTGCCAAATAAAATTTACCATTAGAAGTTATTTCACCTATTTCTTTTTACTTTAAAGAAACCAACCAAACAAAAAACACCTATTTTTAGAGATAGAAAATCTCCCTTTGTTTTTCAGTCTAAACCCCTTGGACTCAAGAGAACTACCTCCAGCCACCAAGTAGCAAGAGCTGCAGACGCGTGCCAGTATACACAGTCACTTTGAATGTAGCCACTAGAAAGTTGGGGACTGGCCCCATGCCTTAGAATACAGGAGGCAAGTCTGTAAACAAAGGGACAGTAAGGACAGAGGACTAGTCAAGGTTCCAGCAGGGCGAGAGGTGGGAAGCCGAGCGGTGATGGGTGAGAAAGAACTCATAAAAGGAGAAAGAACAGGCCACATGCAAAGAACTAGGTGGTCTGAGGACATGGGAGCCAGAGGATGCCAGAGCATGACATAAGCTGAGACCACTGTCTTACAGATCAGAGAGTCATGGGCCACAGGAGGCAAGAATGACACGTGTGTCCACCTCTCAGGAAGGAACCCCTGGGATTATTTAGCAGTGGTAAACAGGTGTTCTCAATCACATCTGAAGCCAGAAAGGATGCCATTTGGCTGGCACCTCCCTGAGATGAAGCATATCCACACAGTACAGACGCCTTACATACAGACTCACTCTTAGGGCACATTCTGGGCCACCTCCCTGGAGTTCCAGGCACCTAGCTGCGTCCAGGACAGTTCCATCCCCCTGCAGCCAACAAGCTTAGTGTGTCCTCAGTGGACCATGCACCTCATATTTCAAGGTCTCTCCACAAGCCATGGCTCAGAACCCAAGGCCATCAGTCAAGAAAAGCTGAGAAAGCCACCCATAACACCCAGAGCAGGGATTATTGAAACCCAGGCAGAAGCTGTGCCATTTCTCCAGGGCAAGGTCAGCCATTTATAATGAGGACCACATCTTGCCCTCCCAGCCTGTTCCTTTAAGTTTCTTTTGCTGGCAGCCCCACTGGTCATTCACCCATTGCCTGTGGCTGCTGCTTTGCTCTAAAGACTGAACCTGCTATTTCAAAAATCAGTATGCTCCGCAGTGACTAGGCTGATAACAACCTGGCCTTTGAGAAAATGCTGGCTGGCCCATCAATCCTCTTCACAGAAGGCACATGTATCTCTCTGGCCAGGGAACCTTTACTGCTATCTGGAGCCATCTGGGGTTGTCATCACTTACAGTGAGGGGCATGTGCTGTGTCCTGCATCTGGGAGCAGGGGCCAGAGAAGCTTCTCAACACCCACAATGCACAGGCAGCCTCATGACAAAGCAGCCCCATCCAAAAACATCACTAGTACCAAGGAGGGGAGCCTGTTCCACACCTGTCACTTGGCACCTGCTCTTCCCAAAGGAGAGGGTCAGTGACGGTGTTTCCTAAGCTCCTTTACTCTGTGGTTGTGAAGGTCACAAGAGAAGACCCTGTCCCTGACAAGGAGGACCCCTCCACAATGTTTCTGTCATCCTCTTAACCCTTAATCATAATGAGTAGGCTGTTCACGATGCCTGGCCAAGCTGAGCATGTCTAGTCAGGTTCCGGGGAGTAGCCCGTTCTTTCATTGGTTCTGAGATCACAAACCAGCCAAGCCAAACTCAGAAAAACAACTTTAATTCTATAACCCAGCCTCCAGCAGGACTCTCAGCAGCCCTGCCAGACAAGGAAAGGCAGAATGAGTCCATCTCCTTGGCTCTGCGAAGCCCCATGCTCTACCTCCTCCCTATACCAGCCTAGCTGAGCAAAGCAAACTACACCTCCAGGTCAGGGTCTGAGTGTCTCTAGAGCCTGGGACCCAGAATCTAGAAACTGTCTTTCTCTTTCTCCATCCAGTTCTTCTCCTGGCTCCGGGGCCCCACGGCACAGTAATACACAGCCTCGTCTTCAGGCTGCAGTTCAGAAATGCTCAGATACCCCAGGTTCCGGGCCACATCTTTGGATCCGGAGAATCTAGGGGGTATCTTGGGACCCTGGTGCTTGTCTGAATGTGAGAAATACCTCAGCAGGAACCTGGGAGGGTGGCCTGGTCTCTGCTGGTACCAGTAAATGCTGTAAATGGCAATGTTATGGTTGCTGCTCAGGGTGCAGGTGAGGCGGATGGTGGTTCCAAGTGAGGAAGAGGCAGATGGTGGCTGATGCAGCATGGGCTGAGGGCCACAACCTGAGAAGACAGAAGCATGCCCATCACTGGGGCAGAACAAGGCAAGAGGAGGGGCAAGGAGGCTCTGGGCCCCAAAAGTACCATTACCTGTGAGGTGGGTCAGCAGCATGAGCAGGACAGAGGTCCAGGCCATGGCTTGTAACCTGCAGCGTCTGCTTTCCAGAGCTACTGCTCCTGAGGCCCTCACTAGCTGGATCCTCCCTGCTTTGAGAAGAGAGCCACTGTGCCCCTGGTTTCTGTTCACCACCCTGGCAGGCTTTCTGGGCTCTGAAGCATCACTTACCAGAATAGTCCGATGGCAGCCTTTGTCCAGTGGAAGCTCCTGGGAGGAAGCATCTGTTAGAAACTTGTGGACCAGAACCCAGGAGCTGACTAGTGGCCTCTTCTCCCTGAGGGAGAATGACCTCAACTCTCCCCTGAGAAGCTGAGCCTTGAGGAAACAGATTTCTTGCTCATATTTAAATGCCTGGTGAACTGGAACAAGAAGATGTATCCTCAGTAAAAGTGCCTCTTCACACAGCAGGAAACCGGGGGTCTCACTAGGAGTGGGGTGCTCTAACCCCTTCTAACCTCTGAAGAGTCTTCAACCTGGGACTTTCTGTCCTAGAACAAAGCAGCTTAAAAAAAAAAAAGTATCAGGGGACCTATCTTCCTACCCTCTCTGCTCTCTGCTCACTTCACATGTGTCTGCTATGGAGTGAACTGTGCCTCGTTTACCCACTGAAGCCATGCTCTACTAGGGGCTGCATGTCCAGACAGGAGCTATTAGAAGGTAATTAAATGAGACCAAGGATGGGACCCTGAGCCAGTAATTAGCGTCCTTATGGAAATGGAAAACTTAAACAGATGCTTGAGGGGCGTCAAGAGAAGGCCTCTATGTCTATGCCAAGGCATCTTGTGTTGCGTCCCCCTGAAGAATCCATAGAAAGAACCTGCTGGCTCCCTGCCTTTGGACTTCCAGCCTTCAGAGGTGGGAGAGAATCAGGTTCTGTGGTTTAAGCCACCCAGCACACAGGACATTATCCCCTGAAACCTTAGGAAATGAATACAGAAATGCCCCATTCTGGTGGGCTACAGTAACAAGATACCATCCACCGGTGTCTAATAATAACAAATTCATATTTTACACATTCCAAAGCTGTCAAGTTCAAGTGTTCCAGCCAGTTCTGCCTGTTTGTTTCCTGGTTCACAGAGGGTGCCTTTCCCTCTGACCTCACATGGCAGAAGGGAAACGAAGCTCTCCAGAGCCCTTTCATAAAGACCTTATACAAGGCAACACTGAGCAAGTCACCTTGTCTGAAAGTCTTGTATGATGGTGGACACCCATATCTTGAGCCCATGTCTCTTCTCTCCCTGATGTGAAATAGACTTTATCCATCCTAATCAGCTAGGTGGAGACTGGAACCTACTCTTCCTGATACTTCATTGACCAACACTATCCTCTGCCGAAAGGGTGTTGAGGAAGGCCTCTGTGGACACAAGCACTTTGAAGAGCCTTGTCCATCATGGCTGTAACCATGTCTATGACCTGTTGCTGTTGTTCCTCCCTCATGCTGGGAGACAGAATGAACCACTGCGTGCTCAGAAGAAAACTTTGTTCACTCAGCTATTCATTCATTCATTCCTGCATCCATCCAGTGGCCCATCCATGTTTTTGGCTTGCATTTGAAAAGATACTGTTACTGCTTGGCTCCTACAAAGAGCCTCAGTTTTAGGAATCAGAGCTGGAGACAGTCCCACTTGAGCACATCTGCACTGCAGCCAGCCCTATGAGCCCTCTCAACACCGACACAATTAAATCCCTGATGGTTCTCGAAGAGGACATGTGATTGTCCTTGTCTTTGGGACAATAGAGGAGCCAAGAATCACATTCAGCCACAGAGATGTCCTGGTTTCAACTCTGATTTTTCAGACTTAACCTCATTCTTCTAGGACTTTCTGTGGTGGTTTGAGAGAAAATGGCCCCCAGAGGGAGTGGCACTATTAGGAGGTACAGTCTTGTTTGAGGAAGTGTGTCATTATGGAGGCAAGCTTTGAGGTCTCATACATGCTCAAGCTACTCCCAGTGAGATAGACAACTTCCTGTTGCCTGTAAGATGTAGGTTTCTCAGCTACTTCGCCAGCACCATGTCTGTCTTCATGTTACTATGTCCCACCATGATGATAGACTAAACCTCTGAATTGTAAGCCACCCCCAATTAACTGTTCTTCCTTTATAACCATGTGTGGTTGTAGGGGTATTGTGTTGTTTCATGGTAAATAATTGTCCCACCCACTGGTTTAATAAAAAGAGCTGATTGGCCAAAGGCAGGCAGGAAGTGTAGGCGGGGCTACCAGACTAAGAAAATCTCTGAGAGCAGAGTGCCAGAAGAGCACGAGAGAGAAGCAGAGGAAGCTGAGGACAACTATGCTGCTCTAAAGAAAGGTACCGAGCCGCATGGCTGAACAAGAGACATGGGTTAAATGAAGGGTAGAGAGCTAGCAAGTGATATGCCTGGGCCTGAGGCTAATCAGCCAAAAACTAATGAAAGCGTCTGTGTGTCTCTGTAGGACTGCGGGTCTGCGGGTCTGCGGACCTAAACTTTGAGGTTAGGCCCGAAAGTCTGGGCCAGAAACCTCTTACTACATGTGGTCATAGTTCTCTCCACAGCAATAGAAACCTTAAGACAACCTCACATCCCCCACCTGGAAAGAATGGTTTCCACATGGGAGAGCCTCCTAGGACCTACAGAAGATGGCTTTGGCCCTGGAACATTTGGGTTTGGGAAGGGGTCACACACTGTTGACTGTTGCATTGTCTCGACCCTGCAGACTTATCTCCACCTCTGTCCCCTCAGCCCTCATCCAGCAACTAGATTCAAAGAGTCAGCTATGACAGCTTGATGGAGTTGATATACTCTATCTCTCTCCTAGGCTTTAGGCAACCCTCCTTTAGACCAAAATAAGGTTATTGGTACAGTGACAGACTTCAAGGTTGACAGGGCCTCTAGGCTACCAGGAGCCCATTCAAGCCACTGCCTAGTTTGCATTTTGTATATGGTTTTTTATCATTGTATAACAATACCTGTGAGTTGATATATTCCATCCTCTAGGGAAGCTCCTTAAGTCACAGGATGTTTTAAATGGAGGCTCCTTAAGACTTCAGAAGTAAACATGAGACTAAAACTAGGAAAAAGAACAATACACCTTGCAAGTTAATGGAGACCAAAACAGGAAAAATATACCTAGAAGAGGCCCCAGGGTTTGGTTTATAGTTAAGGCAGTTAGGAAAAAGTTCCTTTTTGACCCATCTGCAACAGAAGTGCTTGATCATGTGTGAGCAAGAGGAATCTGGGCAGAAATATGTCAGGATGAACTCCTGTCCCTAATTGGATGGGTGTGAGTAGGAGGTTGCAGATAGGAAATACATCAGAATATATGCTTGCCCTTGATCAGACCTGGTTGGAAATATGGTGGCCTTGTAATTGTGTCTTTATAAGACTCAGCAAAAATGTGACTCATTGCCATTCCTGGGAACCCAGATTTGGACCAGGCCAGAGTCTTCATCCTGGTTAATATCTAATTAAAACTTACTTCAAATTTGGCTCAAAAATTGTGGAACCAATCTTTTGCAGTTTTCAGGATCGGCAGGAAACAACTCAGAAACTTCAGAAAGTTCCTGAAACTAACCAGATTTATAGGCTCCTGCATCCCCAATATTGTATAAGCAGTAAGGACTGCTGAGAAATGCAGAGAGCTACCTGAAAGAGGCCCAGACCAATAGAAAGAACACTCTTCAATCTGTTGGCCTGCCTGCAAGTTGTGCAATGAGCTCCAGTTTTCCAATTTTCCAAATGTATGTGATAGTTAACATACATTTAGGGTTTAATTACTATGCTTTAAGATACAGACAGACAGATAGACATGCATACATACAGACAGATAGACAGATAGACATACAGACAGACAGACAGACAGAGAGTCAGATAGATAGATAGATAGATAGATAGATAGATAGATAGATAGATAGATAGATAGATAGATAGATAGACATGAAACAAAAATGCCTTAAGCATATAAACCCCTAGTTTGTATAGGCTGTACCTTGTCAGCCCACTTCCCTCCCCCCAGACATTGAAGACTATTCTCAAAATTGATTGGTCTTGAAAGTTTTGTTGTTCTTTCAAGATAACAGGTCATAAGATTAGCCACTATTTCTGCCTTTGTAATCAAAATTGCTTACTCTGACCAAAAATATGGCAACTGCTAGCATATATGTTAAAAATAAGCCTCTGCTGGGTGTGGTGTACAGGAAGCCAAGACCTATGATGGGCTTTTGGAGGAAGCCACCTTCAGGTTCTCATCAGCCAGACTGAAAAAGAGGCATCAAAAGCCTCTGGAGGTGTGGGAAGGCTGAGTGCAATGCTACTTTCTGAGTCAGAGGAACCCTTAGGATGCTGGAATTTGGGATTGAAAGAGCCAGTTCTGGAAATAGGAGGTAGATGCCAAATAGCAGTTTTGCCTGTCTGTTATACATTTTATGGATTGTTTGTTATATTATTTCCTGTTTTTGAAAATAATTTTAAGACATGAGCATGTAGCCACTGACCACTTGCCCATCCTGTGTGATGGTAGCCATTCCTCTGCAGCCCACACAACCCAGGGTAGGGGAACCCACTCAGAGCCCCTGGCCCACTCCCGCCCTGCCCCCACCATGCTATACATGATGGCTATTTATCTGAATACCCACTTCAGAGTCTTATCATGGCACCTATAATCACGAGCCTACAATTCTTCTATAAAGCTTTGCTGAGTGTAGTGGTACACAACCCTAGTCCCAGAACTGGGAGGCAGAGGCAAGTGGGTCTCTGAGTTCTAGGCCAGGTTGGTCTATACAATTAGTTCCAGGACAACCAGGGCTACATAGACAGAGCTTGTCTCAAAACAAATAAACAAAGCTCTTCTGAAGGGGCAATTCACTTCTTTTCCAAACCTGCATTTTCTTAGAGATGAGATTCTCCTCATTCAGTGTCACTAAAATATTGTCACTTTATTCTATTTGAAACATCCTGGGTCTTGAAACTTACAGGGTTTCTTTTAGACTTGTTTATTTTATATGTATGCGTGAGCAAACATATGTGCATGCGTGTCTGTGTGTGTGTACGTCTGTGTTTGTGTGTGTGCATGCGTGTCTGTGTGTGTGCATGTGTGTGTGCACGTGCATGTCTGTGTGTGTGCGTGTCTGTGTGTGTATGCATGTGTGTGTCTGTGTGTGTGAGCGCATGCATGCATGTTTGTGTGTGTGTGTGCATGCGTGTCTGTGTGTGTCTGTGTGTCTGTGCATGTCTGTGTGTGTTACTGTGTGTCTGTGGGTGTGGTGTACCCTGTGTCTGGTTCCTTCAAAGGTCAGAAGAGGGCTTCAGATCCACTGGAACTGGAGCTGAGGATGGTTGTGGACTGTCATGTGGGTTCTCTGCAAAATCAAGAAGTGCTCCTCACTGCTGACCCATCTTTTCAACCCCTGGTGGTAGTGGTAACGGTTGTTGTTGTTGCTTGAGTGACCTAGTGAGTTGAGGCAGCCCCGCCTGCCTCCAGCAGACCCAGTACAAAGGCAGAAGTTCCACTGAGATGACTCAGGAAGCCATGGGTCATTTTGAGAACACTGGGCTTGGGTCCAGCCCCTGAGCTTCCCACCTGGGCTCTTAGTTAGGACTGTGTCTTACTCCCTCCTTTCAAGGGCTTTGTTACTGTCCAGGGCTTCCATCTGGGACCTGAGGATTAGGGCCAGGACAGGCCTCAGAGATGCCAGAACGCCACAACTGAGTGTCACCTCACTCCTACCTCCCTTCAGGAAGTGCAGGCTATGCCTCGTCCTTAAAGTCATAGAGGACTCCCAGGCATTGGTCCATCACAGTTCTGTCTTCTGTCCTTTCTCATCGCTGCCATCTGAGATGATGACTCACCGATGCTGCCTTATTAAAGCTGCCCTCCTTTGGCAGCCAGTGGAAGCACCGTAACATCAAGTTCAGTGGCTCTAACTGAGCTATGCTCTGCACATCTGCAGTGTGCTAGTCTGCCTGAAGGGAGAGTCTGGCCTTGGAATGTGCCCCCTCTCCTCCCAGTTGCCTCCACCAAGTTGTTCCACAGCCCCTTTCTCATCCTACTCTGTAATCCCAATGTGTTCAGACAAATCAGCCAATGTCACAACCTGTTCACATTTTTCTTAAACACACTATCAATCTTCCAAGGGTTCCTGATTGACCTTAATGAGACCTCCGGCCTTCTTGCAGCATTCTAGGGCACTGGTTCTCAACCTTTGGGCTGCAGCTCTTTTTGGGGAGGGTTGAATGACCCTTTTCACAAGGGTCGCATATCAGATATCCTTCATATAGGATATTTACATTATGTTAAATACCAGTAGTAAAATTACAGTTATGAAATAACAACGAAAATAATTTTATGGTTGGGTCACCACACATGAGGAACTGTGTTAAAGAGTCACAGCATTAAGAAGTTTGAGAGCCACTGCCCTAGAGGTTTGCAGACTCCACTTCACTCAAGGAAACCTGATGTAGTCTCAGTTAGATGCTGCATGTGCTAAACTGGCCTGAGAGCCTCCCATCTCACCACAGAAGCAATGGAATTATAGGTATACATATTAGAGGTAAGCCTCCTCACATGGGTTAATGCACTGGATGTTTAATAGGAAGGAAGTCTCTGAGGCAAGACAGATTGATGGCTTATCCTCAAATGCTAACTAAAAGTGTGCACTAAGAGTTCACATACTGAGACAAGAGTATCTCCTGAAAGTCGCCTGTTAGTATCCTTAGTTTCGAGGATATGGAAAAATATAGTAATGACAGAACCAAAATTATGCTACCCATCCAGCAATGACAGCCAAAGGTCCAAACTGCTCTATTTCCAAAACCTCACCTATCACTCAGATCCCCACTGTAGGTGATAACATCTGGGCTGATGTGCTTCTCTTCTCAGGTATAGGAATCTTTTAAAATATGGGTACAATACACGTTGCTTATGATTTGGGGGTGATGTTGCTGAGTGGTAGAGTGTGTCTTAGCATACACAATGCCTGGGGTTCAGTCCTAGCATCCACCCTCTGTGTGTGTATGTCTCTCATTTCTGTCTCTATCTATCTATCTTATGAGTAGACACAAATATTTTAAGAAAATTATAATCAGGTATATATTATGAACTGTAAATAAAGAAGGCCTGGGGAAATTGGTCAACGGGCAAAGCTCAGTTGTGTAAGCATGAAGACCCGAAAGATATGCACTGGGCAGCAGGGAGCTGGGGAGAACACCTGAGAGTATGTTCCAATGGAGTCATGGGAGCTGCCCACCAGAAAGGGTCTCAGAAGTGGGTGACAGTCTCTGGCTTTTTGTTTGGGGGGGTTGAAAAGGGACTTTGCAATGAGTTTGGACCTTCGTGCTTCACACTGTCAGCCGCCTGCTTCTGTGGTTTTCTAGGAATCAAAATATCTTCAGATGCAGTTCCAAGTGGGTGTCACGAAGCAACAGGCTGTCAACTCAACAGAAGAAACCTCTGGGGTTTCTGGGGCCCATCCTGACTGTCTGGTGGGGGTTTTATTATACACACATGCCTTAATTCACACACACACACACACACACACACACACACACACACCATGTACATACGTATTTAAGTAAAGGAACACTGAGACAAGAGTAAATGATAACAAGACAAATGGCATACCTTTTAGGCATTGACAAATACCTAAAGACACTGAGAGGTCCCACGAGGAAATACTACAACAAAGTCCCCAACACTACATGCAACTGGATTTAAAGCAAGAAATCAAAACCTTTCTAACCTCGAGCTCTCACCAGATGGACCTTTTATCCCATCCTGCATCCACAACTCTGCCTCGAGTCTGAGCTGCACAAGTCTCTGTCTTGAAACCTTGGTCTTTTCCTGTGCATGCCGGGTCCTCGCTTTGTGCTCTCCCCTTGCAAAGAGCTCCTGGACTTCCTGAATCCAGTTCAGATGCTCCTGGGAAGAAGCTACACTCCCTATTCATCAGCCACATAGAGAGAGGCAGCCATGAGGCAGCTGTTGTGAGAAGCAGCTCCAGTCAAGGATGTCTCCTTCAGCTGGAGAGTGTGGCCTAATGGTATTACACTGGGGAATCTGACCCTGCCTGTTAATTCAGGTTATTTTTGGCCTCTGGATCCCCCTGGATAGAAGGCTGATGCTTGTCTTCCTAATGATCTCTTTCAGAAGTAACTTAGAGAATTCTCCAAAGGCCAGCTCATATAGTAAAGTGAGACAAAGAGAGACATCCAGGATGCTTAATTTGACAGTCACATTCTAAGCCCCAGTACCATCAAAGTACATTTCCCCCCTATACCATGTATGTAACTATTTGTTCCTTTTGCTGCCATGAGACTCTACTGCTATATGCCCACTTCACTGGATAAAGTTCCCCCAATGATACTAATGGCAAGAATGGTTGTTCCTGATCGCCACACCACTAAAAACACCCCATGTTGCCATCATCTACCAGTTAGTAAATTCCCTTCAGAGTGACACAGTTCTGGTCCCTGTATAGTTTTCCATTTATCCCGGCCACATGCTTACCTACTTTTTCCCTGAGAACAAAAAATAATTTTGGATTCATTTTAAGACACTGTCTATTTGTGTGTATTCACGTGAGTGTGTATATAAGAGTTCATGTGTGTTCTGGTGTGGACTTGTCTGTGTAAATTCATGAACATATGTATGCACATAAGTACACTTCTAACTTTCTGAGACAGGGTCTCTCACTGAACCTGGAACACATGGTTTTTGCTAGAATAATCGGACAGTGGCCTGTGGGTGCCCTTGTGTCCCCACAGCCCTGCTCTGGGTTACAGACACTTAGGACATGCTCAGGATTTTGCACTGGAATTTGAACTCAGGTCCTCATGCTTGAGTGGCAAGCACTTTTATCTACTAAGCCATCTCCCCAATTCACTAGCCTACTTCTCTTTTTAAATGTTTTTACATTTAAAATATATTTCCTCAAGTATTTATGAATTTCATATGTGTATATGATGTATTTTAATCATATTCATCCCCCACCCCATCCCAGAACCAATTTGTGTTATCTATATAATCATGGATGTGGGGCTAGTCACTAAAGCATGGTTAACCTACCAAGGACTGGTTTCCTTTCCCCGGCATCTATCAGCTGTCAATAACTCCTCATCTAGAGGCAGAGGTTTATTGCCCCTCCCCAATTCATACTAGACTGCTAACTGGCTTGATCCTGTGCAGGCAAGCACAGCAGTGTTCCTATCATATCAGTGACACCTTTCCTCCTGGCTCTCCCTTATTTCTGGCTCCCTTTCTACAATAGTACCGAGCCTTGTGGGAAAAGAGATGTGATATGAAGCCCCATTTATGGCTGAGCATTATGTGGTTTTTTTATTTATTCTTGTTACTTCGACCAGATGTGAATTTCTGCATTAACTGCTATCCACTACACAAATAAATGCCTCTAACAAGGTCTGAAATGAACATTTAGTGTACAGTTTGGTATTCTGTCAAATTGGCTAAGTAATAGCAATAGGTTCATTCCTGGGACCTATGAACTATTCATCCGTGAGTTCTTGGCCAGATTTTCTATATCAAGCATGCTTACATTTGATCATAAAGTAGTTGGTAACCCCCATAACATTTGTACCACTATTGTATTCATGTACATATCTTGCCATGTTGGTTGTTACTATAGTTTTTAAGGTTCAACACTGAATAAGATTGCTTATTTTATCCCATAGCAACCTGCAGAGCACCTTCCCATCATGTAAAAGCTAGCTAACATATTTTGCTCTTTGATCCTGGGATAAAATGCTGACCCAAACCAACTTGGATAGGAAAGAGTGTGTTTGGTTTACACTTCTGTGTCATAGGTCACCCAGGGAAGTGAGAGCAGGGACTGGAGCAGAGGCCATGAGACATGCTGCTGAGTGGCCTCCTAAAGCTCATGTCTATATTTCTCAGTATTACCTGCCCAAGGGCTGGCCCCTCACATATTAATCATAAATCAATAAAATGCCCCCACAGAACTGCCTGTAGGCCAGTCTGATTAAGCTGCAGCTACCTCTTTGCTGATGACTTTAACTTGCATCGAGTTGACAGAGATTAAGCAAAGCACTAGCCATCAAAAGGAACCTCCCCAGTTAGTACCAACTTAGTTTCCCTGTGGCCTGTGACCAAAGAATGGTGTGTCTTCAGAACAGGGTCTTACCGTCAGGTCCAGTGGAAAGCTAAGAGTGGTGGTGATAGTCCCTACTATTTGGGGGGTGTTCCAGGACACCCCAGTCAACAACTTAAGAGAAGGTATCCCACACCTGGCATTAGACCATTTTCCAATTGTGTTGTTTTTTTAGATTATTAGAATATGAGAGATTCAAGGCAGCAGAGGAAGCTGAGAGACCCACAGTGGCTTTGTGAAGTGATAAAGTATTAAAGGATGAGCCTGCATAGTATGCTAAAAAACAAAAGGTCTATGAGAAGATGCTTTTAAAAACGGGTTTCATGAAATGGGGGGGGGGGGCATGGCAGAATGAAGTTGCCCACTGTGGCTGTGACAAGTGTGGAGATGGGAGATGGCTGTAGAGACACAGGAGCATGTTGTTGCTGAGTGGGGCTGATCCTGGGCACCTTGACCTGTTACAACCACAGGCCTGGCCCACTGCATGGAGCCTTGCTGCCTCCATTGCCCCCGCCACACCCAGGGTGGCTGAAATTTTAGCATCTGACATGTCTGCTTTTTTAGAGGTTCTGTTGCCCTAACATCTGTGACTACTTTTTTAACTAAAACTTTTTTTAAAAAATCTATTTCAATCTATTTCATGTGTTACTGGGAGTGGTGGTGGAGGAAAGTATAGAGTTTCTGATAGATTTGAGGATTAATTTGTCAATTTCAACAAAAACTTGCTGAAATTTAATGATATCTGCTGATGACTTTGGGAGTCAGGGATGGGAGTGGGGGAGGAAATGGAATAAGCACCTCACCACCAATGAGAGCGAGAGGAGAGACAGCACCAGGTGTCTCAGTTAGGGTTCCATTGCTGTGAAGAGACCACGACCACAGCAGCTATTATAAAGAAAACATTTCATTGAGGTGGCGGCTTACAGTTCAGAGGTTCCGTCCATTATCCCTGGGCAAGACATGGCAGTGTGCAGGCAGACATGGTGCTGGCTGCATTTTGATCAGAAGGAAACAGGAAGTAGTCTGTAACACTGGGAGTATCTTGAGCATAAGAGACCTCAAAGCCCACCCCCACAGTGACACACTTCCTCCAGCAAGGCCACACCTACTCCAACAAAGCCACACCTCCTAATAATGCCACTGCCTATGTGCTTATGGGGGTCAGTTATATTCAAGCTTCCACAGAGCTCACTCCTGACTCTGCCTGGATGGTCAAGATCTAGAAACTGGATGCCTTGGAGACCTAGAGTAGAAATAAACACAGCTGACAAAAGGTCAATGAAATGATTCCTAATGATACTTTGCTGTATGTTTTGGGACCATTTTTTTCTTAATGATAGCACTTCTAGTTGGTTTAGGATGGAATCCCAAAGTAGTTTTAATTTGTATTCCATGGATAGCTAAGAATGTTGAACACTTCAAATATTTATTGACCATTTGTATTTCTTTTTTTTTTGAGAACTGTCTAATTAATCAGTTCATTTATTGATTGGGTAGTTTGGGGTTTTGTTGATTAACTTTTATCTCTTTATATAGTCTGGATTAAAATCCCTCTGTGATGTGTAGTTGCAAAGGTTTTCTCCTGTCCTGAAGCTCCCTTCCAGCTCTCGATATTGTAGTCCGTTGTACAAAACTTTAAATTTTAATATGATCCCATTATCTGCACTTTTGGAGTCCCTTTCAGAAAATCCTCACCCATGAAAGTGCTTTGAAGTATTTTTACCTGTTTTCCTGTAGTGGTTTTAAAGTTCCAGATCTTAAAATCTTTGGTCCACTTTGAATGGTTTATTGTGTGCAGAAATGGTGATGGAAGAGATTGTCTCAGCTCTTAGTGTTCAGTAAAGATTGATTTGTGGCTTAGAATGTGGTTTATCTTAGAGAAGCTTCTCATAGGCTGCAGAGAAGAATGTGTACTCTGTTTCCATGGAATATTCTATACATATTATTGAGTCCATTTGATCTAGGGTGTAGTTTAACTAGTTTCTTTATTGATTTTTATGCCAGGTGAATATCTAAGGAGTGGGTTATTGATGTCACCCAGTATTATAGTATCAAGACTTGTCTGACCTTTTGGCCCATTATTGTTTATTGGGAAACCAAACATTTGATGCAGATCCATTTACAGTTATGTCTTCTTTCTATTACTATATTATTTTATTGTACATGCATGGATATTTTGCCTACATGTATGTCTGCACACCATGTATGTGCCTAGTGCTGCAGAGTCAGAAGAAAGCACTGGATGCTCTGGACCTGGAGTTACAGTTGGCAAGTCACTGTCTCTTTATTGGTATATAGAGGTTATTTATATTTTCAAAGATTCATTTATTGATTATGTATACAGTGTTCTGCCTGCATATATGCCTGCATGCTAGAAGAGGCCACCTGTAGCAGGATTATGTTGTTACATTGTATATAATTGTCCCACCTACTGATTTAAGAGAAATGTTGATTGGCCAAAGGCAGACAGGAAGTATGGGCAGGGCTACCAAACTAAGAAAACTCTGGGAACAGGAAGAACAAAGCAGAAATGCCACTGAGAAGGCAGAAGAAGCAGAAAACAACTATGCTGCTCTGAGAAAAGGTACCGAGCCTCATAGCTTAATGGGATAAGAATCATGGGTTAGTTTAAGAGCAAGAGCTAGCAAGTTATATGCCTGGGCCCCAGATCAATCAGCATACAATTTATATAAGTGTTTGTGTGTTTCAGTGGGACTATGGGACTGTGTGTCTGAAAGTCTGGGCCATCAGGCTAGGCCAGAAAGCCTTGGCCATGAGACTAGACCAGAAAGTCTGGCCAGAAACCTTGTACAACAGCCACCAGATCTCGTTATAGGTGGTTGTAGGCCACCATGTGGGTGCTGGGAAGTAAACTCTGGAAGAGCATCCAGTATTCTTAATCTCTGAGCTATCTCTCTAGGCTGAGGTTAGTTACTTTTACAGTTACTCTTGAGAAATGTTTGCTAATTTCTGTAATTTGTTGGCAATTGTTCTGGCTGGCTTTTTTGTTCCTTATCTCCTGTTAGCATGATTTGCTGCTTTACTGTGTTGGGCACAAAGGATTGCCTTCTCTCTCCTTTGTTCTGCTGTTCCTCTTATGGAATGTGGCTCCCCTGTGCTGTGACTGTACCTTTTCTCACCCTTCCAGTATCTGCTGGGGTGTTGGCCTTGTGATTATGAACTGCTTTGGTCTGTACTCCTCTTGAAGTGTCATTTGACATTGTAGAAAATTTTATTTGACAGCACTAGTCTAGAATTTAAAACCCTGCTTCTGTTAAAAGTTGGATTAGTGGTTCTAACACCAGCAAAGGAATCCTGATCAATGTTGTCTGTTTATGTGGACCGCCACCAGAAGATGTAGCCAAAATTTAGGGTGAGCCTTCTCACCTCAAATGATCCAGTCAAGAAAATCCTTCACAGATGTGCCCAGCTAGTTGGGTTTTGAGTCCAGATACAGTGAGGTTGACAAGCAAGATCAGTCATCACAGCTACTCTGACAGTCAGGTGTGTGCATGTGCGT
Organism: Phyllotis vaccarum; assembly: GCA_033318265.1. Classification (NCBI taxonomy): domain Eukaryota; kingdom Metazoa; phylum Chordata; class Mammalia; order Rodentia; family Cricetidae; genus Phyllotis; species Phyllotis vaccarum. The sequence continues at coordinate 184,168,333 of JARWLC010000002.1, forward strand.
GCATGCATGTGTGTGTGCATATGTGTCTGTGTGTGTTTGTGTATTCGTGTGTGTGTGTGTGTGTGTGTGTGTGTGTGTGTGTGTTGTGCTGGAGATGGATTTCAAAGCCTTGTACACAATAGGCAAAAGTTGTACCATGACCCACACCCACAATCCCTAACCTGTCAAATCTACTGACAAGTTGGTTTGTATTTCTTCCTAACTTCTGATTGGTGGGTTTCATTTGCTCCAGCTGTTTCTTGGGGTCAGCACTGACAGCAAGACTAGAGTAATGAGTGGTCACAGGAAACCCACATTAAATGTGGGGTGGTGGCACCCTTGTTGCACCAACACATGGCATACCATTGTGACATTACTGCAGCAGTTCATTTGGGTCTGGTTGGCACAACCCCTGAAAAAATAATTTCACAGCCAGAACTCTTTCTGTGTCTTGTCATCTGTGGAATGTGTGAATTCCCAGGAGCTGCCAGCCTCTGAGACATGTCATACATGGAGATTTCCTCATGTGGAAACCTCCTTTGATGTCTTCCTCCAGTAGAGAAAAGTGTTGTCAATAAAAGGTATTAGATAACTGGACGTCTATATGTTCACACCATGTATAGGAATCACCAATCATTTGCTGGCCTTAGATATAAGCTAAAACTAGAAACATGAGCATAGTCCTTAGGATGTGGAGTGGGAAATGGAGTAAAGGCCATGAACAACCAAAATAAATAAATTGGATTTAATCAAAATTTAAAACTTTTGGGGAACTGGGAAGATGGCTCAGTGGTTAAAAGCACTTGTTGCTCCTCAGAGAACCCAGGATTAGTTCTCAGCACCCACATGGCAGTTCACAGTCATCTGTACCTTCAGTTGCAGAAGATTTTATGACTCTTCTGACAGAAGTCACATGTGCACCAGGTACACATGTGCTAATGGACATACATGCAAAAAAACACTCACACACATGAAATAAAATAAATAACTCAAAAAAAAAACCTTTGTCAGGCTGACTGAGTGTATAAATTAGCGATAGGATGTGTTCTGAGTAGAAGAGGCAATAAGAGCAATTTCCTCAGTCATTAGGGAAAGCAAATCAGAACCACAGTGAGGGTTGTGGTATGGAAATGATGAAAAGTGGAGAGATGTTTCATCAGTTAAAGGTAGTTGCTAAAAGACCAAGTAACATAAAAAGGCAGACCTATCAGAATTATACCTGACTTCTCAATGGACACTCTAAAAGCCAGAAGGTCCTGGACAGGTGTCTTACAAATTCTAAGAGACCACAGATGCCAGCCCAGACTACTATACCCAGAAAAGGTTTCAATCACCATATATGGAGAAAAAAAGATATTTCATGATAGAATCAAATTTAAACAATATCTAGCTATAAATCTAGTCCTACAGAAGGTACAAGGAAAACTCCGACACAAGGAGGTTAATTACACCCACCACAAAAGCACAGAAAATAAAGTAGTCTCACAGCAGAAAAACCCAAAAAAGGGAAATGCACATAGACATCACACATGCACACACATGCACACAGACATACATACACACACACTCACATACACACAAAGACATATACACACATGCACACCACTCACACACACACAGACATACACACACTCACACACACTCACACACACATGCACATAGACATATACACACATACCACTCATACACACGCACACAGATATACACACTCACACACACAAAGACATACACACACATGCACACCACTCACACATGCACACAGACATACACACACACTCACACACATTCGCACACAGATATACACACACTCACACACGCACACAGACATATAAACACATACCATTCATACACACGCACACAGACACACACATACATACACACACACTCACACACACACAACCAACAACAACAACAACAACAAAATAGCAGAAATCAATAATTATTGGTCCTTAATAGCTCTCAATCAATGGACTCAATTCATCAATAAAAAGACAAAGGCTAACAGAATTGATGTGAAAATAGGATCCATCCTTCTGCTACATACAAGAAACACACCTCAACTTCAAAAATAAATGTTACTTCAGGGTAAAGGGTTGGAAAAACATTTTCCAATCAAATGGATCTAAGAAGCAATCTGTTTAGTTATCCTAATATCTAACAAAATAGACCAAACCAAAATTAATAAAAATAGATGGATAAGGACATTTCATACTAATTAAAGGAAAAATCCACCAGAATGATGTCTCAATTCTGAACATCTATGCCCCCAAATACAAGGGCACCCACTTTTGCAAAAGAAACATTACTAAAGCTTAAATCACACATCAGACCCCATGCTTTAATAGTGGGAGACTCTAACACCCCACTCTCACCAAGGACAGGTCATCTAAACAGAAACTAAACAGAGAAATAATGAAACTATCAGACATTATTAGTTACATGGACCTGATAGATATCTACAGAACATTTTACCCAAGCATAAAAGAATATACCTTCTCCTCAGCATCTTGTTGATCCTTCTCCAAAATTGACCATATACTGGGTCACAAACAAAGTCTCAATAGTGTGGTGATATATATTTAATAAAATTAATCTGGAATATCAGAGTCAAGCACAGGGCCAAGCCAAGTCAGGGACTGGTGACCCACTGGTGACCCACACCTTTAAACCAGCTTTAGGAACGTGAAAAGAGGAAATTAGGGTATCTGGGCAGAAGAGAAAGAGTTTTTTAACTTTCCCAGAGACTTCCCTTCCCTTTCAACTGAGCACAGACAGACTTGCAGTTGGAGGATTTCTGGAAACAGGCCTGAGGAGTTGGCTGGATGAGAAGTGGCTGTGGTCTGTTTCTCTACCTCTCTGATATTTCAGCTTTCTCCAATAACTGGCTCCAAATTTTCATTATATATTAACTAGAGTTTGTGCAATACTTGGTGCTCTATTTTTGAGCATGAATTCACTAAAAAAAGCTGCTTGCCGGCAGGAGCCACATATAGCTGGTGTCACTACCCAGCTGGCTAGGTTTTCTGTTCAGAGTTAGCCTCCAGCCTTATGCAGAGCCTGCCATATGTGTTTCTTCTCCACATTCATCTGGGTAAATTTTTAAATTTTTTTTTAACTTTTTAAAAAAGATTTATTTATTTATTATGTATATAGTGTTCTGTCTGCATATATCCCTGCCCGCCAAAAGAGGGCATCAGATCTCATTACAGATGATCAAGAGCCACCATGTGGTTGCTGGGAATTGAACTCAGGTCCTCTGGAAGAGTAGCCAGTGCTCTTAACCTCTGAGCTATCTCTTCAGTATTCATCTGAGTAAATTTTTCAGACAGTGACCTTCCTCTCCTGGTGGATTGTGGGGTTTTTCTTTTTCTGGACCCCCTCCTTGAGGTGCTACAACACTAGGTATCTGCCCCACTTTACAGTCATCTGAATCATTATTGACAACAAGTTTGGTGAGTAAATTGGGATATCTTAAAAATAAAAACGTGTTTAAGGCAGAGGAAGAATTTTTCCAGCATTAAAAATGGGAAAGAATAATATGATAGAAGGAGGTTGGTCTTTCTTTGCTATTACTCTAGATGATTTGAAACTGGAACCAGTAAAGAAGAAGATAAAAAATGTAGATGTAATTATCAAATGTCTATTACAAATATTATTTGTTTGATTACTTCTGTTTTATCATTTAAAAATTCAGTTAATATGAATGCCAAGATGAAAATCTTAGAAAAGCTTATCAAAAAAAACAGAGATATTCAGACCCAAACAGAGGAATTTAAAGAATCAATTTTAACATTGTCTTATAAGATTACAGAGAAACACCCTAAGGCTTTCAAACAGCCAACAGTATATCCAGTAACCTTAAAGGAATTGCAAAATGATAGAAACTATACAGAAGCTGATTGGATGTCCAGTACATATGTTAGATTTAGGGAGATTCAAGAAGACAATAGACACTTATGCTATGCACTCACCATTTATAAAACAAATCTTAAGTTTTGATCAACATGTAACTGAATTGTGCCTAAAGCCTGGGCAGATATGGTTACAGCTGTCTTGGAGGCTGGCCACAGTTACAGTGGAAGACATGGTGGAAGGAGGAGGCTAAAGCAATAGAACAAAGAAACAGATATGGAGGCATAGAAATCTCCTAAGACCAACTTCTTGGGGAGGGAGATTATGCTAATGTAAAAAGGCAAGTCTTATATGATAATCACACCCTTAATTTATGCTAAATGGCAGCCTTGAGTGCTTGGGATAGAATTAAAGAAATAGAAAAGAAAATTGAATCCTTCACAAAAGTGATTCAAGGGCCAAAAGAAATCTTTACAGATTTTTTTTTTTACAAGATTGACTGTAGCAGTAAATAGAACAGTACCAAATTCAGAAGCTAGGTGAATAATAATTGAATTTTTGGCTTTAAAAAATGCTAACTCACAATGTAAAAAGATAATTAGGCTTTTAAAGGCAAGGCCAGCACCATTGGAGGATTGGATTCATAATACAATTAATTTAGAATTTTATAACTGTGATGATAATTGGATAAAAGAGGTTATTTCTAGAGGTTTAAAGAAAAATCAAAATATCAAATGTTACAACTGTGGAAGTCAAGGTCACATTAAAGAAGACTATAAACAATACATCCTAGAAACAATGTTTTTTCTAAGAACAATCTCAAGAGAACACCCCTCCCTTTGGAAGTATGACAAAGGCAGGCACTGGGACAAATGAGCACAGGTCAACAAGAAACAGGCAAGGTAATATTTCGCCTTTGGGAAACACCCTGAGGGGCTTTCACAGCCCCTGTATCAAATACAATTTAGTCTTACCCTGCCATCATGGAAAAAATACCTTCCCGGAGCAATTAAAAAACCTAAACCCTATTCTAAAAAAACACACTGCTCTGGACATTAAAATGGTTACAGAAAAGAGAACAAAAAGTTCAGGAAAAACCATAAAGCAAAGACTTTGGCAATTTCTATAAATGACAAAGGCCAAAGTTTAAAACATGAATAAATGATGTCATTGGAGGTTTTGTAGACACAGGGGCAGATACAACAAAAATCTCACCAGAATCTTGCATCCAAATTGGCCCTTTCAGAAAGTAAATGTTCAATTGTTGGGAATTGGGACATTATCTCAGGTAAAACAGAGTGCAAGATGGCTTGAGTATATAGGGCCAGAAGGACAGAGATGAAAATTAAAGCCATATGTGGCTAATATTTCTATAAATTTATGGGAATGAGACTTACTGCAACAATGGAATACTCAGATTAACATTCCTCCAATAACAAAAATGAACCATAAGATAGCATATGTTTCTGGGAAAAATGTTAGAAGGCATTATGAGAAACAGTCACCAACCATTCAGATTGTACAAAAAAGATCAGCTGCTGATCTTTCAGAGACACCCACAGTGCTACTTTTAAAATGGTTAACAGATAAGCCTATATGGGTTCAGCAATGGCCTTTAAAAAAAAGAAATTGCAGGCCTTAGAGCAGCTGGTACAGGAGCAGTTAAATACTCAGCACATTGAACAATCAACCAGCCCTTGGAATTCTTCTTTATTTGTTATCAAAAAGAAATCTGGAAAATGGAGAATAGTGATAGATCTAAGAGTGGTAAACAAGGTGATCTAGCCAATGGGCTCTCTACAATCTAGAATTCATTTGCCTTCTCTGTTACATAAAAAATGCCCTATTATAGTTATTGACTTAAAAGACTGTTTCTTTATGATACCTCTACAAGAACAGAACAAAGAAAAATTTGCCTTTACAGTGCCCACTTATAATAATTCTTAGCCTGTAAAGAGATATCAATGGAGGGCTCTCCAATACGGAATATTAAGTAGCCCTACTCTGTGCCAATAGTTTGTACAGCAGCCATTAGAAGTGATATGTAATCAATTCCCACAATCTATTATTTACCACTACATGGAAAATATCTTGTTGGCTAACTCAAATATAGATACATTAGAAAGGATGTTTGAAAAAAATGTCCTGCTTAGACATATTGCTCCTGAAAAAAATATAAAAAGGAGATTCCATTAATTGTTTAGGATACAAAATAGGTCAACAAAAAAATTAGACCCCAAAGGTGCAAATCAGGAGAGATATATTGCAGACTCTTAATGATTTCCAAAGATTGCTAGGAAACATTTTCAATTTATGGACCACTATTAGGATTAAAAAAAAAATTATGAACTAAACAATTTTTTAAAATCTTTGATAGTGACAAGGACTTAAATAGTCCAAGAGAATTGTCAACTGAGGCTGAGAGAGAATTGACTTTGGTAGAAAAAAATTACGGGATGTACATGTGCATCATGTGGATCCAGACCTTAATTGAATTCTGGTTAGTTTAGCCACTAAGCATTCTCCTACAGGAATTTTAATGCAAAGGAAAAGTATTATATTGGAGTGGATATTTCCACCATATAAACCAAGTAAGAAACTGATCAAACTAAGGACAATACAAAGAATCAATGAAAAAAAGAGTTGGTTCTTTAAGAAAATCTACAAGATAGACAAACCCTTATCCAAACTAACTAAAAGGCAGAGAGAGAGAAAGTATCCATATTAACAAAATTAGAAACAAAAGGGGGACATAACAACAGACATCAAGGAAACCCAAGGAACCATTAGGTCAGACTTCAAAAACCTGTACTTCACAAAATTGGAAAATCTAAAAGAAATGGATAATTTTCTTGATAGATACCACTAAGCAAAGTTAAAGCTAGATCAGGTAAACAATTTAAACAGACCTATAACCCCTGAGGAAATAGATGCAATCATTAAAAGTTTTCTAAGCAAAAAGGCCCAGGGCCAGATGATTTCAGCACAGAATTCTACCAGATTTTTAAAGAACTAATAGCAGTACTTCTCAAATTATTCCACAAAATAGAAACATAAAGAACATTGCCAAATTCTTTTTATGAGACCACAGTCACCTTGATATTCACACCACTCAAAGACTCAATAAAAAGAACTGCAAACCAATTTCCCTCATAAACATTGATGCAAAAAAAAAAAAAACTCAATACAATACTCACAAACTAAATCCAAGAATACATCAAAAAAGGTCATGCACCATGATCAAATGGACTTCATCCTGAGATGAAGGATGACTCAACATATAAAAATCTGTCAATGTCATCCATCATATAAACAAACTAAAAGAAAAAACATATGATTATCTGATTAGATGCTGAAAATTCAACATTCCTTCATGATAAAGGTCTTGGGGACATCAAGGATACAAGGGACATACCTAAACATAATAAAAGTGATGTACAGCAAGCCAATAGCCAATTTCAAATTAAATGAAAAGAAACTTAAAACAATCCCACTAAAATCAGGAGTAAGACAAGGCTGCCCACTCTTCCCATATCTATTCAATGTAGTACTTGAAGTTCTAGGTAGAGCAATAAGACAACTAAAGGAAACCAAGGGGACACAAAGTATCATCATTCCAAGGTGATATGATAGTATACATAAGGGACCCCAAAAACCTTACCAGGGAACTCTTACAGCTAATAAATACCTTCAGTGAAGTTGCTGGCAACAAAATTAACTCAAAAATCAGTATCTCTCCTATATACAAATGATAAATGAGCTGAGAAATAAATCAGGGAAACAATACCCTTTACAATAGGCATAAAAATATAAAATATCTTGGAGTAACTCTAGCCAAGCAAGTGAAAGACCTGTATGATACGAACTTCAAGTCTTTGAAGAAAGAACATGAAGAAGGTATCAGCAAATGAAAAGATCTCCCATGCTCATGGATAGTTAAGATTAACTTAGTAAAAATGGCAATCTTACCAAAAACAATCTACAGATTCAGTGCAATACTCATTAAAATTTCAACACATTTCTTTGTAAGAATACTCAAATACATATGGAAAAACAAAAAAACCCAGGCTAGATAAAACAATCTGGTACAATAAAAGAAGTTACAGGGGTATCACCATCTCAGTTTTCAAGCTCTACTATAGAGATATAGCAATAAAGACCATATGGCATTGGCATAAAAATGGACAAATGGATCAATGCAATTGAATTAAAGACTCAGAAGTAAATCCACACACCTATGCACACTTGATTTTTTTTTTTACAAAGAAGCCAAAATTATACAATGGGGGAAAAATCATCTTTTAAAAATGGTACTGGTCTAACTGGATGTAGGCATGTAGAAGATTGCAAATAGATCCATATTTATCACCTTGCACAAAACTCAAGTCAAAGACCTCAACAGAAAACCAGATACACTAAAATGAATAAAAAGAGAAAATGGGGACTACTAGCCTTGAACACATTGGCACAGGAGTCAACTTCCTGAACAGAAATTAATAGTGTAGACATGAAGATGGGACCTCCTAAAATGGAGGAACTTCTGTAAGGCAAAGGACACTGTCAATTAGGCAAAACAACAACCTACAGAATGGGAAAGATCTTTAGCCACCCTACACCCAACAGAGGGCTGATCTCCAAAATATATAAAGAACTCAAGAAACTAGACATCAACAAAGCAAATAATTCAATTAAAAATGGGCTACACATCTAAAAAGAATTCTCAACAGAGGAATCTCAAATGGCTGAGAAGCATTTAAAGAAATATTCAACATCCTTAGCCATCAGATAAATGCAAATCAAAACAACTCTGAGATTCCTATCAGAATGACTAATATAACAAATAGAATGATGGTTCATGCTATAAAGGATGTGGAGCAAGGGGAACACTCCTCCATTGCTGGTGGGAGTGCAACCTTGTACAGCCACTTTGAAAATCAATATGCTGGTTTCTTAGAAAACTGGGAGTCTATCTACCTCAAGGCCCAGGTATACCACTTTTGGGCATATACCCAAAGGATGCTTAATCATAACACAAGGACACTTGTTCAACTATGTTCATAGCAGTTTTATTTGTAAGAGCCAGAACCTGGAAACAACATAGATGTCCCTCAATCAAGAAATGGGTAAAGAAAATGTATTAAGGGGCTGGAGAGATGACCCAATAGTTAAGAGAATTTACTGCTCTCCCAGAGGACCTGGGTTCAGTTTCCAGCACCCACGTGACAGCTCACAACTGTCTGTAACTCCAGTTCCAATGAATCTGACACCCTTATATATATGCAGGCAAAACACCAACGCACATAAAATAAAAATAAATTCTTAAATAAAATGCGGTACATTAACAAAATAAAATATTGCGCAGCTGTAAAAACTATGACATTATGAAATATGAAGAAAAATGGATGGAACTAGAAAAATATCATCCCGAGTGAAGTTACCTAGACCCAGAAAGACAAACATGGTATGCACTCACTCCCAACTGGATATTAGCTGTGAAATAAAGGAAAACCATGCTACAATCTACAGACCCAGAGAAGCTAAGTACCAAGGAGAGTTGGCAGGGGGAGGGGAGCTGCATGAGTCTCACTGTGAAGGACAAATAGAATGGACAATGGATAGAGGGGGAAGTCTGGATGAGGGTGGGCATGGAAACGGGATCCTGGGGGAGAGTGGAGAGAGAATATTGGGAGAGATAACTGGGATGGGGGGTATCTCTGAGAAGAACTAGAAACCTAGTGCAATAGAAACTCTCAGAAATATATGAGGGTGACCTCAGCTAAGGCTCCTAGCAAGGCAATATGAAGCCTGAACCAGTCACCGACTGTAACCAGGCAAGACTCCAGTGGAGGGATTAAGATACGAAGCAAGCCACAAACCCTTCAATGTACAGTTTGTCCTGCCTACGAGATGCACTGGGGTAAAGCTGGCACAGAAATTCTGTGAGTGGCCAGCCAATGGCTGATTCAGCTTGAGACCCACATTATGAGAGGGACCCCACCTGTCACTGCCTGGAAGGCCAGGACCCAGAATCACAATAGCCTGGAGACCTAGGATAAAACTGAACACAACTAAAAAAATAAATAAATGAAATGATTCCTAATGATATTCTGCTATCATCATAGGTTGGTGCCTAGTCCAGTGGTCATCAGAGAAGCTTCATCCAGAAACTGATGGAAACAGATGCAGACCCACAGCCAAACATTATGTGGAGCTGGGGGATTTCTGTGGAAGAGGAGGAGGAAGAATTGTAGGAACCCAAGGGGTCAAGGACATCACATAGAATCAACTAACCTGGGCTCATAGGGGTTCAAAGAGTCTGAAGCACCAACCAAGGAGCCTGCATGGGACTGACCTAGGCCCTCTACATGTATGTGACAGGTGTGTAGCTTGATCTTCTTGTGGGATCCTAACAGTGGACTCTGTTTTCTGTTGCCTCCTTTTAGGGTCCTTTCTTCCTACTGGCTTGCCATGCCCAGTCTTAATAGAGGAGGTGTTGCCTAGTCTCCCTGCAACTTGATAAGCCACGGATGGTTGACATCCATGGGAGGCCATCTTTTTCTGAAGAGAAACAGAGGAGGAAGAGTAGATGTGGGGAAAGAAGGAGGAGGGGAGGGAGGGAAAACTACCATCGGGATATAAAAGAAAGAGAGAGGGAGGGAGGGAGGGAGGGAGGGAGGGAGGAAGGAAGGAAGGAAGGAAGGAAGGAAGGAAGGAAGGAAGGAAGGAAGGAATACCCCCTTCCAAAAATGGAGTACTTACAGTAGCCCAGAGTTTGATTCCCAGCACCCACATTGTGGGGTTCACAATCACCTGTAACTCTAGCTCCAGGGAATCTGACATTTCTGGCCTCTGTAGACATCAGATTTCCTGTGTATACACCCACAGACAGACCGACACACACACATATGCACATACCCACAGACACACATACATACACACACCCACAGACACATGCACACACATAAGAAATTTAAAATAAAATAAACCTTTTAAAAATAATTTTATTAAAAAACCACAATGAGATATGAAACACTAGCTAGGCAAACTGTACTAATAAAAAATAAAAGGAAAATAACAGTGAAGGAATTCAAGGCAGGCAGTATGAAACCTGGTTTTAAGAGAAAAAGGAAGGATGGAACAAAGAAGAGGGGGCGGAGGAAGAGAAAGGAAAAGGCCCTGTGTGCTGGTCACTCTGAGAAAGAAACCTGAGTGGCCTTGAGCACTTGGAAAATGAAGCATCATCACCTTGGGATGGGTATTCAGAGAGAGGCAGCCACAGAAGAGAAAGGCTGTTGGGAGAGCAGGTGTGGAGCAGTTTTTCTTGCTAGCCTTCCTTTATGTTCTGATAGATGAGAAAGGTCAAGAAGGTGGAGAGAATGGGAGGCCATTGCCACCTTGAGGGTCAGCACCCTGAGGGTGCCAAGAAGGAAAGATGCTGCTCTGCTATCCTTTATGTTTCAAAGCTGATCTTTTCTCCCGTGTTTCCTCAGGTGTCAGTGGCAAGGCTCCACCTGTGGTCTAAAGTCCTTGACTGAACCCACTGGTCACCTTAGAGCAGACTTGCCAGCACTATCAATATCTGACAGTGAATGATGGATTGACTTCACTGCTAAGCTCTATGTCAGTCAGGCTCTGCTAAATGAAGCTTCGATAACAAACAGGCCACGCAGTACCACAGGCATAATGAGCAAGAGGCCTAATGCCTTCTCATGCAATAGGAAGACTGTGAGAGGCAGAGCAGCTTCTCATGCCAAGGGCCCAGCCCATGCCATCCTCAATGGTGTGCTCTTGACATCACCACCCCATTCTTTTGGATGAGGGCATGAGGCCACTTTTCTCCACTAGCCACAACTCAGCTTTGCAGCTCTGTTCCCAACCCCACTCCATCCTCTGTGACCCTGTGGCATCTCCTTCCTCATGTTCCTGTGGAGCTCTCTGCCACAGCTTCCCTTTTTACTCCTGGAAACCTCACAGAAAATTCAAGAAACAAAAGCTATCTCCTCTCATTCAAGACATTTCTTACTAACTCTGGGTTTTCTTCCTATCTATTTAATGTTTTGTTACGTTGGTTTATTGGGTAGGTGTGGGCTCTCTGCCCATGGCCACGTGAACACCAGGCACTAGCATCAGTCAGTCTGTGTTGTTTGCCTCTTTTTAAACTGTTGCTGCCTTTTTAGCTTCTGCTCTCCTAACTCCACAGCTGTTGGGCTGCAAGGGCCATAGCCTGAGGAAATTCTGTTCCTCAGGCGGTGACTCTTTCAAAGGAAACTTATCTAAATCTCTGTTCCTCTAAGTGAAACTCAAGACTCAAAGGTAGAGGTGGAATGATGCTCACCTCTTCTCCCAACTGCACCTCTCTGGAAAAGCCCCCATGCCTCTCATCCCCACTCAAAAGCCCTTCTCCACCTGGCTCCTCCTTACCACTTTCTGTCAGCTAGTTGCTGACTCAGCCTCCTGATTGTAGGTAAATTTTATTTAATCAAACAAATGTAACGCATCTTTGCATCATTAAAAAAAGGTTCCAGAGCATGAACAATAGTAACACACTTTAAAATAATATTTAACAACAACCATGTGTGACCCAGGGAATTAAACTCAAGCCGTCAGGCCAGCAGCAAATGCCTTCATGTGTTGAGCCTTCCGGCCAGCACCAGAGTTACTTAATTTTTAAATTGTATATATTATTTTGGAGATTATAATTTCCTTGTCCTTTTTCTCCCTGTAAATCCTCCCATACACTCCTTACTTTCTCAAGTTAATTTTTCACTAATTATTGTTACAAACATATATGGCTATAGATAAATATTCCTAGATATATAAGCACATCCTGCTCTGTTTGTACTGTTATGTGTACTATGATTTCAAGGCCGACCATTTGGTGTTGGATAACCAGTTAGTGTGCTCTCCCCCAGGAAGACTGTCTCTCCCACTCTCAAGCATCTCTTAGTTGCCTGTAGTTCTTTGTATAGGGTTGAGAGGCCTCCTGGGCTTTCCTCATGTCCACATCAGCATGTCTAGTGTTGTTCTTGGCTCGTGTTTAGGCAGTCATTTATGGAAGTAGCTTCTGACATGACTAAAGACACATCTCACAGCACTCTCTGTAATCCACTGGCTCTGACAATCTTCCCTCACCCTCTTCTGCAGTGTCCCCTGACCCTCAGCTTCAGGAATTGTTTTGTTGATATATCTATTGGGACTGGGCTCCACATCTCTGCATTTTGACTGGTTATGGCTTTCTGTAACGTCTTTATCTGCTGCAAAGAGAAGCTTCTTTGATGAGGGGCGATACTTACCTGTGAGTTTAAGGACAAATATTTAGAATGTAGTTAGGAGCTCTGCTGCTTCAGTAAAGTGGCTATAGGTTCTTCTCCAATATTCATGAGTTCATTAGCTCTGAGTAGTCACCTCAGTTTCCAGTACCAGGCATGATTTCTCTCTTGTTGAGCAGGTCTTAAGTCCAATTTGAGAGTTGTTGGTTACCACCAAGGTATGTGTGCCACTACCACATTCTTAGGGTTATGGTGCCCAGGCATACGTCTGTAACCTAAATAAAGAGCTTCATCTTTGACCTTTTTGCCTTCATTGGCCGGCTAGTGTTTAGATTAAGCTTCTCAGGTATAAATGTTCTACCTTGTCTCTACTAAGGGTACATTCTGGCCTTGGAAATACTTTAAAATTTAAATTATTCTTTACCTAGCTTACAAAATAGCAAGCTTTCTTATGGCATTTTTTCCATACCTATTATTGGCTGACCCACCAGCCTCATTTATCTCCTTCCCTTCCATTTTATATATGAAGGTTCTATCTCTCTGCCTCCTCTCCCTTAAAGTCTCTCTTTTCTCCTCTCATGGTTCTCTTTCTGGTTTCCTGGCCTCTACACACACTCACTCCCACATACATACATGCACATTACATGTACTTTAGAAGCTAAAATCTGCACATGAGAGAGCGAGCATGTAATCCTTATCTCTGAGCCTGGCTTACCTCACTTGATGTAATCTTTTCCAGTTCCATCCATTTTCCTACAAATTTTATATTTCCCTTTACAATAGTGTATGTGTTTTAGGAACCAGCATCACGGAACTTAAAGACCATCAGCTTTTGGGTCTCACCATTTCCTTGGGGTGAAACAAGTTGGGCTAACTCCAGCAAGGACACATTCCTGAACTCACACTCTCTCTCTCTCTCTCTCTCTCTCTCTCTCTCTCTCTCTCTCTCTCTCTCTCTCTCTCTCTCTCTCTCTCTCTCTCTTTCTCTCTCTCTGCTGATTGGCCAATTGTGTCAGATTCTGAAACTGGAATGAAATGTAGTCACTCAGCTCTGTGTCTGTCGGCTCCGGTACGGCTCTTGACGGCTTTCACTTGTGTCCCTTTATGAGACACTGAGGTTTATTCAGTTGATAACACCAGTTGTGAAGAAAAAGGGATCTTAATGGCTCCTCCTAAAAGCTAAAATGCTCAGGGCTGAAGAAATGGCTCAGTGGATCAGAGCCCTTACCGATCTTGCAGAGGACCCATATTTGGCTCTCCACATCCACATATTCACAGTGGCCTGTACCTCCAGCTCCAGGAGATATAATGCACTCTTCTGGCCTCCAAAGGCACCAGGTCTGCACATACATGCAAGTGAAACACTCACACATATAAATATTTACAAATATATTAAAATAAAAAGAATGTAAAAGACCATGTGAACAGGAGGAGGGGGAGATAACCAGGGTTGGTGGGGACTGCTGAAGGAAAGCTGCCTTCTCCTAGGTAAAAAAAAACAGTGTGTGAGCTTTATCTCTAACTCTGGATAGAAATGTGACTTTCTTTTTTTATTTAAAAAGAATTTCCCACACCCACCACTTCTCTCCCTCCTCCCAGTCCTCTCCAGGCCTCTCCCCACCCCAACCCCCTATCCAAACCCCAGAAAGGACAAGGAATCCCAAGATGAACCAATTCAGTCTGGCACTTGCAGGAAAAATGTGACCAAAGCATTGCACACTATTATCCCCTCCCTTAAAAGGTAGCCTGAATGGGCCTGTCAGTCAACTGGCTGGTATACCTGAAAACATGTTAAAAAAGATGGATGACTGATTATCCGCTTAATGGGATAATGTACTTCCACAGCTGGGGTGCTCCTGCACAACTCAGGTGATCCTCTCTGGGGCAGTTGCTTACAGAGCTTTGCCTGGTTTCAGGAGTTGTAACTCAAAGGCATAACTTCTCTTCCCCCTCCTATGTAGTCTGTGGATATCAGCCAACATGCTAACATGCTTGCCCCGAGCTCTTGTGCTCACCTTTACCAGCACAGGCTTGGGATCTCTGATCCTCCATCTCCCTCCTCCCAGCAACTGCCAAGTTCTATAGCTTGTCTGCACTTTTGTTTTTCTCTTAAGTTCTCATAAAATTGTCCTCAAGCTCCCTACTGAGTATGTATTTAAATGCTTTTATCAATGGAAAGAACACATGGCCCTCCAAAAAAAGGAAGGCTTATTCCCTGGAAATATACATGTGACATTTTCTTACCAAGTCATCTGTTGATTGGCCTCTGGCTGATTCTACATTATTGCTATTGTAAACAGAGAAGCAATGAGCATGGGTGTGCAAATGTCTCTGTGGGTGTGTGCCGGGAGTGTATCTTGGTTACTTTTCCATTTACTGTAGAGCAACTTGACAAAGAAAGGGTTTGCACCCACAGATTGAGCTCACAGTCTATCATGACAGGGACAGCGTGGAGAGAGTGTGAACCAGCCAGGTAACTGCATCTCCACCCGGGAAGCTGAGAGATGAACTCTGGTGCTCTGCTCATTTCCTTCATATTCAGTCTAGGGCTCCCACCGATGGAGTAAACTCACTCACAGACATGCCCAAGGATTGTTCTCCTGCTCATTCCAAACCCCATTAAGTTGATAGCTGAGAGAACAATTCATTCTTGTGGTAGGTTCTGGTTCTTGTGGTGGTTCTAGTTCTTGTGGTAGGTTCTTGTGGTAGGTTCTGGTTCTTGTGGTGGGTTCTGGTTCTTGTAGTGGTTCTGGTTCTTGTGGTAGGTTATGGTTCTTGTGGTGGGTTCTGGTTCTTGTGGTGGGTTCTGGTTCTTGTGGTAGGTTCTTGTGGTAGGTTCTGGTTCTTGTGGTAGGTTCTGGTTCTTGTAGTGGTTCTGGTTCTTGTGGTGGGTTCTGGTTCTTGTGGTGGGTTCTGGTTCTTGTGGTGGGTTCTGGTTCTTGTGGTAGGTTCTGGTTCTTGTGGTGGGTTCTGGTTCTTGTGGTAGGTTCTGGTTCTTGTGTCAAAGATGAAAAGAACACCAGACATCTGAAGATAAGATAGCACAATGTCAGGATCACTGTCCTCTTAATGAGGTATGCACCCAGAGCATCCCCCAGCGGGGTGCAGTTGCATCCTGACCCCTTGGCTGACCCCTGCTCCACCTCTGTTCTTCTGCACAGTGCTTCTCAGCCTTCCTGATGCTGCAACCCTTCAATACACTTCCTCATGTCGTGGTGTCTCCAACCACGAAATTATTCTTGTTGCTACTTCATAACTGTAATTTACCTTTTGTTATGAATTGTAATGTAAATACCTATTTTTCGATGGTCTTAGACAACCCCTGTGAAAGGGTCGTTTGACACCCCCCAAGGGGTTACAACCCACAGGTGGAGAACCACTGTTCTAGCATTTTCCAGGAGCACAAGCTACTGCCATTAAATGCACATTCTCTCTTCCCTTATGCCAATAAAATGTCCTCCAGCTCTCTTCTGCAACTGTTCCTAAATTCCTTTATCTACATACAAAGGAGACTCCATGTCCCATGCCTTTCCACATTTCCCACAATTTCTGAAGGAAGTCTGCCCCCACCACACCCTTGAGACAGCTTCAGACAATGTCTCTATTATCCTTTGTATCCTCCAAGATTGTTAGACACACTGCTTAGGACAACTAAGACGAGCAAGGGAACAAGCCCGCACCCAGAAAGTGGCTTCAGCCCTAAACATGTGGTTCCCTAAGCAGGCCTCCCCTGTCCCTTACCAGCTTGGTGCTTTAGGCCCCAACTCCCTCCACCCCTCCTGAGGTCCTCCTGCCTGTCTTCTGTCCACGTCCACCATTATTTTAATAAATGTTAGGAAACACCTTCAGCTGAAAGCCCAGGCTGTTGAATCTTAATCATAATCTTCAGACTTGGCCATCTTAAGGACTTACCTGAACACCAATTACATTTGTCTAGGTCTCTGAAAAAGATTGAACTCCACAGGGACCAGAAAGAGTCTGTTAGGTTCTAATGGGATCTATATCCAAGTTCATGGACATTACAAAGCTGTCTAGGCTCGTCGGGGAGAGGAGATGGGGGAGGGGGGGTGAGGGTAGAGGCTGCAGTCAGAGGGACCCCCATCTCCTGGTTTCCTTGTTACTGCTGAGCTAATCGCTGTGTCTGCTCTGACTGATTGTAGCCACTGTCTGGTGGGCACACTCCTATTTAGAGAAAGTAGGAGTGAGTGCTTCTAGGCCTAGAGTAGAGAGAGCGTCTTTACACAGACTTCTGAGAGAAGTGTGTCCCAAGGTAATCTTAGCTTGGACACTCTGCTGTGGACAGCAGGTGGAAATCTATTTCTGACCTTAACCCACCTGGATATATCTATACGCATAAGGGCTCTGTGACTACTCCCATGGATGGCCTGTGAGCAATTCATGCCCATCCCTCAAGTTTTGCCTTTCTGATAACTCCCTGCTGTGAAAGCGCTTCTGTCCACCTCACAGCACACTTGTCCTGAGGTGGCATCTAAGCATCTCATGTTGCCACTGGGCTCACGAGTCACCTAAATGGGGATTGGGACTTCCTTCAATTACAGACACCTGCAAGATTTAAAGCTGAAAATTTGTGGCTGAGATGCCATCAGCTGTGAGAGTTTCTGTCAACAAACCGTTGAGGAATTACTCGACAAAAATTATAGGCTCCCAAAGTCACTACCCCTGGTACCAAGTGCAAAGGCAGCAGCACTGGTCACCTTACCTACTGTTGTGGGGACACCTCCTCCACGTATGTTAATTAATCTCTGTAACTGATGGGTACTGGTGGATGAATCGCTGTGACTGGACAGGGGCATTGTAACAGGGATTGGTTGCTCACTTCAGAGTGTGGTTCTCAGCTCCTACGCCAAAGGCTCTGGTTCCACATAACAGCCTCTGTGTACTGTTTGACAGTGACAGCCCCCTCTGCCAGCACAAGGCTTCAGAATGCCCGGCAGTGTCCTCATTCAAGACATGTGGACTGGATTTTCCATGAACAATGGCTCAGCAGAGCAAAGATAAGAACTTGTCTGTTATTTCAAGTACCTATTTAGAGCTGGGTCTGGTGGGTGGCACACACTTTTAATCTTATCACTTGGGTAGGATGCAGAAGCAACAGGATCTTGTGTCAGGGCCAATCTGGTCCACAAATGAGTTTGAGGATAGTCAGGGCTACACAGAGAGACATTATCTCAAAAAAAAAAAAAAAGGCAAATAAGCAATCAAGTACTTGTTTAGGGTGTGGTAATGCTTACTTGGAGAACAGGTGGACATAGAGCACTGTTGTGGAATATAAGTTTAAGATGTGTTACATTTGTTTCTACTGTGGAACATTCATTAATGATGCAAAGAAGTGTTAGATTCTCTCACATTGTGTTTGTTTAACTCTGTGAAGCTGTATCACTTTGCCTACCTAAAATACCTGATTGGTCTAATAAAAAGTTTAATGGCCAGTAGTAAGGCAGGAAACGGATAGGAGGGGCTGGCAGGCAGGGGGTGAAGGAGGTGAAAGGAGGAGAGGAGGGACCCCAGGGGCCGAGGAGGGACCCCAGGCACCGCCCCCTACACAGCAACAAGGACTAAGAAGTAAAGAAAGGTATAAAGAAACAGAGAAAGATAAAAACCCAGAGCCCTCCACCCCAAAAAAGGTGGGATAATTTAGGAAAAGCTGACAAGAAGTTAACCAAGCTATGGCCGGACATTTATAAATAATAAGTCTCTATGTGTATTTATTTGGGATCTGGGTGACAGACACCCCCCCAAAAGAGCAAAGAGTAAAAACAATGAACTACAGATCACCAAAGCAAGTACAGACCAGCCTGCATCTCTTCCGTTGTGAGAGTGTGAGCAAGCATCATCCCTCAGCATTGGGGTTATCTGGACATGCTCCCTCTCCACCTTGGGAGAGGATCCTATTTTCTATCCCTACCCCAGATCATCTTTGAAGAGTCCTCCCACCTCCTCCTCCTCATTTTGATTTATTTTTATTGCGCAGGTGTTTTGCCTACAGGTGTCTGTGAACCACATGCATGCAGTGCCTGTGGAGGCCAGAAGAGGGCATGAGATCCTCTGAGACTGGAGTTACAAGTAGTTGTAAGCCACCATGTGAATGCTGGAAACACAGGTCCTTTGCAAGAGTACTTGCTTGTACTCTTAGCTGCTGAGACATCTCTCCAACACCCCCGCCCCCTTCTTTTTGACTTGAAGGATACAGTCCTTTATCCCACCCCACAGGAGGCAGGGGGATTAAGGCTACAAGACACTAAAATTTAAAACTATGTGTTTTTGACATGAAGTACTGAATCAACTTAAAATATCAAGTGCATTCAACTGCTTTCCCAACTCAGACAGGATAGATAGCACTGTCAGAGACACGGGATTTGAAGATGTCTGGACTCTGGTTTCAGTCATAGCCTTTGTAACTGGTCAAGAGACACCTGCTCAGCAGTCACCCAACAGGATAGCCTTGCTGCCCTCCCACCAGCTGCTCCCTAGCCCCATCCTTTCCACCTGGCCTTCAGGCCACCGCTGTCCTTCTTTCTGTACACACTGCTCTGAAACCACAGCACCCCGGTAGAGCTCCCACCTGATGAGGGAGGCAGGGGTTACAGCGGGCTCATAACCAGGGAGACTGCAGACAAGATGTAGGAGCCAGATGAGAGGGAGCTGGGGGGGGGGGGGGGTATGTTGGACTGAAGTAGCTGAATCAGGCCCTGGGAAGGCTAAAATCGTCTTTGCCATAGGGTTCCTTCCTATGTTGCCACTTCAAAATCAGCCGCAGTGAGTCTGTGTTGGTCTGAAGTGCATTCGCATCATATACCCTGCTGGGAAGATTTAATTGTGAGATTAATTGTTGAAGCTGGGAAGGCTTTTAAGGGCTTTGAAACTGTAGGAAGCGGCCTGTAGACTTTCATTTCACTTGTAAACTTAGACATTCTGAGTGGTAGATTACGTGATACGTAATTGCTGCATATATTACGGAACAGTTGGGTTGGAAAATAGACTTCAAGAAATTGCAAGAAAACATGAACAAGGTCAGGAGAGAGTCGGGGGAGCAGCAGATACTCTGTCGGGAGGAAGAATTACAGATCGACTCCATGTTCTCCATCATATGCAGAGCCTACCATAAAATGTCTGTCTATAGTCACACAACTGGGTGGATGTGGGTGTAGATCGTGAGACTAGAAAGAAGACCACGAGACAGTAAGGACAGCTGAGGATGGGGCGGGGGTGGGACATGTATGCCATGGAAAGAGGGCACAGGGGGAACAAGGGGGTCAGAGATACAAGGGGGGAAGACAATTATCAGAAGCTTGCTTCGCTTGAAAATACCATCCTGGAACCTAATACTGTTAATTCAATTTTTGAATTTTATTTTATTTTTACAATATGTGTGTGGGTGCGACACTTGCACTTGACGTACACAACCAGAAGGCAGCATCAATCCCTTGGAACTAAGGTTACAGACAAGTGTGAGCCACCATGTGTGTGCTAGGAACCAAACCCAAGTCCTCTAAAAGCACAGCAAGTGCTCTTAACAGCCGAGGCATTGCTCCGTCCCTAGATTCAGTCCTTTCTAAATAACAAACAAATAAATAAGTATTGCATAAATGGACTCAAGATCAGAAACCACATCACCATCTCAATATATTTAGAAAAGCTTTTGAGAGTATGTAACATCCCCTAAGAGCAAGCAAATCTCACACAATGAAGGCGAAACACAGCAACTTAGAGCCTGTTACAGCAGGTGCAAGGCAATCATCATATTCACAACAACAAGGAGAGATGGGTCCTGTTCTCCATTCTCATTCAGCACAGTGCTGAAGGTTCTAAGGGTGGCAAGTGAACAAGAGAACCAAATACAACGGATACAAATGGGGAATCAAAGAATCCACAAAAGCTAATGTTAAGGTTTCCATAGGATGCTCTTAGAGCTGCTAAATACTTTCAACAAAGTGGCTGGGTTTAAATTAACATGCCCACATCTGCAGCCTTACTATACACCAGTAGCAAGCACAGTGAGGGGGGAACAGAGCCCCTCCACATACACACGGATGCACACACAAACACACATGAGCACACACACATGCAAAATCTTACCGGAAACCTAACAGAAAAGTCAAAGATCTTTACAATGAAAAGTTTGAAACACTTGAGACATTGAAGAAGGTACTAGAAGATACAAATATTTCCTACGCTTATTGATCGGGAGAATCAATAATGTAAATAATGACTCCCTTTTCCCAAAGCAATCTACAGATTGAATAAATCACCATCAAAATTCCAGTGCATTCTTCACAAAAATTTAAAAAAAAATCTCAGTTATTTTTGTTTTTGTTTTTATTGTTTCTGAAACAGGCTTTATGCAGCCCTGGCTGGCCTGGAATTTTACAAGTCTAGTCTCAAACTCATAGAGATCCACTGATCTCTGCTTCCTGAGTGCTGGCATTAAAGGTGTGCACCATACTTGGTAAAATAAAAAAAAAAAAAAAATCTGAACATCCAGGGGAAGCTCAAAAGACCTTGGATAGCCAATCATGAGGGGAAAAAAATAAGGCTTGGAGGTACCACCAGACTGATTTCAGAGTTGTGTTACAGAGACATTGTTAGGATTCTAGGCAGTTAGTTGGGCCCGGCCAGGGCTCCATTTTAAAAGGCTCTCCATCTCCATCTTTAACCCCTTCTCCCTTTGGCCCTTCTCCCTCCCCACCCTGCACCTCTCTGACCCCCTCCCTTTCTTCCTCCCTCTCTTTCTCTAACAATAAAGTTCATCTACTCTTTGCCATGGGTTTCCGATGCACCACAGCGCCCACATGGGGCCCCCGTCCATTGCCATCCACTGCCATACAGGGAACACACGTTATCATAACTTAACAGACATAGTAACAAAACCAGCACAGTGGTGATACAAACATGAATGTTGATCGGTGAAACTGAGCTAAAAATCCAGATACAAACCCTGAGTTCTGAAAAAGACTCTTTCACAATGGTGCCAGGAACCTAGATATTCACATGCTGAAGGACGAATCTAGTTTATATCTTGCCCTTAGTAAAAAAATAAATAAATAAATAACCCCAGATGATCAAGGACTTTAGACTGAGAGGTCTGAGCCTGCAAATGAGACAAGCAGGAGATTACATCGAAATTCAGGCACAGCAAGGGCTTTCTCAGTGGGGCACCAGTGTCTCAGCCAGTGATAGGCAGATGGGGTCTGGTGCAGTTTAAAAGCTTCTGCACAGCCAAGGAGACAATACTGTGGAGACAGCCTGCAGAGGGAGAACCAGGTTCGTGTCTCAGAGAAAACGAACATCTATACAAAGAAAATGGGAGGGACATTGATCAAAAGTAGCTTAAGGGGAACTGGGAAGTGGCTCAGTGGTCAAGAGCATGTGCTACACAAACATGAAGTCCTGGGTTCAAATTCCCAGCACCTAATAGGAAATAGCATCCGTCTAGATGTCAATCAACCCATGAGCAGCCATGCGTACCTCTGGCCTGCTGTTTCACCTAAGCGTCCCGGTGTCATAGACAAAATCATGGACAAAATCTCCTCTCTCTGCTTTTTACTATGTTTTTCTCTTCTCTTAAGGTGGCATCTGAGGGCAGGTGACAGAGCCAAGCTTCTTAGAGCTGCTGGGACCAGGCTTCTTCCCTCAACAGCTGGAAACAAATGCCCTTTGTTTTCTTGCTTTTTCCTTTCCCATCTTCCTACACCTCCCAGGAACACTTCTCAGAAACCCTTCTTTTGTGCTTACATACAAGTTATAGCCTCACTCTGACCCAGCTCAAGTCAGCCAAGCCAGCCCTGTTTCTGCCCAATAATTAGCTTGTACCTTCACATGGCCCATATGGTCCATGTACCGCCTACGCCTCCCCCCCCCCCAAATATCAGAAAACCCCCAGCTAGAAAAGCCCATGGAGGGGACCATCTCCATGTATCTTCTGCCAGTGCCTCTTGTGTCTGAGTGGCTCCTGTCCCCATCAATTCCTCCGTTCAAGAAGCACCGGGTGTCCAGCTGTTTTGCAATGAATTGAAATGGTCAGGTGACTTTAGGCAGAATGGGTAATCAAACAAGAATGTCAGCTACTAGAAGGTGGCCAGTAGCCTGTAAAGTAGGCCAGCCCTGGTATAAACCCTGGGTCCTGATGGGACACAGTGGAAACCTAGACTGGGCTGTGAGTTTTCAGCAATTACAGTGAGCCAGTCACAGTGTGGGCAGGCCTTACTGCAGGACCCATCAGTGCCCCCAGCATGCTGCTGGTATAAGGGGATACCAGCAGCAATGAGACTGGAATGTTTCTTCTCTTGTGCTTCTTCTAGTGGGAATCCCGGTCGAGATTAGCAGAACATCCCAGGGACATCAGTGCATGCAGATGTCACAAGGAGGCTGGGGTTTGGCTATGGCTGGCATAGATCTTCAGCGACAGATAAGGCAGCTGTGATCACTGTGTGGCTATTATAAGGTCATTGTGTCCACCACATCTCTGGTGTCCCTAGCTGATTTCACCAACTCTTTGGTAACAAGAGGGATGGGAAGAGGTGAATGTGTGAGGCAATCACTGACCTTCAGGGCTTCGGCCCCTCATTGAGACCAGCTTTCTTCAGCAGTGGGGTGGAATTTCTAGCAGAAGTGTCCCCTGTTGTGCTCCAGATGAGGGCCATGTACATCTGGTGCAAGAACACAAGCCAGAGCAACAAGCACAGATGCTAGAACGAGGCTAAGGAGAGTGGCAGGGTGCATCCCATGTCAGGATGCACCCTGGCAGAGCAGCTATCAGGCTGAAAAGGAACTTAACACAGCCCCTTATTTGATGAACCGGCCAAAGAGCCTCAAGGGAGGCAGGACTCCTGGTGTACAAGTCTGCCCTCTGCTGGATGTCACACAGTTCTGCATGGAAGGCTGGAAGAATCCGGTTTCTGAGAACTGGCAAAGCCAAGCAGAGCAGACAAACCAGTGTTCTGGGGACTGAGGAGGGCTGGTACCTCAGTGTCCAGGCGCAGGGAGAAGGAGATTTGGAAAGTGTCCACAGAAGATTGCAGAGTGTACTGTCCTGAATACTGTATCATTATCTAGAAGTGATATCTGATTGGAGTGGGCACAGATCTCCTGAAGAGGTGACTGGAAAGTGCTGGAGCAGGGTCAGCCTCCGGGTAACATGAGGCTACAGCAAATAAGATTCATTGTGTTTTGTTTGCCTCTGGGGAAAGAACAGCATTTCCTTAAGCCTGCAGGACTGGCCTGTTGATATGGCTTGCTGGGAGCCTGGTATGGAGTAAGAACAGAAATTAGTGATCGTCTGTGCCAGTGAGGGAGACTTCCACAGTCCTAGAGCAGCAGGACTGCTCTTCTGGGGGGTCTTCACTCCCCTGAAATGGGAACTATGTGCTTACTCTGTAGGAGAGAAGACAGGAAGGAGGGCTGTGGGCCCATCGAGGTTTACGCTCATGGTTCTCAGAGACACATCAGCATTCTGGACCAAGGCCATCCCTGTCTCTCTCCAGTCCCGAGTATGTCGGTCACAGAAGTTGCCCTGCACAGGTCAAGGGCCAGGCGGCATGAGCTGAGCTGCTTGAAATCAGCACAGGAAGTTGGTAGGTGCCAAACAGAGCCAGAGTGGAGGTACTGGGGGGGGGAGGGCAAGTGTTGGTGGCGTGGGTGCCTGAGACAGGACTTCCTGTATGGCAGCCTTCAGGCAGAATGATAAATGGCTTCTGTGGTAAGGAAGACAAAGTTCTCAGAGTACAGGAGGCCAGAGACCTTGTCTGAGAAAGAGAAGTGTCTGCACATGGCAGCAGGAGCAAGGGATGCTGGGAGAAGTCTGATGTTATCAGCTCAGTCACAGCCTGAGGGCAACAAGGAGCCCGCCTCCCTAGGGCCCCACCTTGTGGCTCAGGTGTGGAAGGTGACAGCTAGGTCACAAGGGAGCCCTCAGGCAGAGGCATCCTGGATCGGAGGCAGGTATCATGGGAACTGAAGACCCGCCTTGCCTTCCAAGTGTTCTGAGTGATCATGAAGGTGCTTACCTCCTGAGCACAGAGGAAACACATCGCCATCCAAGTCAAAACACCTCAGTGGAGCTCCCAGTTAGCTGCAGGCAGGAGACCATGGGCATGAGGTCACCACACTGCTATGTAACTGTATTTCTGAATTTGCCTTTCTGGCTCCTCTGTGTTCCACATTGGTGCCAACAGCATCTAACTGTACAAGGAGTGTCCAGCCCTTGTCCATGTAAGAACCTGTCTTCCAGGACAGGGCAGAGCCTAGTCAGCTCCAATAGCACCAACTCCACAGCACTACCTTATCCCACAACATGCTAAAATCAAGTGGCTGTATCTGCAGTGTAATTAGTAGAAATTGACATTATTGGCCTGTTGTGGCCAGTCAGTACAGCAGATTGTCATACAGATCTCTGACAATGTCAGAGTCATCTGTAAGTGGATAATTTTATACAAAGAGATGTATAGGAGAGTAGCTCACCCACTTTGTTGCTTTGCCAAAAGATTTCTTGCAAAAAGATTCAAGTCAACCACCACCATGTCACTACTCCTAGGCTAAGTGTTTCACACACTGTGGCTCTAACCCGCTGCCAAAACAAACAGGCTTGGGGGTGGCATTTCTTGGTACAATGCTGGCCTCATGGACATGAAGTCCTGGGTTTGGTTCTGGATATGGTACTACACGCATATAATCCCAGCACTCTGGAGACAGAGATGGACGGCATCTGACCTGGCTCTGAGTTTCACTGCAAGCTCCTTGCCAGGGGCGGTAGTGGTAGCCCTGGCATTAACGGGGTGGCCACTTCGGGAAAACGGAGTGAAAACTGGAAGAGGTGCACCTCAGTAAATGTATTCAGACTGAGAGGCTCTATGCCAGACCTGGGGGTACAGACCTGTAATCCTCCCTACTCTAAAGGCTAAGACAGAAACATAGAAACTCAAGATGAGCCTCAGTCACATAGTAAGTCCAACACCAGCCTGGACAATTCCATTAAACTTAACTCTTGATGTTTAAAAAGTATGAGCCACTTGGGCACCCACAGTGCCAGCACTTAGAGGCAGGAGGAGGGGACCAGGGATCCACACAAAGGCCAGCTTGGGCTGCATAGCTCAAGAAAACAAAAAGGGAAATAGAAGGGTATGAATGTAGCTCAGTGGTGGGGCACTCACTTGTCACACATGAGACCGTAGGTTCAATGCCAGTGGAATTAAAGAAAGACTAGAATAAAAGGCAATTCCTTTTTGGAAAAGATTTATTTTATATGTATTAGTGTTTGTTTACATGTCTATATGCCATGTGCATTCCTGGTGCCCTAGGGAGTCAGAACAGGGAGTCAGGTTCCCTGGAACTGAAATTATGAATGGCTGTGAGTCACGTGGGTGCTTGGAATCGAACCTAGGTCCTCTGCAAGAACATGTCCTCTTAACCAAGTCATCTCTCAAGCCCCGACAAAAGGCAGATTCTTAAAGCATCTTCACCAGAGTGTAGGTGGCTGTACCTCAATCTGACCAGTATAGCAGATTCACTTCCTGTCACCTACCACAATTTCTGTAGAGATAAATTAAAAACCTAAGCTAACATCAAGCTTAAAACACATTTCTGCCATGAGAGGTGGCCCAGATCTGAATCCAAGAGTCTGCTAGTCTGGTTGGGCAGCCTGGGGGAACTGCCAAGACCCTGGAGGCATTGCTAGCTCTGTCCAGCCTGAGCCTGTCCCCAGTGGGGCAAAGTGAAATTTCACAAACAGGCTACCATGGTAGAATCACGCCTGCTCACTCCCGAGAGCTCCACGAGCAAACTATTAAGGAGCCACTGCAGCCAGCACACTTGGCTGAGGATCTAACTCCTCATTATTGTCCTGGGGCATTTCTAGGTATCATCCCAGGGCATACAGGCAGTAACTGCCATGCACGCAGAGTGCCTAGCTACAGCTTGCATTCTAAAAAACTCATGGTTCTCAATGCCACTTCAAACCAAGTTGTTTTGGGTCATCCCATTTCATCCAGTCCTCAGTGATTGAGTATGCTCCTTCCTGAGGGCTAAAGCTAGAGGTGGCTCAGTGCTGCCTGCTGAGGGCCATGGAGATGATCAGATGACCAGCTAGCAGGTCACAATCCCCCGCCTCCCCCTGTGATACCTGCCCGTAAGCAATGATGACTGAGCTGTGGCAGCGGTCCTGCTGGGGGCCAACCAGAGCCAAGACAAAGCCAACAGCAGGAAGTGGCACATTTACCCTAAATGAGTATTTTTGACCCTTCTGTCACAAGTTGGGGTGTGTTGTGTGTAGGAGATGGAGGCCAAGAGTGCTCACATCTGTTAGACATCCTGGAAGGGCTTGTGTTACCCAATCAGGGAACCAGTAGAAAGTGTTTCCAGATGGCAGCCTCAAGGCTGGGGGTGCAGTTAGCCTAGCTGCTGTGGTGATTATAGTCTGAAGGAGATAGTCTAAACAAGAGGCCAGTAAAAGATGGGGGCCCTCCACACCCACCAGTTAAGAACTGCAGGCAGGTACTGAAGTCAGTCATGGGTGAGGATCACCAGGCCCCATGGTCTAAGAGGAGACAGGACTGAAGGGCAACTGTGTGGAACTGCTTTGAGAGAACACAGTCTGAGGTGGTAATGAGAAAGGGAGACTGTGGGACTCTCAGACCAGAGCCAGCTCAAGGCAGCAGGGCTAATGCCTGTCAAGAGCATTGCCAGGTCCCTTGCATCCCATGTCCTCTAAGAAGCCACCTTGGGTGGCTACAATTAGTATGGAGCACTAGAGATTTGGAAATGCTCTGAGCCCTTTGATCTAAGGCAGTGATTCTCAACCTGCTGGTCCGGACCCCAGTGTCATTACAATTCATAACAGTAGCAAACTTACAGCTACAAAGTAACAATGAAAATAACACTATGGTTGGGGGTCACCACCACATGAGGAACTGAATTAGAGGGTTGCTGCATCAGGAAGATGGAGAATCACGGCTCTATGGCTTCATCCCCAGGAGGGGTCCATGTTAGACCAAAGCCCATGAGGGGAAAAAACAGAGGAACCCACATTAGATTCAATTGTAAAACAAACCAGCTGACGGTGGCCCGGTCGAGTAAGGTTATTCAGGGAAATTAAAACTGTGACTGTATTAAAGGACCACAGCATTAGGAAGGCTGAGAGTCACTGGTTTAGGAGGAAGGCGGTAGATGAGCACTCAGGGGTTGCCAGCTGAAACTCTGAAGTTTATGCTACAGCCCACATATGCACCAGGACTCAGTGGTTGCCAGTGAGATTAGATGTTTTTAGCTTCGCAAATTGCTCCTGGTCAGCACAGTCAGTGGTGGGTAAGAAGCCTGGGTTGTGTAATTAATATCAAGTGACTTCCCAGTCTCCTTTTCTCCAAGGGGAGGGGCAATAGTTAACACCTGTCTCAAAGGAAGAGCCATCAGTGAGGCGAACCAATAGGGTCTTAAAACAGTAGCCACAAGGGCATGCTTTTCTGCTCTTCTCCTGCTGAGAGTTTTGTGAATGAGGCATGTGCAGGGCTCTGGGTGCCATGCCCAACCACACACACACACACACACACACACACACACACACTTCATCACATTGTTAAGTATGAAAATGGAACCTAGGGATTTTTTTCAGTGTCTTACTATGTCAGCCTTCTGCACCAACATGCCTGACTTTCAGTTGGAAGGTTTTGAGGGAGGTGGAGAAAAAGCAGATCCCTGTTTCTTGAGCACTACTCACACATATGGCTGCTCCATGCTGGGTCAGGACCTGGACAACCACCTCTCCTCGCAGGTGCTCACAGCAACCTTGCATCCTCCGTGTATATCTAGGTTCTGGTCTTAAGTTGAAGCCACTATCTTCTAGGTGTTCTACCTCTGTATGATACCTGTGAGTGATACAGCCGGGTCACAGAAGACCACGTTTGATCCCTTCCACAGCCCCTGGAGGTGGCATCTCCTTTTTAGGAACAGGCTGGCCGTGTATCCACACTTGCTCTGCAGTAGGTGGAGGCCTGGGTGGTGCCAGTGCCGCTCTGCTGCAGAATGACCAGCAGCTTCCCAGTCCTGTTGCTTCTACTGTGGAACACAATCCATGCAGAATGCTGCAGTCATACAGTCCCAAAGTGACAAAGGAGTTACTGCCGTGGCTCTGGAAGGGAAGGAGAACACCTCAGGACTTTTGCATGCTATGATCTGCTTGCCTGGTACACAGCTATCCTGGAGACATAATTCTGTGGGCTTAGTTGTAAATTCATCTAAATGTTGAGACAATGACTGAGCAAAATAAGTACAAGCCTGGACCTCAGTTGGCACAGCCAATCCCTGATGGTGACTCTAGCCTTGGCCAGTTCCTGATGGCCTCCAACCCTGGCTTGCCTTTAGGAGTGATCTCTTCCCTTCAGGCTCAAGAAGTTTCCTGCCCAATACCGCCCTACTCTTTATCCCTGAGAGGCTGGAGTAGGCCAGGGCATGAATCACTTACATCAGTTCTGCTCAGACTCTTTAGGACCTGCAACATGTCCCACTAGTGTGTGAGACAAGCAGGCTATCTGATAGCCCTGGGCTTTACCAATGGTAGTGGATACCAGCTGACATACAGCTACCCAGTGAAACCCTCAGCACAGCCCACTGGGCTCTGTGGAATCTGGGTGCCCGGGTTAGTGACCCCGTTGGAGGAATGCCCTTCTGCCGAGTACTTGGTAGGAATGCTACCACACAAATGAATAAATGATTCAATAGTTTAGAGGGACAGCTTTACTTACCTCACTGAAGTGACAAGATGACACTGTATGGTTTTAAAATTCTTCCTGGGTGTCAGATTCCTACTCCAGAGACCCTTGTCACCTGACCCAAACTAGTTGTTTCTAATGCTATCCATCTCTCAGGAGCACTTTCTAACTTGCTGCTGAACATCAAGATTGCTTCAGGCCACACCCCAAGGCTTTGTGATTCCAAGGCAAGGAAGCTGTCCTGGTTGGTGTGAACTAGAAAATAAACAGGTCTGTGGGGCTAGTGCTACCAGCCTCAGTCTGCCATCAGCACCTCCAGAAGCTTCCTGCCCTTATCAAGGACCCCCACAGAGGCCAGTAAAGGGCCATCACCCTGTGTCCCATTCACACAGCATGCTTTAGCCACATGACATGAGCTGACAGGAGACACAGACTGTTCAAGTTTACAAGGGACCTTAATTACCCACCATCCATCACAGAAAGCAGGTCTTGGTAGGAGTAGTAGCCCTCCATTGAAGATCTGCTTCTCTTTTCCCTGAAGTTTGTTAACCTATGCCTGAATCACAGGCAGAGACCATTTAATGAAGGACAAGTATGGTCTGAATCTTTCTGGCAGTGAGACCCATGGGTAAAATACGAGAGAACTCAGGGCCCAACCAGACCCAGAGATGTGCATGTCCTCAGCTTTAATTCTCCTAGAGGCTCCTATCTTCAAGCCACCATATGCTGTCATCTCTTGCAACAAACACACTCTGTGCCTGCAAGAGATGGGGCAAGAATAGGAGCATGTGGGGAGCACATGAGAGCTGCATTCTTGCTCTTTAACATGCTAGTGTTTGGCAGGTGCCACCCTGGAGTAGAGAGGGACAAAGGTAATCCATGCTGCCAGGACTTGGCTGGGCTTCAGATAGGTGGGTAGAGGTGGGAAGGACCCAAGGTGACTAGGTGTGGCACAACACTGGCATGGCCAGCATTTCCTTACCTCTGCATCTTGCTGTGACCCACCAGGCTCTGGGAGAGCTCTTTTTGGTGTGTGCTAGGAAGGGTTTTGCAGCAAGAGCCCACCTGGGGTTGCATGGAATAGACTAAAGAGGATGTTGGATCCTGAGTATACTGTAGTGCCACCACGGGTGGGGGAGGATTATATTGTAGTGGTAACATGGCTGGCATACTGTCCTTCACCAGCTATTGTCACCTGAGATAAGTGTCCAACTTAACCTCTATTCTAGTTAGCCTCCCACTGCCCCTCAACAGCAACCTCCATCCCCTTTGCCTCCATCCAAGGGTCCTGTGCCTTAGACTCTGGTAAGTGGAACTGATACTGTTCCTTCAGCCCCTTGACCACTCAAAGGCATCAGACATCTCAAGACTCTATTCCAAAAAAGAGGCAGCAGAATCTGTGCTGGCTATGAGCTCCTCCCTTTAGAGACCAAAAACCAGGCTAGCAGTGGGCTCTGCTCTGCTGCTCACCAGCCCTACTGGATTCTCCTATGAATAAATACTCTACTGCTCCCGTATGCATGGAGTCTCCTCAGAGTAGCATGTGTACTGGGTACTGTGTTCACACCCACCCTCGACCCAGTTATTAACCTTTTCAGGAAACATGGCACTCCAAAACCACAAAGGACCCCAGCTGGGAGGTACAACATCTGGGCAGTTTTTTTGTTGAAGTCCAGTGACAGCTTCTGAACCAATCCGGGGCATGGAAGGCCACTGCCACTCAAAGTGACTGCTGCCATGAGACAGTCATGGACCCCTAGGCCTTGGCATGCAAAGGTTCTAGTCTGCAAAGATTCCTGGGAGTTTCACCCCAAGCTGTCTAGGGCTGCCCCCTCCAGGTGGCTTTGAGGATATGTACCGCAACAAAGACCTCACAAGACTTTCAGCCTCCTGCCGACCATGAATATTAAAACATGTTTATCAGAGCAAAGCAGCTCTGCCTGGTGATTGCGTTGGGTAGGAGGGACAAAGGCCAACACAATAAGCCCTTCAGCCATTAAAGATTTGCTAGAACCTGAGAGGGGCAGGAACCTGCATTTGTTCGGGGAACCTACCTAGGAAAATTCTGTTTCTGTACGCATCCGGGAAGGGCGGAGTGATCATCGCCCTGCCCGGTAGGGTACACGAAGGCCAAGCTTTGTGACTACAATGTGCCCAGAAGGCTGGCCTCACCCGACAGGGGAGAATGTGTCCCTACCTACTTCGGGATCTCGGGAAATCCTATCACTCGAGGCTTACCTTACCCCAAGGCGCGCTCCAGGAGCACGTGTCTCCACTTCAGGAGTTACAGAAACAGTACCTTGACCCACTGCTACCCGCCTGGGTGCAGCACCGCTGTCCGGAGACCACGCCCCCAGCCCCGGGCTCTCCGTTTTCCCGCGACCCAGCATCAGCCATTGGCTGCTCTACGCTCTCCGCCCCGACGCGAGCCTCAGCGCACCCCGCCCCAGCCTCAGTTTCCCAGCTGGCACGGGGCGGGACGTGGGCGGGGCTCAGCTCAGGCCACGCGGGGCGGAGCCGGGGAGCTGACGTGACCGTCCCGCCTCCAGAACCAGAAGCGGTCGCCGTCTCAGCAGCCTCCCGCCCCACCGCCTCCCGAGTGCCCCGCTGAGGAGGCTCGGACCCGAGGTCTACGCCGGGCGCCCCTCCTCCTGCCCGCCATGGCTGCGCCTCGCGCGCCCCGCACTCTGACGGCCGCCGCGCCCGGGTCCGGGAAGGCCAAGCTGACGCACCCCGGGAAAGCAATTCTGGCAGGTGGGCCACTCCGAACCCCAATTTGGAGCAGCCTGTCGGACCGCGCTTCCGGGTGGGCCGGGGACACCCAGGCCCCGCCCAACTTCCGGAGGGGCGGGGGTGTCGGGGACGCGACCCGGGCCCCTAGCCCACGCACCAGCTCTCCCCGGGAGTCTCTCTGGCATTCCTGCTTGAGACCACCGGGTGGGGGCGTGGGCGCCGTCTCGCAACGGGCGGAGAGCGGGCAAAGTCCAGGAGGGGGAGGGGCCGGCGGCGGCCGCTAGCCTGAGTGTCCCTAGCCCCAAGCGTTCGGTCCCTGCAGGAGGCCTGGCAGGAGGCATAGAAATCTGCATCACCTTCCC
This sequence comes from Phyllotis vaccarum, assembly GCA_033318265.1. NCBI lineage: Eukaryota > Metazoa > Chordata > Mammalia > Rodentia > Cricetidae > Phyllotis > Phyllotis vaccarum. The sequence continues at coordinate 184,201,243 of JARWLC010000002.1, forward strand.
GACCGAGTACGTGAAGACGCAGTTGCAGCTAGATGAACGCGCGAGCCCACCGCGGTACCGGGGCATCGGTGAGGAGGGGCAGCCGCGGGGTGGCGTGGGGGGCACCGCGGGACAGAGGAACCAGGGTCCTGACCGCGCCTCCCGTAGGGGACTGCGTGAGGCAGACTGTCCGTAGCCATGGCGTCCTGGGTCTGTACCGCGGCCTCAGCTCCCTGCTCTACGGCTCCATCCCCAAGGCGGCTGTCAGGTGAGACTCGACTCTGCCTGAGCGACCCCGGAGGAGGGAGATGACTCTGCGGCCCTTTCACATGCCTTTTTCTTTAGGTTCGGGACGTTCGAGTTCCTCAGCAACCACATGCGGGATGCCCAGGGTCGGCTCGACAGCAGGAGAGGGCTGTTATGTGGTCTGGGCGCCGGTGTGGCCGAAGCAGTGATGGTCGTGTGCCCCATGGAGACCATCAAGGTGAGGAGTTGAGACTTTCAGGGGTAGCCAAGGCATCTGTGAGCCTCGCGGGGCCTAAGGGGCCATATGCATTATGCTTCATGGAAACTGTCAAAGTGGGAAAGGCCCACACACATACACACCAGATTCATGGTGATCATCTTAGAAAGCAGAAAGTGGTTCCTGTGGAGGCTGCCCATCTATAAAACATGAGCAAAGTCTCGTTTTGTTAGTTTTTCAAAACAGGGTTTCTCTGTGTAACAGCTCTGGCTGTCCTGGAACTCACTTTTTATATCTGGCTGGCCTTGAACTCACAGAGATCCACCTGCCTCTACTTCATGAGTACTGGGATTAAAGGCATGTACCACTATGCCTGGCTGAGCAAAATCTTTAAAGCTACTTTTATAGATAGAAAATCTAACATAACTCACTGTCCCAAATATACAAAATGGCAAACATGATGCTGGAGACCCTTCAACCTGGGGAACTCTAAGGTTTTGAGGCCAAGAAGTAGTGGAACTCCAGAACAGCCCAGGGTGGGGGGTGTATTTCATGCAGAGGAGCTGGGAGTCCCCAGCTTTGGCCTGACCTTGGTGGGCCCTGGGTCTGCTAGTTAAAGTTCAGGTATGGCCAGGAGTCAGTGACTTTGCTTCCTTCCCTTCAGGTGAAGTTCATCCACGACCAGACTTCCGCCAACCCCAAGTACAGAGGATTTTTCCACGGAGTTAGGGAGATTGTTCGGGAACAAGGTAAGCCCAAGAGAATTGAGACCTCAGCCAAGTGGAAGAGCCTCTACTTGAGTGAGGCCCTCTTGCCCACAGGAGGGACCTGGAAGGGCCTAGCTTGACCCCCCCATGTCTGCCTGCCCCTAGGGCTAAAGGGGACATACCAAGGCCTCACAGCTACTGTACTGAAGCAGGGTTCTAACCAAGCCATCCGATTCTTCGTTATGACCTCACTACGCAACTGGTACCAAGGTACGTCTGTGTCCCAGGGACCCATCCCAAACCCTGAAGCCTAGCTTGTTCTTTTGGACTAGAAGGGGAGGGGTACTTTCATGGGCCCTGCCTCAGGTTCTTAGCCTTCAAAGCTCTCCTCTGACTTACCTGGGTATTCTGACTGCAACTGAACTCATACCCAGGAGACAACCCCAACAAGCCTATGAACCCACTCATCACGGGGGTCTTTGGAGCCATTGCTGGCGCAGCCAGTGTCTTTGGGAACACACCTCTGGATGTGATCAAGACCAGGATGCAGGTAGGGAGGGGAGACTGAGAAAGTGGGAACAAGAGCTCCAGACAGAGGCTAGTGGCTCAGCACTCTGGCCTCTGGTGTCCTGCAGGGCCTGGAGGCACACAAATACCGGAACACATTGGATTGTGGCTTGCAGATCCTGAAAAATGAGGGGCCCAAAGCGTGAGTAGCATAGGGCCGCGCTATTCTCCCTCTTCCAGGCCCTCTCTGGCCTTCTATTCTCTTGCCCTCGGCTGTCATTCTTATGTCCTTCCAGTATCTGGAAAATGCCCTTTGTGGGACACTATTTGCCTGTTTGTTCCTCCCTCGTTGCTCACCTCAGATCCTCTGCTCTACCCAGATTCTACAAGGGCACTGTTCCTCGACTGGGCCGAGTCTGCCTGGATGTGGCCATCGTGTTCATCATCTATGATGAGGTGGTGAAGCTGCTCAATAAAGTTTGGAAGACAGATTAATCCTAGAGGGTGCGGCGGGGTGTCCCAGCTCCTCCAGACCAGACCCCTGCCACCCACTCTTATGATTCCAGTGCAGTAGTGCCAAAAGGCCCCTTCCCTTCTCCCTTAAGTTCTGTGGCCTGGTCTGTTCGTGGTGACTACCATGTGTTCCATAGTTCTGTATGTGACACTACTGTTGTGTCTGTGTCCAGCCTGGCCATGGCTGGGTGTCTCTTTGGCCTGTAATTATGTGCTCACTTACCCATGTGCTTGCTTGTGAGCCATGTGCCTGTTTCATGTTCTATGTCATGTGACCCTGTGCCCCACTTCCTGGGGCGCCTGTGTGCCCTGGTCCATGGCTTTGGAGCCATGGTCAGGTCACAGTCCGGTGCCTTCCACCCCCCAATGGCAGGGGCGCCCTGCCCTGGCCTACCACAGCTGCCTCCAGGCCTTGGCCTGGCTTCACTGCATTCCAGGGGCTACATGCCCCCTGCTTCTCCCGCCACTGGCCTTAAATGGCCCTCGGGCCCTCCCTCTGCCCGTGATAGGGTGGCATCTGCCACTCTCAGGACCACCCTGCCAAGGAGAATAAACCGGATCCTGTCGCACTTTCCTGTCCATCCCTTTGTAGCTGGGGGGCATTGGTGACTGAGCCTCCTCAGGCCAGCCTACTGTCCACCTGAAGACACTGCAATAGGCAAACCAAGTAACCCCTAATCAGGTGTCTTTAAGAGGCCCAGCTTGGAACCAAAAGGAATTTGTGCTACTTCCTGACTTTTCCTATAGGGCAAGTGAGGTCCTGCTGTCTAAAGGGTGTGTCCACAAGGTCTTCAGTGGACTGGCAGGTAGAAGTGGATAGGGTAGAGGGCTGGCATGAGATAATGCTCCTGGGGTGCCTCTGCCCCTCACTGAGAGTTGGTTATAGGCCTTCCTAGCCTGTTAACCTGTGGCATAGCCAATCTAGCCTCTCTCCTTCTGAACTGATTTTGCAGGAAGAGGATACTAGGAAGTGCTTGGGGTTAAGATAAGGAGTGATAGGGAGGGCTTCTCCCAGTGTAAGAGGAACAGGGAATATCTTGGTGCTTCAGTCCCTGCCCCTGAACATCAAGCAGGTATTTGCTAGCTGGAGGCCCCGTTTCCAGCCCAGGCACAGATGAAAGCCAGTTCACTGGAGGCTATATAGCTGATCCTGAGGCTGCTGTGGCCCTGAGAGGAGGGATTCAATGGGAGGGACATGGCCAGCAGGTACTCCCAGCTATATTCCTGCCCGGATCCTGGGGGTGGGGGATGGGAGTTACAAGCCTTTGTCCCCTAGAAGGGGAGGGGGGGGGGCATTTGACAGGAGCTTCCTTGTAGGCCCAGGCCTTTGAGGAAGACTGGCATATTCTGTGGAGGTAGCCATGAAGCCTAGGTGGAGCATGTGGTAGGAAAAAGTACAAGGCAAATAAGGGCCATATGTAGGTAGGTATGGTATGGAAGCCTTGAGCAGGCTATGAATCTCATTGGTCACAGAGATCCTAGTCCCTTCAGCAGAAAAAGCCCCAGCAAAATGCGGCTGCCCCTGCTTCCTCTACCACCAGAGCTCAGACCTAAGACCCAGGCTACTCTAGAACTCCACCTTGGCTGTGTTAGTAAAGTGGCTCCGGCTTCTTTGGGGTCTACTCCCATCTTGGAGTCATGCTCTGCTCCTCACTCCCCTACTCTCTGTGTAATCATGGGCAAGTCACCTCAAGTCTCTAGTCTGGGAAATGGGGTTAAGAGAATGTACAGTATTATGCTGCATGTCTGAAAATATAATCCTTTAGGGATGGAAACTTGGTACCTGCCAACATCCCAAATGGCTTACAGTCTACCCAGGTCCTTGATGCTTCTGAGACAGGTAAAGCTCAGCCGCTTCCCAAGAGGAGTACTTTTGCCCACCTATCATATCATTCACTGTACTTATATAGAGGTCCATGGCCTACACTGGGCTTAAAGCAGGTTGCATGATAGCCCTTGACAGCCCCGGGATCCCCTTGGCCTATGCCATAGTCTGGTCAGAAACAGTGACCAGACTGGGTCTAATTTCTACAAGGATTGAATACAGGTACCCTGGTGGGTCCACACCATAGTCTAACATGGGAAGCCTGGAGGGAAGAAGTGTCTGGAGGAACCCATTAAAAACGTCTATGAAGTTGTGAAGTTCAGCCTTTGGGAGAGGAAGGTAGGGGTCTTCAAGAGCTAAGTGAACCAGGAAGGCTGCAGAGACTGATAGCAGATCAGACTTCTAGGCTGGAACTACCTATCTAGATAACAGTGGAGGCAGAGAGATATGTAAGTCTTTGATCAAGATGTTTGCAAAGCAAACCCAACTTCCAGACTGGGACTACCTCTTCAAACACCAGAGACATAGCCTATGTTGGAAAGACTCCCAGAAGGTGATGGAAGTTTGCACAGCAGAGGCACACAATCCTTAGTAAGAATTGTGCTGGGGGAACAATAGCTCAGAGTTGGAGCAGGTCTTAGCAAACCCCACAGATGGACAGAGAATCCCAAGCAAATGTTCTCTGCCCCCATTCTGAACTCTGAAACTCTACAGCTGTGTAGGTGCCCTCTGGGATTTTCTATGTTCCTCTGCAAGTGATGAATAGCAAAAGGCCATATTATGGGGGGAGGGAGTCCCTGGTTTTTTGTTTGTTTGTTTGGGGTTTTTTTTTGTTTGTTTGTTTTAGGCTAAAGATGGAACTCAGAGACCCAAAGAGGCTAAGGCTGCAAATAGTCTACGACAGCCACGCCCCCAGCCCAGGGACTGTCTTATTTTAAGCAAATAAAAGCCCTGCTTTCGTATTGTATTCTTCATAGCATTCAGAAAACACCTGGCTTAAGGTTTAAATATTTTTCTTGCTGGCTTTTATTTTCCTGCCCCACAGATTCCTGGACTTATAAATTTATAGGTATAAGGCACAGTTAGAGTCTGAGGAACTCCTGGTTTCCTTAAGATCTGGAAACACCAGGTTCTGACCTAGGAAAAGGGATGGAGATGCGGGCACAGAATAGAGAGCCTAAAAGGATAGTGGAGAAAGGATTGGAAACCGTGGCCCTAAAAACTTCTCTCCTCGAAAATACCCAAGAGCATTCTCTTTCTGACCGGGCAAGCTCTGAGTTCCCAGTGTGGCCTTTAACATAGTTGTCATATTTGTTTTCTCAGTGGAGGCCAGGCGCATCTATCCATTACACGCCTTATCCTCCACTGGCGAAGCTTAACCTGGAAGCTCCTACCTAAATACCCTATATTCCAAAGGCATTGCCTTAGCGACCCCAGGAGACAAACCAACCAACTCATTCCTTTAGTTCCCAACTCTGTTAAAATGCCTAGCGCATTAGCCTTAATATCAGTGTAGTGCAGTCTCCTAGCGCTCCCAGGCTCCAGGGCGGTTTTCAGGCACTGAGTAGAAAGGAGTAGCCCCAACTCTGGCTAGCCTGCGCAAAGACTCACACAGACCTGCACAGGCTGGCAGTGTGCCAGGCCCTCTTGACCACGGCAGCGCCTTAAGTCACCCGCTCTCCCAGAGCTCTAATAGGAAAAATATAAAACGCCTGCGACCATAATCCAAAAGCTGATCCGGAAGGCCAGAGCACAACACGAAAGGCGTTGAGTCCGCCTCGAGATGCGTCCATAGAGGGCACAGAAGAGACTGCTCGAGCGAGGCTTCCCGGAATTCACTCTGGAGGAAGTAGCTAGCTCTCCAAGGGCTTAAGAACAAGAGACTATGGAGAAGCACGGCCTGGGAGACTGATACCCTTTATGCTGAGCAGGAGCAAGCCAGAGCGTTTGCCGCACGGCGCTTGCTGATGGCGTCACGAGGCCACGCCTGCAGCCAGGGTCCGCGCACGCGCTCTGCCGGGGGCCGCGGGCATAGAAATTGTATATCTGACTGCGGTGTCCTGCTACTAGGGTCTCGGCTCCCTGTCTAGTCCGCGGACACTCCTGGTCCTTGGATTTTCCCGTACTCGCTTGCAAACCTCACTCCACTCGCCAGCTCAGCCACCACTGTCCACTCTGCGGAGTTTGATGGCGCCCCCTGGCAACTCCTAACCTTTGTCCCTCCAAGTCCCAGAGTTCCACCCCCTGTGATTCCTTCCTTCTGCACCACACTTTCTAGCTCTCCATCTTTGCCCTGTGATTCTAACTACCGTGAGACCTTGTTAAGAGCCTAATCCTCTTTCCACAACTACCTTCTCACGTTTTTCTTCTTCTGAGTCCATATCCATACTCACAGATGACAACGTGGCTTTTCTCCTGTGTCCCCTCTACAGAGACTGGGAAGTCATTAGTCATTGCTAAATGAAGGAAGAAGAGGCACCATATCGTTGCCTTCCCCTGGATTTTAGTGGTCCAATGCCGATTGGGGCACAGGTTGAGGACCAAAGAGACTCCACATCCTCCATACCAGGTTAACTCCAGTTCAGCCACCTGTTGTAATTGTAGGTTTGTCAAAGGCACGATGTTTGTATTATATTTCCATGGAAGAAGAGACCAGGTGCAGGCACATCTCTGTGAGTCCCCTGCTCTGGGCCCTGTCAGTAGCTGCAATAGGAAGCTGTTTTTCTACGGAAGGCAGCAATGTACACAGGGTGCACTGCTGGACCTGCTACATGCTTATTCTGGCCTGGCCCTGCCTCTTGTGAGCCAGCCTCATTGATCAGATGAGAATCCCAGATGGAAACCAAGGACCTGAGATCTGCAGTACATAGCCAGCAAAGTCTCGCCTGCTCCACCTAAAGGGTAGGGACTTAAGATAAAGGGGAGAAGAAGAAGTTTGTGTCACATAAGCTTTGTTAGAGTCAGTCAACAAATACGTTTCATGGTTCTTTCTTGGAAAGTGATCACAAGGGGGAAATTAGGGGCAAGAGAGAATACAAACAATGGTTTCTCGTTTGTCTCAGCATCTTTCAGCATGTAGCCTGTTTCCTGGCCCTGCACAGTGGGAAGTATGTGCACCTCTTCCTGAGGGACACAAACTAGGAAAACTGGAGCTGGGTCCATAAAGGGGCAAGGGATGTCCCTCCTTTTGCCTGGAACAGAAAGGACAGAGGCTGTATGCTGTATCCCCTGGTGGTCCACAGAGGAGGGTAGCAGTAAACCAAAGACTAGTCAGGCTCTACTATATTCTGCAGCTGCCAAATCCACTCATCTGGCACTTTGGGCTCTTCCAAAGACCTCTCTCTGCCTCTGCCTCTGCCTCTGCCTCTGAACACTGCTGGGGAAACTGAGACCCCAAGTCTCTCCAATTCAGGAATGTTCCCTGCTTGTGACAATTGAGCGGCCAAAGCAGATTAACCTGGGTGTTAATCCCCTCTAATGGTTTCAGAATCCTCGGTGCGAGGCGCTAAGCCGGCCTTTCTCCGCGGCCTGCTGAAGCCCTTCCCGAAGCCGCGCCTGCAGCCGCGCTGATGCTATCTCGGCCCTGCCTGGCAGCGAACCCGCGCTAATCCCCGGTGCTCGCTTTCTTCCCCTGCCTGCCTGAGATAGGACCGATTGGCGTTTGATTACCGCGCTATCGAGGACCCTTTGTGCAATCGGCCTCAAATCCCCTAATTCCGTGATAAAGGAGGCATTAGCGGGCGTTTGCTGTAGAAAAGTCACTGGCATGAAAGAATGCAATCAGGGGAATCCTGATGGCCTGGCCCTGAGTGAGTGAAGAGAGAAGGAGAGGGGGACGCCTCTGTCCTACAGGACAAGGGAGGGGCAGCCCAGCAGAGGGCATCATGGGTCCTGGTTTCTTCTGACATCCCTAAACCATCTTTCTCAGCTCTAAACATTTGGGCTGCGTCCACCCCACCCCCACCCTCACCGGTCGCACTTTAAGGACCTTTGGCTTTGGTAATATCTGCCCCGCCTGCTCAATCCTGTCGGTGCCTGGATCCTCTCATCTGTCCTTCGCTTTGGACGGGGACACTGTTGGAAACAATATACTGCCTTCAGACTGGGAAACTGTTAGAATCGCCCCTACCAGAGGAGTACTGAGGAAAAGGGTGGCTGGCGAGCCGAGAGAGTTCCAGGAAAAGGCCTCTGTAAAGGCCATCAGAGCCCCAAGATTTCGCTTCAGAACCAGGCTAAGTGTGAAGTCAGCATGATGGAGGAGCTGGCCATGGCTTGGGCAGCTGAGAGTCAAGCAATTGATGGAGAGGTGCAGAGGGCTGGACCACAGGTGTTGGGGGTTCAAAGCAAGGGAGCCTCAGCATGGGATTTGTGTGGGTAGAACCGTAGAGTAGGGCTAAAAAGGAAAATGGCTGGAAGTGAGCTAGGAAGCTATGCATGGCTAGCATACTGGCTCATGCCTCTGTTCCAATGCTTACTAGGTAGAGGTAGGAGAATCCAGAAGGCCATTAAGCTACATAGTGAGTTCAAAACCAACTTAGGCTATAAAGACCTTGTCCCAAAAACAAAATAAAGGTAAACAAAAAAAAAGTCTTTCATCAAAGCAAAGGGTAGATGGCAGAGTCCTCAAATCGTACTGATAGGCCAGCACCAGGGAGGACTGGGCAGGATGGCAGAGGGCAAGGAGGGGTGTTGAGCATGGTCCCAAGTTGAGTTTCCAAGACATACAGATGGGTTGGAGCACCCTTCCCCTGGGTAGACAGGTGTGTACCTACCAAGGTGAACGGGAGTTGGCATGTTTACCAAGGAGGACAAGTGTCTAGATGTGTATGTGGCTCTGCCAGAATGGCCTTATCTGTCCTTTAGCTGCTGAGGGGGGTGGCTGCTGACTTCCGTCATTACCTGAGTGGCAGAGCCACCCAAACCCTGAACAAAACTCTGCTCTGGCTCTATAGTAGCCCTGACTTCAAGATGGGTCAAAGATGAAGTCCTAGGACCTCTCTCTGGAAACTGGTCATAGCGTTTCTCTGTCCTCAGCTAGCCCTTGCCCTGCCTCCAGGGTGACCAACCAACCCAGTGTTCTTAGATTAAGGAAACGTCCTGAGAGATCAGGACATTGAACACTAAAGGGGCAGAATCCAGGGTGTTTATTTCACCTGTGTTTGCATGTCCCTCAAAGTGCCATATCAAAACCGAGATTTATAAAATTGCTAATATGGACTTTGTCACTGCAATTAAGATTAATTAGGGCCCAGTGGTAATTGTATACAACTTTAATCCTTGCACTAGGGAGGAAGAAGTAGGTGGATCTCAAGTTTGAGGCCAGCCTGGTCTTCAGAGTGAGTTCCAGGACAGCCAGGACTGTTATATTAAAAACCCTGTCTCAGAAAAAACCAAAGCAAACCAGAAGATTAATTTAGGATGAGGTCCTACAGCTAAGTACTCTGTGCTTTCCCACTGAGTGTATGTACCCCATTTGGTGTTCTTTTTCCTCTCTCTCTCTCTCTCTCTCTCTCTCTCTCTCTCTCTCTCACCTTTTTGTTTGCTTCTTTGAAACAGAGTGGCTTACCGTTACCCAGGCTGGCCTCGGATCATCCTGCCTCAGTCTCCTGCGTCCTGAAATTACAAGCTTGAGTCATTGTGCTGAGCACCTAGCTTTCTTACACACGCTTGTTTATTTAGTCTGCTTTTGAGACAGAGTCTGATATAATCCAAGATAACTTCAAACTGGCTTTGAAACTAAGAATGCCTTTGAATTCCTAATCCTTCCAGGCTCTATCTTCCATGTTCAGAGGGTGCAGGTATTTGCCACCATGCCTAGCTTTAAATATACAACTGATTGAGACCTGCATGTGTGTGTGCTTCCGCTTAGTTTTTCTTCCCTTTTTCAAGGCATGTTCTCATATAGCAGACACTGGTCCTCCCATCTCCACCTCCCAAGTGCACTGAGATGTACTGAAATGCCCAGCTTGACCATGGGATAAAATATCACAACTCTTCTTTTCCATTGCTTTTCATGTTTTCCCATCTGTTAAGCATCCTGCACCTGGAAAGAACTGAGTTTGGTCAATATTATTTATTTTCAGTGCAAAGACCTTCTTTTGGTATTTCTTGAAGCTCAGGGCTAAAAAACAGACAGTCATTTTAGTTGCGTTTATCTGAAAGGACCTTTATTCCACATTTAATTAGGACTGATCTCTTTTGCTGTCAATGGACTCCTGGATGTATGCAGTTTCCCGCCATGAGCACATTATTATCATTAGAAGTGATTCCCCAAGGGATGGCCTCCAACATTCCTGGTTTTTTGTTTGAGTCAGGGGCTGATGTATCCCACACTGACTTCAAAGAGATTATATGATAGGATGACCTTGAACCCCTCCAGGAGCTCTTCCCCACATCTCTCATGTGCTGGAATCAGACCTGTACCATCAAGCTCAGTGCCTGCCCTCGATCAACTTTGGTGAGAAGTTAGTTAATATTTGGATGATTTTTTTTTGTGTGGTATGCAGCAATCCATTTCCCTTTGGATTCCTTTTGCTTGCTGGGGTGTTTTGTATTGTTTTTACCTTGATTGGGGTATGATGATATTGGTAAATATGTAAGTTTATTGGAGACATATCAAAAGTGAAAGAGTTTAAACCTTTATTTCTAAAATATTATTCCTACCCTGTAGTGGGTAAAATAATATCCCCTCAAGGATATCTCTATCCAAATGGCAAGAACTTGTGAATATGTTGCTCTACTCCATAAATGGGATTAAGCTGAGGTCTTGGAGAGAGGGGATGCTCCTAAGGTATTCACTGGGCCAACCACAGTCACAATGACTCTAACAAGAGAAGGGTGAAAGGTCAAAATGGGGCACCTGTGAGAAAGACTCGTGTGGGATTTGCTGATGTTGGGAGGACACAAACCATAGGCCATGGGTGGTTTCTAGAAGCTTCAAAAGTCCAAAAGAAGCAAGGCATGAGAGCACACATTCATAATCCCAGCTGCTGAACTGAGGCAGGAGGGTGGTTTTGAGTTTGAGGCCAACCCTGACTTAGCAAAGGTCAAAAACAAAAAAAAATAAAAGAACAAAGGACTGTGTTGTTTTAAAGAAACTTCAGAACAAAATACAGCCAATCAAAGAGAACTGGAAATTCATAGCTGCACATCGACGGTAATTTGAAACAACACCCATGGAAGCTAATGTGTCTGAATATTCCCTCTCGGTTTCTGAGATGCCAGTGATTAAAAATAAATAAATATAATTAGAACCGGCATGGCATGATATTCCCAAGGGTGCAATACTGGCACACATACCGTGGTAGTAACCAACAGTCCTTTAATTGGTCTTAAAACCCACTCAATAAGAGGGAAACCATGCCTAGTAGATACTGGAAACGTAGCCAGGTACTCAAGGCTGGTGAAGTCATGGATCTTGGAGGAGAACCTACAACCACCATTTACTAAACCAACATAACTCCTAACTACTAAATATTTATCCATGCCAGTTGTTGCTTCTGTTGATAGGCATACTACCTGGGAAAGACTATTGGTTGCTGCCCTCTCTTGAAGCTTGGAAGGCACCTCCTGCAAGGTCTCAGGGAGGAGGCTTTCAGTATTGCCTTGGATACTCTGGGTCCTGTGTCCAAAGTACAAGTCTTCAGCAATAGGAACTTACCTTTAGCTTCTTGAACAACCTCCTTGGACAACTCTGACCAACACCTCAATAGAACATTTCTTATGCTTGATATTAAAGTGTCTATGGCTCAGGGCTGGGAGAGGGAGTGTGGCCAGTCCGAATAGGAGCATTTTTTATTTAAACTATATATGTATACACAGACTTATATATATTATATGTACTCTTAGGCAAATAGCTGACATGTTTCCTTACGATTGTTTCAGACATCCTTAGTATTATTCTACCCTCCTCCCTCATTCTTCTGTATTAACCTCTCTCTCTAACTAAACACCAACGCTGTTTTTCACTTCTCACTTCAAATCCCCTGCCACCCTGCTATTCCCCTCTTACTGCATCCCTGGCATGGTCTTTTTTAAGTTTTCTGGCTTTTGCAATTGCTCCAGGTTATATACTACATCTGAGGATTTGGAGCTAGGGACCCCAGATGCACACAATCTTTGTCTGTTTTGGTCTGGGTTACCTCACTCAACACAATTTTTTCTAGTTCCATCCTAAAAATTTTATAATTTCTGTTTTTAATAGTTGAATAGTATTCCATAGTATGTATGTACCACATTTTTAATTATCCATTTGTCTGCTGGAAGGTGTTTAGATTGTTTCTATTTCCTAGCTATTGTGAACAGAGCAACAGTGAACATGGCTGAGCAAGTATGTGTGGAGTGGGATGTCAAGTACTTTGAGCATACACCAAGAAGTGGTATGGCTGCATTACATGCAGATTTATTTTTAGAAGTAGGAAAGATTATGTAGCCCAAACCCTTCAATCCAAGCAGAAAAACACGCTCACCTCTACATCCAGCGCTACTTTTATGGCACCGTCAAAGGAAACTCCATACAGTACCTGTGCCTTGAGCGTACTCTCATGAGACCTGCTGCTGTTTGCAGCACATCTGATCTGTACTACTGCTTTGCTTTTCAATAAAATGTCCTTGCTACTTTGCAATATGTGTGTACCTTCATTTCAGTTATTTGAATTAGATGCTCAGAACCTGGAAATGCCCATTCAGACACTAACCACAAATAACAAAGAGGGCTAGGGATACAGTCCAGTGATGGAGTACGGGCCCATCACAAATACAGTCCAGTGATGGAGTACGGGCCCATCACAAATACAGTCCAGTGATGGAGTACGGGCCCATCACAAATACAGTCCAGTGATGGAGTATGGGCCCAGAATACTTATGACTCACTCTCCAATACTGGAAAACCAGAGAGCAGGATACCAGCATGAGAAGAATAAACATCTAGGCTGGAGAGGTGGGTCAGCACTTAGGAGTACTTACTGTGTTTCTAAAAATCCAGCTTCTATTCCCAGAACCCACATGGCACCTCACAGGTGTCTGTATCTCCAGTTCCAGAAAGTCCAATGCTCTCTCTGACCTCCTCAAGAACTGTACACATGTGCTACAGGGGCATACAAGCAACACCCACACACATAAAATAAAAATAAACAAGAAAAGTTTGTTTTAAAAATTAAACCAATAGATCAGAAGAGTAGAATTCAGGATCAAAAATAAATTTTCAATGGCTAGGGCTCTATCTCTGTGGTAGATGCTTAACTAGCATGTCCTAGGTTCAATACTCTCTATGGCCAATAAATTAATAAATCTTCACATTTGTGATCAATTAATTTTCATAGAAATAAAAAAAACTTAATTCAATAGAGAAAACGGTCATCTTGTCAACATATGGTGTTGAGGTGAGATGTGGGACACATATGTGCAGTCCTAGTACTCCAGAGATGGAGGCTGGAAAGCTAAGAGTTCAAGACCAGCCTCATATACACAATGAGCTTGAGGCTTAGGTACATGGCCTCAAAATACAACAAAAGCCCAAAATACAAATTATGTTCCCACATAGAATAAAAAAAGTTGAATTCTGGGTTGGGGAACTGGAGTGGGTATATGGCTCAGTGTGATAGCACTTACCTAGCATGGTCAAGGCCATGGATTCTATCTGCAGCACTCACATCCAGAGATAAAAGTGGTATTGAATCCTATCTTACATCATATACAAAATTTAACTTAAATGGATCAATGGAAGAGCTATGACACATAAAGCTTATAAAACTATAAGCTGTATTACTCCCCTCCCCATCTCCAGTGCTGTGAATAGAACCTAGGAGGTTTTGTATGCTAAACAAGTACTCTCCCATCTGAACTACATCCCCAACTCCTAGTAGTAAGTCTTAGACTTGACAATGGCTTCGTAGATATGGCACCAGCAGCATAAGCAACCAAAGACAAAATAAATTGGGTTTATTCAAATTTTAATAGATTTTTGTAACTAGGTGGTGGCATGCACCTTTAATCCCAGCATTTGGGAGGCAGAGACAGATGGATCTCTGTGGGTTTAAGGCTAGTCTGGTCTACAGAGTGAGTTCCAGGGCAGCTAGGTCTGTTATACAGAGAAGCCCAGCCTCAAAAAGGAGGAAGGGGGTAATTTTCTTTTTTTTTCTCTCTCTTCTTGTTGTACAGAAGTTTTCTCCAAAGTCTTATTGGGACCCAGGAAGTTCCAAAGGAGGAAATTCTAAAGGGAAGCTTGTTAAGACTCAGGAAGGAAACAACTCAGGAGTCTCAGGAAATCCCTGAAACTAACCAGATGCACAAGGCTTCTCCCTACCCATGGTGATAGAAGAAATAAGAGCTGCTGAGAATACAGACAAGACCAGCTGTCTGTGGTTTTGGAGAGCCATCATCCATGCAGGAAAGGACTTTTGGTCTCTGAATTAGTCACTTGTCCATTACTTTGATAAAACTTATGAACAAAGAACTTATAGAAGGGTTTTTGTGTGGTTACATTTCTAGAGGGATAAAAAGCTCATCCTATCACAGTGAAGAAGCTTGGCAGAGGACAGCGAGCTGACAGCTCACATTTCAAACCACGAGCATGAGCAGAAAAGAGTGAACTGAGAACAGCATGGCTAGTTTTTTAAACAATTCGTTTAACTTCATTTTATGTTCATTGGCATGAAGATGTTAGATCCCAGAGAACTGGAGTTATAGACAGCTGTGAGCTGCCTAGTGGGTGCTGGGAACTGAACCATGGTCCTCCGGAAGGGCAGCCAGTGCTCTCAACTGCTGAGCCATCTCTCCAGCATGACTTTTAAACCCCAAAGCCCAATCCCAGTGACATACTTCCTCCATCAGGCCTTACCTCCTAAACCTACTCAAATAACAACACCAATTGGGTACCAAGCATTCAAACATCTGAGCCTATGGGGCCACTTCATTCAAACCACCACAGGGAGGCTGCTGTCTGTGCATCATTCTGTTCCTGTGCATAACCTCACCAAGTTAGACACTGGCAGTGTTCTGGCTTCTGCTATCACTGGTCCTCTGCTCGGGGTGAGTAGGCATCTGTTCATTTTATCTCGGGAATAGTGTCACACGACACTAAACATGCTGAAATTGGCAATGCCCCAATAAGCTCCAAGTAAGTTCAGAAGACACAAATGAGCCACATACCCTGCTACCTGCACAAGACCTGGCTCACTGACACCTCGTGGCAGTCCTGAATAGCAGCACGGAAGGAGAAGTCTCAAAAGGACACAACTTCTGCAGAGCACCATGTCATCTTCCTACATGAAGAGAAATTCAAGATAAAGGAGGCAAGGCCATGGGCAGTGAAGGAGGAAGTTACATCAGGAACCACAGAGGTCTCCCTGCCCCTTCAGGACCTTGCTGTCCCATTTTGAGAGGACTCCAGTGGGAGTGGGGGGTAGCTGGCCACATCATGTTCTGGGCATTGTAATGGCTGTTGTATTTGTTCCCACACAAAGGTTTCTACATCAAAAAGGATACACAGGATTGGCTGAAAGATCACAGTTAGTGATGCTGTATCTCTGAGCTTCTCAGATAAACACACTCTGAGACTCTTGTGACAGGGATGAGGCAGCATGGTCCATCAAGTCCTCGGCATCCTTGCTGGTACAAGAGCAGTCAGCAGAGGAACCCAAAAGAGGATGTGGTAAGGTGAAGGGTGAGTGGAGCCGCTGGTAGCAATGGCAGCCATGCTCCTGTGCTTTCACCCCTGTGTCCAGTGGAGTTCTGAACACTTCACACATAGTGATTGCTTAAACCCTAAGAAAAAACCCTTCAAGTACTTTCCTTCCTTCCTTCCTTCCTTCCTTCTTTCTTTCTTTTTTCCTTCTTTCTTTTTCCTTCTTTCCTTCATTATTTCTTTCTCTCTCTCTTCCTTTCTTCCTTTCCTTTTCTCTTTTTTGAGAGAGGGAGAGAGATAGAGAGGGAGAGAGAGAAAAGAGAGAGAGAGAGAGGGAGAGAGAGAGAGGTTCCCCATGTAGCTTTGGCTGGCCTTGAACTCACAAAGATTGATCTGTCTCTGCCTCTCAAATGCTGAGATTAATGGTAGCAGGGTTTTGGTTTTGTTTGTTTGTTTTAACAAAAGATCCCACTATACTGGCCTTTCCCTCTCAGCAAACATATTGCCTCATTCCCTGGAACCCTGAGATCCTGTGATTATAAATCTACCTCATCATTTTCAACATTTGTTCCCTTAAGAATGATGCTTGGCGGTTGATCAGTATTATGACATTGGACAACACACAGCCAGGGAGAGCTTAGGAAAGGCAAGGAGGTCTTTTGCTCTGCCCTGTAAGATACGCAATGTATTTTAGTGTTTTAGCAAAGGACTGGAAGTTCAAAGCTTTGTAGTTGACAATACCTTAAGTTGGGTCACCTACTGGTCTCTGGTGGGAAGAATATCGGGCAGAGGTTATATTGTAGGTAGAGCAGAACTGGCCTGGAAGAGTAGGGGAGGAGCATGTGAAACAGCTCTTAGGCAGTGTGATGTGAGGGGGAAGCTGATGTTTGAGGGAGTCGGGACAAGGGTTTTAGGGGTCTTCTAAGTCAGAAAGTAACAAGAGAACCGGCCTTAGATGGCGTTAGAAAGACCTTGTAGACCCTAGAAAGAGAACACAGAATTGGTGGCTCTTCCAGCATTCGGCAGACAAGAAGCAGAGATGACTCTGAGTTGGAGGCGAGCCTCAACTTCCCACCCTGGAGATGGTATTTTGCTACAGGAGGCTCCAGTCCCGGCTCCAAAGTGAGCAAGAGCTGTGAAGTAGGATCACCTAATTGCCAAGGGTGCTGAGCTCATTTAAAGTAGGGGAGGAAAAAATTTGGATTCCGGGAATCTGTTCCACTTTCATGAACAGAACGAGGAAAGTCAAGGGCAGAACCCTGTGCGCTCAGAGGTCTCCAGGGTCCTGGCATGCCTCCCAGCAGGAGACAGCGCCTTGGAAAATAGTGTGAGCTCCTGACCACTTCCTTTCCCTCCACCTCTGGACATGTCATACATAGCACAGGGCTCCCTCCTGTCAGCAAGGCCCCCTGCACCCAGACGGAGTGGCTCTCCCTCCACGGTAGCTGGGGATTAACTCTCTGAGGACTGGAGACGGGATTAACGCAAGAAAAAACCGGCGCCCGGCCCGGGGATTACCGCACCTCCCACCCCCCGACGTATATATTCGGCCGCTCTCGCTGGGGGTCCGCGGGCATGGCGACTGCAGGCGGCGCAGCGAACCGCAGGGACCCTGGACGACCCTGCCCTTTCTCCATCGAGCACATCCTCTCCAACTTGCCGGAACGCAAGCCCACGGGGCGGCCACCGCAGCCTGTCGGTGGCCGGAACCCCGCTGAGCCCGACGAGCCCGAGGCCCCTGCCGCTGCCGCGCCCTGCGCCTGCTGCTGTTGCTGCGGCCCGAGGACAGCACCCCGCGGAGCCCCGGAGGCAGCGTCTGGAGCGGGTGAGTGCAGGAGGCGGGCCAGGCGGGGCCCTGGATCTCGCAGGTCGGTGGGCGGGGCGAGTTCGGTTCCTACCCTAACCCTAACCCTACGCTTGACCGCGCCCTCGCCCTACCCCGCCCCGCAGGCGTGCGGCTAGCCTGGCCACTGAGGCTGGCATCATCGGTGCCCTCGCCCCTGACGGCGTCGAGTGCAGGCTCGCCGGCTCTGACCCGCACGAGCGGCCCGGGACCGCAGAGGCGGACGCGGCGCCACCGTACCATCTTCAGCGAGGAGCAGCTGCAGGCGCTCGAGGCCCTCTTCGTACAGAACCAGTATCCCGACGTGGGCACCCGCGAGCGCTTGGCGGTCCGCATCCGCCTGCGGGAGGAACGTGTGGAGGTGAGTGCCTGCCCTGCAGATGGGACACCAACTCCGGTGTCACCCTTCCTTTCAAGGACCGGCCTCCTAGACTGCGCCTCACCTATAGCCCTCCATGCTGGAGGGAAACCTCCAAGATCAGTGGCTGGGGGGGCAGGACGAATTCCCCCAGTAGCTTCTTTGGGTGTCGCCAGAAATGGAAAGAGTTAAGAGTCGTTTACTCTGTCTTCGTCTGACCTACTCGTTTCCCCTGATGATGAAAGGCATTCGTTCATGTCCCAGATGTGGGGAAGTTAATAAATGTGCAAAACTAGCCAGGCACAGTGACACACATCTGTAATCAATCCCAACACTCGGGGAGGTGGAGACAGGAGTTCATCAAAGTCATCCTTGACATAACGAGTTAGAAACCAGCCAAAGTTACATGGGACTTTGAGAGAGATGGAGACACAGAGATAGAGAGGTGCTTGTTGCTACTGGGCCAAGGCTGGGGAGACTAGGAGATCTCTGTGTAGGGAGTCTTGGTTCTTTTCTATGCATGGATAAGGGAAGTGACGCAGGTCCACTCACCTGCACCTCTGTGGTGAAGCCTACCACTCGGTCGGCCTATCAGTCCTTCCGAAGTTCTCTGGGTGTGGGTCCATGGAGCCTGAGCTGTCCTGGTCCCCTTCCTCCTCAGGTCTGGTTCAAGAACCGCCGGGCCAAGTGGCGACACCAAAAACGTGCTTCGTCATCGAAGCTCCTGCCTGGAACCAAGAAACCTCCCAAGGAGAGCTGTTGATGGTGTCTGGAGTGAGGTGGAGCACAACCAAGTTGGGGGCGGGGGGGGGGCAGACAGACCTACTTAAACAGAAACTGAGGACCGCAGCCTCTTGCATCTCCCCGTGCTGGGAGGGAGGGGATCCACGACCTCCTCACCTATGAAGGAGGGGCACACGGGCCAGAAACCAGAGAGCTCCTGCAGGTAAAGTGCAGGCACAGAGTTCAACGTCCTCGGGCGGGCGTCATTACCACTTAGAGATCTAACTTCACCTAGGGCCCGAAATCCTCTCCAGTAAGCCTCCCCACCTCATGCCTCCAGGACTGGCCCCTATCCATTCTTCTACCTTCTAAGCAGGGCAGTGACATCTGCACAGTCTTGGCGTACTGTCCTCTGTCCTCAATCGTCCTGCACTGGACCTTGGTGTCAGGGCCTTTGGACTAAGAAGGCTATAGGTGGCATTTCCTGGATCCCTGAACCTGCTCCTTCATCTCAACCTTGTGCTGAAATCAAGAAATAAACAAGATCCACACATTACTGCAAACAATCCAGAGTCCCATGTCCTGATATCTCAGGCTTTATTTCCACCCCTATTGAAAATCTGCTCCCCTCCCCTCTTCCAGGGAATTGGGGGGCCAGCATGTCTTGGAGAGCACAGTGCAACAAATCCTCAGTCCCAGCACTGTTTCCCCATCAGAATTGAAGCCAGTGAATGTGGCAAGGTCTCCTGAGATTTTCCATGGCCTCGAGGTACTACCAACTGCTTCGCGGATGAGAGACCTTTTGTTTCTTGCCCATGGAGGTTTCTATATAGTGGCATCTGCCAGAAAAATGGGAAAGAGGAAATTAAATTTAGGGAGAATCCCATCCCCTTGGGAAGTGTCTGTCTTCCCTTCTAAACTCCTGGTCACACAAAAGTGTGGGGGGCACACCACAGCATGAAAGCCTGGCTTCCATCCCCTGATGACCCACACAGTAGGGGTGGTGGCAGCTAACACTCCTACACCTAGCCTGATCTCCTTGCTCTGTCTCCTCACAGGTCCTGAAGGGTGTGGTAGTATCTTGGAGAAACATGGTCCATCCACAAAAGCTAACTGGTAGAGCCAATGGCAGTAGGTCTTGGCACTGTGTAAAGATGGCTGGTTTGGAGAGCAGTGAGCAGGCATATATTCCCAGCCAGAGCTGTACTAACACTGCCAGACTCCTCCCCAGTCCCTTGAATGCACACTTAAGTCTCCACCAGACTGAATGTTGGCCTGGCTGTAGAAGACTGCACTACCAGGCTTCAGACACAGCTGTCCAGGAGGTCAACTCACCTGAGGGCTTGGGCATTCACATTGCTCTGGGTTCCGGGCCCCTGTCCTCCTTGGTTCTCCAGATCCGAGCTGGCCTGAGCTTCTATCTTCCTCTCTTTGTCTCCAGTCCCTGCAGAGGCTCCTCGAAATGTCTTACCTGACACCTGGCATTAACAAGTGTCCAGAGGCTTCATCTCAAGGCCTCTCCCATCCCCATTCTCTTTTTTAAAAAAACAATCAGTGTGTGTATGCCTGCAGTGCTTTTAAAGGTGAGCTTTCTCTACCCACCCCCACTCTTCTAGATGTGTCTTTTCCATCCTGGGGCGCTCATTCCCACTTTGTCATGTATCTTTCTATTTCTAGTCAAGGCTCTCCCCTGAACTAGATATTTGTCAGTCTGTCCCCCTGACAACACTTGGAAACCCACAGCCTTCTCACATTCACCTTGTATGCAGTGAGCCATTTCCCTGTTAATTGGCCTTGTTTAAGGCACAGGAATCATGGAGTTCTTGATCACCAAGTGCTCTCTGTCTCATTCAATTTTACCTCTAAATATATCAATAAACCCCTGAGGCTAGCTTCTCTGCCCCTCAGCTGCACTGACCTAAATAATCCTGCCATACCTTGAATTATGACCATTGCAGCTTTCTCTAATTATCTTCATCTGAACCTGCTCCAGCCTCCCTTTAATCCAAAATAAAAACAATATTTCTTGCCAGGACCCCAAAGATACTGTGCAGCCTGGCTCCGCCCCTTTGCTGTCATATTATCTGCCGTTGTGCTATGTGACCAAAAGCTTGCTTTGGAATTTGCCTTGCCCATCCTGCTCCTGGACCGCACACACTTTTCCAGTTCCACCAGACCGAGGCCTATCCACTCATCTTTTGGATCTACAACCAAGATCTGCCTGGGAAAATGCCACTTGATATGTAGAGGTCTTGACCCCATTCTTGAAGAGAATGGGGATGGGAGAGGCCTTGGGGTTCTCTGAGTACAGACTTTTGGAGGTCACAGGCATGATTTTACGAATTTGCAGGATGACTTAATGTGTGCGTTTCTATGTTTCCTGGTCAACTCTATGGGGGCAGGGACATAATCATAAAGTCCCCAGTGACTTCCAATGAAAGAAAAGCAAAATTGTACCAAATCATTCTGTTTGGTATAATTCACAATCTCCCTTAGAAGTCCCATGAATGCTTTCAGTGAGTACAGGGCTCTTTTGGGAAGCCCACCCTGGCAGCCAAGGAACTAATAAATCTAACCAGAGATTTAAGTGGTCTCTTGTTCTTTCTTTGCATTTACCTTTTGTTAGATAACTATCTGAGAAGAATTGTGTTAGTGTTTTTTTCTGAGTTTTGAAGTTATATATGATCAAGTTTTTAAAGTACTTAAAAACTACTTTGAAGCATATGTAGTGGTTTTTTGTTTGCTTGCTTTTGTTTTCGAGAAAATTTTGAATTTACAGCGGGAATGTGGCATCAAGTAGTCAACCTCACAGCTCCCCCTAATGACCATAGTCTAGAAGGCACGAGCAACGCGGATGGGGATCAAAGACTACAACTCCCTTAAGATCCGGCGCTCTCAGTGACATCATTAGAGCGCCGGCTTTGTTACAAAGATACTGCTTGTCCATTGGCTGGTTGTTGGTGCGGTGCCTACGCCGCCTGAGCGCTTCTGGGATAGCGATGGGGACGCCCGGGGCCTCGGCGGGCCCTTTATTTCTGCCCTCCGCGTCCGCGCCCCCGAGGAAGCGCGCGGCCGGCGAGACCGGGGTTGCGAAAAGCAGGCAGCGGGTTCTGGATGAAGAAGAGTATATCGAGGTACCGGCTCAGTGCGAACGCGGGCGACTTCCGGGCCCCTCCCCCGAGTCGCGTTCCCTTCCAGCCCTTTGAATTTTTTCTGGTCCTGGAACTCTCAGCCGGCTGTGGGATCGGAGCTGCCTTTGAGTTTGGGAAATCTTGAGAGCTAGGAAAACAGTGTAAAAGAGGGTTCCAGTTTCAGCGAATAGGAGCGGTCCTGTTATCTATTGAGGGTCAAGAAAATAAAGTTTCCTATTAAAATATGGGTAGGTAGAATTTTGACGTTTTTAGGGCGAGGGCGAAAAGGACTTTCTGGAAGGCAGCGACATTAAGTGTAAAGACTGGAGGTCTTGGAAGTAGACTGCGGTACTGGCCGTGTTATTGAGTGAGGGTTGCTCTTCGACTTAGGGGTCCCAGTGCAAACATCCTGGAGGGCAAGCTGACACAGGTGTGGTTTAGACCGGTTAAATTTAGGACGCTTCTAGGATATGCTGGCATGTACCATCGCCGTGCAGCTGGATATACAGATTTGCAGATCCACAGCAATGTCTGGCTGGAGATGAAATATTGCGAATTTCATCCGTTGGTGCCGGTAGTGGTGACTGGCTTTCAAGAGAAAGGTTTGGATTGAAATAAGAATTCATGGATAGAATGAAGATGGCAACATCCACCGTAGTCTGGCTAGTGTTGTAGATGGAGCCAGCAAGGAGAGAGGCAGGCCAGTTAGTGAAGAATTTTTTGGACATCAGGAGGTTGTTCAGTGGTGTTAGATAATACATCTGAGCCATATGGGATGAACAGGCTTACTAGAAAATGCTTCTAAACTATCTTGCAGACCGCAATCTTCCAGATAGGCAAAAGTGGAAGGACCTTAAGGCCTAACATGGATAAAGGCAGACAGTAACAGCTCTCAGATGCCAGCTTTGGCTTTTGTTCTGATTGCTTATGGTAGGGACTCCAGACAGTCATCCAGAGAGATTTCTTCCCTGATGTGGAGAAGCTGCAGGCACAGAAGGAATACCTGGAGGCTGAGGAAAATGGAGATTTGGAGCGTATGCGCCAGATTGCCATCAAGTTTGGTTCTGCCCTGGGCAAGATATCTCGGGAACCTCCACCGCCCTGTAAGAGGATGCTGTTATAGAGGGCAGAGAGGGGAAGTCAATTGCCACTTTAGACTCAATTTCATTTCTGACTTGTTTCCCTCAGATGTTACTCCAGCCACCTTTGAAACTCCTGAGGTACACACCACCTCTGGTGTGGTGGGCAGCAAGCCTCGGCCCCAGGGCAGGGACCTAGATGATGGTGAGTGAACTCACTCTTTTGGTCTTGCGGTCAAGAGTGCTTGGGAGTCACGTTGAGTTTTCTCAGTATCACATTTCATCATTGAGGAGTCTCCTAAGTATCTGTTTGGGAAGCAAAAGATCTGTCCAGCTCCTGGTTGTGGAGGAGCAGTGGGTTGTGCCTCTAATCTGTCTCGGGAGTAAGAGCCCATTACTGTCACCAGCCTGTTCATTGTGCCAGCCTTTGCCTTGTAGACTTTGTGGGCTTGGAGAGCTCTTTCATTACTGACTCCCCTGAAAATAGCTCAGGCCCCTTCTTCCTTTCTTCCACATCAATTCCTTGTGTGAGTCTTTAGTCAGGTCCATATTCAGGTGTTACCTATTAGGGCTAAAGATAGAAACTTGTGTGGACTTTGAGATTCCTGGCCTTTTGTGTGAAGTTGGAATACCCTGGGGCTTTATGCTTCACAGGCAGCCTTTGTTTTTCTGATTTGTGTTTTTGAGAGCTGAGTCTCACTGTTTCCCACATTGCTGGCTTTGTGTTTCACTGCTGGATATAACTTTTTGGAAAGCATTTCTGTTTATTGCCTCTCATCCTAATCACTAGTTTGAATCCCCTCGCAGAGAGCAGGGTCTTGGTCTTGCTCCCATCTGTGTACTCCATATTCGGATTAGCATATGGTGTGCTGTACAGACATGTAGAACAGATGCATGTGTTGTCTTCAACATATTTTTTTTTATTTTAACATATTTTGTGAGCATCAGATATAAGTAGGGGTTGTATCTTAAAGTTAGGAGGAACACTTATGAGTATGCCGCATACTAAGGGACTTGTCTGGGTCAGTTATCTTTTTATCAATAATAGTATATATCACTAGAGGTGAGCAAGATGTTTCTCTACCAGGCTCTAGTCTACAGCATGCTTTTACTAGGGCATATGTACAATATGCTCACACAAGCATAGTTTCTCAAGAGCCTAGTTTTTCCTGCCATGAACATAGTGGTTGCTCTTGGAGCTTGACTCTTGATTGAAATGCAGTAGAGTCACAGGCCTTTGAAGCTGCTCTTCTTCTTTTACACATATATTTTATCAGTGAGCATTGGAGTCCTTGTAACTATAACTAAGGAAGCAGGTTTCAAAAGGCTGTAACTTCTGTAGGTATCAGGAATAGTCAACAGTTAAATGGGACCCAGCTCTAACCTCGGGTCTTTAACTTGTAACCATTGTGTTTGGCATTGGCTGGCGCACAGATAGTGGTCAATACTATCAGCAGAGGGGATGAGGAACCTCAGCTTCACGTGCCCTCCTTAGATTTTTAGTGCTCCCTCCACAGGAGTATCACTTGCCTTGGTGACGGGGATCAAGGTGGTATGGTTGGCTTTTGGGTCCAGAGTCTGTGTGGCCCTCCCTAGAGCACTGGGTCATGTGGGCTCCTGCCTTATGTCTTTACTGGCATTCCTGGGGCATAGTGACCATCATGTGCCATAGCAGCAGTCGGGAAGGGAAAGGTAGTTAGGGTAAGGCAATCACAGGAAGGAAAAAGCAGCCCTGGGGCTTTGGAGGTTGATACTCCAGGATTAGTGCAGTTTGGGCAGAGAAAGAGCCTACTAAACTGTCACGTGAGCTCTTGCTCCACATGTCTCTGCCCTTTCACCAGTCAACCAGATCATGACTTCTCTTGGCATCCAGTCAGCTGTGGATGCCACCGGGCTGCCTGGACAGTTGGGGTTTGTCCTACCACCTAGCAGGAGCCAGGGTTCCAGCTCTTACAGGGTGCTGTGGTTCCCAAGACTGTCTGTGCAGTGGTAATTGTGCTGTGTGTGGTATTGTGTTTCTTTACCTGTGACCCCTGAGCAGGAGAGGCTGAAGACGAGGAAGAGAAGGAGCCGCTGCCCAGCCTGGATGTCTTCTTGAGCCGCTACACAAGTGAGGACAATGCTTCCTTCCAGGAAATCATGGAGGTGGCCAAGGAAAAAAACCATGCCCGCCATGCGTGGCTCTACCAAGCTGAAGAGGAGTTTGAGAAGGTAGCCCTGGAGTTTGAACATATAGGTACCTTCTTTGGGGATGGAGTCCTGGGGCCACAGGTATGGGGGGTCTGGGTGCCTTCCTAACTCCACTTTCCCCCATGTCACTATAGCGACAGAAGGATAATCTTGAACTCCCGTCAGCAGAGCACCAAGCCATTGAAAGCGGTCAGGCTGGCGTGCAGACCTGGAAGTATAAGGCTAAGAATTCTCTCATGTACTATCCTGAGGGTGAGTGACAGGACAGAAAGACAAGGGCTCCCATGGGCTTTCTTGTTACCTTTGAGCCAACTTTAGTGTGTGTGTTTGTGTGTGTGTGTGTGTGTGTGTGTGTGTGTGTGTGTGTGTGTTCACTTGCAGCATGGACCAGAGAAGAGTCCTGGTCCGTCTTGGGATTGGGGAACACATGACACTGTGGGGCATTGAGGCCTCCCCACAAGAAAGTGTGCTTTCACCCCTCAGTCATGCATGGCCTCTAGGGCTGAGGTGGGGCATGGAGCCTCTTACCCTGGTGATGCCTGCTCCCATGTTCTTCCTTTGGTAGGTGTCCCTGATGAAGAGCAGTTGTTTAAGAAACCCCGTCAAGTAGTGCATAAGAATACACGTTTCCTGCGGGACCCCTTCAGTCAGGCCCTGAGCAGGTCCCAGCTTCAGCAGGCAGCTGCCCTGAATGCCCAGGTGAGTCAGCAGAGCCACCAGGCAACTGGACAAATGTGATAGGCTAACTGTGGATCGGTATGGCCTCTTCTGTCTTTAAGTTAGGATTGTCCTGAGGCCAGATGGAGCTTAATTGACAAAGCCACCATGGCCCTTGTATGGTAGGATCCATGTCTCTTTTTGGCTCCTTCCAATGGGGCCAGGCACATGGCCTATGGATCCATCCCTGATGGGAGAGAGGCTTCTGGAAGCCAACCCAGACCCATACCTATTTACCAGGCAGGAAGGCGAGTAGAGCATGTGTACTGGGAAGTGCCCAGGGGAGAGAGCCTGGGATCAAGATGAGTGAGTGCTCTCAGAGGGTGGCTCTGGTCATATGGGGCTGGGGGAGGAAAGGCCTCAAGGGAAAGGGACAGCACTGGCCCTCTGTAGAATTGTAGCCCAAGAGGTTCCTCCTTGGGTGGAGAAAGGAACGCTCTTGCTTGGGGTTCACTACTAAAGTCCCTCAAAGTCCTCAGGAGATATGAGGATAGGAGTCTTCCCACTCTTTCCTAAAGGATCTGCCAGTCCTGGAGCCTCAGCGCTCCCCAAGGAAGAGAGGTGTTCAGTCAGCTGTGAAGAATCCCCTGTCACTGGTCTCTCTCTCTCTCTGTTAGCACAAACAGGGCAAGGTTGGCCCTGATGGCAAGGAGCTCATTCCCCAGGAGTCCCCCCGAGTTGGTGGCTTTGGATTCGTCGCCACTCCTTCTCCTGCTCCTGGTAAGACATGGATGACACGCCTAGACTATTAGGGCAGTGCACAGGTTAGACTCAGCAGCCAACAAGCCTTGAGATGCCCCAGAGTACCATGTCTTGTTCTGATCTTCCCTGTGATGTGACTAGGCAGATGGGCATGCCTATATGGCACTTAGGGATCTAAATCTGGAGAGTTCTGTAGGTGGGGAGGTTTTGGACACCAGGCCTACAGTCTGTGCAGGGAGGCAGGTGAGATTGGGTGTGTCCTTGATGCACAGACTGCTCCTCTGCCTCACTGCACACTGGCCTCCACACTCAGTGCTGGTTACTGTAATGTAACAAGAACATACGGAGAACCATACATTTGCACTGGGATTTGGGACTCCTTGAAAATGCAGTGTCTTCTTTTCTTGGCAACCCGACCCTATGCTAAGATGGGATCCAACAGAAGCCTCTTCCCCAACCTAAGTACAGCCATTGTGCCTTGAGGCTCTAGTGTCTTTGAAATCTTCCTTCAGATGATGAGGTGCTAGGCTCAGGAGTTTCGGGGAAGAAGAATTTGCCTGTTGGCCTTAATGTCAGCTGGGATCCATGTTTAGGAGAAAGGCTGCACCCCCACGAGGTCCTCTGCTTGAGGTATGGGCTCTCCATCTGCAGGTGTGAATGAATCACCACTGATGACGTGGGGAGAAGTTGAGAACACTCCCCTGAGAGTCGAAGGGTCAGAGAGCCCCTATGTGGACAGGACACCAGGACCAACTTTCAAGGTAGGTTGACAAAGCATACTTTCATACAGCAAACGTCACGTGTACTTCAGTCACTGCTTTACTCCCCACATGGCCCTGGGGGCCTTCTCGAGCTGTCTGTAGAGTTTATGTGTGACAAACCTAGACAAATCATGGGTAGAGATTTTGGAGGTCCGCCGCAGAATGTGTCTGAGATGTGAGATAAGCAAGACAGATGTGAGAGAGGAGCAAACCAGATGCCATTGAACATGAAGCGTGGTCCAAGGCTCTGACCAGCAAGAAGGGGCACCAGACCTGCAGTGGCCTCTTGGACGAGAAACTTCTGAAACAAAATAAGCCTTGGGTAGGCTCTGCAGAGCCAGGGCACATGCAGCCTTCTGTGCCTTGTGTTGCCCAAGTGTCAAGCAGGATGGAGGATATGGGAAAAGTAGTAGTGGTGTTTCAGATGGTGCGAGATTGCGGGGATAAGGTAAACTAGGTTCTGAATATTGATAACAGCAAAATAAATTCCAGAAAAGTGAAAACCTTATATAAAACGATAATTGTAAAAACAGCTAGAAGGTAATGGTGTGGTTTAAACTGTTTTGTTGTTGTCTGTGTTTTGGGGTTTCCTTTTGGAGATGTGGTGAGGATTTAACCCAGAACCTGCTTCCCGTTCACAACCTCTACCCCTTTTAGTATTTAAACTACAGGGACTAGCTCTTTTTTGTATTTTTGTTTTTTGAGAGAGCATCTCACTATGTAGCTCATATTCGCCTGGGACTCACATAGATCTGCCTCTCAAGTGTTGAGACTGAAGTAATGCCCCATCACTCCCAGCTCCCAAACCCATTGCTTTGTTTTGTTTTACATTTATTTATTTGTAGCAGTCTGTGCATAAGCATTTGTGTGCATGTATGGGAGTCAGAGGACAATCTGCTAGAGTGATTCTTTACACCCTGTGAGATCTCAAGAGGGCATTCAAACCAGGTCATGAGGTTTTAACAAACACTTTTTCTCACTGAGCCATCTTGTGCTTGTCTGTTTTAGGACAGTGTCTCACTGTGTAGGCCAGGGTGGCATCAAGTGCTGTAGTCTCCTGCCAATTGCTGGATTGCACAATTTTATCATTACATCTAGATAGGTGGGGCTTTTGACAGGCTATTGAGAAAGATGAATTGCTGGGATTGTGACAGCCAGGGAGAAGAGGTTGATACCCACACAGCTTCCCTTCTGAATAATGGGCTGTCTGGCTAGGTAGCAGGTCCATCACAAGTCACCCACATGCCTGCTACCTTGTAGATTTTGGAGCCAGGGCGCAGAGAGCGTCTGGGTCTGAAGATGGCCAATGAAGCAGCTGCCAAAAACCGGGCCAAGAAGCAGGAAGCCTTGCGGAGAGTCACAGAGAACTTGGCTAGGTGAGAGGGAGCTGGACTCTTGGGTAGGATGGAGATAGAGATGAGCTTGTACCTAAGTCACTCTTACTCTCTGCCTCCAAGGCCATGTGGGTACATGGCTTGAAGGACAGAGTCCAGGATATATCCACAGGGTTCTTCTGTAAAGGGCTGTGGCTGTATATGGAGCAGACTGTGAGGCATGCTTCATTTCTCCTCCATAACCTCCTTGGCCTTCTCTAAGAGGCACTGTTAGGCTCCTTGCCTGACTATGAGCTTCTGTTAGTCCTGTGGAATCAGTGTCATTCATGTTGGAGAGAGAGAGATGGAGACTCCTGCTCTCAGAAATCTGTGGTCCATCCATCCCCACAGCCAAAGGTCCCACAGTGGCTCAACTGCTGTGTGCCCAGTGTTGTCTTCATCTCAGAGTGACTGTCTCTTGATAGGGCTCCTCCTGAGGAACTGAGGGAGGCCTTGCCTGACATGGTTGCTTTGTTCTATACCTTCTCTACAGTCTTACTCCCAAAGGCCTGAGCCCAGCCATGTCCCCAGCCCTACAGCGCCTCGTAAGCAGGACAGCCAGCAAGTATACGGATCGTGCCTTGCGGGCCAGCTATACACCATCCCCAGCACGCTCTACTCATCTCAAGACCCCAGCTGGTGGGCCTCAGACCCCCACAAGCACACCAGCCCCTGGATCTGCCACACGCACACCCCTTACCCAGGACCCAGCTTCCATCACAGACAACCTGCTGCAGCTCCCTGCTCGGCGCAAAGCTTCAGACTTCTTTTAGAGCCAGACCTGGCCGTACCTGTGGATGCTTTGTGGGACACTTTGTGGAGTGTGTAGGGTAGCTGTCTACTCTTCAGAGAACTCTCAGAGGACTCCAGGCCTTGGGGACCCAGATCACAGGCAGCTGATTATCCCAGGAACCACAAGTGTGTAGTGCTGTACCATGGCCAGGTTGACATGTACACTGACCACTGCCTTGGGAGTATAGCATTGGTGCTGTCCCCCAAGGCCCTGCTGAAACTGCCTTCTAGTTAACCCCCAGCTGGAACCCTCATTAAAAAAAAAAAAAAAAAAAAAAAAAAAAAAATACCTGGCACCATCTGGCTGGGCTGCAGATCAATGTTCTGGGGCACACCTGGGTATCTCAGGACCTCAGGGCTAGAAGCAAGGGGCTTTGGGGAGACTGGCTTGCAGAGCTGCCTTCTGTGCTAGGTCCATACCTGAGCCCTCCACTGTGGAGGGTAGTACAGACCTCAGAAGTTGTGCCATTGAGCTCATGGGTCTGGGTCCAGCTCTACAGCCTCCGAGGGAGGCTGGTTTGTTGGTTACAGGCCCAGATAGGTCCAGCACAAACCACTTTCCTGTGATGTCAGCTATTAACGTAGCGCCTAGCATCCAGCTCAGGTAGAGCTAGGCTGCCTCCCATCCCAGTCTCTGCTTATCCCAGTGTTCTTGGCACTTCCTCCTGGGCTCTGCCAAGACACCAGCCTTGCCTCAGTCTGGGCTGTACTATGAAAAGAAAAGAGTTTAGGTTTCCTGTAAACCTTTAAATGTGCACCAGCAGCCAGCTATTTGCCCGTGAACTAAGGGAAGCTAGCCCTCAAGTGACTAGTGGCCAACTGGGCATTTGAGCCTATGTCTAACAGAGGTGAAGAGTCCCTGCTGTTTGGTCTTAACAGAGTCCAAAACTGATCTGATTCCCCCTCTGAGCAGCCCAGGGCTTGAGCTATTCAGGTAGCCTAAAGCACACCTGACTCTACTCAGCCCCAGATCCTGCTTTGATTCCGTAAGAGCCACCTTTCCAGTCTGCTGGCATCGGTGTTCTCTGGAGACCATCTGGATTGGGTACCTCCTGCCTTGGGCCTTGTACTCTGTGGTGTTTGTAAGTTTGACACCAAGTCACCTGGGAAGAAGGAACCTCAATTGAAGAATTACCTCTCCTCAGATTGACCTGAAGACATGTCTGTGGGGTATTTTCTTGATTGTTAATTGATGTGAGGGCAGGGCCCATCAGTGGCATCACATAGGGTCTTGGGTTGTGTGAGTAAGCTAGAGAGGAAGCCAGTAAGCAGCGGTCCTCCATGGTCTCTGCGTCAGTTCCTGCTTGGGCTCCTGCTCCAGCTTTCCTCAGTGATGGACTGTGACCTGAACGTGCACTGAAATAAACCCTTTCTTCCCCTAAGTTATCTTTGGTTTAGTTTTTTATCATGGCAATAGAAACAAGCTAGGTCAGGCCTTTGCTAACCACACGTTCCCCACAGCGAGTTCCTATGCCCTAGGAGCCTCAGGGATGGAGCTGGGCTCCCAGGCTAAGACTTTTTTGTATCTCAAGAAAGGTTGATTAATTCAAGGGATTCCCCAGTGAGTGGAAGCAGAGACAGGAGATGACAGATGAGTGCCGCCTGGGTCCTGACTACCTCAAGCATTTGGCCAGCATGAGGGAACCTTTAGGGAGGGATGGTAACCAGAAAATGACATCTAGGCACTTGGAGGGGTGCTGGGGTTGGGGCACTGCAGGTCTACAGGATGGAGAAAATAGCAACAAGCTGTCAGCTGGGCCACCTCATTCCTGGGAATGTGGGGGAGGCATGGGCAGCAAAGCTCTCTAATCTGGATTTCCTCTTTGGGGTTAGTGGATACTGACCATTGAATAAGGACAAGATGGGGTCAGGGTAGCTTATGGTGCATTAGATGAGGGAGAAGCATGGAGCTGTCCAGGCCTGGAAGCCTTGGGGTTGGGAGAAGACCAGAGGCTGACAAGTGTGAGCCTGGCAAGAGGACTATGACAGTTCCCCTCTGCACAGGCCTCACGGAGTCTACAGGTTCCTGGATCCCCGCGCTGGATGAGTCCTACAGAAAAAGACTCCCCACTGGGCACTCTCAATGCTTGTATACACTTTGTGGTTTATTTGGTGGTCAGTAATTAATGTCTTTGCTACTAAGTGGAAGAAAGCTAATAGAACGTAATCAAAATAGTGGTTTAATTGACGGATTTTACTTGTTCCTTGCGCCTGTGCCTTCTTCAGCTCCTACCTGCCTATTTAGTTTACTTGAGTGCAAACTGACCCATGACCCCCCAGGGCCCACTCCACCACTAGGTACTCGCTTTCCCCACTTCAGCCCCAGAGGTGTGATGGTCTTTAGCTCTGGAAGTCTCAGCCAGCCTTTCCTCCGTCCTGTCTTCATTGTCAGGTGCCACCAGTATCCGGGGCTGGGGTTTGGCCCCCAGTTTGTGGTCAGGCCGGTGTTCAGGTCTTGAGCCTGGTCGAGTATCCAACTTGCACTCAGCTCGATACTTGCCCTCCCCCTCCCTCTTGAAGGAAGCAGAAGACATGGCTTTGGGCTTTGGGGGCTGTAGCCATGAGTGGCTGAGGATCTCATCAATGTGTAGCCTCCGGTTGACATCTGGCTGTAGGATTCGGTAGATGAGGTCCTTGCACTCACCAGTCAGGTTCTTGGAGCGTGGGAAGTCCACTCGGTGCTCCTTCTGGATGCGCAGCATCTTTTTGATGTCAGAGTCGTCATAGGGCATAGAGCCACAAACCATGATGTAGAGGATCACACCCAGGCTCCAGATGTCATACACCTTGGGCTGGTAGGGGATGCCCTGTAGCACCTCAGGGGCCGCATAAGCCGCTGACCCACAGAAAGTTTTGCTGAGGACGATGCGCCCACTCCCGTCCCGCAGGCAGCGCTTGGAGAAGCCGAAGTCAGACAGCTTGATGTTGAAGTCCTTGTCAAGCAGAAGGTTCTCACACTTGAGGTCTCGGTGGACAACATCCAGGTCATGGCAGTACTTGACAGCCGAGGAGAGCTGACGGAACATCTTGCGTGCTACATCCTCATGCAGGGCTCCTCGGCACTTGATGAACTCCAGAAGATCACCCTGGACGCCCAGCTCCATGACAATGTAGATGCGTCCATCAGAGGTCTCAAAGATCTCGTAGGTCTTAATGATGGAACGGTGGTTGACGGTCGCCAGGATGTCCATCTCCCTAGGAAGGAATCTCTCTACAAAGTCAGTGGGTGTTTTCTTGCGGTCTATGATCTTGACTGCCACGTTGAACTTGAGGCGTTCAGAGTAGGCAGATTTGACTTTTGCATAGGAGCCCTTGCCCAGATTGATTCCCACGATGTAACCCTTCTTCCTTAGGACCGCGGCATCATCCATGGTGCCAGGAGCGGCCGGTTCCACTGCCTTCTACATCCCCTCCCCACACTGGCCAACAGGCATTGTCCTCATTCCCACTGTGGGGAGGCGTCTGGTTGGGCTGGGCCTGGACTTGGAGGAGTGGAACGCTCAGCATTGTCACCGAGTGACCAGCAAATGAAGTCATAAAGCCAGGCTGCTGGGAGCAGGGACTAGGCTATAGGGAATGGGGCCCCTGGAAGCCAGGAAGGCCTAGAAGGAGCACCCCCTCCCCACCCACTGGAATGAAGCTGGCATTCAGGCCTGTGGTACCCCTCCCTGGCCCTCTTTCATGATGTGGCTTCATTGTCACCAGTGAGGCCCAAAGGAAGGTGATCCAGGTCTAGTCCCAAGCCTGCTTCTTTTTCAGGCCTTGGGAACTGGCCTTGTGTTTGTCTTCATTTCTCTGGAGCCAGTTCCCTGCCATTTCTTTGGGGTTTGAAGAAAACCTCTTGTGAAGCTTGTGTCCCTGGAATCAATGGAAGCTGCCCAGGTCCAATCAGTCCAGAGATGGTCCCAGTCCATCGGATAAAAGCAGTTTCATGTCTGGGCTTAGGAACTGGCAAGGGTCTTTGGGCAGAGTGGGCAGATTAGGCACAGACCTGGTGAGCAGGTGTGGATGTGGCTGGGAGGGCAAGTAGTGCGAGGAGATGTACTGAGGGTCCAGGGTAGGCAGGTGCATGTTCAGTGGGGTGGGCCAGGTGTGGAGGGTGGGGCAATTTCAACCAGGTACAAAAAGTAAGATACCCAAGCAAGCAAGTGCTCAGAATGGCTAAGGTATAGTCGGGAAAGAAGAGAATGTCATGAGCTTTACTTTAAGTGATGGGCGGGGCTTATACAAACCAAGTCCCTTCTAAGATGATTGCTGTTAGAGAAGCCAGATGACTTTAGGATACATGTGGAGGCTCAGGGATTTGGACCAGAGTAAGGTGTCTTAGGGTCAAGGGTGGAGGAGTGGGGAACAATCAGCCTGGGCCTTTTCCCGGGAGGAGGGAACTGTGTTGGGTCTGGCACTGGATAGTCCAGGATTGATGACTTTAGCATTGTTCATAAAAAGCAAACCTCTGGATGTGTATGTGTGGAGGGGGTGTTCATAAGCCTCCCTCCTTGGGGGTTGTTTTGTGAGCAGTGAGTAGTGATTACATGAAGTGCTGTGGCATTTGGATGTCTTGTATTTTGTGAATGTTTGTTTTGCAAAGAAGCATCCTGTATAACCTGGGCTGCTTTAGAAGTCCTGTGTTCATTTTCACACTTACAGAGATCTTACACTTACAGTGAACTGCCAAGATGTGATCCAAGAATGCTGTGTTCAGAGAGAAAGCAAGAAGGCCTGTTTCTAGTGGGGGAGGTGGGACAGGAGGCTTCAAAGAGGAAGTGACATAACCCACCCAGGTACAGAGGAGCCACCAGATAGACAAGAGAGAAAAGATAGTGTGGAATACACCATAGATGCTACCTTGAAGTCCTGGTCCTAAAGCCCCTGAGTGCCACTACAGATGG
The DNA here is from genome assembly GCA_033318265.1 of Phyllotis vaccarum. Taxonomy (NCBI): domain Eukaryota; kingdom Metazoa; phylum Chordata; class Mammalia; order Rodentia; family Cricetidae; genus Phyllotis; species Phyllotis vaccarum. Next base: position 184,235,418 of record JARWLC010000002.1, read on the forward strand.
CTGAGTCAGATTCAGCAGCCCACATGAATGGTTCTATAAGTCCACATGTGGAGGATTGGGCTCAGTCGCTTGCACATGTGACTCTGGGTGCTGAGCCATTTCTGTACCTGTAATGCATAGAGCAGGGGCTCTTGTGTCTCTTTCCTATCCCAAATACCTTCTATTTAAATTTCAAACAGCCCAAGTCCTGTAGGTGTCTTCTGTCCCCCAAATCATGGGAAGACTACAGAGATGAGAGGGGAGGAGTCTACACACCTCTCAGGACACCCCTAACTACCAAGCCCCATTCAAGTTTCTTCATGGGTCTTCTCCAACCTCACTCTCTCCAGTTTTTCTCAGGCACTGAACCTTAACCCTGGATACTTGGTCCTCACAGGCAAAATTCACAGAAGCAGGCTACAGAGCATTGCTTTGAGGATGACAAAGTCCCTTGGCTGAGCCCGCGGAGATGGGCACAGTCTTTGGCGGTAAATTGGCAAGTATGCTTATGACACATGTGTTGGGGTGCAGGGATGAGGGGGTATTGATGGGCACATCAAAAGCTAGCACTGAAATCCTTTCTGAGGATGGTGGGAGGTAACCTAGGTGTAACTGTGAACACTGGAAGATGACAGGTGAGGTGAAGGTGGGCTGGATGTGGTGGGTGACACAGGAAGAACATTCAGGAACTTACTGGTCCCCACTTCTCCAGGGTAAATTGGAGTTGGTATCTTCCCAAGGTAGAGACATAGGTGGGGGCAGTGTTGAGATGAGTCTAAATGTTCTTATTTTTGTGCATTAAACCTTTAGACCTCCATGAGGCTTCCCAGAGTGGGGTGAAGAGAAAAGGGGCCACAGCAGCAAGATGAGGACTGTTTGAGACATGGTGTAAGCAAGGCAAAAGCATGTGTGGCCACTGGTGCCAAGCACAAGCCACACCCACGTGGAATACCAGTAGCTACTTTTCTTGCTCATACAGTTCAGATATGCTGCCAATTTTGCTTTACCAAAGGCAGCTGCCAGCTCTGTCCAGGGGCATCTCCTCTGGAATGGATTGAGATCGGAAGGGAGCGGAATACAGTCTAAGCTCTACAAGGCTGTAGGACATGCTTGGTTAACTAGTGGAACCCCTTCTGGGCTGAGAAATGATGGGATAGAGCAACTAAGGCACAGCTGAGAACCGGGTGCCAGCTGGACATGGAAGAACATGTCCTGTGATGGGCAGAGCTGAAAAACAAGCTGCCAAGCAAAGTGGGGAGCTCAAAAGGTACTATGGGGTCAACCTGCCTTCTGTAGTCTTCACCCAGCCCCTCACAGGCAGGTTTGTGCAGCCAGAAGCCCTGGGGTAATGATGTCACGCCTGCCTAGACCTGAGCTCCGGATGCAGCCAGTGCAAACCTTCAGTGCAAGAGACAGCTCTGGCTTCCAGTCCTTCCTCTGCAGGCAGCTTCTTGGACTGTCCTTCCCACCCTTCTCTGCACATCTTGGCTTTCCTCTAGAAGTTGTATCTTCCTCATTTTACTATCCTCCCTGGCCTCAGCTTCTCCAAAATCCTCCCAACCAGCCTCTAACTGGTACTGCTAACTTAACCATGGCCTGAGGAGACAGTCTGGGCTGGGGATGTGGGAATGAGGATTTGCAGTCTAATAGGAAGCCAAGGGGAGTCCAGGACTAGGGTCTGCACCAATATAGCGATTTATTGCTTCTTTAGCCATGTTGAGTTACCAAATTCAAAGGTGGGGGGGGGGGAGAAGAAAGTGACGAAAATAGCAGCTCATCCGGGACTGTCTTCCTTCTCTCTGTCCCTTGACTTTTAGACTCAGGCTTCAAGCCATGAGCTCCGCCTCATTCCCTGCTGGCCCCCTGGGCTGCAAAAGGCTCCCTAAGTATGTGTCTCTGAAGGCTGTTGGGAGTGCCCTTCCTCTGTCTCCCTGTTCAGTTCACTGCTGAAGCCCAGGGTCTCTGACTGCCTGGCCACTTGCACAGCATCTTCCTGGGGTTTTGTCTCCGGTGGGGCCTCGGGTCGTGCCTCTTCCCTAGGCTCCAACTTGGTAGCAGACTTCTTATCAACACTAGTGGGTTCAGGGGTCCATGGAGGCTCAGTGGCCCGGGAGCTCTCCCCCTCTTTGTTGATGGCTCCAGAGGATAGACCTCGTGCCTTTGGCTGCACCCAGCAGTGGCTGAGGATCTCATCAATGTGCAGCCGCCGGTTGACATCTGGCTGTAACATTCGGTAGATGAGGTCCTTGCACTCACCAGTCAGGTGTTTAGACCGTGGAAAGTTGACACGGTGCTCCTTCTGGATGCGCAGCATCTTTTTGATGTTGGAATCATCATAGGGCATGGAGCCACAGACCATGATGTAGAGGATCACACCCAGGCTCCAGATGTCATACACCTTGGGCTGGTAGGGGATGCCCTGCAGCACCTCGGGGGCCGCATAAGCTGCTGACCCACAGAAGGTTTTGCTTAATGTCAGTCGACCATTATCATCCCTCAGGCAGCGCTTGGAGAAGCCGAAGTCAGACAGCTTGATGTTGAAGTCCTTGTCAAGCAGAAGGTTCTCACACTTGAGGTCTCGGTGAACAACATCCAGGTCATGGCAGTACTTGATGGCTGAGGAGAGCTGATGGAACTTCTTACGAGCGTCATCCTCTTGCAAGGCTCCTCTGGTTTTGATGAATTCAAGGAGGTCACCCTGGACCCCAAGTTCCATGACAATGTAGACCTTACCATCTGATGTCTCAAAGATCTCATAGGTCTTGACAATAGAGCGGTGGTTTAGCATGGCCAGAATCTCAATCTCCCGGGGAAGGAATTTCTCCAGGAAGTCCGTGGGGGCTTTCTTGCGATCGATGATCTTGACCGCCACGTTGAACTTTAGGCGCTCAGAGTAAGCGGATTTGACTTTGGCATATGAGCCCTCTCCCAAGTTTATCCCCATGATGTAGCCTCGTCGCTTGAGGACGGCAGCGTCATCCATGGTGCCGGGAGTGCCCAGTGCCTCTGAGGCTGCCCTCTACATCCCTGCCAGACATGGGCCAGCAGCGTCCTCATTTACACTGTGGACAGAGAGTCCTCTGAACCGGCCAGGCCTGCTGTCCTGCCTCCTAAGAGGCCAAGACTCTAGCATGGAACATTCAGCACTGTCTCCGAGGTGACTTCAGTGGGTGAAGTCACAAAGGAGTAGTACCTGGTGGAAATGAGGCTATTACCTGAGCCACTTGGACTTGGAACCTGGAAGGTCTGCCAGTGTACTGGAGTAGATTAAAAGTGAACCAAATGGCTTCATGCTTGGCTCCAGCCTGAGGTAAGAGAGGGTTATGGGACACAGACCTAAAAACTGAACTGCACTACAGACACATGGTTCATTATTGCAAACCAGGTCAACCCAGGGGATCCAGGGTAGGTGGTACTATCAGTCAAAAGGTCCCAGCAGGAAACAAAAGACAAACTCAAGGATAAGCATAAGGTCTTGATAAAGGAGTGCATCGCAAAGGTGGGAACAAAATGTAGGGAACCTGGTAGGTAATGCTGTTCCCTAAGGTAGGGGAAGGGAATGGAAAGGGTCACCCATCCACAGGCCAGTGATCAGGAAACCATTCATAACCCCTACCCCTTCAGCACTTGACACTGTCAAAGGCACGGAGCAGGGCTCAGAAGGACCGGGTTTGTCTTTCTTCAGGTCCTTTACCACCTCTGGCTGACACTGCTGTCACTGTGGGTTCCTTTGGACTTTTCACTCCTTGGACAGGCTCTTTTCTCTCCGGAACCTTTCCTGGTCTCCTAACAGTGCTGCTGCGGGTGAACAACTGGCAGGGACTCTGCACTTTGCTGCAAGTTCCCTCCTAAGGACCTGCCCAACCCATTGGCACTAGGAGCAGATTTGGAGTGGGGGTTGGTGTGGGAGCAGAAGGTCGGGCCTGGATCTTGTACTGAGTGCTGGGAATGCGCCATTAGGACTGTGCAAGTGCCAAGGCAGTGCTGGATAGGTATCTTGGCTTCTGCCAGCAAGGGGCTCCTCCTCTGTTGTGACAAAACCTGTGTCCAACATCTGCCCTGGGGCCAAGACCTATGGAAAGTGGAATATCTGATGTTCTAAACTAATCTTGGCTTTATCTACCTATAAGTAGTTAGTGTCCCTAATTCACCTGGCTCCGGGTATCACAGGTTGGGATCCTGGGACTTAGTGGAGGGGCACTAAAGTGAGTTAACTATGCTGGAGGAGACTGGCCTTCCCCTCTTTTGACTTCCTTCCACAGAGCTGATCATCCACTACTCGGCCTGTACATTGACTCGGTTCCCCCCACCCCCAACAGATTGCTTCACCATCTGCTGTCTCCCCTTCCACACTCATGCTGTTCATCAGGGCAGGTGTGAGGTCAGCACCTGGAGCCTTATTTCCAGACTTTAGCCTCATCTCTACCCGGACTTTTCTCCTGGAGATCTAGTCCAGAGGATCTGAGCTTCTTTGTTGTTCTCTCTGACATCCCTCAGGCCATTTCCTCTTCTGTTGAAATTGTTTTGTGTTCCTTCCCCATCCTCAGAGATTTCCAGCCCTCTAGATTTCTTCGCTTTCTTCACAGAAGTTCGGCCTTTAGAAGACTGCTTTAGGGTATATGTTGGACACTGGAACAGATCTGGGCCTCTGGGTGTAAAGATCATTCAGGTCCTGTGCTGCCTCAATTCTCTAATTCCAGGTCCCTCTAGATTCTCGGTGCCATACACTCTGGGTCCTTGTGAACCCCATCAGCACTAGAGACCCCTTTGGCCATCTTGCCTCAGCCAAGGCTCAGTCCCCGAGTCCCGCCTCTCGGCTCAGCCAATGGCAAGCTTCGTTGCTTATAAGCCCGCCCCAGACTCCGCCCACTGCCGCCCTGTCCTCCGCCTGGCCTCTTTCGGACCCTCCAGTTCGTGCCCCGCCCCTCGTCTGGCGCGCACCCGTCCTGCCTTCTCTCCGCCCCCCCACCGCCGGGCTCGGCGTTCATTGGCTAATGTGAGCTGGAGGCGGGGTCGCGCGGGCCCGAGCAGGACGGCCGCCATCTTGCGCGAGCCGGAGTTCCGTCCGGCTTTTGCGGCCTACAGTGCTCGTGAGTCGGCGGCGTTCCCTTGCAGCTGCTCAGCGTCGCCGCGGCCCAGCTGGATCTCTCGCCTGCCACCTCTCTGTGTCCGGCCCTCACGCCCTCATCTGGGCCAGGTCCGGCCTCCCCGCGGGGTCACGCGCCTGCCCCGGGGACGATGAACGGAGGATAAATGGTGCCCAAGGCAGACAGCGGTGCCTTCCTGCTGCTCTTTCTGCTGGTTCTCACTGTCACCGAGCCGCTGCGGCCAGGTGCGCGGCGCTGGGGGTGGGGGCGCGGTCGGGGGTGGGGCTGGGGACGTCCTTCCACCGGCGGCAGCTGGGGGGCCACTGCGCCTCAGCAAGGCACGATCGAGGCCTGGCTGCGGGCCGCTCGTCCCCTGCCGGGGCACAAGTTGGAGTGTACCTGGGTCGGAGCCTCGAGGATGTCGCCTCGGACCCACGTCTGTCCAGCGCTGTGTGCTCTGGGAGCCAGCCACTGGCCAGGAGCTTCTGCTGGCCTGAGTGGAAATCTAGGGGCTGAGAGCAGCTTGTGGAGGCACCTGGTGTCCCAACTGTGGCTTTGTGCCAGTGTTTCAGCTCTGGACAGCGATGGCTGGTGGCTTATTGCCTCTTAATGAAACGCTGCATCATAGAAGTCTAGCCTGACCCAAAGGAGGTACTGGGAATAAACCAAACCGCGTGTTTAGGGGATAGAGCCCTCTCAGCGGTGCCTGGCACTTAATGCTTTGTGTGTGATGTGATTAAGTGTTTTTGGTACTCCCTTGGAGTTTTGTGCGTGGTGGGGAACCCCATGTCCCTTTTTCTACCTATTTCAGATACCTCTGGATGGCAGTAAGAAAACCTAGTTACTCCCCACTCTAGTTCCCATAAAGCTTCACAATTACTTCAGGAATCTGCCAAAAAAGTTTTATAAATAGCAGGGGTGTCTGAACTTTTAGATGAAAAGAGATGCTTTAATATGTGTATTCTGTGTTGGTAGACTTATCTCTGTTCCAGTGCAGTGACAAGTAGTGTTCTTAATGTTTTTAGTAGAAGATGGTTCCCATGAAGGAATGCCCAAGGCAAGTCTGCCTTGACAGGGTGTCAGAGCAGATGGGTGCACCCGAAGCAGTGTCCTAGCCTAGCTCCCATCCTGTAACATATTGCAATGCTTGGCTTTTTATGCCTTTGTCACATGTGCAAATGTCTGCCTGAAGCCCCAATGACCAAGACCGTAGGCCAGCACTCAGGGAAGAGAGTGCTTCCCTGGGATCCAAGAGAAAAACTCAGTACAGCCATCTGCTCTGCATAGTGAATTAACTGTAAAGTAGCCAGCTGGATATGGTTCTTTTGCCAGGTTAATGGGTTATGGTTCTTGTGATTGAAATCTTGATGGGTTAATGGATTATGGTTCTTGTGATTGAAATCTTGATAAACATGTTTTAGATCTCTATAGAGTGAATTGCCATCCCATTCTTTTTCCTGGGTCCCAGTTTTGCAGATGAGGTCTCTAGGCCAGGAAATGGAGCTGCGCCTGCCTGCCTGCCTGCCTGCCTTGTGCCCCTAGTTCCAGGGCCAATGTCTGTCTAGACCACAGATACAACCGATGTCCCTAGCCTTTTTCCCCTTGGCAGTCTGTTCACATATTCTTCGAGCTGGCTGAGAGCAGTTCAGAAAGGATGTGTGTTTGCTACCTGCCCATCACTAGGGATAATCAAATGCAGAGAACACAGCCCTCTCTTTAGAAGTATTGAAGAGAGCAAATGTGAATTCTTAAGTATATTCCTGTGTGTTGAGTATTCCTGCAAATGGGAGCCCAGAGGCAGATGACAGAGGCCCTCCATCCATTTGTACATGTGCAGCAAAGGAGGGTCTCACCGGAACCCTCATACAGTCTCAGGCATGTAGTGGAAGAGGTTCCGAGAGGGAGTAATGTGATCTTGAATCTATGACTTTCTAGGCTGGAACTTGGCAGCAGCCCCCAGTGCTGTCTTAAATTGTCCAATAAAACCCTAAGAGTTCTAATGTATCCCCTGACTTGGGCAGCAAAGACAGGGCTGCTGGGCCAGTTTTTTTCCTTGTGTGCCATTGTATCTCTACATGTTCTGTTTGTCATGGGAGTTCTGGGAAGAGTCTTAGCTAGTTTTGCAAAAGGAAGGTCCTTTTCTGGTCTAGATTTGCTTGCTTTCTGCCAAGGTCCTAGGTCTGATCCATACACGGTGTAAGGAGGATACTAGTTAGCTCTCTCAGGAGGAAGGCAGAGGGTTGTCCTCTTGCTCCTGCGCAGTGTTACTTGTGAGGATATGAGTTTCTTCTTTGTACCTGTAGACTAGGCCTTTCAGAGATGGGTGGGGAGGCAGTGTGTGGAGCAGGGCTTGACTTGTCCAAACTTCTTTTTCTATTGTTTTTATAGTGCTGGGTCATGAAATCCAGGGCCTTGTGCGTGCTAGGCAAGCACTCTGCCACTGAGCTATTCCTCCAGCTCCCTCTTTTGTTGAGAATGATCTTGGTTGTTTGAAGATGTTACATGTCAGGTACTGTTCTAAGTATTAATGTTTGTGTTAGCTTTCAGTGGTCTCTGGAACTGCCAAATTTTATAGACAGAGAAACTAAAATAGAGAACTATCATAAAGCTAGGTGACCCAGGTGAGATGTTAATCCTAGGAGCCTAGCTGCTATGGTCGTTATGCACCTTGGTTTGGGTCCTTGTCCATCCTGGACATGTTTCACTATGTTTTTGTTCAGTTAGAGCCTCAGAAAGGTCTTATGTTGCGTTATTGTTTGGTTGGTTGGTTGGTTTTTCTAGTCAGGGTTTCTCAGTGTAGTCTTAGCTGTATTGGAACTCACTCTGTAAACCAGGCTGACCTCAAACTCACAGAGATCCACGTGCCTCTACCTCCTGAGTGCTGGGATCAAAAGCATGTGCACCTGGCTTATGTATATATTTTTTTAACCTCTAGATTTGAAACCTCTGGCTATCTTTGTCCCAAATGGTGATGGTACCAAACTTCTTGCCATCTTAGTTTTCTGCTCTGATTATTCCCCTTTTTGTGACTGACCGATGCATTAAGGCCTCTCGATTTGGGGAAGTGTGGGGTGAGGGGTGGACCTTTTTGAGATTGCTATGACAAGAAGCTGGGGTAGTACAGGGGCCTGAGGGCTGTGAGAACCACTGCTGGCTTTTCCCCACCTGTAGGAGGGCAGCGTTGATTGCTCACTCTAACAGTGTTGAAGCTCTCATTGGGAAACAAAGCCATGCCATCGTTAGAGCCATAGCTTTCTCCAGGGTGACTCCAGCATTCGGAGTTAAGGAAACTTGCCTTCTCAGACCCTCCTGTCTGTGGAAGTCCCTTGATGCCCCGGCCCGACCCTGGAGGGGGGGGGAGTGAAAATGAGGGGGAGGACGAAGAAAGACGCAAAGACTGTTTATTAAGAGAATGAACTGAGTATATATAGGGTGAAGGGGCTGGTTATCACTCTTGCTGCTAACCTTGAAAGGAAAAGTAAGTTCTGGGAGAAGGCAGTTGAGATTGTGAGAGCGATTGGGTGGAGGAGGAAGGACACATTCCATTTCCAGCAAAAGTTGTAAACAGTAAACCTGCTGTAAACAAGACCTGCTATCAGCCTGGTCCTGTTAATTGCCGGTGAATCATGAAATGTGACCTTGGGTCAGAGTTAGGCAGAACTTTATTCTCTTCACAAGTGATGTGACCTTGGGTCAGAGTTAGGCAGAGCTTTGCTCTCCACACCTGGATAGGAGGCTTGGGCCACCTTGGAGCAGTGGATTGGCTCTAAGGCTGTCTTCCTTGTGTTCCAGCTATGCTGCTCCAAGTCATTCCCCTCTCCCTACCAGCCTTACAGCTGGAATGGAGCTTAGGTGATCTCTAACCTCTCAAGTCTAGAATACCAGGTGGAGTAGCACCTGGCGGGCCAATAACCAGTGGTATTTTCATTACAAGTGGAAAGGACAGAAAGAAACTCAGACATAGATAGTTGGGGCTCTCTGGCCTTGACAAATACCCCCCCACACCTCATATGTGTATGTGTGTGGGGCTCTCTGGCCTTGACAAATACCCCCCCACACCTCATATGTGTATGTGTGTGTGTGTCTGTCTATCTGTCCATCCATCTACAGTCTTATGTGTTTCCTCTAGAGCCTACTGTCCCCATGACACTGTAGTAGCACATTTGACTTCTGAGTTAACAGTTTCATTCTTGATTGGAGAATAGTGAAACATGCCTTCCAGCTTCACTAGCTAATGTGTCCTCCATTTGAAAAAGAAATCTTTTAGAGCTAGGCATGGTGAGGCACACCTGCAATCCTAGCCCTTGGGGTAGAGGCAAGAGGATCAGGAGAGTAGAACAGCTGGGCTCTGTGAGACCCTGAAAAAAGAATAAAGAGAAAATAATTTCAGAAACATAGAAAAGATATGAAAAAAGCAAATGCCCTGTATATCCTTCTTCTATATATCTTTATGCTATAGCCATGTACTGAATCGCTCCCTAATGAATCATTTCAGAATAAGCTGCATCTGTATATAATGGCCCTTTACCCTGATCACATGGGCCACTTCTGGGTACAGGAGGCGGCTTCCATTTAGTCCAACCATGCTTGCTTACTAGCACCTGCTTTGTGCATGTCAAGTATATAGGCCTCCAGGGTATAGAGAGTCTGGTAGAGAGAGGCAAGTAGGCATCAGCATGTGTATAAGGGCATGCTCTCTCTGTTACCCAGTGCTTTTGGATAGGCACGGGGATGTGCTGAAGATAGGTTTTGCCTTTTCTGTTGCCTTCCCTGGCCCAGTTCATAGATCCTTTCCTCTTAGTGGTAAGAGGAGGTCCAGATACCAAGTAGTATCATAGCAGTGATGGCAACTTCTCAGTCTGCCTGTGCAGACATAGCAGGTGATCCAGCTGTACACCCTGTTTTCTTGGCAGTGTTGGCAAGTACTCCTCAGGATGACAGCCTTTGATGATTAAAGAGTTTGTCTGCCTCCTCTGGTTCTTTGGTAGGTTTTGATTCTGAAATGTCAGTGACAATATTTAGGACCCATTAAAGAGCCCATGACTAGGCCTATATCTTCTTTGGTGTACAGCTCTGTCATGTTTGCTCATCACTTCTGCTCATGTGTGCTGAGGACATCATGACCTTTGCTTCCCTCCCAGCCTGCAGAGCAGATTGGCAACCTGCAAAGCCCAGTTTGGGGTCCCCGACAACTAACTCAGCAGAATGATGCCTGGGTTTAAAAGGCGGTTATTATGTGACAGCTGTGGTTTTGTTTCTGGTTTGATTTACTGTCTTGGAAAGTTTAGTGGAAGCTGGTCCTATTTTGTCACGGCAGGCCTTGGCAGGACAAACCCAGCTGGAGGTAAGTGACTTAGAGGCCTGTGGTTATGGTTAGTGTCTGTGGACACAGATGTCTTTGAGGTGGTAGAAGAGCGAGGTGCCTGTGATCTCACCTGAGCTGTCTGTCAGAGACTATGTAGTAGTGGTGGGGGTTTCTAGGTCCCGGGCAGCCAGAGATCCAGACCCACAGACCTGCTGCCCGAGACCCCTTAGCCGCCCACCGCTCAGGCCCCTAGAAATGACCCAGACGCTTATATTAACTTCATGCTGTCTGGCCTATGGCTCAGGCACATTGCTAGCTAGCTCTTACATCTTAAATCAACCCATTTCTATTAATCTGTCTGCCACATGGCCCGTGGCTCACCTGTGCTCCTTATGTGTTGCTCCTTTGGGCTTATACCACAGCTGTAGCAGCTTGGGAAGACCGGGATTGTTTCCTTTTAGTCCCCATCATGAAGGGAACTCAGGGCAGGAACCTGGAGACAGGGATTGACTTGTTTCCCCCAGCTTTCTTAAAACCTAGACCACCTCCCTTGGGAATGACACTGCTCACAGTGGGATGGTAGAAAATGCTACAGACATGCTCACAGGCGGTTTTGATGGAGGAACTCCCTGGCTGCCAAACCATGACAAGTTACACAATGGCCTTTTTCTTACGCAGGTCCATGGCAGGTGGTTGTAGTGATTCAAAACCATGTACCCAGAGGCCACACTGCCTGGGGTTGTCCCCTAGTGCTTTGGTGTTATTTCGCTCCCCTCCCCCATATGTGTCTCAATTACTTTTGTGTCTCAGCTCCCTCACCTTGAATAGAAACCTCTTAAATATGGCTTCATGGAGATGTAAGGAAATAATTCCAAAAAGTGTCTGATATAAAGCAAATGCTTTATATAAAGCATCTCTTGGTGTTATGCACAGGAAGATTTGAAGGAGTTTAAGGTACCCTTCAGTCTGTGAGCCTGATGGTATGTGCGTGCAGGTCAGCAGGGCCTCCCTCTAGGAGGCCCCAGAACTCTGTGCAGTGGATTTAAACCCTGTCACACACATAGCAGTGTAACTCGAATTCTAATTGATCTTAATAATAAAAATCTGGAGCCAGATATTGAGGTAAATGCTGAAAGAGCAGAGAGACAGGAGCAGCCACTAGAGACTTCTTACCTCTACCAACTCCTCATCCAAAAGAGGCGCGCTTCCGTCTCCATCTCCCTAGTGCTGGGTTTAAAGGTGTGAGCCACTGCCATCATCTGTCTGACTCTGTTTCTCATTTATTTATTTGTTTTTATTTTATTGAGACAAGGTTCTCTGTGTCACAGCCCTGGCTGTTCTGGAACTCACTCTGTAGAGCAGCCTGACCTCGAACTCACAGAGACCTACCTGTCACTTGACTCTGCTCCCAGTACTGGATTAAAGGAGTTCACTGTCTCCAGGTTTCCCTGTGTTCTTTAGTTCCCTTCCCCCTGTGTCGCCCTCCCTCTCCTTCCTTCTCGGTTCTCATTTTCTCTTAGTGGTACTGGGTGGTACTTCCCCTCCTAGAGCTCCCCCGTCCCATCCTTTTCTTTCTGTGGTTACTCCAGGTTACACATCTACATCTAAAGGTTCAGAGCCAGGATCCATAAATAAGAGAAAAACATTTAGCCCTCCTACACTTTGCACAATGCTAGGATTGTTAACAATGACAGGTTTTACTGGTTGACACATTTCAGGTGTGTTCTCTGTACCTGGACAGGCACAGAATAGGTGCTTAGAAATCATCTGAGGGCCTGGACACATGGCTCAATGGTTAAGAGCACTGACTGCTTTTCCAGTGGACCTGGGTTCAATTCCTGTGCACCTACATGGCAGCCTATAACTAGCTGTAACTCCAGTTCTAGGGGATCTGAGACACCCTCACACAGACACACACGCAGGCAAAACACTAATGGACATAAAGTAAAAACAAATTATATATTTAAGAAGAAGCTCATTTATTAAAAAAAAAAGAAATGAGTTAATGGACAGATGCACAAATGACTATTTATATTTTGGCATAAAGGACAGTAGTTCCTTTAGCCAGTTTGCTAGTAGCTGACAGGGGTTTTTGTAGCCATTCCATAGGACATGTGGGGGAGGGAGAGGACACAGCCAGCCGCCTGGGCCTCATGCTTGGTGGAACTTGCTCCTTGGATATTAGCTATGCTGAGCTGCAGGAGGTGAGGGCTTCTTGCCAGTGTAGATGCTCCTTCCTAACACTTACCAGCTACTCGCCTAGGGTAGAGGTGGGGTTCTCCCAGAGAGAGGGAGTTAGGTTTGGCATCTGAATTTAGGTGCATATGCACATGTGTGGAGACTAGAGATCAACATTGAATCTCCCTCGGTTCATTCTCTGTCTTAGTTTTTGAAGCAAGGTCTTACTGTATTTGGAGCTCATGGATTTGGCTAGATTGGTTGGCTAGCAAGCCCTATGGATCTTCCTGTCTTCGCCTCTCCAGTGCTAGGATTAGGCACAAGCTGCCACACCAGCCTTTAAATAAGTGCTAGGACCAAACTCAGGTTTTCATGTTTGCACCAAAAGCCATTTCCCCAACCCCAAACTGTTTTTTTTTTTTAAAAAAAAAAAAAAAAAAAAAAAACTGGCCTGTGATTTGATCCATTAGGCCAGCCAGCATCACCAGGGATCCACCTCTGCCTCCTCTGCACTGGGGTTCCAACCCCACACTACCAGAACTGATTTTATTTGTGTGTGTCTGTACACAGGTATTCATGGAGACTAGAAGAGGGTGTCACTTAGATTTTAATCAGAAGCAGAAACAGGAAGGACCAGTGTGTTAGTGACATGCTTTGCCTCTTGTTTCACAGTTCCAAGTACCTGAGGAACTGAGTAGTTGAGGAACCAATTGCAGAGTCCTCCTGCATAAAGATGGGTGTCTTGTCATTGGGTTGGGGCCCTTCTCTCGATAGTGTCGATAGTTTCCAAGGGGTGGGCACTGATGCTTTACACTCTTGGCCTGGGTGGCCCACTCAGGGCAGTCAGTCAGTGATCTGCCTGTGATCTTACCACTCTGTCTTTGTCATCAAAGCATTGCCTGCATTTCCAGAAGCTTGGGAGGCTTACTTACAACTTTAACCTTGCTCTCACCTTTTGTGTGGACTTTGTGGATTTTGAACCACGTGGTTATATTATATTATTAAGACATTTTCATAAAAGTAAAAGATCATCTGGGCTGTTGGTGGCTCACACCTTTAATCCCAGCACTCGGAAGGCAGAGGCAGACAGGTCTGTGAGCTAGGAGGTTAGACTGTCTATGGAGTGAGTTCTAGGACAGCCAGGGCTACGCAGAGAAACCCTGTCTTGGAGGGAGGTGGAGAGGAGAGAGAGAAAAGAAAAGGGTCAGAAAAGAGTATTTTACTCAATACCCAGAAGAGTCAGCAGGCCATGAGTTCTAGGCCATCCTGGTCTACATAGTGAGTGACCGTAACTGATAAATGAATGCTAAGCAAGTTTGAGTTCTCAGATGAAAGAGTCAGAAGCAACAGTGTGGGCCTGTGAAAAGTATAGGTAGGGGATCCCTGAAGCTCACTTGCCTGCTCATCTTGCTGAATTGGTGAGCTTCAGATCAGTAACAGTCCCAATCTTGGGGGGAAAGATAAGAACAATTGAGCAAAACACTCAGCGTTGATTTCTGACTTTTGTACAAGTTCATACGCATGCACGCGCGCGCGCGCGCACGCGCACACACACACACACACACACACACACACACACACACACACACACACACACGGGGTGGGGGTGGAGTGAGTTTGGGGGCTTTTTAAAAAAACTATGTGAGTGTGTGTAGAGATCAATTTTTGGGAGTTGGTTCTTTGTCTACTTTGTTTGGTTCTGAGACAGGGTCTTACTACGTAGCCCAGGAGGCCTGGAACTCACTATGTAGTTGACCTTGTGCTGGGTGTGTGTCTTTTACACCTTGTTTTTGAGGGACGGCCTCTCTTTGTCTCTTCTGGTGTTTCTTATGTGATCCAGTTCTCCTGCCTCTTGTCTCTCCTCCCATCCTGCCCCAAGCATGCTGGCGTGACAGATGCAAGCCACTCTGCAGCTGTTTTTACATGTGTTCCAGGGACTGAGCTCAGATTATCAGTCTTGTGCCCTAAGAGTTTTGTTATTTTATTTTTAAAGATTTATTTATTATGTAACAGCGTTCTGTCTGCATGTATCCCTGTAGGTCAGAAGAGGGCACCAGATCTCATCATAGATGGTTATGAGCCACCATGTGGTTGCTGGGAATTACACTCAGGCCCTCTGGAAGAGCAGCCAGTGCTCTTAATTGCTGAGTCATCTCTTTAACCCCCATTACATGATCAAAAAGTAACTGTAAAGATGATTAGAACACAAGAATGACATAAAATTGTAGCTAGTGCTGTTTCATGTTTCATTTTCACAGTGTAGTGTGAGATAGGTTGACCCTGTTTTACAGATAAGCAGAGTCTGGGAGAATAAATGATTGTTGAAGGTTATAGAACTCTGGATATGTGCATCTTTAGTGCGTGTCTTAGAGTTCTATTACTGTGGAGTGACACCATGACCACAGCAACTCTTAAACTCATTTTAACTAGGGCTGGCTAACAGTTCAGAGATTTATAAATGCCCATTGTCATCATGGCAGAAAATATGGTAGCATCAGGCATACGTGGTAGTGCTGGAGAGGTCGCTGAGAGTTTTACCTCTGAACCCTCAGGCAGCAGGAAGAGACAGTGAGTCCCTAGGCCTGGCTAGATCTTCTGAAACCTCAAAGCCCATCACCAGTGGCACATTTCTTACTCCAACAAGGCCACAGCTACTAATAGTGACACTTGCCGTGGCCCATGGGGACCGTTTTTATCCAAACCAGCACAGCGGACTTGTTTCCCTCTGGTTTCGTCTTCTGCCTTTTCACCTTGAGACTCAGCTCCCCACTTATTTTTCCCTCACCATGGCCACCATCACCACAGTCCTTCCTATCTTTCTGTCTTTACTGCTCCATTCTGCTACTGTGCCCAGCTCTACCCTGTCAGGAACTGGTCCTGCAGTCTATCTTGGGCCAACCTGCTACTGTCATTGTCCCTATACCTCCATACCATGTTTGAGCAGCCCATAGGCTCATTTATTTTCATGCTTGGTCCCCAGTTGGTAGAACTGTTTTGGGAAGGATTAGTAGGCATGACCTTGTTGAAGGAGGTGTGTCACTTGGGGTAGGCTTTGAGGGTTTTGGAAGCCTATGCTACTGCTTCCTGTGCTGTCTGAATGTGTGCCTGTCTGCTGTGATGATCAAGAGTAACTCAAGCTGTAATTCCCCAATCAACTCTTCTGTAAGTTGCCTTGGTCATGGTATCTCTTCACAACAATAGAAAAGTCACTAAGATGTCTGACCAAATGGTCTCTGGATTTATTAGAGCTTTGGGTTAGTTAGGTGCTGGCAGCCCTAAACAAGGCCTTACAGTGGAGGCCCAGCAGTATGCTGTGCTCTGCAAAACCCTGAGCCCCCAACTCCCCTTTTCTTATGGGACTTTCTTAGAGTGTGCCTCTTCAGTAATAAGCACTGCTTGAATGGGTTCTTCTTGGGGCTCAGGCAAGACTGCCAGGAATATTCACCTCTATATGTCTCAGAACGAGGAATGAGGCCATCGTGGTATAGTCATTGTCACGTAGTCTAGAGGAGAGGCCTGTCTTATGAGGGGTTCCTTGTGCCTTTTTCTATACTAAACACCATATACACCATCCCAGGAAGCTGTAGGGCCAGGTGGGTGCACATGGCATTAACTAGAAAGGAGCTGTGTGCTTGCTACAGGGAAAGAGTTGCAGGGACTGCCAGACCAGGCCTAAGAAGATGGGGGCATTTAGGGGAAGGCTGTACAAATGCTATAACACTGTGGAAGGTGGCGGAGTGCTTCACAACACTGCAGAGCTCTGCCTCCCGTGGCTGCTGCATGTATTGTTGGGCAAGCACTCTGATACATTTCCTCTTTGCTGGCAGCTGTGGTCCTTCTTGAAGCCAGACCATATCCTATGAAAACCCCTAGGCTTGGTCCCTCTGCACTGAACACAATGGGTATCCCTTCAGTGTACCTTCTCCTGCTGATTGGTTCTTGTCAGGGCTTCACTGCTGACTGTCCTTATTGCAACCCTTCATTCTTACCTTAGAATAGGATCTGTTTTGTATTTTAGTTATCTATATTGTTAACAATGGATCTTGTCTTCTCTTGATGGTGTCTATAGGAAAAACTGCTTTCCTGGGTTCCACAGTGCTGGTTGTAACCCCGTGTACATAGAAGCCTGCCTCCTAGAATAGTGTGGTCAAATAGACAAGAAGCTTAGCCAGCCATCCTTTCAGATACTTTCTGCTGTGCTGCTGGTTTGGGGTGTGGTCCTGGAAAACCTCTTTTCTAGAACCTTCTGATACAGTTTGAGTGCTTTTGGAAATTGTGCTTGGATGCAGCTGCCTTACTCTGTGTAAAGCAGATGATGGCTGAAATGACAGCTTTGAAGAGCACTCAGACCGCCTGCTTGTGAGGACTTGTGCAGGTGTCCTCATAGTCTCAGCCCACTTGGGTGCAGTGGGAGGAAGTAAGCTCATTTCTTTGCTGGAGGTTTATTTCCTCCTGATGTGAGTGTGACATGTGCTTCTCTGTCAGTGCTCTGCCTTTTGCCCTTTGTGGGCAAATGCTGAAGAGAAATCATTCCAAACAATTTAGAAAACATACTAAATTTCCTACAAACAGCTTACTTTACATAATTTCAAGTGAGGCCAAGGCTTGCGGACCAAGATGTTGATTCTAGAGAAAGAATCTTATTAAATAAGACTTAGAAATTTCTACAGACATAAATTCTCTGTTTCCACCCCCTGCACAGTGTATTGGTAGTTCTTCAAGTACCCGGGCCCTTGTTAGGATCCATAAGGAGAATTACATGCTTCATAACACTGCCATGGTTTCATCTGCTCGCTCATCTTCTTACCACATGGACACATTAGTGTTTCAGGAGCCTATGTGATGTGAGTGATGTGACATAACTACTCTTGAAGCTTGTCGGATGAGTGCTGGGCTTAAAGGATGTGATAAGATAGACATCACAAACAATTTATGTTTACATTTTCACTTTGGGTGTGTTGAGGATTAAATTGGGGGGAGGGGCTTGTACATTCTGGGAAATACTCTGATATAATTCCCAGTCCTTAGCTATTTTCGTTTTGTTTTACATGTGTCTCTGTATGTAGGTGACAGTGCTTGCAGCTTGTGTGAATATGGACATGCAGTGGAGATCAGAGGATTCTGTCCTAGGCTTTCACCTTGTTTGAGACAGAGTCTCTTTGTTGTATGTGCGTATGTGAGGCAGGCTGGCCACTAACTTCCTGGGATTCTCATGGCTCTGCTTCCCTTTCTTTTTTGCTGCAGAAGCACAATACTACTGGCAGCTTTTATGTGGGTTCTTGGGATTCAAACTCAGGTCCTCAGGCCCTCCATGTTTTTAGGGCAAGTGCTAACACACTAAGCCATTTCTCCAGTCTCTTAGCTGTTTAAGCATGTGATTGAAAGGCATAAGGTACATTCCAGGAACTCTTCATCATACCAAATAGAAACTGCAGCAGTTTGTGGGGATATGTTTCAAATTTAATAAAAACAGGCTGAGATATCAGAGGGATCTACCCACACTCAGTCTAGGAGGATGAGAAAGTGGTAACTCACACCTTTAATCCCAGCACAGGGAATATCCGGGAGTGGTGACCTACACCCTTAATCCCAGCAAATCTGAGTTTGAGGTCAGTTTAGTTTACAGAGGGCGTTCCAGGCTCTCAGGCAGGCAGTGGTGGTGTCACTCCTTTAATCTTAACCTGGATGTGAAACAACTGAGTGAAGAGGGTATTTAAGGCAGGCATAGAAAGACAGAGCAGGCAGAAGAAGCCAGGAGGAGGGAGGCTGAGGAAGCTGGAAGACAGCTGGGTGAGATTTGACTGTGGGGTTTCCTCTCTTTGGTATTTCAGCCTTTCCCTGAAGGAAAAACAAAAAACTGCTGTTAGTCCCATCACTTGAAACGCAGAGGCAGGAGGATTATGTGAGTTCAAGGCCAGCCTGGACTTCAAAGCAAGTTCCAGGACAGCCAGGACACAGAAAACTCCTTCTTGAAAAAACAACAACAAAGATTGGAAGAGGCGGCTCTGTCCTCTGATATTCCAGACTGGTTTTTGTTAAATTTGATTTGAAACATATTCCCCACACCAGTTACACAATTTCTCCTTCTCCCTTAGCCCCTAGCAGCCACTAACCAACTCTCTCTCTCTCTATGGGTTTGTTTATTCTGGACATTTCACATAAGAGGAATAACACTGCATGTGTTACCAAGTAACATTCTATGCTATGAATATACCACATTTTTACTCTGCCCTTCAGCTGATGACTATGAGTTGCTTCTATCTTCAACTGTTACACATAAGTGCTGGTGTGGACAGTGGTGCCCAACTACCTGTTAGTCTCTGCTTCCAGTTCTCTTGTGTGAAATTGCTAGTTGATACTCTAATTCTATGTCTCCACAGGTACTGAGTCATCCCACACTACTGCAATTGTGCTCCTAGGCTCCGTTCACTACACCTTAAGAGATGAGGCGCTGTCTGTCTCACTGGGCTTTGACTTGGGTTCTCTGGTGATTAGTGTTACTGAGCAATTTTTCATGTGTTTGCCGATCATTTGTACTTTTTAGAGACATATCCACATTTTTTTTTTGTTTTTGAATTGAGCAGTTGTGTTTTTACATTATTGTAGGAATTCTTTATATAATCTGAAGATTAATGCTTTATCAGATACTGGCTTTAATATATTTTGTTCCATTCAGTGGGTTATTTTTCTCGTCTTTGACAGCATTATTCTGAGATCCACAGACATTTTCTTCATGAAGTCCCCATTGTTTTTTTCTTTTGCTGATTTTGCATCTAGGAAATGGTTTCTATCAGGCAGTGTCCCCTGCTTTCTGGGTGTCTTATAGTTTTAGCTTAAAGTAGAAGTCGTTGATGACTTTGAGTTAGTTTTATATTGTGTTAAGTGAGAGCCAGCCTTCTTTTCAGTTACTATAGAGTTATTCTTGGGCAGTTACTGAGCAGACTGATTGCCTAGGGAGTGATGTAGTAACCAGTTGTGTCATGGTGGCAAAATCCCCGAGGAAATTGACTTAAAGGAAGAAAGGTTTGATTTTAGTTAAGGGATGTGGTCTCCATAATGAACTCATATGTTTGAATGTTTGGTTTCTAGTTGGTGGAACTGTTTGGGAAGATTAGGGAGTGTGGCCTCGGGGGTGTCTCACTGCTGGTAGGTACACGCACGCCATTCCCAGTTAGCTTTCTTTTTCATGGTTATGCATCAGCATACAAGTTCCCAGCTACTGCTCTAGGGCCATACTTCGCAGTACGGTGGTTATGGACTCTAGCATTCTGAAACTGTAAGCCTCAAGAGTTCTTTCTTCTGTATGTTGCCTTGGTCATGGTGTTTCTTCACACCAACAGAAAGGTAACTAAGAAAAGGAGGAGAAGAGGAAATGTCAAAGATCTGGTGGCTCTACCAGTTTGGATTGGAGGCAAGGTTAAAATATCATGCAGGACTAGTATGTCGAATATGTGAAGTATGCGAATGTAAAGGACGACATTCTCCTTGGGGTGCAGGAAGCAGAGAGACAGAAAGAGGGGATGTGGAGAAGAGACATCCTTCCAGTGATTTATCATCAGTGGATTAACTGTCATGAGATCAGAAACCTTATGATTTAATCCTCAGCCCAATCAGCTGAGGACTTAGCCTCTAACACATGTGCTTCTTGGGGAAACACTTCATAGCCACATACTACAGATGTACATCTAAAGCAGAATTGCTGGGTTATATTGAAAATAGGCTTAGTATTTTGGGCATATGCTTGCACTTTTGTGGAGGTTTTTTTTTTTTTTTTCTGCCTTAATAAACAACACAGAAAATACCAATAGATATAAACCACATAGCAAAACCTTTTTTGAAATCCTCAGTACTTTTAGCACATAAAGAGGCCTTGGACTAAAATGTGTTAAGGGTGTGGGATGATGTTTGAGAACTGCTGGTGTACTAAGGCTTCTTGTTTTGGTACAAGAAAGAAATTTTGGTACATTTGTGTTAAGATGGCAGTACAGTGACAGGCTAGGAAGAGCTGGCTGCCTGGCTCGTGCCCAGCAAGGAGGCAGTCATAAGGCCTGAGTACCAGGGTGTTGGAAAACCCAAATGTAAAGTAGGGTGGCTCTTTTAGCAACTTCTTGTGTGACAGAAATTCATACTAGTTGCCTTTTGGAAGGACTGAAAGGATCTTCAGAAAGAAGGGAAAGGAAGTGTTGATGTGCAGCTAACATACAGCTAGGCCCTACAGAGCCAGGGCCCAGCAGATGACACAGATCTATAAGTATCAGAGTTCACCTGTATGGTACAGTGGCCCGCCCTTCTGCCTAAGAACAGACACTTCATACATTATTGGAAGGTAGGATTTCAGGTGTTTATGTGGAGCTTACCTGTTCGGGTGCTCCCAGCATGGCCCCTGCTGGAGAGTTGGGGGAGTCAGGAAGGCAAAGAACCTTCCTTTTTGACACTTGGTCATCCACTGAATGCTTATAAGAAGGTCTTTGAGCAGCACAGTTAGTTCCTCAGGTACTTGGAGATAATGCAGGAGGTAAGAATGCGTGTCCAGCTCTAGGAACAAGTGTGCTAATGTGTCCAGCTCTAGGAACAAGTGTGCTAATACCTGTTTGAAGAGACAAGCACACATGCCTGCTCACTGAAATAAGGCTAGACTAGGAAATCCAACAAACCCTGCTGGGAAGGTGAGGGAAGACTTCCGAGAAGAGGGTGTGTGTGTCTTGAAACCTGAGATCTAAGCACCCCAGAGTTGGGAGGTTGGCATATTCAGGGTGAGGAAAGACAAAGCTCTGCTGAAGGCCATCGGCTCTGCACAGCCTTTTATTTTTTTTCCAAAGAAAATTTAAAGGAGCAGTTTCAGCCAGATCTGTCTGGTTGCAAGGAATAACTGTAGAGGAAGAGGCCCGTTTCTCTGAACTGAAGAAGGAAGCACAGGTGCTCAGGGAGCTGGGATCTTAAGGGTGTCTCTACCTATCCCTAGTTTTCACCCTGCCTCAGGTCTCAGGTTGGAAGAGACAGCTTGAAGAGATGATGCTTCAGGGTCAACTTCCAGTATCTTACAGTCTCTGAGTCACCCATCCTGAAACAGACAGCTTGAACAATCTACATAGCAATCTACAATCTACAATTCTCAACCAGAGAGACTTGTGTTGGAGCCTCAGGACCCTTTGCTGGAAGGCGTTTACATGCAAAAGTTTACCAAAAACCCCCTTTACATTCCATTCTCAAAGGCTGAGTACTGAGTAGCAGCAAATAAAGCTGGATGTGTATGGAAACGAGGGGCTGTTTACCAGAGTAGACCTGCTGACCCCAAATGTTTGCTTTTGAGGGAAATAATAGGGGAGTTGGGAAAGAACCTCACTTGGTGACCATTTTCCAAAGGAATTTGAGGTGGCACATTGAAATTTCCAGGCATGGAGATGTTTTTTTGTTTTGTTTTGTTTTGTTTTCTTGTTTGTTTGTTTTTTTTTTTTTTTTTGAGACAGGGTTTCTCTATGTATAACAACAGCCATGGTTGTCCTGGAACTCATTCTGTAGACCAGTCTGACCTGGAACTCCCAAGTGCTTTGATTATAGAGACACACGCACCACCACCTAGCTGTATGGTAACTTTAAAGAAGCTGAGTGTGCTTTCAACAGCTCTGTGGCTTTTTTCTATAGAGTAAATAGTGTTAAAAATGTTCTCTGCTGATTTTTTTTTTTTTTTGTCTTTCTTCTAATTATAGTTTAGAAATTAGTTTCTAACCAGACTGGAAGGTTTGGGAAGAATAGTATATTTCAGGTACTTGACTTAATGCTTGGGGATGCAGTCTTGAGGCCAGAAGAGCGCATCCCCATTGTTCATTCTTCACTAGATAAATAGTCTTCAGTAGTGAGTCAGCCCTAGGACTGTAATTATGAAGCTGGACTCCTGCTCTGGAGCTTCAGTAGTAACTGAGCCAAGCTTGGCTTATCCAGGCGAGGAAGTAGGCCATGGAGGAAGTGATTAATCCTGACTGACCTCACTGGAGAACATTAAGTGACTGATTATGTAAACTGCGATCTGTTTCATGGCAGTTACCTTATAGTACACTACACATATTAAAATGGAAGAGTTGAGAAGCTGTCCTGCCCCTGAGTCTGATAATTTGTTACTCTTTTGATGTTATTTTCTGTACCTCTAGACATACTGGAACTCACTATGTAGACCAAGCTGAACTAACGAAGTTTGCTTGCTTTGTCTCCTACGGGCTGGGATTAAAGATGTGCTGCACCACTCCTGACTTGTTACAATCCTAAAGACTTACCTTTCACTGAGAGTTTATCAGGGGAGTTGGAGGGAGAGAGAAAGAGAGAGAGTGGGGGGAGAGAGAACTTTCTCATTGTGGATCCTTTTAAGAGAGTGGGTGAGCATAGATTTACATGCTATGTAATCCTTACATCTCACTCTTTTTGTTTATTATAGAAAGAAAAGCCGGGTTTATAGGGGGGCAGGGGAAAATGGAACAGGGTTGACAATCGCTTAAGGCTGCTTCAAGCTGTCTTATGGGTGAAGAGCTGTATCTTCTGACGGTCGGTCTGCTAGGTTTTGCGGCTCATTTCCTGCAAACTCCGGATGCATTTAAAGCATGGGGTGATGGATTTTGATTTTTTTGGACCTTGGGGAAAAAAACTGAGAAAGAACCTTGGAAAGTGACACGTATAGTGAGGGTCTCTGCTATTACAGGGTCTGGAGGGCAGATCAAGAGAAGAGGAAAAAGAGGGAGAGAAAGGTTGAAATTGGGGCGTGTATCTACGCTTTAGATAAACCTTAAGGTGGCTGCTTTTGTGTTTCTTCCTTCTAGACTCCAGCTAGATCTGGGGATGGGAAGAGTTATAATGTCTCATGTTTTTGTTTACCTGTTGGCCGAGGTTAAAATGGCTTCTGGTTCCTTTTCTTTGGTTCTGCAGGGTGGGGGGAACAGTCTGTTCTACCTGTATTGGCTCTAAAAATGGCTCCTGGTTCCTTTTCTCTAGTCCTCAGGGTGTGACAGTCTACTGTAAGATGGCTTCTGGGTTTTTCCATTCTCCAGAAGCTGCTGCTGGAGGGTTAGTCTGAGGGGGAAGGGCAGGGCGAGGCGAAATACCTTGGAGCTTTTTGTGTTTGATAACTGGACTTTGGCTCTGAGAAGCAAGCTGGATTGGAAAACTTATATTAGAGATGGGGAATTTTAGGGAAATGTGTCTAGCAACACAAGGATTTTGGGTGATCCACACTTGAGGGTCCTGGGAGGCTGGAAGGTGGGGCTGGTGCTGACAGGCTGAGCAGATAGCAAGAGAAGCAAGGGAGCGGCTAGTGAGGCTGGATTCAGGCAAATGTGATGACTGGAATGAAAGCTTTTATTTTAGCTAACAAATCTCTTCCTATTAGGGCTTTGGGGCAGGTTGGCATTACCAAAAATGAGTGGGTGACAGTGACATCTCTGAAAATGCAATTATTTGCTTCTCACCCCAACAATGGAGGCTAGAGAGGTAGAACCCCAAAACTCCTGCAAGAATGAGTATTGTGGCACTAGTGTCCACAGGAAGGAGATGGACTGCCCTGCTACCGTTATGGCTAGTCGAGACTCCCTTTTAATGATGGCTGTGGTAGGATTACGGCAGCCTTGGCAGCATCAACCACCCACAGTCAAGCCTAGAAGATGAGCCAGGGAGTGATCTGTGTGTAACGTCCCCCTGCCATGTGGGGCTTGGGAACAGTCACTTAGACCAGCGTTTACCTTAAGTGTTTCACTTAAAGGCCTGACCAGCTTCTGTGAGGCTAGGCAAGACCAGAGACCAGTAGCCGAGCTGGTCTTCGCCACAGGAGGAGGTGAACGAGCTAGCTGCTTGGATAGCTTTTGCCAGCAGGAGGTATCTTTATTGGTGGATTTTCACATCTCTCCTGTGATACACCTTAAAAGCCAGCGCTCAGACTTCTGCCTGTGGAGTCAGTGAAACCCCTCTCAAGAGATGTAACTCTGATGTCAGGGGTAGGGTAAAAAAATGGGTCATGAGAGGTTGCTTTTCTTTAGCGCTCTCAGAGTCTAAGTTAGTCTACTGTGAGAGTGCATTTGTGAGGCTTCAGAGCAGACTTGCCAGTAAGCAGGCCACAAAATTGCCCTCACTAAGACCCTCCTTGGTGCATTGTAATTCTAATGGGGTCTACTTATGGGTCAGCCTCAGCTCCCAGGGTGTGTTATGTTTGTCTCTTGAACTTTATCTGCATGATGAGTTCTAGTCTGTTCCAAAACTCAGCTTTGCTCCAGAGCCCAATTTTTCTACCTGAGAAAGTTTGGGCAGGGGAAACAGGGAAACTGTTATTATCTTATCTATGACAGCCACTTCCTGCAGAGGAAGAACTCAGGATCCTTAGGAGCATGAGAGTGGGTGACCAGTGGGGTAAATGTAGGCGTCAGGTTTGGAGTTCCCCGAAATGAAGAAGCTGGAGGAGCTGCAGGTGAGTGTTGAGATTTGAGAGGTGGGGGACCAGAGAAGGATCTAGAAACAGATGGAGGAAGAACAGGAAGCCAGAAGACAAAGTTTAGAGCTGAGATATGGAAAGAGACAAGGGGAAGACTCCATCCACCCATACACTTGCAAAAGTTAACTATTGTAAAATATTGGGGTCCAGCGAGCTGTTATGCAGCTATTTGGAGTTATGATCTTAGGCCATTTCTTTGTGCAAAAACGGATAAGCTTGGTGGTGTCTAGTTAAGGCAGAAAACTAATCGGCTTGAGAGTTTCAAGAACACGTTCTGGACATGAGGATGAAGAGACATTTTTTTCTGGCTTATCTATTATTGAGGCCCAGAGGGGGAGGAATTCCACCCCTAAACCTGGGTCGTCACCCAGTCAACAAGTGGTGGTGGTGGTGGGGATAACGCTAGCTACTGCTAAGTAACTCATCAGCTCCCAGCAGTAGGTGTTAGGGCACAGCCCAAAACCATGCTAGTTACTATGAGGGTGGGTGCACAAAACACACTAGCTATCACTAGATGCTCATCAGCCCCTAGGATAGGCATAGGGCAAAGCCCTATGCTTCCCACCCCTAAAAACTCTGTAGTTCTCAGGAGCAGGTGTACAAAAACCGACACTGGCCACCACCAAAGGAACTCGTCAGCACCTAGGAGTGGGCGTCCAGCTCAGGCTACCGATAGAACTCATAAGCACCTGCAGTAGGCATAGGGCAAAGCCCTGAGGGCAGTGTCTGGGAACAGGATCAAGGATCCGGGTGGGCTTCTATAGCAAGGAAGGCCAAAAATGAGTGTCAGGCGAGAAGGACCAGCCATAACCAGTGAAGATCGTGGCTGGGTGTGGTCTTTGGTGAGACTAGAGTCTAGAGTCCTACCAGAAAGCTACGATCAACTGTCTTTTCCAGAGACAATAGTTCATGTTTATGCCCACCTGATCTTTGTGTACCTAAGTCCTGGAGAGAGCCTCTCTGAGTCTCGGCACCAAATGTTAGTTTCACTAGTTTTGTTAGTTAGGTAGACACACACACTACCAGATGCGACACAAGAGTTTATTCAGGGGAGTTGCTGAGAGATAATGACAGGGGGAGGGGGAGAAAGAATTTTCACATGGCAGATCCTTTTAGAGGAGAGTGAGTGGGCACAGATTTATGTAGCCACACCTACAGGCATGCCCTCCGTACATGGTCTTTTGTCGGCGCCATGTTGGGTTTACCACATGGGGGCTATGTGCCGGGAATCATTACACTCAGACTTAGTAGATAGTCCCCGACTGGAGAGATGGCTCAGAGCTTAAGTATATGTACTATTCTTGCAAAGGACTTGAGTTCAATTCCCAGCACCTACATCAGGCAACACCTATATTGCCAGTTTCAGGAGATCTGATGCCTCTGGCCTTCTGGGTTATTTAAATCATATCTACATACCCACACACAGATAAACAGACACATACAAAATTAGAAAAAAAAAATAGAAAAAAAATTAGAAAAAAGTAGACCTTCTCTTGGTGGTCTGAGTTTCTCTTTGGTTTCCTTCATTCTCTTTTTTTAAATGAGGTTAAGCCTTGGGCCCTCTGGATTTTCTTATGTATGTATGTATGTATGTATGTATGTATGCATGCATGTATACACTATTCTGGCATGTAGGTACTAAATCTCATTATAGGTGGTTGTGAGCCACCATGTGGTTGCTGGAAATTGAACTCAGAACCTGTGGAGGAGTAGCTAGTGCTCTTAACCTCTGAGCCATCTTGTCAGCCCTCCTTCATTCTCTTGGCCAAAAAATTTAGCATATTCTTCAGTTCTCTATTTTTTTTAATGCATTGTTTCTTCAGAGCAACATGTCTGCGTTGTATTGTAGCAAATATGGACTAACAAGACACTGAATATTGGGTACTTTTGGACCTGAGCTTCTCACCGTCTTCCCACAACATTGGAGGAGACTGTACTCTACAAAGATGAGAAGACTTTTGGATTCTGCTTGCTCTCTTGGGCCCCAGTCACTGCACCACAGTAGTATGATAGTCCAGGAAGCTCCTCTCCTTTTTTAAATAAGAACCAAGTTGAGAACACTCAGATTGGTGCCCACATGCGTCTGTGAATATACTTGCACTTCCTCTCTCCGGTTCAACTGGGTCTAAACAAAAATGCCTCTTACTCAGCAGGCGCACTGCACTGTGGGTTAATACACCTTGCTTCATGGCCAAGGTGTCCTTGCCATTGCTAGCCGGGAATCGAACCACATAGCCCTGTGTTTTTCACTCAGCATCAGCAGCTATTTCTGTAGCTGCTTGTCTCACAGAAAGGACGGAGCTTTTCTTTGTCTATTTCAGTGAATATCTGGCAGCCAGTGACTGGGAAGGAGCTAATTCAGCTTCATCTTGGTGAACCCCACTACCTAGGAGCCCCTCCACACACAATATCTGTTGTGTGCACATTTGTGCGGGTACACTTTCCCATGTGGGTGCATGTGGAGGGAGGCCAGAACATCAGGAATGTGCTCCCGAATCAGTTCTCCACCTAAATTTGCAGACAGGATGTCTTGCTGAGCCTGGCTGGATCTTGCCATTTCTACTTACTAGACTGCAATTATCACCACAGACACTCTCCTGTGCCCTTTTGTAGTCCTTCCCATCACCCTCTCATTTCTTACCTACTTTCAGTTGTTGGAGATTGAGTATGGGTTTTTAAGAAATTCAGGAACTCTCTTGAGTACATACTAGCTGCTTTCACTTGGTATAATTGAGATTGATCTGGTTTTTAAACATTTTATTATTATTATTTATTTTTATGTGTCTTTGTGAATCATCACTCCTGGAGTTGTGAACTCTGATGTAGGTACTGGAAACCAATACCAGCAGGAGCAGCAAGCATTCTTAACACTTGGCCATCTTCCCTGCACCTATGCCCAACCCCAGCCTTCTTATTCTAAGAAAGAGGGCATGGTACCACTTAAAAACAAAAAACAAAAATGTGTATGGCTGTTGTGTCTTCATGTATATCAGTGGACCACACACGTACCTGGTACCTGTGGTGGTAAAAAGAGGGTGTCAAAATTGCCCTGGGACTAGAGTTATAGACAGTTGTGAGCCACCATATGCATTCTGGGTATCAAGCCTAGGTCCTCTGGAAGAGCAGCCAGTGCTATTAACCTGGAACTATCTCACCATTCCCTAAAGATTTATTTGTGTGTATATTCACATACATATATGCTTGTGTGCATGTGTGCGTCTGTCTGTCTGGTCTATGTCTATGTCTCTGTGTGTAGCTATGGGTGTGTAGATGTGCCCCTGGAGGCCAGCAAGGGAGACAAAATCTCTTGGCTATGTGTGTCTGTGTCTATGTCTGTGTATGCAGCACTGAGCATATGGATATGCCCCTCAAGGTCAGCAAGGGTCATGAGATCCCTTGGAGCTGGAGTTCTGAGTATTTTGAGCTTCCTAATGTGAGTGCTTGGTACTGAATTCTGTCCTCTAATAAAGTAGTGAGCACTCTTAACTGCTGAGCCATATCATCAGCTCCTAGCATATACTTTTAATCCTAGCATTTGAGGTAGACAGATCTCTGTGAGTTCAAGGCCAGACTGGTCTACATAGCAATTTCCAGGCCAGCCAAGGCTACAAAGAGAGACCCTGTCACAAAAGAAAGAAAAAGTTATAAAATTTAATGAGGTCCAGCTTATCTGCTTTTTATTTTGTATTTTAATATCTTCACAATCTTTGCCTGAACTAAAGCTACAAAATTTTCCATGGTTTCTGCTCAAATTTTGATAGTTGAAGCTTTACATTTACATCTAGTTACTTTTTCTTTGTGGTAAAGGAACAGAGCACAGTGCTTTCTTAGTGGATAACCAGTCACCCCATGTCCACTTGTTAAAATAGCCTTGAACTCACAGAGATCTATCTGCCTCTGCCTCTCAAGAAGAGGTGGACTAAAGGTGTGTCAGCATGGGGCTCTACAGTAACTTCTTGCCCTGTCTTGGTGTTTCCACCATGTTGTATTCACTGCTTTTTTCTGCTACTCTAAATTCTTTGCATTTTTACAAATTTTAGAGTCAGTTTGATAGTTTGTACAATCAAGCCTGGAGGAATATTGTTGGTAGCATTGTCTTTGGGTAAACTGAGGTCTTGACCATTTGAATCTTCTAATCCACAAATACTGTACATTTCCCCATAGGTTTGGTCTTTCAAATATATCTTTCAGCCATATTTTTGTGTTTTTGCCAACAAGATTTAATTAAACCTCTTTTGTTAGATTTATCACCTTTTTTTCCTTTTGTCTTTTCATTTTATTTAATTTATTGAAATGGAGTCTTACCAGTCTTAGTCAACTAGCTCAGGCTGGTTCTGAATTCAGTCCTTCCTCAGTCTCCAAAGTTCTAAAATTACAGGCATGTGCTACCATGTCCAACTTTTATTTTATAATGCTGTTGCTCTTGGTGACTTCCTGGAAGAGTTGACTTTTTTTTTTTTTAAGATTTGGTATTATGGTGATGCTGGCTTTTAATTCCAGCATTCAGGAGCCAGAGGCAGGAGGATCTCTGTGAGTTTGAGGCCAGCCTGGTCTACAGAGCAAGTTCCAGGGCAGTTAGGGCTTCCAGAGAAGCCTTGTCTCAGAAAACCAGAAAGAAAAAAAATATTAGTTTTATGTTCACTTACATGTGTATGTCTGCCACTTAGGTATGCATGCTCTTAGAGGCCAGGAGGACAACGTATCCTGGCAGTTAGTGTCAGAGTTGTGAGCCACCTCAGTGGGATACTGTGAACCAAATGTGACTCCTGTAAAAAAGCAAAACATAATTTTAACAAGTGATCCATCTCTTCAGTTTGTGCAGTTTTTCTAGGAAAGACATTTGAGCCTGAAATTGACTTTGTATAAAGGAGATGTACTAACATTTTGACATTGTGATCTGCAAACATGTTGAACAGTGTTCACAGATGTCCTGGGAGGTATGTGGTCTGTGGGCATGTTGGACACATCTGGTAAAGGTTTTTTGTTTCTCTTGATGTACTGAAGGTCAAACCCAAAATTTCATAAGTTCTAGGGAAATACTTCAACACTAAGCCCAGTGAGCTATACCCTAGCTCTTATATAAAGGTTTTTATTAAATGCTAAGTTATCTTTTCAGCTGTAGGGTATTGATTTGCTTCTGCACGGGCTGCTTTTGCTGAGTTGAGGCAACAGGAAGGTGAACATCAGGTGCAAGAGCTGACCCTGGGCATTCCAGTCTCCAGAACTGTGGCTAATTAAACTATTGGTTTAAATGGGAAAAGATCCTTGTATTGTTTTCCTATATAGCATATAGTAAGGTTGTGTTTTCTAAGTTGACAAATAAAACACGGGGCAACATTTTCTTGGTGCTCTGGAGACTCTCATAACATCTGTGACACTTTCTGTTAGGGTCCTAGCACTGTGTAGTAGTGAGGTCCACTCTGCTGAGTTGCTCTCTCACCTCAGATTTGGTCTTTGACTCTGTGTCCTCTCATTATTAGCAGAGGATCTGGTTGAGGGATGGTTTTGCATGTCTGTGTGGAATGTCACAGAAGAGTGGTGGCACTCTGTTGTCCTGTTGACAGATGTCAGTCTTGCTCTACTCTGGAATTGTAGTCCCCCCAAAAGAAAAGAATATGTAATCTTAGGACAAACAAAAGAAAGATAAAACCACACTTTGGATTGAAAGTAGATGGTTCCAGATAGTTCTGTTTGATATCACCCTTCTTACTGCTGCTGCCAAGGTGAATCAAGATCCTTATCAAATTGATATGAAAAGATAGCATGAGGAGAACCTGCCTTTAAAATAAGCACACGGATTTTCACCCCTCTATCCACATTTTGCCCTGATCCCTAAACTGTTGTTTCTAATTGACCCACTCTTCGGTAAGTTCTAATAGGAGCAGAGTGGACACGGAACATTCTTCATCTAGCCAGCTTTTTTCTTCACTGTAGATATCTGTACATAAAACTAGTTTATGGCAACATAGGCCTCCTTGACTTCTGATTTGTTATGTGCCAGTAAAACTATGGTGAGCGGTATGGTGTACTAGGATGTCATTCATCTATTGTTATATTGTGACCTGCCACCACATCCTGATTGTACAGGAATAGCTGTGATTCCTGTTGAATGGGAACCACCTCATTTTTTTTTTTTTTTTTTTTTTTTTTTTGAAGAGGGAAGGGGGAATGCCCAGGGAGAATAAAGGAAAAAATCAACAAGAAATTAAGAAGCTGGCACTTGGCTGTAGTGTACAGTTGCTGGCTCCTATTAAAGCTTTTGTTTGCTGCATTTGTTTATCTTGTCAGAAGCCACTGCCAGCTCTACCTTACTCAGATACAGCTTCTGTTACTGCCTTAGTAACCTCTAGCTGCATGCCAGATAAACGTCAGACATCTGTTAGTCCTGCAGCCTCCAGAGTCTGGACTCCAGTTATTTGAGTGACTGCCTTGGTTCACAGTCATCTCGACTTGCCTCTGTGTAAGGCCTTATTTTCCTGGAGTGTGGTTCTGTCCTTTACCTTGTGTTGGCATACCATTTAAATGTTCCTGGGAGGGAGGCGTACCTTCTGATGCTGTACTGTAACAGTTCTCCACCCTCTACTTGGGAACATATGTTCATATCCCCCCTGGGGAAGCAGGCTATGGGCAGCCACTCAGCTTCTGGACTACATTTCCCAGGACTACTATGGTGTGGACAGTGTCTCTCCTTCTGTGCTACTTCAACAGCCTCTCTTGTCCTTTTGTTCCACAGAGCTTCGGTGCGACCCTGAGCAGTTTACATGTCACAGTGGTACCATCCAGTGCATACCCCTCCCCTGGCAATGTGACGGCTTGCCAACGTGTGAGGATAAGAGTGATGAAGCTGACTGTCCAGGTTAGTGTGTAGGTTGGCCTGTCTCTGCCATGGCCTCCCACAGGGAGGGAGTGTAACCAGGCAATCCATGTGATCTGTAGACATTGGAAGGGTCTTATGAGCCGACCCCACTCTTACCTTTTAAAAACTAAGTGTTGGACTGGACTCACGTGATCTTGGGAGTGAACCTTTCAGAAGGGGTGGTATAGGTGCCTACTGAGGGGTGTTCTTGTGGCCCTTTACAAGCTCCTAAGGACATGGAAAGGCCACAAGTTTGTAAGTTTTTGGCTATCCACTGCTTTCTACCAGCACCCTGATGACTAAAGCACCATGAATAATAGCATCCATTCTCTCCACAGGTCTCAGTTTGAGATAGGAGGGAAGGGCAGCATCCCATGCACATGCCTTCACGCCTATGTGATATTTCAAGACTCACTTATACATGCACACTGATTCATGATCTTTCAGGCATCTGATGAAGTTCGTTGTCAGGAGGCATGTTATATAATAGAAATGATATGCTTTCTCAGTGAGAAATTGCTCCACACACTGAGATAAGGGAAGGCTCTTGACCTAAGTACCTGGTCAACTGGTATAATGCCCGAATAGCAGGCAACCTCCTAACAGAAGGTTTCATTGGCTAATATGCACCTTAGGCTTTGGCATTCCATGTACACTGCTCTCCTTAAATCTCTTCTAGATCCTGGCCTGAGGTTACACTTCAACAGTTTAAACAGAGAGGAAGCTACAAGCCTGCTACAGCTTAAGGCAGGTAGATTCTCACAGCAAAAGTATTACATATTACCTGCATTATTTAAGTACACCAGTGTTGTTTCGCAGGGTCATCTTGCCTATTTGGCAGTTACGTTTTTTCTATAAGAGCACAAGGAACTTACCTGGACTTAGTGATGGCCATGATCCTGTTGTGGGAATTTTTCTTGAATAAGCACTCTGACACCAGTAAGATGGTAGAGAAGAGACATCACTGGTGGGCCAGAGCCAGCGTAGGTCCTGGAAGGCATTAATATCAGGCCCAATTTGCATTCTCAGTTTCTACTCTAAAACCATAAGTTGGGGCAAACAAGCAAGCAACCTTATACAGAGGTGTGGGTAGCAGTCATCAGGTTCTTCAGGGCAACAGCCCGTTGTGTTAGCTATTCCTCCAGGTCATTCTGTCCCAGGTAACAAGGGCAGTATGCAGATAGGCTACAAGCAGTTCTTTATGAATCAGTATCTAATAATTGGTCTTTTCTACTTTTACTCTATCCTGTCCTCTCCCACAGAGCTGTCCATTAGAAATATGTCTTTAGTATGGGAATAAGGGCCTAATGGCTGGTCAGTCCTGGTGAGTAACCATTTACATCCTAGCATCCTAAATTTCCCTTCTCTAACAGTCCTAGTTAGCATACTAGTCTTCTCGGGTGTTTGGAGGCAATGCTTCTTTAGATCAGTTCCGCTGTGGACTCTGTCTCCTAAGCAGTTGTGTTCATAAATCCCTTGGAACAGCAGTTCTATAATTTCGATCAGTCCTACTTCAACTCAAGACACAGTCTTAAGCTGT
The DNA here is from genome assembly GCA_033318265.1 of Phyllotis vaccarum. NCBI lineage: Eukaryota > Metazoa > Chordata > Mammalia > Rodentia > Cricetidae > Phyllotis > Phyllotis vaccarum. The sequence goes on from JARWLC010000002.1 coordinate 184,268,826, forward strand.
GTGTGGCACTCGCCTTTAATCCCAATACCTGGCAGGCAGAAGCCAGCATCTCTCTATTTCTGAGGCCAGCCTGATCTACATAGTTCCAGGCCAGCTGGTGTACTCCCTGTATCCACCATGGTAAATTCTCACTACATGTATTCTGTGTTTCTTTGCGTTTTCTTGGAATTCCTTTATTCTGTTCTTGCCTGGACCAGTGTGCCTTCCTTTAAAAGCTTTGTCTCAAATGCCAGCTGCCATGGTGAGATAGTCCCTCTGTCCCTCTGGCTAAATCCCCTGATCCCTTAGTACATCTAGAACTACTGGTTAGTGCTCACCGTGGAGGGGTGTCTTGGCTCTTGGTTGTCAGCTTTTCCATATCTGAATGAACTATCATCCAGAAATGGAGGGCACACTTGTGATCTGGATCTGGAGGCGGGAAGGCACAGCTTTAATCTGAGCCACACCTCCTGCTGGAGCCTAATAAGGACAGTGGAGGAAGGAAGGGCTAGTCCTTCTTCGCCTGCTGGCCCTCGTCCTGTCAGCACATCAGAAGACTAGCAGAGACACCCAGCCTCATGAGGCTAAGCAGCTACTAAATTCTTGGGCTTTTCATTCATAACTAGCTGTTGTTGGACTGCAGACTGTAAGTCATTGCAATACATTTCCATGTATAGAGAGACAAAGAGGGGAGAGAGATTCATTCCTTAAGTTCTGTGACTCTAGAGAACCCCGACTAGTACAAAGAGCTCGTTCTTCATGTCTCCTTCCAGAGCACAAGCCTCAGAGCAGGAAGCCTCTTCTCTCCCTAAATGGGCCCTAGAGGTAGAAAAGGTAGACTGTAGCTTCTAGAGGTCTAGCTTGAGGCAGAAAAGATATAGTTTGCCTGGGCTATCAGGAAGTAACAGGTAAGGTTTGTACAGGTCTTTGGGGTTTCACAGTAAGATGCAGAGTTGGGCACAGTGCTGTGCGCCTATGGTCTCAGCCACGCAGGCTGAGAGTTGCTTGAGTCAAGGAGTTGAAATGAGACTTGGCAGTGGGACAGCTGCCAGCTCTGACAGAGAGATGAGCTGATTAGCTGTATAGCATGTAGAGCAGAGGCTCATCCTTGTCGCGCGCACCCTCGCCCGCAAGGACGACGTGACACCAGGCTCTTCTTTCAGTGGTTTATTCAGGACCTTGAAACTTCTTCTGCCTCTGCTTTGCCTCTGCTACTGCTTTCTCCTACTGGGGAAAACCCACTCCCAGCTAAATACCTTCTGGACTGCTAGTCACGGGGCGCCAAGTGGGCCATGCCAATAGATCCAGGTGCACGGAAGCAAGCCACGAGCTTAGCCTTAGCCAAATGAGGAGTTGTTTATCTCAGAGAGCTCTCATCTTGGGAAGGTGGAAGGTGGAAGCCAGCACCATCTTTAAGGTTCGGCCACGTGGCTCTCTACACATCCTGGTCCATTTAATCACATGTCAGCTTGACACATTTGCCTTTCTAAAGCTATGAATGATGGTGGCTTGGCCATGGCCCTCTAGGACCATCCTGTACCTATGACTTGTTCCTTGGGTCATAGCTGAGAGTGGACTTCCCTGCACTTGGCAACAAATGCTAGTGAGGACCATGAGGCCATAAGGGAAACCCCCTTAAGGTCATAGAACAAAGCTTCTAGAGTAGCGTTTTTTTGTGGGAGGAGAACTTTGTGAAAAATCAAATGGGTCTTCGTTTCCTTCAAATAAAACAAAGCCTATGCTGCTCTGACAGTATCTTTTACCTTTTTTTTTTTTTTTTTTTTCTCCCCCAGACAGTGTTTCTCTGTGTAACAGCTCTGGCTGTCCTGGAACTCACAGGAATCTGCCTGCCTCTGCCTCCCCAGTGCTGGGATTAAAGGCATGTGCCACCACTATAGTTGTGTATAGTTTCACAGATGATGCTCTAGACTGTGCACCCCCCTCCCCTGAGACACTGAGGTGAAGAGTAATGTTCAGACCCCATGGCTTACCTAGCACAGAGGAGACCTGAGCACAGCTTCAGTGGTTGTAAAGCTTTGGGTTGCCATGCTCTATAGAAGTCCAGTGCAGAGGAGACTGCCTCAGGCTCTTAGGGTTAGGTGCAGAGACATGGGGGTCTGGAGGTTGAGGACTGAGCCATAGCAGGCTTCCTACCTTGTCCTTGGTTCTCTGTCTGTGCTCATTGGTAGACTGCCAGGTCATAGTTCAAATGGGAGCAGATTAGTTTTTATCTCTGAGAAATTTGTTATAAAAACACACAGGAGTACTATAATACCTTATCTTATTTCATTAATAGCAGCTGAAATTTTGTTGCCATTTTTTAGTTTTTGTTTTTTAACTTTAGAATAAAAATAACTGGTCATAATTGCTCATGTTTGTAATCCTAGCACTCCAGAGGCTGAAGCAAGCAAGATTCCTCCAGGTACGAGGGAGCAAAGCGTTAGTGACCATTTGCACGCCTAGAGCTGTGCTCCTCCTACAGAGCCTGTCAATGACCAGTTGGAAGACTCCAGTCATCCCCAGTGAGATCACTTTTGCATGTGAACTTGAGGTTTTCTAGAGTTGTCCATGCTACATTGTTTCATTTCCTCACCCTCCAAAAGCATGTCAAAAAGGAGCCCAGAGATAGAAAATTGTAGAAACAGAGAAAATGAGAATAGTTCTTCGGTAACAGGAGGATGATTTCAGTTTGGGGATTTTGTTTTGTTTTGAGACAAATTCTCACCACTTAGCCCTTGCTGGCCTAGAACTCCAGATTGTGGTTCAGTCCACTCCACCTCCCAAGCTGTTGTCATGGATAGATAATGTGCAACAACTTCAGCAGACTTTGGGAAGCGGAAATGTGTGGCCTGTATGGACTCTTCCTGTGTTCAGAAGCTGGAAGGCTGGAGTCACAGTACTCAGAATGCCCTGCCAGCAGCCTTCTCTGTGTCCTTTGGTTCTAGGAGGTGCTAACAAGGGGGAGGAAGGCAAAAAGATTCCCTCTCCCTGGCCTCCTGTGAGAACCTTGGCTTTGACTGGGACACTTTTTTTTTAGGGTTAGAGAGCACCTGTGACGTTATCATCAGTGTCCTGTAGGCAGAGTCAGGATCAGCTGCAAAGGTGAAGCAGAAGGTAGAGGTTTCCATTTGACCTCTGCTCCCTGCAGCTTTGCTAACAACTTTGGGAGCCTGGTTCTCTACAGCAAACAATTCGGTGTTCCCGGAGCCTGGTTCACAGTGCTCCTCTAGAAGGCTTTCAATCCTAAAATGTGAGGAGGACTCTCCTTAAAGAGTAGTGCCTACAAAGAGCCAGATTGACTTCAGAGTTGTTTAGAGAGACACCAAATGGCCTGCAAGGCAGAATCAACTGGTTATAGACAGACAGAAGACGCATGGTACATGGCAGAGGCAGACTTCGTAACACAGGGCTGCAACAGTTGGGGAAAAAATGAAATTGGATCCCTAACTCATTATACACAAAATGAAGATTTAAGATAAAGAGAAAAAAATTAAGTTGTGTGAATATCAACTTTGATAAAGAGGTTAAAATCTCTTAAAAACAACTGGGTTTATCAGGGTGGTGGTGGTACACACTTTTAATCCCAGCATTGTGAGGCAGAGACAAGTGGATCTCTGTGACTTGTCTCCAGCTTGGTCTACAAAAGAGTTCCAGGACAACCAAGGCTGCCTCAAAAAACAAAACCATAAAAAGCAAAACAGCTGGTTTTGCTTAATTAAAAATAAGATATCCCCTTTATTAAAAGATACTATTAAAATGTGAAAAAGATCAGCTGTAAAAAGGAGAGGTGGAAGCCAGGGAGATGGCTCAGTTGGAGTTTGTAGTACAACCTTGAGAAACTGAGTTTGATCCTCAGCACCCACATTAAATGCTTAACATCATGGATGCAATTATAATCCCAGCACTTGTAGGAAGCAGAGGTAGGCAGATCCCCAGGTCTCACTGGCCAGCCTAACCAAATCAGCAAACCCTAGGTCCTAGTGAGAGGCAGTGCCAAAAAGACTGGGGGGGGGGGGGGGGGAGATAGTTCCTAAGGCATCACTATTTCTTAGGAAAATTACTAGTAATGATTAAATAGAGCTACGCAAGTTGGTTAGTGCTCTAAAGACTGAGATGCTGTTCACATACTTAAAGATAGCAGTTAAGGTGGCTGCCACACTAAACGGAGAGGTGGAGAGAATGTGATATCTTGGGGCTCTTGGGTAAGGTGGATGAATTGATCCATCTACTTTAAGAAACAAGTATTGTCTTGTATGTCACACCATCCTATTCTATGATGTAGGATTCTTTTTTGGAAGAACTCTGGAGAAATTCTGTTGGCATTTTATACTAACATCTTGGGAAAAGGCCTGAATGTATGTGATTACATGATAAAATGTTTTGTGCCAATGACAGAGAATGGATGTCGGGTCTAAGTATCAACATTTATGTCGGTAGATAAAAGCATGTTGTTGACAACTCGAGTAGCACAGTGTAGAGATGGATCGTCCTGTGGTTTAACGTATGAGGAGCTGAATAGCGAGCACAGCATTGCTCCACAGAAGTTAGGGCTCATGGCAGAGAGCTTCTGCAGAGTTGTAGCTCCTGGTTTCTCCTGTATAGAGAACAAGCACAGAGACCAGGAGGCTTGGGCAGTGTGAGTTCAGTCCTGCAGGTGAGGTTTCTATCTGTATTCCATTGTGAGGCTTGTAGAAAGCTGGTGTGGCTTTTGTTGTTTGAGGAGACAGCCTTATTATGTTGCCAGACTGGATTCCAACTCCTAGGCTCCCAGATCCTCCTGTCTTAGCTCCAAGTGTCGAAACTCTAGGCACGAGGAACAGAGGGAGACCAGCTGCAGGCGGCATGGGCCTGCTGAGAAGAGAACAGTAGAAATGCATTGGGACCTCAGAGTTGAGCTAACAGTCTCTAGCAGGGGAAATGAATGGGATTCTCAGTACCACACATTTCCTTCTCCATGCTGCACAGTTGGCTTGTTACCTAGTCCTGTGCTGTCCAGTGGTAGCAGTGAGTCATTGTGGCTTAGGCACCTGAAAGAAAGGACTCTTTGGAATGAAGATGTGAAGGTAGTATAAATTAGCACCATCTAACAGCCAAAGTATGAATCAGGATGAAAAGCATCCAAGGCTGCTCCTGGGATGTGATTGTTGCATTTATTTGTTGAGGAGTGGTTGCCTTCTCTCTGTTAGCATTGGGGCCACTGGGCCCCACAGGGAAGTCAGGGGGGTTGAAATAAGAGTTGAGAAAGATTATCTCAAGTGACCTCCTCCCCACCCCCTGCTGTCTGGATGCTTTCTGCCAGCCTTCTATCCCAGGAAGAGGTCAGAAGAAGAGTCTTTTCTGAGGATACACAGCTGTGTCATACAAGGATAGGAACAGCCATAGGAGAAGGCTCCCAGCACAGAACCCATTCAGATGCTCACAGTTGATGGCTTATCTGACCGGTTTTTCCTTAACCATGAAAGGCAGTTGGTATTTCCCCACTCTGAATGCTCATCAGACTTGTTACAGCTTTCTAAGTCAGAGTCAGAACAGGATTGCCTGAACTAACTACAGTGTGTGAAACCATGCTTAAATTCAGGATTGAGGCCAGCACCTTGTCTACACTGCTCACTGGCCATGGTCCCTTGGACACATTGCATCTGAAAATGGGGAATAAAATTCTGCTCTCTGCTAGAATTGTTGACAAGGTTAGATACCAGGGTACATGGAACATATGGGTGCTTAGAAGGAAGCGCAGCACACAGCAGCCCCCAATGGAGATTACCTGTTGTTGCTGCCTTATTAATAGAAGGAGTAAAAGAACTTTAAAAGACTTAACAAAATGGCAGTCAAGGAAATTCCAAGCCCTCCCTCTGCTACAGAAACATTCCAAAGCAATTAGAGGTTAGACAAAGGGCTCTTTAACAGCTCTGGGAAGGATTCAGAAGCTGGATACCATGCTGGCTCAGAGACCTCTTTTTTTTAGGCAGTGTTTATTCTTATTCTTTGGCAGTCTCATCCATGTGTATAATAAATCTTAGTCCTTACCCACTGCCGTCTCCTTCCTGTTTTCATATAAGAATACAGACTTTAAAACACCGTCTTAAATGTGTTCAAGGAACATTGACAAAGACCTAAGACAAACAAGAAGGTAGGGTTGAGGCTGTTGCTCAGTGGCAGAATGCTTTCCTAGCATGGGCTTCTGTCTCCTGGGGAGCTGACAAAACAGATCCCAGACCCATCTGCTGCTCACACCTGTTACCTTAGTATTTAGGGGATGAGGCAACCCATGCTACAGAGTGAGACTATCTCAAAACAGTGAAAACATTTGCCTCTGGCATGATGACAGGTGACACTCGGGCACAGTCCTGTGATCTCTAGGGGTGATCTAGTACAAGCTGAAGTCGGCTACTGAAAGAGTCAGAGAGGCACTGTACAAATACTGGAAAAGCCTGCATAGTGGATGCCCTGCAGAGCAGAACAGTTGTGCTGTGATGGCAACCCAAGAGCCAAGGGTCATGGGACTACAGGGTCAAACCTGTCCAATAGAATCCTGAGACCATGAGCAAGAACCTTAAGTCAGATCTGCACAGTACTCAGGATCTGAAAACCTGGTAAGAGCCAAAGTATAACCTGAGCTTCCTAGACTCCAAGCAGCACAGGACAGTGGCAGGAGCTGCTCAAGGATGTGGTCAGAATTCGTACTCAGTGCCCTGTGGTGGTATATTGTATATCTGATAAAGCTTGCCTGAAGATCAGAGAGTGATGACACACACCTTGCTTTAATCTTAGCACTTGGGAGGCAGAGGCAGAGATCCAACTGGATCTCTGAGTTCAAGGCCACCTTGGGCTACATCCAAAGAGATGTAGTCCAAAGGAGAAATAGAGCCAAGTAGTAGTGGTGCACACCTTTAATCCCAGCACTTGGGATCCCCTGCCTCTGCTCCCAGGACTTGGGAAGCACACTAGCCTTTGATCCCAGCACTAGGAAGGTCGAGACAGGAAGTGAAGGTTGGGCAGGGAAAGGAACGTAAGGTGGGAGGAGACAAGTTCTTCCCCTTTCGGTTTAGAAGTGGCTGTGGCCTGTTCCTCCGTCTCTCTGATCTTTTAACATTTGCCCCAATATCTGGCTCCAAGTTTTTATTATAAGACCGACTAGGACTCATGCCACAGAGCCCAAAGGAAAACAAATTCAGCAGCCACCTTCTTGACTTCTCCATCATGGAAGGAGACTGGAAGGGAAGCCTGAGAAGGGCAGCAAGAGACTATAGGGATCCAGTCGGGCTATTCAGTTTCCATGTCTCCTCAGTGTTCTCTCCTTAATACCCCATCTCTTTAGCAGGCCGACCCAGTCCCAGACTCTCTTTCACTTTACATAACATAGTCTGTCTGGATTCACACAGTGTCTGTGTCATCACCTCCTGAAGTGGGCTTTCATCTCAGCGTATATTTTCACCTCCCCATTTCAGTCTCTGGCTGAAGCTCCCTCGTCCCCATACCCACCTTTTGGCCTCTGTAGTTTCCCCTGTGTTTGTCCCTCCACTTCCTGTCTTCCCAGCACTGACCACTAGTCTGGCTGTGTTTGCTTTTTACTTCCCACTCATACCATAGTGACATATTAGTACACACCTGATAACAGTGTCCCTGGGTGATGAGCATGTAATGGGAGAGGGTTGTTGTCTTAATTATTATTACTTATTGTTTGTTTGGCTGGTGTTTGGTGTTTGGTTTGGGGGTTTTGTAGGTGTGGGTTTTTGTGGGGTGAGTCTTCAGTAGTTGACTATTTTCATAGAGGATTTCTCCTGGGTGTTGACTGTGGTCTCAGATGGTTCTCTACTAATGGGGAGGGGTTCGGATGACAACAGGTCAGCAAAAAGTTCAACTCCTCCTATCACCTCGTCTTTCCTGGTGAAAGGTGACCAAGACAAAAATTCAACCAACGCTCTAACTCCCAATACAGATTCCAACCCCCAAACACAAGTAGCATTAAGGCTCACAAGATGGCTTAGCAAGTTAAGAGTTGAGGCCACAGATGTGACACCCGAGTTCAGTCCCTACCTGAATAAAGGACAGAACTAAGTCCTAGATGTTGTTCTCTAGTGGCCACACACTGAAACTTTACAAGAAAAACACACGTAACGACTTCCATGACATGTCTCATCTGACATATACAATCCCTGAATAAAGTCCCCCAGTGACAGTGACTTAGATGAATTTCCAAGAGAATTCAAAAGTGTGATGAAAACTTTTCAAGAAACAAGAGGAGTAAATTTAAGGAGAACGCAGATGAATGAGATAAAGAAGTCAGGCAGAGTAAAAATAGGGTTAATAAAAAGCAGTACTGAGATAGAGCTGCCGGCCGGTGGCCACCCCTTTGACCCCAGCACTCAGGAGGCCAGCCTGGGCTACAGAGAATTCCAGGACAGCCTGGGCTACACAGAGAAACCCCAACTCAAAAACAACAAAAAAGAAGGAAGAAAAGAAACTGAAATGCTACCAGAAGAGAAGAATTTAGTAAGTCAGATGGCAAGACCATTGGAAAGCCTCACTGGTAGGCTGCAGACAGAGCAGAAATACCAGGGTTTGGAGAATTGGTGCATCATTCATGAACATCAGTAAGCTCTTAAACACATAAAATGAAATATGTAGGGAAAAGCCATGTTTACAAATTGTAGGCATAGAAGGAAAAGAATGCCGTGCCAAAGGCATAGAAATTATTTTTAGTACAAAGAGCAGAAAATTTCCCAAGGAAAAGGTGAGGTCCAAAGTATAGGACTCAGAATTAAAACAGAAACTCCCCACATCCTATCCAGTTAAAACTATCAGACAGAGCAAACAAAGTAAGTGTATCAGAAGCTGCAATTGAGAAGGCCCAAGTCAATACAAAAGGCCGCCCCTTAAAGCTGTCACCCCGACTTAACTACACAAATGTGCAGAAGTGCAGCGCATTAGGGTCTAAGTCCAAGCTGTTGGGGCACTGGTTTTTGGTTTGAGCTCTTTTGGTTCTTTGCTCTTTGGGGGGCCTGCCACCCAGCTCCCAAATAAATCACACATAAAGGCTTATTCTTATAAATGCCTGGCCATAGCTTGGCTTGTTTCTAGCCAGCTTTTCTTAAATGATCTCTGGGCTTTTACCTTTCTTTTCTTTCCTTCTCATTCCATATCTGGCTAGATGGCTGGCCTGTTTTTTTCTAGGTCCTTGCTCTTTCTTGCTTCCCGATCCCTCTTTTTCTATTTATCCTCTCTGCCTTCCAGCCCCTCCTATCCTTTCTCCTGCCTTGCTATTGGCTGTTCAGCTCATTATTAGACCATCAGCTGTTTTAGACAGGCAAAGTAACACAACTTCACAGAGTTAAACATGCAGCATAAAAGACCACAACACATGTTTGTATCATTAAACAAATGTTCCACAGCATAAACAAATGTAACACATACCAAACTAATATTCCACAACAAGGCACACCAACATGAATGCATACCTGGAATCATAGAACTAGGCATCAGCAAGTTAAGTAATTGCTTACTAAAACCCCCAAACCAAAAAAGACAGAAATTCTAATGGTACTGTAGTTACCCTGTGTCACGTTCTTTAAATTGATTCTGCTCTGGCCCAGCCAGACCCATGCTATCTGCTGAGACTTGCTAGAGAGCACACTAGTGGCTGTCACCTGTCTCTGATCTACTAGCACTTTGAGGGTTATGATGCTTTTATTTTAAAATGTCAACGAAAACCTGACATTTTAAGTATTACATGTATGATATAAAGACCAATAGAAAAGGACTGCACAAGCACAGTCGTACAAAGTCCATGTTCAGAATTTGACTCCCTGTTGCTCCTAGGTTCGCGACTTAAAACCTGTACATTACGTGTACAGAAGAAACAGCAGGTCAGCACTGGTGCTCAAGCTACCAGAGTCCTGTGCCACAGTCAGACTATAATCTTGGGACACAGTTGCCAGCAAAGTCATGACAAAATGCTCCCCCTTTTTTCTCCTTTCTCTCTCTGCCCTCTGTTCTCCATCTCTCCCTCTCTTGTGCTTTGATGTCCCCCATAAGTCTTAGGCATTGAATACTTTGTCCCCAGTTGGTAGGACTGGTTAGGAAAAATTAGGAGGTGTGAGTTTCAGAAGCCCAATCTATTTCCAGTCTGTTTTTCTTTTTTGTTCTGTGTCTCACATACGTACCTGCTGCCATGCTCCCCACTATGATGCTCTGAAACTGAACCTCAGATTAAATGCTTTCTTCTATAAGTTGTCTTGATCATGGTATCTTAATTACTGTTGCAGGATATTTGTTCACACTGTGAACCCCAGGATTGCATTATTGACTGTAAAAACCTGCTTCTAGCTGTGGTATGGCTCAGCCCTAGCACACACCTTTTAATCCAAGAGCTTTCTGCTTGAATATTGTAAACAGAATTTTTTTAAAAAAATTAATTTTAGGTCAAAATGTGGAGCAAGCAGCCAGTTGACAGGAAATAACCATAGAGAGTAAAAGGAAAATCAGGAGAGGGACACTCACAGGAAGTAGTAGGAAGGGACATCCAGTTGGAGTATTTGAGACTCCTCCAAAAGGAGACAAAAAGCTCTTTTCCTGGGACAGTGGCGAAGAGAGAAGCAGCTGGGTGCTTTCTCTGCCTCTGAGCTAGCAGGTTTTCACCCCAGCGCCCAGCTCCTGAGTAGAGACTTGAAAACAACATGTCACAGCAATAGACAAGTAACTGACACCTCCCTCTCCCCCCCATCTCGGTCTTTCTCTTTCCCTGTGAAGGTAGAGCTTCAGTGTGAAGGTAGAGCTCAGTGTCCCCTGCACACTGGGTATACTACTACTTTCCTTTGTTAGGAAAACAAGAGGCTTAGAGAGCCTAAATGTAGTAATGGATACATTTTAACTTTTAAACTTTAACACTTTAAATATTTTACATTAAAATGTTTCATAATGACAGGAGAGAATCCTACTAGGCAAAAAGTTTAGAGCCTAACAATTATAAGTCGGGTGTCTAGAGAAACTTCAGTCAGGTGGGCTAACTGTGGAGTCAAGGAACAGTGTGTAAGAGGCCATCTCTTGTCACACAGCCGAGCATACCAAGTATACTACTGTTTGGCTTCACCTTGTCCTAATGCAAGAGGAGTGGGAGGTGGTGGGCCCAGGAGGCATGTTGGCTCTGGTTGTGTCCTGCTCAATGACCTGTGTCAGTCACCTCACTTCTTTTAGTCCACTCTTGCTCTGTGAGGTGGGAGGAAAGTGTCTCTGACAAGGGGCTGAATGACTCACTTCCAGAGATGGGGGAGGAGGGAGTGATCTGCAAGTTGTTAGGTAATTCTGTATAAAACTAGAGTGTTCACCCTATTCCTGTAGAGCTGACACTGCTGACCATTGTAATGCAGGGATGGATGACTTGCAAAAGGACAAGACCATATTTCTTAGTAGCAATAAAGTAAAAGGCATGCTTCTCCAAAAATATGCTTCTCCTATTTGATGTGAACAAAAATAGACATTATTTTATATTAGATATCCAAAGAAAATAGGAATGTGACCCCTGATGCCATACCCCACCAGGCCTTTCCAGCATTGGGCTGCCATTGATCTTGGTTCTGGGAAATCACAAGGCTGTGTCCTGGCTGTTGCCAGTGGGCTAACAATGTACTTCTTTGCTTTCAGAAGTGACTGGAGAGGCCCGTCCTTACCATGGGAAGGAGACCTTGGACCTGCGGCAGGGGCGGACCAGAGGAGGTGACCCCCCACAGTTCCACATAGTGAACATGGCTCAGCCTGTCCGCTTCAGCAGTAAGTTGCAGACCTGTCCTAAGACAACACCCTCTAACATGTTTGTCAGCCCCGCCTAGTCTTGGCTTTTCAGGCCAATGCTGAGAAGACAGGTGACTAAAGCAGCCCTGACTGTTGGGGACATAAATGAGGCTGCAGTGATAATGCATAGCTACAGCATGTTCTGCCTCCTCTAGTGGTTAGCAAATGAATAATCTGTGGCATTAAGTTTAAAGTGTCTCCACCTCAAACAGCTATGCTGAGGGGATGATACCCTGTAATGTATTAGAACAGCTAGACTTGGCCCAGAAGAACTGGTATTTAATGTGCTTGCTGTGGGGTGTCAAGCTCTGTTTTCTATGTTTAACTTTTAGCCTAGAGCCTCAACATGGGAGATGACTCAGGTGCACTGTGCAAACTCAGTCTCTGCCTGCAGCCAGTGCCAGTTGTCACCAGGGCTTGACCACCAAGCTACAGTGACTGCCTGAGCCTAACATAGTCAGTATACTGAGGAGCCCTGGAAAGTCAGCCACTTTCCAGGCTCCCAGCACACCTCGCAGCTCCCACCCTTGCATGGAGTCATAATTCTTGGTCTGAGTGAAGATGGGAAATGTGTAACCAGGCATCTGTAAGATCTTGAAATAAATGCTGTCTCCTCCTTACCTTCAGGGAGTATGTCCTGTGTATACCAAACCACACTGTCTCTTCCAGGAGGCTCCACATCCCTGTGCCCTCATCTGTGCTTATCTGGGACCTGAACAGTGAACAGATAGCACCATCTAGCTGGCCATCCTTGCACATAGTATTACCGGTGTCCTCATTCATTGTCCAGCTTGCCATTTCTTCCTTTGGCTCCATTAATAAGTCAGTCACATGAGAATTGGGCTGGTGGGCTGGCTCAGCAGTTAAGAGCACCAGCTGTTCCAGAGTCTGTGGGTTTGATTCCCAGCATCCACATGGTGACTGTCAATCTTCTGTAACTCCAGTCCCAGGGGATCTGCCGCCCTCTTCTGGCCGGTACAGGCACTGTGTGGGTGGTTACAGACGCATAAGATGAAAATAAAGACATGAGCATAAACCCCTAATAAGTTTTACCAGTTCTGTGCTGGCACATAGGTCCTTTTTTTAAAGCATTGTCTTTTGACAACTGATGTAGCTAAGCGTATAAGAGTTGCTCTAGCCAAGTGCACTTAAAAGTTAGAGGCAGACAGATCTCTGTGTGTTCAAGGCCAGCCTGTCTACATAGAGTTTCAGGCCAGCCAGAGCTGCATAGTAAACTCTGTCTCCAAAGTGGGAGTGTGTGTGTGCTTATAATAGTGAGTGTTCTCTAGAGAAACAGAACTGGTAGAATGAGAGATAGAAAGGGGATGTATTTGAATAGCTTACAGGCTGTGGTTCAGCTAGTGCTTAGAAGTCTACCCAACAGATGTATAATTCCCTATTGGGGAGCCCCCCCCCCAAGCTGTTGGGTCATTGACTATTGGTGATCAGTTGTTTTCAGTCTGTAACTTTCTTGGGTGGCACACTGCTTCCGTAATAGGAACACCTGGGGGGGGGGGGGCTTTCCACAGTCCATTGGTAGTGTGTTTTACATCTTTGGGCACACTTAGAGTTTTGGATAGTCAGGAAAGTCTATTTCTGTTTAGGCTATATAATTCTGATGTATAGAAATAGTACCAGAATATTATTATTCTTTACTGACACAGGGAAGTAACAGTATTTTCAGTCCGAAGGACAACTAATTTTAGACTTCATAACAAATTCAGACAGACTAAACTGCCCCTACAGAATATATGCAAAGACTTAATTCTCAGGTGTTGTTTATTGCTAATCAAGGCCAGGCTGTTTTGAGACAAACCCCCTGCAGTAGTTATCTTTCTGCATGTACCCTGACCACACAAGGTTCAACCTGCTACTGTGTTAAGTTCTGAATTTCGATGTCATTCTCTGTCTGGGAAAAAGTTACGTGCAAAGTCAAGTATTTACACTGGCCAGTCTTTGGGACCTAACTAGCCTGAGGAAAACTGTGACTTCATATGTTATGATAATGGTTGGACCCTGAAAATGTAGCATATAATTGTCTAGAGTTTGGCTAAGGAAATGGAGCAAGATAGAGGGGAACAGAGAAGAAACAAACATGTGTGAGTGAGAGTGTGTAAGAGCAGCAGCAATGTAGGGATGAAGCTGTACAGAATGTGAGTGTGTTTGTGAGAGTGTGTAAGAGCAGCAGCAATGTAGGGATGAAGCTATACAGAGTGTGAGTGTGTGTGTGTAAGAGCAGCAGCAATGTAGGGATGAAGCTGTGCAGAATGTGAGTGTGTAAGAGCAGCAGCAATGTAGGGATGAAGCTGTACAGAGTGTGAGTGTGTGTGAGAGTGTGTAAGAGCAGCAGCAATGTAGGGATGAAGCTGTACAGAGTGTGAGTGTGTGAATGTATAAGAGCAGCAGCAATGTAGGGATGAAGCTGTACAGAGTGTGAGTGTGTGTGAGAGTGTGTAAGAGCAGCAGCAATGTAGGGATGAAGCTCTGCAGAATGTGAGTGTGTGTGCTGAGTGAGAGATGAGCAGCCTAAAGAGAGGGTGAGAGAATGAGCGAGCAAAGAGTGAGTAAATGATGTAGAAAAAGCATATGTGTGAATAAAGGTGTGCAAGATAAAGCTGTGTGAAAGAGCTGTTGCTGTATATAGGAACTATGCAGAGAGCTGTATGAGAGTGTGTAAGAACAATGTAAAATGTTATATGATGAAAGCTATGCATTTGAGGTAAATAACAATGGCTTTATAGAGATTTGTAACTGGAAGCAAGGAAGATTAAACTATAAAAAGATGTAGAAGAGAAAGGTATGTAAAAGAAAGATGTGCAGACGTGCAAATAGATGTGACTGTGTGTAGATATGTATGGACGTATGTATGCAAAGGAAGATATGTAGCTGTATGTATAGAATGCAGCAGTGTGGAGACAGGAAGAGTCAGAGACCACTCTTAAGAGGTAAAAGAGAAAGTTACTTCAGAAGGTTTGTATGTTTCCTTATTTTGCCAGTCAGATAGAGATTTATTCTTAATTACTCTCAGATAAAAAGGGTTCTGATCCTTTGCTGTTCTGAGGCGTTCCTTTTATTACCCTGGAGTGGACCGTGGAGGTGGCTGTTATAGCCCATGTTAAACAAGTCCAGCAGTGGCTTAGTGCACAAGCTGTAGTTGGCACATAATGAAAACCAGGAGCCAGATACTGGGGGAAAGCTGGAATACCAGAAGCAAACCACAGCCACCCAGCCAACTCCTCAGACCTGTCTCCCAGGATCCTCCAACCAAATACCTCTGGGAAAGCTGAAAACCCTCTTCCCCTGCTCCACCCATCTCTTTTATCGTCTCTTTCCACATTCCTAAGGCTAGGATTAAAGGTGTGCGTCACCCCTCCCTGATCTGGCTGGTTCTGTGCTTAACTCTAATAGTCCAGATTAATTTTATTAACTATATATCACTAAAATGGCTGTCTACCAACAAAAGATCCAAGAATCCAATAGTTGTTCAGTCCACGAGGCTGGATGTCTCAGCTCCATGTACCCAAATTCCAAAGAAGTAGACTATAATGCCAGTAAAGGAATGGACTTGTCAGCAAGAGCTAGGGAAAGCAGGCAAAGTGGATTAAAGGTGGATTGTCCCACCTCATATTATTTAATTACAAAAAGAAAAAAAAAATCCCTCACGGGTGTACCCAACCACTTGGGTTTTAGTTATTTCCTGATGTCAAGGAAGAATAGCATCACAGACTCCCAGCATTTGAATACTCTAGGTCTGGGGAGCGCATGCTGATACTGTCTTCACTTTGGTGAACTGTGACAGCACTTGCATGCCTGAAGGGCACATGAACCATCCAGTAGGTGTCCTGGGATAGGGCTCTGACTACCTCATCCTCACCTGCTGTGGCAAAGCTGTGCTTCCCTTTTCTCATCTGTGAGAGGCAAGTTTAGACCGTCTAAATTAGGTTTATGAAGTGTTTCAGGAGAATGCTGAGGACACCTGTGTGAGCAGAGAAGAAGGAGCAGTGGGCTGTCCCCAGGCCCTCACTAAGACTAAGTAATTACTCTGCTTTGTTAGCCAGGTATAAGCAGAGAAATGATCCTAGCGACTGTTGTTAACTACTAAGGAAGCTGAAGAGCCTTGTAAACTGAGAGGACTCTGAGGACATGTGACCCATAGGTTGAATTGTGCTTTTTAAAAGAACTTGAGCATTTGTAGTCAGTGTGAGCTCAGCTGGAGCTTATTGTTGTAAGTGGAGCCCCAGCGGAACTACCGACCTAGGCTACTCTGTGGGTGGAAGCATTTATTTGGTGCATACTCTCTCTCAGTGGAGGCAGGATAAAAAGATGGAGGGAAAGTAAGCAGATTTTCTGACTGTCAGGATGGGAGTCCCTGAGCTGATACAGGATGTGTGGGTTGACTAGGTGCTCTTACCTGGGGTAGTTGACCTTTGGGAAAAGATTAAGGGTGGTTTCTGGTAAAGCGAGACCCACCTCTTGGTTTCTGTTTACCCAACTAAAGTCTTTCTGTTTAGGACACTGTCTCTAGCACTGCTGTCAAGCTCTGAGGTGTGTCTCTTGTTGATGTAGCACATGCATTTCACTTTTGAAGTCATGGTCCTAACTTGGGGGACAACTCCCCTTTCGTTCTTCATGCTTCCTAGGGAAATGCCCAACCGGGTGGCACCACTATGAGGGCACAGCCAGCTGCTACCGGGTCTACCTCAGTGGGGAGAACTACTGGGATGCTGCACAGACCTGCCAGCGCGTCAATGGCTCACTTGCCACTTTCTCCACTGACCAGGAGCTGCGTTTCGTCCTGGCCCAAGAGTGGGACCAGCCAGAGCGGAGCTTCGGCTGGAAAGACCAGCGCAAGTGAGTCCCAGGGTTCCAAGTCTATTCACCACTGAGTGCTCACTGGCAGGCCCCCCAAAGGAAGGCAAATCCCCATCATAGAAGCAAGTAGAGATCCAGGGGCTTAGTTTGGCATCAAGATGAAATTGGGAGGCTTTTGAAGGGACTGTACAGGGCCCTGTTGCTGCTTTGTAGGACCATGGACTAGCCCTTTTCACTGGTTTCCTCTGTACTTGGTGATTGTGGCCAAGGTCTGTTAGCCTGAAGCCAAAGGACTGCTTAGTATGGGGCCCTGGGCATGATAAGAAAGGTACATAGGTGGGTGGCAGTGCTTTCTGAAAAGGTGAGCCTGTCATCTCTGCTGGGTTCTGACTGTGGCCCTGTTAGTCTTTCTCAGACAACTTAGGCTTCCAAGTGCTTGCACATGTGACCATTCATGGGTTCAGGGGCACGTGTCAGGCCTAGGCCAGGCAGCCTGCCCAGAACCTACCTTCTGAACTCTAGGAAATGAACTAACTCATCCAGAGGAAGCAGCAAAGTAGCAACCAACTTAGAGGCTCAGTATCTGTGGGGCTTTTGTTTAGGAAACAGGAATGTGCCAAAGTTGCCAGTGTGCCACCTCTAGAAGCCACACCATGTGCCCAATCCATGCTGTAGGGTAGAATTTGGAAATGGCAGCAAGTTGTCTCCTCTTCTCTAAAAGGAAGGACAAAAGATGGCCAGTGTTTGCTGCCAGTCACCTGCTGCCTCCTAGCAATGGTGCAGCTGACATTCTACCAGGGAGCATGATGACCTAAGGCAAGTGGCCAGAGGGCCATTTCAGGATAAGCTAGTTATGTCATGTGTGGCAAACCAGAACACTGAACTGTTTCTTGTCTGCAGCTACAGTGTCCGATAAATAACTCTTCCTGAGGGCTGTTTTACCAATCCCATTAGGAAATGTTTGAAAGGGCATTGGCCTTTCTGAGGAACACCCTGACTTCCATAGTGGCCACATGTATGCATAGCCCTCACTGCTCACAGCAATTGTTATTCTCAGTATGAGCTGGAGTGGCACCAGGCCTGCAGGGCATCTGTAGGCCTGGAACTGGAGAGCTAAGGCAGGGTAAGAAGGGCACAGAACTGTCAGGTGCTGTAGTACTCGGTCAAGTCCATGTGCAGGTGCCTTGGTGTTTGGTGGCAGATTGAGAATATGCTACAGGCCTGGAACAAACTGGCTGAGCAGAAAGCAGTGAATGTGACAGTGTATGTTCACAGGTCTTTGTTTCTTTAGAGTTTACTGTTCTGTGATTTTAACATACTCAGAATTGTGTTTCTATGACATTATATCCAAGGTCATCCTGGCTTTGAATGTGAAAGTTTTCTAGGATCATCTTTAAAGCTCAGCCTGTAACTTGGGCTTTTCCCACTATCTCTTAGTTCTTAATTAAGACATTGATATCCATCTACATGTTGTCATGTAACTCCTGTTTTTTTGTTTTGCTTTTTCTTTTTTTTCCTTTTTTTTTTTTTTTTTTTTTTGTTTGTTTGTTTTTAATCTCTCTTCTTCCTTGTCTATTCCCTCTGGCTACTTCTTTCTTCTTTCCAGAGCTCTCTGCCCTCCTGTCTGTACCTCCTGCCTGGCTATTGGCGGTTCAGCTTTTTTATTAAACCAACCACAGTGACACATCTTCACACAGTATAAAAAAATATTCCACAACAGATTTATTTTAGAATTTTACTTTTTTAGAGGTCGGTATAATCATGAAAACATATACATAGGACTGAAGATATAACTCGGTGGTAACAGGGAATTTCTCCAGCACACATGGCTGTAGTGACACACACTTGTGATTCCAGCTACTTAGGAGGCTAAGCAATGCTAGTCTATCCCAAAATAAAAAAATAGTTGATGGTACAGAAGTAGAGTGCTTTCCTTACAAATTTGAGCTCTTAGGACAAAAAAAATAGATAAATGTCCTCTGTTCTACTAAATACATACATAGGTAGTCATCAATGGTTGTTTTGTCCTGGTTCTGAGGTTTCTCTTTCTGCTCTCTGCAGGCTGTGGGTTGGTTATCAGTATGTCGTTACTGGGCGGAATCATTCCTTAGAAGGTCGCTGGGAAGTAGCATTCAAAGGTAAGTATTGTTTGTTAGGTGGGAAATGGAACTATGCCAACTCAGAAGATATTTACCAATGGAGTCTCCCTCCCTGCCTCCTTCCACCCAGTGCTTATCTGATTTGCAGGGCCACAGGAGAGGAGGCATATGGACGTAGGGAATGGTTGCCTACCACAGACCCTGTGTGACTCTGGGACCTTCTGTAGAGCTGCATTAGCCATTAGCTCTTGGCAGTCCTCCAACCTATGGTTGGTGTTGAGCTGACCAAGACCACCTTGAAGACTATGTGTGACAATCTGCTAAAGGTTGCATGTGTCTGTCCTCACCTTTATTCTCCTCCACAGGCTCCTCAGAAGTGTTCCTGCCTCCGGATCCCATCTTTGCCTCCGCCATGTCAGAGAGTGACAATGTGTTCTGTGCCCAACTCCAGTGTTTCCACTTTCCTACACTGAGGCACCATGACCTCCATAGCTGGCATGCCGAGAGCTGCTCTGAGAAGTCCTCGTTCCTTTGTAAAAGAAGTGAGTCCTGGCAGTCAGCTTCCCATGGGCTCTGACCTTGAGCCTCCAGCTCTGTGGCCTGGGCAGCCATACGTGTTCTTGACTCTGACCACAGTGCCTGCTTTACTGGCTTCAGTGTTCTGGAAAGACTGGGCAAGAGCAGTGGTTTATGGTGGCTCTGCGACATCGAGGGCCATGGTCACTTTCAGCTGGGTGTCCTCTTGGCTCTGTCTAATGTGTGAATTCCTTTCCTTAGTGGACAGGATTAGGAGTCTCCAGCCCTCTGCTAATGCACCCCCCCCCCCAAATTTGACATCACTTGTACTGTAGACACAGCAAGCAGAGGTGGGGCCCCCCTCCAAACCCAGCCCACCCTCTGAGGGTGAGGAGGAAGATTGCTCTTGACAGCTGCTGACACTGCTGCGGCATGGGTCAAGTGAGTGCCCAGCTCTGACCTTATGCATTAGCTCCTTCTCCTTTGCTGATGTTGGCAGTGCCCCCTCCCCTTGCTGTCTGTCAGTTTGTGTCTGCACCATGCTGTCAGGGAACAACAGCATAGGCCGGCATACATCTCTGTGGCTGCTGCTCTTCAGGGCCTTTTTCCTTTCTACACAAATTTTAGAGTTTTTCATTTTCTTATTTGCTCTTTTACTGTGGAATCCTCTTAGATACCTCTGTGGACAGTTTTGTAACTTTGAAACCTTCACCTAAAACCTTAAGCTCTTCTTGCTGAGGTCTCCAATACAGTATTGGTTAGGAACACTGAGCATGCATTTGGTGTGTCAGCATCAAGCTTAATGCTTTCTGCAGAATTTTAAAATGTATCTGCGGGAGTAAAGGAATTGCATTTCCGTTCCTACTTTTCCAAGAGCATTTATGCCACAAAAGGAATACTGAGTTTTACTAAGGGTTTTTTTCTGGTTTTCAGAGTTAATAGAGGTTTTTCTTCTTTAATCTTATCATTGTTTTTTTTGTTGTTTGTTTGTTTGGTTTTTTTTTTTTAATGTAAAAAAAGTTGCCAGTGCTGATCTTGAACACCTGGGCTCAAGTAGCTGCTGTCTTCAGCTTCCTGAGCTGGGGCCTCAGGCGCTCGCTGTCACCCTTGATGTATAACCACTCCTGTGGGGGTGTATCTTAAATTGCAGAAATTTATTTGCCCTTAGTTAGGTTCACATTTTTTAAAGAAGTGAGCCTGGACTGGTACACTTCTTTTCTGTATTCTCTTTGGCTTTTATTTTTGTTTTTTAAGTGTAATTTAATTTTAAATTTATCATTGCAACTTTTTCTTCATGATTCAGATATCACAAAATGCAAAGAAAATTAGCTTTCCACAGTATGGGTGGTTGGCACTAAAAAATGTCCCAAGAGATGGCTCGGCAGGTGAAGGTGCTTATTTCTGAGCCTGACACTGAGTGGCCATGTGGGTGATCCCAATCCTAACTGAGGGTAGCTGTAAGATTTCCCTTACGTCATACCCCACTCTGTCCCCAGTCCCGTCCCCAGTCCCGGTGCGTGTCCCCCATATCTGTCACATCTGCAAACTAGCTTGTAGATCTTGGCCCTGCTCTAGTCTTTCAGATCACTTCCGTGCAGTTTACTACATAGGTCTCAGTTTTAAGGGATCATCTTGAGTATCTTGAAACTCATTATAAACATATTTCAGTTTTTAAATAGTTATACCATAACATCCACATTTTAGCATTTAGAAAATTTCATAAATGAAGTAGGCACCTTAAAAGCAAATAATTCTACAGGGACCTTTGCCCTGAAATCTGCCATTTCTGTTCTGAGTTTGTGGGCTCCATTTGTCTTGGCCGGCTATGCTTTGTCCAGCTGGTGTGTGGAGACTGTTTCAGATCCATAGCATGCCATACAAGGAGGGCTTGCAGAAAAGATCTGACCAGCTCCTCAGGGGCCCTGTTCTCTCCAAAGGTATGGGTAGTAGTGGGGAATCAGGGTTTAGTGCTGCTGGTAACGTATACCGTGCATATATGCTCCTTGCAGGTCAGACATGTGTTGATATTAAAGACAATGTGGTGGATGAAGGGTTCTACTTCACGCCCAAAGGAGATGACCCATGTTTGAGCTGTACCTGCCATCGAGGGGAACCTGAGATGTGCGTCGCTGCCTTGTGTGAGCGGCCCCAGGGATGTCAGCAATACCGAAAGGACCCTAAGGAGTGCTGCAAGTTCATGTGTCTGGATCCAGGTAAGACAGCCACCCCTTGTCCAAAAACAGTGATGGGAACTCTCAGGAGCTGGTTGTACATGGTACAGCAGTGGGGCAGCATGTTCAGGGGACTCTTAGAAAGCCACACATACACTGAGGTAGTATTTACAAATAAACTTGAATCTCAGCATTGCTGATTGTTTACAAATCATCTTTGCGGTTTCAGATCTGTCTTTCTCTTCTTTTCTTTCTTTGTTTGGTTTGGTTTGGTTTTTACATTTTTTGTTTTGTTGTTTTTCTAGACAAAGTTTCTCTATAGTTTTGGAGCCTGTCCTGGAACTCACTCTGTAGACCAGACTGGCCTAGAACTCACAGAGATCTGCGTGCCTCTGCCTCTGGAATTAAAGCGCCACTGTGCCTGGCTTGCCTTTCACTTAAGAATAAGACTTAAACTTGACAATTACTCGGGCATTTGATGGGATGGGGAACATAGTGAAAGAAATGTTCCTGGCTTAGTCAGTCATTGGTGTTTTAATGTTGAAATAAAACTCTTCACCACTGGGTGGCGCTCTAATGTATACACCATGTAGTCAGGGTTCCCGATAACTGTTCTTCCACTTGCAGCAAAAGAACTTTCATGGGGCTTGGATATCCTTAGTGATAGAGCCCTGGGTCCTATAACCACTCTTGGAAGAAAACTCAGGTTTAGTCCTGTTCAGGTTCACTAGCACCCATGGACACCCTGCACAGCTTCCTTCTCTGCTGTGTATCAGAGCCACTGACATCTCAACATGAACTTGGGCCTCAAGAGGAGTATGAATTAAAGCCTGAGTTTCTTTTCTTGTGAAGGTGATGTGAATAGCTCCTGCAGAATAGCAGCTTGGGCAGTCAGGAGCTTTGTGGAAGGTAGGCTAGAGCTGGAGCATGAGGCCACAACTGAGTACTGTCCCCTGAGCAGAGTGCCACCATCGGCCATTCATATGGCTGCTTAGTAGGAGAGTGGAGCTGATCTGTAGAGGCTGTGCAAGATATTGTACAGGAACAGGCATTCTGCACAGGTACCGTCAGACATGCACTTGACCTCAGCAAGTAAGTGCAGACAGAAGCTGTACTTTTGGCGAAACCCACCAGGATGCAAAGGACTTGAAGTCAGGGAGGTTGACACTTGGCCCTCTTCCTTTACACAGAGTAGACAGTTTTCTCATTGTATGAATATGTCCATCCAGGGTCATGAAAATACTAATAAAATTGGGTGTTAGCAAATTTTTCTGTGCCCCAGCCACATTGCTGTCATTAGTCATATTTGTGGAGCCAAACTGGGAACTTTGACAAGCTACGTCATTTGAGTGCAAGGTTCCACTTGTTAAGAATCTCCCAGTGCCATGCTGTCACTCTGTGTGGACTCGGTAGAAATGACCAGGTTATATAGGTGGCCACCTGTGATATGTCACCCATGAAGCCTGCTCAACTGGGGACTTGTCAGCAGAGCAGGACCCTTAGTGTGTCAGGCCACTTTGCCACACAGCTGGAAGAGCTTTCTGGAGCATCTTTCTGGAGCTTGCTCTGCTGTGCCTGTTTGCACAGGACCTTGTCTTTCCCATAGAGGCCTTTGCTAGCAATTATTCACTTATACTAAGGACCAACCCTGCAATAGAAATATAGACAACAGGAGCAGGCACAGCAGTCCCCTTCAGTTTCCCCTTCAACAATGTGACAGTGACTAGTCTCTGTGTTTGTTCAAGGCCAGAGTGATTTCTGGAAGAAGTGGGAAAAAATAGGCATTTGGAACAAGGGAGAAAAGATGAGAACATTGCCCTTTGCAAATGATATAATTACAAAGAAAGTCCTGGAGGATATGCAGGAAAGTTATTTGAGCTACTATTTAGCAAGGTCTTCAGATAGAATCAATTTGCAGAAATCCATTGTGTTTATGTATACATTTATGTATATAACAGTTAAACACGGAAAATTTAGAGAAATACCACCTAAAATAATGCCCCAAATAGGAAATATCTGACTGTAAACTCTGCATGTTGTGTCTGCTGCCAGCATAAAGCACTGTGGTAAAAATGATATCAAAAGACTTAAAAGAAAGATGCCTGTTCACGGGTTAGAAGGCTCAGTATCGCTAGTAGCTTAAGTTTTCCGAAATTAACTGTAAATGCTGGTAAACCCAATCAAAAACCCAGCTCATGAGTTTCTAGACCAATTTGAAAACTTAGTTGGGATGGCAAAAGAGCTAGAGTAGCCCAAATGGTTTTTACAAAGAAAGTGAGTGTGACACCTGATTTACAACTTAGACTGCAGCAGGACATGGTAGATAGTGGGGCATAGATGAGAACTGGGGTAAAAACTGATGAAGAGTAACTTGATGGACAGAGCACAGGGACAGCCAGCTATCTAGAAAGACCTCATCTCCTGCATTCAAGAGTCCGTCAGAAATCCTCCAAACCAGACTAAAAAATGTTGAACTGAAATTTCTGTAAGAAAATGCAAGGATAAATGTAAGCCATGGGATAGGCCAAAATATAAGTACAAGCATGATCCTGAAAAAGATTGGTAAGTTATATTTCATAAAACTTTGAACTTTCTCCTTAAAACATAAATAAAAAGACAAAAGTCCACTTATCAAGAAAGAGTATCTTTAATCATAAATCAGACAATTCTTATATTCAGAATATATAAAGAACTCTGCGGGCTGGGAACCTAACAGTTCATACCATGTTTGCCTAGCATGCATGAGTCCTTGGGTTTGAGCCCCACCCAGCACTGCAACCTAGGTTGGGTGGTGAAGGGCTTCCTGGCTGCCTGGTGATGGGTGTCTGCCTGTAGTCCCATCCCTGAAGAATGAGAGAACTGAGAAAGACCAGTTGTCTCTTGGTCTCAGTGCAGCGGGAGGACAGTTTAGCATCTTCTTTCCCCAAAATTCATCCAGAAAGAGGAAACTGGTGCTGCCCTGGCCCCTCCTGCACCTGCATGAGTGCTCAGTATAGCTGGGGCATCTTATAGAAAGTGTGCTTCGGACTGTGCAGTGGAGGCTGCCCCGGCATCTAAAGTGCTGTACTGCATGGTGTGACATGAGATTGAGATTTCCCTGCTGTAGGCTGAGGACTCACAGCTGCAGTGGAAAACCATTTGTGAGCAATGTCCCAGTTAATTCTCCTCTGTGAACCTTGGCCCAGACAGCGGGCAGAGAACGCTGCATCGGTCCTCGGGTGAGCTCAGGCTTTAGTCTACCTGTATTGTCATTGTGTTGCTGTTAGGCACACAAACTTGGTAAGGCGCTTGTCCCTAAGGTATGTCAGTCACACTGCAGCTCTCTGGTGTATATGAGTCCTAAAACATAAGTCTCTGCTCTCCTGCTCAGTGCCGTTGCAGCAGCGTTACGCACAGTGGCCAGTGAGAAAGAACCAGGGTGAGGCCGGACAGCCGCTGTGTCCCAGAGCAGAGAGGTGGTGCCATTTGGGCAGTGCCTTTGGGAATCTCTGAGCTATATTCCCTTCCTGCTTTTTCAGTGTCGTCACAGTATATTCTCAATTTTGAGCAGTTTTCTTTTCTCTTCTAAAAAATTGTCAAAGACGTTGGGGGGTAGGGGAGAAGTGTCTACCAGTCCGAGGCATCAACCCCCACTCCTGGCACTGCAGATTCCTTTTCTCATGCCTGCTTTCCTTCCTCACGCCTCCTCATAGATGGCAGCAGCTTGTTTGACTCCATGGCTAGTGGGATGCGCCTCGTCGTCAGCTGCATCTCCTCCTTCCTCATCCTCTCGCTGCTGCTTTTCATGGTTCACCGGCTGCGCCAGCGGCGCCGGGAGCGCATCGAATCCCTGATTGGAGCAAACTGTAAGTGCCCTTCAAGGGCCACAAATAGTGATGACCCCCAGCCTTGGTCTTCCAAGTCTCTCCTGTCTTGAGTTGTATACCTGGTAGACTCTGGTAAGGTAGGAGAGAAAGGTGTCTCTCTACAGCTACATGCTTGCTTGCTTGCTTTGGGGCTGAACACACCTTGGGGAGCCAGAGACATGGAAGTATTTAAGGTAGGTTGTCTTCTCTGCTCTCTTATCAGGAGCAGCATCCCTAAACATTCAAGCACTTTCTTATAATGAGCTCTTTTGAGTATGGGCCACCTGCAACAGAGGCTTAGATACTGTAGCCACAGCAGACAGCTGACATGTCTTAGGCAAAGTTCCCTGTCTCCTGGCCAGAAGGGCCCTCATTAACAACAGGTTAAGGGGCAAATTGCCAACAGCTATGAGGGATCTCACCTAATCTGTGAAAGGGTCCCAATGTTTCCTAGGACAGGGTTGACACTCGCAGATCACATGAGACCCTGATTTCTCAGCAGCTGACAGCAGTGTCCTCCTAATCTGCCTTTATGCTCATTTAAGTTTCTATAGTAGAACAGTGCCCAGAAGTGAATTGGAGCTGGGGCTTAGTGTTGTCAATGGTTGCCCCTGTAGCCAATGACAGGTTAGGCGTAGGTTGCAGATAGTGGGGTTAGAACACCTTGGTAGGAGAAACCCAGGGATGAGAGGTTCTGATCAAATTGGGTCTCATGTGATCTTTTGGATGTGGCTGGCAAGTGGGTAGATGGTTACAGGAGTGTGACACTGGGCTGGCAGTCAGCCTTGGGAAGGGGGCTCAGGAGCCAACAGCCTGCCTCCAAATCACAGAGCTTCCCTCCTGTTTCTCTTGTTTTGACGGCTCAGTGCACCATTTCAACCTTGGCCGAAGGATCCCTGGCTTTGACTATGGCCCAGATGGTTTTGGCACAGGCCTCACCCCACTACATCTTTCTGACGACGGGGAAGGTGGGACTTTCCATTTCCACGACCCTCCACCTCCTTACACAGCTTACAAGTACCCAGACATGGACCAACCGGATGATCCACCACCACCCTATGAGGCTTCCATCAACCCGGACAGTGTGTTCTACGACCCTGCAGGTACCTGTCTGCCCTGGGGAGAGGGAATGGAGTGTTCAAGTGTCAGCAATGCAGGGGCAGGTCCATATAGTAGTGTCAGCAATGCAGGGGCAGGTCCATATAGTTTCCTGGGATCTGGGCACCCTCCTTTTCCTCTGCTGTCTTCTCAGTCTCGTCTTTAGGGCCATTCTCAAGATTGCCCCCGCAGAAGGTTCTTGGTCCTGGGGATCCGTGGGCAGTACCTTCTCTTCTCCTATGAGCATCTGTCAGTGGCTGAGCAGCGGGCCTCCAGCCCATCTCTGTGAAGCAGTGGGCACTGGGCAGGAGGGATCATAAGGACAGAGCTGGTCCTGAGCTAGCTCTGGGGCTTGTTCTGAACCATGAAGACAGGACTGCAGCAGGTCCTTGTGTTGTGAGGAAAAGTTCCTTGTTTCCACCTGACCCTGAGTTGTTGTTCTAGACTACATAGCTCAGGAGTGTCCAGTGTTCTGCTTCCGTCCCTGCCCTTTGCCTGGCCCAGTAGGCAGGTATCCTGTCCTGTTCTCTGTATGGTTTCTACTCTGCAGCGGAGCGGGACTTTTAACATTGCTGTGGTTTAGGGCTTTGAGAATTTGACTTATGCTTTAAGAGCAGATTGTCACAAATTGCTGTCAGATAGGTCACAGTCAGAGCTAGGGACATAGATCAATTGGTAGAATTGCCCAACATGCTAGAGGCCCTCATTGGCTCTTCAGCTCTGCAGAAGGGTTAAGATAAGATGGTTTCTACCAGGATTGCATTAGATGCAGATTTCCACTCTACAGCCTCCAGGCTGCAAGGCAAGTGGGGATTGAGATGGCTCATAGTCAAGGCCATGGTCACACAGCCCAGAGTACCAAGCAGGTAGCAGATCAGGAACTGACAGCACTGCTCTGCAGGCCACCTGCTCCCACCTGAGCCTTTGCCACAGCTGTGCCCAGGGCATACTGCCCAGAAGCTTCTTGTGTCCCTGCAGAGTCAGAGTGGCTTCCCTCTGGTCTCCCTTTGTTCTGAGGAGTTGGCCACTGCTTCTCACCTATCACAAACAGTGGTGGCAAGATGAACAGTAGGTTAGGAGCTCCCCTAGGTCTAGTTTACCACTCAGCAGTAAGGAAAGAAATCCTCAGTCTGACCAGGCCCTCACTTACTCTGACAACCCTCTGGTCTCCTGCAGATGATGATGCCTTTGAACCCATGGAGGCCAGCCTGCCAGCCCCGAGGGATGGTGGCATTGAAAGTGCATTACCCAGGCATTTGGATCATCCACTGCCCCCTGCAGAGACCTCCTTGGCAGATCTAGAAGACTCCACAGACAGTAGCAGTGCCCTGCTGGTGCCTCCTGACCCTGCCCAGAGCGGGAGCACCCCAGCTACAGAAACACCACCAGGCGGTGGGCGCCATCCCCGGGGCTCCCTCAATACTGTGGTTTGAGTGGCCCCAGTGGGCTAGGAGTATTTGTTTCCTGTTCAGAAGACACCTATTCCAGTGGGAGACTTGAAGGGTCCTCTCGCAGCCTGGACCTACCCCACTGCCACATCCCCACCAGCAGCGGATGTGTACATAGAAACTAAAGCCAGGCATCCCAAGAAAGGAGCAAGTGCCTGTGCCATTTTATCTGAGGACATCTCAGATGTGAAAAGCTTTGGGTCAGTCTCATTTTAAGTGGCAGAATGACATCAATGTTTAAACCACACATTTCCAAGATAGCAGAGTCAGGGGGCTACATCACACCAAATATGTCTTTGGATGGGCTTGCTTACTTACTGCACTGTCTGACTCACGGAAGCCAGTCATCGGCGAGTGACCACACCAGTGTAGACAGAGCAGGACCACCATTATCTGTAGTACTTGTGGTTACCTAGAGACAGCAGAGTGTCTGGGAACTGCTTCCTGGGGAAGCATTTGCACTGCTGCACTGGCTTTCTGGAGCATCCTGTCCGAACCCCAATGCAAACATCGAGGTGCCCGTCCCTGGGAGAAAATTGAACTGCTGCCCCATTTCTAGCTTTGCTTTGAGGCCAGCACTGTGGCAGCACTCTCCATGGCATAGCTCTGCATGGCTCCCCAGGAGTAGACTCTAGACCCCTGTGGAGGGTTAGGCATGCTGGCTTTTCTCTGCCACTCTCTGGATCCCTGTGCTCTGCTTACTGGTGAATGACCTTTGGGTCTGGCTAGCCCCCTTCACCTTGTCTGTGCCATAAAGGGTTGTTTGTTTGGGAACAGAATTGGCTCCAATAGACATCCTGTGTCAAGTCATCTGAGTCTACTTCACCCATGGCCATTGCTGGAGCCCAGCATCTGCTGGTCACACACATGCCTCCCAGCCCTTCCACAGCACTGAGTACCGAGGGCTTTTTGCCCAAAGGACCCTGTTGCCAACTCTGTGCAGTGGTCTTGTTTCCTGACACAGGCCTTTAGCATTTCTAAGGTTTGGAAATTAAGCAAGGTTCTGTGCAATTTTTAGCACATTTGTATCTTTTCTATGTTGAATGTCTGGATCTTTCTGTATCTCTGTGTGTCCTCATGTGGCCAAATGTTTGCAGGTGATAATGGTTCACAGGAGCTCAGGACAGGGCCCACTGCCCCACATGAGCCATTTATCCTTGGGTTGCTCTTAGACTGCTGTGTCTGAGCTGCTTCCTGTCCAGCTAAGAGCATGAGCAGGAGAAACAACTAAGATTTCCAGCTCTCTGGTGCTTGCTTGATCAGACCTGCACAGTTTTAGGCACATCCTTTCACTGCTTGGAAACCTGTTTCTCCTAACATATGGAACATCTTCAGACTGGATGCCCAGGGCTAACTGGAGGTATATGATTTGTCCCTGGATAGTCTGTCCCAAGACTGAGCTCATAGGCTAGCTGCTGCTGACATCCCTCTGCTACAGGGCTCTCGCCTCCTCCACCCATGGCAGAGAAGAGCATGCCTCCAACAAGTATTGAGAGCTGGGCACTGGGCAACCATGTTCCAGAGCAGCAGTGGGGAATTGTCTTGGTGCCAAGCCACCCAGAAGAGTCCGAAGGACCACGTAGCCGTGCCTCTGAAGGCCATATGTACAGACTGAAGTCTGGGGACCAAATGACTGGGATTGGGGCCTGAGTCTAGGAGGCAGAGAGTAACCTAACGTGGACCATGGTGCTGCTGAAGTGGGCCTGACACGGCTGCCAGGGTCTGTCCAGCATTCAGGGTGCATGTGGCCTGGGTTTGGGGTTGTTCAGACTTCAAGCACTGAGGTCTGCTACCTTCTCCAGATCTTATTGGTGGATAATCCCAGGTCCAGCATTTGCTAAGGTTTGTGGTTTTTTGCCCATCCCACAAGGCCCCAGAGGGACAAGCCAAGCTCCTGGGAGGTTCCTTTTCCAGGACTGCCTTGCCACTCTTCTGAGAGGCTGGGTGCTCTCTGACCTGCCTTGAAGTGGAATTTGATACTGTACATTGTCTCAATGCCTGTTTTTACATACTCCTTTCACTAAAGGTTTTAGTTTGGGTGTATTTTTGGTCAGGTTGGCATTAATCCTTTCTTAAGATGCTGTGAGAACATTTCATCCAATGCCAAATAAACTTGTGTTATGGAAAAGGCACGGTTAGTTCTTGCTGCGGCCCAGCCCTATAGTCAGGGCTCTCCTAAGTTTCAGCCCTTGCAGGCATCCAGCTGACACCCCTTGGTGTCAGACACCTAAGGCTAAAGCCTTGGGCTGGGTACATGGCAGGGCCACCCTGTGCTCCCTCTGAAGTGTTGCTAGAGTGACAGGCAGGCTGGTGTGTCCTGTGGTTATTGGTGATCGCTGTGAGAGAGGCAGAGCAGTGAAGGCCATGGGACTTAGTCCCTAGCCATTCAAGTCATATAAGCAGCCTCTTCCCAAAGAGCAGCTCTGGATTCTTGGGGGGGGGGGTATCTACACCCAGGCTGGGCTCCACCACGCTTCTCTGTAGGGAGCTGAAAACCTTGGGTCCACTGGGAAGATTCTGGACTATAAAATTAGTGGGTAGTCTTGTCTATCCTGAAGTTCAACGGTGCCAAAGGTTAGCAGGGCCTGCAAACTTGGGCTGGACCCCCTCCTGAAAAGAGGGGGTATTGCACCTACCCACCCTTGCACTCACCCAGGGGTGGGGCTGGGGTGAGGAGCAGGGAAAGTGGCAGGTTCCAAATTCTGTCCCCACTACTGTGGTTCCTGTGGGACAACAGGAGTCTCAAAGTAATTTCTGGGAGGAACCCCTAAACTCACTTCCTTTTTAAAAAAAAAATTGTTTTTTGTTTGTTTTTGAGACTGCATAGCCTTGACTCTCCTCGACCTCACTCTGTGGATCAGGCTGGCCTCAAACTCACAGAGATCCACCTGTCTCCAGCTCTCAAGTGCTGGGATTACAGGTGTGCACCACCACGGCCTATCACAGTATTTTAATTTTTACAGTTCCATGTTTATGTGTGTGCGTGCACCTGAGTATATGTACATGCCCACATGCATGCAGGAGCCCTCGCTGCTCAGAACCCAGGAAGAAGAGTTAGAGCTGAGATCAAATTTGCCGTCCTAATTTGCTGTCACAAAGGCTGCCAAGAGGCTAGGCTGAGGAAAGAACTGCTGAGTCCTTTGGTAGGATTGGGAGCTTCAGTCCTTCAACACATCTGAAGCAGGAGTATCTGGGTCACCGTCACTCTGCCCTTTCCTCATGGGAAGAATCTGATCCTCCAGCAATTGCTCTCTCTACTTATGGAGGGCTTAGAATAAATCCAGGGACGCATACTGAGCTAGTGCTCATCCACTGCATTGTCTTGAGCAATGGCAAAGAGGTGCTGAATACTGGATACCCAGAGGGACAGGCCTCGCCCCTCTCCCTGGTAGTCCTGGTTACACCAAATCTCACACCTACAAACACATGGTGCTCGAGTGCAGAACTGTCAGGTGTTCATTTGACACATCGGGAAGCCAAAGAGAGGGCCTGGGACTTGGACAAGGAGGCTTGAGTTACTGCCATGTTCCCACTATAGAAGGGCTTAGGCTTTTCCCAAGACCTTTTAGTAAGAGTCCTCTGAGAAGTGTGTCAGTAGGAAGGCAGCTGTGGACCTGGACTCAGGACAGGTTTGAGTCTCAAGTTTATAACAAGGCAAGAAACATCTGTCTCCTTATCTCTAGCCTCTTAAGTCTTGGTCACCAGAATCCAAAGTGCACTCGCCCCTTGAGTTGATCTCTTTGATGGTGGTTTTGGCATGTCACCCCAGGTCCCTGCCCCCCATTTTCTCTGCTGTGAGAATAATAATCAGTCACCCTTCAGAAGCAGCCCTGGACCAGCTCCAGCCCACCTCTGTTCCTAGTGGCCCTACCTAGGTTCCACCCACTTGCCCTCATGGCCCCGCCTCAGCATGTCCACACTAATTCACCAGTCAGTGAATGAGCAGCCGTTTAGTCTGGCCACACGTTTCTCATCCAGATTGCAGTTCTCCTGAGTGACAGCAAGTGCCTCATCATGTGGGCTCTGGCCTTCCTGCTCTGCTTTCTCACCATGCAACCAGTGGCACGGATGGACCCCAAGGGTGAGCACCAAGGCTCTGCTACCTGACACATTTTCCCACTAAGTGGGGCATTTGGGGGAGGAGATGCTTGGACAGGGGACCATCCTCTCCTGGCTAGCCTGGCCCTAATCCTGGACTTAGGCCAGGATAGAACTTTAAAGAGCCACATGGTTCTCAGCTCAGTCCCTGCCTCCTAATCTGCAGGTACCTGGTGCTACGACTCCCAAGATCCAAAGTGTGGTGAGGACAGTGTTGTAACAGGCTATGTGGGTCTGTCTGGTCTCTGCCAGCTCTGGTGCTGCCAAGAACTGGGCAGCAGGCACACTGTGATCATGTGTCTGCTATAATCCATGGTCGGGGTCTGTAAGCCTATGGGTGTAGCCAATGGTGGGTCCAGCATCAGTATACAGCCATGTCCCAGATCCGTCTACCCTGTCTGTGGGGCAGTCAGCTTGCAGACTTGATAGCTAAGTCAGATGGGTTTAGAGAGCCATTTTGACCAGGTGTGGAGGAGGCATGGAAGGAAAACAGTCCTCAGCTGGGAATGCTTGGGTTATGGAAGTCACCCTCAGTACACACCCCCAGACTCCTGGACCCTGCTGCAGACTCCAGTCCTTGTCTTCTCAGGCCCGACCCACTGGAAGGAGTTAGCACCTGCTTGTGGGGGCCCAGCCCAGTCCCCTATCAACATTGACCTTAGCTTGGTCCAGCGAGACTACACTCTTGAGCGCTTCATCTTTCAAGGCTATGATTCAGCACCTCTAAACCCTTGGACCCTGGAGAATGATGGCCATACAGGTCAGCATCATAAGGTCAAGACCAATACACAGAGGCAAAAAATCCACACCTTACAGGAATCACCCATATACAGGGATCAGGACACACAGAGGAGCTGAGAAAGCTCCCAAGAGCCCACCGCCCCACCCCCCAGCCCCACACAACTGGGCTAAAAAGCCATGAGAATAAGACATACAGGAAACCAAATCCTCATGAATAAAGTAGAGCATTGTAGGGAAGTGGCAGGCACCTCCCTATAAATGAAACTAGACGTCAGTTCACACCTGGATGTCAAGATACCAGAAAGAATTCAAAGCCCTTATAAGCACACTGCTGGGGCCAGTTTGGTCCCCACAACAGGAGGCCTGCTGGGAGGGGTAGACTCTCATATGTTCCCCATCTTCAGTGCTACTGCGAGTAAATTCCGGTCAGCAGAGTTGCCCAGGGATCCAAGGGGCTGGGCTGCCATCACCAGGGTACCGGCTACTGCAGCTGCATTTCCACTGGGGCAGCCCAGGCCACAAAGGCTCAGAGCACAGCCTGGATGAGAAGCGCAGCAGTATGGAGGTGGGTTCAAGGTGGACCAGAAGGAAGACTGGCATAGGGAACGGGGGCAGCTGGACACCACCTATGGTCTGTATTCCCTAGATGCACATGATCCACATGAACACAAAATACCAGAGCATGAGGGAGGCACAAAGCCACCCGGATGGGTTTGCTGTGTTGGCTGTGCTGTTGATGGTGAGGAAGGGGCTGTGTGACTCCATGCATGTTTCCCAAAAGAGGGTCTTGGAGTTGTGTGGAGAGTGGGGAGTCTGTGGGAATCATGGGGCTTAGGGAATTTTCAGAAGACGGGGGCCAGTGGAATGGAGTAATGGGGGACATCCTGGGAAGTGGCCTTCCTCACACCACCCCCAGATCTCTTAGACCCTCCAACTAGGCCCTTCCTACTGGTGCCCCAGCTCTCCTGTCTTACCTTTGGAAACACACACACACACACACACACACACAAAGAACCTCAAAAACTGGAATTCTCTCCAGGAGGAGGACAGAGACAATACCAATTTCTCTGCCATTGTGTCTGGCCTAAAAAACTTATCTTCACCTGGTAAGGAGCTGTGGGGTTCCATCTGGGCTGGAAGATATGTGGGTGAGTAAGGAGAGCAGGAGAGACGAGTTCCAGCTTCTCTCCCACCATCTAGGAGTCTCTGTGAACCTGACGTCTACCTTCCCACTGGCCTCATTGCTGCCAAGTGCTATGGGGCTCTTGCGCTACTATCGATACTCTGGGTCTCTAACCACGCCAGGCTGCGAGCCAGCTGTACTCTGGACAGTCTTTGAAAACACCGTACCCATTGGGCGTGCACAGGTAGAAGCCACTACTCCTACCCAATGCCAGACTCCTTACCACAGCCGCAGTTGCCAGCCCTGCCTTCTCTTCCTGCCCTGTTCATTCTTGACCCATCTTTGCTCACCCTCAGGTAGCCCAGTTCCAGACCATACCCCAGACTGGGCCACCGGGTTTGCACCCCAGACCTCTCAGGGATAATTTCCGCCCCCAGCAACCTCTCGGAGGGCGCAGAATATCAGCCTCTCCTGCAGCATCCATCCGGTCATCAGTTCCTACCCTTCACTGTTTGCACCTTGCTCTTTTGGGCTTGGGAGTCAGCCTGAGGCTCTGGCAGGGCCCCTAAGATCCAGGAATGACTCCTGCTTCCACAATAAATGATTCAGAGTGACATTGGCTGGGAAGAAGTGTGTGCCTGGTGCTCAGGGGGCCGGTGGGGAGAGACACCTACCCTAGCCTCACTGCAGCCTCAGTGTTTCTGTCCACACAACGGAGAGGCTCCTGAGTGATGGTCCTCTTGCCTAGCTCATCTTCTTCTTCCAAAACTGAGACCCATTCAGATTCTCAACTCTAATACCCACCCAGAACAACATGCTCGAAGGGAAGGGGGAAATCAGTACATCTCAGAAATGCTACCTATACCAGAAATTACATTTTATTTTAAAAACAAGCTGGGTGACCAATAAAGGGGGTTACTGTGCCACATTAAAATGATGACCCTGGTTGCGGTCCCAAGCCAGTCCTTAAGAAAAAGCAGACTCCAGCAGAAGGCACTGAGTTGGTTGGCTTTGGAGACAGACAGCAAGTGCTATTATGCCTGGTGACACTCTGGGGAATTATTACCCTGTGGAATCTTTTCTAGAGAGAAGCTGGTGTTG
Organism: Phyllotis vaccarum; assembly: GCA_033318265.1. Lineage (NCBI taxonomy): Eukaryota > Metazoa > Chordata > Mammalia > Rodentia > Cricetidae > Phyllotis > Phyllotis vaccarum. The sequence goes on from JARWLC010000002.1 coordinate 184,303,644, forward strand.
AGCGACTGTTGGGAGGGCTAAGTGAAGGGCTGTGTACTTCTTATCACTGTCAGAGGCTGAGACCACGGGATACTGACAATGCGACACTACAGTGGGAGAGTGAGCCCCATTATCAGTAGAGCAGGGGTGGCTAGCAAGCTATGTCAGTTCATGCCATGTAGAGGTGTATATTGATGTGGCGCTGTCTCAGCTATCTATGTCCCTAAAGTCTGTTACACACTGCAGCATAATTGACACTATTCTAGTGCATGGAGGTCCTGCTTGCCCCTTAGGATTTCAAGGAAAAAGAAAGTGCAACCATTTGCCTGCAGGCTGAAGATCCCTTGGCTCGGCCAGCCTCTCCATGGCAGTCGTACTCTGGTCAAGATTCTTCTCCAGCTTCCAGACCAAAAGGGCCTCTAGGGCGCAGCCTCAGTCCCGGATGGCGACCTCCCATAGCGCAAAGCCTTCTAAGCAGCCTCTGCCGCCCACCCTTTGACTAATGGAGCATCTTTGGTGGCACCTGGGGAGTCTGTAGGAAGACCGCGCATCAGCCCATTTGTCCCCTTCTGGGGACACCGGAGCCCCTCAGTCTCCTCCGACTTGCGCAGCCGCTGGAGGCACTGGGGTTTTCTTGTGGTTTTTCCGGGCCGTGGCTCGGTTCGGTAGGCCGTCCGCAGGGGCGTCCAGACCGTTCTCCGCAGCCCTCGAAGTCGAAACCAAAGCGTTCACGGTGCCGAGCGCCCGCAGCAGGGCGGGACCGCGGGGCTCGCGGCGGGCGGGTGGCGGCGGCGGCAGCGGCGGCTGCGGCAGCAGGGCGCGGAGGGCGTCCAGCTCGGTCCTCAGCTCGGCTCGCAGCGCCTCGAGCCCCGCGCCCAGCTCCGCACGCACGGCCGCCAGCCCCTCCTGCAGCCGCCGCTCGCTCACCTCCAGGACGCCCGCGGGGTAGGTGGCGCCGCCGCGCGGCTCCCCGCACACCGAGCACACCGAGCCGCCGCTGCGCGCGTCGCTCCTCTCGCTGGTCCCCGCCGCCCCGGCTCGCGCGCCCGCGCGTTCCACCAAGCGCAGCAGCCTCGGTGCCTCGGCTCGCCCGGCCGCCTCGGCCCGCAGCTGGCCACGCAGGCGAGCCAGGCGGCCCGGGGCGCGGACATCTTCGGGGAGCGGCCCGTTGGGCTGCGAGCCCGGGTCCAGCCGGCGGCCCACGCCTCGTCTTAGCGCCTCTCTAGCGCCGTACGCGATGCGCGCCTGGGTCCACGAGCGTCCGGGCTCTGCCGCCATGCGCTGCCACTTGCACCACTCTGCCAACCCAGCCGAAGGAACCTGGGCCCCAGCCTGCAGCCTAGCGACAGCTGGCCCCTCGGGAGCGCTCTCCTGGGACGTCTGTGGGAACGACCAGGCCTAGGGCAACCCCGGCAGAGCCAGTTCTTAAGTGGTTGCGGCTCCAGGGAGGCAGGTTGGGGGAGGGCTATGCCATGAGGCAGGGGTATTTGAAACTTGGCCCTAGGGACCATGTTGTCGGCTGGGGCCCCCATATGGGACTTCGGCTGGCCTCTAGGCAGTGACAGTAGCACATGGCGCAATGGCTGCTAAAGCCCAAGACACCTTAAGGTCAGAATCAAAATCGACTTCACACTCTCTCATGTAGTCCTTGTCCTGGCCACAGCAGGGGAAGGCTGGGCTGGACAAGAGTCGGCCTCCTCCTTAAACTGACAATCCAGGGGTGGGTGGGTAGATAAGGGTGCAGGTGCGTGTGCGTGCTGTAAGGTAGACAACCACTCTACCTACACTATAGCCTCTCTACTCCATCTCTTGTGTTTCCCACATTCCACACTCAGCCATAGGGCTGCATCATTGTCTCTGGCATCTCCAACCCCAAGTTCTTACCCTTCTCCGCAACCTTCTGAGGAGTTTCCTAACCCTAGCAAGTGCCCATCTCTCAGAGACTGCTGCGCCCCAGCTCATTTCATACTGTGTCCTGCAATTCAACCTAATCAAACAACCTAGCCAGCCCTCTGGGCCTTTACATACATAGACTTTGTGCCCCTCCACTCTGCTGACAGTTTTGTTCATCACTGCAACAGTGAGCCTTCCTTGACCACCCAGTCATGAAGCTAGTAAAGGGAGCCTCAATCACAAGTAACTTTCACAATATTTGGGCGGAGTCAAAACAGGGTTTTTCTGTGTAACAGCTGTGGTGGAACTGGCTTTGTAGACCAGGTTGGCCTCGAACTCACAGAGATCTGCCTGCCTCTGCTTCCCAGTGTGCACCATCACCACCACCACCTAGCAGAGATTTTGTTTTTAAACGGGGTCTCTTGTAGCTAAAGCTGGTCTCATACTCCAAGAATAACTGGATTCCTGATCGTCCTGCTTCTTAGCGCTAGGATTACAGGTGTGTGTAAACTACGATTTCAGACCAGTTTAAGCTGTCAATGTTAGGGACAAACCCTAGACTTCATTCCTGCTGAGGAACCACTCAACTGAGATGCATCCCCAGCTGATTTTGTTTTTTGTTTAGGTTTTTAAAAAAGGATTTCTTTTTATTGTTTCATGTGTATGAGTGTTTTATCTGCATGGGCATCTGTGTACCACATGCATGTCTGGTACCTGGCCTCCTTTGAGTGCTGGGAATTGGGAATTTAACCCCAGTCTTTCACAACAAGTGTTCTTAACCACTGAGCCAACTCTCCAGCGTGATTTGTTTAGTTTTAAGACAAGGACTTGCTATGTTGCCTAGATTGATCTTGAACTCCTGTCCTCGGGTCCATCCCACCTCAGCCTCCAGAGCATTTGAGACTGTAGGCACATACTGTTGTATCTGGCACACAGTGATTTTAGATGACTCTCTGCCCCTCCACAGTGAGGTGTCTAAGCCTATGGCTGGCTCTTCTGTTTTGAGTCCGGCACTGGGCTAGGTTCTTAGTGTTGCTAAACATGCTGTATGTCCGCTGAAAAATAAATATATGAATGCTCAGGGTTGAGCATGGGGGCGAGCTGACCCCCCCAACATACCGTGGCCAACTCCCTGTGCTTCCGTTTCCTAATCTTTCATCTTCAGACGGTCCATATTGCCCTTTCGCTTTCTGGGAGCTTCTCACTACTCTCCTTGGTTCATTCCCACCTCTGTGCTTGTGTGTGACACAGTGGGCTATAGATCCCTCCAGAGGGCAGCATCTCCTCACTTGTGGTTCTCATTATAACCCTGGGGCCTTGTTAGCACTCTGGGTGCTCTGCGCCCTGGGGCCTCCTAAGAAAATTCTAAGGAGAAAAGGCTCGGACTGGATCCAGCTGTGCTGGAAGGGAACTCAGGCTAGCCTCTCTGCACCCTGTACCTACATATGTACAGAGAGGCTAGCCTCTGCACCTCCTCCTGCACAAACTGTTTGTGGGCAGCCAGACAGACAGACGGCCACTTGTTCCTCCTCTAGTTTTTTTTTATTCCCTCCTTTATTCACTAGAGCCAGGAGATGAGAATGTGACACCAGCCTTTTAGACTTCCCCTGTTCTGAGTTCCCTGTTCCCTTGGGACCACCTGTATTTGACCCAGATAAATTCTAGAGCTCATTAACTGTACCTTCCCCCCCAAACCTTTAAAATGCTGCTTACTAAAGAGCCTGAATTCCTTCTCCAGACCTTCTCCAGGCTGTGTGGCCAGAGGAACCAATTCTGCACCCAGGAAGCCTAGTGGCAGGAAGGATAACAGAGTGACAGGATTCTGAGCTTGCAGACCAGAAGTGGAAATGTTAGGGGCAGAAGGGGCCTGTGCAGAGGTGGACAGTTTAGTGTTTCTGTATTTGACTTGGGATGCTGTGAATTAGCTGAGCCTCTGCAAGAAGTTCCAGGTTGTCCCTTAGAGACTGTAAATGCAGGGTATGATGCTTGTGGCAGAGGATCCAGAAGCCATGAGATGGGGTTCCGAGAGTGGGGTCCAGAGTGGGGTTTCAATTGTGAGAGCTCTGCTCAAGCGGAGTTGGCTGATTGTGAGCACACAGCCCTGAGTCTCCAAGCTCAAAGTCAAGTGTGAGCACGCAGTCCTGAGTCTCCGAGCTCAAGCAAAATATCGCAGGGTCCTGGAGTTATTACCCTTGTCTTACAGGAACTAGGCCCTGGGATCTTGTCCAGTACCACACGCAGGGTGGGTTCGGCTGTGGGGAAACACCTGGCTCAGGTCTGATCTGGGGTGGGAGAAGCTGGGGTGAGAGAATAGGCAACCCTGACTCAGATGGTTACACAGAGAGATGTCCCCTTCAAAAGAAAAAGGTGGGTGACATACAGGGGCAGAGTTGGGGGCACAGAACAAGAAAAGAGAGCAGGCTAGTCTGACTCTTCTGGGGGCTTCTTAGAGCCAGTCAGCCCTTAGCTCCTAGCATGGAGAGAGAATGACTCAGACCAGGACTAGGCCAGGCACTGTGTCATGGGGAGCCTGGCTGCAGGCTTGTCCCCATTTGGCCCCTGCTCTAGCCTTGCGCATCCAACTGTGACCTTCTAAAAGGGCAGTCAGTGACCATATCACCCATAATTCATAATTCATGAACGGGGTTGGAACACCTGGAGTTCCAGTCAGGGTTTGAGATGGGGCGATCTCTGTGTGACTTAAAAGTCGTCACTATTGCCTGCCTCTGTTGCATGCTGTTGCTATTAAACCCTGGCAGTCACCAAGATAGGATTTCTTTCCCAGAGCCAGGGGGCACTTGGCAGCCAGACCAGCACTCAGCCATGTTGGTAGCCGATGGCTGCAGAGGGAAAGGAGTTGTAGGTAAGAGGATACCGAGGATAAGGGAGGAAGGAGAGGACACGAGGACTCCCCAAGCCCAGGCCTCGTGATACGGAGCTCTGTCTTCTCCCAATGTCCTGCCAAGCTCAAGCTGGCTTAGTTCTCAGTGAAGAGGTGAGGGGGAAGAATGTGTTTGTGCTCACACAGAAGCCAAATCCAGGTATGAGATCTCTGGACTTGAATCTGTTTCCAAGCTGAGTGGAGGAGGCCAGGGTCTTGCCTGAGCGTCATTGCATGGTCCATTAGACAGAACTTGGGTATATCTTGCCCTAAACACCTCTGGGTCCTGGACACAGAGGTTTTTTTTTGAGAACTCTGAGGCAGGTGCCTCTGCGGGGGCAAATTCATTGCTCAGTAATAACTGTATCTGACCTCTTGATGAGCTCATTACCTGGTAATGGCTTTGCTTGCCCAGGCCTTGGCGTCAGCCGCCTCCCAGCTCCTGGAATATCTGGCCTGAGGTGGCTCTGACCAGCCTAGGCCTTGGACCTTGACCCCTGTGACCCATCTGGCACAGAAATGGGAATGTACCCACCAGCATGTGTGGCTGAGCAACCTCAGCTCCCACTACCTGTCCCTTCCCCAGCGAACAGCCTGGGTGGAAAAGGCCCTCACCCCACGCTACTTCCAGCAGTAACAATCTGTTGCCTAGCTAATCTTTACTGAGGCTCCTGAACCCCCCTAGCACATCTGTGAACTTCCTTCTGGGTTCCAGGTTTAAGATGAACTCTGAGCCTAGCACATGACTCATGTCTTTAATCCAGGCATTTGGGACACTGAAAATGGGTGATTGTTGCGGGTTCAAGACCAGTCTGTGCTGTAAAGTGAATTTCAGGACAGCCTGGACTAAAGAGTGAGGCCCTCTTTCTGAAAACAACCCCCCCCAAAAAAAACTTGTGCTAAGTCAGTTTAGCAAGGTCCAGTGTCCACCCACCTCACCTCCACCATGTATGTCCTGACATACATGTATGTATGTCCATGTATGATCTGATAGCCTGGTCACCTTCACAAATCCCCCTCTTTTCCCCTTTGTAATGTCCCTGTGGGCCAGCCACAAATTTCCACTTGTCATTCTGTGTTCCAAACCCCATCTTTTCACCCCATAGCAGACCCTACACCACCACATTGCCCGGCTCCACCCAGATGGTCCCCAATCAAGACCTACATTTTTAGTGTAACCATGGATATGAAAGAGGGCCAGGACATAGGGCTGATGTTGCAGGACAGTGTGACTGGCCACCTAGGAAGGATGTGTCCAGTTGGCTGAAAGTCTTTCAAAAACTCCGCCTTTCTCCTGCCTGTTGAGGTGTCTCTGTCATGATCACCTTCCAGACCATGGGAGAGACCTTTCCACTCTTCCCAGTGAAGGGAGCCAGAGAGAAGCCGTAAGCTAGGCCAACCTGCCTGAGGCCTTGGCTGTGCCATTGCTGAGACACCCTCTCCTGCCCACTTTCCAGCAAGTTCCTGTTCTGTGCCTGAAATATTGTGTTGTATAAACTGTTTCCCCTGCTCTGCTCAGCCACAGGACAGTTTACACATCACTGTCACAGCAGCTTCCTCTGCCCCTGTCCTTCCTTCTCCAAATTGTCTCTTCTTCTGCCTCCACCCACTTGTCTTTGTAACCCTTTGGGTTTTGTTCTCCCTTTGACTGGTGTTAACCTTCATGTGCAGACTTCTAGAGAAGCACCCATCATATTACAGGCACAGGATAAGCACCCAGGCTGTGCCTCCAGAAAGAGGCCGAGGGGGAACGAAGGTGAAGACCGCAGGGGTGAGGGGGAAGAACGTGTTTGTGCTCACACAGAAGCCAGGGATGAGATCTCTGGACTTGAATCTGTTTCCAAGCTGAATGGAGGAGGCCAGGGTCCTTCCTGAGCATCACTGCATGGTCCAAGACTTCCTTCCATAAGACTGATCTCGGGCATATCTTGCCCTAAACACCTCTGGGTCATGGACACAGAGGTTTTCTGGTAACTGTACTGAGGCAGGTGCCTCTGCAGGGGCAAATTCATTACTCAGTAATGACTGTATTTGACTTCTTGATGAGCTCATTACCTGGTAATGGCTTTGCTTGCCCAGGCCTTGGCATCAGCTGAGACAATAGCTAGGGAGATAGCTTAGTTGGTAAAGCACTTGATACATAACTGTGAGGACCTGAGTTCAAATCCCCAGAACCCACATAAAGCCAGACATGGTAGATAGAGTACAATCACAACCCAAGCATAATTCATCCCTGCAAAGAGGGGGACAGAGACAAGAAATCTCCAAAAGCTCACAGGCCAGACCCATGAAACCTCAAGGTAAAGGCAGGAGCTTCATCCCAGGTTGTACTCTGAACCCACACTCACACTCAGGAACACACACACACACACACACACACACACACAATCTAATACACAGGAGCATATACATATTCACACACTCACATACAGGAGCATGCACACACATTCAAACAGTAGTGTGCACATAACATGCACACAAGTTCACTCACACTTAGGAACATGTTCACATTCACACAAAAGAACATGCACATGCACACAGGAACGTGTACATACCCACACACAGGAACATAAACACACTCAACAACAGGAACATGTACACATCCATAGTCACATGGGAATTTGCACACTCAGAAACACACAAGCTTACATACATGAACATGTTTATACACAGGAATACACAGGAACGTGCACACATGCACAGGAATGTGTACAGATGCACCCACAGAAACCATACGATAAACAAATTCATATTCTTTATCAAATGGGAGCCAGGGGGGCTTCGCATTTAGGACATGTTTGGATCTCTGCCCACAGCAGGGCCCAGCTGCTTGTGCCAGTTCCTTGTTCACATCTCTTGGCCAGAAGAGTCGCGGGTCCCATGTGCTTGTCTTCATCAGTGTCTTCATCAGTGGAAAGGCTGAAGTCTGCTCACCCGTACATCTTGGGGGAGAACAAGAGAATGTGTGGCAGCTAGTGAAGGGCTCAGTAAAGAGACCTCAGCAGCACAATGCCACCACCCAACAGACTTCTGGGACCTGAGCCAGTTCCTGTGGGACATTTTCAGTCAATACTCCCCCACCCTTACCCCCATCAAGGACTTTCTTTACAGCTTCTATCTCCAAATGAGAAAGCTTAAAGTTGGTTAATTATTTTTTATGAGCTTACTGTAAACTTCAGCAGCACACAAAATACTGCCTGCTGTCTGTTTAACCAAACCTCGTTACATAAGGTACCCATAAACTAACTATTAAACCAGGGGGACCCAGCTCTAACTCCATCTCCCAGAGGTACCTGTGTATATATATCTCTTGGTAGCATGAGCCTTGGTTTGCCTGTCTCTGGATTTTAAAGGGGTATTATGCTGTTTGCAGTCTCCTGGGACTTGCTGTGCACATGCAGCATTGCCTTTGTGTATTTTTTGGTGCACCACTGTCTTCCTGCCACTGAGATGCACTTTAGTCCTTACATAGACGGTCCATGCATTTGTTTGTGTAGCTTTTGAAGGGCTCTGGCAGGTCCATGCATGGCAAACGTGGCGCTGCAGGTTTGGCCATTACCCCCCTCCTTGCTGGAAACCATCACATTCCATCCTAACACTGGCCACCCAGGGCTAGTCCCTTATTTGGCCACTTCTTCCCCCTGGGGCTGACTACCCAGGCCCAGCTATCAAAAGTCCCCCTTGGCTCACCTAGTTAACCTGTGCCATGAAACACCTCATCCTAACCCCGGTTTCCCATTTTCCCTTTATAAACTATAATTTGCCTATGGGCCACTTCTGTCCCCTCTATCCAGAGGCATCCTTGGCCCTCAGAGGAAAGTTCCTTTTCCTTCCTTGTCTCCTACCCCCTGTCTTTGTCTCTCTGGGCAAATAAATCTTCTTGTACTGAGAACTTGGTCTTATTATTTCCTGTGCCAACTCCAGCCCTTTAGCTTTAGTCCACTTATTTTTCAGTGCTGTATAATATTTCAACTAAATTATTTATTCTTCTAGCAATGGACATTTGAAACATTCTGATTTATGTTTATTGCTAATTTATATGGTCATTTTAACGTGTCTTCTGGGATCCACATGCAATAATTTTTCAGAAGAAAATATTGAGTTCTAAAAATATAGTGTGTAATTCATTTAAATAGTGGGGAAGGCCAGACAGTGGTGGTGTACACCTTAATCCCAGAACTCGTGAGGCAGAGGCAGAAGGATCTCTATGAGTTCAATGCCAGCCTGGTTTACAGAGAGTTCCAGGACAACCAGGGCTACACAGAGAAACCCTGTCTCCAAAAGAAAAAAAAAAAGGAAGTAAAGAAATAAAAAAGTTCAAGCCAGGGCTAGTGGCTCCTGTTTTGGCCTGTGGATTCAGATGTAGTACTCTCAGCTACTTCTCCAGCATCACATCTGTCTGCACACCACTATGTTTCCTGCCATGACTATAACTGTAGTCAGGTTTTTCTTTGGGCTGCCAACCAGCTGCCAAATAATGACATGAAGGCTTCTTATTAATTATGAAAGCTTAGCCTATAGCTTAGGTTTGTTCCTAACTAGCTCTTATAACTTAAATTAATCCACTTATATTAATCTACATGCTATCTCTTCCATCTTGCACCTCATGTTTCCTCTCCATATCTCCTGACATCTCTTTCACATGACTAGATGTGACTAGGTTCTCCTTCTCTTCCCGTCTCTCCCCGGAAGTCCTGCCTCTACCTCCTGCCTGGCTGAATATTAATTATCATTTGCTGTACTTATGCCATGGCTCTTGACACCAAAGTATAAAAATTCAAATTTCTCCAAACAGAAGCATGATCTGACCTATCATAGCAACACTAACGTCTGTCTTAGTCAGACAGAAACCCTTAGTCAGAAACCCTTAGTCAGGGTTTCTATTGCTATGAAGAGACACCATGAGCATGGCAACTCTTATAAAGGAAAAACATTTAATTGGGGTGTCTTACATTTCCAGAGGCTCAGATAATTATTATAATGGTGGGAAACATGAGGGCATACAGGCAGACATAGTGCTGGCTACATCTTGATATGCAGGCAACAGGAAGTGGACTGTGACACTGAATACTTTGAGCATGGGAGACCTCAAAGCCCATGCCCATAGTGACACACTCCCTCCAACAGGCCATGTCCCCTTATAGTGCCAGTCCCTTTGGGGTCATTTTCTTTCCAACTACCCCACTATTAATTCATACTTCTTCAATTTAGCCCCAGGCAGATTTTTCAGAAAAGGGCAGAAAGCAGCCACATTCTTAATAAAAATATCACAAGCAGTTTCTAGAGAATATACTAAAATTCTCCTCTGAAACCTCTTGAGCCAGGTCCTCACAATTCAAATCACAGTCAGTCTCACTGTCTTCCATGTTCCCACTGGTACGGCCCATTGAGCCACACTTAAAGAGTTCAACTTCTTTTCTAATCCAAAGTCCCAAAGTCCAAATTCCTCCAAACAAAAGCATGGCCAGGACTGTCACAGCAACACCCCACTCCTGATACCAACTTCTGTCTTTAGTTAGGGTTCTATTGCTGTGAAGAGACACCATGTCCATGGCAACTCTTGTAAGAAAACATTTAATTGAGGTCAGTTCATAGTTCAGAGTTTCAGTCCATTATTTGTTGTAGGTTATTTGTACACTGTATGAAGATGTATTGCTGTGATTGGTGTAATGAAAAGCTGAACAACCAATAGCTAGGCAGAAGGCATAGGCGGGATTTCCAGAGAGAGACAGGAAGAGGAAGAAGAATCTAGTCACATCTTTCAATGGGTTATGGATGATTGTCATTGTTTAGGGTAATTAGTTACAAATTGTTATTGGTTATGGTTAGGAAAAAAGCTGAACAAGGAAGATTACATCCAGGGTTCTTGTGTGAAAAGGAAAAGAAAAAAAAAGAAAAAAGGGGATACAGGTATGATAGCATATAAGAGTAGATTATTGAATCTACTTTTATAAAGCAATTACTAGTTTTAAATATTTTACACTGGATTGGATTTTTGTATATCGTATACAAATTGTGTATATCGATATAAAGTTAGATTAATTTCTACACTTGTTCAAGGTATTGTACCTACACAGTTCATCCAACAATGTAATACAAATTGCTAGTCTTAGAAAGTTATTATTACCAACCAATTGGGATATAAAGAAATGCAAATTAGTCATTAGACATTACAATCAAACTTATAGTCATATTAGATACATTTTCAAGGTCAAACAAAGATATATTATAGATGGACAGGTCTTATTCAAACACTTTGGCAATTTAAGATATTTTAATAAAAAATTCTTATTATTTTTATGACAGTGAGATGTCTGCTTCTGGAAGCACCAATCTACTTCAGAGAAAATGATGGGCATCAAAGAAACTCCATATGGAGTTGACCTTCTTTGTGGCAAAAGTTAGCCACTAAGCAAGAAAGTGCCCTTTTCTTGACTGCCAAAAGTATGATGTCCAAAATGGACAAGCAGGAGACACATCCACAAGAGAATTGCCAAACCTTGCCAGGACAAGGTAGCAAAGTCTTTGAGAATATCCTGCTTCACAGAGAAGTCTGTCAGACGTGTTAGGCCTGTAGGCTGAAGATGGATGCTTCAGTGATACAGAAGAACCTTGGGTGACTGTCCAGGCAGCCAGCTGTTTCATTTTTCACATTTTTTGGAAGTTGCTTGCTTGCATATCCTGTTTACTTAGTTAATATTGTTTCCTTCTTGAGTCTCTGAGGGAGTTGAAGATGAGATATAGTTTTCTAGTGACAGTTTTAGAAAAGAAACTCAGAAGTTATAGTGTTTGAAAGACACCAAAAGATAGTTTTTAATTAGTAATACAAGTTAGATAAAAAGTGAATTAGGTATAGTCCTTTGGACTCACCAAAATAAGATAAGTAATGAAATATTTTCTTTGAATTTGTCAATTGTTAATGGACTAGACATTACTCATTTATTGTTTGTATATACTGTATGTAATTATTGTTCCCATTGTATATAGTTTTTCTTATGTTAGTTATAACCTTTTTTATTTTTGACACAAAGGGGGATATGTGGTGATATATTGTATATTTAATAAAGTCAGCCTGGAATATCAGAAACAGAATCACTCACAGTCAAGCCATGAGGGCCAGAGAGTGGTGACTCATGCCTTTAATCCTGTCACTCAGGAGACAGAGATCTTTCTATATTTCTGTGAGTTCAAGGCCTAACAGCCAAGCAGTATTAGCTCACACCTTTATTTAAGGCAGGAGAAAACCGAGATTCATCCATTCTGTAGAAGTGAACAGCCATGCTAAAGACACTTGAAGACAGCACTTACCCTGTTAGGCCTGAGAAGTTGGCTGGGTGAGAATTGACTGTGGTCTATTTCCACTCTCTGGTATTCCAGCTTTTTCCCAATATCTGACTCTGAATTTTCAATATATGCTAACTAGAGTATGTGCAATACTCCCTTTAAATCCTTTTTAAGGCTATCTCTTTATATAGATAGCATAATGACTGTTTTTTTCTTTGCAGCTACAAGCTGCAAATTACAGCCCACCAATTACAAAGTTGAGATTTATTGCATATGTGTTGTTGGGACGACTCTGCTTCTTATTATTTAGTTAAGAAATGAAATGTAACTCTCAAATGCAACTTCTATATTGCCTAAAGGATTATGCTGGATATAAATATAGCTCTGAAGGACAAAGAGGAGAATTCAGCATGAGAAAATAAAGAGGAAATGTGTGATTTCTTTTCCTAACTCCTCAGATAGAAGAAGTGCTAAGTCTTGAGATGCTTGGGCTTTCTCCTGGAGCACGCCTGCAGCCCAGGAGCTAGTTAGGAAATCCATGGATACTGTAAGCTCTGCATAACAGGCCACACAGATAGGAGATGGAAGACAGTGGCGCAGAGTGACTTGAACTGTGGGGACAAGCTCAAGTGGTTTAGAGGAAAATATTAATATGTGGCCCAGAGATCATTTTTGTGGTTGCCCTTGTCCAAAGAATCTGCCTGAGGCTAAAGTGAAGGGTTTTGGATTAATTTCACTGGCAGAGGAAATCTCAGAACAGCTTGGTATAGGCTCTGCCTGTGGTTATTACTGGTATTTCTAATGCAGATTTATAATAAAAAGAGCAAGCTGAGCAGGATAAATTACAAAATGTAAATTTTAAAGAGAAAAAGAACACCAAAAAGTAGAATGGAACTAAGTCTCGAGTTAAGGAGACAAACAGATAAGAGATGGAATAAAGGGAGTAGTGACCTCAGGGCAGGATCCCGAGAGTGGTGGTCACACCTTTAATCTCAGCACTCAGAAGGTAGAGACTGCTACATCTCTAAGTTTGACCCCAGCCTGGTCTACAGACTAAATTCCAGAACAGCTAAGTTTAGGCAATGAAGGAAATTGTGGAAAACAGAACATTGGTGAAGATGTAATTGAATGAGGAGGTCATGTTCCTGTGGAATATTCCTTTATGTTATGCAAATATATGTCACTGTGACTGGTTTAAATTAGAAACTGACTGGCCAATAACTAGACAGGATAAGTTTAGGTGGAAGAACCTGACTAAGAGAATGCTGGGAAGAAGAAGAAGAAGGGTGGAGGCTGAGGCGTCTCAAAAGATGCAGAGAGAGCAAGATGATCCTGCTGTGTTGAAAAAGGGTACAGCCACATGGCAGAGGGTAAATAAGAAATATGGGTTAATTTAAAATGTAAGTGCTAGCCAGTAACCAGGATGAGCTATTGGCCAAGCATTTATAATTAATAGTAAGTCTCTGAGTGGTTATTTGGGAGTGGCTGCCAAGACACAGAGAAAATCCACCTGCTGTTCCAAACCCAGAAAACAGCAGAACTTGGCAGCTTCCGCCATGTCAAAGGAAAGGGGATTATGGAATTTGTCTCTACACCTCAGGAAAGCTTCCAAGGCCAGGCATGTGTCAGGGTGTCCCTGAATGGAGACCTAGAGAGATCATTGCTTGAAAGTGTGAAGTTGAAACCAAGATGCTGGAGATGCCAGAGCTGTGGGATACCTGCCCAGGAGAGCTGCTAACAGGGAGTGTAACCAGCCCAAGAGAAAGACGTGTGTAGCAGTCAACATAGTTGTGAAGAGCTGGAGATCTGAAGAGCATTTTGACATCACACATGGAGATGCAGAGTTTGGAGTTTGTCTAGCTGGTTTTTGGTCTTTGTCTGGTTCAGTACTTCCCCACTATCCTCCAATTTTCTACATTTTGGAATGGTAATACATATCCTGTGCCATTATGTGCCATTAACTGTATGGTATCTGCTTTTTTCAGAAGCTCAAACCGGGTCTAATGGCTCACTGTCTCTGCCTGTGGATCCAGATGTAAAACTCTCAGCTCTTTCTCCAGCACCATACCTTCTCACCATAGCAACAATGGATTAAACCTCTGAGTTATAAACCAGTCCTTTATAAGAGTTGCTGTAGTCAGGGCATCTATTCACTTTCTTTGGACTTTCTTTGGCCCTCTAGCTCCCAAATAATGACCTGGAGACTCCTTATTAATTATGAAAGCTTAGGTTTAGGTGAGACTCATTTCCAACTATCTCATAACTTAAATTAACCAACCCATTTATATTAATCTACATTCCACCATGTGGTTCATGACCTCTTCTCCATAATGTATGTCAACTTCCTATGAGTCTGGCAGGCGAATACCTGTGCCAAATTCTCTCTCCAGAGTTCCTCTCTCCATGAAATTCCCATCTATCCACTCCTGTCTAGTTATTGTCCATTTAGTCCATTATTGAACCAACTAGAAGGTGCTTTAGCAGAGACACATCTTCACAGTGTGCAAAAAGGATTATCTTACAACAATTTACAGCAAAAAGCCCTAATTGAGACCCCCTCTCTATATGTGGCCAGTTGTTCCAGGCACTAAGATATGAAATGCTTTGTTTGCTGTCCCAGAATGAACCATACTAAGGGTAAACTTTATTCTGACATAGTCTGCATCCCTGTCTTAGGTGCTTTACAGACTGTTCCTCTGCTTCCCCACTTGAGGGATACAAAAAGAGCTGAGCTTCAGGTAGTAATCAGCCCAGTGACCCTCCTGACTCCAGCTTTTGACTCTTTAGTTCTTCATCCTTGGTTCTCCCCTTAGGGACTCTGTCCAGAACCCTACTATGGCTGTTTTCCTCCCTCCCTTCATGCTCTCAGCCACTGCTCAGCACCGTACCTGCCTGCTGGTCACTGACTTTGCTACTCTCTAGAACCATGAACCCCCAAATTAAATGCTTTCTTTTATTAAGTTGCCTTGGTCATGGTGTCTCTTCACTGCAATAGAATAGTAACCAAAGCATGCATGTGCATGCATCCGCACGCACACACACATTCAAACACACATACACAAAGTAAATATTTAAAACACGTTTGAAGTGTTGGCTTGGACTTCATTTTTTAAAAAACTGTTATATTTTCTCTGGAGATTAGAACAATTTTCAACAGTTTCTGACATGACCCTGAACACATTTCTGCTACATTGCAAAAAGGCATTTTTAAGATTGATCACTGACCAATCAGAGTATCACTCAGTACACTGAAGATGTTCTACACTCTATAGAGGATAAATTATCTAGACAGAATTCTTTTAATTATTCTTTATGTAGATGGAGAGAAGACTATATGGTTAAAAGCCTGGCTATTCTTCCAGAAGAATCAAGTCTGAGTCTTAGCACCCACACGGCATCTCACAACTGTTTGTAACTCCAGTTTTAGGAGAACTAATGTCATCTTCTGGCCCATTTGGTCACTAGGCACACACGTGGTGCATAGACAGATATGCAGGCAAAATACCCATGCAGAGAAAAAGCTTAAAAGCTTAAAAACATTATCTATTTATTCTGTGTGTAGGTGTTTATGTGAGTGTGTATGTCTAACTATGCGTGAGAGTGGGTGATGTAGGCATATGTGTGAGTGTGCATGTAAGGGTATGTGTATAGATGTTTGACTAGGGGTGTGGGAGGGTGCTCTGTGACGGCTGTGATGGTAAAAGGACAACTCTTCAGGAGTTGGTCCTCTCCTGCCACCTAGTGGGAACTGGAGGCCGAACTCAAGTCCAAAGGACTTGGATGCTTCCCTATATGCTGAAACCTCTTCCCAACACAAGCATATCCAACTCACTGGCATTTAATTTGCTTCTCTTATTAATGAATGGTAAAATTATGGTTTGGTAGCACACATATTTAATATCAGCACTCAGTATAGGGAAAAGTGTCCTGCCAAAGAAACTCACCCTGGCTCTGAGTCCTGAGCTGGTGAAAAAAAATATTTTATTCCTGAACCCAGAACCAAAAAGAAATGTGCCCTGACTCTGAAAACAGCACCAAAGAAACACATTTTGGCCCTAGAATCAGAGCCAGAAAAAGAAGTATGCCCTGGCCTTGAAATTAGAGCCCAAAAGAGCCAGCAAAAGAAACCTGAAACCAAAACCAAATCAGGGTTTTAAAAAAAAATTGACCAATCCCCACCCTGGAAGTCTCTCTAGAAAGCTCCACCCCCAAGAAGCCCTATATGTCCTGAGCCCACAGCCCTTTCCCTGCCATCCAAGGCTGAAGCAGCCACCCTCTCCTGGACCCTTCCCTCCAAATAAATCTCTTGAATAAGGTTTGGGTGAAGATCTTTCTCCATAGCAACAGCGGATGGAGCCTGGATGTAGAACAGCTGAAGGAAAATACACCGCCCAGGGGTCCTTCCCTGGCTGGGCCAATTTGTTACATTCCCTAAACAGAGAGCAGTGGAAGGGAAGCAAAGTTGTGACACTCTTCAGCCTTCCTCTAGCCTTCCCCCAGCAGAGAAGAGTTGTTACACTCTGGGAAACCAGAGCACAATTGTAACAATTTTGGGAGGAGGCCTCCCCTACTGGAACAGAGCTTCCCCTACTGGAACATTGGGGAAGCCTTTCCCCCAAGCAGGGCTGTAAGCTGCTCTCTATGCTTACTGTGGGCCTGTGTTGTTCATTAAGCTGTAACACTCAGTATTCATTGGTTCCCGACTGCCTGAATAGTTTCCATCAAGCTGTAACACTCAGCATTCATTGGCTTCCAACTGCCTGATCCTTTCCATCTGAGCTGTAACATTCAGTATCCATTGGCTCCGTAATACTGAATACTTTTCCACTCAAGCTGCAGCGCTCAGTATGCCTGGGCTCCTGACAGCCAGGATCTCTTTCCATCTGAGATGCACAAACACCTACACTCTGGATCCCTTTCTTGGGCTATTGCCACACTAGGTCGCTGCCTTGACACCTGCTTCTTCTGTTCTACAGCAGCAGTCTGTTTCATACTTCTCTGTCAGGGAAATGTTAAAGTGGGGAATTGGCTAAAAGAGAAAGTTTTTCCCGTGTTAAAAAATGGAAAATATTATTATGATAGAGAGAGTTAGGCCTCTGTCTGATAACACAATGGACATTTTAATAATGGAACAACTAAGTGAGAAGGTAATTAACTTAGATGGGATTTATGTAATGTCAATTAATAATATCAGTTTGAGCATTTTTGCTTTATCCCTTAAAAAGTTGGTTAATATGAGTGCTAAAACACAAGTTTTAGAAAAATGTATTAAAACAGATGATAGAGATATTCAGACTCAGTCAGAGGAAGTTAAGTGAGAACCAGTCTTAGTATCTCATTATACTGGAGAGGAACAGCCAAGGTTTTCAAACAAACAACTTTAATTTATCCAGTAACCTTACAGGAACTGTCAAATGACAGATATTCCCAAGGCTTCACAAGCCCTGAATGGATTCCTGTGAAAATGTTAGGTTTGAGGAGATTCAAGCAGATGTTAAACTCATAGTCAGCTTGTAACAGAATTATTCCACAAGACTAGAGAGATTTGGTTATAGCAATATTAGAGACTGGTCATCAATTATAGTGAAGAAGATGGTAGAAAAATGAGGCTAGAACAATTAAATGACAAAGCAGGACTAGAAGTATGGAAATCTCCCAACACCAACTACTTGGAGAAGATTATGCTAATGTACAAAGATAGTCTCTACATGATGACCACACCCTGGCTTTATGCTGTGCAGCAGCTTTAAATACTTGGGATAAAATTGAAAAATTAGGAAAGAAAATTGAATTATTACTAAAGTTATAAGGGTCTAAGAGAAACCTTCACAAATTTGATTTTTTTACAAAGATTGACTTTAGCAATAAATAAAATAGTACTAAATTTAGAAGCTAGACAAATAATAATTGAATATCTGGCTCTTGGAAATGGTAACACACAATGCAAAAGGACAATTAGGCCTTTAAAGACAGGATCAGCACTTGAATAGGAAAGGTGATTTCTAGAGGCTTAAAGAAAAATCAAAATGTCGTGTGTTTTAATTGTGGCAAACAGGTAATCTAAAAAGGGATTATAAACAGGGCATTCCTAGAAACATAATTCAAACATAACACCCTTCCCATCTGGAGTATGCCAGAGGTATGGAAAAGGCTGACATTGAATCAATGAATGTAGATCAGCAAGTAACAGGAATGTAGTGTAGGAGTTTCTGGGTCCTGGGCGGCTAGAGGGACCTGGACCCACAGACCTGCCGCACCAGACCCCTTAGCCGCCCAGCCGCCTGCCACTCAGACCCCCAGAAATGACTCCGATGCTTATATTACGTTCATACTGCTTGGCCTATGGCTCAGGCACATTGCTAGCTAGCTCTTACATCTTAAATCAACCCATTTCTATTAATCTGTCTGCCACGTGGCCCGTGGCTCACCTGTGCTCCTTACATGTTTCTTCTTGGGCGGCTTACTCGATCTGCCTCTGACTCCGCCCTTCCTTTCCTACCTATTCTGATTCCTCCTCCTACTTCTTCTATGGTGCCTGTCATGGCCCAAAACAGCTCCTTTATTTAAAGATTGAGATTCACAGCACACAGAAAGGCATTCCCACATCACAGGAAAGATAATCTTTTGCCATAGGGAAATGCTTTGAGAGGCTTCTCAAAGGCCCCCATGTCAAATTCAGTTAAGTCATTTCCTGTCATTGTGGAGGAAACTCCTTTTCAGAGCAATTAAAGGATCTAACGCCTATTGTAAAAAAAAAAAAAAAAATGCTGCCCTGGATGATAGAGAAGCTCTAGAAGATAAAACAAAATTTCAGGAGAAATCATGCAGCAAATATTTTGGCAAACTTATATAAACGAACGAAGACCAAAGTTAAAAATATTAATAAATGGTGTCATTGAAGGTTTGTTAGACACAGGAGAAGATGTAACAATAATTGCACCAGAATCTTGGCATCCAAATTGGCCTCTTCATAATGTAAATGTTCAGCTTTTAGGGATTGGGGTTTTATGTTGGGAGCCGCTGGCCCCAGCTCCTCAAGGTGGCGCCGATATCCGGTGCTGGCCAACCCGCCTGAGTCAGTAAACAAAGCAAGAGCGCATGCGTTTGATACTCTCGAGAGACTGGTCTCTCCACCTCTCCCGTGGCGTCATGTGGGATAATGAGCTGCAGCCTATAGAAAGGTGACACGTCCAAGGCAAAGGTCTTTGGTCTATATAAAAGTTGGGTTTTCCTACCTCGTGGTCTCTCCATTTTCCGTAAGCTAATGCTCTCCCTCAAGACGCATTAAAGCATTGCTGCAGAAGGATCCTACGTGTGTCGTGCCTTTTCTTGCGGGCGAGAAGTGGGCGCGGGACAACTGGTGCCAAAACCCGGGAACTGAACACCATTTGCACTGTCGGAGAGCCCTCGGAGACGAGGTGGATTCAGAACTGCAGGTAGGCTGCTCGGAGAGATATGTCTGAACTGGACTTTGGTTTGGGACTTTTGCCACCCTGGAAAGGATTTTTTGAGGCCTTGATGCTTGTCTTAGCAGTGTTGTTGTTCGTAGTTGCTTTTTGCTTCTACCGGTCTGTGAGATCCTCTCAGTCTATCGTAACAGCACTAGACTCCTTGCTTAAGCAGAGTGATATTAAGATGGCACAGCGTACCCTAGAGAACTTTGTAGAAGATAAGGCCTGTAAAGATCTGATAGCTAAAGGGCGAGATGTGATAGAAAAAGTTCAGGACAGCATGTCAGAAACCGAGTGCCATGTGACAATACTCGATAAGGAAAAAGGACCCCCCGGTAGAATAAAGAATAAGGGGGAGTTGGGGAACCAGAAACTAAAGCCTGGTCCCCCCATCTTGTACCCTGTACGGGAACTTGAAAATTTAAATTTAAAGTTTGGCTCCTCGTGGTATGAGGAAAGACAGGGCCTGGGGCGGTTGGGGCAAGGACGAACCACGCCCAAGATTCCTAAACAAAGACAGGGCCTGGGTTTTTTTGTGATTAAAAAGAAATCCAGAAGGTGGCGTCTGTTACATGACTTAAGAGCTATTAATGTGCAGATGCATCTTTTTGGGCCCGTTCAGCGGGGACTCGCCATGCTCTCTGCCTTGCCAAAAGATTGGCACATGATTATAATGAAGGTCCAATTAGCTCGGATTAATTATGATAAGCCATTTTTCCCTATGTGTTTTTAAAAAAAGAATATTGCCTACTGCTATATTATGGCAGGCAGGCCCCTTATTGTAGATTCATCCCCCGGCCTCATCCCAAAAGGTTATTGCCTGATATCCAGCCGCCGTTGCCCAGTTAGCTCAAAAGGGCTTGAGGGCCTCGGCTGAGTATTTTGGTACTTATCCCACTTTGATGATCTTACCCTATACCACCCATCAGGTTCAGGTCCTAGCTGCTACCAATGATGATTGGGCCATATTAACTGCTATGTTTCCTGGAAAAATTGATAATCATTATCCTAAACATCCTTTGTTACAGTTTGTGGCCTATCACCCTGTGATATATCCACGTGTTACTTCCTCAGTACCTTTAAAAGATGGCTTAATTATATATACTGATGGCTCAAGAAATAAAAAGGGTGCTTATGTTATAAATTCACAGACATTTTTTAAAGATTTTGGTCAAAGATCACCCCAGATTGTTGAATGTCTAATTGTGTTAAAAGTTTTACAAAAGTTTGATTGTCCGCTTAATATTGTGTCTAATTCCCATTATGTGATAAATGCTCTTCAATTACTTAAAATGGCCGGTGTTATTAATCCTTCCAGTACAATGTCTGCCCTGTTTTATACAAGATTGTTTGCTGCAATGCCATAAGCCTTTTTATGATTTGGCTGACCAAACCACACGCCTGGCTGCTGCTGCTGCTGCTGCTGCTTTTTACACCTCTGGCTTTTGCACATCGAACCTTAAAATCCTATTTGTTAAAACAAAAAGGGGGAATAAGGTTGCCCCCAACACCAAGAGTGTCAATTGCCCTGGCATTGCTTACCATAAATTTTTTAAATATTGATGATAAATATCAAAATGCTGCTGAGTGACGTTGCACAGAACCACAATGGCCAAAAGAGCTAGTAAAATGGAAAGATATTTTAGAAAATAAATGGAAAGGCCCGGATCCTATTTTAATAAGATCCCGGGGAGCTGTTTATGTTTTTCCACAGGATGAAAAAAAAATCCGGTTTGGGTCCCAGAGCACCTCACCAGGAAGATATTACAAGAAGAAGAGCCCTCGCCTTCTCCAGTTGATGCGTTAGATGTTACTAACATATCACACCCGGAGAGAACAGCGGTGGGGGATAATGCCCACCTTCCCTCTGCCAATGCTGGTGATGTATAAAGATTTAGACATAGCTTTAAAGAAAATAGAAGTTTGGGGTTAAAGGGAAGTTTATGTTTTAGTGGAAAATAGTTCATGTATATTACTAAAAAATTTCTCGGCAGCCTGACAAAAAGAAACAGAGTTTGATAAAACCAAAATTGGCTCCCTTTTGCTCAGGCAGGCCGGATAAAGATTCAATTTTACCATGTAACAGTTGCCAATCCAGGAATATAGGTTGGGCCACGCCTAAAGTATTTTCATTTTTTCCCAATTTGGCCACCATTTATTTAGATAGTTAGCAATGCTTCAGAAATTATAGATAAATTGAGATGCAAATTTGATAATTGCTTTTATGCCTTATGCTGAGATGCTCAGCTTTATTTCTTTGCAGTAGTGGCCCACATGCCATGATTTGTGCCCATACCAGTAGAGATCCCCAGTAGCTTGCAGCTATTTAGACAAAAAAGAGATTTTGGAATCTCTGCTGTTATTATAGAGATTGTTGCCACAGCTGCCATGGGGGCCTCAGTGACTGCCTCAGCTCTTGCACTTTCAGGGACAGTGCAGACTGCGCAGGCGGTTAATGATTTGTCCGCCTCAATAAATGGCACAGTTGGGGTGTGAGCAAAAACTTGCTGGCTTATGCATAACCTCTATTCAATATAAAAATTTTACAAAGGCAGCTAATCTTTCGAGAAGCCTTTCTCAATTTTTGTTACAGAATTGGTCGTTTGAATTTGAGCAGACCCTTCGTGACCTGCAGGTGGCGATCGTCCAGGTCAATTCCACTCGGCTAGACCTGTCGCTGACCAGAGAGTTTTCTCCGTAGATTTCCTCAGCCTTCTCCTACTTCAAAGAATGGGTGGGGGTGGGTATGTTTGGCCTAGCCTTTTGCGGAGGACTGGTCATTCTTCTCTAGATGGTTTGCAGGCTCAGAATCCAAAGTCCGAGAGACAAAACAGTTTTGGCTCAAGCCTTAATGGCTCTAGACTCAGGAGCCTCGGTAGATGTATGGCTACCTATACTAAAGCAATAGGGATGTTTTGGCTCGAACAGCTCCTGCACACCTAGGACAGTCCTGTCCATTGCACTGGGTGGAGTGTTCGGCCCCTTTCCTGAGAGGAGTGTTGAGCCAAGGGCATCACACAGGACATAGCTATGTCCTGGGAGGTATGTTGTCCTGCATAAGGGTGCCTGCCTTAATTCCCTTCCCAACAAAAGGCAGAGGACAGGCTGGGGGCATCTCGATCTGTCGAGGGATTAGAGATGACGCCCACGCAAGTCCACAATGTTTTCTGGGGGATAACCACTGCCTCCACCCTCTTACAGGATTCCCGCATTGCTTAGAAAAGAAATACGGGGGGGGGGGGGGGATGTTGGGAGCCGCTGGCCCCAGCTCCTCAAGGTGGCGCCGATATCCGGTGCTGGCCAACCCGCCTGAGTCAGTAAACAAAGCAAGAGCGCATGCGTTTGATACTCTCGAGAGACTGGTCTCTCCGCCTCTCCCGTGGCGTCATGTGGGATAATGAGCTGCAGCCTATAGAAAGGTGACACGTCCAAGGCAAAGGCCTTTGGTCTATATAAAAGTTGGGTTTTCCTACCTCGTGGTCTCTCCATTTTCCGTAAGCTAATGCTCTCCCTCAAGACGCATTAAAGCATTGCTGCAGAAGGATCCTACGTGTGTCGTGCCTTTTCTTGTGGGAGAGAAGTGGGCGCGGGACAGTTTTATCTCAGGTAAAACATCATGAGATGGGTTGAATATATAGGGCCAGAAGGACAGAGAGGAGAAAGCTATTTGTGGCTAATATAGCAATGAATTTATGGGGACATGGTGGTTTGTCACAGAAATGGAACACCCAGATTAACATTTCTTCAACCGCAGAAACAAACCATAAACTAACGTATTTCTGGAGAAAATATTACAAGGTACTATAAAGAATAGTCACCAACCATTCGGGTTGTATAAGAATAAGACATAATAGCTGAAGATCTTTCAAAGGCATCATGTGAAAATGGTTAACGGAGAAGCCTGTATGAGTTCAGCAATTGCTTTTAAGTAAAGAGAAATTACAGTCCTTAGAGCAGCTGGTACAGGAGCAGCTAAATGTTCAGCATATAGAAGAATCAACCATCCCTTGGAATTCTCCTGTATTTGTTATTAAAAATAAATCTGGAAAATGGAGAATGGTAACAGATCTAAAAGCAGCAAACAAGGTGATCCAGCCAATGGGCTCTCTACAGTCTGGGATTCCTTTGCCTTCTCTGTTACTTAAATATTTATTATTATTATTGGTTTAAAAGACCATTTCTTCACTATATCTTTATAAAGAAAAAGATAGAAAAAATTTGCCTCAAGGTGCCCACTTACAACAATTCTCAGCTGTTAAGAGATGTGGGACTGTTCTCCCACAGTGAATGTTAAACAGCCCTACCCTGAGCCAACATTTTGTACAATAGATGTTGGAAATGATAGGTAAGCAATTCCTCAATCTATAGTTTACTATTATACGGATGATATTTTACCTGCTTCAAATGCAGATACTTAGAGAAAATGTTTGAAGAATTAAAGAAAACTTGGCCTTGTTGGGAATTACGAATTCTTGATAGAATACAAAGAGTAGATTATAGTAATTATTTATGATATAAAATAAGTCTACAAGACACTCAACCACAAAAGGTAAAATTCAGGAAAGATTAATTGAGGACACTTAATCATTTTCAAAAATTTCTGGGAGATATTACCTATCTATGACCCACTATTGGAGTAACAACTCAAGAACTGAGTAATTGTTTGAAATCTTAAAATGTGACGAAAACTTAATAGTGCAAGATAAATATCAGATAAATCTGAGAGAGAATTGGCTTTGTGGAAAACAAATTACAAGATGCATATATGGATCATGAGGATTCAGAACTTAACTGCATTCTGGTTATATTGCCCTCTATGCATTTCCTACAGGGATTTTAATGCAAAGGAAAGATATTATATTGGAGTTATATAATATATGTAGATATTTCTAACACACAAACAGAGCAATAAATTAAAAACATATGTGAGGAAGGTTTCTGTTATGATTTTTAAAAGGGAAATTAAGACTTTCTCAATTAGTAGAAATAAACTCAGCAGAAATTGTAGTACCTTTTACTAATTAATGCTGAAATTAACTCATAATGGGCAGAAAATGAACACTGGCATAGAGATTGCAGTAATTCTGGGGGAGAGAATAACAACAAATATCCCAAAAGCAAGATAATTCAATTTATAAAGAGAACTAACTAGATTCTTCCTCACATTATATGTATAACACCAATTTCTGGAGCCCCTATATTCTATAGTGATGCAAAATATTAGTAAAGGCAGGTTATAAATTGGGAAATTTAAATAAAGTAGCTGAAAGGCCTTAAGATTCTGTCCAAAAGTCAGATTATATGCTATTCTCATGGTATTAATGAATTTTACAGAACCTCTTCATATAGTTACTGACTCTTAGTATGCAGAAAGATTTGTTTTACACAATGCTAAATTTATTTCTGATAAATCAGAATTAATTTCTTTATATGATTACAAGAAATCATCAGGAATAGGAATCACCCTTATATATAATATACATTATATAACATATGGGTCTACCAGGTTCTCTAGCACAAGATAATGATGAAATTGATCATCTATTGATAAGTATGTACTGGAGGCCTCATTTTTTTTTTCATTTACCAAAAAAATCCTAAACATGTCAATAACAATAGTTTGGGGAAAAAAAAGATGTTTCTATCTGTGGTGATATTTTGTGTATCCTCTAAGAAATAAAGCTTTCATGAGGATCAGAAGATAAAGCCAACTACAGAGTTAGCCATAGAGGTCAGGGAGTGGTGGCACATGTCTTTAATCTCTCTCAAGAGGCTGTGAGTTCAAGGGCAGCCTGACCAACAGATTAATCTACTACAAAAAAAAAAAAAAAAGCAGAGCCAAGCAGGTGGTTCAGGCCTTTAATCCCAGAACTTGGGGTGTAGGGACTAACACTAACTATAACCTAAGTGATACAGCTGGGCAGAGAAAGGAATATAAGGTGGGAGGAGGCAGGAGCTCAGCTCCACCTCCCCTGTTTGCTTCCCTTCCCATTCAGTTGAGGATTCAAAGTGTTCAGTTTGAAGAATTGTGGACAGAGGATCTTTCCCTTTTGGTCTGAGGAATCAGTAGTGGTAAGAAGTTTCTCTAGTGGCTTGTTACTCTATTTCTATGATCTTTCAGCTTTACCCTAATATCTGGATCAAATTAGGATTTGTGCAACATCCATCACTTGGCAACAAGCCAAGGGAATTATAAGAAAATGTCCTGCTTGTTCCTTACACAACCAAACCCCACCACCTACAGGAAGTAACCCAATGGTACTCAATGAGACAAAATATGGCAGATGGATGTATTTCATTTTGTAGAATTTGGAACTTAAAATTTATACACCAGACGATAGGTGCATATTCAGAATCTCAGTGGGCAACTGTTTTAAAAGGCTGATTCTGTAATCATACATTTCTTAGAAGCTCTGGCCATCATGAGTATATCTGAAAAAATTAAGACTAATAATGCTCCATCATATGTCTTTAGTAAAATGAAACTTTTTTTTGCATGCTACAATATAAAGCACACAATCCTACATGACAAGTAGTTATAGGAAGATCAAATTGGACTCTAAAAGATATGCTAAATAAACAGAAAGGAGCAATAGAGACCCCCAGAAATAAATTACATAATGCTTTATTAACTTTGAATTTTCTAAATGCTAATGAGAAAGGAACAGCAGCAGCAGAGACACTGGATAATAGAAAAATCTACTGAATTAAATCAATCTTTATACTTTAATAATGTGTTGAACTCAGAATGGAAACCAGGATATGTGATATGTTAAGGAAAAGGTTTTTCTTTTGTTTCCTCAGAAGAAAAACTATGGATATCATCAAAATTGGTAAAGGTTTGATGTGAACAAGAGAGACTTCTTAACTAGCAAAGATGATGTTCGCCAATCAGCATGGCTGTTCAATCTAAACTAACCTATAAAATTAACAAATGGTTTTTACTTTATTAGATATAACTTGCCAAAAGGGAATCTCCCCAAAATTTTCACTGAGAAAGGGTTTTGTTTTTGTCTTTCTGGAGAATGAAGGCATCTAGCTAAGGAGCTTAAAGACCACTGGACAATTGAGACATCTGAAGAAAAAGAATAAATCACCCAGAGAAAATGTCTCAAGCAAAGGAGTAAATTGACTTATTAGTATATCATATTTCCAGCAGAATAAAAGTTCATAAATCTTCCCAAATGTTTGTTTCTGCTATTCTCTACAGACACATATAAATGGTACTTGTAGTCCCAATTCAATTAAAAATTAAAGTTGACTTTGGAGTCATAGTGCAGCTCTCTCCTTTTCTAAATCCAAGCATGCTTGTTAAAGTAAAACCCAAAATCTCTCTGTCATGTCAAAAGAGCCACCTGATATGGAAAAACAAAATTTAAGAACTATTTCCACTAATCTAATAAACTTTGGGTTTCATTTTCACTCTTTAAAGTTTTTCTTAAGGTATAAATATTATCTCAAAATTTAACATATATACTTTTTTACTTTTTGCCATGATTTTAGTGGCCATAGAGAATACTAAATAATTCTAGAAAAAGGCTTCATCTAGTTTCCTTACATGATTTCATATTTGAGTCTCTACTGGGTAACTAGGAATTAAGTTTTTGTACTCTGGCTGTACATAACAACTATTGATCTTTTAACCCCTTTGAGATCCGCTGTATGACATTGAAGATGTTCAAGTTTTCTGCAGTGAACCAAGACAATGCCTAACAGTGATCTTTGGAGTATCCAAAAGGATGATTGAATCCCCACAGTGACATTCCACCAGGACTATGATAATGCCACTAAGCTGACAGACTCTACCCGGAGATCAGCTTTGGTCTACAAACTGCTCAGGACAGTTTTGAGGTGGCTAGCTAAGATGATCCAGCCTCACAGACTACTATAGCCAGGACTTGAGATCCAAGCCCTGCATTTTCCCATCACACAGAGAATGAACAACAAATGATATGGCTAGCTCTCCCAGGACTTGACAATTAACCCATTTTTTTTCAGGGTCCCCTAAAGATGCCATCACATCAGGAAGTAAAATTAAGAACATGACGCCACATTCCAAGGTGGGTGGGTTTTGGTTGTTCATTGGGTTATGGATGATTGTCATTGTTTAGGGTGGTTGGTTACAAGTTGTTATTGGTAATGGTCAGTGAAAAAGCTAAACAAAGGAGATTATACTCAGGGTTCTTCCTTTCAAAGAAAAAGGGGGATATAGAAATGATAGGATAAAAGGGTAGACCATTGAATCTACTTTTAAACCAAAAAAGCTACTACTAGTTTTGAATATTTTACATTGATATGGATTTTTACATATTAAAACAAATTTGAGATGGTTTTTGTGAGAACATATTATACATGTTTTTACTCTTGTTCAAGATATTAACCTATCAATACAGTTCATCTAACAATGTAAAACAAATTTTTAGTCTTTGAAAATTATTATAAACTCTTTAAGAAAGTAATTAGTCCCCTATTACAATCAAACTTATAGTCATTTCAACTATGTTTTCTAGGTCAAACACAGACATATTTTAGATTGATAGGTTGTCTTCAGACACTTAAGAGATCTATAGAATATGGCACTTAAGATGACATATGAGACATGTCTGCTCATAACAGCACCAATCTACTTTGGCGAAAATGATGGACATTGAAACTCCATACAGAGTTTACTCTCTTTGTGGCAAAAGTTAGCAACTGGGCAAGGAAGTGCTCTTACTTCAACTGCTGACAGTTGCTGTCCAAATTGGACAAGCAGGACACAGAAGAATGTGACTACTGAACTTTTCCAAGACAAGTTAAGAAGGTCTTTAAGGATATTTTGCTTCACAGAAAGTCATGTCAGATATTCTAGGCCTGTAGGCTGAAGATGGATACCCTAACATTGCAGAGAAACCTTGGGTGATTGTCCAGGAGGCCAGGTGTCTCTGTCATTTCTCACAGTTTTTGAAAATCCCTCGCTTACACTACTTCCTGTTTACTTAGTTAATATTACTTCTCAGGTCTCTGAGGGAGTTGAATATTAGATATTTATAGTTTCCTTGTTACCAGATTCAGATAAACTCACTAAAGTACATAGGGTTGAGGGCATAAAAAGATAGTTTTGGGTTGGTAATACAAATTAGGATAGGAATTAGGTACAATCTTTTAGACTCACAAAGATATGATAGATAACTGAGTATTTTCTCCAAATCTGTCAAATGCTAATGGACTAGACATTGTTGATGTAATTATTGCCTGCATATACTATATATAATATATAGTATAGTATATAGTATATAGTTTTTGTATGTTAGTTATAACTTTCTCTTTTTATTTTAGATAAAAGAGAAAAATACTGTGTTATTTTATTTGTACTCTGACAAATAAAGCCTGTCTTAAGATCAGAGGGTGGAGCCAGCCACTAGTTAACCATAGAGGTCTGGAGGTTTGTATTAACAGTAGACAGGGTGGAAAAAGAAAGTGATAAGGTGGGAAAGAAACAGGAGCTCACCCTTTTTTAGTCTGAGGAATTGTAGAGGTGAGAGGTGACTATAGCTTCCCTTAATATTTATCTTAAGGTTTTCCTGGTTTCTGCTCACTGCTAGATTTCTGTCTATTTTGTCTCCCTCATAACCTGTTGGGGAATATTTGATGACTCTGTAAAACTTCCAGACTGCATTAATAAAATTAACCTTTGATCAGGGGGCAGATCCAGTGATTAGTTGACAAGAATTAGCCATAAACAGTATGGAGTGCCTGGAAGGACAGGCAGAGAGATGCCCAGGAAAGAATAGGAAGGGACGTGGATTTTTCATGGTTCTTTTTGAGAAATGTTCTCTTGCTATGTCTTGGGCCAAAAAGGAAGGTCAGTGGGTCGCTTCTCGGCTTCTGTGGTTTTTACCCCAACATCTGACTCCCAAGTCTTTATTGGTAAATAGAACAACTTAGATTAAAATAAAAAAAAAAAACAAACAAAAAAAAACCAAACAGCAACCCTATTCTAAATAGTGGAATTTGTCTTCGTTTAGTTATAGTAACTCATTTTATCTGTATTGCTATGTACTGTTGTACAATAGATTGCCTCCCCTCATATAAATGGATCAAAACGAGGCTTTCGTTATCTCCTACCATGCTTAGCTGTGGTGTTCTAACTCGGAGCCTCGCGTGAGATATACCTCCCAGATCAGATCCTCTTATGAGCAACAAATCTGTGAAGGGTGTAGGCAAGAGACCAGTTTCTTGCCACCGAGATCTAATGCTCTTTTGACATCGTGAGTGACCTAAAGAACTAAGGCCTTTCTGACTTAGCTTAAGTCATCGGCATTTTCACAATATCTTGTTTCAGAGGCCCATGTAATCATGAGAGATGTTATTACACTAGGTAATGAGTAAATTGAAATTATAAGGCCATTCAGAAGGCTAGCCATCACAGCAGAAGAGGTCTGGGCACTGGTGGCCTCCTTGGGTGATAGTGCTAAGCATGCCCTGGATCCAGTGAGGCAAGGTGGGAGTATCAGAGCTCCAGAGTCTAGAGCAAGGTTAGGCTGCCTGCCACCAAGACCTTCTTTCCAGGTACCTGAGGGTGGCCATTGGTCTGTGTCACCTCTCCAGTCTGACAGCAGGCCAGATAATTCCACCTTCTAGACGTGGATCTCTTCCAACTCTCTCAATTCCACATTCATTCAGGTGCCACAGTTAAATCCACGAGGACGCACAAAGAGGGTTTCCTTCTAGGAGCCTGGACCTTGTCTCTGACGCCGCTGGTCCCAGAACTACATTACCCAGAAGTCTGTGTCATGGTCATCCCTTACCTGGCCCCTGGGAAATAGAGTCTCATTCCTGTCTTGTGCAAAGCCTTCTGGGAAGTGTAGTTTGCGGTCGGCTTTTACTGGGTTGTGCAGCCACAGGCTGATTTTGGTAGTAGCTGCACTTGGCCTGAGCACTGCTCAGGCTGGTTGGAAATTACATCAGAAGCACCTAGGGCTGGCATGTTCTGAACAGCTTGCAGTTCCTAGTTTAGAGATTGAAAATCAGCCGGGAAAAACAGAAGGTAAAGCTAAGAAGTTTGGGGGAAAGTTTTTTATCCAGAGTGTACATTTGAAACTTCTAGGCCATGGTTGGCTCTGGTATTCGGGAGAGGGGAGCCCTAACACCAGGGAAAGGGGTAGAGATCCCACCCTCAGGAACTCAGGAAGGTACTAGGCAGGGAAACTTAGGCTGTTGGTTCACAGGAGTACATATCTAGAGTCCTTTTGATCAGTGACAGGTGAATTCAAGCTACTATATTAATCTAAAATAAAAATTTTAGATATGTTAGCATCCCCACTGGGTGTAATCTGTACTAAAATATACATTGTAGAAAAAGGCAGTAGACTTGTGCTTTGAGGACCAGCAAATGATTTTGGACTAAAATTACCTGTAAGTTTATCCCTTTCAGAGTCTGGTAGCAAGATAAACACACCGTCTTCCTCAGCTTTAGACTCTAGGTAAGTGGGGCCTGAGGCCTGATCTCTATGTATAAGGAGAAGACAGCATAACCCTTGGGGGAGGATGTAGGGGGATTATGTTATTCCATTGTAAACAATTGTACCCGCCTATGAGTTTAATAAAAAGCTCTGATTGGCCAAAGGAAGACAGGAAGTATGGGCGGGGCTACCAGGCTAAGAAGACTCTAGGAACAGGCAGAACAGAGCAGAACGCCAGAGAGAAGCCAGAAGAAACAGAGGACAACTATGCTGCTCTGAGAAAAGGTACTGAGCCACATGGCTGAACAGAATAAGAGTCATGGGTTAGATAAAGGGTAAAGAGTTAGCAAGTTATATGCCTGGGCCTTAGGCTGATCAGCCTAAAACTATTGTAAGCATCTGTGTGTCTCTGCGGGTCTTTGGGTCAGCAGATCTAAAACCTGAAGCTAGGCCCAAAGGTCTGGACCAGAAATCTAATACTACAGGAGGGAGCCGGTGAGCTTGCTGTTGCTAAACTAACAAAGCTACAGTTAGTCAAAATCATCGCATGAGAAGGGCAAATTATATCAGAAAGTATAATTCAAACTGCCTATGTCTCAGTTAGGATGACAAGTGTACCCACTACCTACACAGGTGCCCTGGGCTCCCATAGTCTTCAGGGGAAGTGGTAAGTCATACAGGATAGCATGTAATCCTCAGCTGCCACACAGAGCAGCATCAGTCTTTGGCTGCCAAATCTGAGAGATTTTCCTATAGAGGAGAAACTTGGAAGAGTAATCTAACTTTAACAAAGCTTAAAATATTCTATTGCTTTCCGAACCCAGACTCACAAAGTCCAAATTCCTCCAAACAAAATCATGGCCAGGTTTGTCACAGCAATACTCCATTCCTGGTACCAACTTCTATCTTAGTTAGGCTTCTATTGCTGTGAAGAGACACCATGATTGGCAACTCTTATAAGGAAAGCATTTAAGTGGGGCTGCCTTACAGTTTGAAGATTTAGTTCATTATTATGGAGAGAAGCATGGCAGTGTGCAAGTAGACATAGTGCTGGAGGAGAAGCTGAGAATTGTACATCTTGATTCAAAGCTAACAAAAAAGAAAGTGTGCTACACTAGGCATAGCTTGAGTATATGAGACCTCCAAGTCCACACCCACAGTGACACACTTCCTCCAACAAGGCCACATCTCCTAATAGTGTCACTCCCTATGGACCAAGCATTCAAACTCATGAGACTATGGTGGCCATTCCTATTCAAACCAACAGACAGCTCCTTACTAAACTCTTGAATCCTGTGGGAATTCCAAATGAAACACATATATCTGTTGTGGAATATTATATTAAGATGTGTTGCATTTGTTTATACCATGGAGCATTTATTTAATGCTGAAAAGATGTGTTGTATTCTTTTATGTTGCATTTTTTAACTCTGTGAAGTTTTGTTATTTTGCCTGTTTTAAAACACCTGCTTGGCCTAATAAAGAGCTGAACGGCCAATAGCAAGACAGGAGAGAGGATAGGTGGGGCTGCAGGCAGAGAGAATAAATAGGAGGAGAAAAGGAAAGGGAAAAACAGAAGCAAAAGAAAAAAGGAGCAAGAGCAAGAAGAGGAGGATGCTAGGAGCCAGCCACATGACCATATGAACACACAGCCACATAGCCACACAACCACACAGCCACATGGACACACAACCACATGGTCACATGGCCACATTACCACACAACCACTCAGCCACACAGCCACATGGCCACACAACCACACAGCCACATGGCCACACAACCACACAGCCACATGGCCACATTACCACACAACCACTCAGCCACACAGCCACATGGCCACACAGCCACATGGCCACATGACCACATGGCCATATTACCATACAACCACATGGCCACGCAGCCACACAACCACACAGCCACATGGCCACATGACCAGTCAGCTAACCAAGTAGTAAAAGTGAAAGTAAAATATACAGAAGTAAAAGAAATCTCCCCCTTTTGTCTAACTAAGAAAGTTCTAAACTAAGACTATATACAATAGGAATTGTTATAAGGTAATGTCTGGGGGATGAAAAGGCAAAACACAAGCAGGGTCAAACTACAATTAAAACCCAACACATATAAGGTACATCATACATTTCTAGAATATTGGTAAATGGTGAGGTATTTGGATTACTTCAAAACTGATTATCTGGAATAGTAAAAATTAAACCCCTGAATGTTCCTTGCTAAGAGATGAGAGGGTAGTAGCATTAATTACCCACTCTTCAACCCCATCAAGACCTGAGAAGGAAAATATATTACCTGAAAGTTGGAAGCATAAGAGAGTAGCTTCCAAGATTTGGGAGAGGACAGCAACATTCAACTACCTGGATAAGCACCTACAGTTTTTCTGCACAGTTGGAGCATCCATCATTTTGGCTACCGGCCTATGATCTCTGACAGATCTTTTCAGAAGCAGGGCATTTTTGGAGGGACTGTCTTATCCTGTCCAGGAAGGTTTCATCAGTCTCCATCCGTCATCCTGTTCATCCAGATTGGACATCTGTACACTGTCAGCAGTCAAGGCAAGAAAAGCTCTTTACCTAACCGGCCATTCTATGCCAAGAGGACAAATTCCAAAGGAGTGTCCTTGATGATAAATACCATCTCGGGAAAGGAACAGTGATGCCAGGAGTTGTTGCATCTCTCATGGCCGAATTCTGAATAACAAAACATTAAATGCCATATTCCCCAGGTCTATGAAGTGGATGAAGACTCCTGTCTATCTGATATATTCTAGCATGTATCTGGGAAGCCTAGGAAACATGACTGTTACATGGCAAACCTAAGTAATGTTGACCTGCAGTTCTTATCATCCTAAGGACTGAAGCTTACATTGTAAAATTAAGTTACCTATAAAGGGATGTATATCTCTGAATGATGACTTCCAGTATAACCATCATACAAACATTAGCCAGAGGTACATATACCGTGCAAAATGATAACAGTATTCTAAATATATAATAATATATATAAATGTATACATATATATACACACACACCACAAATTATCCAGAGGTATACAAAACATCATGTGTGTATATATAATGACTAGTATAATTATATATTATGTCTAATATAGCTAAACGGAGGTAGCAATTGCATAGTGGAAATGACAATAATGTGCAAAATATTTTAAACAGAGGAAGACGCATATGTAAAATATGGCAATTACAGATTCAATTTTGTATCAATATACAAGTTGCCTTGGACATATAAAACAATTTCAAATTTAAATTTGTATGAATATACAAATTATCTCAATCAAACATATAAATCTATTTCACATTTGTGTCAATATACAAATATCTATACCAGTGAAAATTGTCTTTGGCTTATCTCATATATTTGGCTAATAATTATTTATAGGTAGGTAGAACAATCTATCTTTATCTATCCTATCTATTCCCCTTTCTCTTCTTTAAACGGGATCCCTGAGTCTATATTATTGATCTATCCTCAACCCAAATTTAACTTATAACTACCCTATCAGAATGATAATTATCCATAACCCTCAGAGGGAAAGGGAGCATAGTCTTTCATAAGGTTGCTTCCTGCTGACTTGTGGGCAGTGGCATCTCTTTGGGATCCTGTAAAAGCTAAATAATGGCTAGATCCTAATGGACTGACTATACACATCTATAACCATTCTCAGAGGTAAATCCGTCTGGAATTCTTACTAGAGATATGATATGAAGTATAATCATAGAGAGCTATCTTGCAACCATTTGAATAGTCTATTTTCTAAAAGCAATCATGGAGTGGTGTACACCAGGTTCTTTATTTCTCTGCTTCTGCCCCCTCTCTCTTATACCAGATACACTCATTGTGGTGGGGGCCCCATCTTCATTCCAGATGCTTCGTAGATTGCTGTTAGGAGAAATTGTTGTTTATAATGGTAAACTTAAGCATTATTAATACCAAATGAAGATTTTTACATCCTTTATGACCTCAGCAGAAGATTGTATGCAGAGAAGATTTTGATGTTAGGAAGGAGTAGATACACAGAGAAATAGGATTAAAAATAAAATAATAATAATAATAATAATGGTCACTATATATTCTGGCTGTCTTCTGTCCCACACCAGGTGGCTTTTCTAGTACGAGGCAGAATCAAGTTTTCCTTACCAATATGCTTGGGTTTAGAGAGGGAGAAAGCCACTTACTCCAACTCCAAATCCAGATTTATTTATAGTCAAACCAGGATCACATTTTTTTTTGAGAGAGAGAGGTATAGGTGTAAGATGTAAAGCAGTGAGAATTGAGGAATTACCCAGTATTGCATATTTGTACCAGTTGTTCTCATAGTCCTTTGTTTATATTCCTTTATAATCGATCTCCCTTCCATTTGTAGGTGTCCAACCGTTCAACATCCAGTCAATGTCTTAAAGATGTCTTGTATCCATTCTTCCATAAAGACAAAAATGAGACCCTGCCTAGTCTTGTTAAATGTGCTTTCCTTACCATGTATCTAATTGTCATATTGGGGATGAGCAAATACTTTCCCTCAGGAGGGGTCTCCTTTTTGAAGTTGACCTTTATTAATTTTATCGGTACCCATATCTTTTCTTCTCCTGTGGAAACAAAAGGAAAGCCTCACAGAAGCACATATCCTGGCTTTCATTCTGAAGTCAGCACATCCTTGAAGTAGATGGATCATATTAGCTTAGAAGATTTCTCTATTACCCAATGCCTCTCAGCAGCTCTTATTCCTTTCTTATCAGCATTAAGAAAACTCAAGGTCAGTAAAGCACTATGCAATCTCTCCCTGGGTTTTCTCATTTCTCTTTCTGTTTATGAAGCATCTCTTTCAAGATGTGGTGGGATCTCTCCACAACTGCCTGTCCTGTAGGATTGTGTGGTATCCCCGTAATATGCTTATAGTATCCAAAAATCAGCTTCATTTTTGGGGAAATGTAGCATTGTCAGACTTAATCTAAACAGGAATTCCCATTATGGCCATGACTTCCAAAATGTGAGTAAGTACAGCATCAGCTTTTTCAGAACTCAGGGCAGTCACCCATTGCATTCCTGAGTAAGCGTCAATGGTATGATGTACTGATTTCATCTTTCCAAATTCTGGAAAGTGAAACACATCCACTGCCAGACCTCATTTTTATGTGTACCTTTGGGATTACTTCCAGTGGGTAAAGATGGTTGGTTATAGAAGGAGCAAGTAGTACAATTCCATAGAATTTCTTTGGCCTGATGCCAAGTGATGGGAAAACTTTTGTTTAGTTCTTTTCTATTAATGTGATGCCTCTTATGAAAGTCTGTGGCCTCCAACACATTTTCTATTAACAACTGGTCAATTTCATCATTCCTTTGTGCCAAAGGATCTGGGAGACCTGTGTATGACCTGATAAGTGTTATGTGAATGGGATGAATTCTATTTCTGATAATATTCTGTAGTTGTATAAACAGTGAAGTTAATTCTGTATCACAAGGAATGAAATCAGCAGTTTAAATATGTAAAACAACTCCATCTGCATACTGAGAGTCAATTATTACATTAAGAGATTCTGTAAAATCCATGAATACCATAATAATCGTGTATAGTTCTGACTTCTGAACAGAGTTATAAGGGCTTTGAGCCACCTTAATTAAGTTTTCCAATTTGTAACCAGCTTTTCCTAATTTGTTTGCATCAGTATAAAATGTAGGAGCTCCAGAAATGAGTTTATCCTGTCCCACATGAGGGAAGATCCACTTAGTTTTCTTTATAAATTGAATTCTTTTACTTTGGGGGTATTTGTTATTAATCTCTCCTAAAAAATGGCTGCAGGCTTTCTGCCAAGGTTCACTGTCTGCCCATAATCAATCAATCAATCAATTTCTTCACTGGTCAAAGGTACAACAATTTCTGTAGGGTCCTTTCCATTCAATTGACAAAGTCTGAATTTACCTTTAAAAATCAGATCAGAAATCTTTTCGATATATGTTTACAGCTTTTTACTTGGCATATGTGGCAGAAATATTCATTCTAATATAGTATTTTCTCTTTGCATTACGACTCCTGTAGGAGAATGTTTAGAGGGTAAAATAACCCGTATGCAATTGAGGTCTGGATCCACGCGATTCACGTGTGCTTCTTATAATTTCTTTTCCGCCAAAGCTAATTCTTTCTCAGTTTCATCAGAGAATTCTCTGGGACTATTTAAGTCCTTATCACCATCTAAAGTTTTAAATAAATTAACTAGTTCATGGTTTTTTACACCAGTGATGGGCTGTAGATGAGCAATATTCCCTAGCAGTTTTTGGAAATTGTTAAGAGTTCTCAATCTATCTCTATTTAGTTTCACCTTTGGGAGTCTAATTTTCTGTAAACCTATTTTATATCCTAAATAATTGATAGAATCTCCTCTTCATATCTTTTCAGGGGCAATTTGTAGTCTCCAATCAGGCAATATTTTCTTTAGTTTTTCAAACATTCTTTTTAATGTATCTACATTTGGGTCTCCCATAAGATATCATCTATATAATGGTAAATGATGGATTGTGGAAACTTTGCATATCACTTCTAGTGGCTGTTGTACAAAATATTGGCATAAGGTGGGACTATTCAATGTTCCTTGTGGAAGGATCCTCCACTGGTACCTCTTAACTGGACATGAATTATTAAAAGTAGGCACTGTGAAAGCAATTTTTTTTGTCCTGTTCTTGTAGAGGTATGGTTAAAAAAAAAAAACAGTCCTTCAAATCAATAACCATAATATGCCATCCCTTAGGTATCAGGGAAGGCAAGGGAATACCAGATTGTAAGAGCCCATGGGTTGAATCACTCTATTAATCTCTCTTAGATCCGTCACCATCCTCCACTTTCCATATTTCTTCTTGATAACAAATACAGGAGAATTCCATGAACTGGTTGGTTCTGCAATATGCTAAGCTTGTTACTGCTCCTGTGCCAGCTGTTCTAAAGCCTGTAGTTTCTCTTTTGTCAAGGGCCATTACTTGAACCCAAATAGGCTTTTTTGTCAACCATCTCAAAGGTAGCACTGTGAGTCTCTTTTGAGGTTCAATGGCTATTGGGCAATTCTTTTGCACAAACTGAATAACTGGTGAATTTTTTCATAGCACCTTAAAACGTTGCTTTCAGAAACAAAATTGAGTCTCTGATTGATATATGAACCTGGATGGATTTTAATCTGGGTATTCCATTGCTGTAGAAGGTCATAACCCCATAGATTCACTGCTATGTCAGCCATATATGGCTTCAATCTTTCTTTCTGACCTGATCCTATGCATTCAAGCCATCTTACACTCTGTTTCACCTGAGATATTGTTCCAATGCCCATAAATTGAATATCCACCACCTATAGAAGTCATCTTGGATGCCATGATTGCAGAGTTATGATCAAAACATCAGCTCCCATGTTAATTAAGCCTTGAATATAAAGATTATCTACCCTGTAGTTTCAATTTTGGGCTTTGTTCATTTATGAAAGTCTGCCAAAATATTCTTTTTGTGGGTTTTTTTGGAACTGTCAATTTCTCCCTTAAATTTATTCTACCATCCAGTACCATATGGTCTTCTAGATTAGGCATTGGATTTCCTAATCATCCTAAGAAGGGTGTTCCTCTACTGTGAATGGATATGATTGGACCTTCTTTGGCTCTGAAATCTGATGTCTGAGGTCTTCCCAGGGGAAGCTCTGAGAGGTGTTTCCCAATGGTAGAGGGTTGCCTTCTTTTTCCCTGGTAGATCTGCATTCATTGGTCCAATGTCAGCCTTTGCCACACCTTCTGCATAACCCAGAAGGCAATGGCCTTCTGTTTGAATCATACCTAAGATGGATATTATTTCCAGAAGTACCTTTGTGTACAATTTCATTTTATATGGCCTGGTTTACCACAGTTAAAGCAAGTGATGCCTTGATTCCTCACCCTAACATCAGCGACAGCTTGGCTTGCCCAATTCTCTTCACCACAATGGAGAGATTCAGCATTGATTGTGTACTGAATTAATGCCTCTGTTGGTGCAGATCTGATCTTTAAAGGCATAAGCATTCTCATACATTACAGATTAGCATATTCAAAGGCCAGAGAAAGTATTAACTGTCTCCTAACTTCTGGATCTGATACTGCTCTGCATACAGCCTTGGTCAGCCCCTGAAGAAAGTCATTATAAGGTTCTTTTAAGTCTTGCTTGACCTTGGTATATGACTCATTTTTTTTGTCCTGGTGTTCAATGCAGCAGTATGGCACAGCAACAGTGTATGTTCATTATAAGTAATTTGAGCCTTCACATATCCAAACATGCCTTCACCAAGGATTTGGTCCTGAGAAATACAAAAGCCCCTAATCCTTCCATGGAACTCTATGGCCCTAGCCTCCTCCCTAAGCCAATTTCTTCATTGCAAATGTTGGCTATAGTCCAATACAGCAGCTGTCAACTGCATTAGATCATTAGGAATTATCTGATTTTTTGTTGATCATGCATTTACCATTTGTTTTACATAAGTGGAGTGTACCCCATGGAACAATATGACTTCCTTGAAATCCTTGATATCTCACATATGTATTGGCTCATAATTATACTCTACAAATTCTTGGGACCCCCCATACATGTTCTTTGTCTGAACAGTAACTGGAAACAGTACTGGTGGGGAAGGGAGTATCCCTGTCATGTTTATCACCTTAAGTAGAGTGTCTTCCTTACCATAATATCTCATCGGAGTTTGACCTGAATTGTTCTGAGCAGAAAATGCCTTAACACCATTTTCCAGTATTGTAACACAGTCCTCCCATTCCTGAAGCTTGGACACTACCGATTTTTCTAGAGCCTGATTTTTCTGATGAGAGTCCTTCTAATGACCTCATAGAATCAACAATTTTCCTATTCTCAACATTAACATAATAAATTTCTTGTTCTCATCATTAATATAATTGACAAGTTTCTTGTTCTTATCATTAATGTAATTGACAAATTTCTTGTTCTCATCATTAACATAAAGCCTACATTTTTCTTGCACAGTTTTAATATTCATGTCCTATGAGGAAGCTCTACCCGAAAGTTTGTCATAACCAATTTCCAGAAAATTAACCATATCTGCCAGTTTAGTGGTTGAAATTTTGTATCATACATTCTAGACAGCAGTTGCTCATTCCTAGGTATCAAATCTTCCATCGTGCTTATTATGACCTTAGAATGTATGTCAGGCCATTTATTTTGAAACATAAAATATAGAATTAAGCCAAAAAGTAGCAGGACTGAGGAATTGAAACCTTCAAAAATACACTCATGCAAGAAATTCTCAATCACCACGGAAAAGTATGTCCTGAAGTCATGAAGAGAGGAGTTGTCAGCCATTGTAGGAAAGAAGAATCAATTACCTCAATCCAGATGTAATGATGACATTCAGCCAGCAGGCGTCACAGTAGTATTGAATGTCCTGTTCCCCAGCAATATTGGGTTCCTGCAGTATGGCAGATGCAGTGGATCTCAGTGACATAAGCCCACCTACCTGTTCGGTCTTAGGAAGCCCCAGCAGGCAGACACATTGAGTAACCTTAACAAAGGCAAATTCTCAATCAGTATGATATGACAAAATCTGCACCCTGTCGTGTAGCTAATGTGGCACTCTGCAGCGCCATGCACGCATGCATGCGCACACACACACCCAAGCCTGTCAGATAATGTGGCAGTCCTCTCACACACCCAAGCACTGACTGTTCCCTGCTTGTTGGCAGTGCTCTGGGCACTGAACAGGCCTGCCAAAATGCTGGCAGGAGCCCAGTTAGCATGGAACCTTATGTGGTCACCAGCTGTTGCATTAATTCTCACTTGCAGTATAGCATACAAAGGATTAATTTTTATTGAAAGGTATTTTAACACTCACGGATACAATTGAACCTTAGTGCAATTCTTGAAGTTAGGATGGTCTCACGACGGGATTGCTGATCCAATCTCCAAGAAAGCAGGAACAAAACGGGCAGCTCAAGATCCCAGCAGTTGTCACGCCCCTTTTAAGCTCCCAGAACTCCAGAGACACACCTCCCAGCCTTGTCAGCTAACACCTGAATCCCACCACAAATTATAGATTTAATTTTTTAGACATATAAAATAATTTTATATTTAAATTTGTATTAATATATAAATTATCTTAAGTAGACATAAAATAATTTTACATTTGTAACAATATATACTAGTGTAAATTGTCTATGGCTTGTATTTGGCTAATAATTGTTTATAGGTAGATATAATAATTTATCTACATCTGGCTTGTCCATTTCCCTTACTCTTGTAGGCCAGCTTTCCTACTCTCAAGCCAAATTCTTTCCTACTGGAGAAGATAGGTAGAAGCTGATGGCCGTCATCCCAGGCCAGCTGGTGAGTATAAAAGACTGTCTCACCTGGTGTGATGACACGCACCTTTAATACCAGAACTTGGGAGGCAGAGGCAGGAGGATCTCTGTGAGTTAAGCCCAGCCTGGTCTACACAGTGAGTTCCAGGAAAGCTAGGGCTACATAGTGAGACTCTGTCTTAAACAAACAAAGACTGTCTCCAGAAGCCTAATGAGAGCCTGGGGTTTTGGAGAATGGTGTGCTCAGAGTTTTTCAATTCTACGGATCATTGGTTGAAAGGAGACATAAGCCATGAAAGGAGAAGGATGAGAACTTCTGGGTCTTTAGCCTGTCAGAGACCTGCCTCCCTTAGGGGAAGATGGAGTTGCTTCTGCACAAGGGAAATTCCTCCAAGTCCCCATAGCCAGAATCATTCCATCTATGCAGAGGAGGGGCCCAAGGTAGTCAAAACCACACTCCCCCTGAGAGTGTGATCAGTGTACTATTTACCCCTTCCTGGCATAGGCCAGGGCTGTGGAGAAACACCAGAACATACAGGGAAAAGTCAACTTCCTCCCACAGAGCAGAGAGCAGTTTCTCTGCCCAAAAGAACCCAGGTCCCCTGAAACATACACAGGTCTTAAGCCAAGAGGGACAGGTCTTGCACCAGGTAGTGTCATTGGTCAATGTAAGGAAATTGGTCAGGGTGGTTTGTCTTTCCAGAAACCATTTTCCAGCTGTGCTGGACCACCTAAAGGTACAGAGATCTCTCACTGAGCCACTGGATTAAGAAAATGGTTAACTGA
The DNA here is from genome assembly GCA_033318265.1 of Phyllotis vaccarum. Taxonomy (NCBI): domain Eukaryota; kingdom Metazoa; phylum Chordata; class Mammalia; order Rodentia; family Cricetidae; genus Phyllotis; species Phyllotis vaccarum. The sequence goes on from JARWLC010000002.1 coordinate 184,345,712, forward strand.
CCTCACAGAAGGTCCCAAGTTTCCTGGGCCAGAGACTGAGACCACATCTCCACAACAAATCATCTTTGGAGTGTTTTAAGATACATTTTAACAGTGTCTTGGCACTGTTCACTCTCCTTCCAATCCCAGCCCCCTTCCTTCTAGCCAGGAGAATTAGCAAAAACACACAGAGAGACAAACACAGCAACCAGATAAAGATAGATAGCCAGGGGTGGCCATCGTGTCAGTGTGGCAATTGATTTCCTGTCCTGCAAGATGTGTCAGCCTCAACTCCAGCACCGCCTCTGCCCCCCCTCCCCCCAAGCAGCATCACATCTGGCCTGCCTGTCTGTTGAGCTTGCTTGTTTCAATCAAACACGGTGATGTGAGGAATGGCCACATTTTCCTTCTTATCTAAAGTGTTTGGGACACTGAGGCAATGTTGACCCCTGAGACTGAATCAGATTGTGCCAGATATGAGGCCCTCCCCAACACTATGCCCACCCTGTCTTCTCCAACTTCTGACCTTGCCAAGGGTGAATGGGTTTAGGGCAACTGTGAGCCAGGTGAGTGTGGATAAACTTTATTCATGTCTTGGTTTATTTCTCCATCATCAGCTCAAGACCCTGCTCTTTCTCCCAAAGAGACTCCCCGGGATAAGTCAGACTGGAGACCCCTGGAAGCCAGATCTAAGGTGAGTGGCTATCTTTTCTTCATTTACAAAGAAGATAGCCACATTTCTTGCTCAACCCCGGATCTGCAGTCAGCCATGGACCAGCAGTTGGGCACCTGAATTTCCAGTATTAAGGAGCTCTGGGTAATGGAAGCAGTACTAGTTAAAGAGTCCAGATGACACCTGAGTCCCTCCCAGCTAGGATGTGACTCAGCTATCAGAACCTGTGGGCAGCAGTTTCCTCCAAGGTCATCCACATGCTGGCCAGGACTGGAAAGAACTAAAGGAACTTTGTTGGGGGGGGGGGCGTAATGGGACAAAGGTATGTGGGAGCCCTCAAAATAATACTGATAGTGGGAAGGGCTGGAAAGTGGTTATGGGCACTTGCTGATCCGCAAAGAACCCAGCTTTGGCCCCTAGCACCAACATAGTGGCTCACAGCACCTCCAATTCTAGCTCCAGGGAATTAAGTGCTTTTCTGGACATCCCGATATCTCCCATCCTCCCCAGACACTAGGCATGCACATTGTGCAGACATATACACAGGTAAAACACTCATACACATAAAATACTTACTTTTATTTTAAAAGGCAATAGGACCAGGTAGTGGTGCCACACGCCTTTAATCCTCACACTTGGGAGGCAGAGGCAGGCAAATCTGAGTTGGAGTCCAGCCTGGTCTACAGAGAGTTCCAAGACAGCCAGAGATACACAGAGAAACTCTGTCTCAAAACCAAAAGTAGGGGCAATGGTTGGAGTGCATCCCTGTGTGTATTCCTTGGAATCAGACCTCTGGTAGTGATTTTGTAGGAAAGCCTGCAGATTTAGAGAATATGTGGACTCAAGAATTGGCCTGGCAGCATCTTGTGTAACCAAGTAAGACACAGATTCCCCCCTTTATAGCTGCTGGACTTCATCCTCTCACTGAAGCCACCGCCATGGTGTTTACAGAGATAGAGTTGACAAGGAGAATATGGGGGAACATCAGGCTGAAGGTCCTTTGGATTCTTCTTTTTTTCAGTGTTGTGAATCTGTCCATCTTCCACTTCAAAAAGGTGATATATGATTATAGACAAAATAACACCAATAACATAGAAAGCTGTGTCACATGCAGGTAGACATAGTGCTGAATACTCAGGGGGCTGAGTGGAAGGATCTTGAGTTCAATCATAGATTTACGCTACATAGAAAGATCCAGTTGTTCATGAGAAATGCACCCCGCATGTTGTGAGACGTGACTAGCTTCTAATATGTGTTAGAATGTTCTAAGCTTGTATAACTCACTCATAATATGACATCCCAAGTATGGGTGTGTCCCAAATGATCCTCACTTGAAGCATAGATCCAAAAACAAATGATAAAGGGCAATTTAGGACAATTTGAAATTGAGAAAATTTGAAAATGAATTATACATTTAATACTATAGTACCAACGTCTGCATGTGTTCTGTGTGTGGTGTGTGTATGTGGGGGAGGGGCTACCCCAGTGTGGTAGTCCACTTCTTATACAGATGTATTATTGGTGAAATATAAACATGTCACATCTTGGAATGATTCAATCCTCCAATCAAAATCAGCCTCCCCCAAATGCATTCACATGAAAACTTATATACTGCACTAAAGGTTTAGCCGGGACCTCACTCTACTACCCTTTTTTATTTTAGCAAAGACCTCACTAAGTTTCCTAGGTTGATCTCAATCTTTCTGTCTTGCCCCACCCTCCAAGGCAGCTTGGATCATAGGCGTGTGCTATCTAGTAGAGAATATGTGGGTTCCCCGCTTTTGAGAGCTTTTTCCTTAACTACTTTCTCTCTTACGATTCAAGTTATCTGGTCTGCCTGGAAATCTCCACTTGTACGGGTCATGTGGGTGTGCATGCAGATACACATGTGCACGCATGCGTATGGAGACCAGAGGACATCCTTGAGTGACATTCCTCAGGGGCTGTTCACCTTGTCCTTTGATACAGAATGTCTCATTGGCCTCGTTAACCAGCAAACTTCAGGTATCCCCTCTCCAGTGCCAAAACAAGCATGCACCACTCACCTGGCTGTGCTGGATTCAGGTCGTCATTCTCATGTAGCTGGGCTGTCTCTGTGGGTTCAGAGCTAAAGTGCTTGGATCATTTACATTGAATGTTGTTAGCAGTGTGGTTGAGATTCTACTTTTAGCCTTACTATTGCTCTCTATACCATGTGCCATCTTCATCTCTGTATTTCAAATACTGTTTTGATACCCCCTCGCCACCTGTAATTTTCTTTCTTCCTTTTTCCTTGATTGGATATCAGACACTGTAAACATGAATGTTGCCCTTTTTGGAATTCCTCAAATATTTCTGGGATTCACCCGGGAGCAGCAAAAATATGTGACATCACAGTTTGTTTATCTGAAGGATGAAAGTAAGTTGGAGATGAAGTGGCAGGGATTCTGGCAGGAATTTATGACGTGGAAAGGGGTAGATGGCAGGTTTGGTTGAAGGTGCCTTTGCTGATATGTTGTTTTTTTTCCATAGAAATGATCGTTTGCAGCCTGTAGCTGAATTTTGTTACAGTCGTAAGTTTTCAATAGCGTTGCTGTATTCTTTGTACCATATGTTTAAGGTTTTGTTTGAGTTAGTTTGGTTTTTTGAGATTGGCTTTCTCTGTGCAATAAGCTTTGGCTGTCCTGGAACTCACTTTGTAGACCAAGCTGGCCTCGAACTCACAAAAGTGCTGTCATCAAAGGCACGCACCACCCTGCCTGCTAGTCAAGGTATTTTTTTTTAAGAGAATGTATTTTGGGGCTATTGAGAAAGCTCAAAGGTTAAGAGCACTGGCTGCTCTTTCCAGCAGTACTGAGTTCAACTCCCAGCAATCACATGGTGGCTCACAACCATCAGTAGTGCTGCCATCTTCTGGCCTGCAGGCATACATTCAGGTAGATCCCTGTATACATAATAAATATTTTTTAAGGAATTTATTTTTATTTATATGTATTAGGGGATACACATGGAAGCCAGAAAAGCCCTCTGATTGCTTGGAGATGGAGTTCCTGGCAGTTGTTAGCCATCCAACATGGATACTGGGAACTGAATTCAAGTTCTCTGAAAGAGCAGCCAGTGCTCTTAAGTGCTGAGCCATCTCTCCAGATCTCCTAACTGTCAAGCTATTAAGTTTGTAACACTTGGCTCTGGAAAATAAAACATTCCACCTAAAACATGTACAATAGGAATAAGCTGCAGGGCCGGAGAGTTGTCAAGGTGTGACAGTGTCCATTCTGTCTCACTATTAAAGCCCAGAATGCAGTGTGTGTTGATTCTCTGCCCCATCCCTCAGCCTTTGCACAGTTTTCTACTTCTGAGGTCCTTTGCTGTTCACCGGGGCTCTACAGAGCTCCTAATCTTAGGCTCTCTTGGAACAATGAACACAGAATCACTCCTGTCCTAGGTGAATGAGAATGTATGTGTCATTTCAGGAACCATTGACTTTCAAGGATGTAGCTGTAAACTTCACCCAGGAGGAGTGGGGTCGGCTGGATGCTCCTCAAAGGGCTCTGTATAGGAAAGTGATGCTGGAGACCTATCAGAAACTTCTTGCCCTCGGTAAGCTGGCTCCTCCAAAGCTGGAAGTTTGCTGTCAGCTTTCTTCCCACAGTGTGTTAGGAAGAGTCTGTTAGCACCAGCGCTGGTGGTCTAGGGTCAGCCATGCCAGAACCCATAAAGTGGCATCATGGCTTTGAGCTGTGACTGGATGCAGAACCAGGCCATGTAAGAGAGAGACCTGCTGAGGAGGTAAGGTGGGAGCTCGGAGCCATGGAGTCTGTTTGCCCCAGAGCTTTCTCAGGTGACCAGGAGGGGTGCCATGTATGGACTTCCAAGTGCATGCTGTGATGGGAGTCTGCATCTGAGACCCTTCAATGATTTGGGGCTCACAGTTCTCATGTTCCTGGTGATGACACACACACACATACACACAGACCTTTACAGTGCCGTGTCTCTGTTTTGGGGCTGTCCTTGGAGGTGTCTAAGCAGAACCACAGTATATCCAGCCTTGATGCTCCCCCCCCCCCCCAGGAGCAGGGCCTCCATCCCATAAACCAGACATGATCTCCCATCTGGTACGAGGCAAGAATTCCTGGGAAGAGCTGAGGAAAACCCCAAGCGAGGTTTGTCCAGGTGAGCATGGGTCACAGGTAAAGGGCAGTAGATTCTCCATGCCCCTCTCTGCCTTTCCTCTCAGCCCTTCTGCTCGAGCCTGTCTGTGCCTTCCTCACTCCCCTATCAGCCCGTCCTCTGTCTGTCACCTACTGAGACTACATGTGTGGGGAGTGCGGCAGCGGGCATCTCTGCCGTCTAACAAGGAAAGGAGCAGAGCATGAGGCCCTGCTCAGTGGCACAGGTGGTGAGCAGAAGTAGGAGGTGGAGGCAGGCAGCACCAGGAAGGGGCGGGGGGGCAGCACCAGAAAGGGGCGGGGGGGGGCAGCACCAGGAAGGGGCGGGGCAGCACCAGGAAGGGGCGGGGCAGCACCAGGAAGGGGCGGGGCAGCACCAGGAAGGGGCGGGGCAAGGCCGCATCGCAGACACCCAGACTCTCGGTAGGAGGCTGACGTATCGTTCCTTGTTTTAAAAAAAATCAAAGGTGGCTTGTTGATGATCTCACTCTGGCCTCAAACTCAAAGTCATCCTCCTGCCTCAACCTCCACCTTGTATATCATAAGCTCTCAAACATTGTGTTTTTTACTGATTTCTCTTGAAAACTGTTTAATGAACAAGTGAACGAATTCGTTTCAGCTTAATTGAATGAACAGTGAACAGGGACTATGTTAGGCCTCAGAAGCTTGTGAGAAAGTGACCAATAATAATAATAAATGAAGTTATATGTTTTGGGCAAGAGTGCTGTGCCGAGGATACAGAGGTCAGGGGGCCTCTCTGATTCTCAACCGGTCTCTGTCCCCACAGCCCCAGCCCCCAGTCAGCCACAGCACCTAGGGCTGGACTTGTGGACTTCTTCTGACTTCTCTACCAAAATTACTTTTTCTTGAGGGGGGTTTCTCTGTGTAGTCTTGGAGACTCCGAACTCACAGAGATTCTCCTGCCTCTGCCTCCCACTGGGTTAAAGGTATGCACCATCATGCCCGACCTACTTCTAATTTCTTTCTGAAAAAACACTGTGACATCTCAAACAAAGAGAGGAGGGCCCAGGTCAGAGAAATAGTAGAATTGCTCTTGGGCAGTCGGATGCAGCGATCAAGGGTGAGTAGGGAAAATGAGGTTGGGAGCTACCCTCCTCCACACGTGCTTCACAGAGTAGCTCCACAGACCGTATCCCAGGAGGCAAACACATCAAAAGGCTTGCGGAACCTGGCATGTGTTTGAGCAGCTCAAGCTATTCTGAGGGAATGCCAAAGAGGTGGGGTGGCAGGCCTCCTTCCCCTGAGGCTCCTCGGATGTTTGATCACGTCTTTAGACCTGAGTTTATGATGGCGCAGTCTATCGGTGGATGTTCCCTTGTCTCAGCCCTCTAGGGGCTGATCAGAAGCTCGGCTAAGTCTCCAGCACAGCCGGGAAAAGTGGCAAGGCCTTCAGCTGCCACTATCTCTCAACCTGTACCACCGCATCCACACGGGCGGGTGAGTGGCCCCACAAGTGTGGTGCCTATGAGAAGGCCTTCAGCTGCAGCTCCCTGCGGCACTGCAGAATGCACGCAGCAGGGAGGGGGCGGGGGGCGGGGAGCTTTCAGCTGGAACATAAGAGGTTGACCTGCAAGGAGAAACCTTTCACCATCAAGTTCAATAGGTACCTGCTGAGCACCTACTACATGTCTAGAGGTCTGCTAGGTGCAGAGAACACCCAGGCAAGTGGCATGGACTCCATAAACAGCTTGGGTATAACAAAGTGCAGTACAGCCTCCAGCCAGTAGAAACTGCCCCCTGAAGAAAAACCTGTCAATCAGGGTGACACTAATTAGCTCCTTCCCCAATTTACCCAAGTAATGTGTCATCAACTGTCTAGGCTCTCAGAACCAGACTGCTGTCCTTCCCGGGTGAAAAGGCCTGGCCTTGGGGTTGTCTCACAAGCCACTCCCTCCAACTAGATACAGTCACTCCCCGGGGAGGGATGAGCTGCAGAAGAAATCTGAAGCCATCCCACCACCGTGCTGTCCTTGGTGAAGCCAGAGGTCACTGATGAGGGGTATCATGAGGCAGGGATAGGCTGGTCTGTATAGCTAGGAATGCCCTTGAAGATCCTACTCAGAGCCCTCTCTCTCATCTGTACCTCTCACACACTGAGATGGCAGGCATGTGTGAGCCACCATGCCTGGGTTATGCCATGCCCAGGACTGAATTAACCCTTCATGCATGCTAAGCTAGTCACCTTCCCAGCCTGCAGGACTGTATGTACCTGGCAAACTGGTTTATTTTTTAGAGACAGGGACTCTGGGTAGCACTGGCTGTCCTAGAGGTCTCTCGGTAAAGCAGCCTGCCTCTGTCTCCTGGGTGCTGGAATTAAAGCTGTGTGCTACCACACCCTGCTAATAAATATTTCTGTGAAAAGGTGGATGGAGAGGCAGTTTACCAGAGGTGATGATCAATGGTAGAGCAAGCCAGGGAAAGAAAGTTGTCTAGACCAGCTGCAAACTCACTTGTAGTGGGTAACCTTAAACTCCCGATCCTCCGACTTCTTCCTCCCATGTCCTGGATCACAGATGCACTCAGCTTTAAGAAGCTGAAAGAGAGACGGACCCAGTGGTAAGGTACTTCTAGTAAGCATGGGTTCAGGTCCCAGCACTAAAGAAAAGATTGAACAGCTGTAATTTGTGATAAACTTGCCTCTTACACGATGTACCACCCTCTGCTGTGTTTCTTGTGAACTTTTAAATTGCTTTAAGTAAGTATATTTTATCATTTATTCATGTTAAGCTATACAGATTTTTTCACAAATACCTGAAGTCTGTGTGTATGTGAACGTGTGTGTGTGTGTGTGTGTGTGTGTGTGTGTGTGTGTGTGTGTGTGTGTACTTCTCTGCCATGTGTGCCCATATGTTCATGAAGGCTGGAGGGGGTCTTTCTCTATTGATATCACCACTTCTTAAAATGTTTACTTGTAGGCTAGAGAGACTTTTCCTAGAGCAGAGTACTCACCTCAGCCTGTAACTCCAGCTGCATAAGCTCAAACACCTCTGATGTCAAGGACACCTCCACACACCTGTACATACCCACATTCCAGCATGCTCGCACACGTGTGCGCACACACTCGCACACAAACACACACATGCACACACACACATACACACACATGCATACACACATGCATACACACACACAAACACACACATACACACATACACATGCAAACACACACATGCACACACATACATACACACACATACACACATGCACACACACAAACACACACATACACACATACACATGCAAACACGCACATGCACACACACACATACACATGCAGACATACACATGCACACAAACACAATCATGCACACACATATACACACACATGCACACACATATATACACATGTGCACAAACACACATACACACACATGCACACACACAGACACACACACATGCACACATATCCACAGCACACACACATATACACATACACAATTTAAAATAAAAAATTCTAAATTATTTGCATAGGGACATTGTGTGCTCTGTCATGCACATGGAGGTCTGAGGACAACATCTAAGAGTTGGTTGCTGCTCTTCTGTATAACCTGCCTCCTGCAGTCAGAAGTTTCTGGCCCAGATCAGCAGTTCCACAGCCGCTTAGTCCCAAGTGATTACATAAAGGCTTATATTAATTACAAGCTGTTTATAGCCTATGGCTCAGGCTTATTACTACTAATTCTTACACTTTAAGTTAGCCCACATTTCTATTTATGTTTTGCCATACGGCTTGGTACCTTTTTGCTCAGTGCAACAATCTCATCCTGCTTCCTCTGTCTCTTACTGGAGTCTGTTGCTCTGCTCTTTCACCTCCCAGAATTCTTCTAGTCTGGTTGCCTCACCTCTACTTCCTGTCTAGCTACTTGACCAATCAGCATTTCATTAAACCAATAGGAGTGACAAATATTTACAGTGTACAAGAGCATGGTCCCACAGCAGCTGCTGAAATGTAGCTGGTCAGTGGAGAGGCACACCTTTAATTTCAGCATCGGGGAAGCAGAAGCAGGCATATATCCAAGTTCTGGGCCAGCCTGGTCTACAGAGTGAGTTTCAGGACAGCCAAGTCTACATAGAGAAATGCTGTCTTGAGAAATAAAGCAAACAAAAAAGAATGGAAAAATTTTCAAAAAAATGTGTGTGTGTGTGGGGAGTTTGTGCTACCATGTCCAGCTTTTTGCATGGATTCTAGGGATTGAACTCCATTTGTGAGGCTTGCAGGCTATTACTGTTCCCACTGAGCCAACCCTGGTTCCCCACTTTATTATTTATTTCTTTAGTTTTTGAACACAGTCTCTCATGGAGCCTGGAGCTTGGCATTTGAGGAGAGAGGAGACAGGGAAGGAGGAGAGGAGACTGCCCAGTCCCTATGTCCATCAGGTAAGAAAATCTGCACTTTGTTTAGAATACGCTATTTTCAGGATGTCAGTGTGCTGGTGTTTTACTGTAGGTCTTTAGGGACACATCGTGACAACTGGGGTCCCTTCCTCTATAACAAATAAGAAGTCATATTTTACCACTGTATTGGCAAAAGAAAAACATAATTTAGGCTTTATTCATTATTAGAACATTTTTTTTTTCTTTTTCTTTTTTCCAAGTCAGGGTTTCCAGGCTGCCCTCAAACCCAATCTTTGACCAGGCTGGCTCAAACTCACAGAGATCCACCCGCCTCTACCTCCCAAATGCTGGATTAAAGGCATGTACCACCACCTCCTGGCTAGATTCTCATCCACAAGCATAGTAGCCACTGAACCATCTCCCCATTTCTGATGTGCATGTATTAAGATTTTTATTTTATTTTTAAGTTTATTTTTAATTAATTCAATCTGTTTTTGATTTTTCAAGACAAGGTTTCTCTGTGTAGCCCTGGATGTTTTGGAACTCACTCTGGCCTCAAACTCCCAAGTGCTCAGATTAATGGCGTGCACCACCACTACCCAGAAAGATTTTTATTTTTAATTATGTGTATGTGTGTTTCTATGCACCTGAGTGAAGGTAGCTGAGTCCCCAGGAACAGAGGCTGTGAGCCACCCAATGAATGCTGGGAACTGACCTTGGACCCTCCAAAGAACAGCAGGAGTTCCTAGCAGCTGAACAATCTCCCAGCCTCAAGGATTATTATTATTTTTTTTAAATCATAGTCCTTTTTTTGAATTTGTTTGGATATGCCTCCAGTTCCTCTTTCCATTGGAGTCTTCCTGTATTTTTAAATCTGTCTTTGACCAAATCACCCTCTCATATCAAGGGAAAAAAATATGTATACTGAAGAAATTTAAGAAAGATCAAAATTATAAGATAAAAATAGTATATAGCATTCGGTATCTGTCCCTGGGTCATTGCCTGAAGATTTGGGACTGTGACATCAACAGACACTTCCCTTCAGCTTTTATCCATACAACTATACCTAGACATTAGCTTTAAAACAAGTAAGGGCTGTGAAGATGGGTCAGTGGGTAAAGTGCTTCTTGCCATGCAAATATGATGATGATGGCCTGAGTCTGCATTTCCAGAATCAGCCTAGAAGCCAAATGTAGTGAATATGTGTCCCCAGCACAGAGTAGGACAGGCACAGGAAGCTTTCTGGCCAGTCAGTCTAGCTGAATTGGTGAGACCCTGATATCTTTTTCAATTAATGTTTAGTTTTTATTCTATATGTATGTGTTTAGCCTGCATATACCAGGGTGCACTACCTTCATGCCTGTTATCCACGGAAGCCAGAAAAATACATGAGCTCCTCAGAACTGGAGCCACAGCTAGTTGTGAACTGCCATGTGGATGCTGGGAGTCAAACCCAGGACTTCTGGAGAAGCAGCCAGTGCTCTTAACTGCTGAGTCATCTCTCCAGGCCCAGAGCCCCTGTCTTTAAAAAAAATAAAGTAGAGCCAGACATGGTTGCACCTGCCTTTATAATATAAGCACTCTGGAGGCAAAAGCAGTTGGATCTCTGGATTTGAGGACAGTCTGGTCCATAGAGTGAGTTCCAAGACAGCCAAGGCTACACAGAAAAACCCTGCTTCAAAATAAATAAATAAGGTAGAGAGCTAAGGAAGGCACCTGATGTCTCCATCCTCTACAAGCATTCACACACAATTTAAGGGACACAGAAGAATGGCAGAGAGATACCCAGCACTCACACCCTGCCAGCCTTGATAACTGCCAGCCTAGCTCCAGATTTTTAAGAGACCAGGAAAAAGGCAGAGAGATACAGGAGGACACCTGATGTCCTCTGGTCTCTGCAAATGAACACATGGGCACACACACTCATACATGCACATACCCCAAACACATGCACACCAAAAACCAACTAGAAGTTTGAGTTAGTGGCACATGCCTCTGTTCAGATCCTCTGCAGCCATACATATAGAAAGCCGGGATTGACTGCGTGCTTGTAACCCCATGGCTGGGGAAGCAGAGACTGAAGGAGACTTAAGGGACCCCTGGAGCTTGTAGGTCTAGCTGAATTGGGAAGCTCAGATCTTTCAAGAGCCATTTGCCTTGTTTTGTGAGACAGCATCTTTGACCAGGACCTAGAGTTGGATGATGAGGCCATGCTGGCTGGTAAATCCCAGAGGTCTGCCTGCCCCAGCCCCCACTTTGTCAGTGCTGAGGTTTCAAATATGCCAGTTACAAGCATACCTCTTATGTAAGCATTGGGTATGAAGCACAGGCTCTCATGTGTATGCAGCAAGAACTTCACTGCTGGCCTATTCTCCCAGCCCCTAAAGCTGTATAAACAAGCAGAGGAATCAAGACAGAGGGCAAGAGGCCAGTCTACTGCTTGGATTTCCTCACTTTTAACTTCCTGCTTTATTGTAAGTCCTGGTCCCAGTTCACAAGAATAGGAATTTGGAAATTCACTTGAATCCAAGAATCTGTCCCAAACCCAGATTTGGATGTTGGGAATAGTTCCAGAAAGGTCCTCAGAGGGCTACTGGTTTCTAGGTTACTGTCAGAAGCCCCAGTAAAAATTGCTGTCAACTTTACAGAAGTTTCAGAGCCAGTAGGGTGCATGCAAGCAGATCTCTGAGTTCGAGGCCAGCCTGGTAAACATATTAGTTCCAGGACAGCCAGGGCTACAGAGTGAGACCCTCCATGTCTTAAAGAATAAGAAAAAACCTTGAGGGATGGAGTAGGGAGTGGTCTACGACTGGGATCCTGAAGAAACCAGCCCCTTTGGCTCACCAGGTAAAAGTGCTCTGCACAAACCTGAACAGTTCTGTTGAAGGGGTCCAGAGCAGGAGCAAAGACCTGATTGTTCATAGCTGTCCTCTGACCTCCACAGGCAGCTGTGGCATCTAGTGCCTACACTGAGATGTGCACACACATCACATCCACACAATAATTGTTGTTTTGAGACAGGATTTCTCTGTGTATTCCTAGCTGGTCTTGAACTCAGAGATCCACCTACCTCTGCCTTCTGAGTGCCGAGATTAAAGGCATGCGTTACCACTGCCCAGCTCACCATAATTGGTTTTACGTGCCCTCACAGGGGGCAGTGAAACCCTCATACCGGCTTGCCTTCTTTTGTTTCACTTCCCAGGGCCTTCCTGTCCCCACGGGTATCCCACCAGCCTGGCCTGGTCTTAGAGTTTTCTTCAAGCTGCTCCTCTGGCTCGATTTGCCCCTGAAAATCTGAGCCTAGGCTCCCATCTCATTGCCGTTCCTAGCAGTACAAACAGCTGGGCTTTGTTTTGGCATGAGATATTATGGCACTTGACCACTAGATGGCACCATAAGAATACTTGTACCTTACTAACAATGGTCTTCAAAGTGTTCAAAGAGGTCCCATCTTTGGTATTAAAATAACAAGGGTGTCCTGCCACACAAGGGACAGCAGTGTAACTGAAATGCCAGATGTCATGCCTCTAGAGTGAATGTGCTAAAACACTTGCTTCTCAAATCAATCATAAAGTCACTGGAGGGTGAATACAGCAGTGTATACCTTTAATCCCAGATCTCAGGAGAAAGAGAGAAGTGTGTCTCTGTGAGTTTGATACCAGCCTAGTCTACACATAAAGTTCTAGGGCAGCCAGAGCTATGTAGTGAGACCTTGTCTTTAAAAAAAAACCAAAAGTTGGAGGCTGGTCTGGAGACATGAGTAGCAGTTAAGAGCTCTGGATGCTTTTGCAGAGGATCTGGATTTGATTCCCAGAACCATCTGTAACTACAGGTCTAGTGATCCAACACTCTTCAGGCTTCCATGGGCAGCAGGCAAACACCAATACACGTAAACATCATAAAGCCACTGGCTTGACTAGTGTGAACAAAGCTCCGAGTTCAATCCCCAGCACTGTATAAATCAGGCCTGGTGCTGAACACTTATAATCCCAGCACTTGGGGAATAGTGTATCAGAGGCTCAAGCCATCCTCAGCTACAGAGCTAGTTCAAGGCCAGCCTGGGCTACAAGAAACACTATCTGAAAAAGGAAAAAAATCCACTGGAGTATTTTCCATGTTACTGTGTCACTGTATTGGTGGACACTGCACCCTGTCAGTAGACACACAGCTAACAGAAGCTGCTCTGACTGATGCCTTCACAAACAGGGAGGCCTGTGGCCTCATCCCAGACACCCCTTCTTCCCCTCCCCACTTGTTTTTATTGCTGCTGCTTGTTTGGGGTGATGTTGGGAACTGATCAGAATATCATGCAAGCTACACCTCCTGAGCCCTGGATCACAGAACTCAGATGACTTCCAGTACTTCGTCAACACATCTGGGTGTATTCAGGGTGTGCACACCTCCGGCTTCTTAGGAACTATGGGACCATGCTGTAGACACTGTCTAAGTGTCTGTCTATGGACTGAGTGAGTGTGCTTTTGCATGTCTTTTCTGCATGTCTGCATATTGGGCTATGGTGTGTGTGTGTGTGTGTGTGTGTGTGTGTGTGTGTGTGTGTGTGTGTGTGTGTGTGGTGTGTGCTGTAGTCAATGTCTTTGTATCCAGTTGGTTTTGATAGAGCATATATATGTTACAGGTTGTATCATGTGTCTGTGTGTCTGGTATGTGTGCCACTTAGTGGAGGCTGTAATCGGTGGCAGAGGAGTGTCCTTCAATGTTTTAGTTAGATGACAGTAGTATATATATTGCAAGAGTAGATGAACTCTCCTGGGTATGTGTTGACACTTTGTCTACTACAATGGTATGTGTTACAGAGGCATGCTTAGAGAGTGTGTTGAGTATTTGCCTCGTCTTTCTGTGTGTGGTGGTTGTGCATGTGAGGTCAATACTTTTTCATCACATTATTAGTTGTTGTGTATATGCGCTGCAAGGAATTCAGTCTCCATGTGTCAGGCAGCCCATGTGACTCACATACTATGATCCGATTCTTTTACCATGCCTGAAGTGTGTATGTTGCTGGGCCTTGCATTCCTATGAGTGCTGGATTTACTGTGTGTCCCCTGCCTACAGACAGTCTTCTGTATTACTGTGGGCTGGCTGGTCATGTGAGTGGCACTGTATGTGTCCCTTGGTGTGTACATGAAATGCTGCAGTGTGTCTATGTTGGACATGAAGGTCCATTTCTGTCTAGTGATGATATTTCTAGTTGCCTGTATCACACGGAGTTTTGAAGCCTCGAGTATGTCTCTGCTTCTTTGGATGCAGTTATGTGTGGGGTGCATGCTGTGTTCATTCTAGGTTTCAGGGCTGTGCTGGTTTGTCACGTGTGTTTTGCATTGAGTGGGTTGGTATGTCTAAGCATCTAGTGGCAAATGTATGTGTGCCACAAGACAAACAACTGCTGGTATGTGTGCTTGTGTGTGGTGTCTGGCACAGCCTGGCCTATGTGAGTGATGTGAGCTACATCCTGCTGGAAACCAGACAGAGCCCAGGCCCCTCTCCAGTCCCTGCATTCCTTTGTGCTCTGTGCTACAAAAAAATATTTGCGTTTTCCACGACTCATAATTTTTCCTCCTCAATCACTACCAGATGTTAGCTCTGTGGTCCCCATCCCCATGGCAACAGAGGTTCCAGCGGTTGTGGTTCCCTTTTGTGGCGCCTGCCCTGGGACCTGGCACTATTGCAAGCCCAGAGGGGGTGGGGAATACCAGTGCTGAGAGACATTTAAGGGGAACTCTCCTGGGGGGGGGGCAGTCGGACTGGCTGATGGAAAGTACCCGTCTCTACTCTGGGATGTCCCCACAGACAGGCCTGCCGGACAGTGGGAGTAGAGGCCCCAGGCTAGAACTAAGATATTAATGCACTGCTCAGATCACAAGAACCCAGAGAAGGGAAATGGGGGACTGGAATAAGGAATTATTCTAATGAGGGGTAAGAGAGGAACCATTGTGGCAGGAGCACAAACTGGGCAGGAGTGGGGCCTAGGCGTTTGTGAGTTTAAGGCCAGCCTGGACTACAGAGTGAGTTCTAGAAGAACTATACACAGAGAAACCCTGACTCAAAACCCCCCCCCCCCACACACACACAAAGCAGAGTGGGGCCTAAGAAGTGCCACGCACTACACTGACTGTCCCTCTTCGGCCTCTGCTCCTTTCTGGCTGACACTGAGCCTGACTGAAGCCCCAGCAGCTAGTATGGCTTTGTACCTCAATGGCAGAGGCCAATCAATCCACAGGACCACAGCAGGAAGGGTGCCTTGCTGGCCAAAGGAAAATATCTGGCACACTGACAGCACTGTCACCTACAGGCTACTTAGCCAGGTCAGCCTGAGGCACTGTGTCCATCAGCTGCTCAGAATGCCATCTCCATTCAGGTGTGGGACCAAAACTGACCTCAAACTGGCCAGAGAACAGGATCCTGCCAAGGAGAGCCCCCTGAGCTGCTAGCATTGGAGATACATGAAGCAGGCAGATATTGGCAGAATCAGATTTGGAGTTGGCCATCAAGAGATGGGAGAAAGTGCTGGAGAGCTGGCTCTGTTGATAAGAGCTTTTTTTTTTTTTTGCTCTTGCAGAGGACCCACATTTGATTCCTGACATCCACATGGCAGTTCACAGTTGTCTCTTCCAACCTCTTCTGATGCCTGTGACACCGGGCACACACATGGTGCACATACATACATGCAGCAAAACACTCACATCCCTAAATGAATAAATCTTTTAAAATTACAAAACAAAGCATGGAGAAGCCACATCTGTAATCTCGGCTCTTGGGAAGCTGAGGCAGAAGTTCAAGCTCATACTGAGCTACAATATGTGACCTTGTCTCAACAACAGAGATGAGAGACAAGAAGGGTCCAACAGAGGCAGGACTGTACGAAAAGAGCCTTCAAACTAGAGGAGGCAAGGTCCAAGGCTCAGAAAGTCCACTTAGGAGCCTGCTGGAAGAGGCAAAGGTGCTAGGGTGAGGTGGAGGCAGACACGATGACTTCAGAGAAGCCCAGCAGACTGTCTTCCTTCTCCGCCCTTTTGAAGCATGTGGGGATGGATAGAAAGGTTCCCATTATGGACAAAACACCTATCAAGGCAGATAGAAGGCTCTGTGCAGTGGCAGGCTGGAGGCTGGGCCCACTGCCCATTGTTCCTTGCCCCCATCTGTCTCATCAGAAACAGCTCTGTCCCCAGAATCCTCCCTAGCTCAACCCACCCTTCTTCCCAAGTGACAGCTCAGGACTGGCCAATTTGGCACACTTTTTGCATAGTTCCTGGAGACCCACAGAAGAGACTCCATGGTTCCGTTTAGCTAGAGGAGTCCAGAAGATGTCACATACAGGTTCCTTCCCTAAGAGGGGCATCTTTGCCCACAATTTCAGGCAGGAAGTAATCAGAGCACAGAAAGTGGGGAGAAGCGTTTTATTAAGAAAGCTTTGGCTTGGCCCTGCTAAGAGAAACCCATCCTAGAGGCCTCAGATGGAATGGGAGCAGCCCTGCCTGGGGGGGCCTATAAATACATCAAAGGCCACCAGAGTCGCCCCTGGGGTTCCCACAATTGTGGGGTGGTGGAAGGCCATCAAAACCAGCTTGACAGCCAAGGGGCCAGGGCTGGTATGGGTGGGGAAGGGACAGGCCAAGGTGCGCTGAGCCCCCTGAGGGGTAGAGACCAGCTCTTCTCTCCAGGTTCGGGTCAACCAGATACTTAGGAGCCCAGTTAATAGAGGCAGCCTCTGACTATCTTCAAGAAAAGGACCCTACAGCCATAGGCACCAGGCCCTGGCAACTGAGTGGCAGACACGCTCAGCGTCAGCCAGTGACAGCTCACTCAGCTAAGCTCAACTAAGCACACTCCTGGCCAGTAAGAAGTCTGTAGGCTCCCCCAAGCATGGCCAATGAGACGCAGATTACTAGAAAAGCGCCACAGCACTGCCAGCGGGAGCTAGTAGCCAGCTAAGTGTCTGTCAGGCTTGAAAACAGATCCAACCAAGCAGAGGCTGCTGGAGCCCGCGCCAATCAGACCCAGCCTCGTGCGGGTGCTAGGTGCGTGGGCCAATGAAACGCTTCACTGTGGCCGCGCGGGAAGCCACGCCGAGAAATGCGGTGGCTTGCGGGTTTGCGAGCCTAGGAAGCTGGTGGGGCGCCCGCCCTGCTCAGCTCCCCCGCCGCCTCCCTGCTCTTCTTCCGAGGCGGTTTCTGGATGGGGGTCTTCTTCCGAGGGGTCTCTGGCGCAGATGGACTGGCTGCTGCCTTCTCGGGCGCCGTGGGCTCCGACGCCACGGATGCCCGGGCCGTCGAGGCGGGAAGCACCGAACGCTTGGCCTTCTGCGGCGGCGGCGGCTTCTCTCGCGGTCCCGGCGGCCCCTCGGTGCGGCCCAGGCTGCGAGTCTTGTCGCGAAGCTCGGCTGCCAGCATAGAGGCGGCCTCGGGCGCGCTGCGCGGGGGGCCACCCGTGTCCGTGGGCTCCGAGAGACCTGGGCCGCGGCCGCGCGCCCGGACCCGGGGCGGCGAGGGTGCGGCCGGGGCGGGGACCTCCTCGGTCAGGCCCGGGAGGTGCACCGATGTGTTGCTGGGTGTCCGTTTTCTCCCGCTAGGGCTTGGCGCAGCCATGCGGCCTGCTGGCGGCGGGGACGGTGCTGCGGTCGCGGCGCCCTGCTTGCCGTGGATCCAGGACACCTTGGGTTTGGTGGCAGGATCTGGTGGCGGCGGTTTCCTGCGCTCGGGCGACGGAGATAGTGACAAGCCCCCAGCCTCACCTCGTGCCCGGGCCGGCCGGGCCTCACGCCGGGCCACACGCGCATACAGCGCTCCCCCGGGCCCCTCCACGCTGGATGCCGAGCGTTCGCTGTCTGAGGATGCGGGGAGGGCCGCTGCCTCCTCCGTGGGCGCCGAGGGGCTTATGGGTGCTAGGGATGCAGCAGGCACCTCAGCCAAAGCTGCAGGAGCTTCTGGGTCTCGGCTCTCGGTAGTCGCCTCTATCAAGGGAAGGACAAGTGAGTCACAACGTTCAAGAATAGCGCGTGGACCAAGCCTCCACGCGTGACCCTCCCTCCTCTGCCGAGGCCTAGCTGTCTTTGTGTGTGTGTTGTGTTGTGTGTGTGTGCGCGCGCGCGCGCGTGCGCTTGTTCCCAATATCAGGCATGCCTGGCGCTTCCATCGCATTATCACAAACTTGGTGGGAATCCCCAGGATGTAGGCTGACTGCTAGGGAATGAGGAATGCTTTTTCAGGGCTCAGGCTCCAGATTTCTTGCCCTCCCCCACCATACCCCTTCTCAGGGGCCACAGTCATCAACTTTGAGCGGATTCCTGCCCTTTAAGAAGTAAGGTTTCTGATGTGGAGGGGATAGCCACTTGCAGGGGGAGAGGGGTGGCACCAAAGACAGGCCAGTTGCTTCCCTGTTGCAAAGAGAAGCTACGTTGTTCTTGTCTCCTCCACCATTCCCCATCCAGATTCAGTCCCAGAAGTTAATATGACTGATTAGGAACAGGAGACCACCTATCCCCCCATGACTCACCCCAGCAGGACAGAAGTGCTCAGCTTGTAGCTGCAGGTCTGTGGCCAACAGCCCCTAGTCCTTGGTCTCTTGGGTGCCCTGATCCCCATGCCTCCACCTCCAGCATAGATAGCAAGGCCTTTCACTGTGCCGGAGAGATGGATGTCCATGCAGGGCCGTACTCACCCTCATGGGGCACACAGTACACAGGGCCTTCATCTGTGGTGTCAAAGGATGAGAAGGAAGCTCTGGAGGACCATGATGGAGAGGGCTGCTCCAGCCCTGAGGGTGGTTCCAGGAAACTGCAGTTGAGTGTGTTGTCTAGGTCGTGATGGGCCACTGAAAAAATGAGTGAGGCAGAGTTGCCAGGGACCCTACCGTTTCCAATCTGTACCTTTAACTAACTAAATATGAATGAAGTGGTCAGGACCAGCCCCTGCAGAAAGCAGCAGGTGGGACATGAAGTTCAACTGAGTCACATTAGATCGGGGCTGAAGAATGGATAGCAAGCAAATCCAGAAAGTAAAGAGAAACATGAAAGATGTGGATATGGTAGTGCATGCCAGTAACCCAGCACTGGGAAGTCTGAGGAAAGAAGATCACTGTAGGCTTGAGGCTAGCCTAGGCTACACAGCTAAGTTCCAAGACAATCTAGCCTACAGTATTAGATCCTGTCTAAAAAGGGTGGGGTGGGGTAGAGAAATGGTTAGAGCACTGGCTGCTCCTCCAGAGGATCTGGATTCCATTCCCAGGACCCTGGTGGCAGCTCTTAACCATCTGTAACTCTAGTTCAAGAAATCTGATGTCTTCTTCTGGCCTCCACGGGCACCAGGTACACAAGTAGTGCACATACAGGAAGGCAAAAACACTTTAACATAAAAACAAATAAAATAATTGTAAAAGATGGTTTAAAAAATAATGCAGAAAAAATGCAAGTCAGATGCAGTCAGGGACAAGAAAGAGTGGACTAAATGTAAGGGAAATCAGACTCTAGCACATATGACCAGAAAAGGCCACCATGTTCTCCAGACAACCCTGGTTGCTGCCTGGTGGGACTTGGGGACCCTGGAGCACTTCAGAGTCCAAATGTGCAGGGGCTGTGCTGAGGTTCTCAGCAGCTGGATACCTGTGCTTATAGGAGTGCTGTTAAAATGAACCAAAGCATTTTCCAGCTCTCCCCTATACTGAACTATCCCCACCCCCACCGGAGGGACCAACTACTTGTTTGTCCTCACATTGAACATATACTACTAGAGACTGCAGGGGAGCCGCCTACCCTTTTCCAGGAAGAACTTCAGAAACTGTTGGGAACCAATCGAACTGTTGTGTGTGCTTCACCACGGGTTCAAAACACACACACACACACACACACACACACACACACACACACACACACACACACACGTGCCACTAGATTCCCCTCTGCGTCTCAATGTAGGGTCAGGTGGCCTGTCACACAACCCCCTCCCAACATCTGTCCACACATCTAGCACTTCTTCCTTCTAATGCAACCTCGCCCATATCAGCATCCTCCCTTCCTATCCTCCAGTTCACTCCATTCCCACACACATCAAAACTCAAGCCCCCCTCCCTTCCGTACTGAGTCCTGTACTCCTTTACATAATTTTCTAGAAACCTCTTATAGTGGGTTACCGCTGAGTCCCAGAGCCTACATTCTCACCTACAACTTTGGGCAGCTTCTGTCTGCGAAGAGGGATTCGGGGAAGCTTCATGCTGATACGGCTGAAGCTCCCGCAAAGGCGTTGAGGTGCCTTCTTTCGTCCAAGCGAGAGTTCCCTGCGGGGGCGGGGCCTGAGCAAAGGGGCAGGGCGGGACTGGGAGGGGCGGGAACAGAAAGGGGAGGGCCGGAAGAAAGAGAGGGCTGGGCCGGGCCCGGGAATGGGGTCTGGATCTAAGAAGCACTCCCAGTCACTGAGAAGTGCGTCCTAAACCAAGTGGTGGGTGGGGGCTGGCTTGGGGCCTCACCGGCGCGCTGGGTCCTTGCCCCGGCAGGCACAGCAGCAGCGGAGCAGCGAGAGCAGCAGGCCCAGGAGCAGCGTGAGCAACGCGCCGGCGCCCATCACACCTTTGCGCTGATTAGTCTCTGTGGGGAGCAGCGGCTCAGCGCAGGATCACGCACCCCACTTAATTCCCTGGCCCGACGTTCTTCACCCACTCACCCAGGTGACAGGCACCGGTGACCGGGTCGCATGATTCCTCGTGACAGCTGCAGGCCTGGGTGCAGTCCACGCCGTGAAGCCCGGCTGGGCACGTTACATTACAGCTGCAAAGTTTGGAGATCAAGGAGTACTGCAGTGACTCTCGAGAATGCTCCTTCCCCTGCTCAGGCCGCCACTCCTTGTGGTCCCCTGTGCCCTAGCCAACCCCCTGACTCTCTTCTCTAGAGACTGAAATACATCCCTACTTACTTGATAACCACAGTGAGGATATGCTTGTGTGTGCTATCTGAGGAAGGGAATCTGAAGGATGAGGCCTGGTTACTAGGGACTAACTATTGTGCGAGGGGAAAACGGAGATCCCAGTCCAAACCACTGACTCACTTTACACCATATCTGTGTCACATCAGGATGCCACTTGACCGATTGCAGCCCAGGGACAGGCTGCCCCAAAGTGCTTGCTGGCACACTCCCTGAATTACAGGTCCCTGAGGTCTAGCAGGAGGCCCTAGTGTACATATTCCTTGTCCCTCTCCAGGTCCCCACTCACTGAGGTCCATGAACACCAGGGCTGCAAAGGCAGCGCCCGGACTGGAAGTCACAGCGTCCGCTGCCGCAGTCAGAGCACACGAAGGCACAGTCTTCACCATAAGTGCCATTACTGCACTTGGTCTCGCACCTTGGTATCAAGAGAGGAAGCGTGAGCTAAAATATAAGTCAAAGGCCACAGGTCTACAGAACCCACCGTGCAGGGGCTGCTGGGAGCCGGGACTAGGGAGCTGCGCCCGTCTGGGCCAAAACAGGTGCGGGTTGCTCACCGGTCGCCGATCCAGCCCGCATTGCAGCGTGTACACTTGCCAGTGACATGGTTGCAGGCGTGCCCGTCGCGGCAGGGCGGGCATCGGTGGCCACAACCCTCGCCATAGAAACCGGTGGCGCAGGGTTGGTCACATTTGGTTCCGTTCCAGCCGGGCTCGCATGTCACACAACGTCCATCGGCTACAGTGCACGGCTGCTGGCCCTTGCACTGGCCACACCTAGGGAAGAGTCAGGAAGCTGGGACGGATGGAGCTCAGCTTCACTCCTCCGCTTTCCCGCCACGGGCCCCCACGCTTACCGACGGCGACAGCCTAGGCCATAGAAGCCAGCGGGACATGGCTCGCGACAATACTTGCCCCGGTAGCCGGGATCACAGGCGCATGTGCCGTCCACCGGGTGGCATCGACCGCGGAAGCACTGGCAATACCGATCGCACCGTGCTCCGAACATGTGCTCGCGACACTGGCAGCGGCCGCTCTGCTGCTCGCAGGGCGACGAGTTGCAGGCACACTGATTGTTGCAGCTGCGGCCCCACCAGCCTGCGTGGCACAGGCAGGCGCCGGTCTGTGGATCGCATCGTGATGTAGCGCTGCAGTAGCACGCGCTAGCACACTGCGCACCCCACCAGCCCGGCTCACAGCGGCACGCGCCGCTCCGCGGGTGGCACGTGCCATGCTGGCACTGGCATGCGTGCTCGCAGCGCGCACCCCAGCGGCGTGCGTGACATGTACACTGTCCGGTCACGTCCTCACACTGTCCGTGCGGGTGGCAACTGCACCTCTCCTTGCAGTCCGGGCCCCAGAACTGGCGCGGGCACTCTGCAAATAACCGGGAGAGGTAGGTTGAGTTGTTAACCTGCATACACTTACCTCGCCATAGCCAGCCCCTCAGAGCCTGCGCATCCCGATCTGCCTCCCTCCCTAATTTCTCTAGTATTCCGCCAAGCTGACCAATACCCAACCCCACCTCGCCCCGCGCTCACTAGTGTCGCAGTTGGCCCCGAAGTAGCCATGTCGGCAGCGGCACTCGCCGGGCCGCACGCACACCTCGTTTTCTGAGCACGTGGAATTGCCTTCACACACCGCTGCAAACAAGAGGGGCTGAGCTGCAGCTGGAGATCTTCCCACCTCTGCCCTGAACCCGCCTGCCCAGGGCCCCAGAAAGCCCCACTCACCGATCCCACACTCATCCCCCAGCTGTCTCCAGCCTGCACAGCAAGTGAGCACCTGTGAACTTCAAGCAGAGGGAGGGCTGAGTTTGACGCCGGCCCTCCCCCTACACTCCTTTCTCATATTCAACTGTCTTGGTTAGGGAGGTGGTTAGATACTCAAGGTGGTTGGATACTGACAGACAGTGGGAGGTAGGGCGGCTGAAATATCTACTGGTATTTAATGTTTTACCCATGTTTATTGGACCTTACAAAGTACATGCTATGTTAGTTTTTCAGGGGATTCTGCTGAGGATAAAACCCCAGGGGGCGAAATTTCAGACTGCAGCTTATCAGGGTACATACATCCTGGGAAAGCCTTGGGTGAGGAAATGAAACCTGTCAAAATGAAACCAGGAAGGATGCCTCAGAACTGAGCTTGGGTGTGTCCACAGAAGTAGGGGAAAGTCACTGAAACCATAGCTTCCCAGAGGCTCATAAGGTCACAGTTTTGCCTCAGTCCTACAGAAATGTAACATTCATTTAATTTTAGAGGAAACCAGTGTGCTTCCTCTAGGACTTGTGAATTTAGAACCCAACAGGAGATGGAGCATCTCGAAAGGAAAGCTCCATGCTGCCCCAGACCAATTTGGGGTAATCACCATACCGTAGATAGGAGCCCGTTACCTCAAAAGGCCCCCTGCCCAGTCAGAGTTCTGTTCTCCCTCAGATCAAAGTTGGGACCTGAGGGGCAGGGCCCATAAAACGTTAAACTAGGAGAAGAGGCTTTGCATATTTTTCCACAAATAAAAACTGGAAACCGCAGAAAAGCAAAACAGGCCTGTTTCTGCTGCCCTCATTGGCCCACCCACCTTGCCCCACCAATGCTAAGGACCCCTTCTCAGAGAGACCCAAATCCATTAGCCCATCTCCTCTCACTTCCACCTGGTTCTAGACCAGCCTCTCCAGACAATGAGCCTTTACAGTTGCCAGGTGACCTGCTGGGTCCCCCTGGCTGGCCTAGTACACGGTTCTGTGGTTGGGAGTCTGGTTCTAGGGTTACACTCAATGGTATTTATAGATGGGTCAACATAAACTGGAAAGCAGACTCAGTAACCAGCAAACTGTGTGCATCCTAGCTCTTTCTTGCTGCCAGATCTATGGCTCCTGTTCTTTAAAACAAACATACATGTATCCACCCTGTCGTGGTGTGTGTGTGTGTGTGTGTGTGTGTGTGTGTGTGTGTGTGTGTGTGAAAGAGAGAGAGCACGTGCATAAACCAATGTACTGCGGGTTTTCTCCATCCACAGTGAGGGTTCTGTCAACTGAACTCAGATCCTCAGGTTTGGTAGCATGTTCCTTTACCCTCAACTCAGAAGTCTCACATTCTACTCTTTAGCTAAAGAACCTGCAGTCCAGAGAAGTTAAGTTCCTTGCCTGAACAATTTACAGTAACGGGAACGGGCTACTGGAGGCCTTTGAGTACAGCTGGTAACTATCAGCAGCTCCAAGCCCATCTGGGTTCATCAAGCAAAGCCCTACATTCTTGCAAGGATCATCACAGCAGTCAAGGATGGCCTGGTAAACTCATCCAATAGCAAAGGCAAGTACTTGCTATCTGACTGAGCACTACCTTAACAAATCAGATTCCAAGCCAGCATTTGCATGTAGATGCTCTGGGGGTCTCTATCATTGCTGTGTGGCAATGAGTTCATTTTCCCCACCTTAGAGCCCACTCATCAGGTCTGTTTGTCCTCGGTCACTCCCAGGTCCAACCAAGGATTCTGTGACTATCCTCATCTCTGGGTTCCCACATGTCTGGCTCTTGTGGGAACCCAGAAAAGCTGTCCCATACATGCCAGCTTCTCCAGGGAAGCTCCTCCAGGCTACCACATAAGGAGTCCTGCCATGTGATCTGCTCCAGTGTGGCCTGCCCACTGGGAGGCATCACAACCTGGAGAGCTCAGGAGTGTCAAAAAGCAACAACCTCCTCTGTACCCTGTCTCTTTCATCTCAGTTCTCCCCTGCACGTTGAGACCAAGCTCACACCTGATCTACAGAGAAACAGGCCTGCTCTCTCTCCCAGACTCTATCCAAGTTGGGCACCAGTTTCCAGAGAGCCGCCTTTCACCTCCTAGCTAGACAACATCTGCCCTCCTGACTCACAGCTCATGCTTACCTGGTCAGGTGCCCCCCTCTATGAAAAGCAGCCTGATTCATGTGGCCTTGCCATCTCTTCAGCATTGGCCTGTACCCCTCAGTATCTGCAGGGCTTTTAAAGAACATTCGAGATGGGGGGAGGGGTGTAGGGTGAGCTGTGCCTCAAATACCCTCAGGACTGCCTCCTCCTCTCCTGTAGGCCTGTGCTCATCATGGAAGGTCTCCCCTGATCATGCTGAAGGAAACTCCCATCTCAATAACCACTTGCTAGACAAGGCACTGGTCCCTGCTGCAGAGTCCTTCTACTAACAGGCCCTAAATGTCGCCTTGGGTGCCCAGCATGATGTGCTGGCAGAGCTTGCGCCTCTCCCTCTTAGATCTCATTCATTGTAAGCACAAGGATGGTCCAGACCTCGAGTAGGCACAGTCCAGAGACTGTTCTTCCCACAAACGCTCCACACAGTCACAGCAACCTACTCCCACCTCCAGCACCAGGAGCTGTGAGGTCCATCCAACACTATTTTACAGAGATGGAGATCGACCCAAATAAATACAAGTTATTTGTTCAGATCCAGACAGCCAAAGCAGTATGCTGCCTGGGTGTGGAGGCAAATGCATCGCCGCTGTGGGTTACAGACCGCCCACCTCCAGCGGAATATTGGAGGCCAAGGGCTCCCCACCTCCAGCTTGACCCACCACCCTGGCCCTATCCCTGGGCCAGCCCGTCGGAGGAGAAAGCCTGGTGCGGGCTGACCGCCCTCCCCAGGCATCGCCCCGCCTGCCTCTGCCGCTGCATTCCTGGGGCCGGGGAGGCCCTGGACGAGGCGGCCACGGCGATGCGAAGCAGATGGCTAGCCAGGCGGGCCCCCGCCTCCGAGGCGGGGCTCACAGCCGGGAGTGGTCTACAGCGTCTCGACCCGATTTCAGAAATCGCGCGGTCAACTAACAGACCCTGGTCTACTTTGACCCTCCAAAACCCTGGCTGACGTTTCGCACCCCCAGGGGCCCCAGCCTGGAGTGCCAAAACAGTCTCCCCAGCACCCACAGGGGCGCCCCACCGCGGGTTCCTCGCCTCCGTGCAAAGATGACTTGAGTGCGTCGTGGATCGTGGACCGGACCAGTAGACAGGTCCCTCGGCTTCTGCACCTACTCCGCGTCGCTCTTGACTCCGCTCCACTGCCTCCTGGCTGGGCCTTCCCACACGGGCTCTCCCAGCAAGATCCGCTCAGGCACCCACCTCCGCGCACCCAGTGTCCGCCCCCAGGAGCCAACTGGGGTTCCCACGTCCTCCCATCGCGCGTCCATCATTGTCCTCACACTGGTTTCTGGTCCAACGTGAGCGCCGGCTTTTCCGTGCTCACTTCCACTACAATCCTACTCCCATCCCGCGCTCAATAACCAAGACAAATCGGTCCTCTCAAGTCTCGAGACTTTCCCAGTGCCCAGTTCGCCCGAGGGTTGTTCCTTCGCCCTTCTAGCCCCCACTCCAGGCTCAAGCCACTGGCTCCTGTGGAGCCTGTGCACATGCCGTCCCTCCCCTCAGAATGCCCTTCCTTGGCTTCGAGAGTAGCTCTTTTCTGGTCTTTCTTGGCATTTTTGGACACTACACTCTGGGGGCCCACGGCACTCCGTTAGCCCTTCAGGTGATTTTTGGTCCCGTCAGCCTTCCTAAGCACCCCGGGGACCCAGACTCGGCCTGGAGCCGAGCCCAAGTCGCGAGGGAGGCCCGAGGGGCTCGTGTGACCCGTTAAGGGAGGTCCTGGATACCCTGGACCGAGATGGGGCGCCGCTACCCCCAGCCCGCTTCGCGCCCCACGCCTCGGACAGGCCCAGCTCCTACCCGGGCGCGCGGCACACGTTGCGGCCTCGAGGGTTCAACTCCTGGGGCGCCGCGAGACCGGGCAGCAGCCAGAGCAGCAGCAGCAGCGGCCGCGGCCCTGGAGCTCCCTGGTACCGCGCCGGCCCGGCCCCCCGGGACCCTGCGCCCTCCATGAGGCGCGGGGCAGGCGCGGGTGGGCGCGGGCGCGGGTGCGGCCGCGGGGAGGGCGGCCGGAAGCGGAGTGCGAGGCCGGGCGGGGGGCGGCAGGAGGGGCGCCGGGCCGGGCAGGAAATTCCACATCGGCTCCCTGATCCTGGGCCAGCGCGGCCGGCGAGGCGGCAGCGCCCGCCCCGCGCGCCAGACCCCACCCTCCGGCCGCGCCTCCGCCCCTTCCCTCGGCCCCCGCCCCCACCTGGCCACGCACGAACTCCCGGGCGAACTTGGTGGAGGCCCACGCAGCGCTGGGGAGCTTGCGCAGGAGTCCTGGTTCTCGCCTTTCTTTCCCCCTTGCGGGACAGTCCTGGAGTGGCTAGGCCCTGGAGCTCCCTGGTACCAGGAGGGAAGGGGCCCCAGCAAAGGCCCCGGGTCACACACTGGCCGCGCAGACTCGGGCCAAGAATCCTCCAGTTGTCCTGTGGTGTGTACGATAAGCATCTTCTGCAGCGTGCAAGAGACGACTAAGCAAGATGTAGGCAAAGGTCCATGGACATGGAATGGAGACTGAGAGAAAGGATCTCACTTGCAGGGAATACTGGAGCTGAAGAAACCAGCCAAGGTTTCTGATATGATGGGGGAGATAAAGACAGGGAAGGAGACATTGGAGATGGAAACTGATGGAGGAGTAGAGAGGAACTGGGGTGCCCTGGACATGAATTCAGCTCTAGAAGGCTCCTGGATCTCAAGAAGGAAAAGTTTAGGAGGTGGAATCACGATTGAATGGAAACCCCTAATATATCAGGACACAGGGCCACAGGGATGCTACTAAGTAGGTTGGTCTATCTCTACCGAATCTGCTCTTCACTTTGGATTCTGTGTACCTTACTCCCTAAAAAGCTACCAAAATGAGCTGTCAGCCAAGCTGAGACTTGTAAGTTTCCTTCACCAGGAACCTCCAGTAACCTTAGCATGACATCAGCATGCCTGTCAAAGGAGCTACAGAATCAGTGACCATCCTTCCCCAAAGTCTCTACATAAGCTTGGCAGTGAAACCCCTAGACAAGATGAAGGTTTAGGGCAGGAGCCCTCTGTTGGCCCTAAGTAAAGCTCTACTTTGATCCTGCCTTGAATCATTGGCTTCACCCAGGGATAGCAGAACACAATACTTATGGCTACCACTGCCCAGAACAAAGAGGAGAGGACTGGAGCTGTACAGGTCCAGAAAAGACAAATTGAGAGCTCAGGACGTTCGCTGTACCCCAGACCACAAGCAGGAAGTTCACATACTCACTGGCAGCCCCAGATCTCACCAAGAAGTCTTTCTGACTTGAAAGGAAAACTAGACAACATCCTCTTGGGCAGCAAACAGAAGACACGCTACGTGTCAGGAGCAGGTGGTGTAGAAAGGGAGCCTGAAGGACTGAGTTGGAACCAGAGCAATGGGCAGGCCCAAGGCCATAGGGATTAGCAGGCTGGGGGAGGGGGTCTTTTCTCAGTTCTCAGCCTGGCTGGGCTAGTGGTGCTGGGGTGGAGGTGGGGAAGTGAGGTGGGTCAAAGGAAGTCTTCTCATGTGGTCACAAATGCAAACACTTCTCAACACAAGTAAATAAGCCAGCCACTTCTGGGAAGCTGAGCTGGAGCACAGCCCTGCCCTCAGCAGTGCCCTTCCCAAGGAGGCTCCCATGGCTGCCACCAGCAGAAGATCCTGTGGTGGCAGGGTTCACCCCAGGCTTTCTAGGTACTGAGCTTACTGACCTGAGAGAAAACCTCAGTTGGCCAAGTTCCAATGGCATCAACTTAACACTCCTCTTATGCTTGATGTCTGTGAAGGTACAATCTGCATGAAACCCTCCTCACACACCTTCACCGTCACCCATACAACTCATCTACCCAACTTACTAAGCTGGATACTAGGTACACACTGCAGCTTTGCAGAAATACTCATCCTTTGGCCAACCAGAACCCTTTGGTAAACCATGGCCACATTTGGGTTTGGTGACAACAGGGTTAACAGACTGGTACACAAACTACTCGGGTGTAGTAAATAATTGTTTCACCTATGAGCTTAATAAAAAGCACTGATTGGCCAAAGGAAGACAGGAAGTGTGGGCGGGGCTACCAGACTAAGAAAACTCTGGGAACAGGAAGAAGAGAGCATAAATGGCACAGAGACTCCAGAGTTGCCAGACAAGCCAGAAGATGCAGAGGACAACTGTTCTACTCTGAGAAAAGGTAATGAGTCCCATGGCCGAACAGGATAAGAATCATGGTTTAGTTTAAGGGTAAAGAGTTAGCAAATTATATGCCTGGGCCTTAGGCCGATGAGCCTAAAATTAATGTAAGCATCTGTGTGCCTCTGTGGGACTGTGGGTCTGGGGGTCCAAACCTTGAGGCTAGGCCCAAAAGTCTGGGCCAGAAACCTCTTACTACACTCGGGGACCTGCAAAACAGTGTTTCTACATGGAACTTGGGAGATGGTCTGGCCATCTACCTTTGAAGTAAGTGGCTCTCCAGGCAGGTGTCTCAAGTCAGAAAGAAACTCCTGGGTGGGATCTGGCTGACAGTATGTGTCGACTTTTGGTGGGGTTTGTCACTCTGAGATATCTGTGATCTCCTATTTCCCTAGGGGTCCAAGATCTAAAACAGTGAGGTTACAGATGGAGGTGGGTGGTAGCTATCAGCTCCAAGTTTCCAACCCACTGCCTTCAGGGATCTGGAGCAATCCTCTCAGCGAATGCCTTTATCACACCATCCCTTTGTATCCTCCCCTTCCTTGAAAGGGTACCAGTGGGAAGATTGGGTGCCCCTCTGCCCAGCTGTCCATTCCTGGCAGGAGGCCTGTGGCCTGACAAAAGAATCTTATACTCGACAGCAGGGAACGTATTCTGGAAGCAAGGTTGATGTCAGGACCTAGAATCCATCCTTGTTGGGTATAGGCCATGCCAGACAGCTGTCAGAGGGTAGGGGAGGTACTAGTAAGGGTGACTAGAGATCTCACTTGTTATGTTATGTAGCCCCCAAAATGATTACCCAAGGACCACCTGACAAACTTCTGGGAAGTCTTATATAGGCACTCACAATTGGGCCTGTGCTACTCTTCTTGTTCCTTAAGATCTATTTCCTGACACGGGCCAGGACATCATAGTTCTGTTCCATGCTGCCTTTATATTTTCATAAATGGATCATATTCTGGACAAATGCTCCAGCACCCTCAGCCCTCAGCGCTTTCCACCTTAAGATATCCAGTGAAGGGAATTATCCTGGTCTCTCCAAGGACAGAACTAGGTAACTCCTTCAGACCACAGCCAGAGTCTGCACTAGCCAGTGGCAGGCTGCCCAGGGACTAGAGTGGATACAGGGCAGCAGGAACTGGTGAGCCACAAGACAGACATTGTAGATGTTCTGACTGGAGAAAGAAAGCTACTTGCCACCTCAAAAGGGCAGGTACTGGTCTCTGTGCCCAACATCCTTTCAGTGTGGGGAGCTGTCTGAAGCAGGGCAGTGACCTCATGATGCCATTTGGCATAGAGCAAGGTCTCAGTTCCCATGCCAAGTCTACCCACCCCCCCAGGGCAGCTGACTTGAAAACTGAGCCATTTGGAGAGGCTCTTACTGGAGAAGAAAGAAAGAAACCCAAACTGTGGCCACAGAAGACACACAACACCTTTTGCATAATGTTTTATTTCATTTTCAACAATACTGGATCAGAAAACACACAGCTATGGGGGCTCTTCATCCTTAGGATTAGTTCCAGGTTATATGGTTTCCTCTGTCCCTTGAGAGTTCCTCAGCTGCTCAAGGTCCTGGCTGCAGGCAGTTGGGGCTGCTCACCAGACCATGTGGTTCACAAAAAGAAGGGAGCTGTAAGTTTTGGCCACTGCTAGCCATTGGGACCTCTTGCAGGAGGGACCTCACTTAACTTATCAGGGACCAGACTGAGGGGAAGAGGCCAAATCAAGATACACGCCTTCTGAGTTCACAGGATGGGGCCTGATCACTCCCTCAGACAATAGCAGCCTTTCTGGAGCACTTTTTTGTAATAAAATTCACAGCTATAGAGTTTGCAAATGCTGGCAGCAGGCTGGTTGAAAAAACAGAGTGGAAACGGGCAGCTGGTGAACCAGGAGGGCTTGGGAAGGGCCCTACACTGGGGCCTGGTACTCTAAGCCAGACCCTAGGGCCTTCACTGCCCACTACCCTCCCTAAACACTGGGCACGAGAGCCTAGTCCTCACTAGAGTTGTCAAACTCCTCCCAGTCCGACACACTCATCACTTCAGAGGCAAAGTCTGCATCTGCCTGGCTACGGTTGGGGGTCCCTCGGGGTGGCTCACGGAGCAGGGAGCGGGGCAGGGTTAGTACACAGGCTGCAAGGCCTGAGATGGAATTGTTCAGCTGGGGTCCCTCTTCCCAGCAGTCCTTCTCTATGTCGTAGATGTGCA
The DNA here is from genome assembly GCA_033318265.1 of Phyllotis vaccarum. NCBI lineage: Eukaryota > Metazoa > Chordata > Mammalia > Rodentia > Cricetidae > Phyllotis > Phyllotis vaccarum. Next base: position 184,377,073 of record JARWLC010000002.1, read on the forward strand.
CGTAGCCCATACGGGTGCCTCGGTTGTGAGAGCGGCCGCCCAGCACATATATCCTGTTGTCTAGTACAGCGATACCAGGCTCACCATGCCCAGCTGGGAGTGGGCAGACCGTTGACCACTGCCGAGATGTGCAGCTATAGCAAGCCACCTGCAAAGCCAAGGTCAGGGTCAACACATGCAGCTCTGGGACATGTTTCCAGCCCACCCCAGGTCCCCTTGGCTGTAAGCCTTCAGCTAAGAGTGTACGAGTCCACATCCAGTCCTACTTCTCTCCCATCTCCATGAATCCCACCTAACACCTCTCCTCCTTTACAACACCCCTACTCATACCAATCATGACCACCAACCTTCTTTTCATAACAGCCAAGGCAATTAAAAAAAAAACTTGGAACAAAATGTTCAACCTACCAGTAAACGAAGAAATGTAATGCCAAAATGTCACATAGTAACCCAGCAACCATGGGCGGAAAGAAAGCATAAAAAACAATGCAGGTAAAGGTGTGCTAAAGCTGGTGTGTACCTGTATCACAGGTCAGGAAGGGAATTTGGTCGTTTGTATTAAGAAACATTTACATGTATTCTTCAAGCCCTAATCCCAGCCCTCGGAGGCAGAGGCAGGCAGCTCCCTTTGAGTTTTAGGCCAGTCTGGTCTATAGAACAAGCTGGTGTGCATGTTCAGACCCTGCAGCCCATCTTAGCTACTCCATCTTGAAGGGAACAACTGAGCTCCTACAGCACCCCATGTTGCTAAATGATGCCAGCCCACATAGGCCAGGGGGCTAACTGCAGACAGTACAAGCAGAGAGGATGAGTGCTTCTCATTCTTCTCTGTTATTTGTTAGATGGTTTACAATGTGGGCACGTTAACTGACAGGGTTTCTCTGGGTAGCCCAGGCTGTCCTTGAACTCACAGACCTGCCTGCTTCTGGCTCCTGAGTGCTAGGACTAAAGGTGTGCACTACAGCCAGCATGGGTGTGTTAACCTTTTGATGAAAGGCACAGGTGGAACTACTACAGACGCCATATGTACATATTGTATAGAATGTGCAGCGCCTTCATGTAAGCTGTGGGCTTCAACTGCTACGTTGGTATGGGTTTAACAAGTCTAACACATATGCCTTTCTGGTGAAGGATGTACATAGTAGGGAGGCTATGTGAATGGAACTAGAGGGTATATGGGAACTCTCTGGACCTTCTGGTTGATTCTGAAGTCAGTATCCTAGGCCCAGCTTACCTGGTGCACATCCCTTCTGTAGCCAGCATCATTGTTGCTACCTCCAATCACAAACAGCTTGTCGAGGAGGGCAGCCATGCCATGCCAGGCACGCCGCACAGGCCCATCAGCCAGAGTGTGCCATGTGTTGCTTCCTGGGTCGTAGCAGTGCGTCTCTTTCAGGTAGTCTTCCCCTCTGCGGCCACAGGTAATGTACATCTTCCCCTGCAGTGTGGTGCCTGCATGGGCATATACCTGTTTGGAGCCACCAAGAGAGCCAGAAAAGGCAGGGAATAGGCAAGAAAGCAGTGAGGAAGGTAGCCAGTCATGGCTGCCTCCAGCTCTCTGCACCTGCCTGATAACACACCAATCAAGGTCTCAGCACATCTGATGTACTTTCACATACTGAGGAGAATGTTCCCTGGATTCTATCTGGATAGACTGCCCTGCTTGCTGACACCTAAGCTGTTTTCAAGAGGATATTTATCTACAGACCAGGTATTAAATGTAATCTTTGTGTTTCCTTGCTCCTACAGGAAACATCTGGATGGGGAACAAGAAAACCAAGGGCAACTTTGCAAGTTGTCAGCCAATCACATCAGCAGCAAGAACCTACCCTTGGTGGCTTCAACTTTCCACCAGTCAACCTTTCCAGATGCTCTGCAGATAGTTCCCACCACAGAAAGGGAAGAAAAGAAGAAGAATGAGACAAAGCATATAGTGGTTCTCCATATCCATGGATTTGTATCTCTGGATTCGAGCAAACAAGGATGGAAAAATACTCAAATCAATACACTGCATCTGTACTCAACAATGTAGAGAGGTTCAGTCCTCCATATAAAACAATTTACTTATTTATAGTGTACTACATGTTATAAGTAATACAGGGGTGAGTTATTAGAGTGCAGACTTGTAGATGGGCTTACAAATGTCCTACCGCTGAGACATACTGCCAGCTTTCTTCATATTTTTTTGGGGGGGACAGATTCTCATGTACCCCAGGTCTATGTAGCCAAGGATGACTCTGAACTTCTGATCTCTCTGCCTCCACCTCCAGGTAGTAGCATTGATTATAGGTGTGTGCATGACACCAGGTATACTGGATGCTGAGGCTGAACTCAGGACTTCATGCATGTTAGTTAGCAAAGCACCCTACCAACTAAGCTACACTCCCAGCCCCTACATTTTTTCCCTTTTTTTGGAGGGGGGTGATTTTTAAAACAAGGTCTCACTGTGTAGTTCTGGCTATCTTGAAACCTACTCTGTAGACCAGGCTAGCATCAAACTCACAAAAATCTGCCTACTTCTACCCTGAGTGCTAGGAATAAAGGAAAGTGCCACCATGCCCAGCAACCCCCCCCCCCTTTTAAAAACTTTCAGAAAGGGTCTGGCTTTATACTTTGTAGCCCAGGCTAGCCTTGAACTTTTGTCCTTCCCACTTCTGCCTCTGAAGTAGCTGGGATTAGGCTTGTGCCAGAGCAGGCTTGGATGTGTAGGTTTTACACAATTACTGTTATGACATTGTACCCAAGGGACTTCAGGTTTAGGGATGTCACTATCCTTAGAGGACCCTGAAACTAACTAAGCTCAGATCACAAAGGGCAGCTATACAAAGATCACTCCCACTTCAGTGATGAAACATGCCCAATCCTCAGGATTTTCCACCCTACTTTGGCAGCTGTGTCCCTGTGACCCACCCACCTAACCACATGTACACTCACGGGCCAACAGAAGGCTCTGTCATAGAACTGGTTACTAAAAGGCCACATAGGTAGTAGCACAAGGAGCTGAGAGGTACCCATAGCAGCAGGCGGGGCATGCACAAGAGCTTAGAGTCTGGGCAGCACCCCCCATTGGTGACTGTGAGATCAGTGCCCCCCCCCCCCCCCTTCAGCGGCTTCTCTAAATGCTGCGTTTGCATAACTGTGCTACAACATCTGGATCAGGTCACCATGAGCATCCTCCCCATGCATGAAGTGAGTCAAAACAGAAATGCTGTCAAAATCACACACGATACACTGGAAAGACCTTAAAGGAAGGGTCCTCATACATATATGCTGGCAATAAGCTCCATTATGAGGACTCTCTAAACCAAAAACCCCAGAAGTCAGTCCTACAGAGAACTCTCAGGACTGGAGAGAGTAGTTAATAGCACCAGAAGACCCGGTTCAATTCCCAGCACCCACATGGCAACTCACAACTGTCTTTAACTCCAGGATTTAACACCCTCACACAGACATACATATAGACAAGACACCAATAAAATAAAAATAAACAGAGAGAGACCTCTTCAGCCACAGTCACAATGCCTACAACAAGCCCTGGAGCAGAGGAGTTAATTCAACTGCTCACATGTAAATGTTGTCTTTATCATCATGGCTCCAAGCACACACAGAAGTCAGTCCTGTCTTCCTCTGTGAGATCCAGGGATAAAACCCAAGCTGTCAGGCTTACATGGCAAACACTTTTACTGACCAAGCAAACTCGCCAGCCCTGGACTCTGTCTTAAAGATTTCCCCTTGCCCACTCTCTGTTTGGACACACCTGTCTATCGTCCAGCACGGCACATGTATCCTAGATTGCAATGCCTTGCTGTTCCTGAGAAAACGCTGGTCTCTCTAGGTCAGTTCCTCTCTGATGGCCCACACCCCATAGCTAACATCTGACAGTCACCAGTCTCTTCCCCGTTTCTACAATGCTGTCATTCCAAGGACATACAAATAAGACAGAACACGTTTGGTCTTGTTTTGAAACAGGATCTCTCTACCCTGGAACTCTCTGTGTAGCCCTGGCTGTCTGAACTCACTGTATAGACCAGGCTGGCTTCAAACTCAAAAAGATCCCCTCGCCTTTGCCATCCAAGTGCTAAGATAAAGGCTTATCTAGGTTCTCCATTACCCAGTCAGTACCTTTTCACTGCTATGAATCAACCATAGTTTATTAAGCCATTCATCTGCTGAAGGACATCTAATTTGTTCAGTTTCTGGCTACAAAGTGGCTATTAATATCCATGGCAAAAGTCGTCATTTCTCCAGGATACATCCCTAGGATGGCAAGCCCTGAGTGGCACGGCAGCTGGAAGACGCCACCGCTCTTCTAGAAATCAATCATACTACCTCACATTCTCACAGTCGACCCATGACCTTTGGTGGAACAGCCGCTCTCGGCTCTTGGTTTCAGTAGCCGGATAGGCAGCACTCACTGTGGCCTCCTTGTGATGATGATGATGATGATGCTATTTTCTCAGTGCTCATCTGTCTATCGTCTCAAAATCTCTTCCACTTTCTTGTTCCCTCCCTCTTCCTCCTTTCTTGTCTGTTTTTCCAGAGTCTTTGCACAGCACAGAGCAGCCTCACACGTGACTGAAGGGGCATCCTTGACTTGCCTTCTACTAAGGTTCAGATACATGCTCTGCATCTATTTTTTGCTAAGTAACTTCTCTCATCAGTTTCTTTTTAAAAATTCTGGAGATGGAGCTTTGGAGATGGCTCAGTTTGTACAAGCACTTACTGCCCATCCCAAGGATCCTGGTTTGATCCCTAGGATCCATATGGCAGAACCAACTCCCAGAAGCTGTTCTCTGACAGATCCCCTCCCATACACAAACAAGTTTAAAAACAAGCACTTTTTAAAAAGGTCTTTTGCTAGCAAGAGCAAAATAATTTTGAAAAGGTCCAATTTGTCAGTTTCTCTTTCACATGGCTCATATGTTTGCCATCAAGCCTCCGAACTCACCTTGCGATATCCTCAACATTTTCTTCTGTTTTGTTCTTTTGGTCTTGGTACATAGCCCTGGAATTCACTATGTGGACCAGGCTGACCTCAAATTTGCTGTGATCTTCCTGCCTGTCTCCCAGTACTGAGATCACAGTCACTGTCATCACAACCTGGTTCCTGCTCTGCTTATCTGTCTGAAGGGTCTTAAGTCTATGAATCACTTTGGCCTCCAAAGCACTCCTCAGCCACCATTTCTCTCTACTCCACCAGTCTGGCCGAGGCCTGAACCAGCACAGGTCCCAGCACTGTTCTCCTAAATCTTTGCTCCAGGCTCACTGCTCTTCACAGGGCTCTTCAAGCTTGTGCTTCCTGCCCTGGGAGGTCCTTGGTCCCACTGAAAATGGCTAATTTATTTTTAGGTCTTACTCATATAGACACTCCCCAAATAATACATCTCCATTTATTCGTCCAAGAGTCCTGAGTCCTCCAGAGCATTTCTGCCTTCTTTATTCTTTCATTTACTTACTGTAGCTGTAACTACTCACTGGTGTTTGGGGTGATTAATAAGTATCCTCTGCAATCCACCTGGTGGAGGAGGGTTTGTCACTGGCACCACTGAATCTCCATGATTTAGTACACAGCAGGTGGTGAATAGTGGAAGAGATTGACCACAAGCATGAAGGAATGAAGGTGACCAGTGAGGTCAAGACTGCCCCTCTGTGGCCAACATGAATTACTGCAGCTTTGCCCACAGTCTCAGACAAACCTTTCTTAAACTCCTGGAATAGGATCTATCAGATCTCCACAGCCCCAGATATTTTCCATGCAAAATCTGCTCCTCTCCAGAGCTAGAGCTAGTCCTCTTAGGGAGGAGTTTGAGGAAGGTCTGTGATCAAGCCGCCCTCCAGGCTGTTCAAGTCCCTCTGTTTTGACATATTTAGAAATCTTCCAGCTCTGTCAGCAAGGACAGGGTAAATTTTCTATCTGTACAGAAGTATAGGGACAAGGTGAGAGGCAGTCTCATAAGGGGCACTGGTCTGAGAGGCCTCCGATTACCAGGCCCGATTCCTTGTCCTGGGACCGTGGAATGAAACTGGGAAGGCCCTGTTGGAGGGCTTCCTTACCTCCCTCTTGAGTGGGGCCACATACTCCCAGGAATTGGTGGCAGGATCATAGCGTTCCACAGCATTCAGGTCATTGTGGTAGTCACGGCCTGCTACAGCGTAGATATACTTGCCCACGACACACACACAGAGATCTGCATGTTCCTGCTGCAAGGACTGGATCTGGAACCAGCGATTGTGCCTCGGGTCGTACCTTTGGAGGACACGAGGACATCAGTACGCCACCAACAAGGAGAGCACCTTGCCTTTCACACCCATACTTTCTACTGCCTCACTTCTTCACCCTCCATCCCAGCAGTGAGGCCTGCTGACCCAGAGCCATGACACAGATTCATGTGACATACTTTATGCACAAGATAGCCTGGAATGAAGCCAGGGACCTCCTGAGTCTCTGCCCGTGAGGTGGGCCCCTTTTAGGAACAACCTCCAGGGTCTGTATCTATGCAAACGGCCGTCACAGGCTGTGGCCACCATCATCCTCACCTGTACTACAGCCTCCTCCAACATTCCACCCTGTCAGGTCTGCAAAGGCCACCCTAGGGAAGTCTTCTCTACCCCCACCGCCTCAGGACATCCTTCTTGCTCAAGTGAGCATGTCAACTCTCACCTTGAACTGTGGTCAGCAGAGAGCAGGATTCTGTGAGATCCCAGGAACCTCACTAAAGGAAGTGGATGAGGCTGACTAAATAAGGCCAGAGGGCTCTGCACGACCAGGAATGATAAAACAGTCCAGGCAAGAGGTTCATGGGAAATAGAAGGAATGAAGCAGGAAAGGAGAAACATTCACCTCTGTTAACCCCTTGCTGAGAGCGGAACTCTCAAGCACACTGTCACTACAGCTTACTTTCCTGATAACCAGCCATATATCATTTCAGATCAAATACAGCTCCCCAGTCACAGCTGTTTCCCTGACAAATGCCAAAAAAAAAAAAAAAAAAAAAAAAGCCAACCCTTAAGCACCAAGCATTATCGATCAACTACTCTTGAAGAGCCAGTCCTTCATGCTGCTCCAAAGGATGGGCCAGGGTCCTCTCTTCTTTCTACTACGTCACTTACCTATTACCGCCTAAACAAGGCTTCCAATTCCCCTAGGGCTCCCTCAGCTACCTGGCATTATCAGCTGTCATCCACTGGTCTCTACTGTATTTTAGACCCGCCTGTTCACTCTGTTCCCATCAATACCAGCAAACCCATGCTTCTATACACTTAAACCCACAACTGAGGCCCTCCACAGCCTACACTCACCCTCATTTCCTTTCTTCTTTTGCCACACTAGGGGCTGAATCAATAGCCACTGGATGCTAGGCAAGTACTCTATCACCCAGCTACAGTCCCAGACCTCTTTTCACCCTAAAATCTTTTAAAGTGTGTTGGCGTTTTCCCTGCATGTATGTCTCTGTGGGGGTGTTGGACCCATCCCCTGGAACTGGAGTTATGGACAGTTGTGAGCTGCCATGTGGGTGCTGGAAATTGAACCTAGGTCCTCTGGAAGAGCAACCAGTGTTCTTAACCATTGAGCCATCTCTCCAGCCCCTTAAAATATTTTTTAAGATTTATTTTTAAAAACTTTAAAATATTTGTTTTATTTTATGAGTGTCTTGCCTGCATGAACACATGTGTTCTCTGTGCAAATCTGATGTCTTGGAATCCAGAAAAGAGTGTTGGATTCCCTGGAACTAATTACAGATAATTGTGAGCTAACATATGGGTACTGGGAACCAAACCCAGGTCCTCTGAAGAGCAGTAGATTCTCTTAACAGATGAGCATTTCTCCAGTCCTACCTCTTCCAATTTTTGAGACAGGATCTCATTAAATTACCAAAGTAGGCTGACAAAGTTGCCATCTGGTTAGATGGGGCTGCCTACTGCCTTTCCTGTACACTGGCCTCCTTTGTGTATGGACATAAGAACGGCCAACAGTTGGGCAGGAGAAGATAGGCAGGACTTCTGGGCAGAGACAGGAACTCTGGGAAGAATTAGAGAGCTAGGGATTTGTGAGCCAGACACGGAGGAAGTGGGATGCATGAGTACTGAGCAGAGGTAGCCAAACATATGGCAGAATGTAGATTAATATAAATGGATAATTTAAGTTTTAGGAACTAACTGGGAGCAACCCTAAGTTAAGGCCAAGCTTTCATACAATTACATTCAAATTACCATATTCCACTCCCTGGCCCCCATAAGCTTTAACAATACCATAATGCAAAATGCACTTAGTCTAATTTCAAAAGTTGTCATAGTCTATCACAGTTTTAAACAACTGTGATAAACATTATCAACAACGTTTAAAGTCCGAAATTCTAAGTCTCTTCTGGGATTCATGTAATCTCTTAACTGCAATCCCCTATAAAATCAAAACAGACCACATATTTCCAACATATAATGGCACAAGATATACATTACCATTCCAAAACATAGAGAAGGGAGCACAGTGAGGAAATACCGGACCAAAGCAAGACCAGCTGGACAAACTCCAAACTCTGCATCTCCATGTCTGATGGCGAAACGCTCTTCAGATTTCCAGCTCCATTCAGCCTTGTTGACTGCTACACGTCTTTCTCTTGGGCTGGCTCCACTCCCTGTTAGCAGCTCTCCTGGGCAGGTATCCCACGCCTCTGCCATGCCCGACATCTTGGAATCTCCAAAGCAATACAGGCTTCAACTTCACAGCTTCAGGCAATGGCTTTTCTAGGCCTCCATTCAGAGACACCCCCGCCACATGCGTGGCCTCGGTAGCTTTCCTTAGTCTCAGGGCAAATTCCATAACCTCTTTCTTCTATCCTTAACTCCAGAACTATGTGGCCCAAGCTACCAAATCCTGTTGCTTTACCTGGGGCTGGAACATGGCCCCCTGTTCAATTCCATCCTCACCAGCTTTCTGTTCTTCTCTGCCTAAGCTTGGCTGTCCTGAAACTGGATCTGTAGACTCCACCTGAGAAATCCACCAACCTCTGCCTTCCCAGCGCTGGGACTAAAGGGGTGCACCTCCACACCCGGCTCTAAGCTTTTATTTAGTTCCTTTTCACAAACTGGAAGCTTAGCTGGGTGGGATCTTACCCCCAGTCACCATTTCTTTTATTCTGTTTCTCAATCCGTTTACCTCCTTGAATACACAATTTAGCGCTATTCCACTTCCTGCTCCTCTTCTCAACCTGTACATTTTATATTTTTATTTGTCATTTTTCTCCTTTTCATTATAAATCTTTAACATCAGCGTTAGCACTGATATCAAGACAGAGCCTATACTAAACTGTTTTGAGATTTCCACTGTCGATGGAAAATAATCCACTTTAGCCTCAAGCAGATTTTTCAGACAGAGGTAAAAAAAAGGAGCCACATTTTTAACCAAAATATCACAAGAACAATCTCTAGGCAACATACTGAAATTCTTTTCCTCTGAAACTCTTGAGCCAGCCCCTGATAGCACCGCTGTCTTCCACGCTCCTGCTGCTATGGCCCATTAAGCAGCTTAGAGCATCCACTCCTTTCCTAAGCTAAAGTACCAAAATCCAAATTCCTCCAAACAAAAACATGGTCAGGCCTATCACAGCAATACCCCAGTCCCCGGTACCAACTTCTGTCTAGTTAGGGTTTCTACTGCTATGAAGAGGCACCATGACCACAGCATCTCTTATGAAGGCAAACGTCTAATTGGGGTGGCTTGATTATATTTTCAGAGGCTCAATCCACTGTCAGCATGGCGGGGAGCAGGGCAGCATGCAGGCAGACATGGTGCTGGCAACATTTTGATCAGAAGGCAACAGGGATGAACTGAGACACTGGGAGGTATCTGGAGCATAGGAAACCTCAAAGCCTGTCCCCGCAGTGACACACTTCCTCCCACAAGGCCACACCTACTAACAGCCCCACTCCCTATGCACTTGTGAGGGCCGATGACATTCAAACTATCACAGAAAGAAAGAAAGAAACGAGTACTCAGTCTGTTTATTATGTGAGGATTCAGCAAGAAAAGCGTCCTCACCACACCAATCAGTTGATACTCCAGAACCAAGATTATGAGAACCAGGTGTTGGGTATTTAAGCCACCTTTCTGTGGTATGTTATAGTAGCCAAAACTTTCCAAGATAATAATTTTAATTCACATATTTGAACTGCCAAACCATTATAAATTGAGAGGTTAAAAAAAAAATCAAGGTTCAAATTGTACCAGAGGTCTTTGTCAAATTTAGCAAATTGTTTTTCTTCTGTATTTCCATAACTATTAGTGGTACGACAGGGTGTACTTTAAAGTACCAGGGATTAAACCTAAAGTTCTGTGCACACCATCAGAGTTCTACTATTGAGCCATATCACCCGCCTGTCTGTCTTCCAGGTGCTGAGATTTAAGGTATGAATGAGCAGACTTGGCTCCTGGCCCTGTTTTATGAGAGTCTCACTAAGTTGTACAGGCTGGATCTGAACCCATCCAGTAGCCCAGGCAGATCCTGAACTGGTAATTCTGTCTCAACCTCCAAAGCAGTTGGGATTATAGGATCATCATCAGGTTCAACTAGTACTGTTTTAAAGGCTACTAAAGCTGTAAATGTACATGGAAATGCTTAAGGAAAAAAACTATTTTATACAGGCAGGGTCAGGGCACATGCAACACAGACTAGATATTACTAGGCACAGCACAGACAGAGCTCAATAGTTTACGTGGATATGGAAAATGTACAAAGAATGATGTGGCCTCCCGTGGGTGCCCTCCAAAGGCCTTGGGCTGCCTAGTTGTATATCAACTGGACATAAACTAGAGTCATCAGAAAGGTGGGAGCCTCAACTGAGGAAATGTCTCCATAAGGTCAGCCCGTAGATAAGCCTGTAAGGCATTTTCTCAATTAGTCATCAATGGAGAGGGCCCAGCCCATTGTGGGTGGGCCCACCCTGGACTGGTGGTTCCAGGTTCTATGAGAAAGCAGGCTGAGCAAGCCACGCGAAGCAAGTCAGTAAACAGCACCCCTCCATGGTGTTTCTGCATCCCTGCCCTCACTGTTTTGAATGATAACCTGTTAATGGAACTATGAATGAAATAAAACTTTCCAAGGTGTTTCATCCCAGCAACAGTAACCCTAACTAAGACCTGGTCCTCAGAGTGGCAGTTTGGGGAGGTATTATGGTCCATCTTGGACCAATGAAAAATGAACTCAAGGGAATAGTGAAGCTTGTTATAGTTGCACATACCTCCTATCCTAGAACTAGGGAAGCAGAGGCAGGAAGATCACTACAAGTTCAAGGCCAACCTGGTTTATGTAGAGTCCTCAGTAAGGCAGGACTACAGATTAAAACACTTTAATAATAATAATAAAGACACACACACAATAACTGTGTAACTCTGCAACCCTGGTTTCTTTCTGTGTCCTAGACCAAGATATGACGAGCAGATTTAGTGCTCCCACCAGCCATCTACCTCACAAAGGACAAACCAGTGGGTATACCATATTCTGCGTGATCTTGGACTTTAACTTCTCAAAGTATAGACATTTTCTCTTCATTAATTAGATATTTCACAGTAGTGTTATGATGCCAATGCAGTTGTACATATGAATTCAAAGAAAATAAAAGTAATGGAAACAGAATCAATTTGCTTCACGAGACAATTTCTTAGTTTCTACATCAAAGCTCTAGGACATACCTGCTAAGCACTATCTCCTCAGACTGCAAAACCTTATTTACTGTAAACTTCTGTTTATTTACATTCCAAGAGCTTATAGAGTTTAAAGCTGGTAAACCATAAAAGGGAAAAAGAAACAAAGTGAGAATAATCAAGTTTAGGGATTCAGTCACTGTGATATATGAGCAATCAGGAGATGAAGGCAGGATGATCATGAATTCAAGGTTGCCCTCAGCTACTCAGCTAGCACAAGTCTGACCAAAAAACAAACAAAAAGCACTGGGGTGGAGCCCAGGGCCTTATACATGCTAGGGAGTCCCTCAACACTGAGCTGCAAACTCAGTTTTGCAAAGCCTCAAGAAGGCTAGTAAGTAAATGAAGCTTCCGTTCTGTACAGATGACAGACACTCTTGTCAGCTGGCAGGCAGGCCTTGGCCCTACTTGCCGCACCACCCTGTACATTTCTGTTCCTTTGATCCCACCTGCCATGATCCAAGTTCAGCTCTCAGCTGTCACTGCTCTGGAGAGATCTACTTTACAGCTCTCAAACGCTGAGGTGGGGCCACCTGACCTTAGCCCCTCAGCTGGAAGCAGAGCCCTGTAAGAAAGAAGCTTCCAGGCTTGACCTGAGGGAAGCCAATTCAGCCATGCTCACTGGAGACAGTATCCAGTTACAAAGGAAGTGAGTCATTTCCTTCTTTATGAACTCTGTCATTCCAACCATCTAATAACCATATGTTATATGTAGGTTTAAATCTCACTAGTTTGCCAAAGGTGACTGCTTCCTGAGGTCAGAAATGACCAAGGAATGGCTGTTCCTCTTAGTCAGTATAGCTGTGCTTGCTTGATTCGCATGGCAGGGCCAGTCCAGAGTCCAGCCTCTCCCTTTATAGCCAAAGACAAAACATGAATATCAAAATGAACTGCACCAGCACCCAGCCCAGAGCTGTTCTCTACAGTATCATCTCTTAGCTTGTGGTAGGGACCAGGACTGACCATATGCACCAAAGTATGATGGAGAGGTCCCTCAAAAGTCAATGGTAGCTGAGGCCATTGGAGACTTGAACTAATATCTCTTGTTCTGTCCAAAGAAATGGAACTCTCTAGAAGTATCCTGCAGATAAAAGCAGTCCACAAAACTCTCTTTAAAACACTGCCTCTTCACAGTATCTATTGAGTACATTCTCAACTGACTACAGGGCCAAGGGGGAATTTAGCGAAGGCTCAATGATGCTTACTGGTCCATCCCACTCCTCTGAACTCGGACATGGGCTCCAGCAGGCAGCATCTGGAAGACATCCTGGCTGGCAGTTTGGAGAAAAGGAGCAAAGGAGCTGGAGAAGACACTGAAGAGCTAGACTGAGGATTGCGGGGCAGCTAGCCCAGCACACAGCACTCCCCAGCACGCTCCCTGAGCGAGCAGTCAAGGTGACCTGCTGCAGACAAGCTGGCCTTCAGGATAGCAGGGACAGAGGGGGCAAAAAAGCAATCCTGATGTCCTTTTTCTTATTTCACTATGGTCCACTTTCTGTGAATTCATCTGGACTTCATTACATCACACAGGTATACCCCAGAGAAGCTGTACCACTCGTGTAAAAAGGCAGATGCAGGAACCAGGCCTGTAGTGATGTGCCCTGAGCAGCCCTCCTACCCACAAATCCTGCACCATGTAGTTGTCTAACGACAAAGGCAATGATGATAAGGGCTCTTTCCTACCTCCAGCATCGGGACTCAGCTCGGAATCCTTGGACATTATTGTCCCCTCCAATCAAGTACACGAAGTTGTTGAGCACTGCAATGCCCTGGTTGGACATCCGGGGCGCCAGAGAGGCAGTGAAGTGCTTCCACTCTCCCAACAGGGGATTCAGGTACTTGGCCTGGTCACTAAGGATTGTAGATGGTGTGGAGTGAATGCCCCCAAAGCCCACAACACACTGGAAGTCTGAGCGAAGCTCTGTCTGTGGGCCCTGAAGGCTGGGCTGCAGGCTCTCATTCCGGTGGTACATAAGGGCACTGGCCACAGTTTCCCTCAGTGGGCTAGGACCAAGCTTGTCATGCAGCCGCTGAAGGACCTCAGCTTCCATCAAGGGAAAACGCACAGTCTCTAGGAGCTTGGGGGGCTCAAGCAGTGAGATCTGGTCAGCCTGCACCTGCTCCAGGGGGTAATAGTAGAGCAGGGCCCCTTCATACACCTCAGTCTCACAGGAAACCTCCAGGCGATTGCTGCTGAGAAGGGAGTAGACCTTCTCCAAGGGAAGCTGGCGGTACTTATCAGTTCTCGAGAAGGCCACAAAGTTTTTGAGGATGTAGGTATCCAGCTGCTGGGTTAGACGGTTCAGGTCAAAGAGCTCTGCCAGCCGGTAGACATCAAGAATGTTCTCCTCATCTACCCATGACATGAGGAAGTCACAGCAGAAGTGGATAATTTCTGGGATCTGTAAAAAGAAGGACACACTCAAGCCTGAGCTGGATAACTGCATGGAGACAAGATGATGGTAGAGAAGGCTCTCACAGCTGCTGTCCCTGTAGGTGGCCTCTTGGGGTTTGAGAATGCAAAGTGGGATCTGCCCTCAACTGTCTCCAACATTTTCTGACAGAAAAATGGGACTTCCAGCTTAGATTAAAACCTGCCATGGGAACACAGGGGATGCTCTAACCTCTCAGAGCCCCAATTCTCATCTATAAAACAAGGATAAAGTAGGAGGAACGGAAGAAAGCACAAACACCACTTGGCACACACAGGATTTTTGATAAATCACTTGCTTTTGGATCAAAAGTGCGTGTGGGGAGAAAGCAGAGTATGTCACTGACTGTCACTCTTTGGAAGGAGCCTGTGGCCATCCCAACACTGGTACTCTCTAGAAGAGCCAAGGTGCAAGGACCAAGATACACCTGGCTCTTTTCTCTGTCCAGTTCTCTGACTGTAGACCAGGCCCAGCAGGCCCACTTACCACTGCACTTACAACTGTCAGCAAGGCATCTCCAGACACTCACCAGGGCCAAGACCAGATTCAGAGTTCTTGAAAAGCTGTCAAACCATCCTGGGGCCTCTGCCTGAGCTGAGAATCCCACTCATCTCCAGGGGTGAAGGGGTGAGCAGAACCTGTCCCTAGCTGCAGAGAATCACTGGAGGGAGGGAAGGCAGGCCAGAGAGGCACTGAGGAAAGAGGAAGTTCAGAACCAGGCAACCAAGCTCTGAAAGCTGTGCAAGGACACCTTGGAATTTGACAAGCAAAGCACAACAAAGCAAAGACAAAGAACAAACCAGGATAGATAATCTTTCATTTTAATAAGATCTCACTGTGTAGTCCAAGTGGGCCTCAAACCCACAGCAGCTTGTCTTTGCCTCCCAAGTGCTGGGATTAAATCCACGTTCTATACATCTAACATAGTCCTTAGGAAAACAAGATTTTGGAGTCTCCCTGAGAACAGAAACACAGGGGGCAGCTCTCTTCATCCACAGGTTCTACTTTAGAGGATAAAACTGCCTATAGATTACATGCACACACATTCTTGCTGTATAGAGTCCAAGCTGTCCTCACTTACTGTATACACCAGCCTAGCCCCAGACTAACTGCAGATGATCTGGAGTGCTAGGATTACAAGTGTGCATTACCATACTGGGCTTTTTTTGTTGTTTTTTTATTTCCTTTCCTTTTTTCTTTTTCCTTTTTGGTTTCTCAAGGCAGGATTTCTTTTTGTAACAGCTGATTGTCCTGGAATTCACTTATGTAGACCAGGTTGATCTCAAACTCACAGAGATCCACCTGCCTCTGCTTCCCGAGTATTGTGATTAAATGCATGCACCATCACCTGGCTTGTTTTTGATTGTTTGAGACAGGATCTCACTGTGTAGCTTGGCCTGACCTAGAACTCACTCTTCAAACCAGGCTGACCTTGAACTCAGACTTCCTCCTGCCTCTGCCTCCTGAAGGCTGGGATTAAAGGTGCCAGCTTTACTTCATCAGTTTATAGTATAAAACTATTTGTGTAGCATTTAATTGATATAGTATTACATCAACCTAGAGATAATCTAAGGTGTACAAGGAGCATATAGTAAAGTTACCAAAGATAGTCTATTTTATAAAAGATCTATACACCTTCTGATTTTGGTATCCACAGGGAGTCCTGGAACCAGTTCTCTAAGAGTACCAAAAGACACTATCCCTGACTCAATAAGAATCACCAAGAAAATTAATCACTATATAAAAAGAAATTCTGCTAATATTTAAAATCAATAAATGTTTAGACTTTTTTTTAAATTAAAAAGACAACTCATGCTTCTTGCTAGGTGATATGCTAAGGGCTAAAGAGAAGACACCTACAAACAATTAGAGAAATACGTACCAAACTGGGTTCTCCAGGGTATTCTGTAGTCCCTCAACATCTTCACTTGCTACATTTAATTCCCTAGCAAGCTTGTCTAGTCCTCTTTCCCTAAAACATTACTTCTGCCCTAGGCCGAGCTGGTGGGAATGAGCAGCACCATCCTGAAAACAATACATCCCTTTGCACCAAGACCTCTTTTTGCCATCCTTGGTCCTCTGATCTGTTCTCAGAGCAGTATCCTCTGCTGGGCTGAAGCCTACACAGACAGACACAGCTGAGGCCCACCTCCAGGACATCTCCAGTACAAGATCTCCAACCAGACAGACTCAGAATAAAACACATTTGCCTAGAGCGACATAGCAAATCAGGGCAAACCAACTCCAACACCCAAACTTGATTTACAGACTCCTCAATGTCATATCAAGCAAAACCTGTTTCACAACAATGTTGCAAGCTCAAACTGCTGTAGAAACTGGGTGGCTTGTCTCCCGCACCCCCCTCTCCTTCCCCATCCACCTATTATTGCAGTTGATGGTAAGGGAAGCTATTCCTTCCAGCTTAGCTTGGTATCAGCTTACCCCATGGACCTTGCCTCACCTTCCAACTCATGGGCCCTCTGTGGGACTGAACACTGTGTCCTTTCCCCGAAGAAGCAACTGAGCCTTCTCTCTAACCTCTTTGCTGACACAGGGTAGGGAGATTGAGGTTTCTTCAATGCTACCCTGTAGGGGTATTGTGTTGTTTCATGGTAAATAATTGTCCCACCCATTGGTTTAATAAAAAGAGCTGATTGGCCAAAGGCAGGCAGGAAGTGTAGGCGGGGCTACCAGACTAAGAAAATCTCTGAGAGCAGAATGCCAGAAGAGCACGAGAGAGAAGCCAGAGGAAGCCGAGGACAACTATGCTGCTCTAAAGAAAGGTACCGAGCCGCATGGCTGAACAAGAGACATGGGTTAGATGAAGGGTAGAGAGCTAGTAAGCTATATGCCTGGGCCTGAGGCTGATCAGCCAAAAACTAATGAAAGCGTCTGTGTGTCTCTGTGGGACTGTGGGACTGCAGGACTGTGGGTCTGTGGATCCTAAACCTTGATAGGCCCGAATGTACGGAACAGAAACCTCATACTACACTACCCTCTGCTCCTTCAGCACTGGAGTATCTGGGCCTGTGCACTAAGTCAGGTTACCGGCCTCCTGTCTTGCTGTTCCATGGACCTCCAGGGGCTCAATAGTTGGAGGAACCAGTGTTCTTCCACCTAGTCTTTTCCCACTCCTTCCAGCTGCGTTACCTGAGAGTAACTTTTGGACTTTTGCTGCTGTTGTTAGATTTATTTATTATGTATACTGGATTCTGTCTGTAGGTCAGAAAAGGGCACCAAATCTCATAGATGGTTGTGAGCCACCATGTAGCTGGGAATTGAACTCAGGACCTCCAGAAGAACAGTCAGTGCTTTTAACCTCTGAGCCATCCCTCCAGCTCAGTTTTGGACTTCTTATTTAAGGAAACAAAATTAAAAGAAACCTATAAATACATATTTTTAAAATTTCAAAGATTTTATGTCTATGAGTGTTTGCCTGCAAGAGAACCTAGGTTCAATTCTCAGGACCCACATGGCAGTTCACAACTACCCCTAACTCTAACTCCAGGGGATCTGATACCCTTTCCTGGGATCTTTGGGTACCAGGAACAAGTGTGTTACAGGCAAAACACTCATATATGGGGGAGGGGATGATGGCATATGCTTCTAATCCTAGCACTTGGAAATTTGTGGCCAGCTTAGACTACAGAGTGAGTTCTAGGACAGCCAAGGCTACACAGAGAAACTCTGCTTCTATAAACAAAACAAAACAAAAATACTCATATACATAAATATAAAAAAGAAAAATTGTTTTAAAAAGCTGAGTTGTTGCTCTTCCAGAGGACCGGGGCTTGGTTCCTACGCATAGGAAGCTAACATCATAACTGCAGTCCAGTTTCTAGAATCTGTTATCAGCCTCTTCTAGCAGAGGCCAGAACAAGGCATGCACATGGTACACAAACATACATACAAGCAAAGCATAAGACATATAAAAACTAATAAAGAAACAAGAGAAGAAATCATGCACTATGGTACATGTCTGTAGTACAGGTACTAGGGTAGCTGAGGCCAGACTGTGTGAATTTAATGCCTGTGTATGGTTAACACAGTAATACTGAGTAAAGACAGAAGGGAAGGATGGAAAGGAGGGAGAAGAGTGGGTAAACACAGCTGGTGGAGAGGAAAAACTTATATTGTGTTATAAGGCAGAGGATTCTCAGAGTCACTGGACAACCACATAACCCAAGTCCCGGGATTGGCCAGCTTGTGATGTTTTTTTGCCTAGCAGGAAAATCAGGCCAAAAGAAAGCAGCATGGAAGGAAAGGGCAGGCTGGGTATATTGGCTCACACTTGTAATCCTAGCACTCTGGAGGCTGAGACAGGACTGCCCTGACATTAGCCATCCTAGACTACATATACTCTAGACCAGACTGAGCTATAGTGAGAGTGTCTCAAAAAAATGGGTAAAGGGGGGCGGCTGGAGAGGGCTCAGCAGTCAAAAGAACTTGTTGCTCCTTCAGAGGACCTACTTCAAGTTCCAGCACCCACATGGCCCATATCATCCATGACTCCAGTTCCAGGGGAGCCAGTGCCCTCCTCTGACATCCTCAGGTACCAGGCACACACATAGTGTGGTGCACACACATTTGCAGACAAAATGCTCATACACATAGAAGAAACAAATCTTTTTTTTTTTTTTTTTTTTTTTTTTTTAAATTAGAAAAAGAGTCAAAGTCAGAAAAGAAACAAGGGTGGGCCATTTGAAGCCACTCTGCTTCATTTTCCAAGGGTCAACATCAAGGTACCCTCCCTGTTCCGTATTTTGCCTCACTACTTGGTATTCTTGCCCTCTTGACTACCTCATACCAGCAGTCATCACAGGGAAGCCCCCTCAGGTATGAGTCCTCTTGTTCAACAAGGCAATTCTCACCTGAAGTTGGCAGGCAGCAACCAGGGTCTCCTGCACATTGCTCAGACTGAGCTCTAGTTCAGAAGTGTATATGAAATGCAGGATTTGGCACATGGCATTGTAAGACACACCGTGGATCAGGACCTCTTCCTGCTCCATCTCCTTCAATCCCCCAGCAAACATTCCTCTATAAGGCAAAGAGACAAGGCATTGAGAGTTAGCAATCAGAAGGCACAAAGAGGTAGTGGTGGGGCTTGCCAGATAACAGTCTGCATGCAAAATACTGATTGCTATGTGCTCCAAATAAACAGTGGGCAAAGGGGACTCAGTATCTGGAAGAAGCCTGATCAAGCCGGACAGCCATTCTAGAATCACTTGGCCCATGGTCCCAGGAATCCTACATGCACTTTCTGGGAGCAGGCCAGTGCCTACTTTGCCTGCTGCATCACTTACCAGTACAGTTCTCAGGTCAGACAGAAAATTAGAATAAGTCTTCAAAGAATGTGCTAATGGCAAATACGTAAAAACTGAGAGCCACTGCACTCTATATATTTAATACGAGTTTAGCACATGCTGAGTATTGAGGCAGACTTTCTAGACAGAGAAAATTAAGGGGCCATAAGAAAGGGAAAAGCACTCCAGAGCTTTAATGTAACTGGTACGGCAAACTTGTCTACAGAGGCATTATGTTTTCCCCAAGACATGGAAAGCAAAGATAAAAGCAACAAACGAGCCAGGAGTGGCGGCACACACCTGAGGTGGGAAAATTCTTTTGTATACCTTGAAGATTTGTCACTTGAACTGGTTTAATGCAAAAGCTGATTGGTCAGCAGCCAGGCAGGAAGTATAGGGGACACCCAGAGTAAAAGAATGACAGGAAGCAGGGCAGAGTCAAGGAGACACCGACCAGCCTCTGAAGAAGCAGGACATATAGAAAAATGAGGTAACAAGGGCTGGAGAGATGGCCAAAGGTTAAGAGCACTGGCTGTTCTTCCAGAGGCCCCGAGTTCAATTCCCAGCAACCACATGGTAACTCACAATCATCTGATGCCCTCTTCTGGTATGCAGAGCACTCATACATAAAATATAAATAAATAAAAATTAATTTAAAAAAAGGAAATGAGGTAACAAGCCACGAGCCATGTAACAAAGCATAGATAAGAAATATGGGTTAATTTAAATGTAAAAGTTAGGTAATAACAAGCCTTAGCTATCAGCCAAGCATTTAGAATTAATATTATGTTTCCGTGTTGGTTATTTAGAAGCTGGCAGTCAGGACAGGGGTGGAGGGGGGACCACCTGCACACACCTTTAATCTCAGTACTCGAGAAGTGCAGGTAAATGGATCTCTGGGAGTTCAAGGCCAGCCTGGTCTACATAATGAGTTCCAAGACAGTCAGGGCTATATAGAAGAAGCTTGTCTCAAAACAAAACGAAAACAAAAAACATGCTTACTTAGGGCCAGAGTATTTGAAACTTTCAGTTTAACTATATTAGTACCTCTCTCCTAAAAACTAAACAATGCACCTTGTCAAATCATTTTATAATTTCATTTACAAAAGGAAATTCAAGAGCAGTAGATGGTAAGCCAGCTCATGTGTCTTTCCGTATTTCCGTATTTACTTCCTTTATGTGAGGGAGTGCATGTGCAGAACTCAGAGGACAGCTTGCAGGAGTCAGTTCTCTCCTTCTGCCATGTGGGCTCTAGGGTTGAATTCAGGCCTTCAGGCTCTGTGGCAAGAGCCACTGCCTGCACAACTATTTTCTGGCCAGATTTTTATTTAATTTTTAAGCTTTACTTTAAAATTTAAGCTTTATTTATTCTTAAACTATTGTAAATTATATTCTTTGAGCTACATCACTTAGCCATAAAAATTACGTACAGCAACTGTAAAAGCAACACTTAAGGATGACTATCCACCTTAAGAGACCCTGTCTTGAGAAAACCAACAAGCAAAAAGCAGCTCTTCTTCTTCCCTAAATGTCCATGGCTGAGCCTGACCCATGTCCTTCCCTACCTCAGTAAGCTTACTAACTTGGCCTCACTCTGACTCCTCACGCTCTCCTGAGCAGTTACAACTGGAAACTGGATCCTACAGAAAGGGAGCTCCTCAAGCTACTGATGGCACTGCTAGGCTTGTCTCTGCTGCCACTGACAGTATCTCTGAGGTAAACTACTAAACTTCTGGCACAGACACTAAACTGGAGGGTTTTTAGAGATTTTGTTTATTTATTTACTTACTTGTTTTTGATTTTTTGAGACAGGGTCTCACTACATAGTTGGTCTGTCCTGGGATTCTCTTTGTAAGCCAGGCTGACCTTGAACTTGCAAAAATCCACCTGCCTCTGCTTCCCAAATCTTGTGATTAAAGGAAGGTGGCCACTACTACCCTACTTTTAAGTAAATGTTGCCTGAATGCACATCTTTGTACTATATGGTCCAGTGTCCTCTAGGATCAAAAGAGGGAGTCAGATCCCCTGGGACTGTAATTACAAACAGTTGTGAGCTACCATATGAGTCTTGGGGACTCAACCTGGGTCCTCTGGAAGAGCAGCCAGTGCTCTTACCTGCTGAGCCATCTCTCCTGCCTCAGGACCAAACTTAATGATGAAAAAGGAGGAAGACAGGCAGGTAGCTTAGTAGCAGAGTACTTACCTAAATTAGAATGCATAAAGCCCCAGGTGCCATTTCCAGCACAGAAGTGGGGAGGAAAGAAGAAGGTTGGGAAGAGAAAACGGAGGGATGATAGTAATTGTTTGAATTGGGAAAATACTAAAATACTGAGAAGAAACTTAAGGGAGCCCGTCCCGAAAGTAACTCACTAGGGAGAAAAGCAGGGGCAGGACACTCTTGGGCACCGAGACCTGTGTGAAGAGTAGAAGAGAGCTTCACAGTTCTAGGCTTGAAGAGCTTTCTGCTTAATGGAGCCAACACAAGAGGAAGTAAGCAAGAGGTAAGGTGGGGCCAGGCGGGCAGGCAGAGCCCAACTATATCTCTAGGGCAGAGCAGAATGTATGTTGTGTCTGCACTGGAATCTCAGTATGGTGTGATGCTGCTGTAGGGGAATTTTTATATAAAGTGGCCTAGAAATGGGATGCTGGAGAATGGGCTGGGGAAGAGGCAGAAACCCAGATAGGTAGGTGGTTCCTGGCTCTGGCAAGGACAGAATGTGGGGAAAATGCCATTGAAATGGCAGGAAACAGCTAAGAGCCTGCCGACAGATGTACTACAGGAGCACCTGGAGTACATAAGGCCCTTTGTGGGGCAAAGCAGCCTGGCAGATGAAGGAACATTCAGGAAGAACTAGTTTAAACAGTACAATTGGGGTCCTACCATGTCACATTAAGATATCCAAGCAGAAACGTATAACAGGTCTTTCTTTGGACCACCAGCTCCTGAATACGTGGAGACTTTTTTTTTTTTTTAAATTATGAAAGTTTGCCTTAGCTTAAGACTTATTACCAACTAGCTCTTAAAACTTAACTTGTTTATAGTAATCTAATTTTCCACATGGCTCATACCTATCCTCAATACCATATGTTCAACTTCTGTGTCTTGGGGGCAAATTTCCCTAACCCAGATTCTTTGCCAAGGTTCCTATCTCTCCCTACCTATCCTCTCCTGCCTAGCTACTGGCCACTCGGCTCTTTATTAAACCAATCAGAAGTTGCCTTAGGCAGGTGAGGAAGGACAGAGACACATCTTCACATCTTCACACAGTGTACAAAAAGACTATCCCAATGCAAGAGACACTGATTCGGTATCACAAGGGAAGAGGCAATAACTAGGACCAAACATGTCTTCATTACTGTAGGATAAAAAGTCCAAACCTACTTTGGAGTTTGAAAACCTACCAAAACTCTACCTGGGCTTGGCTTGAAATTTCATCAGTCCCCACACTGGAAATGACTCTGGAAAACTCTGCCCTGCCCCCAGGAAACCCTAATGTAAGCCTGCCTCCTGTTCAGTCCCTGCTACTTCTCACCTGAACACCCTCTTGAGTCTGTCAAATAAATATTCTGTGTAAACTCTGTCGTGTGGTGTGACTCTGTGGTGTTCCTTGGCTCCCTCAGAGCTGTAACACTTACACTAGTTTGTGTTGCTAGAGTAGAACTCAAGCTCTCAGGACAGGTTCACACTGCCGAGTTACACCACCAGCCTTAAGACGGAAGACTACACATCACAACCACCAACTGCTTTACCCTTCAGTAATTTTAGGTAATTAACAAATATAACTACAGATTCGAAGATTTAAGATCTGATAATATTACTCTGCTACAAAGTGTTTTCAACTAGAAATGGTCAAAGATATAAGTTGAGACAGCAATAGTATTTTTTAAAAGTGTCTTCTGCTGGGTACACAGTTTGGAACATTTATTCATATTGTTTTGTGGGCCTTATGCTATTATCAATAAATAGCGAGTTTAATTTTGGTTTGGGGTTTTTTTTGTTTTTTTGTTTTTTTGAAAAAAAGATCTGAGGCAGGTGGGACAGCACATGCTTAGATCCCAGTACTTTGGACGCAGGCTGGTGTACATTTCACTTTTAGGCTGGCCAAGGATACACAGTCTCACACACACACACACACACACACACACACACACACACACACACACACACACACACACACACACACACACACACACAGAGATATTGTGGTAATATATCGTTAGGCTCTGAAGAAGTCGAGTTTGCCTAAAGACCAGAGGACAGAGCCAGCCAGAGTTAGCACAGAGGTCAGGAAGTGGTGGTACACACCTTTAATCCCAGAACTCAGGAAAGAAAGGACACACATGGGTGGGCAGAGAAGGGCAGGAGGAGACAAGAGTTCAGCCCTTCCCTTCCTCAGTTCACGCTGAGGATTCAGAGAGACACGGTCAAGCCCTTTCCGTCCGTTGAGCTAGGGGGCTAGGTGAGAAGTGGCTGTGGCTTGTTCCTCTGTCTCTCTGATCTTTCAGCTTTTTCCCAATATCTAGCTCTTGGCTTTTATTAAAAGGCCAATTAAGTTTTGTGCAACAATAGATAAATAAAATAAATAATTAAATTCATAAAAGGTTGTGGTGAAATCCTTCTAACACTTGTATCCTAAGGTAGGTTTGTACCCCTCAACCTCTCAGGGTCACCTCAGGGACAGGCAGATCCTGCATTTTACTTTGTTTTTATTTCAGACACATCTGGGAAACCAATTCTTAGCTATCATTACCTAACACAGTGGTTCTCAACCTTCCTAATGCTGTGACCCTTTACTACAGCTCCTCATATTGTGGATCCTGATATGTTATGATAACTTGTATTCCCATGTGGCTGGTGGATGACGATGGATGGGGGCCCATGACCCATGTGGGCGAGGTGGAGAGGCTTAGACTGGGCCCATGTGAAGAGACTTTATTGTGGAGAGAGAGATTAGAGATAGATGAAATAGATGGAGAGGAAGAAGAGGGTCAGGGGTTGAGGAGCACACCCTCTGGCAGGGTGGGGAGAAAGGGAGGGATCTAAGGTGGGAATCCTTCTTAAATGGAGTGTGACATCAGAACTTAGGGTGGGGGCCAGGCTAACTGCCATAGGCCAGGAGTGGCTTCAGAGGTGAGGACAGAATCTTAACAGTCCCCAACTATAAAATTATTTTCATTGCTACTACATAACTGTAATATTGCTACTGTTATGATT
The DNA here is from genome assembly GCA_033318265.1 of Phyllotis vaccarum. NCBI lineage: Eukaryota > Metazoa > Chordata > Mammalia > Rodentia > Cricetidae > Phyllotis > Phyllotis vaccarum. The sequence goes on from JARWLC010000002.1 coordinate 184,401,721, forward strand.
CATAATGGAAGTATCTGTGTTTTCCAACAGTCTTAGAGGACCTTTTAAAAGGACCGTCCAACCCCCCCCAAAGAGGTCGCGTACAGGCTGAGAACCACTGTTATAGCAGAATAGAAGCATCCCCTCCAGAAGGGAGAGGAGGCTCTTACAACATTCTCCAAGGTTGATCATCTAGTTTTTAGAAGCAGGAAACAAGTATTAAATGAGATTCTGACAGGCTGGACTTTTAAGAGACTACTGAATCAGTTGTTCAAAGTACAGGGTTGCTGCTTTGGGGAGTGATCACCCATGCTGGGGCAGGCTTCTCAGAGATGTAGCTGCTTTGGAGTATCCTCACTCTGTAAAGTCATCAGTCATTTCTCCAACGCCAATTCAAGTACCTTTAGATTGATTTCACACTATGGATATGACTCTACCCCCATGTCATACCATCTGGTAGGATTAATTTCTGTAAATGTGGATGCTGGGCCAAAAAGTTAACATATATAAACATCTGAACAGTCCTACCCACCTGAACTTCCGTCACTCCCTATACTGGAGCAGGAACCTGGCCCCCACACCATTCACAAACATGCTAAGAGTCAGAACATACTGGCTCTAATTCTGCCACCATGAAAAGAAAAATTTTTTAAAGATTTAATTATTTATTTTGTATATAGTATTCTGACTGTATGTTTGACTACAGGCCAAAGGGGGCACCAGATCTCATTACAAATGGTTGTGAGCCACCATGTGGTTGTTGGGAGATGAACTCAAGACCTCTGAAAGAGCAGCCAGTGCTCTTGACTGCTGAGCTATCTCTCCAGCCCCCAGAAGAAATATTATTATAAATAGAATAAAAAAATTGTATCACATAGGGAGACTGGAAGGATGGCTCAGTGATTAAGAGCACTGGATGCTCTTCTAGAGGTCCTGAGTTCAATTCCCAGCAACCACATGGTGGCTCACAAGCATCTTTATGGGAACTGATGCCCTCTTCTGGTATAAAGGCATACATGCAAATAGAACACTCCTATACATAAAGTAAATAAATCTTTTTAAAAAGCTATTCCAATAGTCTCTGAACAATTTAGAATTTTTCTAGTTTTTTACTATAATCTCTTACCTATTGGAAGAGACAAGTTTTTTCAGGGGTGAGTAAAATTTTCTTCTATCCTTTCCTGAAGATTTCTGACTTATAGAAGTCCGGAAGGTTTTTGGTTTTGTTTCATTTTGTTTTGGTGGGTTTTTATTTTTGTTTTAGTCAAGGTCTCTCTATGTAGCTCCAGCTATGCTAGAACTTGCTATGTATACCAGGCTGGCTTTGAACTCACAGAGATCCACCTGTCTCTGCCTCCTAAATCCTGGGTTTAAAGGCATATGCCACCATGCTTGACTGAGAAATTTGGTTTTGGTTTTTAGGAATTTTTGTTGCTTTGTTTTAAGACAACATAAATTGTATAGTCCAGGTTAGCTTCAAGTTTGTGAATGCTGGTAGTTTACCTGTACACTACCAGTCTAGCTGTCTATTTTAAGTGTAATCAAATGTATCAGTTTCCATTCTTGCCACTGTGTTTTGTGTCAAACTTAGAATGACTTTCCTCTCTGAGATTACATTAGAAAATACTTCTGTATATTTTCCTCTAGTTTGCTATTTAATGTTAAACACTTAAAACTCAGGTTTGACAAAACTGTTCAATGGAAAAAAAAAAAAGGATCTTGAACAAATGGTGCTGGCATAACTGGATGGTGCTATGTAGAAGAATGCAAATAGATCCATATCTATCACCCTGCACAAAACTCAAATCCAAGTGGATCAAAGACCTCAACATAAACCCAGCTACACTGAACCCGATAGTAAGGGAAAGTAGCCTAGAACACATTTGCACAGGTGACCACTTCCTAAATATAACACCAGTAGCACAGACACTAAGAACAACAATCAATAAGTGGGACCTCCTGAAACTGAGAAGCTTCTGTAAGGCAAAGGACACAGTCAATAGGCAAAGGACAGCCTGCAGAATGGGAAAAGATCTTCACCAACCCCACATCCAACAGAGGGCTGATCTCCAAAATATATAAAGAACTTAAGAAACCAGACACCAAAAATACTAAATAATCCAATTAAAAACTTAGGTAGAGATCTAGACAGAATTCTCAACAGAAGAATCTCAAATGGCTGAAAGACATTTAAGGAATTATTCAACATCCTTAGCAATCATGGAAATGCAAATCAAAGCAATTCTTACACCTGTCAGGATGGCTAAGATCAAAACCCCTGATGACTATATTGAAAAATAAGGGGAACACAACACTCCTCCACTGTACAAACTTGTACAGCCACTTTGGAAAACAGCATGGCGATTTTCTCAGAAAATTGGGAATCAATCTACCTCAAGCCTAGCAAAACCACTCTTGGGCATATACCCAAAGGACGCCCAATCTTACCACAAGGACACTTGCTGAGCTTCGTTCATAGCAGCATTATTTGTAATAGCCTAGATGTCCCTCAACTGAAGAATGGATAAAGAAAGCTGTACATTTGCACAATGGAGAATTACTCGGTAGTTTAAAAAAATACACCATGAAATTTTTAGGCAACACTATGAAATTTTCAGGCAAATGGATGGAACTAGGGGAAAAAAATCATACTGAGTGAAGAAACCCAGACCCAGAAAGACAAAGTATGTACTCATGTACTCACTCATAAGTGGATTATTAGGTGTAAATCCAAGGATAAGCAGGATTCAATCTCCAACTCCAGAGAAGCTAGGTAACAAGGAGGATTCTAAGAGGGACAAGTATAGAGCACCCTAGGAAGGGGAAATAGGTAAGATCTCCTGGGTAAACAGGGGAGTGAACATGAGTGAAGGTGATGTTGAGTTGGGGGAGGGACAGAGAGAGAACAATGAAAGAGACACCTTGATAGGTGTAGTTATGGGAAGAATCCCTGGAATCTACAAGGATGAGCCCAGCTAAGACTCCTAACTAGCAATCGTGGAGAGGGTGTCTGAACTGGCCTTCCCCTGTAATCAGATTGGTGACCACCCTAATTGTCATCATAGAACCTTCATCTCATAACTGATGAAAGCAGATGCAGAGATCCACAGCTAAGCAGGGTCAAAGCTCCTAGTCCAACTGAAGAGAGGGAGGAAGTATATGAGGGGGAGAAGTCCACAGAGGCAGCTGACCCAAGCTACTGGGAGCTCACAGACTTGAGACTGACTGCTGGGAAGCCTGCATAGGACCAAAGTAGGCCCTCTGAATGTGGGTGACAGTTGTGTGGTTTAGTCTGTTTGTGGGGCCCCTGACAGTGGAACCAGAATTTATCCCTAGTGTATGAACTGGCTTTTGGAACCCATTCCCTAGGAAGTGGACACCTTGCTCAGTCTCAATGGGAGGGGTTGGTCCTGCCTGATTTTGTTGACTCCCCAAGGGCTGCCATACTGTCTTTGAGGAGTAAATGGGGGATGAGATGGGGAGAGTGGGGAGGTGGGAGGAGGGGAGAGAGGGGAAATGTAGTTGGTATGTAAAATGAATAAAAAAAATTAAACAAAAAAGCCCTCCAGGCTTGAGGGCTGGAGAGATAGTGTAGTGATAATCATCTGACTCATAGGCACCTGAGTCAGATCCCCAATACAAATTAGAAGCTGGGCAATGCAACACAGCCCTGTAACCCCAGTGATACAAGCAGAGCCAGAGGACCACAGGGCTCACACAGGCTCAGGAAGAGCCTGTTTGAAAAACTGGAACAAGATAAAGAGCAATGGAGGAAGTCTGGGAGGCTGAGAGGTTGACCTTTAGCCTACATGAGTGGATGCTAACAGACACCCCCACATAGACCTTAGACTGGTGGCAGCGGTGGTATCTATTGTCCCTCTCTTGATTTATAGCATTTTGTCATGTGCAGAATTCCCGCTATATTTGTGATATTTCTGAACCTCCTGGCTTTTTCTATATTTCCTTCTCTTTCACCAACAGGAATAGTTTCAAATCCTACACGTTCATATTATAGCCAACACAGGAGAGGGCTAATCCCCTTTCATTACTGTTATTCCAACAATTCCCTGACCATTGCTTGCTTTTTCTTTTTATGTTTTGCAATCTACCCTGTCTGTGAAATTTACTCCCAATAAATCCTCTTGGAAACATAGTAAACATTCAGATCAATGCAGAGAGAACTAGCTGTCAGCAAGGAATACAATGGCCCTTTTCTATGTCTGTTACGCTTGGGCTCTCTTCAGAAGTCTGGCAAGCTTCCAGAGTTCTACAGACTAAGCACAAGTTAAACTTATGTCCAGATATTCCACATTTAGCCAGCCTCTCCTGCCATCTCCCTTTGCATTTTGTAATCTGGACTTTCCAGAGCTGCTGATGCAGACTTCCCTTGTTGATTTTTCTGCCCACACCTCCAAGGTACTGGTAAGAACAGAAATGGCAGTACCCTGAGCACTGTCCCTGAGCTACCAGTATGGGCACACCTCACACATCCCATAAGCCCAGGTGCTGTGGGATATTGCTTTTGTGTACTATAAATATTTGTCACTGTAAATATTAGTTTAATAAAATGCTGATTGGTCAAGTAGCTAGACAAGAAGTAGAGGTTGGTCAACCAGATTAGGAGAATTCTGGTAATCGATAGCAGACACAGGAAAGAAGATGAGAAAGCTGTTCTGAGAAAAGGTACCAAGCCACGTGGCTTAACAAGGTAAGAATCATGGGTTAGTTTCAGAGTAAGAGTTAGCAAGTGATAAACCTGAGCCATAGGCCAAACAACTTACAATGAATATAAGATTCTGTGAGATTCTTTGGTACTAAGAGATTGGGGGTCTGGATCACGGGCCTAGAATGGATCAGAAATTTCTGACTACACTCAGGTCTCCAGAAAGAGGCTGGAGAAATCCTGCCAGTTTTAAGTTAGCCTGTCCACCTGGGGAGTTCTAGCCAACTAAGACTTCAGAAAAGACCCTTTGTCCACAAACAAACAAAATTAAATCAAATTTAAAAACAAGGCCAAGGCCACAAATGATAGCACAGACATTTAATCCCAGCACTCAGAGACAGAGGGAGGAAGATCTCTATAAATTCTAGACTAGCCTGATCTAAATAATGAAACCCAAGTCTAAGAAAAAGACCAAAGAAAAAGCAGCACCAGATGTGTAATTCACACTTGTTATCCCAAGACAAGTTTGAGAACAGCCTGAGCTACAAACCTAAAATCCTATTATCAAAAAACAAAAAAATTAAAACCAGACATGGTGCTGCATGTCTATAATCCAGAACAGTTAAGGAGTTCAAGGCCAGCCTGGGCTGGAAAAAGGAAAGCAGTGATAATAGTAAAAGAAGAAAAAATGGTTTTTTTCTGGAGGGTTGTGGGAGGAGGCCCTGAGACATGTGAAGGCTACTAAAACTCAGTATCCGATGAAACCATACAATTCAGCTCAACTTTCACTCCCCAGTTCCCTTCTAGAAACAGGGTCTCAGGTAATCCAGGCTGGCCCAGAACCTGATATGTACATGGAAAATGACCTGATCCTCCTGCCTCCACTACCTACCCAAGTACCAGCATGCCCAGTTTACATGGTACTAAGGATCAAATCAGGGTTTCATACATGCTAGGCAAACAGTGAGTTACATCCCCAGCCCAGCTAAATTTTCTTAGGCTGAAATGGTATTATAGATATGTGAGAACATCCCTACACTAGAGTATTTAGAGATTCAAAACATGAGGATCAAGCCAGGTGTAGTTGTGCAGACCTTTAAACTCAGCACTCAGGAGGCAGATCTCTGGAGCTGAAGGTCAATCTGCTCTACGTAGCAAGTTCCAGGCCACCCAGAGCTACACAGTAACTCTGTCTCAAAAAACAAAAACTAAAGTCTTGCTGTCTGATCTTTCTTCTGAGATAAATCTTAAACAATGTTCACAAATGATGGACCTAAGCTGATGGTGAAGCACACGCCTTTCAGCCACTATGGAAAATCAACATATTTCAAAAAATAAAAACTAGTAGGAAAAAAATCCCAAAAGGGAAAAAAATACATATCCTTTGTCCGTTTTATTTTCACTTCTAACAAAGCCCAACAGTTAAAACATGGCTGTTTGGTGAAGCATTTATAGCCTCAAACTCATAATCCTCCTGTCTCAGCCTTCTGAGTGCTGGGGTTACAGACAAACACCACCATACTAGGCTCAGAGATGTTCAACTCTTTACTTATACATTTACCACTCTCTTGTAACTCAATTTATGGTAAAAGTATACACTTAAAAGAAGCTTGGGATAGAATTTGGGTGTAATGTTGACCCAGAATACATGAGGGGCCCTGGTTCATTCTCTAACATGGCAAAGCAAACAAAGCCACCCAAGAAACTTAAAGGAGGCAGGCAGCCAGGCATGTCTTTTGTCTCAGCACTCAGGAGGGGAGGCATAGAACATTGATCTAGCACAGAGTCTGGCCATCATTTCTTGCCCTTAAAGGAGTATGCCACCATGCCCAGCTATGACAGCTCATTTCTGCTGTCAGTGTGACTAGATTAAGGCTTCCTAGGGCAACACCTTTTTCTAGCAGAAACTGGCATGAACTAAATGGACTAAATGGAGAAGAACCAATCTCATCTGTCTCTGGACATGAGAACTCAGGTTCTCAGGTCTCTGTACTTAAACCAAACTCCTTGAGGCTCTCAAATCTTGAGCCTCACACCAAGAATTTCATAGTCAACCTTCCTATTTCAAACATTCAGGTTTGTCCTGAGCCACACTATTGGAATCCCAAGATCTTAAAATATTAGACTGATGGTCACGGTATTTCTCAGTCTCTACAATCATGAGTCAGTTTTTCCATTCTTCTCCCATATAGCTACACTGTATTGATTCTGTCTCTCTGGAGATGCTGACGAATAATATAAGTTAAGAACTATAAGAGTGAATGACAAACTCCAGCTCTAGAGTGTGAGACGGACAAACCAACCCCTAGTACATCTCAATGTACCAAATACTGACATAGGCTCATGAAAGAAGCCCAGAGAAACACTGGAAGGATTATAGAGCCTCTTAGAAAGGCCAAAGGCTAACTAACACCTGATAATCGACGATTGCTGTGAGTGACTTTCTTCAAACCAAGCAATAATCATCTTGGGGTGTTCAGCTGAACCTCCATGTAAAAAGATTATCCCAGTTGGACTTGTTAACTGTTTACATCCCCCATGCAGAGATGAGGAGCATCATGAGATCCCCTCCTGAGCACCCAACTCTCCCTACCTCCTATTCTATGCAATACTGCCTCAACTGCACAGTTCCAGGAGTATTAATTTGCCTGGTGCTTAAAATCTCCCTTTCCCTGCCCAACTACTTTCTGTCTTATAACTCCTCATGCTAAAATTTCTATGTACCTGTAATGGGACTATGTTCTGTTACATTGTAAATAATTGTCCCACATACTGGTTTAATAAAAACGCTGATTGGCCGAAGGCAGACAGGAAGTGTGGGCAGGGCTACCAGACTAAGAAAACTCTGGGAACAGGAAGAGCAGAGGAGAGATGCCACAGAGACTCCAGAGAGACACCAGTGAGATGCAGAGGAAAGAAGTTGAAATGCTGCTGAGAAAAGGTACCTGTGGGTTAGTTTGAGAGCAAGAGCTACATAGCCATATGCCAGAGCCATAGGCTGATCAGCATAAAGTTAATACAAGTGTCTGTGTGTTTCTGTGGGACAGTGTGCCAGAACCTCAGGGGTAGGCTGGAAAGGCCAGGCCAGAAACATAATACACAATGCAACTACAAGAAAGCCTCAACCCTGCTGAGTAAAGGCTTTTCAGGTGCTGACTTGTTGGGAAAGAAGCAGCCACACCCTCTAAGTAACCCCTCATCTATGCTATGAAGACAATCCAATAAACTCATTGGTTTCCCTGGATTATGCCACAGTTTGTTGCTGGGATATAGGAATAGTGGACATTGGTTACATCTGTTGTTGGTTGTTTTTTGTTTTTTTGTTTTTTGTTTTTTTTTTTTTTTTTAACTCTTTTGGCTCTTTGTTCTTTGGGAGGGGCATCACCCAGCTACCAAATAAATACACACACAGTGGTTTATTCTTATTATGAATGTCTGGTCTTACCATGGCTTATTTCTAGCCAACTTTTCTTAAGTTATCCTGTCAACCTTTTGTCTCAGGGATTTTACATCTTCTATATTTGCATGCATACCTTTTCTTGACTTCTTAGGCTGGCTGTGTGGCTGGGTGGTTGGCCCCAGTGTCCCCTCTCTCCTGTTGCTAGATCTCTTTTCTCTCCATTTCTCCTTCTATTTATTCTCTCTGCCTGCCAGCCCCACCTATCCTCTCTCCCGCCTTGTTATCGGCCATTCAGCTCTTTACTGGACCGTCAGGTGGTTTAGACAGGCAACATAACACAGCTTCACAGAGTTAAACAAATACAACATATCTCTGCATCATTAAACAAATGTCCCACAGCATAAATAAATGCAACACATCTTAATAATATTCTAAACACACATCTCTTCCTGGGGAGAAATTTTAACACCAGGAGTTATAAGACAGAAGGTAGTTGGCCAGGGAAAAAGAGATTTTAAGCACCATGTAGATGTGTGGATAAGGTCTATACAGTAATACTTTTCTACCTTTGGGCCTTGGCATTCAGAGGATATCAAAAGAATGACTGTGGCTTGAAAAACACCTCTTAGATGGCATTATAACGGGGTGAGGGTGTCATGAAGTCTTAAAAGCATGTATGTACATATAAAGGATGGAAAGAAATGTGGCAAAATGTTGCCATAACACACACTATTCTTCCAACTTCCATGGCTTTAAGTCCACAGTAAAGTAAAAAAGGAAGCATGCGTGTGTGCGCACACCTCTAAAAACTGGGCGTGGTGGAACATAGGGAGGTCAAACCTATGTTCCAGGACAGCCAGTGTTACACAGAGAAACAGTGATTTGAAAAACTAAAACAAAACAACAAAACTCCCCACAACACTTAAGTAAGTCATGATCCAGTTTTGAAAAATGCAAACATGCCCAGCAAAGAGCCAAAATGAAAGACAAACTATTATGTATAGTGTTCTGCCTATACGTGTCCCTGCAGGCCAGAAGAGGGCACCAGATCTCACTATAGATGGCTGTGAGCCACCATGTGGTTTTGGGAATTGAACTCAGGACCTCTGGAAGAAACAGTCAGTGTTCTTAACCACTGAGCCACCTCTCCAGCCCAAAAGACAAATTCTTAAGACCTCTTCTGTGCTAAGCTGGCTGATGAGAGTCTCCACAGCAAATTGTGGAGAGCCCAAGGAAAGAGAAGACCCAGCTACCTACAGTGCCATAACCCCATGTGGTAAAGCTAGGCTACCTATGACCAGGCCTACAGACAGTTACAGGGGAGGGGTGCATAAGTACCCTCCTTCCTTGAGGATCTATAGGCAGTTAAGCCAATGGCTGCTGAGGGAGGGAAAGACATGAGGGGGGCATTTTCTTAAGTGGTATAAGCCACCAGTAAGGTACTAAGTAATATGACATCCAACTCTCCTCTAAGAAACCCTAATGCACTCTGTGGGTGACCAAAAACGAAACAAAAATGTAAGAGGTCTAGGAAGGAAGAAGAATAGGGTCACTGGGAGTGGAATATGAGAGTATTACAGTGAATATAAGCAAAACACATATACAGGTATGAATGTCATAATAAAACCCATTGATAAAAACTAAACATAGGTAGCTTACCTGAAATAATCACACGATGCAGCCAGCAGAATTCGATGAGCCTCAATGTGTTTCCCCTCTACCACGAGGACCACATCAAAGAGGATCCCACTGTCTCGCAAGGCAAGCAGGCCCCGGAGCAGGGCCTGGGAATGCTGTGTGCTTCGATAGGTGTTGCTGACGCAGTTTGAGTGGGAGGGCTGTGTTGGAAGCTTGCACAGCTGGGCAAACTCCTGCTCCTCTGCCATCCTGACAGCCACAGTGGCCCTCACCACTGTAGTTAGCTGCAAAACAGAGGGAGCCACAAGTGAGGGGGTGGGTGGCTGCACCTGTGGTACCTGCTGCTGTGACTTCCCTATGATCCCAAGCCTCTGTCCCACTGGACCTTCTGTCTCATAACCTGGTCTCTTCATCCACAAGGTCTTCATCCTAGTGCGCCACCTTCAGCACTGCAGGAAAACAGTACTCTGAGACTGGCATGAAGGCTCACAAATGTAATCCAGATACTTGGAAGGCTGAGACTGGAAGATCACAAACTCAAGGGCAGAAATCTTAGAGGGACCCTGTCCCAAAATACAATTAAAAAGAGGACAGGTGGTTCAGTAGGGCATTTGCCTAGCACTTGACCCCAAGCACTGGACAGAGAAGAGTTTTGGGAGAAGACTTGAGGCAGGATAGAATGTGGAGATATTTTCAAATATAATGAAAAGGAGATAACAGAGGGATCTACCCACAGTCAGTCTAGGAGGATCAGACAGTGGTAACTCACACCCTTAATCCCAGCACAGGGAGTATCCTGTGCTGACTAGGAGTGGTGACCTAAGTACACCCTTAATCCGATCTGAGCTGGAGGTCATTTTAGTTTACAGAAGGAGTTCCAGACTCCCAGGCAGGCAGTGGTGGGGCCACACCTTAACTGAGTGAAGAGAGTATTTAAGGCAGGCATAGAAAGACAGAGGAGGGAGAAGAAGCCAGGAGGAGGAGGCTGAGGAAGCTGGAAGACAGCTGGGTGAGATCTGACTGTGGTGTTTACTCTCTCTGATATCTCCGCCTTTCTCAAGAGATATGGCCCTGAGTTTCCTTTATTCGTGCAACAATAGAAAGACAGGAAAAGTTAAGAGAACATGGGAGAAAAAGGAGTCTCTCACCCCCACGATCAGGTTTATTTTTCATTGGCTGAGAGTTAAGAACACCAATGTAACTGACAAGACACCAAAAGATGGCCTACAACAATATTCTTCTTCCTGAGAAACATCTCAAACAAGAATACTAAAACAAGGCAGACATGGTGATTCAGCACTCTGGTCTACATGGCAAGCCATGGCTACATAGTGGGACCCTGACTCAAACAAAACAAGAAGTGCTAAAAGAGCAAACAGGCTTTGCTTAAGGCCAAACCTATGTGACCTTTGAGTTTATCTTTATTAGCTCTTTCTTATCCCTAAAACTAAACAATGCACCTCATCAACACTTTACACACTTTTCACATTTTTCCCCCAAGACAGGGTTTCTCTGTCTTGCCTCTGCCTCCCAAGTGCTGAAATTAAAGGGGTGAGCCACCACTGCCTCTCTCAAAAGGAAAATCTTTAAGAAAAATGAATAGGTGTTGGAGAGATAATTCAGTGATTTAAAGCACTGGCCATTGCTCTTCTAAAGGAAGCAAGTTCAGTTTCTGTGATCCACATGATACTTTACACTGTAACTCTAACTCCTGGGGGATTCAATATCCTCTTCTGGCTTCCACAGGCATCAGGAAATCATATGGTACTCAGGCAAAACACCCATACACATAAAATAAAAATCTTTTTCTGGGCATGCTTGTTCATGCCTTTAATCTAACACTTAGGAGACAGAGGCAGGCAAAACTCTCAATTTGAGGCCAGCCCGTTCTATGGAGAGTGAGCTCCAGGATCAGAGTAAGCTTCAAAACAGCTAGAAACAGAAAAACCCTACCTTGAAAATATAAATAAGTAAATCTTTGAGTGGGGGAGGGTAAAACTGTTCTCCTTCACAAGATCAGAGTTCAATTCATCACTGTCAAGCACCTAGAACTCCAGCTCTAGAGAGATCTGATGTCTAGCTTCCATGGGCCCCTGAACTCATATTTTTAAATCAAGGCCATCTTTGTCTGCAAAGGGAGTCTAAGGCGAACCTGAACTATATCCAAAACTCCCCCCAAAACCCCAATAACTAAATATTACCTTCTGAAGCTGGTGGCATGGTGGTTCATACCTTCAATCCCAGCACTAAGGAGGCAGAGACTGGCAAATCTGAGTTCAAGGCCAGCCTGGTCTACATGATAAGTTTCAAGACAGCTAGGGCTATGTAGAGAAGACTCTGTCTCAAAAACAACAAAAAGATTACCTTCAAATAATTTGGCCAGTATGCTCAAAAAAACACAAAATGGTTTTAGCAGTAAAAACCTAGCCAAAATAACCAAGCCTACTACAAATATCCCTTTGCCAACACACACACACACACACACACACACACACACACACACACACACACACACGCACGCACGCACGCACGCACGCACGCACGCACGCACGCACGCACGCAGCCAAAAACAACTGTGCAGTCAGCTACTAGGAGTCAGAAAGCAACCAGCTGGGAGGTAAGAGAGAGCCTGTGGCCAACCATATGTTTGTTATTTCAGCACAGGACAGCCATTGAGAAGATCGTGAACCATCTCTACTTCATGCCATCTCACCATCCCTAGTTCCTACTATATCTTTAATAATAAAAATGAAAACAAGGCTCAGTGGGTAAAAACATTTGCCTTATAAGCTTGGCACCCTGAGTTCAATGTCTGTAACCCACATAAAGATGAAAGGGAAGACTGGACTTCATACATACACTGTGTTGCACAAACACACATAAAGCAATAAATAAGGAAAGCTTAGAGATGTTTATTTTTGTCACTATCTGTGTGAGAGAGAGAGCCCTCAGAGGTCAGGTGTCAGGTCCTTTGGAATGCAGTTGTGAGCTGTCAGCTGAGGTTTTGGAAACAGAACCCAGGTCCTCTCTAAAAGCAGTAAACTACTGAACCATTTTATCAACCCCCAAATATGTGTATTTAAAGGGGCACCACTTCTCCCTAGCACACACCTCCTCTCTGAGGCCTCCACTTTATTTCTCCATCTGTGTCCTGGGTATAGGACCTCTGTTGGCTTACTCACACTTTCCATCTACCCTAAACTGGTTGCTTTCTCACAAGGTCCTAGAGATGATTAGAGCTCTGTGTCCCACCATCTGTCTCTGAGTTAGGACTCTCCAGCCTAGAAACTGCCTTATAAGGCCCCCTCTCCTGACTGTTTCCTTTCCTTTAACCCATCCATTTCCCCAGGATACACATTCCCAATGGCATCTCCAGTCAGAATCCCTTCCAGCTGGTCTGTTTTTGTCAACTGTATGTTGTTACATTTTCTATCTGAAACTTCCCAGACCCAGTGACCATCTCCTCCCCTTTTCTCTGTGTAGCCCTGGCTGTCCTGGAACTCACTATGCAAACCAGGCTGCCTCAAACTCACAGAGATCTGCTTGCCTCTGCCTCCCAGAGTTCTGGGACTTAATGAGCCACCATGCCAGGCTTCTCTTTTCCTTTTTAAGCCTAAGTTTCCTAAGATCCTTTGGACTTGACTCTTCTGTATCTTGTATAGCCATCTCCTTGTTTGTTCACAGTCACAGTTTGTAATCAGAGCATAGAAATGTTGTTCCTCTCATTCTCTCCAGGTTCTTCTGTCTAGGATGGATAGGAAACCAAAAATGTTCCTGTGACACCCACTGTCCTCCAAACAGGACCAGGTTTGTTTCTCATAATCCTATGTTGGCCATGACCTAGTTGAGCACATCTAACTGACATTCATACATTCTCAACAAACATGCTCTGGTGGTGAACCTGTCTTCTCTGCCCTTGACCATTTGTCTCACAAGCATGTCAGGGTTATGGCCACATTTGATAACCTCAGATTCTGGATACTTGGCTGGTACCTCCAAACCTCAGCTTCCTCACCACCACAACAAATTATGGAGTGGGGGTTTCCTCACCTGTGGGTGACTATGAGGACTAACTGCCTTAAACACTGACACCCTCCCCCATTGCATGTGCAGGAGTGGGGCCCCCACAGCTGTCACCTGAGCAGCCTGTCTGCCCTCTAGGATAGGGACTAATATCATCTACTCTCTAAACAGCCACCACAAGAACTGTATAGTAAAATAGGGTGACTACTCCCCTGAATAGACAAAGCACATTTACTAAACCCAAGAAAAGGAATTCAGCACAGCCAGGAGTGCAACAATATATACCAGTCTCTGGTATAGACAGACATGGTGGCACATGCCTGGAATATGCAGACCTGTCATACATAAATAAGAAAAGAAGGAAGAGCTAGGGTTAGAGAGAAGGTTCTGAGCAACTAAGAGCGCATACTATTCTTGCAAGAACTGGAGTCTGATTCCCAGCACCCACATTTGGTAGCTCGGGTCCAGGGCTCCGGAAGCCCTCTGATGGCCCTTCACTCTTTCAGTCCTGCACACATACAGTCACACACACAAACCACAAACTCTGGTGACTATAAAACTACAATTTTCTTACTGCTTTCCATTAGCTTCTGCTTATAACTTCATGCTCCTCCCACTGTATAAACATGTTTTACTAAAAGGGTCCTATTTGATCCTGTCAAGAATCTCGTTTTCTTCCCATCGTTTGCTACTGTAAACAGCTGCACACTGAAAATTCTTTTAGTAACTCATTATTTACTGAAAAGGCATCGTCAGTCCTCTGTAGGGCTCCCCCCATTCAGTATCCGTCCTCCACGCACCCTAATCTTCAGCAGCACATCACAAGATGTGCAACAAAAGAAAACCAGCTGCTTGGAAAGAGCAGAGGTCCTTATTTCCAAGGAGGGAGTCCCCAAGGGTGCTGACGTGCTCTGTGGCTTGTTTCCCAAAGCACAGACTAGGAGGATCTGGCAGCTCGGCCTGACCCTAGGAAGCAGCCGCAGGCAGAAGGTGGCCCCGCTGTGCCTCCCGGTCGGTTCGTTCGGCCTGACAGGGTCTAAAATGATCTAAACTAATACAACCCGGCGATTTTGCACCAACAGCGCCAACTCTCCGGCTTCTCTCGGCAACCGCAGCCGCGGCTTAAGAGTCTGAGGTTTCTCCAGGCGCGGCAGCCAGGCCCGCCCCGGCGCCTGTTGCAAACCATGCTCACGTAGCCTCGAGGGTCGGGACTGGCTGGAGGTCACACTCGGACCCGCGGCTGGCGACAGTGCCTGGCTGATCGCACTGAGACGGCCACGGCCCGCCTCATCCGCGCGAAGGCCTCGGCCTCCTGCACCACGGCGCCAGGCCCGCGCCTGACGCCCGGGGGTCGCCCAGCCGAGCCCCCGCCACGTCAGGCAGTCGCCTGCGCCCGCCCCGGGCGCCCGCGGTACTTGGCCCCGGCCCCCGCCCCCGCCGCCGCGGCTGCCCCCGCTCCCTTCCCCTCGTGCAGCGCGAGCTCGGCGACGCAGACCGACCGGGCCCACACGGTACACGCCTCGCAGCTGACCTGGTGCTGCCGCAAGCTGAGGCTGCTCTCGCAGCAGGCGGGAGGCCGGAGACGGGGGCGGAGCCTCACCATCACGTGGGAGACGGCGCAGACGCAAATGGACTTGCGGGGAGGTGGGAGGGGGGCGTCGGAGGGGCGGGGCGAGGCTAAAGAGCTGCACTGGGGCTTCAGGTTGCAGGAGGTGCCTTTTGGAGCTGCAAATGTATTTCATCTTTAAAATTTCCCTTTCTCCTTGCCTCATTCTTACCCTCTCTCACTCTCTTCTTGTCTCGCTTGCCTCTGCACACCCATTCATTTACCATCTCACTCTTAGCACTTGCATTATTTCACGCATTCATGAGAAGAAGAGGGTACTTGCTGATCATTTCTGACTATCTCAAAATACACCACTAGAAAGTCCAGAGGTAAGGAATAGCAAAATAGGAAGATATCTCTAAACCCATGCTATAAAACTAGTTTTTAATAGTATGAAGTTCTTCCCTAAGACTTAACTCCATTTGGTCTCTGAATGATTCTCTCCCTTTGTCACATAACAGTTTCCTCCAAGATTGAAGCATTCCATCCTTTAGGGAAGATCCTTAAGCAGAAAGTTAAATAAAAAAAATTTTTTAAAAAAAAATCAAACTTTAAAAATAGTTTCAGGAAGTCCCTGAAACTGACCAGATTCACTAGGCCCCTCCCTACCAGAGTAACCGATAAAAGCTGAGACTTCCTCTCAGATAGGTGAAGCTAAGCTGCACAAAGACTCAGAGGAGAAAAAACTGTAAAGTAGACTCAGACCACATCAGCTACCTAACAAAGCAGAAACCAGCAGAGCTGTCTGGAAGAGGTTTAGACCAACTGAGGCACCTAAAAAGGACACTCTCCAAGCAGCTCACCTTCCTATAGGCTGTTCAGTATGCTCGAGGTTCCCAGACCTGTGAGCTGTCACCAATGCTGGTTGATCATTCAGCTGTCTTTAAGTCATTTCTGCTGTAAGTAGTTCATCATCCGTTCCTGTTAAAGAACCTCAATAAAACTCATTGGTTCACCAAGTTGGACTTTAGGGGTTCCCTTGCTTTGGTTTGTTGTGGGATCCCTACCTGGAGTGAGTAGATGTGTGTTGTGTCTCCCCAGAAGCCCATTATGGCTACCTACTGCCATGGCAGTATATCTCCCCTAAGGAAGCTCCTCTTTGGATCTGAGGACCTGCTCTTCCCCTTTAAGATTTACCCTCTTCCCCCAAGAGTATCCTTTCTTTTTCATGAAATTTCCAATGACAAAGTAAGGGTTCCACCAAAACCCATATTTATGAACCAATGATTTTATTAGACTTACTTATAGGAGCATGGATGACCCCAGAAAGCTGTGTCACTTAAAAATGCCACCCTGTCATTGATGATGACCTCATGGAAGCTGCATCATGAAGTCCTAGTTTCAGTTAATCATTCACTTTTTATATACTTTTATATATACAGAATCTTTATATACAGTCAGAAGTTTCTCTGTCCCACTTGGCTGGTCCCACAGCCATTTTGTCCCAAATAATAATCACACAAAGTCCTTTATTAATTATAAACTGTTTGGCCTATGGCTCAGGCTTATTAGTTGCTAACTCTTTCATTTAAGCTAACCCATGATTCTTATCCATGTTTAGCCACGTGGCTTGGTACCTTTTTCTCAGTGCAGCGTTCTTGTCTTCCTTCCTCTGTGTCTGGCTCCTGTCCCTTTCTGCCTTTCTTCTCCCAGAATTCTCCTTGTCTGGTTGCCCCTCCTCTACTTCCTGCCTGCCTTCTGGCCAATCAGCATTTTATTAAGCAAATACATGTAAAGAAAAATATTTATGGCATTATCCCACAAGAATCTCCCAAGATTACATGTACCTAGGAGAAG
Organism: Phyllotis vaccarum; assembly: GCA_033318265.1. Taxonomy (NCBI): domain Eukaryota; kingdom Metazoa; phylum Chordata; class Mammalia; order Rodentia; family Cricetidae; genus Phyllotis; species Phyllotis vaccarum. The sequence continues at coordinate 184,418,827 of JARWLC010000002.1, forward strand.
GATCAGGAGGAGTAACCAGAATCCCCAGTGAGAGACCTACAGTGCTCCCCTTTCTCTAATGAGGAAGTATTATTACCATTATTGCAGACCTAGACATTACTGTATTATTCTGCTCCTTTAGTTACCATGGCTAACAGTGATCTCTATTCCCAAATGACGTGTTACACTTGGAGGAAAAAGCAATACTATAGCAGTTATCTTGTCAGTCTTATTAGAGAACAACTCAACACCACCTAGAGATCTTCAAGTATTTGCCGAGCTAGAACAGATATAGGAAAGATTAAAAAAAATGTATCCAAAAAATACACTGATGAGAAAGAGAGAGATGTAGTAGATACATTCTAAGAGAGAAAGGCACGCTAAGAAATTGTAGATCACCAACCTTCTAGCAACCCCTCACTTTCTCTGCCAGAAATCAGATCATGCTTCCTGTAGTCTGTCCCCCCTAGGATAAAGAATTGACAAGTGTCTGTTGTGATAGAACACTCAGGCCTTGTGGGAAAAGAAAGCCTATTCTGTCTTGCGACTACAAGATAAATATATGCTACTACTACTTAGCGCTTGCCTCTATGCCCCTTGGCATATGGGCTAGGCCAGACTAAGTCATGTGGTGTGGAACTTCCTGACTGTACACAGTAGCATCACCTAAGGAAGCTCCTGCTGTTTCCTTAAGGGCCTCATCACACAGTAAAGTTCTTCTGAAGAGTGTCGCACGAATGAATGAGACTCAGGGATAGATCTCTGAAGAAGTTGGAGATACTAGAGGGAATAAACACCACAGTCAAATCTTACCCAGCTGTCTTCCAGCTTCCTCAGCCTCACTTCCCTTGGAATGGCTCCCTCTGTGTTTCAATCCTGTCTTTAATTACTCTTTCAGTAAATAAGGCGTGGCCCCACTACACCTGCTTGGGAGCCTGGAATTCCTTCTATAATCTAAAGTGACCCTGACTCAGTTAGGATTAAGGGCGTAGGTCACCACTCCCAGGATACTTCCTGTGCTGGGATTAAAGGTTTGAATCACCATTCCCTGATTTTCCTAGACTGACTGTGGTTAGAGCTCTGGGACTTCTGGAGCTCTTACTAAGCCTCCACATAGACTGTGGGTAGCTTCCCTCTGATATCTCCAAAACTTCTAAAACTTTTACTAAATCCCCACAGAAGGGTTCAGCCCCTTCCAGGAACCTGCTTCTATTTAAGTTATAACAAGAAAGAATGGGAATTCTTTTATAATGGTTAAAGGAAGTTAGTTGGTCTTATTGTTAGGATGAAGGTTGGTTCTGTAAGGAACTGATCAACAGGCCATCAAAAAAAAAAAAAGACATTTAAAAAAACACCCAATGGGTTGGCCAACTCAAGGCCCCCCAAATAGGAATAAAGATGATGGTCATGATATGAAGAAAATAACAGTAGTATCGTAAGCAAGCTTAGGTCTCCAAAACAAGATATAAAGTACAAATAGATATGCCCATGTACCTAAGTCAGATAAGACTCCCTCTCCAATGGAAGCATGTACTGCTGCCCTTTCTCTTAGAAAGCTTTTTAACTTTAGGGTACTTACACCTCTATGCAGATTCATGCACCATTGTCTTAGCTATTTTTATATTGCTGAGATAAAACACCATGGTGAAGACAACTTACAGATGAAGGGTTTATTTTGCTTATGGTTCCAGAATGAGAAGAGTCTGTTGTGGCAGGAAATGTAGCAGCAAGTTCTGTGGGACACAAAACAACTTTGTCCACAGGAATGTGGGGCCCAGAACAGCTTTGCCCACAGGAATGTGGGGCTCAAAACAGCCTGACCACACAGGACCATTGATGTGGGAATGTCTATCTGTATGCTGTGAATATCAGCCATTAAATACAGGAGCTGTTTTGGCCCATGACAGGCACCATAGAAAAAGTAGGAGGAGAAATCAGAGCATAGGTAGGAGAAGCAGGGCAGAGTCAGACAGACCAAGCCAGAAGCCCAAAGGAGCAACATATAAAGAACACAGGTGAGCCACGGGCCATGTGGCAGACAGATTAATGAAAATGGGTTGAGTTAAGATGTAAGAGCAAGCTAGCAATGTGCCTGAACCATAGGCCAAGCAGCATAAACTTAATAGAAGCATCTGAGTCATTTTGGGGGCCTGAGCAGCAGCGGGCGGCTAAGGGTTCTGGGGCTGAAGGTCCATGGATCCCGGACCTCTGGACTCCTGGAACTGAGAAACCTCATTACAACAGATGGCGCCCAACGTGGTACGAATATCCACTTAAAGCCTGAGAAACCTTAAAAAGGGTTCTAGTTCACAGAAACTGAGCCAAAGTAGCTTCCAAATTGTATATCTGAAGCAGGTTATTTTACAGAGAAATCTTGGCATTCAGCCACATTCAAAATGGCGCCAGAGGACTGGCAACAGGCAGTGTAAGCTGCAACTAGGCCGGTTCGTGAAGTCTCACAGAAGACTCGGTAGCATGTGATTGATTTAAAGTTTCTGTTTATTTTGAATAAAAATGAATCAATGACGGTTTCTTAGTAGCAGCATTTTCTTGGGTCTGCTCTGTTTGCTGGCAACGAACAGAGGCGCGGTCCCTTTAAGAGAAGTTACTGATTCAGCCTTATCTGCAAATGCTGTGTGGCTCTTTAAGAGAGTGAGAGTACTTTAAAAAGCTCTTCTGGTTGGAAGATGATTAAGGATTCACAATAAAAGAGATTCAGATTTAAGAAAAAACCCTATAAACAGATTACAATGTGTGTTAAACGTACATAGGCTTCAGAGAGAAAAGAAAGAAGGTAGAGAAAGTCTTTAAAAAGAGAAATAGAATAATAAAAATAGAATAAGCCATGTGAAGATAGAAAATAGACACAAAATCTGGATTTTGGTTGTTATTGTGTTTTCTTTTAATTTTTTAACTGTTAATGAGCTAACTGCAAAAAAGACAGTGGATCTTAAACAACACTATATACTTTAAAGATATTTTGATTTTGAAATTTGTATATAAGGATTTATTACTTTGGAAGAATTCTGCTTTTGTTTCCACAGAAGATGAGAACCTGTGGATTGCTTCCAGGCAAATATGGTTTCATCAACCAAGACCCCCTGAAAATTCTCTGATGTGAAGAGATGGCGTATCAGCTTCAGGGCTGCAGACTATGATACAGTCTCAAGAACCCATGAAATTTTCAATGCCCCTTAATCAGCAAGAAATAGTAACGAAAATCTACACCCAAATTTCCAAAATATTGTTTATAAATGTTTGTTTTCATTATAAATGGTTAATGGTCATAGTCAATATCTTTATAAGAAGAAAAAGGGAATATGGTATATGAATGATTTTTTAAAAAGTTAGATTATTGAATTTACTTAGATCAGGAAATCAGCTGTTAATCTCAAAATGTTTTACATTGGTATGATTTTGGTTGTTTGATACAAATTTAAGGTCAATTCTCTCTCTTATGCTGTATGTATTTTTCTACTCTTTTTAAAGATATGATGTTTATGTAACGGATTTAAAATTGTAATGTATAATTAAGAAATGCATGTTAGTTAGATTTTTAGGTATACAAAGATATAATTCAATTAGATAGGTAATCTTCAAACACTTCTAAGACCTACAGAATATGGCATTTAAAATGTTTTAAGAACTTAGACTTTTCTGGACAGTGAGACAGGTCTGCTCCTTGGCAGCACCAATTTACTTCAAGAGAAAAATGGGCATCAAAGAAACTCCATATGGAGATTAGTTTCTTTGTGGCATTGGTTAGCCACTGGATATGAAATTGTTCTTATATTGACTGCTTGACAGTATGCTGTTTAAACTGGACATGCAGGTTCCCTATAAAAGTGACCTCTGAACTTTGGCAGAACAAGCCGAGATGGTCATTCAGGTTCATGCTTTGCAGAGAAAACTGACAGACATTCTTCAGGACTTGAGGAGAAGCGACTGATGAATGGTAAGAGCAGATTTCCTGCTTCACTGAAATGAAAAGCGACTCTGGGCCTGCAGGCTGAAGATGGAGGCCCCAACTTTATAAAGGAACTTTGGGTGACTGTCCAGGCAGATAGGTGTCATCTCTGTCATTTCTAGATTTTGGAAGTTGCTTGCACTTCTGGTTTACTTAGGTAAATATATCCTTCTGTGGTCTTTGATGTAGTTGAAGATTAGATAGTTATAGGTATAGTTTTTCTTGGTTATTTTAAGGTATACTGGATATAAAACTTTAGATTCACAATGATAAGGTAGATGATAGAGTATTTTCCTTAATTTTGCTAAATACAAATAGACTAGATTTTGTAACTGTAATTCTTGCTTGATAGCTATTTTGTTATATGTAATTTTGCTATATTAAAATTGAAACTTCCTTTTTGATTAGACAGAAAGGGGGAGCTGATGTGGGATTGTCTATCTGTATGCTGTGAATATCAACCATTAAATAAAGGAGCTGTTTTGGCCCATGACAGGCACCATCGAAAAAGTAGAAGGAGAAATCAGAGCATAGGTAGGAGAAGCAGGGCAGAGTCAGACAGACCAAGCCAGAAGCCCAAAGGAGCAACATGTAAGGAACACAGGTGAGCCATGGGCCACAAGGCAGACAGATTAATGGAAATAGGTTGAGTTAAGATGTAAGAGCAAGCTAGCAATGTGCCTGAACCATAGGCCAAACAGCATGAACTTAATGTAAGTGTCTCAGTCATTTCTGGGGACCTGAGCAGCGGTGGGCAGCTAAGGGTTCTGGGGCTGAAGGTCCATGGGTCCCAGACCACTGGACTCCTGGAACCGAGAAACCTCATTACAACAGACCATGGGGCCCAGAGCAGCTTGGCTATATAGCTGCCATGACAGGCTTCATATAAAGCAGACAGACAGTAGAACTGGAACCTAGTAGTTCCAGGAAAAGCCCATAACAGAAACCACCCAGAGAGGAGCCAACACCTAAGGGAAAGTACCTGATATTCCAAATATTCCAATCTTTAGATAGTTCTTAAACTCAGCACAACCTATTCCTTTTGATGATCTTGCTGAAATATCCCCAGACCAATATCAACCAATCAGAATCCTGAAGCCTGGAAATCCCCTCACCCCCAAAACCGCTGTTGCAAAGGGGTTTCTTGGTCCTGGGCAGCCAGAGGCCCAGACCCACATACCTGCAGTCCCAGACCCCTTAGCTACCCGCCGCTGCTGCTCAGGCCCCCAGAAATGACTCAGACACTTATATTAACTTTACGCTGTTTGGTCTATGGCTCAGGCACATTGCTAGCTTGCTCTTACATCTTAAATCAACCCATTTCCATTAATCTGTCTGCCATGTGGCCCGTGGCTCACCTGTGTTCCTTACATGTTGCTCCTTGGGTAGCTTGCTCGATCTGCCTGACTCTGCCCTGATTCTCCTACCCAAGCTCTGACTTCCCCTCCTACTTTTTCTATGGTGCCTGTCATGGCCCAAAACAGCTCCTTTATTTAAAGATTGATATTCACAGCATACAAAAAGTCATTCCCACATCAAACCACTACTATGACAAAAATGCTACCCTGCCCAGGCTTGGGCTATCTACTCTAACTGCTGTCTCAGACAGACAGAGAGACCAGACTCATTGTTTTTATATGTGATTTAGTCTCTGTGATGGTCTTTTCGAGGTCCCCTTGATTTGGCAGTACCAGGTATGGCTGGCCACAAGACAGCTGAGAGCTGACATCTCAAATCACAAACAGGAAACAGAGTGAACTAGGAAGGGCAAGTAGCTTTTGAAATCTAATGCCCCCTGCAATGTAGTTCCTCCAACAAGACCACAAATAAGACCTAAGCCTCCCCAAATAGCATCAGTAACCTGGAGCTAAGTATTCAAATGTCCAAGCCTACAGGGACATCCCATTCACACTACCACAGTCTTATATGATTATAATAGACTGAATTCCAGATAAAAATAAAAGGGGGGGGTTAAAAAAAAAACCCTACTCCTTTCCTAGTCTGTCCTGAGAAGAGATAACAGAAGAGAGGTGTAGTAAGAGGCTTCTGGCCCTGACTTTCGGGCCTAGCCTCTAGTTTTTGGCCAGCAGACCCACAGACCCACAGAGACACACAGACACTTTCAATAGTTTTAGGCTGATCGGCCTAAGGCCCAGGCATACAACTTGCTAGCTCTTTACCCTTAATCTAACCCATGACTCATCCTGTTCAGCCATGCGGCTCGGTACCTTTTCTTAGATCAGCATAGTTGTCCTCTGTTTCTTCTGGCTTCTCTCTGGTGTTCTGCTCTGTGTTTCCTGTTCTCAGAGTTTTCTTAGTCTGGTAGCTCCGCCCACACTTCCTGCCTGCCTTTGGCCAATCAGCACTTTTTATTAAACCAGTGGGTGGGACAATTATTTACAATGCAACAACATAATCTCCCACAGAGAGGTATGAATCCCATGCCAGACAGTATAACAGAATCCATAAGCAGAGGCAGGGAGATCTCTGTGAGTTTGAGGCCAGCCTGGTTTACATTCTGAGTTCTAAGACAGTCAAAGCTATACAAAAACAAATATAAACAACAACATAATTGATTGAATAGAAAGCCCAACTACTCTCTCTCCCCAGACCCTGCCCCCTCAAAACCCACCTGACAGAAACCCTTCCCCTAAAGCTCCTGTTCCAGATCCCTGCCCCAGAGGAATCCTGACAAAATGAAGCCCTTTCCTAGAGCTGCTCATGACACCTACAGGTTCCTTAAGGCCAGGCAGCCATATATACCATGTGACTCTTCCCCTGCCTTCCAAGGCTCACCCAGGATTACTTTACTCAGTACCCATTAAACTGGGCTTTTTCTAATTTGGTCTGAATTGGACTGTTGCTTCAGAGGAGAGGCTTATTGGGCTGCAAAAGATTTTCAGTAATAATAAATTAATAAAGAAGGATCCATGTCTTATAGGAAGGAACCCGCTTTCCTTAGTAGAGCATTAATATACAACATAAACAAAGCCTGAAAACTCACCTGCTTTTGCCTGTGATTGCTATTCACTTGCAAAACCCTTTCCTCCCATGTAAGTTCCTGGAAGACACCTTCTTTTTGCTCTTTACAGTTTTTTACTGGAAAATGTTGTCTGTTTGGGACTGTAGAGATGGTTTGACGGTTAAAAGCTCATACTGCTCTTGTGAGGGTTCTCTGTGGACACCCACATTCTCCTGCACACAGAGAGACATATATAATTTAAAAATAATAAATCTTTAAATTTGGTTGTTAACAAGAGACATGGGAATTCCAGCCTGAAGAATAATTTCAAAGAAAATATAGAGCAAGCCTCTGACACTTAAAAACTTGCATGAGAAAACAAAGCATATCTGTAGGCTCAGGATTCTTCTACCCATTGGCCCATAAAAACTCTAGGACTACTTCTGCTGTCCAGGAGGAATGCTGTCCTTGTTATGTTAAGATAAAGCGTATAGCACTGTGGCTGGCAGAAGGGATGGATGGGGGCCCCATGCCCCCATGTGGGCGCTGCAGGAGACTAGGCCCATGTGGAGAGGCTTTATTATGGAGAGAGAGGAGGGAAGAAGGGAAGGAGGGAGGGATGGAGAGGGAGAGGAAAAAGAGAGAAGAGGTTCAGGGGTTGAGGAGCATGCCCTCTGGCAGGGTGAGGAGGAAGGGAGGGGTCCAAGGTGGGAATCCTAAAATGGAGTGATGTCAGAACTCAGGGCAGGGCCAGGCTAACTGCTATAGGTCAGGAGTGGCTTCAGGGTGAGGACAGAATCTTAACAGTCCTCTGAGGCATATTATCTTTAATCCAGTGCTCCAAATCTGGACTTCAATAAAGCTATCTCCTCCACCAACTTCTGTTTCTGATTTGTTGCTAATGGTAACAGGAAGCATGGCCTCCAAGCCTAGGATGGGTGCTGTTTGAGCCTTTCCCTTCTCGAAACTCTCACCAAAAAAACAAACAAAACAAAACAAAAACCAAAAAAAAAACCCAAAACAAACAAATAAACAAACAAACAACAACAAAAAAAAACCCCGATTCTTTCCCTTCTGACCTCACCCCCTATTCAGTCCCCAGGAACCACAGAGAAGCTGACCACAGGTGCATACTGTACACTACTTATCAGCTAAGCCTGATGTAAGGGGTCTTCCTGTTCTCTCCTCCATTAGAAACCTGTAAGAATAGAACTCTGTCTCTTCAGAACCTCATTCTATTGTGCAGTGGCAGTGCTACCTCTCCTAACAAGTCTTTTACCCCTAATGACAGTTCATCTCTGTAAGGCTTTCTCCACCAACTCTCACCTCCGTAATAGCCTCAGGTTAAGAGGAACTTGTTAGGTCTCAAACCCAGACAAAGGGCTGACTGAGGCACCTATTTGACATGTCAGAGCACCCCTGGCCACTAGGCTCTCCCAGCATCTCTCAGTCCCTACCTGTTATAGGATTTGGTTGGGATGCCACACCCCTGCTCTAAACCTCCCCAACCTACCGGCTGGGCTGCCCTTCCCTAGATAGTCCAGTCATTTGGTTACCTAGTACTTCACACACACACACACACACACACACACACACACACACACACACACACACACCACACAGGCACACACACACACACACACACACACCACACAGGCACACACACACACACACACACACACCACACAGGCACACAGGCACTCGCACACACACATACTCATACACAAACACACACACACACTCATGCACTCATACACATGCATAGACACACACACATGCGGACACACTCATACATACTCTCTCTCTCTCTCTCTCTCTCTCTCTCTCTCTCTCTCTCTCTCTCACACACACACACACACACACACACACACACACACACACACCCCTACTCTCATGGCTCTTCTCTCTCCTGACCACTCTGGACTCTCCTAGATGTCCCTGCCTCTGACTGTGCTCTCCCTTTTATTCATAATAAACCTTCTCCATCCTTAGGAACCTCCCTGACTCCACTTTGAAAGAGGGAGTCATGCTGTATTTTTAAAAATAAGTTTCTATTTACTGTGAGAGTTTAATTGTTCTCTGTTTTCCGGAACCTGGCCTTCATCAACCCCATGACCTTGGTTTGTTTTTTTTTTTTACAATAGCCTTTCTTTCCTTGACCCTTCTTGACACCTCCCTAACCACATGGTAGGCGATCACATGATGTTTCCTAAAGTTTTTTTTTTTTTTTTTTTTTTTTTCTTATATCACCATTGTGTCCCTTCTGTGAAACTACTCATGGTTTTACTCCTTAAAGGGAGCCCAAGAAATAAATTCAGGGCTTCTCTATTTAATCTGATTTAGGAGGCAGTCACTGGCCAGTTCTTGGGGGTACCCCAATAAAAATCAAACTTAGGGGACTGGAGAGACGGCTCAGAGGTTAAGAGCACCGGTTGTTCTTCCAGAAAACTATCTATAATGGTGGCTCACAACCATCTATAATGAGATCTGGTGCCCTCTTCTGGCCTGCAGGCACACATGCAGGCAGAACACTATATACATAATAAACAAATCTTTTTTAAAAAATCAAGCCTGCTTCAAATTTGGCTCAAATTATGATAGTGATCTAACTGTCACCATTCGGTTTTTGGAGAGCCCCAGTAAGATTAGGACCACCTACCCAAATTCTCTGGGGCTGCCTTCAGTTTTCCGACTATCAGGGGGAATTTCCATGCTGAGAAAAGCAGCTAGCATCTATCTACAGCCTCCTGGTGAGTCCTAGTCTGGTTCTGTTTTCTGGGATCCCTATCTGAGATGTGGAGGGGGCTCAACAGGACCCCAATATTCTCCTACACAGGGCAAAAAGCAAGATGTGTCACCACCCCCCTGAGGTTCTTAGACTGGTTTTACGTTATACGTCTTGTCTTTGTACATTTTGTCTTGTTTCACTTTTACTGTCTCCTCCTGCCACTTGCACATTCTATACAAACTTGTTTATTTTGGACCGAACTGACAGACAGTACAGGTAATAGGACAGCGCTCTGCTGCTCAGTAGTCAACAACCTGTGTCTCATGGTAATGATTAGATAAAAAGAAAAGGTTTGAAGCTTTTAAGTTGTGAGGGTCGAAGAAAATGTTTTAGGTTATGTAAATGCAAGTTGTGAAGGAAGGAGGTGGTTTAAGGTATACAAAAAGAGTTGTAGATTTTTCCCTCTATGCTATTTGTTATATCTACGACTTCAAAAGTGCAGAGCTCCCCCGCCCCATAAGTTCTGTGGCTCTAAAGAACCCTGACTAATACAAATGGAAAAGATTAAAGAAAACAAAAACCAACCCTGTTCTTCCCTCCAGAAATCTGGAACTTAAAGTGATTAACAGTTTGGTGATATGCATTGTCTGTTAAACCAGGACATGTCAAACTCCTAGGACCAGGACCAGAAATGGCTACTAATCTAAATAATCCTTATAGCCAGAGGCTCCTCCAAGCTCCCACTACCAGGGCCAGAGGTGACTAATAGCCAAAATGACTTCCATTCTATCTGTATGACTGAGACCTGGCCAGACCTAGGCCCTTAAGCTAGCACAGAGAACTTACGTCTAGAACCCATCTTCTTGGAAGAAATGATATGTACTGTTGTGTGATATTTTAATTGTGTTTTGGCAAATAAAGCTTGCTTGGAGTCTGAGAGAAAGGCTAGCCACTAGCTGACCATAGAAGTTTGGAGGACTGGAGAGAGGAGACAGGAAGTGGTAAGGCAGGGCTAAGGACAGAGGAATGGTAGAGGCAGTAAGCAACTGGGTGGCTCCCTGTTCTCTGTTCTTTCAGGTTCTTACCCCAATAGCTGACTCCCAAATTTTATTGATAAGATTAATTAGATGAGCACTTCAATGTACCCTGAGTCACATTTCAGTGTAAATATGTTTTCTTGTGCTCCAGGGATTATATTACACCAGGAAACTTTTTTCCAGATTGCACTGTGTATAAATGTCCGACAACGAAACACCTGTCATCAGACTCTGAGGTCTTGATCCAGGTTATTAAATCAGTCTGAACTGATTTTTGTTTGTTTGTTGATACAGGGTTTTCTGTTACAATAATGTTCTGTTACAATAAGGTTTCCTGGTCCCGGGCAGCCAGAGATCCAGACCCACAGACCTGCCATGCCAGACCCCTTAGCCGCCCGCAGCTCATCAGGCCCCCAGAAATGACTCAAACACTTATATTAGCTTCATGCTGTTTGGCCTATGGCTCAGGCACATTGCTAGCTTGCTCTTTCATCTTAACCCATTTTCATTAATCTGTCTGCCACGTGGCTCATGGCTCACCTGTGTTCCTTACATGTTTCTTCTTTGGGCATCTGGCTCGATCTGTTCTGACTCTGCCCTTGTCCTACCTGTGCTCTGATTTCCCCTCCTACTTTTTCTATGGTGCCTGTCATGGGCCAAAACAGCTCCTTTATTTAAAGATTGATATTCACCGCATATAGAAAGACATTCCCACATCAGTTTCCCTATGTAGACTCAGCTGTCCTGGAACTCCCTCTCTAGACCAGGCTGAACTTCAACTCAGAGATCCTCTTGCCTCTGCCTCCCACACAAGTGCTGAGTTTAAAGGCATGTGCTACCACCGCTCAGCTCAGAACTGAGTTTTTATTCTCATTTCTTCACAGTTATCATCCCTGCAGAGACCTCTTCAGTCCTGTAACTTAATATATAGACCAGGATGGCCTTCAACTCACAGAGATCCTCCTGCTTCTGCCTCTTGAGTGCTGTGCAGCCCCACACCCAGTCATTTCTGTAAAAGAAGGAGAAGGAGGGGGAGGAGAAGGGGGAGGAGCAATGCTTTTAGGGATGACCATTGAGAACTTCCACAAATATGACATCACTGTCACTATTTGAAGACTTTAGCTTCATTTAGCAAACAGAATAGAACTGTGGGGGAAATGAGATTATAGTCACTGTATTGTTTTCTCTAGAAACTCCTTGAAAATTCATTTCTCTTAACAATAGCTGCTCAAGTATCCCTGATTAGAGTTTAGCTGTTGCCAAGCTATAATATCTGCTGCAGCATCCCGTCTCACTCCCAGGTATCTGCAAGCACTCTACTAAGATGCTGAATCCCTACCTCACCAGGTACCAAGGGCTCTACCTAGAGAGATGAGCTTATAATAAATAAATGGAGTGCTGGTGGCCATATACCCTGTTCCTCACCCACTCACTGACTCCTGCTTGTGCTACAGAGGACACCCCTCCGCATCTTAAGAAAGGTGTAGGAAGAGACTCCCAGCTTGTGCCAGTGGGCTCCGATGTCCTCTCTTCAGAGAACCCCACTGTTAGGTCCTGAAGAAACCTGGACAAGTCTCACTCAGCAGCTGTGGGTTCTCCCGACGTTTCTCACTCTGCTCCTTAGCCTAAACCCTTTCACCCCAGAGGCTGGGCTTCCTCAACCTTCCCCCAGCTTCTCTTTCCCATTTGGGCTACACTTTCTTGTTCCTCTTGGCTCTCTATCCCCTGTCTTCTCTTCCTCTATCCCCCCCCACTTCACGCTACCCCCCCCTTCTTCCACGTCCCAGTCTGTTCTGGTGGCCACGTTCAGACTGAACCCTTCCAGATGCCTTTAGCTGCTTTCTTCTTCATATTTACAATATGAAACGTTTTCCTCAACCGTACCTAAGAATGGTCATGCCCTCAGTTTCATTTACCCAGTGTGCTTGCCTGTCTCTGGTGCAGAGTCCTGACCATGCTGTCCATGGCACTGAATGAATCTGAACAACTGGAGACCCCCAGGAACATGCTATCTCCACTGTGATCTTCCAAGACTGGCTTCTCGCTGACCCCCAGGAACATGCTATCTCCACTGTGATCTTCCAAGACTGGCTTCTCGCTGACCCCCAGGAACATGCTATCTCCACTGTGATCTTCCAAGACTGGCTTCTCGCTGACCCCCAGGAACATGCTATCTCCACTGTGATCTTCCAAGACTGGCTTCTCGCTGACCCTCAGGAACATGCCATCTCCACTGTGATCTTCCAAGACTGGCTTCTCGCTGACCCTCAGGAACATGCCATCTCCACTGTGATCTTCCAAGACTGGCTTCTCGCTGACCCTCAGGAACATGCTATCTCCACTGTGATCTTCCAAGACTGGCTTCTCGCTGACCCCCAGGAACATGCTATCTCCACTGTGATCTTCCAAGACTGGCTTCTCGATCAGTGTTGCTTTCTTTCTTCCGGTCTGGGAAAGAACGAAGGGCCTCATGTGGCTCTGGCCCACGCCTGGGTCTACCGCCACTCTCCACTGTGGGCCTAAAGACTTTATCTAAATTTTTCATGCTTGACAATAAAAAAACTGCCTTGACGATCTCCTAAACATCCTGTATTTGAAACTCCTTCTTCACACAATTTCACTCATTTCCCTTTATACAAATTCCACAATAATTCTTTTTTTTTTAATTTATTTTCTTCTGGTTTTGCAGCAGTACTGGTTAAATCCAGAGCTTTGTGCACGGTCAGCAAGTACCTGTAATCTAGCCATACTCAATGCATACATTTGGTTCTTAGTTTCTTCTCTTCATGATTGTTTTCCGGCAGTCTCTTGCTCTTCAGCTTGGGGTGACCAGGAACTCACTCTGTAATCCAAGGTGGCCTCAGATATGTGTTAATTTCTCCTGCCAACCTGTTAGTGCTGGACTTATAGTCATCAGCTACCAGAACCAGATAAGATGTTAGGACTCTGTCCCATTTCTTGAAGCCTTGGTCAATGGCAGTTAGCCTGGCCCAGCCGGGGGCTCTGATGTCAAGCTCCATTCAAGAAGGTTCTCCACCTTTGACCCCTCCCTTTTGGTCCTTCCCTATCCCCTTCCTGTCAAAATGTGCCTCCTTAACTCCTGAGTCCTTCCTCTCTTCCCCATCTCTCGTCTCCCTCTCTCTGTAATAATAAAGTTTCTCCACTTAGGCCCAGTCTAAACGTCTCTATGGTTGCCCAAAATTGTACCTGAATGGGGCAAGGGGAGGGGCTCCATCGCCATATTGCACCACATCGCCATGTTGCACAAATAAAGGAAACTCAGAGCCAGATCTCAGGGAAAGGCTGAGATCTCAAAGAGAAGAAACACCACAGTCAGATCTCACCCAGCTGTCTTCCAGCTTCCTCAGCCTCCTCCTCCTGGCTTCTACTGCCTGCTCTGTCTTTCTATGCCTGCCTTAAATACCCTCTTCACCCAGTTGTTTCACATCCAGGTTAAGATTAAAGGTGTGACACCACCACTGCCTGCCTGGGAGCCTGGAACTCCCTCTGTAAACTAAGATGACCTCAAACTCAGATCTGCTGGGATTAAGGAGTAGGTCACCACTCCCGGATATTCCCTGTGCTGGGATTAAAGGTGTGAGTTAGCACTCTCTGATCCTCCTACACTGACTGTGGGTGGATCCCTCTGGTATCTCAGACTGGTTTTTATTAAATTTGAAACATATCCCCACATCGCCATCCATCAGCCACACAGGTATATGTGATATCACAACATAATACAAGAGTTATAGTATTAACAAATTGTGAAAGCTGAGATTGTGAAGGCATAGAATGGCCACTATAACCTTCATCTCAGGGAAAGACCATTTAGTGCCTGAGGGCAGGGACCAGATCTAAGAAGAATCTAGGAAAAATCTCAGGAACCACCCGACAGCTAATAGATTCAAAACTTGGGTTCAACTGAAAGTTTAACCAATAGTTTCCAAGATTTACTCTACTCTGTACCCCTTTACCCAATCCCAAAGTGCCAAAATTTGTAACACCCCACTCATGTATTTCTTTCTTTAAAAACCCTCTCACCCCTGAGTTTGAGGCTGAATTCCTTCCACTGCATTGTAACATAGGGTTTTGGCCTGGGTTTGAACCTGTCCCAAAGAATAAACTGACCCTCACATATTTGCATTGGAATCCAGCTCCCTAGTGGTCTTTGGGGGTCCCTTGACACAGGTACGACAGAAATTATAGCTCAACATGATGATTTATACCTGCTGTATTTTTTTTAATAAATGGTGAATGACAGTTACAGCTATTGAGAGACAGAGATGCCAGGCAGACAGAGCTCACAAGGAAAGTCTTATGGGGGGGTAGGGAAAAGAGAAGAGAGAAAACAATGGCCTTATGGGAGAGAGAGAGAGAGAGAGAGAGAGAGAGAGAGAGAGAGAGAGAGAGAGAGAGAGAGAGAGAGAGAGAGAGAGAATGGGGTGTAGATTTGACCTCATGGCAAGAGAGAGGAAGAAAGAGAGAAGGGGAGGGGCTTACATTTAATAGGGGGATTTAGCACCTGTGCATAGATTGCATACTCACAGGCTACAAAATTCTGGGCTGTCTAGGTGACAGATCTAAGAGCAATAAATAGTAAGTAAGGTGATTTAACCAATGGGCTCTTTACACTACCGTATTCCCTTGCCTTCCCTGTTACCTAAGGGATGGTATATTATAGTTATTGATTTGAAGGACTGTTTTTTTTTTTTTTTTTTACCATACTTCTACAAGAACAGGACAAAGAAAAATTTGTCTTCACAGTACCCACATTTAATAATTCATGTCTGGTACAGAGATATCAATGCAGAGTTTTCCCACAAAGAACGTTGAATAGTCATACGTAATACCAATATTTTATACAATAGCCACTAGAATTAATACGCAAATAGTCCCCACAATCTATCTTGTTGGCAGACCCAAATATTAGAAAAAAATGTTTAAGAAATGAAGAAAATTTTGCCTGATTGGGGACTAAAAATTTCTCCCAAAACAACACAAAGAGGAAATTCTATTAATTATTTAGTATATAAAATATGCCTACAGAGAATTAGACCCAAAAAGTGCAACTCAGGAGAGATAGATTAAGGACTCTTAACGATTTCCAAAAACTGCTAGGAGATATTAATCATATACAACTCATTATTGGTATAAAGAACATAAACTAGTTAATTTATTCAAAACCTTAGATGATGATAAGGACTTAAATAGTCCTAGAGAATTTTTTAGTGAAGCTGAGAGAGAATTGGCTTTAGTGAAAAAGAAATTACAAGAAGCACACATGAGTCGTGTGGATCCAGACCTCGATTGCATTCTAATTATTTTACCCTTTAAGCATTCTCCTGCAGGAGTCATAATGCAAAGAGAAAATATTATATTAGAATAGATATTTCTGCCACATAGGCCAAGTAAAAAGTTGAAAACATCGAAAAGATTTCTGATTTGTATTTTTATGGAAAATTTAGTTGATTGGAAAGGACCCAGCAGAAATTGATGTACTTTTAACTAATTAAGAAATTGATCGATTATGGGCAGACAGTGAACCTTGGCAAAAAGCCTGTGGTAATTTTTGGGAGAGATTAATAACAAATATCCCCAAAGCAAAAGGATTCAATTTATAAAGGAAACTAATGGATCCTCCCTTGTGTGGTACAGGATAAATCTATTTCTGGAGCTCCTACATTTTACACTGATGTAAACAAATCAGGTTACAAATCAGGTTACAAAAAGCTGGTTACAAATCAGGAAATTTAAGTAAAGTGACTCAAAGCCCTTACAATTCAGAAGTCAGAACTATATGCTACTATTATGGTATTAATGGACTTTACAGAACCTCTGAACATAGTAACTGACTCTCAGTATACAGAAGGAGTTGCTTTACATATTGAAACTGCTGATTTCATGCCTGATGATACAGAATTAACCTCATTGTTTATATAATTACAGGGAATCATTAGAAATAGAATTCATCATATAATATATATATGTATATGTATAATATATCCGATCCCACATGGGTCTACCTGATCCTCTAGTGCAAGGTAATGATGAAATTGACCAATTATTAGTAGGAAACTTGCTGGAGGCCTCAGAATTTCATAAGAGACATCATGTTAATATCAAAGATTAAAAAGAGCTTTCCCATCACTTGGCATCATGCCAGGAAATTCTATGGAATTGTACTACTTGCTCCTTCTATAACCAAACCATCTTTACCTACTGTAAGTAATCCCAAAGGTACACAGAGAAATGAGATCTGGCAGGATGTGTTTCACTTTACAGAATTTAGAAAGATGAAATATGTACATCATACCACTGACATTTACTCAGGAATGCAATGGGAGACTGCCCCGAGTTCTGAAAAGGCTGATGCTGTAGTTACACACCTTTTGGAAGTTATGGCCATAATGGGAATTCCCATTCAGATTAAGCCTGCCAATGCTCCAGCATATTTTCCCCAGAAAATGAAGCAGATTTTTGGATATTATAATATAAGGCACATTACAGGGATATCGCACAATCCTACAAGTAAGGAGTGTAGAGAGATCTTACTGCACCTTGAAAAAGATCCTTCATAAACAGAAAGGAGAAATGGAAAAACCCAGGGAGAGATTGCACAGTGCTTTACTGACCTTTAATTTTCTTAACGCTGATGAGAAAGGAACAACAGCTGCAGAGAAGCTTGAGTAATAGAAAAAACTTCTGAGATAAACCAACCCATGACTTTAAGGATGTGCTGACTTCAGAATGGAAGCCGGGATATGTGCTTCGATGGGGGTAGAGATTTTGCTTTTGTTTCCACAGGAGAAGAAAAAATCTGAGTAATGACAGAATTAATAAAGTTCCACTTCGAAAAGGAGGCACCTCCTGAAGAGAAGTAATTGTTCATCCCCTGATATAACAATTGGATACATGGTAAGGAAAACACATTTAACAAGACTGTGGCAGGGTCTCTCTCTCTCTCTCTCTCTCTCTCTCTCTCTCTCTCTCTCTCTCTCTCTCTCTCTCTCTCTCTCTCTCTCTCTCTCTTTTAATAGAAGAGTAGATACAACCATCTTCAAGAAGTTAAAAGTATACTGAAAATTTAGACACCTAAAGCTGAAAGGAGGTCAATTATGAAAGGACTACAAGCAAAGGATTGGTATCAATATGTACTACTGGGTAAATTCTCAATCCTCACAGCTTTATCTCCTTTAAAAAATGTGGTCCTGGTTTGTCTATAAATAAAGCTAGATTTGGAGTTGGAGTGAGTGGCTTTCTCCCTCTCTAAACCCAAGAACATTGGTAAAGAAAACTTGATTCTGCCTCGTACTAGAAAAGCCACCTGGTGTGGGACAGAAGACAGCCAGAATATATAGGGACCAATTTTGTTGTAATTTTATCTCTAATACTATCTTTCTGTGTATCTCTTCCTTCATAACCTTAAATTCTTTTCTGCATGCAATTTTCTCCTGAAGATGTTAAATCTTCATTTGATATTAATAATGTTTAGGTTTTCCACTGTAAACAACAATTTCTACTAACAGCAGTCTCCAAAGCATCTGGAAAGAAGATGGGGTCCCCACTGCAATGATTTCTACCTGGTCAGTGAAGGGAGAGATATAGAGAGACAGAGAGAAAGAGAGAAAAAACCTGTTGTACACCACTCAATGATTGCTTTTGAGATATAGAATGTATATCTATATCTATATATATACACTATATAGTATATATAGACTATCAGGATGCTTGCAAGATAGCCTTTTATGATTAATGGACTTATCCAGTACTCTGAGAATGGTTATAGAGGTTTATCGCCAGTCCATTAGGACCTAACCACTGTCTTAGTTTTTACAGGATCCCACAGAAATGCTGCCCACAAGTCAGCAGGAAGCAGTCTTATGAAAAACTCTGCCCTTCTCCCAGTTAGTTTTGCCCTCTGAGGGTTATGGGTAATTATCATTCTGAAAGGGTAGTTATAAGTTAAATTTGGGTTTAGTGTAGAACAATAGACTCAGGGATCCCATTTAAAGAAGAGAAAGGGGAATAGATAGGATAGATATAGGTAGTTAGTTGTATCTACCCGTAAACAATTATTAGCCAAATACAAGTGCTGGGATATTCCATGGTTAATTAACTTCCCCTAGACTATCTCTCCTGTTTGTACTTTGTACCGCAGCAGGACTCAGGCCTGTTTCAAACTGAGACTTGAGGTTCAGGGACTTTTGTTCAAAAATAGGGGCACTTCTCTGGTTCTTCAAAACAAGCTTGAAGAAAGAGCCCAATTTTATGTCCTATATAGTCTTTGTTGTGTCCAGAGTCCAGACCCCTAAAAAGACCACCAACAGCCCGGTCCGATTGCAACAATAAAGAGTTTCTCTATTGACAAGCTAGCTTGGGTCACTCCGTCTCTCCTAAGAGGAGGTGAAGTAGGAGTGACCATGAGCAGTACCAGGCAAGGAGTTTTATTGGGGGCAGGGGGACTCTAAGGGCTTCAGAGCTGAGGGGTTACAGTCTTGGGATTGGTCCAAGCTCAGGCTAGGGGTACCTGTTACAAACTCATTGGCTGCTTTGAATTCTAGGAATGTTTCAACATTTAGCAGTGGCCATTAAGGTTTACCTGTATGTGGATAATATCTGTTCTATTGTTACAGGGAATGTTTTGAATATCAGATACTTCCTCTTAGGTGCTGGCTCCTCCCTGAATGGTGTTCACTCATGGGCTCTTCCTGGAACCACCAGGTGCCAGAAAGGGCTTGCTGTTTGTCTGGCAACTTCTCTGGGCCCCACATCTTCTATTATCTCTATCATATAGTATTCTATCATATGTTGTTGGAAAAAAAAACCAAAATATGTTTAAAGTAAACTTAAAGTTTGTTTAATGTAAAACAATATTCAAATTCTGGTACATAAAAATTGCTCATAAAATACTGAATGCTTGGCAGGTTGGTGGTGGTGCACACATCTTGAATCCCAGTGCTTGAGGAGGCAGAGGCAGGAAATTCTCTGATTTCAAAGCCACCCTAGTCTACAGAGTGAATTCCAGAACAGCCAGGGGCACACAGTGAAACTCTGTCTTAAAAACAAAACAACAAAGACTAAATTGGAAAATAGTTTAAATTTACAATATACTTGCATGGTGGGAAAACCCAGACTCAAGTGGTTCTCTTGGATGGAGCAAAGATCTCTTGATTGGGACACAATTTCACCAAAGTTGCATACTAGCTTCGCTTCATATTAAGGATTGTGATACACCTCTTTCTTATCAACTTGACTACATCAGAAATCAACTAAAACTCAAAATGGAGGGGCAAGCATGTGAGAGATTTCTGTTTAATTTGAAGTAGGAAGATCTACATCTAATCCAGATATTTGAGGTAGGAAGACACACCATTAATACAGATCTTTATCCAGATCTAATCTGGGCCATGCTTTCTGCTGGAAGCCTATATAAGGAATGGAAGAGAGAAAGCTTTTGTCCTTTGCCTGCTTGCCCTTGCCCTTTCCCAGAAGTGCTGTAGGAATTTAGTAGAGTCACACTATATCTGGGGTAGAGGTTAGAATGAACTGCAGTTTTCTAGAAGTACTTTGACTGTGAAGAATCCTCATGGAAAACAGTGATTGCTTTCTGTGATTTGTAGAATTGTTTTACTGAAGGGGCATGGTAGCCATCCCCTGATGTTGGTCACAAAGTACCTCAGGCACACCTGAGGCTCTTGTATTATTGTGAATGTAAACAATATATAGTAAAGGACTAGAGTCATGAGGGCATGTGATGCTCTCCTTCAGTAAGACACATAAATTAGATTAGGGATCTTGGTATTAGGAAATTCTTTGTGTAACAATCAATCAATATACTTTTGCACAGCTGTTTGAGGTTCAGTTCGTATGAGAGGCTGGACTTTCCTGCTTCCACCTAGGCCTTAAAATTTCATCTTGGAGTGCCTTCTATCTTCAGACAACCCACTTGACACAGTGCGCCCTGACAAGGAAGTTTCTCCTTCATTGGCATTAGAGTCTACTTCTTCAGGATTCCAGCCTACACTGAAGACCAACTAAAGCATTCTGCATTGTGGACCGAGCAACTACCAGATTCTGGGGCCATACAAACATTGTTGGATTAGCTGGACCATGGCCTCCAAGTCTTTCTAATAAATCCCCCTATATGAGTTCTGTAAGTTTTGTTACTCTAGAGAACCTTGACTAATATAAGAATGCATAGGAAATAAGACCTTCCAGAAGTCAGCTGGTACTGCCTGTGGCTGCATAGGCCTGGCCAGCTCTAGCCCTGTAGGCCAAACCAAAAAATAACCTCCTCTCTATCTATGGAAAAGATAAATTACTCCTCATGTCTCATATGACAGGCTTTATTAGTCAGGAGTACCCAGGCTTGGGCACCTGGTGGGCTAGCCTGAACTCTCACTTGAAGCCCACAGGAGTACCCAGGCTTGGGCACCTGGTGGGCTAGCCTGAACTCTCACTTGAAGCCCACAGGAGTACCCAGGCTTGGGCACCTGGTGGGCTAGCCTGAACTCTCACTTGAAGCCCACAGGAGTACCCAGGCTTGGGCACCTGGTGGGCTAGCCTGAACTCTCACTTGAAGCCCACAGGAGTACCCAGGCTTCGGCACCTGGTGGGCTAGCCTGAACTCTCACTTGAAGCCCACAGGAGTACCCAGGCTTGGGCAGTGCTGCTTGTGGACATTACCTAAGAAATTCCCAAGGCCAAAAGCACCTTTAATTTGATGATCTTGCTTTACATAATTTATGCCTCTAAACAACCAATGCATTTTTAAATAGAATGGTGTTAAGAAACATACTTACTGCTCTCAGCACGTGGTGACCTAGAGATTTATTCGTGGACTAGGGATAAAGATCTGGCTTTGGTCCCCCTGTTACTTCAGTCCATATTACATGTAAGTTATTTGACATAGATCTGACATGACTGACCACTTTCATCTTTTGGAATGAAAATGTTGAAGGAAATTTTTAAAGGGTTCTGTTAATAAGGTTAATTTTAGAAAACATTGTAAAGTAAATTGTGTAATCCCTTGCTTTGTCATTTAAAATCATTTCCTTCGGGATAATGCAACTTGGAATTAAATTGCCTATTTATACAGCCTGACAGTATAAAGTATATTTATTACATAATCTCCAACTATAGGTATAATAGTTTAATGTTAACAAAAATATGTATTGTCATACTTTCAAATACTAGAGATGGTCATTTAAGGTAATAGTCTTAATTAAAAATTTTCACCATATCAATTGTTTTTAACTAGAAATCTGTTTTTTACTCAAGATACTTTTGTTTATTAAATAATAGATGACATTGTTAATATTTGAAATAAATATACAAAGTTTATTATATGTGGTTGTGAAGGCATACATTTCAAAACCTTATCTCAGAGAAAGACCATCTAGTGCCCAAGTCTACGAAGAATCTAGGAAAAATCTCAGGAACGCGCCTGACAGCCAATAGATTCAAAACTTGGGTTCATACCAAAAGTTTAACCAATATTTTCCTCTGGCACCAATGTGGACTCAGATGGCTGACCTGACCCTGGCCATCCACATGGACTTCAGTGGCGACTGAAGCCCTGAATATCAACAAAGACCCTGACTGCTACAGGGCTACAGACCCAGATATTGCCCTTGGCAGCAGCTCAGGTCCAGACACCATTACGGCCTGGACCAACAACATATGCCACTCAGATGGCATAGCCCCAGCAGCGACAGAACCCTCAGGCACCAACACAGCCATGGGTGTCAGCACAGGCCACCATCATACCTACATTTTTACCCAGACTTCTAAATGTTTTACTTAAATCACTTAATTCCAGAACAAAATGTTCCCCACAAGCTCTCCCAAGCAGCTTTCATGCTACAACAGCCTCCACTTATTCCCGATATATCTGTGAAATGGGCCTTTTATATGATCAGGAGAAAAATCTTGCTAGAAGGAGTCTTTTCACCCCAGGCCAGACATAATTGTTCATATTAGTTCTCTCTTTCTTCTGTCCCATTCCTTCGATGCTCTGTAGCGCCCTACTACTTCTACTAGTTCATTTTGGTTCAACAGAACTAGTTAACTCCATAACCAAGTCCTCTGCTTACAGCCCTCTAATAATTATTTTCCAAGTCTTTTCAGGAATACAGGATGAATATCGTCTTGGCACACAGATTTATAGGTTACCACGAATCCCACATCTAACAAGGTAAAATTTTCATGATTTTTTTTGTAGTAACAGAAGAAAATAAGAAATCAAAATGATTTTTAAATATAGTAGTGGGTATATCATGTAGGCAGAAAGAACAATCTCTGCTATTAACTTTGTTATACCCAGATCACGGGGTCCCCCTTAGACCACCAAGTAGTCCTAATCTACATGTAAAAGTGAACAGTCTTTATTTAAACTCAAACTTGGATTCTCTGCCTGTCTAATGCAGCAGTTAGAGCAGAGAATGTTCAGCCCAGGTGGGGTGAGGTTTTATCATAGTAGAGGTTGGGGGTGAGGGGATTTTCAGGGTTCATAACCCTTGGTTGGCTGACATTTGTCTTAGGTGTATCTTTGGTTAAAGAAAAAAGAGGAAATAGGTGTGTGCTGGCTCAAGGACACCTGGGGATATCTATAATAGTTGGAATATTAGGTATTTCATCTGGAACATTGGTATTTTCTCCTGGGATGCTGATTGGCCCATTCCTGGGTGGCTCCAGCTTATGGCTTTTCCTGGGGACCAGATGGTACCATCAGTAAACTGAGGCTCAGGCCTACCTTTTAGCTGGTTCCTATCAAGCCTGTCATGGCAGCAGTGTGGCCAAGCTGTTCTGGGTCCCTCATAAACTTCAGTTATTATCTGTTGACATCATTCCTAGTGTTTAGGTTGATGAAAGTTAGCAATCTGTTCATACATTTCTAAGGATTTTCCTATTAGTCACAAGATGCTAGGTCACACACAGAAGTGAGTAATAAATTGCTACTCAAGGGACCAAGATAGCCCAAGAGAATTTCACTCTCAACCTGCAAAATCCCAACTCTTTACACACACTGATGTTCTAATTAGTCAAGCTTGGGTCTTGCATGATGTTCACTGAAGGTATAGCTTCCTTCCAGGAATTCAGGTTCTACTGTGTATCAGCTAGTTTTATTGTTGTTGTTGCTATGACAAGATATACATCAAAATCAAATTAAAGAAGCAAGTGCTCATTCTGGGCCATCAGGAGAGGAAGGCTTGGTGGCAAGGACATAAAGATACTTACTGCAATTGCACCTGTAGATAGAAGGTAAACAGAGCTTAGTGCTGTCTATCTATTTTTCCTGTTTGTCAGTCCAGGACTCCAGCCTAAGGGATGGTGCCACCCACATTCCTCAAGGTTCTTCCCATTTCTACAAACTCTCTCAAAGAGAACCCCAGGGGTCTATCTCATGTGTTTCCTAAATCCTGCCAAATGGACAGTCAAGATTTAATCTCAGACCACAGTTCTCAGTATCACTACGCTGAGATCAACCCACCCCTGTCAAGGCTCAGGAATCACTGAGAAAGAAGAGACAGAAAGAATGTGAGAATGGGAGGAGGGAGAAGTACTGTGAAATGTTGTCTCCTGGACATGCATACTTATTGCACTCATGAGTCTACGGTATCTGTGGCCACCTGCACAAGACCTACACAAAACAAGCCAGCCAAAATAACCAACAGTTAGCAGCTGACAGTTACTGGGTGTTATTCAACCTACAACCACAGGTATGTTGTCCATGCTTTGGTGAATGGCCCCATACTGATGCATGTATCAGTAGTACTAATTAGACTTAGTAGGT
This sequence comes from Phyllotis vaccarum, assembly GCA_033318265.1. Lineage (NCBI taxonomy): Eukaryota > Metazoa > Chordata > Mammalia > Rodentia > Cricetidae > Phyllotis > Phyllotis vaccarum. The sequence goes on from JARWLC010000002.1 coordinate 184,443,295, forward strand.
TATTTTTTTAAATGAATGAACGTAAAGTTGGGTGAGAGATATTTAAGGAAATCTTGGGAGAGTTGAAGGGGAGAGATTAGGATGATATGATCATGTTTCTCTGTATACTTGTATGAAATTTTAGAATATTTGTGAAATAAAAATTCAATTTTTAAATTTAAGAATATGTGTGTTTTGCTTGCATGTATGTCTGTGTACCATGTGCATGCCTGCTGCCTATGGAGGTCAGAAGAGGGTGTGTCAGATACAGTGGGACTGGGATTACCGACTACTGTGAGCCCCCCACATGTGAGTGCTTGGAACTGAACATGGATCTTTGCAAGAGCAAAATGTGCTCTTAGCTACTGAGCCACCTCTCCAGCCCCTCAAGGAATAATTTTAAATATATATCTACTTATCTTACAAATTTAAGGAACACTGGTAGTAATACAAATCGACTCTTTTTCTTTCTTTTTTTAATATTTTAAGACAAGATTCTACCTTTTATTTAATGTTCTGGAATGTGCTAGGTACACCTCCTTAGAGATTATAGAAGTCTGTGGGCCTCTGCCTCTTGAGTGCTGTGGTCAAAGCCATGTGTCATCACGACTACACTGTGACTGGTTTCCTCCTCTTCTTTTCAGACCCAGTCTCAGGTAGAACGAGCTGACCACCACTTGCTGTGTAGCTCCTATCTTCAACCTCAGTATTGTGATTATAGATACACATTAGTACTCCCAGCTCAGCAGGCTCATTTTCTAATACATAAGTGATCTCATATGCATTAAAGAAATACTTGTTTAATTGGGGCAAGTAGATATAGACAAGATTTTAAATACCAAAGATTTCCCAAGTGGTACGTTTCTCATCTAAGTGTTGATCACTAAAAATAGCAGAATGAACCAGACGATGGGAATACACAACTTTAATCCCAGCACTCAGGAGGCAGAGGCAGGTGGGTCTCTCTGAGGCCAGCCTGGTCTACAGAATGAGTTCCAGGACAGCCAGGACTACACAGAGAAACCATTTTGAAAAACAAAAACAAAGCAAAAATGAAGTTTAACACAAGTTAAATGCAATTGGATAACTAACTGGCGTAACCATATTAACTCTATGATAATTCTGTAGGAGGATAAAGTAACTATAGTTAGCTGTTTATTACATCAGACTCCTGAACAAGGAATGCGTACATGAAAGCTTTGTGGGAAAAAAAAGTAGAAGTTAAAGTTAGCATCTAAAGGATGAATAGTGAGTTCAAACTTGTTTTGTTTTGAAACACACATGCACACACACGAACATGCACACACACACTCACACACACATGCACACACTCACACACACTTGCACAAACTCACACACACTCATACACATGCACACACTCACACACCCACACACATGCACACACAATGCATACACACATGTACACACACACATACACACACACACAACCAAAACGTAGGAATAGATCCTAGTTTTGCATTGGTGTCATCATGTCTTCAAATCAAACATCTCTCTAAATTGATGGTTCTTATTTCATTAATTTACAAAGCACAGATATATTCTTTGGGTATAGATTACAAATTTCTATTTTCACTCTTGGTCTAAATCTGTGATCAGGACAGACCAAATTCTCCAAACCTGTTCAGAAAATCCCACAAAAAAATAAAATAATATATCTAGTTGAGGCAGGATAGGAAGATAGAAATTCTGAGGAAAAAGAGCCCCTCACCCTGGATTTTGGTTCAGTCTTTGCCAGCAGAATAAAAACAAGAATTCCAGCACAGTTAACTTACTTAAGGCCTTCCTCTCTCCCTGCTGTAGACTTGTCCTGTTCTAGGAATCTCAGCAGAGACCCCATATATAGGAAAAGGAATGTGATAAACTTCTTCATCAACACAACTATTCCTGATTTTACTTTAACAAATTATAATCTCTTGTAATTTGGCTCCTGAGCCACCCTAAAATCCCATTTAGCAAAGGAAAGGCAATGCATTCTGCAGACCAGACTCACAGATTACTGTCTACCTCTGCCTCCTGAGTGCTAAATATGTGGGACATCACCACTTTTTTTGGTCATTTTAAAATGTAACTTCAAGCCTGCGGCTCAGTCTCCCACACCTTCAATATCAGCCCTTGGGAGGCAGAGGCAGGTGGATCTATGTGAGTCTGAGGTCAGTCTGGTCTACATAGTCAGCAGCCAAGGCTACACGAAGATCTTGTCTGAAAAAAAGGATGTAGCTTCACAGCCACCAAAATGGTATACATTGTTTGGTTTAGTTTTTCAGTGACTGTGATACAATAGCCCAACAACAGCAATTTATTGGAGTTAATTTGACTCAAAGGTGACGTCATCTGCCATGGTGAGAGCGTTATGGTGGCCTGAGTGTGAGGCAGCTGGTTTTCATCTGCAGTAAGGGAAGAGACAGCAATGAACGTTGGTGCTTAGCTTGCTTTCTTCTTTCTCTTAAGCTCAAGATTATAGCTCACAGAATTGCGCACCACAGTTAAGGTGTGTTTTCCCACCTCAATAGTCCCTCACAGGCATGCCCAGAAGCTAATGCAATCAATATGATCCCCTCACAAGCGTGCCCAGAAGTGTGTCTCCTATGTAATTCCTGTTCCTGCTAAGCTGACAACCAATACTAACCACTATGATGCTTACTGCTAAGACCATTCATTTGACTCTTTGTTGAAGGGCCTATACCACACTTGGCTAGGCCTTACTTTCTACAATTCTTTTTGAACAGCACACACCTGTGCACTGGAGTATGCCTTACTTTCTTCTGAGTACCCCCTTTTCCCCTAACTCTTATGTTAATCCTGTGCCACCTGTGCCACCATTACGAATAGCAAGTCAAGCAAAGGTCTGGAGATTATGAAAGACACAAGAGACATGGGTAACTCTTGAACGAAGAATGCTGTTTATTGAAGCTTCAGGGAAGCCTTATACACCAAGGTTGTTTTTCTTACCATGAGTAACGTTAGCAGCTCACACACAACACTTGGCCTGGGTCAATTTCTTTGTTCTCTACTAACTTCCTGATTCCCTAATCACAGCACCTGCTTGGGCAATGTTCCAATAATGGAACGGATCAACTGGGTCTGGTAAACACTGCAGGCCATTAAATAGTGCTAAACCCTGGGGTCTGCAGGCCGACTTCCACAGGGCCCTCTTCCTTTTATACAAAAAGGACATCCAGACTAGGCCTGTCTTAGGTGTCACAGGAAGTCAGATTGTATCTTACCTATCATCAGAGAATTCTGCAGCATAGGGTGGAACCTCCTTTGTTAGGTTGATTACAATCCCTCTATACCTTACCCATCATTGGCTCGCTAGCCCATTTTAGCATGTTAATCCACACCTCGCTAGGTGCTGAATCATGGGCAAGGGCACAAAGCAATTTTTGTGGCCATATTGACTTGGGCTTGTTGCCAGTCCTGTCTTCTTAGGAACATGACGAGAGCAATGCTCCTCCCAGCATTAAAGCTGCCAATGAAATTGATCCTGCCCACTTCCTAGTCATCTCTATGCCCTGATATATACCTGCCCACTGTAATAATCTCTCTAGACAGGTGCTATGTATAATTCCCAAAACAAATCTACCTACTCTTGCAACAAGGAAATATGCATGTTAAGTTGTAGAACAGCCTGTCTAACGTGCTCATTAATATTATTTTGAGTTTCTAAAGCATCAGCTACTCTTCCTGACAACTGATCCAAAGTGGCTGCAGTGGCTACAGATTAACTAGGGGCAATTCCTGCCACTACTGCCCCCACAGAGGCAGCCACAATGAGAGTAACAGCAGCTGTAGTAATGCCAAAATCTCTCTTAGGACAAACTAGGATGATCTGATCAAACCACCAACATGAGTGTCTCATTTTTCTAGCAGCCAGTCAGGAAACAGGATTCTCTAGAACAATTCAAACTGCTAGACACGTTAGTAGCATTTGTTACCACAAAGAAAAAAGGGAAGGGACAGAGAGTTTCCAAACTCCACAAGCATTGGAGGAGTTCTCCCCAAAACCAGCAACTGAGGCACTGCTTGCTTATTGCAACACACCCACTATGGGCAAGGGAATTATTTGGGAGCTGGATCTTATCCAGCGCCTTCTCAAAGCAGAGGCTCTCAGTAAGATTCCAAGTGTCAGTGATATAGCTGTTTCCCAATTCATGGGTGCCGATGGGGTGCCCATCTTCCAGTCAGTAGATATGAAGTAGGGCCATCTGGACTGTCAAGGCCCACCTGTATCAACATTTGGTGTTTCCTTACCAGTGTCCAATGGGCTTGTTGCACCAAGCTTGTTCCCAGCAAGGTTACCCACAGCACATATCAGCCATTCTGGAACCCAGACTGGAGATTCAGCATTCTGAGGGAAAACACAAACACTACCCCACACCCACTTCAGCACTGGATCTGGTCCACATCCCTCAATTTTACTTGAGGGTATGTGGAAAATTTTGGATGCCATTGGTGCTCAGTGACTGACCTCCCCTGATTATCCACAGTTAAAAAAATTTTAAATGTAGAGAATAAATGATAACTTATCCTTGGGAGTATTATACTCCCCCTTCTTTATTTTATGAAGCTATGCCTTCAGGGTTCAATATGTTCTTTCAATAATAGCTTGACCTTGAGGATTTTAGGGTATACCTGTCTTATGAACAATATAATAGTCATCACAAAATTTTTGGAACCCAACACTAGTGTACACAGGTCCATTATCAGTTTTAACTATTTTTGGCACATCCAAATAGGCAAAGGCTTGTAGACAATGATTTTTTTTTTACATCCCTAACCTTTTCCTTGGGATGGGCAGAGGCAAAAGGAATTCCAGAAAATGTATTCAATGGTAACATGAACAAATTGTAATTTCCCAAAAGAGGCAACATAAGTAACATCCATTTTTCAAGCATCCATATTTGCCAAATATGATTGGGTGACAAACCCTTGGGATTAACTTCATAGTGGGGTACAGGAGAAACTCCACATAAGATGGGCAACTCTTGACAATGGCAACAGCTTGATCTTTAGGAAGTTTGTATCTACATTTTAAAGTTCTAGCATTCAGATGAAATTTTTGATGAGCTTACTGTGCAGCTTCCAATTGTGATTTACCCATAAGTAGGACAATTTAGTAGTTCCATCAGCTCGCCAGTTACCATAGCTCAGGGGTCCTACAGGGTCTGAATGTGCTCTAAGATGGCACACAAAAAGGGAATGTTTGTGGTGCCAGAGCAAAGTCTGTATCTGTAAGAAGCAATTCTGTACTGTAGAAACAACAGCCATGCTTCCCACTCTTTTTAAGGATCTCAAACCCATACTAACATAAACACTATCTGTATATAAATCAACAGGAACGTCTAAAAAATACTGTAAAGCCATAGATGCTGCAGCCAATTCAGCAACTTGTGCGGACTGAGTGCTAATCTTTTTAATTTTAGTTTATTATTTAAAATAATACCATTAGCAAAGACTGCAGCCACCTGGTTAGATGACCCATCTGTATGAATTCACCACCCCAGCTTATAGGGGACTGGGAAACAGCTTTAGGAAAACACAGGGTGATTAAGGAATAATTGTAACAATTTACACTGGGATAATGGTTGTCAAAAGTCACTAAATTAGTGAATAAAAATAGTGCCCATTACGGATCAAAGGCCTGTAACCACTGAACTTGTTCTCGGGTTGAAGCTCCTAGTGCGCGTAAGGCATTCCCTGAAGGATGGCTCCGAACTCTTACTTTCAGAGTCATCTTTCAACAGTTTGCAGATCTGCTCTTCTAATTCTAGTTCTTCTTCCTCAGGGTCTTAGGAGCGGGCTTTTCTGTCATATAGAAGTTATTCAAAGAAGCCTGAGATTCCGGTTCCTGAATCTTGTCAAAAACCCTCCCACCCTCGGCCAATTATTCTTTCACTTTTACATTAATACTAAGCAAGGCTTCTTTCACAAGCCGCCAAAGTGAAAAGGTAGCAACGCAGAAGTCCTCTGGTCTCCAGAGGCAAAACACTTCTCGCAAATCAATTTTTACATGTTTCCAGTCTATTATGCTAAGTGTGCCAGCTCGCAGAAACCAAGGACTAGTCATCTCTATAATCTTAACAAATTCATGAGCAGTTTTATGTTTTATTCCCTGTTTCATTGATATCTCTGTCAATTGTTCAGTTAAAATCTGCCGGGACTTTGCAGTTCCCATATTTTAATTAGCTCTCCTCCTATTAATTTCTTACCTGCTGGCCAGCCTTCCGAGTGTGGTCTCTCAGGTGAACTCCATTCCTGATCTCACTGGGGGCCTCCACCTGTTATGTCTCTGCCACCATAATGAACTGCAAGTCAGGCAAGGGTCTGGAGATTATGAAAGACACAAGAGACGTGGGTCACTCTTGAATGAAGAATGCTGTTTATTGAAGCTCAGGGGAACCTTATATACTGAGGTTGTGTTTCTCACCTTGAGTAACCTTAGCAGCTCACATGTAACAACTTCTTTGTTCTCTGCTAACTTCCTGATTCCCTAACAGCAGCACCTGCTTGGACAATAGTCTGATAGTGGAAAGGATCAACTGGTTCTGGTAAACACCACAGGCCATTAGATAGTGCTAAGCCCTGGGGCTCCAGGCTGACCTCCACAAATCCTATCTTAAAATATATTTACTAATATTTCCAACTGTGTGCTTCATTGTGACTGACTTTAATTATTTCTTTGCATTAAAATCCAAAGTCCTTGTTGAACCTAAATTGATGTCCCTCCAAGATTGGAGCAAACATCTCAGGATGCTAGGTATGATGTGTTCACAAGTGTTTCCATTACTTCACTGCTAACATAAAGTTAAAAATGTCAGAACAGGTTGGAGAGATGGCTCAGAGGTTAGGAGCACTGGCTTTTCTTCCAGAGGTCCTGAGTTCAATTCCCAGCAGCCACATAGTAGCTCAGAACTATCTGTAATGAGATCTTGTGCCCTCTTCTAAGCATACATGCAGTCAGAATACTGTGTACATAATAAGTAAATAAATCTTAAAAAAAATAAAATGTCAGAAAATAATGCAAAGCTATCCTCAGGTTTCAGATCATCTTGTATTTTTCCCACAGGCAAAAACTGTATAAAGCCCATATTGTTTTTTAAACAATCACTCATATCTAACCCCCCCCCCAAGAAGAGCCAAGCACCTAAATGCAATTAACTGATATTCCCAGAAAAATACTCCAAATCTATGTTAAAGATTTTAAAAGGTTGATAGACTGATGGATTCCTCAGTAACTTAGGAGAGTTGAGATATTCTATTGGGAGTCAGATTTATCCTAGGTATCATTAGCATGACAAATATCCATTTGTTATGAAGTTCTATGTTTGATCTAACATAATTGTGATTAGGTAACTCCTTCTGAAGTATATAGACTCATGTCTTCCAACAAGACTAAGAATGTTATCAAACAGTATCTCCGTCCTCTAGCAGGGGCACCTCTGCTTTGCTCTAACCTTTTTGACATTTCCATCAATATATTTGAAAGTGTCTTGATTTACATAACAAACACTCTTTGCTCTATTACTGTAATTTTTCACAAAACTCTTTTATTCCCTTTGAGGTGAGAGCTGTAATTTTTGGGTTAAAAACTTTTTTCCAGCATCTTTATGACTCTCTGTTTATGGTAGTTGGAATGAGAATGTCCCCCTTAGGCGCATGTATTTGAAAACTCAGTCCCCAGTTGGGGGTGCTCTCTAGAACTTTCAGGAGGCACAGGCTTGTTGGAGGAAGGGAGTTACTGAGAGGGGCCTTTGTTGCCGTCTCTGACTTCCTATTCTCTCTCTCTTCTTCCTGTGCATGGATGAAGTGTGCTCAGCCAGCTTTGGTCCTGATACCATCTCTTCTCTGCCATGAAGACTATCCCACTAGAGCCATAAAGTAAAAATGAAGCCTTCCCCCCCCCTTCCTCGAATTGCTGTTGGTCATGGTATTTTATCTCAGCAACAGGAAGGTTTACAGTATTCTTGGTGATCTAATGTTCTAGTTTGCTTTCTATAGCTGTGGTATAAACTATGACCAAAAACAACTTGAGAAAGAAAGGATTTGCATGACTTACACATCCTGATGACAGTCTGTCATAGAGAGAATTCAGGACAGGAACAGAGACAGAAAACAGTGTATTGGCCTATTTATTATGCCTTGTTCTGCTTACATTCCCAGGACCACCTGTCCGTGGGTGATACTGTCCACAGTAAGCTGGGCCTTCCCACATCAATCATTAATCAACAAAATATCCCACAGACATACCTACAGACCAATCTGATGGAGGCAGTTCCTCGACTGAGATTCTCCCTTACGGAAAGACTCTAGTCTATGCCAAATTACAAACCAGCACATATAGTCAATAGATGAGTAGAGAAAAAACTTGTAAATGTATTTGTACACTTATTACATTTTGGAAATTTTAAACAAATTTGTTATTATTCAGTATGCGTATGTGTGGGTATGCAGGTGAGATCAGTGGACAACTTTGTGGGGTTGCCACCCCCCCGACTCTGTGTACTAACTCAGCCTATGCCCTATCCTCTTCTTTCCTATGTGTGAAATAGTGGTTTTTCAGTCTTTGTCTTGTCCTGAGAGTTACCATTTCACAGCGTGTTTTTTAGTATATTTTGAGGGTGGAGAATTGTGCTTCTATGTGGATAAGGAAATAACATCTATGGTGTAATATATAAGTAAATAATTTCTATCATATAATATATAAGTGAATAATGTCTATCATGTAATATATAAGTGAATAATGTCTATCATGTAATATATAAATAAATAACATCTACCACATATTATGTAAGTAAATAACATCCATTATGTAACATGTAAGTATATAGCATCTATCGTGAAATGCAAACTGATGAATTACTTATTGCTGTGAGTAGAATGAGTGCATTCTATAAATTTACCCAGGTGAATTGAGTCTTCAGGGGCACACAGGAATATTAAAATCATATTATCGAAACTGGATTCTAGAATATATTGAACATGTCAAACCAACAAAAGAGTACAACTCCCTCACTTGAACGCTATAAAGTGGTGACAGAAACACCCGCACTGACTGCTCACCTGAACACGTGTGTATCAAGGAGTGGGACTGCTGCTTGTTCCTGGAGTTTCAGCTCCGTTTGGTTACCTTCTGTTGACATAGCCTCTCATGCCTCTGCCCACCTGCCCCATGGCCTGGGCCCGGACTCTCAATTCCAGATCTAGATCTGGTTCTGTAGCTGCTGACTCTGACTCTCCTGACGTCTCAACAGCAGCTCTTTCCTTGAAGATGATTTGTCTGTTATCTGATCTGTAGACTGTCTCTCTTGTAGCTCTATAGCCCCTACCTGAACCTTCCTTAACTATGCTCTTGTGTTCCTTCTGAAACCAGATGCACCTGTTTGTATATTTATCTGATACTGTGTGATATGAGTTAATTTGGGCAATTAAGATTGGAATAAAAGAGCCTGCATTTACCTTGACCAGATTACCAAAGTAGGCAGGATTATCTGGCAAATCACTGCCATTGAAACCACTGTACCTTGTGATTTTAATCTTTTTTTGTTTTATTGGCAATTTAGGATTTGAAGTATCTTGATTTTAACCTTCTAACACAAGTTAGCCTCATCCATGTGAGTTTACAAACTGAATTCATTTTCACGGAGCTCAGTTTCTGGCCGACAAGTAGTTCCTAACAGCCTTGGTGGGCACCTATGTTCTGATCTCCAAGTGGTGAGCTGAGCAGCTCAACCCTCCCATTGTACTAGTCTTATATAGCCAGCGCTTGTCCCAATGTCTCCTGGGCGACAAACGCTATGTTCAAAGAAGCAGTCTTCATCATTTTCACTGTTGTACACTTTGGTCATAGGTTTGCACATGCTCACCACACTGGCCAGTTCACCAGGAGGAAGAAGTCTTCCTTATTGTTGAGCTGTAACTGTCTTCTAACTTTCCTGATGAGCTTACTCATGTTGACACGGTCATGTCTGAGACCAGCAGCTGCCTCTCACTCTTGCATCATTTATCCTTGAGATCTTGGTGGGGTGCAGGACATTTTCCACTCTTTAATGCTGCAGCTCTGCTTGCATGGCATGGGTGTCACGGGTCACTGGGCTCCGGCTCCAGTGAAGTCACTTCCCTTGTTTCTCTCTTTATTTTTTTTAGATAGAATCTCTCTAGGTAGCTCAGGCTGGGTTGGAATTCTCTGCTGTATCATATGAGAGTTAATATCAGTTATTAAGATTTGAATAAAGAACCTGTATCAGCCTTGTCCAGACTGACCTTGAACATACTTGCTGGGAATAAGGTTGTGTACCATGCCTGGCAGTTTTGAAGTTTCTTTTTAAGATTCATTACACTCAGTTTTTAATCCACATGTATTTAAGACTTTTCCAAAGTGTTTTCTTCTGTAAAAATAAACAAACGGATGTTTTTTGAGACAAGGTCTGTCTACAGAGGCCCTGACTGTTCTGGAATGCACCATGTTGTTAGGATTCTGTTGTAGCTTCTGAAGCCATGCCCTGCTCCGAGTTCTGATGTCACGCCCCACTTAAGAAGAATTCCCACCAACTGACTCTCGTTTTTTTCCTCCTAAAAGTTCTCTCTATCCCTCCCCCTTTCCTCTCTTTCCCTTTCTTCTTTCTATATTTCATTATAATAATAAAGTCCTTCTATGTAGAAGCAATCTAAGTGTTTCCTGCTGTGCTGCCGCCACCATGCCTCCCTGTGTCCATGGGGCATGAGGCCTCACTATAGACATCTGCCAGCTGTACCGGGTAACCAAGTTATCGTATTACATCAGATCAAACAAGACCCCAACACATGTAAAATAGGCTGCCTTGAACTCAATAGAGATCTGCCTGCCTCTGCCTCCAGAGTGTTTGGACAAAGAAAGTTCTAAAATGATGACCTTCATATAGTTTGTGGAAAAGAAGACTTAAAAAAATTGACTAGTTATCTTATAATTGCTACCCTAAACTTAAATCATGTAAACATTGACACGCAAGTACAGCAACACTTAACCACTTAATAGGTGGAAAGACTTAAAATGCCTTGATTAAGAGATGAACCACTAAGAAGTAAGCATGAACAGACACTGGCTTTTGCTTATCTTAGAGATATTGAGCCTAATGATTCCGTGAGCAGAGATTCTAAATCTAATATTGCTTTTTGGTGACAATACTAGTTTTAGCTTGGTAGCTGTAGAATGTACATATATGTTAAATTAGATATTAAAATTCCAATATTATAACATTATTTAGAAAAGAATATTATCCATTAGCAATTACTCCAATACCAAATTACGGACTTCAACACCGACAACAAAATGTGGGATTTCATATAGCCCGTGTGCGCGTGCGCGCATGCATATAAGGACGCGAGACTCCATTTCCCACAATCCCCTGTACTTCCGGCGTAGCCCGGTAGCGGATTGCCCGGCTTCCGCGTTCGGGCCTGGCGTTGTATCAGAGGCGGCGGCGGCGGCGGCCGACGGGGGCCCCGGACTACCGGCATGGACGTTTCGGGGCAGGAGACCGACTGGCGTAGCGCCGCCTTTCGGCAGAAGCTTGTCAGCCAAATGTGAGTGTGGCCGGGGGCGAGGACCGGGTGATCGGACCTTCGCGGGGAGGGTGAGGCCAGGCTGGACCTGCCGTTGACCCTGGCGGGAATCTGCGGGGTCCGCTGGGCGCTTGGACGTGCGAGGGTCATTCTGCGGCCCCTGACCTGTCTGGGCGGATAGGGACTGCTGGTTAGTTTTTTTGGGGTCGAACTCTGCAAACCCAGCAGCCCTGGCTAGTGAGTCATCGTCCTGAGCCGCCTCGTCATTTGTGTACTTGAGTGCAAATTTTCCTCTGCTTAGATTTCGCACTGAATACAGAAAGAGAAAGAGGCAGTCAGATTTACCAGGGGTGCCGTGCGGCTTATTAAAAAAAGCAAGCAAACAAACAAACCAAAAACCAAAAAGCACATTAATGAGTTGGAGGAGAGTGAATGGAAGATACAATTGGAAGATTATTAGTAGGTGTGGGCTGTAGGCAGTGGACAGAGAATACTGTTCCCTTTTCTTCCAGAAGATGTGTGAACTTGGCTGAACAGTGGCAGGAAGCAGCTGTGAAGATTAGGGAATGAAGGCCTGTGAGTGCCATCTGCCTACAGAGCACTGCTGAGTGCGTGTTTCACTTAGCCGTTTTACTGAGCTTCCGGAATTGTTTAGAAAATTGCTTATGGGCCAGCCTTTTCCCTGAGGGTTGGTACTGTCGAAGGAACAGACCGTGCAATTGTGTCGATGCTCAATCATATTGTGGGTGCTAAAGTGTTAAATGAGTAGGATTGGAGCAGTCTGGTAGAGTAGGTGACAGATTGAGCTCTAGAAAGAAAAGTAAGAGGGTGACAGGGCCACTATGCTCAGCAGGTAACTGGGAATGTTGAAGGATTGTTGTAGGTGGAGGGTTCTGGGTCTTGGGAGCAAAATAGTCAAGGAGATAGGCACGAGGGTGAACTGGTGCTGGCATGGTTAGTGATGGGGTTATTAGGCAAACAACTTGTACCTGTATTTTACATGTGTTCTGCCATGAAGTGGTCTAGCATTAGTGTTGGGAAGGTTCCTGAGTCCCTGGAGGTGAATTAAGGACCCAATAGAGGCCAAGTAGGCAACTGGGGAGGTCTTTTGTTTTTGTTTTGTTTTGTCTTTTTGCTCCAGAGGGGTTGGTGGAGGTTCTCTTTCCACTCACATTCCCACTGCTAGATCACTAACCATCATATGGTTTCATAAATTGGTTGTAGAAGACATAGTTGGCAGAGATTATGAATTTCCATATTAGATGATGGGAATTGAAAGAGGAATACAGATTCCAGAGAAAGGGGAATGTATGGACATATTGATGACTTACTGGATGGATGGGGTGGAGTGAAGCAGTGTAGAAGAAAGGAAGCTAGGCAAATGCATGAATGCATCAGTACTGCAGAAACAGTGGATACTATATTTGTGGCTAGGTACCAACACAAAATAACCCTTGGACAGTTTTGCAGGCAGTTCAGGCAAAGTTTTGTTTTTTCTTTTACGTGTATGACTGTTTTGCTTGCCTGTCTATAAATGTACAATGTATGCCTGATGCCCTCTAAGGTCAGGAGAGGGTTTTGGATCTCCTAGAACTGGAGTTACAGGGAGTTATAAGCTGCTTTATGGATGCTGGGAATTGAACCTAGATTTTCTGCAAGAACAGCCACTTAGTGTGCTTAACCCCTGAGCCAGGTCTCCAGCCCACAAATGCTTTATTAATGCACTTGAGTTATAGACGTAAAGTCTTAGGAATGATTTGAGCCCCCGGGAAAGATTCTTTGGGAAAGTCTGGTAGAGTAGTGTGTTGTCATCATAGACAGCAGGGAGAACTGTGGAAGTGTCTGAGGTCTGGAGGAAGATTGACGTGTACTGGGTATGTCATAATGCAGCTTTCTTGTGTGAACTGAGGTGTCCTCTACCTCTGCAAGGCATTCTTGCTTGCTTGTGTATTGCTTTATTTTGCTGTAGTAACAAATTATATCTGGTCAGTTCTTTATGTCAGAGACTGAGGGAGACTTTGGTGAGTGTTAGTTACAAGGCTGAAATCAAGATGTTGGCAATATACACTTTTTTATTTTTTTGAGACAGGGTTTCTTTGTGTAACCCTGGCTGTCCTGGAACTCCCTCTGTTGACAAGGCTGGCCTTGAATTTACAAAGATCCACCTGCCTCTTGCCCGTCTAATATACATTAATTGATGGAACGGAACCTTTGGAGGCAGAACCTACTTTCAAATCCTATTGAAGGTGCTGGCTAAGTACTACTGCTTAAGAGTGAGGTATCCTCTCTCCTTCCTGGCCACTTGTCAGAGGTCAGTGTTTGTCCTGGAGATTGTACCTTGTGCTTTCTTTGTGACCTATTCTAATACTGGCTGGTTTTTCTGACACTCTCCAACTCCAGATTGGAGAACATCCTCTGCATTTCACAGGTCAGTTTAGAATAATGCAACATGATCTTATTTTCTGTACTGTTAATCACATCTGTAAGTCCCTTTTGAGTTATGGTGAAGGATAGTCACAGGCTTTAGGGGACTGGGCTGTGTATCTTTGTGGAGGAGGCAACATTTGCCTACCACATTTGGGTGAGCACATAAAGGCTGCCTTATAAGAGCAGGCAGGTGTTTTAGTTAGCTTTCTGTTGTTGTGAAAAATACCATGACCGTAAAGCCATTTAAAGAGGAAAGGGTTTCTCTCTTGTTACACTTTATCCCCATCATCAAGGAAAGCCAAGACAAGAACTCAATCAGGGCAGGAGGTGCTAGAGAGATGACTCAGTCGGTGGTTAAGACCACTTGTTATTCTTGCAAAGGCCCAGGTTTGGGTTCCAGGTACTTTCATGGTGGCTTACAGCCCTACATAACTTGGTTTCAAGGGATCCAGAGCCCTCTGATGCGAGCAACATCAGGCATAAACTGCGGCATCTCCATACATTCAGACAAAATCTTCAAAAATCATAAAACATAAATAAAAATTGGAGAGCTGTGGTGGCTCATGCCTTTAATCTCAGCACTTGGGAGGCAGAGGCAGGTGGATCTCTGTGGGTGTGAGGCCAACCTGGTCTACAGAGTTTCTGGACAGCCAGGACTATGTAGAGAGACTGTGTCTCTAAAAATATGCATATGCAGAGCTAGAATCTGGAGGCAGGAACTGAAACAGAGACTGAAGGAGTGCTGCTTACTGACTTCTCCATGGCTTGCTCAGCCTGCTTTTCGTTACAACCCAGGAGCACCTACCCAGTGGTGGCACTCCCTACAATGGGCTAGGCTCTCCCATATCAATCATTAATCAACAGAATTTCCCACAGGCTTGCAGGACAATTTGATGGGGCCATTTTTTAGTTGAGGTTCTATTCTTCTCAGATGGCCCTAGCCTGTGTTAAGTTATTTTTTGTTTTTTGTTTTTGTTTTTTTTTTTTTTTTTTTTAAAAAAAAACCACCTAAGAGAGCTCAGTGTGTTCTCACTTTGCTTGTTTTCTCTCCAGGGGCTTACTTGCCTGGTGACTCGATTTCTTGTGTTCGTAGAGTTTAAGAGGATTTATATTGGGCTAATCGACATATCTTTGTTCCAGTGTTAAATGCTCAAGCTCTGATGATTTATAATAGATGAGGAATAATGAAAGCCCAGGGCCTGTGTATCTTTGTGGAGGGGGCTACATTTGCCTACCACATTTAGGTGAGCACATCAAAGGTTGTAGGGAGTAGCTCAGTAGGAGATCATTTATGTAGTCCCCAGGAAGCCCTGGGTTCAGTTATCAATTGTTGGAAGTGTGGAGCTACCTAAACACTGGGAAGGTTCTGGAAACTTTCAATGGAGAGGAAACATCTCCCACTGAAGAAAAAGCAAGTTTGACAGTTGTAACTGGCAGTCTAGTCTAGTCTTAGCCTTCTACTGTGTCTTCTACCTTTCCTAGATTGTACAGATGAGGGCAATGTGTAGCCCAGTGCCTCATCAGGCAGTCCACTGTCCTGTACTCCAGCTTATTTTTTTGTAGCTGCCCTGCGGTCCAGTTTCTCTGAGCTTTGTACTTTAGTATTAAAAGTTCTTTATTTCTTTGTTTTTACTTGCTGGAAATTGAGCCCAGGGCCTTGGGTGTGCTCAGCATATATTCTGCTACTGACTGATCTCTACCTCTAGCCACTGTCTCTTTTTAAAACAACCATTTCTAGGTATTTAGGGTACTGTGACTAAAGATTGACTGCACTGTTGTCATGAGCTGTTTTTCTTCTTTCCACATCTGCTTTGGTGTCAGATACTTTTAGCATCCATCCCTGCCCCCTCATCTAAAGTGGGTCACCTTGTTACAGGTTTAATTCAGACCTTTTTAGTTTCTCAGGGAACTCCAGTCCTCTTCATTGTGAAGAGTATAGGAAGTAATGTTTTCCTGGGGACCACAGGGTCAACTTCTCCTGTTATAGTGACCATTGTATTATGTATTGTGAAACTGCAATCTTCCCCGTCTATACTCATTGCCTTTGTGACCTTGGCACTTCTTGACTTTCTAATCAGGTCCCTCAGCTGTGAAGTAATACTAGTCTAGTTTGTCTCACAGGGATGCTGGGAGGGACACCAAAGAGACTTCTGTGCAGGCTTTGTAGGGGCTGTGGACCAAATGAGCAGAAAACTCTTCCAATGACCTCCTGAATGATGCTTGTGTTGATGAAGGTGGTATCCCCACGCCCAGGTAATTTGATGCAGTGACATCAAAAGAAACCCAAAGGAGGAAAGTAGGTAGGAAACCATTGATTGGTTCATATTGCCTCTTAATAAAGCACCCATACATCCTGCAGAACCACAGGAGAAACCATTTTTAGATCCTCCTGAGCAGGGTTTTGTGGGCTTCCTTGAAGGATTTTTTTTTGATTCATGTTTGCATGTCCCTGGTCTGCAGGCTCTTGGAAAACAAGTACGCATCTGTCCTGACTTGTCCATGCCTGACATCAAGTAGGTTCACAGCAAATACATGAGCAGTGAGTGAATGCAAGGATATCATCAATTACTTTCCAGGTTTTCTGTATGTACATGGAAGCCAGAAATTGATGCCATTCTCAGTTTCTCTCTACCATATTTTTTGAGACAAGATCTCACTGAATCTAGAGCTCACTGATTGAGCTAGACAGGTTGGCAGCGAGCCCCAAAGATACTCCTTTTTACCTCCCCAGGACTGGAATTACATGTTTGTGCATCCAGCTTTGTACATAGGTGCTAGATTTCAAACTCAGGTCCTCATACTTTTCAGCATGCCCTTTACCTACTGAGCCATCTCTTTAGCCTGTTTCCTGTTCTTATTTTTTCTACTATGCTATCCTTCCCTCTCTCTCCAAGTAAGAACTTGAATAAACTGAGCACTGTTATTGAGAACATAAAAACTGATAGAATATATATGCAAAATGATCATAGACTTTATCGTAGCCCAAGTTTTTCTATATCCTGCAGCCACTTGGTCCCAAATAAACACACAGAGGTTTATATTAATTATAAACTGTTCTGCCTATGGCTCAGGCTTGTTATCAGCTAGCTCTTGCATTTTAACTTAGCCCATTTCTGTTAATCTATGTTTTGCCACGTGGCTCCTGGCTGACCTGTGTTCCAGTTCATCTTGCTCCCCTGGCAGCTGGCAGTATCTGCCCTGACTCCACCTTTCTTCTCCCTTCCTCTCTACTTGGATTTCCCACCTGGCTGTAAGCTGTTTTTACCATAAGCCAGAACAGCTTCTTTATTAACCTGTGGAAGCAACAAATATTCACAGTGTACAGAAAGACATCCCACATCATTTCCCATTT
Source organism: Phyllotis vaccarum (assembly GCA_033318265.1). NCBI lineage: Eukaryota > Metazoa > Chordata > Mammalia > Rodentia > Cricetidae > Phyllotis > Phyllotis vaccarum. The sequence goes on from JARWLC010000002.1 coordinate 184,460,612, forward strand.
TCTGTCTAATCAAAAAGGAAGGTTTTAATTTTAACATAGTAAAATTACATATAACAACAGCTATTAAGCAAGAATAATAGTTTCACTATCTAGTCTATTTGTATTTGCAAAAATTAAATATTTTATCATCTATTGTATCTTTGAATCTAAAGTTTTATATCTTATTTACCTTTTTTTCATAGCTAAGGGAAGCTGTAAGTATCTGGTCTTCAATTCCATCAAAGACCACAAAAGGATATAAATTATCTGAGTAAACAGGAAGTGCATCATAAGCAACTTCCAAAATTCTAGCAATGAGAGACATCTGACTGCCTGGACAGTCATCCAAAGTTTCTCTGCAACGTTGGGGCATCCATCTTCAGCCTACAGGCCCAGAGCCTCTGGCCTATCTTTCAGTGAAACAAGAAATGTAAAGGACTGTTCTTCCCGTTCTAGCATAGTTTATCAGTCACTTCTCCCTGTGTTCTGCAGAATATCTGTTAGTCTCTTCTGCAAAGCAGGAACCTGAAGAACCATTTCACCTTTATGTAGGAAAATTCAGTGGTCACTTTCCTATGGGTCCTGAATGCCCAGTTTATACAACACACTGTCAGGCAGTCAAGGCAAGAGCAGTTTCTTGTCCAGTAGCTAACTTTTGCCGCAAAGAAAGTAAATTCCATATGTCGATGCCCATCATCCTCTTGAAGTAAATTGGTACTGCCAATAACAGGAGCAGATATGTCTTACTGTCCAAAAAAAGTCTAAGTTCTTAAAACTTTTTAAGTGCCATATTCTGTAGGTCTTTGAAGTGCTTGAAAATTACCCATCTGAAATATATCTTTGTAACCTAACTAACTAAACTGTCTTATCATAGACCTAAACATCTTCTTTATTGACCAATGGTAGTAATATATATTCACAGTTTACAGAAAGACCATTCCACGTCACTTTATGTCAAGGGAAAATTTCCCCTGCTGACCGAATTCTGGGTCTGTCATCTTAACTCTGGAAACTTTATCTCTGGTATTCTTTAGTATGGCACATCTCTAAATAGGTACAGGAAGGAGTGGCTGCAGCTGGGGAAAGGCAGGTCCCTGTTAGTGTCTTGGTGAAATGTCAGAAGGGCCAGGGCAGACAGGCAGTTGCCAGTGATGTTTGGTGTTTGTGTCATCCCCCACCCCACTTCCATCAAGTCTTACTGTTCATGGTGGCACTAACAGCCCTCGGGAGGCAGAGGCAGGCAGATCTCTATGAGTTTGAAGCCAGCCTGGTCTACAGAGTGAGTTCCAGGCAGCCAAGGTTACACAAAGAACCGTGCCTTGAAAAACCATAGCCCAGGCCAGTGTGGAACTTGCTATGTGTCAGAGGTTGGCTTTGAACTGAGTACACCACACCCATTTGTGTTGAGTTGACACATGTTGTCTTCATTCACCTCTTTGTTTTTTTCTTTTTGCTTTGTTTGTTTGAGATAGGACATCACTGGGTAGACTGGGTAATTTGAACTGGTCTGGAGGCACTAATATTATAGGTATGTGCCAGCCACTGTGCCCAGAGAAGGATACACTTGTTCCAATTGTAAGGTGAGGAGGCAGCCTAGAGAAGAACTTGCTGCTGTTGTAGTTAGTTACTCTTCATATTACAAATGGATGCTATGATATTAAAGGCAAATTACCTTTAATATCTAGGAGAGCATAGTTGTATCCATTTCTTGGAACTGGGTAAGGGGATGCTCAAAATTAATACCATCCAAATGCAGTAGGAGCCTTTAGAGAGCAGCCTATCACTACTGGGTCTTCACTTTATGATGTTATAATTCTCCATAGACCCTTAGAGACTGAAGGAGGAACTCTTAATGGCCAGGCTGGCCTTGAATTCCAGGCCCTTCCATCTCTACCTTGCTAGTATTGCGATTACAGTTACCACATCTAATTTCCTAGTGATCTTTGACCTGCTCTAGACTGAGTTCTACCATGAACCTACTAGAGCTGACATACTTATTTTAATTTTCTGATCAGAGATCTTTCAGCTGTTGCCTGATGGTGACCAAGGCGCTTTGAAGATGGTGCTGGCCATTCTGAGGTTGGGGACTGTGAGTACATTATTAGCTGCCTGCTGCAGTCACTAGGTGGGGTGATTCCATTGCCTTCTTTCCTTAGGGTAATAGTTTCAGTTAGATGCCCAAGGGGACATTTTTAAGGAATTCTAGTGAACTTTCTAGACTTCAAGTGGGCAGTTAAAATCATAAAACCAAGCAGGACAGTCCAGAAACTCCCATATCCTGTTTTTTTGTACTCTACCTTCTCCCCTCAACTGTTCTGATACCTAGGATGTGTTTAGTGGCTGCCCATTGCCTATAGGCTCAACTTTTAGGTGTCTATCCTTCCTCTAGGGCCTGCACCTGCCTGCACTACCCTCATTATTTCACATTACATCCAGTCAGGCTGCCTGAGGATCCTCAGATAAACTCATCTCTTTCCTTGACTGCTGTGTGCCTCATTTCTTCTGCCTGACAGACTCATTCCTCCTGTGGCTGAGCTGAGCAACTCTTCTTTCAGGGCAGTGGGCTTCTTGTCCTGTTCCTTGTCCCTGACAGTCAGTGAAGACAAGGCAGTTTCCTACTGGTCTTAACTCTGTAGAGTAGGAACAGCGTGAATGCTTTCGGAATTAGCATCCATTCCTGTCTGGCCATGAGTGTTAGAGTGCACATGATTCTTGAGTCTGTCTGACATCAATTTCATGAGCACTACTGTGGGCCTCTTGAGATGTGCTGTTGGGGCCCCTCTTAGATACTTCCTTTAGTAGAGACAGAAGAAGTAACATATGAAGGTGTTGGTCAACCAACTGAATCAGCTTGAGATATATAAATGAGGGTGAACACCTAGCAGTACTCTATTCTTGTAATCAAATTGTTCATTTCCTTAGCCATTTGTTGCCAAGATATAATCCAAGGGTGTTTATACCATGGTGAGATGAGAATACTCATACTACATCATGGAATGGAGCTTTTTAAATATCGATCTTTTTAAGATTATTTTTGTTTTTAATTGTGTGTGTTCGCCTGTGCATGTGTTTATATATGTGAATATGGTGTCCTTGGAGGCCAGAATCCCCTGGAGCTGGAATCACAGGTGCTTGTGAGCTGGTGGATGTAAGTGCTGGGAATCAAATTTAGAGCTTCTGCAATGGGAATGCTTTCTTAACCTGAGCCCTCTCCAAAGTGGGAGTGTCGGGTGTCTGTTTCTCCTCCCCACCCCCATTTTGAGGACAGAGTTTCTCTGTGTAGCCCTGGCTATCCTTGGAGCTAGCAATGTAGACCAGGTTGATATCGAACTCAGAGATGCCTCTGAGTTCTGGGATTAAAGGCCTGCACCACAACACCGCTGCCTGGCTACCAGTGACTTTTTATTGGTTGTGCTCGTAATGCCTGTGGAGACCAGTAAAAGGAGTCAAATCCCCTGGAACTGGAATTACAGATAGTTGTGAATCACCATGTGACTGTTGGGAATCCACCCAGATCCTTTGGAAGAGCAGCCAGCATTCATAACCGCTGAGTCATTTCTCCTGTGCCCCTTTTCTTATTAACACTTTGACTTTTGACTTTAAAAAAGGGTTTATTTGTATTTTATGTGTATGGGTGTTTGCTTGCATGTGTGTAAATGCATTGAGTATGTACCTGGTGCCCTCGAAGGCCAGAAGAGGGAGGGTGCCACATCCCCTGGAATTGGAATTACAGATAGTTATAAATGCTATGTGGTTGCAAGACACAGAATCTGGTCCTACCCCCACCTGGTATTAGGACTCTTCCACTTCCTGGAGCCTTGGCCAATGACAGTTAGCCTGGCCCTGCTCAGAGTTCAGAGGGCAAGGTCCATTTAAGAAGGCTCCTTGCCTTCCACCCTCCCTTTTGTCCTCTCCCTACCCTGCCTGCCTGGGGTCCGGGATCATGAGCATCTCTGACCCCACTCTCCCCTTCCCCTTTTCTCTCTCTCTCCCCCTCACTCCCCTCTTTGTCTTTTAATCTCTCTCTCCCTTTTATAGTAAAGTCTTCCACTTCAAGGAGCCCCATTCATCGCTATCAGTCACATGGGTATACATGTTACCATAACACCTGGCTCTTTTTTTTTTTTTTTTTTAAATTTAAATCTGAATCCTGACAAGAGACCAGGCCTATAAATGAAGGTCTTTCCATTGTTGAGTCTGTTCCACTATGCCTGTTAGAAATGTGTGTCTGTAATTCTAGTACTTGTTTGCAACTCTGGGACTTCAATACTAACCTGGGATATACAACTAGGTCTTACCTTTAAAAAAAGATAACTAAGGGGAATTTCATAGATAAGCAAATAGACACCTGATCCTAGAGAGCCAAAGGGATTCAATTTACTGTCCCTAAGTAAAGCTCACTTCAACAATCAACTGGTTTTTCTTTTTCCCTTTACATTATTTTACTTTTGAGGATACCTCTTATAATGAACATGTCTCTTTAAAAATTATTTATTTATGATTCTTTTTTCAGAACACCCACTTTGGCAGGATGACCAAGAACTTCTGAACCTATTGCCTCTATCTCATGAGTATAGGATTGATATGTTGGGAGTTGAACCAGGGCCTTGAGTGTGCTAGGCAAGCATGCTACCAACATATCTGCACCCCCATTTTTGGGGGGAAAGGAGGACAGATTACTGTGTAGACCAGAGTGGCTTTGAACTTATAGTACTCCAACTTTAGTTTACTGAATGCTGGGCTTATGGGTGTCTACCACCATGCCTGGGCTTCTGTTCTGCTCTTAAAATTTTTATTTTTGCTTTTATTTTATGTGTATGAGTGGTTTATCTGTAAGTATATATATGTGCACCATGTGCATTTAGTGCCTATAGAAGCCCGAAGAAGACACCAGGTTCCCTAGAACTGTGGTTCCCGTGGTTGTAAGCTGCTTTGTGGGTATTGAGAACCTAATCTAAGGTAGATAGAGTCACTTAACTTTCTGAGTTGTGGATGTCAGAAAGAAGTCAGTCTGTACTTGGATGTGGCCTTCAGGTACATTATCCTGAAAAGGTTTCTCAAATGGTTCCAGTTTATTTATACAGCAGTGCCCAGGAGTGTTATTGCCTGACACTTGGACCTGCTGTTTTCATAGCAACTACCTTTGTAGCAAGCAATCTTTTATAATTTGAATGCACATTCAAATTTGAGACCTCAGGTATAATGGCAATAGGACTAGACAGGAAGACTGGTTGGTTTTAGGAGAAAGCCTATGAAGGAAGGAAGGGTTAGAGTTGGAGAGTGTGTGTATGCTTGTACTGTGTGAGTGTGGTTGCATATATGAGCTTGCAGAGGAAAGAAGAAAGGCACAAATCAGGCATCCACCCTGCAGAGAAAGCCTTGATGTTTTGATTCTGAGAGATGGATGCAAGGTGATATGGGTTGTGGGTGTTAATAGCAGTGTTTGCAGCAGTGCTGTGGAGTTGGCCTGGAAACAGTCTTCTGAAAGGGACATAGGATGTCTGTCTTTGTTAAACATGGGGCGAATGGTTCAGGCGCTAGCTGAGTTTTGATCTTTGTAACTCACATAAAGGAGAAAGTAAGAATCAAATCTACAAAGTGACCCTCTAACTTCCACACCTCACATTTGTCTCTTTCCCCAATTCACCTTCCATGCATACACAGTAAAATGTAGTTTTTAATTTTTGAAAAATAAAGATACAAAGGAGTAAGGGATCACTTAGGGTGGTTCTATTTGGTAAGCAGAGCAAGTGCATGGCCTAGCAGGGAAGGAGGTGGGAGCCAAGGCTTAACTGCCTCTCAGGCTCACCTCTACCTTAATAAGTCTCTTCTATGGGACACAGACTTCAAGCCCTGGACCTCAAAGAAGTGGCTCTGTGTCAGCATTCAGCCCTGCCTCTCTCCTGTTTTTGGTCAGTAGAGCCAGAGTTTTGGGTGTAGCACTTCACTCCCTACCTACCAGATAACATTTTAGGGGATTGAAAACAGGAAAATGTTCCTGTATTCTCTCTGCCTAGTAATGCCATTATTGACATAGGAATGCATTTCCCCTAGACCTATGTGTTTCCAATATGACTGAATGTCTATCATGGCGGTAGACACACACACACACACACACACACACACACACACACACACACACACAGACTTCCCTACTTCTGAGTTACAGGGTTTTTTGTTTGTTTGTTGTTGTTGTTGTTTTTTTTTTAATTTTTGCCTGAGGCTGTTCTCCCAGCCTGGGCTGGTTCTAGCAGCTCTTCTGTTCTGACAGCTCCCATATACACAGCCTCCACCTGCTTAAGATAAACCTAGGAAGCTCACACCTTTAATCACAGCACTCCAGGAGGCAGAGGAACTTAGAGTTTGAGACCATCCTGATCTACAGAGTGAATTCCAGGACAGCCAGGGTTTTAAACAGAGAAAGCCTGTCTTGAAAAACATAAACAAATAAAAAAAGATAAACATAGGATTATTTAATACTCTTCCACAAACCTTTGAACATTTCCAGAAGTAGAGATAATAGGAAAAACTTCCAGTTCCTGAGAGGTAACATCATCTGGCCAGTGTTCTCTCACCTGCACTTTGTATTGGGCTAATTTAACTCACACCCAGAATGCCATGTGATTTTAGCTGTGCGTGCTAAAGATGGGCTCCTTGCCCCAGTGCCACAGAACCATATTGGCAGCGTGTTGTGTCATTGTTTGGTGGCAGTTAAGATGACCTGGACCCCAGGCTGGCACCACAGGTCAGAGGTCAGAGTGTCTTTGCAGACTTTGGTTCTGTCTGTGTCTGTTTGAGTCAGGGTCTCCCTATGTAGCTCTGGCTGTCCTGGAGTTCACTGTGTAAACCATAAACTACAGAGCTCTGCCTGCCTCCTGAGTGCCAAGACTGAAGCTGTGTGTCATCACCACCATCTTAGTTCTTTGAGGTGAAAGTGGCAGGTTGGAAATACCAAGAGCTCAGGTCATTTGAGCCAGCTCAGAGTTTAAAGGGCAGCAGGCAGGCTTCTTTAGGCTGCCCTCGTTGATTTCTCTCGCTGGTTTTCTGGGGACAGAGCAGCTGAGATAAGAGAGAAGAGAAAATGTGCAAATCTCTGTTCTCTGAAGTCCTAAACACCCATTCCTATATGTAGGCAGATTGATACATTCTGAAATGCACTTTTTGTCTTGTGAACCTGGGGTTGGGGAAATTGTCTCAATGGTTGATAGTGCTTCTTGTTCAATTATGAGAGGGGAAGTTTCAATCCCAGCGTCCGTCCATGCAGTAAGCTGAGAATTTTGCAGACATACATACCTGTAGCTCCAGCTCTGAAGACTTCAACACTCTTTCTGGACTCTGTATGTTACACACGTGCAGGAATGAACCTAAAGTCAGGGAACCTACAAATATGTGTTAACTGCATGGTTGCTAATAACAGGGAGAAGTTGTACTATAGCCTCAGCAGCCTGTGAGGTCTAAAAGCTCAGGTGTTGGCTATGGCGGCCAAACAATTGATGTCTCACCATTTCCTCCCTTGAAGGTGGGAGCACTGAGTTGTTGCCATGCCCCCGTCAGTAGGCCAGCAGTCTTTAGGCCACCCTAAAGACCCCAAGAGACTAGATGAGAGGCAGGCCTGTGTGGGGAGGAAGAGGCCTTTTCTCTGGGATGTAGTGAAGCTGCCACAAGAGGCACCTTCCCTACCTGCTTCTTTCTTGTGGCCTGAAGAATGCATGGTTTGTTGCTAGAAGAGGAGCTTCATATCTTTTAGCTGACACAGGAAGGTTTAGACATGTGAGTAACCGGGGAATGGAGCCAAGAGGGAGGGAGAGCACTTGCCCAGCATGCATGCCTGGCCTCCATTCCGGAGCACCACAGAAAGAATAATGAATCACATTTTCCTCAACAGTGGCTGATGTTCATTTTGTACTTCTCCATGGCATATACTTCTTTTCTTGAGAACAGAAAGGCATTTTAATTTATATTCTAAGCAAGCAAATTTCCAAGTTTTTGAAGTAGCTTTCAATCTTAAGTTTTTTCTTAATAAGATTTACTTTAAATTATGTTTCAGCAGGTTATGCATGCAGGTACCGAGGAAGCCAGAAGAGAGTGTCAGAGCTCTAGGAGCTGGAGTTTCAGGTGGTTGTGAGCCACCAACATGGGCACTGGGAATAGGACCAGGGTCCTCTGGAAGAGCAACACAGAGTTGGAACCTCTGAGCCATCTCTTCAGCCTAGGAATTTTTCTGTCTGAGATACATTATGAGCATTCTGTTTTTTAGAATCACTATTTATATTTTATGTGTATGAGTGTTTTGCCTGTGTTTATATATGTGTACCACAGGTGCTTCTGGGGGTCAGAAGAGGGCATCACATTTCGGGAACTGGAGTTACTTATGACTGTAAATCATGGTGTGGGTGCTGAGAAATGAACATGGCCCTCTAGGACCAGCAAGTACTCTTTAGTCCTTCTCTACCCCACCTCCTTCTGAGACACATCTCACTATTGTAGTCCTGACAGACATGGAACTCTAAGGTCTGTTTGCCTCTACTTCCTGAGTGCTGTGTTTAGAGTAGTGTACCACCACACCCAGCCTAGTCTAGTGCCCCCTACCATGAGACAAGGTTTCATTCTGTAACCCAGGCTGGTTTCAGACTTGCTTTAATCTTCCTGCCTTAGCTGCCGAGTGCCTTATATTATAGGTGTGAGCAGTCATAACTTACTAATTTTCATGATTACTGTATAATGACAGTATCTCAGTCTCTAATCAGGAGAACCTGGAACTCACTCTGGGAGCAGACTGGCCTCAAACTCCTGGAAATCTCCTAGCCTCGGCCACTAGTTATAGGACAAATTAGAAGGGTGAGCCACCACATTCAGCTTCATTATTTGATTTTGATCCTCGCCCCCCCCCCAATAACTTCATATTGGTCTTTTTTTAAGACAGGGTTTCTCTGTGTAGTCCTGTCTGTCCTGGAACTAACTTTGTAGACCAGGCTGGCTTTGAGCTCAGCTCCACCCACCTCTGCTTCCCAAGTTGCTTCCTTATGAGTTAAGAGTCATCTGCAGACTTGCTTTGTAGCCCTACACTCTGTTATCTCTGCTTCTGCTCCCAGTGTTTGGCTGAGTAAATCAGTAGTGAATGTTCACTTTTTATGCCTACACAAATGTGTGTGTGTGTGTGTGTGTGTGTGTGTGTGTGTGTGTGTGTGTGTGTGTTTTCTTCTATTCTAGGTAATAATTCTTCCCATGTCTTTTTACTTGTGTCTAAGCACGGATAACTTCAGACTTCCTGCTACTGGGTTCTCTGTCCATATTTCTTAGGACCTGCCTTCCATAGCCTGTAGGTGTGGCATTAGGGGCTTTTCCAAAGAGTAAGTCCCTTGTGGTCTCCCATTCTAAAGAGGGAGGTGGGATCGGTGGGGCAGAGCCTCCCTCTGAATGCACTGAACAAAAGGGATGCCTTTTCTTTTCTCCTTGACAGATGATGGTACAAAGGTGACAGACATCTTCTTTAATATCTAACCTCTGGTGACAAGACAACCGGAAACAGAGTAGCCATTCCCTCAGTTGTCTCTAATCCTTGATTTCTAGTGGTGTAGGTTTAAATATTCAAGGTGAGGAACCTCAGGTGCAAGCCATACTTCTATAGCAGGTGGGTGAACAGACTGTATACACAGGTAGTAATTTGCCAGGAGTCTGCTTAGATAAGACACTGTGGACAGAAATTCCTAGCACTTGGCAAGGGAGGCAAGAGGATCAAAACTTCAAGATCTTTAGCTGCATAGTGAGTTCAAAGACAGCCAGGATACACTTGTCTCAAAATCAAAACAACTCAAAAAACAAAACAAACCAAAGCAAAAAACCTCAAAACAAACAATAAAAACTAAGGCCAAGAGGAAAGGAGGGTCTCTGAATTTGAGATCAGTTGGTCTCCACTATAGTCAGAGCTGCGCAGAGAGACCCTGTCCCTGACCCACCAATTCTGTGACACTCAGAGCTACGCAGAGAGACCCTGTCCCTGACCTACCAATTCTGTGACACTCAGAGCTGCGCAGAGAGACCCTGTCCCTGACCCACCAATTCTGTGACACTCAGAGCTGCGCAGAGAGACCCTGTCCCTGACCCACCAATTCTGTGACACTCAGACGGGTGCTGGAGCGATGATTCAGTGGTTAAGAGTACTGGCTGCCCTTCCAGAAGACCTGGACTCAATTCCCAGCAACCACATGGCAGCTCACACCTGTCTGTAACTCAGTTCCTGGTGACCTGACATCTCACACCAATGCACATAAAAATTAAGTACATTTAAAGGAGGGAGGGCTCCCGTCTTTTGAACTCAGGATTGTTGCAATAAGGTTTCTTAGCCCCAGGCAGCCAGAAGTTCAGATCCATAGATCTGCACCCCCAGACCCCTTAGCTACCCGCAGCTGTTTAGGCCCCCAGAAATGACCCAAGCACTTATATTAGCTTCATGCTGTTTGGCCTATGGCTCAGGCACATTGCTAACTAACTCTTATATCTTAACTCAACCCATTCTCATTAATCTGTCTGTCATGTGGCCCATGGCTCATCTGTGTTCCTTACATGTTTCTTTTTGGGAGGCTGGCTCAATCTCTTCTGATTCTACCCTTCCTTTCCTACCTATTCTGATTCCCCACCTACTTCTTCTATGGTACCTGTCATTGGCCAAAACAGCTCCTTTATTTAGAGATTGATATTCACAGCATACAGAAAGACATTCCCACATCACAGGATGGTGAGTTCTGACACCCAAAGGGGAAGGAAATCTATTAGACATCTGCAGGAGACCAGAGGAGTGGGTATCCTTTCCCTTCAGTGTGAAAGAAGGCAAGCCAAGGAAGGAGGCAGGCATTGCCTGGGTGAAGGGCAGTGATGAAGAGAGTGGGGTCAAAGAGTCCTAACGGAGCTGAGTAGGTTCCTAGGTGATAACCAGGGCACTGAGAAGAGGGCATGGAAAGGGGTTGGGAAGGATTAGTTAGGGAATAAAGGAGGAGAGACTGATGTATGCTTGTTAGCACAACCATGGGAGGGCTTTTGTGCTGGAGTGGTAGAGTGTTCCACTGTTGAGGATATCCAAGATGAGTCAGTCCATGTGGGGAGCAGCTTTGTCTGAAGGAGCTGCCGGGATTCACTGGTGCCTCATCTGGGAAGACAGTGTTGGACTTTTTTTTATTAGAGAATGACATCTCTGACCTTTTTGGTGTTTTTGTTTGTTTGTTTATTGACAGAGTCTCACTGTGTAGCTTTGGCTGTTATGGAACTATATAGACCTGGCTGACCTCAGACTCACAGAGAGTCACCTGCCAGTGCCTCCCAAGTGCTGGGATTAAAGCATTTATTGTCAACTTTCCTAATGCTTCGACCCTTTAGTACAGTTCTACATGTTGTGGTTACCACCAACCATAAAATTATTTCTGAAATTTTACTATTGTTATAAATCAGAATGTAAATATTTGACATACAGGATGGTCTTAGGTGACTCCCCCGGAAAGGTCATTTGACTCCTGAGGATCATGACCCAGGTTGAGAACCACTGGATAAAGGCTTATGCTACACTGCCCAGTCCCTGCAGGGCTTCTTACTGTTCCACTCATTGCTGCTTAGGCAGTGCCAGGCAGTGCCTTTAAGATAGTGCCCTGCACTGCAAAGGCAGCTGGGGAAGTCAGGGCACCTTCCAATCCTTTTTGTGAAGAGGGATCTAGGCCTGTAATGATCCATGAGTTCTTTCTAAACCAGACACTAAGACAGCTGTGGCCAGAAGAGGAAGATGGATGCCTGGCCCTGAGGGAGACTGGAGGCTACAGTGCCATAGTGTGGGTGGAGGGAGGATGGTAAAACCTCATTTGGGGTGATCAGAAGGGGCTGGATAGCAGTCTCATTACTCTGGGTGGACTAGACCTGCCTGTGGTCTAGTAAGGGAGGACTTGAACTTTAGAGTCTGAGTCAGGCCACACCCAAGACCTGCAGGGATAAGGTGTGTCAGACAAAAGTTCAATGTTGGGAAGACAGAGTGCTAGCTGCTTTCCATTCTACCTGATTGGAAATAAGTGAAAACATTTCAAAATATGGTTCAAATCTGGTGTAGTAAGAGGTTTCTGTTCCGGATTTTTGGGCCTAACCTCAAGGTTTAGGCCCACAGACCCATGGACCCACAGAGACACACAGAGGCTTACTATAGTTTTAGGCTGATCGGTCTAAGGCCCAGGCATATAATTTGCTAACTCTGTACCCTTCATCTAATCCATGACTCTTATCTTGTTCAGCCATGTGGCTGGGTACCTTTTCTTAGAGCAGCATGGTTGTCCTCTGCTTCCTCGGGCTTCTCTCTGGCATTCTGCTCTGTGCTTCCTTTTCTCAGAGTTTTCTTAGTCTGGTAGCCCTTCCCACACTTCCTGCCTGCCTTTGACCAATCAGCGCTTTTTTTTAAACCAGTGGGTGGGACAATTATTTACAATATAACAACATAATCTCCCACAATCTGGCTGTATTAAATATGAAGAGCCTGTCTGCAGGTACCATCAATGGGATGTGAGATTGACAGAGCATGGTATTGTTTTGCACAGCTTACAGCACATCTGGCTTCTTCAGTTGAAGCTATCTCCTTCCATGTAGTGTGCTATGTCATTGTGTGTGTTGTCCTGGTATATGTTGGTAGTCACCCCCACCCCTCCTCCAGTAAGCTTGTCAGAATAGTATTATTTTTGGCCTCTAGCAGGGTTGATGAGCCTTGAACTCTGGGTCTCTAACAGTTGATTCCCTTACCATCTGTATCATGTGACTTTACCCTGATGGGAGGGTACAGCTCACCTTCAGCAATATCCTCTAGCATCTGGAGATGTAGAAGAAACTTGAAGTAATAAAATTGATGCTGAGGAGTGCTCCCTCCAATATCATTGGAAGCTCAGTGGTACCCTGACCTGACCAGGCTTATTAGGAACTGTAGGAAAGAGAACGCTACTGTAACTGAAGTTAGGAAAGTTTCTGCTACCTTGGTTAGCTTCTATTCCCATAACAACAGGAGACAACCCTCATTTACAACAGGCCCTTAGGCTCATTCCCACATCAAAGAACAGGTCTTTAAAAGGGCACTTCAGGGGCCAACAAGGGGTCTCTACCACTACTAAGTCCTGAGCTACCATGAAGTACCCTAGGCTCTTTCAGGAGAAGCATCATTTTGCCAGGTTTTCTGATATAATTTTGAAGCTTGGGTAACAACTCTGATGTACTCAGGAAGGAGTCCTGTTAGTAACTCTCCAGTCTGCCCATGTGGCCAGACTTACAGTCTGCTCTCTGTTTATACTGTTCAAAGTGTGACCTGGGGATATAGCAGATAACCCCAAGTGTATAACCCCAAGGCCTGTATAAGCAGGTAGTTTTCTGTTCCTCTTTGAGCATTAGCCAGAACCACTCATGTGCTCTTATTAAAGAACCTTCTCTTTTTTTCTTTATTAACCTTGGAGTACTCAGAGAGATTTCTCACTAGGAGGGCACATTAATTTGATGTCACTGGTACATTTTGCCTACTGCTCACCAAGCACATTTCTTTGTCCTGGTCACTGATTGTGGTTTGTTGTCCTACGATCTCAAAGCTGTCACAATCTGCTATGTCCTGGATCCATCTGTTCGCTGCAGGAAGCTGCCAGGTGTTCTTACTGAGCTAAGGTTATTCTGTGTCTGGTTCTAGTGAAAGAAATGGGTAGCAGCTTAGAGAGTCCTCTTAGAGATCTGACTTGGCCTTCGGTACAGCTGACTCAGACCCCATATATGACTGTATCCCTCAGACTCCTGCCTGTTCCCCTCATCCTATATCTTCATGAATGTTGTGCTATACTGTTCATCTGCAAGTTTGTTACTTGCTCCCTTTCCTTGGAACCTGCGCCTCAGAATTGTTGCTAAGTTTCTGTGGCTATTCACCTCTTGCTCTCCTTTTTATATCTTTCAGAAGGCAGAAAGAGGAACAGATAGGGCTTTGGGGACACGGCTAAGGCTGAGGCATGAATTCTGAGCTTTCTCCAGAGGAAAAAAGTTCCTTCATCTTGGGTCAAATTAAAGCAAGCTTTTATTAAAATATCAAATACTGACCAAGAGGGAAATTGGTCAGGAATACTCCCTGGAACTTACAGTGAGTGGCTCTGAGACTTGTGTTGTTGGGGCTTTTATAAACAAAAAACCCTTAGGCCATAGATAGAGCTTTGTCATTATTTTTCAAGAACTACAACTCCCAGAATCCCAGGACACCACCTGCTCCTTGGGCAGTTGGGCCTTAGAGATTATGTAGGGTATAACACATGCTGAACACGGGTCTGCTTCATCTCAGTGATTTTGTCTCCTACCAGGTGATGTTTCCATTTCCAGTGTGGAAGCCTTGCAGCCTCAGCTGTTTGCACTGGATCTCAAATGGCCCCATTTCTGCTGCACCTTTCTCTACACTTCCTGTGGACTGGTTCTTAGTACTGTTCTACTTCACTACTGTCCTGTCTCTTTGACTCCAGGGACCTTTCTCTTCCTTCATATATCTACTCCACACCTGGATGCCTTGAAGCAGGCACCTGCTGCAGTCATCTTGTCAGAGCCAGAACTTCAGATAAGCCTGTTAATGAAAGACTTAGTAATGTAATGTTAATGCTTTCACATCTAATTTAATTTACCATTGTGGGGTAGAGAGGTGATGCGTGTGCTGTGACATGCATGAGGGGTCAGAGGACAACTCTTGTGGTGCCATTTCTCTCCTCGCACCATTTATGGGTTCTAGGGATCAAACTCTGGTTATCAGGCTTTGTCTGCTGAGCCACCTCACTTCTCTCATGATGTGTTCGGAATATCTCATTGATATTTCTGCCTATGCTTTTCTGTGATTTCATAGGTGTAGTGCTGTAGTCCACACACATGTTCAGTAAGTAGACTGAATTGGTTTGTGTTTGGAGGTCAGAATGCTTTTGAGTACCAACCTGACAGAGTTAAAGCTCAGAACCTGTAACTTGCTGATGTGTTTGTCAGCAAGCCCGTGCTGCAAGGAGAAGATAGGCTGTGAGCAGAGCAGCCAGGCTCCAGGTCCCAGGTCCAAGGGTTTAATACACTTCTTTCTGACAGATACATACCTCTTCTTTCTTTCTTTTTAAAAAATGCTTATTTTAATTTTTTTATGTGTGTGAGTGTTTTGCTTGTATAAATGCATGCATATGCATGCAGTGCCCTCAGAGACCAGAGAAGATGTATTTCCTAGAACTCGGGTCCTCTGAAATAGCAACAAGTGCTGTTAACCACTGTTCTTCCTGTGTGTTCAGGTAGAGGGAGACAGTGTGTGCTCTCTTTGGCCCATAGTGTAAAGTAAAACCTTTATTAGAATAGTACTTTTATTCTGTGTATAAAATGTATTTTAGGAGGTTTGTTGTTGTTTTATATCGGTATGAACTGTCTCCTGTTGTCTCAGTTATTAGAAGTTAGAGCTGGTCATGTTTTCCTAATAGGAAACATGCTCCACACAGAATCGGCCTTTGGGGGACTGTTCACTTTACAGGGATCTAGAACTGCAGTCCACTGTACTCAGATGGGTGGAGGCCCTCAGGTCACCCAAAGGCCTAGAAATATGGTTGGTTGGCTACCCAGTAGCCTAATTAACAATGATCTCAGCAATCTCTTCTTGGGATAGTCTTTTGTCCTTCATGCCCAGAGGCCTCTCTTCTTCATGGTAATCACTTTCCTGTTCCCCTTCTGGTGGCCCTGCCCTTACTCTGGTTAGCTTTAGACACTGCTCTGCTAGTGCCTCTCCCTTCATTTCTCTCCAGGACTCAGCCAGGTTGGCTTCCCCAGGACAGCACCTGTCTACCAGGGGAGACCTGCTAGTGTATGTAAATATCTCTTCTTTTGTATTTCAGTGAGGATGCCATGAGGAAAGCTGGTGTGGCCCACAGTAAATCTAGCAAGGATATGGAGAGTCATGTGTTCCTGAAGGCCAAGACCCGGGTAAGACCCTGCTGGCCAAAGTTCCCAGCAGAGCAGTTCCAGGAGGAGAGTGTTGCTGAAATTGAGACCCTTCTGTGTGGATCCTGGAGATGGGCAGTGCTTCTTGCTGATCTCAGATACAGTCGGCTTTGCCCTCCCCCCTGTTTATGAAATAGGCAAGACTCCTGGATGCTGAGGCTACAGGCCCTCCTCTGATTTTGGTTCCTTCATCACCCTGTTGTAGTAGTCAGCCCTGTGATCCCTACAGGTAGCTCCTTGGGTCCCACTGCTCCTATGAGGGAGAGGCTGGCTCTGTGCTCTCAGATCATACATGTTCCTTTGGTTCCTCTGTTTAGAGAGGTGAGCATTGTTTAGTAAAGTTGAGGTTGGAACTTCCCAGGTGGAGTTGGAGGAAAAAGCACCATGGCCTTTAGGTGACTCTCTCCTAATATATTAGTTCCCAGGAGTAGAGATTAGAAGTGAAACAATAATCTGGAAAGATGGCTCAGCCATTATGAGACAGTGCTGTTCTTGAAGAGGACTCAAGTTCAGTTCCCAGTGCCTACGTAGGATGGGCCTACACTCAGGCACATCACCTCCTCGTCCTACCCGCACCCCTACACAATTTTAATTTAAAGCTGGGTGTGCTGATACATGGTTTTAATCTTAGTACTTAGAAGGCAGAGGCAGGTGGATTTGAGGCTAGCCTGGTCTACACATCAAGTTAGGCTACCTAGGGATACAAGTGAGATTATCTCCAATAGATAAAGTAAATAATCCATTTTTAAAAAGGTGATACAAAATGGCAGGAATGAAGTGAAATTGAAGCAGAGATGGAAGTGTGTTTTACATGTATGTGGAAAGGACAAGTTTTGAGAGCTATGGACTCTGCTAGGTATATGACAGACATTTTGGTTTTGTTTTTTTTTTGTTTGTTTTTTTTTTGTTGTTGTTGTTTTTTTTTTTTTAAGCATTATTGAGATTGAATTAAGGAACTGTGAAATTCACCCATTTGTGGTATATAATTCAGCCATCTAGGATATTCTGAGTCGTGAACAATTATTGCAATGTAATGTTAGACTATTTTACAGAAGATTGATACTCATCAACAGGCTCTGTTGCTGAGTCCTAACAGTTGGTGGGGTGGGGGGTGAGATGTTGGGAGTCAGGTGAAAAGCAAAGGGCAGACTCCTTTATTCAGCAATGGGGAGAGCCTTATGCCCTTCTCCCAGCACCCAGGCTCCATCTCAATCTAATGACTTTTCAGGGTCTATCCTCTTTGGCTGGGCACAGTCAGGACTCTGACATTGCTATTGCTAGACCCTCAGGCAGATCCTGGCTAGCTTATAAGGAAGTACACTATGTACCTGCCTTGGCAACTGGTTTGAGCCAATTCCCTTAGCCCGATGGGCCTGTTTTACTGCAATGCTCCATATCACTATAACCATAGCAGTCACTCACCTACTTTATTGCTTTGAACTTCCCATTTAAACTTGCTTTATAAACACAATCATGATTTTTGCAACTTCTTTCACATAACATAGTCTTCTCTGGGTTCATACCTTAACCATGTTGTAGTGATTTTGTTTTGTTTTTTTTCAAGACAAGATTCCATGGTGTAGACTAGGCTGATCTCAAGAGAGTTGACCTGCTTCTGTCTTCTGAGCACTGGGATTAAAGGCATGTGCAACGTGACTGTTCCTCATTTTTTCTTGGTTTAATTATATTCCATCATTTTCTGCATATTGGTTTATCAGTTTTCATTTGAATTGTTTTTATTTTTATTTTTTTTGGCTATCATGAATAATTACATAATTTTAAATACTGACATACTAGTTTTTATGTAGGTTTATTTCATTTCTCTTGGGGAAATGAAAACTCCCCATATACTTGGGATTTGAATTTATGACTCATAGTTACTGTTAAACTTTTCCAAAGTAGTTGCACCATGTGAAGTTCAGCAGCAGCTTAAGGCTCTGTTACTACCCACATTTGTCTTTGTTACTACAGCCACTGGTAACTATCACTGTGGTTGTGATTGGTGTTAGATCAGTAATGACATCACACATCTGTTCAGAGCTTTTGAGCCACGTGTAAACATTCTGTGGTAAGATGTCTATTTTTAGCCTTTGATGTTTTAAAAGTAGTTTTTTTTATATATTTGGTTATAGATCATCTAATGTGGGAGATGAGATGTCTCATTGTTTAGGCTCATCTTTTGTATTGTTTTGTTTTGCAGGCAAAGCATTCCACCACTGAGCTATATTTTTTGAGACATGGTCTTTCTATGTAACCTTGATTGTCCTAAAACTCACTCTGTAGACCAGGCAGGCGTTGAACTCACATAGATCTGCCTGCTTCTGTCTCCTGAGTATTGAGATTAAAGATATCCACTACAATTAAAGGATTTTGGTGAAGGCATCCACTGAAGTTAGAACTTCAGTAGACTTAATAAAGCTGGCATAGTACCACAGACCTTTAATCCCAGCACTCAGGAGGCAGAGGTAGGTAGATCACTGTGAGTTCAAGTCCAGTCTTATCTACAGTACTAGAACAATCAAGGTTGATCTACATAGAGAGACTCTCTCTCAAAAAAAGAAAGTTATTTTTTTTAAATGAACTATTTCTATTTCTAAAATGCAAATTTTGTTGGTTCAGCTTTGTTTATTGTCTTAGGTATGACAAGCCAGTCTCAAACTCAGTGGCTTAAAGGAATAATCCTTTAGTTCTCCTGGGTCCTTGGGTCTGGAGTTGAGGTGGTAGGAATTGTTTAGCTGGGCACTTTGTTGGTTTGTCTTCTGCCTTTTCTTGTGGCTGCTTTTGGGGGTGTGGGGGGCTGGGCTGGAAGATTATTAAAGGCTTCACTCATGAGTGTGTGTTGCTTTTACTATGTGGCCTTTACATGGTATCACTAGTGAAATAATTGAAACTTCCTTCTATCACTGTGTGTTTCTGGATAGAAGAGCTGGGACCTCTAGTCCTCAAATCCTGGATCATCCTTTGTATATAGAAAGTCTAAGGCCAGTGCAGGTTCAGGAAGTAGAAGCTGCCTCTGATTTTTAGTGTGATGAATGTCCTGTGTGGGCAGGAATTCCAGTGACTTGTATTTACACCACAGAGACTTGTGATATATTGGGTATCTGTGGAGATATTTTCAAATATAATAAAAACAGTGGAGATATCAGAGGGATCTACCCACAATCGGTCTAGGAGGATCAGACAGTGGTAACTCACACCTTTAATCCCAGCACAGGAATATCTGGGAGTGGTGACCTACTGCCCTTAATCCAATCTGAGTTCAGGTCATTTTAGTTTACAGAGGGAGTTCCAGGCTCCCAGGCAGGCAGTGGTGGTACCATGCCTTAACTGAGCAAAAAAAGTATTTAAGGCAGATAGAAAAAGACAGAGCAGGCAGAAGAAGCCAGGAGGAGGAGGCTGAGGAAGCTGGAAGACAGCTGGGTGAGATCTGACTGTGGGGTTTACTCTCTCTGATATCTCCACTTTTCCCTGAGATCTGGCCCTGAGTTTCCTTTATTCGTGTAACAGGTATCTCATAAAGTTTGCCAGAAAACCACCCAGAGCTCACCATAGAGGTCAGGCAGTGATGAAACACACCTTTAATTTCAGCGCTTGGGATCCCATGCCTAGCTCCCAGTGCTTGGGACTCACACACTCCCACCCTCCCCCTCCCCCACCCCCACTTCTCCTTCTTCTCACTGGCTAGGTAAGAAATGGCTGTGGCTTCTTTCTCTGTCTCTTTGATATTTCAGATTTTCCTCCAGGTTTTTAGCATAAGACCAAGTAGAATTTATGTAATAGAGACTAGCCGTCTCAAGAGAAGAACTTCTAATGGCTGATGAATAAACCTTAGATCCCAGAGGAGGTACACAGGGGTTTATCAGCCCCTCACCAGTGCAGTTCACTCTGCCTTGGTCTTCGAGTTATTGCCTGTTGATTTTACATGTGGTACCTTAGTGGTCTCTTTTGAAGCCATCTCTAAATCCCTAACTTGACCAGTAGGCTCTGACTTCCTGGAGGACTATTTGTGGAGCAGTGTTGTCTAATCTGAAATCGTTTGTTCTTTCTTTTCTTTTTTCTTTCATTCTCCCCCTCTCTCCCTCTCCCCCTCTCTCCCTCTCTCTCTCCCTCCCTCCCTCCCTCCCTCCCTCCCTCCCTCCCTCCCTCCCTCCCTCCCTCTCTCCCTCTCTCCCTCCCTCCCTTCCTTTTCTTGAGACAGGGTTTTACTATGAAGCTTCTGACTGGCCTGGAACTCAGAGACCAGCTTGCCTCTGTCTCCCATGTGCTGGAATCAATGGTGTGCAATACCACACCTGGAAATGTGTTTATTTTTTAATGAAAGTCTGCTTGTCCCCTTTTACCTGCTGTTCCCCGTGGAGGTAGGTACCTGTTACTATAGTGAGAACCTTCCTACCTAAGGTACCTTGCAGCCTGGGTTCACTTGTACCTGCTTTAGTTCCCAAGGCTTTGTTTAGAAGGTAGGACTCCAGAGCATTGAGGAGAGTGAGGAGGGTTCCTATTGGAAAGTCAAGAGTCATGGAGGACGGGAACGATCTTCCCTTGTAATCCTGGCAAGATACAGATAGAGGAGACAGCACCCTCTTCTGGCTGCTTCGGGCACCACTCTTCACAGATGCACATAATTTAAAATAAAATAATATCAGAGATATTATTTTATTATAGCTGCTTTAACAACTTGAATAATAACAGCAGGCAAAAATGAAGGTAATTTTTTATAACAGATTTTGTTTAAGTTTATTTGTGAAAAAAGTGTAGGGTCCTGATCATCTGCAAATAGTGTGTAGGGTATCTCATACCAGACCATCTGTCTTCATATTGGCACAGAAACCTTTTCTGTGGGATTTCACAGGGGTGGGCACCTTTGGGAGCCTGAGCTGGAGCTGAGGCCTCTGCCTTGGTTTTAACCTTGGGCTTTGTTGGCAGAGCCCTTGGCCATGTAGTTTCTTATCTGCTTCCCAAGCTTGGGGTGAGCAAGAAAGGAAGACAGCTGGGTTTGCTGCTGGAGACCTTTGGCATGTTGAACTTAACCACCTTGGACTTCACAAGGGCCTTGCTGGCCTCTTCAAGGTACTCCTGGCCTTCACATTGTTTGCCTGCATCTTCAGGCCTTCTTTGTTATGCCTCTAGGCAAAGTACATGCTCCTCAGGTACTTGAGTTTGACCCTTTAAGAGATTTGTATCATTGGAACCCGGGTTTCTCGATGCCATTTCTATGCCGTTTTCAGGATTGGTTGTGTGTGGTATGGTTCTTGGATTTGGCCGTGTCTGAACAGTCCGAGGCTATGCCTGGGACTGGAAGAGAAACTAGGTGAAGGTAATTTTAAAATGGTCTTGTTTATTGTCAAACCCCCCCCCCCCCATTGTTGAGGATTGAGCCCAGGACCCTTTTCATGTTGGGCAAGTGCTTTACCACTGAGTTTCTTGGCCAGTTCTCTCTATTTGTAATATGTGAAGAATTTTAATACAAGACAAGGATCCCATGAAGAGAGCACAGTTTTACAATTAATAATTCTAAGGTTTATTCATTAGGTTCTTTTTGTAGTGTGTACTGTTAGCATAAATTTAAGATAATTAAGCTGGGCATGGTAGTATACATCTTCAGTTGCAGTACTCAGGGGCTAGAAGTAGACCATGTCTTTCTTTGAGTTGAAGCCAGCTTGGTCTACTAAGTGTTTTCCAGGCTAGCCCCACTCCAATGCCATCTAAAATAATCTATTTATTTATTTATTTTCTTGAGACAAAGTTTTTCTCTGTAGCCCTGGCTGTCCTGTACTCACTCTGTAGACTAGGCTGGCCTTGAACTCTGCCTGTCTTTGCTTTCTGAGTACTGTGATTAAAAGTGTACACCACTATTGCCCTGCCAACAATTTTTTTAAAGGATACTAGCTAAGCTTTTTAAGTCCTCATTCTTTAGAGGGCTCCCCTCCCATTTAAAGGGCTCCCCCCCCCATATTATTCTAACGTGGTTATTTTACGAAAAAGGTCTCTTATGGGAAGTCAGTTATTTTTATTTATATACTCTTTTCTGGTTGAGACTATTCATATTTGACACATGATTTCATAGACACAGCCAATCCATTTTCATCTAAGCCCCAGCCCACAAGTCACACATAGAGAAGACAACTTAGGCATCCTAGCATTCATAAAGAGAAGTGGAGATAGGCATAAAGCACAAGAGGGGGATACTTAGATTAGTGTTTGTGGAAGCCTGATAATAGACTTATTTAGGGGCTGGGGATGACTCAGAAGTTAGAAACACTGACTGCTCTTCAGGAGTTATTGGTCGTGGTTAGAAAAAAGTTAAACAAGAGCAATTAGATTCAAGATTCTTGTTGAAAAGAGAAAGAAAAAGGGGATATAGATATATAGGATATAAGGATAGATTATTGAATCTTCTTTTAGAAAGATTTATTAGCTTTAAATGTTTTACATTGGATTGGATTTTTGTATATTTTATACAAATTGTGTTTAATGAGATTAATTTTATTACTGTACATATATCTCTATGCTTGTTCAAGGTATTATACTTACTCAGTTCATCTAACAATGTAATACAAATTGCTAGTCCATGAAAGTTTTTATTACCAACTGATTAGAATATAAAGTAATGCATATTAGTAGTTAGGCATTACATCCAAACATAATCATATTAGATTTTTTCAAGATCAAACAGATATATTTTAGATGAACAGGTCTTCAAACACTTCAGAGATCCATTGAATATGGCATTTAATGACATAAGTTATTATTTTTATAACAATGGGACAACTGCTCCTGGCAGCACCAATCTGCTTCGGAGAAGATTATGGACATCAGAGAAACTCCATACATAGCTGACCTGACCTTCTTTGTAATGAAAGTTAGCTACTGGGCAAGAAAGTACTCTTGCCTTGACTGCTGACAGTACAATGTTCAAAATGGACAAGCAGGAGACACATCCACAAGAGAATTGCCGAACCTTGCCAAGACAAGGTACCAAGGTCTTTGAGAATATCCTGCTTTACAGAGAAGTCTGTCAGACATGTTAGGCCTGTAGGCTGAAGATGGATGCTTCAATGATACCGAAGAACCTTGGGTGACTGTCCAGGCAGTCAGCTGTTTCATTTTTTACATTTTTTTGAAAGCTGCTTGCTTGCCCATGCTATTTAGTTAATATTATTTCCTTCCTGGGTCTCTGAGTTGAAGATGAGATAGTTATAGTTTTCTAGTGACAGTTTTAGAAAAGAAACTTTAAAGTCAAAGTGTATAAGTTTGAGAGACATCAAAATCATAGTTTTTAGTTAGTAATACATGTTAGAAAGAAAGTGAATTAAGTATAATTCTTGGGACTCACCAAAATAGGATAATTGGTGGAATATTATCTTTGAATTGTCAATTGTTAATGGGCTGGACATTGCTCATTTATTGTTTGTATATACTGTATGTAATTATTGTACCTATTGTATATGGTTTTTCTTATGTTAGCTATAGCCTTTTTAAATTTTGACACAAAGGGGAATATGTGGGAATATGTTTCACACTTAATAAAAACCAGTGTGAAATATCAGAGAGATCTACCCACAGCCAATACAAGAGAGTCAGAGAGTGGTGATTTACACCTTTAATCCCAGCAGATCTGAGTTTGAGGTCAGTTTAGTTTACAGAGGGAGTTCCAGGCTCCCAGGCAGGCAGTAGTGGTGTCACGCCTTTAATCTTAACCTGGATGTGAAACAACTGAGTGAAGAGGGTATTTAAGGCAGGCATAGAAAGACAGAGTAGGCAGAAGAAGCCAGGAGGAGGGAGGCTGAGGAAGCTGGAAGACAGCTGGGTGAGATTTGACTGTGGGGTTTCCTCTCTTTGGTATTTCAGCCTTTCCCTGATTATCTGGCTCTCTGTTTCCTTTATTCCTGCAACAATAGTGAGATAGTGAGATCCTGCCTAAAAAAAATGAAGCCACAGGGAGATACCAGTTCATACCTATTATGATGGGTGTGTGTATATGTGTGTGTGTGTGTGTGTACATACATATATACATACATATCTGGTAATTGATGTTGTACCTGTAGTTTCTGTTACTTGAGACCTAAGACAGGAGGATCACTTGAGCATAACATAGCATGATCCCCATCTAAAAATTAAAAAGAGCAAAATGCAATGTTCACAAAATGTAGAGAAATCAGAACCTTTATACATTGCTGAGAGGAATGTAAAATGGTGCCCCTGCTGTGAAGAGCAATATACTGATTTTGCAAAGAATAACAACAAATGATGTATATAATCCTAGGTATTATTTAACAAGCGAAAACATCCAGGTTAAAAACTTATACTGATATGTTCATATTATCATTCATAAAAGCCAGAAGTGTAGGGGATGGAGACATGGCTCAGTGATTAAGAGTACTGGCTGCTCTTCCAGTGGACCCAGTCTCAATTCCCAGCAACCACATGTATTGGCTCACAACTGTGTTAACTCCAATTTGAGAGTATCTGGTGCCCATTTCAGGGCTCTTTGGGCACTGCATGCACACAATGCACAGACATAGATGAGATAAAATACCCATACCCAAAGTAAAGTAATAATTTCTCTTAAATCCCAAAATAGAGACAGTCCAAATGCTTAATAAATGATGGGTTTGATGGGTACATAAACAGAATGTGTCCATAGCTGACAATATTGTTTGGCCATATAAGGTGTGAAGTGTTCATGTGCTACCACAAAGTGAGCCTTAATAATGTGATAGACATTCTGTACGTGAAGTATAGCAGTCACAAAGATCTGCATTTTGATAAGATTCATAATTGGCAAACTGATGAATTACTAGTGTGCTGTGGTTAGGATAGTGACTAGAGGCTTCTCTGGGCCCCATGGCTCTGACTTGGGGCTTTCATTTCTCTTGAAGGCTAGCACACGTTTGTAGTTGGCTAGTTTTCTTTTGTATTGTTTCTGCTTGCCTACCTGCCTGCCCTCCCCCCATTTTATTTATTTATTTATTTGATAGTGTCTCACTTTGTAGCGTAGGCTGGTCTTGGATTCACTCTCCTGCTCTGTTTTTGCTTCGTGCATTTGCATCTTTTTGTGGACAGAACTATGAAACAGCATGTTTTTGAGATAATGAATAAAGCCTCATAATTTCCCTCTGATGTCTTCAGTTTTGCGGTTGAGATTAACCTTACAGAGTTGTTTGAAAGCATCTTTTATCTGGAACTGTGTTTGTTATGTATGAACACCTTGGCTTCTCATATACATTGGCAGATAGTCTTCACTATGGTCATTGTTAAGTTTAAAAGTTTTTTGCAGTTTTGCTGGTGTCCATATTTTTCCACAGAGAATTGATGCAATTGTGTGTGTGTGTGTGTGTGTGTGTGTGTGTTTTCTGCCAACAACTTGATACTCGTTTGTTTCTGTTGAGTTTTGAGCTTTTCTTCTGGTTTCTTTCATTTTCTCAGTTGTGAAAGCTTAGTATGCTTTCTGTGTGCAAACCAGTAGTAGCACGATATGTTTGGAAAAGGCTATTTCCTGCCTGGTTCCTGATACTTGATACTTCCCTAGCACTTAGTCTAATCTTCTAATTTTCTTCTGCAGACTGATGTGACTGTATTCAGATTTTGGGGGTCTTTTACAAAAGGTGGCATGTGGTGCAGAGTGGTGGGTGATAATGGCATTTCTCTCTCATTTTTTATGGAAGCTCATTCTGGGCCACTGTTTTGTTTTCTGCAGGACTGATGGGTATTTTGAAAGCCTGTGAGGGTGACACCCACACTCTTGTGTCAGTGTGTGTGTGTCTAGTTTTGTTCATGAGCTCAGGCCTCACATGTGTTCTGCTGCCAAGTTAAGCTACATCCCCAGCTGTTCCTAAGCCTTTTCATCATTTCTCTGTAAACTAGTCATTGGTAATCAGCTTTGTAATAGTCAATGGCCGAGAGTGTTAAAGGCATTCCTACATGTAAAGTATTTATACCTGGGCCTGGTCCCTTGTACCTTTTAGGAATGCCTACTGTAGGTGGGATTGTTGTTTATAGTTCATAAACTACCTTGGATGCAGCTGGACACATGAAATTGTGATGATGAGCAGGGCAGAAGTCTGCCCCTCAGCCTCTTTTCTCAGTCATTGTGGAAGTTTTAGAGGACTCTGCAGATGAAAAGGGGCCATACTCTCTCTTTTGGAACAGAGGCTGGGAATGTTCACACCATGGGAAGGTCAGTTGGCCATCAGTGCCCACCACTGAAGGTGAGCAGCCAAGGTTGCAATGACAGTAGCTGAAGTCACCCACACGCCCAAAATGTTCCTAGATGACCAGCCCTTGAGAGATGCATAAAAATATGCTCTGCATGTGAGAAAGCCCTGTAACTAATTGCTTTCTGTGTCCCGCCCTTTGCCCTGGTCTATAGAGCGGAATTGGACCTTGATGACTATCATTCTGTAGGCCAGAAGTGGTGCTGGTCATCTCAGCATGATGTATCTCCACACTGGACTCGGGCACTGGATCTTTGTCTTGGCCTATGCGGAAAGCCTTTGGGGATATACTCCTGTGCTTGGTCTTCTGTGTCTTGGGTCATTCCTTCTGGAACTTTTTCCAGTCATGTCTTTCATGGTAGTAGAAAAAAAAATGCTAAATTATTTTAAAGACACAGGAGAAAAGAGTCCTTGTCTTTAACAGAAAGTCACATATGCACTACCTGGCTCTAGGTTTTCTCTCACTGGACCTCAGCCATCTCATCCTCAAGCATCCCTGTTTCTCATTCACCGTGTGCTTATACTCTGGGTACCAGGCCTCAACAGGCCTTTAACTGTAGGGGTCTCACTCACCGTTGGCAGATTGTCTGTCAGTCAGGAATTGATGAGACATGAGAAACTCTTCCAGCCTGCTGTCTGACCCCATTCCTTGGTGACAGATTTTCCCCAACTTCCACTTCATTTTACTTTGTACTGATTCTTTTAGCTGGGAAACAGTAATAAAGGAGACTGGAAATTCATGAGGAAAAAGCTGTAGACAGTCATAACTGCACAGACTTCCATAGTTGTTCAGTCCATGCTCGTCTTCTGTTTGTGACCTTGTCAGTCCAAGGACTGTGGAGAACAACTCATGCAAACGGTGCATACTGAGGCTCTTCTGAACGGCCACTCTGGCAGAATGGACATAGAAACCCACGAGTGTCCTTAGATACATAGAAGACAGTCTGTGGAAGGCAAGCCCCACTGGGCACCTTTAGAAACCCACGAGTGTCCTTAGATACATAGAAGACAGTCTGTGGAAGGCAAGCCCCACTGGGCACCTTTAGAAACCCACGAGTGTCCTTAGATACATAGAAGACAGTCTGTGGAAGGCAAGCCCCACTGGGCACCTTTAGAAAGGGGACAGCACAAAGAAAAGCCTGTGCAGACAGGAGTTTTTAAGATGATCACCTTTGGAAAGGGCTTGGCCCGTTCTCTCATCTGTTCAACTAAAAGAAGAGTGTCTTCAGTCATCCTGGAAGTTCTAGAGGGTGCTGGAGAAGAAGGAAGGACCATGTCTCTCTTTTGGAACACTTATACAGATTGGTGTATAAATCCCTCATACCGGCCAGGGAAAGGCCACCAGAGTGTTGTCACAAAAAGCAAAAGTACTAACAATAATGCACGCCTTGGACACACATTGACTGCCCTGTGATAAGAGGGAACTTCAATGGGTTTTCTTGGCTTAAATCAGGGTGGAAGCTCTCTACACCCTTCTTAATTTGTGCCTCTGAGGTGGGAAATCACTGACAGCTTCCCTGAGAGGTAGGGGAAGCCAAGTGGGCCGAGTGGCTGTGACCATAACAGGCAGTCAGTCCCACGGGGGTAGGGAGGGGGGTTGAGATCCACAATGCCTTTGCTTCTTAGGTTGGAATTAAAATGCTTCCTGTTTTTATTTTTAGGACGAGTACCTTTCCCTTGTGGCCCGACTCATTATTCATTTTCGAGATATTCGTAAGTAAGAGTTCCTATTTGGGGTAATTGTAGTTCTTTGAGGGGCCTATTTTGTGGCTGTTTAGGAGGAACTCTCAAGTAAGCCTTAGCACCTGAGCTAGAACATTAAGTGCTTCTGGGAAGTCCCTTGCTGCCTCTGGAATCCCCACGCCCCTAGGCCTCAGCCTCAAGAATGTGGATTTTGACTCATGGAAGTGTTGGTCTCAAAGTGATTTGAAGTAGGTTGCTGCTCACTCCTTTTTATGACTTTATTTCTCATTTGCTTTTGGAGCATTCTTAAGTGAACTGTTTACTTTGTAAGGGGTTTTATTCCCTAAAAGCTGATTTTGTTAACCTGAAGAAGCCGAACTGTGTGTTTGTTTGAGACTGAATTTTTTGAAGTCAGTTCCCCAAGTCCCTGTTCCTTCTCTTTACTGTGCTGAGGGTCCCTTTACCTCAACTCTTGTCCCCTCTGATTCATAGATGTTGTGTTAGTTTGGTGAGCAGCTCCTTGGCCTCTCAGACGTGAGTTGTCATAACTTCCAGGACAGAGATTCTTGACACACTGGTGTTAGGCAGCCTTATTAGGCATACCAAGTCTCCTGGATGGCCCCAGCCCATGATGAGCACCAGGGCTAGTAAAACACTGAGTTCTAGCTGATGCATCCCAGCCCCATCCTGGGTTGAGGTAGAAGGTTGCAGTGGCAGCCACAGTCTTTAGTGTCAGGTCACTGAGAGCAAGGAAGCACACTGTGAATTCCAGTGCTCAGTGAAAATTACTTCACAATAACTTTTCTTTTTCTTTTTTCCTCCAAGATGGTTTCTCTGTGGAGCCCTAGCTGTCCTGGAACTCACTCTGTAGATCAGGCTGACCTTGAACTCAGAGATCTCTGGCTTTGCCTCCTAACTGCTAGGATTAAAGTGTGCACCTTCATGCACTTCACACTAACTTTTCCAGAAAGTGTGTGTGAGTGTGTACATGTGAGTGCAGCAGTGGCATCAGTTCTTCTGGAGTGGATTTACAGCAGGTGTGACTGCTAGATGTGGGTGTTAGGAACCAAACTCTCATCCTCTGCCCAGTGTTACAGAACAGATCTTTAATCCCAGCACTCAGGAGGCAGAGGCAGAGACAGGCAGATATCAGTGAGTTCAAGGCCAGCTGGTCTTCTGATTGAGTTCCAAAACAGCCAGGGCTGCACAGAGATATCTTGTCTCAAAAACAAACAAAAAATGCTAAGCTGTGTCAGGTAGACAAAACTAGCCCACACAACCATTGAACCTTCGGCCAGCACAGTTCCACATCAGGTTTTCACTGGAGGAATGGCCAGCAAAGCAGACTTCACCAGTCTTTCTTTGGACTATTGAAAGGAGTTTAGGCATGGAGGAGGAAAAGTCTGGACATGCTGGTGTAGATTTCCATGCCCAGTTCTTTAGGATGGTGGCCTGGGGTGCACATAGCCCATGGAGGGATTAAGGAAGAGGGTCTGAACTTCTTTTGTGGAGACTGAGTTTGGCAGACAAGATTGCCAGCCATGAGCAACATCAGGTTGGCTCGGCTCCCTCCCCTAGAAAATGGAGATGGTATCACACTAGAGGAGTTGAGCCCAGAGTGGCGGTGCTCAGGTTCTCAGCTCTGTCCTTTCAACCCCAGCCCCCTTCCCAGTCAGTCACTCACTCCTGTGTGTGGCTAACCAGCAGAGCCGAGACTTCGGACTTGGAAGAGCTGGCCTTGAGGGCACTTCACTGACACGGACCCCAAATTTCTTCGCCTCCTGTGCTCCCAACTCTTTTTGTGTGCAACAGTGCTGGGGTAGGCGTCTCCTCCCTAGTTACTAGAATACCAGCAGCTCCTTGGGATTGAGGTTCTAAGTTCTGTTGGCCATGTTTCAATGCATGGTCAGTTTGGCTCTAGCAAATGACCCCTGCTCAGACACACCTGCAGAACTGACCTGTTCAGGGAAATGTATGTTTATGCAAACTGTTTACATTGGGGTTTTGTGTTGTGTTTCTATGCAGATAACAAGAAGTCACAGGCTTCCGTCACTGGTAAGTTCTCCTTTAGAGAAAAGCTCTTCCAGCCTGCGGTTCGGGGTGTCAGGAACAGGATTGATTGTGTGTGCCTTGTGTGTGGATCCACACTTGAATGGACACTCAGAAGATCTCACATGGAGTGGCAGCTGATCAGCTGCGTCCCGGCCTCTTCTCTACCCTTTGCTTTCTTGTAGACTGAAGTTGCCTCAATGCTTTTCCACCTTGTTTTATTTAACAGAAAAATCATAAAACTTACAAGGCTTTGATCCACTACCTAGAAGAGCCGTTGTATTTTGGCATATTAGTGTACTAACCCATTGTAATATGTCATAGATAATAGCTGTGGGAATTTACTTCCTCTGTTTCTTTCCCTTTTGGGTGTGGGCACATGTTTTTGAGACAGGTTCTCTGTATGTAGCCCTGGCTACCAGTCTGGCCTCAGATTCATAGAGATCTGCATCTGATTCCTAGAGTATTGGGACAGATGTACACCATCAACACCCAATTGTTTTAATTTATTTATATTTTATGCATGAGTGCTCTGTGTGTATGCCTACACTGCACAAGAGGGCATCGTAGCCTATTATAGATGGTATTGAGCTACACATGGTTGCTGGGAATTGAACTCAGGACCTCTGGAAGAGCAGCCAGTGCTCTTAACTGCTGAGCCATTTCTCCAGCCCCTCTCTTTTTTCCTTTTTGAGACAGTTTCCCTGTGTAGCACTGGCTGTCCTGGAACTTGCCCTGTAGACCAGGCTGGCCTCAAACTCAGATCTGCCTTTGAATGCTGTGATTAAAAGTGTGTCCCACCACTGCCCAGCATATTTAAGTTACAACATTGTTTGTGAGTTCAGAAATCTTTTTATTTTAATTTCAAAGTTTATCATATAAGGGGAATTGTGTGTTCAAACTTTGGGCTCTGCTTTTTGAACTGTCATCATGGGGTCTGCAGATCACTCTGGCCACTCGATCTTTAGCCTGTCAGAATAGGGATGAGGTTCTGTGGGAGAGTGTTTACCTAGCGTGTATAAGGTACTGGCTCTTACATGCAGAACTACTACCACCACCACCACATACACATACACACACACAAAGTGTTCACTAACATTGCAGACTGTATGCCCTGGGGCTGTAAGAGCCTCTGTTTGAACAGCTCTCCAACCTGCAGGGCTGGAAAATGCATAGGCTCATTGGGCACCATCCAATTTTGTGGCCAGATGACGAGCCAGGTGAAGCCTATCTAGAGACAGTTGTCTGCTGTGAGTTTACACTGCTATGATGATGACATCTGGCTCCTTGCCCTTGGTTGTGGCATTGCTCACTGACCTACACCTGCTGTCCTGAGGCTTAGTGGGCATGGCTTTGCCCCTCAGCACTCTGGAGCCCAGGTTGGAGTGGTCTTCTGTAGAGATTTGGCTGCAAAATATAGAGCATTGGTGTGTCAGCCTATTTGGGCTCTCCCTAAGGAATGCCCTCTGCTTCTCTAATCTAGCCACCGTGTTCCCTGCCTACTGGGAAGAAGAGCCTCACTTCCATGGTCTCTGGAAGTCTATGGGAAGACAGGAAGCTGGACAGGGAAGAAGGAACTGGTTGCTAGTTGACTTGAAGGGAAGGTGTGCACATCCCAGGGCTGGCTCCATCGTAATCCAGCAGTAGGACACTGACACAGGCTGGTTCATACATGGAGTATGACCCCTGATTCTGAGGCTCATGTTTTAGCAGTAAACAGTTTTAGAGTCTCATCCCCCAGGAATTTGTTTGGGAATTTGAATTGGTCAAACACATAGAAGGGAGGGGATCTGTGCCCTAGGAGCCATTTATATGCGAGATTGCCCAGTTTGGGTGTCTTTTCTCAGACACTGTGCCCTTATGTTCCCACAGACCCCATGAATGCCCTGCAGAGCCTTACTGGTGGACCCACTCCAGGAGCGGCTGGGATTGGCATGCCTCCTCGGGGCCCAGGACAATCCCTAGGCGGGATGGGTGGTCTTGGTGCCATGGGACAGCCAATGCCCCTCTCCGGGCAGCCACCCCCTGGACCCTCTGGGATGGCCCCTCATGGTATGGCTGTGGTGTCTACAGCAACTCCACAGAGTGAGTACTATGCTCCTTGGCAGGTGACACTGCATGCTGTCCTTGTGTTTGTGGTGTTATTGGGAAAAGTGTCAAGAAGCACCAGATAGCTCTGTTCTGGGTATATAGAGGAAAAGCCTTTTCTGAGTTTAAAGGCTTGAGTAATCTGACCCTCCTAGCCAGACTGTTAGGACGGAGAGACTTGCTTATTTGAAGGTTTGTGGATTGTTTGCTTGATTGATTGGGTTTGGTTTTTTTTGGAGGGGGGGTGGATCTGTTTGTTTTTCTTCAAGACAGGGTCCCTCTGTGTAGCCCTGTCTGTCCTGGAATGCTCTTTGTAGACCAGGCTGGCCTCAAACTCATAGAGATCCACCTGCTTCTGCTCCCAAGTGCTGGGATTAAAGGTGTGCACCACCACTTCCTGGAAAGACTTGTGTTTTATTAGTGAAATAGAAACTATCTGTTGAGATTTGTGGACACAAATAAGTGATATTGTTTGCACCCTGTGCCCCAGTGTGCCTTGAGGTTGTGGGTGGGTGTCTGCTGCTACTTTTACCCCTTGGCCAGTCTTGGCTGTTCATTGCAGTCATCCTTCCCGCCATTGGGCCCCCTCTCTTGAGGGGAAGTGCTGGCCCTCCTCACACCTTTCTGTGGGGCATGCCCTGATTTCTGCCTACATGCCTTGGCTGAGACTTAGGTTGCAGTCAGCTGCATTGGTAGATTTGTTTGTTTGTTTGTTTGAGACAGAGTCTCACTATATATTCTTGGCTGGCTTGGAGCTTACCATGTCAATCAGGTAACCTTTAACTTGCTCAGTACTGCTATCTCTGCCTCTTAAGCGCTGTTGAGATTATAAACTTGTGCCCCTGTTCCTGGATATTACTTGCTATTTTACAGTAAGAGGTTGCTTTAGAATGTTAGGATTGGAATGCTTTTTGTGATTTGTAATTTGTCTTATAATCACTTCTAAGAATTGGTCTTTAAATACATTATTTTCCAGACATTCAGTAGAGAGGCTGTGGTATCCTGTTATACTCTCTCTCCAGTCTGCTATTGGCCCACATCCTGTTTTCAGCTTCCAGGGGCTGGTGTTGGGTGGCTGTAGGTGAGGCTGAAGTGGTTCCCCACTTCCATCCTGCTGTGCTCTTTGCCCTTGCCTCCTGGGTTCACCTGAGGTAGATGCTGGTGGTCTCCTGTCCTGTCTTCCTGGTGCCTTCTGCAAGCCTCCTATGTCGTTGAGCCCAGTTCAGGTCTTTAACCAGTGTCCCTAAAAGGGCACAGCCTGGGTCAGAGGTTGTGCCAGAAATAGAAGCTGCTGATACTCTTAGCAGTAGAGAACCTCCCTGAATTCCTCAGGGCCCTGGTTCAGTCCCTAGCACTGGTGGTGGGGATTTGGGAACTTACTGATAAGCCTGATGACCCGAAGTTAGTTCCCAGACCCCGCATTTTGGAGAGAACGGTCTTCTACCAGTTGTGCCATGGTGTGCAGGGCCCTGTTAAATGATATAACATTTAGAAAGGATAGTGACAAGCTTTGTACCTTTAATTATATGTAATAAGTTGAAAATAAATTTCAAAGCAATAGGAAAAATGGAGTAAAAAACAAAGTCATAAACAACCCAAACAATATATAAAGTCCAGTACAATTATCCAAAAAGACTCTTGCAATTTGAAAAGCAGAGGCTGGAAGAATAGCTCAGAAGTTAAAAACATACTGCTCTTGTAGAGACCCAGGTTCAGTTCCCAACACCCATATGGACTGACTCATAGCTACCTATAACTCCATCTCCAGGGCATCCAATGTCTCCGGCTTCTGCACATACTTTGATTTATGTTCACCCCTCTTCTAGTTTAATAAATATTTACAACAAAACAAAGAACAGTTGCTTAGAAGAATGAGAGACAAGGGCTTGGGATGTAGCTCAATGGTAAGGGTGCCATTGCTCTATTTTAAAGGAGTGTGTGTGTGTGTGTGTGTGTGTGTGTGTGTGTGTGTGTTTCAAATGTGATCTGTACACAGGCACATCCACAAAGGCCAAAAGAGGGCATTGGGTCTCCTGGAAGTGAAGTTATAGACAGGTGTGAGCTGGGTACTGAACCTGAGTCCTCTGGAAGAGCAGCCATCTCTCCAGCCCCATGTTTTCTATAAAAGATGGACATTAAGATGTATACCTGCAGTGTAAGACCCAGGAAAAAATGAAAGTAAGTGTTAGAGATGCATTAGACAGTCACTCTATGATGATGACTAGTTAAGCAGACAAAACCTGATCCATTAGAAAATATATACTTTGTATCGTGTTTTGTCTGTGTGTATTTGTGTGCTGTGTGTGTGTACTGTGTGTGTGTGCCGTGTGAGTGCCGTGTGTGTGCTATGTGTGTGTGTACTGTGTGTGTGTGTACTGTGTGTGTGTGTACCGTGTGTGTGTGTACCGTGTGTGTGCCGTGTGTGTGCTATGTGTGTGCTGTGTGAGTGCCGTGCATGTACTGTGTGTGTACCGTGTGTGTGCCGTGTGTGTGCTATGTGTGTGCTGTGTGTGTGCCGTGTGTGTGCCGTGTGTGTGCTGTGTGTGTGCTGTGTGAGTGTGTACCGTGTGTGTGTGTACTGTGTGTGTGTGTACTGTGTGTGTGTGTGTGTACCGTGTGTGTGTACCGTGTGTGTGCTATGTGTGTGCTGTGTGAGTGCCGTGCATGTACTGTGTGTGTACTGTGTGTGTGTGTACTGTGTGTGTGCCGTGTGTGTGCTATGTGTGTGCTGTGTGAGTGCCGTGCATGTACTGTGTGTGTACTATGTATGTTCCATGTGTGTACCACCAAGTACATGTGAAAGCTAGGAGATCTCTTTTACCTGGAGTTATTGGTAGTTCTGAGCTGCCATGTGGATGCTGGGACGTGAACTGTGTCCTTAACACAAGTAATACCTGCTTTTGAACAACATAAGGAATAACTTAGGTTCAGGATGAAATAAATATTTATGAAAATATCCATGGAGTAATAAACCTCATTAATTTCAGAGTGTTGTGATTGTTCACATGTTTTCTGGTATCAGAGTTAGAGTATGTAGCACAAGATAAATGGAAATGTTCTCAAACCTACCAGCAGTGACTAAGAGAAGTTGTGACCACAGTGCTGGGGGTGGGAGACAGTCACTCATGTGCTTCAGGTGAGAGTGTACAGGGGCTCTTTAAAGACTAAGCCTACGGGAACCGGGAAAGTAACTCTGTGGCTAAGAGCACGTGTCACTCTTGTAGAGGACTCAGATTCAGTTCCAGCACCTACATAGTGGTTAATAACCATCCAATTCCAGGGGCTCTGACACCCTTTTCTATCTGTGGACACTGCATACATGTGGTTCACAAACATACATGTGAGCAAAAACATCCGTACACATAAATAAAAATTAATAAGCCATAAGCATGGGCCTAGAGACCTGGCTCAGCAGTTAAGGGTGCTTTCTGTTCTTCTGAAGGACCTGAGTTTGGTTCACACACTCACATTGGGCGGCTCATAATCACCTAGTGCTCCAACTTCAAGGATCCAGTGTTCTTTTCTGGCCTCAGTGGGCACGTGGGGCGTACATTCACACAGGTAACACACATATACACGTAAATAAAAACAGGTCTTTTTAAAAAATAAAGCCTAGTCTGGCAGTGGTGGTGCACACCTTTAATCCCAGCAGTTGGGAGGCAGAGGCAGATGGATCTCTATGAGTTTGAAGCCAGCATGCTCCTGCTCTACAGAGTAAGTTCCAGACCAACAAAGTCTACACAGAGAAACCCTGTCTTGGAATAAAGGGGGTGGGGAGCCTGTAGCTCAGCTGCCACACTCTTGAGGGCATTTATCCCAGAAGAATGCACTTTTCCGTTAATCTCCATGTACAGGCCTTATAGCCTTGATCTGCTGTCAGCACAGCTCTTGCACCCATGTAGATAGTCATAGGAGGTATCCATACTGCCATAGACCTTTTGGCAAGCAGAAAGAAGGAACCACTAATACCACTGTGCCTGGGTTACCAGATGCATGTGAATGACTAAGTTCCAATCCCAAAGACTTCCTACTGTCCTCATTTAAATGTATCAGCCAAGGTGTTCAGTGCATGGTTAAGCTAGCTCTCCTCGTGGGCTTCCTCACAGGAGGGAAAAGTAGATCCTAGCTCAGGAGGATGGCCTCTCAGATAGGCTCTTGATTCTGTACCACAGTACCACAGTTTTCAAATTTTTACTTATTTGAAAGGAGAGTTGTGTGCCACAGTGTGTGTGTGAGGAGGCCAGAAGACAATTCTGGGAATTGATACTTCTTCCAATATGTGATACCTAAGGGGAGGTGTTGAGAGGGAGAGAACACTTAGGGAAACTTGTGTTGGACTAGTATCTTTGCAGGCATGGTCCCACCACTGCCTGGTAAATGCAGTTCTTATTAACAGTTCACTCATTCAAGATGCACTGCACTATTAGCTGACTCTCTGTATATTCACACTTTTACAGCTCTCATCCCAGTCAGTTTAGAATGTCACTTCTCGTGAGGGTGTGGACTGTTTCTATCTGTATTCACAGTTACTCAGACATGGAAGTAACCCAAGTGTTTACTAGTTAACAACTGAATAGAAAATAATCTGGACATACAGTAGTATGTTATTTGGCATTAAAAATAATGCCAATGCAGCTAATAACCTTCCATAGTCTGAGTGACCTTTGTAAAGGCTCAGTAAAAGGAGAGCACATGTGATTTCTAATGCCATTTGTATGGCATGTTCAGATAGGCAAATCCTTAGATACTAGTATATTACTGATTTCCAAAGGCTGGGTACCTTGTCCATCCTAAAGACTCACGGCCCTTTTCTTTTCTCTTTGATTGTTAGAGAATAATTCATGATGCTAAATTCCATAATCAACACAATGCTCCTTCCTACTTGGTCTGTCTCTCTCTAGTAAGTACAGAGGCAGCTTTGTCAGTAGGCAGTAGCTGTGCTGCCCTCCTTGTCATATTGCTCTGGGACACCTGTAGGGTGGCACAGCCTAAGCCTAGATGCTCTCTCTAGCTCAGCTGCAACTCCAGCAAGTGGCATTGCAGCAGCAGCAGCAGCAGCAGCAGCAACAGCAGCAGCAGTTCCAGCAACAGCAGGCAGCACTGCAGCAGCAACAGCAGCAGCAACAACAGCAGCAGCAGCAGTTCCAGGCACAACAGAATGCCATGCAGCAACAGTTCCAAGCAGTAGTGCAGCAGCAGCAGCATCTCCAGCAGCAGCAGCAACATCTGATTAAATTGCATCACCAAAGCCAGCAACAACAGGTACCAAGTTCCCTTATACTAGGCCTTAGTCCTGTAGTCCTTGAGCCCAGGAACAAGTGTCTGCCAAGGTGTTCGGTGCACAGCCAAGCTAGCCCTCCATGGGCTTCCCCACAGGTGAGAAAGTAGATCCTAGCTTAAGAGGATGGCCTTCCAGATGGGCTCCTGTGTGAGGATATGTGTCAAATTTAATAAAAACCAGTCTGAGATATCAAAGAGAGGAAACACCACAGTCAGATCTCACCCAGCTGTCTTCCAGCTTCCTCAGCCTCACTCCTCCTGGCTTCTTCTGCCTGCTCTGTCTTTCTATGCCTGCCTTAAATACCCTCTTCACCCAGTTGTTTCACATCCAGGTTAAGATTAAAGGCGTGACACCACCACTGCCTGCCTGGGAGCCTGGAACTCCCTCTGTAAACTAAACTGGCCTCAAACTCAGATCTGCTGGGATTAAGGGAGTGGGTCACCACTCCCAGATATTCCCTGTGCTGGGATTAAAGGTGTGAGTTACCACTGTCTGATCCTCCTAGACTGACTGTGGGTGGATCCCTCTGATATCTCAGACTGGTTTTTATGGGGCCTGCTGTGTGTGTAGCAGGGTCTATGAGCAGTATGAGCTAACAGCAGAAAGAAGGGAGGCGGATACTCCAAACTCAGGATGCTTACTTTGTGTTGTCATCACACTTCTTTTCTTGTCGTTAATTATTTTAACTTTAATCGGTTCTTTATGATCTGAATCATGCATTCCTATCCCACTCATTCCCACCCCCTCGCATCTTCCCTCCTACCCTTTCAATGTACTCCCAAAACAAAGACCAAACATAACAAACAAAAACAACAACAGAAAGACAGATCTTGTAGTGTGGTCTGTTGAGTCGCACGGCTTACCCTTTAGTCCATCTTTACTTGCAAGTATTCATTGCCAGGAGCCATTGGAGTCACTGCTCAGGCTGAGGCCTTTGTTTCTGCCACACCACTGATAACAGCCTCTCCTCTTGGATATTCTGTTGTCCTGTGACATGGAGATCCTGCTGTACTGGATCTATAGGTCTGTCCCCTTCACATGCTCTAGCAGCTCATAGATGAAGTGCATGTTGGTGTAGGTCAGCTCCCAGCCTTGGTTCTGGGCCTGAGTGCGAGCTAGGTTGGTCAACCTGCCAGCTTTCCCTCATGATCACTTCCCCAGGCCAACGCTCTACACTGCCTCAGCTAGCTCACCCAATACAGCCTGCAGCAAGGAGTGGGACCAATTTGCTTTCTCTCAGGTCTTCATATCTGCTCACCCACACTCACATCACCAGGGCCAGTTCTGTTGTTCTACCCAGGTAAAGTACAAGGTGGGTGGGATATGTGTGGCTGCGTAGGGTTGGGTCACCCATGCCCTAACAGCAGCCGTTTCTTCTGAGGACATATACAATTCCTGTTTTCTTTCTTAGTGTTTAGATGCAGAATCAAAAATGTTAACTAGTGTTTTGCCATCCTGTAAGTGCTGCTGGTCTGCATCCAGAATCTAGACACGTTCACACCCATTTTCCTAGAAGTGTTGATTGGGGGAAGAAAACCCAAGGAGGTTTCCTCAATCTTCTGGCCTCTTCTGGCATTGAATCTTCTTTCCCAGTATTGACTGTTAATCTTTAGCCTTGCAAATGTTTCTTATAGCCATCTTCATGAGGGTCAGACTGCTGACCACCGCTGACCACTCCAGGAGACAAAAAGTTTGTCTGGAGAAGTACAAGCATCTGAAGTTGCCTGAACTTTAGGCTACAGGGCTATATCTGCTCTTCATTACCTTTCCTGGACCCTCCTTGAACCTATTTCACTTGAATCAATGGTAGTTATGAACCATCCTTCAGTGGCCGGTGCACAAGAACACATTTGGCTTGTTCTTAGTGTCTAAACAGCGACTGTTGGTCTACAGGGTTCTGAGTCTTGAATTTGATGTGCTCCCCTTCCCATTATTACAGGCCATGCAGGCAGGTCTTCCTGAAGGCTATGCTGATTTCACTCACCCCAAGCTTCATGGGGTCAAGGCTAGCACCCCAGAGACTGTTGAGTGGTAACTTATTGCATGAATCTTAATTGGTCTTTTAATAAAAGCCCAGAGCCAGATATTGGGGCAAATGCTAAAAGATCAGAGAGACGGAGGAACAAGCCACAACCACTTCTCACCTGGCCATTCCTCAGCCTACTGGGGAAGATCCTGTGTCTTCCCACCTTATATTCCATTCTCTGCCAAATTACTTACTTTTAAAAAATATCCAGTGCTGGGATTAAAGGCATGTGCTTTAAACTACTTGGCTGTTTCTCTCTTGGGTTGGATCAATCTCATGTGCCCAGTGATGCCTTGAACTCAGAGATCCAAAGGGATAGAGCCTCTGCCTCCAGAATGCTAGGATTAAAGGCATGTACCACCACTGCCTGTCTCTGGCTGGCTCTGTCCTCTGATCTTCAGACAAGCTTTATTAGATACACAGTATATCACCACAGTAACTGAGTGTTATTATTTTGTCTTTAGATACAACAGCAGCAACTGCAGAGGATGGCACAATTGCAGCTGCAACAGCAACAACAGCAAGCTTTGCAGGCCCAACCACCAATGCAGCAGCCACCAATGCAGCAGCCACAGCCTCCTCCTTCTCAGGCCCTGCCCCAGCAGCTGCAGCAGATGCATCATCCACAGCATCACCAGCCACCGCCTCAGGCCCAACAGTCCCCAGTTGCTCAGAACCAACCACCACAACTCCCAGCACAGTCACAAAGCCAGCCTTTGGTGTCACAAGCACAAGCCCTCCCTGGACCAATGCTGTATGCTGCCCAACAGCAGTTGAAATTTGTGAGTACCAAGGCCTGTGGCATAGCAACTGCATCTCTTACGGTGTTGTATGTGGTCAGCAGTTTCTTAGACTGTGTGGATATGGATGCATAGGCTTCAGGCAGCCTTTCCTTTTCCCCAGCTCATAAGCACATGTAGGTGAGGGCATGTGTGTTCTAGAGCTGTTCTCACGTATTCAGGCTGTCACAGCTTCTAAACGACATGGCCAATTTCAGCAGTGTCTGTGGCATGTCCGGTACACACAGTTAGAGGAAGAGGTGATCTCACCACGCAGGAGGTATGCTTTGTCCATGTGCTCTTCTATGGGTTTGTTTTTCTGTTGGTGTGGGGTTAAACCTGGGAGCTTCATGCACACTAAATATGAACTACGACAAGCTCCAGCCCCAGCCTTTTTAGCATCATCATTTCCATACTTCTGAGACAAAGTATTTATATACAACTTAATTATTTCCGGCCTCGTGCATCTTGATATAAAGTAAATCTTACAACATTTACAGAAAACAGACTATTGCCATCAAAGCTAGTTGCCATGAAAAGAAACAATTTGAGCATCATTTCTACTCCCTTGGATTTTGTGTCCTTTTCTACTTTTGACTCTTTAAGTAACATTGGGACAGGGATCTCACTTGAGCTGAATGTCAGGGTAAAGAGTCAGCTGGAAAGGTTATGAGTTGCAGGTACATCACTCACCCGAAACCAGAAATTTGTGTGCTCCTTGACATGGTGCCTACTAGAATTGGGCCTGACATCTTGGTGATCCAAAGAGAAGCTCTCTATGTGGGTCTGGCCCAGACCTGCCCTGACTTGTCATGCTGTCCCCACATGGTAGTCCTGCAGCTACGTATGTCCTGTCTTCCATCACACACGGTCATCTTTCTAGCTAAGCTGTCTGCCGGCTGGCCTGCCTGCTTTCCTTCATGGAGTCTGGGCTCTCTGTGTCCCTCTTACACACTGAGCAGGCCAGGTTGTGTGCTCAGCTTTGGAAGTTGTTGCTAACTTTGTGGTTGTGATTGGTGTGCATGGCAGGGCTGTCTTGGTTCTTGCCAGAATTGGGGAGGTGGGACTTGGCTCTGCCAACTCGTAGGCAGGTATTTCTTTCCATGCCCCTGTGGTCATAACTCATGGTGTCATTGCAGTTCCAAGAGGAGGCTTCTTGTTCGTAAAGCTCCCACACAGGTAGTGGGTGCTCTGCTCTGCTCTCTGCAGATTCCAAGTTGCTTTTTCCTTCCTCCTTCAAGGTCCGTGCTCCGATGGTGGTCCAGCAGCCGCAGGTGCAGCCCCAGGTGCAGCAGGTACAGCCCCAGGTGCAGCAGCAGGCGGCAGTGCAGACAGCACAGGCTGCCCAGATGGTAGCTCCTGGCGTCCAGGTGAGGGCCTTGGGAGCCCAGGGTTTCTTTAGTCACTAGCAGGCGCATAGAGTTCTGGCTGGATTAGAAGCTAAGATGATAAAGTATAGGAGTCTTCTATCCCTTGGAGACCGGCAGACACACACACACACACACACACACACACACGCACGCACACACGCACACACGCACGCACGCACGCACGCACGCACGCACGCACGCACGCACGCACGCACGCGCAGAAGAGAGGGAGAGATATCCTGAGGTCCTCAGAGTGGCTTTCTCTGCTTGGTACTTGCTAGAACTCACTCATTGCCTGTGTTGTTTCTGTTTTTCCTTGGGTACACTCATCTTCCTTCCTTTATAGCACTTGAAGGACATGCTTTAGAGAGAAAAGCTTCACAGTTTCATCCCCTTTCAGCTTTCACTGGAGCCTCTGAGTACAGCAGCTCTTTAGTGACAGGAACTGTGGTAGCTATCTTGCTATACTCTGGCTTGTGCCACAGAAGGAGCAGGAAGAAACCACCCTGGGCTTGCTACACTCAGGGGCTTGTGCTGTGTGAGGAAAGTGTTGACAGCATACCTGTCATTGGCAGTTCAATGCCCATTCTCTGCATATCAGAAGTCAGTGAGATGGCAGATGCAGGAGGCCTGAGCCAGTTTTTCTTGGTGTCTGAGGAATTGGACATTTAGTTCCCGTGGTTTGTTTCAGTCTTCCCATCAAATGGGCACACTGAGAGTCCTGACTTGAAGCTTACTTAAGAGATCTGGCAAGGACCCCACGGTGACCCCTCCTCAAGGCTACACTGAGGTTCATGAGCCATGTGAGCTTAGGGTCCAGATACATGCCAGCTGTGGAGGGCGGCTTAATAACCGCCTTTCCTTATCCTCGGTGTTAGAGAGGG
This sequence comes from Phyllotis vaccarum, assembly GCA_033318265.1. NCBI lineage: Eukaryota > Metazoa > Chordata > Mammalia > Rodentia > Cricetidae > Phyllotis > Phyllotis vaccarum. The sequence goes on from JARWLC010000002.1 coordinate 184,502,946, forward strand.
GATAGATACCCAAGGACAGGTGTTTAGTTAACCTCTCTAGTCACTGCACCTCCACACTCAAATTCACATGACCATATGTGAAAACACTGGATTTCCTGTGTGTGGCTTGAGGAATCTGAGCACTTGTGGGGTTACAGTCCATTTCCCATCACTACTGTGTGTCTCAGGCTTCGAGTGGCCCCTTCCTTTTGATGTACTGTGCAGAGGAGGTATGGCTGAGAGTCAGCACAGTAGTGACACATTGACTGCCCTGCTGCTGGAAGCCATTTTTTTGTTGCTCTGTGACCTTCTCTCCATTGACCTGGGACTCAGAAGCTATGAACCTATCTATGCATTACTGGCTCAGCCCAGTAAGAAGTGGAGATTGTCCCCTTCATCTCTCAGCATTGTAGCCATGAAAGGACAATAGATGATAGGCCTGTTCTAATTGCTGGCTTCTCGCTGGAGGAAATGTGTATCCTTGCTAGCTTTGTTGGTGTCTTATCAGCCACCTGAAGCAGATGTGGCCATATGTGCTTGGTGCTCTGTAGCAAGCCTCTATGCCAAGTGCATGGCTTCCTTCAGTCCCTTGCTCCTGCCTTGATATTGTGGGAGGCCAGCCAGCTGTCAGCAGTCACCTGGAACACATGGCTTGTTTGTCAGTGTCCCTTGACCCCAGTAGGAAATCAGTGGTAGGTGCTTCTTAAGGTCCTTCTTGATCAGGCGGAACAATGAAAAATTATCTGATCTGATAGTTAACAGGGTGTTCACTGTTTCGGTTTATGTGCTGGTGGAGTTGGATTTTAGGACTGTGCTGGCAGTGTTTGAAGAAGTGTCCTCCACCTGCCTTCCTTCAGTGCTTCTTGGCCTTGTGTTTTTAGTGACTGTACTTCTCAGTTCAAATGTGATGTCTCAGGAGTCAGTCCTGTCACTGCTGAGTTTCTCTCTCTCTTTTTGAGATTAATAAATTACAACTTTTTTAAAAAACTAATTGTTATCTCATGTATGTATGTGTGTGTATAAACACATATTTCTAATAGACCTATTCAGTCCATATAATGTTACGCACATGCATGTTTTCAGGGCTGATTGTCTAGCACACAACAATAAGCTGACGTGCCCTTCACTCCTGTTCCAGCCTTTCTCTGTTGCTTATGTACGGTTGAGGCCTTATGGCCATTTCTCTGTCCACTCTGTTGTACCCATTGCTGTTGCCTTGGGGATACTTTACAGAGATGGCCTCTGATGCTGCCAGAGGGCACAATCTCAGCAAATTCGCTGATCCCATGGCTCAGAAGATCTTTGTGCCCCTCTTCTGAAATGTTCCCTAGCCTTAGGTGAAGGAGAGTTTTGTAGATGTGTTCCCTGGGACCAGGCTTCACAACTCTGCATATTGATTGGCTGTTGTTTTCTACAATGATCTGTTACAAAAAGATTTCTTGATGAGGGATGTCGACTGCACTTCAGTAGCACTGTTAAGTGTGTCTTATGTCCTATTGGAAAACTGTTGGTTACTATCAAGGATGTGTGCTATCCTGCCATGCTGGTTGTGGATGTGGTTCATGGTCATTATAGCTGGGTAGGGATGTTGGTTGCTTTTTCTTTGGAAGGAGGCACATGGTGCTTTCTGGTACCATAGAAGCTAGTCCTCAGGGAGGGGGCATTTCTGAACTACAAGGTGCCTTCAGCTGTAGGGACTTATTTTTCACCTCTGGGGGTTGGTATCCAAGGGCAACAGCAATAGGCTGTATGTTTTGGTAGTCTCTTGGATAGCCCTGAGCAAAAACTCAAAAGAGGGCTTCTCATGTGCGCTGTTGGGGTTTTCAACAACATGATCTTTGGGTTGTAAGGGGAGTACTTCCAGCCTTGATAAGAAAGGTTCATTAAAACTTTGTGTGTGTATATTATTTTATATATACACACACACACGTAATTAACTTGCAGATTATTTATTTATTTAGGTAAATAGTCGATAGTATGATTCTTTGTGTCTTTTCAGAACTTACTATTTTACCTACCTGCTCCCTTCCATATTTACCTCTCCCCTCCTCCTTTTCCCGGATCTCCTATTGGATCACTTGTATCTTGCCGGTCTCCTTTGGCCCCTCCCACCTTCTGTATTTACCTCCCGCCTCCCAATTCTTTGGGCTGCTTGGCTGTTCTGGCAGCATTGGGAGAGGAGCATGGACTCCGTATGATAGACCTTCTGAAGGGATGGGCCCTGGAATCAAGGTCTCTGAAATTCAGGTTGCCTCGGTATCAGGAAAAGGCTGTGATAGCTGCTGAACCCTCGGGGCAAGGGTAAGGGAAGTACCCACAGCAGGAAACAGATGGTGGGTATTGTTTCTGGTTCTCTCCCGTCACTGAAATTGTACTGTCTGTGCAGATTTGTTTATTTGGACTTGGTCTCAAGAAGACCTTTAACTAACTTCCTTGGTGTATGCAGTATTGGTGGGGCCGGGGCTTTCTGTGTGCTAGGTAAGCACTCCATCATCTGTATTCCCAGCCCTGTGCACTTCATGGCTGGCCTCTTGTGACAGTAGCAGAGCACCTGAGATGACAGGCAGATGTTGGAGTCATAGGTGTAGAAGTCACAGCTGTACGACTCTACTGCTTTGGGCCCATGTCGGGTCTGCGCATCATGACAGGGAGCATGTGGTAGATTGAAACTGCTACCGAGACAATTGGGACAGAAGAGAGGAAAGGACCCATGTTCCAATTTCCTATGGTAGTTTCCTGTTGCTATAATGAAATAATACTCTAACGAAGTTTAAGAAGGAGGTTTCCTGGCTCACAGTTGAGGGTCACAGTTGAGTCTCTAGCTGTAGGAGGCATGGTTGCAGAAGCTTGAGGCAGCCAGCCACACTGTCTTACAGTCAGGAAGCAGTGAGGGGACTGTAATCTCAGTGCTCCAGAAGAGGCCAGCCTGGTCTATGTAGTAAGGTCCAGACCTGTCTAGCTATGGGGTGCAAACCAGACAAAAAGCAGAGAGCAATGGCTGCTTGTGTCCAGATTACATTCTCTTGTTATGTAGTTCAGGACCCCCACCCAGGGACTGGAGTCATTCAGGTCAGGTAACTGAATTAAGATATAATCCCTTAGGAGGTACCAGACACTTGTCTCCTGGTGATTCTAAAGACGATCTAGTTGACAGTTAACATTGTCACTTCACACACACTGGTCCAAAGTAGAGATCTTAACCCTTAGTAAAATTTTGAGTACCTTCCAGTAGTACCCATAACTTGGGAGCTGGAGAGGTGGCTTAGCGGTTAAGAGCACCAGCTGCTATTCGAGAGGACCCAGGTTCAATTTCCAACACCTACATGGCAGCTCATAATTGTCTGTAACTCAAGTTCAAAGTTTAAGGTTGGAGAGATGCTTAGTGGTTAAGTGCACTGTTTCTTCCAGAGGTCCAGAATTCAATTCCCAGCAACCACATGGTGGCTCACAACCATCCGTAATGAGATCTAGTGCCTTCAGGTATACTGGCCTGCAGGTATACATTCAGGCAGAACACTGTATACATAATAAATATGTTTAAAAAAACAGCCAGGTGTAGTGACCTTTAATCCCAGCATTTGAGAGGCACAGGCAGGACAGCAGGGCTACAGGGCTACACAGGAAAACCCTGTCTCTAGAAAGAAAATCTTGACCATGGTACGGAAGTGCTCTGCCACTGAGCTTCAGCCCACAACCAATTTTCTAAGAGTTGTGACTCCTGAGCAGCCAGTAACTGCAGTACTTGCTGTTATTCTCAGGAATCCCCTTGTTCTTAGATCTTAGAACTTAGAAGTGATTTCACCAGTGTATGGTTGAGTTCAAAACAGTTTTTTTTTTTTTTGGTAGCTTTTCAGGAGTGAGTCACAGGGTAGCTTTGGAGCTCCTGTGCAGACTAGCCAGTTATCTAATTAATCAGGAGCTCAAAAGACATCAGATTACAATTCCCTACCTGGTGCCCACATTCTATTGGAACAAAGAAACCATGTGTTACAGCTTTATGCATGTGAACTACCACATGCCACAAAACGGACCACTGCCCAGCCCTGTGAAAGTTGTTGATGTGGGGGCCCCGTGTAGGTAGTCCATGCCTTATTCCTAGAGTGTGCCTCAGTAGTAGAGGTTTCCTGGTAGAGCCTATACCATTACCAGGGTGACAGGTATGGTGATGTGTGGTAATGGTGGCAGGGATGTTCACCTGGGGTGACTGTTCTGGAAGAATCAGTAACCCTGTGCTGTTGGTTTTCACCAACTTTCTTATCTGAAGGTGCTCATGTTGCTGGGAGAGATGAAGTCACCTTCAGTGGAATTTCCTGGGTCCAGCTGTAAAACCAGAACAAAGCAGAATATTCTTTTATGCATTGGTCTTCTTACTTTCTGTTCTTTGAGTATCATAAAACTGAGCAATAACTTAGGTGACAAAGACTTGCCAGCCAAAATAAGACATCTGTCATATATGCATACACAGTATAGCTTACTTGGAATTGATCATTGACCAGGCCTTGAGCCTCCTATTCAGAGTGGCCACACCAGGCCACTGCTCTGATCTTTGTTAAAAATCCTTTTGTAGGTGGCAGAGTTTTGAGAGGAGAAAGATGCATTGGCAGCTGCTCATCTCGTCCTAAAGCATTTACAGTGCTTCCTCCCTAGGGTTTCTACTTGGAAGAGAGTAAGCTTTCCTTGTCAGAAGCTCTCCATAAAGAAAGCCAGTCAGGGTTCTCTGGGGAGATTGTACAGTGCTTAGAAGCACTGGCTGCTGTTAAGGACCAGAGTTCAGTTCCCAGCACCCATGTGCAGCTTACAGCCATTTTTATTGTAACTCTCCTGGGATACTGCATGTTCATGGTGCACAGGCATACGTGCAGGCTAAGCACTATACACAAGAAATAAAAAAACAAATCCTTAAAAATAAAATAAATAGAGCTGGAGAGACAGCTTGGGGGTTAAGAACACTGGCTGCTCCTGCAGAAGACCTGGTTCAGTTCCCAGCCACCCACATGGTGGCTCCCAGTCATCCAGTTCCAGGGGATCCAATGCCCTCTTCTGACCTCTATAGGCACATATACGCATGTAGGCAGAACTCATAAAATAAAGCTTTAAAAATTTAAAAATAAAAATAAGAAAACCAGCTAGAGTGTTTATAATGTCTCCTTCCTTATGACTTTGCTAGTTTCTGGAGACAAGTTGGTACCTCTCACATCACGTGCTTTCTTCTGGGTGTTTTGTCATTTGGAAGGAGGGCTGCAGATGGCACTATAGCCCTGGTTGTGAATGGGCCTCTCTAAGTGACCCTGAAATAAATTACCTTTATCACCTCCTCCCCAGAGTAGGAGGAGAGCCTTCAAACGCCACTGACCTCTGGGGGGATGGGCTGTTTGGGACCATACCCCGGGTTTGTTTGGCTGACTGCAGGTATGGTGAGGATTGTGCCTTTAAGGTGGTCTCTTTGGAGTCTTCTGTGATGCTTGCTCTATGCCTTCTGTGTGATGTCGTGGGGCTCTCATGGGCCTGTCCTGGACTCTTGTCTCTAGCTCCCTTTGCTGCACAGATGGAATCATCTGCAGTACCATCCTGCTCTGGAAGCTCAACTCAGCTTCCTGGATGAAATGCTTTTTGTTTTTTGAAGTGAGATCCTAGCACATTGCCCCTACTGATCTCTCTAACTCCTGTGCTGACAAGAACCTCTCACATCTGTTACTGGGTTTGCTTTGTTCTGATTTGGTGGATAGATCTACCATGTTGTGTTATTTTATTCTAGTTTGTGACATACTGAGTTCATGTAGGCTTTGCTTTCCAGGAGTTAGATTGGGCTCCATCCCTGCCTCAGAACCAGTAAGGACAGCCAGTCCCAAAGCCATGACAGTGATAGCCTGCCCTTGTATCAAGAAACAGAAGTTGACCCAGGAAAAGGTCTCTGTTGGTCTTGAAGGTCCTGATGCTGCAGCTGGGTTTTTTTTTGTGTGTGTTTGTTTGTTTGTGTTTTTTTGTGGGGTTTTTTTTTTTGTTTTTTTTTTTGTTTTTTTGTTTTTTTTTTTTAATGTCTCTGAGGAGAGTTCTTCATCATTAGTGAGGAAACTCCTTGGGAGAACCCCCAAGCTCTGCTGCCCCTGCCTCCATTCCATTCTTCAGCACTTTCAGAACCATCATCCCCAGGAGGCCAGATAGATTAGTGTGCTTTGGGTTCCAGGTGCTGAGCAGGTTGCTGCTTCAGTGACACTGAACTTTGCTCTTTGCAAGCCTGGCTGACATAACCTCTTTCCAAGTTTGTCCTAAGAGTTTGGTCTCCCTACACTGCCACTTGGGCAGTCTGTCTCTGACACACCCCAGACCATAGGGTCTATTCTGCCTACAGCTCAGAGGTGTGTCCAGGATGACCGCCACAGGACTCTGGCTAGTAGAATAGGAGGTCTGGCTTACATTCCTGGTACCTCTCTACCTGTGGGGCCCACTCCACGAGGCTGCACATGCCCTCCGCCGCCATGCACTGCAGTTCTTGTTGCAATCACCTTGTCTGTTGTCCCTCTGTCCTCAAAGATGATTGCTGAGACCTTGGCCCAAGGCGGGATGCACATAAGAGCCCGGTTCCCGCCCACCTCCACCATGTCTGCTGGCCCATCAAGCTCCATCTCTTTGGGCGGACAGCCCACAGCACAGGTATTTACAGATCGGGCTTCCTACAGGGCTCGGCCCAAAGTCTTGGGTTTCTTCTGAGCACCTTCACGAAACATACCTCCTTCCATTGTTAGTGATTTCCTTCCCAGTGGCTTTTAAAGCAGTAAATAAGGGTTAACTTTGTTAGAGATCATCCCTGCTGGTCTTTTCCTTCTTTGTTCTCCTTTGGAGACAGGGTAGCCTGTGCAGCCCTGGCTGTCCAGAACTCACTCTGCAGACCAAACTGACCTTGAACTCAGAGAGCTGCCTGACTTTGCCTCTGCTGAGATTAAAGCTATGCACCACCATGTTTGGCTCTTGCTGATTTTTCTTGAGGGACTTTTTTGTTGCTTTAAAATTGTTAAACTGCTTTTGTTTTCATGGTAAAGTAAAGCAGAAGACATGGGCTAGGGATGTAGGAGAGTCGGCAGAGTACTTGCCTAGCATGCACAAGGCCCTAGGTTTGATCACCAAGCTATATGTATAAAATTGAGTGTGGCGGTAATTCCAGAATTCTCAAAGTGGGCTACATGAGATACAATCTCAAAACAAACAGTGTGGCTTTCTCGGGATGTGCTGCCTAATGCTGTAGCACTGTGTGCCACTGTTACATTCTGACCAAGCAACCAGATCCTCAGCAGTACCAGTCACACTGTAAATTTGGTCCATGTTACTGCAGACAGCCATCATGGGCAAGCATTTTGCTGGGCCAAAATAGTCTACTTTGCTGGGTTGCGCGAGTCATTGCCACATAGAAACTCAGTGAACTGCATTCTGTCCACTTCATGGTTTCATGGAAATATGCTGTGCACTACTATGTGGAATTTGGAGTCACAGTCCCATTATGCCTGTGTCATTTGCATAACAGCATTCACGTGTCAGGCATTGTTTGAAGATTATGAGAGTAGAGTGGTCATCACAGGGCTTTTCGGTTTTTTCAGTTTATTATAAAAAACCTGACAGCTAAGAGAACTTTTGAATTTCTTTTCCTACTCAGGAAAATGTGTCTGTGATTCTAGCAGATGGGGTTCCTGCTCTTGCCTGAGGGCCCACATGCAGGAACAGTCCCCCACATTTTCAGACATGGGACAGTTGTGTAGTTTCCTTCAAGGAGGGTGCAGAGGCCTCTAGTTCAGTATGCATTGGGCTCACAAAATCGGGTGGAATTGTGCGGATCAATGACTTAAGAGCACAGAAGACTTTCTGAGGAAATGAAAGGTTCTCAACATTTTGAGGATGTGATGTATGCCAGATCTTCAGCAAGGTTCTTTGTGTGTAAAATCATGTTAGTTCTCATTGTGGCAGGTAAATTGAGGCATTTAGCTTCTTTTACAAGTGGAAAGGAGCTGGGAGATAGGACTCAAGTCTTGTCAGTAGGTTCTCCCAGAAGCCCTCAGCCCTGCCTTTGTTGCTGCCCTGACAGCCTTACTCTCTCTTCAAGTGATAAACCCTGTCTGTGTGTCTCTTGAACTAAGTACTGGCCTGGGCCTCCATTGCCTATGTGAGGTAGCTCCTGAGTAGGTCTTAGGATATATAGTACTCCCTAACCCCAGAAAGTAAGGAAGTTGTTGGAGGAAAGAGAGAAAAATAAAGGCTAAAATAAAAATAAATAAAAGGTACTTGGAAAATTTTGGATCACCCTCATTGAACATTGTGGCTTGACTGACTGAGCCGTCACTGGTAGGTGCCAACCTAAGTCCACCCAGACTTACTGCCCTCCTATAAAGTGCTGACAGGTGAGGACATGTCCATGAAGCTATGGGCTGGTGTGCTGAAGCCAAATGCAGCAGCTGTAGGACTCTGGAGCAACAGTGTGGCAGAGGATGTAAAGAAGGTTGGACTTTATTTACTGGTTTTTCAAGACAGGCTTTCTCTGTGTCCTGGAACTCACTCTGTAGACCGTACTAGACTTGAACTCAGAAATCTGCCTGCCTCTGCCTCCCTAGTGCTTGTGTTAAAGGTGTGCACCACCATGGTCCAGCTGGTTTAATTTAATTTTTTTTTTTTTTTAGCACATTTATATTTGCTTGCCTACTCAAAGGATAAAGGTCCTGAGAATACTTAAGGGAGGGAAGTCTGTGGAGAAAAGCCTGAAGGCCCCCCCCCCCCCCCCGGCCCAGCCTATCTTGAGGTTCTCTATGGCTCTTTGGCCTTCCTCCCCATCTGTGGTCCCTCTCGCCTCCTGTTTTTTCCCATAGTCTACACAGATTCTTCCTTCTGACCCAGCCATGCTATGTGGTTCCCACATATTCTGCCTAGCAAACTGTCACCATTACTCAATGTTTGTGGTTCCTGGGCTTTCTTTCCCTGGGAGACCTTGAGCAAGCACCTTATTTGATCACCATGTTCCCACCCATAACATGCAAGTGAGGGACAGTGTGCAAGAATCTGTCAGAAGCTTTTCTGAGGAGCCACTCTGGGTTTCGTTAGTATCAGTGGTTTGCCCATCCTACTCCCCACTTCCCAAGAGGCCCCTTTCCCGACAGCGAAGCCCCAGGAACAGCACCCCCTCTGGTTCTTCCCTGTGTCTTTGCTGTGTCCTTTACTTCTGCCTAGAGATGGTCTTTGCTTCTTTGTACTGGGGGTCTCTGTGTTGACTAAGACCTGAGCAACTTGCCACTGACTACTGGAAGGTTCTTCTGGGGTGGGGGTTTCCAGATTACAGAGGTGAAAGGTGCCCTTGGTTTGTTTTCCTTCCTGTTAGAAATCTTTACCTTGCTTTCCATCCTGTGGGTCCTGCCAGCTGCACTGTTCTTGGGCCAAAGGTTCCAGGCTGATTTTTCTGGGAGTCCCGGACCTGCTGAAATGCTGCTGAGGTTTTGCTATGACACATAATGCTTAGGCGGGTCTGGAAGAGCCTTGTGTAAATAGGCTGAGTGCAGTCTAGACTCCGGAGGTCTTAAAGAGGAAGTTTCTGAACTATGACAAGAGGAGAATAATGACATTGGTGTGCAGGCTTCCAATAGGGGAGAGACTCTCTTGTACCCAAAAACATGACCGTTTGGCTGGGTCCTGGGATTTCCCTACATTGGAGGCTTCTCTTCCCCCACGCTCCACATGGCATAGACCACTGTGTCGTGGCTTGAAACAGCTGCTTTCCTCTCTTCTGTGTCTTCAACAAAGGCAGAGAGTGTCAAAGCATGTTTCCTGTGAGATTCCTTCTTACTATGTTGCCCTGTTGAGTCCCGTGGCCCTCTGGGTACCTACCTGTCCTGTACAGCTAAGCTTTAGACTATACCGAGTACAGGCAGGCAGTTGGGGTGAGAAAGAGAAGGGATTCCAGGGTCATGTGAGGAGCAAGAACCTGCTGTGTGGAAGGCATGGCCAACAGGGCAGGGCTTGGACCACAGCTTTTTTTTGTCATGTGTAGTCTGCAAGGAACTGCACGGCTCTGGGACTTTGATAGGACATGGGTTGATTCCAAGCAGGTTTTACGGTCTATGTGACTTGTGCCTGTCCTAGTGTTCATGAATTCACAATGCATCCCGGCCCACAGGTGTGGTGGATACTTATAGGAGAGATCTGCATGTTGTCCACCAAGCTCAACTCTGACCTCCTTAAGTCAGGGTGAGTCTCTTCTCAGAGGAAGGCTGGCGTGACCGCCTAGCAGCCAGATGCCTGAATTTGCTCTCCTGCTACCCGCTGTGTAGAGATTTCTTGGTTCCAGAGTAATAGCATTTTCTGGCCCACCCCCTTTTTATTTAGATTTTTTTTAATTATGTGTTTATGTGTATGTGTCTATGTGGTGCTTTGTGCATGTGGTGGCAGTGGCAGTGTCTATAAAAACCAGAAGCATTGGGTCCTCTGGAGCTGGAATTATAGATAGTTTTGAGCTGCTCCAGGTGCTTTTTAGAAACTTAATTTGAGTGTGTGAGCTTAGTCAGTGGTTCTGAGATGTCCAAGCAGGCTACCATGCCAGGCCCCATCTCCTCAGCCTAGTTAGTGTGGGGTGAGCACAAGTGTCATCTTCCCTGTTGAATCTGCACCTGTTCTCAATTTGAGGTGTTAAGAATCTACTCGTAGATGATAGATTTTACCCAGCAATCCCCATGATGTGACAGAGGTGGTGTGGAAAGCTGTGGAGGTATGGTCTAGTAAACTAGGGGGGGCATCTGATTGACCAGCTGGCCCGTGGGTCATGGGTCATAGGAAGCAGGCTGTGGGGGTGTTTGGTGCACATTGATTGACTAGGGTCTAAGAAGTGCTGCCTTGGATGCTTGGGGCCTTTTAAGTTTATGTGGATAGTAAGAGACCAATGGAGAGCCATCTCTGCATCTAGAACAGCCATCCTACGCTTCACTGCTGAGAAGTGGGGCACAGTCATCCTGCTTCCTTTGCCTGGTTCTGTGCTTTCAGTCCTTGGAGTTCTTAGGTAAAGAGCTCCCTGGTGCAAGTGGGGGTGCAGTTGGCCCTGTGTCTGCTGTCTGAGTATGCATTGACTGCAGAGGGCAGCCACCTCTGTGGACAGTCAGGCCTCTGAAAGCCAAGGGTGCTCTGAGTCCAGGGCTCTGTGATACAAGTCACACATTGCTCCAAGTAGGTTCTGCCAGGCTAGCCAGAGGTGCTGTGGAATCAGCGGAGTGCTGCTTCATGGTACAAACATGGCTCCTTGGCCACCTCCCCCAGATCACATGAGGCAGCAGCATTTGCACGAATCACAGGACCTCTTTGTCCAAGGCCTTGTTCTTGGAGCTAGAATCAGACTGGAAGATTTATGGAGGCATACAGAAAGACTGTCTCCATAGACTAGCAAAAGACAACGTGTTTCCTAGGTTAGGTAGAATATGACAAAGCATAAGGCCTTCCTAGACTCCCTCCTCACACAGCAATGCTTGAGATGCTCAGGCCATTACCACGGTTATCCCAGCCCAGAAAGCTGAAATCCTCATGAGCCCCCACCAAGGAGCCAGGCTGTCCACCTGGTCTTCCTCCATCCCTTGGATACCATGTGCTATGTGCACCCAGAAGTGAGGCTTGTGCCTGCGTGTAGCATCTTGAAGAGAAAAGGGGTGGATAAGAAGGGAGGTCAGACCAGTGGGTGCTTTGGGCCAGGTGTGTGTGTAGCATGGAGCTGGCTAAGTCTTTCCATTTCCAGGTCAGCCAAAGCAGCCTCACCATGTTGTCCTCACCATCACCGGGCCAGCAGGTGCAGACCCCACAGTCGATGCCTCCTCCCCCGCAGCCATCCCCACAACCTGGCTCACAGCCAAACTCCAATGTCAGGTAGGGTGCTGGGGATATCCATGTGCCCCATCCTCCCTTCACCCCATTTGGCCTCAGAGCTGGCCAAATGGTGTTTTGGGCTCAGACCTGCTTTTATTCACTTGGCTGCAGCTCCGGCCCTGCCCCATCTCCCAGCAGCTTCCTGCCTAGCCCCTCACCACAGCCTTCTCAGAGCCCAGTGACAGCACGCACCCCACAGAACTTCAGCGTCCCCTCCCCTGGACCTTTAAACACCCCTGGTAAGTTGGGCCTGGGCTGGGTCAAAAACTCTAGAAGATGCCTAATTCTCCTTCCCCTTCCAAGGTCTCAAAATGTGTAAAGGTCTAATGGGACCCTCAGACCTATAGCCGTCCATCTTACTGATCCTGTCCCCTACAGTGAACCCCAGCTCTGTCATGAGCCCAGCTGGTTCCAGCCAGGCCGAAGAACAGCAGTACCTGGACAAGCTGAAGCAACTGTCCAAGTACATTGAGCCCCTGCGACGCATGATCAACAAGATTGACAAGAATGAAGGTAGGCCGGCCCTTCCAGGATGGGGCCGGGACGTCGGGGCTGTTTCTTAGTGTCTTCTTTCTTTTCTAGACAGAAAAAAGGACCTCAGTAAGATGAAGAGCCTGCTGGACATTCTCACCGACCCCTCTAAGCGGTGAGCACTGCTTGAAGGCCTTGGGCAGAGCTGTGTTTGTATCGCAGCTCACAGACTGTCCCCAAGACTTGGTGACAGTGTGGGTTTAACAGAGGGTCCAGCAGCTCTGTGGACCATACTTAAGGCACAGATGACTTCACAAGTAGGTGTGCACTGAAACTTCAATCCTGTCTACACTGCTCCAGCAGCCACCTTTCAACCCTGTTCAGGGCTTCATGGGCCACTCTACTAGGTGCTGGTTTATAATGGCCTCACCTTCAGCTACCCATGACAAGTTAGCCGAGTCTGCCTTTGGGCTCTTCCTGACGTGCCAGTGACCCTTGGCAGCAACTGCATCTCACTTGCCCCATGTGCTATAGGCCAGTGTATCACTAGTCATAAAGATGAAATGGTGCCTAGAAGGATCTCATGGGTGACACTGGGCTTCCATCCACTCCTGCCCACCATAGGGTGCTACTGACAGCAGTGTTCAGGACTGTGTGCGTGGATGTGTGTCTCCACACCAGCTGAAGTGTTACAGCTCTGCTGTTCTTCAGGGAGTTTCTCCCAGTTGTCCAGTAGTCACTGCTGGGTGGGGCCTGTTGGAGCTACAGAGTCCTCTAGGCCCTCTTAGGTTGGAATCCTTCAAGCTACAGGGCCAAGATGAGGGAAAACCTGGCCCAGGTGACATTGAGACCTGCTGGGTCTGTTCTCAAAAGTAGTGGGCTGAGACCCTGTGAGGCTTCTAGTGGCTGATGCCCCAGGGGCTACCTGGATGGTGATCATGACCAGCACCCAAGAGTCACCTGCCCTAGCTCTCTAAAGTGTCAGATCATGTGCCTTCTCCTTAGGTGTCCCCTGAAGACCCTGCAGAAGTGTGAGATTGCCCTGGAGAAACTTAAGAATGACATGGCGGTGGTAAGTGGAGTCCAAAGTCTCACCCTCGGGAAGGAATCTTTATGGTCAGCAGTTAGCGCTGTCAAGGACTGGACCTGACCTAGGAATTCTACTCAGGGGATTGGGGGAGGGGGGGGAATCACTCTCTGCCTCCAGCCCTTACCTCAGCCCCCCTGCACCTGCCAGTTTTGTTCAGGCCCTGGCCTGAGGAAGAACGAGGGCACTGGGGTGGCAGCGAGGCTGTCTGCACTCTGTTGGTAGAGGCTGCTGAGGACCTTGGGGACTCCTAAGAGTGATGAGGTCTTGAGCCCAGACCACTGACTTTTCCATCTTGTCTCTAGCCCACACCCCCACCACCCCCAGTTCTTCCAACCAAACAGCAGGACCTGTGCCAGCCACTCCTAGATGCAGTCCTGGCCAACATTCGATCACCTGTCTTCAACCATTCCCTGTACCGCACATTCGTGCCAGCCATGATGGCCATCCACGGCCCACCTATCGTGTATGTATACCCAGGTTGGGCCTAGTGATAAGTAGCTGGCCAGAGGCAGTGTGACATCTGTATAATCACTTTAGTCCCCTCTTCCAGGTCCCCAGTGGTGTGTTCCCGGAAGCGCAGACTTGAGGAGGGTGAGCGGCAGAGCATCCCCAATGTGCTGCAAGGGGAAGTGGCCAGGTTGGACCCCAAGTTCCTGGTGAACTTGGACCCTTCTCACTGTAGCAACAACGGCACTGTCCACCTGATCTGTAAGCTGGGTAAGTGTCCAGGGTTGAAGCTTGAGAGGTTTGTCATCCATGCTAGAGGCCAATCTCCAGGGCCTTCAGGCTGCACACTTGTTGGAATGGCCTGCCATACTGCTGTTCTAGCCTTTCTTCCCATTCCCTGCCCCAGCTCCACAGATCCTCCAGCCCCAGTCCATGCATTTATCTTTCTCCACAAAAGTAGCTGTGGTCGCTAGAGGTCCTGGGGAGATTATTGACAGGATGCTACCTGCACACGGTGTTTCCTGGCTTTAGAGCCTGAGAATCTAAGAGGCCTCTAGGTCTGCAGCAGCTTTGGCGGAACTCTGTGGAGGGTAGAGAGCCCTTTCAGGAGCAGGGGTGAGGTGGGTTGTGTTGATGCTTGCCTGTTGGCCAGGTCACATGTACAGTTTTTATGTCACAGATGACAAAGACCTCCCCAGTGTGCCACCCCTGGAGCTCAGTGTACCTGCGGATTACCCTGCTCAGAGCCCAATGTGGATCGATCGTCAGTGGCAGTACGGTGGGTGAGCCTGGTGAAACCGTCTGGTGACTCTGTCCAGCAGAAAGATGCCTCCCATGTCCCCAGGGAGCAGAGTAGGCTGGAGCAGTCACCTGAAGATAGAAGGGTTGCTGTGTCCTTTGCCCTTTGCCTGTAGTTGCAGGGCACCTGTCAAGTGGGGAGGGCAGTCAAGTTTGGGACACTCCTTTGAAGCTCTACAGGGTAAACCCAGAGCCACCAACAGGAGCCCCCATAGCTCCATCTGTGTGATAGGGCTCCAAAGAGAGCCCTTGGGTGGGAACAATACCTAAGGCTCTGTTGGTACACAGCAGGGACCATCGGGGCTCCAGAACCCATACAGATTCCAGTTCCTCAGGGACGGTACTCCTTCCAGAAGTGATGCCAGAGCTGGCTCAGGCAACTGCTGCCTTACCAGGCTCGGCACTCACGGCTCCTGCTATGTTGCAGATGCCAACCCCTTCCTGCAGTCCGTGTACCAGTGCATGACTTCCAGGCTGCTGCAGCTCCCCGACAAGCACTCGGTCACAGCCCTGCTCAACACCTGGGCCCAGAGCATCCACCAGGCCTGCCTCTCAGCTGCCTAGCGAACTTGAACTTCAGGACTGCGAGCAGAATTCACACCACCTACCAGACATTACTAGGTGTTAGCTTCTTAGAGGGCCTGGGTTAGGTTAGCTTTCCTGCTTTTACCTTCTCTCTTGGGGACCTGCCACATGTTTCCCCATGCTTGTGCAGTATTGACCGGGTAGCTGTGGAGCTCGCTGCATGAGGGCCTGGGCTGTTCCCAAGAAGGTTTTCCATTGGTTTCTTCCAGAAGTCAGGCCCCACACTTCCTACAGCCTTTCTGGACTGTGTCGACTGAGCAGCATGAGAACTCAGGTCCCATCTAAGCATTTCTGTGTCACACACAGTACGTCATACTTGTGTCTGAAGAATGTGGAAGACATAGGAATCCCTCACTATACACACAGTTCTCCAGTCACAGTGTGGGTTCCAGACTGTGCCTCATACGGCATGTGGACACATCACAGGAATACTTCTGAATCTAGGGCACAGGTTTCTGTTTGAAGGAAAGGCCAATAAAGCACCAGCGGGTTCTCTGCTGATAGCAGGACCTTCGTTTCATAGATTTCCTCACAGTGCTGTGAGGAGAGCCAGCTTGAGGGGGGCCGAGGGCTGTCCCTGACATTCCTGTGCCACTCTTCGGTGAAGGGCTCTGTCAGTGCTGGGAGACATGAGTGATTAGTCAGATACTGTCCCTGGGGCCTACAGCCTCAGAACACCGTATTTTTATTCTCTCCACCAGCAGCAGTATGAGCTTCCTGCAGAATGCTGCCTTGCCACACTGGGCAGCAATGGGTAGCGCTCTGGTGAAAAGAAATTTACCCTTTTTATATGTGCACTACTCTATTATATGATTCTCATAATAAATTTATTATTCCTGTGTTTCTCAGGAGTTTACTGCATCTACTTTTTGGGGAATATGTTGATTGTCAGGGATGGTGTCCATCTTGGGAAACCTTGTACTTCATCCACTTTCTGGATTATATCCTGGGCTAGTTCTCCTAGGATTAAAGCAGGGAGTGGGCAGGGGTGGTGTGAGGTCCCTGCTGCTGTCCTGTGAGCCCTCAAGCAGCTCAACTCAGCCTGATTGGTGTCGAGGCCACACAGGACAGTGTCTTATTCTTTGTCATGCCCAGGTACCGAGAAGGCAGCCCTCAAGCCAGTCAAGTGACTAAGCCAGCTGGCTCCAAAATGCCAATTGAGTGTTGGTGCTGTGCATCCTAGGAGGCACGAGCCTTGGCTGCCTACATAGGGTACTTCCAGAGTATCAGGGACACTTGGCTTAGGAGACACCTGACAGCTCTGAGGAAGGAGGCTTAGGAAGTGAAGAAACAATGTTTATTTTCAGTCAACATATAATAGGAGAATAACATAATGTGCTTTTGCATAAACGCAGAAATAGTAAAATAATAGAGAAAATAGACAGTTCTCAGTTCTGAGAGCAAGTACTTTATCTGTCATGGGTTCTATCTGCCTTGGCATTTCGTGTGGCTGAAAAGTAGGGTTGGTGTGAAGCAGCATCCAGAGAGGATGGCCGGCCCGTGGGGCGCCGGCTCAGCAGCACGGAGCGGTGCAGGCGCCGGCTCTGCACTACCTGAAGCCTTTTCTGCCGCTCAGCAAAGTTGCTTTTCAGGCTTTGCTTCAGCGCAGGCAGGATGGCACGCTCTGCCGCAGGCATTGGGCTCAGAATTAGGCTGGGGTGGGGGAAAGGATAGTCAGGACAAGTGGCTACCAGCTGCCTCAAGGGAGCCCTGGACCAATGGCTGGGCTGGAGCAGAGCCTGCCTGGCTTTACCTCTGGATACCCCACCCTCCTGTCCTTTGTGGCACCAGGCTGTGGAGTGCCTGCCTATTCCCTGTGCCTGGGACTCACCACTTCTTGGAGAGGCCTTTGGCAGTGACCTTGGGGAACTGCATAGACTCCTGGTCCCTGGGAAAGGAAGTTAGCCATGAGGCCCACACCTCCTCTGGGCTGGGACAGGGCTCCGGGTACAAGGCACTCACTTTGGAGAGCCCTGCCCAGCCTCCTCAGCTGCAGCTTTGGGCCTTTGGTTTCCTTCCAGGAGTGACTTGAGGTGCTGTAGCTGGAAGGCAGGGAGAGGCATGGTGGGTACAGTGTCCTGGGTTACTGGCATGCAGGGTCACGTGCCTGCCCGGGACCTCACCTCCTGTGCCTGCAGGAGGTTGGCGTTCCACAGCTGACGGATGACCACCTCACACTGCTGCACCGTGGTGGGCTTGCGCAGGTGCGGGGGCAGGCCCAGTAAGGGGGCCATCCCTGTCCCTTGCCGGCCACGGCTGCCCCCCACCAGCGTGGCCCCTGAATTAGAAGTCTCTGCATCCTCGTCTCTGAAACATTACAGCAGCCCAGCGGCGACCTGTGGGAATGGTCTAGCCACCCACCCACAACCTCCCTGAGGTAGCCCCCATGCCTGCCAGTATGGAAGAGGCCTATTTCCATCTCTCACTAGCCAAGGTGCTCTGGAGCCAGCTGTAACCCAGGTCCCTCTTCTCCCACTCTGTTGAGGGGGCAACTAGTTAGCTTCCAGGTGACCCCTACCCAGCAAGTTTCTTCCCAGAGTAGTTCCAAGAGTTGGGCTTCAGAGAAGGTGGGGCCTGACTACTAGGGAAACCAGGGGCCCAGATCTTGGTCTGGCTCCATACTCCTAACCCATGCCTCCCAAAGGCAGACTGATGAGACATAACACGAGCCCCACCAGTCCTGTCAGACCCAGGAATCCAACTCAGTGCTCTTGGTAAAAATAAACCAATACCCAGGTATGGCACACACTTGTAATCCTCATCTCAAGAGGCAGAGGTAGGTAAAGGCCTGCAGAAAGTTCCAAGCCAGCCAAGACAGTCAAGACCCGGTTCCCTACCCCACCTCCCTCCTGGCAAACTAATTAGGAGGCCAAACCACTTCTTGTCTCTTCTCTGAGAAACAGTAGTTTAGGGGTCTCCACTGGTCCCCTGTAAAGGTGAGGTCAGCCAGGGGGTCTCTGTAGGACCCCCAGGGGAGAGAGAAGGAAGAAGTGCCCAGGAGACAGACAGCAGCCTTGCAGCTGCCTGCTCCCTGGAGCTCATTTCCATCATGAGACAAGGTAGCCTGCTGCTCCCAGGGGAACCCTATTCAGAGTAAGCTTGGGGCCCCTGGGGTGTTGCAGGCCTGATCCTCGGGGTGCAAGCAGGCCGTACTTGGCCTGTCCCTGCGCCTCAGGGACTCTGTCCAGCTTGCTGCTGTGGAATAGAGCAGCACTGCTGAGTGACTGCTCTTCCAGGTCTGTCTTTTGGAGGGCGTCAGACTTCAGCTCTTGCTTCTTGAAGGAGCTGGGCTGGGGCCTGGTCTTGCCTTGAGAGTTGGCTGCAGGGCACACCAACAGGGCCATCACAAAAGGCCTTGGAAGCCACAGACCCATTCTCTAGGATCAACCAATGTACCCAAGAAGCCCTGACCCTGCTTCAGTTTCCTCCACTGTCCTGAAGAGAGAGAAACACTCTCCATAGTTGCTGCAGAGAGGAAGGAATAAAGATTTGAGAGTGAAGCCTGTGGTGGTCCCTGTTGAACATGCCAGAAAAATCAGTGGTGGACACTGGCTTCCTTTTGGGCAGAAGAAACTAGAGAGAGACCTTGCTATGAGTGGAGCACATACCCTCCTCCCAGAAGGGATAGGGCTGGGGATTTGGCCGAGATGTGAGTTCCTCTGTTAAAGACACAGCTACTCATTACCCGATCTAGGTGGGCTTGTTACATCATCTGGCAGTGCCACACTGACAGCCAGCCTTTGACCTGCTAGGACTCCTGGCCCACAGACCCCTTTCTGGTTGTTTTTATGCATAGGATATTGGGGCTGTCCCCTTTGCCAAAGAGAAAAGTTTTCAACTAGGCAGCACCTCCCACCAGACTGTCCACCCTTGGGCCCTGGCTCACCAGATGCCGTGGAGTTGGAGGCAGACTTGTTGGACTGAAGGCTGGATGTGGAGATGCTGCCTGTGGGGAACACAGGGCTCAGCCCAAGAACCCGCTTCTGCCCACTACCTGTCCCTTCATACTCAAGCAGGGCTTCCCTAAACTTGGCAGGGCTGTTTCACACCTAAGTGAGCCCCTGCAGGAATGGTTAACCTGGAAAGGCTTCTGGGAGGGGGCTGGGGGCAAAGCAGAGGACCTAGGCAGGAAGCCCTATGGCAAGTCTTGGAGATCAAGCATAGTCTCCACTCGACTTCCTGCCAGGGCCACCAGGAACTGCCTGGTGGGGTCACCAACTTGGGCTGCACTGGGCTCAAAACAGCATGCCAGATCATGCTGCCCTGCTTAAAAAGGACCTCCCATTTCCTACTCTGGGTATGCCAGGCCTGGGATATTTCCAAGTAAACATCTCTAAAGAACAATCGGATCACCAGATTAGAGCAGAGAGCCTAGGAAGTCAGCTCATGTGCCCTTGGGCTATGTTATGTAAGAAGACCAAGCCACTGTGGGTGGGCAGGAGGAAGTGCTTTAGATACTGGTTAGTTCTCAGGTCCCTAAATTTTGTGTGGAGATATTTCAGGAGTTCTGCTCAGCAGATGGAGGATCTATAGCTGAGAGCAAGCAAGCCAGCTGTGGCTGGGGAAAGTGACATCTGTCCAAGTGCCCACCCCAACCCCTGAGTTAGCAGGCAGGGCTTGGTGCTGCCACATGAGCACCGGTGGTAGCAAACAGCTGAGTCCTACCTTTTTTCTGAGGCTTCTCACTCATGATTAGTTTGTAGTGGAGATCTGAAAGCAAGCAAATACTCCTTATCACACTTAAAATCTAGTCTGCTCTAGAGCTGCCTAGTTGCGGCCTATTCTTTCCATGGGTTCCACCAAGCCTCAGGCATCTCAGGCCCGAAACGCCTCTGAGGTCATCCCCAACACCTGCCTGGAGCCTATCCGCTAGACCAGTCAGGAACAAGGCTGCTGAGGGCAGGATGGCTAGCCTTCTAAGAGCCGCTGGCAATGATTAGTGGGGTGTGACATGGGGTTGGTCAGTTGGATATAGTGAGAGCCTCAAGAAAACACGGAGAGGGATTCCTAATGTCATAGATGCCCCGTGAGAGAATCTTTGGCATTCCTGGTAGAAACAATACTAAAAAGAGGGAGAAACTGAGGTCACAGGCCCTGGTTGGGAGGAAGTTGAGCCCTAGCTAAGGTGTGAGGCAGAGAAGCACAGTAATGTCACTGAGACCTGAAGTTCTCAGGCCAAGCCTGGGGAGTGGGGGAGGAGGGGGGGAGTGAAGCTGGAAGGAATGTGGGGCAGTATCCTGGCAATGCCTGCCTGAGAACTGTGTTTAGAGAGGGACCACTTATTCGCATCTGCTCTGCTCTAACTTTCGCAACGGTTTTTAACAAGGCGAGCCACACACTGCGTTGGTCAGAGTGCACAGAACGATCTGCGTTTGACTGGGCTGGTGGGCACAAAAGGACCACCCGACAACAGCCTGTCGGCAGGCAGGCCCTACTCACGAGAAGCTGCCCGCGTCCTTCCCCGCACCCGGCGACTGTTGCCGGGCCAGCACCCAGAGGCTCACCCTTGTTCTCCCGCTTCAGGTGCTCGATCTCCTCGTGGAGTTTGACCAGCGTCTCCGAGTGCTGTTGCTGTAGGAACTGCAGGCTCTTCTCCAGGTCCAGAATCCGCTTCTGTGCCTCGCTGAGCCCGAGCGGAGCTGGCGGCGGCCCCGCGTGCTGCGGGCCCACGGGAGGGCGCGGGCGTGGGCGGGACGCACCCCGGGATCCCGGGGCCGCGGAACTGAGGGGCCGCGCCCCCGCCACCGCCCCCGCCCCGCTCATGAAGGCACTGCCGCCTAGTACCCGCCGCGGGAGCCTGGCGCCCGGTCGCCGTGGGAACGGGTGCGCCGGAGAGGGCGGGGCGCACCATGGGGCGGGGCCTGCGGCCGCGTTCCGCCCGAAGGAACCCGCCAGAACCGTCCGCCTTTACAGCGCCTTGCGTGCGGGTCCGTGTGGAGACCAGCGCTGGACGTTTGAGCTGAACTCTCCTTATTGGTAACTGGACAGGCCCGTGAGCCCAAGATCCGTCCTCCCGTCTCCACGCCGCCCACTTCTCAGGTGCTAGGGACCTGAATTTAGGTCTTCACACTTGGGCAGCAATCACTATACCTACTGAACTACCACCCTAGCCTCGCTTGCACTCTTGAACAGGGTCTCGCTCTGTAGCACAAGATTATAGGTTTTCAACCTTTAATCGCTTGCTTTTAAAACACAAAGCAATAGTTTAGGAAGTCTTGCAACACTCACAGAATCTTTGTGCGTATAAAAAGAGAGAGAGAAATATAGAAAGAAAAGCTAGCTGTCTGAACATACAAGAGAGTCATCTAGAGAACAGGAGTGATTTTTATCCCAGCACTTGAGTGGCAAAGGCAGGAGGGAGGATCTTTGTGAGTTCCAGGTCAGCCTGCCTGATCTACTGAGTTCCAGGACAGCCAGAGACCCATCTCGAAAAAAGAAAACAATCTTTTAAAAAAGGGGTGGGCCAGCAAAGCCTGTTTGAAACAAGAAGGTCCTGGCTTAGCTTTTCAATTATTCGAGTCTGTATGAGTATATACTATATGGGTATGCATGTGCCCATCGAGACATGGATTCCCTGGTGCTGGAGTTACAGGCAATGTGAGCCTGTTGGGATCATGTTTGATTTGCTTATGGCAGATGTCTATGAACAGAGAGGTCTCATGCCCCATGGAAGCAGCACAGCAGGAGACTTTATTATTATAACGAAATACAGAAAGGAGGAAGGGGGAGAGAGGGAGGGAAAAGGGAAGGGTAGTAAATGCGCCCAGGAGAGAGCAAGAGTCAAGAGTCAGTGGTGGGAAATCAGCTCAGGGCGGGGCACAGCTTCAGAGGCTTGAACAGAATCCAAACAGCCTCAGGTGTCTGCTGAGAACCAAACTCTGGTTCTCTGCAAGGGCAGAAAGCTCTCTTAACTGCTGGATCATCAAAACAAGTCTTACTCATTTGGAAACCAGATCATTATTCTATTATTATTATTATTATTGGAGGCATAGTCTATCTACGTAAGCCAAGCCAGCCTCAAACTCAGAGAGTTTCACCTGTTTCCTGAATCCTGGGATTGAAGACATGCCTGGTTTTGAAAAAAAGTTTCCTTTTAAAAAATTTATTTATTTATTATGTATACAGCATTCTGTCTGCATGTATCCCTTTAGGTCAGAACAGGGCACCAGATCTCATTACAGACGGTTGTGAACCACCGTATGGTTGCTGAGAATTGAACTCAGGCCCTCTGGGAAGAACAGCCAGTGCTGTTAATCTCTGAGCCACTTCTCTGGCCCCTGGAAACTAAGTTTCTGAGACTATGTAAGAGTCATCTCTCAATGGTTCTGTGTTAGGCACTTGCCTACAATGTCCATGCCCCCAGGGCTCCATCCTTTGCACAGTAAAAATTCAAAGATCCAAGTCAATGTGGTAGTACATGCCTCCAATCTTGGCACTCCAGAGGCAGAGGCACAGGCAGGCAGAGATGTAATTTTGAGGCTATCCTGGTCTACAAGGTGAGTTCCAAGCTAGCCAGAGCTACATAGTGAAATCCTGTCTTCAAAACAAAAACACACACACAAACACAAAAAAAAAAAAAAACTATTTCACACTGATCAGAGAAGCTGATACCTATACTCCTAGCCTAGGATACATATCGCTTCATCATAGGCTACAGTGAGACCCTATTTCTAAACAAAACGAAGAGATGATTTAATGAGCTAGTTTGCTTTTTTGTTGCTGTGATAAACATCAGGACCAAAAGCAAAATGGGAAGGGTCTATTTAACTTACAGGTTTGCTATCCTGCAGACGCAGAGGTGGGAACTCAAGGCAGTACTCCAGGCCCACACTCAGTTCAGCTCAGGCCCACCAGTCTAGGGATGGCAGCCTCTCCCTGGCCTGCATTAACAATCAAGAGAAGGTGCCACAGGCAACTCCCCAGTCCAAGTTCCCCTTCCCCGGGTGTATTAAGTTGACAACTGAAGCTAACTAAGACAGCAGTTGAGGAAGAAACTTGTTGGGAGTCTGAGTTCAATTTCTCAAACCCGCAAGATAGAAAAGAGCTGACTCCTTTAACTTTTCTTCTGAGCACCATGACACATATGCATGCATTCCATCCTCCTATAAGGGGGATGTGCAGGGGTGGTTAGGGTGGATATGACCAATATATTGTATATATGTATGAAACTGTCAGAGAAAAAGAACATTAACACGATTTATCTCAGAAATATTTATAGTGAGGCTGGGCACAGTGGTGGAGGACACCTTTAATCCCCAAACTTGGGAGGCAGAGGCAGGCAGGCCTCTGAGTTCTGAGGCAGCCTTATCGGCATTCTAGCACAGCCAAGGTTACCAAGACAGTCTCAGTCCTCCCTTCCCTCCATTCAGAAGCTCTGACTAGGGGAACTGCCCCTCCCCCCATAAGGAAGTTCTACTGGGGGGGAGGGGGAGATGCTGGCCTGGAGCTGGCAAGCTGCTCATGACTCTTCACGGGGCTGGAGAGAACGGGGTTTCGTCCTCAGCACCCACTCTCTCTCAGCTCTCTCTCCTTCCTCAGCAGTCAAACAGTTCAAAGACAACACCTCTTCTGGTCTCCTTCAGCAATGCATGCATGTGATGCACAGACACACACACAAGCAACGCTCATTCACATAAAAATAACATTCTTTAAAAAGAAAAAAAAACCTTCTGGAAAGCAGAGGTGATGCTTGTTCTAGAATCAGCTGAGACGTTGAGAAGGGAAAGACCATAGCTCTTGGGGCACCTAGGGTTTAAGTGAATCTAACTTGAACTAGAGAAGAGCTATGACTCCCGGCAGAAAGGACTATCTGTCAAGGTAAAGAGAGGCCACCATGCCCAGGAACTTTTTCCAGTTTCCCACTGCCCAGGGACCCCTGCAAGTGAATATGCTAAAGACTCAGCCCAGACAGTGAAAGTCTCCCAAGAATAGTTTATTCGGATCCTTGGTCAGTTATGATTTGGGTTGACTTTTGGTCATGGGTCCCATGATGTATTCTGAAATTATTGAAATACAAAGCCTGGTGTTTATAAACTTAAAAAAAAAAAAAAAAAAAAAAACAGCTGTACACATCCATCCTAAACAAAGAATTGCTTTAAAAACAGCACAGACAAGCTGTTGTGGCTAACATCAGTCACCTACAGGATGTTGATGTGAAGGTGTCCTTTCATACAGGTGTTGTGTTACAAAGGTGACCTTCCCTTGAAGTCCTTGGTTTTACAGGTAAAACCAACACTGTTACATTTTGTGTCCACAGAAGCTGGTAGGACCCAACTCCACCCCCAAGCAGCTGAGGACCAGTGGCCATCTTCAATGCTTTCCTGCGCCATGGCACCATGGAGTCTGGAAGCCACTCTAAGTGACACCTTCCTTAATGGCTAGTGGACCATGCACCAGGCCCTGGCCTGTCATACCAGCTGCTCAGGGTCTCTTGGGGCTGATTAGCTGGGAGATCAAAGACCAAAGGTAGTAGCAAAGCTGATCCTGAAAGTGAATCAAGAGCTGACTTTCACAGTCATCTCTTTAAAACTTTGTCTCTCCGTTGGAGTGGACGTGAAGCTGTCACCCTGGTATTTCATGGGGAGAGAAGAAATTACAACCCATTCTTCCTACATCACAGAGAGGCCTGGGCAGAATCAGCCCCTACAAAGCCCAGGCCTAGAGCCTGCTGTGGGCTCACTAGTTCCTGAGCTCTGAACAGCAAATAGTAAAATGGTTACCAAGGCTTTGAATACTAGCTCAGCTGTTTGTGGGGCCTTGAGCTAAAGGTGAGGACCCATGGACACCACTCACTGCCCTACAGAATGGACCCTGAGCCTTCTGACATCATCCCTTACATGCCTAGCCTGGACCACTCTCCCTTCCTACCTTGGATTCTTCTGAATAACTCTTCCTTTGCAGAGAAACCAGTCCCAAGAACTCTGACGACCATCTACCCCCTCTATTCCTCGCTTCGAAGCAATCTGCCAGGACCTCTCAGGCCCAGAATGGGTCACATATTAATTACCACAAGTCTGCTAGGAGAGATGGTCAGCAGGTCAGAGTTGGTGCAGCTTTCCCCGCTCGGTGAGCAGTGTCATAGCTATGGCATAGAGGAGGTAGCCTAGGACCAGGAGCAAGGAGCAGGACAGGGGCCCAATGCAGAACAGAGAGGCCACAAAGAAAGCCATCAGGAGCAGGAGCAGCGTCCGGTAACTGCCCAGGAAACGCAGGCTGAGCCTGGGGCCCCGAGCAGGACTGGTTACCTGCTTCCGCCCCACAGGGCTCAGCAGGTGTCTGTTGCTCAATGCTGGCTCAGTGAGGTGATATCGGCAGAAGCTGCCAAGGAAGTCATTCCGGGAGCATAGAGCCACCATCTGGCCTGCAAACTGAGTAACAAACAAGGACTCAGCAGCTTGGGGACAGCAGAGCACCCTCTCTCTTCCAGGCTCTGTCTGGGACTAGGCACTTCCCACAGGCCCTCCCCATCCAGACTCCAGGCAGGATCAAGCAGGACCATGAAGAAGAAGATGCTGCCTAGCACAGGAGCACTCTCTGGAAACTATGTGCAGGAGCATCCCAGCTGCTCCTGCTGCTCACTTACTCTGCGGTTGATGGCAGAGGACAGCCGGAAGAGTGCTCGGACCAGACTGGTGATTTCATAGCTCCGTATGGGCTGCAGCTCTAAGTCGCCCTGGTACTCAATTTCAAATCTTCGCAGTCCATTAATAATCTAGAAACCCAGGTAGTGGGAAAAGTTCTGAAAATACATCTTTGCAAACAACAGGAACAAGAGGGTAGGGGAAGCCAAGGACAGATCATGTTACCATTATGTGCCCCTTGTGGTAGAGGTGGTAGTGTGTGGTAGTGTCCTGGTAGCAACCTACCTGGTACCGGCCCAGGGGTGTAAGGATGAGTCCTTCCTCCCCAACAATGCAGTCTGGTAGCTGCTGTTTCCCATTCTCATCTCGTGTGTTCCCCAGGGCAAGTGTGACTTGGGCCAGCTGGGCTTCGCTGAGCTACCAGAGAGAAGGCCTCTGCTTTCAATGGGAATTCCAAGGAAAGGAAGGGGAGAGCTCTCCCCCCCCCACCCCCACTGGACTGAGTCCCTCAGAGGGAGCTGGGTAAGGACATACTCGGAATATGTGACGCAAGTATTCCAGGGCCTTCTCCAGGTACTCGTCCGTCTTGCGGACACTCTCCTGACCCAGCTCATCCAGGTCATTGCCTGGATAGCAGCTACTTGGGTCTGTGGTGCCAAAGCCCAGCCATGATAGGAAGGAACGGCTACCAGGGCTCTCCGCACACTGATCAGAAATGGACTTGGCAGTCTGCTTGGCCTGTGTGATGAGCTGAGCAAGCCGCAGGACCTGCGAGGAAGGCACAGGCGAGGCACACAAACTCAGGAGACCATCAAAGAAGGTGTCAGCCATTTAGGCAGGATGGCCCTGGGAACCAGCCCTAGGAAGAGGGCCCACCCAGAGGGAAAAATGGCATCTTATAATTTATGGCGTGGATGGTCTTTGTTATGAGAAAACACTAGTTGTTACTGAGGAGGAGGGATTCAGTACCCAGCCTTCCTCCTTTCTTCCCCGGCTCAGGGGTCATTGCTTCAGAGACCTCACATTAGGGTGGCCTGTGGGCCACTCACCAGGGTCCGCACTTCAGGACCGAACATTGGGGTGTATTTGCAGTCTTGACCCTCTAGACTGTAAACATGGCTCTTCACTTTGAATGAGGCGTCTGTCACAACTGGGGGCCATGGTGACAGGAAGCTGCTGGTGACTGTAAAAATCCTATGCTGGCGGTGGGGAATGATGAGCTCTGGCTCCAGGAACAGCTGCTCTCCTAGAAAGCAAGATGCAGGCTGAGTCTGGCACCTGCTTCCCAGAAGCTATGATAGGATTCGAGAACATTTTCTCAGGACTCTGAAGAGCCGTGACAATGCTGTACCTCCAAGCCCTACCTGAGAACTGTCTCAAGTGGTTGTAACTTGAGGACCCAGTGCCTGTTACTGCCCCGGGAGTCAATAGGGACAAACAGCAATTCTGAGAGAGCTGCAACTTAGAGCAACACTCGCAAGAGCCATCAGCTGGCTGCTAGTGCCACAGATGGAACACTCGCCAAGCTCAGAACTTTAGTGAGGCTTCTGATGGGCCCCAACATCCCAAGCCACCCTGTTTCAAGCCATGGTGAAAGTCCTCAAGTCGTGCAGCATCCTTTCATTCCTCTGTGCTGCCTCAGGAGCTAAGGGGGCTCAGCTCAGTGGGGCTGGCCCAGCGTTAAAGACTTACCTTTCTGGATCATCTCGGTCAGGTTGGGTTGGGCAAAGACCTTAGCCACTCGGAAAACCATGAGTGCGTTCTTGGGGCTGACCAGGTCTGTGCGGAGTGCACGGTTCAGGAAGCTCACAAACAGCTTGGTGTACATCAGCAGGTTCTCCTGGATGAAGGGCGCCCTAGAGACAAGTGGCAGTGTGGGGCCAGCAGAGGACTTAGTCCTTACTCCCTACAGATTACCCTTCCTGAGCCCTCAGCTGCTGCTGCCATACAAAGGAGTCAAGGCATTAGGCAGGAGAGAGGTGTTACACCTCAGTCTCTGGTATAACTGAGCATCCAACATTATCCTTCTAAGGAGGGCAACTGGCATCCCGGGTCTGCTGGAACAGGATGTGAAGGGCAAGACTGGGAAAGAAAAGGTCATAGAGACCCCAGTAACACATTAAAGTAAGATAATGGGACATGGCAGTTGCTCTGTGCTAGTAAGGATGAAATGGGGCCCTTAGGATGACCATGAAGCCAGGCTAGGCCAAAGTGAGGAGATGGGGTTCCAGGGTCACTCTCTGTACCCATTCTATAAGACCCAAAGCACAATATACCCAGCTGACACCTGTCCATCTAGGCAGCTTGCCCAAGAGGGCAGTGAGTGGCATCATTGGGATACTTACCATTTCTCTGACACACCACGTGGCTGAGAATCACTGCTCTGAGCCTGCTTCTCTGGGGCATACCTCCATGGCTGTAGATAGCTCAGCCACATCTCTAGGACCTAGTGAAGGACATATGTGCCCTGAAGGCCTGTGGTTATAGGGGTAGTGCATGACTTCTGGGCACATCCTTTGATGGTCTGGACCCAGCTCTAAAATAGTCCATGAAAAGATCTATGCCTTAGTGGTAGGGCTAATGGCCTGCTGGGCTCTGGACTGTTCTCCAATTTCAATGTGGACACCAATAAGTAAGCAGTTATTTCTACATCCTCTAAGAACGCACTACAGGAAGTATCTCACACCAGTCCCTGAGGAAGAAGCATGGGAGCTGAGCATGGCTCTTCTTGCCCAAGAGCCAATAGAGCAACGAGACTCTCCAAGGTTTCATTTGTAAGGCCTGTGATGACAGCCCCTTCTGTCCTCTCAGCCCACCCCACAGACGGCAAACAGTGAGTGTGAGGGCCAGGAGTAAATGCTTACCGCTCTGAAGGAAGCATCCAGAGGCCAGTGGCCAAAACAGTGCTGCAGGAAGACATACAGTTTCTGCTGGACAAACCGCGGTACAGCAGCCCTGTGGGAGGGATGGTTATGTTCTGTCACTTCCCCAGGGGTGTGTGCCTACTCACAGCGCCAGCCCTGGTCTGTGAGTCTGTTTCACCTGTAGGGAACACTGAGCTCTCCCTGAGGTAAGATCTGTTTCTAGCCCTGCTCTCCAGAAGAAACCAGAGGTCAAAGCACAGAATATAAGTTGCCTTTGAAGTCAGTCCCTGGCAACAGCCTGCCTTCTGACTGAGGTAAAGGATCAGACAGAACAGCAAGACTTGTGATATCTGGACAGCCAGCTTTTCCCACTGCACAGGAAGCATCCAAAGTAGTTAGTCATTCTCAACCTGTAGGTCCTGGAACCTTTTGGGGGTCATATATCAGGTATTTACATTATGATTCCTAACTGTAGCAAAATTAGTTATGAAGTAGCAACAAATGTTATGGTTGGGGTCACCACAGCATGAGGACCTGTATTAAAGAGCTGCAGCATTAGGAAGGTTGAGAACCACTGGGCTAGAGGGAAGGCTTTATGAGCAGAAGCACCAGGCAGCCCCAACCCTTGGGCCTCAAACAACCCAACAGGGATCAGTCATAGTGGCATAAGGGAAGAACAGAGGTCTAGGAGCCCCACATGCCACACCCACCGCTTAAACTCCTCCAGGGGACTGGTGGCATGGGAATGTGTTGACGGAGAAGCCTGGTCTGGCTTCAGGCTGTTGGCAAAGGCGTGCAGATGCTTCAGCAGCAGGCGAACCACTAGTACGTGCTCCTCAGTGGGTGTGAAGGACTCCTGGGGAGGAGGTGGGGGTCAAGGCCAGATGAGCTCTACACCACCTACTGCTCACATCTGCTGGATCTGAACTGACACCAGTTCACAGCACTGAGGCATGTGGGCTGGTGAAGCAGACACCTCACAGCCCTTGGCATCCTCTGGCCATGCACCCTCAGACACTGCAGCCTGTACAGAGCCTCAGGGTCTGCCTCCTGCTGAGCCAAAGGTAAAAACAAGCCCACTGGCCCATCTAGGCTCTGATCCAAGCTTGTCAAGGTTGGCTTCCCACAAGTGCAAAAAAGCTCACCTGTCTCAAATGAGTTTGTTTTCTGCCCAGTTCCTTCTCCAGCCACAAGCCCAGGCCTGCCCAGCTGCCTGTCCTAGTCACAGCCAGACAGGGCTTCAGCTCTGAGAAGCCAGGGCATCACTTCTACCACTGCCAGCAGACCAGTAGCCAGCTAAAATCCCCAGGACTAGAGCACTCTCAGTCCTGTGGAGTGAGCTGTGTATATAACACAAACACACAATTTTTGGACCACACAGGAGCCTTTTATTGGCTCTCAGCCTCTCTAGTTGTTGATTATCCACATGTAGGTGGTGTTTGTGGGGCAAGGAGCAGAGATGTGAGAGTCCAGTCAGGTACACCCTCCCCCACACCCTTCGGGCTGTGCTGACTTGTGGGGCTAAGGCTGGCAAAGGACCTGGCCCTATGGTACACAAGTCCAGGAGACCACACACAAGCTCTCTGTACAGCACCGTATACTTGACTTCCCTGTCATGAAAATGCCTCCACTATGGCTGGACATGGCGGTGGCACATGCCTACAATGCCAGCATTTGAGAGGCAGAGACGGGGCTGTTATAAGTTCTAGGCCATTACAGTCTACACAGCAGACTAGCCAAGGCTACATAATAAAATCATCTCAAAAATAAAGGAAGAAAGAAAAGAGACAAAGAGATCCCCATGTCCAGGTCCCACCATACTGCTCTATTCTGCTTATCTTCTCAAAGGACTTCCTGCTTCCAAGGAAGAACAGGTGAGACAGTCTCCACCCTCTGAAACAGGAGATCTAACCTAATTCCCACTAGGCAGTATTGTGAGGTGGGGCTTGGTGATCGTGAGGATCACCATTTGATCAGAGCTCTGACCCCAGGAGGGATCAATGCCATCATATGATCAGTGGGTTAATGGGTCATCTCCAGAGCCATAAAGGCATCTGGCCTCTTGCAGGTTGAACCCAGGCCTTGAGCAGGTTTTGCAGGATCTCAGCCACTCAACTGCACCATCGGCCCTGGGCTATTTGAGAGAGTTGCACCATGTGGCTCAGACTGGCTTCAAAGTGGCAGTGTGCCTGCCTCCTCCTCACAAGTGCAAGTCTTGATCTCTGTAACACTTGTCTCCTGCCAGAAAAGGTCAGCAGCACTAAAGGCATCATCAGATACACCCGAGTAAAAACAAAAATTCTTCTTGTCTTTACAGCTGACTAGTCTGTGATACTGTTAATAAGAAAATGGACAGAATAATCAATACTAATGACCACCAGGTCAGGCTACAGTTCCTACTCTCATCCGCTTTACACACAGCTTCTCTCCTGGCAACTGGCCTGACACCTTTAGCAGTAACATTAGCTCAGTCCTTAGGCTCAGAAAGCAAACAGCTCTGTCACAAGAGCCGCGGTCATCTCCCTCGGCAGCAAGCACTGCTTCATCTTACCCAGCTTTTTAGATTCTAGATGACCATCCCTGGCACCTTCCCAGTAATTCTCCCACCTCCTAGGGGTTGGGTGGAGGGCTAGAGGGGCATTATAGGTGCCCCAGTACCATCTGCATTTTGTAATGACAGAAGGGTGTGCTCCCAAAGCCCAGAGCACCCCACTTCACCCAGCCTCCTCGGGCTCACCTTCACAACCCCTGTGCTGGGTTCTTCCCTGAAAACTGCTTCACTATGGAGCACTCTCATGGGACCTCCGCACTAGCTGCTGCTCCCGAACAGGAGCCCCACTGTGAGAAGCGACACTCAGTGGGCAAGCATGGGTTTCTGCATCTTTGCTCAAATTCAATGTCAACTGTTACATGTTCTTCCCCAGGGTAAATCAAACACAGCCCTTGAGAGCACATCTCCACATTCCCAGTTTCTCACAGATCAGCCAACTCCATTACCCCAAATCCCTGAGGTCTGAACTTCCTTCCACTGACCTCAGATCTGTCCTCACACTGGCCATTTCTGCCTAAGCAGGGAGCAATCTCACGAGGTCACCACTTGCTCACATTTGCCTCTGAATGAGTCTGTAAGTGGCTGGGACTCCACAAAAGGACCCAGCCCTAAGGGCTCTCCCTATTCTCTAGTAATGCAGCTGCATCCTTCAGGCTGGGTAGAACTCTGAACAGGGCAGTAGTCACATCACACATAAGTCCTCTGCACCATGAGGGAAATTCAGACCATTGCAAGGCTCTCCCGCAAATCCTAAGAAGTTGAGACAGCTCTGCAGGATAGGGGTCTAGGCAGAAGATTCCACAATCTATGGTTAGCTAGGCTGTGTGCCTCACAGAGCCACATGGCCATACACCAAAACCAGGCTAGCCTGCAAACCTGAAGGCTAAGTCAAGCTGATGGCTGAATTGGGCCTGCCTCTAACACATGGGTGTGATTTTGCTCAGCAGGCTTCTGGGAGGCCCTTACTATGGCACTGTACCAACACACACTCTTGCGCCCACCTTGGGGCAGGGGAAGGGAAGGAAAGGCCAGTACTTGATAGGCGTGGAGGGCCTGGAGGCTGGGTTGGGCAGGGCTGTGGAGGGCGCTGGAGACATTGAGTCGGTAGTGTAGAACCTCCAACTGAGAGACAACAAACAGAGAAAGGCCAAGAAAAGGCAGATTGGAGGACATAGAGGGTGGGGGAGGGGAAGGGAGGTGGGGAGAGAAAACATGAGGAGCCCAGGAGAAAGAACAAAGGAGAAAAAAACAAAAAACAAAACAAAGGTTCATCAGTGGCAATACCCAGCAAATTGCCCAGCAGCCCTGGGTCTCCCGCAGGCAAGCCTCAGCTGAGACAGGCTAGATCTACACAGCTGGTCAGCCCCCACTAGATCCCTGTACAGCTGGTCAGCCCCCACTAGATCCCTACATGGCTGGTCAGCCCTCACTAGATCCCTACACAGCTGGTCAGCCCCCACTAGATCCCTACACAGCTGGTCAGCCCCCACTAGATCCCTACACAGCTGGTCAGCCCTCACTATATCACCAAGAAGTCTTGGGCTCTGAGGTCTTCCCAGTTCTGTTCTTCCAGAAGTCTAACACTGTCCCACTGACCCTAAGATGATGGATGATACGTGGTTATATACTTATGACAAAGTGTGCGCCTAAGAGCTAACCAAAGCTCAGGATCTCACTGTCATGAAGACATTCTGCTGCTATCAAGGTCTAGACAGTTGAGGCTCAGAAAAGAAACCTCTGACCAAGCACAGAAGGACTTGGGGGTGGGGTGGGGATGTGTAACTGGCCTTCTGTATATATGGAATCCACATAAACTTAACTAACCTAATTAAAAGTATTCTAGAAAGGCATCTGTCCGGAGATGTACATAAGTAATCTTGAGTTTTGAGACAGGGTCTCACATGACAGCCTATGTGGGCCTGGAACTTAAAATTCTTCTCCCTCAGCCTCTGGAGTGCCAGAATTACAGGCACATGTAGGGAGCACTTCATATAAGAGAAATTGTATAAAAATTTGATGCAAAGATCTGGGAATACTGAGGAGTAGGCCCTGAGGTCATCACTCAGATACTGAGTGAGGAAGTACTGAGGGGCCGTTATGGGTTGACTTGATGAGAAATTTACCAAATTCGTTGGGAAAACTGCTCAGTGATAGAGAGCTTGCCTAGCATGTGTAAGGCCCGAGGTGCAACCCCCAGTACCAGGAAAGAGGGAGAAGGAATCTACTGGCCAAATCAGTAGGTGAGTATATAAAAGAACCAATTCTCATACATCTAAAATCCATAAATATCCTTCCACAAATGGTTCTCACAATCTAAGCAGATAGGCTCAGGCTCCATCCATCAGGTTGCTCTCTATCCTTACACTACAAACTGCTAAAAGCGGGCTAGCTCCAACTGGGGAGACACACTTTTCTACTTCTTATTTCTCAGCACACAGGGCTCCCAAGGGAAGGGACCCCCAGAAGCTGGAGCAGCCCAGGTCAGCAGAGGTAACAGCCAAGCCAGCAAGCCTTCCAGCCCCACCCAATCACCCTCTACCATACTTCCATGTAGCACCACAGCCTGCTAACACATAGTCAAGCCAGTACACTCATGCCCCACAAAAGCCATGCCCTACCAGCATGCCCACCAACTGCAGGAGAGGAGAGAATAGACTTGCCAGACACCGAGGAGCCTCCAGTAAGGGGAGCCCTTCCTCACAGGCTTCCTTTGGGCCAGACCCCGGGCTCAACTGCAGTGCTCTAAGAGGAAGCAGGCTCCGCTTCATGCAGGAACACAAGGAAAGTCCCCTGCAGGCCAAGACCAACACTGATCCCAATCACTGGGAGAGAACATGGACTCCCAACCCAGGCTGGGCAGAGTGGAATCTCTGGTGCCAAATTTTCTGCATGTGGCTGTCAGGGCTTGATGGGGACTAGAAAAAAAATTCTGGAGGGTACAGTACAGACCCCAGTAACAGGATGGAGCTGAGGAGGGTAAATTCTGCCCCTGGCTTTCCCGGTTTCCAGCCACTAGAAACCTTTGGTTCTATGTTCTGTCTCAATAGGAGGCAGAAAAGTACAGTCGGCAATTGAGCACCAACCTTCCCAGCACAGCTTACCCACTGAACGTCTGGCCAAGAGGAAGCCACTGTGGGAGTGAGGGAAGTCCTCTTCCACACAGAGACAACCTACCAACCCTTCCCTCTGACCATGGAAGACAGACTCATCAGAGGGGACAACCCAGAAGGGCCTTTCTGGTTGTCTCTTGAAAGCAGGTGTGGCTTCCACTCACTGGGAAGACAGCAGGAGCAACAGGAAGACAATGCAGCAAAGCAAGCCTGCCTCAGCAAGACCAAGCCAGGCAGACAAGGCTGAGCCAGCTAGAGACCTGGGAACCTGGAGAAGCCCAGTACCAGCCTTCTGTGTGCTAGCTTAGAGCGTGAGCAAGTCTGGCCTGAAGCAGGAAGGGCATCACGGGTTCTCTGTGGTACCCAAGGCCCAGGAGAAATCTTCAGCCTTTCCCTGTCATTTCTCCAATGTGATGCCATGATCAGCTATTTGGGGGCTCTGACTTTGAGAGTAGTGGGGGAGTCTTCGGATGTTGGAGTCACAGAGCTGGCTACAGGGACACTGTGGTAGCAGAACCAGGACTCACTACTGAGTTAGAGGACATACTCCTCAATGTGAATATCATCAGCCACACAATCTTTATTTTACAAGAAGCGCTCGAGAATTCACCTAACAGTAACAAGATCAGGCTACAAAGTAGGGAGGGACAAACAGCAGCATGTGATGAAGGCTGCCTGTGTGTGACTCTGTGACTCACAAGACCCATCAGGCCACTCACTAACTGGAGAACTGTTTACTTGAGCACTTGCCCAAGGAACACCACCACCAAGAGGTTCCAGGGACTCTGCCACCTCCACATCTCTGTAAATGAGTGTGCTGCCCAGGGAGGAAGGCAAGGGAAAGGCTGAGGAAGAGAGAGGGGGAGGAAGAAGCAGCAGGTTAGCCACATGCAAGAGGGGTCCAAAGTCCACACATTAAAAATGGCAAATAAGAGCAGCAGCGGGTCAAAGAGGTAGAAGGTCACCACAGCATGTAGGGTCTGCTCAGGGCCACCTGAGAGTCTCAGGGCACTGCTGGGGGCAGCAGAGAAATTGGACATGAGCTGTAAATGGACCCAGGTCTCTCTGTCCAAAGGTGGGAAGGAATTGTGGAGCTGCACAGCAAGGACAGAGAGGCCAGGCCTCAGGTCAAGGGTCACCTCTTAGGCCTACTGTCCAAGTGAAGGGTGGACAATGGGCTTCCACTTCCCTCCATCAAAGCTGGGACAAGTGACTCATGCTGAGGATAAGACACAGCAGGCTTGCAAGGGCGTGAGACAGGAGATGGATTAGGAAGCACCAAAACATACCTTGGCATGAGGAGACTGCATTTTTTGGTACATCTCCAGGGAATAATGGTGAAGCCACATTTCAACAAAAACCTGCAAAAGGACATTAACTGATTATATTGTCAACAGGGCATTATACCATTTAATGGTGAAAAGTCTTTCCAATAAATAGTGCTGGAAAAAAGGCTGCCCACACAGCAAAGAAGCAAGCTGCCACAGACAAGTGATCCCACAGGCAAGAACTAATGCTGCAGGAGAGTGCTGGTCTATGTCTGAGAGCCAAGACCACAAAACCACAAAACCCGGGAAAGAACAGGGGGAACAACTTTGGGCAGAATGTATTTTAAGTGACACCAAAATTAAAAAAAAAAAAAAAAAGACAAAAGGAATATTATCAAAAACAAAGCTTTTGTGCATTAATGATACTTTTATTAGAGTGAAAACAATCTACAAAATGAGAAAAAATACACAAGCCCCCTCTCTTTATCTGATAAGAAAAGTTCTATGTAGAATATATAAGTTTAAAAACTTAACCCTATACCAAAAGCAAACAAGAAACAAGACTGGGCATGGGGACATGCACCTCAGCAGGAAGAGAGGCAGACAGACCTCTCTAAGTTCAAGGTCAGCTTGGTCTACATAGCAAGTTCCAGGCTAGCCAGAGCCACACAGTGACAAATAAACAGCAACCCTCAAGGCTGATTGTGGTGGAGGAAAAAACACAACCCAAACACCCAGTACTCACAATCTAATTAAAAATGCACAAAGGTCTCGAAAACACAGTGCCCCAAGTAAGACAGAAGAAAGGCAATAGAACATAAAAAGATGGTCAGCATTGCTAATCATACAGCAGGCAGAGCAGCTACTCAGTTCCCAGCACACATGCTAGTTTACAGGCATCTGTAAGCGCTATTCTAAAGGATCTGCTGCCGTCTTCTCTCACCTGAACGTGGGGCACACATACATGAAGGCAAAATACTCATACATGTTAAAAAGAAAAAAAAACAGAAAATAACAGACAATACTGGAACCCATGTACTTTGCTGGGGCTGGGGGTGGGGTGGGGTGCATAGATAGGCTATAAAACAGAAAACAGGAGTAAGCAGAACTATCATGTGACCTCACAACGCTATGTCTAGACACATCAAATCCCAAAAATGTAAAAGCAGAAGCTGGTGAGATGGCTCAGTGGTTATGGGCATTTGCTGTTCTTCCAGGACCTTAGTTCAGTTCGGTTCTCAGCACCCACTCAGGCAGTTCAGATCAAAAACTCTCTTCTGATCTCTGTACTTAAATGTTACATACACAAATATATACACATAAATAAAAGTAAAGCTAAATAAAATCTAAAACTAGGTAACTGTACATCAACATTCATAGCAGGGTAAAATCCCCAACAGATAGAAAGTAGACATAACCCAAATGTCTACAAACAGATGAGTGGATACAGCCATATAACAGAGTGCTACTTCACCATTAAAATTGAAAGATCTTATTTATTTGCTTTAGAGACAAAGTCTTACTATGCAGTGTAGGCTGACCTTGAACTTAAGATCCTTCTGTCTCAGGTACCTAAGTCTGGGATTACCAGGATGTGCTGCCAAGTCCAGCAAAAGGAAGGAAATTCTGATCATGCTACAAGAATGAACCCTGAGGACATTATGTTAAATAAAGCAAAATCAGTCACAAATACTCCATGTGTGTAGATAAATCATCTAGAGATGAGGTGCCAGGGCAGTCAGACTAATAGCAACAGAAGCAGAACAGTGTTTCCTGGGCCAGAGAAAAGAGAAATGGACAGCAGCAACAAAGGTTAGCTTGTTTTCAAGATAAAATGTGCCTTCATCCCATCCCTCAAAGCTTAGGGAGCACTGCAGATATGGGCTAAAGGATTCTAAGAGCCAGAGGCCCGGAAGAACTGGAGTTAAGTGTCTTCTGGACATTACAGGACCATTGTACTAAGTTCACAGTGCCTGTGGTCACCTACACAAAATAGGTATAAAACCAGTCAACACTCCTGCATAGCTCTGCCCTAACTAAGAGCTACCAACAACTGATGACATCTGCGTGTGTGGGGTGGGGAGTGTAGCCCCTGGAGTTGACTGAGCTTGTAAATAAATACATGGGCAGAAAGACTCCAGTGAGTTACAAAAGCAAAAAAGGGAGAGAAGGAGGCAGAGGGGCAAGGAAGAAAAAGCAAGCCTGGGAAGTTGGGAGAAGTAGGGAAATGGGAGGAGGGAGGATCTGGGAGGAGCAGTGGGAAAAATTAGTAAAAACTGTATATTTAATATAGTTCGGAGGGGCTCAGTAGTTAAGAGAACTAGCTACTCTTGCAATGGTTCAGTTCCCAGACCCGACACTCCCCCCACCCCCCCCACCCCCGCACAGTATTTACAACCTGTAATCCCTTTCTGGGAAAACCAGTGCCCTCTTCTGGCCTCTGTAGGCAACTGCATGTACACAGCACACAAACTCACAAAGGCACAAACATATGCACAACAATCAAATGTACCTAATATGACTTGAGAACGCTTAAGATGCACTTCGGAGATCAAAGTGCATGGATATGAAGTTCTAAGCCTGGACTACATAAAAAGTTGTCTCAAAAGCCAAAAGGAAAAAAGTTAAGATGATAGAATTCATGTTACATATACTTTTCTATAACTAATGCTTTTATTTAAAATGAAATAAAAAGAATTGTGCTCTGGTTTAAGAAACAGAATCCTCTTAACTCTTTTGTAAGCCTTGTCTTTGCCATCTGTCCTCATGGCAGAGGACACAGAGCTATCTGCGCCAACACAAACTCCTCTGGGAATGTTGATGACTATGAACATAAGCAGTTATGTACCAGTTAGGGACTGAACTCCAGCCTATCCAGTTCTTCCTGTTAACAGCAACACTGGCTACCACCGAGCCCCAGAATCCAGCACTGGAATAAGGTCATTTTCTCCAGACACTGGGACATGGAGGAGGGCAGGGCCACTTACTGAGCCTGAGGGACTCTGTCCTTCTGCTTGTATCTCCTGCTCAATGGCCGGGAGCTCACTGCTGACTAAGGTGGAGATTTTGAGGGCCCTCACCATGTAACATCATATAGAAATTTCTGCAGCAAGAACTGACATCAGGCAAATCAGGGGACAAGGGGGGGCACATGGAACATCTACATAGATGGCTAGTGAATGAATACATCCTTGTGAGAAAAGCAACACTCTGGACAAGGACATCTGGGACAGAAAACACTATCTATGACATTTAGCTTACAAGAGTACATCAGTTTCTCCTCAACTGCGTTCTAAATGCCACAGCATGTAGACCTAGCCTCCAGCTGACTAGGTGTCTTTGGGATTCTGCCCAACAAGGTGGAAGGCGTTAGCTTAGCAATTTGTTGTGACAGAGAAGCAGGGACTGGCCTCCTTTGTTTTTACCTGGAGGAGAGTTTCTGACCGCCAGATCTCATGGGATGCAGGGTCTGCATTCACAGATGTCTGATGAGAAATGTGTCGCTTCAAGAGGCTAGTGTGGAGACCATAGGAGGCAAAGGGCATGGCTGGCGTCCTAACAGTAGATACAGAGACAGTAGGAAGTTAGGGACTCCTGCTGATACCAAAATCAACTATGCCAATAGACAATTACAACATACTGAATCACACAGTGCCACTAAGTCCTACTGATACACTTGACATCCTTACTATCCACTGTTCACTTAGCAAATGTGATGCTTAAAAAGGGGATGAAATCAGAAAGTCACACTTATGATACACTCTATTAACAACTCTGTAACTGAGAAATGCAGATCTATAAAAGATGATTTGACATTCTTCCCACCAAGTCTTGATCCAGGTACAGAGTACAGATTTGAATTTCTAACAGAAAAAGCTGGTTAACAGCCTAAAGCACAATGACCAAGCACCTATCACCATAATGGAGCACAGGGACAGCAAACATCTGCTAGACACTGGAAAGAACTTGGTGTTACTACTGTGATGCTCCTGCCTACTCAGCCCAAGCTGCACTGAGGCTTGAGCAGATAATAGCCAAGGATAGGGTACCTACACCCACTGTGTCAAACACAGTTAGGAAGAACAGGAGAAATAAGGGATGACTTCTGTCCTATTGACACAAGCTAGAGTTTTCTGGGGAGAGGAAAAGTATGGGCTCAGACTGTCTGTAGCAAGTCTGTCATGTGTCTCCTTGGTTAATAGTTGACACAGGAGGGCTCAGCCCAAGAAGGGTGGGGGCAGTGCAGCCCCTGTGCAAGTAGTCCTGAGTTGCATTAGAAGACAGGCTAAGCCAGCCAGTACAAAGTGTTCCTCCATGTCTTCGGCTTTAGCTCCTGCCTTGACTTTCCTCGGTGATGAGGATGAAATAGTCCCTGCCCTCCCTACATTGCTTTGCTCATAGTCTGCATCACAGAATAGAGACCCAGACAACTGGGCAGCTGGAAAGTACCAGACTCAAGCCAGCAGACAGTGGGACAGCTGCCGGTGAACACTAACAGGCTCTCAAGAGGTGATGATGACTTGGTAGCATACTAGCTTACCAAGGTGGACAGAGGCACTGTGCTCAGTCAAGAAGAATGGGATGGCCTCTAGGAAACACAATGAAATACCAAACGGTCCAGGGAAGCCAGGATATTTGTAACCACAACACTCAGGAGGTGGGAACAAGGGAAGAGGATCGTGCATTTGAAGGCAGCCTAGGCTACACAGTGTGAGTGAGGGACAAAACAAAGCAAACAACCATGTTTCTTTACAGAGCCATAGCTGTGGCATCAACTTAGAAATCTGGGTTACAAAGCTTGTGAAAATTCTATTTGGCAACTTTTAAGCGTGACATTACTTCAAAATGAAAAGCTAAAGCAAGCCAACAAACTAGGCTCAGGCAATCATTTAGCACCTGAATTCTGCCTTGGAGAGGGTAGGAATTTACTGGACTTCCAAGTCCTCTTCCCCAGCTACAGCACTAAGGTATCAGAGTCAGTCAGCCATCACTTCAGCAGCCTCACCGCCCAGGCCTACCTCCATATTTTGAGGGCATCTGCCCACATGGTACATTTTAAATGAAGGAATGCCAGGTATGCACATACTAACAGACATGGGCTAGACCAGAGCCTGCATCAGTGCCTGCCTACAGCCTCCTAGAGCAGGCAGCCGGTCAGTGAGGCCAAGGAAGGCGCAGAGAAGCTCAGACAAGTGTTGGGGCATAAGAAGAGTTCCTATGGAGAATGACCAGGAGACTCTGGGCTCAGGGACCATGGAGAGAACACTGCCCACTCTCAAACTGTAGCCACAGCACACCTGTA
The DNA here is from genome assembly GCA_033318265.1 of Phyllotis vaccarum. Lineage (NCBI taxonomy): Eukaryota > Metazoa > Chordata > Mammalia > Rodentia > Cricetidae > Phyllotis > Phyllotis vaccarum. The sequence goes on from JARWLC010000002.1 coordinate 184,543,862, forward strand.
ACTGTACAGTACAGCATCAGGCTTAGCTTGTGGCCTGGCACAAAAGGCTTTTCAGCCCAGGCTCTCCTCCTAGACCCAATGACCCATCGTCTCTTTTGAATACAAGATAACACTTCCTCCTCCACTCTGCTCATTGCTTGGTAGGACTCAGACCCCATCTTCAGTGAGAGCTGCTCCACGGCAAGGCCTTGTCAATGAGGTCAGAGAAAGGCTTACCCCCTCCTGTCTTTGTCAGGGCAAGGGAAGTTGAGAACTGGACCCCAGAAAGGTTGGGGAACCTTGGACACAGATACCAATACTTAACTGGGCAATGTTTAAGCAATGTCATTAATGAGGCCACTTCCAGTAGAAGGACCAGGTCTTAATATTCAAGGCTGCCTTACCTGGGAGCTGGTGAGGGGCTGGACCCCCCTGGACTGGAGGAGAGTGGTGGAGGCACACTACCTTCAGTGGGCAAGAACCATGACAGGTACCTGTCCACCAGGATGAAATAGGCACAGTCTGAAGTACGAACATGAAGGGACATAGGCATTGGCTAGAAAACCAAAATTGTTATTAGTACTGAGCACTGGCAATCCATGGCCAAGCCCTGGCTCTTTACTTTGGGATCTATATAAGCCACATTCAGAAGTATCCCTTCTGTACCTTTTGGGAGATGAGGCTCAAAGCAAAGAAGAACATATAGTATTCAAATGGATCTGATGACAGTGTCAAGGGGCAAATGCAGAGGTAGTAGGACCACCCTCAACCCCCTACACCCTGGGCCACCAAAGGATACTGAGGGCCAGGTTCAGGCCAAGGCCTCCGGTGGGGGGAAACTGGACTTTGTTGTGATACAGAGGACTGTCAGGGAGGACATTCTCCTGGATGGATGCCTTCACAGGACCCTGCAAAGAAAGGTGAGTTGGTGAGCAACCATCAGCACATACCCTCCTGCTGTTCAGCCTTTGAGGAGCTCCTGAGGCAGACACCAACACACATCCTGCTTTATGGGCACAGGGTCTGACCTCTGGGCAGGGCTTGGCTTAGAATTTTTTCTCTAGTCTTCATGAAGCTTCACACACACAAGGGTAAGAAGTAGGTGTTTTGAGGCCTACCTCTTTCTATTTCTCAGACCTCCTGAGCATCACACTGCAACCTTCCCTGGAGGTCTGAAGACTCAGAAGAGCAGAGAATTGCAGTCACATGGGCCTGTCTGCTCTTCAGGCCACAGTACAACACAATTTTCATCAGCAATTTGTAATGAACTTTTCAAAATGTCACCACTGAAACTTCTAAGCTGTGACACCTCTAGGGCCCTGCCCACTTATAGCACAGACAACCATCTGGGCCCTCCCCCCACCCCCCAGGGCTGCTCACCACCACAGTTTACTCACAGGAAGGCAGGAGACAGGAAAGTCAAAGGCATAGTCTTCAGCTTGAAGCTTATAAACCAACTTCATCATGGGGCCACTGAGCATTTAAAAAGGAGAGGGGGTCTGTCAACATGAGGAAGTACTCAACCCTTCTCAAGCAGGAAACCTACCTACCTTGGGTCTAGAAATTCCATTGCAATGCTGTACTCCACAGGGTTCACACGCCCCTGGAGGCATCGGAGATTCCAACCAACAAGGACACCATCCAGACTGCCAAAGATGCTCTCCACCAGCCATGGGAAGATGGCATGCAATTCCTGAAACAGTGCACAGTAAAGCAGCTGGCATGTTCACCGAGGACCAGAGCCGTCCCTGTCTCTGTTCCAATTTGCACCACACACTACCTACTTGAAATCACTCTAACATAGACCCACAGAAGCTCTGCTGCACGGTGAAGAACAGCTGTGAATGCTTTCACTGGCGTCACATAACAAACTAACCTTAGACTTGGGCCAATTAAAACAGCCTTTGACTAAAGTATTTTTAAAGATTTTTTATTATTTTAAAAATTATGTGCATATGTGTATGTGTGTGAGTATGAATACAACTGTCTGTGGAGTCCAGAAGCAGGCATCAGATATCCTAGAGCTAGAGCTACAGATGGCTATGGTTGCTGGAAACTGAACGTGGGGCTTTCTGAAAGAGCAGCAGTGCTCTTAAACACCGAGCCATCTCTCTAGCCTTACTCACCCCTTTCACCAACGTTTTTGTTTTGTTCTGTTTTGTTTTGTTGAGACGGAGTCCAGCTATGTAGTAGGATGGCTTTTAACTCACTGAAATCCTCCTGCCTCAGCCTCCCAATTGCTAAGACTACTGTCAGTGTACAGTATATACCTAACCAAGAATAGCATTTTTTAGGGGCTGGAAGTGTAATTCAATGATAGAGCACTTGCTTACCATGTGTGAGGCTCATGCTTATGATCCCAGTGCTGACTGTCCCTGGGGCTTGCTGGCCACCCACCTACCTACCCAGTCTAACAGCAAGGGCCAAGTCCCAACAAGACCCGGTCTCAAAAAACAAGGTGGACATCTACCAAGGAACAATACCTGAGGCAGCACACATACTCATGTACACTTGTGCACACATACACATACACAAACACATGTGTATCTCCATGAACACCATTCCCCAAAACCTTTCTGATCTTAACGGGCATCTATTAAAAAGTAGAGAAATACTTTTTAAAATCAAATTACTGAAACATAATGGCAGATTAATCTGGTGTCTAGGACAGCTTCTTGGGCTCAACAATGCCAAGTGTGCATTAAATACGCATTCTCCAAGTGCTTATATCAGAGGTTCTCAATCTTAGTACTATGGATATTTGGGACTGGACACTTTGTTGTTGTTGTTTTTGAGATAAGGACTCAAGCAACCCAGGTGGGCCTTGAACTTGTGTAGCCTGGCCATGAACTCCTGGTCCTCCTGCTTTTCAAGTACTGGGACTACGGTATACATTGCTATGGCAGGCTGTAGGCTAGACACTTTGTTGTTGCAGGGAGCTGACCTGTGTATTATAGGATATTTCTGTTTTCAGCTTCTACCCCCTACAAACACATCATGGATTATAGGAGATACCCAAAGGGAGCTGCAGGCAAAGCTGTACCTTGGCTGGAAAATCTTCAATAACTTTCACCAAGTCTTGGCAACGCTGTGCAAAGGGCTTATTTATAGTGTCAGCTTTCAGGCTAGCCTAGAAGACAATGTGAAAGAATTGTAAACAAACTTACTACTCAGTATCTGTAAATAGTCTGTGTTGCATCAAAAAAGAAGCACAGCATTGATTCCTGCACTTTATGCATCAGGGCCTACATGTACCAGAAGCCCTCGGCAAACTTCTAGAAGAGGGAAGCTATAATTAATTCTACCACCTTTAGACCAGAAACTCTTAGGTGCTCCCTTAGGCATCCTGTTACTTCAGAGCGCTGCATTATCAAAAGGAAACTGACTCCCGCTGTAAATTGACCCCATAAATAAGGGGTCAGTATTAGGATCTGCCACACAGACTGTCCACAGTCAGCACAGGATCCCCTTTATACGGGAACCCTTGCACAGTTCACAGGTGTTGAGTTTATATCAGGAGATACAAACTTCCCATCTCAACCACCCATGACTGCAACACCATAACCATCAGGAAGAATGGCCAATAATGGCAAAGAACAGAACACCCCCACTCGGGTTGGTTTTGTTTGTTTCTTCCTTTCTTTGTTTTTTGATGCAGGATTTCCCTGTGTAGCTCTGACTGTCCTGAACTTGCTCTGTAGACCAGGCTGGCCTCAAACACAGAGATCCACCTGCCTCTGCCTCCTGAGTGCTAAGACTAAAGGTGTGAGCCCCAACCACCCAACCACCTCTTTTCTCTTAAAGTGGATAGCGACTTACTAGTGTCACCACCTTAAAAAAATAAGACAATGATGTAATTATATTATAAAATTAAAAAAGAAAAGAAAGAAGATAACAAAAAACACGGCGATCTGAAACTACAGATGGCCTCTGCCAACTCAATACTCATCAAGACAACAAATGAGCCTTTGAACCACTCAGGACAGAAACCAAGGAGATCTACTGAGGCCGTGGATTGTGGGGATAACACACTGAATCCATGAAGAAGTGGCCTCTGGGCAACAGACTGAGATCAGGAGGTGCTAAACTTCCAACAAGCAGGGTTGAACCAAGGATATTTAATGCCTTGACCATCTCCAAACAAGAAGGGACTGCACCAGACCTGTCTCAGAGAAACATATCTGACTGTTAAGGCCATGGGTGAAGCCACCTGGCTCCAGAAGGGTACACACATTAAGGAAGAATATTCCTTTTTTTTCTTTTCTTTATTTTCAGAGACACGGTTTCTCTGTGTAACAGCCCTGGCTGTCCTGGAACTCACTCCATAAACCAGGCCAACCCTGAACTCTTGATGTAGTTGAACATCTTGAACTTGAGATGTAGTACAAGGTTTTTGGCGCAGACTTTCAGGCCTAGCCTCAAGGTTTAGGCCCGCAGACCCACAGACCCGCAGAGACACACAGATGCTTACAACAGTTTTAGGCTGATCAGCCTTAGGCCCAGGCATATCACTTGCTAACTCTTTACCCTTAATCTAACCCATGACTCATCCTGTTCAGCCATGGGGCTTGGTACCTTTTCTCAGAGCAGCATAGCTGTCCTCTGTTTCTTCTGGCTTCTCTCTGGCATTCTGCTCTGTTCTGCCTGTTCCTAGAGTCTCCTTAGTCTGGTAGCCCCGCCCACACTTCCTGTCTGCCTTTGGCAAGTCAGCGCCTTTTATTAAACTCATAGGTGGGGACAATTATTTACAATGGAACATCATAACCTACCTACACAGAGATGTGCCTGCCTCTGCCTCCTGTGTGCTGGGATTCAAACTGTGGGCCACCACCGCCCAGCAAGAACAGTATCTTCTTTTTAAAAAGCCAGGCATGGTGGCTTATACCTTGAATCCCAGCACTCCAGAGGCCGAGGCAGGAGGATCTCAGAGTTTTAGGCTAGCCTATTCTACAGAATGAGTTCTAGGACAGCCAAAGCTACATAGAGAAACCCTGTCTAGGGGAAAAAAAAAAAAAAAAAAAAAAAAAAAAAAGTTTATAAAGCATATCTTGTGGGAAATGAAGAATCTTCACCACTCATATCTATTTCACATTCTGCTTTCTCAGCTTCAGATTCTAACACTTAAAAGAAAGCCGAAACTGGCAGCTGTGTCTCTCTATTTTCACCAATAATAATTAGAATACTTTCCATATACATAGAGCTTATGCATCATAACCATCTGACATGTATTCTTCTCACTCTGGGAACTAAGGAAAACAACATCTGTTTGTTTGTTTGTTTGTTTTTAGATGAGTTTTCATTGTGTAGCTCTGGTTGATTTGGAATTCACTATGTAGCCCAGGTTAGCCTCAAAATCTTTTCCAGCCTCAGCTTCTGAAGTACTGGCTGAATCAACTGATTCGGAGAATGAGAAAATGAGTTTAGAGATTGAATGCATGCAACATTTTACACTAAGAGAAGGCACAGTAAGTATTCTAACACTGATTTTGGTAGTTTCCTATTTAAAAAAAAAAAAATTAGAGAGTTTTTCAAATCAGCTGAGTATGATGGCACATGCCAGTATAACACTAGCACTTGGGGAACTAAGGCAGAGGGACTACAGCCTGGCGTGTGGCGGTCACACCTTTAATCCCAGTGCTCTGTGAGCTCAAAGTCAATCTGGTATACACAGCAAGTTCCAGAACAGTCAGAGCTACATATAGAGACCCCATATCAAAAAATAAAAAGAGGAAAGCACGGCTCTATAGCAAGACTCTTTGTCCCTAAAAATGAGTCCTTCAAATCAGCAGAAAGAAGTCCCAAGTCCTCCGGCCATAGAAGCATCACCAGCAACACTTGCAAAAGCAGCTGACACTTACCAGGAGGAAGCTGGGCTGCTGCAGGTGAGGGAACGCCATCGCAGCCTTGGGGAAGTCAGAAACGGCTGCCTTAGGGAACCACTGTGGAAAAACAAAGACAAAATGTACATATCTTCTACACAACACATTATATAATTTTACAATGCCCAAGAGAGCACAAATCACACCACATAATCCTTTGATTTCTAAAGTTTGACTCTCATGCAGACCACAATAGCTGGCTTAGGAGTTAACTTTGTGGTGACAACTCCCCAGTAATGCTTATCCAGCACTTGCTAGATGCTGGATTGGTTTAAGGGCTTTCCATTTACTTCCCTACTAATTACCAGTGACAGGCAGAATTCTTGACCATTCCCCAAGATTCTTCTTGCTTAGCTATTCAAACACCCATCTAAGCAGTGACGTAAAAAGATTTTAAGGAACCAACTGAAGTACAACATCGGTAGACTTTTAGAGACAGGGTAGAGCTCAGCTAGAAGATCTTGGAGAAACTAGATTGTGAGAGCCACTTGAAAAAGCTCAGGAGCAGATTCCTCCCTTGGCCTGCAAATTAGAGCAGATCTTGACTTGGCCCTTCGAATGCCCTAAGTTGATACCTTACTTAGGTAGACCTGGACTTGTGATTATATAACTAAGAGAAAGCAAGTGCAGAAGGTGCTAAGTTAGGAAGAACGGAAAGTATATCTTCAAAATAACCCCAGGAGGCTGACACAAACAAGGAAGCAGAACACAGTGAAAGACTTCTCGGCATTCAACTGGTAAACAGCAGAGTCACGATTCTGGTAGAACTCTTTACAAATCTTTTATTTGAAAGAGAAGGGCAAAGCATATAACATGTTCTTTGCAACAAACGAAGAGCAAGTTCTAGGAAGGAAGCCTTCCAAATGGCCACCAAAAATTAGGACTAGCTCTGCAGGTTCCTAACTCTCTGTCCCTGTGGTCAGAAACTCTAATCATAGAAAGGGCAGAGGGGAAACCTGCATTCTACTGATAGACTGGTGATATCTTTTCTGGCACAGCTCTGCCCACCCCAGGAGTAAACGTGCCAAGGTGGCAACTGGCCATCTGTGAGGAGAGAAGTTGAGCAGTAGGAGCTGAAGGCAGTTGCGATTCTGAGAGGAGACCACCAATCTTCGCCATATGGCAAGAGAATCACTTCTCAGGTTTTTCCAATTCTTAAACTAGCTATCAGTTTCAGTGTTAAGGAAAACGTAAAAGGTCTTAGTACTGACCCTACTCCAAAATTATCAGGGCAGCATAAAATGTGGACCAAAAGAGACAAGTAACTCTCCTCACAGAAAGCAGGGAGCTGAACGTGAGGGTCCAAGAAGAGGGCAAGGCTCCTAGCCACTTGCTTTAAGACCCTGTCAGCCATCCTCCGTGCCAGTGTGCATGCAGTGCCAAAGGCGTTCGCTTCACCCGATCCTTCAATACCCACTTTCTTGGGGCGCTCCTTCCAACTCTGTTCGTGAAGTTTTCTAACTATTTCGAGTCAACGGTCTCAGGCCAAGCTTACCGCGCCACAGCCCAGACCTCCTTTGGCTGCTCTATGATAAGCTGCGGCTTGCCCCCATTTGCTGATCACAACTGTTCTATACCGCAAAGCTTCGAGCCTACCCTATCACAGAGGAGGGAAACTGAGCCTCGGAGAACTCAGAAAGCAGAACCTGGACCCACACCGAGTTCTACGGCCAACATGGATGATAGCGAAGGCCAAGGTTCAATTTTCACTCCAAGCCCGCCCTCCCTCAACTCCAGCACCGAGCGTCCGTCGAGCCCCTACCGGGACTGGCTGTGCGGACCACGGAGGAAGGCGGCAGAAAGGCATGGCCCGGAGGTGGCTTGAGGGTGGCTGGGCCCCTCCGCTCCCCGCCCGCCCCGCTCCCGGAGCTGCCGGGAGGCACGGAGCCGGCCTCGGGGGGGACTCCAGGAAACCGCACGGTGCGGGGCTTCCTCGCGCGCGGCTCCCGCCACTCACCTGCCGTGCCCAGAGCACAAATCTCAAGCTTCTCAAAAATGGAAGCGGCCATTCGGCCACTCCGCGCCGAAATGTCGTCATCAAGCTGCGTCGGACGCCACGCCCCCCGGTTTAGCGGGAATCCAGGAGCCACAGTTTAAGATCTACCGTGCAGAGAAATGCAAAATGGATACAGGAAAAATAGAAATAGGAAAGAAAAATAGATATAGGAAAGAATATTATACACGTAACTTCACTGGCACAGAAGCAACATGGACAACTAAAAATGGGTCTGCATGGAATTAAAAAGTTTCTAAAAAGGAAACTGAGTAGAGGGAACACCTAGCCTAAAGAATGGGAGAAAAATCTTCTCTAGCTGTACTTGACAGGAGAGGGCGATGTTAATATCTAGAATGTATAAAGGACTACGAAAATTAAGCACCCAAACTACCAATGAATAAATAGACAAAAATGAGCAGATAGTTCCCCCAAAGAAACATGGGGCTGGAGAGGTGGCCTCCAAAGGACCCCAAAGCCCACATTGGTGTAAGCAGTAAACAGGAGAGAATATAGGTGTGGCCTATGAAACTAGAAAGTGAAGCGAACACGACAAATTCCATTTAAAAAAAGAACTCCATTTTAAACAGAACTTGGCCAAGGGCTGAACTTAGCTCCACTCAGTTCCATAGAGTCTTAAAAGCAACCACAAATGGCCTAACACAGCTCAGGGCCTCCATCAGGGCAACCCCACCCAGATACACCAAGGCTTAGAAAGTTTTAGTAACAATATCTGTGGGGCTCCAAATGTCCTTGCAACTACTGATGGAAATTCTCCAAATTCCCTTAGGCCTGAACACCCTGATCTTTCCCTTAAAACCCTTCACTATGAGAGCTCTAGCCGATCTTAGTCACCTGATTGGCCCAAACCCAGACTTGTAATCAATAAACCCCTTTGTACTTGCGTCAGACATGAGCTCTGTAGCGGTCTTGCTGGGAGGGGGGATCGTGACATGGGCACAACAAAACCAGAAGGAAGAGGATGGAGGAACAAGAGGGCACGTGACATGAAAGAGAAAAGGGGCTACAGGGGTGGAAAGGTGGGGGGTAGGGGTGAGAAGGGTAGGAAGGCAAATCACCAAAAAAATACATTTTAAAAAATCCTCATACTTTATAAGCTAATCAAAAATTTTAAAAGCCATTTGTTAGAGCCCTCAAGGAATGCTTCAAGTAGGGAACCTGCACAAAATAAACAATCACCGGTAATCATGAATATCTGTCACCCAATAGGCATTTACCAAGAACACAGTATATACCAGGCATAGTTCTCAAAGTTACTTTGCACCATGCTAAGCCCATGCCTGACACACTGACCTGTGTGTAGGGGAAAGGGGCAAAGAAACCCAGGGTACAGAGCCAGCCAAAGGAACCCACCCTGGCTCTGAGACCAGAGCCAGTGAAAGAAACATTTTATCCCTGAACCCAGAACCAAAAAGAAATGTGCCGACTCTGAAACCAGCACCAAAGAAACATACTTTGGCCCTAGAATCAGAGTTAGTGAAAGAAATGTGCCCTGGTCCTGAAATTGGAGCCTAAAAGCCCAAAAGAGCCATGGGGCCGGCAGGCGGGGGGGGGGGGAGATAAAAATAAAAACATTTTGACCCTGAAACCAAAACCAAATCAGGGTAAAAAAAAAAAAAACAAACAAACAAATAAACAAAAAACCTGACCAATACCCTGGATGTCTCCCTAGAAAGCTCCGCCCCCAAGAATACCTATATGTACTGAGCCCACAGCCCTTTTCCTGCTGTCTTCTCCCACCCCGGGCTGAAGCAGCCACCCTCTCCTGGACCCTTCTCTCCCAATAAATCTCTTGAATGAAGTTTGGGTGAAGATCTTTCTCCAGAGCAACAGCGGTGGAGCCTGGAGGGAGAACAGCTGAGGAAGCGAAGCTCTAACACTTGAGTCATGGAGGAAGCCGCCTTCTAGCCTTCCCGCAGCAGAGCGGAGCTGTTACACTCTAGGAAACCAGAGCAAGACTGTAACAACTTCACTGGGGAGGCCTCCCCTGCTGACCAGAGCTGTTAACACTGGGAAAGCCTTTCCCTGAATCAGGGCTGTCAGCTGCTACCTGTGTTTACTGTGGCCTATGGTGTTCATTGGTTCCCGACTGCCTGAACTTTCCATTGAGCTGTAACACTCAGTATTCATTGGCTCCCAAATGTCTGAATACTTTTCCATTTGAGTTACAGAGCCCAGTATTCCTGGACTCCCGACTGCTAGGATCTCTTTCCATCTGAGTTGTACAAACACCTACAGTGTGCACACTAGGCGCTCAGTGTAAATCAAGCGACCAACTGTAAAGATTCCTCCAGACTCCTGCCCTCTACGCTGGAGCAGCCTGGCTGGAACCTGCAGGGACCCTGCCGTGGAAATGGGTGGCCAGTAGGAGGCGCTGTGGAATCTCCTGGTGGCCTGGATCATGAGAAGCCAGAGGGGTGGAAGGGAGAAGTGACAGTGTGTATGAATGTTTTGCCTTTATGTATATCTGTGCACCACATGTGTGCCTGATGACAAAGAAGGGCAGAGAGGGCATCAGATGCCCTGGAACTGGAGTTACAGACAATTGTAAACTGCCATGTGGGTGCTGGAAATTGAACCCTATCCTTTGGAAGAACAGCCAGTGCTCTTAATTGCTAAGCCATCTCTCTAGTTCTATGAGTCCTCTGGGCTTTGGAGAGAGACTGAAGTTACAGACAGTTATGAGTTGACATGTTGGTGCTGGGAATCGAACCTGAGTCCTCTGAAAGTGCTCTTAATCACTGGGCTTCCCTTCCTTCCTTCCTTCCTTCCTTCCTTCCTTCCTTCCTTCCTTCCTTCCTTCCTTCCTTCCTTCCTTCCTTCCTTCTTCCCTCCCTCCCCCTCCCTCCCCCTGTTCCTTCCTTCCTTTCTTTCTTTTTTTGATACAGGACCTAGAACTCAGAAGTCCCTGGCCTCTGCCTTCTGAATGCTTGGATTGCAAGCATGCACCAACATACCAAACTAGGCCTTGCATTTCTAAGCTTTTATACAGTAGTCAGCATGCCCTCTCAAAGGCGTGTGTGTGTGTGTGTGTGTGTGTGTGTGTGTGTGTGTGTGTGTGTTGCACATGCACATGACTGTGGGCCATGCAATATGTTGCATATGAGAAAGTCAAGTTAACAAACAACTTCCGGAAGTTGGTTCTCCCCTTCCACCATGTGGAGTCTAGGAAACAAAACATGTACAGCAATGCTGTCCTTGCTGCCTATGCTAATAGAGCTGGCAGGAACCTGGACCAGCCCTCAGAGATGCTCCAAGATTCTGTTCACTCATGAGCAAGGGCCGGCAGCACAGTAGAGGTAAATGATGCAAAGCCAGCCATGTCTAAGGGCTGCTGGAGAAAGTACCCCTCTCCTCCAATCTCTGCTTCCATGGCCTCCATATTCACCTCTCCACTCTCCACCAGAGTTGCCAGGTCTATTGCACAAATTCTACTTGGTCTTATATATTAAAAAAACAAACAAACAAACAAACTCAGAGCCAGATAGTAGAGGAAAAGCTGAAAGTCAAAGAGACAGAGTAACAAGCCACAACCACTTCTCACCTAGCCACTCCTCAGGAATCCTCAGCTGAAAGGGAAGGGCTGAACTCATGTCTCCTCCTGCCTTTTATCTCTTTCTCTGCCCAGCCATTTCACTTTCTGGTTCAAACTTCCTAGTGCTGGGATTAAAGAGGCATGGGAACCATGGGATTAAAGTTGTGTGCCACCACTGCCTGGTTCTGTTTGGCTTTGAACTCACAGAGATTCAGATGGATCTCTGCCTCCCAAGTGCTAGATTAAAGGTGTGTGTCACCACTCTCTGACCATCGTGGCTAACTCTGTCCTCTGATCTTCAGGCAAGCTTTCTTAGATACACATGCCTTCTCCCACATACTAGTGCCTTCTCGGCATACCTGAGATGAACATGTGACCTGAGTGAGCCCATATCTCTGCTGTGATGCTGATGTTGCTGAACATTCACACAGCCCCCTGTAGCTTGGACAGGACTCCAGGAGACTGGGATCAGGCTGGCAGTTACTGCTCACCTGCCTGGGAAGGAACAAAAGCAACACACACACACACACACACACACACACACACACACACACACACACACACACACATACATACACACTAGAGTCCAGAAACAGAGGTTACTTTTCCTTCAACAGAAGACACACTTTGGTGCCCTCCCATGAACCTCTTCTGCCCACACTCTGAGGAAGTCATTATTTATACATACACACACACACCCAAGCATTGAGCCTCGTTCGTGCCAATCACAGACAGTGGGAAGACTCTCACAGTCAAGGGAGAAGCAGGAAAGAAGAACTCTGGAGTTGGCCCCACTGGCTGGGTTCCCACACGGCCAGCAACTGTGATGTGAGACAGGTGCCCAGCGAATGGGATAAATTTCTCCATAGGCCTCAGCAAGCTGATGGGTTGTTGTAACAATACTTTGATACTTGGAGTGCTGTATATAACTGTGATACCCTTAGGAAGATCATCCTCGTGTTGACCTACCAACCAAGGTCCTACAAGTAGACAGGCATATGCATTCTGCAGCTACTACAGTAATGGGAGTGATCTACTCTTGGGGACCAAGAAATTACATGACCAAAGGTGTCAGCAGCAGGGACCAGGATTATACAGGCTTTCTGCATAAAAGAAGGCATCTCACCCAGCATTCTGAAGGAGGAGATAATCCCAGAGCCAAAAAAAAAAAAAAAAACAAAAAAAAACCAGCCAGGGTAATGAAGCCAGTGTACATATCTGGTGGTACACACCTCCTTTAACGCCAGCACTCAAGAGGAAGAGGCAGGCAGATTTCCATTAATTCCAATCAGTCTAGGGCTACAGGAAAAAACAACAACAACAAAAAAAAAACCAAAAAAACCAAAAAACTTCATTAAAAATGTATGGCAAGACAGGCTTAGTGACAAGGGTCTGTAATCACCGTCTGTGGGAGGTAGAGGCAGGAGGATCTGTAAGGATTCCTGGCACATAGCAGCCACCTGATAAGACCAATATGGCTCAGGCAGAACACTGGGCATATGGAGGGTACGCCCCTAGGCATGGCTATGTAAATCCATGCCCACCCCCATTCTCTTAAAAGGAGATGCCATGTGAAAGTCTCTCTCTCTCTCTCTCTCTCTCTCTCTCTCTCTCTCTCTCTCTCTCTCTCTCTCTCTCTCTCTCTCTCTCCTGCTTCTCTCCCTTCTACCTGCTTGGCAACTCCCCTGAATAAACTCTCAGGTGGCATCTGGTAGTGTGTGCATCTCCCTCCCACATGTGAAATCAACATTTTGGTGCCATGACTCGGATAGGCTCTCTCCTGGACGTAGGTGCACATAAGCTCCAGGAGATCCTGATCCAGGGACCCTACCAGGCCACCTTCCATCCTCCCTGCCACAGCTTGTTCGAACACCACTGACTTTGATTGGTAAGTCTTCCCTTTCCAGTCATAAACTTGAACTATTGTCTCCAGAAAAGACTGTTGATCATCCAGTTTTCCGGTAGGACTTTAGTCTCACAGAGGACCATCCCCAGCCAAGATCTTCACTGGTTACAGCTGATCCTTCTCACCCGACACTCATTTTTGGCCTTCCCTGCTATAGAAGCCCAGCCCAGATCTTTGGATCCTGTTCCCAGGACTCTGCCCTAATGCCTACTGTAGGTGCTGATGAGTTCTTATAGGTAGCTTGCTCCGGACACCCACTCTAGGTGTTGACAAGTGCCTGTGGTGGCTTAACATTGGGTTTGACGCCTGCCTCTGAGAACTACAGAGTTTTTAGGGGTGGGAAGCATTGGTTTGGGTTTTGCCCTATGCCTATCCTGGGTGCTGACGAGCATCTAGTGATAGCTAGTGTGGTTTTTACGCTAACTCTCGTGGTGGCTAGAGTGGTTTTGGGCTTTGTCCTAACACCTACCCTAAGAACTGACGAAGGGGAGTTGCCGAGCGGGTATGAGAGAGAGAAGCAGAAAAGAGACAGACTTTCTCATGGCATCTCCTTCTAAGAAAACAGGTAGACACAGATTTAAGTAGCCATGCCTGTAGTAGTAGGCATGCCCTCCATATAATGTAGTGTGTTCTGCCAGAGCTATATTGGGTTTACCACATGGCCACTACATGCCAGGAATTCTTATCTCACTCAGAGCCATGTTGAGTTTACTGCGTGACTGCTACGTGCCAGGAATCCTTATAGTGAGGCCTGGCTCAAGTGCTGGGATTGCCTCTATGCTCAGGGCCCTGCTAGTTCCCCTTGGGGGGTAGGGCAAGATGGTGTAGAGACACCAACATAGTCTCTGGGGACAACTTGAAACAAGCAAGTCCAATTTTATTAAGGAGGGGAAAGCCTATATATCCCTTTCCCCAAATCTTCCTCCCAGCCCAGGGAAATGGTTGTGGTTTGCCAGTATCTGCAGCCGTGGTGCTGGTCTCTCCATGATTGATGATCTAGGTCACCTTAAATCAGGACTTTGCCCTTGTCAGGGTTCCGGGCAGACCCAGTTATCCCCAGTTATCCCCAGTTTGTACTGGCTTAGGCCAAGCCGGCCTCCAGGTCCCTAGAAGCCTGTAGGGCCTATACATTCCACAAGTTAGCAAGGAAAGAGCTAAGCTAAGGCTGAGCAAAAACTGGTAAGTCTCTGTGTCATGATTTGGAAGCTGGTTGATGGGCCAAAGAAAAAGCCTATGTATTCTATGTTAGAACTAATAGAATCATATGATCAGTAGATAAAAAACCTACTGAAATTTATTGACATTGTAGACTACTAACTCCCACCAATCCAAAAGCTAAGAATGTCATCAGGTAACAGCTTGGGCCTGTAGATAAGCTTTCCCCATCTTGTACCTACCTCTCTGATGTACCCAGAAATTCTTTTTAAACTCGTCTCAATGTGTGATATTCTTTGTTCTATAAAACTATAAAACTGCTTCCTCATTGGAACATGGAATTTTGAGTAACCTAAATCTGTGTTCCTGAGCCATGGATACTCAAAGTGGCTCCAGAATAAACTGTATCTTATTCCTTTTAAGATGAGATCTGAGTTGAGCCAGACCTGGTGGACTGTGCCTTTAACCCCAGCTCTTGGGAAGATCTCCAAGTCTGAGGTAAATTCCAGGTCAGCCAGGGCTATACAGAGAAGGCCTGTCTCAAAAAATAATGAGAGCTGTTTTTTGTTTTTTTTTTTCATTCACACCTGCCAGGCAAGATGTGCCTGGTGTACAATAATGGTATGACTGTTGTAGAATAACCAACAATGATTCTATAACTGGTCTTAATTCTGTTCTACAGTAGGGAATTTGTGCCTGTACTGTGAACCTGGTCAAAAGGCAGTTTCTGGGCCAGGTTTGGTGGTACATGCCTTTTATACCAGCATGTGGGATGCAGAGGCAGGTAGACCTTGATGTGGTTAGGTCTGACATTGCTTTGTGATGCTGCTACATGGCTCCAAGCAGCTTCTGTTCTACCTAGACACAAGTGCCACATAAATCAACTAAGGTTTTAAAATTAGGCTTAATTATTTTAATAAGTTGGTTTTTAAGGGTCTTAAATCCCAACCAATACAGGTCCCAAATCCCTCTGATCCCAGCCTAAGCCAACCTCAAGTGGTTAAAATATTACCATGAATATCTTTCCCAGCAACAATTTGTGCTTAGGAGCTGGAGGAGGTCAAAACAGATCCAGACGACATCACATAGCATCTGTTACATTTCTTAGGGAGCAAGCATAAAAAGATAGAAGGGAGAAAGAGACCACAGTTTGACCTTCAACAGATGAAACTGTTTATCAGCACACACAGCAAGGCAAAGTCTGTCTCCTGTGAGAAATGCAGGGGTCTACCAGGGTAAAAGCTGGCTGTGACCCTTTATATGGTCAACATGCAGGGCTTATGGGCCTTTTCATATCAGATAAGGCACTAATGCCAGGCCTATTTGGTGAATTTTTCTTAAGGTTTTAGTTTTATTTTAATTTTGACACATTACTTTGCAGGATCTGTTTACTGGTAGAGTGGACTTCAGAGTTTCCCAGTCCTGTGCCTCCAATGCTGTGGCTGTCAAAGCCACACTGTGAAGTGTCTAGATTTAGGAACTTCCTATGAATGTGCCACTCATGAAGACCTTGGGAAGGCACAGACAGGATCAGGACCCCAAAGGGTAGATGACCAGGTGCTGAACAAGCTGCTGTCAGTGGGTATCTACCACAGCTGGGGGGCAGCGGACCAGCCTGCCTGGAGGAAGCAGGATATGCAGGACATGCTGGGTCCTGATGCCTACTCTTTCTTCCCAGGGTCTCCAAGCCTCTTTTTCTGTAACTGACACAGGGCATTCTCTTTCTCCTTTGCTCCATATTTAGCTGACTTTTCATTCTGTTGCAGCTCTGGATATCTGCTTTTGCTTTTACTTTCCAGTTACAATGGTATAGGCAGGCCGAGGAGAACAGGTTGACGCTATATCCCTTTCCAAGTTTTTAATTTTATTGTTGTCTGTGATCTGTGTTCTTTAGATCTCAGGTACTTAATCCTAAAACTGCATGTGGCAAAAACTTTGTTTGTCTCTCTGTGTAGCCCTGGCTGTCCTAAAACTCACTCTGTAGCCCAGGCTGGCCTCGAACTCAGAGACCCAACTGCCTCTTACCCTCAAGTACTGGGACTACTGCCACTCCTGACTACATGTGATAAATTCTGACTGGCTTTTCTAATGCAGACAGGTCTAATTCTGACTGACATCCCTCTTTAAAAAGAGAAGTCCACCCTGAGCACAGGCGTGTTTGCCTCCTATCTGGATTGAAAAATATAGTAGTAATTTACAGATTACTAATTTGAGAAAAATGGCTAATGGAAATTGTGGGGACATTTTGTAATATAATAAAAACATTTGGAGATGTCAGAGGGATCTACCCACAGTCATTCTAGGAGGATCACACAGTGGTAACTCACCTTTAATCCTAGCACAGGGAATATCCGGGAGTGGTGACCTACGCCCTTAACCCAACCTGAGTTGAGGTCATCTTAGTTTACAGAAGGAGTTCCAGGCTCCCAGGCAGGCAGTGATGGGGCCATGCCTTAAGTGAGCAGAGAAAGTATTTAAGGCAGGCATAGAAAGACAGGATGCAGAAGAAGCCCTGGCTCACACTGTTAGTCCCAGCACTTGGGAAGCAGAGGCAAGAGAATCTCTGTGAGTTCAAAGTCAGCCTGGTCTTCAAAGCAAGTTCCAGGACAGCCATGACTGTTACACAGAAAACTCTGTCTGAAAACAAAACAAAACAAAAACAAACAGGTGGATCTGTCCTCTGATATCTCTGACTGTTTTTATTATAGACTGGCACAGAGTGGGGCTATTCAGCATTCCTTGAGGGAGGACCCTATACTGGGGATATGGTTAAAGGGAATATTGGAGTTTGGGCTCGGAGATCTCCCTGTCCCATATATCCTAGAACTTGATCTCTGTGTAGGGGACAGGGGACTTGTTAGATTTCTGGGAGGTGGCTTAAAGGAGAGCTGGAATGGAGAAATAGCTGCTAGTCTGACCTTATATAGGCAGGACCATGTTTATTCATGGCAAGAAGGCACATTCTATGGATGGATGAGTGAATGCCATATATTATGTGGGCTGCTGAGAGAATTCCCACAGGAAGGTGGCTGTGAGCCTTTTGGGGTCAGAAATGACTACCATATGTCTATTAGTGTAACTGCCAATAGTTCCTTCCTTCTAGAGATGACTTGCCTGGCTGAATCTGGGCGGCTGGGAAACAGTGTCAGCAGGAAAACTATTTATATTTATTAAGTTTTTCAGGTCACCTGCCTCTATTTTCAGGTAAACCAAAATTAACTGCAGGTTACAGGCTTCCAAGAAGTGGGTTACCCCAAGTCGAGCCAGGGAGAGTCTCAGGTTAGACATTAGTAAAGGTAATACTTCTGTCGAATTGATGCTGAGAAGTCATGGATTCTGGCTGCAATTTACATATAACTTATGGCATTTAAAGATATCAGACAGTGGCCCTCAGAATTAAGTGTTCTGTCTTTTGTGCGTGTGTGTTTTCTGTCTCTTGTCAATCCTTGTTCTCAACATGAAGCCCAATAAATAGATAATAAGACACATTTGAACATATCTATGCCAGTTATAGACAGGGGTTCTGGGTCCAATCAGTTGTCACTGGACTCAAGAGGAAGTCCTTAGTATTATAGGGAACAATACCTTTTGTATGTATGGTTATTTACCTCTTGCGATAAAGATGTCTGTGGTAAAAGCAGTGAATGTAATGTTCATCTATGGAGAGGCTAGAGTGGACTCTGTTTAAAGACCTCTCAGCAGCAACTCCAGCATCACAGCAGGGATTCCTTAGTTAAGTTTTGCCAGATGTGGTAAACATCTATTTGATACTTTGCTGTGTATCTGCTCCTTCTCTGTATTTGCCACACACACTCATCCAAAACCAAGGGCATAGCTGTGGTAGTTCCTTCAAGTCCCGAATTGCAGACTGCTTTGTGCTTTCCATGACATTTACCTGGAGACTTACAAAGCCTCATAGTGTCGTAAGCACACAGGTGATGTTAATTTATTCCATTAACCTATGTGTGTAGTTTAGATTCCTTTAATAAGTTGTATTGCCCAGCACTATCCTCTAAGTCAAATAACTGCCATCTTTGTAAGACCCATGACAGCTGGGCTTGATTGCCGATATTCCTTCACAGAGGAGGGTGAGAAGGGTCACCTGACCTTCACTGAGTCCCCAGCTGTGTGCAGTTCGCATTACTGCTGTGGTCCCATGATTCAGGGGAGGACCTAGGGAGTGTAGGCTGGGAAGAACTGGGGAGAGGAATCCACCTATATGCAGTTACAGAGAAGCCATCATATGTAGCAGGAGAAGATTCTACAGTATGGCTGCTTTCAGAGCACCCACGCCTGTCAGGAACGCTTCATCATGTGTATGTAAGCCCAGTGCACTCCCAGGTGCCCCAGGGTGAAGTTTGATGGTTTGTCCTGGGGATTTTCAAAAAAGATTGATTGATTTAATGTACGCGAGTGCTCTACCTGCATGTATGCTTGTATGCCAGAAGAGGGCATCAGAACCTACTGTAGATGGCTGAGAGCTTCTGGGAATTGAACTCAGGACCTGTGGAAGAACAGCTGGTAACCACTGAGCCATCCCTCCAGCCCCGTCCTGGGGATCTTCTGAGGAGGAGTAGACATGCTTATCCCCCATGTTGGTATTATGCCTCATGGTGCTGAAAAAGAAATTCAGTGAATAAAGTGAAATGTTTGATGCATGTAAAACGGAAATAATTTAGTAAACAAGGATTTATGTGTGAGGAGTAAGGTGGCTGGATGTTTCCAGAATGGAAAAGAAAACCAGAAAATTTATGCAAGTTCTGAAGGTCTGAGTACGTTGCTTAGGCATGTGAAAGAGGAGACTTTAAGATAATGTATGTGGCTGGGCGGTGGTGGCGCACACCTTTAATCCCAGCACGCTGAGGCAAAGGCAGGTGCATTTCTGAGTTCAAGGTTAGCCTGAGCTACACAGATAAACTTTCTCTTGAAAACTGTCACCCACCCCCAAAAGAAAAAGAAAGGTCAGGGAGACCTTTCTTTCAAGCCTACATGATTCTTGAGGACAAACTCTTCAGCTGGCCTTGACAGGAAAAGCAAGCAACTAACTATGGCCGCTTACATGGTCTTAAGCTTTCAGCTAGATACTATAACCAAACCTCAAATGATTATTTTTAACAGTCCAAGAGATCACACTGCCCAGACATTGGGACTTAAATCCACATAGGATGTTATTTAGATGCTATTTCTCATCAATAATTTCTATTTTGTGACAGGGCCTCACAGTGTAGCCTGGCTGGCCTGGAACTTGCTACGTAGACCAGACTGACCTCAAACTCACAAATACCTGCTTGCCTCTGTCCTTCCCAGTGCTGACATTAGAGCCAAGAGTCACCAGGCCTGGCTGATCTTCTCTAAGAGAATGATGCTCGAATATAGGGTTCAAAACTTCATCTTATTTCGGCATCTATTCATGGTAAAGGATGGGTCCGTTAAAAAAAATTAGCAAGTAGATTTGGACAAACCCCGTGTGCCAGCTTCTGCGTAGAGCTTGGAAAATTAACAGTCACGTCTTCTCTTCTCTCTCTCTCCAGACACCACTCAGAGACTTCTCTTCTTCCCTACATCTAACAGATGGGGTCTTGTTGACAGGCTCTTTGGAGGGGCACCTAGGTGAAGTAAGGCAGATGGTTCATCACCCAATCCCTCAATGCTACTTAGGGTCACCTCTTCAGAAGGAGATGGAACAGTAAGTAAAAGTTAGCTAGGCTTACAAAGAGCCCAAAGAAAAGTAATCAGCCATCTTCTTGGCCAAAAAAAAGTGTCCTTGGTGTTATGTCATGATAATGTGTACCCATGATGGGGCCCATGTCCCCATGCAGCACTGTGGAAGGGAGTACAGTGGGAGACACTTAGACCAGACCCATGTGGAGAGACTTTATTATTATGGAGAGAGAGAGGGAGGGAGGGAGAGAGGGAGAGAGAGGGATAAGAGAGAAGAGGGTCAGGGGTTGAGGAGCACGCCCTCTGTCAGGGTGGGGAGAAAGGGAGGGATCTAAGGTGGGAATCCTTCTTAAATGGAGCCTGATGTCAGAATTTAGGGCGGGGCCAGGCTAACTGCCATAGGCCAGGAGTGGCTTCAGAGGTGAGGACAGAATCCTAACACTTGGGCCCCTTGGCAGCCTCTTCTTTGCCAGAGACCAGACACCCTTCGCAGTAGAGAACAATAAAATATCAGCAAAGGATCCATGAAACAAAACTCTGATCAAGAAAATAGAATTTTTGGCTCGGGTGTCAACTTCACAGTCCACTTGGGCCAGGTCAGCCAATTGGCCAAGTGTCCATTCTTGGAAGGCAGCTCCCCTTAAGACAGTGTTTTCCTTATAATAAAAATTTACTAGTGACTTCAAAAGCCAACATATACTAGCAAAATTTGAAAAAAGATCTATAAAAAGGGGCTGTAATTGTGGGAAACTTTAACAAGTTTATTCTTGTCCTTTGTGCCAATTAGCCTATCTAATCAGATGGGGATGTTGAGCTTTCTGAAAACCAGTCATCAGCTACGGCAGGAATACAGATGGAGCCACGTTGGCCCCTGAGCTTGCTAGCGCAGGTTGGGTTCTAGCCCACCCTTTATAGTTCCTTTGTGAGCCACTGAGACTGTTCTCTGTTGACATCACCACATCCCTTTTTATATCACCCTAAGGAGGGACACCAGACCCCTCATTGGATTTCCTTTATTTTTACCTTTTTGCTTTGTCTTGTTGCAATTTTGAGTCACTGTTTTATATGATACTTACTGGTTTCTAGAGAGGACTTAAGAATTTTCCAGCCATGTGACTCCAATATATTAAAAATAAGTTCAGAGTTGCCATGGAAAAGGCCACTACACTAATTAAACAATGTCAGCATGGCTAAACTTCACTCTAGATCAAGAGGGTAAGCTGCTCATAAAAGCAGAAAGGCAAGCACACTGGGGCAGGAAATATACTTGATTTTTATCTAGCGTGGTGACTGTGTTTTGCCTACGGCTGGGGTTTGCCTAACAGTCCTAGGTGATTGGTTAGCAGGAAGGAGATGAACCAGGAAGCACTCTGGCCCCAAGCTTAGTGTAAACAAAAGTGGAGCCATTCAAACATTTGTATGAATGTTTTATAAGGTGGAGAAGATAAAGACTTGAATTCCTCTTCAGAAACAAGATTTACAATGTTTGACAGAAAATACTAGTATTTAATGTTTCTTATGGTCTCGTCTGCAGCAAGCAGATGGCAAAATGAGTGTTAATGAAGGCAGCATGTCAATCATTCCCCAGGTCAGTCTGCCCACTCTTGTCAGGCTGTGTCTCAGATTCCATTTCCCCTTATGGCTTCTTTCTGTAGCACAGGTGACATGTACATCAAGTGCACCAGTGAGAAGGACCCTGAATCTAACATTCCTCTTGAGTGCTGCATATAGTGCATCTGGGGTAAAGGTTAACTCAGAATAAACTCATTGAGGGTGTGGTGTTGCAGACTGCTTCCTGCACTGTGGAGTGCACATGAGCTCTTACAACAGAGACTTTTCCTCCTGTCCCCATCATCTGGACCTCTTTGTCTTTCTTTCTTCCCAATAAGCATTAAGTAGCCTCTCTTTGTAGCATCCATGTCTCTTTTGTTGGTGTTTGGGGATGGGGTTGATAAGTCTTTTGGAGATGCTGGAGGCGGGGCTTCAGTCATAACATTCCACCTACTGTTTCTCTCACTGGCTATGAACACAAGACATATGTCCTAAAGAGGCTGCTGAAGTGATGGGTCCCTTTGTTTTATGAGACAGGGTCTCACTATGTAGCTCTTGATGCCTGAAACTTGCTAAGTAGACCAAGAGAGCCTCATTTCACAGAGATCCTCCTGCCCCTGCCCCCTCCATGCTAGTTTTAAAGGCGTTCACCATCACCACCAGCTATGGAATCCTTTTTCAGATCAAAAAATCAAATCTCAGGCTGGTCATGGTGATATGAATGTGTCATCCTAGCCACTGGGAGGTGGGGGCAAGAGAATTCAAGACCTTTCTGAGTTATATTAAAAAGTTCCAGACCAGCCAGAGATACGTGAGATCCTATTTGTGGGGGGGGGACACCAAAAACAGAAAATAGAATTTCTCTCAAGATATTTTAAGGAGGCAAGATGCTCCTTGTTAATGAGGCATATTAGATTGAGATAATCAAGAAAAACTCATCAGAAAATTGGCATCTTTGAGCAAAGGGACGCTGTGTTAGATTTCAGTGAGTTGTTGTCTCGGACCGGTCTAAGGAACTACTCATCTGGTAAAGAATGGGGTCACAAAGCCATGTTTCAAGACATGGAATGAGCCTGAGGGAGAGCCCCTCTCCCCCATAAACTATGCCAGTCTGATATAATCATTGTAAGACAGATTAACAGGAAAAAAGACGTATAAAATGGTATCAATTTATGTGAGGTAGAAACCTGTTGAGGTGCAGCCTTGTTTGAGGTCAGAAGTTGGGGTTGTCTCTAAGCTCAGGGTCCTGCTTTTCCCCTTGGGGAGGGGAAAGATGGTGCAGAAGCAAAGACACAGCCTCCAGGGACAAGACAACAAGCAAGTCCACTTTTATTATGAAGGAGAAAATCTTAAATACTCTTTTCCCTGACCCACCCCCCTAGCCAGGGGAAAGGGCTTTGATTTGCTGGTTATCTGTGGCTGCTGGTGCTGGTCTCTCAATGGTCTAGGAAAGTTGTATCTGGCTGGACTCTGCAAAGCTCCAGGCAGATCCCAGATTGGCTATGTAAAAGTTCTTAGGAACACATGTTGAGGAACCAAAAGTTCTTCCATCTTAGAGTCAGCAGCCATGTTAGCAAACAGGTCAAGGAAAGTTCAGCCTAAATCCGCATTCATTTCTGAGAAACTTGCAAAAGATGTTATCCGAGAGGACATCTGGGCTGAGCCCTAGCCTAACTGCAGAATGTTCCAACCCTGGGGCCAGTCAATACAAATCCATACCACCCTGACCCATCCTGACCAAAGGCCAAATTAAGTGACTGCAGAATGTTCCAACTCTGGGACCGGTCAATAGAAATCCAATCCTGACCCACCCTGACCATAGGCCAAGTTAGCTATCAACCCAAACCTATGTCTTCATTTTACCCCAGTTCATGGTTTTTGCCTATAAAAGACTCACGTATTCTCAACTCAGGAACTCCTCCTGGCCTCATTGTACCGAGTGTGTGGATGAGTTTCCTGCCTGGCTTGTATTTGCATTTGGTTTCCTTGGACTCCGATGATCTCTCTGGGGGTTGTTCTCCGGGCAGAACATTTGGGGGCTCGCTCGGGACCCCCAGAGACCCTGAAGGTCTATCAGCCACCGTGACTGGTAAGAGCACTCAGCCTTTTTCTCTGTTCATCACTTTCAGTGTCTGTCAGTCGACCTGCATTTGTATTTTGCAGGCTGTGGCAGACGCACCCGTACAGTGATCCTGGAGGGGAGAGAGACATCTCAAACCCTACTTTGGGCAAGGGGCCAATGGACTCCGAACCATTTGAAGCCACCCCTGAGGTGACTGATTCGCCCCCCACACACCAGGAGGCATTTGTGAAATTTGGCTGCCCCATGAGGAGGGAAAGAGTAATTTGTGTTTTGTCCTGGGAACAATTGTTGAAGCTTTGTGTATTTTGTGTATTTTGTTTGTGTTCTAACCGGTTTGCTGTCGCAACTTCTTGGTATCCAATTTCATTTAGGTCTCTCTTCATCTCTTGCTATGGGGAATGCCCCATCCTCACCCCTAGACTTAACTCTTGCTCATTGATTGGCAGGATATCCAGGATACTGCCAGTAACAATAGTATGATTGTCAAGAAATGAAAATGGATCACCTTTTGCTCTGCAGAATGGCCACCGACCTTCAACATTGGCTGGCCAACTGGGGGCATGTTCGATTCTGAAACAATACATCAAGTTGAAGAGATTGTCTCTGGCCCTGTCTAGCCACCCAGACCAGGTTCCCTACATAGTTACTTGAAGGGGCTAATAGATAGACTAGAGGGCCCCCTCCCATGGGTTAAACCTTTTTTGCCTCCCCAGATGCTTGCAGTTTTGGATGCCAAATCCAGGACCAGGCCCAAGGACACCGGTGAGCCAAAACAAGCGTTGTCACCAGTCTTGCAGGGAGAGACACCGGAGACTGAAATCTTTCCCCCTCCCCACTCCCCCAGACAGCTGCCCACCGCTCCACAGCTGGATCCTGCTCTGGTGCCAGTACACCTCCCACAGGGAATCAGAGGGGAGGGTGGGTCAGCACAAGCCACCCAGAGTCAGCAGCGGTGGTAGTGGGGAACCACACAACTTGATACCCCTCTGACTGGCCAGTCCCCCGATGATGACCAAAATCAACCCCTTCATTATTGGCCTTTTGCCACCAGCGATTTATATAATTGGAAGGCCCCAAATGGCCCCCTTTTTAAGGACCCCCAGAACTTAATTAATTTGTTAGAGACTGTCCTTTTTACCCACCAATCCACCTGGGATGACTGCCAGCAATTGATAGGGGTCCTGTTGACGGTGGAGGAATGGAGCCGGATCTTAAAGAATGCCCGAAGATTGATGCCAGGCCCCACAAGTGCCCCACTGACAGACCCAGTCCTGATCATGACAACCTTTCCCTCCACTCGCCCCACCTGGGACTACAATATGGCAGAAGGTAGGGAGCGTCTCCAGGTCTACCGCCAGGCTCTTTTGGCAGGTCTGAAAGCAGCAGCACACAAGTCCACCAATATGGCAAAATTTATGATGTTAGACAGGGTTCAGACGAAAGCCCTGCTGCCTACTTAGAAAGACTAATGGCAGCTTTTAAGGAATACTCTCCCTATGACCCAGAGTCAGAGGAAGCAAAACAGGCAGTTATTTTAGCCTACATTAACCAGGCCGCCCCAGACATTCGTAAGAAACTGCAATCTCTAGAAGGACTAGGAGAGAAGAACCCCCAGGAATTAGTGGTAGTGGCAGAAAAGGTATACAGTAAAAGAGAGACAGAGGAACAGAAAGTAGAGACAGGACAGAGAGGATAAAAAAGAGAAGAGACAAGGAAGGCACCTTTCCAAGATACTGGAGTGACAACAAGTCCAGCTGGAAAGAGTACTGTTGCCAGCGGAGGTTGGAGACCAAGATCGCAACAGATGCCCCAGGCCAAGGCTGGTTAAGAACCAATGTGCCTATTGTATGGATGAAGGACGCTGGGCCAGGGAATGCCCCAAGAATAAAAACCAAGGCAAACCAAAGGAGCCAAATGGACACCCATCCACCATCCTGGCAGCCTTAAAAGACGATGATAGTGACTAGGGGGTTGGGGCTTGGTCCCCTTCCCCAAGCCCAGGGTAACCATTAAGGTGTGTGTGGGGGGAAGCTGGTCCAGTTCATGGTAGACACTGGAGGGGAGAGTTCTGTGCTCCTTGCCCAGAATGGTCCACTCACAGAAAGACAGACCTGGGTACAAGGGGTTACAAGCACCAAGTCCTATCGATGGACTACCCAAAGGACTGTCGACTTAGGCATGGTGTGGGCAACCCACTCGTTTCTAGTCATTCCTGAGTGCCCATACCTGCTATTAGGGCAGGACCTGCTTGCAAAAATGAAGGCTTAAATTTGTTTCTCAGCTGAAGGAGTCCAAGTAGACCTACCCAATGGGAGAGCCAGTTCATGTCATGCCAACCATCCCCCTGGATGAGGAACATAGACTCCACCAGAGTGCGCCAGAACCCGAACTCCAGATCCAGGCCTGGCTCCAAAAGTTTCCCTTTGCCTAAGCCGAGACTGGGGGATGGGTCTGGCAAGACACCACCCTCCCATATTTGTAGAATTAAAAACAAATGCTGACCTGGTTAAAGTCTGCCAGTACCCCATAACATTGGAGGCCAGACAAGGAATCATGCCTCACATTCAGCGGTTACTGAAACAAAGGGATCTGCGTTCCATACAATCGGCCTGAACACCCCCTTACTCCCCATAAAGAAACCCCACTCCAATGATTGTCGGCCAGTCCAGGACTTAAGAGAAGTGAACAAATGGGTGGTTGACATTCACCTCACTGTGCCGAGCCCCTACACCTTGCTCAGTGCACTGCCCCTAGAAAGAAATGGTATACCTTCTTAGACCTGAAAGATGCCTTCTTTAGCCTCCCTTGGGCCTCAAGCAGCCAAGCATACTTTGCCTAGGAGTGGCATGATCCCGAAGTTGGAATCAGTGGACAGCTCACCTGGACCCGAGTGCTGCAAGAATTCAAGAACTCCCCCACCATCTTTGATGAGGCATTGCATGAGGACCTGGGTGAGTGCTGTACAAAGCACCCCCAGATCACCTTTTTGCAGTATGTGTATGACCTGTTGGCAGCAGCAAAGACATGTGAAGATTATTGCCTCATGGGAACAGAGAATCTCTTGAAGGTACTGGGGGACTTGGGGTACTGAGCATCTGCAAAGAAGGCTCAATTGTGGGGTCCCAGGTCATGTACCTAGGGTACATCCTAAGGGGGGCAGAGGTGGCTCTCAGAAGCCCTCAAAGAGACTGTGCTCAAAATACTGGCCCCCACGACAGTGAAACAGGTCCAAGAATTCCTGGGGACAGCAGAATGGTGTAGACTGTGGATACCAGGGTTTACTGAACTGGTAAAGCCTCTATATGAGGCCATAAAAGAAGGCCCCTACATGACTTGGGGTGAAGAAAGGCAGGCTGCAGTTGATACCCTCAAGCATAAATTATTAGAAGCCCCTGCCTTAGAATTGCCCAACATCCACAAAGTGTTCTATATGTATGTCGATGAACACCAGGGGGTAGCAAAAGGGGTTCTAGCCCAAACTATTGGGCCCTGGAAAAGACCTGTGGCCTACTTATCAAAGAAACTGGATCCGGTGGCAGCCGGATGGCCACTTTGCCTGTGTACTATTGCAACAGTGGCACTGCTGGTCAAAGACGCAGATAAACTGACTTTGGGACAGAGTCTTTACTGCCCTCCACACATTAGAATCAGTGTTCAAGCAACCCCCACCCCCACATTGATGGTTGAGCAATGCACGGGTGACCCACTATCAGGCACTACTTCTCAACCCCTTTGACCATAGGCCAAGTTAGCTATCAACCCAAACCTGTGTCTTCATTTTGCCCCAGTTCAGTTTTTGCCTGTAAAAAATACATGTATTCTCAACCAGGAACTCCTCCTGGCTGTGCAGAATGTGTTGAGTGAGTTCCCTGCCTGGCTTGTATTGTGCACTCAATAAACCTTGAATTTGCGTTTGGATTCCTTGGACTCCTGTGATCTCTCCGGGGTCATTCTCTGGGCAGAACAAAGTCTTAAGGCACTAGTTGTCACCAGTTTTTCACTGGCTGAGGCTGGTCTCATCTCTGGGCTCCTTAGAAGCTCATATATTCTACAGGAATTTCTCAACAAATGAAGATCCTCTCCAGGCTTTTTTGTTCCATTTGATAATAGGAAGTTGTAAAAAGGCAGCTGGATTACAAGGTGACTAGTTTTCTCTTCTCCGTGAATCTGAGCATCACATTCAGGTTGTCAAGCCTACAGAGCAAGTGCTTTTGCCCAGTGAAGCATCTCACCTCTTCTGCTTCTTGTTTCTGTTTTGAAACAGAACCTCCTGCACTCCAGGCTCTCTGGCATTCCGTGTGCTCACTTTGTAGTCGGAGATGACCTGAAACTTCTTACTGTCTTGCCAAGTTCCCAAGCGCTGTGACTGCAGACATGCTCCACCATCCTCAATTTATGCTATGGTGAGGATTGAACCCAAGGCCTCCTCCATAGTGGGCAAGCGCTATGCAGCCAGCCCTCTTTGATCATCTTAAATTCCCTAAAATGAAATGTTAATGTGTGTGTGTTCTCAAAGGCCAGAAGCAGGTGTTGGATCCCCTGGTCCTGGAATTATAGGCAGTTGCGGGTTCCTCAGCATGGATATGAGGAACAAAACATGGTCCTTTGCAAGAGCAGCAAGTGCTTTTAAACACCAAGCTGTGCCTTTAGCCCTCCTTTTAATGATTGATTTGTTTGATTTTTGAGACACGGTATTTCTATATAACAGTTCTGGCTGTCCTGGAACTCAATCTGTAGACCAGGATGGTCTCCCCAGGGCTGGCAGTAAAGGCATGGGCACATGGAAAGTCTTTGTACTTCCTCAAAGGTGACTGAGAGGCTTTAGCCTTTTAGTCAAATAAAAAAACCTCGACATGGATATTTATAAAACCATTATTCTAAACTTGAAATCTACCAAAGATGTCTTTGAGCAGGTGGTCAAATGTCACAAAGACATAGAAGAATCATAATTACATATTACTTAGAAAATTGATCTAAAAGGCTCAATACTGTGTAATTGTTTTTTTTTTTTTTCTTTTAGATTTTTTTGTGTTGCCAAGCAGTGGTAGCTCATGCCCCTAATCCCAGCATTCAGAAGGCAGAGGCAGGTAGATTTTAGAATTCGAGGCCAGCCCGGTCTCTAGAATAAGTTCCAGGAAAGCTAGAAATACACAGAGAAACCCTGTGTGGAAAACCTCAAAATGATAAGTAAGTAAACAAACAAACAATTAAAATAGAATAAAAATTTTGTGTTAATATTGGCCGTGTGCTTGTGAGCACAGTTTCTGAGGAGGGGAAACGAGGGCATTTAGATCCCCTGGAACTGGAGAAACATGCCATTGTGCACCACTCACCTGGGTACCGGGAAATGAACTGGGGTCCTCCTCAAGAGTAGTACACATTCTTCACAACCGAGCAATCTTTCTATCCCTACTATTTATTTTCAACTATTTGCTAATCTAAGGAAGGAATAACGTTAGAGGCAGCTGGGTGTGGTGTTGCCTACCTGTAGTCCCACCATCAGAAGGCTGAGGCAGGAGGATGGTGAGGTCCAGGCCAGTCAGGGTTGTACAGTAAGTGAGACCTTGTTTTAATCATCCTAGGCTGTGTTTTCACCTGAGGAATTGAGGCAGAAAGATAAGCAAGTATTTAATCCTTTGTTGCATAGTTAGTTCCAGAAACACAGAGTGAGACCTTGTCTTAAAAAAAAAACCAAAATACAAAATCACCATCATTAAATTGCTAAGGGTGGGTAGCTCAGTGGTAGAGCGCTCACCCTCCCTTCATGAAGCCCTCGGTTCCCAGCACAAGAAAGAAAGAAAAAAAATTAGTTATGGGGACAATAAAAAATGTCAGAGGAAGAGACGATTATAGGAGAGGGGGGTGGTAGGCAGTGAAAGGGTTCTGTGTGGTGCTATGACCTGGAACATACAACTCCCAGGGGGGCCTAACATAAACCATGAACCATGGCTGACAGTGTCCATGGGGCTGTTGATTATGCCCTTTCAGATGCCTGATATGAGCAGTGAAGAAGGCTGTGCACCTGGGGGCAGGGAGATCCAGGAACTCACTGTACTTTCTGTCCAATATTGCTGTGAACTTAACATTTCTTTCATAATTAAAGTCTACTTTTAAAACCAACTGATCCTAAGTCTAAGGCTTGATTTCTGGATTTTTTTTTTTTGAGACAAGATTTTTCTATGTATCCTAAGCTGGCTCTATGTAGACCAGGCTGGCTTTGAACTCAGAGATATACCTGCCTCTACCTCCTGAGCACTGGGATTAAAATCATGCACCACCAGGTGTGGTCTGATTTCTGGATTTTTAATTCTAGTCAGTTAATTTCTATGTCTACCCATACCCAAGAGACTGTCCCTGCCTCTGCCTGAATGCTGGGATTAAAGGTGTGCACCACCACTGCCAGGCTGTTTTGGTTTTTTGAGACAGAATTTTCTTATGTAGCCCTGCCTGTCTTGGAACTTGTGATGTAGATCAGGCTAGCCTCAAACTCAAAGATCTGCCTGCCTCTGCCTCTAGATTAAATTGTAGATTCCTTGGGCCTTTATATACGTAAGGGATGGTTTTGCTTCTTTCTACTCCAGGTTTCTTTTACTTAGTTTTCTCTCCCTACTGCCTTGACTGGAGTCACCACTAGGTCTGGAGACAAGTGTTGAGAGTGAGCATCCTAATGCTGTCACTGATCTTAGGTAAAAGCATCAATCTCTTTATATTTAGTACGGTAGCTGGAGATTTTTTTATACATGGTCTAAAGACTGGCTGTCTTATTCACTGTTCTGTTGTTGGGAAGAGACACCATGACCACGGCAACTCTTACAAAAGAAAACATTTAATTGGTCTTGCTAACGGTTCAGAGCATTAGTCCATTACCATGATGCAGGCAGATACGGTGCTAAGGCAGTAGCTGAGAACTACATTCTGATCCACAGGCAGAGAGAGAGCCTGGGCCTTATGTGGGCTTTTGAAGCCTCAAAACCCTCTCCCAATGGCACACTTCCTCCAACAACACCACACCTTCTAACCCTTCTAACCCTTCTCAAATAGTGCCGCTCCCTAGTGGCTAAGTATTCAAATATATGAGCCTACAGGGCTGTTTTTATTCAAACTAACACTGGGCTTGTGGAATATTTTTCCTTTGTCAATTGAGATGTTTTTTGTGGGTTTGATTGTTTATTACTATGCTATATTACACAGATTGATTTTCATATATCAAACCATTCTTGCAATCCTTGAGTAAATCCCACTTGGGGTGTATGTGTGTGTGTGTGTGTGTGTGTGTGTGTGTGTGTGTGTGTGTGTGTGTGTGTGTGTGTGTGTATTTCATTTGTTAGCATTTTTTTCGTTAAAAAATGTTTTAATTAAGGGATAGAGAGATGGCTCATTGGATAAGAGTACTGGCTGCTCTTCCAGAAGACTAGAGTTCAATTCCCAGCACCCACATGTCAGCATGTAACTGTCTGCAATTCTATTTCCAAGGGATCTGACACCCTCACTCACAAAGATATACATGCAGACAAAATGCTGATGCGCATAAAATGAAAATAAATTAATTAAAAACAGATAAAAATAAAATCTTCAAAATATTACTTACTACCTGGGCACAGTATTGCACACCTTTAATCTCAGCACTCAGGAGGCAGAGGCAGGTGGATCTCTGTAAGTTTGAGGCCAGCCTGTTTTTGCAGAGTTCCAGGATAATCAAGGCTATACTGAGAAACCCTATCTCAAAACAAAATTCCATCATGCTTTGGGACTCAAATAGCCAGGATTGGCAGCAAATGCCTTTATGTGCTCGGGCCCTAACTCGTTAACATCTTGCTGAGTTTTGAGTCTGTCTGCATACAGGATATTGGCTGGTAGTAGCTTTGTTTCTCGTGTTCTTTGTCCATCATAGTGTACTTTGGGCTCATAGAAGAAGTGGAAATGTTTTTCCCTCTCTTTTCCACCTGCGTCTTCATGAGGTCACTCTGCCATGGCCTTGCTCACCGAGGTCCAGCACTTGCTCAGTTTCATCACCCACACTGCATCACCTCAAGTGCCCACTGTGTATTGGTACCTAGGCAGGGGCAGGGTGAAAGTTTTTATAAAAGCCAGAACCCCAAAATGCTACACACCAGCTCTCGGGTTGTTGGTGGAACATTGTGATGGGTTCTTACCACAAAACCTCCCAAGTCTCTTGGTCTGAGTCCTTTTTCCTAGGCTTTTGTGGAAGTTTCAAGACAGGGAGCCATCACAAAGGAAGTTCAGGCATTGACTGTAAAGAGCAGCAGTTTCAAACAGCGTCAGCTGTCAGGTGGCCCAAGGAGCTGGCTAAAGACAGTGCTCCAAGTGTCCTAAGACCCACTCTATTAACACCAATAAATTTGAACATTTGTGTGTTGAACATATAGATTTTTAGTAGTATATGTTATATATTAATTCTATCATCACATATAATCAAGGATATATTATATAGTTTTGTTTATTATATTATATACTAGATGTATTAGATATGTATTATATAAATTAAACATATAAAGTTATGAGAGAAAGAGTTGCCTGCTTTGGTTTTGTCTGGCTGCGCTTGGCTATTGCTTTGCTGTCAACAAACTGACCCCTTACCTCATCAACTTTCTCACTATATACATTCTCATTA
The DNA here is from genome assembly GCA_033318265.1 of Phyllotis vaccarum. NCBI lineage: Eukaryota > Metazoa > Chordata > Mammalia > Rodentia > Cricetidae > Phyllotis > Phyllotis vaccarum. The sequence continues at coordinate 184,576,257 of JARWLC010000002.1, forward strand.
TATAAACACATGCTCTCACTAAATATATGCAACACTATCTATCTATCTATCTATCTATCTATCTATCTATCTATCTATCTATCTATCTATCTGTCTATCTATCTACTCTCACTGTATAAATATATACTCTGTATCTAATCTATCTATCGAGAGAGGACTCTTTCCCCAGCTAGCTTCAATCTCCCATGTGTCAGCATTACCGGCAAGGGCCATCAACCCTAGCTAGCATTTTTGCTTCCAAAGTGAGAAGGACAGGAAGAAAAAGACTCCTCAGATCTAAGCATAAATGAGCCAGAGTGGACTCCGGAGATCTCGTGCCAGAGCTAGCCCAGGCGTCATCGTGGGGTTAATGTTGGTGAGAAGTTCCCGGTCTTCTTGGCTATCACTACTGGAGAGTTGATGAATCCCACTGAGAATCCCGAGGCCTGTCAAGTGTTCTGAGGCTGTCATTGACATTTGAGGGCACCCCAGCAGTAGAGGTGCGAGCTGTCTTATGATGCCGGTTTCCACCTTTTTTAATGGGACACACTATCAGGCAACAGCTCTTCAAATTCTGTCAGTTCACAGATACTTCCCAAAGCCTGTCTTCTCTTGCCTATGGTGTAAGGTAGTTCCTGCCACCCCATGTTGTCAAGGCAACGTGGCCAGATCCCTGTCTTCATCTCACTGTGCTTAACGTTTGAAAACCCCACATGACGCGGTACGGGGGGCCATGTGCAGAACCCTAGAGGAGATGAGTTGTGAGGCTAGGGTTTATCCAGTGCCCGGGAGCCAGGGGCGGGCCCTGTACGCAGGCGTTGTAAGCTAGCGGGGCAGGCGCAGTGTGCACCGTGGTGGTGGTGGCGGCGACGACAGCAGGTGGGTCGCAGCGGGTCTAGCAGGACGCTTCTGTGGGGATGCAAATGCAAGACTTGAATGTCTGGGGCTCAGGGGCATGGCAGAGGCAGCCAGCGCCAACAGCCGCGGTTGGGGCGCATATGGCAAGGGGAGGTGCCTCAAGCTTCTACATCCGGGACTCAGGGCCCTTGCAGCCCTGGCCTCTTGGCCTCAGGTGAGCTGATGCTCCAACATGTTAGAGGGGGTGATCGCTTTTCTCTGAAGCCAGGCGTCCCCTTTGGCCACCCTCCGGGCTGCGGGAGCCGCTCCTGCTTCGGGTCCTGACAGCCTGGCCCCGCTCCAGGGAAGCCTCTCCCATTCCTTTTTGCTCGTAGAACCTGTTCCAATCCTGGCTAATGTTCTTAAGCAACCTCCCACTTGCCTTCAGAAGCACCTGCAGGGTTCGCAGGTCCAGGTCCGCTCCAGGTCTGCTACCCTGCCTCTTCCACTGCCCTGAAGGCTGACAGGAAGGACCTCTATGATTTCAATCGCATCTGCCCACAGTCCCTGACCACCCTCCCCCCAACAACAACAACAACAACACACACACACACACACACACACACACACACACACACACACACACACACACACACACACACACACACACACCATCCCATTTAAGCCTTCTAAGGTAGGTCCATGGTGTAGGTGTCCTGGGTTCTTGGGAAGAGGAGAGAACTGGGTGGACGGACAGCCTATGAAAGAACGGAGGCTGGCTGTTTATCCTTCTGTCTGTCCCCAGCAGTTTCCAGAAGCTGGCTCAGGACTCCATCTGCCATGGCCCAGGGACTGCCCAGCATTGCCCGCCTGGCACGCTTCTGTCAGAAACTGAACCGTCTGAAGCCACTGGAAGAGTCTAGCATGGAGACATCACTGCGGCGTTGCCTGACCACACTAGATTTGACCCTACTGGGGGTGGGTGGTATGGTGGGGTCTGGGCTCTATGTGCTTACAGGCACAGTGGCCAAGGACATGGCTGGCCCTGCTGTGCTCTTGTCTTTTTTGGTGGCTGCTGTAGCCTCCCTGCTGGCAGCCTTATGCTATGCAGAATTTGGAGCCCGTGTCCCCCGTACAGGCTCTGCATACTTGTTCACCTATGTGTCCATGGGTGAAATATGGGCATTCCTCATAGGCTGGAATGTGCTTCTGGAATATCTCATTGGAGGTGCTGCTGTGGCCCGTGCCTGGAGTGGCTATTTGGATGCCATCTTTAACCACAGCATTCGCAACTTCACAGAGTCTCACGTGGGTGTCTGGCAGATGCCTTTCCTGGCCCGTTACCCAGATTTTCTAGCTGCTGGCATTTTACTTGTGGCTTCTGTCTTTGTCTCCTGTGGAGCCCGAGTCTCTTCCTGGCTTAACCACACATTCTCAGCCATCAGTCTGATCGTCATACTTTTCATCATCATCCTGGGTTTCATTCTTGCCCGCCCTCACAACTGGAGCCCAGAAGAGGGTGGTTTTGCACCCTTTGGCTTCTCTGGCATCCTGGCGGGTACAGCAACCTGTTTCTATGCCTTTGTGGGCTTCGATGTCATTGCTGCCTCCAGTGAGGAAGCTAAAAACCCACGGTGGGCTGTGCCCATGGCTATTGCCATCTCCCTTGGCCTGGCAGCTGGTGCCTATATTCTGGTCTCTACTGTGTTGACCCTCATGGTACCTTGGCACAGTCTGGACCCCGATTCAGCACTTGCTGATGCTTTCTACAGGCGGGGCTACAACTGGGCTGGCTTCATTGTGGCAGTTGGCTCCATCTGTGGTAAGGGACCCCTCTGGGCAGGGTGGGATGGGCCAGAGTAGTGGGCCTTGCCCGAAATCTCTCAAAATACTTCTGTTCAGGCCCCAGTTTTACGATCTATATAATGAGCTCGAGAAAATACTGATTTTCAGAGACTTCTTGGCAGACTCCCCACAAATTGTACACAGAATATCAATTTGGGAGCATACACTCACAGGTTTTTCCCAGGCAGACTACTAGCTCTCAAAGGTTCTTTAATGAACCCAGACCTAAACAAAGTGCTCCATTCCTAGGTGGGAGGTGAGAAGCTAATATCCTCAATGCACACTATCTGAGAGCCTAGCAGTAGCCCCTGCTGGCCTTATTTACCATGCTGATCGCTCCTTATGCTCTGATGCAGCCATGAACACGGTCCTGCTCAGCAACCTCTTCTCCCTGCCTCGAATTGTCTATGCCATGGCCGCCGACGGGCTCTTCTTCCAGGTGTTTGCCCGTGTGCACCCCCGGACACAGGTGCCTGTCGTGGGAATCCTGGTGTTTGGGATCCTCATGTCGCTCCTGGCACTGCTACTGGACCTTGAAGCACTGGTCCAGTTCCTATCCATTGGCACCCTGCTGGCCTATACCTTTGTAGCCACCAGCATCATTGTGCTGCGTTTCCAGAAAGCTTCTCCTCCCAGTTCCCCGTGCCTAGCCAGTCCTAGCACCACAGCTAAGAAGTATGACTCCTTCTCGGACCACATACAGCTAGTGGGTGCTGAACAGCCCTCCATATCTGAGCCTGGGAAGCTGCGACCAGCCCTGAAGCCCTTCCTTGGCTTTCTGAATGGATGTAGCCCTGGAACTGCTGTGGCCTGGGCGCTTGGCATCTTGGTAGCCTCAGCTATCTCCCTGGCATGCATACTGGTCTTTGGAAACTCAAGTCTGCACCTCCCCCGATGGGGTTATGTCCTGCTGCTGGTCATCAGTGGTGCTGTCTTTCTGTTCAGCCTCCTGGTCCTGGGGGCTCACCAGCAACAAAAGAAGCAAGACACTTTTCAGGTACACCCTCACCTCCATCCCCCACTCTGTTCCTTCTCAGACCAACTTGTTCCCTTTGCCCCAGCATCTCATGCTAATGGAGAAGGCACAGGGGCTTATGAGGCTGGGGAGGCAGGTTTATCCATTCCCATTTCCTCCAACATTCTGCAGGGCAAGCAAGGGTACACGTAGCTTTAAATCTTCAGCGATAAAGGAGGATTCTGTGGAACTTCCACAGTTGGGCTTTGGACTGGCATATCTATCCTGAAGCCAAGCTCAGCCTCACCCTTGTACCCTCAGATCCCTTTGGTGCCCCTGACTCCAGCCCTCAGCATCCTTCTCAACATCTGCCTCATGCTGAAGCTGAGCTACCTAACCTGGCTGCGCTTTCTCTTCTGGCTGCTGGTTGGTGAGTGGAGCCTGGGCGTAAACAATGGGAGAACAAAGAGACCAGGTGAGGTTGGGCCCTGCCCCTCAGGCTCATGCCCTCTCCTGCAGGACTTGTCGTGTATTTCGGCTATGGTGTCTGGCACAGCAAGGAGAACCAGAGGGAGCCATTGGAGCTGACTCCTGCGCACTATGTGGTGTTCCCCAGTGGCAGCCTGGAGGAAACAGTGGAGGCTGTGCAGCCTGCTAGCCAGGCCCCAGCCTCAGAGTCAGGCTGCACAGGATAGCTGGTCAGTTCTGAAGGCCCCACATTGCCACACCCGGAGACCAGAAGAATTGGCAGCTGCCTGCCCAAGGGAGCTTGGATTTGAAGCCTGCCCGGACTGGGCTGGGAGTATTATCAGTTCCCAGGAACTGAGCCTCTTCATGGGACAGGCCTTGGCCTGAACTGGTATGGACTCACTGCCCAGTGCCTTCTTATTTATGATCGACTCTGGATACCTGGGCAGATGGGGCACAGTGGGCAGGGATGAGGCCTCAGCCCCTGGGATCCATAATAATAACTAGTCAGCTAGTGTTCTAATCTGCTATCATGTATACGGAAGCCTTCTTTGTGGCACCGAGTTCTTACTTGCCTGAAAAACCAAACAATTGTCTTTAGTCCACAGCAGACACAGAAGGTCTACCAAAAATATCTCTGGGGGTGGGAAGCTACATGTGTAATGTGAAGAGGGGCATGTGACAAGACAGTGACAGATTTCTCACATGTCTTCTTTAAGGGTGTCTGTGTGTATGAGCAAGTGCGTGCGTGCGTGTGTGTGTGTGTGTGTGTGTGTGTGTGTGTGTGAGAGAGAGAGAGAGAGAGAGAGAGAGAGAGAGAGAGAGAGAGAGAGAGAGGTGCTCAAGATGGATGCCAGGACCTTGAGATTGTTAGGCAGCGATTCCACTAGAGACCTGTATCTCCAGACACAGAGAAGGTAACTCAGAAAGGCACTGTGTCAGTGTCTCTTGATTTTCCTGGGCTCCTGGGGATCAAAGCAGGTGCCCAGGGACTGCCTAGGGACATTGAAATGCACTGAACACAGGCACACACCCACAAGACACTCCCTTCAGCACGTTGGAGTGCGCACTATATACAAACTGAACTGACCACAGTCTCTAAATCCAGGCTCCTGACCACAGCTCACTCCTTTATTGTCTCTGTAATCCCTGGGAGGGTTTTCAGATGAAGTCTTCAAAGTCTTTATTTCTTGTCATCTCCAGGGCAACAATGTCCATGAGAGGCAGCCTTGGAGTAGTAAGTGGTACATTTGAGTGTGCATGGATGTACAGGTACTTGGGCCTGTACCCACTACCTTCCAGGCTACTAGGCAGCTATAGGCTACAGTTCAGAGAAGGAGAAAGTCCTAGGTCTACTTTGCAGTCCCAAAACTTGGGTTCCCATGGCTGGGCTCTGTCTAAGATAGACATTCTCCCTTTAAGCGGCTTGCTTTGCCAAACTTTACTTCAGCAGTGATATCAGGGTTCTTTGGATCCCTAAGGACTACTTGGTTTGAGTAACCCATCTGCAGTAACCTGGCTTTTCCACCCTGTGTTTTGAAGGCCAGAGCCCTAAGGGCTGAGAGACACCAGGACTCCAAAAGCATTTGGAAGATCTGGAAGCCAAGTGATCCTAGACAGTGCTGTAGCTTTGGCCTCAGCCCTGGGACTCCCTCAGTCACTGTGCATCCATAACAAAGCTACCTCTTTCCTTGCAGGGGTGCATACTCCACAAATTATGTTGGACCAAGAAGGGGCTGTGTTTCTCTGCCCCTGTTCCTGTCATCTTTTCTATGGACTCTGGGACATGGGGAAAGACTCTAAGCAGGGATGATTCAAAGTCCCACATATATACAGATCCAGAACCAGATATCCCTGAGAAAACTCAGTGTCTTTCATAAAGATACCTTGGAACTCTGGTACTCTGACTGGGGCCAGAATTAGGGCCTCTGGCAGGCAGGTGCTTCAGCATACACTGAGGGTGCCAGAAATGTCTTGATGGCAGAAAATCCTAGATATGCGCCTCTCAATTCACCTAGGCCCTTGAGAAGCCTGGTGGTCAGGTCAAGAGGGCTTAAACTGGATGGCAGAGTCACTCAGAAGGCAGGCAGAGAGTTCCAAGGAACCATGAAATCAGTCATTTGGCCACATTGCCTTCTTCTCTCAGGCTGTACCTAGGAGGGAGTCTGCATGGGGAATTTCCCCCAAGTACCTTTCCAGTTCTGCTGGAGTTTTGTTCTAGGTGTTCCCAAACCAGAACCCTCATCCTTCCCGACCCCTAAACTTCAATGCACAGGTATTGGTTATAAGCTTTAGGAATGGATAGGCCAGTGCATGACAGCCACCTAGTCAAGGCCACTGGTGCGTGGATGTCTGGATCCCAGCAGCAACAGGCATGAGCCAGGGATAAATCACTCCAGAGACACTCGGGCCACAGGGTTTGCAGGTGTGAAAGGCAGATCAGTCTCTGCAGTGCTGATAGCTGCCTCTGGAGCTTTTGCCTACAAAAACAAGTTAAGGATCAAGCTAGCATCCCCCAAAGTGTGGCAGAACCCAATGTTCAGGCAGAGTGACTTCAGCTCTGGAACAGAAGCAGGCTCATAACTCACTTCTTCATACTTGGTCCTCCAGTAGAAACGGGCTTCTCTATCCACATACAGTAACAGCAAGTCACAGAGGAAGGTGACCTGGAAGAGGCAGACCTACCATGTTCCAGACTCTTCAGCTCACCTCTCTCCTCCAGCTAAGTCCTTGCCAGGACATAATATGCAGGTTCAGTGGGTGCTGGCAGGTCCTGGCTGATGGTTACTTAGGTTCAGACTCACCATGCCCAGCCAAGCTGCTCCTGTGCCCACTGTGATGGCTGTTGGGACGAGTGCAAACTTCCCTGCCTGAAAGACCTGGGCTGAGCCTCTGGGGCTGGGACTGTCCTCCAAGATCCCCACAGACCCTTCCCTTGCTCTAAACTTTACCTTCCCAGCAACAAGAATGTCGAAGCGGATCCCATAGAGTTTGAACAGGCTCCGGGCCTCCACGCCTGAGGCTTCCCACCAGTGACTGGCCGTCCTGGGGATAGCAGGGAAGACACTGTTGGTTTGCATGCTGTATTTCAGGCTGGATTATCCATGGGCTCTGCCAGCCCAACCCTAAGTCCTAAGTCTTAGGCTCCATGTAGGTGTTTGGGGCGGGGCATCCCAGAACCTGAGCTTGGAGGAAGATTGTGGCTGAGGATCCGAGAGAAACAGATATTGGCAACAGGGGTGTGGGAGAAAGAAGGTGGGCAGAGGTGAGGGCTGGCAGAACTTGGAGGCAGCAATTCCTCTCAACACAGAGCTGGGGGAGAAAGTGAAGCAGGTGCTGTGTCAGGGTTCAAGAAGATACTCGAGCAGAAAGAAGGGTACCAGCAGGGTCCCATGGGCACAGAAGCCTATCCCACAAGGTTGTAAAAGTTGGGGAGCCAAGCACAATGAGTTATATCAAGGGGAAGGGGCATTGTCCTTGGGCCTTATGGCCACGTGTGTGCACTTGCTACTATGTGTGATAAAATGATATTAAGTGGCAGGAGGAGCCCAAGACCCTACTTGTGGAACTGAAAACATGACAATACCTACAATTTAAGATCTCTTAGTGCCTCTAGGATTAGAAAATGCAGATTTGGGAACATTACTAACACAGTAGGGGAAATATAAAATGTTAGATTTACTCTACCAATACCCCTTTCCTAACTTCCTCCCCTCCCTCCTCCTCTCCTTTTTCCTCCTTCCTCTTCTCCTCTCCCTCCTCCCCTCCCTCCTCTCCTCCTCTCCTTCCTCCCTCCTCCTCCCCCTCCTCCCCTCCCTCCTCTCCTCCTCTCCTTCCTCCCTCCTCCTCTCCTTCCTCCCTCCTCCTCTCCCTCCTCCCTCCTCTCCTCCTCTCCTTCCTCCCTCCTCCTCCCCCTCCTCCCCTCCCTCCTCTCCTCCTCTCCTTCCTCCCTCCTCTCCTCCTCTCCTTCCTCCCTCCTCCTCTCCCTCCTCCCTCCTCTCCTCCTCTCCCTCCTCCCTCCTCCTCTCCCTCCTCTCCTCCTCTCCTTCCTCCCTCCTCCTCTCCTTCCTCCCTCCTCCTCTCCCTCCTCCCTCCTCTCCTCCTCTCCTTCCTCCCTCCTCCTCTCCCTCCTCCCTCCTCCTCTCCCTCCTCTCCTCTCCTTCCTCCCTCCTCCTCTCCTTCCTCCCTCCTCCTCTCCTTCCTCCCTCCTCCTCTCCCTCCTCCCTCCTCTCCTCCTCTCCTTCCTCCCTCCTCCTCTCCCTCCTCCCTCCTCCTCTCCCTCCTCTCCTCTCCTTCCTCCCTCCTCCTCTCCTTCCTCCCTCCTCCTCTCTTTCCTCCCTCCTCCTCTCCCTCCTCCCTCCTCCTCTCCCTCCTCTCCTCTCCTTCCTCCCTCCTCCCTCCTCCTCTCCCTCCTCTCCTCTCCTTCCTCCCTCCTCCTCCCCCCCTCCCCTCCCTCCTCTCCTCCTTTCCTTCCTCCCTCCTCCTCCCCCTCCTCCCCTCCCTCCTCTCCTCCTCTCCTTCCTCCCTCCTCTCCTCCTCTCCTTCCTCCCTCCTCCTCTCCCTCCTCCCTCCTCTCCTCCTCTCCCTCCTCCCTCCTCCTCTCCCTCCTCTCCTCCTCTCCTTCCTCCCTCCTCCTCTCCTTCCTCCCTCCTCCTCTCCCTCCTCCCTCCTCCCTCCTCTCCTTCCTCCCTCCTCCTCTCCCTCCTCCCTCCTCTCCTTCCTCCCTCCTCCTCTCCTTCCTCCCTCCTCCTCTCCCTCTTCCCTCCTCTCCTTCCTCCCTCCTCCTCCTCTCCTCCTCCCCCTCCTCCCCTCCCTCCTCTCCTTCCTCCCTCCTCCTCATTCTTCACCAGATTGCCTCAGACTTGCTATAAAGCCAAGGATGATCCTGACCCTCAATCCTCCTTTCTCAGCCTCCCAAGGTCTGGGATTAGGGGTTACAAGCCTGCACTATGACCGTCGACCCAATGTCCAGAGTTGTCTGTGGCAATGGAACGGTGATCATCTGGAAACATTCCTTGACAGTATCGGGATGGATGAGTATCTGATATTTATTTTTAAATAGTTCTGAGGCCCTGGGTTCAATCTCTAGTACTGCCAGGGATAGAAAAGGCAAGGCTAGAAAACCCAGGTCAGAAGTATATAAATATTTGCACGAGTCTGATTTTTTAAAATAGACTTTTGGGGGAAATGTTTGGATGAAGTCCTATAGGGGAATTAGGGATGAAAGGTGTCTGTGCTCTGAAGACTCGGGACCATCTTCAGTGGGGAGCCTGTACTGACTAGTGGGTAGGGGAAGATGGAATGGGGCTGGGGACTGGGAACACCCATGGGACCCTTGTTAGGTCCGAGCTGGGTGTGTTCTGTGCTGGTGGTCACAGGGAGAAAGGTAGAGAGAGTACTAGGCCAGGAACAGCAAAGCAAGACTATGGCAGTGAGGGGCATACCTGAAGTTGTACCCCTTCTCCTGCAGCTGGAAGGAGTACTGGGGACGGCAGTCAGAGCCCCTAGTGTCCAGGTTACAATCCCAGTTGATGCTGATGCCCACAGCGCCACCCTGCACACAACACATTTCTGTTCTACTTACTGGTCGATGGGCTTGAGGCCCTAACCCTGAGCTGCAGGAACTTTGCCCCAAATGACTTACCAGCAATGCTAGGTCTTCAAAGTCCCCTCCAGCCATGGCCACAAGGTCCCCGATGCGGAACACTGGGCAGTACGGGCTGGAATGTGGGTCATAGCGACAATGCTTGAAATAAGTGCTGTCCCAGGTATCTAAGGCATTGGTTCTAGAAAGGACAATGATGGGGATCAGATGACCTAAGAGCCATGAGGGGATCTGGGCTCACCCAAGACCTGCCCATGCTTACTTGGAGAAGTTGAACTTGCTGAAGATTACAGTGTTTTTGATGAAAAGTGTGAAGTTCTCAGCCTGAACTAGCAGGGGCTTCCTGAGGATAGTGATGTGCTGGCATCATTTTTGCTTATCCTGGGGTCCCACCCTGGGAGAGAGAGGAGACTGACCTGGGAACAGCAGCAGTCTCCACCGGGCACCAGCTCCGGATCTCACAGGTCCTATGGGTTCCGTTGAACACTACACACTGACCAGTTTTTATGCCTTGAAAACACAAAATGAGCTCCAGGGCCTCAAGTCCCCATGGGTCCTGAGGAGGGGGTGGGGCATGGGCTTGTTGGCAGATGAGATGGTGCACAGACAAGTACAGCGGGCCTGCTTTGGGGACCACACACCATTCCCTCCCTCATCTTATTTAGCAGAGGTGCCAGAAGACCAAGCCCACAGTTACCATGGCTGTGTGTTCCTGCCTCCCCTTCAGGGCAGTCCTTGTCGGCCGAGCAGGTAGCCAGAGGAACAGAAGGGTGCTGAGTAAGAGAAACCTCAGTCACCGGCAGCACAGAGATGCCTTCTCTTTGTGACTCAGCATCACAGACTACACAGACAAGATCCCTGGTTCCTCCCAGGTTACCCTGGGTTTGGAAGCACAGGGAAGGTCAAACTGTAAGCTGGGAGGGAAGAACCATCAGCCTCCTATGAGATGATGAACAGGGCTGGATGATACTCTCTCTCACTCTCCTGACAACTCCATCCCTGATAGTTCACTGAGTTCCAGCTCTTCCGTCAAACTGGGATAACAGAGCAGGGGGAGCTACTGAAGACCCATGATGCTCAATATATAGCATGATAGTGTGGCTATCAAAGAGCAGGGTCTGAGGTCACAGGGGCCTGTAAATGGGGGAAAGCCCCTTACACCTGCTAGCTTTAGTCTTTTCTGCCAAACATGGGCTTTGTGTCTACATAAGGCCAAAGAGTCATGGCAGAACACTACAAGGCAAAGGTAGGTTCCTGAGCTTCTGGATACCTTCTGCTCATACACAAGTCCAGCTTTGTAACAGGACTCAAAAGGTCCATGAGATCATGGGCTGTCCTTTTCATGACTCAGCCATAATCTATGTTCCAGCCACAAGGAGCAGCACGTAGCCCCAAAGGACACCTCACCCCGTCACAAAGCCTGGGCTTCTGCCCATGAACCTCCCACTTCCCTGGCATCCCGTTGCAGCCACACTGACCCAGATCACCAGCTCCTTTAAGATTATGTTTATGCACCTTCCCTGAGTCTCCTCACTACAGCCTCTCTGCCTGTGGGCATCGTGGAACCTGCTGCAATGGATGGACCATAGCTGTAACTTGAGGTTCAAGGAGCTGTATTGCTCTCAGCCAAGCCCAGGCCTAACCTAGATTTGGGGGGCTCAAGAATGGCATGCAGAGGGATATGGCACTCTATTGAGCATGTACTGAGAAGGAACAGGCCACCAATACTCCAAGAAGAGCTGGCAGGAACTCTGGTTATCCTCAGGGGACTGGTTGTCAGACCTGATGAGTTACTTTCCAGTCACTGGAAGTTCACTGGAAGAACCAGAAGCCTCAGGCAAGCTAAAGGGGGAAACCTTGTGCTTTCTAAGAAGTGGACATGTAGGTTTGGTAAAGTTTTAGAGTTGTTTGCATGTTAAACCTGGAATCAACATCTAAGCATCGAGAGGTGAATTGTTGTATGGGTTCCCCGATGGAGGGGCATCCCTTGTGAAGATAATAAACATCACCTCCTTTGTGAATAGAGCTGGACTGTGGGCATGTGACGTCTCCTGAGACTGTAATGTGATTATAAATACCAGACCTGGGGTCCGCCAGGCAAAGGTTGGACTTGAGTGTGGTGCTTACATATAGATTGAGTCATGACTTTGACACAGAAGTCGTGGTTGGTGAGAGCTACTGTGCTCTCTGAAAGACTGGAATATTCCCAAACGGAAAAGGCGAGATGGGGGTGTGCCTGCATTTCTGAATGAGCAGCAGATAAGAGTAAGGTGGAAGGCTCAAGCATAAACACAGTTGGGCTGAAAAATATCCTGCGATCATAAATTACCCGAAAGCAAAGTCAGAAGTATGCTGGCTTATTCGCAATGAGAGCTGACCGCGTTAATAACCACTGGCAGAGAAGGAAGGCGCTCCCCCAGTTTGCCTCGGGCTATTAATGCCCACCTGAGTGTGTACCTGGCTATAACCCATGGGAAACAGACTGGAAGCTGTCCCTACTCAGGTCTGCTCTGTAACTCACACTTGGGATACTTTGGGGCAAGTGACTAAAACTTATGGAGCCCCAATCACATGTTTGATGGGACTTATAGTTTTCTAGAAAGATTTAGTTCATTGTCCGACATAGCTATACCAAGCTATACCTTGTGTAAAGGAGAAAGGAGGTAGGGCTGGTGAGAGAGGCCTGGGTGTGCTAAGAGGCTCTGGACAGACTTACCTCGGGGCATCTACCCTGGACTTGAGTTGGTGTCACGAGGAAATTGGTCACCAGGAAGAACACATTCTCTCCCTAGGAGGCAAGGCTGGAGGTTGGCTTCAGCTGAATTCCACCAGTAGAGGGGCTAGAAGCTGACAGCCTGCTAGGCCGGCACTTTACTGCTGAGGTGCACCTCAGCCTAGTAACCTGGATTTTGTGACCACTTCTTGGTCCCATCTAGTTACCAAGTTTGTACTGCAGAAAGTGGTGACCAGCAAAGCTGGCAAAGCTGGCTGGGTTTACAGCCTTTCTTGAGCCCAAGGAAGTGCCAAGCCTCTACCCACACCTTCCATGCAAGGTTCATTTGAAATTCTCATGCACTCAAGCAGAATTTCCCAGAACCTCCTGAACCTAGTCACTGCTGATAGAAAGCGGGAGAGGAACCACAGTGGAGGAGTGTTCACACAGAAAGTTAGCGCCACCTGGAGAACTGTCTAGGAGACAGAGCTACCTCTGAGTCATCCCTAAGTGCCCCTCACTCACATGCCTGTGGATGACTACAATTACTCATTGGTTCACAGAACTGATTTCGAATGAAATCATCCTGTTGCTGGTACATTAGGTGAGTTATACAGACATTTGTTTATGTCTCCTCAGAAAGCTTTGTGCAGCAGCTGGCAAATGGGGCCAGATCGGCTAGGAGGAGGGAGAAGGATAAATGACAGGCTGAGGGGTCAGACTGCACCCCAACAGGGACCTCAACCACAAGGTGGCAAGCTCCCAGCTTCCTCCTCACCACAGCTGGCTAAGACAAAGGCCTGGTAAGCTTATTGGTTCCTGACAGAACAGTCCCCTTTAGATGAAAGATCTAGAGCAGTCCAGTTATGTTCAAGGCTGGTCCTGAACATGTCTCAGCTTGAATGAACCTATGGGCCTATCAGCTTCCTCTTTTGAGTTAGTTAATCATCCAAAATTCAGGAACAGGGATCCATCCTACACCACTATGAACATTTCAGGACAGCAGCCCTCCAAGGAAGAATGGACTTTGATTTCTGGATCCCATTCTTTCTGCTGAGAAGCCTGACTGTGAGGGAGTGCGTGTGTGTGTGTGTGTGTGTGTGTGTGTGTGTGTGTGTGTGTGTGTGTGTGTGTGTGTGTGTATGGGAGGGGGTACCTGTTCTCTTTTAATGACTCATTTGCTATGACTGTGACTTATTTTCTGCCTTTTAATTCTTTTGTTACGAAGTTTGATTTAATTATTTAATATGTATGAATGTGTGCTGTTCGTGTGCCTGGTGCCCTCAGAGACCAGAAGAGGGCACTGGAACGCCCCTGGAACTGGAGTGACAGAAAGTTGTGAGCCACCATGTGAGTCCTAGAACAGAACCCATAGCCTACAAACAAGAGCAGCCAGTGCTCTTCACAGCCGAGCCACCTCTCCAGCCCCCCTGCCTTTTAATTTATCAATGGAAACCACGAACATGACCCAAGATCCCTAAATGGTAACAATGGGGCTTCAGAAAGTTCAAACCCTGAACTTCTGCACCCCTACCTTTCACTTCCAAGCATAAATCTTGAGTCCAAGATCCTTCTGTCCTTTTCAGGTGTGTAGGGTGATTAAACCCAGGAAGTTGTGCATGACAGACAAGCACTCCGACGCTGAGAAAGCTCCACAGGATCAGGCTTCCTGACTTGGGAAGTTACATATCTCTGAATTGTTCAGGCTGGTTCAGCATTCTTCTGAGAGGCCCTTCACCCACCCTCTGGATCACAGGCATTTCATGCACAGTAGCTGTAAGGCCACTGGCCTCCTGCAGCCCCTAGGACCTACCTGTGATGGCTTCACGAAGTCAGCCACATCCCACAGACGGTTCTCCACTTCCTTTATCTGAGTTACAGAAACCCCTTTGAGTTTAGTGATGACAGAAACGTGGGGGTCTGTGTCCCATTCCTGGTAGCCCTTTTTGGCCAAGAGGGCCCACCTAGGGAGAAGGTGATGGACAATGTCATGGGATGGGATGAGGAGTGGCTAGGCCTAGAATACTCAAGGGACTCCCAAATTAGCATGGCGGGCCTCAACCTTCTGTCCAACTGTACCTCTTGCTCTAGACTCCTGAGCAGGTGGAGCGGTCAGATGGAGTTGTCTACTACCGTGGCCACTTTTCACATGCCAGTGCCTCCCATACACTCAGCAAATCCAGCTCCCTCCTTCAAGCATCCAGCTAGTGTTCTCTCTGGAAGCCTTAGTGCTTGCTCCTTTGCTCACAATGCCAAGAATTACTGCCTCCTGCCCCACCAGGGTGTCTCAGGGAAGGAGTACTGCAGATGTATGCAGAGACCAAGAGGAAGCTGGGAACAATGTCCCTCTGCTGGCACATGGTTCCTGCTGTCTTCTGAATGGACTAAACCCCTCCTACCGACCACCTCTCACCACCCCTGTTCCAAGCCAGCCTTCTAGCCTTCAGCCAGCACTGCCAACAGCAGTCTGTCTTACCCAATAACGTAGGCCACCACTGCCAGCTGCAGCAGCCTCTGAGAGACGCCCACCCGGCAGTTTCTAGTCATCACATACTTCTCTGTCTTGTAATCCAGAAACCCCCAGCCCACGAGTGCTGCCATGGCGGCAGAAGCCATATTCCCAGTTCCTGACACTGTGCGTGAGTCAGCAAGGCAGCTTCAGCTGCGGCTGCACTGGAGGCAGAATAACCATGCATGGGATCCAGGCCAGTGTTAAAGGGACATCTCCGTTAGACAAGATCTTGTTCCTGGCTCAGTCCCAAAGCCATCTGATCTAGGCTTCCCATCCCATCGGAAGTCCCTGGGTTGGACCCTATGCATACAGAGAGGTGTAATTCTGTCCCTGCCCAACTACTTCTTTATAGGTGACCAATGTGGGATAACAGAAGCCCAGAAGAGGGGTTCTGAGCGCAAACTTGCATATTCCAAAGTGCAACAGGTCAAGTTATGTTTGAGATGTCCCCGCTGGCGCAGCAGCATAGCAAAACCTAGATCTTGAGAGGAAACTGAAACCCACAGGCAGGGACAGCATAGTTGTGGCTTCATTTGCTAGATTCTACAGAGTCCTTAGGGCCTCCTGCCCCCAAACACAAGTTCTGGAACCAGACGGGAAAAATCGGGAAAGGAACGTGGAGGAGATGACCACCCCCGTACATGGCCGCAGTATGTGTGGTAGTCCTGGAGAAGAAGTGTGCTACGGTCGCCATGCTTCGGCAGCCACAAACAACACCCGGTTCCCCGGGAGACCGCGACGTGGGAGGGGAGCACAGTTACTGGCCCGGTGGCCACCTGTTGCTCGTAAATCAAATTCGATTGGTCAGTGAAGTCAGAGGGCAGGCCCACAGGCTTGGGAAGAACTCCAGGTAGTGAGCGGTGCATCCTCAATCTCTGAGTCCTACTGGGAACTCGGAGTAAACATGAAGGATCCCCGCAAGGAATCAAGGACCACGAATCAAGACGGAGAAGCAGCGGCCACCGAGCGTCAGGCAGAGACCCTCCAGGCCAAGAATTTCTGGATCGCAGATTCACACTTTGCTCCGGAAACAGAAGGTGCCTCACCCTCCGCGTGGGGTCTGGCTGGAGTGGGACCGCATCCCCCATTATCAGGGGCTGATAACAGTCTTGGAGGCATGGGGAGGCCCAACACTTAGAACTGTCTTGCAGAATAACCTGTAAATGAAACATCCTCACAGACAGTGGTGTTCCACCTGGAAGGGTTCAGGGCCGGCTGTTCTAACCTACAGGAAAAATTTAGCTAATGGATGTATTGAACTTGAAATTGTTTAGAATTATTTTAGAATTAATTTAGAATAATCAAACACTAGAAGGTGTTTGTAGACATTATGACCTGTGGGTTGAGAATGTGGCTCAGTTGGTAGAGTGCTTGCCTAGCGTGTTTGACACCTTGGGTTCATGGCTCTCCTCAGATAATAAGTTGGAGGCCAACTTTGGGGGAGGGTGATCTGTCATACCTGGACACGATGGGGTGGGGCCAGCACGAGGCAAGTGTTCCCATTGGTTCTGACTAGCTCTGTGACTCTTGAGAAAAGTTGTTTTTTGTTTTGTTTTGTTTTTTAGCCCTAGCACATCCTCATCTGGAATATGAACATGGTAGCCGCTGACACAGGAGGAGGCAAGGGCTGGAAAGGAAATGGGGCTGTGCCAATACAGACTTCCTCCTTTGTCTCCATCTGCTGTAGGCATCCATGGGCTTGGAGAGCCTGGCATAGCTGCCCTCTATCTGGAGTCTTGCCAAGCCCATAGAGTTGTGCCAGCTTCTTGTCTTCTGCGCCTAGGGAGTGCCTCCGAATTGAACCTTCAGCACCGTGGCTTGGGGCCCCAGGTATCTGAGCAGGAACACTGGAACCAGGCTTGGCAGGAAGGATGTGGGAGACTGTGGCCATCTTGGCCTTGAGTCTATCTCACAAATCTACAGCCCTCCTCTGTGCCATGCCTGTCCCATCTCCCATGCACAAGAGATAGTATGGAGGCTGTGACAGAGACGAGGGCTGGATGTGCAGGAAGGCTCCAGGAAATGAGATCTAAGTGGCACTTACAGGGAGAAGCAGGTGTGCCCTGGAAGAGATAGGAGCTTTGGGGATTTAAACAAAGGTAATGACCAGCTGCATCTGGGAAGGACCCTTCAGGTCCTTGTGTCCCTCTGCCCTCCGTACCTGTCTGCTCTGTTCCAGGGGGCCCAGGCTCTGGCTTCCATACTGACCTCTAATCTTTACATCAAACGTCTGGATCTTCGGGACAATGGGCTCTGTGGGGCTGGAGCTGAAGCTCTGGCCAATGCCCTATCTAAGAACAACATTATCTCTGGTAGGTAGATGCTGAGTTTCTGAGTCTGAGAAGCAGACACAGTTGGGGCCCCTCTTCCTCAGGGAAGTGGCTCCTTCACTGGGCCTTCTTACTTGGGGTGTTGCTAGGAGATGAGGAGGGTCCTCATTACAGGGTAAGCATGTGAAGTGAGTTATACTTTCTGGGAGTTTTCTCATTGGTGTAGTCAATGCCAAATGCTGCTCTTTGTCTGACCCATCTCCTCTCCCCTGGTGAGCACCCCACCCATGCACATGGTAGACTCCCAGAGCCTGAGTGCAGGATGAGAGAGGCCCAGAGAAGCCGGAGAGCAGAATGGGAGTTGGGTGAGGCTGCATGCAGGTGACAGTGGAGCATTGGCTGACCTAGGCAACACAACCCTGCTAGACCTGTTTTCTGTCTGTAAGATGACCACAGCAGCACCATTTAGCTCTCTGGGCTGTGGCCAACATCACAGGAAATGGCAGAAGTGGACCTGAGTGAACCTCTGACTCACATGGACAGTGTGTCTACTCCATAGAGTAGGACAGACTGGGTTTCTGTGGGAAGTTACATTGTTACAACACACCAATCATCACCAGGGTAGCTGATCCTCCACCTCAGCATTCTTCACAGACAATCATATGATGGGGAGACCAGAGACCTAAGGTGACCCAGCCAATAGGTGGCAAAGCTGCCACTCTGCCACCCCTAGGTAATCAGATTGCAAAGCCCCTCAGGCCTGGAGGTTCATGTATTGTGGGAGAGTGCAAAAGGGTGGGGGCTTGGCTGTGGTTCCCACTGACCTAGCAGTGGTGCTGCCCTCAGATGTGGACCTGTCAGAGAACCGGATTGGACCAGCTGGGCTCCAGGCTATCTGTGCTGCCCTCGCCTTAAACCCAGCTGTGCAGAAGATACAACTAGGTGGGAATGGGCTAGAGGAAAAGGCCGCCCAGCACCTTGCTGTTCTTCTGCCGCTTCACACAGGCCTGAAATCCCTAGACCTCAGTTATAATCAGCTCAATGACCTGGCAGGTAATACTTGGTCTGGGTGGTCAAGGGTCATAAGTATTCACTTCCCACCGGGGGGGGGGGGGCAGAGTCACACCCCGCTTCTTCCAGAAATAGCCCTGTACTGGCATCTGTTCCCCATACTTCTCTTGGGTGTTCTTTCCCTCCAACCACACAGAATTCTTAATTAATTCCCGGCATATCTCCCCGCCCTCTGCTGTGGTGATCTGTCTATGAACAAAACTAAGTTCCTGACTTTAAGAAACATACACTAACAAAACCATTCTCGCTAATTAGTGGCCTTCCAAAAGAAACAATGTATGGTTCTAGAAAAGAATGGACCACCTTCTGTAGAGGGGTAGATGTTTAAATTGAAATCTGTGTGTAGGGTGGAAAGGAGTCAGCCATGGCAAGATCGAGAAGCTCATGAACTGGGAGTGTGTGGGCCTGTTTCCTAGATTGGTAGATACTGGTGTGGTGGGTGGGTGATCGGGGGCGTGGGGGGGGGGGATGACCAGGCTGTGGTTTGAAAAGGAAGCAGAGAGTATGTGGCCTGCAGATCACGGCTGAAGGTACAAGGGTTTTAGTCTAGGTGCTTTTGTAAAAGGGATTGTGATATAGCTCAGTGGTAAGGTGCTCATCTGGTGTGTGTGACGTCTTGGATTCAGTCACTGTACTGAGGAGGTGGGGGAAGCTAAGTGCTATGAAAGATGTGGATAGGTTACTTGACTCAGCCACTGTCTCCCCAGGGCCTTTTCACGGGCTGGATGCTTTGCCAGGAATATAGACACCTATGTCACTCGTCTCTAAATGTGTCAGTAGATTATACAGATTGAAGCTAGGTATACCTATAAACTCAACTACTTGGAAGATCAGTTGAGCCCAGAAACTTGGGAGCAGCAGGGAAGGGTCACCCAGGCCCTGCTCTGGGAGTTTCTGTCACCTGGATTGACTGAAGCAAATTTTTCTCTTCAAATATTTCTTTTTATTTATGTAAATGTGTGTGTCACCTATGCGTGGGTACCTGTGTGGGCTAGACATCCCATCCTCGGCAGTAGGAGTTACAGATGGTCACGAACCACTCTGTGAGTGCTGGGAACCAAACTCAGGTCCTCTGGAAGAGCAGCTGGTGCCCTTAGCTACTCTGACACTTCTCCAGCACCTGAAACAAATTCTCAGATTCCCATGTATCTGCAATGTAGTGGACATTGTAGTTGTTCCAGACAACTGTCTAATCAGGTTTGGAATTTCTGGTCTGTCCCAAGTTGCTTAGCTGATCAAGTGCAGTGTCACAAACCTCAGCCCTGGAGCTTAACTGCTCAAGCCAATTAATTGTCTTCTAAAAGCATATTGTTGGAAGTCAGTGGAACTAAAGGGGGAGGTTCATTTCAGACTTTGACAAACTAGCATGTCTTTGGGACTTGAGAACTTAGGAGCCAGCTTGCTGTTATTATAACGAATACCTCAGATAACTGTTTTACAAAGGTAAATTTTGCATTTGGGCTCATATGTAGTGAGATTATGTTGTTACATTGTAAATAATTGTCCCGCTTACTGGTTTAATAAAAAACACCCGTTGGCTGAAAGCAGACAGGAAATGTGGGCGGGGTTACCAGACTAAGGAAACTCTAGGAATGGGAAGAATAGAGCAGAGAAGCCACAGAGACACCACCACGGAGACAGCAGGATGAGATGCCAGCAGACCCAGAAGAAAGAAGTTGAAATGCTGCTCTGAGAAAAGGTATCGAGCCATATGGCTGAAGAAGATAAGAATCATGGTTAGTTTAAGAGTAAAGAATTAGCTAGCAATATGTCTGGGCCCCAGGTCAATCAGCATAAAATTAATGTAAGTGTCTATGTTTCTGTTAGACTGCAGGTCTGTGAGTATGGGCCACAGTCATAGTTTTTAGGGATTTCAGCTTTTGATGAACTGGGCCTGTGGCTGAGCAAGCATTAAGAAAAAGCAACACAGCTCATGGTCTGGAAGCAGAGGCAAAAGGGTCATACAGATTTCTCAAGGGAACCCCCAGTGGCCGAAGACATTGTGTCATCTGCCACATCCCCATCTTGGGGACCAAGCTTTTTAGAATAGATTTTATTGTATTTCAGGTGTATGAGTGTTTGCCTGTGTGCATGTCTGTGGACTACATGTGTCAGTTCCCACAGGATGGAAGATAGCATCAGATCCATGGAACTGGAGTTACAGTCTGCTGTAGGCTGCCACATGATGCTGAGAGCCAAATCTGGATCCTCTGCCAGAGCAGCCAGGGCTAAGTTATCTCTCCAGCCCCAGGAACTTTAAAGCAGTGATAACCTTTGGGGTGGGTTATCATATAAGTTACAGACTATAGCAGACAACCGACAGAGGCAGTTGGATCAGAGGGCCTGGGATCTGAAGCCCTATGAAGGTATGCAGGGGAGAAGGGGAAAACGGGGAAGGGCAGATTCAGTCTGTTTTGTTTCTTCAAGAGGGGATCAAAAATTGTTACTGAGGCATAAAGGGGCTTGAATCTCACTCAGTCATGCACAATCTATGGCAGTGGAGAACCGCCTGCAAGTGTGTGCCTCATAGAATGGCTATGAGTCACAGAGAAGAGCGTGCCTCAACCATCCCAGCCCTTCAACAGAAAAGAGAGGCAGAAGGACACCTGCTGTCCTATCCAAGACTTAGCAGTGTCCAGAAGACGTGGAAGATCCCCTATCTGAGAACCTAGAGCATCAGATCCAGCCCTGGATGACAAAGCCAAAACCTTAGCTGTGGTACAGGATACTCTCCAAGGTGCTAATATGTCTGCTGCTGTATGTGATAGCCAAGGTGGCTGGGAGCATTCAGACTTGAGACTCCATCCTCCCCCACCAGATGTTTCCTTGTTTTGATTTAGTTCCGTTTAGTTTGGGTTTTGAGGTTTCCCTGTGTAGCCCAGGGTGGCTTGGAATTCACTACAGCATTCAGACTGGCCTTGATCTAAGAATCATCCTGCGTCAGCCTCCTGTATGCTGCCTTAGAGGAGTGGACCACCATACCTAGTCCTGCTAAGCACTTCAAACTAGCTTTTCTGTTCTAGCTGACATGAAATAAGGCGAGGCCAAATATGGATCATCAGAGATCCAAGCAGGCAGAGGGTTCAGAGTCTGGGAGGCCTTAAGAGGTCAGAAAGCTAGAATAGTGTAGGAAGGTGGAAGGTCATTGAGGGTCCCGCCTGGACAGACAGGTGAGGTATCCTGAGTCTGCACATCCAGCTCATGAGGCTGAGACACAGGTGGCCAGGTAGATAAAGGTGTACCAACATAAAGAAACACAGTGGGATGGAGATGGAGCTGGGGCTGTGGAGAACAGGCAGCAGGTCACACCCATCAGTGTTTACAGAGTGGAAAGTTGGCTGTATAGTGCGCCCCTGCCTCTTTGACACACCAGGTTTTTGTCAAGGTTCCACAAACCCCCTTTTGCTACCTCTCCTGCCTCTTTTCCACCACAGCTGTGCCAGAGTTGGAGGGCTCTGTCTCTGTTGGTGCCCACCAGCCAATAGGAATTGCGCTCAGCCAGCCCCATAGCTCTTACAGCAGCTGCTCATCCACACATACAGAAGCACCTGCATACTCAGCTTAGCATTCAAGGACGCGCCCTTACTTCCTGCATAATTACACCTGCTTCCTCCTGCCTCTCCCCCAGCTCCAGCATCAACTCCATTTCACTTTCCATCCCTGTTGTCCATCACGTGTGCATCCGTGTTGTCCATCACGTGTGCATCCCTGTTGTCCATCACGTGTGCATCCGTGTTGTCCATCACGTGTGCCTCCCTGTTGTCCATCACGTGTGCATCTGTGTTGTCCATCACGTGTGCACCAGTGTTGTCCATCACGTGTGCATCCCTGTTGTCCATCACGTGTGCATCCCTGTTGTCCATCACGTGTGCCTCCCTGTTGTCCATCACGTGTGCATCCCTGTTGTCCATCACGTGTGCCTCCCTGTTGTCCATCACGTGTGCATCCCTGTTGTCCATCACGTGTGCCTCCCTGTTGTCCATCACGTGTGCATCCGTGTTGTCCATCACGTGTGCATCCGTGTTGTCCATCACGTGTGCCTCCCTGTTGTCCATCACGTGTGCATCCCTGTTGTCCATCACGTGTGCATCCCTGTTGTCCATCATGTGTGCCTCCCTGTTGTCCATCACGTGTGCATCCGTGTTGTCCATCACGTGTGCATCCGTGTTGTCCATCACGTGTGCATCCGTGTTGTCCATCACGTGTGCCTCCCTGTTTTCCATCACGTGTGCATCCGTGTTGTCCATCACGTGTGCATCCGTGTTGTCCATCACGTGTGCATCCGTGTTGTCCATCACGTGTGCCTCCCTGTTGTCCATCACGTGTGCATCCGTGTTGTCCATCACGTGTGCCTCCCTGTTGTCCATCACGTGTGCCTCCCTGTTGTCCATCACGTGTGCCTCCCTGTTGTCCATCACGTGTGCATCCGTGTTGTCCATCACGTGTGCATCCCTGTTGTCCATCACGTGTGCATCCCTGTTGTCCATCACGTGTGCCTCCCTGTTGTCCATCACGTGTGCCTCCCTGTTGTCCATCACGTGTGCATCCCTGTTGTCCATCACGTGTGCATCCCTGTTGTCCATCACGTGTGCCTCCCTGTTGTCCATCACGTGTGCATCCCTGTTGTCCATCACGTGTGCCTCCCTGTTGTCCATCACGTGTGCCTCCCTGTTGTCCATCACGTGTGCCTCCCTGTTGTCCATCACGTGTGCCTCCCTGTTGTCCATCACGTGTGCATCCCTGTTGTCCATCACGTGTGCCTCCCTGTTGTCCATCACGTGTGCCTCCCTGTTGTCCATCACGTGTGCATCCGTGTTGTCCATCACGTGTGCATCCCTGTTGTCCATCACGTGTGCCTCCCTGTTGTCCATCACGTGTGCATCCGTGTTGTCCATCACGTGTGCATCCCTGTTGTCCATCACGTGTGCATCCGTGTTGTCCATCACGTGTGCCTCCCTGTTGTCCATGTTAGCATACATGTGGATTCCTTGATTCTAGGTTACCTGCTGCTCCATCGTTACTTCCAGATCCCACCAACACTACCACTGCACTATCCTTTTGTGTGTAGATTAGAATAGTTGGAATCTCATTACTTTAAATTCATATCTTCCCAATTACATGTGGATTCCTTGATGGACATAGTGGCTCTTGTTTGTATTGTCAACACAATGGAGGTGACGACAAGATGATTTGGAGTTCAAGGCCAGTCTGGGTGACAGAATGAGTTCTTGTCCTGTCTGTGTTGTATGACAAGACTCCATTTTAGTGTATACATGTGCACATGTGTGTGAGTATACACACATAGACACACACACAGACACACACACACACACACACCTTGCGGGTAATCCAGATGTACACTGAATTTTGCGACCCTCCTACCCAGCAGAAGTTCTGGCACATAGTATCAGTTCGTTCTTTTCTACTTAGCAATTTTTTTGCCATAAAAATCTTTGTGCTCCTCAGGAGAGATACTTGGACCTGCCTTGGCAGAAAACACAGGACTCATAGAGCTTAACCTCAGCTGGAATCACCTTCGAGGCCCAGGAGCCATTGCATTTGCTAAGGGCCTGGAGGTATGAGACACTTGCCCACTCAGCCCTCAGAACTTGCCTGTCCTTCAGGAAAGTTTTTCCTGAGCCAGAACAGCTCTTCTGAAATGAACTTTAGCCCTTATCAGCACGACTTACATGGTTCATCGTAGATGACCTGTATTCCTGCCCGGATTAAATGATAATACACTGCACTGTGTCTCACATCATGTCCTGAAGGGACCATAGATAAATGTCAGCTGCTTCCTCCAGACATCACATCCAGCTGGCAGGGGACATCTGTGCAGTCTGCTGACATTATTAACACAGAGAGATGCTTTTCCTTGTGCCCAGCACACTTCTCAGTGCTTCCCTGGGAGTCTATAGATTTGGAAAACAGATGTTTGAAGCCCTTTCGGGGTATTATGAAGCATCTACAGTGACAATAGCCTTAGAAATGACAACCACTGCCATTCTCTCTTACAGGGGTTGACTGCAGTGGGGGGAGGGTTAGTCCTGCCTCAGAAAGGTCAAGTCAGAGTGTTTACTCACCCTTGATCTCTTGGGCAGGCTGGAGCACTCTGCCACCGCCAGGTCATTTGGGCCCATGCAGTTTCTCTGTGCCCCAGGATACCTGCCTTGGGAATTTCCCCATAGGTGTGGATCTGGTCATCTCTGAGAATTGTCTATAGCGCTACCCATCATCCTCTTCTGCTCTTCAACTTGTTTGGCCCTACTGGTCACTGTTGCCTGAGAACTCATGCTAACTCTGTCTCTCTGTCTTTTGCCATTGCTCGGGCTCTCCTGGGCTGTGGCCCTGGCCCGGTGGCTTCTGCACCATCAGATGTGAGTTCATGGCTTTGCTCTTTGTATCCTAGGCAAATATATTCCTGAAAGTCCTAGACATCTCTCACAATGGCTTCGGAGACTCTGGAGCCTCTGCGATAGGCGAGGCCCTCAAGGTCAACAACGTGTTGGAAGAGGTGAACATGAGGTGAGAAGCCAGGGCTCTTGGCCGTACAGTGATCTGGGTGCTGCTCATGCTGCTTCTGTTGTGTGGCTTGAGTCTCACGGCAAGTTCCGTCCTTATTCAAGGCTCTGGCTGGGGGCCGGGGTGCAGAGTGCTTGTCTAGTATGCTCGTATCCCCACATCACATAAATCGGGAGCGGTGTCTTACACCCTGTTTCACTTCTGTTTCTGGGATGAAACACACTGACCAAGCTACTTTAGAGGAAGGGCTTATTCAGCTTACAGCGCAGGTGAGATGTCAGCATTTCAGAGAAATCACATCTCACGCGCAGTCAGGAGCTGAGAACAATGCATCCTCTCGATGCTGCTCAAAGCTGTCTTCACAGCTTCTCCCACAGTTTGTGTGGTGCCACCCAAAACCAGGGTTAGTCTTCCTGCCTCTATTAACAATCAAGGCAACCCTCCCAGAAAGTGCTGTCAACATGATCTAGGTAATTTCTACTCATTGAGACCTCCAGGTGATTGTAGATTGTGTCAGATAAACAATAAAAACTGACCAGGACAACCCATCCTTTGCTAGCCTGACACACAAACACTTTAAGCTTATAATTTCCTACCCTTAGTTCCCAAGGCCCCATGTTTATTTTACAATGTCAAATGTAATCCTTAAAAATTCCAACATTTCAGGGGATGGAGAATGTCTTAGTAGTTAAGAGCATTTGCTGCTCTTGCAGATGACCCAGATTTGGTTCCCAGCACCCATGTGGTAGCTTACAATAATCCGTAACTCCAGTTCCAGAGGATCTGATGCCCTCTTCTGACCTCCATGGGCACCAGGTACACATGTGGTACACATACATATATGCGGGCAAAATGCTTATGTACATAATTTGTAAAAATTCCAATACTTTAAACACAAGATCTCTTTGAAAGTCCAAGTCTCAGCCTGGTAGTGGTATTATGTGCTTTTAATCCCAGCACTCAGGAGGCAGAGGCAGCAGATCTCTGAGCTTGAGGCCAACCTTATTTACAGAGTGAGTTTCAGGGCAGCCAAGCCTGCAAAGACAAACCCTGTCTTGAAAACAAAACAAAAGTCAAAAATCTCCTTAAAATGCAGTCTCGGGGATGGAGAGATGGCCTGGGGATCCAGAGGGTGTGCTGTTCTTTTCAGAGAAGGCAGTGCGATTCTCAGCACCCACATCAGATGGCTCCAGCCTCAGGGGGACCTGGTAGCTTCTTTCTGAGCTCCTCAGGTACTTGCAGTCAAATATAATTTTAAAAAAAAGATTTTAAAAATCCAGAGTCTGTGGATGGAGTCTTATGAAATCAAAAGCGAGCTACATACTTAAACATTCTTATTCCAGTGGAGGAACTAGGGGATTAAAAACCACACATAAGCAAAAGTAGAAGTTGGCAGTGTGAATCCAGTCCTGTAGCTGTGTCCATCATTTCAGACTTGTCGTGTTCGGGGATCCAGAGGGTTTAGGCAGCCCCATGTCTGTACTCCACCACCTGAAGTGCACAACTGTCTTTTCTATACTAGCTCCACACCACACCTGCATCTTGGCACACTTCCCAGTCCTGATGTTCCAAATATCCTGGGGTTTCCATTGCAACTGAGTCCTCCCCTTCATCAGTGGCCCCTCCGGCCTCAGCCTAACACAGCAAGGAACAATGCCTCAGCTTCTCTCCATGACCTCCTCTCACATCTTCCATGCTTTCAGAACTAGTTCTACATGGACAGTCCACTTCGGACACTGCCGACTTCTGCCAGCTTCCATCCACAGGAAATGTAGTCCAGTCTCCTTAGATTAGCTTCTGGTCCTAACCTTGGAGAATACTTCCTTCTTGTCCCTGAGATGAACAGGTCTCTCCTCAGTGGAGCTGGTCTATTATAATCACCTCTGAGTTTTCAGCCCCAGCTGATCAGCACTCACAGATTTTTAGCCAAAATATTCCAATTAATCATGAAGTCTTCACTCCTTTCTGAAATGTGATCTGGGGCTTCATTGCTGCTGGCAGTTCAACATACCTATCTTTCAAGCACCCTCAAGAACTACCTGGTAAGTTCTGCCCATAACACTCAATGGCTTTTTCCAGTCTCAATGTTTTCCATACCTATAAACCCAGCACTCAGGAGGTAGAGGCTGGAAAAATCAAAAGTTCAAAGTCATCCTCAACTAGATAGGAGTTACAGGCTAGTCTGGAATACAGAAAAATCTCTCTCTCTCCCCTTTCCCTCTCCCTCCCTCCCTCCCTCCCTCCCTCCCTCCCTCCCTCCCTCCCTCCCTCCCTCCCTTCTCTCTCTCTCTCTCTCTCTCTCTCTCTCTCTCTCTCTCTCTCTCTCTCTCTCTCTCTCGACAGGATTTCTCCATGTAACCCTAGCTATCCTGGAACTCTCTCTGTAGACCAGGCTGGCTCTAATTCAGAGATCTGCAGTCAGAATTGGAGGGGAGGAAGGAGTGGGGTCAACACCAGAGGTTGAGTAACTTCCCAGCTCAAAGAACCTAGGAGCTGACATCCCCTTATCATCACGGGGGAGGGGGGGGAGGCTCACTCTAAGTGTGCTTGCCACCCCTAGGGGCAGCAGCCAGGCCAGCAGCATTTCAGAAGGCTGTGCTGTGAAATTTGATCTTCCAGATGATGTCACCTCACCTCAGGCAGGGGCTGGGGCACTGAGCCCTGAGCACTGGAAAGTTGTAATACAGACGTCATTTTCTTATTAACACTATTAATGGGGTTAGATGTAATGATCTCATACATGCCTGTGGAGTGTACCGACCCCAGCTAGCCTCTCTTTATTTTATTTATTTGACTTTTCTCCTCTTCACATCATTCCCAGTCTCTAATAATTGCCAGTCTATTTTCCTGTTGTCAGTGTTTGCGCAGGAGAGAAAGCTTACTCTTGGCGTCCTGCCTGGCTTATTTCACTTAACATAATTCCCTCTTGCTCCACCCATTTGCTTCAAATGACACAGTACTTCTTTCTTCGTAGCCAAATAGACTCCACTGTAGATACTACATTTGATCACCCATCCGTGTGTTAGTGGGCACCTAAGCTGATTAACTATCATGCACATGTCTCTCTTGTTGCAGAAACAACCGTATCTCCATGACAGGGGCTCTGAAATTGGGGCTGGGTCTGCAAGTCAACCAGACACTTCGGATTCTGATTGTAAGTCTGAACGTGGTTGGGTAGGCTCCAGCACATACTGGCCCCGTGTCTCTTCCCACCAGCCCCTTGCTGCAGAGACAGCACATGGGCATCTCTGGGAGGGGACCTCCTAGCTTCTTGTGACCACTTCCCATCCTTTCCCCAGTGGCTATGACATTTCCTTCTGGTCCTTTCTCCTGCTCACAGGAGCTCCACTGTGGGGAAAGCAGCCAGCGCATCCCTCAATTTCCTTTCATCGTCTCCCCTGAACTTCTGCTGTCCTTGCTAAAACCCAGGGTCGAGGTTTCTTGTGTCCAGAGGTTCCTTTCCTCAAGTTTGGAAGTGGTGATTGAGGTCACTAGACTGGGTGATAGCAGAGACAGAATGAACCGGTGAGGTGAGCTGGACTCAGCTGTACCAACATGTGTGGAGAAGGGGATTGGGGAAGGGGTGGGTTATCTGCAACGTGAGGGATGGAGTGCTCTGCCTGGCCCTTACCTTTACACTCAGCAATTCCACTTCCTGTGATAAGGAACGAAAACCCATTTCAAGCCTGGGTCCACATTTCCAGCCACCTGTTAGATGATCTCCAAGTCACAGAGAGTCTCAGAATCCCACCTGAGTTAACTATCCCCGCCTTAAGAGGTTGGGGCTGCAGCTCAGCTCCGCCACCTCCTCCCTCTTCTCTCTCCCTCTCTTCAGGTCCCAAGGACCTGGTCACCAGCCCTTCCTGTACCTGGCGGTTCTTCTCAATCAGAAGCATGCCCTGCTAGGAACCTTTTTTTAAAATTGATGTTATTTTTAGGTGTTTGTTTGTGTTTGTTTTTATGTGCATGTATGCCTGGGTGTATAGATGTAGCAGAAAACCAGATCCCCTAGAGCTGGAGTTACAAGTTGTTGTGAGCTGCCTGTGAGGATGCTTGCTGCTTAACCTGGATCCTCTATAAGAGAAAGAAAGAAATGTCTTAACTGCTGAGCCACCTCTCCAAAACCTTTATTTTGTGTGTGTGTGTGTGTGTGTGTGTGTGTGTGTGTGTGTGTGTGTTGTCGTTGTTGTTTTAAAGCTATATTTATGCTTGAGTGTTTGCTTGCCTGTATGTCTGTGTACCGTGTATCATTGGTGCCCTCAGGGGCCAGAAAAGGGTATCAGATCCCCAGAGACTAGTGTTACAGACAGTTGAGAGCCACTATGTGGGTGCTGGAAATTGAGTTCAGGTCTTCTTTAAAAGAAGCCAGTGTTCTTGCTACAGAGCCGTCTCTCTAGCCCCTGAGTGGCCTCTTAACTTGGTAAGTAGTTTTGAACTACTAATCCTCCTGCTTCTACTTCCTGAGGGCTGGGATTATGGGCATGGTCTTCATAAGGGGCTCCAATGGGTCCTATAAAAGGCTCCAGTATCTCCAGTATCCTGGTGTATTCATCTTTCTTAGATTTCCAAGAATCCCATTCAAAGTGAAGGGTATGTCAGTCTCCTTAGGTCCATCCGGAAGAACAGATCGTCTGCCCTGGAACTACTGGACCTCTCTGTAAGTGCTTTTTCTGAGCCTCACCTGTGATCTGCCAGGAGCTCTGTGAGCTATTAACATCTCCATCTTAGAGGGATAATGTGGAGTCAGCTCTCTTATCCTGCCCAGATACACTGGTAGACTTGGCATTCTAACCCAGGCCTATGGGCTATACAGCCACTCCACCTCTGTGCCATTGTATATTAGAAGTTATAATTTAAAATTTTATGTTATAGGGGTTACAGGAAGAGATTGCCTTGAGTCTCTGAAAGACTTTGGACTTTTGAATAGTGACTGGAGACACAGCTATCGAATTCTGCTGCACTTTTCCTCAGTGTCTTTATACTTAATGCCTTGCCTGCTGCCTGCTGTCAATCTGACTAGCTTAGATTTTATCCTCTGCTTTGAGGGATATTCTTATAGACAAATGCCCACCTTACCCACCATGAACATGAGACAAAACCTGCTTTTAGTGACATATGCCTTTAATCCCTGGCTACTGAATGAGGCAGGGGAACATCATAGTGACATCCCATTTCCATTAATAATTTTATACTTCTTTTTAAACTTATCTGGTTTTATGTATATGAATATTTTTCCTGGATGTATATATGTTTGCTGCCTACATGACTGGTGCCCAATAATTACCAATTGTCGTAAGCTACCACGTGAATGTTGAGAACCAAATTCAGGTCCTCTGCAAAAACAACGAACACTCTTAACTACTCAGCCACCTCTCCAGCCCTCCAAACCCCTCACCTTACACTTAAAATTTTTTTTAAACTTGTCTCAAAAATTCAAACAAAAAAAATTAAAATACAGGATGAGATTTTAATCCTAGCACCCACATGGTGGCTCACAACCATCTATCCTCAATCCGAGGAGATCCAATGCCCTCTTCTAGACATGCATGTGGTGTACAGACATGCATACAATAAAAAAACATGATATACATAAAGTAGTAAAACAAATATAAACAAATATAAATAGAAGGAAAGTGTAGTCATGAAAAAGACTCCAGATGCACTTGTTCTCATCAGCCTATTTGTTGAATTTTTTTATATGTAATGTGAGTTCTTGGCAGGGGGTGTATAATTAGGCATTTCAAAAGTTCAAGACCGGCATCAACTACACAGTGAGTGTGAGGCCAGATGATACTGTATGAGACCTTGTCTCAAAACACAAACAAACAAAAGCCAAAACCTCAAAGACTGGGTTGAAAGCTACACATAGATTAAATATTAATTAAATAGCTATCAAGTAGCACACTGTCACGTACCTGAGCCAGATTAAGAAATAGAGCATATATATCTTTCCAGCTTCTTATGAACACCATGAGTAAGGCAACTTATAAAAGAAAATATTTAATTTTGGACTCAGGGTTTCAGAGGGTGAGCTCTTGCCCACTGTCTTAGGTAGGGTTTCTATTGCTGTGAAAAAACACCATGGCCATGGCAAGCAACTCTCACAAAGAAAAACATTTAATTGAGGTAGCGACTGCAGTATATGTTGTGTATCTAAGAAGGTTTGCCTGAAGATCAGAGGACAGAGTCAGCCATCGATTTAACCATGAAGATCAGGGAGTCGTGACCCAAGCCTTTAAACCTATCACTCAGGAGGCAGAGGTAGAGATCCCAGATCTCTGTGAGTTCAAGACCAAACAGAGCCAGGTGGTGGTGGCACACACCTTTAATCCCAGTACTTTGGATCCCAAGTCTATACTCCCAGTACTTGGGATACACACACACACACACACACACACACACACACACACACACACACACACACACACACACCCTTTAATCCTAGCACTAGGAAAACTGAACCAGGAAGGCAGGAGCTCCTCACTCACTTCCCCTTAGACCCCCTTCCCTGTGGGCTGAGGTCTCAGAGACATTCAGTCTGAGGATTCCTGGGGACAAGATCTTCCCCTAGCATGAAGAGTGACAAGCTGAGAAGTGGCTGTGGCTTGTTTCTCTGTCTCTCTGATCTTTCAGCTTTTCCCCAATATGTGGCTCCAGGTTTTTATTATAAGACAAAGTAGAATTTTTGCAATAAGCAACTTACAGTTTCAGAGGTTCAGTCCATTACTGTCATCATGGGGAGTATGGTAACGTGGGGGCAGACATGTGTTAGCTATATCTTACAGGCAACAGGAAATCGCCTGACATACTAGTTGGTATCCAGAGCATAGGAGACCTCAAAGCCTGGCCCCACAATGACACATTTCCTCCAACAAGGCCATACCCACTCCAACAAAGCCACACTTCTTAATAGGGTCACTCCCTATGAGATTATTCAAACTACATTGTCTGCCACATCCATCATGGCAGGGTGCATGACCACAGGCAAGCAGGGCACTAGAGCAGTTGCTGAGAGTTTATCTCCTTACCCATAAGTGTGAGGCAGGGAGAGATAACTGGGCATGGTGTGGTATTTTGAAAACTCAAGCCACACCTGGGTCCCTGCCACCCCCAGTGACATGTTTCCAAGAAGGCCACATTTCTTAATCCTTTTTCAAACAAGTCAACCAATCAAGGATCACATATCCAAATATATGAGCTTATGAAGGTGTTACTTATTCAAACTACAGTGTCTCTTCTAGTTCTTTTACTAAAAGAGTTCCTTTACTTTCCTATTTTAATAGTATAGGGAAGGGGGGTCATGAGGTCATGAGGGGGTCATGAGGTCATAGTCCACAAGAGAGGAAAATGCCCAATGGAGCTTCTCTGAGACCTGGGTATGCAAACGAGAAGAATCAAATCCTCAGAAAGGGCTGATAACTGTCTCCTAATGGTCTCTTCTTAGGATGTCCAAGTGAACAAAGAATGTGATGACCTCACTAGCTCAGTGAATGAAATTCTTCCAGGACTTTGTATAAAGAATAACATTTCCAAAAGAAAAGACTGACCACCAGCCCCCGTACCATCCCAGCCAGCATCTGCCCCATGTGACTCTGGTCTCATCTCTAGTATACCGCTCTAACATCCACACCTGCCATAATGTGGGCTTCATTTGCTCTGGCTCCTTCATTCAACCAAAAAACCTCCCACGAACATTATGGACACAAAGACAATGACGTCCCTGTCATCCATGTTCCTGTTCTGGTGACCCTGTCATAAAATGTAAGGAGAGATGCAAACGGAACTCCCAAGCTCTTGCAAGAAGACAAACAGTCACAACCTATTGGAACTTTTCATTACGTTCCAAAATGTACAATCACCCACATGTGATGTGGTAATGCTTTTCTATATGCTGTAAATCTCAATCTTTAAATAAAGGAGCTGTTTTGGGCCATGACAGGCACCATAGAAGAAGTAGGAAGAGAAATCACAGCATAGGTAGAAGTGGGGCGGAGTCAAGCAGATCGAGCAAGCCGCCCAAGGGCAAGATATAAGGAACACAGGTGAGCCACGGGCCACGTGGCAGACAGATTAATAGAAATGGGTTGATTTAAGATGTAAGAGCTAGCTAGCAATGTGCCTGAGCCATGGGACAAACAACATAAAGTTAATATAAGCATCTGAGTCATTTCTGGGGGCCTGAGCAGCAGCAGCAGGTGGCTGGCGCGCAGGTCTGTGGGTCTGGGCCTCTGGCTGCCCAGGACCAAGAAATCTCACTACTACACACATGCTTTAGTCTGGCCAACTGACTAATCTTCTCTACAGAAATAACCAGAGCTACATAGAAAAGCTGCTGCCGAAAGCCTGGGCTTTGATTCCACAGTACCATATAAAGAAGCACGATTCCACAGTACCATATAGAGAAGCACAGTAATGCATTGCTAGAATCTAAGCAATCTAGAAGTATAGGCAGGAAAAACAAAAGTTCAAGACCATCCTCCACAACATAGTCGAGTTTGAGGGCAGCCTGGGCTACATAAGACCCTGTCTCTAAAAAGAAAAATAAAACAGCTATCTGTGTATACAACTGGTGGCAGGTGTCTGTGATTCTGGCCCTTGGGAGATTAAGTCAGAAGCATAGTGACTTAAGACCAGACTGGGGTACTTAGCATGACCCCGCATAAAAGAGACACTGATAACTGAAGACATTCACGAAAGTAGGCTATTTGTAATGACGAAAACTGGAAGCAAGTCAACTGCCGCCAAACTAAGACTTGGAGCTCTGCTAATGTTCAGGGCCATGGGAGTATACAGCAGGTGACAACTAGTGTTTGACAAGTTGACCCACCTGGGTATAACTCTTTGATGGGAAGTCTCACCTGGTAAAGGCCATGGGCCACTCGCTGTGGAAACTGTTTTCTGTCTATAATTTCTCTACTGTATTTCTTCCCTAAGAACTGCCATGGGTGTTTTCCCACTGCTTATGTGTTTATCTCAAGAAAATATTCCATCTTTGGGCACACTTATAGGTGTGGATGTTCTGAAAGATGATTTATGTTTAATCTGTATAATTCTGATAAACAGAAATAATATCGGAATGTTATTCATAACTGGTACAAGAAAGTAACAGTATTCTCAGTCACAAAGACAGCCTTTCACACATTTTGCAAAGAACTTAGAGCAAATTCGCAGAAAATACAAAGGCTTCCCAGGTACTGTTTGCTGATGAATCAAGGTCAGACCTGAAGCAGTGTCAGTGGATGTAACCCCTGCAATAATTCTGTCTCTGCACGTACCCCAACCACTCGAAGTTCAACCTACTGTTATTGCTACGTCCCAAATTTGAATGTCATTCTTTGTCTGGGAAAGGGTTATGAACTTGGCCTGGCATCACTGGCTGGTCATCATGACCTTCATAGCCTGAGAAAAACCGTGAGACATACATGCGTTATGAGACTAGGTAGGACCCTGAAAATGTAGCATATAATTGTCCATAGTTTAATGGTGAGAGGAGCAGTGGGAAGGTAGAGGGGAAGCTGCACATAGTGTGAGTGTGTATGAGTGAGAGGGTGGGGGTGTGTGGGAGGGAGGGGGTGTGAGAGGGTGGGTGACTGAGACAGGGTGGGGGGTGTGGGAGGGTAGGGGGTGTGGGAGGGTGGGGGGTGTGAGAGGGAGGGGGTGTGAGAGGGTGGGGGGTGTGAGAGGGAGGGGGTGTGAGAGGGTGAGTGACTGAGACAGGGTGGGGGGTGTGGGAGGGTGGGGGGTGTGAGAGAGTGAGTGACTGAGACAGGGTGGGGGGTGTGGGAGGGTGAGTGACTGAGACAGGGTGGGGGGTGTGGGAGGGTAGAGGGTGTGGGAGGGTGGGGGGTGTGAGAGGGAGGGGGTGTGAGAGGGTGGGGGGTGTGAGAGGGAGGGGGTGTGAGAGGGTGAGTGACTGAGACAGGGTGGGGGGTGTGGGAGGGTGGGGGGTGTGAGAGAGTGAGTGACTGAGACAGGGTGGGGGGTGTGGGAGGGTGAGTGACTGAGACAGGGTTGGGGGTGTGGGAGGGTAGGGGGTGTGGGAGGGTGGGGGTGTGAGAGGGAGGGGGTGTGAGAGGGTGGGGGGTGTGAGAGGGTGAGTGACTGAGACAGGGTGGGGGGTGTGGGAGGGTAGGGGGTGTGGGAGGGTGGGGGTGTGAGAGGGAGGGGGTGTGAGAGGGTGGGGGGTGTGAGAGGGTGAGTGACTGAGACAGGGTGGGGGGTGTGGGAGGGTAGGGGGTGTGGGAGGGTGGGGGTGTGAGAGGGAGGGGGTGTGAGAGGGTGGGGGGTGTGAGAGGGTGAGTGACTGAGACAGGGTGGGGGGTGTGGGAGGGTAGGGGGTGTGGGAGGGTGGGGGTGTGAGAGGGAGGGGGTGTGAGAGGGTGGGGGGTGTGAGAGGGTGAGTGACTGAGACAGGGTGGGGGGTGTGGGAGGGTAGGGGGTGTGAGAGGGAGGGGGTGTGAGAGGGTGGGGGGTGTGAGAGGGTGAGTGACTGAGACGGGGTGGGGGGTGTGGGAGGGTAGGGGGTGTGGGAGGGTGGGGGTGTGAGAGGTGAGTGACTGAGACAGGGTGGGGGGTGTGAGCGGGTGAGGAGTGAATGAGAGGTAAATTGTATAGAAATGGGGAGGGTGTGAAAAAACTGTGTGAGAGCTGCTGTTACATATAAGAACTGTGTAAAGAGCTGTATGAGGGTGGGAAGGATCTGTGTACAGTGTTGTATGTAAATGAGATGTACAGTTATGGCTGTGTGGAGAATTATAACTGTGTGAAGGCAGGAAGAAAAAGCTACATAAAGGAGATGTAAAAGAGAAATGTATGTAAAAGAAAGATGTGTAGGCACGTGAAAATAGATGTAACTGTACAGACGTGTATGGACGTCTGTATGTAAAGAAAGGTATGTAGCTGTATGTATAGAATGTAGTGGGGAGACATGTAACTAACTGAGTGAAGACAGAGTCAGAGACCATGTTTAAGATGAAGTAACAAAGAAAGTTACCATCAGAAAGTGTGGGTGTTTTCTTATTTACCTGTCAGATAGATAGAAACTTATTTCTAAATACCCTCATATTAAAAAGAAAAGTTTCCAAAGCCCTCGATACTCTGAGGCCTTCTATTTGCTACCCTGGAACAGTTCTCAAGAGCCTTTCCAAGCTTGTGTTATCAGAGATCCAAGAACACAGGGCAGTTCATGAAGATAAACATAATTAATGTTATGTGGGAATATCAGAATCATGTGGTTTTCTGGTAGTACCTTAAAAGGTTAATCAGAATTACCATCTATTGAAATATGAATATTTTCAAGAGGAATGATAGCACATCACAAAAAATGTTGTGAGTGGAATCCAGGGCAATAACTCAGAAGGTAAATTCTTGTTATCAATCTCCAGACCTCACATGGTAGAAGGAAAGAATGGAGCCCCACAAGTTGTCCTATGGCTGCCACACAGTCTACCACAGTTACTCTAGGGTAGGAAGGATCCAGGGTTGACAGCTACTCTAGGGTATGGAGGATCCAGGGTTGACAGCTACTCTAGGGTATGGAGGATCCTGGGTTGACAGCTACTCTAGGGTGTGGAGGATCCAGGGTTGACAGCTACTCTAGGGTATGGAGGATCCAGGGTTGACAGCTACTCTAGGGTATGGAGGGTCCAGGGTTGACAGCTACTCTAGGGTATGGAGGATCCAGGATTGACAGATACTCTAGGGTATGGAGGATCCAGGATTGACAGATACTCTAGGGTATGGAGGATCCAGGATTGACAGCTACTCTAGGGTATGGAGGGTCCAGAGTTGACAGCTACTCCAGGGTATGGCGAATCCGTGGTTGACAGTTACTCCAGGGTATGGAGAATTCATGGTTGACAGCACTCTAGGGTATGGAAGATCCAGAGTTGACAGTTACTCTAGGGTATGGAGAATCCAGGAGTGACAGCTACTCTAGGGTATAGGGGAGAATCCAGAGTTGACAGCACTCTAGGGTATGGAGAATCCAGGAGTGACAGCTACTCTAGGTTATAGGAGAGAATCCAGAGTTGACAGCTATTCTAGGGTATGGAGAATCCATGGTTGACAGCACTCTAGGGTATGGAGGATCCAGGATGTTTTGCCTGTGTGCTATGTGTGTGCCTGGTGCTCTCAGAGGCCAGAAGAGGGCGTTAGTTTTCCTCAGAACTGGAGTTGCCCGTGGTTTTGAGCTGTCATGTGTGCTGGGTATTGAGCCCAGGTTCTCTGGGAAAGCAGTTGATGCTCTATACCACAGAGCTGTCTCCAGCCCACTTTCTGCTTTTCTCTCCCCTTTTCTTTCAGAGAGGTGTCAGGGGACCTGAAAAAGGCCCAGTGCCTGGGACTAGACCTGACTTCCCCTTTATTCTTATTTTTCCTCTTCACCTTTCCTGGCTGTCCTTCCTTCTCTCACCCTCTATGTTCTCCTTCTAACTCACTTTATTTTCCCTTACAGTTTATTTACCCCAGCAAAACCTTCCAAACAATATCAAAATTACAATGTAGCTACATTCTATTTTCCAAGTGAATGACTACAAGTAGAGCACAGCACGGTTTCCCCATCCCTTACATGATTAATCATTTAAGGTTTTACAGGA
Source organism: Phyllotis vaccarum (assembly GCA_033318265.1). Classification (NCBI taxonomy): domain Eukaryota; kingdom Metazoa; phylum Chordata; class Mammalia; order Rodentia; family Cricetidae; genus Phyllotis; species Phyllotis vaccarum. The sequence goes on from JARWLC010000002.1 coordinate 184,613,630, forward strand.
GAGAAACAAGTTGTCTCCAGACCCCACATACATTCGTGTCCAAGCAGCTTATTATAGATTAACAGTGTGTGAGCAAGCAGGGTATTTTTCTCAGTCAGTTCTTTTGCTAGAAGGCTGCATTTTGAGTTCACAAAGAAAGGGCCAATCATTTTATTATTTATCTCAAAAGGCAATCTTACAAGAAATCGTAGAGGAATTACAAATCGAAACTTTTATATATGAAAAAGTCATTTCTGCTTTAAATATTTAGAGCATATACCCACTCATTAACAATCTCATATATCAGGAAGCGGAGGGTATACATAGGAATAAGGAATTAGCATCATCCCATCCTAACAAGAAAGTCACGTCAGCTGATGATAATTGGGCTGCTTTGCTTTTGTTCCCGACCTAACAAGTACCTCACTCAACTCTGTGCTTTCTAAATCCTTAGATTGTCTTCTTGGATTTTTCACCTCAAAGCTATTTGACAAAAACATCTTAGTCTAACCTTAAGTTATTTTCAAAGCTTTGTTTCAGCTACAATGCACTCTGAAATCTGTAAACACATCTCCTAACATTAAGCTAGCTGGGTTGCTGGGACTCAGTTGTTTCTTAGTAACTAACCTAAGCCACAGTCTATAGGCTCCTCAGTGTTCTAGCTGTGACACTTTCTTGTTAGATTTTATCACAGGCAGGGACAAGATTCTATCCCTACCTTTACCTATGTTAATTTTCCCACTAAACTAACCTGTATTATAATTTCTTACCATATCTATTAAAGATCCTCAATCATCAAAATCCTATTAAAACTAACACTATATTGTATAGAATCGTTGCTTCAGTTAAACAGTACAGATCAGGAGGAAATCACCTTCATAACAATTCACAGGTAAAAATGCCCAGCAGAACGGGATATTTCTGAGAGATGATCATACTGCACTAGGGCAGTGGGGAACTCCCCATACCCGTTCACACCGTGCCAATACCAGAGAAAGATGGCAGCTGCAAACATGTAGGAAGACACATTCTGGGCCGAGGTTCTCAGGGATTCACAGGCCTATCCGGGATTCACCCATCAGGGTTTTGTTTACTGGTGGGCTGATCCCCTGAAGTCAATTGCCATCTGCTGCTCCTCTGAAGACATGGTCACTGACACACTTTTTTTTTTTTTTGGCAAAAGCATTATGTGGAAAGGCAAATCCATAACCAGAGTAAGTATCTACTCCAGTAAGGACAAAGTGTTGCCTTTTGCACAAAGGAAGTGATCCAGTGTGGTCAACCTGCCACCAGATTGCTGGGTGGTCACCGAGAGGAATGGTGTCATATTAGGGGCTGTGCTGATCTCTGGCAGGCTGATACTCAGCAGCAGTTGAGATTAGTTTTGCTGAGTGGAAGTCTATGTTGTTGAGCCCATGCATGACCCCACCTCTGCTACCACGGCCACTTTGTGAGTCTGTTGGCCAATGATAGGGATGACTGAGGAAAAAGACTGACTGACTGTCCAGAGAACGGGTCATCTTACCTACTTGATCACTCTAGAAGTCTCCTTTTGATGGGCGTTTACTTGAGACACAAGTATCTTCACATTCTTCACCCATTTAGAGAGATCTGTCCACATATTTCTTCCCCAGATGTTTTCCTCACCAATTTTCCAATCATGCTCTTTCCAAGTCCCTGACCATCCAAAAAATCCATTGGCAACAGTCCATGAATCAGTGGACAGTCACACATCTGACCATTCCTCCTCCCAAACAAAACGTATGACCATGTGTACTGCCCGAAGTTCTGCCCACAGTCAAGATTTCTTTTTGCTGGTGTCTTTCAGGGTTGTTCCAGAAAGAGGGTGTAATGCTGCATCTGTCCACTTCTAGATGGTGCCATCTGTAAACCCTAGACTTCTCTTTCTCAGTTAACTAATCAGAGCACATCCCATGAGGCTACAGATGTCTGCTTAGAAGCAGATGGCATTTTAATGGGAGTAGAAACCATAGACATTTGGGCAACTTCATCAGATAATTTGCTTGTGTCTACTTGGGACCAATCATGTATATATCACTTCTATTTGCTAATAGTTTGCTCCTATGCATGGTCTAATTTATGGCTTAATGGGTCAGATAACACCCAGATCATAAGGAGAAGCTCAGGTCACATGATAACTTAGTGGCCCGTTGTAAAAATGTTTCCGCTTAGGCCTAATAGCAGGCCAAGAGCTGTGTTTCAAAAAACAAAATCTGTTTGCAGATAATGGTGGAGCCTTGCTCCCAAATCCCAAAGGTCTTCTCTGTGATTCATCTATAGGGGGCCTGCCAAAGGCTCCAAACAGCATCCCTATTGGCCACTGACACCTCAAGTACCATAGGGTCTGCTGGATCTTATGGTCCAAATGGTAGAGCAGCCTGCACAGCAGCCTGACCTATTGAAAAGGCTTCTCCTGCTCAGACCCCACACAAAGCTAGCAGCTTCCCAAGTCACTTGGCATATGACAGGCACAACACACCCAAGTAAAAGAATGTGCTATCTCCAGAATCCAAATGGGCCCACTAAACACTGTGCTTCTTTCTTTGTGTTTAGAGGGGACAGGTGCAATACCTTATCCTTTACCTCAGAAAAACTGTTTCTGCATGCCCCACACCACTGGACTCCTAGGAATTTCACCGATGTAGAAGGCCCTTTAACTTTCGTTGGATTTATTTCCCATGCTCTGATGTGCATATCTGTTACCAACAAGTCCAAAGTAGTTTCTACCTCCTTCTCACTTGCTCCAATCAGCATAATGTCATCCATGTAGTACACCAGTGTGATATTTCAAATAAGAGACGGATGATCAAGAGCCCTTCAAATTAAGTTATGACATAGGGCTGGAGAGATGACATATCCTTGAGGTAAAACTGTAAATGTTTACTGTTAGCCTCGCTGACTGAAAGCAAATTTGCTTCTGGTGGTCCACATGGACAGGTACTGAGAAAAAGGGGCTTTCTAGATCAATAACTACATACCATGTACCAGATGTGTTAGTCAGCATAAGGTCACCACATCTGGTACAGCGGCTGAAGTCAGCTAACTAGTTGATTGAGTTTTCAATCATCTGCTGCCATTCTCTGCAATCCATCTGTCCTCTACACTGGCCAGACGGGAGAGTTAGAGGGAGATGTGGACACCATCGCGCCTGCATCTTTCCTTGATGTGACAGTAATTTCTGTAATTCCCCCTGAGATGCAATAGTGTCTCTGATACACTGTGTTCCCTGGAAGAGGCAATCCCAACGGCCCCCATTTAGCCTTTCCAACCATAACCTTCTTCACTCCACAGGTCAGGAGACTACTGTAGAAATCTACCAATTTCTAACTATGTCTGTCCCAATTATATATCCTAATACTGGCAAAATAACTACAGGACGAGTTAAGGAACTCCATGGACTCGTTGTTAATCAGACTTCACTCAAAACCCCATTAACAACCTCCATATGCCCCCTACTTACCTGGATATTACAATGCCTTTTGGGGTCTCCCAGAATCATTGTCAATTCAGAACTAGGATTCAATAGGCCCCGGAAAGTCTGATTGTTTCCTCTCCGCCAGTGTACAATTACCTCATGAAAGGCCATAGGTCCCTCTGGAGAAGGACTGGGGAAAGGCATTTTTAACTATGTGAGCGTCTATATTAAATGTAGAATCACCACTCAGTGGGCCCATATCAGTAAACTCAGCCTGATCTAGTTTTATGCACTTTCACACTTTTAAAATCCATTTCCACACACATTCCCTAGATTTCTGTTGAATGAATTAGCAAATTCATTAAGCTCTTTAGTAGTGTAGCATACCTCCTCATGGACTGCGCTTTCTATCTCCCCTCTAAGACCCTGCTAAGCCTTTAGTCTGGTTATAGGTCTAGAGACAACTACTAGAGGGCCCTAAGGGATGTCAGTATTATCTTCCCGGCACCTCCTTCAAGGAAAACTCTCTGTTGGTTCCAAGATAATGAAGGATTAATCCCCTAGGCAGAGGGGAAGGGGCAGTATTATGGGGCTACGTAGATGTGGGGATCATCTTCTGCTGAGGGTGGAGAGATTGCTTCCTCAGCCGAGACAAATCTTCAGAATCTGAGGGCTCAGAGTTCTCAGCGTCAGTAGGGCCACTCTGCACATCTCCACTCATTGCAAGATCCCTTTCCTTACAGTAACTACTGACACCCCTTGAGGCTGAGGCTTGAATTTTCATTGTAACTCAGCCCATCTTGTACTGAAGGCTTCAGTTCGATTTTCCAAAACTTGAACTCTATAACCCATGGCGTGAAAATTCTCTTTCTGGGAACACTGGAAACCTTTAGGCTGTTAAATGTGCATCTACAATCGTTTCACTGAGTTAAAACATCTTTTCCTTCGCAGTGTATCCTGAGAGGCTTAAAGCAGTAAAGTTTATCACAGAACTCATTCTCCTTTGTCAGTTTATCCAGAAATGCTAGAAGCAATGATAGGGTGTCTTACTTAGGGTTTCCATTGGTCTAAAGAGACCATGACAACTTTTTATAAAGGAAAATATTTCATTATAGTGGACTCAGAGTTTCGGAGCTTTAATCCATTATCATCATGGTGGCAAGCAGGCAGACACGATGCTGGAAAAGGACCTGAGGGTTCTACATCTTAGGCAACAGGAAGTGAACTGTAACACTGGGTGTGGCTTGAGCATATCTGATTCCTCAAAACCTTCCTCCAACAAAGGCCACACCCACTCTGGCAAGGCCACATCTCTAATAGTGCTGCTCCCTATGGGCCTATGGGGGCCATTTCCATTCAGACCACCACATACATCATCCTATTTTCCTCAAATTCTTAAAAGTCATATATATAGTCACTAAATTCCTTTTTCCTTGAAGCAAGCCCTTTAAATATTTCTACCCATAGGTTTTTGGTGCTCCCCACATGACCAGGGGAGGCTTCAGTAATTGCAGCTGATGGAAAATTGCAAAACTTGTTCTATAAATTTAATAAATTCAACCTTACAATTTTTTCCCAGTATAGAGTCACTTCCGGTACCACATCTGTATTACTCAGGGTTCACCAAATGAACAGAACTAAAGAAGTGGTTTCATAAGAATCTGATAGTTGTTTAGTCCATGAGACGGGATGGCTCTGAAGTCCCAATCTGGTGCTGGAGGCCCATGGCAGTCCCATTAAAGTGACTAGTCTTCAGTCTGATGGTAATCCCAAAGTAGGTTCTAACAGCAGCAGATGTCTCAGGAATAGAATAGATGGACTTGCCAGTGAGGATGAGGGCAAGCAGGCAAAAAGGAAAAGTTTCCTTTTTCCTGGTCCTTTATGTAGACGGTCACCAGAAGGTATGGCCAGATTTAGGGAGGGTCCCCCACCTCAAATAATCCATGAGGAAAACTCCTCACAGTTACACCACGCTGTTGAGGTTTTAGTCAAGCTGACATTAGTTATCACCTTTCCTAACTGTTTCACCAACTGGAGTTCTAACATTCAAATATATGAGCCTATGAGTGCCATGCTCATTCCAACTACTACATCCCACTTTCTGGCCTCCATAGGCCCGTGGCCATATTATAATATAAAATTCAGTTATTCCACCTTCTAAAGTCTGCATGACCTTTTACAATCTCGACACAGTTTAAAAATCCAAAGTCCCTTCTGAGATTGCAGGCAATCCCCAAGGCTATCAATTGGACCCATTTTCAGAGAAAGAAAGAAGCTGTTCTTATTTTGTCTGACTAAGGCCAGGGCACAGGACCTTTATTATTATTATTATTATTATTATTATTATTATTATTATTATTATTATTATTTTTATTTTTTTTTTAAAGACCATGTCTCTCACTGACCTGGAACTTGCCAAACAGGCAACTGACTACCAAACCCAGGGATCCACCGACCCCAACCCCCAGCACTAGCATTACACTAGTGCTAGTGTAATTAGGTGAGCACTATTGTACCCAGTCTTTATTACTTGGGGGTTCAAGGTTGTATCCTTGTGCTCTGACAAGCACTTCAGCAGCTGAGCCATCTCCCAGGCTCTTACAAGTGTTTACAATTTACTCTAAGTGTGTGTTTTGCTTGCATGTTTGTGTGTGCATTGTGTGTGCCTAGTGCCCACAGAAGCTGCTGAGAAGTGAACTCTGGTCCTTTGCTAAAGCAGTTATATTCTGTTAACTGCTGAGCCATCTATCCAGCCCCTCGTAAAGGTTCTTGATGTATGAGTCTCTCTCTTTTATGTACCATTGCTGCAGCACCCTCAGTGACCATGCCCAATACGTTAATAGTAAACAGAGAAAATCACTTTAGCTGCTTTCACTGTTCTGTAAGTTTCTTAGTTATATATTCTCATGACACAAAAAAAAGCCCTTTCTTTGAGGACCTTATACTCATCAGCAGCACCACTAATAAGATGACAAGTTGATATCCATCAGGAAAATGCAAATCAAAATGACTCCAAATACCATCTTACACCTGTCAGAGTGGCTAAGATCGAAAACACAGATGACAGTTTATGCCGGAGGGGATGTGGAGCAAGGGGAACATTCCTCCACCGCTGGTGGGAATGAAAACTTGTGCAGCCACTTTGGAAATCAGTATGGCAGTTTCTCAGAAAATTGGGAATCAGTTTACCTCAAGACCCAATGATACCCAAAGGATGCTCATTCATATCACAAGGCATTTGTTCAACTATGTTCATAGCAGTGTTAATCTTAATAGCCAGAACCTGGAAACAACCTAGATGCCCCTCAACAGAAAAATGAATAACTAAAATGTGATACATTTACACAATGGAGTATTACTCAGCTGGGGGTGGGGGCATCATGAAATTTGAAGGCAAATGGATTGACTAGGAAAAAAATCCTCACGAGTGAGGTAACCAGACCTAGAAAAACAAACATTATATGTAATCACTCGTAAGTGGGTGAATATTAGGTGTAAAGTACAAAAATAACCAGATTACATTCCACAGCTCTAGAGAACCGAGGAAACAGAGGACCCTGATAGGGACACGTGGATTTGCCTGGGAAGGAGAATTAGAAGAGATTTATTGAGTAAACAGAGGGTGCTTTGGGTGTGTGTGGGGGGAGATAGTAATGTGAGAGATTGGGCTAGGCTGGTTGGGGACAAGATGGAGGGGAAAAGTAATGAAAGCGATATCTTGATGGGGGGGCATTTTGGGGTTGGGGAGAAACCTGGTGCCAGGAAAACTCCCAGGAATCCACAAGGATGACCCCAGCTAAGACTCCTAGCAACAGTACAGAGGGTGTCTGAACTGGCCTTCTCCTGTGATCAGATTGGTGACCACCCTAATTGTTATCAGAGACCCTTCATCCAGTAACTGTGGAAGTAGATGCAGAGATCCACAGCCAAGCACTGGGATTATATGAGCCGGGAAGGTCAATGTCACGACTGGGAACCCTCAGAGACAGCTGACCTGAGCTCATGGGAGCACATGGACTCTAGACCAAGAGTTAGGGAACCTGCAGGGGACCGACCGACTTAGGCCCTCACGTGCAGGTGACAGTTGTATACTTTGGTCTGTTTGTGGGGCTTCTAGCAGTGGGACCAAGACCTGTCTCTGGCATTTGAGCTGGCTTTTGGTAACCTATTTCTCATTTTGAGTTGCTTCATCTAGCCTTGATGTTGGGGGGGAGGAGTTTGGTCCTGCATCAACTTGATGTGCCATGCTTTGTTGACTCCTATGGGAGGCCTGTTCTTTCTGAAGGAGATGAAGGAGGAGTGGATGGTAAGGGAGGTGGGTAGATTGGAGATAGAGGGAGGAAGTGGGAGGAAAGGAGGGAGGAGAAATATAGGAAATAAATGAAAAAATATATAAAGAAAAGAGAGAATTGTAAACTGAATTTAAAAAAAAAAAGTTGACCCAGATATGCAGCATCAATGCTGGGACCTGTCACAACATGTAACATTTTAAAATCAGTAGCTCAACTGGGCATTGGGATGCACATCTTCAATCTAGCAGCCTGGGAGGCAGAAGCAGAGGGATCTCTGTGAGTTGCCTGGTCTACATTGTGAACTCCAGGCTAGCCTTGGTTGTGCAGCGATGCTCTATCAAAACAAAAAACAAAACCAAACCAGTAAGACAAACCAACCTCTTTGCTTCAGTATTCTCACACTTTTAATGGAATGAATTAGCTGCATATTTTTGCATATAAGGACTTTTCAAATTATAATATTTTAAAATGTACAGAAATTTCCTAAGAATTAATTAAGCAGAATGACTGAAAACCAATAAAAATCATTGTCCTTTTTTTTTTTAACCCAACAACTTTCATTCACCTATAATTTCTTGGGGGAGGGGTTCCACTCTGAGACATTGTGGAAGCCATTCTGCAATTAAAAAAAATAGGACTGTATATGCTTTTATTTTGAAAATTAATTGACAGAATTATAGAAAGCAAGCTTTGGGCACTTGCTTACCTCAGCTACCAATCAGAGGATGATATATGAGGCATATCCAGGTGTACAAGTCAATGGACTTATTAATAAAGTAGAAACAAATGCCTGCCTAGCATTGCCATGAAGTTGAAACATTTCTGATCATCACTGTATCCCACTTTCCAAGTCGCCACAAGCACTGTAGCATCTGATGGAGCCGTTCAACTTCCTCACTTTGGAAGGCAGCAATGAGAGCCACTCACCACCAGAAAAGTAATGTGTACAAATAGCAAAGTGCACTAAAGAGCCATGTGACCTAAAAAAACATCACAAATCTCAATGTTTAAGGACATTCACTCTTTTGTGTTAGGTTACCTTCAAGCTGTCCTGGAGCATATGACTGCTGATTGGACAGCCCAATATAGCAGATGTAAGGTTTCACAGGCTTCATGTAATCTCCTCTACATATTTATAAGGATGACTAGTGAGTGTGCAGCTAGGGTGGAGACATAAACTAGATGCTCCCTTCAGAATTGCTACCCTGAGGAGAATCTACAAAGGGCCTGTGTCTTAGGTTATTGTTGTGAAAAGACGCCATGACCACCACATCTCTTAGAAAGAAAAACATTTAGTTAGGACTGGCCTACAGTTCAGAGGTTCAGTCCACTGTCATTATAGCAGGGTATGGTGGAGTACAAGCAGACACAGTGCTGGAGAAGGAACTGAGAGTGGAGATGGGGCTATCTTGATCCAAAGACAATAGGAAGTGGTCTGAGACACTGACCGTGGCTTGAGCATATATGAGACCTGAAAGCCCATCTCCACAGTGACACACTTCCTCCAACAGGCCCTGGTACTCTTTCTCTCCTCAAACTGTACATTTTGAACTTCATTTTTCATTGTGTATCTGCATAAGAGAGATCTTTAATAATCACATGACAGAGTCAATATTAGGCTATCTTAGATCTCTTCTACCAATAAAACTATTCCAAAGTTCTTCACTTTAGCCTCAGGCAGATTCTTAGGACAAGGGCAAAAAAGCAGGCATATTGTTTGGCAACTACCACAAGAATGGTCCCTAGGCCAATTGCTATCTGAAATCTGAAAAGCACTGGGCCTCCACTGCTGACCCTGCTCTCAGCACCATCTTCCAGGCTCCTACTATGATGGCCCAGTAAGCCTTGCTTACAGTGTTCAACGACTTTCCTAGTCATCATCCACTTTCCTTCAGAGAGGAGCAAGGTCAGGCCTGTCAGAAATAGCCTACTTACTGGTAGTAACTGTCTTAGTAACTTTTCCATTAATTTTGGGGCTCACAGTTCCAGAGGGTTAGATCCATGATCATCATGGAAGATGTATGATATCAAGAAGGCAATAGCTAAGAGCTTACATCCAGATCCACAAACAGAAAGTAAGGTAGCGGGGTGGGGGACACAAGTTAACTGGGAATGGCGTGGGATTTTAAAGTCTCTAATCCCACCTCCAATGACACATATCCTCCAATAAGATCACTTCTTAATCCTTCCCAAATAGTTTCATCAAGTAGGGAGCAAACATTCAAATATATGACCATATAGGGTCATTCTCATTCCAACCTCCACAAAAACATTTTCTAGGAGACAATTGGACCTACAAGTACAATGTGCTTTGTAGACTTGAATAAGTCTTGAGTCTGTCCATGTTGGTGGCTACAGAAGGCCTGGGACACTCAGAGCACATACATCTGTCTCTATAGATGAAGTACATATAGGATCCTACATGCAGCTCTTCACTGATCACTGGAAGGATATGTGCCAGTTAGTATGCACTGGGGGCCATTATACCATTGGCAGGGAGGTTGTTAAAATCTTGGTTCTTGGTCAGATCAACAAACTGGTAGCTTCATGTGGTTGTTATCTCTGAAAAGACAGTCAGCTTTATGAGGAGGTAGGTTATTTCAGCAAACCTTAGACTGGAATCAGGAGTCCAACTGAGATCACAAAACTCTTGCTTGAGCCCAGCACTCGTGGTGCACACCTTTAATCCCAGTGTGACGTGTGCATCTGAGTTGCCTTTAGCCTTTAGCTTGCAGAGGCAGAGAAACAAATCTGAGGCTTGGAAGAGGACAGCAGGTCTTCACAGGCATTGGCACATGTGATGGTTTCTTATAGGCAGACTTGTGTACAAGGGCCTTCTGACCTTTGAGGACAGCACTGGCTCTGTGTTCAAGTCTCTGCTCATATAAAGGCTCTCAGTAGACTAAGGAGTCCTAGTTAAGATGGGGTCCTAAATGTATATAGTTAACAGCATTCCAGACCAACCTGGTGCCATATCCCTGCATATTCTTTCCACTGGCCACCTATATCCCAGTCTTCTCAGCCATGTGGTCATACCAGAAACAGTTCTCAATGGCCAAGATCACCAATTCCAATCAGTTGGTCAAATATGACCCTCACAATGACAGGAACATGGCCTGCTGCATGTTGACCAGAGATATGGTCACAGTCATTGTCACCATCAAGATCAAATGCATATCTGGTTTGTGGATTAGTGTTCAACTAGATTTAAGGTAGGACTGGATGCTATTACATCATTGTACTTGTCAGCAAGCAGCTGCCCAAGGCCTTGAACAAGAATGCCATTTTTTTCATATCAGGCCACAGGAAAGCATATTAATGATTTTGCTAAGCAACTTGAACTTTTATGAATATATCTGTACCTGTTCCTTGTAAACACCCTCAAGTTCATGAGGTATGTTATCAGTGTTTGATAATTCAGAGTACTGAGTTGTAGACAGTTCCCAGCACAAGGGAGCAAGCGATGGGGAAAGAGTTAATGGATGTGTGAGTTCACCCATGGTTTCATTTTCCCAATTACTCTATTGTTTACCAAGGAATGTTATCATTTTTTCATCTTTTTGCTTCTTTAAATTTTTTTTTTTTTTACTTTTTTTTGAGACAAGATTTCTCTGTGTAGTCATAGCTGTCTTAGAACTTGATCTGTAGACCAGGCTGGCTTTGAACTCAAGAGATTCGCCTGCCTCTGTCTCTCAAGCGCTAGGACTAAACACATATTTTTAAGTTGACAGCTTAACTTATAGGAAAATATAAAACAAGAAAATTTCATCTGAATAGATATAGTCTCTACATAGGAAAAGTACACACCTAAGGAAGTTGTAGGCAGGGGTTGGGTGTGGCAGTCCACACACAGCATCCCGACATTTGGGGCTGAGGCATGCAGCACTTGCATTTGAGACCTTCTGCTTTATAATTATCAAGTCTGTGGATCTGAGCAGATGAATTTTCTCATGAGTCATTGGGAAGGTGAAGACTGTAAAGCAGCCTTTTTTGGAAAGTGTCATGGAAAATGCTAGACCTTAGTACCTGGCCGAGGTTTTCCCTCAGCTCAGTGTATGGTCCCGTGAGCAGGTCAAAAATCTCACTTATAAGGAAACCTGGATTGCACCCCAAAGAAACATTCTTTTGGTGCTAATTGAACTCTTATTCCCTTTGCCCCAAGTTCTTTGTTTGAAATGGGTTTTTAAAATATTTATTTTATATATGTGTATATTTGCCTTCAGGTATGTCTGTGCACCATGTGCACAGCTGGTCCCTTGGAGTTCAGAAGAAGGTGTTGGATTCCCTGGAGACGGAGTTACAGATGGTTGTGGGCTGTCACGTGGGTGCAGAAACAGAACCTAGGTCCTCTGAAAAAGCAGCACTAGTGCCCTTAACCACTAAGCCATCTCTCCTTACATTCCTTGTCAGTTTTGATGGCTGTACATGGTGGCAAGTACCTGTAATCCCAGGACTAAAGGCAGGTAGATCAAGAGATCAGGGTCACCCTTGGCTACATAGTGAGTTTGATGATAGCCTAGACAATGATACCCCTGTTTCAAAAAAGAAAAAAAAATTAAGGTATCTTGTAAAAATGTGGCATAATATTAAAACTGCACAGAAGACTAGGAGGCTAAAGTCTTCTCCCACAGCTGTTTTTACCTTAGAGAGCAGAGTGTTCTGTGCATAGTCAAGGTGTAGCATATCTCTTATTATACAGATAATGTTGGGTGACAGTGAAATCAGCAGACATGCAGAAAGGGTTCTTGTTCCTTCTAACTGAATGAGAGAATCAGGACAAATGCATTGTTTTGAGTTTAAGAATGAAGTCTTTTCATGCCGTGCTTTACTTTATTCTCACGGGGTGGGAGGGGGGCTGGCTAAGGGGTCCAGGGACCATAGGCATGTATGTATCCAATGGCTACAGAAACTCAGAAAGCTGGCAGCCTTGCTCTTGGAAGGGCCAGGTGGCCTGGGCTTGAAGTTGGGAGATGACATTTCTTGATCAGGGCAAGAATCCTGGTGCCTTCTCTCCGCTCCTTCCAGTGCCACTCTGGTTGTCTTCCCAGCTCTTGTTAACTACTCTCTGCTCACAAGGGAACTATCTGCGCACATTCCCAAGTGTTTGTCCTCTTTTGGTTCTAATATATTCTTTGTTTACGATTACAATTACGATTCTTTGCTTACAATTACAATAGGTGTTTTCTACAATAGTACACTTCTAATCCATTTTCTTTATATATACACTATTCCTTATCTGTACCAGGATAGATTCCTGTTCCTTCATGTGTTGCACTGTATGGTGTGCAATGCTTTCATTGGTCCTGTTGGAATTAGTGATTCAAGCACATACAGTCTTAATGGTGTTTGTTTTATGCTCATGTGTGTGAGTCTGAAACATGAAATTTTAAAAAGTAACGAATGTTAAATGTTAGTAAAAACAAAAGTATTAGTTTTTACAGTTCAAAGTGGGTTCACAGTTCTCAGCCTTTAACAAACTGTCACTTATAAGGCCAATATAAATTTCATTGTATTTTCCTTTTTCTGATAGGTGGGTATTAAATGCCATCCCCCTTCTGGGGTTCCTGAGGAGGACTTGGCCAAGTACAGCAGGCCACTGCCACTGAAGAGGCATGAGCTCACCTAAATCACAAGTTCAGTCTCATATAAGCCAGAGAGGCCTTTATGCATGGGTGAGCGAAGGTAAGAAGGGGTATTCTTTGAGGCCCACAGGACCTGGCAGCACTGGACAAGAGTTATGAAGAGATGACTGTGAATTCTGAGGACGAGATGAATACTGTGTGGCTGGCAGCTATACTTTTATCTCCTCCCCACTGTTAACGTTACTTTTACTGTGTGCAGCACATTTTTAAAAGCAAAGTTCCCTTTCTACATACCAGCCTTTCTTGCAAGAGTCAGTTAGATGACTTGTGAATTCCTTTTGGCAAATACATTTTGTTTTCTTTACATTAACAGGTATGTCTGTATGCTCAGTTAAAAAGAGTCTAACTGGAGAAGGGAATTAGAGCAACACGCATTACTTTAAAGTGAGGAATGAGGTCCTTCACACCATATGTGAATGGCTTTGCTCTGTCCGAGGGCTGAGAAGAGTAGAGCTGGGGCTCCACCCAAGCTGCAGAAACCCTGTGTCTGACATGTCATTTCTTCATTAACCTTTCTCCACAGCTGGCCAATGTAAGCCAACTGTGTGTGTCCCCAGATTGTACTTGGGTCACCACTTCCCCCTTCTTGGTATGGAAGTAAGTGTTGAACACTGGTCTTGATTTAAAAAACTTGTTTTAAAATGGACCCACCAGGACTGCCCGATGTCACGATAAAGAAGATGCTGCTGTCTGGTCCAGCTGGGAATGCCAGGGTTCTCTTGAGATAATGGCAAAATCCCAGAGGGCTCAGACTCTGCACCCAACCTCTTGGCCGGGTTTGCAGCCCTGTTTATGCCCTAAGAAATCTTGTCTTTGTGCATATGTATGCATATACATGTGCAATATGTGGGGTCAGAGGTTCTCTCCTTCTACTATGTGGGTCCAAGGAACCAAACTCAGATTCTCAGGGTTGGCAGCAAGTGCCAAGCCACCCGCGGCCCTTGGCGGAGCTCTTTTAGGCAAGAGCCCAGGTTTTTCTTGGTGTTCTCTTACGAGGTTCAGGGAACATTACAGACCGCATCCGGGCTGCTTCGTCCAAATGGCTAGCGCTCAGTGGTTACCTTGGATACACAAACAAACCAATTGAGGGTGGCATAGCTGCTCAAGGAAACTCCAGCTCCTTAGAGCAAGCCCTTTCCGCACTCCTAACATCCGGTGGCCCTCCCGCCAGGATCTCTTCCGGTCCCGCCCCTCGAGGGCGGCTGCCACTCCGGCTGCGGAGTCCCGACGCTGCTAACTTCCGCGTTGACCCACCCATCGCGAGACTTTGGCGGCGCAGCAATGGCAAGACCGTGAGTACCGCTGACGGGAGTCTATAGAACGAGTTAGGACGGGACCCTGACGAGGTCGGGTCGCGGAGGCAGCGGCAGGTTCAGACCCTCTGGAGGGAGTGGCGGCTAGGCCGTGAAGGCAGTCCTCCCCCGACTGCCGCCCGCGACCCAGTACCCGCCCCTTCCCCAGATGCCGCGACACTGCTCCGCCGCCGGCTGCTGCACACGGGATACGCGTGAGACTCGCAACCGCGGCATCTCCTTCCACAGGTCAGCGCGCGTGCGTAGTGGCACGCGAGGGCTCACATGCGCAGGCGCTGGTGTTCCCGCACTTTAGGCCGCGCAGGAGACGGCGCCTTCCTGAGGTCGAAGTGAGGCATGAACTTGTGTGCGGGAGGGTGAGAGGGGCAGTCGAGTAGTCTCGGATCCAACCGAAAAAGGACTGGACGCTTGCTTACTGGAGCTCTGATTCTTTCCGGCTAGGTGATGCTGAGCAAGCTCCGTTCATTCTCTCGTCCTTTTTCCAGTTAGCGGGTGGTAATCTGAAAGGGTAGTGGGGAGGTCTGCCCTTTCCTGGGGAGCTTGGGCCTCCTGTTCACGGGTTGCAGCAGTTTGGTGCTCACGGTTTTGTGGCTCTGCAGACTTCCCAAGAAAGACAACCCCAGGCGCGGCTTGTGGCTAGCCAACTGTCAGCGGCTGGACCCCAGCGGCCAGGGCCTGTGGGACCCCGCCTCTGAGTACATCTACTTCTGCTCCAAACACTTCGAGGAAAACTGCTTTGAGCTGGTGGGAATCAGGTTGGTCTTTCTGCCAGCCAACACTAGAATGTTGTGAGGCATCAGAGCACTGGGTCAAGTGGGGCAGCACTATGCACTGGCGAACCCATGAACTGTGAGCTGGCATGCTCACAGGCAGACTTATTGTCAGGGTGATGTTGCCTGTTCCCAATTCTGTAAAGTGTGGCTCAGGATTACCATGCCAGTGACATCAGAGAGAAAGACAGATTTTCCCGGTTAGGGAGATAGCTCCCTTGGTAGACTTGGTATGCAAACATGAAGACTTGAATTCAAATTGCCTATTCTTTTAATCCCAGGAGAAGACAAAACAAAAGAATCCCTTGGGCTCACCGACCACCTAGTCTAGACGAGTTAAGTTTACCTATTTTACAAATAATTGAGTAAAATTTTAAAAACCAGATGAGTGTACTGGAGAGGTGGCTTAACAGTTCAGAAAACTTGTTCATCTCCAGAGGACCATGGTTCAATTCCCAGCACCAAGGGATCCCTCACCTTCTTCCTGAGAGCACTGGCACACAGGTGTTATTCATACACACATACATGCAGCAAAACATTCATAGCCCTAAAATAAATAAGGCTTCCTAGGTGGCTCAGAGGTTAAGAGCACTGGCTTCAAGCTGGGCCTTTGGTGGTGCATGCCTTTAAATCCAGCACTCAGGAGGCAGAGTCAGGAGAATCTCTTGAGTTCAAGGCCAGCCTGGTCTACAGAGTGAGTTCCAGGACAGCTGGGGCTATGCAGAGAGATCCTGTCTCAAAAATAAAAAAGAACACTGGCTTCTTCCAGATGACCTGGATTCATTTGCCATCGTTCACATAGTGGTTCACCAATCAGTACTCTCTTGTTCCAGGGGATCCAGTGCTCTTTTCTGACCTCTGGGTACCATGCATGCATGTGGTAGACAGCCATACATACGTTTTTAAGTAGAAAAAAAAGAAGTCTTTAAAAAACAACGGTGGAGAATAACTGAGGAAGGCCTCACAGGAGACAAACAGCTTCCATGGGCTATCAGCACTTAATTCTTGCAGCGGGCCCACAAATGGGATTCTTTTTAGTGGCCCACCTCACCCTGCTAGTGGAGGTTTTCTGCTCCACTCTGAAAGCTCATTCACACAGCATTCTTCCGATTTATTTCAGCAGTGTGCTGAGGGACCTATGTGGGACCCCAGGGGAAGTGGCAGCACTTTTCTCCAGCTCATCTGGGCTGCTTTTCCCCACAGTGGGTATCACAGGCTGAAGGAAGGGGCAGTCCCCACCATATTTGAGTCTTTCTCCAAGTTACGTCGAACAACCAAGACCAAGGGGCATGGTTATCCACCTGGCCTGCCTGATGTCAGCCGGCTCCGGCGATGCAGGAAGCGGTATGTTTTGTAGGAGGGGGATGCCCTACCCTCCCCCCAAGGGCTGAGGGACTGGACTGTAGGGTGAATGCAAGCATCTTCACTTAACAGGATTCTTGTTGCCTAGACCCAGTGAAGGGGCTCAGGTGTATGAGAGGGGCCTGGCATACCCTTAGTTGGCTAGTCAGTTTCTTTATATCTCCCCTCCAGCTGCTCTGAAGGTCAAGGACCAACAGCTCCATTTTCTCCACCTCCAGCTGATATCATCTGCTTCCCTGTGGAAGAAGCCTCAGCACCCACCACTCTGCCTGCATCCCCAGCTGTGAGGCTGGAACCTGGCCTTAACAGCCCCTTCTCAGATCTTCTGGGCCCTCTAGGTGCCCAAGCAGATGAAGCAGGCTGTAGTGCCCAGCCTTCACCGGAACGGCACCCCTCCCCTCTTGAGCCAAGGCCTATCTCCCCATCTGCTTACATGTTGCGGCTGCCACCCCCTGCTGGAGCCTACATCCAGAATGAGCATAGCTACCAAGTGGGGAGTGCCTTGCTCTGGAAGAGGAGAGCTGAAGCGGCTCTTGATGCTCTGGATAAGACCCAGCGCCAGCTACAGGCTTGCAAACGGCGGGAACAGCGGCTCAGGCTTCGACTGACCAAGCTGCAGCAGGAACGGGCACGGGAGAAGCGAGCACAGGCAGATGCCCGCCAGACCCTGAAAGACCATGTACAGGACTTTGCTATGCAGCTGAGCAATAGCATGGCATGAAGCCACACCAAGGCTCTGTCTTTTCCTCAGAGGCACTTGATAGGAACTGCACCTACCAGACAGGACAGAAGTCACAATAAAGTGGATTCTAGAAAGAGACCCTGCTGTCTGGCTCAGCTGGGGGTGCCAGGCTCCTCCCCAGATAGTGGCCAAAGCCCCAAAGGGCTTAGACCCTGGCAGGCAACCTTTTGGCCATGGGGAACCCTTGTTTGCAGTCCCTCTACTTATTTAGCTATTCTTTCGGCTCCTCTGGGCTCACCTCTGTCCCCCCCCCCCCCTTTTTTTTGAGCCAGGGTTTCATGTAGTTCAGGGTGGTGTCACTGAAGCCAGAGATGACCTTGAACTTCTAATCCTACTTGTATTTTCCAAGTAGAATGATAGGCATGTGCCACCATGCCTAATGTCAGACTTGATACTTAACATGGAGGACAGCAGGCGTCTGTCCACAGGCTCCATCCCTTGTATTGCTTACTCCTGGACAAATTTAGGGAGTCTCAGAACCAACATAGGGTGCTGCACTTGTCAGGTTGCAAGGCCACACCTAAAGGTATGTTAGTCTTTAATTATAACTTTCAGGCCCTGGCCTCCATACTTTATTTATCTTGGGAACCTAGGCTTCTTACTATAGCTGTGTCCATGGTAAACACCAACCAAATGGCTACATAGCTCAAGCCTAGTTTCTGGCTGAGTTTGTATACAAGGTTCTCAAAGTTCTCTTTTTGGAGCCCTGGAAGAATGTTTATTCATATCCTGTGTAGAGGAGATAATTGAAGGTCTAGTTACATGGGCCAGTATGAAACAAGATTTATAGACTGAAATTTTCAGGTGTTACCCCCCAAGAGGTTTGGATGAGGTCACCACCTTGCGGGGAATGCCCACACACAGTTGATACACCCAGCCTGCCTGGCTGCCCACCTTCCACTTGGCTTAGCTGCTACTGCTTGAGCTCAGCTGCCAGCCTCAGCTTGTACCTAGTACCTCATCTTATAACCAGACCACTTCCTGGTTGTCTATATGGGACTGCCACCCAAGGCGCCTTTCTACCTGGAGCCCCACAACATGGAATAAATGGAGCACAGGAAGGAAATGTGTTCTAAGATCAGAAAAAGCCAAGCATTTCTCCAAAATGAGTTCTGGCCTCCTAGAACAGAGTAAGTTCTGTATGGAAAAAAAAAAAAAAAAGTCTACTGTGCTGTATTGAGATAAATGTTTTCATGTCCTGATGTCAGGGAACAAGGATGGATGCCCCAGACAGTCCAGATCTCTGAGGAGATAACTCAGATATGCAACTTTTTCTCCCTCGTAACTGATAGCATGTGTTGACATGGTAGAACAGGGAAGATGGCGCTAAACCCACATTTGGGGAATCTTCCTAATGGACCTGTCATGTGCTTCAAGTCAGACCAGAGGTGGCCACTATGCCAACCAAGTGTTTATGTAACATTGCCACAGCTTTAAGGGAGTCATGTCAGTGACGATGCACACACACACTAGTATTTCTGCTGACTTCTTTCTGGCCCAGATATGCACACTGAGTGGGCCCGAGCAAGCAACCTCTCTGGGAGGCTTAACTACACTTGCTGCCTGTGAGCTGGGAGCAAAATCAGACCACTGTCACTGGTCTATTCTTAAGTTCTGGGTAAGGTGGAATATAGCCTATTGTTAGAGTAATTTGCCAAACTCATTCCCTGACAATAGGATTCTATGCCTGGATCCATAACACACCCACAGGAACACAAAGCCATCATCTTTCTACTGCTGACTGGGATCCCTGAGCCTTGGTCTCCTTGGAGGGTGCCAGCTAGAAAGGGAGTGAGCTTCACTTGCCATTCCCTGTAGGACCTGTGTGCTCAATGAAGCATAGCCTCCAGGAGTCCCTGTACACCTCAGTGTCCTGTAGAAGATGGGAACCACAGGTGTGATCACTGTAGGTGGAGATGTGGCCAATTGGTTGAGTGTCATCACTCTCCAATCTGGTAGGGTCCTCACAGAGATCCTCAGATGTCGGCACCCAGCTCTGCACACTGCTTGTCAGAGATGTGGGAGGCCAAGGAGTCTATGATGTCCAGCAATAGCTGCTGGCTCAGCAACCGCAGTGTGGGCAGCTTAGAGACCTGCATAGATGACCAAAAGTAGATGAAACCAGATTCCCAAGAGGACCAGGGTGGGTAGTTGAGTCCTCTTGGGACCAGCCTGCTTAGGGCTTGGCTGTCTAAGAACAGTGGGCAATAGCCAAGAGGTACCCAGGCCTGCTGGGGAGGGCTGGGACCTAGAGCCGTGGGGCCAGAGCCTGACCTTAGTGAACTGGTGCACAATGATGTGTAAGCAGTGCCGCTTCATGTCCAGTGCTTGCGTCTTGTCAGCCGCCTCCAGAATCTGCAATGGCAGGAACCATGAGGCACTACCCCAGCTCACCCACAGGGAAAGTATGGCCCGAAGGTACTACAGCACTACCTGCAGCACATTCTGTACTGTTACATTCATCTCCAGGTTCTGCTTGCAGTATGCCTGCAATCTGTTGTTGTAGAAGCCATAGTAGTAGGGGGCTGCAAACAGGTAGCTGGGCACAAGTTAAGGAGTTTCCAAATCAAAGGACACATACTCACTTGCCTCCAACCATCCCACCACATCCCTTGTCCTGGGGAGGGCAGTATACATGCCTCAGAAGCCAGAGTGCCAGTTTGGGTCCTCGCTGCCTTTCTCTCTAAACTAGTTTTGAACCATTTCAGGCTCACGGGCCCCATTCAAGAGCAAAAGAAAACCTAATTCTCTGATTCCCATGTGCACATTCACAGCACTTTTTCAAGCCCTGTCTCCATCAGGTTTCCGTACACCTCAGGTTCAAACACTACTGATAGAAATGAATGATTTGTTGAGTAGGCCCAGCACCAGCACTGGACACTCTAGACTTGGGTACTAAGCCAAGATAACCTAGCCAACAGAACAGGAACCAAACATGTCTGAGGGGTGCTAAGACTTCTCTCAGTGGTGACCCAGGAGCACCGGCAGGTAAAAGGATACAGTGAGTCCTCAGGGGGCATGTTGACCTCGCCATAGTAGATGTAACGTAGCATGGACTCAAAGGCCTGTCTGCTGGGCACCATCTCCCCGATAGAGATGTTCACCTGCCCATCCTCTGGCATGAATGAACGGAACATGGCCTCAAAGTAGCTACAAACAAGGAGGAAGATCCCAGCTCTCAGAAGAAAGCATCAAGGCCCAGCCCTGCCCTCCCTCACATACCCTCAACACACCTAGAACGGGCAGCGAGGATGGCTTTGTGGGCTGGTCGGGGGTTACCATCTAGCAGTAGTATGATGTCACAGAACTCTGAGCCTGCCCCCTCCAGGTATGCCTTCATGTCCTGGATCAAAGATGTGCCTGGGGGGAGGAGAAGGACCTTGAGAGGACTCCCACCTCCACCCCGAATGAAGGGGCTACCTTTGTTTTCTGGCCCACTGGGCACCACCTCTCCACAGTGACCATGTCGCTGCTCTGCACCGAGTTTCCCCCAAGCCAGAAGTGCCAGTCTTTCCTTCCCTCAGCCTTCGAGTCACCTGGAAACTGCAGTCTATGTTCTGGCCCTCAGGGATCCTGCACCAATACCCAATCTTACATGCCGTGCCCTACATGCCCGGCTCCCATGCTCAGGCTCATCTTTTGGACTCATGCCAGTGGTAGGGTCTAGTGCAAGCCCAAAGAGTTGGGGAAGTGAGGGTGCTATGAGTGTCCACTGGGTAGGACAAGGGCTAGATGACAGCTGCAGCTGCCTCGCTCACTTGACATCAGATCTGGTCAAACAACCAAAGAAGGCACAGGTCACCCGGAGGATGGCTTTCATGGTATCTAGGCTCGCTGGCACATGCTGCCTCTGTCCCTCCCAGTCCTTGTGCCTGGGAGCATCTGATGGGTCACAGAACCACCCTTACCCAAAGGACCTGACAGGTAGGTGGTTCTTAAGACTCTTCCCTACATTCAGAACATGAAGAGAAGTTCCCTACCAATGTCCACAGGTTGGTCTGAGGGTGCTCGAGGGGGCGGCTGCTGCTTCCGCCGCACAATTTCTACAATCAGTGGAGATGAGAGGCGCTCGAACTCCTTCATCATGATCACCTGATTGAAGTGGGACTCCTTCACTATGAAGTTCAGGCAATGTTCCTGGGACAGACAGGCACACAGGCAACTGGAATCAGGCCAAGGCCCAAGCTCAGCAGCAGAGCTTGCAGTGAGAAGCAAGGGAATACACCCATCCCACCCAGAAAGATGTGGGCTGGTAAGCCTTCCCAGCTGCCAGGCTAACCCCAGCTTGTACCTTGAGCTGGCCCAGCTGTAGCCTGGCAGCGCTCTCACACACAACCAGTACATTTTGAAGATCCACAGAAGCTTCGATGTACTGCCGACAGAGCTGCTCAAGGCGGCACAGCTGGAAACTCAGAGCCAGTTTGTATACATCCATGATGAGCAGCACATCCTCTACATGGCCTGCACCAAAAAGCCCCTGAGCCTAGGGCCCCAGGAAAGAATGCTCCCTCCATAACAAGAGGGTCAGGGCTGTAGATGGCAGCTGGACTGAGTGCCAACTGACTATGGCTTGTGCCTCAGGCATCTGTATCAGACCTGGCAGCGTCACCTCTGCCTCTGCTGCCCGTTCCCCACCCTGGTCCATACCACCCACACCCAAGGCGGACCTTTCCGTGGGTACTTGATCTTGTCTGTGTAGAGAAACTGCATGAGCACCTCGAATGCCTGGGCCTCAGCCTCACGAATGGCCACACGTAACAAGGGTGGCCGTGCCCTGCCCACAGTTGAGCCAGGGGCCTCCCTGGACGCTAGGGCCCCATCTTCCTCCAGCTTCTGTGAGGACAGAGAAGCTCAGGGCACCCTAATAGACAGTGGGCAAAGCTTCCCAGTCATGGGGGCTAAAGGAGACCTTACCTGTGCAAGCCACTCTCGAGCCTGCAAGATCTTCCTACGAAGCCAGCGGCTCCGTGCAGTGACAATGGCAACATGGCCCTGCACACACTCTTCCTTCTGCATAAAGAATGAATGCTACGTGGGTAAAAGCACAGGACCCCTGGGCAGGGGACAGAAGCCAGCAGGCCAGGGCAAAGCTCCACTCAGCCGATAGAGTAAGTGAGGCTGGTATAGGTCAGTCACCCACCTCACCAAGCACAAACTCCACATCACAGAACTGGCGGCTCTCCCATAGGCGCCCGTAGTCTTCATGCAGTGTGCACTTAGGGTAGCAAGAGAACTACAAAAAGACAGGAGCAATCAACAAAGGCCGTCCTGAGACCAGCCAGCCATGAGGCCTTCGGACCAGGGGCAGGTGAGCCTGCCTAAGGACTCATGCCTGGGCCATGACTAAGAAGGCCTCCCATGTCCACTGCCTTGTCTTTAATAAAGGCTCTCAGGCTTTAGGAAGGCTGCACTGTTTCTAAAAACCTGGAATCAGATACTTAAGAACCCCATCCTATCCCTACCCACCACTGAAATGGATTTATCCATGCCTCCACTCTGCCAGCAGCCCCTGTCCTAACGAGGGTAAGGGTGGCTCTGTGACCCATCAGATGCTCCCAGGCACAAGGACTGGGAGGGACAGAGCAGCCATTGCCAGCAAACCTAGATACCATGAAAGCAATCTTAGGATGACCTGTGCCTTCTCTGGTTGGCTGATCAGATCTGATGTCAAGTGAGCGAGGCAGCTGCAGCTATATATCTTCTAGTCCTTCTCATCCTAACAACCCATTCCTCCAGGTTTGGGGAGGGGCTCCAAGGGAAGCTTCCATCAGCCTTCTCCAGGCCATAATTTCCCTGGAGGCCACAGTATAAGCCCAGCTTGAGCCATTCTTTTGCTGGTTCTGTGCACTCCCTGACCCTCTTCTCTGAAGCTGAGGCTTTGCCTGCCTGCTTCACTCTGCATTAAGGGTCCTCTCTTCCTAGTGTCATCTCTGCCTGCCTGACCTACAGCACCCCAATCCTCTCCACTAGACGACTCAGAGGGACCGTCATCCCACATGCCTCCCTGGAGCCCATCTACCCCAGCAGACCTCAGAACCACTAGCGACACACCTGGAACCTGTACATTTCCCCACTGCGAATGTTGTTGTCCACAGTGCCTCCAAAGATGTACATGGCATCAGAGATGACAGCGGCTGCATGGAAGAGCCTCCCACTGGGCAGCTGAGAAGGACAAGCAGACAGAGTGATGGGATGGGGTGAACCCAACAGTGGATCATGTCATGGATCCATGTGGCCATGAAGAGATCCGTCTACCTTGGAAAGAGGTTCCCTGGGTGCTCCTGCAGGTGCAGAGGGATAATGGGACCCTGGGGTGGGGCAGAGGGCAGGGCAGGTTGTGCAGAACCCCAGGTTAACAGCATATTTGGGCCAGTGTACTGCACTGACTAGAGGGTAAAGCCTGGGATCCCCATCTATGAGAGTTCCTGCTTCAGAAGGTAATGGAATTTTAATAAATGTTCTAGACACTCACCTCTGATGCTAGGTGGACAGGTTGCTTGGCTGAGGTGGTGCCAAAGTCTACGCCAAACACATCTCTTGACTTCTTACAGCTGCTCCGTTCCTCTGAGGTTAGGGTTGATGCCTCCTCAGAAGAGGAAGCTCGCTCAGGCACCTCAGTCCCACCAACCTTGATGAAAACATATGCAAGAAGGTAACAAGCCACCACCCCTCCCAGGGCTTGCTATGGCTTCAGAAGAGGGACAAGACATTGAGTAAGGCCATGAGGGTGATCAGGGTGCTTCCCAGAGATCTTCAGGATAGCAGCATAGTGCCACTGATGGAATGCAGGCATCAAAACCTGAAGGATGTAGGACTAAGGGCCTTGAGGGTCCTCAAGTTGCTCTTCTTATCTCTATGGAACCAAGGGAGCCTAGGTCAGGACTCACCTCACTGTCAGAGCTAGGCTGGACAACCTCCCAGGTCTGGAAGTCCACATCATAGCAGTGCAGCTCATTGGGCAGTGTATTGTCCGCTGCACCCCCAAACACATAGAGATGGCGGTCAAAGGCCACCATGGTGTGTCCATAGCGCCGCTGTGGTGGGGGTGGGGAGCCCCGGAGCAGATGCTCAGTAGGGATGCGTGTCCACCTGCGGCCATGACCATGAACCAATACTAAGGTGAGGGCTGTGCTCTCAAATACACTCCCTATGAAGCTCCCCTAAGGTTCTTGAAATGTCCCTCCATGGTCTGTCTAAAGGGAAGGCACATGCCTATGTGTCCAGCATCCCTTGACCTGTTTAGCTCAGGTACTGGCCCTTAGTCAGCTCCATGCAACCCACCATGGGGCCCCAAAGCTCCCTCTCAGCCAGACACCTACATAAACAGTAGAGTTCCCACCCGGGAGATGCCTGCCTAGGCACTAATGCTCCTCTAGTACTTCTACCCTCCAGGGGATCCCAGGACTTCCCACCAAATCCCCATTTCTGCCAAATTAGCTGAAGAACCAAAGCAGATGCAGGGTCATTCTATGCCTGCCCAGTACTCAACAAGAGTCCTCCACCTAGGATTTCTGGCAGTTTTTGAGTCCCCTCCCACGCCCTATTCCTTTTTCTCTGTTACTTCCAGTACCAGAGGCTAGCCCCAACATAGGGACCTAAGGCTAGCCAGAAGCCTATCTTCTGATATCCCCTGAGATTAGTGCTGGCCACATTTGTTAATGGTGTCAATGAGCAAGCCATATATAGGGCAAGAAGTATCCTGACTCAGACTAGCTATGGGACCTGATTCAGGCCATTATCTTGCTGAGCTACAGTCATATCCCAAGGGCCTCTGAGGCTGTCAAATACCCATACTGCAGCCTGTATGCTCCTGCGATATGGGGAACTATGGGAGGTCACAACACTACCAGACACAGGAATGTGCGTTATTCATGTCCCTTAAAACCCAGGGAACTCACGTCTTGTCCTTGAATTCAAACTGGAAGAGGTTGTTGGTTATCTTGGCTCCACTCTGGCCTGAGAACACGAACATCTTGTCTCGGCATACAGCCACAGGAAAGTTGCAGCAGGATGGGGGGATCTCCCCACTCTGGACCACCTACAGTAGGGGCAAGGCTCAGCCAGGGCCTCACAGGTCTGGCTACACTATCATACACTTTGAAGCGAATAAATGTAAAAAGTTTATAGCCTCATCACACCCACGTGCGCCCAGTTCTGATCAGCTGAGGCTGAAATCCTGAGGGTCATTTGGAACTGAAAATATAATTGCTACAAGAGAAGCCAAGCTCCAGGAGAAAGCAATAAACAAAACGCTGCTCTCGCTGTGTTCACATAAGGGCAGACTGGTACAAACCACCCCTGTCACATGTGGCACTCTGCCTGGCCTGGACTCAGAGTTTTTTCTTTCACTTCTAGGGATCAAAGCCAGGGATGTTTACATTCTATGATACCGTGGACTACAGCCTCAACTCCAAAGCTTTTTTTATTATTTAGTTATTTATTCATTCATTCATTTTGGAGACAAAGTCTCTCTGTGAAGCTCTGGCTAACCTAGAACTCTCTACGTAGCCCAGGCTGACCTCAAACTCACTCTGAGGATCACCCTGAATTTCTGACCCACCTCCCAAGTTCTGGGATTACAGGCATGCACCTCAACACCCAGTTTATATGGGTCTGGGAATTAAACCCTGGCCTTCATGCATGCTACATTACCAGCTAAACTACACCCTCAGCCCACTCAGAGACTCTAGTTATTACTGGAATTGGGGGGGGGGGCAAGGAGAAAAAGAGGTGGCCTTTGGTAAGGGGAAGAAGGCAGCCTCTGTGATATTCCATCCTAGCACCTCTCATCCATACCAGCTTCCTTTATCCCTCACCTCTTGATGCTGCAACCAAGCCCCAAGTGCCCCTAACTTCCCACCTGCATCATGCTCCCTGCACCCCTCACCTCCTCCCAGCATGTGAGCTCTCGGTCTTGGAGGCCAATTGTCCACATGTCGTTCAACCTGCATCAGGACAGAGGAGTCAGGATCCTTTGGTCCTGAGCCTGGCTGGGAGGGATAGCTCCAGGGATGAACCACTTGCTATGTTTGTCCGGAGATAACTGTGCAGCCTTTCTTAAAGAAACAGAAACTTCCAGGAAGAAGGTGCTATATCAAATCCCTACACCCAGCCCTCAGCAGCTCTCACTTCCTGCTGCCTCTCCAACCAGCCAAGACAGACTAGATTAACATATAACATCTGGGTAATGAGACAAGGACAGCCACCTGGGGCAGGGAAAAGCGACATGTCCTATATAGCCTACTGCTGCACTGGGCCATTACTGGTTTCTGCAATGCCCAAGTTTAGGATGAGCATGCACTACTTGGTCACCAGACAAGTACAAAACAACTTTTCTAAAACGAGGAGGAAGCCTGGTGTGGAGGCGCACACCTTTAATCCCAGTGCTCAGGAAGCAGAGGCAGGAGGATCTCTGAGCTTAAAGCCAGCCAGATCTATACAGAGGGTTCCAGAACAGCCGGGGCTACATAGAGATCTTGCCTTAAAACAAGATCAAAATATAAAACAGTAAATAAATCAAGAGACAGCTGTAACACAGGAGAAACCCAGGCTTGGATTTGAGCTGAGATCCTTCCACCCTCCAGGTCCCCGTAGTTCCAATCTCCTCATCTGAGGAAATGCAGAGATCACAGAGAAGCCTCACCTCCACACCCGTCTCCTGAGAAACTCAAAACCCACCAGGGTAACTTACCCCAGCCTGAGCACTCAGATGCCAAGAGCGTATTCTGCCCCTGAGGACATGCAGAGGTAGGTACATGGCCAGCTACTTGCCTACCTGGCATTGCCATCATAGCCAGCAAAGATCCAGAGCTTGTCGCTATACACTGTGGCTCCATGGGCTGACCTGGCAACCGGTAACCTAGAACATAATGAAAAAAATGAACTGGAGAGAAGGTTTGGCACCGAAGAGAACTCACTGCTCTTCAGGAAACCCAGGTTCAGTTTCTAACACCCACGTGGCAGCTCACAACCATCCCCTGTAAATGCAGTCCCAGGGGTCTGAAGCCCTTTGATTCTCCTCAGGTACCACGCATGCGTGTGGTACAGACATACACACCAGCAAAATATCTGAATACATTAAAATTACACACACACATACACACACACACACACACACAAACACATACACACATATACACACACACACCACACACATACACACACACACATACACACACACACACTACACACATACACACACACATACACACACATACACCACACACACACACACACACACAAACACATACATATACACACACATACACACACACCACACACATACACACACACACACACTACACACATACACACACACACACACACACACACACACACACACCACACATTAGTTTTAAATGAGGAAAGATCAAAAGAACAGGCTGAATGAAGCACGGGGCTCCATGTGTTCAGCAGCCACATCTGCCCGACCCTGTGTCAGCAAACACCGCACAACAGGTCTGGGCTGCACATGTATAAAATTCAGATGTTGAAACCGGACATGATGGTACATGTCTGTAAATCCTGTACTAGGGAGATGAAAGGAGGGGATCAATTGTTCAAGACCAGCCTGTTACGTGGCAAGCCAGAGGTCAGTGGGACTGTGTGACACTCTGACTCAAAAAAACAAAAACTAACAAAAAACACACAAAGGTAAAACCAAACAACCAAACAAAACACTCCTAAGGGTGGGGATGTGGCTCAGTTTGTAGGTTGCTTTCCTAGCATACACGAAGCCTTGAGTTTGACTCCCAACACCACGCTAAACCAGGTATGGTGCAGTATACCTGTAACCTCAGCACTCCGGCTAGAGGCAGGAGAATCAGATGTTCAAGGTCATCCTCAGGTATACACAGCAGGTTCAAAGCTAGCCTAGCCTACATGAAATCCTTTCTCAAAGAATGGTCAGAATCAGATACAGGCTCATAGGCTCAGTGATAGAGAGCACACTTGTTATGAAAAAGACCTTGGGTTCCATCCCCACTGCTGAGAAAAATATAAAACAAAATACAACCAAAAGAAATTCTGTGATCCACACAGCCCCAGCACCTCCCCAGCTGCTATGAAAATGCTGAAGGGCATACTCACAGAACAGCCTACTGGGTTCCTGAGAAAGGGATGTACACCTGGGAGGCAACGATTGAGTACAGCTCCCGACTTCCCGCCCACTACATACACCCCATCCACCCCTGCTGCCACAGGACTCAACAGTGATGAATTTTTGGGCACTTAAAGTCTCTTAGTGGCAGGAGGCACGTCCCAGACTGAAGGCCATTCTCTAACTCTGAACAGAAAAACCTCTTACCTCCCTTCAATCTTCCACTCTGTCCACTGGCCAGTTGCAAACTTGTATTCAAAGAGGTCATTTTTATTCTTCAAGTTAGAATTGGAGTAAATATCTCCAGTATAGCCCCCTGTGTGAAGAGAGTGAAAGTGTTATGTCTAGGGTACAATTTTGGTATTTAAATGTGGGGGCCCTAGTTATCATGTATAAACTCCTAGTGCCAACTGCCCACTCAGATTACCTCTGCATTGGGCTGTGAGGATGCAGAGCTGGGTACACATTAGCCATCAGAAGAGATACCCCAGTCCCACGCGCTCAGGACATCAGGGTAATCAGTCCCCTCAAGTCAGAGGTTCAGAGCACTCTAGTGGACAAAGTTAGTGGGGGTAACAGCTGCTCGACAGAGCTCAGAGCCTCGGGGAGGGTGGAGATGGGGGGGAAGCTAGACATCTGTGGGTGCAGAAGGGTGAGAGGCTGCTTACCAAAGACGAACATGCTGCTCCCGTAGACAACGGCTGAGTGGTGGTAGCGGGGGGCTGGTGGGGTGCCAGTGGTAAAGGCTCTGGGAGAGGCACAGGGTGGGGGTCAGTGAGGGGGTGCCCCTGATACCTCCGTGCCTTGTTTTCCCTCCTCCCTTCCCTTCCTCCCTCTCTCCTAGCCCTCCCCTCTTCTCAGGCATGTCCCTCTCTCCTAGCCCTCCCCTCTTCTCAGGCATGTCCCTCTCTCCTAGCCCTCCCCTCTTCTCAGGCATGTCCCTCTCTCCTAGCCCTCCCCTCTTCTCAGGCATGTCCCTCTCTCCTAGCCCTCCCCTCTTCTCAGGCACGGTGCTGCTGTAAGCACACCAGGCTGCACGTAACTTACTATGTTATCACCCTCCTACCTTAGTCTCCTGAATACTGCAATTAGAGAGAGACATCACCATGACTACAGTAATTTAATTCTTTCAGACAGGTTCATCACTACAGTGCCCAAGCTGGCCTCTAATGTATGGTTCAAGTGATCTTTTACAAGCTGCCCAAAGACACAGGAGAAGAGACGTGTGTATGCCAGGGCTTCAGCTTTGCTTTACTTCTGTACACCAGGCTGACCTCAAACAGAACTCTGTTTGCCTCTGCCTCCCAAGTGCTGGGATTAAAAAGCCACCATGCCTGACTTTCCCCCCTTAAATAGGGTCTTACTATGTGGCCCTGGCTGGTCTGGAAGTCACTGTGGGGACCACATTGGCCTTGATTCCAAAGATCTGCCCGAGTGCTAGGATTAAGCGTAAGCCGTCAGTGATGCCTGGCTGGGGAGCTTCATTTTGGAAGATATTTTACAATTTGCTTAACCAAGCAACAGAATTTGACTTGGTCCTGGTCTCAAGATACTATGATTATGGGTATGCACCACTGTGCTCAACTTGAGCAATTTATTTTGGCTTGTTTTTTTGAGTGGATCTTGCTATGCTACAAAGGCTGGTCTCAGATTTGCCTGCTTGCTTCCCAAAGACTAGAATGTTAAATGTCTGCTACCACCATACCTAACTATATGTTATTTTGCAGTGTTGTATAATGAACCCGGGGAACTTGTAGTTAAGCAAGCACAGTGACCACTGAGCTACATTCCTAGTTTTTTGCTTGCTTGGTTGGTTTTTGTTTTTGAGCTTGGGATCCTGAACTCGAGCTGTCCTTGAACTTTAACTTATGATTCTCTGCCTCAACCTCCTGAGCACTGGTATCACAGGTATATACCACCATGTTCACTTTTCTTAAGCCATGCCAGTGCTACCAGGAAGACCTGGCAGAGGGTGGTGTCCTCATTGGTTGTTCGGGTTTTGTTGTTGCTTTTGCTTGCTTTTCCCGTTTTGCTAACTTGATCTAAGCTAGAGTTATCCGACATATGAAAACACAATTGAGAAGATGTCTCCATTATATTAGGCTGTAGACAAAGCCTATGGGACATTTTCTTAATTGATGGGAGAGGCCCCTCTCATTGTGGGCAGTGCCAGCCTGGGCAGGTGGTCCTGGGTGGTAGAAGAAAACAGGCTGAGCAGCCATAGGGAGCAGTAAGCAGCATCCTCCACGGCCTCTGCTTCAGTTCCTGACTCCATATATCTGCCTTGAGTTTCCTGTCCTGACTTCCTTCAGTGATGGACAGTAACATGGTCATGTAAGCTGAAATTAAGACTTTCCTCTCCCAGCTGTTATTGGTCATGGTGTTTCAGCACAGCAGTGAAAACCCTAAGACAGTGCATGATGCCAAGTGGAGCTGCCCTGCCTGGCTGACTGTCCAGAGCAGTCAAATGATCTCTGGAGCCTGAATCCTCCTTTCAAAACAGACCCCAATCCCAGAAGGCTGCCAGGGACCAAGGGGATGTCCTACAGACCACAGAGCATGCACAGGGGCGTTGTGGTGCTATGCTCCTGTGTGAGCAGATGATGGAGCTAGCAAATCCAGTAAACCCTGACCTTCAGGTCTGTGCCTCCCCTAGTTTTAAGCTGCTCCCAGACAGGGGCTGCTGCAGGAAACACAAGTATGCAGTACCCGAATAGGTCAGGGAGCTCTTGTGCAAGGCCACACAACTGAGACTGTGGTTCACAGGGTTTGTTTGCATGCTGTTCAATGCCTGTGTGGGGTCTACTGGCAGGCAACCAGCCCCGAGACAAGGGTGGAACAGGAGACCTGCTACCAGCCTGGTGGTGACACTCTGGGGAAACTAACTAGCCAAGGCCTGCCTGTGGCCCATCTGAGATCCAAAACAGCTCCTGGCGGCTTAGGAGAAATTCTGGTGATTGAAGATCCCTCCCAGATCAGCGTCTAAACACACCAACCAGACCAGACAGACCCCTTAGTCCACAGGGTTTTGGAAATCACTCTTAATTAAAGAAAGCCAAGAGAAGGAGGGGAACCATCATCTCTCTCTGGCCCTCCATAATGAGCTGACTCTGTCAGTGGACCCAGCACAGTGTGGCTGCTCTCCAGGAGGACAGGAGGGTCCTAGAGCCCAGGGCCACCCACCTGCACCAGGAACAGTCCTTCACATCAAACCGCAAGAGATCATTGAGCATCGTCTTTCTGAAAGAGAGAATGACAGTATCTGGCCTACTTTGTGAAAGTCTTAACCTCACCAGGATTTTAGGGATGGGCAAAGGCATGCACCCAGGGCTGGAGACAGCAGGAAGGACCTGGCTCACTGACCTCTGGACTTGTCATAGGCCAAACCCATCATCAACCAAAGGACTAGTCATATAGGCAACTAGGGCTCCCACACTGACAGGGCCAGCCTGATCCCCAGCACCAGCAGCCCATTGAAGGCTGGCATGAGGACATGAACTGGCCCAGAGACTGGACACTCACACCTCATCCCAGTCCCCAGAATTCCTATTCCCATATTTAACCCTTCCAAGACAAATGCTGGCTCGAGCATCAGGGGAGACCTGCATGCTTCCCATCTTCCTGCTGCCTGACAGAACCCACTTTCCACTGGGCCAGCTTACAGTACTGAAGGTCATCAACTCTTGCTAATGTGGAAGAAAGGTGAGCCAACAGGGTCGCAAGCACACCCTTCAGACCAGGCCTTTACAGGGCATCCCTGCCTCACTCAGTCTGTGCTAGGCGGTACCCTTCCTGCCTTTATCTGATGGGAGAGGAAGCCAAACACCGAGGAGGCCATGCTTGGAAGCTAGTACCATGCCCATTCTTGTTTACCCCCCTACTTACACTTAGTGGCACTTGTTAAAATAGTGGAAGGCCACTGTTTTGAATTAAGTTCATATACTAGGTGCCCAAAGACCAGGGCAAACCACAACCATTACTGGGGCCAAATGCTTCATAACTCAAGCATTAAGGAGCAGAGGATCCCAAAACACAACAGTTTTCCCCAAAACAGGAGATCACTGTCTACCTGGGTCTGCATGACGAGGAAGCCCCTGGTGAAACCCTGAAGAACTCTAACCTAACTGCAAAGAGCCTGCTCTCACCCTGGGTCTCCTTGCTCCTACCTTCCAATATGCAGGGTTGCTACTGCCCAACAGGAACTCCGCTTTCCACTCTGTCGAATGGAAGTTGCCCTGGTTTATCTTAAGTCACAGCCAAACAGATGCATAATTAAACTTTCTCTAACTTTCTTTGGAAACTGCCTATCAAAACCACTCCTGCTCATCACCGTACAGTTGTCTACCTGCTCTGGAAAAACTCTAAGGATAGCGAGCGGTCCTAAGCACCACCACCACCCTAGGCTGGACACCGGTCTTCTTCGATGTGGGACATTCTTACTAGGGCTCACCCTCTAACTCAGTAAACACCTCCTGAGACATCTGGGATTGGGTACAGAGAAGGGAAAGGAGAGATGCTTTGTCTTGGCAGAGGAAATAGATTAGTGCTAACAATTGCAGGCTGGGGGGTGGAGCTGTAAGAGGTAAGAGGGAGGGCACAGAGGCCTCATCCTTAGGGAACAGTGTATGGGAAGTGAGAAGTGTCCTGGGAGGAACAACATTGCAAAGGGCCGGACAGCAGGGTGTTGGGGACAATCCACATGCAAGGTAGCTAGAGGGCTGGTTGAGAATCAGGAAAGCACAAGTGTACTGTAGGCCTCATACAGTCCTGTAAGGATTTTTATACAGAGAGGTGCCTGGACATTACAGGGCTATGAGCCGAGGAGGAACACACTCTGACTTGCAATTGTAAATGGATCCTGAGCTGCTCTTGAGAAAGAGAGTCTGGAGAGAAGATAAATGCCAGAAGACCATGGCCAAGCTTGCGTGTTCTAACAGAGTCCTGAGACTTTCACCTGCTCTAGATCAGCTACCCCAGGTGGTCTACAGGACCAAGACTATAGTCCCTTTCCTGAGCTTCCGGCCAGGCTCTAGGCCCAAGAGGAGGGAGTCATATGCAAACAACTTCAGCTTAATTAAGAAGTCATACGTGCACGGGGATATGCTCACCATAACTACAGGGCATTTCCAGGAAGATTATTATCCAAGAGGTCAAAGCAACACAGAGAAATCTCCACCGGTAGCAAGACAGACACAGCATCACTAAAATTGATTTTGGAGGCAGTGAGATGGCTCAGCAAGTGAAGGCACTTGCCACCAAGTCTTACAACCTTGGTTTAATTCCTGGTACCGGCATGGTAGGAAAAAGATGACTCCTGTGTGCTGTTGTCCGATCTCCATATTCACCCTACTCCCACATAAGTAGATGTAAAAACAACAAAACATGTTCTCCCTACTACAAAGCAAACAAGTGAGCAAAGCATAGAGGGAAGTGTGGGGAAAGAAGAAATGTGTCACGAAGGGCTATAGGCTGTGTTTCCTCATTCAAAACAAGTATATTTCCATGTACTGAGCATTTGCTGCCATTTGAATGCCATGGTGGGAGGGCTTTGAGGGCAGGATTTTCCTCACCATAACCTGGGAACTAGGTACAAGGTACCTGACAGACAGGGAAACAGAGGCTCACAGGACATAGCTAATGACTCCCATTCTCAGACACCACTCGGTCTCACTGTCATTGTCCTCTGTCATCACTCCCATCAAAACAGGCAAACTCACCCGTTGTCTCCACCAAACACATAGATGGCATCCTTATATGCCACAACTGTGTGCTTGCTGCGCCTAGAAAAAAAGAGGTGAAGTGTGGTTAAGACCGGGGCTTTCCTGGCTGACACCCATGGTAGCTGCCACATAAGTTTGGGTAGAGCCTCTAAACTGCTAAAATATCCATCCAGCAAGGACGTCTGACACATCGAGGAGTCTTCAGACCCATTCCTCAGCTCGGGGCCCCAAACTGGACCCTCGGAAACACAGGTCTGGTATCCTACCTAAGAGTCAGTCACTACTGTGCAACTCCCTGGAAATCGACTACCCCTGGACATCACACGGGATCTCGCTTCTAGAGCCCATCCTGGGACCTCCTCGGCTCTCGTCGCCACTGCTAGTGCCTTACCGGGCGCCCACAAATTCGTCGCAGGGCGGCAGGCGCCGCCAG
This sequence comes from Phyllotis vaccarum, assembly GCA_033318265.1. Lineage (NCBI taxonomy): Eukaryota > Metazoa > Chordata > Mammalia > Rodentia > Cricetidae > Phyllotis > Phyllotis vaccarum. Next base: position 184,648,417 of record JARWLC010000002.1, read on the forward strand.
CGATGCACTGTTTCGAAGGGTCCAAAGTTGAGCGTCAGGTATTCGACACTGTCTGAGCAGCTGTGGTCAAAGTCCACGCTCGGAGCCACCTTGGAGCGCACCCCTCCTGCCAGGGTCCCGGCTCCGATCGGGGCCCCCGAGCCTCCGGGCCCTGCCATACCTGGTTCAGGTTGGATGGGCCGTCCAGGTTGCAGGGCTCACGGCCACCGCCCGGGCCGAGCCGAGGGACCACATTTCCCGAAGAGCTCTGCGCCTACTGTGTAGCACTTCCGGCCAGCCAACACGCTAGGCCCGTCTTCCCGACAAGCCTTGCGCTCCCCGGGATGGGGCGGGCTGTCAAGGACCCTGCCGGCGGGGCTCCTCACATTATCGTACACTGAACACTTAGCATTCTGTAAGCATTTCTGGCCAAGAATGAACTTGGGATTCCCTTTTCGGGGTACGCGGTCTGGCCAGAGCATGCCTTGTCGGGCTTTGCCATGGCCCGGAAACCACCACCCCCGGAACTCCAGAATGAGGTTTCCGGCTTGCTGGCGTCTCACCCCTCCACCGTCTATTTGCACCCCCAAACCTGGCCTTCAGTGCTCTCCTCTCCCCTTGGCATTCCTATTGTCCGGGACTCTTGATGGTGGATAAGTGCTTATTCGCATAAAATAGTAAAAAGCGAAGTCATAAGCAGCTTCACAATGGCTATTCTAGTTGTACAAAAGATGAAGGTATATAGAATGGGACTGGGTAGGTTTTTGAGTGGCTACTGTAATCCAGCTGAGTATTTTCGTTTCTGAGTATATGACAATAATAATAGTAATAAAACAGCTCAAATTGTTGTGAGGAGCATAAAGGCAGACTCGGGTCCCAGCTCCTATCTTTCTTAAGTGGGCAAATAAGAAAAGCTGCCTCTTGATTCCTGAAAACAAAACAAGATCTCATATAGCTCAAACTTCTGCTATTACAGGTATGTCACACCATACCTGGCTCTCCCGAGTGTTGGCCCAATTACACTGGGACACAGATCTGCAGATATATGTGTTTTAATGTCAAGGTCAAATGTTGCAGAGTCTTGCTAGGAAGACAGTCCTATGAGCAGAGGCAGAGCCCGTCCTGCCTTTAAAATCAGCTGTCAATGACAGCTGAGGCTTGGGAATGGACCATCTTCTGGAGGCAGCAGGAGCCTCTCTGGAGGGAAGGCAGACTGTTGAACGGAGGCCGAAGGAAGATTCAGATTCCACCCTAGGGGATCCTGGGAAATTGGAGATTGGCACTTGCCCCCAGGACTTGGTCTCTGACCTTGGTGCCCCAGAGGCCTGCCCACGTCCACCACATGAGAGCTCAGGATCCTTTCCCTGTGAGCCAAGACATGTCACCGGTCCTGCAGGAATGGGAGGGTGATGAGTGGGCAGAAGAGGCACCATGAGCTATAAGGACTCTTGAAAACCAGTGGGACTGCTATGTGTCAAAGTCTGGTGCCCAGCAGGGAAATGGACTTGGGGCAGGATAGAAGGGTTAGATAATGGGGCTGGGGAAGAAAGGCTTGAAACAGTCACCGGGAAGGAGAACACACATACTTGCTGTGCAGCATGAACAGCCTTTGCGAAGGCAAGAGGGAAAAACGGAAGGCCAAAGAAAGAATGTCAATTATCAGGTTTATGCAGGCTCTTGTGGCCTTTCCAGCCTAGGATCTACCCGTCAGATAACCTTCAGCCCCTCAGTCACTGCTGGCCTGTCCCTAGTTCCTGGAAATTCTCTGCACTGACACTGTGCCAATAAGATACAGTAATAGCGAGTGTCCAGTGCCTCCCAGATGTCATATGTCTACCCCACATCTCTGTGTATGGCATATCCGGGAGCATCACTAGCTGTGTTTCCCCACCTTGGCCTAGCACAGGCTTGGGCTCACTCAAATAGTGGGCTCTGCCTCCATCTCACAGCATTAGCTCCATTCTGGGGCACACACCTGTCTCCCTTCTGCTCCTATAATCACATCTTGTCAGCTTCTAAATCACAATTTCATCACCCATCCTACCCAGGAAACATAGGAATGAAAGTGAGGGGAAGGAGCTCTACCAGACTGTGGAGGCAACAGGCTTCCATGGGTGCTTGAGTAGGCCCAACCAGGACACCCTCCACACCCCACGACATTCCACACCCGCACTCACTCCACCTCCCGCTTCCGGATGGCTCGACCTGAGGCTAGCACCTCAGCCACCTTGGATACAATGGGGTCATAGTTCATGCTGGCCACCGCGATCACTTCATCACCTCTATAAAGAGAAGAAGGCCACTAATAATCCTTCTTGAAGACCTAACACCCTTATGTCCATCTGGGGTGCCGGGACACTCCTGGCTAGGAAAACAGGATGTCCTGAGCACCCAGCCCTCTATGGGTCTCAGCACTGTCAGCTGCCCTAGGAAGCTCCAGCCCTTAGTGTGGTACACGAATGGGCCCAACCTGAACGTCACCTTTCTTCTACCACTATGCCTCTCCTAGCTGTAAACACCTATCTCAGTTTCAACACTCACCTCAAAGAAATGTCCAGAAGATACAGGATTGTTTGATGGTGGGTTATTACTGCCTCCTCACCTTTGCAATGCCTCCCGCCCAAATCCCCCTTTGCCATTCACTTTCCGTCAGCCACACCCCTCCTGCTTTGCTGACACTATCCATTTCCAACCCAGGGGGCACTCTCACTGTTCCACACTCCCCCTGCATCCTATTTCTCTCACTTGGTATAAAAAGCCACAAACTTCAGCTCCTCCAGATCCCCCTGAATGATGACGTCATCGAAGCCTTCTCCATAGCCTGTGGGAGGGTGCCCATGTGAATTGGGGGAAGGGAACAGTCTTCATAGGCTCTACCTACCCTGCCCTCCTAACTCTAAACAACCTCCCTGCTCCTCTGTCCCATTCCCCTTGCTATCTCTGTCTTGCTTTTTCCAGACAGTTTCTCTGTGCAGCCCTGGCTGTCCTGGAACTCACTCTGTAGACTAGGATGACCTGGAACTCAGAGATCCGCCTGCCTCTGCCTCCTGAGTGCTTAGCCTAAGGTCTGGCTCCTACTCCTTTTTAAATAAAACTTTAAATTACATTTAGTGTGTGTGTATGTGAGAGAGTGAGAGAGAGAGGAAAAGAGAGAGAGAGCATGCACACATGCATGTGTGGAGGGCAGAGGACAATTTGCAGGGATTCTTTCTATGTGGGTCCTGGGAATCAAACTCAGATCATGAGCTTGGCAACAAGAACCCTTACCCACTGAGCCATCTCACCAACCCTCTTCTCCTGAATAGTTCCTAGCTCACCACCTAAGTCTCAACCTTTAGGCCAAATTGGCCTCCAACTCCGGATCTTCCCATTTTAGCCTTCAGACTGCTGGGATTACTGTATACAACCACACCTGCACTAAACCACCATGTTTACCAATTCTTAGTTTATAGCAGACCCAATTTCTACACTTAATCCCAAAGTGCCTTCAGATCCTACCCCTAACTGCTTTAGGCTAAGCTCTCATCCCCACCATGCGCTTCTAGCTACAGGCTTTTAGTTACCTGCATAACGGAGGCTCTTGCCAAACATGGCAGTCCACAGATAGGGCACCGTGTTGATCTCTGCCTCCTGGGCCAGCATGTTCTGAGCTGCTACTCGCCCTGGAAGACCCAGGGTGGTTAAAGTCTAACCCTTTCCCTTGCCACCCTAACAATGCCTGCTCTTAGCCCACTCTGGGAATCCTTGCCAAGTATGGTTGTTGTCTAGGACTCCCGCCAAAAGGCATCATGTTCAGTCCATAGCCCATCTTTGGATGCAGTTAACTGGTACAGAGGGACAGACACTTGGCCATCACTCTTCTTTAAATGATCTGCTGTTTCTGAAAGGTCTACTGAGGTTGTGAACTACTTTACAGTTGTATACACAGAAAACTAATCAGATGCATCGGGTCTAAAGAGGGACTCTTCCGCTGGAGCACAATGGCAAGAAGGAGGGCCCACACCCATATGCCTGAAAGTTAGGTGGTTTTCTCTTTTGAGGCTCCTCCTGAACTCGTAGTTGGACAATGAAGCTCTGAACAGCCCTACGTCCTAGTTATATTTGGATAAGGAGTAGCTTTTGGTTCCTTACTCTCTAGCAGCAGCTTTAGACTTTGACTTTGAACAGATGCTGGAATTAGGATCCACCATTATTATTAGCCTTCCAGATAATGGTGAAGGACAAAGAAAAGGAAGTAGATGTATGGGGGAGTCCCTTGTCCAAGACTAGAGATGTGTAGGTCCTTTATAAGGCTCTGACGTGGTTAACACACCATTACCTGCATCTTAGGAATTGAGAGCAGTTGTACATAGTCCGTGAGGCTCAGGAAACCTAGTGGCTACCAAATGTTAGGGGAGGCGATTCCACAAAAGGCAAATAACCCAGCTCTGAGTCTGGGCCACATGGCGAGCTCACAGAGACAGGCCCTGGGTGAGAAGCTAGCCTACTAAATAAACCCTTTCTCCTGTCCATGGTGATTGCTGGTCAGGGGGAATTCTGCCAAACATATGACCTTGAAAAGAAGATGGAAGATAGTGAAGTGCCACTTAGGACTGGAGAGGGTTCTGCCCAGCTAAATGGGATTCGGGGGGCCTCTGGAGACAGGCCACTCTGTGCACTGATTGATCACTGGATGAGGCTCATCAAACAAGCCATCACATAACCTTGAACTTAAGACCCCAGATCAACAACCTGGAGGTGGCTGAGACCCTGGGATGGCCTTCCAGCCCTTAACTTGCCTCAGGACTGGCCATACCCTGGGCATGAGCCATCTGCCAGTGTGGGATATTCACTTTCCGATTGTTCCTCCAGGCAAGAGGAAAAGTGACTGCATCACCAGCAGCAAACACGCCTGGGATGTTGGTTTGCATCATCTGTGGAGAGAGGGCCAGGGTCCTGTGAGTGGTATAGGGGACTGACATGGAGCTCCAGCCATGCCCCACCCAGCATCCTTCCCACTTCATCCAGCCCCACCTTGTTGACTGGGATGAAACCTCGGGAATCCAGACCAATGCCACTCTGCCTCAGGAAGCCTGTGGCAGGCACAGCACCTAACAGGACAGAAGCCATGCATCTCAACTCTGGTCCCACCATTTTCCTGCCTTATCTCTCTCATCCTCCATACCTGCCTGCCCCACACTAATCACTCACAGGCTACCCACCTGGGGTCTTCATGAATCCTACCCTTTGTGCCCCATTCACAGGCTGTACTTTCCATTGAGCTCCAGACACTGTCTGCCCCAATATGTGCTATGTGCTATAGAACTCTCCTGATGAAGATCCACAAACCATGCTTCTCCAACCCTCTGCTCATATTCCAGCTTGGCTCTTCCCCAGACTACTGTGTCAGCTGGTATAGAACCAATCAGAGGCTTATCTGTGTCCTATGTGTTAGTAGTAGTACTTGCTCTGTAAGAGGCCTGGGTTAAGCCCGGTACACACCATTCCCAATGGTCCTGTGAAGTGGGTACCACTGAGGTCCCACTTTACAGATGTGGAAACTGAGGTTCAAGTAAGGATCCAAGGTCACTAGAGAGTGTGTATGGGCAGTTCTGTTCACTAGTGCCTGCTTGTCTACCTACTCACCAATGCCTACCACACAGACATCTGCCCGAAGAACCTTGCTGCTCTTCAGCACCACCTCCTGCAGCTGTGGGGAGGGAGTTGGTGAGCAGATGGGCACAGTTCCTGAGCCCAAGGAGAGACACAGAGAGCAGCAGCAGAGAGACACTCCCACCTTGCCCTCCTGAGCCCGCAGCTCCAACACCTCTGTCTGCATATAGAACTTCACCCGGTTGTTTTCAAACATCTGTATGAGCAATTGGGCACATGGGTGGGTGAGACTATGGCCTGGGGGAGGGTAGTCAGTCAAGGGGGCCAGGCATTGCAATAGGCTCACCTTCATAAGGGCACGACCAACACGTTCTCCCAGGAACTTCCGGAAGGGTGTCTCCTCTAGCTCCACCACAGATACTGAGTGGGCCTTCTCAGTCAGGTAGGCAGCCACCTCCATCCCTGGGTGGTGGGCAGGGTTGGCAAGGCTGGTACTCTGACACCTAGGACTAGCACATCCTGGGGAGTAACCACAGTGGCTAACCACCACGCACATTCCTTGAAGCTACTCACCCAGAAAGCCTGCTCCCACCACCACAGCATTTCGGCCACGGGCCAGCCGCACCACACGATTGGCATCTTCAGGTGTGCGGATGGTGAACACATTCTCCACATCTTTGCCTTTGCAGTTCAGGGTCTTAGGGCTTAGATTCGGTGGGATTAGTGAGGACCTCCCATTGTGGAGCATGCCCAGCTGCCTAGTGTCTGCTGAAGGCAGGAGACATACACCTACCTGCTTCCTGGTGCCAACAGCAGCTTGCTGTACTCCAGCTTGAAGCCATCTTTGAACACAACCTTCTTATTTCTCACATCTACTGTGACCACCTGTAACCCCCAGTGGGCAGAACGAGACCCGGCATAGGCTAGGGCCTCACTGCTCACTTCTGAGTTCCACAAGATACCCTGAACCCAGAGGTTAGGCTCCTGTGCAGCAACCTCTGGGCAGTCCCACAGCCTGGGCACCCCACCCCCAACCCCTGAGAGCTGTCTTTATACTTCTAAGACCTGCCAGGCTCACTTATCTTAAGCTGGGGTCACATCCCCTGCCATCCTGCCAGGGAAAGCTCAGTGCTGGGTCCCAGGTCTGGACTAAAGGGCTGAACAACCATCACACCCCCAAGTGCATGGCCTCATGTCATTTCTGGTTCCCTTGAAGCTTTTTCCTCCTCCTCTTCCTCCTCCTCCTCCATTTGGTTTTTGCAACAGGGTTTCTTTGCGTAGCCCTGGCTGTCCTGGAACTTACTCTGTAGACCAGGCTGGTCCCGAACTCACAGAGCTCCCTGCTTCTGCCTCCTGAGCACTAGGTTTAAAGGCATGCGTCAACAAGCAAAGCTTTTTATTTGCCTGTTTCTACCCTTCCCCTTGTACCTGGGCTTCGGTAAGCATCTCGATGCCATAGGCCCGGAAGAATTCCTTGGGCCTCAGGGCCAGCTGTTCAGGTTGTGCGTCCAGGGACTGAGGAAAATGGTCGCCAGTCAACTCCAGATCACTAAGTCCAGATACAAAGGCTGCTCTACTGTTATCTCTCTCTCTCTCTTCCTTCCTTCCTTCCTTCTTTCCTTCCTTCCTTCCTTCCTTTCTTTCCTCCCTCCCTCCCTCCCCCCTCCCTCCCTCACCCCCTCCCTCCTCCCTCCCCCCTTTCTTTCTTTCTTTCTTTCTTTCTTTCTTTCTTTCTTTCTTTCTTTCTTTCTTTCTTTCTTTCTTTCTTTCTTTCTTTCTTTCTTTCTTTCTTTCTTTCTTTCTTCTTGTGAGACACAGTCTCATTTTGTAGCTCTGGCTGGGCTTGGCTGGCTGGAACTATGTAGATCAAACTTACAGAGATCTACCTGCCTCTGCCTCCCTTCCATTTTACTATACAGGACACACCCCAGAGAGGGTGAGGCCACTCTGGGTCAAATGAGGACCATAGGACAGAACTGAACAAGCCTAGGTCTCTTGGGAGCACCACACCCAAGCCTGGGAGACTGGAGAAAACCGTGAGCTAGGCCCCAGTTCATGACAGGCAAAGCTCCACGTGGATGTGACAGGGACCTAGAGGAATAAGAATCCACCTTGCTGAGCTTGGCCCGGTCATAGGGCAGATGGCGATCCAGTGTGCAAAGGACGATCCGGTCTGAGAAGCCCTCCTGCCTCAGGGTCTCTGCACACACCAGACCAGCAGCACCTGGGGACAGGAGCATAGACCAAGGCCAAGATCTCTTCCACCCTCCAAGCTTCCCCTTTCCCTCATCACCTCCAACACCAACCTGCACCCACTATGAGCACATTGGTGCTACTGCTGTGTCCGGCACTAGGAGAGATACACTTGGCCATCACTTTTGTCCTTCGCTGAAGCTGCAGGGCCTGGGAGTGGTGGGGGGGAGCGAAGCTGGGGTTGGCTCCAGAGGCACCAGCCCAGCCTCATCTCAACTCTCGTGCCCTTCCACACAGGCTCCCTTCTAGCACAGGGCTCGAGAGCATGTTCGTCTCGAGCTGAGCTATCCAACCTGATCCAAACCCTTCTGCTCACACCTAGGCCTTGGTGACCCGCGAGCCACCCTGGTACCTGCTTGCTCGCTCGGACAGTCACCTTCTCCTTCTCAATCTTCACCTGAGAGGGTGGCACAGCATCAGCACCAAAAACAGCATCAGCACCAAAAACAGCATCAGCACCAAACCTAAGGATGCTTCAGTCCTGACTCCACACTACTCTCCCAGACCTACCTGGAACTTATGCAGACTGTCCAGGCCTGGGAAGTCCTCTAAGTCCCCAGTACTGATGTTGAAGCAGGCACCATGCCAGGGGCAGCGCACACGGCCCCGAGACAGTACACCTACGAGAGGCAAATGAGTACCAGGCTAGAGTCATGCCCAGAGACTTCTCTCTAGGGTTCTCCGGTATTGGATCCTTCTGGACCTCTCCCCAACCCAGGAGACCCCATAAACAAATGAGGGTCCTGGAGCCTTCTGGAATCCCTATATGGGCATGGATGGTGTACCCCACCTCCTATGTATACCCCGACCTATCTCACCTTTCACCAGGGGTGCTCCATAGTGAGGACACTTGTGACCCAGGGCATGGAATTCACCATTGTCCTTCACTAGCAATACCTTTCCCCAGCCCAGTTCCACTTCCCGCATCCTGGGGAGAGGATGTGTTCAGTTAGAGGTCAAGCCAGAAGCTAGCCACACACTCCTGTAAACACCTCCTCCCAGGGTCTTTGAGAAGCTCAGAGCAGCTGAGGCATGAAGGCTGAACCCAGGGAGTCAAGAGCCACAGCCCACTTCAGACCACTGCGTCAGCCCAACCCTTCACGTGTGGCGTCTCCCATGCCCTCCACCTCAGGTACTACGACCACCCTCCCAGCCCAGCACCCACTGGCCGTTCTCGAGGTCCTTGACATGGCAGACAGTAGCCTCCACACAGTCCTGAGGGCTGGGGTAGGGCTGTGGGGTGGGCAGGCGCTCTTCGGCATGGAAGTGGCGTGCTGTGCCATTGCCCTGGTAAGCCAGGGGGCTGCCCTTTCCACTGGCCGACTCCTCCTTGCCTCGTTCTTTCTCTGGCAACACCACTTCAATCTTGAGCTCCACTGTGGACAAAATAGCCATGAGCCCTACCCGAGCCAGCTCTGTTTCCACCCCACGGGTCAAACAGAGGCCAGCAAGAGAGAGCTAACTTCAATTCACTTTTGTATGATTTCTTCTTATTGAAGACCCCCAGGGCCTGCCTCAGGTCAGGCCAGCACTCCACCACAGAACTACAGCCAGCCCAGAAACTTTTATTTTTCCGATGGCATAAATAGTGAAGAGGTCACAGAACAGCTCTTCATACTGAAGCCATTTTCTCCAGGAGTGTCTGAAGGAAGGAATCTCCATGCCCAACTCATCCACCTAATGACAGACAAAGATGACGCCCCTGCCTGGAGACACACTTGCAGCTCAGTTCACAGCCAGTGTATCTGGGCCAGAGGAAACAGTTCACTGGGCATAATGGCTCAGCCTAGAAACAAAGGTGAGACCCTTCATCAAAGAACAGGGGCAATAATCTGTCCTTGGAACCTTCCGATTAGCTTTGGCTATATTTTGCTGTTTTGATTTGTTTGTGTGTTTATAGTTGGATCACTATAGCCTCCGATCCAATCTCTAGCTGACCATGCCCTTCACCTCCTAAGCGGTATAATCACAGGTAGGCACTGCCTATTCCAACTTGAAAAATGATTGTCTAGGTTGGAGAATTGGTTATTGCTTTCTCTCTCTCTCTCTCCCCCACCCCCATTTTGGTTTTTTGAGACACAATTTTTCTGTATAGCCCTGGCTATCCTGGAACTCACTCTGTAGAGCAGGCTGGCCTCACACCCAAGAGACCCACCTGCCTCTGCCTATGGAGCGCTAAGATTAAAGGCTTGCGCCACCACTGTGTGTATTTCAACTTTTTGTTTTGTTTTCAAGTCAGGTTTCTCTGTGTGTAGCTTCCTCATGTAGCTCTGCCCATCAGTTTGGGACTCATTCAGCACTGACCAAACCCTAGTAGATGATGTCTCTGTGTACAGGGTCTGGAGCCCTGACAGGGAAAACAGCAGGTATGGTGGCACAGAGAAGCAGGCCCATGGCTAGGACCCAGAGCCTGTACAGTGTCTGTGCAGCCTTCTCCAGAATAGCAAGAGCAGGTATCTGTAGTCTGCTATTTTCTTCTTTGAACTTTTCTGCATTTCCCAGAATCCCCATGACATGCCTGTGGTGTTCTTTTTTTTTTAATTAGAAGGGAACAATAAACAGAATTTTGAACAGCCATAATCCGGTCTCCTGGGCTGCTTCAGTAGGGAGGAGGCCAAGGAGGAGAAAGCTGAGCCCGGCACAGCATGGGCTGGGGAGCAGGTGGCTCCTTTCTCCATCCCCCCAGGCATCAAAGCCTCTCTCCTGCTTTTACCTCCGAACCCCTTCACCTCAGACATGGCACTCCAGAAACAAAGGTTATGAGGACCAGCCTGACTGTTGAGTTCCACCTCCTGGCCCATATTTGCCCGTTGCTGTCCTGGACCCCTATCCCTCCAGCAATGGCTACCTCACACTCAGGTATAGCTTCTGTAGCTGTGCCCTCTGTAGACCCGGATCCCTACTGGGTCAAGATCCCCTCCACATCCAGGCGTCCCAAGGACTGCAGGGGAAGGGGCAAACAGCAACTCCTTTCCTGGGTATGGTGGAGAGGACACAGCCACCCTGTGGAGGCTGCATGTGGGGGTGGGGACTAACACACTTTATGTAATGGTGTTAGAATGTTTTTGGAAGAATTAAGAAGAAAAATATATCAGGCTCAGCTGACATCAGTGGTGAGAGCCGTGGGAGTCCACAGGACAGCCTGGCAGGGGAGCAGAAAGCTCCAAGTCAGGCTGTTAGCCTTTCCTCCTTTCAGAAAGCTCTAAGGCATGCTCGCTGATGCTCTCCTGGGGCATCATTTAGTCGGGAGAAGCAACAGAAGGAAGGGCTTACTGGCAGAGCCGATCCCATCAGCCCACCAGACACTGTCATCTCCTATTGGGCATCAACACACTTGAGTCACAAAATGAGAGAACAGGCTGTGGTTGATGGAGTCACACTTAGCTCTGTCTCCAGCATCACAGGGGAAGGACAACTGTTGGGAGTGGTGACTGACGCCTGTAACTGCAGCACTTGGGAGACTAAGCTAGCCTGGGCTTCATAGTGAATTCTAGACCAGCCTGAATTACCATGTGAGACCCTGCTTCAAAAGGGGGATAGGGAGGGATGGAGAGCCCCCACCCATCTGCTGATCGTGTGTATAACCAGAACAAAAGGTCCATTTTTGAAGCTGTGTGGTAGTGTTTTTCAAGGTTTTTATTTGCCTCGGTTTGGTTTTGTTCTAGGGATTGAACCCAGGCCCTTTCACATGTTCAACGCTAACTCTACTACTGAGCTATACATACAAGTCCTAGTAATAGATACTCATCAACTAGCTCTGAGCTTCCTGGCAGACATAGCAAAAAAAGAAAAAGCCTAATTAAAGGCAGACAGGTGACCAGATCAAGAGAACTGCACTTTCTGTTAGGTTTTTGTTAATAGCATGTGGATGGGCACTCAAGATGGGCATAGATGTGTGTGCCTGTGTTTTAGGGAATATGGGGTGTGTGTGCACATATCTGTGTGTACATATGAAGACCAGCAGATGGTGTCAGGAGTCCCCCACCCCTTCGAGTCAGACTCTCCTACTGAACCTAGGCTTCTGTGATTAGCCAGTTACTTGGCCTGTCTCTCCCCACCCCCAATACTAGGGTTACAGGTACACACCACCACGCTTGGTTTTCATTCTGATGCCTGTGTGATGGGGACCTTATTGCTGAGCCATTGCCTCACTCACTTTCTACCAGTTCTGACACAGATAAGCAACTGACTTAACGTCTTAGGAAGAACAAAAAACTTCCAGATACCACACTTGGCACCGTTAATCCAGCAACACTCGGGAGACAGGGTCATGTGGATTTCTGAGTTCGAGGCCAGCCTGGTTTACAGAGGAAGTTCCAGGCCAGCAAGAGCTACACAAAGAGACCCCTGTCTCAAGAACAAACCCTCTAGAACCCAACAGGAGGGACTTGGGAGACAAATGCTCACATCACTAAATACAGCCATGAAGACCGACAGAGAGAGGGGAGAATTTACCAAAGGTTTCCTGATTGCTCTAATCTCATCATGGTCTCTGCTGACCACTGAATGCCCACATCCTGAAACTTCCTAACTGGAGCCTGAGCCTACAGCTGCAACCCCAAATCCACCTCAGAGAGGAAGAATCAAAATCACATCTGCAAGAGCTTCCTCCATGCCAGGGTCAGAGGGAGGCAGATCACCTGCTTTCTACATGAGGACATGGAGACCAGAGAGGAGTAATCAGCCCCTGGTCACACAGGTAAGAAGTTTAAAAAGCCCAAGTTTTAACATTGCCTCTGAGTAGTAAAAATAGCCAGCCACTTTGAGATCAGCCAGAGCAACACAGTGACATTCTGGATACAGAGAAAGACAGAGAAAGAATCAGCTGCTGACGGTTCCCACCACCACCAAGCTACCCACAGCCAGGGATTCACCAGGACAGAATGTGTTCTCTCAGGTTGTAAAGCCAAAATAAATCTCTACTTCCTTGAAATACAAAGTTTTAAAAACATAAACTGGTGTTATGTCCAAGGCCTGTAACCCTAGCTTGTGTGAGACTCACAGGACATTCAAGCCCGGCCTGGTCTATATAGTGAGTTCTAGGTAATTGAGGGCTACATGGTAGAACTCTTGTCTTTTCTTTTTTAGCGGGGAGGTAGCTCAGAGGTCAAGAGTACTTGCTGCTTTTGCAGAGAACCCAGGTTTGATTTCTAGCACCCACCCACACCCTGGCTGCTGGAAACTAACCGCCAGTTACTCCAGTTTCAGGAGACTGGCTGCTCTCCTCACTTCCACAGACACTGCACATATATACTTACATATATGCAGGAAAACACTCATATATACATAAGACAGCTAGGTATGGTGGCGCACACCCTTAATCCCAGCACTCAGGAGGCAGAAGTAGGAGGATCTCTGTGAGTTTGAGGCCAGCCTGGTCTACAGGGAGAGTTCTAGGACAGGCTCCAAAGCTACACAAAGAAACCCTGTCTCAAAAAACAAAAACAAAACCACCACCACCAACAAGTCAGGCAGTGGTGGGGCACACCTTTACACCTTTAATCCTATAACTCAGGAGGCAAAGGCAGACAGATCTCTAGTTCGAGGCCAGCCTGGTCTACAGAGTGCATTCCAGGACAAACAGGGCTACACAGAGAAACTCTTGTCTTGAAAAACCAAACCAAACAAACAAATCTTTTTTAAAAAAGCAAGCAAACAAAACCAAACCAGAGCTGAAGCACATACCGTTCTTCCTGAGTTTGAGATCCAAAACCCAAGGTGGCTCACAACAGCCTATAACCTGCTCGAAGGGGGTCTGACTCTTCTGACTTCTGCATGCTCCTGCACTTCTGTGCATATGGATGCACACACACACACACACACACACACACACACACACACACACAATTTAAAATAATGAAACTGCTTTTAAAAGCATCAAAAAGAAACTATTGATATAGCTTAGTTGACAGAGTGTTTGCCTAGCATTCCCAAAGCCCTGAGCTCTATACCTAGTACTATAACTAATGGTTAATGGTACTCTCTTGTAATTCCAGAATGGAGGGTGTGGAGGTAGGAAGATCCAATGTTCAAGATCATCCTCAACTCTACCATGAGTTTGAGGTCAGCCTGGGCTTACAGACAACGGACAGACAGGTCCAGGAAAATGGCTAACTCTAGCTCTGAGTGTGAGAGTCGGGGGTTAGGACAGCTCTTTGAGGTTATAGAAAAGAAACTGTAGATAGTATCTTGTTTCTTTGGTCTCCTGCCAGCCTTCTAGGCACTCAGTATGCGACTCACATGGAATCCTGCTAGCCCATCCCTGGCACTCTGAGAAGGGAGACAAAGACAGTAGGTACCTATGGCAGAAACTGAGAGACCTGTCTCCCTCCCCCAAGTCCCACTACAGACCCAAGAAGGGGAGAAAAGTCTTCTGAGTCCCACGGTAACTGAGATGATGGGTATCAGGTAAGGAGAGTACACAAGCTGGCAGTGTGAGCCAGCCAGAGCAAGCTGGGGAGGTGTGGGGGAACACTGACGGCGCTCTGAAGCCCTCCATTTCTGCATCCTGTCATGGCTGGGGAGAAGGACTGTGTAGACTGGGGAGAAACCCGAAGACAAGAATGATTCCAGTGGCAGGGCAAACCCCAAGTCCTCTTACACCTCAGAATGACCTTCTCTGGCTGGAATGTCTAGGGCTAGGCAGGGTCACAGTTTCCTATATAAATGGAGACAAGAGAAGGGCATGATGGTCCACACCTTTAATCCTAGCATTTATAAGGCACAGGCAGGAGGATATCTGTGAGTTTAAGAATATCCTGGTCTATATAGTGAGACCCTTTCTCAAAAAAACACAAACCCAAATAAATAAAAAGAAGATGAGGACCAGAGATGACATCGGATATCACAGGGTGATGAGAAGAGGTGAAGAGACCTACCCATCATATCCTACCAGCAAGGAGCAGAGGTGAAGAGACCTGCCTGTCAATCCTGCCGGCCTCTTTGAGAGGTCCACAGGTCCATTTTGTAGAGAGGAAAACTGAGCCTCTAAGAAGTCACACTTCAGCTAAGAACATCCCTGGGGTCTTCCTTCCCCAGAGATGGAGGAAGTAGCCCCTCTTCAACCTTCTAGACTCCACTTTCTAAGAGGAATCAGCTGTGTCCCCATCACTAATACACAAAGCCCCAAATCAAGAAGGGCTGCTAAGGGAGAGACCAAGGAAGCCTTCCTAGGCCTTCACCCCTCTTGCCTACAGTGCATTAACATTCTGGGCTCCTGCCTAGCCTGACCTACTTTGGAGGTTGGTGGAGTGCAGAGAGGGAGGGGGAGGCTGTCAGAGAGGGGGAGGTACCTGGCTTGGGCTTGGAGAAGCAGCCGCCCATGGTAAACGACCTGGCTGAGTGGGAGCCCAGATGGCAGGCTGTCCAGCTATCCAAGGTCTACGATGTCCCCTGCAGAACTGGACCCCCTGTGCTCCTCAGAGATGCTGGATCTGCCATGCCAGCTGGACAGCTTTAGGACCTGCAAGGGAGATGGGACATTGGTGCAGGTGTGGACACTTGGAAGGTGTGTGTGGAGTCAGAGGCAGAGGCATCTTTGTGCAAGGGTGGGGGTAAGAGTCCTGGGAGAGTCCTGCATGGGGAGCTCAGAACTTCTGTGTTTGGGATAGGATAGCATCTGTCTCTCTGAGGCTCCTGCCATAGGAACCTCACACTCCCCTTATCTTCGCATATCCTCTGTGCCCTAATATCTGCCACTCTCCATGTAACCTGCAGCTGCAGAGACCCTGGCCCCAGACTTTCCCTTGCTTCCCCAGGAAAGACCCTGGGGCTCTCCATTTTCCTAGGGAAGACCTTCATGTCTGCACTAAGCTCATGAAACCAGAGATCCCCTTCCACCATGGGAGTGGTAAAGGTCTTGCCCTGCCTGGGCCACTACCCTAACCAGCAACCCCTAATCACCTACCTCTTTTCAAGGGATTCAATGTTCTTTGCTCCCAGCCAGGCAATGGTGAAAGACTACTGGGCCTTGGACCGCCGGGTAGTCCTGCCCTCCTTTTAGCGTGAGCTGTGACCAGGAGGGGTCTGTGAGGATGGGGCTAGGCCAAGCCACTGGTCCCCAGGGAAACCCAGCTCTGTGGGGAAAAGAGTGGGCAGCCAGCCCAGGACTGATGGGGTTGGGGAAGAAGGGAACCCAACCACACAGTTCTGCCCCGTGCCCAGCATCCATCAGTTCCCCCAACCCCCATCCCTCACAGAAGATAGACTGAGTCCAAGGTCTCATCACGGTTAATTAGCAGATAGAGTATCTATGTGGTCCCACACTCGCCACCCTAATAACTCTTAAGATGAGCAGGGCTCTGGGAGGTCCCCAGACCACTCTAAAGCTGTGAACCGGAGGACAACAGAACCCGGTAAATAGATCACTGCAGCCGTGTGTCCTCACAGGCATAGGTGGGCCTTCTGAAGATGTGGACTTTGGAAGGCTCAGGACAAAGGTGTAACTATCCTGTTTACAACTGCCCTCTCCACATTCTACCCCGCAGTCAGCCCGGTTTCACCTGGAACTTCTTCCTGAAGTCTACACTGAAGGGGTACTGAGACTCACTTGGTTTGTCCAGAACCCAGGAAAGATCCGGAGACCAAAAAGAAAGGAAGGAAGAGAGAGAGAGAGGGAGGGAGAGAGGGAGGGAAGGCCCAGCCACCGCTGGCTCCTGATCATAGCTGTAAATTACAGGTGAGCGGGACCCCAAAGCCATGTCGCTGTGCCTTTCTTCCCTTGTCACCAAGACATGTCTATAGCTCAGTTGCTAGCTGCCCCGCTTGTCCTTTTCTTAACCAAAGAGCACTTTCAGAGGTTCTGATTTTCCCTGGGTCTAGCTTGGCCCACCTCCTTCCTGGTTTCAGGCCTCACCTGTTGGGCCCTCCAAACCCTTGTCCCTGGGGTCCAAGCCAACTGTTCGCTCTCTTACCAGGTACTTTACTGGTGGGGCCTCAGGCCTGGTGAGAGATTTGGTGAGGACTATGCCTGCCATTAGTGGCCAGCTTGGGGGCAGTCATCCCAACTTAAAGGCAAAGTTATATTGGCCTGCACGGAAAGACCTCTGCATTTTGTCGCCCAGAAAAGTTCTAGCACCTGCCCATTGCACACTCCACATCAGAAGCTTGAGTCCATGTTCCAAGAACTGCAGCAAGCTGAAGCAGGTTCCCTGGGCTTCCTCAGGGCTCCCAGGACCCAAAGCCTGCTTCTTCCCCCATCCAGGTTCCTCTCTTTGCTCCTGGAGTGTGCATGTGTTGAGTGGGAGACGGGGATGGGGGTGGGGGAATGGGGAGGGGGGGTTCCTGCTTAGTTCAGGCCCTCTGTGGCTTCAGGTGCCCTGGGGACTGCTGCCTTGGAGCGCCTCAGTTTGTGATTCAATTGGGGGGGGGGGGCTGCCGCCATCGACCTGTCCACTCTCCCCGCCTGGGCACGTGCAATCTCCTCGGTCTGGGAAGCCTTTTCCAGCACCCTTACCGGTTCCTTTGCGGCTCTCTCTCCAGACACTGCAGCCAACCAAGGGACCAGCAAAAGGTACCGGACTCCAGGCAGTCGAAAGGGGTGCTGGGGAGCAGCGGCAAGGACCGGGGTCGCTCCAGCCTCCTGAGAGCCCCACTCGGACGCCAAGGTAGAGATTCGCGGGCGCGCTGGCGCGGGGAGCATGCGGGACAGAGCCAGGCGCGTTCACCTGGCTCGGGGGACGCGGGCGGACGAGCGGGAGGGCAGGCGCTCGGGATCCGCGCTGGGCTGCGGCCGGCCTGCAGGGCGGAGCGGGCGGGGGCGGGGCTGGCGCTGCGGCTACACTGCGGGCCCCGAGCCCGAGGCGTCCGCCCCGCCCCGCACCAAAAGTAGGGTCAACGTCAAGCTTCCAGCCACTTGCCGGTGGCGGAGCTTGAGAAGACTTCAGGGCTGCATTCGAGTCACCCCGAGACTACCACCACACGCCCCCGGAAACACTGAGCACCGGGTATAAGTCGCCAAGCCATCCTTACTCGGCTGGGGTGGAGGTTGAATTTCTGGATGAAATGTCCCGGAAGAAAACCCAAACCATGCCCCTCCTAGGTCTCCTAACTCCATTGCAACCCACTCCCACACATGTCGCATTTTATTACATTTTCTTTTCTCAACATGTTAGTATTTAAGGAGAATTTCCCGGGACTTGTCTGGTGCTCTCCTACCCTTGAAGCCAGCTGTGACCAGCCTACCCAGGCTGGATTAACACTTTTTCTAGATGTTTTTACTTTTTCTGTCCAACTCATTTTATCTCTGAGCCACTGTGGTCAACCAGTCCCTCTAGCACTAAAGCCAGTGGCAGGTATTTCAGGGAAGTACTTCTGTTATTGCTAAACACATGGGCCCACAGGTCTGTTGGGAGTGAGTAAGCATGCTCGCCTGCTCTATCCCAGCCCATTTTACAGATGGAAAGATAGTCCTAGGGACTGAATCTCGCCCAGGGCACAGAAGCAGAGGATTCAGGACAGTCTTCTTTGTCTGGCAGGGAGTGTGGTTTCTAACATGATTCCTGCCCCCCCCAATTAAAAAACCATCACTGGAGGCATGCTTGTGCTGGCACATGGTGTCTTTGACCTCAAACCAGCTGACCTCACACGCACATTGATGATTTGTAACTCTAGCTTCATCCTAGTAAGAAAAACAACCAAGGCTGTGACTTCATATGCACTTCTTTAAAAAAAAATATTTATTTATGTATACAGTACGCCTGCACACCAAAAGAAGGCACCAGATCTCATTCTAGGTGGTTGTGAGCCACCATATGGTGGCCTGTGCTCTTAATCTCTTTGAGCCATCTCTTTAATCCTTCATATGCTCTTCTAAAAAACAAAACAACCACTCCCCAAAACAAACAAACAAAAAAACCAGGCTATTGCCACAGCTCTTGGCTGTCTACCACAACTAGCTGGTAAAAACTCTGTTGCTGAGGACACCAGCAATGGAGTTGCAGGACACAGAGAAATAAAGCTGGAATAGAGTTGAAAACTTCCTCTCAGCTGGCTAACTTTCACAGGCGAGGTACTATGCAGGCCACTAGGGAAGAAAAGCCACCGGTGGTCTTAGCTAGTGCTGGACACTTCATGTTATAGTGCCACACCCGTGGATGAAACAGTGGCAGAGAAATCATAGGGTAACCAAAGGCGTTCCTGTTGGAGCCAAGGCTTGCTCCTCAGAATTAATGCCTGTACTATAAACTGGGTAAAAGCCCATGGCCAGGGAGCTAAGAGCTCCTAAGAGATCCTACTGCTGCTGTCTTGCTATATGGCCGTGCCAAACTGTCTTCTAATTACTTATGTTTATACACATTAGTGGCCAGAGAGGCACCTTTCTGCAATGGCCAACAATTAATGAAGGACTCATAACCAGCTGCGAGTATGTGACTATTGAGAGCTCAGCCATGAGTGGGATGCCTATGTTGCCTCAAGGCTCAGGGGGAAAGACAGAAGAGGGGGTAGAAAGAATGTACAATCCGGAGGATGAATGAGGAATTCTGTGAAGGAGTTTTCTCCTTCACATTGCACTCAGGAACTCACTGAAGCTATGGTCACCTGCCTAAATCCTGTACAAGAGCAGGCCAGAAATATCAGTCAGCATTCCAACTGGTAGCATTAATTAGAACTCAGTAGGTTGCTATTTTGTCTTTTTTTTTTTTTTTTTTTTCCACCAGAGCTGAGGACCAAAGCCAGGGCCTTGCCCTTGCTAGACAAGAGTACTACCATTGAGCCAAATCCCCAATCCCATTCATTAGCAAAGGAAACAAAACCAAAACCAAGGAGGGACCCAATGGGAGAAGGGATATGCTGGGCATTTGAGGTAGTCGTGGGGTGGGAACAGAGAATTGAAGGTGTTTATGATCAAGGTACATGAAATAAAAGGAAAAAAAAACGCATAAAAGATCTGTGAGGAAGTTTTCTTTAGAGACAGGGTCTATCATTTAGCCTAAACTGGTCTCAGACTTACTATGTAATTCAGGATGATAATGAACTTCCCATCCTTTTGCTAGGATTTTAGGCATGCACCACTATACCAGGTGCTGGAGGCTGAACCCAGGGCCTGTTCATGCTAGAGCTACATCCACAAAACCTAGTCATTTGAACCAAGGTCTAACTGTATAGAGCTCTGGCTGACCTGGAAATACTCTACATAGACCAAGCTGACCTCAAACTCACAGAGATCCGCTTGCCTCTGCCTTCAGAGTGCTGGGGTTAAAGATGTGTACCACCACAGACTCCCTAAAAATCTTTAAAAATGTGTATTTACTTTTATTTCATGTCTATATTTTTCCCATCTGTATGTCTATGCACCACGTACATGCAGAGCCCGTGGAGTCCAGAAGTTGGACTTCCTGATGGATCTCCTGGAATTAACAGATGTTTGTGAGCTGCCATGTGGATGCTGGGAACCTCCAAGCAAGTGCCCTACTCCTAAACCTGGGATCTTTTAGCCTCAGCTTCCTGAGTAGCTGAGCACCACCAAATGCAGCTTAACTTATTGTTTTTTTCTTATTTTTGAAGTTATGGGGACTCAATCCATGGTCTCACTCATGCTAGGAAAGTGCTTTGCTACTCACCTATATCTCAACTGCTTTTGTCCCTCTGTCCCTTCCTGGGATTTTAGGCATGCAAGGTCTTTTCCTTAACAGGGTCTCTGTGTAGTCCTGGCTGTCCTGGAACTCACTTTGTAGACCAGGCTAGCTTGAACTCAAAGAGAACCACCTGCTTCTGCCTCCAGAATGCTGAGATTAAAGACATGTGCCAGCACTGCCTGGCTGTTTTTGTATTTTTCATTTTGAGACAAGGTCTCACTAAGTTGCCCAGGCTAGCTTTGAAGTGACTCTGTAATCCAAGCAGGCCTTTGACTGCCTTTGGAGTAGCTGAGATTACAGTCATTACCAGTAGGTCTGACTAACATTTACTAGCTGGTGAGAGGGTGGGGAACTGAGGTTCAGAGAGGTTAGGGACCCTGCAATTGCTAGTGCTGTGTCAACTTGACATGAGCTAGTCATTAGCATTATTAGAGCAAGGACCCACAGTTGAGGAAATGTGTCCATGAGATCCAGCTGTAAGGCGTTTTCTCAATTAGTGATCAATGAAGGAGGGCCCAGACCATTGTGGGTGGTGCCATCCTTGGACTGGTGGTCTTGGGTTCTGTAAGAAAGCAGTCTGAGCAAGCCATGAGCAAGCCAGCAAGTGGGTCCCCTCCATGGCCTCTGCATCAGCTCCTGCCTTCAGGCTCCAGCCCTACTTGAGTTTCTGTCCTGACTTCCTTCAGTGATGAACAATGATGTGGAAGTGTAAGCCAAATAAACCCTTCCCTCCCCAACCTTTTGGTCATGCAATGGTGTTTTGTTGCAGCAATGGAAACCCTCAGACTGACTGATCTGACTGATCCCCTTCCCCCAAGAGTACACAGCTGCTAGGTGGCAGGGCTGGGACTTGAACTGATGGGCTGAGTCACCCGTGCTAGTGTATGTGGTGTTGTGGGATTGGAGGGTAGAGACCTGTCACCCTCAGCCTAGCCCACAGCATTCAAGATTTGCAGTTAGTGAACCTGCAGCTTCCCCAGGACTGCTGGCAGGACAAGGCAGGTGCAGAGCCAGGCATGTAAAAGGTGCTTTAGGAAGCAGAATAAGGGCTGCAGACATTAGTATAGAGATGTGAAGAGGATGACCACTTGAGAAGAAGCCTTGGCATGGAGTAAGTTCATTATGGTACCCTTGGGGCCCAGGGCATGAGGTTCCTGCTGCCCCAAAGGCAAAATGGCAAGAGCTTCATAGAGCTAACACTAGACCCCAGACTAGGTAGTAAAAACCCTCAGAGTGACAGCAAGAGAAGTCAGGAAGACTCAGGGATGCTAATGCCCTAGTCTTCATTCTGATAATAGCAAACACAGGAAGGTGGTTTGGATGACTCAGCATCCCCTCCAGACACAGGGTTTGGTTTGCTTAAGTAATGAGTGTAGGGTCTGCTCATAGCCTAGGAGAATGGAGAATCCCATGCTGCCCCCCAGCCCCAGGATACCCCTATCATGAAGACAGACAGCTTTTGTCTCAGTGCTCCCCACTCTTCACCCACTTTTCCAAAAGAGGGGAGCAGGACCATCTCTTTTTAGCCAAAAAACTAGAGGCCAGGATGTAGCTCAGTCAATAGAGGGTTGACCTGATGTGCACAAAGTTCTGCCTCATAAAAAGGTGGTAGGGAAATGAATGAATGAATGATAAGAAAGGCAGGAAGGAAAAGAAAAAGAAAACAAGCTAGTCCCAACATCTGGCTGTCAAACTGAAGATGCAGCCCCCTCAGCGGCTGGTTTGATTTGGAGGTGTGATGTAAGGACCCATTTGGGCAGAAAATAGGGGGTATCTCCCACCAGAGCCTCCTACTCTTGGTCCTACCAGACCCCACCAGATTTGCTCCCCCACCCCATGAGGGCAAACAGGGAGCTTCCAGAAGGCTTTAACTCTTTCTGGTGTCCTCTCACCCTCACTTGAGACCATGGCCAGGCAGTCCCTTTTAGGATTTGAGGTCCACTGTCTCCACTACTTGGGAGGCAGGGGGTGGTCACAGATATCTGTAGCTCTCTCGGGGCTTGGGAGACGTGATACACAAAGTGTCCTGTCAAGTGGGTGTCATAAGAACTAGACAGTGAGGCTTTGGTTCAAGTCCAAGTGACTCAAGGGTGCAGCAGAGGGGTTTGGAACAAACCGAGTTGGGGAGGGCAGCTCTATGCATGGTCCAGACCCTGCCACACTTGCATACTGCTGGGCTGAGAGCACTCAGGTCCAAAGGTTCATTGGTGGGTTGTCTCTAAAGTAAACGATGGTGGTGGGGAAGACAAGGCCACTCTGAACCCTATGGGACTAGCTCCTTTTTAATTCAGGCAGATGGACTGCAGTCTCTTGCTCAGAGACTTCTGGAGCTGGGGCCAGAGAGGGGTATCTATTGGTACAGTGGTTCTAAGAGACACTATACTTCAACCTCCAGCACTTACATACATTAATCAGAAGCAGGGTGGGTCTCCATTAGAGCTGCTGGTGGAGGTGGGGGTGTATAAAAGCCCTGAGGTCTAAGGGGTGGAGGTCAGAATCTCCTAGATGGAGGTCTGGGTACCTCAAGTGCAGGCCTGTCCCTTCTAAGGTACAGAAGACTTTGAGCACACTTGCACATACCAATTCTAGCACTCGTAGGTAAGAGGATTGAAGGTCTAAGGGGTTGAAGTTCTTGATACACATATAATCAGGCACAAAAATACAATGTACAAAAACAATGAAATGTGTCTACTGGGGCACAGCAGCGTAAGGTGACCCTGGCCAAAGTAGTTTGTGAGGCTTTTTTGTTTGTTTTGAGACAGGGTTTCTTTGTGTAGACCAGACTGGCCTTGAACTCAGAGGCAGGATTGCTGTGGCTAAAGGTGTGCACCATCACCACCCAGGAATCTGTGAGGCTTTTAAACAAGCCACCAACACAAAAGTTCCCTCCCCGAAGAACCTCAAAGCTCCCAAGAAGATCCATCATGTGCTAACAAAAAACAGCAGCGGACAGGATGCTCACTTTCCTTGTCCACTGAACTCCTCTGGTTAGTTCATGTTCAGCAGAGTAGAGCCTCTGTACAGGTTCATCACATGCAGCATCTGTGCCCTCTGCTTGGAGGATGCGTTCAAGTGTGGGGCTCTCCCACAGTACCTACTATACTCAGAGAACAGTTATTTCCCAGACGAGGAAGCTGCCATTTTGGAGTGAGGTGTGCAGGAGCAGCCTGAGTCTATGTGATGATCAGGGGCTTCAGAACACACTTGAGTTCAGTTGGGAGAGGCTTAGGGGGGCTGACTGAGGAGACACTCAAACACCGAGGCTGCTGTCACCGCCAGCTGGTGCAAGTTTTATTGAGACAATGTACAAACAGGCCATGGAAACAAGGGTTTTGATGCTGGGACCAGTAACGTAAAATGGAATACAAAAATAAAAGGCACTAATCTGTTAAGAAAGACACTCAATGTATTCTAAGAATATAAGTCATTTAATACTGTTAATTTTATAGCACAAAATAAAACAAGCTATGATCCCAAAAATAATTTTAAAAGCTTACACAGAAAATATTATTGCCCGACACTTATGATCTTTAAGTTATACATGTCAAAAGAGTTTTATGTCGTTTTAAAACACACAGTGAAGACCGTCTAGAAGCAAGGCCACTGTTCCTCCTGTCTCAGAGAACTGTCCTCCTGCTCCTCTAGAAGATACAAGCAGCTCAGTGTCCACGCTCACAGCAGTTACCAGGGATGTGGTTCTCTGGTCCCATGGTGAGGAGTCACAGAAAGCATTAGTCTTAGGTACTGTGTTAAAACAATCAAAAATCCACTCATTTTAAGAGGTTAATGAACATAATATTAAAAGATTAAATTATAAACACTTGGAACAAAAACACATCATCCCTTTAAAAAAAAAAAAAAAAAGCTCATTATTCTTCTGAGCAAAAAGTACAAGAGCAGTGGCCATCAGTCTTGGCCCATCTTGTCTGTAAACAGCTGTAGAGAAGGCTGGCGAAGCGCCAGGAACGTGCAACTCCAAGGGAGGGCACAGAGTCTCTTCCGGTGAGCACAGAGGGTTCTGAGTCTGGGTGACCAAAGCCAGTACACCCTGTTAACCCTGCAACAGGTGGCGCCAAAGCAGTGCAGAAGTGACAAGGACGCCTTCTGCACCAGAAGTCCTGCCCAGGAAACAGGACTTCAGTCTAACTGTCTATGCCCTGACTACCTACCTAATCGTTCCCTTCTCAGATACAACCAACAGCCACAGAGAGTAGTTTGTCATCCCAGCTCTTCCTACAACCCAGCAGAGCAGACCATGTGTGGATGACGATCTCAGAGGGAAAGTCACCTAGGACCAATTCCCCCGAGGCCAGATGTCTTCCCAGAAGAGTGGAACCTGGGGAAGATGCCACTTCTTATCAGTGCGAAAAGGAAAGTTTTCCTGATTAAGAAACTGACGAGCTTTCAAGTCAGGAAATTACTACTTTTGGCACATGTCCTGAGAGTTCAGAACTTAAGTCTTTATTTCCAGCTCTGGATCTGAGAGAGCTGTAGGAACATTTACATAGAAACATTTACATGGGCCAAATTAACTGATTTCATAAGCCAAACTCCAGGTTTATGGAGATATTTTGATCCTGAATCTACATGGAGTCTTGCTGGTCAACAGACTTGAGAAGGGAAATCCTATTCTCAGCAATGGCTGCCTGCGCTGAGCAAGCTGCTATAATCAAAAGGCGCCAAGCCCTTCAGTTAAATGTAGTTTTAAAAGACCTTAAGAGCTGGGTGTGGTGACTCAAACATTTGTAATCTCAGGGAGGCTGGGGTGGAAAATTGGAAGCCAGCTTGGGCAATTTATGGAGATCCCATCACAAAATTTTAAAAAAAGAGCTCAGTGGCAGACGGCTTATCTAGCATGTGTAAGGCATGAGGTTCAAGCCCCACTAATGAGTCCTTAGGGTCCTGCCCTCTGAGAACAAGGCATGTATTCAGTGCAGGTATCAAAAGGCCTAAGGCTGAACTGGGTCACCAGCCAGGAGGCAAGTATTGTTCTAGCAGAGTTTGGGGCCCACTCAACAGATCTGGCTAAAAATGGCAGCTTTCAGAGATGAAAAACTGCTGACCTCTACCATTTTTTTTTCCTGGAAAGCCAGATAGGGAGACATGATACTACCCCTAAGCCCCAAATGACCATTTTGTCACATGAACATTCTTTAATATGGCACTTATCAGCCTGATGGAATACTGATTTAAAGAGAAACTTGCTGTTCTTACAGAGGACCCAGGTTCAAATCTTAGCACCCACATAGTAACTCCAGTTCCAGAGGATCCAACACTCTCTTCTGGCCTCCTTAGGCACTGCACCTATGTGATGTACATTCATACATGGAGGCAAAACACCCATATACTTTTTGGGGAGGTTGGGGGTGTTCTGAAACAAAGTCTCTCTATGTAGGCCTGGTTGTCCTGTAGCAAACATACTACATAGACCAGGTGAGCCTTGAACCCTGAGACCTGCTTGCCTCTGCCTTTCTGAGTACTGGGATTAAAGGTGTGTGCCACCATGTCCAATATAAACAAAATTTAAAGTCTTTAGGAGAAATAAATATAGTGGACAAATGGTTGTGTTAGTTTTGTCTCCTGAATATATTCCATTAGTTCTCACAGCCTAAGAGCCTCCAGAGCCAGTTACAGCTGTTCTGTAAATGCTGGAGTGACTCACTAAGTCACCGCTACATTTCACAGTCTGCTGTGGTATTCTGTGTGGAGGCGAGTCCTCACCAGGGTCCAGCAGAAACAGTGCATTACATAAAGGTTCTAGAATTCAGGTTTGCCACGTGTGGCTCAGACACATTTGTACCAGCTGGCTTGCATGTTGGCTTATGGTAGATGGGTTCCAGAGCCTGCATTTTCTTTCCTTGGGAGCACTGTGTTCTGTTTCACTTAGGCTGTGGAACCAGAACAGTCAGCACTACCACTTTCAAGTTGCCTAGACAGGCTGGGTCTGAACAGGAAGGGCTGACAGGACTTTGTGGTGAATCTAGTAATTCTATAAACTTCACTTTAGTTCTTAAAGGGGTATACTCATTGAAAATCTAGAGAGAACTGGCCAAGCACCATCCTTTCTGCTCCTGTCAATGACAACAGTGACAGCAACAAGCTTTACAAATAGCAGTGGCTCACCCTGGTGCTTCCCCGCTGCACACAGCACAGCAAAACTGTTTGTGTGCATTGTTTGCCACATGGTACACAGGGTATCGTACAACCAAAAGATAAAGGCCTCTACTTCAGGGTGTCTTTTTATATTCTTTTAGTTACGTATAGCAGCTTCAGTTCGGAAGCTCAGGACACGTATTGCTCCTCAGACTATCACAAAATTCCAACCTACTATTTAAAATCTGTTCAGAACACACAACTCTAATGAATTAGTCTTCCAAAACCAAAACTAAACAAAAGAAAGTGGAATCAAGCCAGATTTCAGGAGTTCGGACAGAACTGTCTGGAGTTTTACTTCCTCTGTGTTGTCCAAAGAAAAACAAGTTGGTGGCAAAGCCACTGCCCTGTGGCCTAGCACTGCAAGAGCTTGCCAAGGCTAACCCTCTCCATGTGGACCATCAGCAGCAGGCTCACACTTTTTATGGTGAGCACAATAGTCAGCCTCAAGTACAAACAAGGCAGTGATGAGAAGAACCGCCTTTCTGTGTTCAAGTCTCTCCACTGTGTGCTTCCACCACTATGTCCAGTTTATAATCCAGAAGAACTCTAACATCAGCTACTCTTTGACAGCATGACTATGATACAAATGCCAAGAGGCAGCTGCTGGAGACATTCCAAATGTGCAGGAGATCCAATCTATGGAAAGCCAGCCACCAGCAGCTCGGTGTGACTTGCATATGAGACAGTGCTTCCCACTTCAAAGGAGACTATGACAGGCAGACCAAAGCAGCAGCAGGGCGGCAAGAGCAATCACTCGTTGTCATCTGGGTTTTGAGGGTCAAAGATTTTAACGTGTGTGAAAGGGAAAAGCCCCTTGCGCCCATTCACCTCACCTTCCCACTGGCCATTTATATTCATCCTTGTGACTTTCACAATGTCACCAACCTGGAGGAAAAGAGAAGACAAAATTAGCATCACCATGCAAACAAGAGAAAGATAGTTTACATTAAATCATAAACACTACCTATCCAAAGACGGAGACTAACCTTTTTTCTTCAGTGTTTGGACCTGAAAATCAAGTACTATAAAGACACAAGATACCACCAATGCACCCAGGGCACCTCTCAGGCGCCAACCATTTGTGAAGCAGCTTCCGAGTACAAAGTAGCCATCACTCCAGTGGTTTCTAATACACATGGTATGTTAAGCTACACAGAAGAGTAGGAAGTAGTCAGGCCTGGTATCCATGGTCCCAGCATAGAGAAGGCCAAGGTCAGAACAGCCTGGGCTCACTGAGATGCTGTCTCAAAAAAGAAATGGTATTGCTTTGACAGTATATTTAAAAACTGAAACCATAAATACAGAGGCGATCAGCATACTCTCTCCACCCCCCATAACACACATTTGTGAAGTTATTTCATACTAAAAGACCACCACCACACCACAACAACTAATAACAAACCAGGGCTGGCCAGATGATTTAGTGGGCAAAGGCACTAAAGAACTTAGCATGGAAGCATAAAACTCTGAGTTTCATCTCCAAATTACATGAAAAAAGGCTGAATATGGTGATGGTGTCACGGACCTGTAAATAGAGCTGGTGGGGCTGAGAAAGGGGAATCCTTGGCAGTCTAGCCTACTTGGTGAGTTCCAGGGCCACCTAAAAACCCTGTCTCAAAATACAAGGTGGACAGTGCATAAGGAACAGCATCTGATGTTGACTTCTGACCGCCTCACACACAAAACACAATGACGACAAAAATGTGTATGAGGGAAGAGAAGAAGAGAGAAAGGAATCTGCTCACCTCAATCCACAGGGATAAAACTTCTATCAGCAACATCTCCTCACTCATCAGGGTCCCTAAGCATGCCATGGTCCCATGATGCCACCTTGAGCTGTTCTCTGAGCTTCTGTTGAAGTTATCCGGGTAGGGGGCAGGGTCTTATCTTACTACATACATAACTCAGGCTGATCTGCCTTCCAGTCCTGAGTGCTGAGCTTACAGGTATAAATCACTACATGAGACTTAGTTAGCTTTGAGCTACTGAAGCCCAGAGCACAAGCCAGAGATGGTTCTGCTGGCAAAGACAACTATCACCAAGCCCGACGACATGAGCTTAGTCATATGATGCAAGGAGAAAGCTGACTCCTCTGTGTTGCTCTGCTACATGCCACCCTGGCACCTGATGCTTTTTCCACACACATATACACAAAATAAATAACAAATGTAATTAAAGACAGACAAAAATGCAGGGTGTAGGAATTCCATCCACTGCTGGAGGACAGGCACCCAGAGTTAGAGAATAGTTTGTTTATCTAGGAAAAGCTGGGAATTTTATTGTAATGTCTTTGCTGGACAGTGCTGGAGCATTGCCCTTGATCCTGGCACTCGGGAGGCAGAGGCTGGTGGATCTGAATTCAAGACCAGCCTGGATGGACTACATACTGAGTAGTCCGAAAACGTACAAACAGACCTAAAAGGGTTTTCAAAGCATTTTAGGGACTCAGAGAGCTCTGGGGAGGTACTCAGGGCCCAACAAATGTCTCATCAGGATTTTCAGAATTGTATTTATTTATCACAAAAGTATATTCAAAGGATTGCTGCAGCTAACATGTTAACCTTCACTGTCTGACAATCTACTTTTTATGATCTTTTCAAGCCTGGCTTAAAAGAAAAAGAAAAATCTACCACTGCTTGAAACAAATCTAGAAACCAACGGAGTCAGTGCAAGACTCCATGTATGTCAACAATGCATGCTCTTCATGCTATTCCCAATTTCTTCTGCCCATTATAATTTTCTGTGAAGATATAGTCTCAAAAGAAAAAAGTTTCATTGGGTCTGGAGAGATAGTTCAGCCATTAACAAAACTTGCTGCTTTTTCAGAGGATGCAGGTTCAATTCCCAGCACCCACCATGGTAGCTCACAGCTGTCCACCTACCTTTGGCACTAGACATACAAGTGGTGCAGGCAAAACATTCATAAAATTAAGAAAAATGTTTATTACATATCTATATTTGTGTGCACTGTGTACACAGATGTATGAGTGTGGGTAGATGGCTTATGTGTGGAAAGGGCAGTTTTCAGGAGTCAATGTTCTGCACTAAGTGGATCGGTCCTAGGGGTAACTCAGGTCCCCAGGCTGGTCAGCAAGCACTTTACCCACCGAGCCACGTGGCTTGCCTTTAACTAATACTTTTCAACTCTGTCAGTAACAGGAGTAACAGGAGTCCTATCTAACTAGTAAGGAGGAGCCAGAGGCAGGGCAGGAGTACATAGCTTGCTGGTACAACCATTGTCTGGCACACCTGAGTCCCAGGGTTTGAGTCTCAGCACACAAAGGGAGGGGAGGAGCCCTTTTTCATATTTCACATAATGGTATTTCAGATGGCAGGTGTTTAAAAAAATGAAGATAAAAATAAATCACACAGTTACATATCATGGTGTGTGCATCTATAATCTAGCACTTTGCCAGAGGCCTTGGCTCCACCAAGTCCTGTCCCGAAAATCAAAACCAACTAACCAAACAACTCCCTTAAAAAATCCACAAAAGCAAATAGAATGATGGCTGATGAAGACCTGAAAACAGCATCTAACAAATCATTCTAATGGTTAAAGATGACAGGAAGACAATAATAGATTATGCAAGACACTGAAAAATATTCACTTTATACTTCCCATTAGGATTCTACCCAGTCGATTGAAGGCAGTTTCTTATCCTATAAACAACTTCCCTATCTAATGAAGTAAACATTCAGCAGTCCCAATGCAGCCAATGCTTGTTGAATGTTAGACAACAATATAAAACAATTACATAGACTACATACATACATAAGTACTGAGTCTACGACACAGAACGAAAACAAGCCACTGCTTCTGCTGAAGGAATGTCAGCCTACAGAGATGGTCAGAGTAGGTGAGACAGCGTCTGGGAACAGCACTTGACCTCGCCCTTCCTGTGACAAGAAGCAGTGCCTTCTGCATGCCAAACGCTCTACTAAAGAGCTACAGATACACTGACCTTTCTGTTACAATATTTATTTTTATTGTTGGAACTGTATGTGTGTGGGTATGTACATGTGAATTCAGGTGCCTAAGGAGCCCAGGAGCATCAGATCCCCCTGAAGCTGACAAGCATCTGACATGGGGTCTTCTACAAAGCAGTATTCATTTTTTTCTTTAAAGATTTATTTATTATGTATATGTGTTCTATAAACCAAATCTCTATAGATGGTTGTGAGCTACCATGTGTTTGCTGGGAATCAAACTCAGGACCTCTAGAAGAGCAGCCAGTGCTTTTAACCTTTGAGCCATCTCCAGACCCCAGTATACACTCCTAACCACAGAGACTTGAATAGTTATCATTCTACAGAAAATATAGTCAGTATGTAAATAAAACTCATTAAGAAAAGTATCAAAGCCATAAGGGACCAGCAAAGCGGCTTGGTGGGTAAGGTATTGGCTGTACAAGCCTGGGGACCTGAATTCAATCTTTAGAACCCATTAAAAGGTGAAAGAAGAGAACTGACTGTACAAAGTTGTCCCCTGATTCCCAAATGTACATGGTGGCATGTATGTATGTGCCCACCTCTTATCATGTACACACACACCGCAAAACAGCCACAATAAAGCCAGGTGTGGTGCTACATGCTCCACCCCAGCACACAGGAGGTCAAGGCAGTAGGATAGTCAAGTTTGACGTCAGCCTGACCTATGAGTGAATACGAGACTGCCTTAAAAAAGTCTCAGGGCTCTGCTATATACTATCGTAAGACTGTCTAAAAATTACCAAACCAATTTCAGAGTATTCTCCCCCTATTTACATACTGAAGAAAGCCACCTCTCCCTTTTGGCATATGTGTTGTATGAAATTTTGTTAGTTATGCCAAATAAAGCTCAAAACTGCCTGGGACTCCACTTCTAGGGGATCTGACATAGCTCAAATACACAATCAAGCATATACAAATTAAGGGAATGGTGGCAGCACAGGGAATTCAAGAAGAAGTTCCAACATAATCAGGTACGAAGACCATTGAAATAAAGAGTACTTTTATCATAAGGATGCTAGAGAGCTCAAAGACAACTGAGAACCACAGAAAGACCATGATAGATCTGGAATGCTGGTAGGTGCCTATAATCCCATCACTTGGTAGGTAGAAGCAGGAGGATCAAGAATTCCAGGTCTACATCAGGAATTCAAGGCCTGCTAGGCTACAAAAGATCCTGTTTCAAAAATAAATAAAACAAAATAAAAAGTGTGAGGTGGAGACATGGATTCCAGAAGGCCCAGATTCTCAGCATTCACATGGCAATTCACAACCATCTGTAACTCCAGTTCTAGATCTGATACCTGGCTTCCTCGGGTACCAGGAACACATATGGTACAGCCACATATAAGCAGGTAAAACACAAATACACATAAAATAAGTAAAACATTTAAAAAGAACAGGAGTAAAGATAAAGGGTGTTCTTGAGCTGGTAAGGATAGACTAATGGCATAAGTACTAGCCAAGCACTTGGCAAGCAGAGGAAGAGTTTGTGACTGTTCTGTCACAGAGAATGTACACCAGAAGACATACACCAAATAAAGTCAAGTCACTAGGCTTGTGTCAAATAGGGAAGAGTAAATTCTATAGGTGAGCTTGAACCAAACCTGGACAAAATGCCAGAAAAGATTAGCAAACAGGAGATATAAAGGAGAAGTTGCACAGAAGACTTTAGGAAAAATATCTAAATGTTTCTAAACTCTTTTGTGTGAGGGGATGGTACAGGGTGCTTGTTTAGCATGCACAAAGCCCTGGCTTCAATTCCTAGTGCCATATACACCAGGTGTGCTGGCTAGTTTTTATGTTGACTTTACAAAAGCTAGCATCATCAGAGAAAGAGCAGCCTCTGTTAAGAAAATGTCTCCAAAAGACTGGGCTGTGCGCCAGCCTGTAGGACATTTTTTAAAATTAGTAATCGATATGGGAGGGCCCAGACCATTTGTGAGTGGTGCTATGCCTGGGTTAGAGGTCCTGGATTCTGTAAGAAGGCAGGCTGAACAAGCCATATGTGGCAAGCAGGTAAGCAGTGCTCCTTCACTCTGCACCAGCTCTGGATAGCCAGGCTCCTCCCAGGAGCTTCTACCCTGACTGCTTCCCATCATCAACACTGACTTGTAGCATAACAGAAACAACCCCACCCCCATGGTGTTTCTTTCATCTCAGCAACAAAAACCCCAACTAAGACCAAAAAAATCCATGCCTGCAATCCCAGCTCTCAGAAAGTAGAAGCAGGATGATTGGGATTTCTTTGGTATACAAAGGTCACGGTCATAGAGGTCCTAATTAACAAAACACATCAATCTTTCTGTGAAATGGTTAGCCAGAAACAGAATAATCCAGGTGCTGATGCCTAGTTGGAGTTACCAGGGATTCAGAAGACAGCTTTAACATGACAAAAGGAACAACAGTAGGGCCATACACATAGGTAAGTACAGTCCCCAGAACTGGCTGTGGGGTGCACCTGTAATCTTAATGACTTGGGAGATAGATGACTTGAGCCCAGGATTTTCCTTTTTTCTACTTTTAGGTGCCTTGGTATTTTTTTATTTTTTATTTTTTTGGATGTTTGTCTATGTGAGGGTATCGGATCCCCTGGAACTGGAGTTACAGACAGTTGTGAGCTGCCATATGGTTGCTGAGAACTGAACCTGGATCTTCTGGAAGAGCAGTCAGTGCTTTTAACTGCCAAGAGCTGTCTCACAGGCCAAACTGAGGATTTCAAAACCAGACTGCACAACACGAGAAGGACCTGTCTCCAAAATAAAACACAAGGCACAGGACGGGGACAGATAGTGGATGGTGTCATCAGAATATAAGTCAGAATACAAGAAAACTTGTTAACAAAACTAACAGTCGGGAACTAACTCACCCTATAAAAATGTTCCATAAGTTCTACAAGGAAGATAAACCTTTGGTTTTGCTCACTACAGTATCCAAGTTCCTGTCTGTTACCTTGGAAAGGGTTTTAATCTGCTGAAGGAGTATCCAAGCCAAGACTGGAAGGTCAGTAGAGCTGAACAATGTAGAAGGTCAGAACACTGGGAGAAGGTTGGACTGAGTGCTAAGCAATCGTCACACCTTAATTTCTCCTTGATTTTTACTGAGTCTGCTCTGAATCACTTTGGTATTATGTGAAGCTTTGGATTTGAATACTCTCATCTACAGATTGCCTTCTCCTAACTGATTCCCTAGAACACCAGGAATGACAAATCCTTGTGTATGAATGGGGGTGGGGTGGTCAGAAGACAATCCTGGCTGCCATTTTTCAGGCACTTTTACCTCTGATTTGAGACAGGGTTTCTCATGGGCTTGAACTTTCACTGACAAGGCTACCCTCACTGGCCAGTGAGCTTCATCCATTTGTCTTTGCCTCTTGTCTCCAATCACTGGGATTATAGACACAGACTCCACTCCAGCTTATGTGGACTCTAGGGGCAAAACTCTGGCCTTCACCGCTGCAAAGCAAGCACTTTACTATTGCCCCATCCAGTGTCACTTCTTTTCTTTCTTCTCTGTGTAACAGCTGTGACTGTTCCCGAGCTCACAGAGATCTACTCCCTCTGCTTCCTGAGTGCTGGGATTAAAGGTGTGCCATCACTGCTGGCTTCAACCCTGTTTCTTAATCTCTATCATACAGGATACTATGACTGAAACTCAATTTAGATACAAACTCAACACAGAAACTGTGTGTGTGTGTGTGTGTGTGTGTGTGTGTGTGTGTAAGCAAGACAAGTAAATGTTCGAAGTGGTTTCTGCCCACTGTCTCCCGCCACTTTCTAAGATAGGGTCTTGAACTTAAGGTGCTCCTGTCTCCACCTCCAAATGC
This sequence comes from Phyllotis vaccarum, assembly GCA_033318265.1. Lineage (NCBI taxonomy): Eukaryota > Metazoa > Chordata > Mammalia > Rodentia > Cricetidae > Phyllotis > Phyllotis vaccarum. Next base: position 184,682,785 of record JARWLC010000002.1, read on the forward strand.
TGGGATTGGGTTGCAGGTGCACACCAGCACACCAGGCACTTCCCTTCCTCTTTAGTAATAAACACACACAAGAGGATGAGTGAACATATTTTTAAAAGGAAATAAAGCATTTTGTGAAATTTTAAAAAATTACTAAGGAAACACAATTCCTAAAACCAATTCTGAGAAACTGGCTATTTCATATTTCAAATTAAAGCAATGCCTCCAAAAATGTTAATCCCATTAGCTCTTTTATAATGTGTGAGAAACTGCTCCCCCTGCTGTCTTTCTCCACTTTGGCCCTTTACCTAGCCACCCACTGGTAGCTGCTCAATAGTGTTTCAAGGCCCTTCACGCATACTCTTTCCTCTGCCTTCCCTAGTTTACCAGCTAGTATCCATCTTTCAAAACTCAAGCCAAGGGTTACTTCCTCCAGGAAGCCTTTCCAGACCACCTACCTAAACTTCTTCCCCATTCTTCCTTTCTTCATACTGGTAAGCTCTTCGGTGCACACATCACCACCCCCGTTGGTTACGAATGAAGCTAATGAACAAATATCATCTCTTTCAGACAAATTGCTTAGAGGACTTAAGTAATTTGCCCAAAACTATATTCATAAAAGCAAGGAAGTAAAGTAGGCCTATACTACTTTCCTATATGGCTCCTCAGATAAGGAACTTTGACTACAACTATTCTGTAACAACAGCATTCTTGCTGTAACTATTATCTTCTGATTAGAGATATTTTAGAGGGCTCAGCAAAATGCTTATAGCATGTCAGATGGCTCACAACAGCCTGAAACTCCAGTGCCAGTGGATCTGACACCTTCTTCTGGCCTTCAGGGGTACTACACTCATATACATAAACCTACATACAAGATCTTTTGAAAAGGGCAAACTAGATTGCATCCCTCTGTCTGGAAACTCTCCTGTGGCACATGATGGACTTTCATAGCAGCCCTCCGTGGCTCTCCTGAGGCCAATGGAGAGCTCTGCTGTCTTCTTTACTTTCCTCTTTCTTCCATACTGGAGACTGGCTACCACCCAATGACATCCCAACTTTTCTTTTTCCTTCTTTTTTCTCACTGAGTTGCTCAGGATTGGTCTTAACCTTTTTATCACGTGCTTCAGCTCCTGAGATTATAAGCCTGTGCCAACAGCCCTGGCTAGCTCTGCTGTCAAGGAAAGAGGACACACATCAATACTCTCTTACACATGTCACAAATCAACTCACTTCTAAAGGAGAAGCAAGAGGAAAATAGCTAACACTTTTTAATCTGTCTCAATTTGCAGGGAATCTTTCAAAAGTCAACTTATTTATTTAAACTTGGCAGTGCTGGAAATCAAACTGAGGGCTGATCTACATTCCTACCCTCAAATATTTTTACAGGGAAAAACAAAAAATAGGAATCTGTAAAATAAGTTTGGTGACTTCTGCTCACCAATGCCATCATTCTCCTTGAATTCCTAAGGGAATAAGGAAGTTCCAATTACTGGCACATTTGCCCTACTTTTCTCGGTGTTCCTCAACTTAATTTTAACACTTTCACTAATGACCTAGTTTTAACAGTCCCAAGAGAATTGTTTTTTAACAAGATCAGATAGGCATTACTATCCGAATAATTTTAGAATACAGCACAAGCAGAGGAACATTTATTTCTTAATCTATGGTCAGTTGATAGGAAACACCCTCAGTGGAGCATTAAAGGGCTGTTGGCACAGGCTTAGGGTTCCACTAACACATTCTTGCAGTGAAGCAGCAAGTAAAGCCTGTGATAATAAAGGTTTGATGACAGCTGGGTCAGCATCCTGAGAAATGGGGTTTGAGAGGCTAGAGGAGCTGTGTGACCACTGAGTATGTGTTGTCTTAAAATATACATCATTAATCTGGCTTTCTTACTCACAAAGCTTTAGGCCATCCCTCTAGAATACCTCTAACCCTACTCAGCACCTGCTAAGGAATGCACCCATCCAGCCGACAGCATCTAAAACTGTCTCTTAAAATCAAAGATCAAGCCAGGCACAGTTAGTGTATTTTCCTAGTTTTAGCACTCAAGAATAGGCCAGCTTAGGATGCATAGTGAAATCTGGTCTAGAAACAAAACAAAAAAAAACAAAACAGAATCACCCTAATGTATTCTGAGTCCTGTTCTGACATGACAACTATCTCAAAAGGCTTAAACCACAATGCAAACAGTTATTTCTTTTGCTTCGTTTCTCTGAGTGTGGGTCTCCTATTGTCTAGCCTGACTCTTAATTCTGCCTCTACCTCTCTAGTACTGGGATATTAACAGCCCAAAGCATCCATGAGTGAGGGATGGACCACTCAAGAAGGGTATATGGAGGATGGCCCAGCAATTAAGAAAGAGCACTGCTGTCTTCTAGAAAACCCAGGTTTAGTTCTTAGCGACCACAAGGTGGCTCACAATCACCTACAACAGTAGTTCCAGGGGATCCAACACCTTCTTCTGGGTTCCAAGGGCACTGCATATACATAGTGCAAGGACATATGTAAAGGAGACATATGGGCAAAACACTATACATATAAAATACTAAAATAATTTTAAAATAGAGACAGTCATAGTAGCACACATCTTTCATCTCAGCACTTGGACAGCAAAGGCAGGTGGATGGATATCTTTGAGTTCAGCCTGGTCTATGCAGCAAGTTTCAGGACACCACAGAGCTACATAATGACATCCTATTTCTAAGTAAGGGGTGTGTGGGGGGGGGGGGAGAGGGAGAGAAAGAAAAGGGGGGGTGAAAGTCTGTCTTCTATTCCTCCTGCCTTGGCCTCTAGAGCTCTGGGATTATAAGCAAGTGACATCCTATTTCTAAGTAAGGGGTGTGGGGGGGGGAGAGGGAGAGAAAGAAAAGGGGGGGTGAAAGTCTGTCTTCTATTCCTCCTGCCTTGGCCTCTAGAGCTCTGGGATTATAAGCAAGTGCCACCATGCTTGTCCCTTATTCTAGTTTCTATCCTGCTCTAAACACAACTGGATCCCTTCACAAAAAAAAAAAAAAAAAAAAAAAAAAAAAAATCCTGGTCCCTGATGTAAGCTGTAGGCACTTACTCTTCCTTCTAGCCAAAGAAGAGACACACAGTCACTGACCTTGAAACAACTTTTCAAGTGTAACTCACTTAATATTATTCCTGGTCCAAAGATAACTAGATAATTAGTAGAAAGTTACATATAAATGAGTTATGGATAATTTTAAAAATACATTTATTTTACTTATGGATGCCTGTGTGTAGGAAGCCAGAGACACTGGATCCCCCTGGAGCTGGAATTACAAACCACTGTGAGAACTTAATTCAGTCATCTACAAGACTTTTAAGTGCTGAGCAATCTCTTTATCCCTAGAGCTAATTTTTATCTATATTCATGCTATATGTGCTATCTATATGCCAATGCTGGCACAAGTCTTTAATAAAAGATAATGATTGCCAGGCAATGGTGGCGCATACCTTTAGTTCTAGCACCTGGGAAGCAGAGGCAGGCAGATCTGTGAGTTCAAAGCCAGCCTGGTCTACAGAGCGAGTTCAAGAGGACACACTGAGAAACCCTGCCCCCACCCCCCCAAAAAAGAAATCAAAATGACAGCAACAATGTTCAAGTACTATTTCATACTATTATGATTTACAAAACCTGTAATAAGCAAGGACTGATATATTAAGCTCATTTCTCTGCCTACAAAGTTTAAGGCATTTTATTTGTATTGCTCCTTAATTATGCTGTATCTCTGAATGCTAATTTTGCTAATAGGAAATGGGTCTTTCTAATTATCATTTTCCCTGCTGGAAAGAAAACCAACTACCTATGAGGCTTTGGGAGCAGAAAAGAGAGCAAGCAGGCTGGGAACCCGGACTGAGATGATGACTGGGAAAGGACATGCCATTAATAGTGCATCCTCTGAAACCCCTAGTCCAATGACTAAAAACATGAGTAACTAAGTGGACAGCTAGCTTAAAATTAAAATGAAAACTCATGTTCAAAGGCCAGTCTTGGTAGATGATGATGATGATGATTATTCTTTACCTCCAAGGCCAAGGCAGTCTTGTCGTAAGCACAAGGTACTCTCTTCTGGATTGCTTTTGCAAAGACAGGTCCATTCTGTGTAGATGGCAAAGGGTTGATGGCTGCCCCAGGAGTACTGGCAACTGTAGGTAGAGGAGTTGTTGTCTGAGGTTGAGCATATGCGTGAGCAGGTTCTGGGATGCCATAACTGTTAGAATTCCTATTTCCATGCTTTCCGTGTGGTGAAGATCTCACAAGCTTTTCAACATAAGGGACAGGAATCATTCCAACCCGGCCATCCTTGTTCCGGGCACTCCACCACTGTTCTTCAGGCTTTTCTATTATCACTAGAATCTCCCCCTTTTTAAAGGGCAGGTCTTCAGCATCATTTCCAGGAAAGTCATAGAGAGTCCGTACATATTCCACATTTTCTTCTGCTGCAGCCAAGTTGGGTGCTGAGACAGAACCCATGGGTGGGCTTGGATACCTTAAGAGAGAAACAGAATTATTCTGAAGAAAAATATTATCTTATTCTATATTGGTATGTCAAAAATGTATTAACCACCCTCTTCTATAAATGAACTGATCCTTCATTGTATTCTCAATAATTAGAATGTCATTTTGTCATTGTACACTCTGGTTGTACTTTCTATGGTCTATAAAAACATCTTAAATATATTTTGTGTCATGTGTCTAAACAGACGCATCCACAATCACTTACAATGTGTTTCAGAGAAAGTTTTGTTTTCAGATAACTGATCTGAATTTAATTCAAGCTCTGTTTCAGCCTTCTGCTGTTACAACCATCACAAATACACTTCCTCATACTCTTCATCAGTGGCTCATCTCCTGCATAGTTCTGAAGTTACAACAGACACAACGATAAAAATCATGACCAGTCCATTGGCTCAGTGGTACATTCTCTGTGCAAACCTTGTGGCCTAACTTTGATCTCCAAAATCAATGTAAATAAATGGCAAAGAGACCCAACTCCATAACACTACCCTCTGACCACATACATGTCTGTGCCCTCCTCCCTAGCTGATAAATAAAACTAAAGAACAACAAGCTAACAGAAAAAGAAGCCATGTGAGATCCTGCCTCAAGATGAAACAGACTGAGAGGAGCCTGGCCTGAAATACCTGGCTAGGGAGACAAAGGCAGGGAGATCCTGTGGCCAGTTACTCTACTCTAGCACATTAGTGAACTACAGGCTTCCTAGGAGACCCTGTTTCAAAAAGGAAGGTGAGGGGCCAGGGAACTTACGCAGTGAGTAAAGGTATTGGCTGTGCAAGCTTGCCCATCTCAGTTTGATCCCCATGTGTCTTGGGAAAAGCTGAATGTGGCAGCATGCACGTATAACCCCAGCACTCGGAGTGGGGTGAGAGTCAGTGCAAGATCACCTAGAAGCTTGAGGGCTAGCTGGCCTGGAGTACTCTCTGAAACAGCAGAGACAAAAGATCCTGACTGAATCCTGAGAGCTACCCTCTGACTCAAGCATGCTGTAGCAATATGCCCCTAACCCTTGCAAAATAAGTTAAAACCAAAAGATTCAAAGTGTTTTTTTTTTCTTTTAAACATTTCATCATTTGTATGGGTGTTTTGTCTGTGTGAGTGTGTCTGTGTACCATGTGTGTGCTGTGCCCCAGAGGCTAGAAGATGTCAGATCCTCCAAGCCTGGAGTTACAGAATGTTTAAAGACACTATGTGGGTGCTGAGAACCAAACCTGGGCGTCTGAAAGAGCAGCTGGTGCTCTTAACTGCTGAGCCATTGTAAGTGATTTATTTAAATGAGAATGGCCTCCACAGGTTCATATATTTTGGCCCCAGTTGGTGAAACCCTTTTGGAAGAATTAGGAGGTGTGGCCTTGTGATACACGTGAATGTTTCAAAAGGCCCATGCCATTCCAATTATATAAATCAAAACATAAACTGCTCCAATGCTCCTGCAATGATTACCATGAACTCTAACCCTATGAAACTGTGAGCCCCAACAAACATTTTCTAAGTCACATTTGCCAAGTGTCTTATTACAGCACAGAATATAGACTAAAACAGCCATCTCTTCAGCCTCTGAGGAACAATTTTTGAAAAAAAAAAAATTTATTGTCAACCTTTGGCCCTCACATGCAAGCACACACATGCATCCACACACTCAAACCCAAGCAAAGGGCTTAGATGCTTACCAAATTTTTAAAGGGCCCTCAAATTCCATCTTCAACAAGAATTATCACATAACCATTAAAATTAAAGTTGTACTACAGAATCCACACCCATCAGCTCAGCAGCTCCACTCTCCTATGGTGTTTATACTCAACCTGCTTTGCCATGGAGAAAGCACTTCCAAAGAGTCCCAGCTGGGAGTGTAGCTCAGTCACATGGCAGCACATAGCTCTGGGCTCTGTCCCCAGCACCAGCTGAGGAAAACAAAAGGGCTGTAAAAGTATAATACCTGCTCTTCAGTAACAGCTACATAAAACTAGTACAGACAATGCTCTTCACCTAGGAAATGTTTGGAAAACAGGCAGATGTGCCAAATTTGGGGAAAACTACTCAGCACTACCTTTCCCATTGTTTTCCTGAAGCACAGAATCTATACTAGATTGAAAAGAATCTCAGTTTTAATTAGAGTCTACACCTCCTTAGGAGATGACGTCAGCACCAAAACCATCACCATTCCCATCTAGCATTGTCCTGAGGGATTCACCCATATTATTCTAATAATTTTATCTTCCCCTAGCTAATGCTCATTTTCTTTCTTTCCTCTTATTGGTGACCTAAGTAATATTTCCTACAGCTAGTTGCCCTGACGTGCTTTGTGTTTGTTTGTTTTGTGTGTATTTTTGGGTTGTGAGCACATTTGTGGAAGTGCACATAGAGCCAGAGTCCACTCTCTCCTTTCTACCAGCAGATTCCAGAGGTTAAACTTAGGCTGTCAGATTTGATGGCAAGCACCTTTACCCTCTGAGATACCTTGCTGGCCTTTGAAGCTTTTTGTTTTGTTTTTGAGATACAGTCTATGTAACCCTGGATGTTCTGAACTCACTATGTAGACCAGGCTGGCCTCAAACTCAAGAGATCCTCTGCCTCCCCAAGTGCTGGGTAAAAAGGTATGTGCCAACCATACCTAGACAGTTTATAGCTTTCTAAAAGTCCTCTATATCCCCCTACCTCTGAGAATTTCTTTACTCATGTTAGCATGGGTGTTTGCATGTTTCATGATTATCTTTCTAACAGGATATTTTATTCTGTAAGGCTACTCAATGAAGCAACCCTGAATATTTATTCTAATTTCCCCTGATTCTCTGCAAGTGCAACATGTGCTCTAAACAGTTGAGCTACTTCTCCAGCTCTAAGCTTCCTCAATATCATAAACCTCTTTGAGCATGATTTTGGTTTTTCTTCTTTTTCTTGGTGCTGGAAACTGAACCTGTGATCTTAAGCATACTATACACACACTCACCCAATAGTTTCTCAACATTAGACTTTCTGTAAATGCCCTAAATTAAAGAACTAAATTATTTTATTTTTTGAGACAGTGTTTCTCCGTGTAATAGCCCTGGCTGTCCTGGAACTCTTTTGTAGACCAGACTGGCCTCAAACTCAGAGATCTGTCTGCCTCTGCCTCCTAAGTGCTGGAATTAAAGAAGTGTAGTGTGGTTGCCACTACCACCAGTAAGCCAGAACTGAACTTTTTTATGGTCCTTGGTATAAGCTACTACATTGTTTTTAAAAAGGTATCTTTCAGGATGGAGAGATGGCCAGAGAAAGCAGACATTAGGTATGTCCACCTTGAGACAGGGTCTCTCTTCTGGCTAGGCTAGCAGGACAGCAAGCTTTCCAGGACTCACCTGTCCTCTGCCACCCAAATGCTGGGCTTACAGCCATGTGTGCCCCCCCCCCCTTTGACAAGTCACTATTTTCTTATAATGTTTTGGCTGCCCTGGAACTTGCTATGTGGACCAGGCTAAAACTCATAAGAAATCTGCCTGCCTTTGCTTCCCAAGTACTGAAACTAATGGTGTGGTGTGTATCGCATACCTGGCCATACCCAGATTTTTATATGAGTTCTAGGGATTTAAAGTCTTCATGTTTTCAGAGGAAGTGCTCTAGTGCACTCCCAGTATTTGTATTGCTTTCTGTTGTGTGGTAAAACGCCACAACAAAGAACAATTTACAGGTGCTGGAAAGATGGCTCTGAGGTCAAGAAAAGCTGATCTTTCAGAGGAGTAGTTGACTTCAGTTCCCAGAACTCAGATGGCAGCTCACAACTGATCCAAGGGATCCAACCTCCTCTCCTGGTCTCCCCCGAGCACCACGCATACATACATACAGGTAAAACTTTCATACACATAAATTTTTAAAAATTTATTATGTATACAGTGTTCTGCCTGAACACCAGAAGAGAGTGCTGTGAGCCACCATGTGGTTGCTGGGAATTGGAACTCAGGACCTCTGGAAGAGCAGCCAGAGCTCTTAACCTCTGAGCCATTTCTCTAGTTCCACTCATAAATCTTATAAAATAAAATATAGTTTATTTTAGCTGTTTTAGAGCGTTAGAGTCCATAATGGCAGGAGAGGCAGAGTATTAGGTGGCCACAGCAAGAAAGTGAGAAATTATACCTCAACTGCACACAGGAAGCAGATAGGAAGCAGGAAGCAGGACAGGGCTACAAACCACCAAAGCCCAACTCTATTGACCTACTTCCTTTATTAAGCCAGAACCTCCCTGTTACTTCTCTGTTGTGAAATACTACACCAGGACCGAGAACAACCTGCAGGGTCACCTCTCTAAGCAGTACTATCAACTGGGGACTAAAAATTTAAATACACATTTCTCACTTAAGCCTCATAGTAACCATCTTTTCCCCCTTTTCTTGAGACAGGATTTTTACTCTGCAGTCTAGGCTGGCCTCAAATTAGTGGAGGATTCTCCTAGCTCAGCCTTCAAAGAACTAGGATTACAGACGTATCTATTATGACTGCTCTAGGTAATAAATAACCTCTTAGTAGTATTCATTTTTCCAATTCTAAGTTGAGGACTGAACCCAGGACATCTCTCACGCTAGGCAACAAGTGTTCTACCACTGAACCGTATGCCCCATTTATAATTTTAAAAAAATTAACAATTTTTGTTGCTGGGCCAAAAACTGAACCCATGGCCTCTCTTATCCAAGCACATGTAAAGATATAAGCCAATCTGCACTTATGGCAATCATTAAGTTCACTTCCCTTCTCTATATTGGTATTTTATTCAGGCCAATAATAATAGTACTCTACCTTCTTGCATAGCTCCTTTTGCTATGTATATCCCTGCTCTTCTGATTATCTGAACAATCCTATCTAAGTTTAAAGTTCTTAAATCTATTACTCAGTCCCTACCCTTCTTCTCAATAAAATCAGACCTACAATACTTTCCTCTTTGCAAGCTCAACAAACAAAAATAGAAATTCCTTTCAGCCAGGTGAGATGGCTAAGTGGATAAAAGTACTTGCACCCAAATCTGATCACTGCACTCGGATCCCATGGTGAAAAGAACCAATTCCCTAAAACTGTCCTCTGACCTCCACACTACCATGACACACACATACACTCACAGACACACACACTCACACACACCCCCCCCCAAACACGCACACAAATAGATTCTTGGGGGCTGGAGAAATGAAATGAGTCAGCTTAAAAGCACTTGCTGCTCTTGCAAAGGGTTCAGGTTTGATAGTCAGCACCCACGCAGAAGCTAATAACCATCTGTAACTCCAATTCCCATGTATCTTAGTGCTTCTGTTGCTGTGATAAACACTATGACCAAAAGCAACTTGGAGAGGAGAGGGTTTATTTCAGTTTGCAGTCGCACAGCACATGCCCACATAAATATGGGCATAATTAAAAACAATACAAGATTTATTTTTTATTTTTTGTGCATGTGTTTTGTCCGCCTACATGTCCATGTACCACGTGCATGTAGTGTCTGTAGAAGCCAGAGGAGGGCATCAGATCCCTTGGCCCTGAAGTTACAGATGGTTCTGAGTTAAAAGCACTGGCTGCTCTTCAGAGATTTCCAGCACCTACATGGTGGCTCTTAACTGTTTCAAGTCTAGTTCCAGGGATCTAACACCTGGCTGCCACAAGCACTGCATGAACATGATGCACCAGCAATACATACAGACAAAATACCCATACACTTAATTTTTAAATTAATACATAATTTTTTGAAAGGAACTTTGGCTGGCATGGTGGCACATGCTATTAATCCCTGCACTTTAGAAAAAGAGGCAGACAGATCCCTGTTAGTTTGAGCCCAGGATAGGCTACATAGTGAGACTCAGCTTCAAAACAAAGCCAAAATAGTAAGTTTGTAACAGGAACCTGAGCATATACCATGCATGAGTAGATAACGCTGCTCCCAGAAGACTTGAGCTATTAAATGAAAATCTCAGTGACGAGGTGGATTCTTTTTGAGTTACTGGTCTAGGAGGACCCCCCAAAACACAGCGTATTGCCATTGTTCACCATTACCTTCCACAGCCAGATGGTAACATCCTATTACAGAAGGTACATTGCACTATAGTAAATAGAAAAATCAAGCTGAAACTGATTTCGAGATTTCCCCCTGGTTGCTACAGTAGCGAACTCAGCAGCTACAACACCTATATTCTAGGCAGAATGTGCCCACTGGTGAAATAGTGGCAGAAAGGTTATGGGAGTAATCAAAAACTTTTCAGCTGGATTTGAGGCTTGCTCCCAGGAGGAAATTTATGTAAGTATAGTCAAATGCTCATGACTAGGGAGACCTTATTACTTGCTGTCGTGTTAAAACAGCATGCTGTCAAACTGCTTTATATATTTTTTATGTTTATACATATAGATTTAGTTGGCCAGAGAACTTTCTCTTTGCAGTGGCTAGCAGTTAATATAGAGACTCAGAACTGGTCAAAGAACAGAGAATCAGTGACTACTGAGTGCTCAGCCCTAAATAGAACACAAAATCAACCCCCTCTCCAGGAAGGGCTCAAGGAACACCATGGAAGAGGAGTCATAGAAGAATACAAAAGCTGGACAAGGGGGAGGGGTACTGTAAATTGCTGTCTTCTAGTCATGACATGACCAACACACTCACAAACTCACAGCAGCTGTGGTCACCTGTATATAACCAAGTCAACAAAATCAGTCAGTTACCCATGGAATACTACTAGACTCAGTGTGTTACAAAAAACAGAGAGGACATGAGTAGGGAAGGGGAAACGTCGGGAGTCCGGAGTAACTCAGGGCGATGGGGAGGGCTGGGGGTGGACATGATCAAGACACATTGTTTACATGTATGAAATTGTTGAAAAAATAGGTCAAATAGATTCTAACTTTTAAAGCAAGATGGCTATTCTTGGTTGTCAAGCTTGACCATATCTAGAATTTACAACCCAAGCAGATAGGCACACTGTAGTGGGATTTGTCCTTTCTACTGGTTTAATAAAAAGCTGATTGGCCAGAAGGCAGACAGGAAGTGTGGGCAGGGCTACCAGACTAGGCCAATCAACATAAAATTAATATAAGCATCTGAGTGTTTCTTTGGTACTTTGGAACTGCTGGTCTAGACCTCAGGTCTATACGAAGCTATGCAGCCACAGGTAGGTCCAGATCTTGGGGCTAGTCTGGGCCAGAAACTTCATATATACTACAGTACACCTGTGAAAAATTTGAAATGGGAAGGCCCACTTTACTACTTTAACCTTGGCTACACCTTCTGGTGGCAGCTATATGAAGGCCACCGAAGATGCTTGCTTTCTTTGCCTGTTTGTTCAAACTCTTGTTGGCAAGTCCATTCCTTCACTGGCATTAAAGCCTATTACTTTGGGATTCTGGCATACATTGAAGATGAGCTGAGACATTCAGTTTCATGGGTTGAACAACTACTGGATTACTGGACCTTCTATTCACCGCCAGTCATTGTTGGACTAGCTGGACCCTAATACACTTTGGTACCAGGGGTGGTTCTAGAACAAAAGAAATATCTGGAACAGGCTTTCCACTTTGCTGACACCTACAGTTACTGAAGCCTCTCCTACAAGACTGGAGACTGGAAAGCCTGTGGTGTGAATTATATTACTATTGAGGGAAACAAATAAACACATCTGGTTATCCTGATTCACCAACTGGGAGCAATGGACTTGGTGACTCTGTATATAAATGTTTCTGACAGGGGGAAAATTAAACCAGTTGCTCCTAGCACCTCTGGATACACTGACAACATTGAAAGAGCCTCAAGGTAAACTTAACCAGCTTCTAGCATTTCAGAACAGTGAAAGTTAACAATGAATGCAGTGATAAAACTGACCAGCTCCAGATGTGCACTCAACAGTCTAAAGCATGGTTCTCAACCTGTGGGTCATGATCCCTGGTATGAAATGGCCCTTTTATACAGGGGATGCACACAAGATATCCTGCATAGCAGATATTTACGTTATGATTCATAGCAGTAGAGATTGGTTATGAAGGACAACAAAACTACATGAGTAGTAAAGGTTGCAGCATTGGGAATGTTGAGAACCACTGGTCTAAAGGTTTCTAAGTGTGCACTGGAAGAGAAATCTTCTCTACAACAGCCACACAGCTCAATTTGCTCTGTAGAAAATCAAACTGAAGCCTTCATTATAAGATTGGCATAATTACAACTAAATTAAAATCCCAGCCTCAGAAGGCGCTGGCAGTTAAAGTAAAGGCATTAATCAGTAAAGAATGGGACCCTGTAACTTGGGATGGAGGTGTGTGGGAGGACCCTAGTGAAGCTGAGAACTTGAACCCTCAGATTCTCAAGGGTTTATGTCACTCGAGGAAGAAGTTCTCCACCCTCAGCAGATATGTACTCCCACCCTCAACTCCACCTTGGAAATATTTCTTTTTTTTCTTTTTAAACCGTGGCTGAGGAAATTAATCCTTCACTGTCTACTAAGCTTTCTCTGATGATGGAGACGCCAGGCAAGACAATACTGATGTCCCTCAGGGCCCACCTACTGTTGCCTCTAGACCTATAACCAGACTGAAGGCTAAGCAGGCTCTTAGAAGGGAGGCAGAAGGTGTATGTAGTCCATGAGTAGCTTTGCTGTACTACTAACAGCTTAATGAGTTTGCTAATTCATTCAAGCAGAAGTCTGGGGAATGTGTGGGAATGGATCTGAAGGGCATGAGATAATGGTAGAAGGAACATAAAACTGGATCAGGCAGAATTTATTAATAAGGACCAACTGAGGGAGATTCTCGGTTTAATATGGAAGCTCACACAGCTTTTTAAAAAAAGTGTGTCAATAGTTTGTTTGAATGGTTGGCTGAAGCATTTGTCAAAAGATGGTCTAGTGAAAAGGAGATGGAGATGCCTGGTATCCCTTGGGTTGATGAAGGGATGTGAAGGCTCAGGCAAACTGCAAACTGCAAATACATACTACTCAGTGTAAAACCTAATCCTCCACAATGGGAAGGCCCGGAAGACACGCCCTTCACTAATCCTGTAAATTACAGAATGTTGAGAGGGGCACCAGCACATCTGAAGAGCTATGCTCTCACACCCTTTTCCTTATGCCAGACCTTAGGATCAGACATGCTGCTACGCAGTAGGATTAATTAAATGCAGTGGATTTAGTGAGACTCAAAGTAGCAGAGGCCTGGTGGCAGCACTGAATCACTAAAGGCAAGGCGATCACAGTTAGTATAAAAGACGGCACAGACAAAGCAATGCCCATAAAGTCTAACTCATAATGAGCAGCACAGGAAGTCATTCCTATGATGGCATGACTCCTATGGATCTTTGGTACTGGCTAATCAATTGTGTTTCCAGGCATGAAATAAATAAGAAGCTGTAGACAGTCAAGTCTACCACTGAAATCAGAAAGCTGGTGAAGATGTAATTAAACAAGGGGGCATGTTCCAGCCTCAGGAAGCAGAACAACTTGGTGGCTTCAGCCCCAAGGTTCTGGCTTTAAAGTCAAGGATAGAAGAAAGGGGTTATGGAATCTCCCTCTGTGAGAAATCCTCTGAGGCCAGGCATGAGTCAGTGGTGTCCCGCCCTGCACAGAGGCCTAAAGACACCATTTCATAAAGCTGTGAAGGTAAAGCCTGGATTGCCTTAAGACCCCAAAATGTTGGAGACAGAGCCATTGGATACCTGTCAAGGAAAGCTGCTAAAAGGAAGTAGAGCCAGCCCAGGAGAAAGAAGTGTGTGATAGTCAGCAAAGCTGAAAGAAGTTGGTAATGTGAAGAGCACGTTGATATCAGACAATGGAGATACAGAATTTAGAATTTACCAACTGTTTTTCAGTCTTGCTTTGGTCCAGCATTTCCTCACATTCTCCCTTTCCTCTGTTTTGGAATGCTATTGTGTATCCTGTGCCATTATAAATGTTGGAAGTATGTGATTTGCTTTTTTATTTTGATTTTATAGGGGATTACAATTAAGAGAATTGTGTGAATCTCAGAAGACTTTGGACTTCTATAGACTATAGGGACTTTTAAAAGTTGGATTTAATGCACTTCTGTATTGACTGGTTACAAGCCTATGGGGGTAAGGGAGAGGAATGCTGTGGTCTGAAAGAGAATGGTCCCCATAGGCTTACAGGGAGTGGCACTATTGGGAGGTATGGTCTTGCTAGAGTAGGTGCAGCTTTGTTGGAAGAAATGTGTTGCTGGGGATGGGCTTTGAGGTCGGTCTCAGAAGCTCTAACCCAATCAAATTCCATTCAGACTCTTCCTGTTGTCTGCAGATCCAGATGTAGAACTCTCAGCTCCTTCTCCAGCATCATGTCTGCCTGTGTGCTGCCATGCTTTGCCACCATGATAATGGACTAAACTTTTGAACCTGAGAGGCAGCCTCAATGAAATGTATTCCTTTATAGAGTTGCCATGGTCATGGTGTCTCTTCACAGCTTTACAAACTCTAAGAAGCCTACTGCATGTTTGTTTAATCTGTATAAGCAAAAAACAAAACAAAACAAAAAACCCTCAAACAAATGAATGTTAGGATAGGATCATGGAAAAAGGGAATCCCAATTTCTAGACCTGAGGCACTTTGCAGACCCAAAACAAATGAGTGAAGGGACAACGAGGGTCCCCTGAGGAAGACCTTGAATTTTACTGCTAGCCTTTCCCAAGTCCTTCCCCAAAAGAATCTATACTGAGGGAAAGAAAACAATCAGACTTTTCCAGGTACCGTGCACTAGTTCTGAATTGATGCTGATTCGGAAACCCTAAGAAACATTGAAGCCTCCATACAAATTAAGGGCTTATGGAAGTCAGGGGATTAATAAAGTTTTGGCTCATGCCTGACATACAGAACTCATCCTGTGGTTATTAATCCAATCCCCAAACATATAATTGATTTTCTATACTTAGAAGTTATTGGCAGAATTCTCACACTGGCTTCCTGACTTGTGGAATAAAGGCTATTATGGTTAGAAAAGAGACATGGAAATATCTAGTTGCTTCTGCCAGGGAAAATAGTGAATCAAAAACAGTGTCACATCCCTCGAGGAACTGAAGAAATTAGTGCCACTGTCAAGGACTTAAAAGATGCAGGAGAAGTAGATCCCACTACATCTCTCTTCAACTGTTCTCTCTTCAACTGTTCTATCTGGCCAGTGTAGAAGACAGACGGAAAAATGGCAGTTGACTATGAAAAAATCAAGTAGTGATTCCAATTGCAACTGCTGTATCAGATGTGGTGTCCTTACTAGAGCAAATTAACATGCCTCCGGGCACATGATATACAGCTACTGACCTAGCAGCAAATGCGTCTTTCTTGGTACCTGTCCATAAGGACCACCAGAAGCAATTTGCTTTCAGTTGTCAAAGCCAGCAGTATACATTTACAGTTTTACTTTATTAGGGTATATTAACTCTGCAGCCTTATGGCATAATTTCATTTAGAAGAATCCCTTCAACAAAATATCACATTAGTCCACTATATTGACAACACTATGTTGATTGAACCAACTCAGCTAGAGGTTTAGACTTCTTAACACGTGCACATCAAATGAGAAATAAATCCAACCAAATTTCAAGGACCATCTACCTCAGTGAGATTCTTGAGTCTAGCGGTGTGGGGCTCACAGAGATATTCCCTCTTAGGTGAAGGATAAAGTATTGCACCTGGTCCCTCCCACCACTAAGAAAGCACAATATTTAGTGGGCCTATTTGAACTCTGGAGACCGCACATTCCTCACTTGGGTGTGTTATGTCAATCCATATCCTAAGTGACTCAGAAAGCTGCTAGCTTTTGAACAGGGGAGGGGCAGCACTGGAACAGAAGACTTTTCAATGGATGCAGAATGCTGTGCAGACTGCTCTATGACTTAGACCATATCATCCAGGAGCCCCAATGGTACCTAAGATGTCAGTGGCAGATAGAGATTCTGTTTGGAGCCTCTGGCAAGCCCCTGTGGGTGAATGACAGAGGATATCTGAGATTTTGGAGCAAGGCTCTACCATCATCTGCAGACAACTATTCTCCCTTTGAAAGACAGTTTTTGGTCTGCTATTGGGACTAAGTTTAAACTGAACATTTTACAATGGGCCACCAAGTTATCATGTGACCTGAGCTGCTCATTATGACCTGGGTGTTATTTGAACCATCAAATCATAAAGTAGGATAAAGTGCACAGCAACAATCTATTAGCAAATAGAAGTGATATATACATGATTGGTCCCAAGTAGGTCCTGAAGACAAAAGCAAATTACCTGATGAAGTCACCCAAATGTCTGTGGTTTCTATTCCCATTGTAATGCCATCTGCTTCCAAGCATGCACCTGTGGCCTCATGGGGTAAGTCCTCTGACTGACTGACTGAGGAAGAGAGGACTAAGGCCTAGTTTACTCATGATCTACATGCTATGCAGGCACCGTCCAGAAGTGGACAGCTGCAGCATTACAACCCCTTTTGGGACAACCATGAAAGACACAAATCTTCACTGTGGGAAGAGCTTCAGGAAGTACACTGGTCAAACATTTTGTTTAGAAGGATAAATGGCCAGATGTGTGACTGTCCACTGATTCATGGGCTTTAGTCAATAGATGGATGGATGGTCAGGGACTTGGAAAGAGTGCACTTGGAAAATTGTTGAGAAAGACATCTGGGGAAGATGTGGACACAGATCTCTCCAAATGGGCAAAGGATGTGAATATACTTGTATCCCATGTAAATTCTCATCAAAAGGAGACTTCTACAGTTGAGTTCAGTGACCCATTCTAGGGACAGTCAGTCTTTTCCCTCAGCCATCCCTGTCACTGACCAATGGGCCCACAGAGAGGTCATGGTGGCAGAGAAGGAGTTATGTATGGACCAAACAACATGTACTTCCACTCACCAAGGCTGACCTGGCTACATACAGCTCCTATTGAGTGCTATATCTTCCAACAGCAGAAACTAACACCAAGCCCTAGATACGGCACCATTCCCTGAGGTGACTAGCTAAGTGACCTGGTGGCAGGTTGACTACACTGGCCACTTCCTCTGTGAAAAGGACAAAGCATTATAATAAGTATGAGTAAATACTCATTCTGGTTATTTTATGATTTCCTGAACATAATGCTTCAGCCAAAACCTCCATCCATGGACTGACAGAATGCCCAATGTACTGACATGGTATTCTACATAGCACTGTTTCTGATCAAAGAACTCACATCACAGCTAGAGACAAGCAACAGTGGACAAAAGATCATGGCATCACTAGTCTCACAATGTTCCTCATCGTCCTGAAGCCTCTGGCCTGACAGAAAGGTGGAATGGCCTTTTGAAGACACAGTTACAGCACCAGTTAGGTAGCAGCAGCCTAAAGAAGAGCAGGTTCTCCATAAGGCAGTATATGCTTTGAATCAGCCTCTAATATACGGTATGGTTTCTCCCATAGCCAAGATCCACAGGTCTAGGAACCAAGGGATAGAAGAGGAAATGGTCCCACTATCACCCCTAGTGACCCCTAGAAACATTTTTGCTTCCTATTCCTGCAACCTTAAGTTCTACTGGCCTAGAAATTTGGCTCCACATGGGGAAGCGCTCCTGACAGGAGACACAACAAACATTCCTTTGGGTTGGAAGCTCAGACTTCCCCGGCCACTTCGAGCTTCTGATGCCTTTAAGCCAACAGGCTAAGAAAGACATAATATTAAGAGGGGTGACTGATCCAGATCACCAAGGAGAAACTGGGTTACTTCTCCCAACAGCAGAAGATAGACTATGTCTGGAGTGCAGGAGATCCTTTAGGGTGTTTCTTAGTCTTCCAGTGTCCTGTGATTAAAGTCAATGAGAAATTACAACAGCCTGATCCAGCAGGATGACAAAGGACTGAAGGTATGGGTCACTCCTCCAGGAAAAGTCAGGACTTGCTGAGGTACTTGCTGAGGGTGGAGGAAATGTAGAATGGGTGATGGGGGCAGGTACCTACAAATACCAGCTAGGGTCACCTGACCAGTTATAGTGACAAAGATTATAGTCAACTCAAGTGTTTCTACCATTATTTTGTTAAGTACCTATCTATATAAATTATCTGTGGTTTTTTCCTTCATTTCATCATCGTAATATATTACATGTAATATATAACATCATGAGAATATCAGTAGTTATATTTAAGTTTTGAATATCTCTCAAGGAGCATTGCCATCTATTCTAAAATTTATAATGCCTTTGCAGTTATAGGAGAGATAGTTATGTTAGTAATAATTGACTTGGTTATTGTTTTCAGTTGGGAATTAAGTATGACAGAAAAGATACTAATAATGGGTGTCAAGTAGCGCTAAGGAAAATTTCAGAAAATTACATTGGTTATATAGGAAATTGGTACTTGAGGTATATGTGAGGTAGAATTTGATTTTGTGGATAACAGGAAGCCACTGCAGCATATACTTTTCCTCCTTGAGAGGAATCTATTAATTAACTTAGGCTTTCTCCAACACCTGTTACACTGTTGCAAGCATATTTTAATAAATGCCTGAAGTCAACAATATAATCCACTTTCACAAATTAGAAGTAATTTACTTATATTACCAAACATCATACTTCCTAAGTTTATCTATGCTCCTACACAGAAATTATTAAAGGTGGCAGCACCTGCTAGCATCCACTAGGACCTTCATGTTTCACAGAGTTCTTAGTATCTTCATCTCCATAACAAAGATCATCACAGTTACTTTCTCTGTGTCTTACATTTTTAAGTTATTGATGTGTGTGGATACTAACTTGCCATGGTGCACATGTTGACCGTGGGGGTCTCCCTCCTCCCACGTTTTTGTGGGTTTGGGGATCAATCTCAGGTCATCATGCTTTTGTTGCTAAGCCCTCAAGCCTAGCCTTCTCTATATTCTAACTCCCCTGACTTGGCGGTTAACCTTACACTTTTTGCACCATCACAGCTTTATTTCATTCTATTCTAAAAAAAAAAAAAAAAAAAAAAAAAAAAGGAACTCTTTCTTAGTAGGTGTCCTTAATTAAATTTAGTACCTTTTCATTTTCCAAGTTCCCAGTAAACTACTCCATTAGCAATTCTATAGTCACCTCACCCAGAAAAATCCAAATCAATCCTCAATCCTTTTTAGAAAACAGCTTAGAAATAAACCAAGCAGTTAAAGCTCCACTTTTTCACTTACATTTGGTATCATTTGACATGATATTCATTAGGGGAAATCAAAGCAAATTATAATGAATTTTACTTTAAACTCTTGGTGATCAGCATCTTTTCTTTTTCTAAAGAATTTTTTCCTGAATTGCTACAGCCTAATTTGGATTGGAACTCACGGTCCTCTTTTCCTTAGGTGATTAGGGGGTTTGCCTCTCATTCAGCTCTACTTCGGTTTTTTTGTTTGTTTGTTTGAAGTATATGGTAAACCACTAAATTTAATTACAAAACAAAACAAAACAAACCCAAAAAACTAAACTAAAACTACTTAATGTAGAAATATGGCTAAAAAAAAAATACACTAATCACCCTAGGGAGGGGTGATGATACAAATTTCTTCAAATATAATCATACTCTCTTTTCTTTGTAATTCTATAGTTTAAAAAAAGGGGGGGACCACTTCAAATTCAGCATCAAATTTTGGGATTTCTACGTTTTGGGCTCATTTTAACGATTCTTCCAGAGGCTGCAGGCCAGTTCTTAACCTGCAGTTAGTTGTTGGGATGCAGGGGTTTCAAAAACCTTAAATGGTGTACAAACTTTACGTTTATTTCCGAGGGAGGAGAGAGCCATGGCTACCTTCAGAATCTCAATGATATATATACATATATATATATATATATATATACACACACACACACACATATATATGTGTATAACGATATACATATCTCGTTAAGAATTCTGCATTGGTACTTCAGTCAGCTAAAGTGACAACACTGTGCATGTGCGTCGGTGGATGCATTTGAACAATACAATCACCGCTAAATGTCTAAATGCACCACCCTTCCATCCAGTGACCCAGATCCTGACACTGGCCTTCCAGTCCGAATGTCTTCTGGTTTAGAATGAGGAAAAGAAGTTCAATCCCCCCACCCCCCGCCCTCAAAACTGAATCTCTGACCGACCCTCTGCACCGGGTCAGGCTCCGAGGCTCGCGTACCTGGGCGCTGGTTCGATTAAGGTGGTAGTATCCAGGTAGTGGATCTTGTAGAACTCCAGCAAGGCCGGCAAATGATCAAACTCCTGGTCCCCGATCTTAAAGCGGCGGTTGGGCAGAGAGTTGATGATGTAGTGCGAGACACGCGAGTTCTCGGACACCGATAGTACATAGTCCCCGGGACAGGTAGAGGAGTCCCGGACTAGGAACATGCCATGGCGCTGGCCCTGGAGACGGGTCTGCGCCTCCTGGCGAGACACTGGTCCCATGTACCAGGCAGAGCGGTCTGCAGAATCAAACCTGGCGGACGACATGGTGTTGGGGTCGGGGATGGGCGGCGTCTGCTGCTCTCGCCTGCTCGCGAAGCCTTTACCCGCTGTCGGCTTTGGGCTTGAGGAAGGGCCTCTCGGAACACCTCAAGGAGCAATCAGAGGGCTGGGTCAGGACCTTCCTCTCGGCTCCGGGCCCCGCAGCATCCTCCGCCACCGCCCGCCTGCACCGGGCAGCCTCACGGCAAGAGCCGGCCCGGGAACACTGGGCGGACCGTGGGGTCGGTCGAAGTGGGCGAAGCCGAGCAGTAGCGGAGGCCGCCTCGGGTTTCTCAGCCGCCCAGCGTCCAGGGGTGGCTCCAGTGACCTCGGTTCTGGAATCCGCCGGCTCCGCAGCCTCTAGAGCCTTCACCGACGGTGGCCGTCACACGAAGCAGCCTACTCTAACGCGAGTCGCGCCTCCCCGGCCGTTTCACCCAGCCCGTTCCCAATAGCCACAGCAACAAAATGGCGGACGCGGGAGAAGCGGCCGGGCACCTCCCCCTTGGTCCAGCGCACTGGGTCTGCGCACGCGCGGAGCCGGATGCTCCCCTCCCTTTGACGTCTCTCGGCGCAGCCAATCAGGAGCGTGTTCGCGAGGGTCCCGGCGAGTCGCTCTTGCTGGCTCCCGCGTTCCGGGAGGAGGCTGAGAGGAGGTCAGCCTCTTCCTGGGCCGCAGAGCGGCAGTCAAGCGACTGCCGCCGCCGCTGTCGGGACTCCTGCACTTGGCAAGAAAACAGCCGGGGAGGGTGCACGATTTGAAACCTGTTTCTGGGAACAAAGCGTAACGCGCTGGTTGAATGTGTGGCCAGGGAGGCGTGGTCCTCAGGTGACTTGAGGGCCAGAGGGCCCTGATAAATCAGGTGGCTCAGGAGAGGCATGACCTAGGGTGAGGTGACCGTCCAATAAGTTACTGAATAACGCCTGCCCTAGGTGATCCAACTTGGCACACGTGGAATGATGGTGGACTGTAGTCTTACTCGAGCATTAGTCAAGCTGCTGACCACAGGCTCTGATAAGTAACACCTCTGTGCCTGGCTTGGAAGGTCTTCTCTGCTCTAGATCGTTGCTATCTAACAGTTTTTTTTCCCTGCCATTCCATGTTGCTCAGCTGCAGCCGTGCCCTTCCAACATAGTGCCTCCCACCATCTCCACAGGCTTAATCTTTTCTCTTTATTTTGGGGTGGGACATTTAAGACAAGGTTTCTCTGTGTAGCCCGAAGTGATGGGATTACAAGGCTGAGCCACCACACCCAGCGTGTGACTGCTGCTCCTTCACCCATTAGAGTTGAGCTTTTCAAAGTGTCACGCACACCTTGGGATCCCCACGGGTACTTCTTGTTAGTTCATCTTTGCCCTGGATCTTTGCCCTGGTGGAGTGTTCCATATGTTCCACCTT
This sequence comes from Phyllotis vaccarum, assembly GCA_033318265.1. NCBI lineage: Eukaryota > Metazoa > Chordata > Mammalia > Rodentia > Cricetidae > Phyllotis > Phyllotis vaccarum. The sequence continues at coordinate 184,705,077 of JARWLC010000002.1, forward strand.
GTATTCAAGTACAGATAGGTTTTCCTTCTCTTCAACTTATATTGCTTCATCTTATATAGCTTCAGCTTTCTCCAGAGTTTATTTAACTTACTATGTTTTTAACTTCTAATATTTCAGATTGATTTTTTTCGGTATTCCTACACTCAAACTTAGCTAAAGGCCAAGAAAACAATTTTCTTTGATATTTATTTTTTATGATTGATTGTTTTATTTTATGTGCATTGGTGTTTTGCCTGCATGACTATGCGAGGGTTTCAGATCTGGGAGTTACAGGCAGTTGTGAGCTTCCATGTGGGTGATAGGAATTGAACCTGGGTCCACTGGAAGAACAGTCAGTGCTCTTAACCCACTGAACCATCTCTCCAATCGCCTACCTTGGTTGAATACCTCCTTTATTTCAACCATTGGTTGGTTGGTTGGTTTTGTTTGTTTGGGTCTTTTTGGTTTTGTTTTTGTTTTTTTGAGACAGGGTTCTTTATATAGTCTGGCTGCCCTGGAACTAGCTAGGCTGGCCTAGAACTCAGAAATCCTACCTCTGCCTCACAATTGCTGGGATTAAAGGCCAGCCTGATTGTCTTTCTTATTTGGCTCAGCTCTTTGTGTTTTTAGTATAATTATTATAATCCTTATTTTAAGTTCTTTTTCTAGATTTTATTTCACTCGTTCTCTCTAGATGCCACTACCATGGGGTTAATACTTTTGAGGAGTTATGTTGTGTTGGTATCCTGGTGCCATTCCTGCCGATACGATGAAACACCCTTACAAGAGTCCTTTAGGGGAGAAATGGCTTATTTGGCTCACAGTTCCAGGTTAGACTATCATTGTGGGAAATCAAGGAAGGGCCTGGAACAATCAGTCAGTGGTTGAAAGCACTGGTTTATTTTCTAGGGAAACAGGGTTTGATTCCCAGCATATTCATGGCTGCTCACAACTGTTTGGAGCTCAAGTCCCAGAAGATCCAGTACCCTCTTCTGGTCTCCAGGGGGACTGCACTCATGTGGTATAAATACATGCAGGCAAAAACCCATACACATAAAATAATAAAAGTAACCCCAAAAAGCAGAGAAAGAAGTAATGCATTCACGCCTACTTCTGCTCAGCCCACTCTCTGCCCTGTAATAAGTTTCTGGTCAGGCCTTTCCAGCCTAGCCTCAAGGTTCAGACCCACTCACAGCCCCAAATAATCACACAAAGGCTTATATTAATTTTATGCTGATGAGCCTATGGCTCAGACATATAACTTGCTAATTCTTAATTCTCATGATTCTTACCTTGTTTAGCCATGTGGCTTGGTACCGTTTTTCAGATCAGCATGGTTGTCTTTTTTCGTCTTCGTTTGCTGGTGTCTCTCTCTTGGTGTCTCTGCTCTGCTCTTCCTGTTCCCAGAATTTTCTTAGTCTGGTGCCTCACCCATACTTCCTGTCTGCCTTCTGCCAGTCAGTGTTTTTATTAAACCAGTAGGCAGGACAATTATTTACAATGGAACTGAGCATAATCCCACTACCCTGCCCTTATATAGTCCAGAACCAAAACCCAAGGAATCATGTTACCCATCATTATAATAGTTAAGAAAATTCTCCATAGGCTAACATGATCTAGACAATCTCTTGTTAAAACTCTCATACTGCGGGTGGTGACACACACCTTTGATCCTAGCACTCAGGAGGCAGAAGCAGGTGAGTTCAAGGCCATCCTAGTTTACAAAGTGGTTCCAGGAAAGCCAGGGCTACACACAAAGAAACCCTGTCTGAAAAAAAATACATATATATATATATATATATATATATATATATATATATATATACACACACACACACACATATATATTTATATTTTTTTTTCTTCTTCTGGAACTGAGGACTTGTGTAGCTGTTCTCTCTGGTGGAAGGAGAGAAGTCAGAAGCACACACGATCTAGTAACTAAAGGAAACATATAGACTCAGAAAAGAAATGAAACTTAGAAGGCTTAGGAAAGTCCTGAAGTTGCTGGGATTTACAAGTCCTCCCATCCCTAAGAATGTAGAAGTAGTCAGCATTCATAGAAATTCCCTCTGGAATCAGGGGAGCTGCTAGAACATGTGCCGTGAGCTTCAAAGATGTGTGAAGAGAGCCATCACCCATCTGGAGTGGGTTTTAGAGGATGTAGCTGCTTTTGAGTCATCCAAGCTCCTCTAACCTCCTGACCTCACCATAAATAACCCAATAAAATGCATCACTAGCTGGACTAGGTAGAATTACCTTTGGTCTGTTGTTAGTGCATTATTTGAAATGGATAGACATTAGTTTATATCTCCACAGGAAAGGTCACAAAGCTTAGGTCATGATTTAGTCTCTGGACCATCCAAGTTTGCCCACTCAGTTCCTAGCACTAAGCCTAGTTGAAAATCAGTGATGACTGAGGTCGGAGCCTAACTCTTCAGGCTAGGCAGTCATACCAGTCTATACCTGCAATGTCAGTCACTCAGGTTCTACAAAGAGTGTAGATCCAACCACCTTCAGCAACCATGTTAAGTCAGCATCCTTGTGGCTGAAACAATATAGATACCATTTCAAGAGTAGTGTTTGGAGCAGTGAGAACATGCTGTCTGTGAAGGCCTGCTCAGCAGACAGAATATCTCATCTCTGAAGCTGCTTGGTGTGATTTTCCTTGCTCCAACTTTCTTAGTATTTTGACTTTATTCTACAGAGTAATGGAGAAGTGAGAAACAGAGTTCCAGTTGTCCCAATTCTCACATCCAGTCATGACAACGCCTGCTCACAGAACTGTATTTTCTTTTTTAATTATTTCTTTTCCCAGCCCAACCAAAGTTTTCCCTCTCTCCCTCCTCTCCTCCCAGTCCCTTCCCCCACTACCTCTCTTTTCACACCTATCCACTCCTTTTTTCTTCAGGAAAGGTCAGGTGTCCCAGGGATGTCAACCAGCCATGGCCTATCAAACTGCAGGAAACTAGGTACCTCCTCTACTATTACGACTGGATGAGGCAACTCAATAGAAGTAGGGTCCCCAAAGCAAGTAACAGAGTCAGAGTCAGCCCCTGTTCCCACTGTTAGGAGTCCCTCAAGACGACCAAACTACACAACTATAACATATTCAGAGTGTTTAGGTCAGACCCATGCACGTTCTGGTTGGCAATTCATTCTCTGTGAGCCCCTGAGTCCAGGTTAGTTGATTTTGTGGGAGAATTGTATTGCTGTATTGTTAACATCACACTTTTTTTTTTTTAAGTAGTTATGGATCAAACCCAAATCCAGGAGGGGGGGGGGGAAGAGGGAAAGGGAAAGACAGATGGGTGAAGGCCTAGCCAATTGTAGGTTATGTTGCCTCTGGGCTGTAACGCTGGATTCTATAAGAAAGCAGGCTGAGCAGGCCATGGGGAACAAGCCAGTAAGCAGCATCCTCCATGGCCTCTGTATCGGCTCCTGCTTCCAGATTCCAGCCCTGCTTGAGTTTCTGGCCTGACTTCCTTATGTGATCAACATGAAGTGTAAACTCTTCCTGGAGTTTGTTTGTTTGTTTGTTTGTTTGTTTGTTTGTTTGTTTCTTTCTTTCTTTCTTTCTTTCTTTCTTTTTTCTTTCTCTTTCTCTCTCTCTCCTTCTTTCTTTCCTTATCAATTGAAACTCTAAGGTAACCTCAACTTGCAATCCTGCCTCAGCTTCCTCATTGCTGGGACTTTAAGCTTGTGCCCCTACAGCTGGCCTATTTTTCTGATTTTTTTTTTTTTTTTTTGAGACAGGGTTTCTCTATATAGCCTAGTTTTTTGATTTAACTTGGCTGCTCAAATGGCAGCCTTAACCAGAAAGAGTAAGCTTTAATACCATGATGAGAATTTTATTTCTGGCATTCTCTATCTCTTTTTTTTCATTCAATGAAAGTTCCCAAATGCTGTTCTGTGCCAGGCATGGTGTTCTGGAACCCTGTCTTCAGAGATTTTACATTCCACCATAAATTGCTGGACAGTTTCAGAGGCTCTCAGACCTGTGAGTGCAGACTTTTGGGAGTGAGAGGTTTCTTTCAAACTAATAATGATTCTCTTCATCCCTTTCTCTCAGTTTAGTTCCAGGAAGTCAACTTCTGTCTTGTCATGAGGAACTCTCCTGGAAAAGTTAGGGAACTGATGCACAGAAATCAATGATTAGTCAGTTCTGTATTCAAGTCCTCCAATAAGCTTTCCCATTCTGGCATCCAGCCAATGGCCCTGCATGTGGACATTTTGTCATAGTCCCTTGGGTCAGAGTTCACATTCTCACTGTTCTTCCTGCCTTTGCTAACTGGCAGGTCAGGCCTAGTCTTGAACTGCAGTTACACTGTAGGACTTTGCCAATGTGCTACTAAGCAGGTGACCAAGAATCCTATTACTAAAATTATTCTTCTTTTTGCACTCTAGAATTAACCTGTTTGTTAAATCAGGTTTTTAAGAATGCTTACTCAAGCTGGGCAATGGTGGCTTACGACTTTGATCCCAGCACTCGGAAAGGTAGAGGCAGATGGATCTCTGAGTTCAAGACCAGCCTGGTCTACATAGGTGCAGGACTACACAGAGAAACACTGTCTTGAAAAGCAAAAACAAAAACCCAAAACCCAAACACAAAAAACAAGCAAACAAAAAATACCCACTCTAGAAAAGTCAACAAGGGAAGTGTACCAGGTTTTTTCTTTCAGGCTGCCACCCAGTTCCCAAATCAAGACACAAAGACTTATTATCAGTTATGAATGCTTGGCCTTAGCTTAGGCTCATTTCTTGCTAGCTCTTAAAACTTACCTTGTTTCTCTTCTTCTATGTTTTACCTATGGCTTTTTCCTTTTTTCCCTCTGTATATACTATATATTCTGTATATACTATATATTCTGTATATACTTCCACTGGTTGGCAGCTCTGGCTTCTGGCCCTGGTGTGTCCTCTCATTCTCCCTTATTCTTCATTCTTACCTTTCTTCTCTAGACTCCTCCTCCTATTTACTCTACCTACCTAATCTACCTATCCTTCCTATGCCTAGCTATTGGCTGTTCAGCTTTTTATTAGACCAATCAAGTGCATTAGGCAAGCAAGGTGAAATAGCAACACATCTTTACCTAATTAAACAAATGCAGTAAAAAAACAAATATAACACATCTTTACATCATTAACAAGTGCAGCAGAGTCTTTTAGAAGCCTGTTCCCCATGCTAGATTACCTCACCCCAGCCTTGATGCTGGGGGAGGAGCTTGGTCCTGCCTCAACTTGATGTGCCACACTTTGTTCACACCCAACAGTGTTAACAGTGAGTATAGCTCTTGTAGAAGACCTGAGTTCAGTTTCCAGCACCCATGTTATGAAGCTTACAACCACTTGTAACTCTAGTTCTCAGGGGAACCTGACACCTTTGGCCCTACAGGTGCCTGCATTCATGTGCACACACATACCCTTCTCGCCAGGCACATAACCAAAACAAATAATTATTTAAAAAGTCAATAACAGTATTAGGAAAGTAAAACTATACTTTCCATATAATATTTGTGTGTTAGTGGCAAGCCACATTTGAGATTTTCTTCTGTGTTTAGTTGTTTTAAAGAAATAAAACATTATGTGTTAGTATTGCATATCAGGGTTCATCCTGCAGCCTTTGAACTGCTTTGGCTCTTCTATATACTTTATGATTTTTATTACTAAAGACTAAGAAGAAACCTAGCTTTGACTAAAATGTAGTGAAACTGTAGCTGGTAAAATCCATCTCACTACATCAGTTAGCATTTTCAGAATGATAAGTAAATCAATAGGCAATTTTGTGTGTTTAAACACAGTTTTAAAGGTATAATAGCAGCCGACTATACCATTTAGCTTGCTAGTTAAAAATCTGGTGAGATATAAATTTTTTTTTTATCAAATTATAAATATTTAATTCTGTATTGCTTGTCCATCAATATTAAAATTATTTAAAATTACATTTTAATTTACTTTCTTGGGTATGTGCATATGTGGGTGGGGACGTGTGTGCCACAGTGTTTATGGAGGTCAGAGAACAATTTGGAGGGTAGTATGGTGGTTTGAATGAGAATAGACCCCTTGGGCTCATATGTTTGAATGCTTCCTCCCCAGTTGGTGGAACTGTTTGAAAAGGATTAGGAGGTGTGGTCTTGTTGGAGGAAGTGTTGTTGGGAGCGGGCTTTGAGGTTTCAAAAGTTCATTCCATTCCCACTTAGCTCTCTACCTCATGCTTGTGGACCAAGATACTGTTCCAGTGCCATATCTACCTGCTACTATGGTCCCTGACATGAAGGTTATGGACTGTAGTAGTTTGAATCTAATTGGCACTGCCATAATCTCATAGGGAGTCGCACTATTAGGAGGTGTGGCTTTGTTAGAGGGAGTGTGTCACTGCGGAGGAAGGCTTTAAGGCTTCCTATGCTCGAGATACCACCCAGTGTCTCAGTTGACTTCCTGTTGCTTTCTGATCAAGATGTAGCCAGCACTATGTCTGTTTGTGTGCTGCCAAGCTTCCTGCCATGATGATAATAGACTGAACCTCTGAAACTGTAAGTGAGCCACCTCAATGAAATGTTTTCCTTATAATAGTTGCCATGGTCATGGCGTTTCTTCATAGCAATAGAAACCCTAAGACAAAAGCTGGTACTGGCACAGGAGTATTACTGTGATAGGCTTGACCATGTTTCTTGTTTGGGAGAATGTGGACTTTGGTACTTTGGTGATGGTCCCTCATAGTAGGAGCGTGGAAGGAAATGGTGCTGAGGGTTATTTGAACTGTGAGGTCTCATCCAAGAGGTTAGAGAGAAGAATTTTAATGTTGTCTAGAGACTGTTCTTGTGATATTTTGGTGAAGAAAGTGGCTGATTTTTGCCTTGTCTGAAGAATCTGCCTGAGGCTAACGTGAAGAATTTTGGAGTAATTCCATTGGCAGAGGAAATCTCTAAACAGCTTAGTATAGACTATGTTCTGTGATTTAGTTGTTGACTCTGATGAAGATTTATAATGAAAAAGACAATCTGAGCAAGAAATAATATTTGAAGAGAAAAGGAGCACCAAAAAGTAGACTGAACTAAGTCCTGTGTTCAAGGAGATAAACAGGTAAGAGACGGAAGAGAGGAAAGATCTTGCCCTGGTGACTTAGAGCCGGGTGTGGAGGTGCACCCTTTTAATTCCAGTGCTGGGAAGGCGGAGGTTGGTGGATTTCTCAGGTGGAGTCTACAGATCCAGTTTCAGGACAGCCAAGCTTAGGCAGAGAAGAACAGAAAGCTGGTGAGGATGGAATTGAACAAGGGGCCATGTTATAGCCCTGGTAAGCAGCAGAACTTGGCAGCTTTGGCCACACGGTTCTGGCTTTAGGGTTAAGGAGAGAAAAAAAGTTTGGTGATGTAGCTCTGTTTGAGTTGTTTCTGTTCCTGTAATAAACCCCATAAACTCACTGGATCACCGCGATGGACTCTGGTAGTCTTACTTTGGATGGCCGTTGCTTCCTTATCTGGGTGAGGAGACATTTATTTATGTCTCCCTGGCAAGCCTGTCACACAACATAACTGAAATCAGGGACCAACAGAAGCAAAGACAAGACAGGGAGGACCACATGGTCCTGGCCATGGGCAGCAAGTCATCCAACTGGGGGGTCTGGATATGGCTGCTCTCCCCTATATGGCATGGGATAGGTTCCTTAGAAAAGAACGGATCTACCTCTAGGTGGCAACGTGTCCTGTCTCCTATCTTAATGGTTAACCCAGTGGGGGGTGTCCAGGATGTGACTAGGAACCACCTCTAAGAGGTGGGTTCACCTTAAGATTAAGACAATGTGCTTTTTCTTCCAAGAATTTCAGCCTCCTAATACAGTCAAATGAGCTACCATGGGGTTTCGCTGGGTCTACCCACCTTTCTGCAATCTAATTTGGAAGGTGTAACTATTCTTTACTTGTTTCGGATGCTAGCCAGAACCTAAATGTATGCTTTTATTTTATTTTTAAAAAATACTTATATTTTTTCATGTCTGTGGATGTTTTGGCTGCATGTTTGCTAGAGAGAGTTGTCAGATACCCTGGAGCTGTAGTTACAGGCGTTTGTGGCCTGCTTTGTGGGTGCTGGGAATTGAAGCTTGGGTCTTCTGGAAGAATAGCCTGTGCTATTAATCATTGAGCTACCTCTCCAGCTTCTTAAATCTCAATCTTTAAATAAAGGAGCTGTTTTGGGCCATGGCAGGCACCATAGAAGAAGTAGGAGGAGAAATCAGAGCATAGGTAGGAGAAGCAGGGTGGAGTCAGGCAGATCGAGCCAGCCGCCCAAGGAGCAACATGTAAGGAGCATGGGTGAGCCACGGGCCACGTGGTTGATTTAAGATGTAAGAGCTAGCTAGCAATGTGCCTGAGCCATAGGCCAAACAGCATGGACTTAATATAAACGTCTGAGTCATTTCTGGGGGTCTGAGCGGCAGGCGGCCGGGCGGCAGGTCTGTGGGTCTCGGACCTCTGGCTGCCCGGGACCCGAGAAACCCCACTACTACACATGACCACTATTAGTTTTTGTTTGTTTGTTTGTTTGTTTTGTTTTTTTTTGGTCAAAAAACCTGAAACATTTTCAATCCCTAACCCTCTGTCAGCCACTAATGCCAGCACAGTCCAATATTCTCTGGAACCTTCCTGATACTTCTCTTTGTTCCATTGCATTCTAGTTTTGGGACCCTGTAGTGTAGTGGATTTATGATGTTCCATTGTAAATAATTGTCCCTCCTATGAGTTTAATAAAAAGCGCTGATTGGCCAAAGGCAGACAGGAATTGTGGGTGGGGCTACCAGACTAAGAAAACTCTGGGAATAGGAAGAACAGAGCAGAGATGCCACAGAGACTCCAGAGTTGCCAGACAAGCCAGAAGATGTAGAGGACAACTATGCTGCTCTGAGAAAAGGTACTGAGCAGCATGGCTGAACAATGTAAGAGTCTTGGGTTAGTTTAAGGGTAAAGAGTTAGCAAGTTATATGCCTGGGCCTTAGGCCGATCAGCCTAAAATTAATGTAAGCATCTGTGTGTCTCTGCGGGTCTTCGGGTCTAAACCTTGAGGTTAGGCCCAGAAGTCCAGGCCAGAAACCTCATACTACACTGTAGGTGGAGTTTTCTCATGCTGGTAGTTGCTCTGAAGTCTTAATATTAATTGTAAATCCTCGGTCAATACTCCAGGCTTGCTGCTAACTCTTACGTTTAAATCAACCCATGTTTCCTATCTATGGCTCATGGCTTGTTACCTCATTTTCTATAGGTCCTGCTTCCTCTGCGACTGCTGGATCTCCTCTCAAACTCTGCCCTCTTTTTTCCAGTGCTTAGAGTGGTTGTCTAGCCTATACTTCCTGTCTGTCTACTAGACAATCAGCTTTTTATTAACAACGAGAACAACACATTTTCACAGTGCACAGGATTACTCCACAGCAAGCCCTCTTCAGTACAGTAATAGTTTCAGTAACACATCTTAACATAGTATTCTACAACAATGGCTTGCTTGGCTTACTTTCTTATTCCACCCAAGACCAGCTTCCCAGAAGTGGCACTGCCCACAATGGACTGGACTCTCCCACATTAACCATTAATTAAGGAAATGTCCCAAGACCTGTTTAGAGGTCTGTCTGTGCAGGCAATACCTCAACTGGGCTTTTCTCTTCCCAGCTACCTCTAGTTTGTGTCAAGCTGACAAAAGCCAGCCCAGAAACTTTTCAGTAGGTACAGCAATGGAGAGCAACACACCTTCCCTAGCCATCAGTTGCTCTTCAGGGAAGGGACGAGGGCTCATAAACTCTTCCCCTTCCATGATATGATGGTGACCACAGCTGCAGTGAATGCAATCATGTCACATCCAAAGATATCTTTTGCAACACATTTCCCCATCCTCCAGCTCTTCCATTCTTTCTACCACCTCTTCTGAAACACCCTCTGAGCCTTGAAGAGGGTGTTATAGATGACTCCTGCCTTGAGACAGGGTGTGTTGGCTATTCTTGGTGGTCAACCTAACTACATCTGGGATTAACTGAAACCCAAATGACTGGGCATACCTGTGAGATCCTTTCCCTTCCTTCCATTTTATTTTTAACCTTTTTCCTCTCTTCCTTTCATCTTTTCTCCTCTTTGTTTTGTTTTGTTGAGACAGGGCTTCTCTGTGTAACCCTGGCTGTTTTGAAACTCACTCTATAGATCAGGCTGGCCCTGGATTCAGAGATCCACCTGCCTGTGTCTCCCCAGTGCTGGTGTTGAAAGCATGCACCATCAACCTTGGCTTAGATGACGCAGGTAGTGTTAAACAGTTCTTTTTTGTTCCTTTCACCTGGGTCGTTATAAAATCTGCTCTTTAGCCTCTTGCTCTCTATTATGCTCTTCACTCTTGTTCTGGAAATCAACATATAGATCAGGGTAGCCTTGATTTCACTTTGTATTTGTTCTTGTGAATGTTAGGATTTGTCTTTATGGTCCTTTTAAAACCCAAATCTAATAATGTCATTTGCTTACTTAGATCTCATCAATGCCCACTGTCGTTGAAGTTCAGTGTTTTAACTTGAAGCTGTTCTTCCCCATCTCATATGGTCCAAACTGGCCAATGAAAGCAAGTGTGACCTCAGGACATGGAGAGGTGGTCTGTTCTATAGGTATTAAGGGTCCATAAGTAATTCCTAGACCAGAGGTCACGTGAAGATGAAGGCATAACAATGGAGGGAAAGTGAGCCTGTCTTATCCTTTTCCTCGGCAGACTATAATTTCTTTAGGAAGCTGGGAGCCCCAATGGGGAACCGCCTGCTGTGGCCTCTTTCCGCCTCCCACAAGCCTATCTCTTAAGTCTAAATAGGAGGCAACAGCTATGAATCCACCAGCCAGACATGGCCTGTCCCTGTTTTTCACTTCCCACGAAATGACAGATTTTGGTACTTCCTCCCCTAAGAAGATTTCTCTGTGTAGTCCTGGCTGTCCTGGAACTTGCTTTGTAGACCGGGCTGGCCTTGAATTCTGGACATTTGCCTACCTCTGCCTCCTGCGTGCTAGGATTAAAAGTTTGAGTCACCAACAGTGCCTGACTAAGATTTTGATACTTTTAAGTAGATGGAAACCAAACAATATGACATAATATTCAGATGGCTATGCTCATAAATGTTTGGTTGGTGGCATTCGAGTGGCCAGGACCCATCCCTCTAGGCACAGGCAGCCAAGCTACAGAGTAAAAAGCCCAGGCTCAGGACCTGAAAACCCACCAATCCCCACCCTGGAAATCTTTGCTCCACAAGAAGCCCTATATAAACCCGTCTTCTGCTCATTTCTCTGTTGCTTCTCACCTGAACAGAGGTAGGCACCCTCCTGGATTTTTATCTTTTTGGTTGTAGTGGTGTTGGGCATTAAAGCATGTTCTTATATTTGCTAAACACATGGTTTACCACTTGTTCCAACTTAGGAACATTGAGGGTTCCTAAATGGGGCCTCAAGGACCAGACACACTAATATTTATTAAGGAGGATTCCCTCCACCCATGACTTGACAACAACATGTAGGACATAGGTTCTGATTAAAAATTAAGTTCTCATTCAAGGAAGATGCTTGTCTTCTAAGCTGAAAGGTAAGGACAGAGCTGATCTAATGGACAAAGACACAGCTTAGCTCCTGCTAAATGAGCCTTCAGTGATGGCTTTACTTGTGTTTCTTCCTTTTTCTGAGATTTGGTTTCATAAAGCTCAGTTTGGCCTTGAACCTGCTGGTAGCTGAGGGGACTCTTGAATCCTTATCTTCCTGCCTCCATTCCTCACATGCTGGCATTACAGAAATGTGCTGTCACAAAGTGTTTACCACTTTGCACATAACACAATTCATAAACTGGAGTTTATGATGTCTAACAACATTAGTAAACTTCAAAAATCCTACAGAATGGCCAACAAAATGGCCCAGCAAGTAAAGCTTTTAATAAGAACCAACTCCTAAAAGTTGTCCTCTGACTTCACACACACACACACACACACACACATACACACCAAAAAAACCTTAAAAAATATTGTACACCCAGACATTGTGGCACATGCTTTTAATTCCAGCATTTGGGAAACAGAGACAGGTGGATCTCTGTGAGTTAGAGGTAAACAAGCTGATCTATAGAGTGAGTTCCAGGACAGCTGAAACTCTGTTTCAAAAAACAACCTCCCCCTAAACAAACAAAATAATCGTGCAGTGGACTGGGAGATAGATGGCTTCTTTGGTAAAGTCTTTGCAATGCAAGTATGGAAACCCAAACTACCTTATCCATGGATCTTAGGAACCATCTAAGAAGTCTGAGTTTGGTGGTGTGTGCTTAAAATCCCAGTACAAGGGAAAGAGAAAAAGGTGGCTTTGGGTTTGCTGTTCAATTCCATGCCAGTGTGTAAGGAACAAGATGCAATGGTGGCCTCTGACACCTCTCTCTCTTGTCTCTCTCCCACTCACACACCTGAAGAAAAAGGCTTACTCAGGCAAAGTAGAAAATTTTTACTGAAATGATACATTATACACTTATAATTACACATTTATAAGGAGAAAAAAACTTAAAATGCACTGGTATCTTTTTTTCACTTGTTACATGAGTGAACTTTGGGTCTCTCCTACAGAATGAAGTCACTGTAGTGCTGCTAAGTTACAAGTCAGCACGTGTTAGAAGAGAGAAGAATGCACTAATTTTAGTAGCACGCTTACACGCTTAGCATATAGCTGACCTCATGTTACAAATGTGACCTTTCTGCAGACAGTTTGCTTCAGTCTGTCTTGCAGACCTCTGTCAAGAATATGTTCACTGGTCTGCTTTATGACTTGGAAGCCCATCCCAATCCCCACCTCCCTGCCACTAACCTTCCTAGGCCAGAGTGTGGGGCAATTCCTTCCTCTTCTCACCACAGCCATTGATTCCATCCTGAACCTCCAACTCATGGCAATCCTCCTGCTTCCTAAGTGTTGTGATTACAGGTGTCAGCCCGAAGATCTAGTCACAATTATGTGACAAGGACTCTCAACCTTCCTTAGGTCATTTGTTTTCTGTGATTCCTAAGGCAGCACCAGCAGGTCTAGCAGACCATAGCATGAGTCTCAAGAACAGAACCAAGGCTCTCCAATGGATTAAATGCTAAACATCAGAAGATAGGTTTCACATTCATGGAGTTAAAAAGATTGGGAAAGGAGACAGATTGACTTCATTAACTTATCAAAACAAAGGAAGGCACATAAAATGTTCCTTTGCTGACATGAAATGAATCACTGACACTCAGCTGCCAATGGAAGGTATTCTCAGGTGTTAGTTTCATGGGATCGAGGTATAATGATTAATTCCAAAAGGCTATGCCTGATTCTGTTAAAAAGCAATAGTTATAGAAAGCTGAAATAGTTACAGAAAAATTGAAAACAATTACGAGTTGAAATACATATGGGTTGGTTTTCTATATTGTTTGAGACAGGGTCTTGGTATAGTCCTGGCTGGCCTAGAACTCACAGAGGTCCACCAGTCAGATCTTCAGATCCAGGGACAGATGGACATTGGCACCCCTTTTTGCTTGTGATGGCTGTATTCTCAGGAAGGTTGGGTATTTTGTGACAGGAGTGTGTATAGGTGGCTACATGAACAGTAACTGCTATTCCCATTTTTGGTTTCTTTCCCCAGTGGTGAGGATCAACCCAAGGCCCAGAGAGAGGAGGGTGGGTATTTGCTTTGCTTTTTGATACTGCAGACTCCAGATGCTGAAGGAAGAATCCCAAATGGCACATGAGCCATGTTTTAAGGCAGAAAGGCACTGAAATTTTAGTTTTTACATTGCCAGTAAAAAACAGCCCCCTTTGCCCTCTTTAAAATTTGTGAATTTGATTTTAAGATAGTCAAGGGCTCTATGCTTCAGTGATTCTACTGGAAGTACCAATACAAGGAAAAATTGTAGAAATCAATTTTAATTAAGGCTTCTAAATATTTTCTTTAGGAAGATGAAGGGAATGAATGTTCCTAGCTAGCTAAAGATGGTACCTGTGGTACTTCTTGGTCAAATCATCTTACAGAAGGTTATTATCATTTGTGGATCTAAATCCTCAAACAAGGTGGGCACTTTGTAGAAACAGAATGATTGGGGTTCCAGGTGGATGAGGAGAGTCCAGGCACCAAATAGCTTTGGAATTATTCCCAGAGGCAGAGGGCTCAGTGGAAAGGTTTTTGTTTGTGTGATACTCAAGGCCCACAAAGTCCACAGGGGTTCCCCATCAACCAGCTGGCTGGCCTTGAGCCAGTGGAGAAAACCTGTCCCCCAGAGATGGACAGTATGAGGGTTATCTAGGTCAGTGCCCACGCATTTGCAAGTGCTGTGTCCAACGGCTCTGACTGAACCTTCTACTGAACACAGGGAAGAGCCGAGGACAGGAGAGGAGAGTAATGAAGGCAACACATTTCATTTTGGACCTTTTCAGGGGCAGAGAGCTACAATGTGCTCAGTGTGTGTGCAAGCATGTAAACCCAGGGTCCCTCACATTTGAATTCACAGCAAGGCCTTGGGGTGAAAAACACAGCAAATGAGTAAACAGAAGGCAGGAGCTATCAGACTGACATCCTGCCCACATCTTTGCATGCACTTCTAAGAGAAAGAAATGCACTGTTTTCTTCTCCTTCTAATACAGTAATCAAAGGCTCAAGATCTTTACAATCAGTCTGCCCTGTTTAGACTACAACTCATCAGACAGCTCACACAACTTTAGAGGTGTTTATCTTACCAAAATGTGGAACACACACATTTTTTCCCCCACTGAAACTAAAAATTTTAAGACCCACATTTGAACACACACGTGAAATTACATACTGTGTAACCAATGACATTTCTTAGAGCTTTAAAGAAGGCTTTCGAATCTTCACAGTGGAGCAGAATTCCTTTAGAGTTGCCGCACTTTTTTTTCTGTGCTTTTTATATTGATATCTAACTTGTCCACTTTGGTTGTTAGCCGGTCAAGGATGTCGTCCTGCTCCTCAATTTCCGTCTGCATTCCTAAGGCTATGTCCTTGAGTCGGCCCAATCCCATGGATAGTTCATCTGTGAGAAGTAAGTAAGAGGCAGTCACAGTATCTACAGGTGCTTCCTGACCTTTTGGATGCTCTGGCATTTGGATTGCAGAATCCTGTCTTAAGAGACTGAGTGCCACAGCCTGTATGTAGCATATGTTCTCAAGATACACAGAAGTGAAGAGAAACCTACTTACTACATAGTACTATGTGGCTAATGTAGGTGGAAGCCACTGTCCATCTCCTCCTTCCAGATAACCATGGTTAATATGTTTGTTTGTTTTAGCACAGTCTTGATTGACAGCTCTGGCTAGCCTGAAACTCCCTATGCAATCTAGGTTGGCCTTGAAGTCACAGTTGATGTGGGAATGTCTTTCTGTATGCTGTGAATATCAATCTTTAAATAAAGGAGCTGTTTTAGCCCTTGGTGAGCACCATAGAAAAAGTAGGTGGGGAAAGAAGGGCCGAGTCACAGACAGATCGAGCTAGGCGTCCAAAGAAGAAACATGTAAGGAGCACAGGTAAGCCATGGGCTGTGTGGCAGACAGATTAATGGAAATGGGTTGAGTTAAGATGGAGGAGCTAGCTAGCGATGTGCCTAAACCATAGGCCAAACAGCATGAACTTAATATAAGTGTCTGCATCATTTTGGGGGGCCCAAGCAGCTGCGGACAGCTAAGTGATCTGTGACTGCAGGTCTGCGGGCCTGGACACCTAATTTTAACACACAGTGATCTCCCTGCTTCTGCTGCCTGAGAAGAGAATAGGGTCACTACCACATATAGCGTTCTTTTCCCTTAGTGCCGGAGACTCAAACCTAGGGCCTGGCATGTGCGAGGGAAGCACTCTGATACCGAGGGACATCCTCAGTCTGTTTATATTTTCATTTTGAGACAGGATCTCACTAATTTTCCAGGCTGGTTCTGGATCTGCAATCCCCCTCTCTGCTTACCACCAAGCCGGGCATACTATGCTTTTTGAGGTCTTTGAAACCTGTGATCTTGTGTTGCCTGGAAAGTAAAAGTTTAGTGGTCACTCACCCAGGCCTCATGAAGCTTCTTGGGTTTGAGGACAGTGGGACAGAAAAACAGGCTGTGACAAAACAGCCTGAAAGGTTGTGAGGATACTCTTCCATGGGTTTGAACACTTGCTGAGCAAGCATGCAGATCTGTGTTCAGATCCTTCGTACCTATGTAAGCCGTGTGGCTTTATCCTGGGTGCACTAAAGCTCCAGGGAGGCCAAGGTCTGGTCAGAAGTCAAGTAAGCAGTGAGAATAGCTTGGCTGGGCTGACAGCAGGAAATGGAGAGAAGCGACAGAGTTCCAAGAGTGTGAGCAGGAAGATGGACATAAGTGTGTAGGGTATGATATGGTGGGAAAACGAGGAAGTGGTGACACTGGGTGCCCTGGCTGTGCTCAGCATAAACTGTCTGGAGGCTGCTTTAGCTCCCAAACTTACCTAGGTTGCTGTCAATCTTCTGATGATAGGCTCGAAGGCTCGAGTTCTTTGGGTAAACCTCAGTAGTCACAGAAGAAGCAGGCCCTTTGGGGACTGGGTCTAGTTAAGAAAGAAAGAGTTCACTGAAGGTGAGTCTTCTCTGAAGTCCTAGGAATCTGTCTCCCAGAAATCATTCATATCAGGAGAGAAATAAAGGGGTGGGAGAAAGGAGGTGGCTGGCTCTGAGGCCATGCAGGATTGAGAATGGGACATTAGCAGACCAAGGACTCTCAACTTCAAGTCACCAGCTGAGATATGGAAAAGGAGATGTATGTAACAATACAACAGGGAGCCACTGATGCAAAGTTGCAGGCTCATGGGCAAGCTCAGGGAGACAGGCTGCTTTGTTTTCTTCCTTCCTTCCTTCCTTCCTTCCTTCCTTCCTTCCTTCCTTCCTTCCTTCCTTCCTTCCTTCCTTCCTTCCTTCCTTTCTTTCTTTCTTTCATTTATTTTTATGCTGAGGATTGGAACCAGGGCCTTGTGCATACTAGATAAGCACTACTGTAGAGGTATCCCATGAACCCTATGAGTATGTGTGTGTGTGCATGCGTGCGTGTGTGTGTGTGTGTGTGTGTGTGTGTGTGTGTGTGTGTGTGTGCGCATATTTTTGAGACAGGGCCTTGCTATGCTGCACAAGCTGACCTCAAACTCTTGTGCTCAAACTATTCCTGTAATAAATAGCTGGGACTACAGGTGCATGCTATACCTGGAAGAGCTGGCAGACAGGTTTATAAATCAAAGTTGTTAAACTATGTATGCATGCCTGTAACCTAGCACATAGAAAAGGTCAGAATTTTAAGGCCACCCTCTACTAATGAATTTGAGGCCAGATTGGACTATAAATGAGACTCAGTCTCAAACAAAATAAACAAAATCACATCAAACCATAAAACAAAGCAAAGATCAAAACTGTTGCCAGTTGTAGCTGAAATCCCAGCACTTAAGAGGCTAAGGCAGCAAGAGTATGAATTCAGAACCAGCCAGGGCTAAGAGTAAGATAATCTCAAAAAGACAAAAGGATGTGGAAGTGTGTTACAAAACTGAGCTTAAGAATTTATTTATTGGGGTGGGGGCTGGGCTATGGGTATTGTTCACAGCACTTGGGAGGCAGAGGCAGGCAGAGTATTAGGCCAAATGGTCTACATAGTATGTCCCAGGACAGCCAGGGCTATACAGAGAAACCCTGTCTTGAAAAATCAAACCAACCAAACAAAAAATTCCATTTCTAAATATACGAAGAAATACCCTCCCTCATCTTTTGAGAGTCTTGTGTAGCTCAGGCTGACCTTGAACTTGGTATTTAGATATCTAGTTAAGAATGGCCCTGAACTACTTACTGGTCCTTCTGCCTTCATCTCAAGTACTAGAATTACAGATGTGTGCTACCAGATCTGCTCTGCCCCCTTCTCACTGTGGTCCAGTCTGGATTTGAACTCATGGTGATCCTCTAGCTCACTCTCCCAAGTGGTAGGATTAAGGTATAAATATGTCTCTTAGGTTTAGCATGCAGTTGCCCGACTACTTGTATGTGACATGTTCCAAGATCCTTCTGAGATACTGAAAACTGGGGATGCCCAAATTTCTTGTGTAATACATATAGGTTAAGCATATCTCTTATAGATTAATGCAGAACAAATGTTTTGTAAGTGGCTGTATATATAATGTTTAGGAGCTAATGGCAGGGATCAGCCTGTACATGTACACGTTCAGTGGAGGGCTCCCCCTCTTGCTTTCTCCCAAATGCTTGGATGCCACTGCACTGGACTTATGTCTTCAGTTGGTTGAATTTAAAGATATGGAGCTTCTGATACATACGGGATGACTGTATTTCCTTCAGCACCAAACTACTGAAGTCAATCTCTCCATATATATATATGTTCATTTCCTTTTGCTTTCTTAGTATGTACCATACAAATGAAAAATGCCTTTAACACTCTCAAATTGTGTCTTTAGATATAGGATCTCTCTGCACTTTTTCAGGGTGTGAAAATAAAGTGTTTTTCCTCCAGCCTTGTAAAATTTTTTATTTTTCTCATCTATCTATCTATCTATCTATCTATCTATCTATCTATCTATCTATCTATCTATCTATGTTAAAGAGAGGATCTTTTACATAACCCAGACTGCCCTTGAACTGCCTTCGTAGAAGAGGCCAGCTTTAATCTCTGAGAATTTTTCCAGGATGTCCAGGGCTACATTACAAACAAAGGAAGGAAGGAAAGAAGGAAGGAAGGAAGGAAGGAAGGAAGGAAGGAAGGAAGGAAGATGGAAGGAAGGAAGTAAGATGGAAGGAAGGAAGATAGATGGAAGGAAGGAAGGAAGATGGATGGAAGGAAGATAGATGGAAGGAAGGAAGATAGATAGATAAATAGATAGACAGACAGACAGACAGACAGATAGATAGATAGATAGATAGATAGTTTGTTTGAATTGTGAGCTCTCAATTGCTCCTGCTGCCATTATGGATTCTAACTCTCTGGGAACATAAGCCCAATCAAATGCCCTTGTCTTGCTGTTTCATCGTAGCAACAGAAAAGTTCACTGGGGCATCTACCTTAGTTTCTAAGCCAGAGTCTCAGAAAGCCTGAAGTTCATCAGACCAGTCGGCCAGCTGCTCCCATCCT
Organism: Phyllotis vaccarum; assembly: GCA_033318265.1. Classification (NCBI taxonomy): domain Eukaryota; kingdom Metazoa; phylum Chordata; class Mammalia; order Rodentia; family Cricetidae; genus Phyllotis; species Phyllotis vaccarum. Next base: position 184,724,180 of record JARWLC010000002.1, read on the forward strand.
CTTGTCTCTGCCCTGCAATGCTGGGTTACAGGTCCACACAGACTGGCATTTAAATGAGGGCTCTAGTTTCCACAGCAAGTTCTTTTACCCACTGAGTCATCTCCCTACCCCCTCTGTTTATTTTTAAATTTTATTTTAAGGCTTGTCTCCCCTGAAATGGTTTCAGTCTGGCCTTGAACTTTCTAGGTAATAAAAAATGACCTTCAGTATTATGGTTGGTTTTAATGTCAACTTGCCACAAATCAGAATCACCTGAGTACGAAACCTCACCTGAAGCATTGTCCTGACTGCCTTGACTGACATGAGCAGACTTGGGGGCTCCTTTGGTAACTCATATTAGCTGATCTTCCTATTGTTGGGCTGTTGACCCCTCACTGACAACAGAGCCAGCATTTCTAAGCTTTTCTTTTGAATGAGGGACCAGAGGCTCTTCAGGAACTTTCTGGGCTTGTCACTAGATTGGGATCAGTGAGGCCCTGGCTTGTGGATTAAGTACTGGTGGTCAGCCCCCAGTTAGAGATATCTGTGGTAGGACCCCTCCTACTGCTCAATATGTCAGCTTCTAGGATAGAGCAACTATTGGGCTCTCAGCTCTCAGGTGTGAGTCTGTTATTGTCATTATTGTAACCTGATTCATTAAACTCTGACACACCTGCTATTTTGTTTGCTTTGGTTTTCTGAGATCTGCCTATATAATCAAGAGTGACTCCAAACTTAAACTGCCAATTGTCCTGTCTTAGCTTCTCGAGGGCTGGAACTATGAGCAAGTGCCACCATATCTGGCTGGTCTTCCAACTGTGAAAGACCCACATTCTGAAAATGGACCCAAGTGATACCCCAGAACACATTCTCTTATATCAAGAGGCCAGCTGATTAGCTAGCTACTCTAGTTATATACAAAACCATATTCTTTTGCCTTTAACATACTCATGAACACTGGGTGGAGAAAAACATCTCTAAGGGCCATTTTAATTACAACAAGAACTATTTGTTTGCTTGTTTATTTTGGAGGGCTCTTGTTTTGTTTGTTGAATGCAGAGTCTCATATATCCCAGGCTGGCCTCAAGCTCAACATGCAATTGAGGCAAAACTTAAACCCTGATTGGCCCATCTCTACTTCCCAAATTCTGGGAATACAGGTGTGTTCTATCATACAAAGCTTTATCATTAGCTTTCTTACTACTAGAATTTCTCAGAGATACACTAGTAGAGGGTTCATGTCCAGTGGGATACAGGTTCCCACTTCCTAAATCACACTCCATGGGGGTGAGGTAGAGAGGAAACCACTGTAATGTATGTAACACATACCTCTGGTTCCCTAAAATACCTTGTGTCCCTGGTGTCATCACTTAGCATGTGGGATGAAAAGTATTGGAGCCTCTTGCATATCATTGTAGAGATGGCTGTCCCCATACTGGTACTTCAAAGTTAAACCCACCGGCTCTACCCCAATAGGGATTCAAGTCTGAGATTTCATACATATCATCACTCACCTTCATCATGCAGCCTTCTGAGGTTTGGGTGGCTGGCTTGGTACTTGCTTTCCTGATCTTTACTTGTATTTATGGCTTCTTTCAATCTTTAGATGAAAAGAAAACATTAAAGGAAAATACATATGATAGTGATACCTCTGTGCCAGTGTGTGCACAGCAGTGTCATTCATCTTTCCCATGACACCTTTGTGTCAAATATCCAGTGCTTCTCCTTGCTGACCCCTCTGGAACCATCCCAGGAGTAGTTCTGGCTACACAGTGGGACAAGGAGTCCTAGGGCCAGGTGGATGAAAAGGGCATGAACTGACCAAGGGGAACTTGAAGCAAATTATGACCTACTATTTCCCCTCTTTTTAAGACAAAGTCCAGGATGACCAAACCTCAAATATAGCAAGTTGTTGAAGATCACCTTAAATTCCTCCCAAGTGCTGTGATTATACTGATGTGGGAATGTCTTTCTGTATGCTGTGAATATCAATCTTTAAATAAAGGAGATGTTTTGGCCCATGACAGGCACCATAGAAAAAGTAGGAGAAGAAATCAGGGTAGAGGTAGGAGAAGGGCAGAGTCAGTTCAGTTCAAGCCAGACACCCAAAGAAGAAACATGTAAGGAACACAGGTGAGCCACGGGCCACGTGGCAGACAGATTAATGAGAACAAGTTGAGTTAAGATGAAAAAGCTAGCTAGCAATGTGCCTAAGCCATAGGGCAAACAGCATGAAGTTATAAGCATCTGAGTCATTTTGGGGGACTAAGAAGCTGCAGGTGGTTAAGCTGTCTGGGACTGCAGGCAGGTTTTGGGTCTGGACCTCTGGCCGCCCGGGACCAGGAAACCTTATTGTAACATTACACCTTACCTGGCCCCACATTTCTTTTATTGTGGTAATATACACATAACATAAAAACCCATCAATTACTTATAGCCAGAAGCAAAGGATAGTTTTTACATATGATCACTTGCCCTAAATGATAGGTAATGTCAGCTTAGAAAATTAAGTCTTTAGGGCTGGAGAGATGGCTTAGAGGTTAAGAGCACTGGCTGCTCTTCCAGAAGTCCTGAGTTAAATTCCCAGAAACCACATGGCAGCTCACATCTATAATTGGATCTGGTACCCTCTTCTGGCATGCAGGCAGAACACTATACATAATAAGTAAATCCTAAAAAAAAATAAGTATTTAAAAAACAAAAGCAACAAACATACAAACCCAGAGCCTCAGGGTTGGAGAGATGGCTCAGCAGTTAAAAGCATTTGCTTCTCTTTTAGAGGACACAAGTTCAGATCTAAGCACCTACACTAGGAAGCTTACAACCACCTCTATTTCCATAGGATCTGATGCTGTTGTGACATCTGTAAGTATCCACACACATGTGACAGACACACACAGAGGCACAAATTCAAAGCAAAACAAAAACTTTACACACACACACACACTTTTATTAAAAAAATATTGTATGTGCATTGGTGAGTGTGTCAGATCCTCTGGAACTGGAGTTGCAGACAGTTGGAAACTGCCATGTGGGTGCTGGGAATTGAACCTGGGTCCCCTAGAAGAGCAGTCAGTGCTCTTAATCACTAAGCCATCTCTCCAGCACCCCAAACAGGGTCTTATATATCCTGGGCTGGTCTTAAAATACTGATATAGAACTACCTACTCCGATTGCAAACATCACCATCCGCCCAGTTAGCATTTCTCTCCCTCTCTCCTTCTGTTGGGTTATTTGTTTACTTTTATTTTGTGGGGATGGAGAGATGGCTGACCACTTAAGAGTAATTGTTACTCTTGCAGAGAACCTCAGTTTGGGTCTCAGCACCCACATGGTGGCTTGTGTTCCTGATACCTAGGAGATGGAGATAAGGGTCAGGAATTCAAAGCTTCACCCATCCCTAAAAAAGAATTTCTTTGGGTGAGGTAGCAGGGGGGGGGGAAGGGAGGGAGGGAGGGAAGGAGGAGAGTATGTATTTGGGCAGTCTGTGCTGGACCAATGCCATCACTGTGGCATGGCGGCCCCTTCCTCGGGTGCTGCATCTATTTCTACCACAGGAACTAAGTGACCTCCACATCGAGAACAGCTTTGACAATGAAGGGGCAGAAGTTTGCCAAAGGCCTAGAGCTGGCTTTCCAAATTACCTGGAGCCAATCAGGAATTGTGTGAATACAGCTCTGTGGACAGTTGTTACTACCTGGCAAATGCACTTGTTGCCAATATCCCAGCGGAGTCTTCCATCAGCAGTGCTGCAGAAGGGGGTCACAGAGCTGCAAGTGCTTAGAGACTGGCTGAGGACTGTAGGGGGGTCATGTTGTTACATTGTAAATAATTGTGTCCCCCACTGGTTTTAAAAAAGCGCTGACTGTCAAAGACAGACAGGAAGTGTGGGTGGAGCTACCAGACTAAGAAAACTCTGGGAACAGGAAGAACAGAGCAGAGATGCCACAGACACACCAGAGAAGCAGATGCAGAGAACACCTATGCTGCTCTGAGAAAAGGTATCATGAGTCACATGACTGAACAGGATAAGAATCATGGGTTAGATTAAGAGCAAGAGCTAGCAAGTTATATGCCTGGGCCCCAGATCAATCAGTGCACAATTGATATTAAGTGTCTGTGTGTTTCAGTGGGACTATGGGACTGTGGGTCTGAAAGTCCGGGCCACCAGGCTGGGCCAGAAAGTCCAGGCCAGAAACCTAATACAACAGACAGGGCCCACTACAGGGCTATTCCTGTGTACCTGTCTCTTAAGCCCAGGGGAAGGGGAGCTACACCTATGTGTGGAGGTGTAAGATTATTGTCTCAGAATTTCGGAGAGCAGGAGGACCAGGAGTTCAAAGTCATCTTCAGCTAAATGGTGAGTTCAAGACCAGCCTTGGTTACCTGTTTTTGTTTTCAAAAATAACATAAGGGCTTGTGAGAGAAGGCACAGTAGATAAGGGTTTGCCACTAAATGAAACAACCTGAGTCTGATCTTTAGGACCTACATGGAGGGGAAGAGAATAAACTGCAAGTGTCCTATACATGGCTGTGACTTGCACCCCACCCTCAGCACATGCAACATTTAAAAAAAAAAAAACAGCTATAAAACAAAACTGACCTGAGGTGTGACTAACAATCATCAGTTTTAACAAACTCCCAATTCTTTCCTTTTTTTAAAAAAATGATTTTATGTACATGAGTGTTTACCTGCATGCATGTCTGTGCACCATGTTTGTGCCTAGTGCTCAGAGGTAAGAAAAGGACACAGAATTCCCTGGAATTGTTTTAGGGGTGGTTATGAGCCATCACATGGGTGCTGGCACCTGAACCCAGGTCCTCTGCAAGAGCACAGTGCTCTTACCTGCTGAGCCATCTCTCTAGTTCCACCTATGTCTGATCAATTGGGGCTGATGCCTACCAAGTCTTTACCTACAGTTTCACTATATTTCTGCCCAAAATTTTTGAGGTAAACAATGTGTAATTTTAAAATGAAAATTAATAGACAAATTAGGTTAGATAACAAGAAGATGGATAATTTTTTTATATTACTCATATGTATGATTTTTTTTTTTTTTTTTTTTTTTTAGTGGTGAGGATAGGATCTAGGACTTCACACATGGTAGGCAAGTCTCCTACCAATATACCATATTTCCAGCCCATATATGTATGTTTGTATGTATATATGGTATAATGAATTATACTTATTTATTTTGTGTGTATAAGTAAATGTAGACATCAGAGGAAAAGCTGTTGAAATTTGGTCTCTCCCTCCACCATGTAGATCCCAGAGATTGAACTCAGGTCATCAGGTCATCAGGCTTGGTGATAAGTGCTTTTACCAGCTCCACCATATGTTTATTTCTTTGTTTTTTAAGACCTGTCTCACAGCTGGTGTTGAAATCTAGGTCTTCTTGCCTTAGCTTCTGAAGTAGCATTGACCACAAGTATGAACTGTCCAATCTGGCTTGTTAGTATTTTTCTAAAATCAGGTTATGCTAAATTACTTGAGGTTGCCTTGAACTTGCTATCTATCTGTCTCAGTCTTTCAATAGCTGAGATTACACACAGGCCCCACAATGTCTGCCTTTTGGGATGACTTGGCAAGGAAACATTCTGTAAAAGGAGTCTTTCTCTTTAGGATGGGGTCAGGAGTCACAATGACTGGAGTAGGATTTCATCAATCAGATGAGCACAGTAGGAGTAAAGGGAATGTGCCTCTTTCAGCATGTCCAAAGGAGAGTAAACTCCTTCCCACAAGTGACCACAGGGCTCCAGGATACCTTGAAGGCATGACAAAACCTTCCATAGAACCTGTTTCTACTGTTTATTTGTCCAGACTACAGAAGCTACACTTACCTGCTGTTGGGCTGTGGGGCAACACTGACATTCTGTTCAGGTGGAGTCTCTACTGGTTTGGACTTGAAGTAGTTGATAAATCCTCCAAACACACTCTTAATGCTGTTGATATGTTTCTGGCTCGTCTTCAAATCCTGATCCATCTTGTCGACCATCTTCTCAGTGTGTTCTAGGACTCCTCGCTGCCGGACCAGCTCCTACAGACGGCAAGAAGCAGTGACGTCATGCTGTTCCCATACTTCCAAAATCATAGTATATGAAAGTTTGGGGCTGAGAATGTAGCTCAGCTGGTAGGGAGCTTATATGACATACACAAAACCCCGGGCTTGATCCCCAGCACTCCATCAACCAGGCATGGTCACACACAACTGTAACGCCACAAATTGGGACCTGGAGGCAGGAGGATAAATTTAATGTTATACTCGGCTATAGAGTGGCTTTGAGGCACACTTAAGCCAGGTGAGACCCAGTCTCAAGAAACAGCCTAGCCAAGAATGGTAACTCATGCTTCTAATCTCAGCACTTGGGAACTTGGCAAGAAGAAACAGGTGGGCTGTCTGACTTCTAGGCAGGTCCATGCTTTGTCTGGTTTCCCACAGGGCAGCTGCAGCCCTCCATCCTTTTCTAAAGTATTAGCGCGTTACTTCCTTGTAACATCCCCTCCCCAGACTGTCAGCAATTGAAGCTAAGGCGGTTTCTTTGCCCACAAGGCTAGCTTTTGTCATAAGGAAAGCAAACTCCCTATGAAATTTCCTTGATGCCCATCACCCTCTCTGAAGTAGATTGGTGCCACCAGGAGCAGACATGTTTGAAAACATACTAATACCATAATCTGTAGGTCTTTGAAGTGTTTAGATATATTTATCTAAATATATCTGTGTATGACCTTGAAAACATACCAAACATGACTGTAAGGTTTGACTATCTCAAGGTTATGAGATTTTGTTTTGCTTATAACTTGTTTGTTTTGCTTTGTTTTTGTGGGTTTTCCAGACAGGATTTTACTGTGTAGCCCTGACTGTATACCTTGAACTCACAGAGATCCGCCTGCCTCTGCCACCCAAATGCTGGAATTAAAGCACCACCCCCTACAGCCCTGCATAACTGTTTTTGTTGTTCTGCTTGCCTGGTCTATTGAAAGTCCCTTTCCCCTTCGGTGGTGCTAGCTGTTTGCTGTATTGGACATGACTGATACCTTCTCATTTCTCCTCTGTTCATGCGTTCCTTCCATGGAATGTCTTTCTCCTTGTGTTCCTGTGTGTGGCACTGTCTTTCTTCTTCCTCGGTGTACGACACTACGAATTTCTGGAGTGTTGATTTCATTGTCATGAATTGCCTTGTCTTGTACATGTTTTGTAATATTTCCATCTATTTTAATAATTGTGCTGGATATAGCATCTTGGCTGATGGTCACTTACTTCCAGGACTTGAAATCTATCATTCCAGGTGTCTTGGCTTTTGGAGTTACTGACAACAGACCCAGTGTTCTGAAGTTTCTGCCTCTCAGTGTTAGGAGTTAGTGCCTTTAAGATTTTAGTGTTATTTCTTTGCTTAGTATTTGCCATCTGGACTGTGGTATGTCATGGAGAGGACCCTCTCTAGCTATGTCTGTGCTGCTGAGTGCTTCCTGTATTTGAATGCCTGCTTCTTTTTCTATGTCTGAGAAATTCTTGGCCATAGTCTGGTGCCCAACATGAAAAAGAGACTGTTTAGGCCTATGGCAGGGCATCTTAGAAGCAGGAGAGAAATACAAGGACGGATACAGGAAAAAGAGGGCAGAGTCGAAGAGAAACACTGAGCTGCTGCCGAGAGAAAACGAGAAAAAATCAAGTGAGCACAAGCCACAGACTAATAGAAATGGGTTAAGATGCAAGAGCTGCTGATAATACGCCTGAGCCACAGGCCAAGAAGCATGTGATTAATATAAGCTTCTATGTGTTGAGACTTTGAGACTGCTGGTCCAGACCTCAGGGCCAGGCAGAGCTAAGCAGCTGTGAGTCCCAACTCCTTCCTACAATATTCAATGAGCAAGCTGTCTGAAGTAATTTGATTTTATCTTGGTTCTTAGGTTTGGTTTCCTTAGGTTATCGTTCTTGGGAGTCTTTGATATGTTCACTAGTGTTCTGTTTTGATACATGTCTATATTTTACTGTCTCAAATTTCTCTTCCACACCTGAGATTTGTTCCCCTGCTTGGTCTTGTCTGTTGGCTTTTCGCTTGGTTCTTAGTGAATCAACTTCCTTGCTGAACTCTTCCTCTACATTTATAAAATTTTGTTCTAAGTTATTGATTCTTTCTCTGATTTTAGTAACTTTCTTATTTATGTCTTGAGTTGACTTCATAACTTTCTTGTTCAGGAATGAATCTATTTGAGTTCTCTGTTTGATCATTGATTTTTTGTTGTTGTTGAGAAAGGCCCTCACTATGTAGCCATGGCTGAAATGGACTTCATTATACTATATCAATCAAGATGGCCTTGAACTCACAGAGATTTACCTGCTTCTACCTCCTGGGTTCTGGGATTAAAGGATGCACTAAACTAATTTTTAAACTAATCTGTTTAAAAAGCAGAACTTTTAATTTTGTTTTCTTTCATTTCAGCTATTTGTGTTGCTTATTTTTTGTTAGATTGACTGACACAAACCTCCACATATCTGGGAAGAGGGAATCTCTGCCTCCATCTAAGACTAGTCTATAGGCAAGTCTGCAGGGCGCTTTCTTAACTAGTGATTGATGTAGGATGGGTCAGTCCATTGTGTGTGGTGCCCTGGTGTATGTAAGAAATTAGGATGAAGTTATCAGCTTCCTCTACAGCCTCTGCATCAATTCAGCCTTCCAGGTTCCTGCCCTGGCTTCCCTCAGTGATGGACTTATAAACTGTAAGATGAAACAAACCCTTTCCTCCTCATGGAGTCTTATTACAGGAATAGAAACCTAACTAAGACAGTGTCCCATGAGGCACTGTCAGTCTGGGATGCTGTCTCAGAGGACCGTCTCCTATTTTCCTGTGTCTTTGCTGTGTTCTGCACATTTCTAAAGAGTTAGGTGTCCCCTTGGTTTTTCCACCCCTCTGTCCCACTGTTTTTGTCACATTTTGCATGTGTTTTACTGATAGGCTGTCCTCATGTAGGTTTATGCTGAGTTTGGGAAAGTTAATTGCAGTAACAACTATGGTGTTTGATAAAGATGAAGTATTAGTTTAATTTTTTTTTTTTTTTTTAATCATCAAGCCAAATAGTGCAGGCCAGAGAAACTTTTGCTGAAAGCCCCATAGAAGGTGGGGCTACCTACCTGCCATAGTAGATGTGATTACATGTATACCCTTGTCATATCATGCTTTTTGTAAATCCTTCCTTGACAGAACTGACATAGAGCCTGGTGCTACCATTCTAAGAAGGACCATAGTTTCCTTTGTTTCTCCTGCTGTCTCTGCCTGAGGTGGGCAGGTAGAGATGTCTGTGGCAGAATCAGGGTCCAGCTCTTTTAATGACCACAAAATCCCGTTAGTCCCTTCTTAATCCATATAGGCCTAGACACTGTACTGCCCCTCGTTGGTCCCTGTTTCTTCCTGTTCAGATACAGGGGTTCTCAGTGGGCCACCACCTAAGCTTAGCCAAATGGTGAAATTATGTTTTACAGAGTGGTGTCCTTTCTGGGTCATATCAGTGTCTGATTCCACTGCATCCACAGTTGAAACTTTGGACCCCGTGCAAAGGATGAACCTGCCCTTCACCATGGCTCATCATATTCAAGTGTCTCAGTCCTGTGTCTAATTGGGGTTACCTTCTTTAGAGAAGTCTTTCTCAGACACCTTTGAAGCAAGACTCTTTCCAGCAGCGCTCCTGTCTCAGAATTCTTTGCTTTTCCTCACAGCATGTAAGTTTCATGAGGCAGGACCTTAGCTTGCTCACTGGTGAACATCAGTATGCAATTCAGCAACTGCATGTTGTAAATCTTCCTGAAGTGATCATAGGCCTCCAGGGTTGATGTGCTGGCTACTCCTACATATTTACTACAACATCCAAGACCTCCTTTATGTCCAACAAACTCGTCCCAGTCCTTCTTTCATTTTTAGGAGTGAAGTGCTGGGCATTTAGCTTAGGACCGCATCATGCTAGACAGGCGTTTTACTACTGAGCTTATGCTACAGTGCTCAGCCACTGTCAGGGTTATATAACCACCTCAGCTGCGTCCTGTCTGCGCACTGCCTCCTCAGCCAGACTGACAGATACTTTGTCTTACTTTCTAACAGCCTCTGTCCTCGGCTTCCTTCCTCTGAATCCTATACCCATATCCCCCACCTCCACAGCTTAGCAATTATATTAACTATTCAATGCTCATCCTTCATACCTAAAAGCAAAATCCTCACCAATTTTTAAACATATATTCTAGAAGTCAGGTATGGTGACTGTAATCCCTCAGGAGGCTGAGGCAGGAGAAGCTCAAATTTGAGGCTAGCCTGAGCTACATAGTGAGCCCCTGTTTAAAAAACAGGCAAAACAACCATCCCCAAACAAAACAAAACAAAGTAAAAACAATGGTCCTCAACTTATCATATCCTCTGAAAATCTGAATGAAAGGTGTGAAACTATATAGTCAGCCCCCCATAGCTGAGAATTCAATCTGCTGTAAACAAAAAATATCTGAAAGTTTGCAACAGCACACATACAGACTTTTAGAAGTGCTGGGCATTTAATTTAGGACCTCATTGTCATTATACTCTAAGCAATGCAATATGGTAATTGTGCCCAATATTTACATTTACCCTCAATGGGGTCTTATGTAGCCTAGGCTAGCCTTGAGCTGATAATTTATCTTCAGAGTCTCCCAGCTTATCATCTTTCTAGACTGCTATGGAGCATGCTAGAGCTGACCTTGGGGTAAATGAGATTTCTGTTTCTATCTTCCTTCCTCGTTTCCTTTTCTTTCTTTATTATTAGTACTATTTTGCACACTGCAGCTCAAATGCAGTGCCTTACATAGCTCAACCCTGCTCACCCAACTTCTGAATGACTGTACAGGACAACAGATGATGCTGGGCTAAAGTGAGCAAAGCTCTGTTGGGCCAGAGGCCCTTGGCTACTCTAGCAGCCAGTTCTTCCTATCATGACAGAATTTTCTCACTTACAAAGCTGCAAGGGGAACAAAAGAGATTGACACAACATTCCCAGGATTGTGGGGAGCCCTCACCTCACAAGTGACACTGCTTCTCAGCTGCAGAAGAAGTCAATCACCTGATACAGACATTACAATGGGAACATAGGGAAATATGTAAAGACAGCTTTTCCTCTGAGAAACAGAAGGCCAGAGGAGGGAGGGTTGCTTTGGGTTCTGAAAGTTTCTACATACCAGAACCCAGTGTTCACTGGAGAACATGAGTTCAGCAAAGCAAACAGCTTCCTTGGCTAAACTCCTCCCTAAAGGATAGGAAATGACTGGACCTAAAGCACTTTGACCTAGGATGGCCCATGGAGGAAGGGGTGTGGCAGGACTTCCTCAAGACAGACCTCAAATGCTGTGGATTTGGAGGTATGCTCCCAAAGCTCAGTGGATATGCTGACTTTTCCACCTGCATCTGTAGGAATGAGCCCAACACCGGCTCAGGGTGGCCAGGGGGTGGAGGCGTCAATTCCTGGATGAGGAATGTGGCTCAGCTGGTAAGGATGCTTACCTAGCACACATGATATTGGGATCTCAACCCCTAGCTCTCTGTAAACTGGGGTGGTGGGAAATTCCTGTAATCCCAACTCTTGGGAAAAGAATCAGGGTCATTCTTAGGTACATATAGTTGGTCAGCTTGAGCTCCATGAGACCCTGCCTCACAAAGGACAAGGAAACACAAAATGTCTTCCATATGAAGAATGGACAGGCCAAGTGACTATGAGATGATTACAGGCGATCCTCCAACTTCTTTAAGCCCCAAGAGTTTTCTAAATTTAAACAGGAAAAAGAGAGAGGATATGCTTGAGTTGTCAAGGAACTACTTTCTGTGACTCCCAAGGGCAAGAGGAAGCAGAAGTCAGAGAGACAAAGACCATGAAAGAGCACAGACTGCCTGAAGTAAAGTGACAATCACTAGACAGGTTGTGTACCAAGGCACTGTGAAGGGATCAAAGGTTCTTGCTGGCTCAACATGGAATGGTCTACAAGACTTTCTCCAAGATGGTCGTGAGAACTCACTCTCTGCCAAGGTTCTTCCAGCACCAGCGATCAAGCGAGGACTAAACAAGCCTGAACTCCATCTTGAGTGCTCCTATAATTCACAAAGGGTGAGAGCAAGTTCAGTCAGACCCTCTAACTCGCTAACCACACTGTGGTACTGAGAACTGAGGAAGCCAGCACATCCTTGCTTCACCGAGCGCAGTTTTATGGGAAAACAATTAAAAAGTCACAGTAAGGATTCCTGGCCTGGTTTAAGAAGTGTATCAGAGTCCCAAGGGCAGGGTGGGGAAAGTGCTGAGTTGAAGAGAGCAGCTGGAGTGACTGAGGGGAAGTGGAAGTGTGTGGGGAGCACAGAACAGTATGGGTGGGACCCATCACCTCAAGACCCAATAGGAAACACACAGCAAATGCTGTTGAGGTCTCGCCAGGGCAGCAGTAACCACCAGATCACACCACAATCTACAGCTAGGGCATCCTGTAATATCTGGCAGGCCTCATAATGAGTTTGAAATTAAATTTAGCTATTAACTGATAAGTACATAAATGTCAATCTGGGGTCAGTGCACCGAATCCAGAAATCTGAAATTTATCATACTAGACCAAGGATAAGCCGGGTATGGTGGCACAAACATGTGCTCCCAGCAGTCAGCAAGTTTAAGGATAGCCTGGGCAATAGAAAGTTCTGTTTCATAAGGGAAAAAAAAAAAAAAAAGAAATGTTTCCTCATTATTTCTCTCCTCTACCAAGGTAATAAACACCCACATTAACAGATTCCAGCTGATATGGCTGAGCAAACATGGAACTTGCTGGGTTCTTCATGAGCCAGCGATTGCTTTGGCATGGAGTAGACTCAGAAACACAAACTGGTTATTAAATTATATTAAAAAAAAATCACTGAGTACTGGAGAGGAATTAATGTAGTAGCTGTCTTTCTGTCTGGTTAGAAAGCCCTCACTAGGAATGACTGCTCCCCCACTAGCTTTCTAGAAAACAGGAGTACAAGAGTACACTTACGGCACTAGATTTACTCTAACTGGGAAAAACTTTTAGTGTTTTCCTTGCCACTGCTCCAGGTTAAGAGGGACACTGTCTCTCCGTCTCTCCCACCTCTCTGGATTGAATGCCCAGTGTGGCTTCAGAAACAGGCACTGGAAAGATTTAAAGATGAGCAGGCATCTATGGAGCATGTGCTAGCCAGGGTGACTAAGGACATACTCTGTCAATTTTATCAAACACGAGTCCTTTCACACTGGTGTTGACACAACGTCCATCTGAACAGTAGGTTTGTTGCTGAGGCTACCCCCCACCCCTGAAAAAAAAAAAAAGACCACTGTAGTATGGTATACTGCTGCTGGAGAGGCAGTGTCCTGGGAAGGTGAATGGCTTTGGCCAGGGTGGTGAAAAGGTATACAAAAACAATGTCCAGTAGGAAGCAGGTATTACAATGTTCACCATTAGGAGAATGGCTGCATAAATAGAAGTCATCTATTTAATGGAATATAATATGGCCATCAGTTTGCCTTCCCCTCCCCCCAAAAACCCTCATTGCATTTAACTATGAAATAACCCTTAGTACTGCTAAATAATATACAGGGCGATATATAAAGAATACCTGGGGCTGGAGAAATGGCTCAGTGGTTAAGAGCACTGACTGCTCTTCCAGAGGACCTAGGTTCAATTCCCAGAACTCACACAGTAGCTCACAACTTTATAATTTCAGTTCCAGGGGATCTGACACCCATGACAAAACCAATGCACATAAAATACCTTTTTAAAAAATACCTCACTTAAAAGTTAAAAAGAATAAAAATGCTAGGTGTGGTGGCACAAAGTCAGGTATAGCTCTGAGGCTGAGCCAGCCTACTCTACATAAGTTCCAGGACAGTCAAGATTACATACTGATACTGTTGAGAAAGGTCTCCTTTGGTGCTAGAGGGATGGCTCAGCAGGTCACAGGGTTCCTGCTTTTCCAGAGGATTTGCCTGTTTACAGTAGGCATTTGGTGCATGTCTATGATCTCAGGACTCTGGGGGCCGAGGCAGGAGGGTCTGGGCTACACTACAAGACCTTATCTCAAGACAAAGTGACCTGTTCACCAAGGCTCCAAGGCCCTCAGCTGACCTCAACTGAAGCATTAAGCATCCGGTACACAGATGAACCATATGCACAACTTCCTAGAGGCAGACAATACATCAGCAACCAGGGAGAAGGTAAAGCAGCAGCAGTGCAGAAATGACAAAAAAATGACATATGAGAAGGTATTCAATATACCTCAGATCTGCCCAAGCCCTGCGGTCAGAGAAGGAAGACTGGGAAAGGAAGACAATACTTTGTTTCAACTATTACTTTTCAGAACTTCAAAATGTTTAAGATTCTTCTTAGCTGGTGTATCAGTAATTTCCTAATTTTCTTCTGCCCAACTGTTTTATTATCAGACTTAGGGGACAACTGGCATCCTGGAATAATCTCTATTCCATGACGGCACATATTTATAATCCCAGCACTGGAGAGACTGGGGCCAGAGGATTCCAAGTTCCAGGCCACCCTGGGCTTCATAGGCAAACCAAAACTTCCCTCCACCCTCCTAAAAAAAGATCTTAAAAGGTTTCAGAAGACAAGCTCAGTTCGCAGAACTCACACCGGAAGCTCACAACAGGTAACTCCAGCTCCAAGGGATCACCTGGTGCCCTCTTCTGGTTTCGGCAGACACCCCCACACATGTGCATACACACAAACACAGAAGTTAAAGAAAGCCAAAGCAAAGTTTCTAGTTCCTGAAATTTTCTATGGATAGAAAGAGCTGACTGGAACAACAGACTGTCACATCAACACATTATCTGTATAGGTAAGGGTCTAGACACAATTCAAGATCTGGCTTCCTGAGCAAGAAAGAGTCCGGGCAAAGGGACTTAAATATTTTCATTAGTAAGGTGAAAAGTGGTCAGGGATGTGAGAAGAACGCAACTTTCTTTGGCTCCAGTACTTCGGGCATCACTTGGCACCTGGGGAAATAGTCGACGTTTTAACTGGGTCACTACCCAGGAAGCTATACACAAACGAAACAGACACCATTTCCCTAATCCAGGCCTGCACTTGGACATTTTTAATCTCAGTTCTGACCCGCAGAACACAATTTAGAGTTTACCTTTTAACTAGACTTGTGGGCGGGAGAGTAGGGTAGAAAGCAACCATACAGAATAATAGGTAAGGGAGCTTCCTGAGGGAAACATCCTCTTAGAAAATCCCCAAAAGTCGAGAACAAAACATTTCCTTATCACGTTTTATAACGCAAGGACTGGCCAGTTCAGCTCAGTTCTGTCCCAGGCTCACCTCGGAGGAGGCGATTCCGACCTTCTCCGATTCATACATGAGCGACAAGGACCTGCTGGTGCTGGCGGCCGTAGCCTCGGCCCTGCGCAGCACCTCCTGTCGCAGGTACTGCTGATGGTCCACGGGCCCGTCAGGCGGGTCGCGGGCGTCCTTCCACGGCGACGGCCGGGTGTCCTCGTCTTCCACATCATCGTCGAAAGGATTATAGCTTTTAGGGTAGCCGGACATGGTGCCGGCGACGGCCTGCACCTAGCCGGAGGGGCGACCGGGCCAGGAGTCGGTAGCCCAGTGCTGGCGGAAGAACTCACTGTGGCGGCTGAGCTCTACTTCCGCCAGCACTGCGCCGGCAGCCCCGCCTCCGGAGCCAACCACCGCGGAGTCGCGGAGGGTTGGGTGGGTGGGTGGGGGAATCACGCCGGGCGCCGCCCCATGCGGGCCACAGGGCGGTCACGTGTCCGGGAAGCCGGGTGGCTCTGCGTCTGCGCGGTGAGGTCCGGCGGTGGCAGGCCCGGAGTTGCGAGCCCAGCCGCCTGCGCCGGGCCGCGCGCTGTGATGGCGGCTTCCGGGGCCCGGGGAGGCGGCGGAGGCAGCTCAGGGTCCAGCTCGGGTTCCAGCACCTCCCGAGGCTTTTATTTCAATACAGTGCTTTCGTTGGCCCGTTCCCTGGCCGTGCAGAGACCTGCATCCTTGGAGAAGGTAACGTAGCGGACTGACAGGAGGGGTTGGTGAAGCGGCGAGACGCTGCTAGGATCTGAGGCCGCTTGCGACTTAGACGAGGCTCTTAGAAGAGGGGCAGCGAGGTGGGGAGGTCGGTGGGAGAGGGGTCGGGTGAAGAGAGGAGTCGAGAGGTCGGCAGGATGGGGCCGGGAGGGGGGAGCGAAGGTCTGGTATGGGTAGGAGTGGGAGGCTGGTGAGCTGTGGGCGGACCGATTGCAGCTGTGACATCGCTGTGGCGGAGGCTGTGTCTGGACCGTGAGTGCCTGTGAGGCGTGGCGGGATGAGCCAAGGACCAAGGGTCCAATCTGGGCCTTTGGTCCTGAATTTCTCATTTTCCATTCCGTGACCTTGGAGAGGTGTCTTTCTTGTAAGATGGAATGGCCCCCCATCCCCGTTGCCCTCCTCATCGGGTTGTGGAGGACAGAAGAGCACTGTCTGAGGGTGTTATCTGATCTGCAAATCAGCTGTACATTTAAGAGGTGGTAGCGGCAGGCAGACTACACCAGAAGGTGGTGTGTTTAGAAAAGGTGCAGTGGCAGGAATGGAGAACTAAATTCGGATTTGCTTCAGAAGAGAAAGACACAGAAGACATCCCTTATCTTGGAAGGTAAAAGATATGCTTGGAGCTGGGATGAGGGTGAAAGGTATACCTCCTACCCCCCCATTTAGGAGGCCAACCAGCTTCCGTTACAACAACAAACGATGGTGTGATGATGCAGAGGAAGACAGATTTTAGTTAGACCTGAGTTTGGTGTGTAGTCTTGAGAAAGAAACCTAAATGCTCATAGCCTATTCGCTTATTCAAAATAAGCAAAGATTTAATGAGTTTACGTATGAAGTGTTTTGCCCAGCGCTAGGCACATAGTGGATTAATGATAAAAGCCAGCTCCTTTTCTCTCAGGAATGTGTGGAGAGACTCAGCACTAAAGCGAAGGGAGTGTTTGTCCATTCAGCTTTCTGAAAGATAGAAAGAGAACATTTCCTTCTCAGGATAAGAACCAGGGTGGTTTGCACAACTGCCTGAAGATGGGAGAAGCCGAAAGGCAGAGTGAACTTGATTTTATCACTTACCGGCAAGGTGAACAGGTTCTAGAAGATCTAATGCCAACCTGAATTCTGGCTAAAGAGAGAGCATAAACTGGAGATGGTAGCATGTATCTGCAGTTCATGCGACTCAGCAACAGCCCAGTGTCCTGAGAGATGGCTGAGCAGCTGCTGTTCTTTCAGAGGAGAAGTTGGGTTCTCAATCATTATCCATGTCTGTCAGCTTACAACTGCTTGTAGCCCAGTCTCAGGGAATCAGAAAGCCCTCTTTTGGCCTCCGTGGCCACCTGCATGCATAAGCATATACACACACACAATAAAAATAGCATCTATAAGTTAAAAAAAGATTATCTAGGAATTCTTGTACAACCTGGACAACATATCAAGAGCCTTACTCCAAAGGAGAACGTTGTGTGTGTAAGAATGTGAGTTTGAGTGGTAAGATCATGTAAATAAAATGTTACCCCTTATTGTTTATTAAAACGATTTTATTTTTATCTTACATGTATGAGTGTTTTGCCTGCATGTATGTTATGCACACCATATATGTATCTGGTGCTTACAGAGCTCCAAAGAGGGCATCATTGGATCCCTGGGAACTGGAATCATGTGAGCTGCCACAATTGCAGTAAATCAAACAAGAGTCCTCTGGAAGAGCATCCAGTGCTCATAACAGCTGAGCCATCTGTTCAACCCTCCCCTTGTTTTCTTTTAAGTTATGTGCTGTGGTGAGCATGTGGAGATCACTGAAGAACTTGCAGGACTCAGTTCTCTCCTCCCACTGTGTGGGTCCTAGAGATTGACAGGTTGTCAAGCTTGGCTGCATAGGTCTTTATGAACTGAGTAACCTCCCCCTCCCTGCCCCGCCCCCTTTGGTAGATACAGGGTCTCAGAAAGCTCTGGCTTTCCTGGAACTCCTGAGGTAGACCAAGATGGCCTTTAAATCTCAGAGCTCTACCTGCTTCTGTTTCCCAAGTGCTAGAGTTGACAGTGTGTGCCATTACAAAAGTATGACTGGAAAGTCAATCCCACATGCTGATTCTTTTTTGTAAAGAACGCCAAAACCAAAATATAGGACAGTATTTGGTAAGGGTGTTAGGAAGGACAATAAAATAACATGAATAAAAGTCGGTCTTTGAGAGGCTAGAGAAATGGATCAGCAGTTAAGAGCACTCACTGCTCTTCTGAAAGACCCAGGTTCAAATCCCAGCACCAACATGATGTTCACACCTGTCTTCAATCCAGTTCCATAGTATCTGACATCCTCTGTTCTCTGGGCACTGCATGCACATGGTACACAGATGTAGATGTAGACACAGGCAAAACACTAATGCACATAAAATAAATAAACTTTAGCCTCCCCCCAAAACCCCATTTGTTTAGAGAAGTGAAGAGGGGAAGGAAGTCAGAGCTCGTGGGAGCCTGTTTCCCACTCTCCGTGTGGGTGCTGGACTCAGGGTGTCAGGCATGGTGGCAAGAGTCTCTACCTACATGTTCATCTCACCAGCCTTAACTGGGTCATTTCTTAAATTATTTTATTTTATATGTATGACTATTTTGCCTGCATGTAAGTCTATGTACCACCTGGATGGTGTGCCCAGGGAGGCCAGAAGAGCCCTTGGGGCTAGAGTTATAGATGTTGTGAGCCACCATGTGAGTGCTGCTCTTGTGCCCTTAACCACTGAACCATCTTTCCAGTTCCTGAACTGGGCGATTCTTAAGACTGTTTTTCATCTTTCACCGTAATGGCTTTTCTTTCTCATTCAGCAAACTGAAAAGTGCACCTTGAGTTTAACTTGTTTCTTATTGTTCATTAGTCACAAAAACGTGGGCAGGCAGGTAAGATAATGGACACAGACACACTAGACACACATACAAACAAAAACAAAACCAGTAACATTTAAAAGAACATTATGAGAGCTTTGGATATAGGTCAGTGGTAGGGTATGTGTTTGGTAGAATGCTTGCTTTTCATGAATAAGGCCCTGGGTTTGATTGTTGGTAACCAAATCAATACAAACAAAACCTTCAAATTTTAATTGTAACCTTGTCAGAATCGCTTAAGTTGTCTAGGCCACAGTGTAATTTAAAGGTAATTGATACTGCCCTAGAGTCCCTAAAACCACTTGTTTTGGAAAGCGCTTAAAAACCCTGACCATATTTAGTAATCGTTTCTGTGCGGAAGGGTTCACAGAGCAGATCCAAGGCTTCTGCCTTTGCAGGCCTTGCCTGTGAGACTGGCCCATGGCAGGTGTCAGCGAATTCTGGCATTGGAACTGTCCTCTCTATTTCCTATGTGGTGAATGTGATCCACTTGAACTCTTAGTGTGTGGGATATAATTTATACGTAACATGTCTCCTTTTCTTCCGTGGTCTTTTTGTTACTTACTAGGTAGAAGATGTCTATGTGACCAACCAGAAAAGTCTGTAGATGCCAGCTCTTACTGAACATCCACAGATGGTCACGCACACACATGTACATTAAGTTTTTGGTTTTCTTTTTTTTTTTTTAACATTTCTATTTAATGTGTATAAATATTTTATCTGCATGATATTCCTTAGCTCCCAACTGTCAGATACCTTTCCCTTTGGTTGCTGGGGATTGCAGCCTCCTGAATGGTGTGGACAACAAAGTAGCATTCACAGCCTCAAAAAAATGGAGATGTGTGCCCTAGGTAGATGGAGACCTGTTGTGTTGATGTGTTGCTGACACATTTGGTTGCTGTGACTCCTAGAATCCATGAGGAAGCTCATCCTCAGAACTCAGTATGGTCTAGGAACATCTGGGAAAACAGTACCAACCATATTTTGGAATGTCCTGAGCCATACAATAAGGACTTGGTCTTTGTCAAGCCATGTGGCTAGAAGGATAGTGTGCCACACAATTCTGAGTCTGTGGGATAGATGTCATGAATAACCTGAAAGAGGCAGTAGGTGGTAGGCATCAATTATTACAATACTGGGCACAGCATCTACACTTGCCATTATCGGTGTATGTTGCTCAGTGAGATGAGCCTGCCTCTCTAACTGAACTGACTAGAGTAGCTTCCAGCACTTAGGTACTGGTTGTTTGTTTTTGTGTCCTGTAGTTGCAAAGGAACAAATGTGTTTAACGTCACGAGATAGAGAAATATAAGGCAGCCTGTGCATAAGACCTGTGTCTTTTCTCCTTGCTTCCCATTGTTTTGTATAATAAATTTAACTGTGAATATAACAGTGTATGTGTGGGCACTTTGAGGGAATCCGAGACAACTTTGTGGAGTAGGCTTCTGTTGTTGGCTGATTGCACATTTATTGTGAATTCCTCTAATCATCTCGAGTCATTTTGCTTTGCTCTATTGTGTGTGTGGTTTTATTTTTCTCACAGTACAGTCCTGGCAGGCACGAGACTTGCTATGTAGACTAGACTGGCCTTGGTTGGAACAGTCCTGCTTCTGTTTCCCAAATGATGCAGTTAAAGTAGTTTGGTGCATGCCTGGCCCTCATCTGAGGCCTTGAGATTGTATTAGGATAGGGATTCCTGTGATACTTAGTCCAAACATATTTACCTGCTGACTTTATTTACCTACTTCAAAACAGCTGAAAAGATGCCCTCAGCACTTCCAGGGGCAAAAAAATCTCTGAGGTTCTTGGAATGTTTTCATAGACAGCAAAATTGAAGATGTGTGTAGCAGGTAGATGAGTACTGAAAACCCGCACACACTCCTTTCTTTGTTTCTTTATCTTCTTTCCTTTCTTCTTCTTTTTTTTTTAAGAAAAAAAAAAACAAAAAACAACAAAAACCTCTTAAGTGTATGTATGGATGTTTTGCCTGTGTGCTGTGTGTGTGCCTGGTGCTCTCAGAGGCCAGAAGAGGGCGTTAGTTTTCCTCAGAACTGGAGTTGCCCGTGGTTTTGAGCTGTCATGTGGGCTGGGTATTGAGCCCAGGTTCTCTGGGAAAGCAGTTGATGCTCTATACCACAGAGCTGTCTCCAGCCCACTTTCTACTTTTCTCTCCCCTTTTCTTTCAGAGAGGTGTCAGGGGACCTGAAAAAGGCCCAGTGCCTGGGACTAGACAACTCTGATGTGACTGGCACCTAATGCACCTTCCCCCACACACCGCAGTGATGTTTATTTCTTCTACTCTAATCCCAAGCTACAAGGCCAACCTGCTCAGTATATTTTATAGTTTTCTAATTACTTAATTCACTCTTTTATTCAGAAAGCATTTATTGAGCTACTACTGTTTACTGGTATGTGGGAGTCTAAGAAAATAAGAAACTGTTCTAATTTGGTGATTTGTTTATCCATCAGCAAGTCAACTTACTGTTAGCCCCCATCTAGTGTGCTAGGATATGTCTTAAGTGGTAGGGTAACAGGCATGTACAACCAGGCCTGGCTTATGCACTGTTAAGGGTTGAACACAGAACTTCATCCATGCTAGGCAAGCAAGCACTATTATACCAACTGAGCTATATTTAGAGTTCAGAACTCTAAAGTTCTATATTTAAGAATATATTTTAGGGTTTCTTCCCCCTAGAGACAAGGTATTTCTGTGTAGCCCTGGCTTTCCTGAAACTCAGTCTGTAGACCAGGCTGGCTCTCCCTCTAGAGTGCTGGGACTAAAGGCATGTGCCACCACTGCCTGTCTAGACTATTTAAACCTGTCTGAACTTTGACTTTTTCCTTATAAGCTGTCTCTAAGACTTGGAACCCACCATGCAGTATCTTCTCGGTGAAATCCTTTGAGACTAAGTTCTCAGCCCTTGTTCTCTAGGAAGAGAAAAGGGGAATAGATAAGAAGCAGGCTTTTCAGTACTGGAGTTGTCATGGAGGTTGGTCCCCAGACTCTTGTTCCTCTATTCCAGTTGACCCAGGCTCGCCTCTCTTCAGAATGTGATGGAGCAGCCCCTACCAAATTTCTTCCTGGCTTTGTTTGGCCACACCTCTTCTGTTTTTAAGAAATGCGGTGATCTGTGCCTGCCTCCTCTAGTCCATGCCATACCCACAGGGCTCTCCATGTCGCTGAGTCTCTGACAGAGCTGCATTTAGTTGCATTTCTCTCCCCATCCTCAGGAAGCCTTTTCTAGAGTTCTTTCCCCAGGACAAGAATGACATTATTTCTTCAGTTGGAGGCTCTAGGATCTGCTGCTTAGATGACACTGTGGTATTAGAGACAGACTGACCTTTCCAGCTCCAGAAGATGAGCCTGTTAACCCTAATCCATAATCGAAGGAACATATGGATAGGAATCTAGGACAGAGGGCTTCCTGAAGCCCCCTGGTTATCTTGGTAATCTCACTGGCCCAAAAGAAGACCACTACCACTTTGAGCCAAATTTGAAGCAAGCTTTAATTAAATACTGGCCAGGTGGATGGACTCAGGCCAGGTCCATACCTGGGTTCCCAGGAAATGGTCTCAAGTCATGTTTTTAAAAAGGCAAACCCCACAATTCACTGCATTTCCCATCTGGTCCGTGAGGGGCAAGCATAGATCCGGATGTATTTCCTGCCTGTGGATCAGGCATATCTGGTGTGGTTGGGACAAACAGGACAAACGGGAACTTACCTTTGACTGTCTCAACTGCAGACAGAGCCCTTAACCTGCCAGGTATATTTTTCCTGTTTTGATCTCACAAGCTAGTCTGTCCTTTAGAAAGATTTGCTGTGCTGTAAATATCATGATGTGGCATGTTTTTAGAATCATGAAATTGAACATTTTAATCTTCTTTTTCCTTGGGAGGCCATGTTAAAAGCCATATATTGTCAGAGGGAGGGAGGGAGAGAATGAGATGAATACAGATGAGGTTGTCAGATATTAATATTGTTTGTTTTGGTGGTTTGTTTAAGAAGAATTGTTTATTTTTAGCTACCATGCCTGGCTAGAACTATTTTTGTATTTATTTTCATCTCATGCATATGAGTGCTTGCCTGTCTATGTTATTTTCCTGTTGCCTGAGGAGATCAAAAGAGAGTATCAGATTCAGACATATATGAACCACCAAGAGGAAGCTGGAATCGAACCCTGGTCCTCTGGAAGAACAGCCAGTGTTCTTTTTTATTTATTTAAAAATTTAAAAAAAGTCTCCCCCCCCCCATGTATCCCCCTGCTCGACTTCCCTTCCCTCCTCCCAATCCCTCCCAGTCAGCCTTCAGCCTCCCCATCTTCTAAAAGGGCAAGAAGTCCCAAGGTGGGTCAGCTCAGCATGGCACATCCACTCTAGGCAAGTCTGATTTCCTCATCCCAATATCAAGACTGGGTTAGGTGTTCCTCTGCAGGGAATGGGCTCCAAGGTGCCAGCCCACGCACAGGAACACAGTCTGATCCAGCCTCTCGAGGATCCACTTACTGGTCTTGCCAGTCAACAGTTGCCTAGCCTTGGAGGGCCTAGCTCCTTTTCCCGATGGTTGCAGCCAGTGTTCTTAACCACTGAGCCATCTCTCCAGGCTGGTTTTGTTTTTTGAGACAGGTCTTCTGTAGCCTGGCTGGCCTCAAACTCATGTGTAGCAGAGGATGCTCTTGAGCCCTGATCTACCTGCCTCTACTCTGAAATGTTAGATTAAAGGCATGTGCAGCCAGGCCTGGTTTATACAGTGTTGAGGATGGAACCTAGGGTTTCATCCATGCTAGGTAAGCATGCACTCTACCAGCTGAGCTACATCCTCAGCCCAGAGACTCGAAAAAGAAAAAAAAATGTTATTCACAGTCATGCAACATTTAACTGCATTAGTTTATTAGTGATGCCATACAAACACATTTTTTAATGTTGCATTAAAAGTTTTTCAGCAGCCGGGCAATGGTGACATATGTATATGTCTTTAATTCTAGCACTTGGGAGGCAGAGGCAGGTATATCTCTGTGAGTTCCAGGACAGCCAGGACTATTACACAGAGAGACCCTGTCCAAAAAAAAAAAAAAAAAAAAAAAAAAAAAAAAAAAAACACAAAAACAACAACAACAAAAAAAAACAAACAAAAACCCAAAACCAAAAAAACAAAAAAACCCCAAAAAACAACGCCCCAAACCTCAGCAATTTACTGTGTATATAAGAGAGAGAGAAAGGGAAAGAGAATCTTTTTAAATGCCTTTTTGCTGTTTCTGTTGTGAAGCCTATTTATTTATTTACTTCCTTCCTTCCTTCCTTCCTTCCTTCCTTCCTTCCTTCCTTACTTACTTATTTATTTGTATCTTTGTTTACTTTTTTTGTGCCAAACTCAGGGCTTTACACATGCGAGGCAAGTGCCTCTCTGCTGCTAATTACAGACCTGTGCCACTATCTCCACTACCTTCCACATCTTGGAAGCTGATTTCAGCCTTTGTTAGAGAAGGTCTAATATAACTTCTACTCTATTATAGTCTCTACCTAATGTCTGGAGAGCTTTGTGCCCTGAGCGTGACGTCGGCTCAGTTCTTGTGAACCACCAGCTCATATTTCCTTGGTTGTTTCTTTGTTTGTTTTGTTTTTTTTCTAACTTTATGTATTTTGCACAAAATACCGAAGGAAAGGATGCTGCAGACTTCTGAGGCTTTATTTCCACTTTGCTCCCCTCTTCAGGATTTCTAGCTGTTTTAGCTTTCTGTCTGTCTGCTTCTGCCTTTGTATTCAGCAAGGTGGTGTTTGCTTGAAATGCACTTCCCCGTTTTGTAGTCAGGGTGTCACTGGAAAAGGCTAGGGCAGTGATGGGGCTTTTGTTTTCTTCTACAGATAGTGCAATCTTGTGCTACTTGCCTAATGTATGAAACATTGGTTTCCTATATTTGTCCATTTTTGTAGGATGAAAAATATAGAACTTATATCTTCATAGTAAAGTAAAAGCTCAAGGCTCAGTAAAGATTTGCTAATTTTATATAGTTTTAAGGTATAAGTAACATTCCATATGTATCTGTAAGCATACTTATTGTTTACCTTTTATAGAAGAAAGCAGGTGGATTTGTTAAGGTAGATTTTAACATTTATTTTGGTTGTTACATTTAGTGAGGATGGGATGCCACATGCTGTGGCACCAATATGGAAGCCAGAAAGCAACTTGCGTGGACTTTCTCTCTCTGTGCGTCCTAGGGATTGAGCTCAGCATATCAGGCTTGGCAGCAAGTATTCTTTACATAGTGAACAATCTTATTTGCCCTTCTTGGTAAGACAGAGAACAGAAGTAAAACCAAGCACTTCCTGTTGTGCAGCTCCTTAATCAATGGCATATTTTCTGTTGGAATGGTGTGCCAGCAGTCAGATATATACGTCTGTGCTGACCCTCTGTCAGATGCTTGAACAGGACCAAGAAATTGGAGTGCCCTAGTTAGGGTTTCTATTGCTGAGATGAACACCATCACCAAAAAGCAAGCTGGAGAGGAAAGGGCTTATTTTATTTGCCTTACATTTTCACATCGCTGTTTATCATTGAAGGAAGTCAGGACAGGAACTCAAGCAGAGCAGGAACCTGGACGCAGGAGCTGATGCAAAGGCCATGGAGGGGCTGCTAACTGGCTTGCTCAGTCTGCTTTCTAATAGAACCAGTACCATCAGCCCAGGGACACCATCACCCACCATGGACTAGTCCCTCATCCATCAATCACTAATTATACCCTACAGCTGGATTTTATGGAGGCATCTTCTCAGTAGAAGGTCCCTCCTTTCAGGTGACTCTAGCTTGCATCAAGTACACATAAGACCAGCCAGCACAGGAGAAAAGGCTCTTAAGTTATGATCTCTAGCTTTTACTAATCAGCTATGTTAAAGCACATAGAATGCTGCCTATGTGAAATGTAGAAAAGACACGTTAATTATTCTGAAAAACATAACATTTATCTACAGATGACCATATGAAATTTTTATTGTATTTATTTATCATGTGTATATTTGTGCATGCATATGTGTGTTTTCATTATATGTATGTAGAGGCTCAGAGAACAACTTTCTAGAGGTAGTTTCTTCCTTCTGCCCTGTGTGTCCTGAGGACTGGAATGCAGACCGCACCATTGAGCCATCTCACCAGCCACAGAAGAACATTTTAATGAAATTTTTGTCTTGTACCAAGTCACAGTTAACCTTTGTCTGTTGTGAGCATTTGAGTCACTTAGAAAATGTTAACTAACATTCTAAGTGGACAGTACACCCAAGAAAGACAATTGAAAACAACAACAAAAACATTTATCCAAGTGTGGTGGTGCATCTCTTTAATCCCAATAGGCTGATCTCCATGAGTTCAAGGCCAGCTTGATCTGTATAGTGAGTTTCAGAACTACACAGAGCAGTGGTTTTCAACCTTCCTAATGCTGAGACTCTGTAATACAGTTTCTTATGTTGTAGTGACCCAAACATATTTTTGTTGCTACTTCATAACTGTAATTTTGCTACTGTTATGAATTGTAATGTAAATATTTGTGTTGTCTGATGGCCACAAGTGACCCTTGTGGGGAAGAGTCTTTCAAACCCTTTTCCAAAGAGGTCATGACCCAGAGTTTGAAAACCACTGACAGATTGTCTTTAAAAAACAAAACAAAAAAAATGTTTAGCAGGGAAACTCATACCACTAATTCACTAAGCTTAGCTTTTAGTTCCCAGAGAATTTATATCTCTGGAAAGACTCTCCCAGAGGTTTCAAGTAACAAAAATTGTAGATTTAAGAAGTAATTTGTAGCTTGAGGGCTGGAAAGTTGGCACAACAGTTAAGGGCACTGACTGCTCTTCTAAAGGACCTGGATTCAAATCCCAGCACCCACATGGCAGCTCACAACTGTCTGTATCTCCTAGATCTGACATCTTCATACACATGCACACAAAACATCATGCACATAAAATACAAAATAAATTTTAAAAAAGTAGTTTGCCAGCTTTGGCAGTGCTGCAATTGAATTTTTCTTTTGGTACAGCTTGTTGGGTTGATTCTCACCTAGTGTTTCCTGCTTACCAGGGAGGGCTCCTTCTTACTTTCTCCTTGCTCTGGTATTTCCTTAAATGAGCAGATAAAAGCTTTGTGGGGTTGGGGGAGAGGGTCTGGATGTGCTTTTCAATACAATCTAATGATGCCTAAGGATACTCTGGAACTGGAGTTACAAGCTGTTGTGAGCTGCCTGATTTGTGTGCTGGGAATTGAAGAGCAATATGTGTTCGTAACTACTAAACTATCTCTACAGCCCACCCTCTTTTTTTTTTTTAAATAGGGGTATGGGGGGGTATCACTATATAGACCAAGCTGGCCTCACATTCAGATAGAACCACCTGTCTCTGCATCCTAAAGAACTGGGATTTGCCATACTTGGCCATTATTATTACTTCTCCTCTATCTCCTTCTCCTCCTCTTCCTCCTCCATTTTTAGAAAGCTTTACTTAAAGATTTATTTATTTATTTGCTTTATGTGTATGATTGTTTTGCCTGCATGTACATATGTGTACTGTGTGCGGAGTTACAGATAGTTGTGGGTGCTGGGAACTGAACCTGGGTCCTCTGCAAGAGCAACCAGGTGCTATTGACCATCTCTCCAGACTCTATTTATTTTTTAAGACAGGATCTTGGCATGTAGCACAGGCTAGCCATAGGCTTTCTTTCTGTCCTCTTGCCTCAGCTTTCCTAGTGCTGAGTTTATAGATGTGTGCTTGGATCACACTGGGATTCTCCCTCTTCTTTGTGGTTTGTTTCCAACAGTTCTCATTAGATAGCTCAGGCTGGCCTTGGACTTGGAATCCAAGAGCTGAAACTATGGGTGTGTACCACTACTTTTAAAAAAATTAATTAAATTTTTTCTTGACGCTTTCATACATGCATATAACTATAGCATGCCTGCTTTTGCATTTAATACTACAGGTGCTTGTCATCATTTAGGGGCCAACAGACAGCAAGTAAAGTCCCTTGTTGGCCAGTGACCCGAGTTTTATCCCTGGAACCCACACAAAGTTGGAGGATGACAGCTAACTCCACAAGTATCCTCTGACCAGGCTCTGGTGTACACTGCACATGTGTCTGTGCAGTCATACCACATACACATAGGAATAAACAAAAAATTAGTGGACTCAGAAGATGGATTAGTAAGGTGCATGCTGTGTGTGTGTGTACACCCGAGTTTAGGTCTTCAGTCCCCATATAAACAGGGTGTGGTAGCGTGCACCTGTAACCTTGGCACTCATACAGTAAGATAGGAGGCAGAAACAAGAGACTTTCCAGAAGCTTGTGGGATAGCTAGGATGGCATATACATCTAAAAATAAATACATAAGGAAGGAGAAGGCAAGGACTGACTCCTGAGCTCATTCGCTGACCTCCTCATGGGTGCCATACCTACGTACACACATAGGCACATGCACAAACATACAGAAATGGTGTGTGTGTGTGTGTGATGGTACCATGACTCTACTGTGCTTGTTATTGGAACACGAAAGGGAGGCTTAAATTGGAGCTGAGATAATGGGATCTTCTGCCACATTAATTAGAAAAACGTAGCCTTCTCTCCATCCTCTGATCTTAGGTTTTTTCCACCTCCTTCTGCAGTGTTCCCTGAAACTTAAGTGGCTAGTGTAAATGTCTTATTTAGGACATAGTCCTAAGTGCCCTTTTTTCTCAGCATCTTGTGCAGCCATGGGTCTTTGCACTTATTTTTGACTGAAGGAAAGGTTTCTTTGTTTAAGGCTGAGTGTAGCCTTTGTCTGTGGGTATAGACAGATACTTACCAGGTAGTTTTACTCTTTGTTAGTTCAGCATCCCCATTCTATTAGTTCTCCCTGCTCCCAGGGTATACAGAGCCATGTAACCACAAAGACACAGCAGCTCTCTATACTGGCCCTGGGTCCACAGAAGTCAGTTAAAGAGGGGAAAGTGGCTCATGGGGCCCTACCATAGTAGGTACTACTGATCTTTGGCAACCAGCAGATTATGGGAAAAGGTAAAGCATAGTATCTACATATGTTGCATACCCATCGGTGAGCCCACCAGGCTCTGATGGTTAGTTTCAAAGTCAGGGTCACAGAGAGAACACTAATTAAACTTTGTGACACTAGAGAAAACCAAAGGCTAGTAGACAAAGGGAAAGAGACTGGGAGTAGGGTAGGATAGAGGGACCACAACAGTCATAGTATATATGTATGCAAGCCTAAAAGAACAAAATTTGCTAGTGAAAGTTTAAAATGTTTAAATATTTTAAAAGGAGAAAAGCAGGCCTGTGAGATGATGGCTCAGCAGATGAGAGTGCTTGACACCAAGACTGGATTGCCACCTGACCTGGATCCTAGGACCCACATAGTAAAAGGAGAGAAGTGACCCTTTTGTGGTGTTCTCTGACTTTTACATGTACAGGTTGGCACAAGAGAACCTGTACACACATACACACTAAGTGTAATATATAAAACTATTATTTTATGTGTATGGGTGTGTTGCCTGTGTGCATATTGGTGTACCACATACATGCCTGGTGCTCACAGAAGCCAGAAAAGGATCCCTGGGAATAAAGTTAGCGTCATGAGCTGACACATGGGTGCTGGTCATTGAACCCAGGTCCTTTGGAAGAACAGCCAGTGCTCTTGACTTCTGAGTCTTCCTCCAGCCCCAATGTTTTTGTTTTATTTCTATTTTTTTTTTTTATTTTATAAGCATTGGTGTTTTGTCTGCACGTATATTTGTGTGAGAGTCTTGGGTCCCTTTCCACTGAAGTTATAGACAGTTATGAGCTGCCATATGGGTACTGGGAAATGAACCCGGGTCCTGGAAGAGCTCTTAACCACCGAGCCATCTCAACTGCCTTTAATCCCACCACGCAGGAGGCAGAGGCAGATGGATCTCAGTAAGTTCCAGAGTAGCCTGGTCTACAGAGCAAGTTCTAGGACAGCTACGCAGAGAAACATTGTCCCGAAAAACTAAACCAAAAAGAAGAGAGCAAAGAGAAAAGCAAGAGCGGGAGAGAGAAGCCCAGGTCTGAATCCTTAGGACTCACGGGAAGAAGCTGGACTTGATCTTTCCTGCAATCCCGATGAAGGCAGAGACACCGACCCAGGTTCATGACCTTTGCTGAAAAGTACCTGTGGCAGTCCTGTCTTGGCCTCTGGGTGGGGGCTGTAGGCATGCGCCGCATGGCGTGTTTCCCACTACTTCCTGTCATTGCACTATCTGGATCCTGTTTATTGAAACTTAATGTAGTGGCCTTTGTTAGCCTTCTCCTTCTTTTCTGAATATCAGGTCCCTTTTGAGTATCGGTTTCCAGACAAAGGGTATCACCCAGGAAACAAAGGAACGAGCACTTTAGACTTCGGGTTTTTGTTCCATGCTTTACATCCAATTTCATTTGTCCTCTTGCCTTGTTTACCATGACCCTAATGATTTAGAACAATGCTTAGATTGTTTTGCAGTTTTGTAGATTAGAAACTCAAGTCTCACCAGACAATTAAGTTGCATACTTTCCTGGACTGTAGATAAAAATCATTTCCAGGCCTTTATAGATGGCAGTGGCCATCGTCCCTTGGTTCATGGTCCCTTCAATCTGCAGCAGTGGTAGGCAAATTTTCACATAGAATGACACTCTGACCTGTTTTCTGCCTCCTACTTCTGAACTCTTTGTGATTACCATGGGATTGCTCACAGTAATTCAGAGGGATTCCTTCTCCATTCCAAAGTCTGCAGCTTCTCTTGTGCCTTGTAAAGTGGGTACTCTCAGGTTTGGGATTGGGACACAGACATTTTGGAAGGGCCATTATTCTTCTTTTCTTAAGAGTGTGGAGCCACTGAGTTGTTTTTACAGGCTACTTATTAGTTCTTTTTTGGTATTTCTCTTTACATTCTAAAATTGTAGGTCCCGCCTTTGTGTCATTTCTGAATGGTCACAAATTACTGTTTTGGGATATTTATACACTGTGCGAAGATATATTGCTGTGATTGGTTTAATAAAGAGCTGAATAGCCAATAGGTAGGCAGGAGGTATAGGCAGGACATCCTGGCAGAGAAAGATAAATCTTGGCATACAAAAGACAATGGTGATGCAGAATGAGTCAGATACACAGAATGAAAGAGAGAGGTATAAGCCACATGGGAGAATGTAGATTAGTAAAAATATGGGTTAATTTACATTATAAGAGCTAGTTAGGAAGGAGCCTAAGCTATAGGCCAAGCTTTCACAATTAAGAAGTCTCTGTGCCATTGTTTGCAGGACAGAAAAAGACTTGTTACAAATTATTTCTATTTAAATGTTTTTAATTGAGGAGGCATGGGAGTTTGGAGTCAAAGCCCGCTCTGGCAGCCTCAGGGAGACAAGGCTGTAAAGACTGTTGCCTTTAGGACTCTTCTAGTGAGGTGACACTGCCCAGGCTGTAAGGTATGGACATGTTGATACTGCTGAATTTTTATGCTGCAATATTTTAGAGCTCAGGTTCCCATTCTGAGTATTAGTTTCCAGAAAAAAAGCTAACACCTAGGAAACAAAGGAATAAGCAAGCAAAAACCCGGCCTAAACCAACCAGTTTCATGAGAGGAAATCCATGTTGAGCCTTGATTACAGGAGGAGGACTTATTTTAGCACTTCCCTTTGGAGCGGCTGGTGGCACCCGCTGGTCAGGAGTATGAACTGCTACTCTGTTGTGGGTAAAGTCGTGGTGGGTCCTTGATGGGAAGCAGAGGGGAGTCCATAGGTATAGGGGCAGTTGTGGGGAGACAGGTGAGTGCACTAGCAATTACAGCCTTAGAGTGGAGCAGCCATTCAGTTGGTTTATTGGGGGTCCTTCAGATATCTGAGTCGATTTACCTTTGACCTCAGCGTTTCCAGGTTAATGTTCCTCTACTCAATTCTCAATGGAATTTTTCTGGAGCTTGCCTGCTTTAGGTGTTGGCCTTTGGATAATTTTTTAGTGTGGCAAAGAAGCAACAGGAGTAATCTTTCTCTTCCCTATCCCATCTGTCATCAAATCCTCAAAAACAACTCCTGAGCCTGTGACTTTCCGCTTCTTCCCCACCAAGTCATCCCTGATTACTTTGGGGTCTTCTGACTCCTCTTTCCTTTACTTTCCTTATGCAGCGGCCAGAGGTGCTCTTCTAAACCTCCACTATAAACTCACAGAGGCCTGTGTCCTCCACTGCTGAACATCTGGCTGGTAGCTCTGTGGGCACTGTCTTTACCAGAATTTGAATGTTAGGCAAATCTCCTCTTTCTTACTGGAAATGCTCATTCCCGATTTTCTCCCTGTTGCCTCTTTGTTTTTCAGGTCACAGTTTAGTGGACACCTTTGCAGGCCCTCTCTGACCACTCTGCTAATAGCTGCCTTTCAGAAGCCAGCTGGTGGTGGTGGCATTGCCTTTGATCCCAGCACTCAGAAGGCAGGGGCAGTGAATCTCTGAGTTCAAGGACAGCCTTGGCCACACTGAGAAACACTCTCTATCAGGGGCAGGGTTCATTTCAGATCAGGCCTTGTGGTGCTGGTATATAATCCCAATCAAACTTGAAGATCTGCCTGGATTACAGAGAGAGTTCAAGGACAGCCTGGACAATTTAGTGAGACTCTGTGTCTAAAGAAAGTATGCAAATGGTTAGGATATAATTTGGTGTGGTGAGTACTTGTGGAGCATGCCTAAGGCTCTGGGATTAGGAACATAGTTCAGTGTGGTGGGCACCTGTGGAGCATGCCTGAGGCTCTGGGATTAGGAAC
Organism: Phyllotis vaccarum; assembly: GCA_033318265.1. NCBI lineage: Eukaryota > Metazoa > Chordata > Mammalia > Rodentia > Cricetidae > Phyllotis > Phyllotis vaccarum. The sequence continues at coordinate 184,756,841 of JARWLC010000002.1, forward strand.
ATAGTTCATTGTGGTGGGCACCTGAGGCTCTGGGATTAGGAACATAGTTCAGTGTGATGGGCACCTGTGGAGCATGCCTGAGGCTCTGGGATTAGGAACATAGTTCAGTGTGGTGGGCACCTGTGGAGCATGCCTGAGGCTCTAGGATTAGGAACATAGTTCAGTGTGGTGGGCACCTGAGGCTCTAGGATTAGGAACATATTTCAGTGTGGTGGGCACCTGTGGAGCATGCCTGAGGCTCTGGTTTCAATCCCCAGTGCCTTGTCTGTCAAGACACTTTGTTGTTTGTTTCCCTTTAAGGTATTTTTATTATTTTATTTTGTGTATATGGGTGCTTTGTCTACATGTATGTATATGTATCACATATGTGCCTGGTGCCTTTGGAGATGAGAAAAGGGCATTGGAGCCCCTGGAAATGGAGTTATGGATGGTTGTAAACCACCAGTAAGTGCTAGGAACTGAACCTGGGTCCTTTAAAAGAGCTATAAGTGCTCTTAACCCCTGAGCCATCTCTGTAGAGCAGTGGTTCTCAGCCTTCCTAATGCTGTGACCCTTTAATACAGTTCTTCATGTCACAGTGACCCCAACCATAAAATTATTTCATTGCTATTTCTTAACTGTAATTTTGCTACTGTTATGAATTGTAATGTAAATATCTGATATGCAGATGTGTGACAGCCCCCAAAGGGATTGTGACCCACAGGTTAAGAACCAATGCTCTAGACCACGCCCCCCTTTAAGATAAAGTCTTGCTAGGTAGCCTTAGCTGGTCTAGCTGGCTTCTAACTCCGTGGCTAATTCTTCTGTTTTTTTCCTTTCCTAGTGCTGGCATTACAGGTATGAATCACAGTGTCTGACCTTTTAGGTGCTTTAAAAAAATTATTTTATGAGGGGGGGTTTCTAGTCTCTATGGAGACCAGGAGAGGCTTCTAATTTCCTGGAGCTGGAGTTTCAGGTGGTTGTAAGCTGACTGGTATATGTGTGCTGAGAACAATATTTGGGTCACCTGCAAGAGTATTATATGCTCTTTGCTGAGCCTATCTTCCAGCATCTTTGAGGGGAAATATAATTAAAAGTAGAATCTTTCACTGGGTGGTGGTGGCACATGTCTTTAATCCCAGAACTTGGAAGGCAGAGACAAGTAAATATCTGTGATTTCAAGGCCAGCCTGGTCTACAGGGTAGGTTCTAGGACAGCCAGGGCTACACAGAGAGACCCTATCTTGTGTGAGTGTGTGTGTGTGTGTGTGTGTGTGTGTGTGTGTGTGTGTGTGTGTGTGTGTGTGTAGGGGTACCTAGGGGGATAAATCTTCCAATAAAGAACCTACAAAGGTGGTAAAGACAGAAAGCTTCTTTTTCCCTCATGACGGGGATGAAGCCAAGACAATGTATGCTAGGCAAGTGCTTGGCCACTGAACAGCAAGCTCTGCTCTTCCCTATATATCATATACATTAGAGTATGAGCTGTTTCACAGATACGATGTTAAGAGATTGCAAAGACAAACCTCACATTTCATTTGGCTGTACAGGCATAAGCAGGTATTTACATGTTCCTTAGTAAGAGGACTTAAATAGAGACCATGTGCTTTGCCTGATAATGGGGCGGGGAGGGGGGGTGTTTAAACTATCTCTGTTTAAAACTATTAGCTTTGTCCAGAGCAATTAACAGAATTCTATCTTTATGACAGGGGGTTATTCTGTACTTTGAGACTTTTGTGGAAGTTTCTTACCTTTGTATAGAAACTGGAATGCTTATGCTCCAAAGAGATGCTCCTTGAAAAAGACATTCCGAGATCAAAGACCTGTCCAGCCTTCTAAGCATTCATGTACACTTCAAAGATGAGAGGAATTATGTACAGTTTCAGATTTAATCCATTCATTAATTAATTTTGAGACGGGGTCTCTCTATGTAGTCCTGTCTGTCCGGGAGAGCGCATTATGTAGATCAGACTGGCCTCCAACTCACAGAGTTTCTCCTATCTCTGCTACCAAGTACTGGGATTAAAGATTGGCCATGCCCAGTTGGTTGCAGATTTTCTAAAGTAAATGCTAAAGATGGAGAGAAATACCTGTGGTGATATATTTTATGTTTAAAACTCAGCCTGGAATATCAGAGAACAGAATCACCCACAGTCAAGCCACAAGGGTTAGAAAGTAGTGACTCATCCATTTAATCCCATCACTTAGGAGACAGAGATCTTTCTATTTCTGTGAGTTCAAAGCCTAAAAACAAAACAGTAATAACTCATACCTTTAATCCTAATTCTAGGATTATGATGCAGAGTTGAACCAGGAAATGAAACAACTGGGTTGGGAAGATATTTAAGGCAGGCAGTAGGCAGATAATGTGGTATTCTGTAGAATTGACCAACCAGGCAGAGGACTCTGGAGGGGATAGTATTTACCCTGTTTGGCCTGAGAAGTTGGCTGGGTGAGAATCGGCTGTGGTCTGTTCTCTCTCTCTCTCTGAAATTCCACCTTTCCCCCAATATCTGGCTTTCAGTTTTCATTAAATACCAACTAGAATTCGTGCAGTAAATACCTTTGCTTCCCCCCCCCCCCCCCCCCCGTAGTTTCCTTTGTTGCCAGGTTGGCCTCAGAAGTCTTGCCTTCATTTCCCATGTGCTGAAAGTACTGGTATGTGCCCATCAGTACCCAACTGCTCCCTTATTTATAACAGGGGGAATGAAATCTTTTACTTCTAATTTGTATGTCATTTATGTCTGATGGTGTCTCATTTCTCTAGAGTGAGAAATAGGTCATGTATATGTGTATGAGTGTTGTGTACATGAATGAAAGTACTCATGTAGGCCAGAGATGTGAGAGTCCTCTGGAGCTGGAGTTACAGGCAGCTGTGAGCCATTTAATTTGAGTGCAAGAAACTGTTCTTGTATTGACTGCTTGACAGCATGCTGTTTAAACTGGAAATGCAGGACAGGAAAGTGACCTCTGAACTTTGGCAGAACAAGCCAAGATGGTATTTCAGGTTCCCGCTTTGCAGAGAAAACTGCCAGACATCTTTCAAGACAAAAGGAGAAGCAACTGATGAACTATGCCAGAATGAGCAGAGCATTCTTTCAGATTTCCTGCTTCACTGAAAGGTAGGCCAGAGAATCTGGCTGAAGATGGATGCCCCAACTTTATAAAGGAACTTTGGGTGACTGTCCAGGCAGACAGGTGTTATCTCTGTCATTTCTAGATTTTGGAAGTCTCTTGCACTTCTGGTTTACCTGGGTAAATATATCCTTCTGTGGTCTTTGATGTAGTTGAAGATTAGTTAGTTATAGGTATAGATAGTTTTTCTTAGTTATTTTACAAGGTATAGTGGATATGAAACTTTAGATTCACAAGGATAATGTAGATGATAGAGTATTTTACTTAATTTTGCTAAATACAAATAGACTAGATATAACTGTAATTCTTGCTTGATAGCTGTTTTGTTATATGTAATTTTGCTATGTTAAAATTGAAAACTTCCTTTTTGATTAGACAGAAACAGGGAGGTGATGTGGGAATGTCTTTCTCTATGCTGTGAATATCAATCTTCTAATAAAGAAGCTGTTTTGACCCTTGGTGAATACCATAGCCAGAGACGGGAGCATAGGTAGGAGAAGGAGGGCAGAGCCAGAGACAGATCGAGCCAGATGCCCAAAGAAGCAACATGTAAGGAACACAGGTGAGCCACAGGCCATGTGGCAGAACAGATTAATGAAAATTTGTTGAATTAAGATGAAGGAACTAGCTAGCAATGTGCCTAAGCCATAAGCCAAACAGCATGAAATTAAAAAAAAAAAAGAAAAGAAAGAAAAATCACCTATATAAACTATATACGTTTAATCTTAAAAGTATACCTACTATGACTACAAGTTTATTATAGATAACTAACTACTAATCTGCATTTCTTATTACATATTACCTTTTTTAATGAGTTGCATAAGCACAGTACCCTAAACAAGAGTAGAAACACACATCCAGTATAACAAAGATAATTTAAAATTTGTATCAATATACCAAAATTCATATCAATGTAAAATGTTTAAGGTTCATAGTTGTCTTTTTAATCCTATATTCCTATATCACTACAAAATGATGACAAACATCTGTAACCTTCCGAATGACTAAAAACAACCCATCCCATCTCCTGAGAATGTGAGCATTTGTTCTCTAGACTGCTTCCTGTTGTCTGGGGGCAGCAGCATCTTTAGGGGACCCTGAGACAATTGAGATAATGGTCAAGTCCTATGAAAACTAGTAACATTTGTTATCCAGTCTCAGAACTGTTCCCATGCAGAGGGATCAACATATACCTCACCTCTTGTAGTTCTTCTTGGTTTATTTCTTTATGTCTATAGCCAAGATTATCAGGTCAGGAGGTCTCCTCCAGCAAACCTGATCTGTATTAATCTTCAAGGAATCCACAGCCTTTTATTTACTGTGGAAAGAAAAGCATAACCTCTCCTCCAGTGCAATACATTTTCTGAATTCTACTTTAAAATTAAGGCATCCCTAAAGTATCTAGGCTGGTTTAATTCAGTAGTCCCTCATAGAATCCACTGTCTCTTAGCAGCTGTACTTCACTCACAGCATGAAAAAATTCAAAGTCAACACACTACCATGCAGGACCAAGATTCCCTGTGTATTTTCCATCTTTACACGGCTTTTTTCTTTTATATTACTTTACTCTCTTTAAAGACTTTACTTCATAGTTTTAAATTATTTTTTTCTATGACTGCATACCATTTTCTTTTCTTTCTTGAGCACCAATGAACATTTTTAAGCACACTGTAACCTGTTCAGAGGTTTTTAGGTCTGGACCTGCTTTACAGTGTGTGCACCTGTCTGTTCACTGGCCATGTGAACCAACCCTAAACTTCCTGCATGACTTTGCGATGGTGGCTGGGTCTGACACGCTTGGGTCTGTGAGAACTGAGCTTTATACCCCAGGTGTATTTAACCTGCAGCTGCATTTAATGGCCCCAGGAAGTTGGTGCCTGAACTGTGGCAGGCATTTTTACTTAGCTTGTTGTTTCTATGTAATGTGCCAGTTGCTTAAGTGCTCACTGTATGGTAGAGCCAACTTTGTACACTAGGAGCATCAGGCTTCTGGGAAGCCATGTTGGGTTTTGTTTTGTTTTATTGCCCGACTCCCAAATTTTTCAGGCCTTACATAGAATATGTGCCCCATGTTGGGCACCAAATGTAGCAAGCTTTCTTGGACTGCCAACCCCCAAATCATGACATGGAGACATTATTAATTATGAATGCTTAGTCTTGACTTTGGCTTGTTTCTAACTCGCTTTTTAAACTTAGCCTATTTCTGTTAATCTGTGTGTTGTCCTGAGGTTCCTTTACCTCATCCATATGCTGTCCATCCTGCTTTTCTGCTTCTTCTGTGTCTAGCTGGCTGGTTCTTGGCTGGCTGGCCATCTTTTTCTCTCTGCCCCCCAGCTCCACTTACCCCTCCTTCCTCGCTATTGGCGTTCAGCTTATTAGATCAATCAGGTGCCTTAGGCAGACAAGGCAAAATAGCAACACATCTTTATGTGGTTAAACAGATGCAACATAAACAAATATGACATATTTTTACATAGTTAAACAAATATTTTGTAACAGTCAAGTAGTTGAATTGTTGCTTATCTACTAATATTCGATATTTAGATTATTTCCAATTTACAAATTCATAAAAGCATAATCTTTGCTTGAGTTTGTAATTATTCATTTACAGTTATTATTGGAAGGAAAATTATTAATGTTACTTCCTGTAAGATATATGTGTATGTGTCTGTGTATTTTGGGGCATAAAGATGAGGTCTCCTTAGCCCAGGCTGGTCTTCAGGTGATGGTGTAGCTGAGAATGTCCTAGAACTTGTGATTCTTCCTCTGGAGTACTATGATTGCAAGTATGTACCATTCATTGAGTTTTTATTTGGTGATGGGAGCAAACTCATGGTTTTGTGTACAACAGGCAAGCATTTGACCATCCCCTCCCCAGTAGCTCCTTTTATAGGGATGGGACTTTGTGACTCTCCTGCCCATGTGAAGAGTTTTGTCTGGCTTGATCGTCACAGGTCTTCTGCAGCCCACCACAACTGCTGGGAATTGTAGTCATCTACTGACCCTGGCTCTTACCAGCCTTCTGTCCTCTCTCCAGCAATGAGGAGGGCTTATGAGATCGATGTCTCATTTAGGACTGAGCACTCCGCTGTCTCTTATTCTCTTTTCCTTGACCAGTTGTTTATCTGTACTATAAAAAGAAGCTTCTCTTTTGGTTGAAAAATATACTTCTATATGTGTAAAATGATAAGTTATTAGGAATTTTTTTGAATACTATGTCCATTTATAAAATGATAGTAGTAGGTTCTCTGCTAGAGATGATGGCCTCTCCAGCCACGGTCCTTGTCCTTGATAACAGTGTGAGGGTTGGGTTCTGTCTTGTGGAATGTAGGCCTTACGCCCAGTAAGAAAGTAGTTGGTTATCCCCTAACATTGTGCCACTTTTGCACCAGTGATTGTATCTTGCCAGGTCAGTTGTAGCTCAAAGTGCTGAGGGCCAAATAAATTGGTGATTGCTTTTCTCCCCCAGTAGTGTGCACAACACCTTTCAGTTCTGTGATAGCCAGCCAGAAATCCAGTTGGAGTACTCCATATTCTATGACTCGTGAGTGTATCTTCAAAAGTAGAATTTTAGCATCACATTCTGGACATAACCAAGAAAAATGGCAGTAGCTTATAATTTTAAGGGAGGTCTGTGGAACCCCAAAGACCAACAGCTCCAAAGGAGGGAGCTCATTCTTGGCACTGAGCTTTTTATTGGGCAGTTTTTGGTGTCTGAGAGAGGCATTGCTCTCCTGTTGTAGGCTAACTCTATTTAAACTCTTAGTGTCTGTGTACATTCATGTGTGCATGTGTGTATTTTAGGATGCCTCCATAGTAATGTTCCCATGTGACTTCTTTCTTCTCCCCCACCCATGAAATAGGGGTTCTCTATGTGGCCCTGGCTGTCCTGGAACTTGCTCTATAGACTAGGTTGGCCTTGAACTCATTCTGTAGATCAGGCTGGCCTTGAACTCTGAGATCTGCCTGCCTCTGCCTCTTGAGTGCTGGGATTAAGTGTGTGCTACCACTGCCCTGCTCAGTTACCATTCTTATAGCTCCCAGGACCACCTGTCCTCGGGTGGCACCACTCACAGTGATCTGAGCCCTCACACATCCACCAACAATCAAAGAATACCTCTCAGGGTTTCCAACAAGCCATTATAATATCTAATAGAGATGTTTTCACAAGTGAAGTTTTTTCCTCCCAGATGATTCTGGGTTTTGTTGAGTTGAGAACACTAACCAGCTCAGGTCTGCACTAGTCAGCTTCCACCAGTAGTAAGGAATGTTCTTTTTGCCCCGTGCCCATGCTAGCTTTTTTTTTTTTTTACATATACATATATACATACATACATACATACATACATACATACATACATACATACATACACACAGATAGATAGATAGATAGATAGATAGATAGGTAGGTAGGTAGGTAGGTAGATAGATAGATAGATAGATAGATAGATAGATAGATAGATAGATAGATAGATATTAGCTGTTCTGACTGGGATAGGATAAAATATAAAAGTTTGAATTTTCTTGATGGGTAAAGATGGGGCTGGAGAGATAACTCAGAGGTTAAAGCACTGACTTCTCTTGTCCGGATTTCAATTCCCAGCACTCACATGGTGGCTCACTACCATCTGTAGTGAGATCTGGTGCTCTTTTCTGGCCTGCAGGCATTTATGTAGACAGAAAACTGTATACCTAATAAAAATAAATAATTTTTAAAAAAGATGTTGAACTTTAAGCCAGGTGATGGCAGTGCACATCTTTAATCCCAGGGCTCAGGAAGCAGAGGCAAGTGGATTTCTTGAGTTTGAGGCTAGCCCGATCTTCAGAGTGAGTTCCAGGACAATTAGGGTTACACAGAGAAACCTTGTCTCAAACAGCCAAAATTAAAAACAAACAAACAAACAAACAAAAAACCAGATGTTGAACATGTAAAAAATATCTATTGGACATTTGTGCTTTTTCTTTTGAGAACTATTTAATTCATTGTTCCAACTTTTAATTGGGTAATTTATTTTCTTGATGCTAAATATTTTTAGTTCTCTATATATTTTATATACTAAGGCTCTATCAGATGCCTTCTAATATGGCCTTTGAAGTGGAATAAGCAGTCACTTAACTGGTTCCATGGACTTCTGTAGGACGGGGTTTTTCTAATGTGGCCTTCTATTTTGGAGACTGTGTATTTGCTTGTTTGTTAATATCTATCTATCTATCTATCTATCTATCTATCTATCTATCTATCTATCTATCTATCTATCTCTCTATCAGATCTCAGGGAAAGGCTCAGATATCAAAGAGAGGAAACCCCACAGTCAAATCTCAGCCAGCTGTCTTCCAGCTTCCTCAGCCTCCCTCCTCCTGGCCTCTTCTGCCTGCTCTGTCTTTCTATGCCTGCCTTAAATACCCTCTTCACTCAGTTATTTCACATCCAAGTTAAGATTAAAGGCGGGACACCACCACTGCCTCCCTGGGAGCCTGGAACTCCCTCTGTAGTATAAACTGGCCTCAAATTCAGATTTGCTGGGATTAAGGGTGTAGGTCACCACTCCCAGATATCCCCTGTACTGGGATTAAAGGTGTAAATCACCACTCTCTGATCCTGGATTGACTGTGGGTAGATCTCTCTACTATTTCAGATTGGTTTTTATTAAGTATGAAACATATCGCTACAATTTTTTAGCCACCATGTGGGTGCTGAGAAACCTAATCCAGGTCCTCTGCAAGAGCAATAAGTACTCTTTACCACTGAGCTATTTCTCCAACCCTGTGTGGTTTTGGTTTTTTACTGGAGGAATGAATTTACTTGTCTTATACTTCCACATCAATGTTCATCATCAAAGGAAGTCAGGACAGAATCTCAAACAGGCCAGGAACCTGGAGGCGGGGCTGATGCACAGGCTGTGGAGGGGGCTGCTTACTGGCTTGCTCCAAGTGGCTTTCCCAGCCTGTTTTCTTATAGAACCCACGGCCACCAACCCAGGGATGGCATCACCTACAATGGGCTGCCCCACTCCCCATCAATCACTAGTGAAGGGAATATTTTACAGGCTTGCCTGCAGCCCGTATTATAGAGGCATTTTCTTTTCTTTAAATGTATATATTTTTTTTATTTAGAAAGTTTTTTTTCCATATCTATCACTGCTCTCCCTCCCTTCCCTCCTCCCAATCTCTCTCAGTCTTCCCTCAGCCTCCCACCATCACATCCTCTATCCATTCCCCAAGGAAGGCAAGTTCAGTTCAGTCTGGCATGTAGAGCTGAAGTAGGTCCGAGTTCCTCATCCCAGTATTAAGGCTGGGTTAGGTGTTCCTCTGTAGGGAATGGGCTGAGATGTCAGTTCATGCACCAGGAACATACTCTGATCCTACTGCAAGAGGCTCCACAAACTCCAGGCCATTCCACAGTCTTTTCCCTGAAGGTTCCTCAGTGGTTGTTTCTGAGTCAGTGAGCTCCCAATGGCTCTGCTCAGCTGTCTCTGTGGGTTCCTCCTCTGATCCTGGTCCCTTTGCTCGTACACTCTCCTCTCTCTCTCTTCAGCTGGACTGGGAGCTCGACCTGGTGCTTAGCTGTGGATCTCCGCTTCTGCCTCTATTCATTGCTGGATGAAGGGTCTGTAATGGTAATTAGGGTGGTCATTATTTGATTATAGGGAAAGTCTTATTTGGGCATCCTCTCTACTACTATTGTTTGGAGTCCTAGCCAGGGACACCTTGTGGGTTCTTGGAGGTTTCCTTAGCACCAGGTTTCTTTCTAACCCACAGTGGCTCCTCTATCAAGATATCCATTTCTTTTTTCTCCCTCCCTGTTGCTCCTCTCACTCAACCATCTTCTTCTCTCATGATTTGTTCACACTTCCCATTGCTCTCTCTTCATTATGATCCCAATTTACTCAAATCTTCTCTATTTCCCCTTCTCAGGTGGATCCTTGGATCTCTCCCTTGTTCAGGGTTGTGGTTTACAGCCTGGATATTCTTTGCTTTATGTCTAAATCCCACTAATGAGTGAGTACATACTCTGTCTATTTTTCTGGGCCCATGTTACCTCACTCAGGATGATACCCTCCAAATCCACCCATTTTAGGGTGTGTGTGTGTGGTTTATTTTTCTGTAGTACTCTATTGTGTAAATGTACCACAATTTGTTAATCCATTCTTCAGTTGAGGGGCATCTAGGTCGTTTCCAGGTCCTGGCTATTACAAATAATCTTGCTATGAACATAGTTGAGCTAATGCCCTTGGGGTAAGAATGTATGTATGTCCTTTGGGTATTGCTGGATCATTGGGGAGATTGATTCCCAGTTTTCTGAGAAACTGCCATACCGCTTTCCAGAGTCGCTGTACATGTTTACATTCTCAGCAACAATGGAGGAGTGTTCCCCTTGCTCCACATCCTCTCCAGCATAGGCTGTCATCTGTGTTTTTGATCTCAGCCATTTTGACAGGTATAAGGTTAAGATCTCAAAGTTGTTTTGATTTGCATTTCTCTGATGGTTAAGGATGTTGAGCAGTTCTCTAAGTGTCTTTCAGCCATTTGTAATTCTTCTATTGAGAATTCCCATTTTAGCCCTGAACCCCCCTTTTTTTTAATTGGGTTATTTAGGTTTTTGGGCTCTAGGTTCTTGAATTCTCCATATATTTTGAAGATCAATCCTCTGTCAGATGTAGGGTTGTTGAAGATCTTTTCTCATTCTGTAGGCTGTCCTTTTGTTTTATTGACCATGTCCTTTGCCTTATAAAAGCTTGCAATTTAAGGAGGTCCTATGTATTAATTGTTGTTTTTAGTGTCTGTGCTACTGGTGCTTTATTTAGAAAGTGAAAGTGGTTTCCTGTGCCAGTGCATTGAAGCATATTTCCCACTTTTTTTATCCTGTTCAGTGTAGCTGGGTTTATGTTGAGGTCTTTGATCCACTTGGATTTGAGTTGTGTGCAGGGTGATAGGTTTGGATCTATTTGCATTCTTCTACATAGCACCACTCAGTTATGCCAACACCATTTGTTGAAGATGCTATCTTTTCTCCATTGTATATTTTTGGCCTCTTTGTCAAAAATTAGGTGTTCATAGGTGTGTAGATTAAGGTCAGGGTCTTCAATTTGATTCCATTGATCCACAAGTCTGTTTTTATGCCAGTGCCAGGTTTGTTTGTTTTTTTAATTACCATACCTCTGTAGTATAGCTTGAAGTCAGAGATGGTGATTCCTCCTGAAGTTCTTTTATTGAGCAGGATTGTTTTGGCAATCCTGGGTTTCTTGTTATTCCATATGAAACTGAGTATTGTTCTTTCAAGGTCTGCAAAAAAAATTGTGTTGGGATTTTGATGGGGATTGCATTCAATCTATATATTGCTTTTGATAAGATTGCCATTTTTACTATGTTAATCCTACCTATCCAGGAGCATGGGTGGTCTTTCCATTTTCTGATATTTTCTTCAATTTCTTTCTTCAATGGTTTAAAGTTCTTGTCATACAGATCTGTCACTTCTTTTGTTAGTGTTACCCCAAGATATTTACTGCTATGTGAAGCTATGATAAAGGGTGATGTTTCCCTGACTTCTTTTTCAGCCCTTTTATCATTTGTGTATAGGAGGACTATTGATTTTTTTTTAAAGCTAATCTTGTATCCTGCTACATTGCTGAAGGTGTTTATCAGCTATACGAGTTCCCAGGTAGAATTTTGGGGGTCACTTATGTATACCATCATATCATCTGCAAATAGAGATAGTTTGACTTCTACCTTTCCAATTTGTATCCCCTTCTGTTCTCTTATTGCTTTAGCTAAAACTTCAAGAACTATATTGACTAGATAAGGAGAGAGAGGACAGCCTGTCTTGTTCCTGATTTTAGTGGGATTGTTTTGAGTGTTTCTTCATTTAGTTTGATGTTGGCTGTCAGCTTGCTGTACATTGCCTTTATTATGCTTGGGTATTTTCCCTGTATTCCTGATCTCTCCAGGACTTTTATCATGAAGGAGTGTTGGATTTTGTCAAAGGCTTTTTCAGCATCTAATGAGATGTTCATGTGGCTTTTTTTCTTTATAAAGGTTGTTTATATGATGGGTGACATTGACAGTTTTTTTATGTTGAACCATCCCTGCATATCTGGGATGAAGCCTACTTGATCATGGTGGATGATTTTTTATATATATATATTCTTGAATTTATTGACTATTTTTGCATCAATGTTCATGAGGGAGGTTGGTCTGTAATTCTTTTTCTCTGTTGCATCTTTTAGTGGCTTGAGTATCAGGGTGACTATAGCCTCATAAAAAGAGTCCGGCAATGTTCCTTCAGTTTGTATTGTATGGAACAGTTTGAGGAGTATTGATATTAGTTCTTTGAATGTCTGGTAGAATTCTGCACTGAAACCATCTGGGCTTTCTTTGCTTGGGAGACTTTTAATAACAGCTTCAATTTCCTTGGGGATTATAGGTCTATTTAGGTCATTTATCTGGTCTTGATTTAATTTTGGTAAAGGGTACCTAGCTAGAAGAACGTGCATTTCTTTTGTGTTTTCCAATATAGTAGAGTATAGGTTTTCAAAGGGTGACCTGATAATTCTCTGGATTTCCTATGTGTCTGTTATTATGTCCCCCTTTTCATTTCTGATTCTGTTAATTTGGTTTGTCTATCTTGTTAACTTTCTCACAGAACCAACTCTTTGATTCATTGATTCTTTGTATTGTTCTCTTGGTTTCAATTTTATTGATTTCAGCCCTAAGTTTATTTCCTATCTTCTCCTTGTAGGCAAATTTGCTTCTAATTGTTCTAAAGCCTTCAGCTGTACTGTTAGGTCTCTTGTGTGATATTTCTCTAGGTTTTTCATACAGGCATCTAGTATTATGAGTTTTCCTCTTAGCACTGCTTTCATTGTGTCCCATAAGTTTGGGTATGTTGAGGATTCATTTTCATTAAATTCTAGGAAGTCTTTGATTTTTTTTTTCTTTACTTCTTATTAACCCAGAGGTGGTTCAGTTGAGAGATGTTCAATTTCCATGAATTTGTAGGTTTTCAGTGGTTTTGGTTGTTGTTGAACTCTAACTTTAATGCAAGGTGGTCTGATAGGATACAAGGGTTTACTCCCATTTTTGTATCTATTGGTATTTGCTTTATGACCGAGTGTGTGGTCAATTTTAGAGAAAGCTCCATGGGGAGCTGAGAAGAAGGTATACTCCTTTGTTTGGGTAGAAAGTGCTGTATATATCTATCACGTTCTTTAGAGTCATAACATCTGTTAGATCCCTTATTTCTCTGTTGAGTTTCTGTCTGGTAGACATATCCAAGGGTGAAAGTGGGGTATTGAAGTCTCCCGCTATTAATGTGTGGGGTTTGATATGAGAGTTAAGCTTTAGTAGTGTTTCTTTTACATATGTATGTGCCCTTATTTTGGGGGGTGTAAATATTCAAAATTGAGACTTCATTTGGTGGATTTTCCTGAGATAAATAAGTAAGGACTGTCCTGGTCTCTGTTGATTGGTTATAGTTTGAAGTCTGTTTTGTTGGCTATTAGGATGGCTACACCAGCTTGTTTCTTAGGCCCATTTGATTGGAAAGTCTTTTCCCAACCCTTTACTCTGAGCCTATCTTTGAAGTTGAGGTGTGTTTCATGTGTGCAGCAAAAGGATGGATTCTGTTTTTGTAGCCATCGTGTTAGGGTGTGTCTTTTTATAGGTGAATTGAGTCCATTGATATTAAGGAATATTAATGACCAGTGATTGTTATTTCCTGTTATTTTTGGTGGTAGTGTGCATGTGTTTTCCTTCTTTGGGTTTTTCTTCTGTAGGATTATCGATTGCTTGTGATTTGATGGGTGTATCTAGCTTCCTTAGGTTGGAGTTTTCCTCTAGTGCTTTCTGTAGGGCCAGCCTTGTGGACAGGTATTGTTTAGTCTGGTTTTGTTCTGAAATATCTTTTTTACTCCATCTGTGGTGATTGATAATTTTGCTGGGTATAGTAGTCTGGATTAGCAGCCATGGTCTTTAGTGCCTGTATAACATCTGACCAGGACCTTCTTGCTTTCATTGTTTCTATTAAATAATCTGGTGTTATTCTAATAAGTCTGCCTTTATTAGGTTACTTGGCCTTTTTTCTTTGCAGCTCTTAGTATTTTTTTCTTTGTTCTTTAGATTTAGTAGCTTGATTATTATGTGGCAAGCAGACTTTTGGGGGGAGTCTAGTCTATTTGGTGTTCTGTAAACTTTTTATCTTTATAGGCATGTCCTTTAGGTTGGGAAAGTTTTCTTCTATGGTTTTATTGAATATATTTTCTGTGCCTTTGAGCTGGTATTCTTCTCCTTCAATTCCAGTTTATTCTCAGGCTTGGTCTTTTCATGGTGTCTCAGATTTTCTGGAAGTTTTGTGTTATGACTTTTTTGGTTTTTAGTGTTTCTATTTCCACTATTGAACCTTCCACTTCAGAGATTCTCTCTCCCATCTCTTGCATTCTGTTGGTTATGTTTGCATCTGTAGTTCCAGTTCGTTTCTTCAGATTTTCTATTTCCAGCTTTCCCTCGGTTTGTGTCTTCTTTATTGCTTCTATTTCAATTTTTAAATCTTGAAATGTTTCCTTCACCTGTTTGCTTTCTCAGACTTCTTTATTTTCTTCCAGGGGCTTGTTGATCTCTTCCAACTTTTTGTCTGTCTTTTCTTTCTTTAAGGAATTTTTATGTCCTCTTTTAAGGCTTCTGTTATTTTCATAAAGCTGTTTTTAAGCTCATTTCCTTCTGCTTCTTCTGTTTTGCCGTGCTCAGGTCTTGATGTTGTAGAACCACCAGCTTCTTCTGATGGTGCTGAGTGGTTCTTTATGTCGTATGTATTTTTGCACTGGCGCCTGCCCATTGCTTCCTCGGTTCACGGCAGGGTTTGTCTGTATCTCAGGGAACTGATTTTGGTGCAGTCTGTTCTGGGTGTGTCTGTGTCTCAGGAAGCCTCTCTTGGTCCAATCTGGGTTCTTGGTCTGCTTGGAGGTAGTGCATTCTGTGTCAGAGTGACCCCTCTTAATCCAGTAGATGCTGAGAAACTGTGGGTCTCAGATAGCTGCTCTTGATCTAATAGGAGCTGAGGAACTCTCCTAGTTTCTTGGTCTCTTAGTCTGCTGTGGGCTGGGGATCTGTGGGTTTCCAGTTTCCCCTGAGGTAACCATGTAATGGAGTGGGTTGGGGAATGGTTTGGGGTTTTGGAACTGGGAGTGTCCAGCAAACTGGATTTTACTGGAGCTTCTGGTCTGCAGGGATTTTCCCTGCTGGCCTGTATTTAGGGCTGAGATGACTGGGGGTGGGGTTCCAAGGTCTGTGACCCAGGGCAGGGGTCCCAAGATCTCCCCCGCTAGGCTGGGTGAGGTGCCACCTCTTAGTCTGATGTGGGCCGGACATGTTTTGTTTTGTTAAAGTATCATTATTTTTAAGTTTCTGTATATATGTGTATAGGTATGTTCAGGTGCCTGCAAAAGCCAGAGGAGCTGGAGTCCCCTGTTGCCAGAGTTACAGGCAAACTCAGATCCTCTAAAACAGCAGTATGTGCTCTCAATTGCTGAGACATCCTTTAGCTCTTTGTGTTTTGTTTTCAAATCTTATTTTCTAGGTCCAAAAGCTGCTTTGCATGTGCCCAGTAGATTTCCATGGAATCTTCCAACTAGATGGAAGACGGCGAGATGCGGTGATTGCATTGGGCATTTTTCTCATTGAATCTGATCTTCAGGTGAGTCTTCACTAAGCTTATAATTCCTTCAGTGTGACGGGGTTTAAAGAAAATGTTTGTTTGTATTGTATATATTTACTCACTCCTATGGTACTAGCAATGGAAGCAGAGAGGGGAGAACTGAGGCAAGGTATATGGAGCGCCTAGGAAACTTACCCAACTGTTTATTTTTTTAGTTTGAGGCAGGACCTCTCTATATAGTCTGGTGCTCCTGCATTATCTCTGTAGCCCAGGCTGCCTCAGACTCACAGAGATCTGCCTGCCTCTGCCTCTCAAGTGCTGAGATTTAAAGGCATGTCTCCATGCTCAATCAACTGACTGATTCTTTAAAAAAGTAAAATAAATTATAAAGGTTTTTAACATTTTAAAATTTGGGTGTATAAGATAAAATTCTTTTGAGACAAAGTCAGCTTGTTTTTAGTAGCAAATAAAATGTTCATCAGTCATATAAGACCATCTTTATCAAAACTGAATAGAAATAAAATTTGAATACATACTAATAGAATTTTGATAGAGATTAAACCCCAGACTTCTTGCTATAATGGAAAACTGTAATCTGTTGTTTCACTCTTTTTATAATTGTCAGTGCTAATTGGAGCAAATTCTTTATCTTTGGTTGTCAATTCTAACTCATTTATATGTTTTTATCATCTCTAGTTACTGTTTTTGAATTATAAGTTTAATTGTTCTGTTATGAAAATAATATTGTTATGTGTATTTGACTGTTCATCTAAAACCATTAGCTTGTACTTCCTAGAAATTATACTCCAATAAGCATTATTTATTATTTAGTTTGTTTTGTGAAACAGTCTTCTTGTATATCCCTGGCTTAGTTTGTTAGTAAAGACTTGCCTAGAACTAGTTATGTAGATCAGGTTGGCCTGAACATGGTAGGCCCTCCTGCCTTTGTTAACTAGTTATGTAGATCAGGTTGGCCTGAACCTGGTAGGCCCTCCTGCCTTTGTTAACTGGTTATGTAGATCAGGTTGGCCTGAACATGGTAGGCCCTCCTGCCTTTGTTAACTGGTTATGTAGATCAGGTTGGCCTGAACATGGTAGGCCCTCCTGCCTTTGTTAACTGGTTATGTAGATCAGGTTGGCCTGAGCATGGTAGGCCCTCCTGCCTTTGTTAACTGGTTATGTAGATCAGGTTGGCCTGAGCATGGTAGGCCCTCCTGCCTTTGTTAACTGGTTATGTAGATCAGGTTGGCCTGAACATGGTAGGCCCTCCTGCCTTTGTTAACTGGTTATTGTAGATCAGGTTGGCCTGAACATGGTAGGCCCTCCTGCCTTTGTTAACTGGTTATGTAGATCAGGTTGGCCTGAGCATGGTAGGCCCTCCTACCTTTGTTTCTTTCCTGCTGGCTTTTCTGGCTTCTGTACCCTTTTGTATTTTTCTGCTGGAAAGCATTACTGGCTGGTCCAGTCTCTCATGGCCTCGCAGCTTTTCCCAAAAGTTCAGCAACATGAAAACTCCCTCCCTCCCTCCGCAGCAAAACTTTCTGTCTCTACTTGCCCTTATCTGGGGAATGTCTTGGGACTAGAGGACTGACATTATCTGAAAGCTTTCTCTAAGCTAGATGCCTGATTTATCTTTAGCTTGACCCTTGGCACAGATTCCTGCTGGAAGACTTGTGCTAAGAGCTCTGCTATAGGACCCTACTGCCACATACACATACGGATGGAGTCATGTCACTTAATGCAAATTAGGGTTTGTCTCCAGGCTCCCCAATCATATACATTCCTTATACTCTGGAATAAAGTTGAGCTGATTGAAGTTTATCTTTCAGAGGGCTATCTCTGTTATGCCCACAGCCGATTCTGCTCCCTCCACCCTTGACCAACACAGCCAACAATCTGAGGAGAAAGCAGAGCCACATTTTCACTGAGTATTTGACTTTTTTCACAGTATGTGTCCCTGAACTCTGGGCCTTGCACATGCTAGGCAAACATTGTACCAGTCACTGCACCCTCGGCCATTCTAGTTTTCTATTTGCCAACTTGTATTAAGTATAAAATGAGTTATAGAGGACAGAAAAGGATTTCTAAACTGCTGCCCCTCAAGTATGTATGACTTTAAAATATCTTTGACATATGCATTGCTTAATAGAGTTACTTGGAACATACACCTGACATACACCTGACTTTTCCAAGATAGAAAGGAAGAAATAAGTACAAACTGCCTTTCATGCAATTTGGGTTCTATATTAGGATTGACCAGGGTCAGACAGTACATGACAATTGAGCTGTACTGCCAGTTCCACCCTTAGACTCTTGGATGCAGGTGGAACCCAGCATGCTTTCCCTTTATCTTGATTTGCTTCCTGTGTGTATTGCTTTACTCTGTCCAGGATGCTTTGGCTGCCTTCATGTCTCTCCTGAGCTATCCTGCAGCAACAGTCGTGTCCAGAGTAGTGGAAGTGGTTTCTTCACAGTGTGCTACTAAGGCCCAAATTGGGTGGAGCCTGGGCTCTTTTTCAGTTCTGTGCTAGTGGTTCTAGATAGTTGTTACAGCCACTGCCCTTGTCACAGATTGTTTTTCCTTTTTGCTTATGAATCTTCATTTAGACCAAGCTTAGAATAATCATTGTCTCTATTTAATTGGGCATCAAGTATAGATGCTTGAAAGCTGGCATCTGTAAGTTGCAGCACTTGGAAGGCAGAGGCAAGCAAATCTCTTTTAGTTCAGGCCCAGCTTGGTCCATATAGCATTCCAGGATATCCAAGGCTATATAGTAACACCCATCTTGGAAAAAATTTAAAAAAAAAAAAAAAAAAAAAAAAAAAAAAAAAAAAAAAAAAAAAAAAAAAAAAGGAAAACAGTTTCTTTCATTGGGCTGCTGTTAGCCATTGAAGTCTGGTGTTCGCTTCCCAGGACTAGAAGGGACAAAAAGCACAGACTTTAGCAGTAAAGGATGAGGATGAAGAATAAGAAAAGTACCAAGTCCAGAAGGTCAGCTGTGAGCATCACTTTAGTCCCAAGAATCTCGTTTTAGTGGGTTTGGCAGTCTGTCACTGAAGGCAAACCTAACACTTGCTTATGTGTACCACCTTCTGGAGAGGTGGTTATAGGGCCTACCCTCAGAGAAGTACACTAGGCTGTACATTACAAACACAGCATGTTTGAGCGCCTGTGGAGCAAACTGATGAATAGAAATAGGAAGATGCCATGTGAGCTTCTGCTTTACATTATCCCTGGAATCGAGACTCTTAGACTCAGGTAGCTTAATCTGGGTCACTTACTGAATACATTTTTGTTTGTTTTTAGCACAAAGACTGTGTTGTTCCTTATCTTCTTCGGCTTCTCCGAGGTCTTCCAAAAGTGTACTGGGTGGAAGAAAGCACAGCCCGGAAAGGCAAAGGTAATTCTGTATGTTTATACTGAGTGTGTGTGTGGGGGGGGGGGGGGGGGACGACAAACGTAGAAGTTGGCTGCTTCTGGCTGTTCCCACCAGATGTGGAGCGACTTGCCTGCCAGGAGTACTGTGCTGACCTGACTCACTGTTCCTCGGAGCCCTGGGGTGAAGGGAAGGATGCCCAGCCTGCAGCTTTTCCTCTTCTAGGAATGAGAAAATTCTTTTGAGACTTTCAGAAACTCTCATTCTTCTGTATCATTGGCTACACTTGGGTCATCTCAGATTTTGTCCTTGAGCTAATAGATTCAGTCCTAGGGAAAGCTCAGCTCTCCGCATTCTGCGCTGCTGTCCCAAAGGATGAGTGCACATTGGGGGCATAACCATTTTTATTCAGTAGAAATAGTTTTATCTTTTTTGTTGCTGTTAAGTTTCAGGTAAACTCCTGCTTTAAAACATTATGCATAACAGTGCACACCTTACTCCCAGCAGAGGCAGGAGCAGCCTGGTCAGGACAGCCAGGGCTACAGAGAATAATCGTGCCTCAAAAAACAGAGAGGGAGAGGGAAATGGAGTAAGTTCTTATGCATTTCTTTTTTAACTGGTATTTTATTTTCAATTTTGGGGTTTGAAGGTGTCAAAGGGAAAGTCACAGCCTTTGTCCCACATTTTCTTTGCTGTTCTCCTTTCCTTCCTCCCCTCCCTTCCCCTTCCCTCCCCTTCCCTCCCCTCCCCTCCCCTCCCCTCCCCTCCCCTCCCCCTCCCCTCCTTTCTTCTTTGAGGAAGAGTTCTAATAGATCCATTATGTGCCAAGTCAGTGTTTAGCTACAACACAGATGCTTCTGTGCACTGATAGCCTGAAGTTTCCAAATCAGCTTGAAATACTTTCAGCAATTTAGGATTCTTGATCCATAAAACTGAAGTTTCTTTGGAATCTAGCTCTGCAGTTGTTGCTTTATGTAAACCTTTGGATGTGTCATGGTGGGTTGGTGTCTGTAATGAAGACATTGCTTTTCTCAATGGATAGCGCTGCCCTAACGTGTTAAGGGCTCACCCTGCTGCAGACATTTTGCTGTTATCACAAACACCCTGATTGTGTCTGTACACACACACCTGCTGATCTGTACATTTGCAGCCCTTTAGTTACCTACCATGCCTGGAACCGACTCCTGAAATTATGGATGTTTCCACAGTTCACAGGACTATAGTAACAGAAGTCTGTATCTACAACTGTTGCCTAATAACAGAAGCTATTGGTGTTCTTTTCTTTTTAATTTTAATTTTTTAATTATACATATGGATGTGTCTGTGTGGGTATGTACAAGTGAGTGCAGTACAGTATGTACAAGTGAGTCCACAAGATACTGTCAGAGCTCCTGCAGCTGTAGTGAGCTTGCTTGCTACTTGGACACAAACTTGGGTCCTCTGCAAAAGCAGAGTCCTCTCTTTAGCCCCGGTTTCTTTGAGACCTAACAATCATCATCTCCTCCTCCTCCACCCTCTGAAGTCCGCAGAAATGCAGACAAGTAGACATATAATTTAGAGATAATAAATAACTCTTTTAAACAGAGATCACTTTTATATATACAGATTAATGTTAGAATGAAAGTGTTGACTTGATTGAAATATTGCTAAAAATATATGTTTATAGAATTTGTGTGTGAACTGGGGGGTGAACCCCAGGCCTCGTGTGCTCAATATGTGTTCTACCACTAAGTATGAGTGTGTGGGGGACTATGTGTGTGTGTTGGGGGGGTATGTATGTAGGGTGTGGTGGGGTAGGGGCTGGGGGTATATGTGTAGGGTGTGGTGGGGTAGGGGCTGGGGGTATATGTGTAGGGTGTGGTGGGGTAGGGGCTGGGGGTATATGTGTAGGGTGTGGTGGGGTAGGGGCTGGGGTATATGTGTAGGGTATGGTGGGGTAGGGGCTGGGGGTATGTGTGTAGGGTGTGGTGGGGTAGGGACTGGGAGTATGTGTGTAGGATATGGGGGTTAGGGGCTAGGGTATGTGTGTAGGATGTGGGGATTGGGGCTGTGGGTATGTGTGTAAGATGTGGTGGGGTATGGGCTGTGGGTATGTGTGTAGGATGTGGTGGGGTAGGTAGGGGCTGGGGTATGTATATAGGATGTGGTGGGGTATGGGCTGGGGGTATGTGTGTAGGGTGTGGGGATTGGGGCTGTGGGTATGTGTATAAGATGTGGTGGGGTAGGGGCTGGGAGTATGTGTGTAGGATATGGGGGTTAGGGGCTAGGGTATGTGTGTAGGATGTGGGGATTGGGGCTGTGGGTATGTGTGTAAGATGTGGTGGGGTATGGGCTGGAGAAATTTGTGTAGGATGTGGTGGGGTAGGGACTGGGGTATGTATATAGGATGTGGTGGGGTATGGGCTGGGGGTATGTGTGTAGGGTGTGGAGGATATGGGTGGGTGTGGGTATATGTGGGGTAAGAGTATGTGTGGAGTGTTTATATGAAGTGGGGGTAGGTGTATGTGGGGGCTGTGGGTTGTGTATACACATAAGTGAAGGTGGTCATAGTGTGCAGAAATGTCAGGTCCTACTGGAGCTAGAGTTATGAACCATCTGACATGCATGCTGGCAACCAGACTGGAGCCTCCTGAAGAGTAGTATGTGCTCTTACCCAGAACACCACCTCTCCAGCCGCCACTACCCCAGTATATCTTTTAAGATTTTAGTAATATTTGACCTTTTTTTTTTTTGAGACAGGTTTTTTATTTCTTTTGAGGCGGGTCTCTCTGTGTAGCTCTGGCTGACCTGAAACTCACTATATAGACAAGGTTTCAGAGTTTACAGAGATCAATCTGAGATAAGTGTTTTTAAAAATATTTTTAATTAATAATTTAAGTGTATGGGTGTTTTGTCTGTTTATTATTTTTGTGTGTGGAGCCAATAGAGGCCAGAAGAGGGCACCAGATCCCCTTGGACTGGAGTTACAGATGCGTGTGAGCTGCACTGTGGGTCCATGGGAATCTAATTTGAGTCCTCTGCAAGAGCAGTACTTGTCTTAGTCATCTCCCTACCCCCTTGGGATAAGGTCTTATATAACCCAGTCTGGACTCAGACTTAATATGCAGATGAGGTTGACTTTGAACTTCTGGGTCTCCTGCCTCTACCTCCCTAGTGCAGTGATTTCAGGCTGTGCCTGAAACTATTCTGTGTTGGGGACTAAACCTAAGACCTTATATTTGCTAGACAGCACTCTACTACCTGATCTATAAACCACCATGTATGTGTCTGGGTGTGTGTGTGGGGGGTGTTGGAACTCAACAGTTAGACTAGGCTCACTGGCTAGCAAGCCCCAGGGATCCTTCTGTCTTTTGTCTCTGCCTAGCTGGCATTGCATTGCTGCCATCCTGGCTTTTCGAGTGGTTGCTAGGGATCAAACTTAGGCCCTTGTGCTTGGCATGTTACTCACCCATGTTCTAAGCTATCCACCCCCCTCTTTTTGAAAGGCAGTATAACTTAAGCTGTTAAAATCTAGAGTAGTGGTTCCTGAAGTGGGCAGTCTAAATTGTAATAAATCCCAAAATGACTTTGATACACACACCGGTTTCAGAGCTACCTGGGTGGCCTTTTAAAAATCTAATAGAATTCTAAGACTGTTCTGTTATATACTGAGAATACCCATGAAAAGTGGGTACTCTTTGTTTGCTTGTTTTGGTTTTGTTTTTCAAGGCAGGACTTCTCTCTGTAGCCCTGGCTGTCCTGGAATTAGATCTTGTAGAGCAGGTTGGCTTCCAACTCAGATCCATCTGCCTCTGCCTCCCAAGTGCTGGAATTAAAAATGTGCACCACCACTGCCTGGCTTAGAGCAAGTGGCACTTACTCTTATGTCTTTGATTCTGTATTAAGATTGATTACGTTGTCGTGATAGCACGCGATGATTATGATTTGAACAATGGAGATAGTTAAAGGTACACTCAACAGAAAGGCTGCATATGTGTAATTTTTGATGTTCCAGGTGAGGTGCTCTTTCCAGATTTAGTTGCTTTGAAGAATTCCCCTGCTGTTGGCCTTAATTTGAGAAAGACTTAAAAGTTTATGAACATGTCTGGAGTATGTGATTCAGTAATTGAGAGTATAGTCCCAGCTCTGAAACTCTGGTGCAATCTCCAACCCAATATGCACATATGCCTGTTTCTGTTTCATCCTTTTAAAGTGATATCAATATGTATTTAACTGTTAATATTTGTATACCATTGCTTATACTCCGTTTAGATTTATTTCTTGGGTTGAAGATTTAGCTCGCTTGTTAGAGTGCTTGCCTCCAGCATGTTGAAGCCCTGGGTTTGCTCTCCAGCATCACATGAACAAGGCATGAAACTAATAACCCATTACCAAATTTGTGATCCAAACATTTAGAAGATAGAGGCAGGAAGATTGTAAGTTCAAGGCTGGGCCATGGAAGTAGCCACACATTCCTGATGTCTTGAGTTCAGACTGCAGGATCAGTGTAAAAAGCTGGAATAGGTCAGTCCCAGAAATCTCAGCACTCCTACAGCTGGAGATGGGGGTTCTGTGGAAGCTTGCCCTCCGGAGGCACAACACAGGTACGCTGTGGCTGTGCACCCTCACAAAACACACAATGCAAGAGTTCAAGGTCTATTCAGTTACCATGAGTTCAGTCCCTGGGACCCACCCACATGGTGGAAGAAAGGACTGACCTTACAAGTTGTCTTCTGACATCTACATGCACTTACTTCTCTCTTTCTCTTGCTCTCTCTCTCCCTCTCTCTCACACAGAATAAGTGCAATTAACTAAAAATTATGTCAAAGTGTATGATAAACGATAGAGCTCATCAAACCACACCCATGCCGCCTTTTAGCTCCTTCTTGTTATGTGTCGCTTGTACACCTGTCTTCCAGGTAACCTCCCAGTTGCAGAGAGCTTCAGCTTCTGCCTGGTCACTTTGTTGTCTGATGTGGCTTACAGAGACCCCTCCCTTAGGGATGAGGTAAGTGTCTGATGATATGATGTGGTGCCTGGATGCTAATCTAAAAGAACCCTAGAATGATGGCAAGGGGATAGGAAGCGTGACTGGACTGTGTAGGTTTTATTTGGTCCTATTTGTGTGTGCATGCATATGTGTTGTTACACACATGCACATATGTGCAGAGGTCAGAGAACATCCGTGTTTCCCTCTTGAGCTCTTTACCCTTGTGTATGAAATCCCTTCTCTATGTATCTGTCCGTCTGTCTGTGCTTGGCTCTTCCATGAATGCTGATAATCTCCTCTTGTCTCACTGCTCTCACAGTATGCACTCCACCCTCTGCCATCCCTTGTCCCCTTATTTGATGCTATAATAGCAGGACTTTTCACCTGTGATATTTTAGGTATTTTTTAGGATGATCTCATGAGTCTTGTACCATGTGTGAAGTAGGCAGAGAAAGGCCGAGGTGTTCACGTTCCTCCTCCTCAAAGTTCTTGATTGAAGTTGCTCGCAACAGATAATTTTCCCTTTTTTTTTTTGTATGTGTGGGTATGATATGCATGCACGCGTGGGCATTGTCTATGTGCACTTGTATGTAGAGGCCTGAGGTTAATGTTGAGAATCATCCTCCATTGCTCACCCACTTTTTTTTTTTTTTTTTTTTTTTTTTTGGAGACAGGGTTTTACTTTGTAGTCCTGGCTATCCTGGAACTAACTGCAGACCAGGCTGGTCTTGAACTCACAGAGAACTGCCTGCCTCTGCCTCCTGAGTACTGGGACTAAAGTCATACACCACCACTGCCTGACTCAACCATGTTCTTAATCACACTTAGTAGTTAGAAAATCAGTTTCTAAAACCTGGAAGCCAAAGGCTTAAAAAAACAAAACAAAACAAACAAAAAAAAAACCTATAATATCAGAACTTGGGGGACTGAGATAACAGCATTGTGAATTTGTTTGAGAATTTTTCTGCTTCTACAGATCAAACAAAAATGCATCAAGCTTCTTCTGTATCTCATTCTGGAAACACGATTGATTAGCCAGTACCAAGGTCCATAGGAGTCATTGCCATCATAGGAGTGATTTTTCCTGCACTGCTCATTATGAGTTAGACCATATGGACATTGCTTTGTCTTGCTAGTACCTGTGGTGACTAAAGAATGACTCCCCTTAGGCTTATATATTTGGATGCTTAGTCACCATGGAATAGTACTATTTAAGAAGGATTAGGAAATGTGGCTTTGTTGGAAGAAGTGCATCATTATACCCTGTGGCTGGTGGAGGCAGATGGAGGGGGAGGGCACAGCAGGAGCATGCAGGTGACCAACCATGGAAAGAGACAGATTGGGCCCACATGCAGAGACTTTTGTTGTGAAGAGAAGGAGGAGAGGGGTCAGATCAGGGGTTGAGGTACTCGCCCTCTGGCAAGTTGGGGAGAGGGAAAGAAAGGCAGGGGTGGAGAGTGGAGAGCTTTCTTCAATGGAGCTTGATGTCAGAGTCAGACGCTGAGCCAGGCTAATTGCCATTGACCAACTGTGGCTTCAGGGGCTAGGACAGAGTCCTAACACTGGGAATGAACTTGGAGGTTTCAAAAACCCATGCCAAGCCCACACCCTCTCTTTGCCTGTAGATTAAGAGGTAGCTCACAACTACTTTTCCAGCACCATGCTTGCCATGCCTGCTGCTTGCCTCAATGGCGATGAGCTAAGCCTCTGAAACTGTAAGAAAGCTTAAATTAAGTGTTTTCTTGTTGTCAGAAGTTTCTGACCTGTCCAGGCCTGCATTCCAGAAGAATCTCCCCACTTGTGGTCTTGTAATAAATAATTACACAAAGGCTTATATTAATTACAAACTGTTTGGCTTATGACTCAGGCTCATGACCAATTAGTTCTTACAACTTAACCCATTTCTATTAATCTATGCCTTGTCACATGGCTAGTGGCTTTACCTGTTCTTTTTCTTACATCTGCTCTCTTGGGCGGCAGCTTACAGTGTTTCCATGTGACTCTGCCCTCCTCCTTTACCTATACTTGGATTTCCCGCCTGCCTCTAAGCTGCTTTGCCATAGGCCAGTCCCTTTATTAACCGGTCCTAGCATGCAGAAAGACATTCCACATTATTTTCTCTTATAAGATTTCCATGGTTATGGTTTTTTTTCACAGCAATGGAACTCATTACATGCCCATTATAATAACCTATGACATCGTGGCTTTAGTGATTCAGTGACCCTCTCACATTTTGTGTCTTAAAGGATTAGTGAAGTCTTCTGGGCCTTCTCATTGTGAAGGATTAGGTTTTACATAGTGTAAAACTCTAGCATCGCAATTTCCCAGAGCCTTCACATCCCTTCATCAACATAAACTAAGGGATATCAAATATTTCCAACTCCTTTTCAGTAGGCCATAGTTTGAAAAACACTCAGGACCATTCAAACAAACCTTTGATTCTTTTTTTTTTTTTTTTTTTTTTTTTTTTTTTTTTTTTTTTTTTTTTTTTTTAAAGCCGTGCAAGCTTCCATGCTAAACCTAGAATCTCCATTCAGAGGGTCCATATCAATAAATTCAGTCTGATCCAGTTTTATGGTCCTTCTATCATTATTCCTTACCCTTAATGAAAGACCCCCGGGGGTAAGGGACCCCCGAAATGGACCTTTCCTCGGAAGGAGACCCCATGACCCAAGGAGGACCGAGCCACAGATCAGCTGCAAACAGCACGAGGTTTTATTGAATAACGCAGGACCTGCGGGCTACCAAGCCACTTGGGATGGTTGGCGCGCCCAGCCCTCTGTTTAGGGCCTTTTTATAGGGTTAGGGAAGCAAAATCATGCGTACAGAGGCAAAGGCGAAGTTACAAAGTTTCCATTGGCTGGTTTGAATGAAATCGCCCGTTGAGGGGTGAGGGGTGAGGGCCCCCAGGTTGCCATCCGGCCTGACCAAGCAACCTGGTTATCACCCGCCCCCAGGCCTGCTGTTTCTTTTGTTCTTTATCTTCTTTTTGGAATTCTTTCCCTGATCAGGCTGGGCCTGATCCCATAGCTAAGTAACTGCTTCCCCTCCCTTCCCCCTCTGCCCAGCTGAATCCTGATCACATAGCTAAGTAACTGCTTCCCCTCCCTTCCCCCTCTGCCCAGCTGACATATATTGTGAAAGTTACCTGACTACATTCCCTTGTCTTTATCTCAAGCATCTTACGGAGTTAATCTTTACTGTCTTGTTAATATGTCTTAGGGAGGTTTACTTGCAACGCGCTGCTGTTAACTCTACTTCTTGGGGAGGGGGCCTTACATTAAAGTCTGTCCTCACACATAGCCCTCATAGAGAACGGGGGATAGAGGATTAGAAAGAGTAGATGTATCTGTCAGGACTCTGAGAGAATGGAGAGTGGAGAAACTTAGTGAACATCAGGCTCATAAGGAGGGTGAGTAGCTGTAGGGACAGAAGCCCTTGGGCTATAGGGAAGTCTAGGGGGGTAAAAGAGGAGGTGAGAAGGATGCTAACATGAGCTTTGAAATGGGGGAGCCTAGAGGTCAGGATGGACTTTGATTTGCTGATAGACACCACAGGTAGCCATTTGTCCCTTCTGGCAGAGGTAAACAAATGATTCCTGTTGACAGATGGGAACCAATTTCACAAGTTCCTGAGAAATGCTAGCTTTTTATCTTACCTCCAGAAATCCTCCTACAGTGCAATTTAATGCTCATCTCTAGACATTTGGACTGACCGTTGGATTACCTGAGACCTAACATTCCCCAGACTTCTGCTTGAATGAATTAGCAAACTCATTAAGCTGTTAGTAGTACAGCAAAGCTACTCATGGACTACATACACCTTCTGCCTCCCTTCTAAGAGCCTGCTTAGCCTTCAGTCTGGTTATAGGTCTAGAGGCAACAGTAGGTGGGCCCTGAGGGACATCAGAATTGTCTTGCCTGGCGTCTCCATCATCAGAGAAAGCTTAGTAGACAGTGAAGGATTAATTTCCTCAGCCACGATTAAAAAAAAAAAAAAAAAAGGCAATATTTCCAAGGTGGGGTTGAGGGTGGGAGTACATATCTGCTGAGGGTGGAGAACCTCTTCCTCGAGTGACATAAACCCTTGAGAATCTGAGGGTTCAAGTTCTCAGCTTCACTAGGGTCCTCCCACACACCTCCATCCCAAGTTACAGGGTCCCATTCTTTACTGATTAATGCCTTTACTTTAACTGCCAGTGCCTTCTGAGGCTGGGATTTTAATTTAGTTGTAATTATGCCAATCTTATAATGAAGGCTTCAGTTTGATTTTCTACAGAGCAAATTGAGCTGTGTGGCTGCTGGAGAGAAGATTTCTCTTCCAGTGCACACTTAGAAACCTTTAGACCAGTGGTTCTCAACATTCCCAATGCTGCAACCCTTTGCTACTCATGTAGTTTTGTTGTCCTTCATAACCAATCTCTACTGCTATGAATCATAACGTAAATATCTGCTATGCAGGATGTCTCATGTGCATCCCCTGTGTAAAGGGCCATTTCATACCAGGGATCATGACCCACAGGTTGAGAACCATGCTTTAGACTGTTGAGTGCACATCTGGAGCTGGTCAGTTTTATCACTGCATTCATTGTTATCTTTCACTGTTCTGAAATACTAGAAGCTGGTTAAGTTTACCTTGAGGCTCTTTCAATGTTGTCAGTGTATCCAGAGGTGCTAGGAGCAACTGGTTTAATTTTCCCCCTGTCAAAAACATTTATATACAGAGTCACCAAGTCCATTGCTCACAGTTGGTGAATCAGGATAACCAGATGTGTTTATTTGTTTCCCTCAGTAGTAAGATAAGTCACACCACAGGCTTTCCAGTCTCCAGTCTTGTAGGAGAGGCTTCAGTAACTGTAGGTGTCAGCAAAGTGGAAAGCCTGTTCCAGACACTTAAACTTTTTTTGTTCTAGAACCACCCCTGGTACCAAAGTGTATTAGTTAGGAGACTCTAGCAATGACACTTTCACAGGGGTTGCCTGAGACCATCACAAAACACAGACATTTACATTACAGTTCATAACAGCAGTAAGATTATAGTTAAGAAGTAGCAATTATGTTTGGGATCATCACAATGTGGTCACAGCATTAGGAAGATTGAGGACCATAGAGCTAGAGTAGAATGGATACAGTGACTAGGTAATGATGGGCTTTCAGATTGCAGTCCATCTAGTCCAACAGTGGCTGTTTACCAGAAGAAGGTCCAAGAATCCACAGAACAGGCTGTGGAGGAATGGACTTGCCAGGGAGTAAGAGAGGGCAAGCAGGCCAAGAGCAAGATCTTCCTGTATAGGCTGCCAGCAGAAGATGTGGTCCAGATAGATCAGAAATAGGTCTTATGATTTCAAATGAGTTAGTCATGAATAATCCCTCACAGGTGTATCCATCTGCTTAGACTTTAACAAGAATAGCCATCACAGTGACATTTAATTGGTGGTGGTGGTTTGTTTGGTTTTGTTTTTAAGCAAGGTCTCCCTAGATAGCTCTGGCTGGCCTGGAACTCACTATATACACTAGACTAGCCTTGAACTGACAGGTAACAACCTGCCTCTGCTTCCTGGGTGCTGGGATTGGATTAAAGGTGTTAGTTAAGCAATGAAGCCTTATTTATGAATGAAGTTTGGCCAACAATGAAATTGATGAAATTAGAAAAAGTACATACTGAGTGTCTCTAGTAAAGAATCCAAAATCTGAAACAGAATGATGCACACTTTTAATCCCAGCTTTTGGGAGGCAGAGGCAGGTGAATCTCTGAGTTCAAGGCCAGCCAGAGCTACAGAGAGAAACCCTGTCTCAAAACAAACAAAAGTAATAAATAAAACAAAGAATCCAAAATCTGAAATTTTGATCACTAATGCCACTCCACAAGTAGAAATTTCTATGTCTCACTGCATGTGACAGATTGCATTCATTTAAAACATTGAATAAAATTATGCTAGTATAAAGTGTGTAAAACATAAATGAATTAAACTATGTCAGGCTATGTCTATAAAGTGTATAAAACATAAATGACTTTCATGCCCACTAGACTCATTTATATCTATTTTATGTATATGAGTATTTTACCTGTATCTACACCACATGCCCCTACCCGGCGCCATTGGAGGCCAGAAGAGGATTTTGGATTCCTAAGAACTGGAATTACATATAATTGTGAACTTCCATGTGGGTTCTGGGAGCCAAACAGAACTCCTCTGCAAAAATAGAAAGTGCTCATATTTCTTACTCCTACCCCACCATTTTTAGTAATATTATTAATACTAGGAAAATATAGGAATATTGGCCACTTGTGAACAGGTCTTGTTAGAGTTGTTCTTTTTTTTCCCTGGGCTTCACATCCCAGTCCAACAGAAGTTAAGTTCCATAGTTTAAAAATAACATGTAGGAAGAAAGAAAAAAATGTGTGAAGAGAATTTAAGTGTTTTTTTTTTTTTTTTTTTTTTTTTTTTTTGTAGCCAACAATATGAAGTGTTTACTAAAAAATAAAAATAAAGAACTAAAAACTAATGGCTCACACAAGGAAGTCTAGACTTCATGAATGTGGATTAGTCTGGCTAAGTTCCTGCATCCCTGGAATATTTATGTGTGTATTCTGAGTCCCACACTTGTTGTAAAATGTAGAAACTGTCTGTAAGCAGATGACGTAGTAATTGAAGAGACTGTAATCATTCAGAGTAACACTGAAAAGAACTAAGCTGTTAGCCAGGAAAAGAGACGATTTTAAAACCTGTTTAGAGAAAATGAAGGGGAAATGGCCCACAGCAGTGGGTATGAGCCCCAGGAAGACAGACTGGTCCCGGGAGAGGTGAAGCTTGCCTGTGAACTTAGCAGCTACCCCTGGCACAGTTGTAGGGAAGGGGTTGGTCAAGTCAGTTGCTAAAGCTCCTTCTGATTTTGACTGAATTTTGTGATATTTATCCTAGTTTTGTTAACAGGTTTGTTTTGTGCCTTTGACTGTTGCAGATTTTAGAGGCACTTTTGCAGGTTATGCATGTCCTTTTGGGAATGTGCCAGGCATTGGAGATTCAAGAAAAAGGTATGATTATAAATCTTACAGACTATTTTTTTTTCAATTTTTTAAGATTCTCTTTTATTATTATTTGTGTCTGTGTAATATGGAGTGCGTGTGTGCGCGTGTGTCTGTGTGTATGTGTGTATACACAGGCTCAATAGTGTGCATATATGTAGTCGAAGAAAAACTAGTTTTGGGAGTCGGTTCTCTCCTCTACCATGGAATCCAGGAGTCAAACTCAGCTCATCAGGTTGCAAGGATAGAACATTTACCCATCGAGTCATCTCGTTGGTCCTGGGGCTGGTTTCTCTCTCCTTTCCCCTCTTTTATCCTGTGTAGTTTGTTTCTTTGTTTTGTTTGTTTATGCTTTGTACATACATGATAGCTAGAAACCTTTCTGTTAGGGCACATTTGTGTGCTCATATATGAGAGGATACACGGGTTATGAGCATAGTTCTCTGTACAGATGCCAGGTATCCTTGTATAACATGTATAATATGGGGGTAGTTTAGTTGACTTCTATAGGTCACTTTTCCCTATAGGTCACTGTAACTAAGCATGACCCAACTATATTACTGCTAGGGATGTGTCGTGAATAGATCAGGATCTCTCAAGGAAAGCAAATGTGATAGAGATGCAATCTAACATGACTGATAATGGCAGATTGAAAATGTCATCAGTTAACTCTGTAACTCTGCCTTGTTCTCAGTTGTCATGAGTGGGTTATAAATTGTTAGCTAGTGGTACAGTTACTACAGTGTGGTTGTCATAACTAACTCCTGTGGGTTATAAATTGTTAGCTAGTGGTACAGTTACTACAGTGTGGTTGTCATAACTAACTCCCGTGTTGTAACTCTCACTTGGTCTTCTAGAATACCTTTGCAAGTATGCAATCCCATGCCTAATAGGAATCTCGAGGTCATTTGGACGTTACAGCAATTCAGAAGAATCTCTTCTTTCAAAGCTCTTTCCCAAAGTCCCTCCTCATTCCCTGAGAATCCCAGAGGAGCTAGAAGGTGTTCGAAGGCGTTCCTTTAATGACTTCCGCTCCATCCTACCCAGCAATCTGCTGACTGTGTGTCAGGAGGGCACACTGAAGAGGAAAACCAGCAGTGTGTCCAGCATCTCTCAGGTGGGGCTGGGTTCCTAGGAATATTCAGGTAGAAGAACTTTAGTAAGTGTTCATGTGAAGAAACACTTGTGTGTAGTTTGAGTTCTTATTAGAATTCTCCTGTCTTTTTTTTTTCTCTGTATTTGAGACAGGATCTTGTTAGAATTCACTGTGTAATCCGCATAGCTTAGAACTTGTGGCCCTCCTTCCTCACCCTCTTGAGTACTACAATTACATGTGAGCCATCACACTTGCTTAAGTCTGATCCTTTTTAAGATTCTTGTTTGTTTATTTTTCAAGACAGGGTTTGTCTATGTAGCCCTGGTTATCCTGGAACTAGTGTTATAGATCAGTCTGGCCTCAAACTCACAGAGATCCATCTACCTCTACCTCCTGAGTGCTGGGATCAAAGGTATGTGCCACCAATGTTCAACCCCCCTTAAAGAAAGATTTGTATAGGGACTCACTGTGCAGATTCGGATGGCCCCAAACTTACACTGATCCTCCTACCTCAGCCTTCTCAGTGTCGATTCCAAGGACGCACCAGTGCACCTGGCTATTTAAAATTATTTATTTACCATAGTACCAGAGATCAACCCCCTTGAGTTTTACACATGCAAGGCAAATTGGATTTTTTGGGTTTTTTTGTTCTTTTAAGATGGTCTTGCTACATATTTGCTGGCCTCAAACTCACATTTCAGACTCTGCCTCCTAAGTGCTGAGAACATAGGAGAGTGGTGCTATCCCAGGCTAATGATTTCACAGCTGTGGAATGCTTTGTGCAAGACTCTGTTCCTGGTGGGGTTTTGTTTGTTTTGTTTTGTTTTTGTGTCTGTGGTGTGGGCTTATAATCCTAGCATGGGGGACTGGCTTTCTGGCTAGCCAGTCTAGTTTAATTGGTAAACTTTAGGGCCAATGAAAGAGCTTTTCTAAGAAAACAGATGTCTTTCCAGCAGATAACTATAGTTAGAAGTTTCTGACCCATCTGGGCCTGCTGTCCAGAGGAATCTTCCCACACACAGTCCCACAGCCACTTATAAAATAATTACACAAAGGTTTATATTCATTTCAATCTGTTCAACTTATTGCTAGCTAGCTCTTGCATCTTAACTCAGCCCATTTCTACTAATCTGTGTCTTGCCACTTGGCTCATTGCTTACCTGTACTTTTACCTCTTGCTTTCTGGGCAGCAACTCGCAGAGTCTCTGTTTTACTCTGCCCCCCTCCCCCTCTATCTATGCTTGGATATTCCGCTTGCCTATAGCTGCTTGGCCATAGACCAGAATAGTTCCTTTATTATCCGGTGGTAATTCACAGCATACAGAAAGACATCCCACATCAGATAATCCCCAGAGGTTGTCCTCCACGTACACACAGGTACACTTATATGAAGTGTATACATTCATGCACACACATGCCAACAAAAAAATATGTAATTGGGGTTTGAAGGGTAAGAGTGCTTACTATTCTTACATATGACCTGGGTTCAGTTTCTAGCACCTACATCATTTGGTTCACAACCTCCTATAACTCCCAGTTCCTGGGAATCTGATCTTCTCTTTTGGATTCTAAAAGCTTCTCTGCATCCATGGTGCAATTAAACTCAGACAAGCATTCACGTACACATAGAAATAATAAATAAGAATATTAAAAATTGTTATATTTTGAAAATACAATAAAGACGTGTGTGATTGTACTAGGATTGGTAGCACATACCTGCATTCCTAGTACTCATCAAACTGAAGCAAAGACTCATGAGTTTGGGGCCAAACTGGACTACATAGCAAGATGCTATTTCATTTTTTTAAAAGAAAGTAGTGTATCATTTTAAGGAGTGAGGTTTAGCTTCATACAAATTAGACCCTGTGGTTCTGTAGCTAACACCATTCTCCTCAAAACCCCCACACATGTGGATATGTGTTTGTATGTATGTATGACTTGTGGAAAAATGTAACAGAAAATATTAAGAATTCAACTCAAGCTGGGTACACAAGGGCTGCACACCTGTAATCCCAGCACTCAGGAAACAGAGGCCAGCCTGGTCTACATAGCAGGTTCCATTCTGGTCATTGCTAGATAGCAAGACGTGGTCTACAAAAGAAGGTGGGAGACAGATTCAGCTTAGTAAACAAATATAAAATATATAGTTACTGGTGTTACAATATACAGCAAAAAAAAAAAAAAAAGCTGTAATAGCAGTAGACTTCAGCAGGGAGGGAAGGTTGTACTTTAAGTGTGGAGAGCAGGTTGGCAGAGGGACCCTCTGAGATAAGTGAATGGTTCTCGAGAGCCTTTTCTGATCTGTACCTTATGGCTTTCAGGTTAGTCCAGAACGTGGTATGCCCCCTCCCAGCTCCCCTGGAGGATCTGCCTTTCACTACTTTGAAGGTAGGTTTCTATTCGGTGCTACTGTTAATCTAGTATCAGAACAGATTCACAGTGGATGCTGGGACTGACCCTTTGCTATCATGCACTTAGAGTGGTGTTTTCATTTCAGTTTCTCCCCACCTGTGTGTGTGTGTGTGTGTGTGTGTGTGTTACTGTTTTATTGGCTATGAGACCAAAGTAACTTATAGAAGAAAACATTTAACTGGGACTTTCTTGTGGCCTTGGAGGGTTATTCCATGATGGTCATGGCAGGAAGTATGGCAGAAGGCAAGCAGGCATGGCACTGGAGTTGTAGTTAAGAGCTTACATCATGACCCAAAGGCCAAGAGAGTAAAATTGGGCCTGACATGGATTTTGAAACCTTAAAGCTCATTCTCAGTATCACACTGCCTTCAACAAGATTACATATCCTAATTTTATGAACAGTTCTACCAACTGGAAGCTAAACACTCAGATAAGTGAATTTGTGGGGCCTTCTCATTCACACCCCCCCCCACACACACACACACATACTACACACTACAAATGAAACCCAAGGCTTTGATTGGTTTTGTATTTTTGAGACAGAGTTTCTCTGTATAGCTCTGGCTGTCCTGGAAATTAATTGTAGACCAGGTTGGTCTTGAACTCATAAAGATCCATCTACCTCTGCCTCCCAAGTGCTGGGATTAAACACCTGAACCACCACTGCCCAGATAAAACACAGGACTTTGTGCTAGTTAGACAGATGCTCTACTGTCTTGCTACATTCTCAGCCAGAATCTTATTTCTAACATTTTAATTACGCATATGTATATATATCGTGTATGGAAATATACACATGAATTCAGATGCCTGCCAGAAGAGGTTGTCAGATCCCCTAGAGCTGGAGTTGCAGGCCGTTGTGAGCTGTCTAACCATAGACGCTAAGCCTTAAGTGCTCATCCTCTACAAGAGCACTCTTAACTGCTGAGTCGGCTCTCCAGACCCCAGAAACTTAGTTGAGTTTTAAATTTTTTGTTTATATCTCTAAAGAAAAATACAAAAATAAGTCAGACCCCTGAATGCTACCCCTGTGGATTTTAACTTGTAAAAGCATGGGGTTTCCAGTAGAAGGCCTAGTGATAAATGCTAGCTTTTAAAAAGGCCATTAAGTATATAGATGTTTAAAATGAAGTAATTTGGTATGGTGGAAGGACTATGCCTGTAATCCCAGAATTTCAGAGACTAAAGAAAGAAAATCATATGTTGGGGCCAGCCTGGATGACATAGCCAGGTTTTTTTCTCAAAAACACAGTAACAAACAAACAAACAAAAGAATGTAGTAATACTACTTTCTTTGAAGCTTTGCTACTTGCTATATGCTTTCCCATATTTACTGATTTTGATTCGTGTGACTGTCCTGTATGTTGGACACAATAAAACTACTTTTCCTTCAACTGGGGAAGAGGACTCAGCAGGTAAAGCATTTGTTCTGTAAATGTAAGGACCAGAGTTCAGATCCTCAGAGCCCACATCAATTCAAGGTGCATATGGTTATCCACTTGTAATCCCAGTGGGTGCTGGAGGCAGAGATATGAAAATCCCCAGAAACAAGCAGTCTAGCTAGAAAAGGTGAAGTGAGCACACACATATACTCACAATCAAAACAGATTATCTTCATCTGGCCCTCGAGAAAAGTTAGAT
This sequence comes from Phyllotis vaccarum, assembly GCA_033318265.1. NCBI lineage: Eukaryota > Metazoa > Chordata > Mammalia > Rodentia > Cricetidae > Phyllotis > Phyllotis vaccarum. The sequence continues at coordinate 184,793,122 of JARWLC010000002.1, forward strand.
CCCGATAAAAATCACCGTAAGTCAGGTAGCCCAGGGGCTCCATTCTGCAACCCCTCCATTTTTGAGTGATGTGAATTTTTTCATTGTATTTATTTGTGTGTGTGTGTGAGAGAGACAGACAGACAGACAGACAGAGGCAGACAGACAGACAGACAGTACATATGCTGGAGTTGTGTTTTCAGGTGCAGACTCCAGGCTAGAGTAGACTGAGATCTTTAGGTTCATTCTCTTGTCTTCACTTCTCAAACCATATATAGCAGGATTCCTGGGGTTACAGATATGCACTGCTGCATCTGGTATTGTTCGTTTATGTGGGTTCTGGGGAATTGAGCTATAATCCCAGCACTCAGGAATCAGTGGTGGAAGGACTCTAATTCAAGTCTGTCTTCTCTCAAAACAGTAACAAATAGTTTCACCAGCATGTATCACCACACCCAGCTCTGTAAATATTTAAGTCCCAGTCTTTAGGTTTTTGGTGCCTGGTGTTTGTGGCTTCTGTCCTCATCAGGCCTCCAAGCTCCAGCTCCTTCATAGAGCACTTTTCTCATCTCCTGGCATCTGCTGAGAAGCATCTGCTGCAGGTCGCAGCCTCTTCACCGACCCTCTCTGCTCTGTAAACCGCTGTTCCCTCCCTTCTTCCCTCATATGTCACCATGTTCTTAGGTTAGCTCTCTTGCATCTCTGTTCTAAGTTCCCCTTCATGTCCCCCGTGTTACTGTTGGCGCCCTCCTCAGAGCCAGTGCAACCAGTGCTGAGGCACTGGATATTATCTGATCCTACCTTGTCTGGGCAGAAGTCAAACAGGTTACTAGGTTCTTCATAGATTGATATTGTCTGCCATGACTTATATTTATTTACTTATTTTTGTTTATTAAGACAAGTGGTCTTATAGTATAGCTCATGCTAGCCTGGAGCTTGTGACCTTTCTGTCTCACCACTCTGGGCTGTCTGCCGTTGTTTCATATGACACTATTAGGCTTGCTTATTTTCTAATGATAGTTTTCTGATAAAATATTTTAATATTGACTTTTTAGAGGCTGGAGAAATAGCTCAGTAGTTAAGAGCACTGACTGCTCTTCCCAGTGACCTGAGTTCAACTCCTAGCATTCATATCAAGTTGCTCACAACTGCCTTTAACTCCAGCTGCAGAGCAGTCTGACCTCTGCGGGCATTTGCATTTATGTGCATATAACTCCCCCCCCCACACACACACATACATACACATAATTGAAATAATAAAAATAATGACTCTTTGATCTATCATTTGCTTTGGGGTCCATATTTGTTCTTGTGTGACTTTTCAGAGCGGTATAAAGTTAACATCTGTCATGGTCACTGTTCTATTATTGTAAAGAGACACCATGACCAAGCAGTGTATGCAAGAAAGCATTTAGGGGCTGGGGAGGAGGTTCGGTGGTTAGAGTGCTTGTCACTCTTGCAGAGGCTCTATATTCACTTCCCAGCATGTACACTGTGGCTCACCGCCATTTGTAATCCCAGTCTCAGGAGATCCAGCAGGCATCTATGTAGTACACATATGTGCATACTTGCAAAACAACCATACACATAAAATAAAACTTGTTACAATAAGGTTTCCTGGCCCCATCTGGCCAAAGGTCCAGACCCACAGACTTTCAGTTCCAGAGTCCTTAGCCGCCCCCCACTGCTTAGTCCCCCCAAAAGACTCAGACACTTACATTAAGTTCATGCTGTTTGGCCTACGGCTTAGGCGCATCGCTAGCTAGCTCCTTCATCCTTAGTCAACCCTTAGTCATTCATCTGTCTGCCACATGGCCTGTGGCTCACCTGTGTTCCTTACATGTTTCTTCTTTAGGTGTCTGGCTCCATCTCTGTCTGACTCTGCCCTTCTTTTCCTACCTATTCTGATTTCCCACCTACTTCTATGGTGCTCACCAAGGGCCAAAACAGCTCCTTTATTTAAAGATTGATATTCACAGCATACAGAAAGACATTCCCACATCAAAACCAATCTTTAAAATTCATTTAAAGAAAAGAAAGTATTTGATTGAATGCTTGCTTGCAGTTTCAGAGGGTGAATTCATAACCATCATGTGAGGAAGATGGCAACAGGCAGGCAGGCATTATGCTGCAATAGTTTAGCTGAGAGCTCACATCCCAATCTAAAAATGTAGGAAGCAGAGAGAGACCTGAGTTCAGGTCCCATCATCCTCATTGAGTGGCTTATAACACCTGTAAGTCCAGCTCTAAAGAGGCAGATGCTCTCTCATGGTCTCCATGGGCTCCTGTGCCCGTGTGCATGGACACACACACTTCTACCAAAAGTAGAAATACAAGGAGAGCTCTTGGCATCCTGATTCACTGGATTTCTGCCATCATTGCTCTCACCGCCATGCTGTGATGGATTGTACAAATATGAGCCAGACTAAGCCCTCCCTCTCTTAACAGGGAGAGCTGTGGGTGGCTAGAGCAAGAGAATGGCTGAGTTCAGAGAAGCCTGGGATAAAAAGGAATTGTAACCAACAAAATTGTATCTACAGCTATATGGGGATTATCTGCTTGGTCATGTCCTGTCGTTTTCCTGTTTCCTCCTGACAGCCTCTTGCCTGCCTGACGGGACTGCTTTGGAGCCTGAGTACTACTTTTCCACCATCAGCTCCAGCTTTTCTGTCTCCCCCCTCTTCAATGGCATCGCCTATAAAGAGTTCAGTATTCCACTGGAAATACTTCGGGAACTCTTAAACTTGGTAAGCAAGCTCTATCCCTGATATGCCACAGGAAAACCAGGCAGCGAAAAACTTGCTGCTGTTTGTTTTTTTTTGAGAGCTGTGTAGCTTTGCTACCTTGAATTTTCAATCCTCCTGCCTGTACCTCTCCAGCGCTAAGACAACCTGCATCACTATGCCTGGCTAACATGGTACTGGAGTTGAATCTCAGGCCTCTCTATCACTGAGCTGTGCTCCTAGGCTTAAAACAAAAGCAAAAACCACATACTTTTAATTTTGAAACAGGGTCTTAGCCATTTTACCCAGGCAGGCCTTGAACTTCAGTTCTTCCTGTTTCAGCTTCCCAAGTAGCTAGGATTACAGGTTTGTGCCAGCAGGCCCATCAAAAGCCCCTAATTTTTATTTGTTTGTGTTGGTTTTTTGAGACAGGGCTTCTCTGTAGCTTTGGAGCCTTTCCTGAAACTCACTTTGTGTACCAGGCTGCCTCCAACTCGCAGAGATCCACCTGTCTCTACCTAAGGCGTGTGCCACCACCACCTAGCTATTTATTTATTTTTAACAAGAAAGGCTTGGGATATATGTTGAATATCTCTCATCCAGAATGGTTGGTGCCAGGAATAGTTAGAATTTGGGGTCGTTTACAGATTTCTAAATTTTTCCTATGCATAATGAGGTATCTTAGACTGAAACCCAAAACCAAACCTAAAATTTACTTGTTCTTTTTGGAATTTATTTATTTTATGTATGAGTGCTATATCTCCATGCCAGAAAAGGGCATCAGATCTCATTACAGATGGTTGTGAGCCACCATGTGGTTTCTGGGAACTGAACTCAGGACCTCTGAGCCAGTGCTCTTAACTTCTGAGCCCTTTCACCAACACTCACTCATTTGTTCTTCATATCCGTGCATCTTACACATATAGAAGGTGATTTTATAAATGTATTTTCTTTTATTTGCAACAGGCTTGCTCTGTTGCCCAGGCCAAACTTAAACTCTGAGTTCAAGAGATTCTCCTATCTTAGCCTTTTGGTTATCTGTGCCTGCCTACCATGCCTGACTTATGCAATGTCTTGAATAATTTTGTCAGATGTGGAGCTTTCCATTTGGGGCAACATATTGGTGTAAAAATAGTTTGGATTTGGGAACATTTGGTATTTTATATTTTTGGCATAGGGTATTCAGCCTATACCATTATTTCCAGGTACAATAGACATAATGAACTGACAAATTACAAAGGGAAGGTGAGTAAAATTCCTCTCCAAGGAAAGTGTAAAGGAGTGTTTACCCCTTCCAGAGGTCCCAAGGACAAACTGAGGCAGAATTCCTCCAGCGTTTACCCTGGAGAACCAATAAATGTATTGGGTTGTTGTATAGAGTGTAGGTAGAGGGGCCCTAGGTTCCTTATAGGGGTATGGGCTCTCCTTCCCCAACTCACCACACATGGAAACTTACCCAATACCAATGAGGGCTCCCTGCCCCCCAGCCTTTCCCAGGCCATGTCATAGGAGCAGCAGGTACTTTGGAGAATCCTGTGTCCTACTCCAAGTCTGAGGGGGTCATTGTGGACTATAAGCTGGGATGACCTTTTAGGGGGTATGGAGGCACAGCTAAACTCAACAGGATGGCAATTGCTTTTATCTTTGAGCACATTCACCCACAACACTTTCCTTATCCTGTGTGTGTGGGAAAGGTATCCTACATTTCCATTCAGAAAAGACCAGTGTCAAGTCTGTCAAGAATATGCAGATCCAGGACAGGAGCATGCTCAGTCCAAGCATTCAGACTCCATTCAAAGTAGTGCTTTTTCTTTATATTTGATCTACTCTGAGGAGTTGTTGTTTTTCTCTTTTCTTTGGGTAGCCTCTGAGGTGACATCACACTTGAAGGCATTGTTAAAATTTTTTGTATTGCTGAAATAAGTGAATCTTTAGAGCAAGATTGCAATGAGTTTAAGGCCAACTGAGACTATGGAGTGAGACTCTGTCTCAAAAACAAAAACTAAGATGAGATGTGGAGCACACCTTTAATCCTAGCACCAGAGAAGTAGAGGCAGGAGAATTTCTGTGAGTTTGAGGCCAGCCAGAAAAAGGCAGTAAAACCCTGTCTCCAAAAGAAAACAAAAAAATTCAAGGGGGGAGAGAGAGAGAGAGAACTTGGTGTCATGATGGTGCACATGTGGTCCCCAGCTAATGAAGTAGATGTACGATGTGTACTCACGCTTAACTTCAGAGAACCAATGAGGTCCCTAGGAGCCATGATTGTCTAACATTCCTGATGTCCCGGAGAGGATTATATTGCTGGAATCTTCCTCATAGCTTGTTTTGCTAACTGAGTGGTACTGGAGTCTGGACACCAACGTCTTCCAAACAGAAATCTAACATTGGTGGCCAGGTGGTGGCCTCACCTTTAATCCCAGCATTCAGGAGGCAGAAGCAGGTGGATCTCTTGAGTTTGAGGACAGCCAAGGCTATACAAAGAGAGGGGGCGTTCTAACATTGGCAACTTTGAGGGAGTGGTCAGTCACTCACTGTTGCTTTATTTTTATTGTCATTCATATTCAGGATAAGAATTTTTCAGGTGACACTGGAGTAGTGAGGGCATTTCCTGCTTGTGGCTTGATCATTGTTCACTTGATATTTGTTGAGCTATTTTACATTACATTTATCACTACAATTTTGGGATTCTTTTTATTTTTCTTTTAAATTTTGTTTAGATCTTTTTACTTTATGTATGTAAATTTTTTGACTATAAATGTATGTATATTGTGTGCATATCTAGTGCCCAAGGAAATAAAAAAATTACATCAGATCCCTTTAAATTAGAATTATAGGCAGTTGTGAACCCATGTGGTGCTGGGTACCAAACCTGGATCCTCTACAAGAGCAACAAATGCTCTTAACTATCTCTCCAGCCCATGGCTTTTTCTTTTTAAAAATTTTGAGGATTGAACTCAGTGTCTTAGGCATGCTAAGTATGTCCCTTACCACCGAGTCCCATCCACCTCAGCTGTCTTATGGATTTGTCTATCAACGCATTTGTCATTAGGTAGGAGAAGCCAGCACTCCTGTCTCTGTGTAAATTGCTTCTTGTGATTTTTGTCTCTAACAGGTGAAGAAGATTGTTGAGGAGCCTGTTCTCAAATCATTAGATGCACTTGTAACCAGCGTGATAGAAGTATGTACCTTCTGAGGACATTACCATGAAATGAGCCTGACCTAAGCATGTGCAAGGAGAAAGCAGAACTGTTTGCAGGAGGGTCAGCTTATTTCAGTGGTAGTCCTAGCGCGCCTCCTGCCTACCTGCTCTGGCTCCTTTCAGGACATCTGTCACCACATGATGCATGTGACTGGTGCTCAATGTTTCCATTTCAGAACTGAAAGGCTCATGAGGGCTGACTATGTGCCCACGTCACACATGAGGGCTGACTAACGTGCCCATCTCACATGAGGGCTAAGGTGCCACATCACACATGAGGGCTGACTAACGTGTCCTTCTCACATGAGGGCTGACTAACGTGCCCATCTCACATGAGGGCTAAGGTGCCACATCACACATGAGGGCTGACTAACGTGTCCTTCTCACATGAGGGCTGACTAACGTGTCCACATCACACATGAGGGCTGACTAACGTGTCCACATCACACATGAGGGCTGACTAACGTGTCCACATCACACATGAGGGCTGACTAACGTGTCCACATCACACATGAGGGCTGACTAACGTGTCCACATCACACATGAGGGCTGACTAACGTGTCCACATCACACATGAGGGCTGACTAACGTGTCCACATCACACATGAGGGCTGACTAACGTGTCCACATCACACATGAGGGCTGACTAACGTGTCCACATCACACATGAGGGCTGACTAACGTGTCCACATCACACATGAGGGCTGACTAACGTGTCCACATCACACATGAGGGCTAAGGTGCCACATCACACATGAGGGCTGACTAACGTGTCCACATCACACATGAGGGCTGACTAACGTGTCCACATCACACATGAGGGCTGACTAACGTGTCCACATCACACATGAGGGCTGACTAATGTGTCCACATCACACATGAGGGCTAAGGTGCCACATCACACATGAGGGCTGACTAACGTGTCCACATCACACATGAGGGCTGACTAATGTGTCCACATCACACATGAGGGCTGACTAACGTGTCCACATCACACATGAGGGCTGACTAACGTGTCCACATCACACATGAGGGCTAAGGTGCCACATCACACATGAGGGCTGACTAACGTGTCCACATCACACATGAGGGCTAAGGTGCCACATCTCACATGAGGGCTGACTAACGTGTCCACATCACACATGAGGGCTGACTAATGTGTCCACATCACACATGAGGGCTGACTAACGTGTCCACATCACACATGAGGGCTGACTAACGTGTCCACATCACACATGAGGGCTGACTAACGTGTCCACATCACACATGAGGGCTGACTAATGTGTCCACATCACACATGAGGGCTAAGGTGCCACATCACACATGAGGGCTGACTAACGTGTCCACATCACACATGAGGGCTGACTAATGTGTCCACATCACACATGAGGGCTGACTAACGTGTCCACATCACACATGAGGGCTGACTAACGTGTCCACATCACACATGAGGGCTAAGGTGCCACATCACACATGAGGGCTGACTAACGTGTCCACATCACACATGAGGGCTAAGGTGCCACATCTCACATGAGGGCTGACTAACGTGTCCACATCACACATGAGGGCTGACTAATGTGTCCACATCACACATGAGGGCTGACTAACGTGTCCACATCACACATGAGGGCTGACTAACGTGTCCACATCACACATGAGGGCTGACTAACGTGTCCACATCACACATGAGGGCTGACTAACGTGTCCACATCACACATGAGGGCTGACTAACGTGTCCACATCACACATGAGGGCTGACTAACGTGTCCACATCACACATGAGGGCTGACTAACGTGTCCACATCACACATGAGGGCTGACTAACGTGTCCACATCACACATGAGGGCTGACTAACGTGTCCACATCACACATGAGGGCTAAGGTGCCACATCACACATGAGGGCTGACTAATGTGTCCACATCACACATGAGGGCTGACTAACGTGTCCACATCACACATGAGGGCTGACTAACGTGTCCATGTCACATACTTAGGGAACCTGTAGTTACCTGAATCTCTCTGGATTTTATCTCCCTTACTCCTTTATTGCTTCCAAAGCCACACAGTATACTTACAGAGTCATGTAAGCCTTGATTTGTAAGTGTAGGTGGTATGACTCTAAGAGACTCTTTAAAAAAAAAAAAAAAAAATGTCTTTGGAGCCAAGGTCTGCTCTGCATTTGCCATCAGCGGACTTTAATGTTTGTGTTTGTAGTGCATATGGTTTGCCCCTTGATCCTGACTAAAGGACATGCTGTCATGGCTCTAAGTTGCAGTTTGGAGCCTGGCTGCAGATCTTAATCATTTGCAAGATGCTGTCCTTCTGTCAACCCGAGTTGTAGCTGAGTTTGTGGTCAAAGAGGCCTCTCAGTTTCTCTCTTTCTTTTTTCTTTTTTATTGAGGTGTAATCTTATTTTTTATATGTATGAATGCTTCGCTTACATATATGTCTGTATGCCGTGCGCATTCAGTGTCCACAGAAATCAAAATATTAAGCTCCCATTAAAATTGAGCTTACAGTTGTGAAGTTGTGAGCTGCCATGTGGGTGCTGGGAATTGAACCTGGGTCCTCTGGAAGAGCAGCCAGTGCTTTTAACCACCAAGCCATCTCTCCAGCCCCAGTTTCTTTTATCAGTATATGGTCATACATGACTGAAGGCATGCCAGGAAGCTGAGGCTTAAAAGCTGCTACAGTTCCTCATGTTGTGATGACCTCCAACCATAAAATTATTTCATTGCTACTTCATAGCTGTTATTTTGCTTCTGTTGTAAATTGTAATGTAAATGTCTGATATGCAGATGTGTAACAGCCCCCAGAAGGGTTATGGCCGGCAGGTTGAACCACTGATGTAGGAACTTGTTTGGTCAACACACTACCTGTAACAAAGTCAATATGTATCCTATGGAAGAGTTGTAGCTTTCTGGAGATCCCCCTTAAGGGCTTATCTTCTTTAATGTGTATGAGTGTTTCACCTCCGTGCATGTTTATGTACCAAATGCATGCCTGGTGCCCATGGAAGTCAGGAGAAGGCATTGGATCCTCTGGAACTGGGATTTGTAATTTGCCAGAAGGTGTTGGGAATTGAACCCAGATCTTCTAGAAGAGCAGAATGTGCTCTGAACCATGGGCCTTCTGCTCCATAGGATTGGGGATTTTTTGTTTTGTTTTTCTGTTTCCCTGTGTGACAGTCCTAATGTCCTGGAACTTCACTTTGTAGATCAGGCTGGCCTCAAACTCAACAGAAATTCATCTACCTCTGTTTCAAGTGCTAGGATTAAAGGCATGTACTACCACTACCTGGCCTTTGTAGGGGCTTAATGTGGAGTTCTAGAGCCCTTTTCCCATAATTGAACCAGGATGATTTGGGGAATTTTTGTTTGTTTACAATTTTGGACTTGAAATATTCACTTGAAGAAATAGGGTTTTGTTTTGTTTTGTTTTGCGAATAAACACACAAAAAAGTTTTAAGTGGCCAGGCGGTATGGTGTACCTTTTTAATCCCAGCCTACTCTACAGAGTGAGTTCTAGGAAAGCCAGAGCTACACAGTGAGACCCTATTTCAAACCCCCCAAAAAGAGTTTTAGGTGTTGACCTTAGATATAAAACAATGGCAAACTGTAACTTAGAGTTACAAGCCTAGAGAACTTGAGGTATGTGGCTAGTGCATGCTGTAGCTGGACTGTGGACTTGTGGCACGGGAGACTCTGAAAACCCTCAGCTGACCTAAGTTCTCTTGGTCAGACCTTGAGTGCTTTTACCTCTACGTGCCTCATTTCTTCAGCAGAGTGTCGCCAGGCCTGCTAAAGAGGGCATCACGAACAGAGGCTATCGATGACCCTTGGTTATCAGCTCCTGTCAGTGCCCTCCTGACTGTGGCTCTCACCTTTCTGTGCTCCCCATGAGACTCTTGCCACTGTGCAGCCTCACACCCCCCCCCCCAATGCCTCCTCCACCTCCCAGCTGGTAATAGCCAGACCTTATGAACTATATCTTAACTCACTAGATCTTGTCTTGAGGTGGGTTTTTTGTTTGTTTGTTTGTTTTTGTTGGTTTTGTTCCCCTAAGTACCATCTTTCAGATTAGATTGATAAAGAATAGTTCAAGACAGGTGGCAGAGACCAAATTGACTCACCTTGGGATTCCTTGCCCATTATGTAGAATGAATGAGGAAGTTGGAGTAGGGAGAGATTGGGAGAGGACTGGAAGGAGGGGCGGGAGGGGGAACAGTGGTGGATATGGAAAAAAAAAATTAAATAAAAAAAAAGAGAGAGGTGGCTGTAGTACATGCCTTTAATCCCAGCATAGCACTTGGAAGGCAGAGGCAGTCAGTTCTCCGAGTTCGAGGCCAGTCCAGTCTACAGAGTAACTTCCAGGATAGCCAGGGATACATAGTGAAACCTTATCTGGGTGGGGAGTAATAACTCAATTAATTTTAATTATAAAATGTAAATCTGGAAGTATCCAGGCTATAGAATGATAGGTGCTGTTGGGTTCCCTCTACTCTGATGGCCTCTTCCCTGTCTTTCACCGTCTTTATTTTCATGTCGGACAAAAGACAGTAGTTTCTGTCATTTCTATGGGTCTGTATAACTCCTGCCTGTCCATCAGGGTAAGGCATGGGCCTCCTACTTACGTTTGCGTTTTACTGAAAATGATGAAGAGGGTAATAAAAATGTCTGCTTGTGAGTTACAGTAAGTGGATACTCAGTTTAGATTGCTAAGACACTAATACAGTATAGCTGCTTGCTGGGCCGTGTGTAGGACCACAGCAGGTCAGAGTGTCTCTGTGCTGTGACCGTGTGCCTGTTTCCTCTGCAGGCCAACCCCAGTGCTGATCTCTACTATACAGCCTTCAGTGATGTCCTCTACCTGACCATGTTCAAGGTGCTTCGAGACACTCTGCACTACATGAAAGGTAAGGCTGTTGGGGGATGTGGGTGTGAGTGTGGGGCTGGGGTCCTGGGCTATTGTCACAGTCTGGTACTTGCTGTCTGTTGGTGCCAACTCAGAAATCACACGTGAAAGAAAATATGTCTTATGAGTGTAGTCCTGTCTTCTTGGAAGAGTGGGCTGAGCCCAAGAGTCTGAGAACAGTCAAGGCAACATAGCAAATCCCTCTATCTCCAAAACTAAAAGACCACATTTGACAACATGATCACATGACTGATCTTTAAGAGAAAATAAGGAAATTTTTAAAAGTCTGTCTGATAATCCTGCCAGTGGTGGCTGAAGAGATGGTTTATTTCCCAATATGTTTTTCTACATACATTATATCATTGTCCTAAAATGCCTATAGTGTATAGTCCTATATAGTTTTACATATCAAATTTAGATATTTAGAAAAATAAAAATTTAGTGCTTCCTCCCAATTTCTCATGTGTTTCTCCCATTCTATTTCTTTATAACATTAAATGTTCCTTTTAAATATGTTTTGGTTACTACATAGATTGCTAAGATATAGATACACTATAATTTACTCATCTATTTCTAATCTAATTAAGAATGCCCCTGAGAAAGTCTTATAGGACCATAGTAGCAAAGATTTAGGTTCCCTCGGGAGTACATTGGGAATTGCCTGCCAGCCTGAAGTCCTAGAGTCTCTGTTCTTTGTCTGACTTCTGCCTATCACCGTGGTTCTGAAATTTTCAGGCCCCAAGGATGAGAATTTGGAAAGTCTCTAATCTTTCAACTGATTGATCCCATTGAGGATGCATCTCCTTTTAGGTGTTTTATATATTTGAGTTTTCATTTTTTTTTGGCTGCTTAAAAGCCAATACTGTGGGCTTAGAGTATTGATCAGTGTAGAACACTTGCCTACAGCCATAAGTGCCTGGTTTGCTCTCCAGTACCAGCAAATCAGAAACAGAGTAACCCAGAGCAAAACTAAAGCTTGGTTCTGACTTCCCAGGAGAGCTCTTTTCCTCTGATCAATAAATTTTACACTTGTGGAGAATTATGATATAGCCTGTCCATGTTTGACCCTGTAGACATTCTTAGGAGCACAGTATTCACCTCAAAGATCATTTTTGGTTTTGTTGAGAGTGAACAGTCTTTGCTGTTGGCACCTGCTGCCTGTGTTGTGGTACGGCTATTTCCATATGTGACTGTCCCCAACTCCCTCCTCAAACTTTCTTTCCCACAGACCTCCCCACTTCCTTTGTGAAAGAGATCCATGATTTTGTGTTGGAGCAGTTCAATATGAGCCAAGGGGAGCTCCAGAAGATTCTCCATGATGCAGACAGAGTCCATAGTGAGATGAGCCCCCTCAAACTGCGCTGCCAAGCAAATGCTGCCTGTGTGGACCTCATGGTGTGGGCTGTGAAGGATGAGCAGGGTGAGCCCCAGGCTACCTCCCTGCATCCTATGAGCTTTGGGTCTACCCAAAGATCCTCTATGTGTTTTTCAAGGTGACTTCTAGAATGCTTGGTGCAGGCATTTGCTGTCCTGCCTGTAGTATGATACAGTGGACCTAGGAAGAAGGGGAAGCCCAGGGCCTCCAGACCTGTGTATCCCCCTGCTGTTTTTTGATGGTTCTTCAGGCTTTGCTCTGGAGAGGTGGAAGTTCATAGCTGCAGGGTAAGAGGCTGGTCCAGTGAGTGCCAGAATCTGGGAAATGTTCTTGCAGAGTAGAACACTGAGACAAAAGGGGTCCCATGGACAGGTAGTGTAGGTTCACATCATGTGGGTGTCTGCTTCAAAACTCCCAATGTTGCCTCTCATTATTAATAACTGTAACAAGTATTTCCATGGGATTTACTAAGTCCTTTGATTAATCAGTAAGAACATGTTTTCTGGAGTTGGGGACTCAGCTCAGTGGTAGGCCCTGGATTTGGTCCTCAACTCCAAGGGGGTAAAAAGACAAAAAAAAAAAGGGGGGGGGAGCATTTTCTGAATGTTGGCCTCCAATAATCGTTTGTATCTGCTTCTGATTTTAAATTAAGGTGCAGAAAACCTTTGCATCAAGCTGTCTGAAAAGCTGCAATCCAAGACATCCAGCAAGGTCATCATTGCCCATTTGCCCTTGCTAATCTGCTGCCTGCAGGTTAGTCTTCATAGTCCCATTCACGGGTATCCTTATTGTTGCTCAGGCCATAGCTGATTCTCCAGCATCAAACAAGAGGTAACAAAGTTGTCCTTTACAAACCCCGATTAGAGCCTGCTATGAGCTGAAGGTAGGCTTCTATGTATAGGACCAGGCATTTCTTCAAGAGCTGTTTGTCCTGAAGAGGTCCCAGGGTCCTCCTTGATATAATACTGCCTTGAATGTAATCAAGGCCAGCTGGTGAGCTGTAGACATAGACCACAGAGTCTCACAGAGAGATACCTTGGTCATATATGTAATATATATGTGCTCATATATATGTGTAATGCTTAAGGCTCTCCTTGATACAGACCTCATTAACTCCATACCTGCCATTGCTTAGCAACCTACTCTGTACACAGTCTTAGCAATATATATGTACCTTGATTGGTGAAGAATCAGTACCATTTCCTTTTCATAACCCATGGAAGCTTTGACTTTGGAAGTCTGTGTCCAACATCAGAAGGCTTAAGTATCTTTAGGGCCTTGTGAGTGGTCCTTTCCAGACAACATGATGTATTGATGTTGTGTTGCAGGGTCTGGGCCGCCTGTGTGAAAGGTTCCCAGTGGTGGTGCACTCAGTGACACCATCTTTGAGAGACTTTCTGGTGATTCCATCCCCAGTGCTGGTGAAGCTCTATAAGTACCACAGCCAGTACCACACAGGTAATAGCTCCTATAGTTGTTTGCTTTTTATTTTATATTTTTTGGTCTTATTTTTATTTATGAATGCACGGTCTTAGCTTGGCTTATTTCTAGCCAGCATTTCTTCAATTATCCCATCTATCATTTGCTTCTGGGCCTCTATCTTTTTCTATTTCTATATATCTTTTCTTTCCTTCTTATTCCATGTCTGACTGGGTGACTGGGAGGCTGTGTGATTGGGAGGCTGTGTGACTGGGTGGCTGTGTGGCTGGGTAGCTGTGTGATTGGGAGGCTGTGTGACTGGGAGGCTGTGTGACTGGGTGGCTGTGTGGCTAGGTGGCTGTGTGACTGGGTGGCTGTGTGGCTAGGTGGCTGTGTGACTGGGTGGCTGTGTGACTGGGTGGCTGTGTGGCTAGGTGGCTCTGTGACTGGGTGGCTCTGTGACTGGGAGGCTGTGTGACTGGGTGGCTGTGTGACTGTGTGACTGGGTGGCTAGGTGGCTGTGTGACTGGGTGGCTGTGTGACTGGGAGGCTGTGTGACTGTGTGACTGGGTGGCTAGGTGGCTGTGTGACTGGGTGGCTGTGTGACTGGGAGGCTGTGTGACTGTGTGACTGGGTGGCTGTGTGGCTGTGTGACTGGGTGGCTGGGTGGCTAGGTGGCTGTGTGACTGGGTGGCTGTGTGACTGGGAGGCTGTGTGACTGTGTGACTGGGTGGCTAGGTGGCTGTGTGACTGGGTGGCTGTGTGACTGGGTGGCTGTGTGACTGGGAGGCTGTGTGACTGGGAGGCTGAGTGGCTGTGACTGGGAGGCTGGGTGGCTGTGTGACTGGGAGGCTGTGTGACTGGGTGGCTGTGTGACTGGGAGGCTGTGTGACTGGGTGGCTGTGTGACTGGGTGGCTGTGTGACAGGGTGACTGTGACTGGCCTCTGGAATCCTCCTCTTCTCCTTTTCTTGCTCCTCCCTTTTCTCTTTTCCTCCTATTTATCCTCTCTTCCTGCAGCCCCTCCTATCCCCTCTCCTGTCTTGCTATTGGCCGTTCAGACCTTTATTAGATCAATCAGGTGTTTTAGGCAGGCAAAGTAACAACTTCACAGAGTTAAACAGTGCAACATAAAAGAATGCACCACATCTTTGCAACACTGAACAAATGTTCCACAGCATAAGCAAATGTAACACATTTTCAACCATCTTCAGCATTCAAGGCTCGGGATCATTGAGCCAGGGGCTGTGTAACTGAGTTCTGACTGTACTTGTTTGGACCATTCTTCTCCTCTACATCTGTCCTCTATCTTTCTCTATAGGCCTCTGTTCCCTACATTTCAGGTCTTTCTCTGCCTCCCGCTGAAGGCCCTTGTGATCTTGGTTTTTGTTTTTGTTTTGTTGATGGCATTTTCTCTTGAGGAAGTGAGTGAGAACACTGCATGCCTTAGAGCTGGGCTGGGAGTCTCATGTATGACGAATCCTTTGGTGCCCAATACCACATAAGAGGATGCAGACTCCGAACAGATCGTCTCGTAGAATAGTAATT
Organism: Phyllotis vaccarum; assembly: GCA_033318265.1. Taxonomy (NCBI): domain Eukaryota; kingdom Metazoa; phylum Chordata; class Mammalia; order Rodentia; family Cricetidae; genus Phyllotis; species Phyllotis vaccarum. Next base: position 184,808,280 of record JARWLC010000002.1, read on the forward strand.
AGTAAGGTTTGATTAATTAACTAACTAATTAATTAGCCCAGCCTCTGGAGATGTGAGGTACTAATATAGTTATTGGCATGCATAGTTAAACTGATCTCTTTTTCCTTCAGACGAAGAAACCCAAACCTAGCTCTCAGAAGACTCACCCTGTCCTCACAGTAAAGACACAAACAGAAGGAAAAACCCTTGATTTATAATTGAGAACTTATAATATCTAGCTTAGGGACCTGTCTTTTGAGTCATTGTAACTTTGTGAAGGAATGGTGTCAATGTTTAAGTTTGTGCTTAGGCTCTCCCAGGCTTCTGTCACAGGCACCTCCACCCAAACACACGCCCTTTTTACCTGCTCTGTGCACTGTTTGGAGCACCTCCCAGGACAGGACGATGCCTCACTGAGTATCAGAGCTGCACTCATGTGGATATTTGTCATTTATTGTTGTTGTTGAAGATAGTGTCTCTACATAACCCTGGCTGTCCTGGAACTCACCACTGAATTTACAGACCTGCCTGCCTCTGCCTCTGTCTCTGGAGTGCTGGAAGCAAAGGTGTGTGCCACCATGCCTGACTTTGTCATTAAAGAATTGCTAGGCTTACTTTATAAGCGGCCTGTCCTTTTGATGTAAACATTCTCCTCACCCTTTTTGTTGGTCTCAGACTCTTGGTTCTAAAATGTTTGGTCAGGCCAGGGCTACATGATAAGATCCTGTTGTCTAAAAACAAGGCCAGCCAGCACGTGAGATGTGGTTGGATATGTGGGTACTTGTTTTCACCAGCAGAAGTTGACCATAGTGTAATCTTAGACAAAGAAGGGGATGCAAATGAAACCGAATCAGACACAAGTTTGAATTTTTATTTTCAGTTGCTGGCAATGATATAAAAATTAGTGTTACCAATGAGCACTCTGAGTCAACTCTGAATGTCTTGCCGGGTAAGAAGAACCAGCCGTCCATGTACGAGCAACTGCGGGACATTGCCATCGACAACATCTGCAGGTGGGGGCTTTAGCTGAAGGACACCTCTATGAAGGGCCGTAAGGAGGAAAAGGTTTGATGCAAAACGAGTAACGATATTCTTTTCAATTGAAGCTTGTTTATATTTATTGTATACTTATAAAAAAAATTAAAAATAAAGCTGCCCTCCTTTTCTTGGTGAGAAAAATAAAAAAATGTTTATTAGAGAAAATTTATAATATATTTAAAAAGAGGATTGATCTATTGGCTCATCTTCCCAAGTAATGTAATTATATTTTTTCTGTATAATATTCAATGTAAGTCAGAGATTTTTTGCTACAGGTCTTTCTTTGGAATGCCAGCTCCCAGATAATGACATGGAGATGTCTTGTTAATAAGGAAAGCTTGGCTTTAGCCTAGGCTTGTTTTTAACTAGCTCTTAAATCAACCTGTTCATGTTAATCTGCATTCTGCCATACAGCTTGTTACCACTCCTCTACATTGTGTCCCATTTCCTTTATCTGGCTGTTGAATTCCCTGCCTCTCAGATTCTTCCCCCAAGTTCCACTCCCTCTCCGGAAGTCCCACCTATCCTCTCCTGGCTAGCTACTGGCCATTCAGCTTTTTATTAAACCAATCAGAAGATCCCTTCACAGAGATGCGGCTTCACACAATAATCAAATATCCCATGATATTTGCTGTTGTTTTCAATGAGATTAAGTGTTCTTTGCTGTGGAGACTTGCTGTGTGCTCTTGCTCTCCCAGTCTGAGCATCACATGCTTTCTGATGTGTATGAATGTACCTCCCTATGAATTCTGGCTCCTCATTCTCAGTATGCTTTAAGAGCCAAGCAGATGGAGTAGCAGGACACGCATGAGCAAGAAGGTTTCATGTTCTTAGAGACTTTTGAAGGTTCCCATTTTCTCTATAGCATAAGCATCTCTCCTTAATAAAAGACCCTGTTGGGGAGCAGGGGTGCAGTTTAGTGGTGGGGCATATACTTTGTATTTGTAAAAGTCCTGGAGGTAATCAGCATGGTGTTAGAGGTGGGTGGGTGGGGGCTTGGTACTGATGTTCCCTCAGCTGTCTGGGAACATCTGTCTTTTGAGTCAGTTCCTATGAATGGTAAAGGAAGTGTGAAAATGGATTATCATGGACACATTATTATGAAGGAAGATAATCCTTCAGAAGAGATACTACCAAGTGGGTGAAGTCCACTATAATTCCTTAGATTCATTCTATGGAATGGCTTTTCATTCCTATTTCTGGAGCTGCTATATAAGATGTTGTACATCACGGCAAGGAACAGACCAATCGGAAAACAAACAAAACCATTACATTGTCTTCACATCTGATGTCACTTGGACTTCTTTGCTGCACAGGTGCCTGAAGGCTGGCCTGACCATGGACCCGGTGATAGTGGAGGCCTTCCTGGCTAGCCTCTCCAACCGGCTCTACATCTCCCAGGAAAGTGACAAGTACGTGTCTAGTGTCTATCATTTGGAAGCACAGCTGTGCTTTGCTAGCTCAGTCACATTGCTTGCCACTGTGGGTGTTTGTTCCTCTTCACTGATGACAGTGTAGCAATGCACTGGGGTCTGCTGAAAGGTCAAGGTCAGTCCTACCCACAGATGACCTTCTGGACCACAGTGCTAGAGTTAAAGTCTGGGTCTCTCCATCTCTGAATGGGGTGAGAAATGCAGCAGTTCTTTTAAGAAGAATGCTTCTTCAAGGTCACAGGGAAACCAGGGTCTAGGCTGTAATCTCCTGATTTTGTTTCACCACTGTATGCCTCAGAGATTTTTTTTTTTTTTACACTTTTGGAGGGTTTTTGTTTGTTTGTTTGTTTCAAAACAGAGTTTTCCTGTGTAGCCCTGACTGTCCTGGATGTCTCCAGGCTGGCCCTTAATCCAGAAACCTGCTCACCTCTGCTCCTGAGTTCGGGATTAAAGGTGTGAGACACCAAGCCTAGCTCTCAGCTTTTCACACAACTCCCTTCCCCTCCTCCCCAGGGATGCTCACTTGATTCCTGACCATACCATCCGTGCCTTGGGACACATTGCGGTGGCTCTGAGGGACACCCCAAAGGTCATGGAGCCAATTCTGCAGATCCTGCAGCAGAAATTCTGCCAGCCTCCCTCGCCCCTTGACGTGCTCATCATTGACCAGCTGGGCTGCCTGGTTATCACTGGAAATGTAAGGAAGAGCCCTGAAGTAAGGTCAGGGCTGGAAACCTTTGATTATGAGGAGTATAAAATCACACTGTTCATGTACCTTGAAACTGAGGTACAATCTCACAATGGTTTCAACTCTGCACAGTGAGAATAATGTAATCAGTGATTGTATGACTTTCAAAAGAAGTTTAAACTCATTTTTTATCAGTGTAGCTAGCATTAAATTGGGTCTAAAAAGCTACTTCTTTTATTTTTGGTTTGGGTTTTCTTAGAGCTCTAGGAATGGGCCTCCTTAAGCAAACACCATAATAAGTGCCTGTAGTCCCAACACTTGGAACATAGAGACAAAAGCATTAGGAGTTCAAACCCATTTTCATCTTTAAAAAAATAAATAAATAAAAGAGGGTTGGAAAGCTTTTTCAGCAGTTAGAATTGCATACTACTCTTGTAGAAGACCAGAGTTCAGTCCTAAGCACCCAGTCAGGTAGCTCAGGACCTCCCAAGACTTCAGCTCTAGGAGGTCTGATGCTCACTTCTGGCCTCTGAAGGTACCATTGCACATACTCCGATGCAGATACTCACGTATAAAAATAATTTAAAAATAAAATGTTAAGACAGTAAAATAAATAGGGCAGACATGGTGTGTGCACCTTTAATCTCAGCACTTAGGAACCAGAGAAAAGAGGAATTTTTAAGTTCAAAGGCAGTTTGCTCTAAATAGTGAGTTCTAGGCTAGCCAGGGCTTCAGTCAATAAAATAAACATGGCTGTCAGCAGTGGTTAGTAAGAGACCTGCTGCAAGTCTGTTGACTAGAGTTCAGTCCCTGGAACCTGATGATGGAAAGAGAAAACTGGCTCCCACAGGTTTTCCACTGACTGTCACATAAATGCCTTGGAATTTAAACTACACATGCATGGTCTTTTTGTTATCAGTTTCCAGAGCTTTCTCCCTGGATGATGACAAAAGGGACTTTCCCTGTCCAAGAGTGGCCTTGGGGATGATCGCACGCACGGTGACATTATGGCCCAGTAACAGTGTCTCTTGCTCTCTTGCAGCAATACATTTATCAGGAAGTATGGAATCTCTTCCAGCAGATCAGTGTGAAGGCCAGTTCAGTTGTGTATTCGGCCACCAAAGACTACAAAGACCATGGCTACAGGTGATCTTCTGTACCTTTCTGCTTTAGATCTTGACAGTATTTAGCTCTGTTTGCAGGAAGTTTGAGGATTTGCCTTTGGTGTTAGTCTTACAGAAGCACATATGCTGTAATTCAGTGTACATGTAAGGCAGAGAGTAAAAACCCACACATGAGAGCAATTCATTGCTGAACTATACCTATGGGCCTTGGCTCTGCTCCCTTGTCTGTCACATAGGCCCATAACACATATCTAGGTGACCTGCTTCTTCTACATAAGCAACATGCCAGCTACATCCGAATTGTTGACCTGTGAGTTGCTTTAAATAGCTGTGTAGTACATATTGTATAACTGTGCCAAGACTCTAACCAGTCCCTAGTTTGGATATTAGCTAGTTTTCTAGTTTATATGCCAGAAGGTGCTACATTGAATAAATAATGTATAGCTGTGTGAAAGCTATGTAACTATGCTTTTTTGTTTGTTAGTTTTGAGACAGGGTTTGTCTTTGTAGCACTGGCTGTCCTGAAACTCACTCTGTAGATGAGACTGGCCTCAGACTCAGAGATCTGCTTGCCTCTGCCTCCTGAGTGCTGAGACTGAAGGCAAGCACTATTACCACCAGTCTATGAATATGCTTTTCTTAGGTTAGATTTTAAGTTTGATTGGGGGGAGGGATTTACTGCAAAGCAATTGGTCAGCAAGTATAAGGTCCTATGTTTGGTTCTTAGCATCAAAAATAAAAGCATAGGTTGGGGTAGGGAGGCAATCAGAATTTTGAGGGCCCAAGGGAATAGAAGTTTATACCTTTGAGCATTCTATATTTGTGTAAAGCCTAGCCAGTTTTCCTTGGTGGACTTGAGATGCTTCTTGACTTTGTCTAGAAGACCCTGAGGAAGAGCTATATCTCTTCATGTTTGAAGGATCTCATGAGAGTTTGTCAGATCAAAAGAAAGAGAAGGGCTGGAGAAAGGTCAAAGATAGGAGACTGGGGAGAGCAGAGAGGCCCTGTGTTGGCATTACTGTTCCTGGGCATCAGGTTCCTCTGTTTTTGATTATTAAAGATCTCCCCGCATGTCAGTTTAGTGGCAGCAGTGCAGCTGCCTCGCCTCAGTAAATGCTCAGCTTATCTGTGCCTCATTTCCTCACCTGCCAAGAGCACGTCTCCAAGCTGTGTGAGTGAAATATCCATGTGGATCTATTGGCAGCCAGACCACCTTGAATGTGCCCTATCGCCATTGATCCCAGAAGCTAGGCAGACATGGGTCTGCTTAGTACGTTGGTGGCAGAGCTCTTGGCATTGTTACACAGTTGGCCTCCACCACCAAGCAGTAAATGCTGGAACAAAGGCATGCATATATCTTGTCCATGTTTAGATTTCTTCATCAGCCTTCTCCAAATAATAAACTCTTTTCAACCTGGGAGACGTGACATACTGTAATACCACCACTTAGGAAACTAAGGCAAGAGAACTGAGAGCTAGAGGCTAGTCTGAGCCACACGGCAAGTTCCAGACTACCCCGTGCTACATAGTGAAATCTTTAAACAACAACAAATCACTTTTTTTGATATTTACATTGTACTAAGTACTATGGGCAATTGTGAAATGATTTAAAGTATGCAACAATTTGGGCATAGATAGTTAAATGCAAATATGATCCTAGATTATTTTCTGTTTTATTTATAAGATACAATCTTGCTGTGGTAGCTTGGGCTGGCCTCAAACTCATGATGCGCCTGCCTCCCCCATCTCATTGCTGAAATTACAAGTGAATGCTACTTGCTATTGTACCCAGCTACCACACCATTTTAAATGAATTGTTTGTTTTTTGTTTTTTTTATCCCTGGGAGTTTTGCAGCCAGTTTCCCATGGGTAGTAAGGAACAAGTGTACCTCCATGTTTTCTCACTGCCACCATTGTGTGTCTACTCTATAAACAAACAATCTGAGGACTAGATGGGGTCCCAGCCACACTCAGCTTCACCTTCTGCCTTTCCTGGTCTCTGCAATGGAACTGACACTTAGGTCAGGTCACCTCTTTGCTCGTATTCCTTAGTTCCTTAATTTGAACATGTCTCCTGGGACTCTGTGTCCCTGGGTACCTCCTACTTTTTGTCCTTATTCTCTGGTGGCCTCTTTCTAGCCCTTGTGTTGATCTTACTGATTTCTTCCCATACTTCGTGCACTTCTGCTAATCTCATGCTGCAGTTCCTTCTGCTTCTGATTGAAATTGCCTCCCCTCCCCCCAAAAAACTGCTTATTTGCCATTGAAATTATTTATCAGTCTAGGGATGTAGCTCAATGTTAGAGAACTTGCCTGGGTTCCACAAGACCCTGGACTCCAGCCCCTATACCACACATAGGGACAGACACGGACACACACACAGAGACACATACAGACACATACAGACACACACACACATACACACATACACACATACAGACACACAGAAAAACAGACATACACACACATACAGACATACACAGGCACATTTTTAGATTGGGATGTGAGCTCTCAGCTACACTATTGCAGCATAATGCCTGCCTGCCTGTTGCCATCTTCCTGACATGATGGCTTTGGTTTTCCCTTGACCTACCAGGCTTTACCTAACTGGGAAAGGAGTGTCTTTTGTCATGACTAAAATTTGCTAGAGACCAGACTGTGTTCAGTGCTTAACTCCTCCTGCTTATGAAGAGGGAATTATACACTTGTTCCACATGGGAAGAGACCAAGTCTCAAAGGCTTACATGACTCAGTTAATAACATACCATGAAAGTATTAGAGCTAGTGATTGCAGAGTTGCAGAGGCCTGGCCCACTGCATCTGTCTCAAGGGGCAACATCAGTTTCTCACCTGGGGTTTATGTAGAATGCCTATAGTCCAGAAGCAGGTGGTCCTAGGTCTCCTTCATGTTCACTGTCTGCTGATAGTAACGTCGGTCTCAGAGTTGTGGGAAGCACTGGTGAGAGGCTGATCATCAGGTGAGATGATGTTTAGGTTTTCTGTGACTTGAGGGAGAAAAACAGAACTCAAGCAGAAAAGCCTAGAACTGAGTAATTCTACATCCAGATATTCATTAGGCTTTTAATGTTCAGAGGATAGTCAGGGTCTCTGCTATCCAGCTCCTTGGATCAGATCCATAGTCATTTCTTCAGCCATTCATTTTCAGGGTCTGTTTGTCATGAAGATGACATGTCTGTGGTTTTGGGGAAGTTCCTCTGTGCGTGTGAGGCAGGCCAAGCCCACTCGGCTGGTATTTCTCCCCCAGCACATCCCTACACAGCTGAGGATTCTGCAGTGGGTTTGACTTGGTTCATTTTCTTTAGGCACTGTTCCCTAGCAGTGATCAATGCCCTGGCCAACATCGCAGCCAACATTCAGGAAGAGCATCTTGTGGATGAGTTGTTGATGAACCTGCTGGAACTATTTGTGCAGCTGGGCCTGGAGGGAAAAAGAGCCAGTGAGAGGGCGAGTGAGAAGGGGCCTGCCCTAAAGGTAGGAGGAAGGAGGCTGCTGGCCACTGTCTCCCATGAAATGTGTTTGCTGTGTTAAGTTGTTTAGTTTTTAAACTTATTCTATTTTTGGTTCTGGGATTTCACATATGTGTTCCAGCACTGAGTTGTGCCCTGTCATCAGTTAGATGGTTTAAAAACATCTGAATAAAACAAGAAAAAGGGGGTTCCCACTCAGGATGCTGGTACATTAGGGAGGAGCGCGGCTTGTGTCAACCACAGCACGACAACAGCATGGGCTTCTTCTTGGGCAGCTCTCTCCCTGTGTCACACATCAGGAAGCAGGTGTTGACGGTGTCTTGGGCCTGAGCCTGTGCTGAGGAGGACCTTATGTGCGTGCCATCATTGGAACAAAAGGGTTCCATCTTTTATCTGCTATCAGAATGTCCTAGAAGGGCAGGTCCACACAGACAGACAGAATGCACCTTTTAAATGCTCAGATTGATTAATTGGGGGTGTTTAAGACAGAGGGATCTCTCTTACCATCATCTCATTAACAGCAAGCCTTCGCCCATGTTCCATTTTCATGTTCTCCCCCTTTCCCAGTTCACCCACTGTGTGCCAGGAACTGTCACCAGGCAGGGTCAGCCCACTTACTATAAAAAATGAGCTGTCCATATTGCAAGCTTTGCAGGCTGAACACAGTTTCTGTTGCACAGCTCAACTCAACCAAGGTAGCTAATAGTAGTTGTAGATATATGCAAAGGCAGATAATAGTTAGGATGTGGCCCATGACCTGCAGGGTCCTGGATGATGTTCCAGGTAAGGGGTCAAGTAAATAAAATACCACCCTCTACTTGTGAAGCTTTGTAGGAACATAGAACAGGGAAGTCCAGCAGAGAACACTTTAGACTAGGCTGGTCAAGAATGCCCTGCAGAGGTGATATGAGTTGACATCTCCATGAAATCTTTCCTGATCAAGGAGTAGCTGATGCCAAAAACAAAAACTGTTTAAGAACTTGTCCATGGGGTGGAGAGATGGCTCAGTGGTTAAGAGCACTGGCTGCTGTTTCAGAGGATCTGGGTTCTGTTCTCAGCACCCACATGGCATCTCACACCTGTCTATAACTCCATTACCAGGGGATCCAACATTCTCATACAGACATACATGCAGGTAAAATACCAATGCACATAAAATAAAAATAAATAGATGAAATACTTTGTCCAGAATTTAGCCTTGTTCTTCAGACCAGTTTATCAAGATTCCCAAGATGGTGACTTTATCCGTTCTCAGGAGAGACTGTCAAGTTGATGAGAAAGGAGGGTTGGTGATACAGGGAGGCAGTAAACACTTAAAGAACTGTGTTGATGTGTCAGGGACCTTCTTTCCCACAAGAAGTGGCCCCAGTGCCCTACTGACCTACTGAGACCTGTGGTCAGTCCGATTTGCTTCCTCTTGTCACACTTTCTTATAGAGTCTCAAGACTCCTGGAATTTAATGCTTATCCACAGGCTAGAATAGCAACATCAGGATTCCATTTTCTCCTCTAAGTACAATGGTGGAAATTCTGTTCTTTGGTAGAGTAGTTACTATTTGCCAAGTATTTACTGAAATAGGACCTTCTTGGGTAAGGAAAGCCTGTAGAAGCGAGAGGATGATGCTGGCTCATAACTACTCATAACTGCCAGATATGGTGGCATATGCCTTTAATCCCAGCTCTCAGGAGGTATAGTGGATCTCTACGAGTTCAAGACTGACCTAATCTTCATAGCAAAGTTCTAGGCCCATCAGGACTACACAGTAAGATCCTGTCTTTAAAAAAAAAAAAAAAAAAAGGTTAAATTAAGATCCATGAAAGGGGATTCCACTTCATTGTGTGGCCCGAGGCTTTGGGTTTTCCAGTTCGGAGCAAAGAGGACCACTGCTTATCTGCTATAGCCCAGGAAAACCAGATTGGGATTTTGTCTGCACCTCCCCAAGTGACCACATGGCCTTGGCAAGATGCTCTCTCTGATCCTCAGTACATCTCACCAGAAGTTTATGTGTCACAGTGGGTCCTGAGCACCCACATCTGCTGTCACTATTAAAAATATAGAAAATAGTTCAGTATTCTAAGTGCATTCTTGTAAAAGTTTGACATCATTGCCTGCCAAGTCCAGTATTGCTTGGTTCTAGAATCCTACTGGAGAAATGAGGGAGTAAAGAAATGACCACCTAATGCAGAAAAGCTGAGATCAGGTGGACTGTGCTTGCTGTAGTGGAGAACGCCTCCTCAACAGCCCAGAGCCTCCATGTATTTATTGTGTATAGCACAGGGAATGTCTTTGTAAGAGCATCTCAGGCTGCAGTCAGGAAGAAGTTGCTGCTACAAGTCAATTGCTGTCACACTGGCCAGTGTCACACGGTCATCGTTTGCATTGGGACCAGGGAAGCTTTGCCACTCTCATGGTCTGAGACAGTAGGTCCTCGATAGCTGTGCCCGAGTCAACAGTGCACCTTCTCTCAGGGCTTCCTCAGCTCCCACAGTGTTTGTTTCACTTTAGCCAGATTTTGGAGCCTATCTAAAGACTTAACCATTCTTAAATTTTCTGGGATTTCCTAGTTTACAGAAAAGACGCAGAAATTTATTAAGCAAAAAGCTATAATCTTTCTACATAAGTGGAAGTGAAATCACTGATAATACTTTGACATATTTTCTCTGCATGTAAGTATTACCTACCTGTAATTGGAGCAGAGGGTTCTCTTAAACCCTGATTTCTTTTCATTGAACATTTCTGGCAACATTCTTCCAAGGTGACTAAATTTTTTTAGAAAGTTGTTTGCTTAGTGACTATATCATAATTGTATAGAATTGCCACTATTTATACAATCATAAATTAATGATTTGAGTTGTCTCTGCCACTTCCCATTGCAATTATTCTAGGGCTAAGGATGTAGCCCAGTGGTAGAGTACTTGGCAACATGTGCAAGACTCAGTCAATCCTCAGCACCATGTGCACAAAAGTTGCATTATACAGTGTGGGGACTAGGGTTTATAATTTAAGTCCTTAGCATGTAAAAGGTGTTAGAACCGAATAATGCACCAGATGGGTATCTTTATACTCCTGTGTATGTCTTACTGTTTTTCTTAGATTAGGGAATCTTGTCCTGACAGTACTGTTAGGGTTTTTTGTTTGTTTGTAAAATAATTTTTTTTTTTTTGCCATTTTTCTAGGCTTCCAGCAGTGCGGGGAACTTGGGGGTGCTCATTCCTGTGATTGCTGTGGTGAGTGTTCTCTTGTCAGATGATTTAAGTCCCAGTTACTCATATTTGAACAAATTTCTTATAAAAACTGCTTTTTAAAGTCCCAGTAATTAAACTAGGCAGAATGGCTCGAACCTTTAATCCCAACATTCAAGAGGCAAGTTGATCTCCATGAGTTTAGGCCAGCCTAGTCTACAGAGTAAGTTCCAAGACAGCCAATGCTATATATTGAAACCCTGTCTCAAAAAACAAACAACAAGAATGAATGAATGAATGAATGAATGAATGAATGAATGAATGAATGAATGAAATCCCAGTAACTCCAGAGATAAAGTTATTTCAGTCACCAACAACAACTTTGGATGACAACCCACAGGGATAACTCTTTTTTTGTGCCCAGACTTCTTAACAGTCTGGCAGGGAACTCACTCCAGTTCCTCTTGCGTAGTGCCAAGGTCTTGTCCTGTGTTGGTGACCTTCACTGCTTCACCTCCTTTCTTGGCTTTCTCCTGTGAGATGAAGCTGGTAAACTTATTCCCCTGCAGATAGTGGGGCTGAGCCCTGTAATATCTGGAAGCCTATGGGTACAGAGCCTGTTTCCTGATGCAACACAGCTATGCTGCCCATTGTTATCTGGTCCTATTTATGCTGTGTCCACTGCTCTGTAATACATACATACATACATGCATACATGCATACATGCATACATACATACATGTGTGTGTATATAAAATAGAGATAAGGTCTTCTTGTGTAGCTTTGGTTGAACTGGATGGAACTCACTGTGTAGACCACATGCCCCTGTCTCCTGAGTGTAAGAATTAAAGGTGTATGCATTACACTTAATTTCTGCAAATAACTTGTGTGAAGGTTAGTCATTCCCAGCACCCAGCAGCAATCCTCATACCCCTCTCTTGTTCTTCCTTCACCTGTGCTACAGTTCAGGTCTTTAAAGTTTTGTACATTAGCTAAGTCCACCTAGACGGGCACAGGATGCACTAAAGACAAGATAGTTGGACAGGCAAGTGGAGTCATGGGGGTGGGGGACTCAGTCATTGTGTAGCCTGGGGTAGTCTTGAACTATCTGTGTACTCCAGGCTGGCCTTGAACTTGGCAATCGTCTTTCATCAGCATTTCGAGTATTAGGATTGCAGCCGCACAGCGCCATATCAGATTTATTGCTCTTCATCTTAGTGAAGTGGTTTGTATGCTCATCTTGAGTATTCTTCAAACCTTGGGACTTCTAGTAGTTTATCATTTCTCTTTAATAGTAAAAACTCGTGTATTTTCTGTAACGTCTGAGCACTCTATGACCAACATTTCTAGGAACTCGCTCTCTTCTACCCCCAACAAAAACAGAGGAGGAGGTGGGGTTGGTTTGTATGTTGTCTGTTGAGTTCAAAGCCAGTCAGGTCTAGAGAGAGTTCCAGGACTTTCAGGGCTACACAGTGATATCTTGTATCAAAATAAAATATAAAATATTAAGAGTGTGGGTTAGCATTCAAAATAATGACTTTGATTATGTCACCTTCATATATATATGTCATGATCTGTTCCGATCTGCCACCTTCCTCTGTTGGTTCTCCTCCTATGAACTTTCAAGTATGTCTACTAATGCTCATTTAGAGTATAATAAATTCATTCAAGAAATCTTCCAGGAACATTTTGCTCTTTGAGGGTAGCAATAATGAGTGACGTTTCTTGGAACCACCCAGGTTTCAGGGTCATGAAAGCCAAGGTTGAGTTTGTATTTGTTTGCATTTGTGGGGTTCTGAGTGTCTGAGCCTCTCTGTACAAGTTCAGTGCAGACATTACTTTGGTGAAGGACATCTCAGAGCAACACTCCTGAGTACCCAGCCTTTGTACTGTGTATGAGTAGAATGAGTATAATCTGTTTGTTTGTTTGTTTGTTTACTTTTCAAGACAGGGTTTCTCTATGTAGCCCTGGCTGTCCTGGAACTCACTTGGTAGTCCAGGCTGGCCTTGAACTCAGAGATCTGCCTGCCTCTAGCTCCTGAGTGCTGAGATTAAAGGCATGTGCCATCACTGCCTGGCCAAGTATTATAATTTTTAATTGGGGCTAAGAAAAAAGATTTTAATGTGGATTTAAGCATGGTGTTGAAAGAGGAGACACAAGCACACAGCCATCCATCCAGACACACACCATTAGGCAAAAGAACAGTTATATACACCCAAAGGGCGGGTGTGGACTTCCCGGGAGTGTTGTATCTTTAACAAAAGTTAATGGTTATATTATGGGGGAGGAAATAAATATTTGCTCTAGTTGCTCAACAGAGCCAAAGGATCATGAGTTTTCTGCATTTGTGTTTTAGTGACCTCTTGTACCTTCTAAGAGAAATTGATTTCCAAAGGTGTATGGGTATTTTGTTTTGTTGTGTGTGTTTAATATTTAGTGTTTTGTACTGTTGTTGTTATTGGTGGTTGTTTTTCAAAGATATACTCTGTCTTGGGCTTTAATGATTCAAAAAGGCAGGTGAATTTAGAGCAAAAAGCTTGGCTTTTGCGCCTTATGCATCTGTCAATACCCAGTAAGCTCCCGAAACTGGAGCACTAAAGTTGCTGTGGAGCCGGGTCATGTGGTTGTAGGATTCCTTCCTGCCTGGTTAGGTGGGCTTTATCTTCCAAGTTTGCAAACGTCTTTCTCCATTACTTTTGCTGTTATATAGCCCACCTTGAAGCGTGTTGGAGGTCTGCCGGCAACGTAGACACCTTTTCTACTGAGTATACAATGACTAGTTGAGATGTGCCACACTGAGGGCAGGTTCATCTTCACCCAGGTAGTTTTTGTGGACTTAGATAGGCTATATTCTTTTCTAGGTCATAGACACTTTTGTAGGCTTTATACTTCTTTTCTACAGATATACATCTTTGTTCACAATGTGTCTCATGAATAAACCATCCAAGGCCTCTAAGTTAGGAGCTCCTTGGTGAGGTATTTCTTAGACTAGAACAAGAAAGGCTTACTTCTGGTCTAGACCTTATCTGACTATCACCACCCCCAACAACCCTGTGAGACCAGTGCTGCTTCTATTTCCATTTACAAATAAGCATAGCGAGGTATAAAACCTTAAAATATCATAGCTACTAGGCATTGGATTTGAGTCCAGGAAGCTTGGCCCAGAGCCTGTGCTCTGAGTAAATCCTCTACTTTAAGATTCCAAGTAGATGTAAGTAAGTAGGGATCATAGAGGCGAGAGGGCCCTGTCCTGTGTAGGAGCCTGGAGCAACCCAGGTTGGCTATGGCTGAGGTAGGGATTGGAAGCAAGACCCTTGGCTTTCTGTGAAAAGGACACTTGACAAAAAGCTGAAGTTCTGGGGTGGGGAAGTGTTTGTTTTGGGACAGGACTTCACCTTATAGTCCAGGCTCTCACTTTTAGGTCAATCAGTTCTAACCTCAGCCTCCAAAATAACTGGGGTCATACAGACATGTCCATCTGGTGTCTCAGGACACAGTTTTGAGATAACCACATTTAGAAATATAAGAAGCAAGAAAAATTACCAACAAGATAAGATATTTAGAGTAAACACCAGAGAACAGTGTTAAAATAAATTGGAGGGGAAAAGTGATGGGTCATCAGAATTCAGACTTCGCCAAGAAGTTTCAAAGATGCAGTGAGGAGACTTTGCCTCTGGTGCAGCTAAAAGACAGTGAGTGAGGAGTATAGGCCTGGAGCCTACCTGCCTGGAGTCAGATTACTTCCCTTCTGTACGTGTTGTCATTGCTTCCTCGCTGTCAAGAGGAGGTGACGAGAGTAAGACCTCCAAACCTAGGGGTCTGTGCATAGTCACTGAGCACAAGCAGCTTGCTCCTCTCAGCTGTCCACTGCTGGCCTTGCCCCTATGGTTGTTGTCCCCTGTGACTAAGATTCTCTATAAGACCCTCAAGGCCAACAAGCCTGGTCTTAGTCCCCAGCCCCACCTTCTATTTTGTGCCTGTTTTAGAACCCTTCAAGCTCTTGCATGGTTGGGAAAACTTCATCCTCGAAGGTGAAGAGATTGCAGTTACTTAGCCACATGCACAGAGCTTGTGACAGCTGCTCCTATTACAGCTGCCAGTCTCCCCCACTAAAGACACATCCTGATCCATGCATCTGAACAGCCTTTGGAGTGCTGGGAATGATCCCGAATCATATTCCTTGGATGTTGCCAGCTTTATCAGACCAGACCTACTACAGGACCACATCTGAGCGATAAAAATTAAAGCATGCACTTCACTAAAGACTGAGTTTCTGGTTCACGATGCTAGAGCACCTTGTCTCAGGAATTCCATCAGACTGGTACCCAGGACTCAGCTACAAACCTCATCTTTATCCTAAGACTTATCTTGCTGTGATGTACTAGTCACTGTGCAGCTCGTGACTTTCTTCTGTCAACCTTTGTCTTCCTTAGGGATATTTTTGAGCTTGCCCTTTGTTATTTGAGCTGCAAAATAATAATAATAATAATAATAATAATAATAATAATAATAGAGTTATGCTGGTTGTTGTGGCTCAGGCCTTTAGGGACCCCAGCACTCAGGAGGCAGAAGCAGGTGGATCTCTATGAGTTCAAGGCCAGCATGGTCTAGCAAGTTCGGTCCACCCAAGGCTACATAGTGAAACCCTTAAAAAAAAAAAAAAAAGAATTATAACAGATACACAGTAAATATAATTGTTTATTTATTTCTAGAATAGGACCTGTAGCCCTGTGTGCACACCTATGTAACTGTGAGGCAGCAGGAGAGAAGATGGTCACATCAGTTAGAGTTAAGTCCCGCCATTTCAGGTGTTTTGAAGTTACTTTCCACTGAGCAGGAATGGTGCTGCTTGGGCATTCTCCCTAGATGGGGCGAAACTGCCTGAGTAGCATTCAGATGGGGACTAGCTGAGAAAAAGCCTTTAATAATAAAGCTATGAGGCTACTTGCACAGAAAGTATCCACACACTCTGACCCTTTGCTTTAGGGGCACTGGAGTGGGGGCTGAGGCAGTCTGTGTGTTGCTAGGACCCCGGGGGAATAGCTGGCACCAGAGTTAGTACATTAACTTCTGTGGCCTTGTGGCACTGTTTACTGTGTCAGCTTCTTAGTTCTTGGTAACTTTCTCCTCCTATGTGGGCCTTAAATTCAGATATTATCATAAACCACATAAGTTATAGCATATTTCTGACAGCATATATATGATAGTGTACCTCTGTCCTCTTTGTTAGACTGAGAACAGGGTTACACAGTTTCCCCAGACTATACCAGGTGCCCAGACTCCCACTGTTAAGACCTTGTGGGGTTGGCTACTTTCCCCATGAAGAGCAGGCAGCTGGTTCGGTGCTCATACACTAGAAACAGGAAAGGACGGTCCACAGTGAACCGGACTTGGGTAGACAGCGGCATGAACCCCACCGTGGTTACAGCTGCAGCTTGCGTACCCTCTTCATCCACCGTGATGGCACTTTGCTGCTTAAACTGTTTAGAAGCAGAAAGGAAAGGTGTCAGTTGTATAGGTTGTCATGAGGGGTGAGGTGGAGTGGAGCACCTGATTTAAGACTCATCATCAGATAAAAGTTCCAGAGATCTGACATAAGACAAAAATTTCAGCATCTAGTCAAAATGACCCTTAAATGATCTTTGAGCACTTGGTAATTGTGGTAACTGTCATATCACACTAGAACTACATTTACTATTGACCATGGTGTAGTCTGAGAAGCCTTGGATCTCCCACCCCACCCTTAAAGTTTGGATCACAGGCCCACCAGGAGGCTAGGAAAAGAGGCAGCAACAGTGCAAGGCAGGGTCTGAGGGAGCCATTACCAGATCAATGGTGATCCTTTGCTCTGCAATGCCTGATGTGTTAGCATTGTTGTTGAACAGCTTTGTGATCCCCATGGACTTAAGGACCTCCACCAGGTTGTAGTTCTTCTCTAGCTTAAACTTGGGCAGAAGTACCTCTCGAGTTCTAGTTAGAGAAGAGGGGAGCCAATATGGATACAAATGACAAAATAGTTACATTTTCTCTGCTGAATTTGCATGGCCTGCAGAGGATTACACTTACTACAGATTGACATAACATTTCTTGCATTTAAAATGTATATATTGGTACTGTCAGTTGAGGGTTTTGGAAAAGCCATTCAACATAGGTCCAGTCACAGTTAGCCTTATATCATTGAGTGGCATCAGCCACAGACTTCAGGTACATTGAAAACTGCATCCATACATGTTCTCATCATTCTGTAAGCAGTATAGTATTTATATTGTGTTACATATAAGTAAGGTAGAGATGACATAGTCTGTGTAGTCTGTGGGAGAAACGTGCGTGTGTGTGTGCGTGCGTGCGTGCGTGCGTGCGTGCGTGCGTGTGTGTGTGTGTGTGTGTGTGTGTGTGTGTGTCTCAGTGTTAGGATGTTTTATATAAAAGGAACATGAAGGCCTTGGATCTGACTGGAGCATGAAGGGAAAGGACCAAAGGAAGGAAAAAGGAAGGATGACATCTTCCTAGACTGACCTGTACTCGTGATTTCCTGCCTCAGCTTGCCCATGCTGGGGTCTCAGGGAAAGCCCTACTATACCCAGCAGCTTCTTCAGCTCTGTTGTAGCATTTTTTTAAATTTCTTGTCCAACAGATTTTACTTCTCCTTATGAGCCTAGCCAGGAATTACCTAGTAACACAGAAATATATCCCATGTCTCTATTCTTTCTGCTGTGGTTCAATAATAATTTCAGCAAATAATTTAACATCAACAGTTTTAACTATAAATAATAATCAAGGAAAATCATGAGTGACAAGTCTTCAGTGAGCTAAGAAGAACTTGGATTGCCTAGCAGGGAAGAGAAAAGCTATCTTTGTGGGGGCCTCTTACATTATAGGTGCTGAGAGTAGGGGATCTGGTGCTTGTCAGGCTGGGGCTGGAACAGAATTTAGTCATGGCTTCGGTACTATTGGATAGCCCAACCCAGGAAAGCAAAGGAACAAATGACTGAAGTACCTGTTTGTCATGCTTTTTTGCCATCTCTCCACTACCTGGGGTGTCAGCTGCGCTTCAAGAACCTTCATTCCTGACAGCTTGCGTGGGATCACAATTAGCATGCTGGTGCCTCCTACATACTCCAACTGCAGAATATCACAGTCCAGCTCCTGGTCATTTGCCGCAAGGAAATTCCCTTTAGTCTGCATCATGGAGACTTTAACTACTTCTCGCTCATTGAGCCGGAAGTTGTGGTTATGTGTCATTTCTACTGGGAATTTGTTCACCCAAGTTCCTGTAAAGTCAAAAGGAGCAGACAGCTGGTAGACTATACCTTTAGGATTTGGCCTTGGAGGGTTCCCTAGGACTCATCCCCAGAGTCTTAACAGGAGAAATTTAAAACAAAGCATTGTGGCTTAGATTCTGACTACTTATTTGTCCCTGACAGATAGCCAATTTGCCTGAGCAAATTACTAATTACTAATTACTAATTCTTAGTAAAGCGAGCAACCCTTTGGGCCCTCACACTATGGTGTCTAGCATTTGGCAGAACACATATCTAATATACTGGTGTCCTCAGGATCCTCCATGTCAGTCAGGAATAAATCTTAGCTCTAAGATGCTTGTCATTAATAATGTTGGTAACTAGTGGCTAAGAGGCCACATATCAGGCACAAGCACCTTTCTTGTATTATCCCATTTTCAGCCCCTAGAAGCTATATATAAAATAGGTGGTTTTTATCTTCATTCATACTTTTCAGATAATGTAGCAGAGACACAATAAAGTAAGGTAGAGCAGCTGAGATGAGAAAAACAGGGATCTTTGGAGGAAGTTTAAACACCAGACAGCTCTGATCTGCTATGGTTGAAGTTCTGCTCCTACCTCTAAGTCAGCCACACGTAGAGTTTCTAAACCAAATGGTTTCATATAGTGGGGAGACTGTCTGTGCTCTGTGAGGCTTTGACAGCATTCATAGGCCCTCCCCACTTGATATTATCTTAAGTTGTAATAGTGCCTGCAGACATCTGCTTCAGATCCATTGGAAGTCACTGGTCTTCCAGCAGTAATGTGAACTGACTCCAACAAAGCAGTTATAGCAGAGTTAGGTTAGTGACAGAGATTGGGGAGTATCATACACACTCCTTCCAGTGTGTGTGTTCTTCCTGTTCACAGGGCTGAGTATTGCTCTCTTCAGTTCTCTGCCCCCTGTCAGAGAAGGTCTGACCCTACCACAATGAGACGTGTCAGCCAAGTTTCCCAGGGTCACATAAATGAGAAGCGGTGACACCTGCACTTAGACTTTTGTTTACTTAGTTCCAAAACTTGTACTTAGAACCAGCAATGAAAAAGAAAATTAAGCGAGCATGGAGGCACATGCCTTTAATCCCAGTACTTGGAAGGTAGATCCCTGTGAATTTGAAGCTAGCCTGGTCTACAAATTGAGTTCCAGGACAGCCAGGACTGTTACACAGAGAAACCCTGTCTTAAAGAAGAAGAAAAAAGAAAATGATATTTTCATCATAAATACTGTCTGTCTATGGGACTGTTAGAGACTTAACCATTAGCTGTACCATCATTGAAAAATGGCTCTGGAAGGAAGTCTGGGGATCCCAAGCCACCTGAAGTCTTGGCCTCCGCAGTGATACTTAACAGCTGAGCCTGGCAGGATTCCTATTTTTCAGAACTGGGAGTTCTATGTAGCACAAGAGATCATGAGAGGCTGTGGCCCCACCTTGCCATGCAGAAGCCAGGAGAAAGCTCCTGAAATCCTTTCAAATCCCCAAACAGTAATTACTGGGGTGAAAAGCAGAAAGTGTAGGCTTCCCAGTACTGATGGCATGCCCAGTATACCAAACTCAGCAATGACAAAGAAATGTGGCTGCAGTGCTGCTGTTAGCTAAGCCATCCCTGGGACTGCCTTTGGCTCAGTAATGTATAAGTTTATTTTGATCAGATTTCAAAAGAGTTTTGGATTTTGCCTGTAGGCTCAGCATTGTTGGAGGCAAGGCAGGAGGAGGGTCTTGAGTTCTAGGTCAGCCTGGTTACATGGCAAGACCTTTTTAAAAAAATAATTTTTGAGTTGGGTCTTACTGTATAGTTACACACATGCACATACGCATAAATGTTGCATTTGGAAAATAATACTACTTTCTTTAAAAGTGCTTTCATGCCTGGCCTGTAAGAGTTGCTGAAGAAATAATTATTTAGGACCAGAAAGATGGCTCAGCAGGTAAAGATGTCTGCTGCCAGGCTTGCCAATCTGGGTTTCATCACAGAGACCACATTATAGAACGAGAGAACTGACTGTCTGGAGGGAGGAGGGCGGGTGAGGAAGAATTAATGGTATATTCCCAGCCACCCATTAATGCCAAAGTCCCCTGATAAAGCTGGTTGTGGTAGCACATGCCTTTGATCCTGGCTGGCTGTCCTAATCTACATAGCAAGCACTAGACCCCAAGGCTGCATAGGAGGACCCTGTCTTAAACATACAAAAAGTACTCTGAGAAGAAGTTGGGTTTCTGATAGCTACTGTAGCCAAACAGTTTCCATACATATTTCTTTAGCTTTTTGTTCATATTTCTACTCATAATTGGGAAGGGAAATGAAGAAATCTTAATTCATGCTGGCCAAATACTAAAGGAAAGGGAGCTTTATTTCTTCCAATTAATAAATCATTAGAGATAGCTTATAGAGATCCATTCTGAACACTGCCCCTACAGTCTTTACCCTTGGGGCATCTTTTTTGGTGTGTGTGTGGGGGGGGGGGGTTTAAGACAGTTTGTTTGTGTAGCCCTGGCTATCCTAGAATTCATTCTATATAGATCAGGCTGGCCTCAAACTCACAGAGATTCAACTGCTTCTTCCTCACTATTGCTGGGATTAAAGGCTGGTGCTACTACCACCCAGTTCCCTTGGGACATTTTACTCCTATGCTTTCATGGATTTGTCTGTAAAGCAAGGATCCTTTGAACTCTTAACAGCTGACACCCACCACATGGAATTCATAATACCACCTCATCATGTTCATCCCTGTCCTTGAGTTGACCTAGTGTCTTACTTTCCTTTATAATTATAGCTACAAAACAGTTCTTAGATTATCTTTTTTTATACCAGACAGTTGTATTGTGAGTTTGGGGGAGGAAATCATAAAACTGCTTCTTACCTTTGAAGTAGATGCAGTTCAGAATCATCATCTGGGTAGCAGGATCTATATTCTCCAAAGCTTCTTTTATGAGGCCCTTGGTGAGCTTCAAAATGTGGTTGTTTGCCTTAGATATGAAGGCAGGATCTGAGAAGTCAGCCGCCTGAGCCTCAGCAAAGTAAAATTCTTTCATAGCAGCTTTGAAGTCTTCTCGGATGGGAAACTGCTTTTGAATGTAAAGGTCATTAACTGATTGGAGCGTGTACCCAAAGTTCCTCCTGAATAGGCGATGGGTCAGCTTTCGAAAGAGATTATGAATAGTGGTAATATCATACTTGCTGCTAGCATTGACAAAGTCTTTAAAGTGTAGAACTGAATGTACTTCATCGTGGGCCTCTCCTCTCAACCCTAAAGAAATCATCCCCAAGGCAGTAGAAATGCCCACAGGTGCTATGAAGATGTTGTCAGAAGTGGTAGCCTGGTCTTTCAGGACTCGGTAAAGGTTGAAGGCAAACTTTGCATTGAGGATATTAAGACGCTGGATCCGGCTCTTGCCTTGGAAAAGCTGCAAGATGTTCCCAGCACTTGATTCTTCATCTATAGGGGAAACTGCATCAATGATATAAATGTAGTCATCATCTTCGCTGAATAGCTTCTCCAGGTCCAGATAGTCCTCCTCCTCCTCCCCCTCTAGGATCCAGTCATTGGTAACTGTGTTTTCTTTGTGGAAGTTTGCAGGCAGGGAGGATGTGTTCTCATTAGCTAGCTGCTCAACAAGGCCTTTGCTCCCAACACACACAGACATGATGACAGAAAGAAGAAGAGGGTGGAATGGATGCTTCATGTCTGCACAACTAAAGCTGGCATAGAAAACAGACAACAGTGAGAGGGGGGCAGCAGAAACATTCAGAAAATGAGTTCTCCATGATGGAGCATAGAAAGGCCTGTACAGCACCAGTTCTTACACCAGCTTAGGTTGCTAAACTTTAAGAGAATCTGATGAGAAATGAATATAAAACTGGTGTTAGTGTTTTGTGTGTTTTACATGTCTCCTGGTATATATGAACCCCTTAGACCAGCAGTTCTCAACCTTCCTAATGCTGCAACCCTAAACATAAAATTAATTCATTGATACTTCATAACTGCAATTTTGCTACTGCTCTAAATCATAAAAGGATATCTAATATGCAACCCCAGGGAGGTCATGAGAACCACTACTCTAGATGGAAAAAAAATTTAGATTTGTTTTGTATTTATTTATTTGTGTGGGTAGGTTTGCCATGTTACATGTGTGGAAGTCATAGGACAACTTGAAGGACTAAGTTCAGCCAGCTGTGGCAGCAGGCACCTTTACCTGCTAAACTATCTCAACCCAGTGTTTTTATTATTTGCACGCTACAGTCAGATGTTTGGGTAGGGATAGTTCTCTCTTTCGCCTTTATATAGATTCTGGAGATCAAACTCTGGTAGCCATGCTTGTACAGCAAGCACCTTCACCTGCTGAACTGAGAATCCTGACCCAAGAATCTCTTCTTTGATGGAGTAAAAAGGAGAAAATTTGGGAGACTCGTAGACTTTCTTTTTTATTTATTCACTAGACATCATCTGTCTCCAGAAAGCACATCTGACACTAGAGGCATTGTGATTTTTTCCTCCAGAAGGATTCATGAGACACGACGTAAATTAAGAGCTTTCAGAGCAATACTAGTGCAGTGGGGGGCCGGGGAAGGAAGGGGATGAGAGTAGGGGTACTCAAAAAGTTAATGAATCCTTGAGAGATGAGCTTAGGTGAGTACCTGAAAAAGGAGGGAATTTTCCAGTGAACGGACTCAGCCCTACCTGTAAGCCCAAACTACTGGGAGAAGAGGTATTACGAATGTACATTAGCCAGACTTGTAACAACACGTCTTGGATGGCTATACTCTTTATGTTTAAGACTTGGAACCTAGCAAGACTCCCTTAGGACCTACTGAAGGAGTGTGGCTGGGGACTATGTCTCTGGCACTCTCAGAGGCTAATGAGTTATGTGACTTCCTATAGGAGAACGTTGCTGTCAGGAGAAAGAAATCTTTCTGCTTTCTGCTTCCAATCTCACTGTGCAGGCAGGGTTTATGGGGGATGATGTCAGAGGCTCACCCTTTACAGAGGGTAAACAAGTGAGATCTCTTATACAGACCATCTTGTCTTGTCTGTGCATCCCTTGCCTTTTTCCCAAGGAGGCTTTGACTTGGTTGTCTGTATCTCAGTAATTGACTAGGTAGATAACCTCTCTTTTGTTGCTTCCCTGTTTGACCAGCTAGGAATATCTTCTTTGGAAGAGAGTCTACTTTGTGCCTGTTACCATTTCCTGGCTTAGAATATCTGTTGTCAGTCTAGATCAAATAAGGGTTACTGGATCCTGTCTAGCATTTGGACTTCTTAGGTCTGAAGACAGTTAGGGACTAGCTGTGTGGATGCCCAACTTGAAATATTCCTGCCATTTTAACCTGTCATGAGATATAGCCTTCTTTTGCTGCTACTAAGAGATGGCAGTGGTTTAAATTGGGGATATAGCTAAATGTTAACTACTCTCGCGCACACTGCATGGGACCAGGACTCAACTCCTAGCACCAAAATATAGGGATTGATGGACGGTGGGTAATGGTGACTGGTGAATAATGATGGTAATGCATGCCTAGACTTGAGGGTTAAGCCCCCAGCTCCCTGATGCCTTGCTTGCCTTAGAATGCCAGTACACTAAAAATACCCACACTTGGGGACAGCTGTTGCTAGTTTTTGTCCTTAGGGCCTATCCCCTAGAATATTGTTAAAATTAGCATTTTAGTCATAACTGAGGAACAGTTTTTAAAGGTATTGTGTATCTCAGGCTAGCCAAAAACCCTGTTTATCCAAGAGTAATCTTAAATTTCTATCCTTTTGCCTCCCCTTCCTTAGTTACAGGCCTGTAATCTACCTATTCTGTTCATTACTGGGGAGGAATCAGGGCTTGTCAGTGCTGGTCCAGCACTCTACCAACTGAACCACATCTACAGATAACTGAAAGGCTTCAAAATGGCTATTCTGGAGAAGGAGTCACATGCTTTCTGACTTTGAATATGTCTATAGTCATTTTTGACCCTCTTCAGCACTTTGCTGAGATTGGTGGTTATATAGTCTGTATGTGTGGGATAATATCTGTAAATTAATGTAGATGCAGATAGAACTGGGCCTGGTCTCAAGGAAGAATCAGGCATGAGAATCAATGACATTACAATTAAAGAAAGGGGTTCGGCAGGGTAGTGTACTTCCTGCTTTTCAGAGAAACAAGATTCAGGTCCTAGCCCTCAAGCTGGGTGGCTCACAACCATCTCTAACTCCATTTCCAAGGAATTTTGACACCCCTCTGGGCATCTGTATACATGTTGCACACACAAATGCATATACCCAAATGAAAAGAACAGAAGCAACTTAATGGAAGTCTTTTTGTATGATTACACTTAAAAGTATCCTCAGCTAAAACAGTAATTAGTAATAATAATGTTAAAAAACAAAACAGAAGCCAGCTTGAATTCATGTGGGCTCAGGAGATGAGTCTGAGCCACATAGTAAAGTTCTTTATCCTCTCCTGGAATTTAGAGTGTTATGTAAGCCAGTTTGGTTTGGTTTAGGGGGGTTAAGCCTCATATACCCTGTTCCTGCAATGTATGTTCAAAAGCTGTAAGCCATAATTTTGATTATTCTTACTAGAGAAAGGAGAAAATGTAAAGATAAGTTTTTATGCATTGAAAACTCAGAGCTCCATGGACTGGAGTTCAGCAGTTAGGAGCACTTGCTGCTCATCCGTAGGACCCGGCACCCACATGGCATCTCACAACTGTCTGCAATTACAGTTTGAGTGGTGAAGTCCCCACTCCCTCACAAAGACACGAAGGTCAAACACCAATGTATACAATTTTTTTAAAAAAAATTAAAAGAAAAGAAAAATTAGAGGTCTAACAAGTAAATCTATTTTCCCGGTCAGTTTCATTAAGACATTTACAAACACCTCTAAGTTTTATATACATTCAAGCTGCTGTCTTTGAAGTACTGTAATATTAAGATACATCATCAAAACTTTGTTGTCATGGGAACATCATATAGCATATTCTGATGAGTTGCATGGAGTAGGGTTGGCCTTTTTGATCATGTGTCATAGAGAACACCCTCTCCTGCCTTGATGCCTCCAAACCATAACAAGCATGAAGGGAGAGAAGTAGTTGCCAGTAATATGGAACTTTTTGGTTTTTTGAGACAGGGTTTCTCTGTGTAGCTCTGGCTGTCCTGGAACTCCCTCTGTAGACTAGGCTGTCCTTGAACTCACAGCAATCCACTTGTTTCTCTGCCTCCCAGAGCTGGGAAACCTTTTTATTTTGAATAACTTCAAACTTACAGAAGAATTAAAAGAATAAAGTAGTGGAGCAGCTGGTATGCCCCCTTACTGTGGTTGGATTTTACACTTCCATGGGAGGTGGAGGGGGGGGCGGTGGTATGTTATATGTCAACATATACAAATATTTTCTGAGCCTTGACATCAGATCTCTTACATTCCTCTAATCTTTAATAACAGTAGTTTGAGGGAAACTTCCTAAGAATAAAGTTATTCTCATACTTAATCATTAGACAATATATAATTTGAAAAGAAAATTTTTTGCCCTTGGGTGACACCAGGGCTATTAGCCTGTCCTCTGGCCTCAACCCTTCAAGAGCTAGATTTCAGCTTTATGCCACCACACCCAGTTTCCAGCATCAAATATTCAATACTCTCATTTCTTAAGATTCTAACTCCGGTTATGTCCGATGTGCACTGGTACAGCTGGTAGACTTTATACTGGACTTCAGAGTAATAATACTTTTTTTTTTCTCAACTTGTACTTCACTAAAGGAACAAATTGCCTACCTTAAAATACTAAAAACAAATTGTAATTGGCAAAAAAAATGTTAGAAACCAGTCTTACCTGTGTGCCTCTCTGAACCGTGGCGTTACAGAGATGAGATCAGAGCCACCAGCAGGGGTTCAGTGTGAACTTTGGTGCTAGACTGTTGTGTATTTTCCAAAGCAAATATGTCCCAATTCAAACACTACTCAACCAGCTTTGTCAGCAGGAAACCTTTCAACTGTGTCTTTGATCACTGCTTGGTGACAAGCTGCTTCCACACAGTTCCTCTTTTGTTGGGGTTTTGGATGTTGCCTTCAGTATGTCTGCAGTCTTGTTCAGGATATCTTGCTGAAACTAAAGCATGTTAGAGGCACTGTTCAGTGTTCTGGGAGCAGCTCCAGGATCCAGTACTCTGTGGCCTCTACAGGTTCCTGCATGCACTTTTACATATAAACTAATGTAGCTCCATATACATAAACACAAATAAATCTTTTGAAATGCCACTTAAGGCTAATATATATATATATATGTATGTATGTATGTATGTATGTATGTATGTATGTATGTATGGCCGTTTTGCCTGTCTGTGTACCATATCCATGAGGCCAGAAGAGGACATCAGATTTCCTCTGGAACTGGAGTTACTAACATGTGCTGGCTGCTATATGGGACCTGAAAATCAAACCTTGCTCCTTTGGGAAAACAGAAAGTGCTCATAACTGCAAACAGACCTGTCCAGCCAATAAAGCTTTTGTTTAGACAGTGGAGAGACAGGTGTCTCCATGAGTAGCCCTAGCTCCTGAAGCCTCAGGAGCCAGTTGTAAGCTGCTCAACCATTTTTGCATCTGTCTGTCATGACTCTATACTCCTTGATCTGTCTCTCCCATTTGTCGTAGGGTTTTGATTTCTTTTTAAGCATCAGATCTTCTATCTAGTAGCCCTTCTCCAGGATGTCCCAGCTCCTTCCCATGGAGTATTGCCCTGCACTAATCTGCATGATGCCTTGTCCTAATCTTAGGGGATATCAAAGAACTGCTGCTTCCTTTCCTAAAGCTCCCTCCATATCCCTTCCTAGGCACTAGAGCCATCTTAGCTGACATGGTAGCCAGTGGACCAGGAGGAGTGAGAAAATAGGGAGAGAGAGCTCGTGGCTTACTCTCAAGCCAAGTCCTTAAGGAGCCGAGAAGGTACAAGGTGAACAGTAGGATCTCAACTACTTTCTCTAACCTGTCAAAACTGTGTTGAGCTCCTCTGCCACCTGAAGGCTGGTCCAGAACTCACTGGCCTCAAACTCAGAGATCCACTTAACACCATACTCTCTTAGCAATATTCAGTCTGCTATCTGGAACCCCATTTGGGCCCCACCTCCCCTAAGAACCTCATTTTAGGCATGTCTGTCACTATAATCAGTCACAGCACTTCAGCTTAGCATCCTTGGCCACTGGCCAAACTGGAAGCACTTTGTTATTTGTTCTTGGTGGTTAGTGTGGTAGGCAGCCTTGGGCTTCCTGTACTGTGGCTCCCCCATCTCCTTACCACCTCCAAAGTTTGCCCTAAACTAACTCTCCCCAGGCTACAGTATCCTGGTAGTTCTCAAGGAGAGGCCAGACCCTCTGCCACATAGGCTGCTCAGCTCCAGACCAGCACCTGTGCCCTCCCTATGCTTATAGAGAGATGTTTCTGATGGAATTCCATGAAATATAGTCTCAAAGAGAAGAACAGAAATCCTTCATACTCAACTGCTTGGAAATTATTAAACACCTAGGGATTTTTTCCTATATTGGTTCTGTACTCCTACATTTAGATTGAAATGTATTTGAAACATATGTATTTTTAAAATGTGTAATATACATAAAATGTATATTGAGATCTGTTTTGTATATTTTTAATATTTTATTTGACATTGTGAGTTCTACCTATACTAACATGATTATAGAAAATAAGATTTTTTCAAGATAGATCTTTTGTGGTTCATGTTAGCTTTAAACTCATTGTGTAGCCAAGGATGGCTTTGAATTCCTGACCCTCCTGCTCCACCTCCTATGTGCTGGGATTACAGGTATGCATCATCACACTCAGATTGATATTTAGCCTTTGGCGCATACTGCTGTATGCCTCCCCAGTAAGTGTTGTACCAGTTTACACTCCTACCAGATGCATATGAATGTGCTCTACCATTTGGTGTCTTCTCTCTCCTGCCTCAAGACCTGGTGCACACATGCTGCTAGTGTTTGGGTGGCAAAGCCCCACACTATGGTATGCAGAACAGGATCTCATCACTGTATAGGAGCTAAGTCCTCGAGGGTTTTGTGAGGACCAAGGTGCTCACTAGTCTAGTCTGTGTAGAGTAAACCATCTTACGTCACTGCCAGACAACTGTGTGCCTTAGAGCAGGCAGGCTACTGCTTTACACTAGGGTCAGTTTGCTTTACTACATGTCGAGATTCTGCCCGAGATTACTGTTTTAAAAAGTCATATGCTGATTTGAATGCTACTTCTTGTAGTGATGTATTGTAAAAATAAAACTTGTCTGAAAATCAGAGGACAGAGCTAAGTCACAAAGGTCAGGAAGTGGTAACTCACACCTTTAATCCCAGCAGTTGGGAGTCAGTGGTCCTCTGGATCTCCGTGAGTTCTCATTGGAGAACCGGGCTGAACTCTTGCCTCCTCTTTCTCCACCCAGCTGTCTCACTTCCTCCTTCAGTTTTTCTACTGCTAGGATTATAGTATGTGCCACCAGGCCTGGCTCTGTTTGGCCTTCAACTCACAGAGTGCTCAGTCTACCACTCCAATGGAGTTACCTTCTTTGAGGACCCTCCCAGTCCCAGCCTTGGAGCCTGAGGCTTCTCATAGTAACTGGTACTTTCTCTCTGTTCTCCACCTGGCCAGGCTTTATGTGAAGACCCATGAGGACACTTCAGGAGCTCTGCCCCACCATAATTGTTTTCCTCCCAGTTAGATAGGGCACCCTTTGGGTGAACCCCAAGTACAATACCAGACTAACAGTAAGCAGTAAGAGAATGAACCTGCTAATTGGTAGAGTAATGGAAAAGTATCAGCTCAGTGCACCTATTTGCACCCATTCTGGGATGGGGTTCTTGGAGAATGTGTGCCTGGCTTTATACTTAGTAGTGTTTTACTAACAAATAACTTTTCTCCTTTTTTCCCATGTCAGCTCACCCGACGGTTGCCACCCATCAAAGAAGCTAAACCTCGGCTACAGAAGCTTTTCCGGGACTTCTGGCTCTACTCTGTACTGATGGGATTCGCTGTGGAGGGCTCAGGTAGGGAGCGTGATCTCTCCAGGGGAAAGGCTGACAGCTAAGGTCAGACTTACCCATCTTAGAGTCTGAGGACATCTTTTCTGAGCCCACAGGTGCTTAAAAACATTATACTTCCCACTAAGTGTGCCACATGACTGTGCCTCATTATGCAGATAATTGTCTCAGGACCCTAGAAATTGCCGGAGTCAGTACCAATTAAGACTTCTTTAACTAGGCACTCGGTAGTCTCATATTCTCCCTCTCTCTCTATCCCTCTCTCTCTCCTCTCCTCTCCCCCTCCCTCTCTCTTCCTCTCTCTTCTCTCTCATCCCACCTACCCTGTGCTGCTGGGAAATGACCTGGCTCATGACTGTTAGTCAGGTGGCCTGCTGGTCTGTATACCCTTGTCTTATACCCAGTCTCTTACAGGACTCTGGCCAGAAGAATGGTATGAGGGAGTCTGTGAAATAGCTACCAAGTCACCTCTGCTCACCTTTCCCAGCAAAGAGCCTCTTCGATCTGTCTTGCAGTACAACTCAGCCATGAAAAATGACACGGTCACCCCTGTAAGGATTATTTTCTCACTCTCCTTAAAAAGTCCAGAAAGAAATTAGAGCAGATTTTTTTTTTCAGGTCCTTAATAAGAACTGGGGCTCCTTCTGGGGAGGTGCCCTCATGATCCCCTGAGTGTTTCCTTCTCTCCAGGCTGAACTGAGTGAGCTCAGAAGCACCATCATAAACTTGTTAGATCCTCCTCCCGAGGTCTCTGCCCTCATCAACAAGCTGGACTTCGCCATGTCTACCTATCTCTTGTCTGTGTATCGGCTGGAATACATGAGGTACGTGAGCCTTCAGCTTCAAATACACATTGAAGCACATTTTTCACTTTTGTGTTTTGATAGACCTGTGACTTTTTCAACTCCTCTCAAGATCCACATGCATTTAAAAAGCAAACAACTGCTGGGAGGGGAGTACACCTTTAATCCCAGAGCTAGGGAGGCAGAGGCAGATGGATCACTATTCAAGGGCATCTTGGTCTACATAGTAAGTGAGATCCTGGCCAGATAGAACTGTCTTTATATAATAGAGAGCCCCTATCTCAAAAAAATTAATAATAAATAAAAATAAAAAACAAACAAGGCTGGCTAGATGGCCGAGTAGGTAAAAGGAGTTTGTACCACATGAGGTGAGGAAAGCAAACCAGTCTCCTGAAAATTATCCTCTCAACTCCACATACACACCATGGCTCATGGCATGCACACACAAGACAAATCTAAAACAATAAAATAAAAGTGGACCCATATCCTACAGTGTATTATTGTAGCTGTCAGTAGTAGAGCCCTTGCCCTGCATGTGAGAGGTTCCATCCCAGCATTTAAAAGGAGAGAAAGAAACCAAAAGGAAAACAAAGCATCACAACACCGCTTTAATGCTAGTGTGTATAACTAGAGCTGCTCCCACCTCTCTAGTGAGGCACCTGGGAGTATCCCCGTTAGATGCCCTGTTCTCCCTGCAGACCCCGCAAGAACCCTATGCCAGCATGGAGGAGCAACCTCAAAGCTCTGATTTAAGAATGAGGCTTCGGCTCCCAGGTCCTGGTTATTGGGGAAGCTTTGGAACCACACTGTTAGAAATTAAAATCATCTGCAACTGCACAAATGCATTTGCTTAAAGACCTTGGCTTTGCTCTACAAAGTCTCGGGAACCTCTTCAAAGCCTGCTGTGGGGCCAAACGCTGTTAACTTCTGCTTTCTACAACTCCTAGAACCTGAATGGCTCTTCAGTATAGCCATGGTTTGAGCACATGAACTTATTTCCTTTTACTTCTTTTTTTCTAAAGGTTATAGGCTTTTTGTTTTGCCTTCTTACACTTTATCTTACATATGTATATGACTGTGAGCATGTAGATGTCAGGCATGGGGAGAGGTTCCAAAGTAACTTAGAGGAGTCAGTCCTCCTCCTACCGTTGGGTCCCAGGGACCAAACTCAGGCTGGAGGCAGGTAATTCACCCATTGATCCATCAAGCTGGCCCCGGTGGGTTTTATCATAAAAGTAAAAATAAAATCTCAGTACTTGAGGTGCCAAAGCAGAAGGATTGGGAGGAGTTTGAGACCAGCCTGAGCTATTTGAGACCCTGTCTTAAAAAGATGAAAGGTGAGCTGAAGAGTGCTTCAAAGCATTTGCTCTTCTCCCAGAGACCTTGAATTTGGTTTCCAGCACCCACATAAGGTAGCTTACAATCGCCTATAACTCCAGCCTCAGGTGACACACACGCATGGCTTACAGATGCGTATAAATTAAATGAAACTTTTTAAAAAAGAAACAAACAAACCCCAATAATGGCACAAAATATGCCAAAGGTAAAAAAAATAAATGCAGATTACAGGCTGGGTTCGGTAGCACATGACTAATCCCAGCACTCAGAAGGCAGAAGTAGTTGGATCTCTGTGAGTTTGAGGCCAGCTGGTCTACATAGTAATTTCTGTGCAAGTCATGGCTACCTGGTGAGACCCAGTCTTTTAGAAAACAATACAGGTCTTACTTTCTTAGTCCCAATTCCCTCATTGCTACTGTTCAGGGATTCCCATGTTAATTTGCTCCCTCCACACAGGCAAACATATGCACGCACACACATGTACACACATATGCACACAAACAGTGTCCTCTACATAGGCACACATGTACACACACATATGCACAAAGAGTCTTTAAGAAACCTTGGTGGGGTTGTGCTGTACCTGTTCCACTGCATGTTATTTTCATTTAGTATATCGTGGGTATGTTTCTGCCACAATGTGTGATGATATATCATTAAATAGGTGTGCGTTGGTTTACTTCCCCAGCATCCTGTCATGAAGAATTCAGATTAGCTCTGTAGGGTTTTGGCTCATGTGCCCTCAAGATATGTCACTAGTGGTGTGATTGAAAAAGATAGGACTGTGATACTAGATGGTATAGATCACCCTGTAGAAAGTTCGGGTGAGTCTTGGTCTTACTAACAGCAGAGGTGCTGTCATTAACTAAACCAGAACAGGGCTCAGGCTCTGGTGGGAGGGTCAGGTCTTGCACACTGTGTTCAGAGCTGTTTTTCTTGCTAGGGTGCTGCGTTCCACAGATCCTGATCGCTTCCAGGTAATGTTCTGCTACTTTGAGGATAAAGCTATTCAGAAAGACAAATCTGGTAAGCTTATTATTATGGTACTCTCATGATAAATTGAGTAGGAAAAAGAAAAAGTATTTCATATTTCCTATTCACATAGAGAAAATAGTTTTATGAAGTTACATTCTTCACTGGAAACATCTTCATAAAATATATAATCTTAAGAAGTACTACAAGGTAGGACCAGCAAGATAACTCAGTGGTGGTGCACATGCCTTTAATCCCAGCACTCCAGAGGCAGAGGCAGGCGGATCTCTGAGTTCAAGGCCAGCCTTGTCTACAGAGCAGATTACAGGACAACCAGGGCTACCCAGAGAAACCATGCCTGGATAAACAAAAAAATAGAAAAAAAAGAAAAGAAAAAAATGGCTCTGCAGGTAAAGGCACTTGCTGCCAAGCCTGATAATGTGAAGGTGATTGCCATGGCAGGAGGAGAAAACGGATTCCATAAATCGTCTTCTGACCTGCACAGTCACTGTGAAATACAAGTGCACATGTGCACACAACATAAATAAATAAATAATGAATGTGACAAACCCTCTGTAACCCTGGAACTCAAGTGGTAAGGTTAGGGTCACAAGCCCAACCTGAGCTCTATGACCAGATTCAAAAAACAAAACAAAACCCAGCCAGGCAGGGTGGCACATGATTTTAATCCCAGCACTCAGGAAACAGACAGTAAATAGTGATAGAATAAAATACCCAGTGCCCTCCTGTAGTGTCTAAATGTGCATACTCAAAATGTGCCCCACACAGGTGTACATACAAGCATACATGACACATACACAAAAGGAGTGTATAGGAATATAACTCAGTGGTAGAGGGCATGTATGGGACCCTAGATTCAATTCCCAAAACCACAAAAAAAATTTTTTTAGTTTAATTTAAAAACACATCTTTCTGATTTTGTCACTGCTGCAAGGACCCAAAATAGAAATACACTATCTGTTCTAAAGTGTTCTTCTAAAAAGAATCAGGGCTCCTGGATGATCATTTATGGGTCTGCAGCATCTTTCTATTGCCAAAAGGCACTTCTGCTTTTAAACATCAAAAGCAGGCTGAGAGGATGAAGGAACCAATTAAACAGACTCTTAGGAAACAAATTAACATACTTTGAATGTAAATATATAATATTTTTATTATTTTGCTTAATTGAATTAAGCTTACATTATGAAAGGTATTAATCATAATGATGATAAAGTATAATCATGGTGCTCTACAAAGTTTAGTATAAAATGTAAAACAAAGATAGGGAGACTGCATTTGGAGGTATATGTACTGCCATCCTTTATAAAAAGGCGTAGACTGCCTAGAAGCTTCAGACATCTATGGGATGCTTTAAATCATGTCTCCATTACTCGGGTTTCCTGGTATACCAAGCACTGGGAGTGTCTGCCTGTGTGGAGGGGTGCACCTACTTGGTTTGGGTTTTGTTTTATTTCTTTTCTCTCTTTGTGGGTTTGTTTCTGTTTTTTTGAGTCAGGGTTTCTTTGTGTTGCCCTGGCTGTCCTGGAATGTGCTCTGTAGACCAGGCTGACCTTGAACTCGGAGATCCAACTGTCTGCCTCCTGAGTCACCATGCCTGGCTGGGTTTTGTTTTGTTTTTTGAATCTGGTCATGGAGCTCAGGTTGGGCTTGTGACCCTACCCTTACTGCTTGAGTTTCAGGGTTACAGAGGGTTTGACACAATCTGCTCTACGACCTGAAAGTCTTTGAACATCATGTCAGCCCTTACGAGACTTTTAGCTTGGGGACTAGAGGGATGGCTCAGCAGTTCATTTTAAATAATCTATTAAAAAATAAAGGAAGAAAGAAACTCAGAAAAGAAAAAAATAAATAGAAGTCCAAGAATATATCGAGGAATCGGCCGATATAAAATACCAAGAGATATGAGAAAATTCTGTGAGTGTCCAGGAACAGAAAGAGACATGGTGGGGGAATTAGGAAAACCCATGTAAATGCTGAAGTTCAAGTGATGCTGCTGCTTCAGTGTTCGATTCCAAGTTTGGACAAATGCAGGCTTGTTAGGGCAGATATTATTGTCACAATAAGCCAAAGAAAGTACAAAAAAACAGTTACTGTTCTGCAATTCTGTGGGTTTGAGGTTGTTGGTAATTTTTGTGATAACCTAATTCCTGGAAACCACTGTCTCATTTCAGGGATGATGCAGTGTGTCATTGCTGTTGCTGACAAAGTGTTTGATGCCTTCCTGAACATGATGGCAGATAAAGTAAGCCTCACCAGAGTGCCAGCATATGCCCACTGGAGGCACACAGGAAAGCCCTATGGTACCTGTCTTCTCATTCTAGGCTAAAACCAAGGAGAATGAAGAGGAGCTGGAGCGGCATGCCCAGTTTCTACTAGTGAACTTCAACCACATTCACAAGAGAATAAGGAGAGTGGCTGATAAATACTTGTCTGGTCTGGTAGATAAGTGAGTTTGATTTACCTTTAATGCTTTATGTATAGATGTTAGTAGTTTATTGCAGAGCAAAAAACACTGTTACATCATCAGCCCAGAAAATAACAAAGTGGGGGGGGGAGAGAAAAAAAAAAAAAAACCTCAAGGCTTGTACAGCCTCCTGAGGAATGTCAGTTAGTTACAGCCTTCATTTTACTAGAAACATGCTCACTCTGGGTTATTGGTATTACCTAAAATAATTTGATAAGACCGAACTTACCATCTACTAATCTAGGATCTAGCTAGAAGTCCCAGGTAGAATAAGGATCCTATGGGCTTCTCAATACACTTATGCTGAGCAACAACACAGTCTTAGAACATGACAGTGTACTGAGACCTTTACAAGGTAAGCTGGGGTAGTCTCTGAGGTGTAGGTGCCAAATTAACACACAGCCTGCCTTGGACTTCCCAAGAACATCCAGGGGTTCTAAAGCCTTTTAAAGAAAAATGTCCCTGGTCCAAGCAGCTGCAAAGTCTGAGGCTAGGTCCAGAGCCAATCAGGAATTATGATAACAAGCCTTGCACATATAGCATGCATCTAAGTCAGTCCTCTTGAATAGCAAGCCACATACACAATGAGCAGTACACACGTAGTGTTCTTCCAATCCTAGGGCCAGGCAACTGCTTTACTTCACTCTAGTGTTCTTGTTTTCTGTTGGTGCCATAACATGAGAAACACCACAGAGCTACCATCAAAAACTAGAACTGCTTGGGAAGGCAGATGTGTAGCCTGTATTTGACCTCAGGAATAGGATGGGCTGAGCCTGAGAACATTTCTGACCAGGCTCTATATACCTTACTATGGAAAGCCTAAGGTGGGTAGGTGCCATGTCTCAGTGGGCTCATGCTGGTGCAGGGGAGGCACAGAGGTGGACAGTGTACATTCCTAGAATACTCATTTCCTTAGCTCTGAGAACCCTTTTTTTCTGTAGGTTTCCACACTTGCTATGGAGTGGGACTGTGCTGAAGACCATGTTGGACATCCTGCAGACCCTATCACTATCACTAAGTGCTGTGAGTGTTCCAATGACTTGGATATGCCTAACACATGAGCTTCTACTATGTATTGTACTGATGTGTTCTTCCAATAACACCCCTGAGCTTCACTTTTGCTACAAGTGATAAAGTGGGTACCCAAATTGTTCTCGGATGTCTCCCACTAGGCTACAGCATGTTTGGAGTCCATGTGGGGTATGTGGGGGGAAGGGGAAGCAGACACACTGTTGCCTGTGTTACATGCTTGACAGAAGCAGCTTCAGTGGCTTATGGGTCTGTATGCTTCCAGGATATTCATAAGGACCAACCTTACTATGACATTCCTGATGCCCCATATCGGATCACAGTTCCTGACACATATGAAGCCCGAGAGGTAAGTCCTGCCTAGTCCTCTAGAATGAAGGGTTCCTGGAGAATGTCAAGACAGGTGCTCAACATACCTTAAGTCCCTAAGTCCCCAGAATTTAGTGTTATGATGGGTTTTGGCACTGTCCTACTCAGGAAGAGCACCTGAATTCCCTCGCAAGCCTGTCTGTGTTCTAGGCGTGTGCTTCCCACTTGGCCATCTATGCAACATTCATTCCTGCTTTAGCTGCCAAACATTTTCAGCTACAAGTCAACTACCAGCATTGAGAAAGCATGGTTTTCAGAGGTCAATCCTCTGAGGCATGCCAATTCTTTCACTGTAGACAAGAATGACAGACTCTAGCTTTGCCTTACCCTTGGCAAATGGGTAGAATAAATAGCCCCAAATGAGGAAAATGTCCCAGAAGATGTTCCTCTCCTGCTGCAGACGACTGTATTGGGGGCAGGTTCAGCACTCCTCCAGCCTAGGGCAGGGATGTGCCCCTGACTTGGGCCTCCCCAGCTGGACAAGCTATCAGTAGTGAGAATCCAGACATAGTGATGTGGAACCTGTGGAGGTTTTTTTCTACCTAGAACACGTCTTTCCCTGTAGTCGCTGACTCTGGACATATTGCACAGTAGCCCTAAGATATATTGTTTATGTTGTAGGCTCTGCCACATAGCCTTATGCAAGAACTATAAACCATAGTCTGGTCAGAATTACTGTCCTCTGGAGCTTTGGTGTTAGTACATGCTCACTGATAGAGCTTCCATAGGCATTGCCATACACTGTGTGGCTTAAAAAGGTTCATTTCCTCACAGTTAGGAAGATAAAAGTCTAAGGATGGAGTGTTGACAGGGGTGTTCTGAGGTTACTGTGTTCCCATGTGGTCTTTCCTCTGAGGGTGATGTCCTTCATATTTCCACACTTCTGTATAAGTGTACCTGCTGCATTGGGTTAGGGCTTACTCAATGGCCTTTTAATGTAATCACCTCTTTCAAAGCCTGTCTACAAATACAGTCTCATTCTGAGTTTCTTAGAATCAGGGTAGTAAGTAGTCTTACTCTTAAACTAACCCATGATTCCTATTCATGTTTAGCCACATGGCTTGGTACGTTTTCTTCAGTGTAGCATTTTTGTCTTTCTTCCTCTGTACCTGGCTGGCCTCTGCTCTGTTCTTCCTCTCCCCCGAATTCTCCTTGTGTGGTTGCCCTGTCTTCTGGCCATTCAGCATTTTATTAAACCAATATTTACAGTGCACAAGAACATATTCCTACATCATGAGGGCTTCAACATAAGACTTTGGAGAAGACTCAGTTTAGCCTGTTACAGTCAGAACAACCTAATTAAGCTGACTTCACATTGTTCAACCTCCAGAGCATCGTGAAGGATTTTGCTGCACGCTGTGGGATGATTCTGCAGGAAGCCATGAAATGGGCACCTACGGTCACTAAGTCCCACCTTCAGGTACTTTTTCCAAATATCAAAAATGAGTCAAAACATAAACAATGCTAGTGTGACTAAACAGACCTAGAGCATCAATCAAAAGCCTGAGAATAGTTGGTGCTCAGGGATCATTCTGTTGGATGCAGCTTATGGGGTGAGTACACTGGTTAACTTAGTGGGCTTGGTTCTGACCAGTATACTAGGTAAGGTAAGGCTGTGGGAAAACTTATGGCTGCTTACAAGGTGAGTTGGGACACTATGGGGGGGGCGGGGGGGGACAGTGCCACAGCAGCAGTACCATGAAGGCTTGGTGGGTTATGTGCACCTAAGTGAGGAGGTTGATAGGGGCTGGTGAGCAGACAGAAGCAAAGATTTGAGTCCCATGGAGCTCTGTCTAGGCTATATGTATACATATATCTGCACTTTTTCCAGCTAAAGTGCTGACTTGCAAAGAGAACAAAAATGCCAGTTTATAGGATGGAAAAAGCTGTCTTAGAAGGAAGCAAAGATTAAAAGGGGGGGGGACCACTAGAAGGAATCTGAGCTAACAGGGAGGAAGTCTGTTGAGTGAAGCCTATGAATGGACCTCAGTAGAACTTTTCAAGGAGAGCTAATTTTGTTTGGTTGGTTTGGGGAAGAGGAAGGGAGGTTTGTGTTTTAAAACAAGTTTTCTCTGTGTAGCCCTGGCTGTCCTGGAACTCACAGAGATCTGCCTGCTTCTGCCTCCAGAGTGCTGGGATTAAAGGTGTGCACCACCATACCCAGCTCAAGGAGACGATGTTTTTAAAAATATTCCTTTTGGTGAAGCCCAGAAAGGCTAGAACAGATGGGCTCTGAGAAACTTGGGGACAGCTTGAAAATGCATGCTCTGTGCCTAGGGTCACTGTCCTCCTTCCACAAAGGAAGAGAGATCATCTGGACCTGGTGAGGATAGAGTTGCACACACAGAACAGAGACAGGCCTGGTTATAAAAGGCCACCATTTGACTTAAAATTTGTCCCCTAGAATTCTTCAGCCTGCTTTTTCATCAAGTCATTAGTAGTTGAAAAATCTGGTTTCCTTCATATTATGTAGAGGAAAAGAGCCTTGGCTGTCACCGCAGAAAGCCATCAGTGGAGCAGCACTCCATTGGTGGATGGGCCTGCTCTATGTAAAGTGCTGCCTCCCACCAGGAACACTGTGCAACACACCTGCCCTAGAGCTAAGCAAAGGGTTTTTTTAGCTACTGATGAAATCAGAAATTCTTTAGTGGCTGAAGGCTTCAAGAAACAGAAAAGGAATCAGTAGGTAGAGCTTCCTCCCTACCCTAGCATTTTTTCCAGGAAACTCAACCTTAAAAAGAAAATGGAGTATAAAGAAGCTTGGATTTGTCATAATATTTCTACCAGGCATACTGTAACCTGGTCTCTTCTGCTTTCCCCAGCAGTCCATCCCTCTGAGCCTCTAACTTCATACAGTGCTCATTGGCCAGCTTCACTTCCTGTCCCTCCCATTCCCAGCCTCAGCCTTGTCAGTCACAAATTTGATTATGTCTTTAGACTTAACTATTACTCAGTCCCATCACCACAGAGTCTGGTCCTAACACAGTTGGCTGTATTGTGTGCATTAATATGCATTCTTCTGTTCCTGCCCCTGTGGTGATATGGCCATGCTGTCCCTTTTTACTCTTGCTCTGCCCTGGATCCCTTTGCCTCAGTGCCTTCCTGTTCACCAACAGACACACTCACATACTTGTTCTGGGACCCCAGTTTTCATGACACACATCATTCAGTAGCAGAGCCAAGGTCTGCACATGGCTTCCGTATAGCCTGTATGTTGACAGCAGACCTGAGGCTATGCAGATTGTTTTCCAGCAGCTGGCAGAGCACTTGACAGAGAGCAGATTTCAGTCAAGAGTGGTCATCAGGTAGATCACGACAGCCACTCAGAGACCAGGGCTTCATCCTCAGTCAGAAAAGGGTCCCACGGCTGGCAGGGTCAGCAGTGAAACCTGGAGTCTGACTTTTAGAGTTTTACTTTCTAATAAGTGAAGTAACTTGGTTTTTTTCCATTTCAGGAATATCTGAACAAACATCAGAACTGGGTGTCAGGACTGTCCCAGCACACAGGATTGGCCATGGCAACTGAGAGCATCCTTCACTTTGCCGGCTACAACAAGCAGAACACAACTCTTGGAGTATGTGCAAACATCTTATGAAACAGTGAGCCCTAATCTGAGAGCAATATCATAGAATGAAGGACTCAACCTTCACCCTAGACTTTCATGAAAGAACCCTTGACACCCATACCCCACACAGATATCTGTTGATGGATGGGAATTTAATGAGAGTCCAAAAGAGGTAGTCATCTATACAGACATTTCCCTATTGTGCTGTGTGTGTGTGTGTGTGTGTGTGTGTGTGTGTGTGTGTGTGTGTGTATGGTTTATTGAGGCAGGGTTTCTCTGTGTAGCCCTGGCTATCTTGGGCTTCTATAGAACAGGCTGGCCTTGAACTCACAGAGATCCTCCTGCCTCTGCCTCCTGAGTGCTGAGATTAAAGGCATGTGCTACCACCACTCAAAATACATGTTATTTTGAAGATAAAGCTTTATGCGTTGATAAACTCTGACTTCCTAATAACTAGTGAGAGGAAAGAAACTGGTCTCTCAGACACACACAGCATTTTATCATAGTCACATTTATCTGAAGCAGTGGTTTTCAGCCTTCCTACCGCTGTGACCCTTTAATATAGTTCCTCATGTTTGGTGACCTCAACCATAACATTATTTTGTTACTGCTTCATAACTGTAATTTTTCTATTATTATGAACCATAATGTAAATATCAGATTCACAGGATATCTGATATGTGGCGCCTAGGTTGAGAACTGCTTATCTGGACCATTCACTGGACTTCTTCATGATTTGGCTTCCTGCAGATGCTCCAATACACATGTGCCCCCAGCTTCATCTTATTTGTTAAGGTTAATTTAGATTCAAAAGCAGTAGTTTCAGAATTAAATTAGGCTAGAAGTTTAAACCAAGGTCAGACAGACAGTTGCAGCTGGTGAGGCTGGCCTTGCAGCATTGTGGTGTTTCACTCTAATCTCCTTCC
This sequence comes from Phyllotis vaccarum, assembly GCA_033318265.1. Classification (NCBI taxonomy): domain Eukaryota; kingdom Metazoa; phylum Chordata; class Mammalia; order Rodentia; family Cricetidae; genus Phyllotis; species Phyllotis vaccarum. The sequence continues at coordinate 184,848,993 of JARWLC010000002.1, forward strand.
CTGACACATAGTCACTGTGAGCCCAGACTGTTGCCAGATGTGCTGCTGATGCTTAACCTTCAGCATGGGCTGTGGATGGGCTATGTGGAGGTGGACAGGCAGCCAAAGGAGGAAAGAAAGGAGAGCTTGCCACACTGTCCTGAGTGCTTTCTGGCCTCTGTGTGGGGCTGAGATAGTGCTGGGGTGAGGGTGGGAAGCTGTGGCTCTGTCATCATGACACCTGTACCTTGAAATTACTGAGGTCACAGATGTGGCCCCTTGAACCATGCACAGCTAGCTGTCACTGGCCTTCTAGTGCAGCACAGTAGGATTGTCAGCAGTAGGAACAGAGACATGGCTCTACATTGCCACCTTCTTCAACCTGAGAGGGTCCCTAGATTTTTAGGCTCCTCACCTCAGGCCCAGCCTGGATTTCAGGATTAACCAGAATAATTGAAGCACCTTTGGAAACTGTATCAAAGCTGGTTTGGTTTGAGGCAGTGGCTCACTATGTAGCCTTGGGTATTAAAAGATGAGTTAAAAGAGGCTCTCAGAAGAAAACAAGACACATCCAAGTGTGGGCACGGGTTCCACAGCCGTGAGGATTCTGGAGAGTCACTCACCAGTTATATCTCAAGGTTTCTAAGAAATTTTTCTCCTTTTCTCTCTCACTGGCTAAGTAGACAGGAGAGACGGCTCCAGAAATGCCTGGAATAGGATCATAATATGGTAACGTAAACCAGGAGCTACTAGAGCTGGTAGCCTCTGGTGGGAATCTTAGGAAATTGCAGGTTCATGGCTAGGAAGGGAAAAGAGCCTCAAGCAGTTATTAACAAAGCATGCTGGAATCTGCTGGAATCCTTGCTCAGTTGCTGGCAAATATTTCAACCATTTCCCAGAATAAGGGCTTCTTTTCCCTTTTAATGTCCCCAAGACTCTATCTTGGGCTCCCCACGTGGCCCTTGGAGAGCCCATGTGAGCAGAGGGCAGGACTTAAAAGCTGGGTTCTCTTTTCTAGGCACTAGTCACCCAGTTGCAATAGATCTGTTTGCTGGAAAGAGCTTCATCTTGTTCTCAGAAAGTTATAGGTTACAAGTAAGAAGAAGATTCTTGTGGTGGTAGTGATTGTTTTATAGAGTGTCTCATGAAGCTGGTCAGGAACTTGGTTTGTGGACTAGACTGGCCTCAAAGAGATCCACCTGTCTCTGGCTCCTGAGTTCTGGGATTCAAGGTGTACAGCACCACATCCAGCTTAGTAGACTCTTGATAAATAGAAAAGGATGCTTTGGTTCTGTGTCTGATGCTTGGTTGTACTTGAGATCCTGACTAAGGTGCCTCTGTCCTATGAAAGCAAAGGAGACTGGTCCTCAGCTCCACATTCTCAGTGACATCTCTCATCATACACATATGTGGAGAGGCCAACAGAGATTGTCTCACTTAATCGCTCTTCATCTTATTAATGTGCTGGGTGGTGATGTCAAATGCCTTTAATTGCAGCACTCAGGAGGCAGAGGCAAATGGATCTCTGTGAGTTCAAGACTAGCCTGGTCTACATTATGAGTTTGAGGACAGCAGCCAGGGCTATATGGAGAAACCCTTTCTTGGAAAAAAAAAAATTAAGATTTCCACAAGCCATATAAGTCTCAAGACAGAGCTCTTGAATGTTTTGACGTATTAGCTTGCCTGAGCTGAAAACTAAATAGTCTGTGCATCAGAATTTAATGTCTTGCCTGGACTTTGGTTTACTAAGTTAAACATAACAAAAAGATGTTTCACCTTCTAAAATAATTCTCTATACTTGTCTTTAGACAACTCAGCTAACTGAACGGCCAGCCTGTGTGAAGAAAGATTACTCCAACTTCATGGCATCCTTGAATTTGCGCAACCGCTATGCAGGCGAGGTACTTCTCTTGCCTTTCTGTCAGAAGCTGTTCTGAGCATATTTATTTGATGCCATTTGGCCATTTCACATGAATGGGGGATCTGATGACATAGAATTTACTCATTTCAGGTGACTTGAGAAACCTGGGTATGAGCAAAATCAATAGCACATTCTGGTGCATTTATGACAGTTCCTTAGCACAACTGCAAGAAAGTGACATCATGTGGGCACACTGAGGCACGCCAAGGCGTTCTGTTAAGTGGTAGCTCACATGTGCAGAGTGTCGTGTCTTCTCCTGGACACTTGCTAGAATGTATGAACCAATATTCTAGTCTTACAGGTAAAGAAACAGAAGCTCCTGAGATTAAATACCTTGCCAAAGTGGCAACTGTACCTGCTGCCTTCACAGGGGGCTTCCACTCACACAAGAGTTACTCCAGGTTGATGCTCAAAGTTAGCAAAGTCATCTCTGAGAGTTGGATCATCTCCCCTGAATACTCTGCTTCTTGTTTAACCTAATGGCTACTCTTCTTCAGTGAGCTTTTTGACAGAGTCTCATGTTGTACTCAGCATGTGCTAACCACATGTTGAGAATTGTGGAGAGAGCTTAGTCCATGTCCTTCTGAATGTTGTTGTGGCAGCAGGAAACGTGTCTTTAGGCCACAGGTTTATGTTTTAGAAAGAATTCTATCTCCTATGTAGCCAGGTATATGTATAATAAAATAACACTTTCTGGGAGAAAAGTATGTATGAAAAAATCATGAAGCTGGTTTTACTGTTTGAGTCATTGACTCTGAAGGAACTTTATTTATCTGGCTTATGTTCATATGCCCTATCCAGTGTTAGCACTGTGTACAATGATGAGTACATGTCTCCCCCTTCCAGGAACACAGTTGGTGAGAACACAGCATATATCTTTAGAAAAAATGCTCAATGACAGCATCCTTGAAATGAACTTTAGTTAGGACAGTGAGTTACTGGCCAGTCCTATTGTATGCTTGGTCAGCTGGAAGCCAGAGCCTGGCTTACTGGCACAGCTGCTAATAAATATACTTCTTCACAGGTACATGGGATGATTCGGTTCTCGGGTGCCACAGGCCAGATATCTGACCTGAACAAAATGATGGTCCAGGATCTGATTACAGCTTTGGACCACAGTAATCCTCAGCACTATACACAGGCTATGTTCAAGCTGACCGCATTGCTCATTAGCAGTAAAGGTAATGCACAGAAGTTTCATGGGATTCTGAGTTAATTTCTAAGTGAATGTTTGCTTAGAAGTCCTTGATAACCTGGAATCCTGTCAGAGAAAGAGCTGGAGCTCTACTGTTAGGAATCTGTTTCCTCTCTCCCAAGCCAGCTGTAAATAAAAAGCACTGTTGGCACTGGCTAGTGCTGGCTCTCATATCAGCCAAGGGAAGCCATGTTCAGGCCCAGCTAGAATCATGAGCCTTTGACTAATTTTTGTTTGTTTCCAGATTGTGACCCACAGCTCCTGCATCACCTGTGTTGGGGTCCCCTCCGGATGTTCAATGAGCATGGCATGGAGACTGCACTGGCCTGCTGGGAGTGGCTGCTGGCCGGCAAGAATGGAGTAGAAGTGCCTGTAAGAGACTGAGTCCAGTGTAGCCCAACGGGTAGGGGGGCAGGGGATGGAGAGGCCTCCCTGGTCTCCAGACAGAATGTTGTGTGTAGTAAAAGGCGTGATGATGAAGTGGTGTCTATAGGCACAGACTGGAAAGCAGTCTCTGTGGCAAGAGCAGCAGGCTGTTATTACATGCCTGTGGATGCAGGAGCTGCTGGGGAGCAATTGCTCTCTTGACTTTCAAATTGTGGGCTCAGCCACCTTTGCTCTGAGTTTTGTCTCAGACTTACTACTTCATGGAGCCTCCAGGCAAGATTATTATACATGTTGAGTATGCCTTTTCTGAGATGCTTGCAACAGAAGCTATTTCAGATTTGGGTTTGTTGGTTTTTTTTCCCTTCAGATTTCAGAATATTTGCATGTAGATAATAAAATATATTTTATGGAACATAAGTTCCATGTACAAGATACATGTTCATATATATATCATATACATCTTATGTAGCCTGAAGAAAGGTTTATGCAATATTTTTATAAATGTATTTATTTTATGTGGATAGTTACTTTGTCTGCACATGTCTGTGCACCTCATGTATAGGTAGTCAGAAGAGGGTACCAAATCCCTTGGAATTGAAGTTAGAGATGGCTGGGAGCTAACAGATGGTGCAAGGAACAGAACCCAGGTCTTCTCCAATAGGAAAAAATGTTATTAACCCTGAACATCTCTCCAGTCCCAACCCTCGCACTATTTTTAAGGAACCTACTTGGTTTTGAAGCAAGGTCTCTTTCTCCTGCTGTGTCAGGCCTCCCATCGACAATTTTATAGAGCAACACCCCTCACCACAGATTCTAGAGAAATAATCAGAACTGGCTTAGCATCCTAGGGGAGAGCAGTGCTCATGACAGCTGTTGCCAACTCTCATATTGCATCTTGAATTTCAGGTGCCCTTGAATATCTGAACTTGCAGTCTGTCTTTAGGATGGGTTATATGAGCACCTAAGGAACCTTAGTGGCAAGTATGGTGGAGCATAGACCTCATATAACACCTGTCCCAATGTGGGTCCTGAAAGCACCCATGATGGGATTCTAATGGTTCTTCCCAGGGACTCCTTCCTGGCTTCTCCAGAAGCTCCCTGGCTGGGTGTGGTGTGCATACCCATAATCCCAGCACTCAGAAGGCAGAGGTAGGTGGATCTTTGTAAATTTAGGGCCAGCCTGGTTTACAAGTTTCAAGCCAGCCAGGGCTACATAGTGAAATCATGTCTTTAAAAAAAAGAAAGTCCAGGCAATAGTGGCTCACACCTTTAATCCCAGCATGTGGGAGGCAGAGGCAGGCAGATCTTTGAATTTGAGGACAGCCTGGTCTACAGAATGAGTTCCAGAATAGCCTGCCAGGACTGTTACACAGAGAAACCGCCTTGAAAAAAAACAAAAGAAGGAGGGAGGGAAGGAAGGAAGGAAGACAAACATGTAAAATGGGCTCAGCATGTATACCCTAACATCCCTTTGCTTGCCTGGACAGTGTCACCCACAAAACTGCCAGAACCTCCGTTCCCAGCACCACCAGTCTTAAGTGTATTCTAGTCATTTGCCACCAAGTGCCAAGAGGTTAGCTGATGAGCACCCCAGGATCAGTCAGGGTCAGCTACAGTAGTGCCTGCTGGCCTATGTTCATAATCCAGCTAGCTATTCAAGAAGATAAGTCGGCAAGACCCAGAAGAAGCCTGTCTCAAAAGTTAGAAAGGGGCTGGAGAGAGATCTTAGCAGCTAAGAGCACTTGCTGTGTATAGACCTGCACTGCTTCCAGGACCCTCATCACCCGGTACCCATACACACATGTAGGCAAAGCATGCACACTTCAGAATAGCTCTAGACATACAGCCTGATGGGAGAGTAATTGCCTGGCATATGTGAGGTCTTAAGCCCAGTTTTTAGTAGCATAAAAAAAAGCCTGGGCTACAGAGCTCCAGTTACTTCCTATTTTGGAGACCTCATTATGGTCAGTATTATACCCACCTTATTTCTGTGTCGATCAGGCTCCTCACAGACATCTTAGAGCTCCTCTCCACACTTCCTACAAATGGCCCACACACCCTCCCAGCTTATCTTTTTACCATTCACTAGATCCAGACTTGGTTACATCCCAGCATTCCATTACCTCTGTGGCCCTGGCCTCCTTCGTCTCTCCTGACCTGAAGGCAGCCCTGATGTGTTATATTTCTCAGGCTCTGACAAAACACCATGGCTAAAAGCAACTTATGGAAGAAAGAATTCATTTTGGCTCTGGTTCCAAAGGGTCTCTGAGTGGCAGAGTCATGGCGGCAGGACATCAGAGCAGGCGGCTGAAAGCTCAGAGCAGTGAGAGTACACTACAAGTGGAACGTGGCCATAAGCTCTCAAAGCCCAGCAGGACCACACTGTGATGGCTCCATAGCATCCCCTAAACAGCGATGCCACTGGACACCAAGTGTTCAAATACCTGAGAGTGTGGGGACATTCACGTTAACCCACCATTTCCAGTGAATGAGTTTCATTTCTATTGCTGTGATCCAGCACCATGACCGAGGCAGTGTGTAAGAAACAGTTTATCTGGGGCTTATGGTTCTATAAGGTGAGTTCATGATGGCAGAGTGGTGTAGTAGGCAGCAGGTCCATGGAGCAGTAGCTGAGGGGTCACGTCTCGAACCACAAGCAGGAAACAGAGCTAGTCCTAAAAGGCAGAGTCTTGAAACTTTAAAGCCCTCCTCTGGTAGTGACACACTTCTGCCAGCAAGGCCACACCTCCTGCACCTTCTCAAGCAGCCAGTAGCTGGGGCCAAGTGTTTAAAGGCCCAGGACTTAAGGGACATCTCCTTCAAACCACCAGTGAGATCCCTACTCCCATACTCCACTCTGACCAATAGGAGCATGCCAGGGAAGCCTGCCCTGGATCGAATCTCTCATTCCCAGACCCTCTGTTGCTCTCCCAGCAACCTCATCTAGACTGACAGACGTACTCTATGACTTCAAGCTTCACTTGCCCCTACCTTTGTCCCCTTCTGTCTTCTCCCATACTGTGCTGTAGTGTGCTAGGTCTTGTTGCCCTACTCTTCCAGGCTTGTTTCTGTCTAGCTGTGTGTCATTTCCTTTCCTTAGATGGATATGCTATTGCTGGCCATCTCTAGGTTTGTGTCCAGTGCCTAGAATATCCTCCTTCTATGCTCTGTACTTCTGCTTCTTACATTTAGTGTTCTCTGTCACTTGCTGACTTCTTGAACTGTAAACATTTGTTTGTCCCCAGAGTCTGTGAGGCTGTGGCACAGAAGTGGATCTTAGACAAATGAGTGGGTGTCTGGCCTCTGCATGGCTCCATCAGTTCTGTCCCTGTACTAACAGTAGGAAGAGGCCAGACTCCAAGAGAAGCCACAGGCAAGTGTATTTCCTTGGCATTCCTGGACAATGGTATCCTTAGCCTTTGGCCTCACCCTTATGGCATCTGCTTCAGGCAGCAGGAGGGAAAAGAACCGAAACACCATTTTAAAAAACATGTCCAGGCTTTTCCTGATCCTTACCTATTTGGCTCCCATCCTGCTTTTTAGTGCTCATGAGAACCCAGCAGTTAGCCCAAGGCACAGAGAGCCAAATTGAAAATGTATATTCCTTATAGTAGTACTTTCTCGTTAGGACCACCAGCTTACAAATAATCATTTGGAGACTTATTATTAATTATAAAAGCTTGGCCTTAGCTTAGGCTTTTTCCCTACTAGCTCTTATAACTCAAATTAACATGCTTCTATTAATCCACATTCTACCACATGACTCAGTTGTCTCTTACCTATAAAGTATGTCTCACTGATATCTGTCTCTGCCTCTCTTTCTCCCAGAGTCCTCTCTCCCTAGAAGTCCCGCCTATCCTCTTTATTAAACCAGTAAGAAGGCACCTTGGGCAGAGATATGTCTTTTTTTCAGTATATACAAATATTCCACAACTGTGACTAGCCACTGGGCCATCCTGAGTCACTTTTGTGTGTGTGTGTGGGGGGGAGGGTATACTGGAGATTGAATCCATGACCTTGCAAAATGAGGCTAGCATTCTGTCCTGCTGTATCCCAGTCTCTGAACCACATCTTGCTGGAAGGGATTGTGTGCCTCCCTTGTGCCTTAGCCCACACATGGCTGGTACTTCCTCATGTCAGGGAAATGGCCTCTCCTATATTAGCACTCACCACTCACTTCTTCCCAGCTACTCGGCCCCTGGCAGTTGCAGCCTGCCCCCACTGGCTTCCAGAGCCACTCTCCTGCCTTTGTGGCCTGGAAATCCTGCCAATGAGGATCTATCTGCATTAGATACATCACAGGTGTGCTGCACTCTGCCCTGCTGGGCCATGAGTTGGGGTGACAGTCTGGGCAAAAGGCTAGCAGAGACAAAACAAACACTTATGTAGCTGCCCTGGGACATGGGGTCATGTGATACCATTTCATACTTCCCTAGGCTTTCAGTTTTATCCAGTACTGTTTTATGTTGTGTTTGTTTCTAAGAAAGCACCTCATTCTGTAGCACTAGTTCTGAAACTCACTCTGTGTCCCAGGCCTGACCTGAACTCATTACAGTCTTCTGCCTCAGGCTCCTGAATGCTGGGGCCACAGGCAGCCACCACATCAGCTTTACTTACTGAGCTGACACATCCTCTCCCCTTGCAGTTCATGCGGGAGATGGCAGGGGCGTGGCACATGACAGTGGAGCAGAAGTCTGGCCTCTTTTCTGCTGAAACAAAGGAAGCAGACCCCCTGGCGGCATCAGAAGCAAGTCAGCCTAGACCGTGTCCCCCTGAAGTGACACCACACTACATCTGGATCGATGTACGTGCCTACCAAGCTCTGCTGTGTTTTGTATAGTCAACCTTGGGGAGCCCAGGGGCCCTGACCTCAAACAGTGGTGCCCTCTAGACCCCTCATGATTCTCCCTGCCTTCCTGTCATCCAGAAGCCCTCTAACTAGCTGCTTTCATGAGCACTGGGATGAGACTGGCCCACCCCAACTCACACAGCTTGCTCACCTTCTTACCCAGTTCCTGGTACAGCGGTTTGAGATTGCCAAGTACTGTAGCTCTGACCAGGTGGAGATCTTCTCAAGCTTGCTGCAGCGTTCCATGTCCCTGAATATCGGTGGAGCTAAAGGGAGCATGAACAGGCATGTGGCAGCCATCGGACCACGTTTCAAGTGAGGGCTCTCTTTCTCTGGGGACATCTGGGTGTTCTGTTACTGTCACGTAGGGTGTGTATGTAACATGTGAACTATGGTGGGCGGGTGGGTGTGTCCTGTGATGCTTCTGTGCAGTGTAGAGTAAATCCTATGATACTGTTATTAGGGAAAAGGTGTAGCTTCTGGCTGGTGCAGACAGCCTCTAGGGTGGCTATGCTGTGCTCTACCCATCTTGCACCATGCCTTAGGTCCAGCCTAACTGTCCGCAATGCCCCTGCACCCCTAGCTGGGCCTCTTCAGCCTCTAGCTTCTGGATCCAGGTCACCCTGATTGCTACATGTGAAGATGCTGCACCTCCAGGCCCATATCATGGTCAGGCTGTAGCTTGGGTCTGTCCCTCAAGAAGAACCCCATTGTAACCTGATCCCACCTGTGGGATTTTGTAGCTTTTCACTGTGCAAAGAACTTGTGTCTTACCCACCAACTTGGCTCCTGACAATGCCACCCCCCCCCACCCCACCCCCGGCCTCACAGCACCCTGCTCAGACCTTGATTAGCAGAAACCACACTCTTGGAAAATAATGCCTCCATTTGGATTGAAGTAAATGTCCCCCTTCATAGCACTGTCCCAATGGGGACCAAGCTACAGACTGTTTATGAGACTGGAACTTTTAGCCCAATCAGAATATCATAGACATGATTTAATTTTCCCTCAACAAAAATGAAGGGTTTTTGTTGTTTGTTTGTTTATAAAGTCTTCCAGTCAAGTGGTGGCAGCGGCTGTGGCTGTGCACACCTTTAGTCCCAGCACTTGGAAACAGAGGCAGGTAGATTTCTGTGAGTTCAAGGCCATCCTGGTCTACAGAGGAAGGTCTAAGAAACCCTGTCTCAGGAAGGAAGTTTTTATGTGGTAAAGGGCCTACTGTGCTACACAAATTTTTCATTTCTACCTATCTCCTTGGTCCAAACAAATCTCTCTCACCTAAGGTCCTACAGCCACTTATTTAATTACTCAGAGGCTTATATTAATTACAGACTTTTTGGTCTATGATTCAGGCTTCTTGCTAGCTAGCTCTTGCATCTTATCTCAGCTCATTTCTACTAGTCTATGTTTTGCCACATGGCTCGTGGCTGACCTGTGTTCCAGTACATCTTGCTCCTCCACCCCAAGCTGGCAGTGTCTGCCCTGACTCCACCTTTCTTCATCCTCTCTCTCTGCTTGGATTTCCCACCTGGCTGTAAGCTGTCTTACTGTAGGACAGAACAGCTTCTTTATTAGCAAAGACCATCCCCACAGCACAAGGCCAATGAGCTAGCTACATCTTAGTGTAGGAAAACTTTTAGTTAACTAAATTAATTATTTTTACTTTAGGGATTTACTGTACAATAACACCTATCCAAAGATTTTGTTTTGTTTTGTTTTGTTTTTTCAAGACAGGGCTTCTCTGTGTAGCCCTGGCTGTTATGGAGCTAGCTCTTTAGACCAGGCTGGACTCGAACTCAAGAGATCCACCTATTTCTACCTCCTGAATGCTGGGATTAAAGGTATGTGCCACCCTCTTTAAAAAACAAAACAAACAAACAAAAAAACACTATAATCTTGGTACCTAAGAGACATAGGCAAGGGGATCAGAAATTCAGGTTTATCTCCACACTCCAAAAGGGAACTAAGGGAGAGAATACAACTGAGTGATGGTACCCAGACTGGTAATGTTTCTGGGCTCTGTATTCAGGAGTTCTTAAGTTTGCTTAGACCATACCCCTGTGGCTCTCTCCCAGACTGCTGACCTTGGGGCTGTCCCTACTGCACGCTGATGTGGTTCCAAATGCAACCATTCGAAATGTGCTCCGAGAGAAGATCTACTCAACAGCCTTTGACTATTTCAGGTATTACCTCGAACAGTGTTGTGTACATGCCCAGATAGAGCTGCAGTTCAGACCAGGAAGTTACTTATAGAAGGTTATAGTTTGCTGGCTCGTGCTCACTACCCTCATTCATTAGTCCTTGAATGACTAGGCTGGAATATCTTCAACCATGTGGAATACATACAGATTGTCCCTTAAATTCAGTTTATTGAAGAGATGGGACAGGGCCTCCCAGGGCCTGATCCTGAGACTCTAAGATAGTTCATGGTTCCTGGAAGACAGATATTTTCTTTAGTGGTTTTATAACTAATTGCCCATGTTGCTATATAGACCTCTTACCCCTGTTTCTTCAACCCTAACTAAACCCACTATGCCAAAACAAAAGGTTTAAAAGTAGGAAAGCAGGAGCAGGGAGCAAGCCTAGAGAGCTTGCTACTTTCCCAGAGGTTCTGGGTTCATTTCCCACCTCCCATTTCAGGTAAAAACAGTCTCTAACTCTGGGTTTTAGTCTTTAAGTTTTGTCTAAATTAAGAGCATCCAAGCGGGCTCAGAGGTTAAGACCACCAGTAGCTCTTCCAGAGGGCCTGAGTTCAATGCCCTGCAACCACATGGTGGCTCACGACTATCTATAGTGAGATCGGGTGCCCTCTTCTGGCCTGCAGACAGAACCCTGTATACATAACTAAAGGGCGTCCAAGCACAGTGGCAAACACCTGCAGTCCACCTATTGTGAAGCTGGCTGCAAGAGGCGCTCTTGAAAACAGGAATTTGAGAGTAGCTTCTATAATCAAAGACAGCCATGGATGCCCTACACCCATGCATAGATGACAGAACTAATTGAATTCAGTGGGTAATAGAAAAGGTAAGGAAGAGCTAGGTATGGCGGCACACACCTTTACTCCCAGCGCTCAGGTGGTCTCAGTTCTATACCAGCCTGGTCTACAGAGCAGAGAGGGAGATTGAATGCATACCACTTACTTTTCCTAGTAATATACATGATTGCTACACAAAATCCTGCAAACATCAGCTGCATGAGTCTTTGCAAATTTAGGCTGTGTGATTGTATGCGTACATCTAAATTACCATCTGCCACAGCATACTACTCAACAGAAGCTGTAAATGTGAGCCAAGTATGGTGGCACATGCCTACAGTCTGATCTAGAGGCTCTGAGGTAGGAAATCATGATCAAGACGCCTTGGAATATATAGGGGTGTGTGTGTGCGCGTGCGTGTGTGTGTGTGTGTGTGTGTGTGTGTGTGTGTGTGTGTGCGCACACGTGTGTGTGTGTGTGTGTGTGTGTGTGCGTGTGTGCGCGTGCACATAGTTACAGACAGTCTAGGCTATGTGATGACACCTTGTTGAAAACTGAACAGAGTGCATGGGATAGAGAGCCAGGGCAGACTGGCCTGGGCTGTCAGAACAACCCCACTTCCCATGGGAGTTAGTGCGGTCATCCTTGCTGTTGATTAGCTCCAGGATAACCTCCAAAGAAGAGAGTAAACTTTGGTGTCAGCTGCCTTGTCCCTGACTGCTGATACTCAGCTCTTCCATCTTGTGATAATCATTTGTAGTTGTCCACCAAAGTTCCCCACTCAAGGAGAAAAGCGGCTTCGTGAAGACATAAGCATAATGATTAAATTTTGGACTGCCATGTTCTCAGATAAGAAGTACCTGACTGCCAGCCAGCTTGTTCCCCCAGGTAAGCATTGTCCTTAGTAACACAACAGCTTCTGGGTGTGAAGTGCACAGGGGTACACAGGAGGCGGGGGAGGGGGAATTATGAGAATGGTTGTGGAAAGGCCAGACAAGAACAGTTACGGCCCGAGTGAGCCCTGATTTTGGTTGGCTATACCTTCTATTGTTGAAAACCCAGTACTTGCCTTCCTGCTACCTTTCCTCCAACCTATGCTGATGACATACAGGACACTCTTTCTTACAACTTCTCCCTGGGCTGGCTCAGGTGCCAGCCCGGATGCCCCCTGAATAGAGCAGGCCAATATGCCCAGATGAATTCACCATGGTCCATTGTCATCTAATAAGGGGCAGTCAGATAACTTCAGTAGAGGGCACTCTACCAGGACAGGCACATGGCCCAGCCAGAGTAGATTGGGCATTGAAGAAAGTTTGCTGGAACAGTGACCTCTGAGCTGAGTCTGAAAGGAAGCAGAAAATATATGTATATGCATGCATACATACATATACATAACATACATATTTGCATGCATACATATATACTGCCAAAGTATATTGGAACAAATAGCTTTCCAGGGCAAAGAAGAGAGCATTCCAGAATACTGCGGCATCAGCAGCAGCAGACCAGGAGGTTCCCACTTCTGAACACAGAGATTTTGACAAGCACACACTGAGGAGTGAGGTTTCCTTATAGCTAGATATGCAGGAGATAGTCCCTCCCAGGAAGGGAAGGAAAAATTAAAGCTAGGCTTCTGCTTTCACAGAGAGCAGGGCAACAAGTTGTGTAGTGTGTCCCCTGGATGCTCAAGCACAGCTGTATTAGACACTACAGGCCAGTAGACAAGTAACTTTGCTTTACCAAAAAACAGCAAACAAACAAATATACAAAAGCAATAACAGGCTGAAGAAGCTGCTCAGAGTTAGAGCACTCTGCTCTTTCAGAGGACCAGGGTTCAATCCTTAGCACCCACATGATGGCTCACAACCATCTTTATAGGAGATGCAACACTGTTTTCTGTCCTCTGTAAGCACCTGTACATGCATACAGGCAAAATTCTCATACACATGAAATATTTTTTAAAAAAACTAGTGGTATTTATTTTATTCCAGTTTTTAGTTTTTCAAGAAAAGGTTTCTCTGTGTAGCTTTAGCTGTCCTGGAATTGGCTCTATAGACCAGGCTGGTCTCAAGCTCACAGAGATCTGGCTGCCTCTGCCTCTGGAATTAAAGGAATATGCCTCACACCCAGCTCTGTAAGGTCTTTTTTGTTTTTGTTTTTCTCACTGGCAACTGAGCCAGCATCAGGACTAAGAGGATATGCCACAACATCCAAATTATTTAATGTAGGTTCTAGGGAGGTCAACTTTAGGTACTTATGCTTGCCAAGCAAGATTGCTGAGCTCTCTTCTGTAGCCTGAGGTTTCTGGCTCGTCTGGCCCAGCCTACCTCTGAGGTCTGGACCTGAAGTCTCACTGCTGCTTGGTCCCAAATAATCACACACAGTCTTATATTAATTACAACTGTTTGGTCTATGGCTCGGGCTCATTATCTACTCGCTCTTACAACTTAACTCAGCCCATTTTTATTAATCTGTGTATTACCACGTGGTTCTGTGGCTTACCGGTACTTTTCACAGCTTGCTCTCTGAGCAGCCGCTTGCATGTCTCCCTCTGACTCCATCCTCTTTCTTTATCCCTGCTCAAAATTCCCACATGCCTCTAAGATGCCATGGGCCAAAACAGCCTTTTATTAGCCAATGTTAATTCACAGCGTACAGAAAGACATCCCACATCACTCCCCTTTTCTGTCTAATCAAAAAAGGAAGGTTTAAATTTTAACATAGTAAAATTATATAAAGCAAAACAGCTATTAAGCAAGAATTACAGTTATAATATCTGCTGTAGTAGGACGTTTCTGGCCAGACTTTCGGGTCTAACCTCAAGGTCTAGGCCCACAGACCCCACAGACCCCAGACCCACAGTCTCGCAGATGCTTTCAATAGTTTTTGGCTGATCAGCCTCAGGTCCAGGCATATTATTTGCTAGCTCTCTACCCTTCATCTAACCCATGTCTCTTGTTCAGCCATGCGGCTCAGTACCTTTCTTTAGAGCTGCATGGTTGTCCTCTGCTTCTTCCGGGCCTCTCTCTGGAATTCTCTCTGGTGTTCTGCTTGGCGTTCTGTTCTCAGAGTTTTTAGTCTGGTAGCCCCACCCAACACTTCCTGCCTGCCTTTGGCCAATCAGCTCTTTTTATTAAACCAGTGGGTGGAACAGTTATTTTCCATGAAACAACACAATACCCCTACAATCTACCATATTTGTATTTGGCAAAATTAAAATATTTTATTATCTATTTTACCTTTGTGAGTCTAAAGTTTTATATCTAATTTATTTTTTATTATAACTAAAGAAAACTATAATTGTAACTACCTAGTTACCTAATCTTTAACTTTCCTAAAGACTACAGAATGGTGAAATATTACCGTGTAAACAATAAGTACATTGTAGGCAAATTTTTAATTCTAGAAATGACAGAGACATCTGGCAAGTTGGAGTCACTCAAAGTGATGCCCTGTCTTGAGGCAGCACATCCTAGAGTCTACATGTGTTTTTCCACAGATAACCAAGACACGCGGAGCAACTTGGATATAACTGTGGGTTCTCGACAGCAGGCCACACAGGGCTGGATCAACACTTACCCCCTCTCCAGTGGCATGTCCACTATCTCCAAAAAGTCAGGTTGGTCAGTGTACGGGTAGCTCCTGTGTCTTCTGTCCAGGTTTGAGTTCCCTGGTACTCACTTAGATGGTGGAACAGAACACTGAAAGGCAGCCTCTTCTAGATTCTAAAACATAGCCAAGGTTTTTGGTCCAGTCACCAACACCAAAGGAAAAGGCAGTAGACAAGTGGCCTCAAAGGACAGTTACCAGGGTTTGTCTTTGCTCCCTAGGCATGTCTAAGAAAACCAACCGGGGTTCCCAGCTGCACAAGTACTACATGAAGCGCAGAACACTGCTGTTGTCACTGTTGGTAAGACCCATGGTCACAACCACTTCCCACTGAGTAGCTTGAGGACACCTGCAGAAAATACACTGGACATTGTTTTGTCTCTCCAGGCCACTGAGATTGAGCGTCTCGTCACTTGGTACAACCCACTGTCAGCCCCAGAACTAGAGCTGGACCAGGCGGGGGAGAATAGTGTGGCCAACTGGAGGTCCAAGTACATCAGCCTGAGTGAGAAGCAGTGGAAAGACAACGTGAACCTTGCCTGGAGCATCTCTCCCTATCTCGCTGTGCAGCTTCCAGCCAGGTAGGCTTCTCAGTCACCCCAGCTTCACAGAGGTCAGGGGAGTAACCATGAGAGCCATGGAATATAACATGGCTCCTGTCAGGGACACTCAGGATTCTCACCTTTTCTGTGCAGAGGTTACACAGTGACCTTCATGATTGTGTTGGTTCCCATCTAGATGCCATAACACCCAGAACCCAAGAAAGTAATACCCGGATGAGTTCAGGGCCACCAGTATGACTAGGTAATGTATCTCAATGGTAGAACTCTAAGCTAGCACTGCATAAAACCCTGGTCCAATCCCTACATGTTAAAATAAATAAAGGCAGAGTGGTGGAGTAATTTGTAAAGTCTTCCTCCTAGGAGGTAGTCCACAGAAGTGATTTGGAAGAGTTTGAATTGTGTTTGTGTTTGAATAACACTGTCTTTGAGCTCAAGCTAAGAGCAGACACACTATGGCAATCTGTCTAGTGTACCATTATTTCTCTCAAGGTGAGAATATGAGAAATAAAACCTTTAGACTGACAGGAGTGGGGAAGATAAGCTGCAAAGGACCCCTGGCCTACATGGTCTCTTAGCCTTCTTTCTAACATCCAGGGAGAGGCCTTTATGACTGGGAGCCAAGGTTTGCCACTTTCCTCTTCCCTTTACCTGGTCCTCAGGCCCAGACAGCAGACTGGTTCTCTTAAGTCCCTTCATTGCCTGGGTTGATGACACCTACAGGCTTACATCTGCCCTCTCGGCACCAGAGAAGGGCCCTTAGCAAGGGTTTAGACCATGGGGTAAGATGCTGAACCAGTGACAGGCCACTGCAGAAGGCTGGGCACAGAGTTATGGTAGATAGTGAGACGCGTGAATGGCTGTAGGGCAGGGTGGTTCTGAAGAGAGTGCTGCCATTTCCTCAGAGCAACCTGTAATGCTATGGTTTTTCTTTTTCCTTCTTTATTGTTTGATGGGTTATTTGCTTTGGAAGAGTGTGTGTGTGTGTGTGTGTGTGTGTGTGTGTGTGTGTGTGTGTACATGCGCGTGTGTCTAGATTGGACGCAAACTTGCCAGAGTTGGTTATTGTTCCACCATGTGGGACTAGGAAGTGAACTTAGGTCATCATGGTTGGCATCAACCTTTGTACACTAAGCCATCTACATAGAAAAGGGTTTCTATGTAGCCAGGGTCACCTCAGATTGTGGTATTCATTCTGTCACCCCCTTGTGAATGCTGTAATGATGTAATTTTTCAAAGGGTCCTTTTCAGACTTCAACATTTAGACATCTGCCAAATGATGCTGATCTAAATCTCTCCAGAGGGCTGAGTGTTCCCCTCTGGCTCTTCTGTGGCAGTGAAGGAATATACCTGCTGGTGAGGCTAACCCACCCACACCCTCTGTGCACTGTAGGTTCAAGAACACAGAAGCCATTGGAAATGAAGTGACCCGTCTCGTTCGGTTGGACCCAGGAGCTGTTAGTGATGTCCCTGAAGCCATCAAGGTAGTTCAGCCCCACACACACCAGGTCATATTCAACTACATCTAGACTGTCTTCCAGAAAGGCCTGGTTACAGCTCAAGAGAGGAAAGGGTTGTTTTGACTTAGTTTCAGAGGACTCAGCCTCATATGATTGAGCAGAACATCATGGGAGCAGGACCATGTGCAGGAGGCTGTTCACATTCTGACAGATGGACAGAAGAGCGAGAGAATACAGGAAGGGATCTAGGCAAAGTACAGAATCAAACACACAGCTCCAGAGGAAATCAAACTGATCCTCTACTAGGCCCCATGTACTGTCACCACCTCAGAATAACACCATCATATTATAAATCTATCAAAAGAATAATTTAAGCTTGGTAGTGGTGGTGAATGTCTTTAATCCCAGCACTTGGAGGCAAAGGCAGAAGGAGCTCTGTGAGTTCGAGACCAGCCTGGTCTACAGAAATAATTCCAGGACAGCCAGGGCCACACAGAAAAAGTCTGTCTTAGGGGTGGGGGGAGTGAAGATTAATCTATTCATAGGGTCAGAGCCTTCAAGATGCAGTCCTCTTTGGGCCCTTCCAGACATTACTCAAAGGTGTACTTTATTTAGGCATTTCTCAAACCAATTAAGTTGGTGTTAACCACCACCACTGCTGGGCCTGGTCACCAGTTCAGGTCTGTTCAAACCCAGCTACATGGGAGACTGAAGCAGGAGGATCAAAGTTCACGGCCTGTCTACAGAGTGGAACTGTGTCTCTTCCCACGATCACATGACAATTATCACAACTTCTGCCCTAGAGGATGCAGCCCTGTTCTGTTGTCTGCAAGTGATGCACACACACACAAGCACACAGACATACACTTAGGCAGACATAAAAATAAAGTCTCAGCCAGGTGATGGTGCACATGCTTTTAATCCCAGCACTCGGAGGCAGAGGCAGGGGAGTTTGAAGCCAGCCTAGTCTATAGAGCGAGTTCCAAAGCAGCCAGGGCTACACAGAGGAACCCTGTCTCAAAAAAGCAAAAATAAGTAAATAAATATAATCTCAAAACTAATTGTCAAGGAGAGCTACTGATACATCTCAGTGGTAAAGCAGTAGAGCTTCTGTGAGGTCTTGGATTCAATCTTAGCATCACCAGGTAAATGACATTGATGATGAACACACCTTTAATGCTAGCCTAGGCTGCAGAATGAAGCCCTGTCTGTAAGCAGTGATTATATTTTATCTGTCACAGCAGACAGCCTCAGTGGAAGGACTTTCTTTCCTCTGTGCATTTTCTATTTGTCGTGTGTAATGATTATTATATTTATAATAGGGAAACATTTAGTCTGCTTAAATTGTTATAGACAGGTTTCATATGTCTCAGGCTAGCTTCAGATTCACTACATAGCTAAAGCTGTCCTTTTTTTTCTGATCCTCCATTTTTCACCTGCCATGTGCTAAAGTTGTGGACAACCACAACTGGTTTTATGCAGTGCTGGGAGTCAGCACGTACCAGCCTGGAACATACAACTCCCACTGAGTTACATTGCCAGCCCTTCAACTTGGATTTATTACAATTATGTTACTTTGCATAACATGAGAAACATTTTCCATTTTATCATAAATGGCTTTTTTACTATCACTTTTTCTTTTTTTTTTTTTTTTTTCTTTTTTGACCTAGAGTTTGTCATGTGGACTAGGCTGCCTTCAAACTCAGAGATCTGCCTGTCTCTGCCTCCTGCATGCTAGGATTAAAGATATGTACTACCACACCCAGCCTATTATCCTTTGCTGTGGCCGTTCTTGAACAGGCCATGACCAAAGGGACTATTGCAACCCTCTCTCCCACTTCCTCCCTAGTTCCTTGTCACCTGGCACACCATTGATGCCGACGCTCCAGAGCTCAGTCATGTCTTATGCTGGGCACCCACAGACCCACCCACAGGCCTCTCCTACTTCTCCAGCATGTATCCACCGCATCCTCTCACTGCGCAGTATGGAGTAAAAGTCCTGCGGTCCTTCCCTCCGGTGAGTCCAGAGTCCTGAGCCAGCATGGTTAAGTGGAAGTGGGTAGATGTAAGACAGCTCAATCTGGATGCACCCAGCTGGAATATGTCTTAACTGACTTCCAGTAGTTGCAGAGGGTAAATTTGGGCCATGGTGGCACATGCCTTTAATAGCAACACCAGGGAAGCAGAGACACATGAATCTCTGAGTTCTAGGCCAGCTGGGGCTACACAGTGAGAACCTTCTCAAATAAATATATATGTATGCATATTTATATGTGTGTGTATATATATATATAAATTTAGTTGTAATTCATATGTATTTTCTAGTTTGGGGCTTTTTAAAGCTTTAATTAAATTAGCTTTTAGTTAAAAAGAAAGTTTCCATGAGTTCAGTCCCTTCTATGAGCAGTGTACTCTTACTCTAATAGCAAATTCTTGGGGACCCGGGAGATTCTGTTGTAGCCATAATGGAGGGTCTGTAGAATGTTCTAGAGCTCTGCTTGCTACGGCTTCAGCACCAACAAGTCTGTAGTAACCTTCAGCCACTGAGCTGGGTCAGGCTCCTCTCCTTATAGGACTCGCTCGCTGTTCTGCCTGTTTTCACCTGTGGTCACGAAGCTTGGATGCTTGCCTTGTTATCCTCTGCACCTTGCCAGTTCTCCAGTAGGAGGCAGCATCCCATGTGCAGGGCCAGCGCTTTTACTGTTTTAACCGTTGTACTCTCAAGTCACAGTGCTTCCTCCTTCTCCAGGATGCCATTCTATTCTACATTCCCCAGATCGTGCAGGCCCTCAGATATGACAAGGTACGTACTGGCACAGCTTTCCACTTCCTCCAAGAGGTGTATGTATTGCTGCCCTTTCTCAGCTCAAACAAGGGCCCTGGGCTTCCTCAGAAACAGGACTGGGCAGTCGTAACTGAGCCCTTAGTTCTTACTGCCCCAGCCTCAGGCCTCCCATGTGCTGCAGAGAGGACAGGTTTTGGTACATTGTGCAGTCAAGCTCGGGGAGAGGGTGGGCTCTGGTACATTATCTAGTTGCTTCCTATGGGTGGGCAGCCTGTTCTAGGATCCCCTATATTAGGGCAGGTCTTAGCAAATCACATGACCTCCCTGATCCTGACTGTTGGCAGAGGAAAGTGCTGAAGCGTGGGTGAGCTGATAAAGGATGTATTCTAATCACACCACACAGAAAAGTGGCAGCAACTAGGTGACTTAAACAAGACATTTACTTTCATATAAAGTTGGAGGCCAGACAGAGGCCACAGAAACATGACCACAGCGTTCCAATCCCTGATCCCATGGTGGGAAGGGAGGACCAACTCTAGAGTTGTCCTCCAGTCTCCAAATACACACTGTGGCACTCGTGTACTCACACAAACATAAATAAATAAATAAATTTTTTTAAAAAATCTGTTTTATTAGCTTTGGTGGTGCACACCTTTAATCTCAGCACTTGGTAGATCGTTGAGTTTGAAGCCAGGCTGATCTACACAGCAAGTTCCAGGACCTAGGACTACATAGAGAGATTCTATCTTAATTATATTAAATAAATAAATAAATAAATAAATAAATAAATAAATAAATAAATAAATAAATAAATAAATAAATAAATAAATAAATAAATATTAGGATTGAAGAGATGGTTCAGTGGCTAAGACCTGTTGCTGCTCTTTTACATTATGGCTAGCAACTATCCATATGTAACTCAAGCTTCAGGGTATCCAACTCTTCTGACCTCTGTGGACACCAGGCATACACATGGTGCACAGACATGCATGTAGGTAAAACAGCCATATGCATAATTGTTTTAACTAAAATAAACCTGGAGGCTAGCATTCCAGCACTCAGGTGCAGCTGGTCTCTTCCCAGCCTCTGCGGGTATGCGGTGTCTCTACCCTCTTTTCATCCATCCTTTCTTCCCTTAGCGTGTCTATCCTAACTGCTTCTTTTACATCCAGCTATACTAGATTAGGACCTAGCCTAGTTACTTCTTTATGGTATGTCATGTTCTGAGATGATAACACATTTCCATACATGAATTTGGGGGGTACACGAGAAACTACATGGGAAGGATATAGCACAGAAATACCTACAGCTGTCAGCCACAGTCACATAACACATTCCCATCTTATCTTGGGCTCTAAATGATCCCCGAGTCTTGACTCAGCCCTCTGGGTTCCCATTATCCCCTGTGGCTGTGTGTCCTCAGGTCTGGCTTCTTCCCCAGAGGCCTTGCATCATGCTCATCTGTAGTCTCCAAATAGGTGCTTCAGTAATAGTAGCCAACCTGTCTTGAAAACCGAGTCCTGTGAAGCTATTCAGTGTCCTAACTGAACACCTAGCAATACTCCCAACTCTTGAGCGGTGGGACTATATATATATATACCATTTTGGTACCATGTACAGCCAGCACTTAGTACCGATGCCATCAATTTTGGAACCACTGTGAGGAATCTTTTCCCAGAAGCTTGTTTACTTTACCCCTTTCCTGCTTGGTTATCACTCCTGCTCTATATGGGCCTAGCACAAGGGCCAGGTCTGGGGACAGGGGCAGGGAGCAGGAACCAGGGCCCAGGCTGGACACTAACTGCATTTCATGTGCCTGTGGGGACTCGGGCAGCCACAGTAAGCTGTGGATGGGGACAGGAGATACAGGTCAACTGCCTGTGCAGTCTCACCATGTAATCCAGACTAGCTTCAAGCTTATGCCAATCTTTCTGCCTCCCAAGTGTGGAATTAGAAATGTGAGCCATACCCAGCTTTATAATTCTGTTTACTGCTGGACAGTAGTGGTGCATGCCTTTAATCCCAGCACTCAGGAGGCAGAGGCAGGTAGATCTCCAAGTTTGAGGCCAAAGTCTACTAGCAAGTCGCCAGGACTACACAGAAAAACCTTGTCCCAAAAAAAGTACAAAGAACCAAACAGTCTAACTAAAAAACTTGTGGATTTGAACAACTTAATTTGTCCTATTACATTTGTGTTTTTCTTTATTGAAACAAGGTGTGTATAGCCCAGACTTGCCTTGAACTGTGAGCCAAGGCTGGACTTAAAACTCCTACATCAGCTGTTCTTAACCTGTGGATAGACCCCTTTATGGGTTTACTGATGCTTTCACAGAGGTGACTTAAGACCATCAGAAAACACAAATATTTATAATTCATAACTAGGAAAATTACAGTTGGGTGCTGTAGTGGGATTATGTTACATTGTAAGTAATTGCCCTACTTACTGGTTTAATAAAGATGCTGATTAGCCAAAGGCAGATAGGAAGTGTGGGCGGGGCTACCAGACTAAGAAAACTATGGGAACAGGAAGAACAGAGCAGAGATGACACAGACACACCAAAGAAACAGATGCAGAGAATTTTATGCTGACTGACCTGGGGCCCAGGCATATAACTTGCTAACTCTTTACTCTTAAACTAACCCATGATTCTTGTCTTGTTCAGCCATGTGGCTCAGTACCTTTTCTCAGAACAGCATATTTGTCCTTTGCATCTGCTGGCTTCTCCTGGTTCCTCTGTGACATCTCTCTGGCATCTCTGCTCTGTTCTTCCTGTTCCCAGAGTTTTCTTAGTCTGATAGCCCTGCCCACACTTCCTGTCTGCCTTTGGCCAATCAGCATTTTTATGACCAGTAGGTGGGACAATTATTTACAATGTAACATAATCCCATTGCACAAATATTTACATTATAATTCATAACAAGGAAAATTATAGTTTTGTAGTAGCAGCAAACATGATTTTATGGTAGCTTGAGGATCTGCATTAAAGAGCCACACGTTAGGAAGAAAGTTGAGAACCAGTGGTTTAGATCCTGTTTCCACAACTAAGATCCCACTGAGCTGGGCCTGGTGGAGCACCCCTTTAGTCTCAGTGAATCTCTGAGTTAGAGGCCAGCCTGGTCTACATAGGAATTCTAGGACAGCAGGCTGGGCTGTGTAGTGGCCTAATATATTCTGCCTCTCCACTTTCCTCTTCCCTTTACCTGGTCCTCAGGCCCAGACAGCAGACTGGTTCTCTTAAGTCCCTTCATTGCCTGGGTTGGTGACACCTACAGGCTTACATCTGCCCTCTCGGCACCAGAGAAGGGGCCTTAGCAAGGGTTTAGACCATGGGGTAAGATGCTGAACCAGTGACAGGCCACTGCAGAAGGCTGGGCACAGAGTTATGGTAGATAGTGAGACGCGTGAATGGCTGTAGGGCAGGGTGGTTCTGAAGAGAGTGCTGCCATTTCCTCAGAGCAACTCTTGTTTCCTGTTTTGTTTTTTGTTTGTTTTTTAGCTTGAGACATTTTTTAACAATGTGCGCGTGCACAGATGTGTGTGTGTGTGTGTGTGTGTGTGTGTGTGTGTGTGTGTGTGTGTGTGTGTGTGTGTGTTTGCACCTGTTACATAGTCAGGTCCTCAGGTCTGGCAGCACTGGCAGCAGAGGCCTTTACCTACTAAGTCATCTCTTCAGCCCTTCTGGCTTTTTGTTTTTATTAGCTCTCACTCCATAGACCAGGGTGGCCTCAAATGTGCATCCTTTCTTACAAATGCTGAGATTACAGATATGAGCTACTACCCCTATTTTAGATTACTTTATAAAGAAGTTTTATGTTGCACGAATAAAGGAAACCCAGGGCCAGATTTCTGGGAAAGGCAGAGATATTAGAGAAGAAACCCCACAGTCAGATCTCACCCAGCTGTCTTCCAGCTTCCACAGCCTCCTCCTGGCTTCTTTTTCCTTCTCTGTCTTTCTATGTCTGCCTTAAATACTTTCTCTGCACAGTTAAGGCATGGCACCACTACTGCCTGCCTGGGAGCCTGGAACTCCTATAAACTAAAATGACCTTGAACTCAGATTGGATTAAGGGCATAGGTCACCACTTACAGACATTCCCTGTGGCTGAGATTAAAGGTTTGAGTTACCACTGTCTGATCCTTCTAGACTGACTGTGGGTAGATCCCTCTGATATCTCCACTGTTTTTATTATATTTGAAACATATCCCCACAGTTTTATTTTTATTATTGTTCTTTTCAATTATGTGTATGTGAGTGTTCAGGAACTTGTAGAGTCCAGAGATCTTGGAACCTCTTGACATGAAGTTGCAGGCAGTTGTGAGCAACTTGCAGTGGAGCTAAACTCCAGTCCTCTCCAAGACCACATATGTTCTTATCCCATGAGCCATCTCTTTAGTCCCAGACCACTCTTTAAGCTAAGACATGGTCTTTAAAACTAGATTTACTATGACTGTGGAAATGTCTTAGTTAACAATGGCCATGCATGCACACCTCAGTTCTAACCTTGGCATCCATGTAGAAGCCAGATATAGCATCACTTTGGAGACCTGGGGCTGGGGAAGTCGAAGTGTGAGGTCCCCTGGACCAGCCAGACAGTCTAGGCAAATCAGCAAGCTTCCAGATTGCTAAGAGACAGTATCTCCACACTACGGTGGAGAACGAGCCAAGAAAATCCCTACCTCGACCTTTGGCCTCTGCACACAACCACATACATACATGTGATGCAGACACACACCACAGAGAGAGAGAACAAAAGACCTGGAGCCACCAGATAACAGTAGAAACAATGAGATGGAAAAAAAGGGAGGTCCTAAGAGGGCAGCCACCAGTGTGTGGGCTTCATACCACTCTGTTCCCTCAGATCGCTATGCAGTGGTATTCTGTACAATCTTATAAATGAGCTTTTGGCACCTAGCCTATGTGTTCCTTGTATTTGACAGCAGTAGAAATTGAGAGTCATGGTTCTTAAATACCAAGGGAACCACACAGGAGACCCAATCCTATATTGTAGACTTCATGCCCTGAGCCTGGGCTCCTCAGCTGGACTTAGCACTGATCCTAATGGGTACATCCACATAGCTGAGAAACACACAGCCCCTTAGTAGGTGTTACTCTAGCACTAGCATAGGAAGACTTTCCCTGAGTAAAGGCTGACTGTGGTCTTGCCCTCCTACAGATGGGCTATGTGCGTGAGTACATTCTCTGGGCAGCAGCCAAATCCCAGCTTCTGGCACACCAGTTTATCTGGAATATGAAAACCAACATCTACCTCGATGAAGAAGGGCACCAGAAAGACCGTGAGTACTTTGGCCTTTTGGGTCTCTCTGCATCCCCATCCCCTTTAGAGGCTACATAGGGCTTCTGCTTTCTCAGAGGCCTGAGTGTGCTGCCCAGCCCAGGGACTTCCCATGTCCTCTCATCCTTAACTTACAGAGCATTTGACTTCCTTCAGAGAAGCTCTGGTAAGAGACAACATTTGCAACTCCTGGGGTCCTGTCAGAGGCTGTGCCTAACTCAGCCTACTATGAATAAGGAGTGATCAGCTCAGGGCACCAATTCTCAAAGAGAATAACCTGTAGGCCCCTCACACTCTTGCTCTGGTTTGCTTGCTCACTTGCTTATTTGTGACGGGGCTTAGCTGTGTCATCCTAGAACTTAGTCTGTCTCTCCTGCCTCTGTTCCCAGATCTGACTGGATAAGCAGATGAAGGCACTTGCCATTAAACCTGCAAAATGGATTTAATTCCTGGCACACATGGTGGAAGGAGAGAACAGACTCCTGTATGTTGTCCTCTGAGTGCCACATGTGTGCCATTAGTGTGTGTATATCCACACACAAAAATAAACCAATAAAGAGATGGACATGGTGCACCTTAAACTGTCACATTTGGGAAGCAGAGGCTATACACAGACCCTGTCACCAAACAGAAACTTCTATATCCACCACTTACACCACCAGACTCATGAACACCACCACAGGGAACCTGAGCATCATCCACCAGAACTGCCCCCTTTCACCATCAATACTACAGCTACTTCCACCAAAATGTCCTCCTTTAGTGAGTATGACCGTCATCTCCTCCTCCTCCACCATCACCATTGCCTTCTCTGCTACCGTGCCAAAGTCTCCACCACAACCAAAGTTCCCTCCATGACACATAAAATGACAGATCTACTAGCCCACAGATGGCATCTCCTGTTTAGAAAGGGTCTTCACAGTTAAGCTCATTCATAGTAAAGTATTCTGAACAATTCTGTCAACTGTATTGTGATCATCAAAAGCTATAAAAGCAAACCCTCTTTTTTCCACTCTGCCTGTCTGCCATCTTTCTGTGGTTTCTATCTTGCCATACTTTTACTTTTGTTTGTTTCTCTAGACAGAGTTTCTCTGTGCAGCCATGGCTGTCCTTGAATTCTCTCTAGAGACAAAACTGGCCTCATACCTGTCTCTACCTCCCACTTGCTGGAATTAAAGGCTTGTATTGAAAAAAGCAAGCTGGATGTGGTGGTGCAAGCCTTTAATACCAGCATTGAGAAGCTAGAGGCAAACTGACCCTGGTGACTTCCAGGCCAGCAGGGACTGTATAGTAAACCTGTCTTTTAAAAAAATTTTTTTTAAAAAATTTAAAAATTTAAAAAGAAAAAAAGGCTGGATATAGTGGCACGTGCCACTATAATGCCAAAATTTGGGAGGTAGATCAGTAGTCCAGGCTAGTCCCAACTACATGAAACCCTGCATTTTAAGAAAGGACTTATGTAACTGGGATCTCAGTTGATAGAATGTTTGCTTAATATGCACAAAGCCTTAGGTTCATACTCAACACCACCCAGGCTGGCCTTGAACTCAACGGAGATTCCCCTGCCTCTGCTTTCCAAATGTGGCAGTTTAAGGTGCACCACGTCCAGCTCTTTATTGGTTTATTTTTGTGTGTGGATATACACACACTATGGCACACATGTGGCGCTCAGAGGACAACATGCAGGAGTCTGTTCTCTCCTTCCGCCATGTGTGCCAGGAATTAAATCCATTTTTCAGGCTTAATGGCAAGTGCCTTCATCTGCTTATCCAGCCAGGTCTGGGAACAGAGGCAGTTGAGTCAGAGGTGCTACACATGTGTAATCCTGGCACTTAAGAGGTAGGGATGGAAGGATCAGAGCTCAAGGTCAACTTGGGATACCTGAGACCCTGTCTCCAAAGAGCCGAGTATGGTGGCATGTGCCTGGGAGGGAGAGCAGAAGAGCAGGAGCCTCCGCTGCTGCGGTGTGGTCTGGGCTCCACAAATCCATGACTATTGTTAAAGGAAAGAAGATAGAAATTTTAAAAGTAAAATAGAAAGCCATGAAGCCAGACATGGAGGCACATACATGTCATCACAGCATTCTCACTCAGGAAGTAGAAGCAGGAAGATCAAGAGTTCAAGATCACCCTCAGCTCCAACCTAGGAAAACGAGACCCTGTCTCAGCAAGTTCCAATCCAACTAGATGATTCGTCGAGAAAAGCCATCAAACCTGACCTAAATTAGATTCCAAGGTTGAAGGAGAGAGCCAGCTCCTGCAAACTGTGCTCTGGCCTGTGTGTACCCTATATGCAAAGTGAACAGTGGGGGTGGCACTGAGATGTGCATTTCCAGAGCTGGGAACGGTGAGACCCACAGATCCTTAGGGCTGTCAGCCAGCCTAGATTCTTTACCAAACCATGAGAGACTCTCAGAAACCAAAACCCACAAGGCTAAGGTTGACCTCTGGCCTCCATGTGCATACATGTATAACCCATAGACAAAGGAACAGCTCACAGACAGCCAGGCGCTCTCAGAACTGAGGGGTCTTCACATGTGTCAGTGGTCCCTGTGTACACATGCTGTTTGCTCACACACAATACTGAAAATGCATGTTTTCAAGGTAGAGTATAATAAAAGCAGTAACTGTGGGTGCATGCCTATAATCCCAGCACTTAATGCTAGGGCAAAAGAATCATGACTTCTGGGTAGCTTGAGCACGGTAGCTAGACCATGTCTGGAAACAAAAACAATTAATTCAGACTGGGAATGTGTCCTAGTTGGTGGAATGCTTGCTCAGCATGGCATAAAGCCCAGAGTTAAACCTTAGCAAAAGTAAGTTAGGAATAGTGGCACATATCTGTAAACACAGCACTTGGGAAGTAAAGGCACAGGGGTCACAAATTCAAGGCCAACCTGGGCTACTTTTGACCCTATTTCCAAACAAACAATTTGTATGGCTTTACCTGGGACTTAGGTAATAGGTGTGAGCTTTGCTCAGGGCCTAGCAAATTTAACTACCAGTATGACCAGTGTCAAAAGCGAGGGGGAAATGATAGCATGTTTTGGCCTTTACCAGGTCTGCAGAGTCCATTCCACATGCAGCTGGAGTGCTGGAGATCCCCAGCCTGTTTGTCTAGCAAACATCTCTATTAAAGCACTTTTGTTTTGTTTGGTTGATTTAGTTTGGATTTTCAAGACAGGGTTTCTTTGTCCTGGAACTTGCTTTGTAGACCAGCCTGACCTCGAACTCAGATATCTACCTGAGTGCTGAGATAAAGGCATATGCCACACCACCTGGCTAAGGGTTTTCTTTTAAGGATCTCTGTGGCAGCCATAAAACGCCTTCTTTGTCTCCTCAGCTGACATTGGTGACCTTCTGGAGCAGTTAGTGGAAGAGATCACAGGGTCCCTATCAGGCCCAGCCAAAGATTTCTATCAACGGGAGTTTGATTTCTTTAACAAAATCACCAATGTGTCAGCCATCATCAAGTAAGTGACTGAACTTGAGAGATGGTCTCCTGAGACCTACTCTGATCTGGGTTAGTCTGGGCTCCTCACTCTTACGGCTTTCAGGGGCATTGTCACCATCATTGGCATTTGACATTTGCCCGAGGGAAGGCTCTTCCCAGCTTCTTCCACTCCCTAACCTGCCCTCTGTGTGTGTGCTGCATTCACTGGGGGTCCTTACAGTGTTCTCAGGGGCCCTGACCACATGCACACCACCACCTGAGACAGTCAGCTCAATCAGGAACAGTGTAGCTGAACGTGGTGGTACACACTTTTAATCCTAGCACCTGAGAGACAGGCAGGTGGAACTCTGTGAATTTGGGGCCAGCCTGACCTTCAATATACAGAGACCCTCTCAAAAAGCACACATACACACAAAAGGAGGGGGGTGAGCACAATATGGATGTCTTCTTAGTGATGGTGTGCTCAGCACAGGCAACAACTGAAGCAGAGAAAGAAAACTGAGCCCCATACATAACCCCTGCAAGGCTATAGCCCCAGTGAGCTAAAACTCCTCACTGGAGAATTTTTTTAGGGGGAGGGGGCTGAGACAAGGTCTGCCTGTATAGTCCTGACTGTCCTGGAACTCACTCTGTAGACCAGGCTGGCTTCAAATTCACAGAGATCCACCTACCTATGCCTCCTGGTGCTGGAATAAAAGGCATGCACCACCATGCCTGCCTTCACTGGGGAGTTAAAGATGAGGACCTGTCCTTAGCATATAGGACTTTGGAGAACATTCCCAAACTCCTCAGCAGTTGGGTGCAGTTCCAGGGCATCATGACAAAACAACAAAGTTGCAGTTACCCTCAGCCTTCCCTTAGCTGAGCCAGGTTGCAGGGGCTTACCTGCAAAGGTCATAAGTTATAGAAATGGCATCTCAGCCCCGAACTGGGTCAGGTCCCACAGTCACCTGATCTCTCAGTGCCTCAACATCAGCATACACACCATAAGGTTTGCATGAGGTTTCGAGAAACATCTCCACTTCAACCCCTACCACCATCCTGGGCCATGTAGCTTCTCTGCGGAATGCAGGAAGGTGCTGCTATGAATGGTTTCCTGACAACCTGAGCTTGGTGGAGCCAGGTATGGCTGGGCGTCAGTGAAGAAGACAGTGTCACTGGAAGCCAGTTTGTGCAGGACAGAGCAGAACCTTCTGCTTATTTGTTTAGACAGCTTAGTGTAAACTAAGCCAGCCTCAAACTCACTAGACAGCAAAGGATGCCAGTAACAGTCTGACTCTCTGTGCCACCATGCCCAGAGCATTTCTGTCTTGTTTTTCAGGCCCTATCCTAAAGGCGACGAAAGAAAGAAGGCTTGTCTGTCAGCTCTGTCTGAAGTGAAGGTGCAGCCTGGTAAGCTGGCAGCCTCAGGGCCAGTGAGACAAGAGGAAGCTGCTGTCCTCCCTGAGTGGGGCTGGTGTGGAAACAGGGCTTGGCTGGCCACATCACACACTTAGGGCCTCCAGCATCTGACACCAGAAGGATGAACTTCTCTTGTTGCTTACTGGGCATATTTATTAAGTGTCTCAGTTGGGGTTCGCAGCAATAGACTGCTGTGAAGAGACACCATGACCACAGCAACTCTTATAAAGAAAACATTTAATTGGGTCTGGCTTACAGTTCAGAGGTTCAATGCATTGTTCTTAGGGCAGAAAGCATGGCATCATGCAGGCAGACATGGTGCTAGAGGGGTAGAGAATTCTATATCTTGATCCTCAGGCAGCAGGAAGAGAACTGTGAGCCACTAGGCCTGGCTTGAACTTTCAGACCTCAAAGCCCACCCCACAGTGACACCCTTCAACAAGGCTGTACCTCCGAATAGTGCCACTCCCTATGAGCAGGCACTCAAACTATGAATCTGTGGGGTCCATACCCATCCAGACCACCACACTGAGAAATGGGATGCCTGACAGTAGAGCACAAAGATGGAAGCATGTGTTGAAGCTGGGCCAGTGAGTCAGGGTAGGAATCTCCAAGACAGTGAAACAGACCTGAAACTTTCCCAGGCTACAGCAGGAAGGTCCAGAACATTCTAGAGAAGTATCTCGTGGAAGGCTGGGTGAATCATGAAGGGTCTGAGTCGGGAAGGACAGACCCACAGTAAGCATAGAACATAGCCTCATAAGGCTGCTCTGAACATGAAACCTGTGTTGGGGACTGCTTGTGGCTTCCTGTGGTGATGTGTGGATCCCTGTACCTCCCTTCTATGCCTGCCCAGGCTGCTACCTGCCCAGTAATCCTGAAGCGATTGTGCTAGACATTGACTACAAGTCGGGGACCCCAATGCAGAGGTGAGTGCCTGTCCCACTCCTGTCCCAACTGGAGTCTCCTACAAGCTGTATTCCATGTGCTACATTCTTTTTTCAGTGCTGCAAAAGCGCCATATCTGGCCAAGTTTAAGGTGAAGCGATGTGGAGTGAGCGAACTTGAAAAAGAAGGTCAGTGAGGAACTCCTTGCAGTATGGGTGTCTCTCCTCACCAGTGCTGGTTGTTATGTTGCATCTGCCTATGGGCTCACCATTTCTCTGGAAACCCTAGAATCTGTCGCCTGTCATGAGTCCAGGAAGCCCATCTGAGCCGCAGTTACTGAGCCTTTGTGGGGCACTCTAGTTGCTTCTGGCTCTGTACACGAGAATTGTGCACCTCACAGACCTGGAGGCTGACATCAGAATGTAGTGGGCATGCTCCAGTGAGGGGAGGGCTCAGGCTACAGCCAAGTACAAGTCTACAGTTTGGGGCTAGGTGTCCTCTGGCTCTCCCCTCCATGTAGGTGCCGATGCTCAGCATCACCCCATCTCTGTCTCATGTGCCCAAGCAAGTCTCTCTTAAAAGGACACTTGTCATCTAGTTTGACTCCTTTAACATAATTGCAGCATTAAATACCTGAATAATAAGATCATAGTTGTGGTTTGGGCTATGAACTCTTGTGGGGACACAGACCAATGTGGAGAAGTCTTCAGTGGCCTGGCTATGTTTCAGCCCTTGGACCCCAGGGCACTCTGTTTCAGTTCCTTGTATGTTTTTAGGAAAACTGCTGGTCCATGACATTTCTTGGAATCCCTTAGTGCTTTGCAGAATTGAGTCTCAAAATCCCAGTTCTCCGACCTCTGGGTGGCCTCCTCATTGCCCTCAGGCTAACAGACAGCGCCTCTCCCCAACCCCAGGTTTGCAGTGCCGCTCCGATGCTGAGGATGAGTGCCGTGGGCAGGATACAGATGGCAAAAAGATATGCTGGCAAGCAGCCATCTTCAAAGTGGGGGACGACTGCCGACAGGTGACAGAGGTGGCCTCATGCCACAGTGACACCAGAGAGCCCTTCACATAAACTCTAAACCCATCAGCCCCGCTCTGTACCACCAGTGCTTAGGAAGGCATGGCCTCACTCACACATCCTCTGAACTCTTGTGACAGCCCAGCCTGGGTGGGGAGTGAGGCTAGACCTCTAGACTCTAACTTGGCCACAGTCTACTCCCTTCCCTTACTGTGTGAGCCTTGAGTCCACTAGCTTCCAAGTAGTCAGGTGTTGAAGGGAGGACCCTGACTACATCCTGTGCCTTCTCCGGTCCAGGACATGTTAGCCCTGCAGATCATCGACCTTTTCAAGAACATCTTCCAGCTGGTTGGCCTGGACCTCTTTGTTTTTCCGTACCGGGTGGTGGCTACTGCCCCTGGGGTAAGTTCCTGGAGCATGGTAGGCAAAGAGATCATAACATCACTGTTCCCATCTAATTCCTCCTTCGCTTCCTAGTGTGGGGTGATCGAATGCATACCGGACTGTACCTCCCGAGACCAGCTGGGCCGCCAAACTGACTTCGGCATGTATGACTACTTCACACGCCAGTATGGAGATGAGTCTACCCTGGCCTTCCAGCAGGTAGCTAGACCCAGGGTCTCAACTCATTATCTACCTTCTGTCGTCCTCTATTAGGAGCTAAATCGGTCCCCATAGCTTTCTCTTAGTGTTACAGAAGCCTAGAACCCTGGGGTGTAGAAAGTGCTGCTGTTGCTATTGTGAGCTCTGCCTCTCAGGTGGGAAAGAGTGTCAGGGTGAGTGAGACCAGTCCTCTCCACACAGGCACGCTACAACTTTATCCGAAGCATGGCCGCCTACAGCCTCCTGCTGTTCCTGCTGCAGATCAAGGACAGGCACAATGGCAACATCATGCTGGACAAGAAGGGCCATATCATCCACATCGGTCAGCCAGGCTGTGCCACCACCCCTTTGCCCAAAGCCACTGGTTACACTGCAGTAGCAGCCAGCCAGGCCCTAGGCTCTAGCCTGACATGAGCCTACTTCCCTCCCCCACTTGTAGCTGAGTCCTTATCTACTGGAAATAAACCACCCTGACCTAACCCCTGCCTCAGTTACAGGCAGCTTTTTGGAATTTTGCAGATTTTGGCTTCATGTTTGAAAGCTCACCTGGTGGCAACCTTGGCTGGGAACCAGACATCAAGCTGACAGACGAGATGGTGATGATTATGGGGGGCAAGATGGAAGCCACACCCTTCAAGTGGTTCATGGAGATGTGTGTCCGAGGTTATCTGGCTGTGCGGTGAGCCCATGGGCAATGTAGAAGGGTGGGAAAGAATGAATATCCATGCCCCCTGAGGAATTCAGGCCAGTGGCACCGAAAAGAATCACTCCAATTAGCCAACTGACAGACACCTCTAACTCCAGCTCTGAGATTCATTGCCCACTCTGGCCTCTTGAGGCACCTGCAAACATCTGTGCATACACTCAAATACATGCACACACAAAGACCATTTTTTTGTTTCAAGATAAAGTTTCACTACCTCACTATGTACTCTGGCTGTCCTGGAACTCACTATGTAGACCAAGCTGTAGAGATGGCTTGGCCATCTCTTTAATAAGGCTAGCTTCACAAGCTAAAATGTTTTTTTCCTTGGTTTTTTGGGTTTGGTTTGATTTTGGTTTTTCAAGATAGGGTTTCTCTGTAAAACAGCACTGGCTGTCCTGGAACTCACTTTGTATACCAGGCTAACCTCAGACTCACAGAAATATCCCTGCCTTTGCTTCCCCAGTGCTGGGTCTAAAGGTTTGTGCCACCACCACCTGGTGATAAATCTTTAAGAGGTGAAGGGCCTTGCCTTCTACCTTTGTGAGCAACTTCCAACTCTGAACCACCAGCCACATCCTGTAGTCTCCAATAGCTGACGTCATCTACCAACACCCTTCAGCCTTGGGCTCCCCTCTGGGCTTCATGGTCACCCTTTCACCATAGCCCCAGTACCTCCAAAGCTACATGATAAGAGACTGGCATTAACCAGATGTCACATGGAGTATCACTTTCCCACATCCCATATGCCACTGTGGTTAACACCAAACAGCATCCAGCTAGAAGCCTGGCATGCTGGGATTAGGGAAAGACAGACACTCAACCACACAGAGCTGCATGAGCACAGCTGAGGGAGGCAAGCTGATTGTGTGGAAAAAAGGTAGCTGGATCACAGGACTGTGAACCAGCTCCCTGCTCAAACTGGTTTTATTGCCCACTCTTTCTATCTCCACAGGCCCTACATGGATGCAGTTGTCTCCCTAGTTACACTCATGCTGGACACAGGCTTGCCCTGTTTCCGAGGCCAGACTATCAAGCTTTTGAAGTAGGTGTCTTATGTGGAAGGGATATCTATCTGTTGGGGCTCTGCCTAGAAACCTTTTACATATCCTTGAAACCCCAAAGCAGACAGGGTTCCTGGAATAGCAAGACAGCCTTGAGCCCCCCCAAGTGGCCTAGTAGTTTCTGGAAAGGGTCAGGGACCACACTAGGCCACACCAGGAGAAGGGGCCTCAACTGAACAGATTCCCACAAATGCAACCTTTTCTCTCTCCCCAGACATAGGTTTAGCCCTAATATGACAGAGCGAGAGGCAGCCAATTTCATCATGAAGGTCATCCAAAGCTGTTTCCTCAGCAACAGGCAAGTCACCCACCATTCCTGGGCCTTCCTACAGGAAAGCAGGTGGGGAGGGCTCTCAAAGGTAAAGGCCTTCACTCTCCTTACTTGACCTTGCAGGAGCCGGACCTATGACATGATCCAGTACTACCAGAATGATATCCCCTACTAAGGAGGCAGGCAGCTCTGAAACCTCTAGTGTCTCAAAGCGGTCCATACTGTTACCATAGCCTGTAGCAGGCACATGGAGCTTTGGCTCGGGAGACTGACCAGCATGTGGTGGTGCTGGATGCACAGATGTGAGTCTTTGTTTGCACTGGACACATTCCCTACTTGTTCACCTGTCTTACTACATAGGTACATGAAGCATTTTCTTGTGTAATATGGAAAAAAATAAAAATCTCCAAATGTGCTACGATTGCTTTGTTAGCTAACCTCAAACTGCCCTGTTAAACCTGCCCTTGAATCCCTGATCCAAGTCACACAGAGCTTAAGGAATCTAATTTTGGTTTTTGTACTGGGGATCAAACCCAGGGCCTATGCATGCTAGACAAACACCCCACCCCAGATTTGTAGCCACAACCTGTGACCATGAGAATTAATGCTTTGTCCCAAGAGGCATCCCCTGCAAGGGGAGATTTTCCTAGGCTGGCCTTCGTCTCCATATCTGTAGTTTGTGGTTAAAGTTCTTGTCTGACATTAGCCCCAAGATGAAAATGAAAATAGGTGGGAATGGACCAGTGTGGGGTGGGAATGGACCCAAGAAGGCAAAGAGAGTGAACCTAAGAGCAGCCCAGACCTGGAATCCTGCTGCCGCTCCCAGCCTTGCTTTTGTTTTGCTTGGCTTTGGTGTCGTTTTTTGAGAAGAGCATGTCTTAGAACTCACTCTGTAGACCAGGCTGGCCTTGAACTCAGAGACCCACTTGCCTCTGCCTCCTGAGTGCTGGATTAAAAGCATGCACCACCACTTCTCTACTGGTTTTGGGTTTTTTGTAAGATCATGGTATGTGTGTCTGCATGTAGTTTGTGCACCCTAACTATACCTGGTGCTTGGTGAGATGACACCTGGTTTTTTCCTGAATACTGGAAACTGAACCCAGATCCTCTTTAGGACCAGTAAATGTGGGGCCGGAGAGATGTTCAGCGGGTTGAGAGCACTGGTGTTCTTCCAGAGGGCCTGGCACCCACTTGGCAGCTCACAACTGCCTGGAACTCCCAAGATCTGACACCCTCATACAGACATGCAGAACACCAGTGTGAACACACACAACCTGAAAATTCTCTTAACCCTCTTTACACCCTAGTTTCCTAGACATCCATCACCCCGGGCCAAGGAGCTAAAGACTCCACTAAATAGAATTAATAGGCTGCTGGATGTGATTAACCTGAACCACAGCAAGTGCTTTCTGTGTTCATCTTTATAGACCATTTTGTTGGGCCATTAATCGAGTTACCAACAAACATCAGAAAAGTGTAGTTGTTTAATGCCATAGTTATAGCTCAGCATTCACAGATGCTTAAGTTCAATTCCCAGAACAGAATAACCCACATCTAGTGGCTCATGCCTGCAACCCAAACACTCAGGAGGTGGAGGCAGGAAGATCAGTAACTCAAGATCACTCAACTGCATTGTGAGTTCAAAACTGAAACGGCCTACCATTAGGACGGGGACACACACGTCCAAATAGCCTAGAGCAGGATCAAAATTCATCCCAGATGCATTTCCACTAAACTACCACGTTTCTATCAGTGTGCTCAGGTGCTGTGAGGAAGTGTGAGTTTGGTAAACTCCAACCTGCACAGAGGGAACCCCATTGTCGCAGGGTATCTGGGGTAATTGGGCATCCCAGGAAAATACTCCACACACTACGGAGGGGACCTGACAGACCAGTACCCATCCAGCGCAAAGCTCAGGCACACAGTAGCAAACGAGTCCTTAGGGGGTAAGGCTGATGCTCAGCAGCGAGGGCTGTGACTAAGGACAGCCTGAGCTACAGGTGACAAGAGGTCTCTGGGCCCATAGGAACACACAAGCTCTACCCCTGCCCGTTTCATACAGGCAGGCACCCCAGAAACACAAAGGAGACAGGTGCAGGCAGCTGAAACCAGCATGATGCGCTTTAGGCAGGCAGCAGTCCGCGGGCACGAAGCTCGAGCAAAGGCGACAGCGTGTAGCGCAGTCGGCGGAAGACTGCATCTGAGCCAAGACTACTCGGGAGCCCCAGGCCGATGGTGTCAGGCTTGACCAGAGCCACGTAGAGCAGAGGCAGCGCCAGGAAGCCCAGCGGGAGAAGCAGTAGCGTCTGCAGTGCGCTCAGCGCCCACAGCCTGAGAAACCACCAACGAACTCGTGGGTGGCAGCTTTGAGAGCCCGAATTCAGACCGCCAGACCCCCGCTAGCCACTCACCTGAGGCAACCCGCGCCCAACAGTCGCTTTTCCTGCAGAGAAAGGGCTGCATCCAGCTCTGCGCCAGGGCAACGGCCAGGCTCCATCCAGCCAAGTCAGGTTTCTCCCCGAGAGAACAGGTCACCCGTGGCAGGCAGGTCCCAGCTCCAACCCCTGCTCCCCAGCCCGCGCTCACACAGTCAGCCCTGGCCACTTCCTCCATGAGGGAGCCCGCGCAGTCCTGCACCCGACGAGGCTGCGAGTTCCACCTGGTAGACAGGCACAAAGATGGGCCACCTAGCCCGCCTTAGCGTTGCCCTGCCGTCCTCCCAAGCCCCAGCCCTTACAGTTCCGAGCCACCTCGTGTAGCCTCCAGAGCAGCTGCTGCCTCCATCACCTTTCCCTGCAGCTCCTGGAGGGTGGCAACAGGGACTCAGGGCGGAGGATGCCGTCCGCCGCAGGTCAGGGGGTGAGGCCTCGGGGCATTCGGAAGAGACCGGCTCTCAGAACCGAGGGGCCGCACCTGCAGGACTCCACTCTGCTCCTGGAAGCTGGCCCACGCCTCTTCCGTACGCTGCGCGCTCTAGAGGTCAGGGGCTTGGATGAGCATCTCCAGGACACGCTCTCCCCAGGCGCCCTCCCCTCGGAGCCCAACAGCCGCACCTGTCGCAGACCCTCTGCCTGCATAGTGAATTTTGCCTCTGCCAGCTCCAGATGTTTCTTCGGGAGGATGCAAGTGAAGTCAAGAACCTGCAGGTCTTGCAAATCGCTGGGCGCGGAGGCTCGGTCCCTGGCCTTCCGGTCCAATGCTCCACCATGCGGCCCCTCCTACCGCCCTACCCGGCCCATGGCCCCTCCCCAGTACCTGTAGCGCCATAAGCTGAGTCCCAAGTTGCTGCTCCGCTCTCTGTTGACTCAGCTGTTCCCCTCCATAGTAGAAAAGCTGGGGACGGAG
Organism: Phyllotis vaccarum; assembly: GCA_033318265.1. Lineage (NCBI taxonomy): Eukaryota > Metazoa > Chordata > Mammalia > Rodentia > Cricetidae > Phyllotis > Phyllotis vaccarum. The sequence continues at coordinate 184,886,757 of JARWLC010000002.1, forward strand.
CTTGTGAGTGTCTGGCTTACGGGACTTAGGGGCGAGCGCGTGGCCTGAGACACTCTGAACTCACCTGGCTAGAAAGCTCCTCCCACTGTTCCTGCAGCTTCCGATTGTGTTGCTCCTGCAGACAGGGTCCAGGCTGTCTCGACCACTCTCCCAGCCTCGCCACCCGGGATCCCTCCTCTTGCACTTGCCCGCACCAGGTCCAGCCGGTGCTGCTCCGCAGCCTCCAGCAGCCCACGAGCCCGTTCCGCACGCTCCCGCGCCGCCTCGCGCGCCTCCCCTCGTATAGCCCGCGACGCTTGACTTCGTCTCCGCTGCAGGCTGCGCGGCGAAGGGAGATGGCCAAGGATGAAACCGGGGCGCAGGATCCTGGGAAAGCCCACTGCCGACCTGACAGTTCCAGACTGAGGACCCAGTGCGCGGAGCTGAGACTGCCGGCGAGCCCGCCATGGGCCTCGGCGCCCTCGCACCTGCGCTCGCGCTCACGAAGCTCGTCCAGGCGCTCAGTGAGGCTCTCGCTCTCGGCTTCCAGCCCACGCACCAGCTCCTCCAGCTCCTGCTTCCGTAAGCGACCATCGCGGTTGTCCTTCTGCAGCTGAAGCAGCTGCTCGTGCGGCTCGACCATCGCGCCAGCACTCCGCCCGAACCTCTGCCGCCTGGACGAGCCGGTGGCCCGCGTCACAATGGGAAGCAGGGGGCGCCGGAGCCCGACCCGAGAGGGATCAGGCCCGATCACTTAAGGCATACAAATTTTATTAAAGCAGGACTTAGTGGTCCACATATATGATCCTATCTCCTGGGGCGTAGGAGAAATGAAGAGCAGAAGTTCAAGGTCATTCTTTGCTACATATTAATTTGGAGGCTAGCTGAAGCTACATGTGGACCTGTCTCAAGAAACACAACAAAAATATGAAGTCATGATCGGATTGATAACAGGTTAATAAAATTCTAAAGAAAACCGGATTTGACCGTTCATGACTAATCCCAGAAGTCCAGAGACTGAGGCAACAGTTCAAGGTCAGCATAGCTATTTTATAGCAAGACGACCCTGACTAGAAAAAACAAAACAGAGACAACTACCATACCACAGTAACTGTAATCACAGGATAAATTAGGTGTACCTCATCCTAGATTCCGAGTGGCCAAGCAGGGAAATAATAGAATTTTGAGAAAAATGTTTAAACCTAGGTTCTTTTATTTTCTCCCCGATGTGTTGGATCAATGCTGACTTTGATGTGGTCTCGGTAAGTAGACTTGCTAGCAGGGCACCTTGCTGAGGGTGGGAGAATGACAGGACACGGACCTGCGGAGCTAGAACGCCATGGCATTATTTTCTCTGTTTTAGCTCTAAAAAAACCCTTATAGATTGGGCTTGTTGGGTAGTCTGGGCAGGAAGGGGGTCATCAAGTGTAGTGTCTGGAAAGCTCTGTTGGCACAGAGTCTCACTTCAGTCAGCCTGGTCTTGAACTCGAGCCTGCCCTCTGCCCTCCTCACCCATCACACTCAGTTCAGTAAACTTTCTACAGTGCGTTCTTACTTACGCTTGTGTGTTGGTATGTACCACATGTGTGCAGGTGCCTCAGAAGGACCTCCTCGGATTCTTTGGAGCTGGAGTTTCAGGCAGTTGTGAGCCACCTATGTGAGCCCAGCTGGGGGCTGGGAACTTGATTCCCACCTCTGGAGGAGCAGTAAAGTGCTCTTAAGTGAACCCTGTGACTTTTCACATTCCACAGTGATTTAATTCTCTACAGAGATTTTAAGAAGCTAATTTCTCTCATAATTTGGAGGATATACATTCCTGATGCTGTAATAAATATTTAAGCAGGCATGATAGCCTCATTAAGGAGACTGAGGCAGGGATTTTGCTGCAAATTCAAAGCCATCCCGGACTAAATAGACCCAAACAAGCAAAACCCAACAATAAATAGACTTCTTTCTTTTTTTATATAAAGTGGGCTGGAAATACTGCTTGGTTGGTAGAATCCTTGTACACACAAGGTTCAACACCCAGTATCACACACACACACACACACACACACACACACACACACACACACACACACACACGTGTTCAGAGCATCTTTGAGACTCAAGCATCGCTATTAACTTTTCATCCCTGTCCAAAAGCTCCCGGTGAGCTCTTTGACCAGCCTTTGAAGATAATAGCCTCAAATCCTACCTGTGACCACAAAAAGAATGGCCTTCTAAGCCAGGTAGTGAAGATGATGGCGAACACCTTTAATCCCAGCACTGGAGAAGCAGAAGCAGACAGATCTCTGTGAGTTCAAGGCCAGCCTGGTCTACAGAACAAATTGCAGAACAGCCAAGAATATGTAGAGAAACCCTGTCTCAAAAACAAAACAAAAACATTTGACTCTGCCTTAGAAAGACATTGTGTAGCAGTTTCCTCAGAGATTCAAAGTCCAAAGTGAAGCTATTAAAGACTCAGGAAGTCCCTGAGGCTGACCAGGTACAGAAGACCCTTCCTTCCCTCAGGTTACATGGGTGGCAAGGCCTGAGAAGACAGGACCAACTATGCTGCCTGGAATAGGTTCAGACCAACGCAGCTCCCTAGAAAAGCCCCTCCCTCATGTGAGCTGCCCTCAGGCTGTATGCAGGTTTTAAGACTTGGTTCACTACAGTATCTGTACTTTTCCTCTCCCAAGGAACAAGTCCTACAAAGACCCCAAATCTACATGTGGCTATGTCTCACTTGAGGAGCCCACACCTATGCTCTGGGGTGAGCCATTTCTTCTGAGTATCTCTCCATCTCTTACCCCTCACACTTAAAGTCTGTATTATCTTAATGACATGATTAGCGGACAAAGCCCAGTAAACTTGAGTTCACTCTACAGAACCACATGAAGGAGGACTCAGAGGCTTTTCCTCTGACCTCTATACATGGAGGCCATGGCACATATGTGCCACCATAATACCAAAGACACACAAAAATAGTAAATTTCATTTCATTTTTGTATGTGTGTGGGTGGTTTACCAGCATGTCTATGCACCATATGCATGCAGTACCTGTGAAGGCCGGAAGAGGGCATCCGGCCTCCTAAAATGAGTTAAATTATTTTGAGCTGTGGGTGCTGGGAATCCAACCAACTGGGAAAGGGCTCATAACTGCTGAGCCATCTCCCCAGCCCCAAAAATGTTTAGTAAAACCTCAAATACACTTTACACTGATTAATCCTGCAATACTTTCCTGTGTCAAAGCCCGGAGTCTATTATCTTGAGGTCCCTAAAAGCTGAATGGCAACTCTTCAGATGCCAAGAGTGACAGAGAAGTTGGTGCCTCGTCCCCACCTCCCTTGACAAAAGCTAAACAAAATAACCATCACTGACTAAGGACTTGGCTGGCTGACCTTTGCCCACAACTTAGGAAATCTTGCCCTTTTCCTGGCTGCAGATTCAGGACAGACAGGTTGTGAAAAGTGGCTCTTTGCTGGCTAGACCCCCCCTCCCCCAGCCCAGACTCTCACTTGGGTACGATGAAGGGTGGCCTATGGCAGTTAGCTTGCCCCCCCCCCCCGAAGGATTCTCATCTTAGACCCTCCCTTTTCACCCTGTTAGAGTTCGAGATCCTCAACCCCTAACCCCGGCCTTCTCCCCCCTACATCTCCCCCCCCCATTTCTTTTCCCTCTCTCCATAATAAAGTTTCTACAGGTGGACCCAATCTAAGTGTCTCCTGCCATGGGGCATGGGGCCCCCATCCATCACCATCAGTTAGCCACATGGGTTTATGTGGTATTGTAACATAACAGTGACCCTGATCCAAGAGTTTCTCCCTGATACCTAGGAACCTCCTGCCTGGGAAATGGGTCGGTGCTCCCATGGGGACTAGGCATGAAGCTGTAGTTTCCAGGAGCATGGTCAGTGGTCACCCTCCTAATGGGACACTCATCTATTTGCTCTCTGGACCCTAAAGCCCCTCATGCCTTCTTCACACCTTACCCAAGGTCCAAAAGTATCTCTCCACTATGACATTTTGACCTGTTCACCTTCCTGTTTAGCTCCACTAGGGTGCCTCTTCAGACCCTGTACAACCCCAGACCTCCCTTTGCTGGTCCTGTTCTGATGCCTTCAGCCTCATGCACTGTCTTTACACTAGCCTGTCCTCAATTCCTATTACAAACTACACACCAGACTTCTCAATTATGAGTGGGAAGGCCCCAGCCTCTGCCCAGGGTGACTTGGCTACCATTTGCCCAACCATGAGAGATTCATTTGACTCTATGAACAAGGAGACTTGAGGGACATGCTCTTGAGGGCTGCTAGCTGTCCTAAGCCACCTACTTCTGACCACCTTCATTGCCACAGCTTGAGACCAGTCGCTCCAAACTCCCCAAGGACTGCTTCCCTTGCCCATTTCCCTACTAACCCTCCTTAAGCCCTCCATGGCTGCCACTTAACAGCTTCAAGTCAGTCCTCACTGGGCTCAAGGCACAAAACCCTGCCAGACTGTGCCTGTTCCTCCCTCTTCCCAGTGCCCCAAATGCAACCATCCTGCTCAGTGTTGTCACTGTGTCCTTGGTGCTCAGCACTGGAACTCAGAATGCTGTCCAAAACATAAGACTGTTTGTACAGATAGCTTCGGCTACAGAAACCTGGCATGGTGACCAGGGATCAGGCTCTGTGGGGAGAAGCTCCTACTCCAAAGCCAGGTAGATGTGGCCTCAGGATTCCACAGCCATCTCTACCAGTTTACCAGAATTTCCCTACTTCTTTTTGCTGCCCTGCTCTTTTACATCTGGGCATCTGCAAGCCCCTGGGCCTGGCTCTCAAGGTAGAGGAGGTCCATAGCAGGCTCTTTTCCCCTGCAGCATTCCCGGGTTCCCCATTCCCACCCAGGTGCTGTCACCCAGTGAGCAGGTCATGGAGGATGGTACACTGAGGGGCGAAAGAATGGGGTCTGGACTCCCCTGATCTGCTTCAACACCCACATCATGCCTAAAGAATCCCAGGAGGCCAGCACTTGGTGCCCACCATATGCCTGGATGCACTACCCATGTTCCTGTGCACTGGATCCCAGGCCACATCTATCCACACTAAGTCCCAGACTTTCCCACAGTGGCCATTTCTAGTAGCCTCATCTGCCATCAAAATAAGTTGTTTGTTGGCAGGGTCTTTTTGGGAACAGCATGATGACGGCAGGAAGGTACACTTGACAATTTCATTACCAAAGGCAAGCCTGACAGTGACTTGGCTGTTATATATCGTTTGTGTGCATGTATGCATGAAGATGTACAATCCACAGCACACAGCTCAGAAGTGTTTGCAGGAAATCTATTCTCTCCCCCATTATGTGAGGCCCAAGGATCGAACTCGGGTTGTGATAAGCCCTACACTCACTGAGCCATCTTGCCAGCCTGTGATTTGGACTTTAAAGTTCTTCATGACCTGGTTCCTGCCACAATACACCACCCCAAATTCTAGCAAATGACAGATCACTGTATGGTTCTCACACAGTTCTTTCCCCAGGACACTGACACTACTGTCCCTATGTCTAAGGGGCAATTTCGAATTCCTGTAATACTAAATCGACCCTCGAGACTCCACCCTGTTATAGATGGTCACAGCCAAAGCTGCTTGTTCTCGGGGTCTCAGAGCTTTACTCAGAATGAATTTAAGGTGAATTACACAAACAGTATTCATGGAGAAGCCAGAGTAGAGAGGAGGCACTCACAGCCAGCTAGTGAGGGAAGATCTCAAGGACAAGTACCAGACATGCTGAGGGGGTCTACACAGTGGGGCTAGTTTGCTAAGTGACAGTTTGATTGACAAGTTATTTATTTCTTTGTTGAGTATGCACCTTCTCATAATGCATCTTATTTTTATCACACATATGCAACTAAACTTAAGTCTACGGGTTAAATAAGGCACTTTCCTCTAAAAGTTCGCATTGAGACAATTTGCCATTTTGTTCATTAATTCAAAACTAGCTTAGGCCAGTTGGTCTCTCTACTTTCATGCCTGGACATAACTAGAGTATGGGCCAGGAATGCCTTTCATCCCTGCAGGCAGGCAGGTCTACATAGTGAGTTCTACGTCAGCCTGTTTTCAACAAAACACCTTGAGTATGACTGCAGGGAATCTAAGTTTGATAATCATGTAAGGAGAAACCCAATGTTGAAGGGGTCCTAGGTTGCTAGATGCATTGTTCAGAGAGATATGTGTGCATTCTACATGCAGATTGGAGCCCCGGGCTGCTTTGAATGCTTGGCCTATAGGGAGTGGCACTATTTGGAGGTATGCCATTGTTGGAGTAGGTATGGCCTTGTTAGAGAAAGTGTATCCCTGTGGGGATGGGCTTAGAGGTCTCCTACGCTCAAGCCGACCACTAAAGGAGCTTGCATCCTGCTGCCTGCAGATCAAAATGTAGAACTCTCAAGTACCTCTCCAGTACCGTCCCTGCTTCTGCCATGACAATAACAATAACCTTCTGAAACTGTAAGCCACAATTAAATGTTTTCCTTCATAAGAGTTGCTAGGGTTGTGTTTGTTGTCTCTGAGACAAATGCTGAATCATTAGCTTGGGTGGCGGGAATGCCTTTCTTTAAGCCATGCAAGAGATCACTGAGTTGGCCATCAAAATTTAATTTCCAGGGCTTGTGGGATGGCTTTCTTAGAGGTTCTGAGTTCAATTCCCAGCAACTACATGGTTGCTCACAACCACCTGTAAAGGGATTTAACCCCTTCTTCTGGCATGCAGAACTATATGGCAGGAGGCAGCACTCTACTATGTATAATAGAGTACTCAGATACATAAAGCACATGAATCCCTAAATTTTTTTCTTAGAAAAGACATTGGGGTCATTTAATCCCAAAAACGGGGAGCAAGAGGCAGGATCTGAGTTCCAGGGCAGAGATGGACACATGACAGTACCTTAAGAATGGGGGGGGGGGTCCCTCTGTAGACAAGGCTAGCCTTAAACTCAGAGACCCACTCTCCCACTGCTTCCCTAGTAGGGGATTAAAGGCATGCGCCACCATACCCAGCAGGAACTAGACAAAAAGCGACAGGTAGGAACCAGAGACACCTGGTGGGCGGCTCATCTTAGCTGGATTCAACCATGCTCAGGAATTTGATCCAGACATTAGGTTCACTTGGTGCTCTTGCAGAAGACCAGGGTTTGGTTCCCAGTACCTACATGAGAGCCCAGTCATCCACTGTGGGAGATCAATCACACATGGCACACCCACATACATGTAAACATACATGCATACATATAAAAAGTAAACTTAGCTGAGTGTAGGGCCATGCATTCTCAGTCTCCAGGGGTAAGAGTTGGGCTTTTTAATGTCCATGAATCTCTTTTCTCATCCTATCTTGAAAGTGCACACAGGGGAGTTAGAATCTAGTGTCCTGGAACATGATGGGAAAACTGCCCTTAGGAATCAGCTTTGATGGACTCAAGTCTTAAGCCAACCAAGAGTCACGGTAACAGCAATGGCCCTGAAGATTGCCCACTAAAAGGGCTCTCTCAGCTCGCCTCAACTTCACCTGGGTACCACTCACACCTCATTCCAGCAACTTCACTGGATCTGCTTTCTGGACAACCTCAATCAACTTGAGCCAGCGCTGTTCTGACCATGCTCACATCAAAAGGTCATCAACAGCTAGCAGTTCACCCAGACCCTGTTACTCTGCTGGAGGGCACAGACAAGACAGACACCAGTTTTCAATCAAGCTTTTAATGAAAAGATCATAAAATAACAGTTTCTCATCACTGTACATTAAGACTGCACGCTTTTGAATGGAGAGATCAGTCGTGGATAAATCGCTCTGACATTGGATGGCTGCACAGCTGCAGCTCTGACCTGAATGCATCCATCCAGACTCTCTAGGGGAGTAAACTCAAATGTGATGAGCGGCATCAGTGGTGACCAGTACAGGAGTGCGATCCCCACATCCCTCCCTGCTCCGGGAAGGGCATAGAGGATGTGATTACTCTTCCAGTTCCAATTAAACAAAACACATATACCCCATCCCTCCTGAGGTATTCGCAAATGGGATGGATGGAGCCCAACCTGGGGCTCCAGGAGGAAACAAGTGATTTTGTACAAGGTACAAGGAGGTTCCTTTAAGCACCTGGCCCCATGGGGCCCCACCAACTGGAGGGGAGGACCCTGGGAACTCTCCTTGACCCAAGTGAGGTCTGTTATGCAGCATTTTTGAGGTCAATAAATTACAGCAATAAATAGCAAGGTGAGGTAGGGGAGGGGTCCCTGGTAGAAAGTTAAAGTAAGGTGACTGAAGCTGCAGGCATCCTAGGAAGGGGGTCCTGGGCAGCATGTTTCCACCCTTCCCGGGTTGGAATGTCAGACTGAGGTCGGGTCCCTCACTATCCCTCATTCCTGGCATCCATTTCATAGGTTCAGTAACATTGGCCCCATAGTGACTGGGAAAGGAAGACCTTGGTCCCTTCAGTGGAGCACAGCAAGGCCTGAAAGCCTGTCTACTCTTTTCAGGCCCAGCCCCTTGGCTTCGGCCTCCCTGAGCCTGGCCCTCCTGGCTGCCCAGGGACTCCTCCTACTCAGGAAGGCATCAGTCTGCCTGCTGACAGCTGGGCAGATCGCACTCCTGTACAAGGACCTGAGGTCCAATGAATACTGACAGTGTGGGCAGCAGGTAGGGACCTGGTACCCCTCAGTGTTGATGGACGGAAATACACTTCCTGGGCCATGTGAGGTCAGGAGTCACAGGCTGAGGTGTATGGCTATGCTGCAAGTCTGAAATTCTTACATGTTCACAAGTTCATCTTTTCCTTTTTTTTTTCTTTTTTGCAATCTTGGAAGAGCCCTTGCAGTAGCTCAGTCCAGTGGGAGCGGGCACCGGCAAAGCAGGCCTGCTCCCACCAGCTTGCCCTAAGTCTGAGAAATAAATACATTCATCACTGCACAAACATTGATACAAAAACAACACTGTTGAGTGTTCGCACCATCTGTTCGTAAGGACCACACTCAAGTCAGACCCTTCTGCTGCCCCAGAAATGGGGTGTATTTGCATGATGGGAGTCCACTGAGCTTCCTAAAACTCCCAGCTGTTTGGCTTGAGTGACTGTCACAGTAACACTAGGCTCACAGGCAGGGCTGACATCCACCCCTTGAGTCCAGCCAGGAGGCTTGGGGGCTGGTCAGCTTGGTGCGTGCTCTTTGGTGGCAGCTGAGCTTGAAGAGGCCCCAAAAAATGGGGAGTAGGGCTCAGGTGAAGCGGGGGGGGGGGGGGGGGGGGGGGGCTTCTAGTCCTTACCCAGCACCCAGGGCTGCCTCTGCCCTTGAGCTGCTCAAGGGTGAACAGAAGGACCCAGGAGGGAGAGGAGAGTTCCCTGGGACTGGCCTTATAGCTGCTGAGGTCTGAAACTGTAAAAGTTTATGTAAACAATGAGATAAATATATTAGTATCTTTTTTCTGAGCCCACTGAGGTTCCATACTCATTCAAAATGTGCTTTGGTTTAAAAAATAGGTTTTGTGAATTTGGGTATGAGCTTTTTTTTCTTTTGATTTTTTTCTTTTCATCTTTTTTCCTACAGGACATCTGCTATTTTCTGTTTCCTGTTTCTCCAAAACATTCAGGTATCAAATGACTAAAAGAGAATTGTAAGTCACCTTGGCCTCCTATGGCCTGATTTCCTTGAGGCTCTTAATGTCTCCACACACACACACATACACACACACACACACTCTCTCGTAAGCATGCACCAATGAAAAAAAGGGGAAAAAAATCAAGTGTCAATCCCGCCCAGCCCAACAACCTTTAAATCTTAAATAGGAAACTAGTGTTTTACTCTCTCATTAAAATACAGAAAAGGCTTGGTACCATACTAAGTGGGCACAATACTCTGTCCATCAGATTTGCTGAGGGGCTCTGCTCCCAGTCCCTGAATTTCTGCACAACAGATGAGGCTGACTACAGCCTGGGGGGGCCACACAGAATTCCCATGCTATAAGACTTTGACCTGTGGTTTAAGTGCTGGTGGGGTGGATAGCAGGGCTAGCACTCCCTGACTCTTTCCTGGGTGAAATGGGACCCAGGTCTTCATTCAGCTGCTCAGTCTGGTTTCACAATTGACAGGTGAAGGGTGAGAAGCTCGTTGGGTACAAGGGCACTGTGTGGAGGCCTGGCCACACAGGCCACTCACCGGGTCCCTGAACTCAGGCTGAAGGGGACGGGGGGGGGGGGGGGGGGGATGACTGAAATTTTTTTGGTCTGAAGTAAAAAATCAAAAGGAAAACGAAAAGCCAAGCCATCAAGCAACGTGATGATATAAGGCCTCCTATCTGCCTGGATCTGTGACTCCTCTGGGGCAGAGCAGTCTTGGTCTGGTCTTACCCCTTGCTAGAGCCCATGAAAGCATTTGAGGCTGGCTGATACACCCATGTGAGGGTTAATTTGACCCTAAACTTGGTAAGTCCCTTGCCTCTGGCTCTGTAGTAGGTTCTTAGACATAGACATACCCAGAACTCAGGATGGGGCCGGCTCACTTCCACCTCACCCTGGCCTGTGCTGGTAGCTGCTCTCATGGCTTGTTGCTCAGGTGCCCAGCACTTGCCCCACACACAGCATCCCCTAAGCAGCAATCGCCCCTTCAGAGAATACTGAGGTTCACAAGGGACCCAGGCCAGCCACGCCCAGCTTACACCACCAGAGGAAAGAAACCTAGTGTCTCAGCCTCTACCGGACGGTGAACGCGAGTTCAAGAGGTAGTGAAAGGTCAGAGGCTCTCCACCCTGTTCAGTGAGCAAGGAAGCAAAGCATCTGTGCACAAGCCCCCACCACACACATGCACGCACACATGCACCCAGAAACAAGAGTACCAACAGCCTGGCACCAAGTCTAGCCTCCCCTCCACCCTCTGAAACTTCACGACTTCCAGTTCCAACATCTCAAAAAACATATGAGAGTGGGGGGGTTCTCAATAAAAACAAGTACCTCTAATAAATGATATTCCTTGGAAAGTATGGGGAAAGCCATGTTCTCCTGAGGAAGCCCAGACAGGCAGGGCCAAGACGCAGGATCAGGAAAGCCTTTGGGCAAGAAGGGCTTCTGGGACCTCGAAGAGGCAGGTTCAACCATGCCCGTAGCACCAGTAATAGAGACAATGACAGGGAGGGCAGCTGCCCCAGTTACATTCAGTCTGCAGACCAGGCTCATCCCCAAAGAGGCAGGAAGAAAATATTGTTCATTTGGTTTTAAAAAAGAATTTTTAAAAACTGTTTAAAAAGAAAGAAAGAAAGAAATAGGAACAGCTCAGTAGGAATAACAGCAACACAGGCCCAGAGGGCTCTTTAGTTGTAGAGAGGTAGGCAGTGGAGTCACCCTGACTGTCCCAGTACCAGCTAGCAGTTGCCACCCCAGCTCAAAGAGAAAGGAACTGCCACCCAACACCAGTTTCCCAACACCAGAGTCACACTGCACTGCAAAGACACAACCACACATGCACACACACAGTTAGGCCCCTGCTAGCTGAGGGCCTGCTCCAGGCACCACTCCTGGCCATGGGAAGCCCTGTGCCTCCTCCAGCCCAGACTGCAGGTAAGGGACCAGGTCCCACTGACACCCACATGATGGACTCCCACGGGCTCTTCAGCAGCCACTTCAGGGAGCTGGGAGCCAAGCGAGAAAGGGAGGTAGAATGGTCACCAGCACCACACACAGGGCTGGCCCAGGCAGCTTCTCTCCTCTTGGCTTCCCTTGGTACACTGTAGATTAAAGCTCTGGGTGTGGGGAGGCTGGACAAGAGGAGCTGCCGGGAGCCTCATGCCAGACTTTGGGGCTCAACCCCTCCCACCATGCTTCCTTACTCCTCCTTCCACGGGTTCCCATGTGGCAAGTCTGCAGAGGGCTCCCTCGGGTCTTTGGCTTCTAAGAAGGGGAGGTGTGCATGCGCAGGTGGCTGATGAGGTTGCGCTGCTGGGTGAACTTACCCCCACAGAGCTGGCACTCATAGGGCTTCTCACCTGAGTGTACACGCATGTGCTCTGTGAGGCGATACTGGCGGGTAAAGCGCATGCCACACTCATCACAGGCAAAGGGCTTCAGGCCTAGGTGGCTCCGCATGTGACGTGTCATAGTGCCTCGCTGTGTGAACATCTTGCCACAAATGTTGCAGGGGAAGGGCCGGGTCAGCCAGTGTGTCTTCTCGTGCTGCCGCAGTGTAGCCGGGTCCTTGTAGGTCTTCTCACAGACTGAGCACTTGAAAGGACGAGACTCAGCTGCATAGGCTGTACTAGGTGTTGACAGGTCCTCAGCCTCCTCCTCTGCGCCCCCACTGCCGGTCTCATAAGCCCCTTCTTCCTTGATAAATAACTCCTCCTCTGTGTGTGTCTCCACATGAGCATTGAGCTGCTCAGAGCTGGGGAAGCCCTTGGCGCAAGGGATGCACACGTAGAGGTTGTCCCCATACGACACTGTCTCGTAGCCTTCCTGCCGGTACACATAGTGGGCGCCAGTGTGGCCACTACCCCCCTCACTCCCACTCTGCCCACTGTCCTCACTCCCATCTTTGCCGTTCTCTTCCTCTTCCTTGCAGGGGTACGGCTGCTCCCCATATGGCCCACTGGGGCCACTTCCACCAACACTGCTGGCCAGATTGCCATTGGGAACCCTATCACCAAGCCCCTCGCCTTCTTCCCCTGGTTTGGGACCCTTAGGCCCAGTCTCCCTCCGATCAAAGGGGGGTGCAGTCACAGGCTCCTTTTTGTTCCAACCTTGTTTGCGGGCTGAATGCCGAAGGCTCTTCCGAGGCTGCCCACCCTGCCCTTCCAGCAGACTTGCATGGTTTTCCTCGGCCCCTTCCAGATCCATGGGCTCATCAGGAGCGGCCCCTAGCTCAACATATGAGGCACTGTTGCCAACAGGTGGGGCGGAGGTTGAGGTGGGTGCAGGTGAGTCGTGCTGGCTGTCACTCAGCTGGGCTGGGTCCTCAGGAGTGAGGTGGGGAACAGGGGTTGTAGGAGGTAGGGGAGGGCTTTTCTTGGACAGGTCCAGACCCAGTTCCTGCTCACAGCCTCCACTGCTCCCGTTGCTCCCATTGCTGCAGCCCCCCATGCCCACCTCCCCACCAGTTGGGCAGCCACCCAGGCCCAGGCCATGTGTGCTCTCCTGGGTGGAGCTGCCCAGAAAAAGCTCATCATCTGATCCTTTGGTCTGAGGGAGCTCTTGGGGAACAGAGTGACCTTTGTGCCCATCCACAAGCCCTGGATACCGAGCCTGGATGACAGAAGCTGTAGACAGCCGCTGACTACGGATTGCTCGCCCCATGCCAGCAGCACCCGCTCGTCCAGGGCCAAAGGGCTTGCCAGCTCGCTTCAGTTTGCGGCGGCAGAGGGCTGCCAATTCAGGCAGCTGGAGGTAGCTGGCGGCGGTGAGGAGAGTGCTGAAGTTGGGTTCAGATGGCTGGTCGCTGGGCAGCAGCTTGCCCGTGTAGATGAAGTCCAGTATCTGCTGGAACACGGTGGAGCTGACCATGTCTGTATCTAGGTTTATGAGGTTATCATGCAGGACCAGGGACTTGAAGTAGATGCTGCTAGCAGCTAGGACATTCTTGTGGGCCCGGAAGATAGAGTTCTCCACCATGATGATGACATCACACAGGAAGCCCTTGGTCCTCTGCTGGTTCAGCTGCAGCAGGAGCTGTTTTGAATGGCTGGGCAGCTCCATATCTGGCCCCATGTCCCTGCGCCCTGCCCACGGGCACCACCTGTGAGCAAAAACAGGCAGGATAGTTAACCTAAAGCCTGCATGAAGGCCTGGCACAGAGTATGCACTGAGTCCAACCAATTCTACCCTCCTTGGGCACAGGGTAAAGGACAGGTCTCAATCCGCAAGAAAGGAAAGTGTTCTGCCCAACCCCTGCCATTCATTCATGTGGAGAAAAGAGGTTATGATAAAGGTGCCAAGCAAAAAAATGGGTTTACAGACTGGAGAGATAGCTTATTGGTTAAGCGCACATGGAACTCTTCACTACCATCTATAATCCACTCCAGTCCAGGGGATCTGAACCCTTATGAACTCCACGGGAGCAGACCCTCAAGTAGTGCACACATATACATACATATAGGCAAAACACCCATTCACATAAATAATCATTCTAAAAAAAATTAAGTGGGGTTTGAATTTTACTTTGTTACTGAACCTACAAAGTGGCCAGTAGGTGGCTACAGAAGTCAGAGAGCAAATGCCCCTCTAACAGACTAGGGGCCAGAGTAAACTGGCCAGTCCTGCCGAGGCATGCAAACCCACAGGACTGGTCTCCCTAGATTTCTAGATTTTTGTTAGTGGTGGTAATTTCCTTATGCCGAAAGGTTAAAAACTTAAAGATAAAAAAGCAAGCAAACAAACAAAAAACCCTATGAGCCAAACCAAGTTTCTTTGCTGGCCTCTGGCTTGCTACCTTTGTTCTGCCCTGGGATACCTCTCAAATGCCCCTCCAGGCTGCCAGGGATACCACATTTGCTAGCTCCTGGTCCTGACCCAGGTACTGTATGCTCTCTTCCATAACTGCTGGGTTCTTACAAAGCTCTCTGTATCCAGGAGTCTGGATACACTGGGCACTTTCTGAGTCTGTGAACCTCACAGGCTTTGTGTCCTTTTTAGAAAAGATGTTTGCCATCTGGGGCCTGGGAAAGGCAGCAAGCTGGCCCTTCCAGACATGCTGCATACACTCTTATTTCAGTCACTAAGTAATAAACCCACAAGTGCCTCTAGTTTTCAAAGAAACCTGTCAGCAGAGCAGCAGTGTGTGCAGGCGGGGTTCAGACATACTGCCCACCTGTACAGAGAAGCACCTCAGACAAGCAGGACACTCCATGGAGAGTGCTCCAGGAGTACACAGGTGGCAAGGTGTACCAAAGGCCCCAGGAGGTCAGAAGTACTCCAAGTAGACCTCGGTTGCACTCAATTCCACATGGCCAGCCTCATCTTCCACCCAACAGGGAGGCGATGCTCCTGTGCCAAAGCGATCCCAAAGCTTCCTGAGACCACGGGCCATGGAGACAGCTAGAAGCAATGCAATGTGGGGCTCCACAGCTTACAGGTCGCTCTGCATCTCCCCTCTTGGGGTCCAATTTCTTTCTTTTTTTGAGACTCCTTCTGTAGCCCTACCTGGCCTAGAACTCGATAAGAAGACCCAACTAGCCTGGACTCACAGAAACTGACTGCCCTCAGTCTCTTGGAGCACCAGTATTAAAGGAATGTGCTGTGCACCACCTCGCCTGGCGTCCCCATCCAATGTGTGTAAGTAGCTGAATTCCTCTGAAGCTCTTCACTACCCAGGATGCCCTATGCTCTGCCCTTTCCTTGAAGTCCTGTTTGCCACTGGGGTGGGCCTGAAGTGATCCCCCAAGTTGACAAAAGGTTCTCTTCAGTCCAACACCCACCCTTGTTCAGAGAAGGAAATCCCATTTACCCCAGAAGTTCTAGAGCACACCATGAATTAACACAGATGTACAAGAACCTCTCAACCTTCATAAAGCACTTGCCAGGGGGCTTGGCTTTGCCCACAAGAGCTGAAACAAGTCAGGAGGTAACTGAGTGGCCGAGGCAAGGAAAACCAAACTTCTCTACCAGCTAGGTAGAAACGAAGAGCCTAAGGCATAGTTTCCGTCAGGCCCTAGGTATGAGCCCTGGGGCAATGGCAGTGCCAGCTCTGCAAGCACTAATACCTGGTGCCTCAGGCCAACAGGAGAAACAAAAGAAAGACATGTGCCCAAGGCCCGGGCCACAAGTCTTAGACACCCCACATGCTGCCTGCCTGGACTGTGTACAAAGACTGTAGGCCACAACAGAATCTACACTGCAAGGCTGTGTGAGAGACCCAGAAAGGCCCGAGGACTAGAAACCATGATGATTTTTCCTCTCCCAGGCCTACCGGAGTGCCAGGGGCCCAGAAACCATGTGAGCAGCAGCCGGCGGGGGTGGCCTCCTTGAGTACGCAGACTTCCTGAGGGCACATCAAAGCCTGGTTACCTGTGAAGAAGAAGCAGGCAGTGAGAAGGGAGAGGAAGGAGCTTGAAGGGAAGAGAGCTCACACACTCTACTCCAAACAGGTCCATGAGCACCTGGGGCAACAAAGGAAGACAGGAGAAAAGGGAAAAACAAAATGGGGGCCAGCCCCAGGCACAAGCAGCCGGGAGGTGTTGTGGGATAGTGTACAGTGAGGCAGGCAGCACCTAGCCCTGAACTAAAGCACACTGTAGATGCCCTCACCCTAGCACTCCCAGAGACAGGCGGGTGGGTGTCAAGGAAATGAGGCCAGCCTACTCTACATAAAAGGGTTCCAGCTCAGCCACTCAAATAAATAAATAAGCACAAGAATGAATGAATGAATGAATGAATGAATGAATGAATGAATGAATGAATGATAAAGAAAACCCTGGAGGCCATCCTGAGAAGCTAAAGCAAGGTTGGCCATATTTACATAACAAAAGGTCAAAAATGGAGCCACTAGAGGAAGAGCCAACCTGCCACCTTTCTCTTTTCCTCTTGGCTACACAGTGCATCTGTCTAGAGGCTCAACCCACCACCACTTTGGGTCCTCCAGGATGAGGACTCTGGAGATCCTCTTCTCTAGTCAGTAAAATGAGCCTGCAGCAGTCAGGAACCCATTTCTGCCAGCCCTTCCCCCCACACCAACCCTTGGGCCTTGAGGGCAGGTCCCTCAGGAATGTGACCAGACCTGGGGTGCAGGCCTTAGGCTGTCAGCTGTCTCTCCTGCCCTCAGAGTAGCTCCCGTTTCAGAGTGGGTTCATTATCCCAAAGGCCACAGAACAAAGAACTAATTCTGGAGCAGGTCACCAAGAGCATTTGGGCCAGAAGAGAAGCCAACAAAACTGGTAAGATGAGTGATTCCCCCCACACACACACACACACAGAACTAGGAAACCCATTAGCCAGCCAGACACCCACCAAGCAGCCTAAATCGGCCCTGTCAGCCTTCTGCCACAACATTTTCCAAATCCAGAAATGAGGGAGTGAGACAGAAATGTGCAGAGAGCATGCAGTAATGCGTGCTGTGCCGCAGGGCTAGGTCGAGGGGCTGGCCAAGGGCCGGTTAAGGAAGGAATAATGATCCTTTCTGTGCCTTCCACCAGGGGGAGGTGATGCCACCCCTACTGAGAGCTTGCAGTCTGTCCCCATTCAGGTCCTCTCCCCATGGAAGGGCCGTGAAGCCTACAAATCATTGTTCTTCCCAATCCAAATGATGACGGCCAGGTATCTAGCCTACCTACTTTCCTTGGAGAAGCCAGTATCCGGGAGACTGAAGGTTGAGAACACGGCTAGCTAAACCTGCTCAGAAAAGCCAGAAACAGACTTAAGTAAATAGGAGCATGTGTGGGCCGGCAGCAGCAGCTCCTAAAAGGGAGAGTGGGACCTATTAACTAAGGGTAACAGGACTGGCCCAGGACTGCTGGGCCAGAACAATGGCACCTACAGCCATCTGGGACAATGGGGCAGGTGACCTTGGCTCTCAGAGCTGACCAGTGAAAGGGAAGAAAAAGCTAGCACAGAAACTGCTCCCTGTCTAGGAACTTCCAGCTCCAGGCTTCCCTGTGGGTGGGCCCAGTTTGCTCTATTGTAAACTCAGAGTAAACCTTTCAGGGCCCACATTAGATACCAGCAGATGGCCTTGGTGGAACGGTATGCGTCCACTTACCCTCCTTTCACCCCTTTCCATCACAGAAATCAGGCCCATGCCTCTCCCTGAGGATAGCCTGTGAGCTAGAAAGAGGCTAGAATAGTGCACCATATATCACAGCACAGTAAATCCCACCACCTAGTAATGCTACACATTACAGGTCTTTAGTGATTTTACCCTTTGGTCTCAGGACCAAATAATCACTGACCCACAGGATCAAAATTCTAACATTTTCTGTCTTTCAGACAGGATTGCATATAGTCCAAGCTGGCTTCCAACTTGGTACAGGCAGCAAGACAACCTTCATCTGCTTCTATCTACCAAGAGCTGGGATTACGACAACACATACCAATCTCAGTATTCAACACTTGAACAATTTCTGCTAGCTTACTGATTTTATGCCATACTATTTTGAGAAAAAAGTAAGTCAAACTACAATACTTTGTACATTTTAACCAGGTGTGATGGCTCAGACCTGTAATCTTAGTACTTGGAAGGCTGAGGTACGAGATTCACATGTTCGAAACCATCATAGATTTCAGAGTTAAGGCCTGCCTCAAAAACAAGGACTAGCATGGTGTAATGGCATATTCTTTTAATCCCAGTGAGTTCAAGGCCAGCCTAATCAATACAGTGAGTTCCAGGACAGCCAGGGCTATGTAAAGAGAACTGACTGCCCGCTCCTGTCTACCACACACATACTATACAACTAAAGCACAAGCAGATAAATTCTAGTTGCTGGCTGGGTGGAAGATGTCAATTACATCAAGTTTTACAAAAGGCAAAATTGACACAAATTAGTGCAAGAAATGGCCAGTAGCCTGAGCAGTAGAGCTTCCTGTTAGTTGTGAGTCCTCTGACTGGGGCACTCCTGTTGTCTCCAGTCAGTGAAAACCCCAACCCAGCACAATCCTGCAGAACTTCCCTCCTTCCCCAATCTCAGCATTCATTCACCCCGCTTGTCCAAATGAACGCAGCATTCAAATAGCCAATGAAAAGCAGAGAGCACGGAGTCTGGGTTTCCCACCATCACCTACTGCCTCTTGCCCCTCAGAATGAAACTCCACTGGAAAACGACCTACTGTGACCCTGCTGAGGAAGAAGTGACAGTGTCCACATTAGCCTTAAGGACTAGTGGTAGGTGAGGGCTTCCTTTCCCCTGTACCCCACAATAGGACAGGACAGCGTTGCTATTGCCCAACGTTCAAAGCCCTGAGAAAGATTTTAAGATGAAAGTGATTCTTGCTTAAGCAAAGAACTGAGAAAGACTCCACTCTTCCAAAACGACCTGCCTACCTTACCCAGTGCCACGGTCTCCTGAGGCTGCACACTTGGTGCTGTGCAGTATCTCCTGTAACTCCCTCTGGACACCAAGCTGGTAGTCAACTTCTAGGAGAGGACACCAGGCTGGACAGTGAGGCCCAGGCTCAGGGTGTGGTTTCAAGCCACATGATACTCCTCACCCTTCTACTCAATGCCTGATCCCCTCAGGCAGGAATAAACCCTCCTGGAGGCATCCTAGGGCACCTGGACTGAAATTCCTCTGCTTCACACCCAGCCAGGAGGCCAGGAGAAAAGACCAGGAAAGGGAGCCATCCCACTCAACCCTCTAGAGAACCTTCTTCTCATCCTGCCTTTCGGCTAGCAGCCACACTTTCCCAGAAGTGTACTTCTACAGAAGGCCTAGGGAAGGGGGTTGGGGGGGAGGGTCCTGTCAGGGTCATCCCAAGGAGTTTCTTCACTGTTCACCTTCCTAGGTGCCACAATCAAGAAAGGGATAAGCTATGAGATCAGGAGAACTGATTAACAAAGCATGGACACTGGGCAGCTTCTCTACCCAGAGACTTAAGTATACCTGACATGTTACTACCGTCCACGACCTCAGTGTGAGAGCAGCTGTCTCACTCTCCACATGTGGCTCTCCCCAGGCCTGGACTGTCTGAAAGATACTAAGCAACTGAGAATCTAGATTGCCAGAGCCTAACTACACAGTCACAAATTCAAGATCCCATCCAACCCTGTCCCTGTCCTGGACTCCTCCAGGACACCCTATTCATTCATCCTGGTCTTTCACCACATCTGCCCAAGTGAGATAGGTTTTCTAAGAGTGGGGGGCTGTGCAGTGACTGCCCAGGTCTGAGCAGGTCTGGTCTCAGTGAAGCCTCCCACAGGCTTATGAGGACCATTATCTCTACCTCCAGCTGCAGATAAGGTTCTTGGGGGTTAGGCAACTTGTCCACAGAAAGCATACATAGGTGGCAGTGTGAATATCTAAGACCTGACTTAGAAGAGGGCTGTGGTCAATTTTCCTCACTCCCAGAAAGGGCCTGGAACTACAGAGCTGCTTGGGGAAACTCAGGCTCCTTCCTCTCCCATCTCTGGAGGCCTGGAAGCCTACCTCACTGGTTTAAGGCCTTGTGTTCAAATCGAGCAGCACAAAAACAACACCCCTTCACCTGCCTTTTCTCATGAACTCACTGTGAGGGTACATTAATAGCTCCTCCACCAGAAGAAACAGAGTGAAGTCACCACCCAGCATGAACTAGGGGCTAGGGGTTTGCTGCCTCTCCAACAATACCCATGCCAGGTATGGTGACCTCCTGCCCTTCAGGTTTGAGCTCCATAGTGGGTGGGGCTCACTGCTCTGGACAAGCCCAGGCAAATAATTTGTCCCAAACCTGGATACTAGCCAGAAACTCCTGGCTCTTTCCCAAGCCATCCTCCTGGAAGGCAATATGCACTTCAAATGCCAAGAGCCCAGACATGCTCTTGCCTGGGCCTCTATGAAATGCAACACTCTGAGTTCTACTGCGGAACACAGGTGATGTAGTATCAGACACCAGGACTGGCCTCTTCCTCCAGCCCTAAGATCACCTCTATTGCACAGAGGGGAGAATGACACCAGCCTATGGCCCTTTTCAAGCCTATCCTGAAATAGTCCAGGGCTCTACTAGGCTTGCTGTCTACCCAAATAAGACCTGCCTGGACCCGGGACCACCGGCACAAGCATGCTTCTTCCACAGCTAGGCAAATAATCCTTACTTTAAGAAAGCCCAGAGGGGGCTGGTGCTATAAGGAAGGTCTGAAGAGAGGCACTATGCAGGACTATCACACCAGCCCAGTGCTGCCCTCAAAGAAAGACACAGTCTCATCTGTTCACACCCCCCTCCCCAGCCTACTTAACTTTTGAACCAATAAGGGCTCTAGGCCACTGTAGTTGATTGAGGATAGCAGGTGAGTTTTCATTGACAAGTGTAGTAATAATTTGAGATTGTGATGAATTATTACAAAAACCAGATTACCTACACAAAAGGAGTTTAAAAACAAACAGGGGCTGGAGAGGTGGGCCAGCAGTTAGGAGCACTAGCTGATGATCCCCCAGAGGACCTGAGTTCAATCCCCAACAACCACAGGATGGCTGTCAAGTATACTGGGATCTTCTGTTATGCAGTCACACATGCAAATAGGCCACTCATAGATACAAATAAATCTTTAAAAAACAAATAAACAAGCCTGGTGTGGAGGTACACAGCTTTAATCCCAGCACTTGGAAAGCAAAGGCAGGCAGACCTCTTATGAAGTCCAGGACAATCAGGGCTACAGTTAGACCTTGTTTAAAGAAAAGGCTGGGGTGGTAGTGGTGCATACCTTTAACAACTTGGGAGGCAGAGGCAGGTGGAGTTTGAAGCTAGTCTGTTCTACAGAGAGTTCTAGGGCAGCCGGAGCTACAAAGAGAAACCCTGTCTCAAAAAAACCAAACAAGCGATATGCATGTGTGTATGTGTGTGTGTGAGAATCCAAGGGATGAGGCAGGACAAGGTGAGGCCCCCACAGGCTTTTCCAGTCCTAGTCCCTCTTCTTGCTAGTGGATATAGCTCAAAGGGTAGCAGGAGCAACACTGCTGTGACAGAGCAGAGTCTGCATGTTTTTCTTAGGTCCATCCATTATTAAGGAGGGAGTGCATGAACCGGCCACAGCATGTGTATGAATGCAAAATGAAACTTGTGAAGTTGGATCTCTCCTTCCAATGTGTGCAGGAGGTACACTGTCAGGGGCATGAGCTTTCTCCACTTCTAGAAAAGCCCAAGGAACTGCATTCATACTAAGCACTCAACGGTAATGTCAAGTAGAAAGACAAAGGAAGATATTTTCTAAGCCAACAATTCCGGGGTAACTTGTTGAGGGGGGAGGGGGAAGAAAAGGAGGAAGGGAGGGATATGAAGACAGAGAGAGGGGGAGGGAAGGAAGGAGGGAGAGAGACAGAGGGCATGGGTGGTGGGAAAAGGAAGAGAGAGGCTCTGATGAGATGTGATGAGCACACTGCCACCAGGCTTAATAAGCTGAATTTAACACCAGGGCCCCAGGTGGTGGTAAAAAGAGTGATCTCTACAGAAGCTGTACTCTCATCTCTAAAAGTACTGCATGCACTTAGAAATGTCAAATGCATACACCTATGGCTCACCATGTGGCCCTGGCTATCCTGAACTATAAAAACCAGGCTGGCTTCAAACTTCCGCCTGCTTCTGATTCCCAACTACTGGGATTAATGTCACCATCACCATTGGTTAAATACTTTTGGGGGGAGAGTCAGGGTTTCTGTCTAATAGACTTGACTATCCTGGAACTCGCTCTATAGACCAGGCCGACTTGGAACAGATATTTACCTGTCCTCTAACCTCCCAATGCTGGGACTAAAGGCGTGTGCTGCCACCGCCACACCCAGCAATAAATTTAAAAATTAAAGGGAAGAAGCTCTGGTACAGGACATGCCTAGCACGAAAGAAGCTGTGGGTTCAAACTCCAACACTAAAAAGAAGAAAAAATAAATAAAAGCTAAACTAAATGTGCAAGGAAGAACAAGCAGTGAGGACAGCATGACAGGAGGCAGGTAGGAGACATTCCACAGGCACCAGGAAGCCTGGGCCACCCAGCTGGAAGGACTATCACAGTCATCTCCTCTGCCTGGGGACATCCTGCAAATGAGATAACTGAACCCCAGAGGGAGGTGTATGTCACAGCTGAGTCATTAGGCAGCCACCTAGCCCAAGGCTGTAGGAGAGGAGACTCCAACTTCCCTAAAGCCAACCCCAGCATAGAACAGTATGAAATCAAGTAGGAATACTACAGAAGTAAAATAAAAACCTTATGAGGTAGGTCTCTTAGACTTTATAAAACATATCTTTCAATGTAGTCATCTTCCTAAGAAAGAGCTTACACTCACTGGTAAATCAGAGTTGAGACCAGGCATGGGCTCTAGCACTGAGTATCTGAGATCTATAGAGATTGCGACAGAGAACAGCCTGCCTCAAAGACACTGAAGCAAGCAGATACCTAAAATCCCACTCTGCCCATGACAGTAATGTTCTCTGATTGGGACAAGCTAAGATGGTATGCTTCATGAGAACCAGCGAAAAATAAGCCTAAAAATTCCATGTCACAAAGTAATGATGGATTTTTTAAATTATTTTGCTATGAGAAGTGGTACATCCTTTAACTGCAGAGTGCCCCCTCTTGAGATTTCATGGCCAGTCTGATAAAATAGTGAGTTCCATGAAACTGGGGGGTGGGGGGGGTAATAAGAGTCTTTTTTTTAAGATAGACAGATAGATAGCAAAACAGACAGTCTGTTTATTGGTGTGTTAGGGTTTCGTCCCTGTCTGTCCTTTAATGTGGAGATCCAAGCCACTCAGGAAACTGAGGCAAGAGGATCACAAGTTTAAGGTCTGCCTAGAACTCAGTGAAAGACTTTGTCTCCTAACAAATAAACAAAGGGATAGAGAGATGCCTCAGTGGTTAAGAGTTATTGTTGCTGTCCCAGAAGACCCCTGGGTTCTATTCATTTCAGGCAGCTCACAAATGCCCATAACTCCAAATCCATGGTGCCCCCAACAGCTCTGTTCCCCGAAGGTACCTGTATTGAAGTGCACATACCCATTTACAAACACATGTAAAAATATATAAATCTAGGGGCTGGAGAGATGTCAAGGGAGAGTCAAGAGCACTTATTCCTACAGAGGACCCAGTTTTGACTCTGAGAGCCCATGGGGTGACTCACAACCATTCCCAATTTCAGGCAGTCAAATGCTTCCTTTCTGCAGGTCCCAGGAAGAACATGGCTTGCACATGTACATATTAAAAAAAAAAAAAAAACTCTCATTAAAAATAAAATAAATCTTAAAGGGAGACTGAGCTTGATAACAGGAAAACAAAAGAGGGCTGGGGATGCGGATCTGTTAGAGAACTTACTCAGGTTAAAATTCCTAGCACACATACAAAGGGCATCTTTAAAAGGTTGTTTGGTTTTTGAGGAAGAGGATTTGGAACAGAAGATTAAATGAATAGAACTTTCTTTCTGGGTGAAAGACGGGTTACTAGCAAGGCAAGACACACAATGATGTTTGAAATAGCACACACAGCTCCAGCTGCACACACTGCCAGCCCATGTTCCAGGATACAGACAGATGATGGAAACATCAACTTACAACTCACATGAGAAGGGCAACTCCTATAAGCCAAAAATGAGCCATGTAGAAATGGGGTGTCCAGAAGCTGGGGCAAAGGGCTGCTTTTTACATAACACTGGAAGAGCTAAAATTATGATTAGTAGGATACTGAACTCAATTGCTGTAGGCTGTCCACTATTATCTCTACATTCTTTAAGAAGTATGTATACTTATATGTAACACAACTCATATCATCTGGCCACAGTATTTGTGATAATAGCCTAATTTCCTAGAGCTAATCTCTAAACCTACTAGGAAAACTGAGCCTGCTCTGTTAAAACTCCCAAAACAAGCTAGGCAGTGGTGACACCTTTAATTCCAGCACTTAAAAAGTAGAGGCAAGCCTGGTCTACAAAGTGAGTTCTAGGACAGCTAGGGCTACACAGAAAAACCCAGTTATGAGGGAGGGGGGAAATCCCAAACCAGCTCCACCTGTTACTTAATCCAAAGACCCAGTTCAGGGATTCCAACATTCTACAACTCTTAACAATACAGAGTTGGGGGCGGGGCTTTGAAAGCTCCAGACCTTTACCCAGTCCTAAGTAAGGTATGTGAAGGAGATTGGGTATGCCTAACTCTGCAGGGATCCTCTTCCTAAGGACCAGATGAGGAGGAAAGGCAGTCAGTCTGAGAGCTTGCCCACCATGTACAACAAGCACAGCAAGAAAGGGGACAGCAAAATTACCTCAGCAGCTAAAGATGCTTGCTGACTTCAATGAAACCACATGGTAGGAAAGAACCAACTCTACAAGCTGTCCTCTGACTTCATGCTAGAGCACACACACATGCACACATAACCCATGTCTAAAATGAAAGCCCACATAGAGTACTGTCTGAACACAATTGGTCCTGTTATCTTTCTCAAATGTACATCCTCACACCCCCATTATCACCTTCCTTAAAGGTCAAGTTCAGCCTTAGATTGCTCCTCTCTGAGGGGTGTTGAGCTCACCTCATCCTTCAAAAATGTCATGAGAAGCCCACAGGCCATGGCCTCCAATGGATGACCCTTCCCCTAAGTCCTTTCCTCTTCCTTTCTTTCTGTCCCCCCCCCCCCCCCCAATATCAGCATTAGCTGAAGCACTTACTTCTGTTTGCATCCCTCCCCTCCGGCCCACCCTAGCTAGCTCCACTGGCCAGCTCTACAAGTTAAAAAGCCTGTCACCATATTCTTTGGGATGTTGTTTTGTTTTTGAGACGTGGTCTCATATAGCCCAGGCTAGCCACAAATTCCTGATCTTCCTGCCTCCACCTCCCGAGTGCTGGGATTACAGGAATGTGCCATGCCCAGCTCCTGTTTTTTTGATGGTGGTGGTGGTTTTCCAGTCAGGGTTTGGTTTCTCTATGTAGCCCTGGCTGTCCTAGAACTCACTCTAGACCAAGCTGGCATCAAACTCAGAGATCTGCCTGCCTCTGCCTCCAGAGTGCTGGGATTAAAGGTGTGTGCTGCCATGTCCCAACTGACACTGCAATATTTTTTTTCCTAAAAATGTCAAAATCCTGGATAAAGGAACTTCCTAGCAAACTAAGTCTAACAACTTTTCTTTTTCTTTAAAAGCTTTGAGACAGGGTTTTACTATGTAGCCTTGGATAGCCTGAACTCAGTGCCCTACCTAACTGCTTCTGTCTCCCAAGTCCTAGAAGCAAGGCATGCAGCCAACTAGCACAGTGGTTCTTAACCTATGGGTCACAAGCCCTTTGGTGGTCCAATATCAGATATCTATTACAACTAATAACAGTAGCAAAATAACAATTACGAAGCAGCAACAATTTTCTTTTGTTTGTTTTTTGTTTTTCAAGGTAGGGTCTCTCTGTGTAGCCTTGCCTGTCTTGAAATTCAACTCTGTAGACCAAGCTGGCCTCAAACTCCCAGAGATCCACCTGCCTCTGCCTCTGGAGTGCTGGGATTAAAGGTATATGCCACCACCTAAAGGTATATGCCAGGCACAACAAAATAATTTATAGTTGTGGTCACCACAACATAAAGAACTGTATTAAAAGGTCGCAGCATTAGCAAAGTAGAGAGCCACTACACTAGAGTAATAATTTTTAAATAAATGAATGAAAAAGCTGTTTGAAATGGCATGTCAGGCTCTGGGGCTGTGGGTACAAGGAACAGAGACCAGTGGGGGAAGGGTGCTACCAGGAAGCAGGATGTGGATGAGCAAGCTGCCTGCTGGGGGCATGAAGTCAAAGTCCCCTTCTACCCAAAGAAGGCTAAGCAAGCAGTGAGCTCTTATCAGCGTCCATACATGCATGGAATGTGGGACTTTGGAAACAATCCTCTCCCTCCACCAGTATGGGGGCTGCCTCAGGCTCACACCTGGCCTTCTGGAGTTTAGGTTCACTTATCACAGCTAAAGGGCAATCTGAGCCCTGTGCCTGATTACCTGAAGGTACTTTCAGAAGTTGTGTGGCTCAGTTTCTCCCATCCCTGCCGCAGTTCTGGGCAGTCCTGGGCTCATCTACTAAAAGATCGCCTGTCCTGCTCCGGACACCACCAGGGCCGGTGGCTGAGTACCTTCCATTTGCCCGCCCTGAAAAAAAATTCTAGAAGGGAAGGCTATCAGGTCTGAAATACAATCCCCAAGCTACTACTGCAGCCCTCTTGGAGTTGTTCAGCAAAGGCACGGTGCCACAGAGACCAGAAATCCCATTAGAGCTGTTATTAAAGATGGTCTAGGAAGCCCTTCTCTGCCTTCTAGATCCTGGGGTGGGGGAACCCTTCAGCTTTGAGAACCATCAACCATTACACTTGAACTGAAAACCTCAGCCAGGGCCAGCAAGGTTATTACATCTGGTAAAGGTGCTTGCCGTCAAACCTAGATACCTGAGATAGAACCTGAAATCCATACAGTGGACAGAACCTATTCCCTCAAATTACTCTCAGACCTCCACATGTACAGCACTCTTCCCTCTCTTAAAAAAAAAAAAGGCAATTTTAAAAGAAAAAAAGAGAACCTCATTTGTGGGCCAACAAGATGGCTCATCAGGTAAAAACGCATGCTTGTACCAAGCCTGAGTTTGAGTCCTAGAATCCACAAGGAAGAAAGACTCCCCATAAGTGGTCCTGACTCTTTCTTAGACACAAATATCATTAGCACACATAAACTAATTTAAAGGGGGAAGAGATCCAGCAAGACACTCAGGAGCTTGACAACCTGAGTCCAATCCTGGGGAGACCTGGCTCTGTAAAAGTAGTCTCAGATTCCCACTTGCATTCTCTAGCACACACCCATACACGCTTGCCTGCCCACCCTCCTCTACCCCCCAACCTCCCATCCTCCGAAAACACACAAAATAAACTTTGTTGTTTTTTTTTTTTTTCAAGACTGTTTTTCTGTGTAGCCCTAGCCGTCCTGGAACTGATTCTGTAGACCAGGCTGGTCTAGAACTCACAGAGATCCTTCTGCCTTTGCTTCCAGAGTGCTGGGATTGAAGACATAAACTGCCACCACCACCTGGCACAAAATAAAATTTAAAACAAAAATGTCAAAGAAAGCCTCAGGGTCATGTGTGGTAGCCAGCACTCCAGGAGGCAGAAGCATCAGATCTCTGAGTTTCAGATCAGCAAAGACTACACAATGACCCTCTGACTCACTGTCATCCCCCACCCAAAAAAGAGGTGAAAAGGCAGAAAGATCCAGATCCAAAAGATTTACACACACATCTACAAGAACCCTATTCCTAAGGCTCAGGGAGCACTGTGCAAAAACTGTGAAGGCCAGAGGACCAGGAAATCTGCCAGTGAGATGGTGTCTCCTAGATGCCTCAACAATATGACTATCTAAACAGGACCTGAAAAACACCAACAAACATGCTATTGTGAGTGGGAGAAATCACAGCAAGACCCACTGGTGGACGAGAACGACAGGCCAGACAACTTAGGCTGTGAGAGGATAATTAGTCCCTAGGGATAAGCCACTCACCATTATCTAATTCCAAGGGTTGAACCCTGAAATCACATATGTAAAAGCACTAAGTGGATTTAGTATTTATATATTTACACAAACACATATGACAAAGAAAAAGAGACCATGAACTTAAGAGGGGACAAGGCAGGTGGTATATACATGGAAGATACTGGAGGAAGAGAAAGAGCAAAATACTGTATAATAATTCAATTTAAAGAATTAAAGAGCCAGGCAGTGGTGGTCCACACCTTTAATCCCAGCTCTCAGAAAACAGAAGCAGGTGATGTCTATGAGCTCACCAACCTAGTCTATATAAGGAATTCCAGGACAGTCAGAGCTCCACAGTAACATCCTATCTCGAGAGAGAAAAAACAGCATTCCAGCCCAAGTACCACTCAGAAAAGGTGCCCTCAGACTTCCCTACCTATTTCCTGTCTGTGTGACTGTGCCATCTCTGAATCATTTGTACAACAGGGGCTAATAAAATAATCAGGACTGCACAGGTATGTTCTAAGGATTAAACTCAGGCTTAAAATGCCTACCACAAGGCTGAGTTCTACCACTCCCTTCCTAACATTCTGTCAAGAACTCTGTAAGGCCCCCAGAGCACCTGCACCTGCTCCCAGAGCTTCCTGCAGAAGGAAAAGGTGGGGTTTGAGCTGCAGCTCAGTTAACAGAATGTCTGTCTAGCAAGCATGAAAGCCTGATTCCTAGCCTAGGAAAAAATGAGACTGCCACACAAGTATGCAGGCATAAGGTATGTGTTTGTGCACCTTGGGTGTAAAGTCCCCCCACAAGGGGGGAAAACAACCTAGCATGCCCTACTCACAAAAGTATGTTCAAACTGGTCTACCAAGATGCATACAACAGAAAAGTCACTCTGCCCGAGTCCTGACTAACACCTTTCTCTTCAGCCACTACCTTATCCCTTCACTGACATTACCTAGTCAGCTCTGGCTCCTCTGACAAGACACCAAGATGACAGTATATTCAGAGGCCTTAACATAACACTCCTGTCACAAATTCTTGCAGTCAGCTCAATAGACACAAACCCATTGCTGTTCCTACAGAAAGGCAGAGCCTACCCTGCTTCTCAGAGCCTTTTGCAGCCACACCCTTCCTTCCAGTCCCTTAAGTAGTGTTTGCGCATACACCTTGCCTATATAACACAGCCCAGAAACTACCTCCAGGACCAATAATTCTCCCAGGGACACACTGAGAGCAGAGTCAAGAGGGAGCTGTCCCAGCTGCACCTATGTATCTAGAATCACATCTCAGCTGAGGCCAAGAGAACTCGTCAGAGAGCCATTATGTCAGGCAGAGCCAGGTTACACAGGAGGCAAACAGGAACCCAAGCCAAGGCAACAAGTATGAAGGTTGATTAAATTCCAGTGGGGCTTGACCCCTATATGGAAATAGGAGCGGCACCAACCACCAGCTTAAGCATTTGCCCACCCATAGGTGCTACTAGGAAGGACTGAGGCCCCAGATCCACACAGAACAACTGTCCTAGCAGCTGTACTCACACAGAACCAACAGCCCTTCCACCCACACAGTAGGCTTCCTCTCACCTGAACCCTTCATCCTTGCCACTATGGGAATTCCCACAGAATAGACACAGTGACCTGGAGAACAGCTAGCCTTTCAATACCCCACAGACCCTACTTCACCTACAAAAACGGTCTCCTGAAGTAGTTCTTCATCAATCAGAAAACAAGGATCTACACCTATTTCCACCTCACAACAAACAGGAGGGACTTTTGGCCTGCATGCAAGTGGCTGACTCATCCTTTCTCACCTTGAAGGTTTAGAAGGTTCTCAGTGCCCCTACTTCAATCCCAAACCAATGCTTCTTCCCCTACCAAGAGTAGTTCTGTAGGTTATGGTGGCCTTCCTGAAGGTCCCAGGGAGTGTCAGGGGTTTATTCTCCTTACTCAAATCATGCCCTTCCCAGGGCCTTCATTTCTCTACCACCACGCCCACCCCCACTCCCCAGGCTATGGTAATGTCTGGCTTTCAAGGAATCAAGCTTACAAGGGTGCCCCATACCTATCTCCCAGCAGGCTCAGAAGAACAACTGTTCCCTAACTCTTAGGACAAGCTTACTCACACACACCCCCACCATACACACACAAACTAGACAGGCTTGTTTGAAAGCTTCTTAGAGAAGTCCAGTCTTCCAGGAGAAAAAGCTCTCAACCATCCCTCCCTGATCTGAGCCCAAGTATCTACAGACATCATATAATAAAGGTTCTTACAAGCTCTCAAGTCAGAGGCATTTACCCTCCAACCCCAGCAAGTTATTAGCCTCAGTCTCAGGAGACCCCCCACTGAACTGAAATGATGCCACTATCACTTGGCCTCAAAAGCAGAGCATTGGCCCACAGGTCTGTGAGCAGCACAGGGCAGAAAAGTCAGCACAATTTAGATTCACGATAGAGGCGGAGTAAATATAAAGTTTGCAAGAGTCTCACACATCTGCTGAGCGGTAGTGACCCTAAGCTCCAAACACCCACAAGATCACGTTTTCCAGGGTCTCCATCCCATCCTTCACAGCACCACTGCCTTTAAAGGGAGAACAACCCTCATGTCAGCTACCCAAGAAAGGACACACTATAACTGTAACACTCTGGAAGGTTGAGGCAGGAGCACAAGTGTGAGGCCAGTATGGGTAGACAGTGAGACCTTATCTCAAACAACAAGGTAAAGGTGCCTGCTGCCAGGCCTGACACCACACGGAGGTGAGCATCAATAGCTTCCAAAAGTGGCAAACACATGCAAACAAACAACTAAATGCAATAAAAAAGAAAAAAATCCCTCATTCCTGCTAACAAGACCCTAGACTTGGTGCTGGCTGTGGTAGCCCAAACCCTTAATCCCAGCACTCAGGAGGAAGAGGCAGGTGGATCCCTGTGAGTTCCAAGACAGCCAAGGTTATTACACTGAGAAACCCTATCATGAAAAACAAAAAAAAACAAAATACCCTAACATGGCATCTAGATCCCTCCTCTAGTTTACAAATGGCCCCTCTCACTATGGCTGTCATGCACACTGCCTGTGCCAACTCTCTTATAAGCAATCACAGGTGTATATGGAGGTGTCTCTATCTTAGACATGGGGTGGTAAGATGGGGAGAGTCATCGCTGCCCAAGGCTGCATAGAGTGAAGTGCAGAAACCAGGCACCCTGAGACTTTCTAAGCAAGTCTAATCACTGCCCCCCAAACAGATGGGCAGGAGCCCTGCTTAGCCTCCTCGAAGAAATGGCACTTCCTTTTAGCCACCTCCCTCCCCTCCCAAGGCCCTAGTGATCAGGCTCTGGAGGCAACGGCCTTCAATCCCAGTGGACAGGAGCAGAGAACTGACACCTCAAGGTCAACAGACCAACCAAAAAGAGCAGACACAGTTACCCTAGGCAAAGGAACTTTACTCCTTCTCTAACTTTCCAAAAATAGTTTTTTCAGAAGCTGCTGATCCAAAGGTATCTATCTCTTGGCTCTCCTCGAAGAAGCCCACATTCACGTGTCTTACTTTCTTCCTGAATACCTTTCTTTCTCTTAATCCTGGGGTTTAAAATCTATATTAAAAAATTTCTCAGAAGCCTAGTGTGAGATCACAGGCTTAATCTCAGGACCCAGGATTCAGAAGCAGGTGGACTCTGTGAATTCCTGTGACTTCCAAGCCAGTTACAGTTATAAAGACCTTGTTTCCTTATTTTTGTTGCTGTTTTAACTTTATTTGCAAGGACCCCGTTAGTGCCTGTGCCTTTAGAGGCCCAGGGAAGACTCTGTATGTTCTCTGAAACTGGGGTTACAGGTGGCTGTGAGCCACCCAGGTCCTCTGTGAGAGCAGTCAGCATTCTTAACCTCTGAGCCATCTCTCCAATCCTTTGTTTGTTTGTTTGTTTGTTTTGGTTGGCTCCTTGTTTTCTGAAACAGTGTTTCTGTGTAGCTCTGACTGTCATCCTCTGCCTCCCTCCTGAGTGCTATATTAGGTGTGTACCACCACCACCCAGCTTTCCAACCCTTCGCTCTTTATTAAAAATAAATAATCTTTTAAAAGATGGTCATGGTGGCACATGTCATTAATCCCAGCACTCTGGAGGCAGAAGCTGGTAAATCTCTAGGCGCGCCTGGTCCACATAAGGAGGTCCAGACCAGGCAAGGCTATACAGTGAGACCCTCTCTCTAAGAACAATAATTTCTTGGGCAGGAAAGATGGCTCAATGGGTAGAAGTGCTTGCTGACCAGCCCTATGACGTAACTTTGATCCTCAGGATCCATATGGTAGAAAAAAAATACCAGGGCCTGCAAGCTGCCCTGACCTCTAGCAGATACCCATCTACATGCGTACATACAGGAAAATGAGTACAAATAATAACTTCTTTTAACAAACCCCAACTCCAGTTAAAAGGGAAAAGGTACTTAATGCCCCTAACCGCACCCTAAGCCTGACCTTGACAGCAATAAAGACTCATGGGAAGATTGCACAGCACTCCCCTGTTGCTCTCCTCCACGACAGCTGACTTCAAGTAGATCAGAGGCTGTGCTTATTAACAAATGAGAAATCTGATCTGTGGAAAGAAAACACTACGTGAGGATTAATCTAGGACTGCAGCTTGTGGAAGAGGCTAGGCTGTCAGCCAAGACCAGGAAGTAAGGAAAGCATCCTGCCTACCTGTCCTCAGAGCAGGTAGGTACTCTAGCAGAATGGGATACATTACCTCTGCCCCTAGCCTTCTCTTTCCTGCAATTACAGCAAATCATTTTGGCTCTACTTTAATTCAAGGCAAGGCTCCCTTAAGCTGCTTTTTCCTCTATGGGAAGCCAGCGGAGATTTTTCTTTTCAGGAATTGCTCATAAGAGCTGTGACTAATATTCAATCCCAACAACTGGCGGGAAAACACTGCAGGAAGAAATTCTGGGCACCGCAGCGTTTGAACAGCCAGAGAAGCTGGGCAACAAGCACTCTCCAAGCCCTCACAACTACCCTGGAGAAAGCCAGGAGTCGGGCAGGAAGCTGAGCAGAAAGTGGAAACAGTGCTGACTCCACTCACTGCAAGCAGGTGGGCAATGCAAAGACTCTTCTCAACTTTTCCAGAAAAAACTTGTAGGTTTTCATTAAAACTTTAACTGCACAGAACGGAAGGATCACCTGCAGGCAACATGACTTCTTGAAAAAAACCCTCGTCTGAAGGACATTTGTCTCTAGAGGCCAGCCAGAGGCTGGCCCATCTGCTTTCAGACTACTCCAGAAACCCTGCTCCACCCAGCATGCTTTCTCTCCTAGAGCCAGGGCTACAGAGTGGTCACATAGCCTACAATCCTAAAAATGTCTGTCTAAAAGCCACGGATTCCAAATACAGGCAGATAAGAGCAGGGGAGAGGCAAAACCAGGAGGAATTAGGAGCAATAATTCGGCATCCCTCTAGGATCTGGCTCCATCCCTCCTCCATCCAGTGTCCCAGGTGGGAAATCCCAAGTTCAGCCTAGAAGCTGAACCCCTCACTACCTGCCTGATCTCCTTGCCCTAGAAGCAAAAGACATAGCTAACAAATCCCAGAAACAATCCACAGCCACAGACAGGATTCCTATAGGCAAGGAACCGCCCCTCCCCCACCACCACATATGTCAGTGGGGGTGGCCTCTCCGTGTTACACCCCTCCTGCTGTTTGGGAGTGAGGGGCCTGGAACACAGCTTTCCAAATGCGCCTGACAATTATAACTAGCAAAGACACTGGGGGGGGGGGGGGGGCGGCAGAAGACATAACTTTTAAATCTCTCCGGCCAGCCGCGATCAGTACTGGACTCTCGTCTCGAAGCAGTCCAAAACTGTTCTGGGTGGGGCTGCGGGGAGTATTATCTGGCCACAAACTCAATTCCTCCAAGTGCGTTAAGTCAGTGTCCGCCCCCCCCACCCCCGGGAGAGCCATTTCCCCCAGTACACACACCCAGACCTGTGTGCTGCATATGAACCATTTTGGAAGATAAACAGAGAATGACAAGGTAGGGCCTCTCAGCTCACTCCCAGAGCCAGCCAGTCCCTTCCTCCTGCCACCCACCCCCTCCCCCCAAGCCCATCTCTCTTCCTGCCAGGCGGCTGTCTACAGCAAAGGTCTGGGGGCAGGGCAGAAAGCCCACCCAGCCACGGAGCCAGGCTCTCCAAGCCCGTCCGTGTCCCTGCCACGGCCACTCTCCCAGCCAGGAAGGGAACTAGAGGAAAAGGACAGCAGACCATACACAAGCGCAGTTCTGGAAATCGTAAACCTTTCCAGCGAGGGGCAGCAGCAGGCGCACAGCCGTTTGCATAATGGGAGTCCGCCCGCCTGTCAGGCAGCACAACTCGCCCGACGCCGTACGGATTAGATTGCTAATGAAAAGGCACAAAGAGCCAGCGCCCGCTACCCCGTCGACCCCCGCACCAGACTCGTGCCCCAGGACTGGCGCGGCCCTGGGGGCTTTGTGCCCGGAGTCCCATGCTGGCCGCAACCCGCCGGGCACCTGGGCCACAAAGCCCCCGCCCGTCCGGGTCCCGCGTGCGCCTCGGTTCGGGACTAGGGGCAGTGCGCGCGCTTCATCCCACGCGCGCCCACGCCCCCTCTCCGGGAGCGCGCCCGGCCCGCGCCCCCCTCACTCGAGGACGCCGCTTACCTCATGTGCCTGCCAGCGGCCCCTAATCTTCGGCGCCCGGCCCGCGCCGCACGCGCCCGCCCTGTCCGCCCGCCGCCGGCCCGGCTCGGCTCCCCGCCCCGCGCGCCCAGAGCGCCGCTCACAGCCGCCCGCTCCGCGCCATCTTGGAAGCTTGTGACGTCAGCTCCACCCGCTCACCCCTGACCCACATCTGAATGGGCGAGCAATGGGGCGGACCCTCGTGGGGGCGGAGCCCTGAGACTGGGCGGGGCCGGGGAGAGGTCTGAGTCTGGGGAAGGCCGGGTCGCTGCTGGACAGCGTAATGGGGGAGGGGCACACGGGAGGCCCCGGGAGCCCTAACCCGGACACCGACCGGATTACGACCCAGGCGCCAGAACAGAGCGACGGCCACCTCATCTCGAAATACTTGACCCGCACACCTTGTGGAACAGAGACCCTGTTCTCTATCTGATCTATGCCTAGCCCCCAAACGGGAGGCTGTTCCTTTTTGAGCCTGACCCTGACCTTTCAGAACCCCCAACACCATCACCACCAACCGGATCAGGTAGCCTATGCCTGACCTTTGTGATCCCTTTGCGTTCCTTGGTCTTCACCTGTGCAGAGTAGCCCAGTCTATAAGGTTTAGTCCCCAAATACTGCTGGCTCCACGGTCTGGGATGTGGCAAGGCCTGTGAGGTTCCAATTTTAAAAAGAAGCCTCGGAGTCCTAACCCCAAACGCCTCCTAAAGTACTTGTGCCCATACTCGTGAAGGCCGACCGGGCTTGCTGAGAGGGCCAGGAAGTCCCTGTACACTCTTTGCTTATCCAGAGTCTTCCAGTGACCTCAGCAGGTCCCAAGGGTCAAAAAACAGCCCAGTAAGACCCAAGACTTCTGACCATCTAAAGGTATTGGGGCTCACAGGGAGTAATTCTGAAGGGAGAGGGAATAATTGAATGGCCCTCTCTCTACTTTGAATACTAGGTAAAGGAACCCACCACTGTTAAGGTCAGAAAAGTCCTAGCCAGTACCCACAACTACTCTATGGAAAGATTGTAACCCAAGGCTAATAATCAACAATTGAAACCCAATTCAATAACCCTTCAGCAGAAGCTAATTGTGCAACCATGCTGTCCTTATGTACAAGCTTGATGTAACAGATATAGACTTAAAATTTTTAGTTCACCAAAATAAACAGCTAAAAACAACTATCGTCTTACCCATTTAGAGACACACAAAAAATAAAGTGCATTTGTCCTAACATATTAAAGCAAATTATAAAGCTACTGCCATCAGTTGTACCAACCAAGAAGTAGAATACAATGCCTAAACAATGCCTAGAAATGATGAGACAACCATAGATTTTAAATGGGTGGAATGGTACATGATTTAGTCCCAGAACTCTGAAGGCTGAAACAGGCAGACTTCTGTGAACTAGAACCAGTCTGATCTACATAGTAAGTCCAGGGTCAGCCAGAACTACACAGAAAAACCTTGTCTGGAAAAAGAAGAAGAAGAAGAAGAAGAAGAAGAAGAAGAAGAAGAAGAAGAAGAAGAAGAAGAAGAAGAAGAAGAAGAAGAAGAAGAAGAAGAAGAAGAAGAAGAAGAAAATGTCAGAAGGCAGAGGCAGGTGGAGCTTTGTGAATTCCAGGCCAGCCAAGGCTACATAGTAAAAAAAGGAAAAAGAAAAATGTAAGACCCACCCACCAAAAAAGTCAACTGTTCTTCTAACCAAAGAAATAGACATTAAAAAATGGCACACAGCTTTAATTCCAGCACTTGGGAGACAAGCAGGCAGAACTTGCGTACAAAACCAACCTGGCCTACACAGAAACCCTCTCTAGAAAAACAAAAATATAGAACAATCCTAAAATTCACACATAAACACACAAATAAATAAATTTATGGGGGAATAAGATCACCTAAAAAAATTTTGAGCAAAAAAAGTAATGGTGAAGTTATAGAAATACTTCAAGTTATAATACAGAGCCATAGTAATAAAAATACCATACCTCTAGTGCAAAATCGTCATAAATAGGATAAGGTGGCCCACTTCTATAACCTGCAGTGCAGGCGGGAGAGGAGGCTTGGGTTAGGAACACTTGTTCTTCCTGCAAAGGACCCAGGAACAGTTTCCCATACCCACATAGTGGCTCACAGTCATCCAATAAAGCCAGTTCCAGGAGATTCAATCCCTTCTTCTAACCTCTAACTTCTTCAAACCCTAAACACATGCATGGAACATGTACTTAAATATAGACAAAACACACACACACACACATGAAATATGTAAATAAGATACTTTGAACCCAAAAATAGTGAATTTCCCCAAAGGATAAGAATGTTAAGCATTACTATAAGTGTTTCTCGAATGTTTATGCTTCAACAACTCTCTGCTTAGTTCTATACCCATTCTTTCTTGCTTTGAGACAGGGTCTCTCTATGTAGCTCTGGCAGTCCTGGAACTCTCTATGTAGACCTTAAAGTCACAGATGCCTGCTCCCCTCTGCCTCCTAAGAAGTCCCAATATTAAAGGCATAGGCCACTACACCAGGCTTAGTTACTTACTTGATGCTCAGTTTTTAGTTCTTTTTGTATTTTAGATTCCCAACTTCTATCAGATGTGGAATTGGCAAAAATCTTTGCTCATTATGAAGCCTGTTTCTTTAACCAAATGATGGTGTTCTTTGCCATACAGAAGCTTTTAAGCTTTCTGGGGTCTCATTTACTAACTGCTGGTCTTAATGCCTGTGTTGGTGTTATGTTCAGAAAGTCTTTGGCTGCATCAGTGAGTTCAAGATTATTCCTTACTTTCTCTTCTATCAGACTCACTATAAGTGGCTTTATTTTTATGTCCTTGATTTACTTAGAGTTGAGTTTCATACAGGGTGTAAAATATAGATCAACCTGCATTTTTTTTTTGTAAGAAGCCATCCAGTTTAACCAGCACCATTTGTCTTGTTGGAGATACTTTCTTTTCTCCTGTGTGCATTTCTGACTTCTTTTTCCAAAATCAGGTGTCCATAAATGTGTGGATGTTGCACAAATAAAGGAAACAGAGAGCCAGATCTCAGGGAAAGGCTGAGCTATCAAAGAGAGTAAACACCACAGTCAGATCTCACCCAGCTGTCTTCCAGCTTCCTCAGCCTCCTCCTCCAGTGGCTTCTTAATCTGTCTTTCTATGCCTGCCTTAAATACCCTCTTCACCCAGTTGTTTCACATCCAGGTTAATATTAAAGGAGTGACACCACCACTTCCTGCCCGGGAGCCTGGAACTCCTTCTATAAACTAAACTGGCCTCAAACTCAGATTTGCTGGGATTAAGGGGGTGGTCACCACTCCTGGATATTTCCTGTGCTGGGATTAAAGGTGTGAGTTACCACTCTCTGATCCTCCTAGACTGATTGTGGGCAGATCCCTCTGATATCTCAGACTATTTTTATTACATTTGAAACATATCCCCACATGACCTGGCAGACACATATGGGATCAAATGTGTATTATATAGAAGGGTGATTTCTAGTCCTGATTATTTCTTGTAACAGAATAAATAATGAAGTTAATTCTGACTCATCATTAATAAAATCAGCCATTTCAATGTGTATAACAACTCTTTCTGCATATTGAGAGTCAGTGACTGTGTAAAGAGGTTCAATAAAATCCATTAATACCATCACAATAGCATATAATTCTGACTTTTGAACAGAACTATAAGGGCTTTGAGCCACTTTACTTATGTTTTCTGATTTGTAACCTGCCTTTCCTGATGTATTTGCATCGGTATAAAATGTAGGGGCTCCAGAAATTGGTTTATCTCATACAATATGAGGAGGAATCCAATTAATTTTCTTTGGAAATTCAATTATTTTGCTCTGAGAATATTTGTTGTTAATGTCTCCCAAAAAATTACTGCAGGCTCTTTGCCAAGGTTCACTTTCTACCCATAATTGGTCAATTTCTTCATTAGTTAAAGGTACAACAATTTCTGCTGGGTCCTTTCCTCTCAATTGATAAAGTCTTATTTTTCCTTTAAAAACAAGTTCAGAAATCTTTCCCACATGTCTTTAATTTCTTACTCAGTTTATATAAAAGAAAAATCCATTCCAATATAACATTTTTCCTTTGCATTAAAATTCCTGTAGGAAAATGCTTAGAGGGCAAGATAACTAGAATGCAGTTAAGGTCTGGATCCACTTGATCCACATGTGCCTCCTGTAATTTCTTTTCTAGCAAAGTCAATTCTATCTCAGGTTCAGGTGACAATTCTCTCCGACTATTTAAGTCCTTGTCACCATTTAAGGTTTTGAACAAATTATCCAATTCATCATTTTTAATTCCAAAAGTGAGTTGTAAATTGCCAATGTCTCCTAATAGTCTTTGAAAATCATTAAGTGTCTTTAATCTATCTCTCCTGATTTGTACCTTTTGGGGTCTGATTTTTTTGTTGGCCTATTTATAGCCTAAATGATTAATGGAATCCCTCTTTGTATTTTTCTGGGGCAATCTGTAACC
The DNA here is from genome assembly GCA_033318265.1 of Phyllotis vaccarum. Classification (NCBI taxonomy): domain Eukaryota; kingdom Metazoa; phylum Chordata; class Mammalia; order Rodentia; family Cricetidae; genus Phyllotis; species Phyllotis vaccarum. The sequence goes on from JARWLC010000002.1 coordinate 184,925,952, forward strand.
CTCAAGCAAGAAAAAATTTTTTCACTTCTTCAAATATTTTTCTAAGACATCAATATTTGAATCGGCCAACAAGATATCATCCATGTAATGATAAATTATAAATTGTGGGAATTTATTATGTATTTGTTCTACTGGCTTTGTACAAAATACTGGCACAGAGTGGGGCTATTCAGCATTCCTGGAGGGAAGACTCTCCACTGGTATCTCTTTACAAGCTGAGAATGATTATAAGTGGCACTGTAAAGATGAATTTTTCTGTCTTGTTCTTGTAAAGGTATTGTAAAGAAACAGTCTTTTAAATCAATAACTATAATAGGCCATTCGTTAGGTAACAGAGAAGGCAAAGGAATCCCAGACTGTGGAGAGCCTATTGGCTGGATCACCTTGTTTATCACCCTTAGGTCTGTTACCATTCACCACTTTCCAGATTTCTTTTTAATACCAAATACAGGAGAATTCCATGGGATGCTTGATTCTTCTATATGTTGAACATTTAACTGCTCTGGTACAGCTGCTCTAAGGCCTGTAATTTCTCTTTTGTTAGAAGCCATTGATGAACCCATATAAGCTTCTCTGTTAGCCATTTTAGAGGTAGTGCTATGGGTGTCTTTAAAAGATCAGCAGCTGTTTTGCCTTGTTTCTATATAACCTGAATGGTCTGTGACTGTTTCTCATAGTACTTTCTAATATTTTTTTTCTGGAAACACATGCTATTTTATAGTTATTTATTAATCTGTGTGTTCTATTGTAGTAAATCTCTTCCCCATAAATTTATAGCAATGTCAGCCACATATGGCTTTAATATTCTTCTCTGTCCTTCTGGTCCTATACACTCAAGCCATCTTGCACTCTGTTTTACCTGGGATAATGATCCAATTCCCAAAAACTGAACATTTACCACCTGAAGGGGTCAATTTGGATGATATGACTCTGGTGAAATTATTGATACATCCACGCCTGTGTCCAATAAGCCCTCAATAATAGCATCATTTATTTATACTTTTAATTTTGGCCTTTGTTTTTAGATAGAAGCTTGCCAAAATACTTGCTTTATAATTTTTCCTGAGATTTTTTCTTTTTCTATAGACTTCCTATCATTCAGTGTAGTATGTCTTTTTAAAATAGGTTTTAACTTTTTAAATTGTTCCAAAAAGATGTTTCCTCCACAATGGCAGAGTAAGGTTGGACTGGATTTGATATGGGGGTTTTGAAAGCCCTCTTGGGGCATTTCCCAAGGGCAGAAAGTTACCTTGTCTGTCCCTTGTTGATCTGCACTCATTTGTCCAATGTCTTCCTTTTCCACACCTTCTGCATACTCCAGAAGGGAGGGTTCTCTTGGGATTATTCCTATCAAAAGTACTATTTCTGGGAACGCCTTGTTTACAATCTCTTTTTATGTGATCTTTCCTTCCACAATTGTAACATTTAACATTTTGACTTTTTCTTATACCTCCAGAAATAAGCTCTCCTATCCAGTTATCATCACTGTCATAAGACTCTAAATTAATTGTCTCATGAATCCAGTCCTTCAAGGGTGCTGACCTTACTTTTAATGGTCTAAGTATTTTTCTACATTGTGCATTAGCATTCTCAAAAGCCAGTGATTCAATTATTATTCACCTGGCTTATAAATCTGGTACCATTCAGTTAACACTGCAGTTAATCTGTGCAAAAAGTCTGTAAAAGTTTCTTTTGGGCTTTGAATTGCTTTCATGAATGATACAGTTTTCTTTCCTATTTCTTAAATCTGATCCCAGGCATTTAAAACTGCTATGCAGCATAAAGCCAGAGTATGTTCATTGCATAAAGACTGCCTTTCAATATTAATATAATCCCCTTCCCTAAGAAGTTGGTCTTGGAAGACTTCTATGCTTGTGGCCCTGCTTCTCTGTTCTATTGTTTTAGCCTCCTCCTTCCACCATGATTTCCACTGTAAAAGTGGCCCAGCCTTTAAAACAGCAGTAACCATATCTAACCAATTGTTAAGGATGATCCGATTACAGCGTGACCAGCTATTTAACATTTGTTTTACAAATGGTGAGTACATCTCATGTGTCACAATTGCTTCTTTTACTCTCCTTAATTCTAGCATTTGTACCAGAGCCCAACTAGCTGCTTCATCGTCTTTATCATTGTTCATTTTTTAAAGGTTACAGGATATATTAATATTACCTGCTTTTGTGTAATTTTAGATAACGTTGCTGAAATTGGTTCTTTATATTCCTCTATTTGAATTTGAACATCTTTGTGTTTTCTAGGACTTTTTTTCTTGGCATTTATATTAATTGAATTTTTAAATGATAGAACAGAAATCAAAGAAAAATATTCATAATAAATAGTATGATAAACATTATGATAGTCCAATCTACTTTATTTATCTTTTCCTTCACTGGTTATAATACCAAGTAGTCTAGAGAAAGATCACAGAAAGACCAAACTTCCTCCATTGCCTTAAACAAATTCCCCTACTTAAAAAAAAAATCCATTTACTCATCAATGTAGTAGTGTGTGATGATTCAAATGACTGTGGAGTGGGACAGCTACCAAGTGTGATAGCAGCCCAAGGAAGGGTCCAAAAGGAGAGAAATAAAACCCACAACCCACCAGGAGAAAGAGGCCACTGTCTGAAAAACTTACCCAGATGAAAGTGAAACAAAAATATGTGTGGCTGGTCGGCCTAAGACTGGAGGCTAACTTAGAATAGAGAGCCTAGTCTGCCGTAATTACTCCTCTGGACAAGTGTTGCTCTTGCTCTCACAAGTGTTGTTTTTTGAGTAGGGAGGGGAGGAATTTGTGCCCCAAAGTTGGACGCCAAGTTTTGCAGGAATGAAGGAAAGTCAGCCAGATCTCAAGGAAAGGCTAAGATATCAGAGAGGAAATACCACAGTCAGATCTCACCCAGCTGTCTTCCAGCTTCCTCCTTGGCCTCACTCTTCCTGGCACCTTCTGCCTGCTATGTCTTTCTATGTCTGCCTTAAATACTTTCATCATCCAGTTGTTTCATATTCAGATTAGATTAAAGGCATGATACCACGACTGCCTGCCTGGGAGCCTGGAACTCCTTTCTGTAAACTAAACTGACCTCTACTCAGATTTTCTGGGATTAAGGACATAGGTCACCACTCCTGGATATTTCCTGTGCTGGGAATAAAGGTGTGAGTTACCACTCTCTGATCCTCCTAGACTGACTGTGGGTAGATCCCTCTGATATCTCAGACTGTTTTTATTAAATTTGAAACATATCCCCACATGTGGATTTTTGTCTAGGACTTCAATTCCATTGATCAATATTTCTATTTTTTATGCCAATACCATTCTATTTGATTACTATATTCTGTAGTACAACTTGAATCTGAGATGGTAATACCTTCAGCAGGTCTTTTATTATTCAGGAATGTTTAGCTTTACTAGCGTTTTTTGTGTTTCCCTGAAGCTGAAAATCATTTATTCAATTTACTTGAAAAATTGTGTTAGAAGTTGCATGGGGGATTGAGTTAAATCTATAAAATGCTTCCCATAGAATGGTCATTTTCACAATATTAATCCCACCAACCCATGAGCATTGGAGATCTTCACCTTTTGTTGTGTTCTTCAACTTATTTATTCAATGTCTTCAAGGTTTTACTATACAATTTTTAACTTTTAATTTATTAATTTTTATTTTATGTGAATTAGTATCTTGCCTATATGTCTGTCTCATAAGGGGATCAGATCATCTAGAACTGGAGTTACAGACAGTTGTGAGCTGCCATGTGTGTACTGGGTACCCAGATTCGGAAGAGTAGCCAGGGCTCTTAACCACTGAGCTATCTCTCTAGTCTGATTACACAAATTTTTTATCCCCTTAGTTAAAGTTATTTTCTGATTTTTTGAAGGGTGTTGTGAAAAGTGATGTTTCCCTGGTTTCTTTCTCTATCTGTTATTTCTATATAGGAAGTTTACTAATTTTTGTGAGTTAATTTTCTTTTATCCTGCCACTTTGCTGGTAGCTTTTGTCAGCTTTTATGTAAAAAAATTATATAATCTGCAGATAAAGATACTTCGGTTTTTTCTTTCCTATTTGTTTCCTCTCAATCTCCTTCAGGTGTCTTATTGCCCTGGCCAAAACTTCAAGTACTACACTGAATAGGGATGAGAAGACAGCCTTGTCTTGTTCCTGATTTTAGTTGAAATTCTGTCATAGAAACGATAGGTTAAAAAAGGTAGCTTATTGAATGTATTTTTAAGCCAAAAAAACCCAACTTCTAGTTTTAAGTATTTTATGTTGATATGGATTTTATATCTTGATGCCAATTTAAGGTTATTTAGGTTAGAATATATTGTATATACATTCCACTCTTCTTATTTGTATGTTTGGTTTTTTTCCTGGTTTTTGGTTTTAAAATGATTTTACTTTAGTGTATACACACAGATGGCCACTAACTTGCCGTTCACGGAAAGGGAGGAAGGAGCAAATTTCTCTCTAAATATGTTTACCACCATGTCTGATTATAATTTTTTCCTTTCTATTAAAGATTACTCAGCTTTCCACATATCCACTCTTCTTCAAGGTATTGTACCTATACAGCTCATCTCACAATGTAATGTGAATTTCTAGTCCTTAGAAGTTATTGTAGGGGTGTGTTGTTTCATGGTAAATAATTGTCCCACCCACTGGTTTAATAAAAAGCACTGATGGGCTAAAGGCAGGCAGGAAGTGTGGGCAGGGCTACCAGACTAAAACTCTGAGAACAGGAAGCACAGAGCAGAATGCCAGAGAGAAGCCGAAAGAAGCAGAGGACAACTATGCTGCTCTAAAGAAATGTACCCAGCCCCATGGCTGAACAGGAAGAATCATGGGTTAGATGAAGGGTAGAGAGCTAGCAAGTGATATGCCTGGGCCTGAGGCCAATCAGCCAAAAACTGTTATAAGCATCTGAGAGTCTGCGGGTCTGCGGGCCTAGACCTTGAGGTTAGGCCTGAAAGTCCAGCCAGAAACGTCCTACTACAAGTTATTATTGCAAATAATTTAGGACAATAAAGAAATGCAGGTTAGTATTTAGTCACCTATTATAATCAAACTTGTAGTCAGAGTAGGTATGTTGTCAAGGTAAAACAGATATATTTTAGATAGGTAGGTGTTCTTCAAACACTTCAGAAATCTATAGAATAAGGCATTTAAGATGTTTTAATGACATAATTTTTTTAAACAATGAGACATCTGCTGTTGGCAGCAATAAACTACTTCAGAGAAGATGATGGACATTGAAGAAATTCCATATAAAGTTTACTTTCTTTATGGCAAAATGTTAGCCACTGGACAAAAAAAGTGTTCTTGCCTCAACTGCTGACAGTATACTGACTAAAATGGAAAAGCAGGATACAGAACTGCTGAACCTTGCCAAGTAAAGGCAGAACAGTCTTTTAAAATTCCTCCTTCATAGATAAACCTGCCAGATATTCTAGGCCTGTAGGGTGAAGATGGATACTCCAATGATGCCTGGGAACCTTGGGTTACTGTCCAGGAATCCAGCTGTTTCTGCCTTTTCTTCTACACATTCTGTTAACTCAGGTAATATTATTTCCTTCTCAGGTATCTGATGGAGTTGGAGACTTTGTAACTATAGCTTCCTTTTTTAACAAATTTAGAAAAGACACTTACCAAAAAAGGTGTAAGGTGTATAAGGTTGAGAGATATCAAAAGATAGTTTGGGGTTGGTAATGAAAATTAGGATAGATGATGAATTAGGTACAATACTTTGAACACACTGAGATAGGATAGATGATGGAGTATTTTCTCTGAATTTGTCAAATGCTAATGGATTAAACATTGCTAATGTAATTATTGCCTTACTTTTTATTTAGACAAAAAGGGGGAAGTGTTGTGTGATTGTTTTTTTGTGTTCTAACAAATAAAACTCTTGCCTAGAGATCAGAGGGTGGAGCTAGCCACTAGCTGACCATAAAGACCAGGCTGTGGGAGCCTCACACCTTTAATCCCAGCACTTGAGAGGCTCACACTTTTGGTCTCAGAACACTCAAGAGGTGGAGACAGGAATATAAGGTGGGCAGAAATATGATCTCTACCCTGAAGATGTGTAGAGGTAAGAAGTCTCTAGTGGCTGCTGCTCTGCTTCTCTGATCTTTCAGCTTTCACCATGATATTTGACTCTGATATTTGATTTTTATTGATAAGACTAATTAGGATCACATTTCAAAACATACTGAGTTTCTCTCCATTTATGTTGATGTTGGCTTTGAGTTTGCTGTAAACTGCCTTTTTTTATATATATACTTATTTTTGCCTTGCGTCCCTTATATCTATATCCTCTCCATGACTTTTATAATGAAGCTCTGTTAGATTTTGTCAAAGGCCTTTTCTGTTTCTAAGAAGATCATATGGTTTTTATGATTGGGTTTTGTTTCAAAACAGGGTTTCTCTGTGTAACAGTCCTGGCTGTCCTGGAACTGCTTTGAAGACTAGAATAGCCTTGAACTCACAGAGATACACCTGCTTCAGCCTCCTGAGTGCTGAGATTAAAGTTGTCCTTCATCACTGCCTGACCTAATCATGTGGAATTTTTTTTCTAGTCTGTTTATGTGGTAGAGTACTTTTATTGACTTATATATGTCTAACTATCCTTGCATCTCTCAGATCTTGATCAAAGTTGATAATTTTGGAATCAGTTTGCAAGTATTTTATTGAGAAGTTTTGCATCTATCTTCATAAAGAAAATTGGTCTGTAATTCTTTCTTTGTATGGTTTAAGTATAAGAGTAACAGTGCCTTTGTAAAAAGAAATAGGAAATATTCTTCCCTTTTCTATTTTACAAAATTAATAAACAATATTCACATCTGTTCTTCTATGAAGGTCTGTAGAACTCTGCATTGAATCATTCTGGCCCTGGACATTTTGGTTGGTAGACTTTTAATTATTGCTTGTGTGTGTGTATATGTATGCCACTAATTCCAATAACCAAGAATCAGATAAAGTGGCCATCAGCAGCTAAATGTATAACAAAGTGTGCAAAGGAAATGGTTCATTTGGTAAAGTGACTGATGGATCTGTGTCTGAATCCCTAACACCCAAGTACAAAGGTGAGCATGGACTATAGTTTATAACTTCGACACTTGGGAGCAGATGTATGGATACCCTTGAAACACACTGGCCAGACACTCTAGCTGAATCCATAAGCTCCAAGTTCAGTGACAATCACTGTCTTGAAAAAAATAAGTAAAACAGAAAGTGATAAAAAGACATTTCTGCCCTCTATACCCATGTGCAAATACCTACATGTGGGCACACACACACAAACATAAATACATGGTAAGCTAGGTATACACCTGTAACTCTATTATTCTGGAGGTAGAGGCAGTCTCTCCAGCAGTAAAACCAACAACTAACACCAAGTGAGCTTCAGGGAGACAAAGAGAGACAGAGAAAGAGAGAGACAGAGACCCAGAAAGAAGAAAAACAGACAGAAAGGGAAGAAATGTGCACATACACACACACACAAGCATACACACACACTTACAAACACAGAGAGAAACAGACAGACACATACATAGATACAACCCCTTCCACACAGACACACACACAGAGAGACACACACACAGACACAATCCCCCACACACAGACACATACACACACATACACAGACACAGAGACACACACACAAGCACAGACACATATACACAGCCACACACACAGAGAGAGAGAGACACACACACACAGAGACATACACATTGGACTATTTAATCATAAAGAAAAATGAGTCATAATTTGAGCAGAGCATAGTGGTGCATACCTTTAATCCCAGCACTCAGGAAGCAGAGGAAAGGGGGTCTTTAAGTCCAAGACAAGCCTGGTCTCCAGAGTGAGTTCCAGGACAGCCAGGACTACATAAAGAAACCCTGTCTTGAAACCCCCCATCCCCCCAAAAAACTTTATTTATTAATTTTGGGCTTTTATCTTCTGGAACTCACTCTGTAGACCAAGCTGGGCTCAGACTCGGAGATCTTCCTGTTTCTGCCTTCTGAGCTCTGGGACTAAAGGCATATGCCACCTCACCACCTCACCTGCCAAAAAAAAAAATCTTATTTTCCTTTATTTTATTTTTTTATGTATAGCAAATTTTTATCATTCATTTATCTGTTGATGGACAGCAAGGTTGGTCTTAGTTCTTTTCCATGATGAAAAAAGACTAATAAACAGGGGTGCATATATCTCCATGGTAGGTCATGGGGTTCTCTCAGTGTATGCCCTGGAGTGAAATAGCTGATCATGTGGTAGTTCTGTTTTTATTTTTTTAAGAAATTTCCAAACTAATTTTTACAACGTCTGTATCCATTTTCATCCCCACAAGCAGTGAATAAGGGTTCTTCTCTCTCCACATCCTCTTCAACATTCTTGTCAGCTCTCTTGATGATGATAACCGTTCTCTCCAGGAGTAGACGTCATCTCAAAGTAGTCTGAATTTACATTTGTCTGATGGCTAAGGGTACTGGACACAGTTTAAAATAGTTGCTGGCCATTTGTCTTCCTTCCTGTCATCCTTCTTTCCTTCCTTTTCTTCCTTTAGCTGTCTTTTAGTTCACTCGCCTATTGATGGTTAATAGTTGAATTCCCTTGGTATTTTGCTTCTGCAGTTCTTTGTAAATTCTGTCATTGGTAAAGGTTTTCTCTCATGCTGTGGGCTGCTTGTTAACTCTGCTGTTTTCTTTATTGTACAAAACTTCTGTATTTTCTTGTATCCATGTATTGATACCTGTAGTTAATGCCTGTGGTATTGCTGTTCCAGTTAAAAAGTTCTTGCCTACACCAATACCTTGTATTTTCTTCTAAAACCTTCCGTGTTTCTGGCGTTTACAGGGTGGTGGTGGCACATACCTTCAGTCCCAGAACTTGGGAGGCAGAGGCAAGTGGATCTCTGTGAGTTCAAGGACAGCTTGGTCCACAGAACTAGTAGTACAAGGACAGCCAGGACTATACAGAGAAACCCTGAAACCCCGTCTCACTGAAAAGATAATCTAAAAGGAAGAGGGAGAAGGTGCAGATTAATAAAATTAGTGATCAAAAGGCTGGCATTATTACTGAATCCAATAAAATTCAAAAACATAATTAGAAACGACACTTATACTCTGAAAAGCTGGGTAACCCAGAATAAATGGAATAATTATAATTCACAACATTTATCAAAATTAAGCCCTGAAGATATGAGTGAGGTAAACAGATCCATTACTTGTGATGAAGGTAAAGCTGTTATTAAAGATTTTCCTTTGGGGCTGAAGAGATGGCACAGTAGTCAGGCAACTTGTAACCCCTAAGGCAGGCATCAACTCTCTTTTCTCATGTGGGTAGATACAAGCAACACATACACATAAAATAAATCTTAAAAAAGAAAAAGTCTTTTCTTTCTTTCTTTCTTTCTTTCTTTCTTTCTTTTTTTTTTTTTTTTTTTTTTTTTTGAGACAGAGTTTTTCTGTGCAGTCCTGGTTGTCCTGGAACAAGACGCTAAATTTTTTTTTAAGTCTCTCTTGAATATAAAGCCTAGAAGTATTTACTGCCAAATTCTAACTTTTAAGGAAGATTTCATATCAATTCTTTAAAACATGTTCTACAAAATAGAAATTGAAGAACATTATCCAAATTATTCTACGAAGCTAGTATTGGTTAGATACCCAAACCAGGAAAGGAAGAAGAAAGAAAAAAAAGAAAAGAAGGTGTGTGCCTTTAATCCCAGAAGCACTCAGGAGGCAGAGTCAGGCAGATCTCTGTGAGTCTGATGCAGCCTGGTCTAACAAGTAAATTCTAGGACAGCTAAGACTACACAGAGAAACCCTGCTTTGGAAAAACAAAAACAATCAAAAAACACACGCTCACACAAAAGAAAACTACAAACTAATTTCTTTGATACACAAATGCCAAAAAAGGAAAAAATTATTATTTTTTAGATGGGGGCTCTATACATGGCCCTAGCTGTTTTGAAAATACTTTGGGAAAAACATGACTCATTCAACGAATAGGTCATTTTTTAAAAATAAAATCTTTTATTTATTATTTGTCAGTTTCATGAAGATATTATCTTTCATATCTGCTCCTCCCACTCCTCCATCCTTCAGGCACCCCAACATGTTCCCTGTTCCCCTTCAAGTCCTCTATGTATTTATTGGAATGTTAACTGACTTTATCAGCACTCCAGACTTTTATTTATTTTTATTTATTTATTCATTTATTTACTTTTGTGGTGCTAGACCACAAAGCTGTGTCCCTTTAGTTATTCAACTTTAGTTATTTGACAAATATGTGCAAGTTTCTTTACCCCTGACCAACTTCTTTCATTGGTTCTGAAGCTCAAACCCAGATCCACATGCTTGTTCTGAAAACACTTTACCAACTAGCTGTCTCCACAACCTTAATCTTACTTCTTGTTTTGTCTTTATTTAGAGGCTGGTAAGATGGCTCAATGGGCAGAGGCTCTTGCTGCAAGCTGGAAGACCTGAGTTCTAGCCACAAGACCCACTTGGCAGAAGGACAGAGCTGACTTATGAAGGGAGGTTATTCTCTGGCATTCATACTTGACCCAGGGCATGTGTACACCACCAATAAAGAGTGTCATTAACAAAAATATAAAGGATTTATTTAATTATGCGTATGTCTTTGAGTATATGCAAATGAGTGCAAGTGCCCACAGGGGCCAAAAGATGTCCGATCCCCTGGAACTAGAGTAGCATGTGGTTGTAGGCTGTCATATAGGTGCTGGGGATTGAACCTGGGTCCTCTAGGATAGCAGCCAATGCTCTAAAACACTGAGCCAACACTCAAAATACATAACTTTTTTGTTTTGTTTTAGACAGGATTTCTCTCTCTCTCTGGTTTTTCAAGACTCGGTTTCTCTGTGTCATAGCCCTGGAACTCAATCTGTAGACCATGCTGGCCTTGAACTAACTGAGATCCTCCTGCCTCTGCCTCCCAAATGCTGGGATTATAGGCTTGAGCTACCAGGGGGCTCAGCAGTTAAGAACACTTGCTGCTGTTTCAGGGTACCTAGGTTCAGATACTAACCACCTTATTATTTGTAATTTCAGCTGTATTGGGGACCTCTTACTTTTATGGATACCTGCACAAGCTTGGTACCCACAAACTCAAACAAGCATTTGTACTTCACACATAGTAAATGAGTACCTAAAACTCTCTCTTTTTTGAAAAAGAGCATTTGTCAGGTCTGGTGGCACACACCTCCATTCCCAGCACTCCAAAAGCAGGGGCCGACAAATTCAAGGCCAGCCTGGTCTACAAAGTTGCAGGACAGCCAAGGCAACACAGAGAAACCTTGCCTCTCCTGATTTTATGGAGCCCTATGTGGATCAGCTCCTGCCTTACACTCCATTCTTCTTCCCTTTGTTTAGTCCTAGAAATCTAGGGAGATGTTAATTTATGTGTTATCTCTGTGTGTTTACAGCAGTGCCAACGATTCAAACTCAGGTAAAACCTTCATGTTTAAACATCATGCTGTCTCACTCACTGAACCATCTCCCCGGCCCATTCTCTAAAATAGTGTTTACCTTCTGTGTAGTCAGAACTACAGGTGTGTCTCCATGGGGGCTTGCTTTTAGGAAAACAATTGCAATGAGGCTTGAGGTGTAATTTTGTTGGTCAAATGCTTGCTTAACATGAGAAAAGCACTGGCTTTGAGCCTCAGTGTAGAAGAAGTGTCTAGGAGGTACAGTACAGATCTGCCCCTTGTCTGGTCCTCTGGAAGTGGGGGCAGGGGAATCAGACGTTGAAGGGCATTTTCTGCCACAGAGCAAGTTTCAGTCTGGATTCAATGAGACACTTCATAAAAAGATTAAAAAACAAAAACAGTGGTACACACCTTTAATCCAGTACTCAGGAGGCTGAAACAGGTGGTCTCTGTGTTCGAGGCCAGCCTGGTCTACAGAAAGAGTTCCAGATAGCTAGGGCCACTCAGAGAAACACCAACTAGAAAAAAAAAATTGGGAGGAGTTCTCTCTTTCTCTCTCTCTCTCTCTCTCTCTCTCTCTCTCTCTCTCTCTCTCTCTCTCTTTTTCCTGACTAAGACTGCTTAGAGGTTAGCAGCTGCCTGGAAATCCTACCATTACGGACTGTAGCCTCAAACTATAAGCCAAATGAACCCTTCCTTCCTTCCTTCAAAAAAAAAAAAAAAAAAAAAAAAAAAAAAAAAAAAAAAAAAAAAAAAGTAAAGAAAAGAAAAAAGGCAGTTAGCTTTATCTGCTCAGTTTATCTCTCTCCCACTAGACCCTGGATTTCCTGAGCCCATCATCTGACAATCAGGGTCTTTCTAGGAGCTATCTGTAGGGTGTAGGGATCCAGGGGCAAAGGTGAGTGATGAGTGCAGTGGCTGCAGAAGGCAGAGGTAAAGATGAGGGACACAGTGTTTGTTTCTGTGGGCACCTCATGGCTTCAAATCCCAGCCATATTGTTGGCCAGCCTGTTGCCCCAGAACTGACCTCTGTGGGCTGTGGTTTTCCCATCTGTAAAATGGGTATAGCCATATTTACTTCCTAGGCTAGGATGACTGTGAGGAAGTCAGACAGGCAAGCATTCAGCAGTCTTCATGCATGGCTACGTAGAGAAGTGGACACAGGGTATTCCAGGGCAAAGGGGGTACAAGGTTAGGCCACCTGCCAATTCCCTATCGGTGGTTCCTTCCAGCCACGGAGAAGACAGAAAAAGACCCAATTTTAGTCTACAGGAGGTGAGGGTCCTGAGGTACCAAGAATCTCCAGATGGCTAGGAGCTGACCAAGAACAATTGGGAAAGATTCAAAATGTCCAAATTTTGACCTTCCCCCACCACTAGGGTCTGATGGGGGCTCTTGTGGCAGTGGGGGAAGGGCTATCTCCTGCCTGGCCAGGACACCAGGAAGCCCCAGGGCCTGGGACAGGAGCCTTTGGTCATAATCACAAGGGACGCTAAAGCTTATTGCTGCTCTTATCTGGCCTGACCTTGTGTGGCAGCTGACCACTCCCAGCTTCTGGAAAATGTGGTCCTCTGCCCTCTCTGAGGCCTCTTTCTCCTGGGGTGGGCCCTCAGTACCAAGTTCTACCCCCTTGGCAACACCTTAGGATCCTTTCTCAGGGGCCCAACCCAGATCCATCTCTCTGAAATCTCTGCTTCCACCTGGAGTCCCTCAGGTGGCTCTGACTCAGCAGGCAGGATTTGCTCCAGGCCCCTTCCTAGTGTTGCTAGGCTCAGGCCTCTGTTGCCCAAGTCCTAACTGCTGCCACTCCCTACTCCCTCCCCCCAAGTCCTACCAATTTGAATTCCTAACCCTCCACCCTAGACCCTGTTCTTTCTCCAGGGTGGGGGAAGGAATCTTCCAGATAAGGACTTGAGGGCAAAGGGACACACCTGGTTTCAGACTCAGGCCTTGCCACCAATTTACTAACTGACCTTGGCACATGACCTCTGCTCTCTGAACCCAGTTTCCCCATCTGTAAAGGGGAGGGGGCGCTGAACAGAACTCTAAATAAGGCTGCTTGGAGCAGAAAAATGTGAACTAGGGCACAGGTGAGGACCCACAGTCTCAAAGGGCACTTGGAAGCCAATGCTTTCTTGGGGTGGTCTTAGTCACAATAGGTTGATCCTTTTCTAAGACACTGTGCTTACACCACAACATAAATGTTGTCAGTATGGTAAAGGCATTGTTAGTTGGGGGAGGTACTGAGGTAAATGAGTAATTCCAGTGATTGGGTATTAAGCCTACCAGTTGTTCAAGCACGGAGGAAGGTCAGTTAGTCAGGGTGGGTTGAGATAAAGACAGTTTCCCAAAGAGACGATGAGAAACAATGTCTTGGTTTTTTTCTTTTTTGAGACAGGGTCTCACTACGTAGCTCTACCAGTCTTGGAATTCACTATTTAGGCCTGAACCGCCTTGAACTCACAGAGATCTTCAGGCCTCTGTCTCCTGAGTGATAGGATTAAAGGTGTGTGCCACTATGCCAGACTTAAGGACAGTTTTTTGAGATGTGGTCTTACATAGACCAGGCTAGCCCTCCTACCAGCTTTGTAGTTTAGGCTATCCTTCAACTCCTGATCTTTCTCTCTACACTTCCTAAGTGCTGGGTTTATAAGGAAACTTTTGAAGAAGTTAGTCTCTAGCTGAAGCCTCAGGGCAGATGGAAGGCCATTTTTTAAAAATTAAGTTTATATTCTCTCACACCCACTCTTTCTCCAATTTGAACAAATGAGCAGGGTCAACTATCTCTGCAATGTGGGTTCTGAAGATTTAATGGAACTCATTAGACTGGGTAACAATCACTTTTACCTGCAGCGCCAGCCATCTCTTTGGCCCCCTCAGAAGTCCGTGTTTGAGAGGAAACTGAGGGGTGGAGAGAAGGTTCAGCAGTCAAGATGCAGATTTTGTTTTTCAGAGTATCAGAGTTTGGTTCTGGAAACTACAGCTCCAGGGAATCTGATGTCATTAGTATCTGTGGGCTCCTGTGCTCACTCTCACATCCATACACAAACACATTAAAGGCACACACCTTTACTTCCAGCACTTGTGAGTTTGAGGCCAGCCTGGTCTACAAATGGAGTTCCAGGACAACCAAAGTTGTTACACAAAGAAACCCTGTCTTGATAAATAAACATTTTTTTTTCTGTGTATGGGTTTTTTTTTTCTACATGTATGTCTGTGCAACATATGTGTGTCTGGTAGGTCAGAAGGGCATCCAGTCTCCAGAATTGGAGTTACACTTATGAGCTGCTATGTGGGTGCTGAGAATTCAACACTGAGTATTGTTGAAGGAACAGCCATGGCTATTGACTCCTGTGCCATTTCTCCAGCCCCCAAGGTTGATTTGTTTTTTTGTTTTTTTTTGAGAGAAGAGGGTCTAAGTAGTCCTGGCTCTGTTGGGACTTGCTTTGTAGACCAGGGTAGCCTCTGCCTCCAGCCCTCTCTGAGACCTCTTTCTCCTGGGATTAAAGGCGGTGCCACCACAACCCACATTTTGTTGTTGTGTTAAATAAAATCTGGGGGCTGAAGAGATGGCTATGAGGTTAAGAATACTGATTATTCTTCCAGAGGGTTCAATTCCCAACACCCACATGGCGGCTCACAACCATCTGTTACTGCAGATCTAGACTTGTCACCCTCACACAGACATTCATGCAGGCAGAACACTAATGTAAGTAAAATAAATTTCAAAAATAGAATCTCTCACAGACAAAGCTAACATCACACTCTACGTGCTACTGGAGAGAATGATCTTCGACTTTTCTTTCTTCTGCCTTTCCCTTCTGAATGCTCTGGGTACCCCCATGCCTCATTACACTCAGTGCTAAGAATCAAACCACGTGCTTCCTGCAGAGCAAACAAACATTCTGCAATCTAAGCCTGCTCCTACCACAATACCTAACCTGATGGTTCAACTCAGCAGTGACCAGGAACATCAGGAACAGGAAGTAGGGGTGTCACTCACATCTGCACAGCCTCTTTAGGTCTTCCTTAGTCACCTCCCTGACAGGTGTGAATTTGGGGTCTCTAGTCATGTGGTCAGCCTGGCATCTCGGTCCTTCCTGGCTCACTTGTAGCCTTCAGGACCTCACTAGACCTGCGCTGCCTTCCCCTTTTCCCACTCAGGGTGTTTAGATTCTCGGGGTTCTTGAAAGACCAAGCGGGGGCCCCCAAACAATGTCTCCCTTCCCTGTGTCTCCATCGGTTTTCTCTTTTTCATTGCTCTGTCTCCTCCAGTCTATTTAAAAATCATTTACTATATTGTCCTATGGCCTCTGGGATTTAAGATGTATGGGATCAAAGATGTGAGAAGATTGTAGTTTGCTTGCTGCCAGACTGTGCGCTTGTTTCTAGTCCTTAGAGAAATAACTACTGTGAGTTTGTGGGGTCCATTCCACGGTGCTCTGGTGGGGAGAGGAACCAGGGGTATGGCTTGGGTAAAAGTGTCTCCAAGCTTAACCTGAGCCAGATTTCTGGGGCCCACAAGACAAAAGTAATCATCCACTGGACAGGTCTCTGACCTTCGCATGCATGCCCTTCTCTGTTAAATAAAAGTGTGTGGGGAGGGGATCCAACTGGATTCCAGCCCTACAGGGTTAAAAAAAAAAAGAAGAAAAATCCTGTTTCTCTGCCACAAGGTCTTACAATGCAAATGTGGCCCAAACAGGTCTGCCCAGATTGACTGTTGCAGAATAGGCAAGAAAAAATGGAGGGAATATGGCAAGTGAGAATGAGGGCCTTAGGAGGCTGCAGGCCAAGAGCCTCTTTCACAGCTCTGACTGACTGAAAGCACCCACGGCAAAGTTTCAAAGGAAGTTCATGGTTGGGAGAAGCTTCATGGGGGGGAGGGGGGATGGGCACTTTAGTTTGTTAGAGTTAGTTTCAGTTTGTGAAATGAAAAGTTCCAGGAACTTTTGGTGGGACTAAAATGTTTAAGATGGTGTCTGGCTGGGCAGTAGGGGTGACACCTTTTAATCTCACCCAGCACTAGAAGGCAGAGGCAGGCACATCTCTGCATCTATAATGCCAGTTCCGGGACAGCCAAGGACAGTTATACAGAGATACCCTATCTCAGAAAAACAAAACAAAAAAACAACAAAAGAAATTTTTTCCAAGCTGGGTTGAGGTAGCCTTTAAGCACTTGGGAGGCAGACTGGCAATTTGGTGATTTCTCAGTTTGAGGCCAGCCTGATCTGCAGAGTGAGTTCCAGGACAGCCAGGGCTACACAAACCCTGTCTCCAAAAAAATTAATTTTTTTTTTTTTTTAAGCCTGCTAGGTGTCAGACACGGGGCCTTGCCCATTCTAGGCAAATGGCTCACCACTAAGTTATTTCCCCAATTCCTGAAATAGTGCATTTTATATTTTGGTTGGTTGGTTTATATTTTTTTAAGGATTTATTTTATGTGTATGAGTGTTTTGCCTTCCTGTACATATGTGCACCACATGTGCCTGGTGCCACAGAGGCCAGAAGGAAGTACTAGATACCCAGGATCTGGAGTTCCAGGCAGCTGTGGGCAGCCATGTGGAACTGAACCTGCCTCTGGAAGAGCAGCCAGGGCTCTTAGATGCTGAGTCATCTCTCTAGTCCCTTCAGTGTTTTTTGGTTTTAGAGCAGGAAGTGGCACAGGGTCTCTACATTCTGGCTGTCTAGGAACTTTGGATGTAGACTAGGCTGGCCTTGAAGTCACTGAGATCCACCTCTCTGCCCCCCCCCCCCCCCCCCCCCCCCCCGAGAGCTGAGATTAAAGGCATAGGCCATTATGCCTAGTATGTTTTTATACTTATTTTGTGTGTAGATGTGTGTGGGCCTGTAAATCCCATGTTACCTGGGTGGAGAGGCCAAAGGACAACCTGAAAAAGCTCTCTTTTCACAATGAGCCTACCTCAGTGCTGTGCCCAGGGCCCAGGTTTTGGGGACTGAATTCAAATCTTCAGGGTTGGCTATAAGTGCCTTTACATACTGAAACATTGAAACATCAGCCCTGTCAAACAATTTAAGAAAAAACATTTGTGGGCTTGTAAGACTCAACAGGTCAAGCACTTACTACCAGGCCTGAAGTCCTGAGTTTGATCATTGGGGCTCACATGTTAGGAGAGAACTCAGTTCCAGACACACAGCATAGCATGATCGGAAAGACACACAGATGTAAATACACTGTTAAGAACTTACTCCAGGGGCTCCTGCAGTAGGAGAAAAGGCCTACTCTCCAGGGGAACAACTCTCAGTGCCCACCCCTGATCAGCCAGTCTACACCATTCCTCCTGGGGCCTCCACTGTCTCAGCTCTCAAATGGTGAGTGGTTCCACAGCCTGGCCTTCCTTTGAGGTCTCCTGACCGACTGCCCCTTTTTCTTCCCACTTTAAGATAGCAGCCTTCAAGTGTCCAATTGGAACATGTGGAACAGAGATGGCTCAGGGGGCTTCCGGTCACCTCTGGCTACCCCAAGGAAGGCTGAGTTGCCTTCCATGTCCACTGGCCTGGAGAGCCCTGGAAGCCCATGGGAAGAGGTGTGTGACTCCAGACATGACCCAGTCTCCTTTCGGTCTCCAGAGGTCCTTCTGTAAGGTTTGGCATGAAATACTTCCCCAAAGGATTCTCTCACAAAGCATCATGGGAGCACCAGCAACTACTGGAGTAGACTCCTAGCTAAGGAACACTGGCTCCAGCTAACAGCACAGAGCCCCAGCCCAGGGACTTCTCAGCTATGCCTCTCTGAGCTCTCTTTGGCTGGATCAGCCTGCCCTGAGTAAGGCTCATCCTAGGGTAACGATGTACTTTTTCTTTCAGGAAAATACTTCTGTCACCATTCTATACCCACCGGGTAAGAGGGAGTGGAGAGAAGGTATGCTCTTGTTCCCTTGGCCATGCTTTAACTTCCGAAGTTTCTCTTTTGCTATGAACATTTTAATGAGGGTTAAACATAAAATGGAAAAATAGCATTCTGATTGCATTTTCATTTTAAGATGCAACTTTTGAGACTTCATACAAGGCAATGGGTGGATAACGGTTAACCAGCTAGAGAAAACGTACTGACCACAGACAAAGGCATCCCTAATACCTACCATGGTTACTGATGTCTGAAAGAGCCCCATCAAACTTTCAGGGGTTGGCTGGCTTACTTTTCTTTTGGAAGTAACTCAGATTTAAGTCCTGCTTTGTTGGATACTGTAGGATATCTGAGCACTGTGTATTAGCTTCAGGTGATGTTGCTTAAGGTGGCTGGTAAGGTGTTGTATGAAGGAACAGGTGCTTGCTTCTCTTTCCAAAGGGTGTGGGCAGCCAGAGGCTACCACCCTACAAAGGAGTTGTGTTTACTCTCCATGGACAGGCAAGTCATCCAGCAGATGGGCAGGGACCAGGCCCCTGTGTCCACCATACTCACCATAGTAGAACCCTTTATCATCCACAGGCCCATAAACTGTCACCACATCTCCAGCCCTCAGTACCAGTTTGCCCTTTGCTCGAACCCCTGCTCTCCCATCCCTGGGGTCATAGTCCAAAGCTGCCACCATTGTTTTGGGGGTCCACAGTGTGGGTGTTCTGGAGTTCCCTTGAGGCATGAAAGATCCCTGGAAGTTGGTTAGACCCTCCAAGTGTTCATGTTGAGCCTCAGAATGCAGATGCCCTTGAGCTGGTAAATGCCAACTCTCATCAGTCTGCTCTGTGTCCACCTCTACTTCGGCTACCAAGTGTCCAGGGATTTTGCCCATGTATCCATTGCACTCTTCATGATATAAGCCATGGGGATCCTGAGAGCCCCACACTCTCAGCAACTGTCCATTTTGGAATACCAGCTCCTCCTCTGCAGCTTTGGAGCCGACAGACATCACTGGAAGGCTATGATCAAAGAGGGCTACAAAGACGCTGCGTGGACTCTTAGCTTCTGTCTCCAGCTGCTCAGGGCCACCACTTGCCATCTTAATGACTTTGCCGGTTGGCACCTGGCATGCTCTCTTGCCTCCTAGCATCTTCTGTCTTAGTTCACTTTGGAACTTGTTCTTCCTTTGTGCTAGCTTCTCTGTGCACCGAGAATCCAAGCACACAGCCTTCTTCTCCTCCAAAACGTGATGGAAGTCAGCTGTCAGGTGCTGGCTGGAGCCTTGCTGCTGAGGTGGGAGCATCTGGGCAAACTGCTTTTGAAGAAGGACTTTCTCAAGGCCAGGCTTCTCCAAACACAGTACATTCCTGGGCCCATTCTCTGGGGAGAGATGAATGTACCCTGAACTTGCACTGATGCACACATGTGGGGAATGGCCTTCTTTCACTCCAGACTGGTCGAAGAGCAGAGGTGGCTTGTGGTTCTGGGGACTCTCTTGAAAAGACAGGCCCTTTTCATGGTCCTTCCCAACCTCTGTGGGCCCCTGGACTTGGTTGTCTGCCCTTTCTGAGCTCAGGTTGGACACTGGTGAATGCTTCCTAGGAGGTTCTTCAGGGAGTGCTTCTAGAAACTTAGCCTGAGGTTCCCCACAGCTTCCCGGTGTATGGGGACAGGGCTTGGTACTCAGAGAAGCTTGAAGCAGCTTCTGGTGGCAGACAGGAAGAACTGAGCAGGTAGAAGGGTCACCATCTGTGTAGCTAAAGGAAGGACTCTCTAGGAATGGGTAACAAGAGAAATAGTCCTCAGGGATCTGAGCTGGCACCGAATCTGGAGACTCACCATAGAGTGACATGGTTCTCACTGAAACCTTCTGGCATGCTAGGGGATCCTGAAGCTGGGAAAATTCCAGTAGGGTGTTTCCAGCAGTGGCATCAGCAACTTCTGTAACCTTGAACCCATCCACATACACAGAGTAGCCAGTGACCTGCACTCCATTAGAGGACCCAGCTGAGTCAATGGTTACAGGGAGCCAACTGACCACCAGGAAACCTGGAGAGGCATGATGCTCCACCAGCACATCCAGAGGAGGGTCAGGGGGTCCCGCTAAAGGTGTATCAAAAGTTACAGTGGAGGACATTGTTTCCCAGAGCACCTGTAGCAGGTCTCTAGGTAACTGCACCCCTACCCTCACCCGGTACCGTGTGCCAGGGTGTAGGCCTTGGAAGGTGTAGCAGCTAACCCCTGAGGGAGTTAGGGTATGCTCTTCATCTTCCAGGTACACCACATGGGGGTATCTATTGCTACCAGAGGCCCATGTAACTGTGGCAGAGGTAGCTGTGACATTCTGCAGCTGTAATTGCATGGGGGCCACACAGAACACTTCTTTAGCCTCCAGAAAGGGTCTGGAGAAACACTGTTCCTCCATGCTTGGTTTAAAGCCCCAGCAGGCTTCTGTCTTAGTTTCCAAAATCTTTACTGCCATATCTGTCTTAGAGTCTGCCCTTCCCACCTGACATAGGCCTCTCTCTAGTGATCCCTGAACTTCCCTGAGTAATAAGCTGCTTTTCTTCAAGGCTTTGTTATGCTCAGCTGGTAGTGCAGTGGGACCAACTTCAGGGGACTTGGGGAATAGGTGCTTCAGGATAGGGCTTCCTGAAATCTGCTCCACTAAGTTGGAGGGGACTAGCCCTCGCTGCCCATTCACAAGCTCCCCTTCATAAAAGCCATCCTCATCCATGTCCCCAAAGACATAGACATAATCCCCAGCTGTGAGGGGTAGCTCGCCTTGAGAATGCTCATTAGGCCTTTCAAATGGATTGTAACTATATCTAGCCAAGAAGGTCTTGAGCTTGGGAGTGGTGGGAGCCTCAGAGCTCCTCATTTCCAGGGGAGTGGACACACTGTCTGGTTCTAAATCATCCACTTCACTTGCTGTGTCCATGTCCAGAGAAAGGTAAGATGGCACTGTAGCCCACACGGACTCTACCTCAGAGGAGGAATTTGAATGTGAACTGGTTTTCCTGGCTTGGGGCCTGGAGTCCAGAGGCTGACTGGTAGGGTTTTCGTCTGATACTTGGGGGACTCCAGCTGATTCCCCAAGGGTAACTGAGTTCTCCTGTTGGGAGGGACAAACGGGAGGTTGTATGTCCCTGGTTGACAGTGACAATGCATATTCTTCAGACTTTGGTTTGAACTTGGGCTTCCTGCTACTCCTGGCTTGGGACTCTGAAGCTTGGGTGGTCTCTGATGTCTCCGGGGGGTGAGCAGGCTGACACTGCAACTCCTGCATCTCTTTCCCGGATGCCTGGAGGTCACTCAGGGCTTTATTTTGGTAGTACTGCAGCTGCTGCCACCTGTCTTGCACATATCCCGCTTGTTGAGGCAGCTGCTCAGCCAGCAGGCCAGTGGCTTCGAGTTCCTGCCTCTGCCTCGCGTGGCTTTGCTGCCTGGGAACATTGCTGTTCTCATCTGCCATCTTCCTCACCCAGCTGGCCAGGGCCTGCAGCCGCGCGTTCTCCTCTGACAGCCTGGCGCCCTGCTGCAGGGCGGCTTGCAGTTGTGCCTCTGCCTCCTCGTAGCGCCGCTCTGCGGCGACTGCCTGAGCGCTTAGCTCCTTGCATTCCTGCCGCTGTGCACCCAGCTCCCTCTCCAGAGCCAGCACCTGGTGTCGCGCTATCTCGGAGGGTGAGCTGAGGCTGCCTGCTTCCGCTCGGGCTCCGACTTTACTCTGATGTAGCGTCAACTGTCTTTGCAGGCGCAGCACTTCCCGCTGAGACTCACGCTGCAGCCGGTCCAAGTCATTGATGTTGCACCACTGTGAGCAGGTGGCGCCCTCTGCAGGAAGCGAGGAACAGTTGAGGTCCGCAGCGATGTGCGCCTGCAGCAGGTGGCACTCCCGCCTCAGTGCTTCGATCTGCAGATCCTTGGCTTGCAGGGCGCCGGCCTGTTCTGACAGGTCCTGAGCACGCTGACAGGCTAACATTTGACCTAGGTCCAGGCCCTCGAGGCTCTCACCCACCACAGGAGCGCTCATGGCCCGAAGGTTGGTCTCCTGCAGCTTGTGGGCCCTGTCTTCAAGGCGCTGAGCGAGACCGGTCAGCTCTGCGTGCTTCACCTTGAGCCACTTCATTTTCTCATCGGCCTCATCGGAGAAGCTCGCGCGCCGCAGCTGCAAGTTCTCTTCGCGCAGGCCACAGCAGCGGCGAACCAGCACCTGCAAAGCCTCGGCCAACTCCGAGTTCTGCCTCACCAGTTCGTGGTGGTCCTGACATGTTGGTGAGGGGTTCCGGGTTTTGCAGGGCTTGTTCTGGGAGCTTTCTTCCTGCAGGTCACTAGGTTTTCCGTGTGTTGATAGTAGCTGAGGTGGCGAATGGGGACTGGAGGCCCCTTCCTCGGATTCGGAAGCCCGGGGACAACTCAGTGTGCTGTCGAGTGAGGAGGAATGTGCTGTTGCCAAGGATTCGAGGGAGCTGGCGCGTGTGGATAGCAGGTCGTTTGGAGAGCTAACCCGGACGCCAGGGCTCAGGCTTTCGAGGGATCCAAGTCGACGAGCAGGCTTTGGGGTGACATGAGTGTTTCTCCGGGCTTCTAGGGGTGGCTCTTCCAAGGAAGGCGCAGCTTCGGGGGCCGCCGGTTCCGGCAAAGCGGGCTGCCAGCGGAAGTGCTCTAGGATGTATTTAAGAAAGAGCTGGCGCTCCGCATCTAGCGCCGCCTGCAGGTGGCGGATGCGCGCGGCTTGCTCGCCGTCGGTCTCCCAGCGCAGCAGCGCCAGCACTTCCTGCAGGCGACAGTGGCATTGAGCCGCAGAGGCTTCTGACGCCCCCGAGCGGCCGCAGTAACCGCGGTTCACTAACTCCTGGGCCAGCTGGCGCTGAAGCTCCCGAGCCTGGCGCACTACAGCGTCGCGCTCCTGGTGCAGCAGCTGCTGCAGCTGCCGAAGCTCTGCATCCTTCCAGCGCAGCAGCTGCCGGATCTCAGCCTCACGCTCGCGCTGCACCTCCTCCTGCAGCTGCCGCAGCTCTCGAAGGCGTCGTGCCTCCCACTTGGAGCGCAGATGGTCACCCAGCTGCTGCCGCTCCTGCTCGGCCGACTCCCGCAGCTGGCGCGCCTGGGTCGCGAAACGCCTCCGTTCTGCCCGGCTGCGCGCGCGCTCAGCCTCCAGATCTGCCCGCAGTTTTTCTAACTCTCGCCTCTGCTCCTCCAGCACTGCTGCCGCTGGGCCGGGGCTACCTGGCTTCTTGGGCGACGCGCGGCCACCACCCAGAGGGGTGGGTGAATCCTTTGTCATTGTGGCCGCAGTCGAGCAAGAAACCAGAGCTAGCTTGGTAGGCCAGTTAGCCAACGGCCGCCGCCCCGGCCGCTGCCAACCGCCCCGCGCGCCCCTTCCGGCGCCCCTATGGTCACTCCGCGCGCCCCTTCCGCCTTGGGGTGATCTTTCTTATAACCTGCCTTCTCTCTCCAGACCCAAAGCCTCTCGCCTCTCCCTAGACAGGGCGCTACTCCTGAGACCTCTTTCAAACTGGCCTCTGACCTTCTCGGGATACCTTGGGCATATTTCTGAGCTCACATTTGATCAGCTTCATGGCTTTTGTGACCCATTCCACCTTCTCCTGGGCACTGTGCAATCCCTTCCAGACCTAGATCCCCAGTGGTGACCATTGATGGTCGCTGCCCCTGGACCTAAAGAAAGGGGCCAGAGCTGTGGGTAAAAATAGATTGTGGTCAGACCTCTTCTGGCTTTATTAAGGTTTCTGCTAGCATATTTGAATTAGGTAACCGAGGACTTATTACAAGATCTTCTTAAATTTGTGGTTGAGCCCTGAGCCCCCCCAGTGTAGCTCTAACATCTCTCTTCCAAGGACCCCTGTTTGTTGAGCGTTTTCCTAAATCAGCTGAAACTTTTATGCCATTTTACGAATGAAAAGTCACTGTGTTTGGGCTTAATGTTATCTGAGGCCAGTTACTGGTGATCTATACCTGTTTTGTGCACACCGGTTAAGTATTCTATTACTGAGTTACAACCTCAACCTTTGATGGGCGTGAACTTCTCATTCTCTTGCTCTCATGGCCCAAGAGCCAGAATTACAGGTGGTATTAACATCATTGGCTTCTAGTTTTGGGTTTTTTGAGACAGGGTTTCTTTGTCAGAGTGCTAGCCATCCTTGAACTAGCTCTGTAGACCAGGCTGGTCTTGAACTCAGAGATTGGCCTGCCTCTGCTTCCCAAGTGCTAGGATTAAAGGTTGGAGCTACCACCTCCCAGCCACTGGCTTCTTGATTCATCTTTGCCTTCCAGTAAGGATGTCAGAGATGAAGAACTTTCCATGGCCATACAACTTGGAATTAGCTAAGTGGGGATTCAAACTTGAAAAATTCTACCCCAAAGTCCATGAGTATCCTAAATTGCTCCATCTCAGGGTCACTTGTGAGGACCCCCTCCCCAGCATTTTAGCCAGGTACAATTCTGTTTCAGCTTCACTTGCTATTTGCACTGAATTTTTTAAAAAAAATTATTAGTTATGCACACAGAGTTCTGCCTGCATGTATGCCTACAGGCCAGAAGAGGGTACCAGATCTCATCATAGATGGTTGTGAGCCACAATGTGGTTGCTGAGAATGGAACTTGGGACCTTTGGAAGGCAGTCACTGCTCTTCACCTCTGAGCCATCTCTCTTCACCTCTGAGCCATCATCTCTCCAGCCCTGCACTGAATTTTTAAAGGGTTTTTTAAATGATAAATTACTATTTTTATTTTATGTGCAATAGTGTTTTGCCTACATGTCTGTGTGAGGGTGCTGGGTCCCCTGGAACTGCAATTATAGATAGTTGTGGGCAGACATGTAGGTGCTAGGAATTGAACCCCTGGCCCTCTGGAAGAGCAGCCAATGCTCTTAACCACTAAACCATCTCTGTAGCTCCTGCCCCAAACTTGTAGATTAATCAGTGCAGTGGAGGAAGCTCAGGACTTTCTTAAGTCTTTTTTCAGCCTCTGTCTTGTCCTGGGCATATATCTGAGACTTGTTTGCTCCTGTGTTATTATTTTGTTTTTTGTCTGTTGGTTTTGAAGCAGTGTCTCTCTACATAGCCCTGGCTGCCCTAGAACTCATTCTGTAGATCAGACTGTCCTCCAACTCACAGAAACCTGCCCACCTCTGCCTCCTGAGTGCTGGGATTGTAGCAGTTGACTCCTGTGTCTTATATCTGACCCTTTTTGAATCAGTAAGGTGACACTGACTGAGGCTTGATGGCATCCAGAACCTCAAACATACTAGACAAAAGTTATACCAATAAAATACTCAGCCCCTCTCTTCCTCCCTCTCCCTCCCTCTCCCTCCCTCCCCCCCCCCCTCTCTCTCTCTCTCTCTCTCTCTCTCTCTCTCTCTCTCTCGTGTGTGTGTGTGTGTGTGTGTGTGTGTGTGTGTGTGTGTGTGTGTGTGTGTGTGTGTGTGTGTTACTAGGGATTGAGCCCAGAGCCTTATGTATGCTAAGCAAGAACTTTACTATTGAGATGTATCTTTATTCTCCAGCACTTTGGGCTGGAGAGATGGCTCAAAGGTTAAGAGCAGTGGCTTCTCTTCCAAGCGGTACATAGCCATCTCCAATCAGATCTAATGCCCTCTTCTGTGGAGCAGGGATGAGCAGCGATAGATGCAGCTAGAACACTGCATACATAACCAATAAATACATCTTTTAAAAAATAAATAAATACAAATTCAAGATGTTAAGCTGGGTAGTGGTGCACATCTTTGATCCCACGACTCAGGAGGCAGAGGCAGACAGATCTCTGTGAGTTGGAGGCCAGCCTGGTCTACAGAGTGAGTTGTAGGACAGCCAGAGCTGTTAAACAGAAAAACAAACATATAATATCAAAATAGAAAAAAATTAAGATCTTTTATTGTTTTATTCATTGATGTGTGTGTGTGTGTGTGTGTGTGTGTGTGTGTGTGTGTGTGTACCTGAGCATGTCTGATGCTCTTCAAGGTCAGAAGAGGGCATCAGATGCCCTGAGAGTTGAGTGCCACTTTGAGTGGTTTTGAGTCAACATATGGGTGCTGGTAGTTGAACCCATATTTTCTGCAAGAGCAGTAAACACTCATAGTCCCTGGGCCATCACTCCAGCTCCCTACCATTTTCTTTCTTTTCTTTTCTTTCTTTTTTTTTTTTTTAAATATGGTCTTACTCTGTATCTCTGACCAGCCTGGAACTTGTTTTGTCTACCAGTCTGGCCTAGAACTCACAGAGATCTTGCCTCTGCCTTCCAAGTGCTGGAATAAAGGTGTTCCACCATGCTAGGATGTCCTTCTTAAGTTTTTGTTGTTGGTGGTGGCATTTTGGTTTTGTGTTTCTTTTTGTTTTAGAGATGGGGTCTTGATATGTTCCAGCTGGCCTGGAAGTTGTTATGTAAACCAAGCTATGTAGACCAGGCTGGACTCAAACTCACAGAGATCTGCCACCTCAATCTCCTGAGTGCTGGGATCAAAAGTTTGCACCACCAGTGTCCAGCTCTTCTAGCTACTTTTGTGGCTCATGAACTCTCCTTCAATCTGGTTCCTTCCTGTCCTTCCAGCCCTTGGCATTAAGTGACACTGATAACTGGCTTTCTGTATTCATATATCCCATCAGAAATTCCTTTGTGGTGCCTGCCTAGCCTAAGAAGCACAGCAATCACAACTACTGTGTATACTCAGCAACTGACCTCACTGATGTATTTATCTTCCAAACCCTGAGCCGATAAAAATATCAGAACACTAGAATTATGGTTCAAGATATTCGTTTTCAGAACTGAAACAGGTGGCATAAGGCAAGTGAGAAAGTAGGATTATGAACTTAGCCTTGGATTTGTCCTGGGTTACAGGAAGGATTGTCTTCATGGAGCTCTTACAGGGCACTGCTTTACAGAGATGATCCACGGATGTGGGGACTTTCCAGGGCACCTGGCAACTAGAACTGAATAGTTTGTTATTTCTTGGGAGTAGGGTGGTTTCATAGCTTATGTGACTTGCTGCAGCCTTAAGTGGGAATTCAAGCAGTGAGGTCTGGAGGTCAGCCTGTCACGGGGGGAGGGGGGGGTGGGGGGGGGTGGGGGGTGTTGGAGTGGATCACTAGGGGTCTTTACAGTCGCCATCTGGGCTAGTCATGCTAGAGGTGATTCAGAATGTAGTGGAGTGTCTTTCTTGGTTTACACTCTCTTACTTTGTGGGACTCAGGACACCACTGTGCACAAAATATAGGAGAGTTATGGAGGTTTAATCTAAGCTGCTGTTTTCTTTGAGTCTCACTCTCTCACTTATAAAATGACAGATTACACAGGCTGTCTTCAAACTTGACTCTGTAGGAGTCCAGAGTTTCTTGGAGACACCACAGGACTAGAGAAGAATGATGCCAGAAACTCAGAATGTCCTACCTACTTCAGTGTGCAGATCTAGTCATAAGTCCCGTGTATCACATTCAAAAGAAAACACTAGTTTAAGAAAGGTAGTGGGCCTGGAGAGATGGCTGAGGGGCTAAGTGCACTGGCTGCCCTGCAGCATGGTGGGTCACCACTATCTGTCACTCTAGTTCTAGGGGATCCAATCAACAGGCATCAGGAATACAAGTGGTACAGACATACATGCAGGTAACAGACACAGACACACAGACATACACACACACACACACACACACACACACACACACACACACACACATACACACACTTAAAAAAATCCGGATGTGCTAGATCACATCTTTAATCCCAGCACTTGGGAGTAAGAAGCAGGTGGATCTCTGTGAATTTGAGGTTGGTCTGGTCCAAATAGTGAATTCCAAGACAGCCAAGGATATATACCAAAACTCTGTTTCAAAAACAAAATCAAAAATTTGATTATACTTGCCTCTGCCCTCCCTTGTTCCCATTCACCACATCAAGATTGCTTCCTCTGTATAATTTTTAAATGTACTTATACGTGTATTGGTGTTTTGTATGCATATATGTCTGAGCACCACCAGGTGTATGTAGTGCCCTCAGAGGCCAGAAGAGGATATCAGATACCCTGGGATTGGACATGGTTGTTATAGATGGTTGTGAGCCACAAGACGGGTGGGTGTTAGAAATCAAACCTGGGTCCTCTGAACCAGCACCCATTTTTCTGTGTGTTTTCATGTATGCATTCTCATGATGTCACGGTGTGCTTGTGGGAAAGTCAGAGGACACCTTGTGACAACTGATTTTTTTTTTTTTTTTGTCATGTGGGTTCCAGTAATTAAACTTAGATCACCAGGCTTACTAGTAAATTTAGCTGAGCCATTTCACTGGCCTAATGAGAATTGTTTTTAGAGTTATATTATTTTAAGATAGACATCATAACCACATCTTTAATCTTAGCACATGGGAGGCAGAGACTGGTGGGTTTCGATGAGTTCAAGGCCAGCCAAGAGTACACAGCAAGCAAGTCCTTGCCTCAAACAATAGCAATGAAAACCAAACAAATAAGAGCTATACTGTTTGAAGCAAACTTGACAACTTCTGAGCTAAATGCCCTCTTGAATGAAAGGACACTTCTGACTCTGCTGAATGATAGCAAGGTATTCTCTTCATGTCTCAGTTGGCCTCATATTGCCAGCCCTGTATTTCTTATAGTCTCTCCTTAGAGCCCCAGACTTTTGAGACGTGGGGTGGGAGATCTTGGTGGCCTAGTCCACCATTCTTCACTGGTGTCATGTGTTTCTCTTGGGGAGACTAATCACCCTAAGATAGACAGGACATATAGGAGTACAGGTGAGTCAAAGGTACTCCCATCACTTGAGGGGTGGAAGAAAGAGGATCAGGAGTTTAAGGTCATCTTTAGTCATATAATGAATTTTGAGGCCACCCTGGGCTACATGACACCTTATTTACATCTCAATCTCCCCCAACCAAACCTTTCCATCGGCAAAAAGCACTGCTGGAACTTACCATCTAGTAGTTTCTTTCTCTTTGGATCTTTCTGCTTCACCCTCTAAACTGCTAGACATC
This sequence comes from Phyllotis vaccarum, assembly GCA_033318265.1. Lineage (NCBI taxonomy): Eukaryota > Metazoa > Chordata > Mammalia > Rodentia > Cricetidae > Phyllotis > Phyllotis vaccarum. Next base: position 184,955,247 of record JARWLC010000002.1, read on the forward strand.
TGAGATTACAAGTGTGTAACACTATTTCCGACAGATATCACTATTTTTAAGATAGGGTCATACTATGTAGCCTAGGCTGGCTAGAATTTATAGTTCTGCCTGCCTCCACCTCCCAGGGCCAGAATTAAAAGAATGATCCATCCCCCTTATGTTATTTCTTCAGTGAGGCTTCCTGAAAGTAGATCCTTGAAGTTATTTATGTGAATGATGCTGTATGTGAAAGTCAGTGTGGGCATGCACATACACACATGCACAGACCTGAGGTCTACAGATGTTTTTCCATGCTTGCTCTTCATAGGTTTTCTCCTTGAATCTAAGGCTCATCAGTTTAGTTAGCCTGGTTAGACAAAGAACTTCAGGGATCTGTCTGTATCTGCCCTCCCCTAGTGCAGGGGGTCATGCTTGCTTTTTAAGTGGGTATCCAAACTCAGGTCCTATTTGAACATGCAAGCACTTTTTCAATTATTTTGTGTACACAATATTTATAGTGCACCTACTACGTGCCAGGCACCGTATGTATTGGCCGTCGGATTGCAGGCTACATAAAACAACGGTCCACACAGAACTCTCCAGCACTGGGAACCGCACACAGTAGGCACACTTGCCGGCTCCGCGCTCTTCCCGGTTCGCCCCTCCCCCGTTCCAGGAAGTGAGGGGGTTCTAGCCGCCTGGCCTTCCGCGATGCATTTTGGGAAAGCAGGAGCACCAGATCCAAGATGGCGGCCAGCAGGAGGCTGATGAAGGTAAAAGCCATTCTCTGGCGCTGGCCAGGCGGGGGGCGGCGTCCCCGGGCCGGGACCCCCACGGCGGGCCGCGGTTCCTTGGGGCATCGCCACCCTCCATCCCTCGTTGCGTGGCTCCGCAGTGCCGCTGTGCCGCGTGTGGAGGAGAGTTCTAACGGGGCCGCCTAGGCCGCAGCCTGGGCGGGAGCGCAAGGCCGCGCCGGGAGCCGCCGCCGCCGGCCCCTCGGATCAGCTTGGGCAGTTCTCGCACCCCCTCCTCCCGGAGCGGAGCCGGCCCTCCGTCGCAGCGGCCGCGGTCCGGGTTGAGGACGCCGTTGATGTGTGGGCCGGGCCTGGAGGCTCCAAGCTGGGCGCCCTCGGGGGAAGAAAGCCGGAGCCCCGGCTGGGAGTCCGCGCCGCGGAGCCGCCCGGTCCTGGGCCGCGGTCGCCGCACTCTGAGCCCCATTCCGCCAGCCCACAGCTCCGGGACCGGGAGGCTGCGAGGCCCGAGACGGGAAAGGAAGGAGGAGGGCAGGCGGCCAAAGTTAGGTCAGTTAGTTGGTGGTCTTTTGAAATTGTGTTGGGTCCTCGCAAACTGTCGCCTTGTGACTGCAGAGTCACACGGCGGACAAGTTCCAAATCTAGGAAGGCGTGGGGTCGTCCCCCGTCGCAGCTCGTTTCTCCTAACTATCCACTTCTTAGTCATCCTGATGAAGCAAAGTGGCATTTTTGAGGTGGGGGTGGGGGTTGGCTTCTGTGGTTCGAATTAAAACCGGCCAAAGTTTAAAAAAATAACTTGGTGTACGCACTTTGTATCATGAATGTAGCGGAGTGTCATCTCACTAATTGGCTCCTTTGGTGAAGCATACAGGTGTTCAGATGATTTCGGTTTTTCACTGTTAAATTTGCCGACATCCTCTAAAGACAACCAACCCCGCCAGTGTTTGAGTGCTACCTGGTAGTGCGGCGGAGCTACCGCCTGACCGGAAATACAAAAGGCCGGGGAGCCGGCTCTTAACACATAGCCGACCTCGTTCTGACCGGAGTTGTATTTGGTTGATGGAAACAAAAGAAAACAGTTTGCTCACTGAAACCTAGAGAGAACATTTAACTAAAAGGAGAGTGGAAGTGGGCACAAAACAAGTTAGGATCAAGCTCCGTATCTGCTCAGCCCGTGACACTCCATCGTTTTCCTAAATGAAAGGAATACTAATCACTTCCGTGTTCAAAACCCCCAAAGTTATCGTCTCTGTTGTAGGTTTCAATTTAGGAAGATATGTGAATGCATGCTGTTTCTCCTAATTTTATTGAAATTGCTTATATTCATCCACCCACCTCTCAGGTGCCCTTCTAAATACTTTTACCTGGTTTCCCTTCTTGGACTCCAGAGTGATTTTCTCTAAAGCAAGTATTTAACCTTTTTCTTCTGGCTAAAATCCTTCATGGTCTTGTTTGTAACAGCGAATTCTAACTTCTTTAATTTTTTTTAAAAAAATAATGTAATGTACTTATTTTTAATTTACATGCATTAGTCTTTTGCTTGCATGTATGTCTGGTCTGTGAGGGTGTTGGATCTCCTGGAACTGGGATTACAAACAGTTGTGAGCTGCCTTTCGGGTCCTGGGAATTGAACCAGCTCCTCTGGAAGATCTCATGGCCCCTGAACCATCTCTCCAGCTCCCCTAATTTCTTTAAAACTTATAAAGTACATTTCTTTATGTGTGTGTGGACAGTATGTTGTTCCACAGCACTCACGTGGAGGTTAGAGTACAACTTGTCAGTTCTCTCCTTCCCTTGTATGAGTTTACTGCCCCATCCTTACTTCTTACTTGGCATGAAAGATCTTTCCTTTTCCTTCCCTCCCTCCCTTTCTTCCTGTTTGTTTGTTTGTTTTGAGGCAGGGATTGTTTGGCGTGCCTCTAACTATCCCACAAAAAGAGATAATATATGATTTAACTCAGTTCTGTGAGTGAGTCCCAGACAAAGCTTAATGATGGTACTCTGTGGTCTCCCTTTGTATGTGTGTTTGCTCAGTGTAAGAAAAGCTATTTTCTCAATTCCCTTTCCTTCCAGGGAGGTCCTTGGGGTCAACACCTATGCTCTGACTATGTGAGCTCCCTCCCCCCAGATTTACATTTCTCCTTTTTAACAGATTTCTGTCCTATGTTGGGTTTTGTGTATCTGAGTAGCAGGAATTGGGTTTATTCATTTCCCCCCCCCCTCCTGGTTTTTGAAACAAAGACCTTATTTGGTATCCCAGGGTGACTTCAAATTCAAAGTGATTCTCCTGTCTCAGCTTCCTGACTGCTAGAATTACAGGAGTGAACCACCAGGACCAGCTGACCTAGTTTCATCCTGGTATCTTCCTGGTCTAGCCCCATGCGTGACCTAGTTTGGAATCCCCAGGCTGTCAGATATCTAGGAGGGGAATTACAGTTGTTAAATTGTTTTTAAAGATTTGAGCTCAAGGAAAAGTTTAAGTACTTACTATTTTAAGCTTATTTTAATTAAGTTCTTTTTTTGTTTTTAACACCCAAAATTAGTCTATTGTCATCTTTATTTTTGCAAATGAAGCAGTTTTGAGTTTTAATAGATTGGGAGAGTTATAGGTAAAGCAGGAATAGTAGTAAACTGGTGAGTTAGATGATGCACTGAGTCTCCCTGGCTTCAAGTGTGAAATTCTACATTCTTCCACAGATTGTTTCCATTTCTTCTTGAAGGCTTCATGGAAATGTGTGGGTGTGTGTGTGGGAGAGGGAGAGAGGGGGGGGGCTTTGAGAGTTTAAACTTGGTAGTTAGTTTCAAAGCAAAAAAACAAACAAAACAAAAACCCAAAAAAACCAAGCTGGGCTTGGTGGTACAATACCTGCAATCCTAGCACTTGAAAGGTAGAGATGGAGACAAAGATTAGGAGTTCAAGGCTAGTTTGAGTTATATAGTGAGTTTGGAACCTGGGGTCTATGAGAGCCTGTCTTAAACAAACAAGCAAAGAAAAGAAAGTAAATGTCATTGGTATTGGTATCCCAGTGCTTCAAATAGAAAGAAATCTTCAGCACTGAAAAATAAAAACAGTTTTTTGCTTTTTTTTTTTCTTCCTGAAACAGGTTCTCAATATGTAGCCCTGATTGTCCTGGAACTCACTGAGATCCACCTGCCTCTGTCTCTTGAGTGCTGGGATTAAAGGTGTGCACCTGTTTTTGTTATGTTTTCCCTTGGTATTTGTAAACCATATGCTTCCCTGGTGTCTTCGGAGCCAAAAGAGGTTGGATTACTTGGAACTGGAGTTGCAGACAGTTGTTTTGAGCCACCATATTGGTTTTAGGAATTGAATCCAGGAAGAGCAGCCTGGGCTCTAAACCAGTGAGCCATCTCTTTAGCCCATCAAATATTTCTTTATTGTGGTGATATATATTTAATAAAACTAGTCTGGAATATCAGGAGGTCAACCACAGAGCCAAGCTGTGAAGGTCAGGGAGTGGTGGAATGTTGAAAGAAGGTAATTGTGGGGAGAGGGTTTTCAGCTTTCCCAGACACTCACTTGGTGGTCTGAAGAGAGAAGAGTTGGAGTGAGATTTCATGGAGACAGGCCTAAGGCGTTGCTGGCTAAGAAGTGGCTGTGATTTGTTCTTCTCTGATATCCCCAGTATCTGGCTCTGGTTTTCGTTATATACTAAATAGAATTAGACAATATTTGGCGCCCAGTGATGGTTAACAGATAGTATATATAATACAACAGTAATAAAAAGCACAGTTTTGTCAGGCAGTGTTAGCCTTTAATCCCAGCATTCAGGAAGGGGCAGGTGGATCTCTGTAGGTTTGAGGCCAGCCTGGTGTATAGAGTGAGTTCCAGGACAGCCGGGGCTACACAGGGAAACCTTGTCTCAAAACAAAAAAAAACCCAACCCCCCCCACCATCAGGAACAAAAAGGCACAGTTTAATATATCTTTTTTATATCTGTATCTTTGTTTAAATATGGCTGAGAAGTTATTTTAGGAAGAATGGATTTGAGGAACCTTAAATTTTTTAAGGTATATTTATTTTATGTGTAGGATTGTTTTAGATGCATGTATGTCTATATGCCACTTGTTTGAATACTACTCTTAGAGGTCAAGAGGATGTTGGGTCACTCTGGAGGCAGAGGCAGGAAGATCTCAGTTTAAGGCCAGCCTGGTCTACATAGTGAGTTCCAGGACAGCCAAGGAAGGGTATGTAGAGACTCTTATCTTAAAAAAAAAAAGGGGGGGGGGATATTGGATCTCCTGGAACTGGAGTTGTGGGTGATTGTGAAATGTCATGTGAGTGCTGGGAATTGAACCTGTGTCTTGTAAAAGAACCAGGTGCTCTTAATTCTTGAGCCATCTCTCCAGAGGGGAGTTCTGAGAAAGTTTTGAATTTCAACATTAGCAAAAAAGAATTAAAATGTTAACAAAGCATTAAATATATTTTAATTTGCAAAGAAAGCAGCTAATTTAGCATTGAAGGTAACACTTAGATTGTAACCATTTCTTCTGTCATGAACAAGGAAATAGCTACAAAGCCCAAAGCAAAAACTGTAGAAATTGATTGGGTTGATTATGTACTGGCGGCCTCACACTACACATGTCCTCTAAGGCCTTCCCATTGAGTAGCTTCCCACAGGGACTTTTCTCATATGGAACTTTGTGGTTGTATGGGCGGGAAAGGTACATTTTTTTTTTTTAAAGTTATTATGGTATAATAGTTGATCCAAGGAACTGAGATTCATAGCATCTTGTGAAAGCTTTTGAAAAAGCGTTTGCTCCAAACTCCACATTGGTGTACTTCCTCAGTCTGTAAGCATATGCCCGGGGAGTAGGAGTTATTTAGTAGCAGTTCTTTCGTGCAATTAATTGTACTAAGCAATGACCTGTTTTGCTCTTGAATACAGGTTTATATCCTCCCACCTGGTAGTTAACTGTAGAGCAATAACACTGTCCTAAGACAATGGTTGTCCTAAGAGGTGAGGAGATTTGTTTATGTAGTCCTAGCTGGGAACTTTGGGCAGCAAGATCCCTGAGAGCTGGGAGTTACAGGCTAACCTGGGCAACATAGTGTATGTGTATGTGAGATTCTAGCTCAAAGAAGAAAGGTGAGGAGTGAAGGAAGTTTTTATACATGATGTTATACATGATAAGCCATTATCAGTCACTTGAGTCCATTTTGGGAATAAGATTCTAGGGTTTTGAAATTGAGAGAAGTGTTTGCTTTTTGTGTTTGGTTTGTGATGTGTGATATGTTTGACTTAGTGATGCATACATGTAGAAGCCAGAGAACAAGTTTTGGGAGTTGGTTCTCTTCTGTTATAGGTTTGGGAATCAAACTTACCACAGGCTTACATGGCAAACAGTTTTTGTTGAGACACTTTGTTGGGTCCTACCCTGTTTTTTGTTTTTGGAGCTGGTGATGCTGGGGATTGAACATGAATGCTTAGGCAGGTGTATTACATTGAGTTATACTCCTACCTGTCACATTTGCATTTTTATCCTAAGTTTATGTATTCAATAAATTGAAACTAATTCAACTAATTTAGCCATTCTTAATGATACTGTTTGTGTGTGTGTGTGCGTGCGCGCGCGCGCGTGTGCTTGATGAATGCCCAAGGTGCATAGTAGGTGAGCATTCTACCATTTAACTATATGCCCACCAACCCTCTTTGTCATTTTATGTATCTTGTTTTTACAGGCCAGGTTTTCTCTGTGTATCTAGCTGTCCTGGAGCTTGCTCTCTAGATCAGGCTGGCCTTGAACTCAGATTGCCTGCCTCTACCTCCCAGTGGTAGATTCAAAGGTGTTTGTCAACACTATTGGCTTTTTAAAAACAAAAACAAAAACAAACAAACAAAACAAAAAAACAAAAAAACTGGGTCTTAGTGTATATCTCCTGACTAGCATGGAACTAGCTGTGTAGAGCAGACCAGCCTTGAACTCAAAGAGTATTTGTTGGTTATTTGAACAGGGTTTTGGTGTATTTTGTAGGCTGACCTTGAATGCACAGCAAGCAGTTCTGTTTAGCCTAGTATTAAGTGCTGGAATTACAGAGGTAAGCCATCACCACTTTTTGGTTGTTTAAAAGACAGAATCTCCTAGCCAGGCTAGCCTCACTTTGTAGCTGAGGAAGACCTTAAATTTATGATCTTCCTGCCTCTACCCCGAATGCTTGGGTCACAGATTTGTACCACAAACCTAGTTTATAATATGCTAGGATCAAATCCAGGGCTTCTTCATGAATGCTAGGTAAGCCCTCTACTGATTGAGTTGCATCCCTAGCCCCCACTACAAGAGAGTCTGCTGAGTTATGCTACTAGTTTTTCTTTTCTCCATCTTTGGAGGACCATCTGCACATTTCTAGGATTACTTATCAGTCAGACTTTCCTGTTACATACAGTTCCTCCTCAGCTACAGGACAAAGTATTGTGTGGTTCTGTGGAGCTTGAGAGGATTTCAGCTGCTCAGGTGCAGGCTCAGAGATTGGGATTGAAGGAAGGAAAGCAGGGGTGAGACTTTATCTGCTCCCCCAGTTGGCCATGGAATCCCTAAATGTAGTGTGCTGTTCTCATTGGATCTATTTATTTAATATTTATTAATATTATTGATGTTTTTATGGGACAGAATTTCTCTGTGTATTCCTGGCTATCCTGGAACTCATTCTGTAGTCTAGGCTGGCCTCAGACTCAGAGATTACACCTGCCTCTGCCTCCTGAGTGCTTCCACCAAGGGTGTGTGACACCACTTGCTGGCTTCTCATTGGGTTTAAAAATTTCTTTAAATTTTGTTTATTTATTTTGTATGGATGTTTTACCTGCATGTATATCTATGTACTATGTGCCCAAGTAGGCCAGAAGAGGGTGTTGACTCCCCCTGCCACTGGAGTTACAGATATTTGTTAGCTGCCATGTGGGTGCTGGGAATTGAACCTGGGTCCTAGGAAGAACATCCAGTCTTTCCTTAACTGATGAGTCATCTCTTTATCGCCAACTCTGGATCTTTTTATTGGTATCCCCTCACACCATTGTCCCCTCCACCCCCTGCAGTATCAAGGCTCTACCTCAGGGCCTTCTAATGCTATCACTGAGTTATATCACTGACTTCTTAACTCCTCTTTTTGATTTACAGGGAATCAGGCAAGGCACTCTACTCCAGTTTGATGTCTACATCTTCTCTGTGTAGTGACTTCTTGTTCCTTGTGACTCTTCATAAGGGGGTACCTTCTTTGGTGTATGAGTTATGAAAAATGATATACATCTAGCTCAGAAATTATCTGTCCATTGGGTATCCCATACCTGCCAACTCAGTGACACCCAGCCCTCAGCACTGAGAGATAGGTGGCAAATTGCTTAGTCCTTTAAGAATTGAATAAAATTTCAGTAGTTGAAGAGAAAATCCCTGTGGGACTATGGATTTTTCTTCTAGCCAGCCCTGGCTTGCTTAGAGGATAGACCCGTAAAGCTGAATCCTTCCAGAGAGGTTATGAGCAGTGGCTCTGAGATCTACCCTAAGGAGCCCCAGAAACGATCAACTACCTAAACAGGCAGCCCACTTCTTTTTTGGGGGGGGGAGGGGACGCTTCAAGACAGGGTTTTTTTCTGAAGCAGTCTTGGGTGCCTGGAACTCACTCTGTAGACCAGGCTGGCCTCAGAGATCTGCCTGTCTGTGCTTCCTGAGTACTGGGATTAAAGGTGTATATAATTACCACCTGGTGGCTACCCTCCTTCAATATTTTATTGTACCCTCTTTAGTGTTTAGGTAGGCAAGCCTGTAGGTGCTTTTCAGAAGCACCAAGGAACTGACCTGATGTTACCCTTGGGTTGGCTGTATAGCATGGGCATGCCTTTTGTTCTTATGAGGTGAGTCTTGGCAGGGTCGAGAAATGTCACAGAAAGTGATGCTGCTGATGGACCTAATGACAAGTAGTAGAGCTGCCTCATAGCCTTTAGATTTCAGTCTCAGACTTAGAAGTGCTTTGAGGGGATGGGGGATGAGAGAGAGACCGAGACTCCGTTTTGGACTTCTGAGAGCTAGACCAGAGCTCAGGTTTTCAGTTTTGAGTCTTGGTCCTGAGCAAGTTAACTTCTCTTCCTTAATATTCTTGATTTATGTGTAGGTTAAATGAGCTAAGATAAATTAAGTACTTGGCAGATATTAAAGGTTTTATTAATTAATAAAAGTGAAATGACATTGGGCAATCGTGGTGCACTAAGGTCTCATTATGTAGACCACTAGACCAGGCTGGCCTTAAATCACAGAAATTTGCCTCTGTCTTTCTCTCAAGTACTGGGAAAATAAGGTGTGTACTACCAGACCCAGCTTTTTTTTGTTGTTTGTTTTTAACAGAAAAATTCCTGAACTAAAAAGTGTCTCAGTAGCTCATCGTGTGTGTGTGTGTGTGTGTGTGTGTGTGTGTGTGTGTGTGTGTGTGTGTGTGTGTGTGAGAGAGAGAGAGAGGGGGGGGGGATATATGAATGTGTGAGAGTGTAGAGCCAAGAAGAGAGTAGAGCTGTTTTGTCACTCCAGCTTGTCCCTGAGACAAGGTATCTCACTGAACCTGAAGCTTGCTGTTTTGGCATGCTGATCTACTGTTGGTCTACATAGAGAGTTCCAGGCCAAACCAGACTACAGAGTGAGGACCCCCCCCCCCCAACAGATTCTCCCCCACACAGTGTCTTTTAAAAAAATAAAAAGGGGCTGGAGAGTTGGCTCAGTGGTTAAGAGCACGTGTTGCTCTTCAGAGGACCCAGCAACCACATGATGGTCTCACTCTATCAGTCATTCCACCTCCAGTGAAGCCAGCATGTGTGTATTGATTGCCTTCATGTACATACATTCACAAAGGCAAACATAACACATAGAGAATAAAACACAAAATATCGAAAGTTTATTTTTTACATTTATCTGTATGAGTATTTGGCCTTGCATGTCTGGGGCCTGAGGAAGTCAGAAGAGGATGTCATGACGACCCCCTGGAGCTGGGATTACTGGTGATTTTGAGCTATCATGTGGATGCTGGTGGAAGAGCAACAAGTGCTCTTAACCACTGAGCCAACTGCCTGGCCCCACAGAGTCTCTTTTAGGGTTCTAGAACTCTGAGTGGCTGCTCTTGGGCTTTTGAGTTTTAGAGGAAAGGGTGGTTTGGATTAATTCTGTTTTGTTTTAAACCGTTTTGAGGATAACCCCATGGGTTCTAGACCAGATTCTGAATACACACTAATTCCGGTGCTAATTTTGACAGCTCTAGGCCTGTATTGATTGTTTTCTGGTGTCATTGTCTTGTCAGATTTTGCTTCTACCTAAGCATACATAGTTCAGCAGCAGTTTTGATAGCTGCTAGTTCAGCAGACACATATTTGACACTAATGTCAAAGCCAGTGCTTATTGGTAGGATTTACATATTTCTGCAAGGGAACAGACACTGTTTGACTCTGTCACTGGTGGGGAAAGAGAGTATAACTCAGAAGGCCTTTTCAAAGGTGGTAAAACTGGCTGCTTGACATCACCACTTTTGTTATGAAAAGTCAACCTAAGCTTCCAGAAAGAATCCTGTCCCCCAGCACTCTTACCACAGGCCTAATTTTCCAGCGCTCATTATGTGTTTGACATAGGCAGTTCCTGCTTTTTTTGTTCTGTGCAGACTTGAGGCTGATGTCCCAGTCCTTGAGGTCCCAGTTTAGTAGGAGTGCTGGACTCTGAGTGTGTAATGTAAATCAGCAATGCCAGGCACACCCTTGTTCAGATGAAGACAAACACATTCCAGGAGCTAGGCCTCTGAGAAGCTGCCTGCCTGTGGATGTAGGGCCCTGACTGGGCTTGCTCAGAGGATGTGATGTATAGGCAGCATTTTCCTTTAAGCGTGAGTTGTAGCTGTTTTAGGTTATATTCTCTTAGATTGACTTGAAGCCTAGCAGTGTGCTGTGATAGAATAGTGGGGCCCTAAACTTAGATGTTGATTTCTGCTTCTAACTCATTTGTGTTGTTGCTCTAAGACTTGGTGGGTATCTTCATACATAAAGAGGATAATGGCATGACCTCATAGAATTGAGATAATTGTTGTAGTGATAAGTAGGTGTTAAGTATACAGTTGATCCATGAGTCGGCATGAGTCAGTCCCTCTCCCATTTGCTGAGAATTAATTGAAATGAGATTTACATTCAAGCATTCTAAAGGATTATGTTTAAAATTGCAGGATAGGTAATCATTTTAAAATCACAATTTCACTGTCAAACAGTTTCATTGTACACACTTGGAAAGTTTCCACTAATGCTAAAATGAGAAATTTTAATTTTATTTTATTATTTATTTATTTTGAGACAAAGTCTCACTGTGTAGTCTTGTCTGTCGTGGAAACCATCTGCCTGCTTCTGTTGGGATTAAAGATGTGTGCTTCATTTTGAATTTAAGCTGTAGTCTTTTTAAAGGTTTTCCTGTGTTACTGCCTAGGCTGTTCTGGCACTTTTGTAGACCAGGCTGACCTTGAGCTCAAGAGATTCACCTGCCTTTGCCTCTCCTGAGAGCTGGGATTACAGGCTTGTACCCCCACCACTTGGTTTAAATTGTATTCTTGTGTGGCAGTATGTGCATGTAATACAGTGCTCTCTAACCTCAGAAGAGGGCTGGCTCTGCTGGAGTTGCAGGGAGTTGTGAGCTGTCTATCAGGAGGACTGGGGATTGAAATTTGTGTACTTCGTCAAGAGCAGTATATGTTGTAGATGTTAAGCCATCTTTCCAGCCCATTTTTATTTTATTTTTTGAGAAAAGGTTTTAGTATGTAGCTTTTGTTGGCCTGGACCTCACAGATTTGTCAGATGTGTGCCACTCACTCTTGGCAAAATTACGCGTTTTGATGGAGTCACACAAAATCGGGGAGGTGCTGTTTTACATTAATACCTTATCAGTATATGTGGTATATGAATTTTTATATATCCAACTCTAATCTGCTAGATTCTATTTTAGCTTAAAAAAACATATTCCTTACATAGTGGAGATACTGACTAGCAATGGAAGGCTAAAAACATTAGCATCTTTTATATATATATATATATATATATATATACACATCTACACACTATATATATATAAAAACATTACTATCCTTTTATATATGTGTATGTGTGTATATATATACATATATACACTATATATATGTATCTGTGTGTGTATTTATACTTTAAACATTTACATTCATTTCAGATTAAGGGAGGCAGAGACGTATTTCTGCCAGAGTGCTGTGGAAGGCAGAGGAGTTGGTTTCCTCCTTTTATTATGTAGGTCCTGAAGATTGAACTCAGATTGTCAGGTTTGGGGCAAACTTCTTTACCTACTGCTCCATCTCACCAGCTTTCTGTTTCTATTTATTTTGCCTTAAAAATATTATCTTTGTTGGGTGGTGGTAGGGAACACCTTTAGTCCCAATACTTGAGACAAAGAGGCGGGCAGATCTCTTGAGTTCAAAGCCAGCCTAGTCTGTGGAGTAAGTTCCAGGACAGCCACAAACCTTGTCAAGAAATAAACAAACAAAAGGCTTATACCACTATGCTTAACTTCTCTTTTCTAGGTATGTAGGTGTGTGTGTGTGTGTGTGTGTGTGTGTGTGTGTGTGTGTGTGTGTGTGTGTGTGTGTGTGTGTGTGTGTGTGTGAAAGGACAACTTTGGGAAGTTGATTCTTCCTTCTGTTTTTGAGTTCCTGGTGTGGAACTCAGGTCATCCATCAGGTTTGGGTGGCAAGTGCCTTTACTGAATGGACCATCTTGCTGACTCATGTTCTGTCCATTTCTAATGGACGTATTAACCAACTTAGCCCAGTGTGTTATATGCCTCAGTGATTGTGGAAGGGCTATCCAGGCATTGGGTCAGCCCTGGACCTGCTTTATGAGAATTCTGTGACTTGGGCTTCTCCGAGCCTTTGCTTTACCTCCATAGAATGGGCCATTTGTACCTGCTTTGCTCTCATTCTGGTGTTTAAAGCCCTGATCACCTCTGGGCTTGTAGCACATGCCTCTAAGCCCAGCACTTTTGGAGGTAGAGATAGAGGCAGGCTGATCTCTGAATTTGAGGCCAGCCTGGTTCCAGAAATTCAGGAAGTTCCAGGACAGCTATGGCTGTTATAGAGAAACCCTGTCTCACTCCTTCCAAACAAACAAAAAGCTCTCTCTGATCATGGCTCCTGTGCTACATATTGTAAACAGTGTGGAGTTGTTGTCATTGTTCACCCCTACCTCTTCCAACCTTTTCCTTGGCTTGTTTTTCTGATCGTTGGAATTTTGGATGATACTCTGAACTGATGCTTTTGATAGATAAATGTGGTATTGATGGGCTTTTAACAAGAACCATGCCTTGTATTTCAGTTCATTTCAGGCAGTTTTTGTTAATAACCATAATCACCCTCAGTTTCCCTCTGATGTGTTATGGACAGTAGAAAATCTACACTGTTGAATTTTATATTAAGAAACAGGACACAGTTAAAGAAAGGGAGGTATATGTGTTAAGTAGATAAGTGGTTTTTCTTTTTGGTATGATAGTAGAATCTTTGGGTGAGAGTGTTCAAGCCCAGGCCTGTCTGACTTTGTAGGTATTGCTTCTTCCTGTGGACACTAATAGGTTAGCAGCCAAATCAGAACATCACTTATAAGTATGATTTAAAAAAAAAAAAAGATGCTTGACAGTTAAGAGTACTTACTTCCCTTAAAGAATTCTGCGTTTGGGCTGGAGAGAGTGATGCTCACTAGTTCAGAGCACTGGCTACTCTTCCAAAGGACCAGGGTAGGACTCCTAGCATCCATGTGGATAGTCATCTGCAGCTCTAGTCTGAGGGGATCTGAGTTCTCCATCTCATGCAGGCTCACACATTAAAAAAAAAAAATCCTTTGAAGAACACGGAGAGTTTAGAGGGAGGAAAGGGAGAAATGTGATTAAATTAAATTAGTATTGGGCTGAAGCTCAGTGGTTGAGAGCAATTGCTGTTAGCTAGTCAGGTTAAGAGAACCCGACTTTGATTTCCAGCAGCTGTACGAGATGGTTTACAACTGTTTGTATGAGGTCCAGCTCCAGGGGTGTAAGATACTTTTGACCTTTATGGACACTGCACTCACCTGCACACTCCTCCCCGTTGAAGAAAATGGGTGGGGCTGGACATTCTCATTTTATTGTCTGTAACAGTCTTCAGAATAGGACATGCTACACTTATAGAACGAATTGGTGCTGAAAACTTGTGTACTGGTCCTGGAGAGATGGTTTAGCAATTAAGAGCCCTGGCTGATTTTTGAGGACCTGAGTTAAGTTTTTAAGCACCCACATGATGGCTTGTGACTGTCACTCTGGTTCCAAGGGATCCAGTGTTCTCTTCTGGCCTTTTTGGGCATCAGGAATGAACATGGCACACAAATATACAGGCAAAACACACAAAGTTAAAAAAAATTAAAATTAAAAACTCCAGAATATGTTGTGGAGTATTACTTTAATTATGTAAAGGTGTGTTATATTTGTTTATGCTGCATTTGTTTACTGTGTAAGGATGCGTTGTATTTGCCTAAAGTACCTGATTGGTCTCATAAAAGACTGAACAGCCAATAGTTAGGCAGAGGAGGGATTGGCAGGACTGGCAGAAGGAAGAAGTAGGAGAGAGAAGAGAGAACGAGGGAGAAAGATAGGGAGAGGCCCAGAGCCAGTCAGCTAGCCAGAGAGGGAAGACACAAGTTTAGAACGCAGAGAATGAAAGGTAAAAAAGCCCCGAGGCAAAATGTAGATGCCTGTTAAATTAACTTATAAAAGCTAGTGGGACAAGTATGCGATTTGGTAACTAAGTCTCTGTGTCATGATTTGGGGGCTGGTAGTCTGAAAAAGCCTGCCACAGGAGTACTGGCCAATTGATTGTATGGCACAGTGGGCAGAAGCACTTGTTGCTGAGTCTGGTCTGCGTGCATGGTGGAGAGAGAAAATCAACTCCTGAAGGTTAGTCATGTGATCTTCACCTGTATGCACACCAGTAACTGAGTAAATGTATTTTAAAAAGTCTTTGGTATTGGATTAGGCATGTAGCTTGTTTGGTAGAGTACTTTTCTATCATGCACAGACACTGGGTTTGATTCCCAATACTATATATAAAACGTGTGCTGGTACATATCTGTAGTCATACATAGGTGGACAAAGAGGAACAGAAGTTCAAGGTCATCTTCAGGCCACAGTGAATTCATTCAGCCTGGGTTATATGAGATCCTCTCTCTCTCTCTCTCTCTCTCTCTCTCTCTCTCTCTCTCTCACACACACACACACACACACACACACACACGTACACAAATCTTCAAAATAAATAACAGTGAAAAAGAAATGGAAGTCGGGCTGGAGAGACAGCTTAGAGGTTAAGAACACTAACTCAGAAATTTATCTGCTCTGTCTCCTGAGTGCTGGGACTATAGGTGGACACCACCTACCTAGCACAACACTAAATGTTTTTTGATTTTTAATTTTTTTTTCAAGACAGGGTTTCTTAGTATAACATCCCTACCTGTCCTGAAACTGGCCCTGTAGACCAGACTGGCCTCAAACTTTAGAGGTCTTCTGGGATTCAAGGTGTGTACCACTACCACCCTGCTAAAGGAGGCGTTTATACAGTTTCAAAGGACTAGTTATTATCATAGTGGGGAGTATGGTGGCAGGCAGGCAGGCAGAAGTTGCTGGAGAAGTTACTGAGCACTCACACTTCATCTGCAAGATGCAAGCAAAGAGAGTGAGCCCGGTCTGGTGTAGGCTTTTGTTACTCCAAAGCCCATCCCCAGTGACATACTTCCTCCAACAAGGCCACATTTTCTAATCTTTCCCAGAGAATACCACTAACTAGGGTTAAGTATTCAAACATTCAAAACATTCAAACCACCACAGGCTATAATTTAGTAGTTGAGTGCTTGCTTGCCTGGCACATTTGAGGCCCTGGTCTGTGTCCTGCCCCCTCTGTGTGTGTGTGTGTGTGTGTGTGTGTGTGTGTGTGTGTGTGTGTGTGTTAGTAATATAGTGTGTGCCACAACATTTGTTGAGGCCCTGCGTTTGATATCTAGCACCACTCAAAACAAATCTCCACAGAAACTGAGCAGTGCCCTAGGTTTTTTCAGGTTCCTTCCAAAGCTGTGAATAGCTGTATTCAAAGAGACTTCCTTTGAGCTTTTTCCTATGTGCTGCTTGCCCTCCAGCAAGGAACTAAAGAGTTGTCTGGTTTTACTTTCTCCTGGCTCATCTCTTGGTTGTCAGCATTGCACTATCAGCCCTGAGCAGCTGACTAAGGTTGCTTTTGGCATTGAGCAGAACTGAATAAGTCTTTTGGGGAAGTGTGTTCTGTAAGCTTGTGTTATTCTTGGTTAGATCTTTCAGACTTTATTCTCAAAGAGCTGGGCTGCTACTGTTATTGTTTTTAAATTATACTGATTACTACAGTTTGTATGTGCCATGTGTGTATGTTTCTGAGTGCTAATGTCATGGTGTAGACATGGAGGTTAGAGGACAGTTAACAGGAGTCTCTTCTCTGCTTTCACTCTGTATCATTGAGATGGAATTCAGGTTGCTAGACTTCTGTGGGAAGCACCTTTAGTCTCTAAACTCATTAGTTTTTCTTAGTCAGCTCCTTTCCTTCATTATTAGTAATAAAGCCTTTGGACTTCAACCTCTGACTTTGTGTGGGTTTCTTGAAATTCTTTCCCAGATCATTATTATCAGGACCATTCGCAGTTATAGAAACACAGTTGTGTTTTTAGATATGCCATTTAGAGGTTTTATGTAATTTTCTCTCAGATCTTTAGATAGAACAACTGAATGAGCAGTGTAGCTCTTCAGTATGCTTTCCTCAGTGAAGGAGGAAGCAGTTTTTGTCCTCAGAACCATCTTGAGAAGTGCAGGAATTTGATCATGCTGATCACTTTTAGTTCCAGTTCTCAGCTAAGGCTGCAAAGGATGTTAATCTCATAGGACAGAGTCACATGTTTGGCATCTGTTTAATAAATATGCGGGACCCAGAATGCTGAGGTGCATGATCCTGTTCCGGATCGCATTAAGAAACCCTCTTCTATAGGGTCCCCAGTATTCTCAGAAGATGTTGGGGTTTTTTTGTCTTGGCTCTCACTTCTGTCTTAGAATCCATTCTTTCTTGTTTAGAACTGTATAAAGAGAAGTAGCTTTGCCTTTTGTGTACCTTAATTTGACAGCAAAGAGAACTTACCACTCAGCTTTGGGCTTCCTGAGTCTCCAGCTCACTTCTCATTAGTAGTGCCTTTCCTTCTGTGGCAGAAGACTTGGAGCGCTTGCTATCTTGGCATTGAGCCACCCGCTATCCCAGCACCTAGGCACAGAGTTTCACGGGTCTTCCTTTTTTCTTTTCTAAGACAGATATTGTGTACTCTAGGCTAGCCTTGAAACTCCCTATGTATCTCAAGATAGCCTTGGATTTGCTTTTTAAAGATTTAATTGATTAACTTTATGTGTGTGGGTGTTTGATCTGTGTGTGTCTGTGCAGGCCAGGACAACCTGGAATAGTAGAGGTGGTTGTGACGTATTTTGTGTGTAGGACTTGAACTCAGGGCTTTGTAGGTACTAGCCCAGCATTCTGTGAACTGAGCTACATCCCCAGAAAACTGCCTTTTACTTGCTTAGTGGCTTGTAGTACTGAGATGGAATGCTGCAGGATCCTGCACTGCTAAGTTTCTACAACCAACCCAGCCTGCAGCCCTTAAAGAAGATGGGGTTGTTCTGCCCTGTTATAACTATTTCCAACTTACCCCATCTTTGTAATTTTCATGAAATTTGCCTGTGTCTATCAGCCATACTTCATATTGTTAATGTAGAGCATGGAAATTACAAAGTATGTTTGTACAGAGGCCATTTTAAAATTATTTTTCTTTTTTATGAATATTAATATTTTCATTCTTTTTGTTTGTTTTTTTGAGACAATTTCTCTATGTAACCCTGGCTGTGCTGGAACTTGCTCTATAGACTAGATTGGCCTTGAACTCAGATCCACCTGTCTCTGCCTCCTGATTTTTTTGTTTTGTTATGTTTTTCAAGACAGGGAGCCCTGGATGTCCTGGAATTCACTCTAGACCAGGCTGGCCTCAAATTTATGGAGAGCCACCTGTCTCTGCCTCTGAGTCCTGGGACTAAAGGCATATGCCACCACACCCAGCTCCGAATGATTTTTGGTTGCCTTGATTTCAAAGTTCTGTATTTTACTTCATGCATCTGTACTGCCCTCATGAAATTGACTCTTCCCTTTGAAGAGTAGTGGTTCATGAAGTGTAAAATCTTCCCCTTCTTGAGTGTGTCCATATTTCATAGTTCCCGGACAACTGTTTCTGATGAGTCCTAAGTATCAGCTGGAAGACCAAGATGGTAGTTGGAAGGTTAGAGTATTCTTTCAGGTTCCAAGATACTTTCTTTGTAGAGCAATCAGGCTCTCACACCCTACTGTCCCCTGGTGTAGACCAGAAGCCTCGGTATGCTAGGCCTCCCTAAAGCTGAACTGGTTAAGCTTGGTGACACCCTTTAAATTCTTGTGCCACCTACTAAAAATTCCTGTATTAAAGCTCTACTCCAGAAGCACCTGACGTTGATAAACAGGTAGCACCCTGTGGGAAACCCATTCCATATCTCCCCCCCCCCCCCAATAGATCTTCCAACTCAGAGCTGGTACACTGACTCTGCTTACTAACTAAAAATAGTGTCTTCTTGCAAACTATTGTGGCTTGGTGAGAATGTGTGATGCAAAGGATCTTTTGGTCTTGGTGGCATAGAAGCCAGTAGGGTGAACCATGGCAGTTTAAGGAGGGGGTCTTTCCTGTATTAGAGGATACATGGACTGGGACAAAGGGAATGTAGCTTGGTAGATGAGACAGGGCTAATGTTCAGGTTGTAGGTGAAAAGGCATCTTGGGTGGATGGGAGGCTATCTGTCATCTGATTGGTTGTGAGGCCTGATTGAGGTGGTGGGGAGTGGCAGTGTAGGAACTCAGATGAGGTGGTAATGTATGTGTGGGCATGAGTCATGGTACATTCTGGATGGCTTGAGTTAAGATGCCTGGTGTATATTAATTGGTGTTGGGGAAGCAGTGGGAAATATCAGGTTAATACACAGTGGAAAACCAAGTGACAGTCTTAAAGATATCTTAAATAGGATTCTGAAATAATCTGTCATGGTGGTTGTGCTTTCTGAATGAGGTGACGTTTGTTACATTATCTATGAGAACTCCCATAGTTTCAGAGTCTGTTATTATGTAGTTTCCTGCTTATTGTCTTTAGCTCAGAAACTTACCACCCCTTTAATAAATGAAGAAACTGTGCCTCGGTGCTGGTTTCTTGGTCCCCTCCCCATCCCATACTGGTCGGTTGTGTTCTTTGCCTATCTTGGGATGGAGTTCTGAAATTGTTCTTACTATGTTAGGTAGGAAAGGTTTGTGGGTACCTTTTGCCTTTGTTTGCCTTCTGGTTCCACACTTATCTTTAGAGTCTCAGCTTCCCGAATCTAGCTAGTTGATTGTTTGGGAAAGATCTGTAGGTACCTCAGGGCCCTGTTTCATGCCTGCCCGAGTAACTAGGGAACAGCCACTTCATTTGTTTATTTTAGTTCTATTTATTTTACTTCTTTCTTTCTGTTTTCTTTAGCTTTTTGTTTGTTAACTTTTTTCATTTATTTTTTATATATGTGAGTACTCTGCATGTATACTTGCATATCAGAAGAGGGTATCACATCCCATTATAGATGGTTATGAGCCACTATGTGGTTGCTGGGAATTTAACTGAGGACCTCTGGAAGAGCTGCCTTAACCTCCGAGCTATCTCTTTAGCCCCTTTCTCCCCTTTCCTCCCTCCCTCCCTCCCTGATACAGTCTCACTCTGTAGCCCTAGCTGGTCATGAACCCACAGTAGTCCATCCATCTTTGTTAGCTCCCAAGCTGGGATTACAGATGTGAGCTACCTGGCTCTTTTGAGGGTATTTAAACAGGCAGCATGACCAGCCCAAAAAGAAGGTGGTGTATCTGTAGAAGCATGGGTCCTCTCATTGTATTCAGTGGGTTGCTTGAGACTGGGGCTTGACTTGGTCTGGGGCAAGGGTCTGTAGAGGCAGTGTGGCATTACAGATGGGACTACCTTGGCTCCATGCCACCTTACCCAATGAGGTGTATTCTGGTGCTCACTCAAATTTTGTCATTAGTGTTATCACCTGGTTTAATTTGAGGGCGTCAGGAGGAATCTGAATATGTGGTGCTTTCCCTGATTTGACATCCCTTTATGCTTTGTTAATCAACAGGAGCTTGAAGAGATCCGCAAATGTGGAATGAAAAACTTCCGTAACATCCAGGTTGATGAAGCTAATTTATTGACTTGGCAAGGGCTTATTGTTCCTGTGAGTATTGAACACTTCCCCTTCTTATTAGATTATTCTTTCAGGTGATGTGCTCCTACTGCTAGCTCTTTGTTTCTCCATGAGTTCCTAGTCTGGGCAGCCCACAGATGGACAGAAGTGGGCAGTGGCTACAGGGTGACAAGTAGGGTAGGGCATGAACTTGGGCTCTTGAATATAAATCCTGACTTTGCACTGGTGTTTTAAAATTGTAGATGTTGCAAACCTTCCAGAACTGTAGTTTTTGACAAAGGAAAAGGAGTGTGCATCTTACTCATCTTCCCTGGTTTCTGAGTGACTTGCCCTGTTTATCATGTTGAGACCCCTCTGTTGGCTTTGGAGGAGAGCTGGTTTCCCATATAGACCTTTCCTGGCTTTCTCCATTGATTTTTGCATCTGTTACTAACCTGTGCTTTATTCCTGGTATGTTACAGTGTGTGCCAGTGTTTGTCTTGAATCACTATTTTTGATTGCCTGTGTGCTCTCCACTGTGCTTTCCAGAACCTTCTTCTCTCCAGTGTCTGCCCCAGGTAGCCCTGCATCCTTCAAGGTTCCTTCAAGGCTTTCTCTGGTTTTGTCTTTTTTCCTGTCTTAGATCCCCTATCCTTTCTGACACTAGACCTGTACTTTACTTCAGCACACAATCCCTGTGTTTCCCACCAAGCGCATGGGCCCTCTGAGTTGTCATATATCTGATGCTTGCTTGCCTCCAAAGCCTTGAGCCTATAATCAGTTTCT
Source organism: Phyllotis vaccarum (assembly GCA_033318265.1). Lineage (NCBI taxonomy): Eukaryota > Metazoa > Chordata > Mammalia > Rodentia > Cricetidae > Phyllotis > Phyllotis vaccarum. The sequence continues at coordinate 184,976,087 of JARWLC010000002.1, forward strand.
CTATTTGCTGACTGCTGTTGCTTTTTCTCTTCCTCTAAAGCTTGCATCTTGCTAGTCTTTCTTCTCTTTAAGTTCCTGAGAACCCTTCTAGCATCAAGTTGCTTCTCTCTTCCCGTGCCTTCTTTCCCCAGATACACTATTTTTTCATCATGCAGCCACACGTGGACATGGGTGACTTCTACTTACCTTAGCCTCCAACTTTGATCCACATTGATATGCTCTTCTTCTTTCTTTCACGGTCACCATCTTATGCCTTTTCTACTTTGCCCGCCTGAGTCTCAGGTTCTTTCCCTGTGTCTGATGCTCCTTTCATTGTTACTTATAATTGTTTCTTGTTGTAGAGACTGTCCTTTACCAATGAAGAATGTATAGTATACTCACTGCAGATGCTTTCTTCTGGATTCTGGTTATAAGATGAGGCAGCAAACACTGGTTTACAAATTTTAAATCTGGGATTTTCTAGTCTAGATTTAGAAGTAAATCCTCAGAGTTTCTCTCTGTCTCTCTGTTTTTCGAGACAGGTTTTCTCTGTGTGGTCCTGGAATGCAGACCAAGCTGGTCTCAAACTCACAGAGATCCACCTGTCTCTGCCTCCCAAGTGCTGGGATTAAAGGTGTGAGGCCCCCCCATTATGCCTCTCTTTTTTCTCCTTCCTTCCTTCCTTCCTTCCTTCCTTCCTTCCTTCCTTCCTTCCTTCCTTCCTTCCTTCCTTCCTTCCTCCCTCCCTCCCTCCCTCCCTCCCTCCCTCCCTCCCTCCCTCCCTTCCTTCCTTTTTCTTTTTTTTTTTTCTCTCCCTTCCCTTCCCCTCCTCCCCTTTCGCCCCCTGAAACAGGTTAACTATCTGGCTGTCCTGAAACTTTCTTTGTAGCCCTGGTTGGCCTCAAAGTCATGGGATTAAAGGCACGCACTACCACCACTCAGCCTGTCTCTCTTCTAATTGAGATTGTATATCACAAAAATGTGAATGGATAATCTATGATTCTTTTGGGAAATGAGAGGAGTGAGTGAGTGAATCAATGAGTGGTTTCAAGTGGTGCAGGGGTGGTATCATCAGAAGTTCACTGTCAACAAACTTGGCTTTCAGCTCACACCAAGGCCTCCTGGTTCATTCTGGCTTTGCTCCCATGTCATAGTGGTCTGAAATGAGGGCTCATTATGGTAAAGATTTTCAAGTCAAATCCTAGTGTGTGTTGAGGCTCTTGGGAGTATCTAAGCCAAAGATTTGCCTTCATTTGAGGTAGCTGCACCCAAGACAGCTGTGGCAAGGGCTGTTAAGTCTTCTCAATGCCCCGTTTTCCTTCGGTCATCACTGTCCAGGACAATCCTTCTTTCCTCCCTGGGCCTTGGTTCTGTTGCATCTGGGCTAGCATGAGAAACTTCCCAAAGTCTACCCAATGGGAGTAAAAGCAGAGCTAGCTGATAAAAATCATGGCACTTCAAACTTCATATATGTCAGTACTCTGTCACTGAGTTTACTGCTGCCGTCTGTCTTTAATTTTAATATTTCTATTTTATATATATGGGCATCTGACCACTATGTGTCTGTGTACAGTCTGAATACCTAGTGTTCCGAGGGGTCAGAAGAGGGCACTGGATTCCCTCAGAACTGAGCTGTTAGCTTCCCTGTGGGTGCTGGGTACAGGTTATTCTGTAAGAATAACAAGTGTTCTTAGCTTTTGAGCCAGTTCCAATTCTAATATTTTAATTAATTAATTAGTTCTGAGAAAGGGTCTCTCTACATAGTCCTGTCATATAGCTCTTTATGTAGACTAGGCTGGCCTTGAACTCGCAAAGATTCAGTTGTCTCTGCCTTCCCAGTGATGGGATTGAAAGTGTACCATGGTGCCTGGCTCCATCATCAACTGACCCCCCCCCCCACACACACACACACAGACACACACACACACAAACACAGCATCTCTCTTGTGTAGCCCAAATTAGCTGACAGGGACCTTAAACTCCTGATCCACCTGCCTGGATCTTTCAAATAAATGCTGGGAATACAGGTATAGTTCCACGCCTGGCTCCTTTTTGGCTTTTGTGGCAGAGTTTCACTTTGTAGCTGAAGGCTAGCTTTGAAATGACAGCAACTCTGTAGCCTCAACTTCCTTTTCTCTTTTCCTCCTTCCCTTTTTTCCTCCTTCCATAGGGCCTTGTGTCCCAGGGTGGTCTTGGACTTAATATACACTTGAGTGTGGTCCTTCTGCCTTCAGCTGCTGGGTGCAGGCTTATGTGGTCCCGGGAATCAAGCTCAGAGCATCAAGCGTGCTGGGCAAGCATTCCGCCAACTGATTTACATTTCTAACTCCATAAAGGTTTGTTTCTGGCTTTTCAGTTCTTACAAAAGCTATCTTTGTGGGTGCAGGTACAGGTATGAGTGCAGTTCTGAGGACAGCTTTAGGGTGTCTGTCCTTAGCTACCTTGTCTTATAAAGGGTATTTTTGTTTCTTTTTTGTTCTGTATTGGCTTTTTTGGCTAAATACAGCCAAGCCTCTGGCGACTCTTGTCTTCACCTTTATCTTCTTGTAAGAGGGCTAGGATTACAGACCCATTTCTGTGGCATCGTGTGGGTTCTGGACATTTGAACCAAGGTTTTGATACAGTAAGTACTTTTACTTACTGAGCTGTCTTCCTTATCCCAGGGTTCTCAAACTTAATACCAGTCTATTTATTATATTAGTGCTACATTTTTTAGTAGTAAACATTTTTGTTCTGTTTTCTCTTTTGAAAGAGGGTCTCATGTGTACCCCAGGCTGTCCTTAAACTCACAGGAAGCCTCTTGTCTAGTCTTCCAAACCCTGAGATCACCATTTCAGGTGTGAACCACCATAGTACTTTTTGAAACCAGAAAATGTTAGCCTTCCAACTTTAGTCTTTTTACTGCTTGATTTGGGTGAAGGTCCCTGGGAACCTGTCCTACTTACTCTCCCTGTTTTCTGTTCCATTATTACTATTTTAAATTTATGTCTGTGTGCCTGGTACCTACAGAGGCTAGAAGAGGGTGTCAGATCACCTGGAACTGGAGTCACAGATGGTGGTAAATGGAATCTGGGTCCTCTGTACAAGAAGCCAGTATTCTTAATTTCTGAGTGGTCCACTACATTAGCCGTTTATCAGGGACAGAACTCAGGTCACCAGAGTTGTTCAGTGAGCACTTTTACTGCTTGGTGAGCCAACTCTCTGTCCCTACTCTCTTTGTTTGATAAGTTCTTTGAAATCCAGGGGCCATTTTGTAATAGCAGCACACCTCAGTTTAGTAGTCATTTTTCAAGTATACAGTAGTTGATGATAGTGAGTGGCTGCCTTATCTTGAGTAGTTTCATTTTTAGTCTGCTCCTTTGCCCGCTGGCATCATTTTGTCCTCATTTGTGTACTTTGCCTTTTCTGTGTCCCCAACACTACTGGTTAGTAGTATTGCATTGCTAACTGCTCTTTGGCACATGCATATGGAGGTGTGTCTTGTCCACTAGATGATAGTAGCCATGCTCATCTTTGGAATGATTTAAAAGACACTTTCAGGAAATTTTAAGTCTCTCTAGAAGGGATAATACTGGCATCCGAGGAGAACATCCACCCCCAGATGGCTTCATTGTGTTTTTAAACTTTCGGCTCCTCCTCCTCTTTTTTTTTTTTTTTTTTTTTTTTTTTAGGACAAGATTTCTCTGTGTAGCCCTGGAACTTGCTCTGTAGACCAGGCTGGCCTTTAGCTCATAGATCCATCTGCTTCTGCCTCCTGAGGCATGCTACATGTTTCTCTCTCAGGCATTAGAGCAGTGTGTTTTTTTCTCTATGTCTGTCTATAGCTCCTGTCTTATATGAGAATATAGGTTTTCTGGTAGTAAAGGATGTTATTTTGGTAAATACGGAGGCTGAGTCTTAGAATGAATGTGTGTTTTTGGCTTGCCTGGGCAGTATTTATCCTGTCCTATCCCTCCTGGGAGGGGGTGCTACCTCTGACCAAATATTCTAGCCTTGAGATTTAATTTAATTAGCAACACTATATGATCTCAGTCTGGCCCTTGTGGGATAATAAAGTCTTTAAACCAAGAAAGAGTAGTGCTCTGTTAGGAGCATACTGAAGGCTACTGATTTCTATGAGCAGTATCCCATTTAAAAGCTTTTTCTGTTTGTAACAAAACCTTAAAACTTGATGATGTCATTAGACATTTGGGTATCCATAACAGATGCTGCTTTTGTTTGTTTGTTTATGACTCACTCTTTCCCAGGTGGAGTACGTGCTGTTAGAACAGTCTATGTCAGGAGCTAGAGGCTTGTCCTGACTTCCTTTCTTGGGACCAGTGTGATAGATTCAGAGAAGGAAAGACCAGGGGTAGAATGGAATCTGGGGATTCTTTTTTTTTTTTCTTCCCCGGGCAGGGTTTCTCTGTGCATAGCCCTGGCTGTCTTTGGAACAAACACATTATGTAGACCAGGCTGGCTTCAAACTTACAGATAGCTGCCTGCCTGTGGAGTGCTAGGATTAAAGATGTATACCACCATTGCCTGGGCAGGAATCTGAGGATTCCTGAAGGGGTGCCATGTAGAAAGAGTAGGAGCTGGGTGTGGTGGTCCATGATTTAAATCTGAGCCAGAAGGAGATAGAGCTCTAAGAGTTAGAAGCCAGCTGGCTATATAAAGTAAGACCTTGTCCGTCCCCTTCCCACCAAAAGGGGGGGGGGTAGGAAAACCAGATAATTAGTTGCTGAATGGTATAAGTTTTTTTTGGATTTAACTGCTATAAAATAGTTGTGGCTTGTAGATTTGTACCAAGAAATAAATCTGAGACATTTACCCTTTTCCAAACTCTAGGGGTAGCCTGCCATTTTATTTGGGTGCTCATCACACATCAGGCCTCAGACAAATACAGATTCCCGTGGTATAGCAGGTAGTTTGAGCATTAGTACATTTGCTCAATCACCCCAGAAGACACAAGATGGATATCTGCAAGTACTTACATTAAAGGAGAGGGAACTTGAGTAGGTTAAGAATTTCAGGCTGGTTATTCAGCTACTGTTTTTGTTGTGAGACTTGCTTGGAAACAGATGAAATGGGACAAAAATCACTGGATTTTTTTTTTTTTTTTTTTTTTTTTTATAAAATAAGTAGTTTTTGTTGTGGTTGTTAAATGGTTTTATTTTTGAGATCTGATCTCATTGTGTACCTTAGGCTGGACTTGAATTCTCTGTCCCCCTTCCTCAGTTTCCTGAGATTTTAGAGTATTAGAATTATAGGCATGTATATTGTTTTGCAGAGTTTTATTGCTGTGAAGAGACACCTTGACCCTGGCAACTCTTATAAAAGAAAACATTTACTTGTGGCTTCTAAAGAGTCTTTCTCTGTCCTGCCAGCCAGCTTCCAAAAAATGACACTGAGACTGATATTAATTAAGAAACCTTAGCCTATAGCTCAGGCTAGTTCCTAACTAGTTCTTAAAACTTAAATTAACATACTTCTAATAATCTATGTGCTGTCATATGGTTTGTGGATGCTACCTCAGTATGTCTGTCTTTTCTATCTCCTAGCACCTCTCCTCTTCCTCCCAGTATTCTCTTTCTGGAAATCCTGCCTAGCTATTGGTTGTTCAGCTTTTTATTAAATCACTCAGAGTGCTGTATTTTCACAGTGTACAAAAAAATTATTTCACAACATTTCCCCCTTTTTGTCTAAATAGAAAAGAAAGGTTTTTAGCTCTAGCACAGTAAAACTATACACAACAAGAATAGTTACTAGGTGAGAATTACATTCACACCAGGTGCTGGTGGTTCTCAATTTTAATCCCAGCACTCCTAAGGCAGAGGCAGGCAGATCTCTGTGAGTTCAAGGCCAGCCTGGTCTACAGAGCTAGTTCCAGGACAGCCAAAGCTATACAGAGAAACCCTGTCTTGTAAAAACAAGAACAACAAAAAACAAAAATAAGAAAAAAATTACATTCACAATGCCCAATCCAAATACTTAGAATATTTGGAGAAAACATTTTATTAATCTTTCTTATCTTGATGAATTTAAAGTTCTATACCTGTACCATTTTTATCATAGCTTATATTACCATCTTAAAACTATCTTTTTAGACCTCAAAACATTTTCTTAGGTAAACAATAAGCTTTTATTGTCTTTTAACTGCAGAAACTTTACATGTCTTATGTAAATTTCTTTTCTGAATTTGATAGCAAGGAAAACTGTAAAATTATCTAGTGTTTAATCTCTATCAGAGACCCAGAGGAAACTATTATTTAAACAAGAAGTTCAGAGAAAGCAACTTCCAAAACTAAGTAATGACAGAGACATCTATCTATCTGGCTGCCTGGACAGTCACCCCAAGCTTCCTTTGTACTGTTCAGCTATCATCAGCCTTCAGGCCTAGAATATCTGACAGAGTTTTCTATGAAGTAGGAATTTTAAAGGACTGTCCTACCTTGTCCTGGCAAGGTTTGGCAGTCACTTTCCTTTGTGTCCTGTTTGTCTAGTGTGGACAGCAACTGTCAGTAGTTGAGGCCACTTTCTTGCCCAGTGGTAGCTTTTGCCACAAAGAAAGCAAACTTTATATGGAGGTCCACTAATGACTAGCATCTTTTTAAAAATAAATTGATCTTGTCATGAGCAGACATGTCTCACTGTCATGGAAAGCCTTAAGTTATTAAAACATTTAAATGCCATATTTTGTAGGTCTCTGTAGTGTTTGAAGATCACCTAAGTATATCTTTATATCACCTTGAAAACACACTTAGCATGACTATAAGTTATATTGTTATGGATCACGATTAACCTGCATTTTTTAATTATTCTAAATAGCTTTCAAGGACTAAAATTTTACATTTTAAAATAAGCTGCATAGGTACATTATCTTTTAAAAATAATGTATGTGCATTGGTGTTTTACCTTGCATATATGTTTATGTGAAGGTGTCAGTAGAACTGGAGTTACAGACAGTTATGATTTGCCATGGGGGGTGCTGGGAATTGTACCTGGGTCCCCTGGAAGAACAGCCAATGCTCTTAACCAATGAGTCATCTCTCCAGCCCCCTAGGTACTGTATCTTAAACAAGAACAGAAACATATATACAGTGTAACAACAACAACAAAAACCTTCTTAAATTTGTTTCATCCCCTTTTTCTCTTCAGAAAGAGATCCCTGAATCTAATCATCTTTGTTCAGTTTTTTTTTTTTTTTTTTTTTTCTGACCATGACCAGTACAATTTATAACCAACCACTTTAAGCAGTGACAAACACCCATAACCTACCAAGTGACCAAAACTCACCCATCCCATCTTTTGGGACTGTGGGTGTTGTGTTCTTTAGACTGCTTCCTGTTGCCTGGGAGCTATGGCATCTTTGGGGGATCCTGAGAAAATTAAGAAAAAATTAGGATAATGGTCAAGAGCTTGATAGCATATTCTGTGAAGCTGGACTATCAGAGCTTGTAGCCTTAAACCTGTTTTGAATGCAGAACTTTGAAGAAATTTCAACATAGGAACTCTGAGAGGTCAGTTCACCTGAGGCACACATATTCATTCGTGTTTGGTCCCCAGGTCCCTTTGCTCTGAAAATACATAAACTTTCAAGGTAACATTCCTATCTTCATTAACACAACTATGGACTGTATGTTGTACACAAGCCAGGCAAAGACGATATTTTATTATTTTATGTTTGAGCAGGTAAAATATACATCACCTGTCTTGTAGCTTTTCTAGGTTTTTTTTTTTTTAAGTGCCTGTAGCCAGGATTTTCAGGGGGTCTCCCCCATTATATCGAATCTCTATTAACTTTGAATGAATACACAGCCTTTCCTTTCCTGTGGAAACAAAAACATAATCTCTTCTTCCTGTAATAAGTTTCTGGCCCTGCCTTTCCAGCCTAGCTCCAAGGTTCAGACCCACTCACAGTCCTGCTGCCACTTAGCCCCAAATAATCACACAAAGCTTAGATTAATTTCATGCTGATTGACCTATGGCTCAGACATATTGCTAGCTCTTTCATCTAAGATGAAACTCAATCTTTCCATTAATCTGTTTAGCTATGTGGCTTGGTCAGAGCAGCATAATTGTCTCTTTCTTCTGCATGCATGCATCTCTTGTGTCTCTTCCTCTTTCCAGAGTTTTCTTAGTCTAGTAGCCTCGCCCACACTTCCTTCCTGCCTTCTGGCCAATCAGCTTTTTATTAAAATAGTAGGAGGGACATATATTTACAACATACCAGAATATAATCCACAACATCTTCCGCAACGTAATATAATTTTTACTTCCATTTTGAAATTAAGACATTTAAAAAATATATAGGTTGGTTTAATTTAGTAGTTTTTATAATTGAATGTTTATCAGCAGTCAAAAATTTTAAGTCAATACAACACCATACAGGATCCAGATTCTCTTGTGTATTTCCTATCTTTACATGGCTTATTCTTTTTTATTATTTATGAACGATTTACTTTTTTTCTATGACTGTCTATATCCATTTTCTTTTCTTTCTTAAGCCTACACATATTTTTAAACACGCTGCAACCTGTTTAGGTATTTTCCCCCCTTGTTTGGATGGTCTTTATTAAGCACTTGCAGCCTTCTTGGATCCTGTGAGACAAATTTTAAACTGCTGTGTTAGCTGCAGGCATGGCTTGGCTTAGTTCATGGCACTAGCAGCTGACTCCAGCCTGCACCTAGGTGTCTCTGTTTGATGAGCCTACCTGAGAGAACTCCCTCACAAAGAAGCTGTGCCAGAAGCCACATTTGACTCTGCATTTTGACTTTTTTTTTCCCCTTTAGCTCTCTCAGGCTTTATGTGGATATAGGTTTATAAAAGTTTTATGGCCAGATGTTGGGCGCATATATAGATTTTTCTTTTGGGGTTGTCAGCTCACAAAAAATGACACTGAAATTACTTACTTGCTTATTAATTATGAAACATCAGGCTATAGCTTAGGCTAGTTTTTAACTAGTTTTTATAATTTAAATTAACCCATTTCTAATAGTCTATGTACTACCATGTTGCTTGGGGGTGTTGCCTCTCTTCCTGTATGTCTTGCTTCTTCTGTCTCTTGGGTCTTTTCTTCCCAGCATCCTCTTGTCCAGAAATCCTGCCTACCTAGCCATTAGCTGTTGAGCTTTTTATTACACCAATCAGAGTGACACATTTTCACATTGTACAAAAAGATTATTCCACACTGGGACTTGCTTACAGTTTGTGAGGTTTAGTCTATTGTTGTGGCAGGAAGCGTGGCAGTGTCCAGGCAGACATTATGGTGCTGGAAAAGTTGAGAATTCTGTATCTCAACTCAGCAGATAATGAGGAGAGAAACCTCAACACCCACCCCCCAGTGACACTTCCTCCAGCAAGGCCACACCTCATCTCTCAGCTGACACCATTCCATAATGACCAGGCATTCAAATATGAGCCTTCAAGCCATTTCTATTCAGATGACCGTATATTCCACACCTGACTAAAAGAAACATTTTCAGACGAGAAGTCTTTCTTATCTAAAGAAGAAGTGGGGTAAAGTTTCTCCCAGAACTGATTTATTTTTGCAGTTCTGAGGATAGAAGTGCTCTCTGTCCCTGAGTGCACCACCATGGTTAGTTACTGTTGCTAGAGATGGAGTATCCCAGACAAGCACTTGACCAACAGAACTGCACCCTCAGCCTCAATCTCTTGTTGTTTTGTTTTGTTTGTTTTATGGCCTAAGTACACATCTGGGTTCCACAACCATCTCTGTATTTTGATGAAATTATCTGAGGGGTTCACAGAAGAAGGCACATACATATACCAGCTTATAAAGCAAGAGGATTCAAATACAGGGATATTTTGAGCAAGGCATGGATGTGCTTAGGAGTGTGAAGATTTCTGAGTGCTGAGTAAAGGCATAGCTGACAGGGACCAGAGTCTGACCTCAACAGATCTGTGCTTTTGTTTTCCCCAGACACAAGGACAGATATTGTCTGGCTGGAAAGGAGGAAGGAGGATACATGAAGTTTATAGAGCCTTGGGAATGAAGATGTTATGCTGTAGTAGGGACGACTTCCAAGCCTTTAGTTCCTCTTCTTGAGGTTATTTGCCCAATTGAGACAGACAGTCTCAGCAAAACATTTCCTTTCTTTGGCTCATTGATAGTGGTTTGAGCAAGGCTAGCTGTAACCTTATAGGAATTCTGTTTTTACAACCAAGGCTGCATATCAAGGAGCACAGAGAATTCTGGACTATACTTTATGCTCTTTTCAGGAGCCTCTACATGTTCAGTTGTCTGGAAACTTGTGTTCCTGGTTTAATTGGTATTTAATGGCCTAGGAATAGATGCTTGTGATCTTCTACAGACTGAAAAGGAACCCAGAAAGTCTCATCTGTTCACGTCCGTCCTTCCTTCCTTCCTTCCTTCCTTCCTTCCTTCCTTCCTTCCTTCCTTCCTTCCTTCCTTCCTTCCCTCCCTCCCTCCCTCCCTCCCTCCCTCCCTCCCTCCCTCCCTCCCTCCCTCCCTCCCTCCCTCCCTCCCTCCCTCCCTCTCTCCCTCCCTCCCTCCCTCTCTTCCTTTTTTGTTTGTTGTTTTTCCTTTGAAAACAGGGTTTCTCTGTGTACTCGCTGACTGTCCTGGAACTCATTCTGTAGACCAGGCTGGCCTTGAGTTCACAGAGATCCATCTGCCTCTGCCTCCTGAGTGCTGGGATTAAAGGTGTGTGCCACCACAGTCTGGCTGCTTCATGCCCTTTCTGTGCAGTATTTTTTCTTTAAGGGTTTCCCTTTTCTTTAGATAGGGACTCACTGTATAGCTCTGGATGGCCTGGAGCTCTCTATGTAGTCCAGGCTAGCCTTTGCCTCACAGAGATCCATCATCTTCTGCCTTCCTGGTGCTGGATTATAGATGCATACCACCATCCAACTCTGCAGCTTCTTACACAGAGCATGGTGAACAGCAGGAAACAGGCGTTTGAATAAAGAAATTTAGCAGTTCTTATCAGCCAGCAGTTTACAGGAGCAAGCTACTTTCACATGGCTAAAATAACATAAACAATGTTTTTAGTTAGTTGCACCTCATCCTCTAACACTCCACTTTCATTCAAAAGATCAAAAGCAGTGGAACAGAGAGTTTAGTTGTCTTGAGCAGTTTGGAGTACAGGCAGGACAAGCTTTTGGAGTAATTTAGAAAACTGTTCCTTAAAGAAAGAATTGAGGGATTGGTAAAGTGACTCAGCAAGTAAAGGCTTCTGGTACAGTCCTAAGTTGTGATGGAGGGAGAAAGCTCACTCCTGACCTCCATGGTATACACTATCATGGTAAACAAATAAGCATAAATTAAAATTATTTTTAAAGATGGAATCGAGGAGATTTCCTGGGATGAATCCCGGTGGGGATGGAGGTGGTGATGTAGTCCTGTAGTTTTCTAGCAGTGTGGGCCTGCCTTCTACACACAGGCACACTTGACTTCACCATTCCTGAGCATCCCTGTTCTGGCCGGTCCATGTTTCTTCCTTCTCCCAAGGAGCCTGCCTGGAAGTTTTCTGTGTGTTGAGTGCCTTGGTTTAGGCTGCCACTTTTACCCTCAGTGGCTTCTCAGCTGGCTGTCTACTCACATGCTCCCAGCATGTTTGTGCTTCCTCGTCATCCTGACACCCCTATCTTTAGCCCTCTGCTAAAATGCCTTTTTCTCCTTTTGCTCAGCCTGCTCTGTCTTCCTAAGGATGCCATCCAGTGCTTCCCTTCCGTGGTTGGGGTCAGACTATGGAGATCTGTTGATTGGCCATGTTGGACTCAGCTCCCAGTAGATACATTGCTTGCTGTAGAGTTTTCTCTTAGATCCAGGGTGTAAGCAGGTAGGATGGAGAAAGGAATCCACCATAGTGCTGCTGGGTATCTCACATACCAGGAAGCCCAAGCGTAAGGAGAGCAGCATAGTGTTCTGGAGGTGAGTAGGATGAAGGTCCCCAATTCTTGAGGACCTTGGGTTGTGGTTCTGGCTCATGTCAGCCAATTGATAATTAGCTCCTTCTACCATTGAGCAGAGTGCTGGTCTCACCTGAGGAGATCAAACTTTGTAGAACTCAAGAGTGGAGACTTTTCTCTGACATGTGTCACTTAATATGCTTTGCACTGGGTTATCTCTGGTGACTCCTTATAGCTTCAAAACCAAGAACAGTTATCTGTGAAGAGCTCTGTGGAATTCTGCATTGAGAGAATAGGACACATTGGAAACCAGGGAGGCAGAGTGATGCTGTTGGGGATAAGGACTTTGCACCAAAGCTTGGCCTGGAGGAGGGGAGGGTAGGTGTGTGAGAATGTCTCTCCTCCATACAGGAACAGCCACATCAACACAAGAGCTCTTGCAAGCCCCTGAAAAATAAAGTGAACACACAAAGCTTTGGCACCTTTTATAGTTTCTCTTTCAGTCTGCCGATAATAGAGATTTGACTGATTCCCCTCAAAGAAATTTAATGTGTTAATGGCATTTACTGTCAAGCCTGATGACCTGACTTCAGTCCCTGGTGTAAGGAGATAATGACCATGGTATGGGGCTGCCATGATACTTGGACATCTTGCAAACCAGAGAGCCCAAACATGAGCAGTGCAATGTGGAGGGATTCTTCAGTTCTGGGGGTGAATAGGGTAGAGGAAAGGCCAAAGACTTCATTCTTGGGGACTCTGAGACTATTACTTGGTAGAAGGAGAGAATTGACTTGGATAAGATCTGCCCTGAATCCTGTTGCATTCATACAACACACACACACACACACACAGCTTAAAAAGTTATCTATGACTGGGCTATGGTAGCGCACACCTTTAATCCCAGCATTTGGGAGGCAGAGGCAGGTGGATCTCTGAGTTTGAGGGCAGCCAGGGCTGCACAGAGAAACCTTGTCTGTGGTGGGGGAGAGAAACCTAATATAAAATAGGAATTACAATGAAATCTTAAGCCACAAATAAAGATGAACAGGCAAAGCATGGTGATATGTACTTGTAGTTCTAGGCACTAGGAAAACTGGGGCTAATGGAGCACTTGAGCCCAGTATTTTAAGGATATCCTGAGCCTGGTCAACATGGTGAGACCCTTCTCTTATTTTAGAAATGAGGCAAGTGAAATGGAAATGGCAGCAACTAAGGCTAGGTGTGGTGGCATATGTCCATAATCTCAGGGCTCAGGGAAAAGGATCAGGAAGGCTGCAAGCTCAAAGCTAGCTTCAGCTACATAGAGGGGAGGGTGGGTGAGAGGGCTTACTGCCAAGCCTGATGACCTGAATTCAGTTCCTCGAACCCACAGGTGGAAGACCCCCACATGTATATTCTTGTGTGCCCACACACAAACGCACATAATATTTTTTTAAAAGAAACTTGAAGAGAGAAATATACAGATGGTAAGCCTATTATTGTCTGTCATTGACACAGCAAGACAACAGTGGAGTGTGACAGTAAAGCATACTGACAGCTTTAATGTGGATAGCACTGAAGCAATAGGATATTCATTGCTGGGGGAGTGCAAATGGGCTTAGAAAGATGGTACCTCCTCAGTGGGGCCTGGAAAGACGGCTTAGTACCTGAGTCCACTCCAGCACAGGATCTGATGCCCTCTCTGGCTTCGGTAGCTACCCACACATATGTGTGCCTATATATACAAAATAAATCCTTAAAACTTTATGCTCCATAGTCTTATGTTCAAACTGGTGACACTGTTGGAGGACAGTGGAACCTTTAGGAGGTAGGGCTTGGCTGTGGCAGAAGTCACTAGGAGTGGGCTTTGGGGGTATTAGTCGGCGCCACCTCTGCTGTCTTTCCTTATCTACCTTGATGTGGAGTGTGAGTCTAAAGAAGTCTTTTTAAAGTTGTTTCTCTCATGATTTAGTCATAGTGATGAGGGAGACACGGGCAGTTCTTACAGGAGCAAACGTATTCTTAATAACACGAGCCAGCAGTGGTGGCCTTCTAGTTTAGTTTGTCGAGACGGGTTTCTCTGTAGACTAGGCTGACCTTGAACTCACAGAGATCCATCTGGCTCTGCCTCCTGAGTGCTGAGCTTAAAAGCATGAGCCACCACCATCCAGCTTTGCTCTTATTTTTATCTGGACAGAAACCTACACAGAGATTCTATTTGGGGTTATTCATAATTGCCAGATGTCCTTTTTTGAGTATATCCAGACAAATGTCATTTAGTACTAAAGACATGAGCTAATTGGTATTATCATGGAAGAAGCCACTCAGAAAGCTGCTATCTACATTTATTCAGACTGCTGTAACAAATAACCAAGGGTGTGGCTTATAAGCAACAGAAATATTTCTCTTAATACTAGAGAGATCCCGAGAAATAATGGTTCAAGTTGTTGATAGATACAGTGTTTGATGGTTTCCATTTCTTGATTCTTCGTCATGCATTAAAAAGGACATGTCAGCCCTCTGGGGTCTCTTTCATAAGGGATCCACATCCTCATGTGGCATGGATCAGTAGGTGTATATACTATCGTTGGAAATTTTGAGCTAGAGATTGAATCAAGGCCCTTGACATGTTTTGCCACTGACCACCAGCCCTGGTGATTTTATTTTGTTGTTTTACATTTTTATTTATTATTAGTGTGTGTGAGAATGAGTGAGAGAGAGAGAGAATAGGGATATATTTACTACAGCGAGTCGGTTTTCTCTTCCTACCGTGTAGTTCTGAGGTTCTAACTCAAGGTTGTCAGGCTTACCCTCTAAGCCATCTCATCAGCTCCTAATTTATTTTAATGGGTGAATTTGGGGAGGACATACACATTCTGATTATAGCAGCTATACAATATATGATTCAAGTTCTAAGGTAGGTATAACTATGCAAAAGCCATAAAATGTATAACTTCCAGTGGTAAACCTAATAGGAGCTATAGCCTCCAAGTGATAACAGATGTACAATGTGGACCCTTGGATGGTAGCATTTTACTCTCTTAATAAAAAATGTTAATGGTGAGGTAAGAGTTGCCTATTGAGGAGAAATTAGGTCTCTGAGTTCTTTTCAGTATTTTTTAGCTTTACTTCTTACTTAAAGCTACTCTAAAAAAAGAAAAAAAAAAAAAAAACCAGTTTACTTGTCTTAGTTGTTTCTACTGCTGGGAAGAGGCTCTATGACCAAAGCAACTTATAGGAGAAAAAGTTTATTTGAGGCTTATAGGACCAGAGGGCGAGCCCATGACCATCATGGGAGTGAGGCTGTAGACAGGCAGGCGGGTGGGTGGATAGGCGATGGAGCATTAGCTGAGAGCTTACATTTGATTCACAAGCACAAGGCAGAGGGAGAGATAACTGTGGGAATAGCATGTCCTCAGTGACACATCTCCAACGAGGCCGTAACGGTTCTACCAACTACAGACCAAGCATTCAAACATGAGCCTGTGGGGGCCTTCCCATTCAGACCACCACACGACTGAAAAAATAATAAAGCTAGCATGAAATTGACTTCAGACCTTTTCAAAGTTTACTGAGTATCTTATCTAGAAACACTGGTTGGTTGTTGGATTACCTTTTGTATGGCAGGGCTTCAGTCACTGTACCGTTGGGAGTAATTAATGAACAGTTAAGGCAGCCATAGCCATATGGACTGTGCTGTGTTCATTTGGATCTAGTTTTGTGTTTGTTTTTTCCTCTTTTTCTTTTAGGACAACCCTCCATACGACAAGGGGGCCTTCAGAATTGAAATCAACTTTCCAGCAGAGTATCCATTCAAACCCCCCAAGATCACATTTAAAACCAAGATCTACCACCCTAACATTGATGAGAAGGGACAGGTCTGTCTGCCAGTAATTAGTGCTGAAAACTGGAAGCCAGCCACCAAGACCGACCAGGGTGAGTCGTGTATCTTTCTTCTTGCTGCCTTAGATAGGGAGAACTCTTTTCTGGGAATACTGCTTTGTGATGGGTGAAGGTTCTCTTTAACACTCTGTTAGACAGAGTTGAGAGAAAGACTAATTTAGCAACTCAAGTACACATAGAAGTGCTGCTGAGACGACACCAGTCATGTGGGGTTGCCTGTCTCCATTGACCTGTTACTTGTGCTGCACAGACATTGACCCTGGAGGTGATGAAGGACTGTGATACAGCCTGGATGGGGAAAGTGAGGGTGTGTGGAAGTCTCACAACAGTTAGCACTTGGAATCACTTAGAAGAAAGGCTAGTGAGGGTCTTCCAGACTAACAGAAGGGCTTAAACTAAATCCTTTAGCTCTCAGTAGGTGGTTTAGGGGTTCAGGACAGACATGGTCAGATGGGGGTAGCATCCCTGTGGAAGCACATAGTTGGCTGCAGTGTATATAATTCTCAGAATTAGATATGGCTGTATATGTCCGTGCTCATTGTTCTGAGAAGAATATCTGCTTCCATGTCATGATTGTTCTCCTCCTTGTCCCTTTCTTGCTACTTCCGGTAGGGAGACTTTGTTTGGATTTTGTCTAGTATTATTCATATACTTACTTCGACTATGAAAGAAGGTCTTACCATAAGCTTTCATGTTGGCCTGGAACTCATTTACTAGTTCAGGCCGGCCTCAAATTCAAGATGCTTCTACCTGAACCTACAGAGTGATTGCAGGTATGCATCACTGTCATACTTAGTTCCAATTTTTATTCATTCCAGACTTGCTTTTGAAGTTGTAATTTTGCAATTTTGGTGGCTTTCTATTACATAACTGAAGCAATGTAACATTAGGTTAGATTATAGCGAATGGATGGAGGTGATATTGGTGAGACTGTATGTGGCTAATGAATCTCACATAAATAATCTCATGAAACCTGACTCTCAGGTTTCCACAGTTGGAAGGAGCAGAGGCTAAATGTCCACTCAGAGAGCAGTTTCTGTCAGGATTCTCCTTCAGCAGTGCACAAAAGTACTGATGTTTGGTACAGGTTGATTGAATGGATGCTCAGCTCAAATGGCCTGATTGCTTTCCTGTACAGACTCTTAAGCTCTGTGAAGAAGCCTGACCTTGGTTTGTTGAAGAATATCATATTAGTCACAACTTCCAGAGACTTTACTGGATTGAGTCACTCAGTCACCTTGGCTGGAGAGAATGCTTTCTACACCAGGCCCTCTGTCACTGACAGTTTAGTCTCCTCCTTTATCTAAGAACTGATGTCAAGAAGGCCAGGGTCCGGATGCTCTCAGGCCTAGGTACAGATGCTTTACTGCCTCCTGGTCCTATTTTATCTTCACGTCTAGGTACACATGTTTGGAACTGTGGCCTTTCCTCCAAAAAACCAGATAGGTTAGGGCTAGTTTTCTTTTTGTTTTATGAGACAGGGTTTCTCTGTGTGGCCATAACTGTCTTAGAACTTGCACTGCAGACCAGGCTGGCCTGGAAGTGAACAGAGACCCACCTCTTCTGCCTCCTGAGTGCTGGGATTAAGGGCATAAGTCACCACTTCCAGACATTCCCTGTGCTGGGATTAAAGGTGATTTACCCCTGTCTGATCCTCCTAGACTGACTGTGGGTAGATCCCTCTGATATCTCAGACTGGTTTTTACTAAATTTGAAACATATCCCCACAACCAGGCTTATACATAGTACACAAACATATATGTAGGTATGGCTCTAATTACAGAAAAGAAGGGGCTGGAGAGATGGCTCAGCAGTTAAGAGCACTGGCTGCTCATCTGGAGGATCCAGGTTCAATTCCCAGCTCCTCCATGGCGGCTCACAACTGTCTGTAACTCCAGTTTCAGGGAATCCAACACCCTCACGAGATACACATACAGGAAAAACATGAGCGCACATGAAATTAAGTGAATTATTTTTTTAAAAGTCAGTTAATTAAAGATAAAATGAAGCAGTGGCTTAAAGTAAGTTTTTTGCTCATTCAGTAAATTGGCTATCTCAAATGGGAGCAATTATTCTCAGGAATACTCAGATACTGTTATTGGGGTAAACTGTCCCACTTGACATTCGCATGTGTGGCACTTGGCTTTCTTTGTATTGTTTATTCTCCTTAAGTGGATTGGACCTTTTTGTAGCAATGGTGGAGCTCCAGGTTAAGCAAAAGCAACAGGCACCTTAGAACTCAGTGTAGTCCTAGTACTGTTGTTGTGTCTCTTCTGGATCCTTTTTGTCCGTACAGCTTGAACAGGAAGTGGACTGAGTCCGTACAGCTTGAACAGGAAGTGGACTGAGTCTTACAGGAGTGGAGGTGGGTGGGTATGCAGGGTGGGAGAGGAGGGGCCTCCGGCACTGTCTCTACACGTTTGCTCCAGACTGAAGTTACAAATCTAGCCCCAGTCTCTACATTCTTAGTGGGTGGCATTATTGTGGCTACATGGCAGACACTATTGGGTTCATTGTCTTTGTGTCTGATCCTATTTCCTGACTGCTTTCCAGCCATTATCATCCTGTATCATCTTCCCTTTTTAATGTCTTGCAGTTCCGCTAGCTACATTTCCTAAAGTTATGAAGTTAACGTATCACTTGTTTCTTAATAGCTTTTGCTTGTGGTTTTCTTGTGTCCTTAGGAGCATTTCTGTTGGTGACTCCTTTCAGGTCTAGCTTCGTATTCCCTGGTCTTTTTAATGTAATGGGCTGTAGCTCAATCAGTCATCCACAATAGAGCCCTTTCTTAATCTCTACATTCTCTTAGGGTTTTCTGTTTAGAAAATCTCAGAGTTGTGTTGTGTTGTTTTACCTGTGGGGGTGTTTTGCCTTCATGTGTGACTATGCACTTCGTGCATGCCTGGTGTCTAAGGAGACCAGAAGGGGGGGGGGGGTGCTGAATCTCCTGAAACTGTAGCTACTGATGGTTGTGAGCTGCTATGTGGGTGTTGGGAATGGAATCCTTTGGAAGAGCAACCAGTGTTGTTAACCACTGAGCCATCATTTCTCTAGTTCCTAAGACAAGTATAGAACATAAAAATGATAAGATTGAAGTCTGGAACGATGGTTCCATAGTTAAGAGCAGACTGTGTTCAATTCCCAGCATACATAGGTAGCTAGCAACCATCTCTGTAGTTATAGTTGCAAGAGCTCCAGTGCCCTCTGAGGCATCCATAAACACTGTATACACACAGTGCTCAGAAATACATACATGCAGACAGAAACACCCATACATATAAAATAAAATAGATAAGCCATTTTTAAAAAGAAGAAAAGTAAGATTGTTTAGTAAAGTTAAAATGTTATTAGTGTTGGAGCTGGAGATGACTCAGTAGTTCTTGTTCTGAATTCTAGGACAGACAGGGCTACACAGAGAAACAGTTCCAAAAAAATAAATAGACCATGAGTAGTACTGCTTACTGCCTGCTTCTTGTGGCTTGCTCAGCTTACTTTCTTATACATCTCACCACCATCTGCTCAGGGGTGGCACAGCCCACGGTGAGCTGGGCTCTCCCACATCAACCATTAATTAAGAAAATGCCCTATAGATTGCCTATAGGCCATTCTGGTGGAGGCATTTTCTCAGCTAAAGTTCCCTCTTCCCTGTGTCAAGTTGACAGAAAGTTAACCAACTGTGGTATTTCTATGTAGTGACATACTGTGTAGCCATTAAAGATAATAGGGTCTAAATTCATGGTAGAAGATATACAAACTTTTAAAATAGCATACTATGTGAAACAGTTACAAAAAGACAACATACAATGTGATTCTGTCTATGTAGCCCAGGCTGGCCTGAGGCTAAGGACCTTCTTGTCTTATGTTGTTAAGTGAAATAATTTCAGCTGTGAAGCCACCACATCTAGTTACAGATTATTAATTTAGGAATCTATATGCTTTGTAATCTCAGTTAATCCAGCACTTTCATGGTAAATTCTGTCTTCCTGTAGTTCCTCTAAGGTAGGTTCATTGCTCACAGACAGGTACAGCTTAGTAATAAGCTTTTTTCTCCCTCATGATCAGAAGTGCCTTCATTCCAGACCAGAGTCAGGACCCACCACTCACAGCTGCCTGGAGAGGTGACCCTGTATACAGACACAGAGAGATCTGAATAGGCCTACTGTCTCCAGAGCACAGGAAAGTGGTGCTAACAAGACCTACGAGGCTCAGATGTTCTGTACTGTTCAGAAGATGAGCTATACTAGCCATATTTTCAGTTTTGAATGAGTGAATTTATTAAGTGTACAGCAAACCAAAGTAAAAAAATAAATAATGTTGGGTGGGAGGTACATACTTTAGTCCTAGAACATGGGAGGCAGGGGCAGGGGAATCTGTAAGTGTAAGGCCAGTCAGCTTACTGAGTTCCAGGCCAGCTAAGGCTACATAGTGAGACCCTTGTTGCAATGAATCAGGTCTGGTTCATAGCCTCTGGTTTCTAGCGGGGAGGTGGGGGGGGAGGTGTCCTATTTTAAAGGTAGTGAGTTGGAGTCTGCAAGAGAGAGTCCCAGGCAGAGCAATTTCCTCGGGTGAGACCCATATAAAAGAATAAATAGCAGATAGATAAAGCATGAAATTGGGTGCTTACAACGGAAACTGATGGGGAGTGGACGTGTCAACTGGAGTTCTTAATTGAGCTTTCTTTCCATGGTTGAGTTTCCCCAACTCTCCACCTTTTCCCACTGCAGGCATTTTTACATCATGAGATAAACAGTAAAAACGTGTTAGAAATTGTTCACCTTCTAGCTGTTCTCAAGGGTACAGTGTATTTACCCTTAGGCTGTTCTCTGCTCCTTGTCACTGAGTACTTTGGTACATCCTTAGAGAAAGGACCTTGGAGAACAGTTGACACAATCATGCTTGACTCTGAAATTGAAGGGGCCAACAACCCATCTTCCAGAACCAGCTTCATTCAAAACAACACTTGGCAATTTACCAGTAGGATGTATATTCTACTATGTTTCAGGCCTGGAAGGCTGTTGGCTAACTATTGTGTGTTTCTCCTGCTTACAGACAAGATGGGCTGAGTTCTGGTCAGAAGAAATAGAAAGCTGTTTTGTCTTTAAAACACGTTGTGGACATGGGTTATAGCTCATTTGAGACAGAGCCAACCTTGTATTCATAAAGCTCTGACTCCATAACCCCAAGTAGAGGGGCACCAGGCTATGCCCCTACACTCAGCAGGGTCAGGAATTCAAGGCCATTCTCTGATACAGATCAGAACCAAGGTTTGAGTTAGTGTAGAGATTGTAGTTTCTTTCCTGCGGTCAGTAACATCTTCCCTGTGCTCCTTCTGAGTCTGTTTTAACCCCAATGCCTTATCCTTCTTTTGGCAGTAATCCAGTCCCTCATAGCACTGGTGAACGACCCCCAGCCTGAGCACCCACTCCGGGCTGACCTAGCTGAAGAATACTCTAAGGACCGTAAAAAATTCTGTAAGAATGCTGAAGAGTTTACAAAGAAATATGGGGAAAAGCGACCTGTGGACTAAAATCTGCCATGAGTGATTCCAGCAAGTTTGAGCAGAGCCCCCGAGCAGTGCATTCAGATATCCCGCAAAGCAGGACTCTGTGGAAAATTGACACGTGCCACCACCTGGCGTCCGCTTGTGGCAGTTACTAACTTTCTACAGTTTTCTTAATCAAAAGTGGTCTAGGTAACCTGTAAAGAAGGATTAAAAAATTCAGATGTTCTAGTTCTGCTTGCTTTGTTTTAAAAATCACTGCTTTAGTCTACTTCAAAAGAATGACATTTCTTTTCTTGCCCAAATTTAAAAGTTTAAAAAAAAAAAAAAAAGTTGTGGTTCCCTCTCCCCATTACCCACTTCCACAGACTAAGGCCCCAGCTCCCCACAGAAGCAGCATCGAGGGCAGCTCTTCTCCTGTGCCACACTGCCTGTGGGTGATAGCTCAAGTCCCCCTTATGCAACTATTAATGTCCTTTAAAAATTATAAGA
The DNA here is from genome assembly GCA_033318265.1 of Phyllotis vaccarum. NCBI lineage: Eukaryota > Metazoa > Chordata > Mammalia > Rodentia > Cricetidae > Phyllotis > Phyllotis vaccarum. The sequence goes on from JARWLC010000002.1 coordinate 184,997,818, forward strand.
CAATACCAACAATACAACCCCCCAACCCCCCCAAAAAAGGATGTCCATGCAAAGGGAAGCTATCAAATATTAGCAAAGTGTTTCCACAGTAACAGACTCAACAGGCAGATCCTTCCCTCCAAACTGTGGTCAGGCTGTGCCAGGTCTTTGTAGAGAACCCCACAATACCAGGTTTATGGTGATCTTGGAGGGAGGGTCGGCCAGCAGAGAACGCCGTGCACTTGTGTGATGAATTTCTCCAGTCAGCAGCCCTCCCTGCCGCTGTGGTAGACGACCTGCTGGTTATCGCAGGCAAAGCAAAGCCAGAATATTCTTTTGAAATCTCAAGTTTCATCACCACCAAGCTCTGCTGAGGTGTGCCAACGAGCCTCCACTCCTCAGCACAGCAGGCCACCACTGTCTGCCTCCACATGGTTTACTCTTTGTGAGATCAGCATTGGTGGCTTCTACTTTGTAACCAGCTGCCCTTTCCTCAGAGCAGCTGCCGGTGCAGCCCAGGAACAGGATGGCCTTTCCCTCCCTCTGGACTCAGCCTTTCCAGAGCCAAGCTCCACTTGAAGCTCACTCAGTAATATCCTTTCAGTGTGTTTTATATTGTTTTCATTGCCTTTTTTTGTAGAAATAAAATTTGACCTTAGAATTTATCATCAAATGAACTTTGTCAAGATTTGAATGTTAATGTCTTTTCAAGGCAAGTGGGACTGTCCTTGAAGCAGTAGTGACACCCCGAGGAAGCTGTTGCCTGACTGCCTATGTTCACCAACTCACTTCTACTAGGGGTCTAGATCCTTTGGAGAAAATTGCCTCAAGAAATCTTGCTTTCTGCTTTAACCTTAGTTCTTTAACTTCAGGGCTACCTAGGGCTCTCCTTCTTTGAAGACAGCTCTGGGGTTTGCCTATAGAGGAGTGAGACAGGCCCTCTCAGGCAGGGTAGCACTATTCCAAGTGCTTGGCTCCAGTGGTGCATAAATGAACTATGCTTTAGTTCTAGATATGCATGGGGCAGGTTCTGAAGAGTTCCGTGTGCCCAGGATGGCCAGAGCACTGGGCCTGCCTTTCTACATCTGTCTCTTCATTGGCAGAAAAGTGACAATGGGTTTTATTTCATTTACATTCAGATTTGTAATAAAATGCCAAATTGTCAGAAGTTGTCCAAACAAACCATTTGTTCTTGTTGCTTTTCTGAATCTAGAGATAGTCCAACTGTCTCATTGCTTAGCTCTGCCTGCCTGTTACCCCTCACTGCTCTCTGCTCATTATGGGAGGGTACTCTTATGCCAGCAGCCCCTCTCAGGGACTCTCAGCCCCAGGATTGACAACCATGGCCTGCCCTGGAAGCAGAGGCCTGGCTTGGAGTCAGTGGTGTCCCTCTGGGCCTGCATGCCTTGCTCTTTCTAGCCCTGCCCTGGAGTAGGCTTTGAGCAAGCTGGCAGCCAGCCAGCCACCCACCCCTGACACAAGTTGGCTCAGGAATTCACATCCCCTTGGTTCCTTGAAGTGCCCAGGTCTTGTCCTGCTCTTTCCATGATGGCAGAGAATAGGCTTCCTAAGATGCTGTGACCCCATTCTGTCCTTAATAAAAATGTTCTCAGACACTAGTTTGGGTGTATGGGTTTCTTCCTTTGGGGACGGATATTGCTGGGGGAGGGTGACTATGCTATGTTCTTGGAGACTAGAGAGAGTAGTGTCTAGGCTTCTGATCTCTTTCTCCACTTGCCAGCCTCTAAAAGAGGCATACAGGTGGTTCTGTCTTGCCAAGTAGAAGTAGATGGGCAGTCAACACTGGGAAAACTTCAGAGACTCAATGGATATCAAGGAGACTGGAGATGTCACTTCTATCTATCCTTGTAGTCCCAAGAAAATGTGAAGTGCGTCTAGTAAAGGTGAGAACAAGTGTGTGTGTGGGGGGGGTTGGTCAAGGGATGAACTGAAGAGTGTGTGTCCTTAATCATAGCCATATGTGGGATTTACTAGGTTTCCCAGCACCAGCTAGGCCTGACACATGAGGACCAAATGAAGTTAGTTCACCTCAGTTGGGTCTGCAGACATTCCTGGAGCATTACTGGCTTTGAACTCAAATAATCCTCCTCCCTTATCCCACTTCCAACCCCCACCTTGTTTCCCTTCACCTCCTGCATCCCACTGTTACTCGTACTTCTGTAGCGGAAGGTCCAGTTTCCTCTTGCCTTGGGAGATGTGCCTCTTCACATGTGATGTAGTCTAGTCCGATAGACAGTTTGCTTTCTCCTGCCCTGCCCACGTCCTATGTTAGCAAACAGCACTACCCTGAGACAACAGTGCAGCGTGGTGCCCAACCCAGGCTGTGCCTAATGGCATTTCCTGGACGACTCAACTGCAATCCTGGGAAACCAGACAGGACAGACCACTTACCCAGCACCCGTTCAAGGTCCAGAGAAGAAAGCTATCTCTAGAGAACCTCCTCTTTTCAGTGTGGCCAGATCACATTGATGTGCCATCGTAGGCTGAGCAGTAAGTGTCCTAGGAGAGCCTTCTCTTCTGAGCACTCTACTGTAGAATCATACTCAAGAAACAGGCTGCTCTTGTACTGGGCCTCAGCATTCAACACGTGTGCCAGCACCACAGGAGTCCAGGTGAGGAGGTGAATAGTGCACAACACAGGGATCACAGACACGGGGTTGAACCTACCCAAGTCAAGGTTGAGGAAGGTTATAATAGACTGATCAAGGGAGGTGGAGAGAGGCAAGATCCTTTCAGAAAGCCATAATGTCTTAGGCCAGTGAGAGCTTGCTTCCCTGATCCCTCAATTCCAACATGTAGGCCATATCCAATATGTTCATAACCTAGCTCTGCAACCCCCATTTATAAGTTGGGGGAGCCATAAGAAAAGTTGGAAGAAAGCTTATATATTATGCATGAAACTCTGGGCTTAATCTTAAAAATCATGTAAACTGTGATTGATGATGCACAGCTCTAGTCCCAGCATTGGGAAGTAGAGGCAGAGATATCAGTTCACTGTAATCCTTGGTGATATAATGAGTATCAAGACAACCTAGTTTTGCCTAGCATTCTTGTGTGAAACTATAGGCTCAATACCCAGCACCAGAAAACGTAACGTAGTATTCCATCTGCCTTTTCATACTCCAAAATGGTGTAAGGTTCTGTTCCATCCACCTTCCCATCTACTGCCTGTCCGCAGAGCATTCATATCATCACAGCATATATCATATATAGCTAGAATCCCAGTTTGTTTGTGCAGAAGACTACCTCTCCTAGAAAGATGTAAACACTCCTACAAGCTTGCAGAGCCTCTTTGAATCTGTTCCCTGAAATGGCTTACATATAACAGCCCCCCATGACCAAAACTACAAGTACAGTATATGTGTGAGTGTAGGTATGTAACAGTCGGAGGATGACTTTTGGGAGTGGGCTCTTTTCCTTCCACCAGTCCTGGGGTCAAACATAACTTTTACACACTGACCATATTGTTGGCCCCTCAGATAACTTCTTTTCAAATCAAAATTATGGTTACCATATGTCTCCCCAAAACACCCTAATGAGGATTTTTTTTGTTCCCCTCCCATAAAAAAAGAAATGTAAGCATTGCTAGGGCACAGTGGTACATGCTTGCAGTCCCAGCCAATAGAGGGTGATGGAGGGTTCCTTGAGCCTGGGAGTTGAAGGCCAGTCTGAGCAATGTGTTAAGAACTCTTCCCCCATCCCCTATTTCAGGGAGCTGGAGAGATGGCTCAGTACATAAGAGTGTTGGCAGCTCTTTCAGAAGTCCCAGTTCAATTTCTGAGCTCACAGTCACCTATAAGGGGATCTGATGTTTTCTGGCATACAGTTGTACATGCAGTTGTACATGCAGATAGAGCACCCTACACATAAACTTTTTTTTAAAGTTTAAAAATTCCCCATTTCAAAAACAATACATACAAGCATTAAAACATGTAAGGATAAGCAGAATTATAAAATGAAGACAATTTACATATCTTGGTCTGAGCCTCCTTGAAGGAGTTCTCTGTGCCTATTTTATTTCTTCGAAGGATATCTGTACACTTAATTTATAAACCAGCCAAATCTGAAAGACATTATTTTATTAACACATCAGCCTCTCTCCACTGCTGCACTAAACAAGTGGTTGTAACTACAACATGAATTGGCACCAAATGCTCTCAGCAGGTCTTAAATCCAGAGTTCACGGACTAGCCTTGCTTGAAGCCAGGCAGGGATGCCCACTACTACTCAGCCAAGAGGACCTGGGTTAGTGACTCGTCATCACTCTAGGAAGCCAGACACTACTCCAAGGCCCGGTTCCAGGCGGAACCAGACAGAGCTTTAGCCCAGGCCTTCTTCACCTGGCCTTTGGTGTCAGAGTGAGGAAGGCTCCAGGAAGGGCTCCAGAGTCCCTTCACAGGGGACCCCTTCCCCGGGCCTTTTGGAATCCAGATCGTCTATGGCACAGAGTTGCACACCATTCTGGGCCAGCCGAGCCCGTAGGGTGGGTGCAGTGAGGACGTGCAGCTCATGGAGCCGCTCCCAAGAACAAGAGAAAGCATCCGGGCCCTCACCGCAGCCCCCTGCTGGAGGCACACTGGGGTATCCTGGGTGTGCCATCAGTTCTGCAGTTAGGGAGCGGCCAGCAGGGATATCTTCCAGGGCCCGCGCCAGTGACGCCAAGACTCGGTGAGCTGACATGTGTCTGCCACAAGTGCTCAGGCCCACAAAGGCATCGGTCCACCTGTGAGTGCCAGAATAGAGGTGTTGCCTGAGGGCCGGTATGGCTAGGCAGAGGGTGAAGCAGGACAGCAGGTCAATTCCTAACTTTTTAAAATAAAGGATACATCTGGTCAAGTGGACGCACTGGGACCTTTGGGGACTTGGCAGGATTGGATGGGAGAGAGGGCGGTGCTCACCTCAGGCCGTGGCGGGAGAAGGGGCCCATGGCGGCCCGGGCATCGTGCTCCACAGTGCAGGCGAAGGCACGCGCTGGTGCTTCCAGCCACGCGCAGCTGCCCACGCCACGTTCTAGCGGCAGCCGTGTGAAACGCACGCCAAACGCCTGCAGAGCCTCGGCGAACACTTGACACACGCCTGCTTGGAGGGGTGGGCTCAGCATCGACCTCCCACCAACCCGGGAAAGCACTACCCCCCCCGGGGGGGGGCGCTCCAATCCGTGTACCTGGGAGCACGTGCACGTGCTGGTGCCCGTCCACGTGCGTGGGGGACCTGCCCAACAATTCCCGGAAGCGGCTGAGTTGAGCTTCTAGCTCCTCCCGCACCTGGAGGGGCACAGATACCTTGAGTTCCTGGAAGCAGCCACGGTGTGACTGCCCCAGTGTTTGAACCAGGAGCTTATCCTGCATCCCCGTATGCCCCAACGACTTCCATGTTACACTCTAGGCGGAGCTGTGAGGATCTTGAGCATCCTCTTGCAGTTGTCTCCCGCACCTGAGGCAAAGCAACGTCTCCAGCCGCTAAGGCCTCTCGAAATCCCATCTTCCCGAGAAAGAAGCCTTCTGGGCTGAGTAGCGACGAGGCGTTGTGTCGGGCCGGACCCACAGGACGGCCCTCAGACAGGTTGGCGTGGAGGCCCGTGGGAATGCTGTGCCTGCGGGCGGAGCGCGAGAGCGAGCCCTGGCTGCCCCCAAGCGGGCGGCCCCCGAAACCCGCCCGGTCCTGCAAGGGGCTACCCTCACCTGCGGGCCAGTTCGGCCGCGCTCTCTGCGGCTGTGCCGTTGACCAGCAGTGACACGCTGGTCACGGTTCCTGCCAGGAAGGCCTCCACGATGCCCTTATCGCGCCGCGGGCAGTAACCAAAGTCATCAGCTGTGACAACCAGCTGCACACGGGGCCAAGCCATGGCTGCCAAACACTGGCTGGAAACCGGAGGGAATTGGCTGCAGCATCCAGACCCCGCCCCTGAACGCTGCCGAGGCCCCACCCCGACGCACACGCCTAAATGCAATGGCACACCGCCAATTTTTTTTTTTCTTCTGTTTTTGGTGCCACCTATAGGAGCATCTATCTGTCCTGCAAATGCTGGGGTCGCTCGGCATTTTTTTTTTTTTTTTAATGTTTTGGCCTATGTCAATATCCGCTCCACCCCCCCCCCCCCGTGTGTGTGTGTGTGTGTGTGTGTGTGAAAATGCTCGCTCTCTAAGTTCCGAGCCAGGGTCTGCTCAGACACGGATGAGGCATAGGATCCCCGGGAACTGTAGTGAACAGATGGTGGTGATCCACATGTGAACACGTACAGGGACTTGAACTCCAATCCTTTTCAGGAGCAGTAAGCTCTCTTTACCACTGAACTATCTCTAGCTCTCTCTTTAAAAAAAAAAAAAATCATTTTTAAAAAGTAGTTTTTTAAATGATCAAAGCAAGAGAAATACTCAAGAAAAATTCTCGTTGCTCTCTCCAGTGCTTACCATTGCTAAGTTTCTGGACAGTGTATACTGTTTTTTCTAACACTCAGGGATGATGTCAGGTTATGTATACATATGAATGTATACATTCTGCATGTATGCCTGCACGCCAGAAGAAGGCAGCAGATCTCATTACAGATGGTTGTGAGCCACCATGTGGTTTCTGGGAATTGAACTTGGGACCTCTGGAACAGGAGCCAGTGCTCTTAACCTCTGAGCCATCTCTCCAGCCCTCTTATCCATTCTTATAATGCTGCAATTAAAACAATGTTTTTGTTTTTATGCAGTACCTATGAGCCTTGTTATTAGGTGTTTTTACTTTTTTTTTTTTTTTTTTTTCAAATAGTCTGTCCCTCACTGGTTCTAAAGGGAGGCTTTTTCCTAGTAAAAATTCTAGGTTTTGTTTTTTTTTTTTTTCTTTTCATCCCGAGACAGGTTTCTCTATGTAGTCCTGGCTGTCCTAAAACTCATTCTGACCAGGAACTCAGAGACCTGCCTCTGCCTCTTGAGTGCCCAGGTCTGCAGCACCACCACCTCCGGACCTGTCTTGGTTTCTTTTGTAGAATCGTGATACTGGTAATTTTGTTTCTGTTTTACAGTCAAGGAACTTGAAGATTGAAGATTCGCCGGAGAAGTGGAACAGGATCAGTATTCTTCAAGTTGGACCTGACCTGCTCTGGCTCCCTGGATCACAGGCAAAGGGGAAAGAATATAGTTTAATCCCAACAGTACCTAATGATGTTTTGTAAGGGCTGGAGTAAAGGTTGGAGTGAACACTGCTGTGTCCAATTACTGATTGTTGAACCTTTGTCATCAGGCCACTGTGTCCAAAAGGCTGCTTTTCTGTAAGCCCTGAGAACCGCAGGTGAGAAGGGTAAACTACTCAGCACCTGTTGGGTTGGGGATGGAGCCATTAGAGATGAGGCCTGCCTCTTTGATCTCTGCCCAAAACACATGCTGTTAGACAAGAAAGAAGCCATGTGGCAGTGGAGGATGGGCGTCTGTGACTCTTGGGAATGACATGTTTCTAGGATAAAGGGGAAAAGAAATAGATGGAGCTGAGTTTATATGGAGTTTCCATAACATGCAATGTGTATTGAAAAAATATTTTATGTAGCTGGGTGGTGATGCAAGCCTTTAATCCCAGCACTCAGGAGGCAGAGGCAGAGGAATCTTTGTGATTTTTAGGCCAGCCTGGTCCAGAGCAAGTTCCAGAACAACCAAGGCAGCACAGAAGCCCTGTCTTGGAAAACCAACATATATACAATATATATATTTAAGTAACCTATGTATATAAATGTTCTATATATAATGTAATACTCACTTGTGGAAGGATGTTCAGCTCAATTTACAGACAAGGAGCTGGTGTTGAGAGGCTGAGTCATATCAGCAAAACAGACAAACAGACAAGCAAACTGGAACAGGAATTGTAGCTAGGTCTGTGTGGAAAACTAGGACTCTTCACTGCTTCCAAAAAGAAAGACTTGAGAAGGAAGATGCTGGCTAGTCCACACTGGATGAGGGAAAGAAACCTTGGAAGGAAGGCAACAGAGTCGGAGGTCCAAGTCTGTGTTGGGACCAGGGATAAGCTGAGGATGGTGTTTGTGTCATGAGTGGAAGCTGTGTCTTTCACCCTGAGGATTAGAGAAACAAGCCCCAGATTCCGACCTCTTGACAGAGTAAAATCAGATCTATAAACATGCCTGAGAACGGCTGGTTTGACAGGGGGGGAAAAGGTTCAACCAGATGGGGAGGAGCCTATGTGGGCCACACCCCTTAACCATTGTGTCGGGGAAGATAATGAAGAGAGGGGCCAGTTTCTGGCCAATCAGAATGAAGTATGTAAATAAGCTACCTGGGAGGCTGCTGGGGGCTGGATTCCAGGGCACTGTGCGGTAGTCCTTAAAAGTGTGCTGACTGAGCGAACCTTGAGAAGCACAGAGGAAACTCTGGTGAGCTGGTGGGGACGCCTGGGCGCTCTAGTATAAAAGAAGGAAGTTTGGACACACCCCTGTCCCAGACAGTTGCAAACAGAAGGCAACGACTTGGGAATGTCCACAGATGCATGGCAGGGCCCAGAAGGGGAAGGGATGTCTGAAGGATACAGGGTATAGGAGTGAGGGACCCATGGAGGCCTGAATGTATCTTTTCTTCCCTTCCCACCTTACACAGAGGAGTTTGCATCTGTGCTGTTGAACCTCAGAAAGGAAGCGGCTAACAAATTTAATTACCCACATCATGGCAAGGTACCACCACCATTCAGGATATCTGGCTGACGACGAAGCTGGTCACAACACCTACATGGCAAGGGTGAGTATGTCCAGCTGACCCGACATTAGTGTCTAGAGCACCCACCCACCCCCAGTTCCGGTTGATCTCACTTGATCACCTGGTGACACCCTTATTGTAGCTTTCACTTTCCTTAGGCCTGCTTGCTCAGCTCTAGTCACTCAACACTCCACTCTCCCCAGCCCCCAGGTAGTACCTGGTGGTTTAGAAACCCTGAGAAGGAACATGGGGTCAGCCTGGGGACTTCAGGTAGAAGCAGGCTCAGGTCCTCAAGTGTAGCACAGCAGTGAAGACGATGCAGGATTGTAGTAGAGGCTGGAGGAGGGTAGAGAGGGAGGAAGGTTCTCATAATTGCCCTTTCACACCATGAACACAGAATTCTACTTTCAAGCTCCCAGCTAGGCCTGGCATATATGAAATATAGGCATTGGGGACCTTCATGTCAACTCTAGTAGACCCCTACTTTGCAGAGAAAATACCACTACTGTTCTGAACACTGTTTCACAGCCTGAAGGTAGCAGAGATGAGATTCAAACCCAGGATTACCTGTCTTTTAATGCAATTTAGAGCTGGTGATGGGCTCAGTGAGTTAAGGCACTTAGTGTCCATCTTCAAGACCCACATAGTAGATCTATTACATTACAGCCAGTTGTTCTTTACTTCTGTAAGTGCATTGAGGCACATGTATACCCCATATACATGCACACATACCCACATATATGCACGCATACCCACATATATATACACATACCCACATACATGCACACACACACACAAATAAATGGTAAATTTTTTTTTATACAGTCCAGTTGTTGAACATTTGCAGAGCATGTTCAAAACCTTGGGTTCAGCCCACACACTAACAGACCTAAAAAGAGAAAAAGTCTTTCCCTGATGGTCAATCCCACCCAGGTCCAAATAGCACCTTAGGAGGACTCCAGAAATAGCCCACCCCTTGCAGAGCATCCTGCCTGCTACAACAAGCCTGTCTGATCGTATGCAGCTGCCCAAGAAGCACCTGTTGCCAGGAAGGAGGCCAACCTGCAAGTTTGGACATGTTCCACACCTACCATCCATGAACCAATGCTCAGAGCACCCAGGCTACCAGCAAACCCCTAGGCGCTCTCAGGTGTTTGGAAGCTTCCTGGATTTCCTGACAGAGGGCCAGGTACTGGACAGCTTGCAGACAGTGGTGGAGCAGGCAACAGAGCGTTTGGCTGGCACGAAGACAGAGGCTGGAGTGCCACTGGTGGATGTACAAGACCCACTGGAGGTGCCAAGTGATAGGCAGCGTGCTCGAGCCAGACCCAGCATCAACACTGTGCATCGGCACCGTGCTCGGCCGACATTGTGTGCCAGGCACCCAAACAATTACCCGTCTTGCTCCAGCTCCATGTCTGACTCCCATAGCAGCATCACCGCTGGCTGGCTGGGCTCCCACAGCCAGGACAGTAATCCCGGTGCCCAAGGCATAGGCTCACTGCCACCTATGAGGGACAGACTTCTGCTTGAGAAAAACCTCAAGAGGCTGCTGCGACTGGAGAATAAAGGGGTGAGATCCATTGCCATAGCTAACGCTGGCATAGGGTGGGTCTGAGCTTAGGACTAGGGTTAGGCTTGGTTGGACACCTCTCAGCCTTCCTCTCTCTTTGCAGAAAGGCCTGAATCAATCCTTCTCCCAGAGGGATTCTTTGCTGTGGGACTCATTGGGCAGCCGGACCAGCAGTCAGTGGAACCCGGAGCAGCCCCTGTCTTGGTTTCCTGGCCTTTGGGGCTCCAGTTCAACTACCCCTGAAGCATCCGAGTTTGGACTCGGAGAACAGGAGATGATTTTCCTCAAAGAAGAGTTAAACAAGGAGATGAAGTCATTGTTAAACCAGCCAGCATCCTTCAGCCTGCCTGCCTACTGTTCCTTCAGGGAACCCCATCATACCCTGGACTTCCTGGCTGAGCATCGCCTCTTTCCTGCCCTGCAGCGTGTGGTCAGCCAGGCTGTAGACAAACTCATTCGTGCCTGCCGCAAAGATGGCTTCCCCCTCTTCCCTGTTGCCTCAGAGCCTACCCCAATGCTGCCCTCTGATCTTCAGCAGCCAGACTCTAAGGCATCCGTAGTCACCAGCAGGGAGGAACCCTGTGATTCTCCCACCACAGCCTCCAGCCCTAAGACATCTCGCAGGAAAAGCAAGGGCAGACGGGACTCCCCCTCCATGTCTAATGCCCAGATGACTACCAGATTCAGGCTCAAGGTGACACCTACACAAGTCCCTAATGCCCCTAGCCCCTCCTTCCACTCCATGAAGGAGCCTCCTGACTCTGATTCCAAATTACAGAAACCAACTGTGGCCCTGAGCTCCAAGCAGATATCTCAGCCCTGTCATGGCCTGCACCTTATCCTGCCTGCCCCTGGGATCACAGTGGAGGTGGCCTCTAGCCAGGGCCGTATTAGGGGCCCCCTCTAGCATCATCTTGTTTCCCCGAGTCCTCTTACCTCCCTCTCCCTCTCCCGTCCCTGTTTCCTCTTCATTTCTTTACTTGGGAAAAAGCTTCTTCCTTTTTTATACTGCACTGTGTCCAGAGGCAGCCTCAAGAGTAGGGCTGGAGCTCTTAGAGGAACATTTGCAGGGAAAGGACTCCTTTTCCTACCACATCTAGTAGCCACTGTCACTGGCTGATGCCCAAGGACAAGATCTCTTGCCCTGCATTGCAGAAATATACAAGCTGCCGGGGACCAGGAAGCCTATTTTCCCAGAGGTTGTCAAGGATTAATAAAAATTATTTTTACCCTGCGATTTTTTTTTTTTCTGAGATAGGGTGTCATGTAGACCTGGATGGTCTCTCAAATTCATTATATAGTGGAGGATGACCTTGGAGTCCTGATCTTCTTTCTGTTACTTCCCAAATGCTGGGATTACAGGCATGCATCATCAGACCTACAATCTGGGTATTTTAAAAAAGTGTTTATGAGCCCCCCTCCCCAAACAAAAAAAACCCAAAGACAACAACAAAAAACCCAGGATAGCCCTGGCTGTCCTGGAACTCTCACTGTAAACCAGGCCGGCTTTGAACTCAAAGATTCCCCTGCCTGCCTCTCAAATGCTGGGATTAAAGGCATGTGTCACCACCACCCAGCTTTGTGGACCTTAGAGACCCTTCCTCCCATGTCTCTTATGAACAAGAGTCTTTGCCAAGAGCACCAGTCTTTTCTAGAGTTGAGCTAGGTCAGACTTTCCTAATCTAGCTGTAGGAGACTCTAGTCTTTCTGCTCTGTAAAGGGGACATTGGTCAGGAAGTGTGTATGAAGATATAGGTGGCCTGACCCTTGGAGGTCCTGGACATCTCTCAACTCACCATCATCAGGGCTCAGGTGTAATTCCTTCTACATACAAGCTTGCAGAGGAGCACAGGCTTCCCAGGCTGGTGGCATTGCTCTAGACCTGACAGGTGAGGCATGTGGAATGAATGTTGTGGCAGAACAGATGTGGCAGGTCTGTATGCTAGTGTGTGTGGCTTCCGTGTCTGTAATGCGGATTGGTACAGCTGGCAGGGAGGGCATAGCAGCAGCTTTCACCGGGCAGCGAAGGAATGCTAAAGGGCTAACCGTCTCCTTTTCCCTCCTTGCTCATTGCGCAGAGTCCCAGTACAAAGCTTCCAAGGAAGAAGCCTCTGCCATCCATCTCATCTGTGTCCAGCTTGTCCTACATCTCCAACCCCTGGTTTGAGGAGATCACTAAGTTCTTGATTGAGCAAGCAGTCTCCTTGCTTGTCTGCAAGTACAAGTTTGAGGGAGGCCTTAGTAAGCAACTTGGCTTCATCTCCTTTCCCGTCACTGAGGTTCTCATGGACATCATTCTGGGCTTCAAGAAAGTGAAGGGCACTCACATCCGTCTGTCCTCAGACATCAACTGGACCTGCCTCCTGCGCAAGTTGGAAGAAGCCGAGTTGGCCCGGCAGGCCACAAGGCATGCTGCCAGGCCAGGAGCCTCCCACCATAGCACCTCCCACCTTAGCGTCTCCCAACATAGTGCCACACGTGTTGGCACCTCTCGGCATAGTATAGAATCTCCCTCGGCACAACCAGAGCTTACTGGTGACACTGATAAGAACGAGGAGACCGAGTCCCCCTTCTCACTCCGCCCTGAGCTGCCAATCCGCCAGCTGCTCAGCCCTCGGGATTCTGTTATAGACCAGGAACAGATGCCCAGGAGTCCTTCAGAGCCCAAGTTGTCTGTGCTCTCCAATGCCAGTATAGACAGCAGATCCTCCCAGACCAAGGAAATAGTAAACATGGAAGAGGGTGAGGACAGTGAAGAGGAAGAAGATGGAGGAAGTGAGGAAGAGGAAGTCCAGGAATATTCTGAGGGTGAGCATACCCCTGCTAGCCTGCCTGAGTCTGAGTTGGAGGACTTTATCAATGGGTCCGTTGTAATAAGCCCCAGTGGCTCCCCATGAGACCCTGTAAGCCACACAGAGGACTCCACTCTTTGCCTCCTGCCCTATCCAAGTAGCTGGCCACCGAGCCAGTCTGTCCTGAGGAAGGACCAGACAACTGGCTTCTCAGCAAGAGTTCTAATGTTATCAATGGAGCCAAAGAGACAAATGGGAATAAATTACACATTTATGGACACAGCTGTCTTGTCCTGGTGTGCTATATCTTTCCTTGCACGTGGATGCCTATCCTTGCATAGCACCTTCAGGGTGAGCCAGTCCTGATGTTACATGAACTTTTCTTTGGGATACAAGACAGGGCACTAAAGAAACACTGAAGGAATAATTTTACCAAGGTCCATCTCGGTGAGCCAATGGTTTTATTGACTTTACAGGAGTGTGACCACCAAACAGCTCCTTCACCAAGTCTCACCCCAGCTTGGGTAATGGCTTCACCATAGCTGCATAGACAGATTGTCCCCCAACCCAGACTCCAAGGTTTCCACACTGTATAGACACTAGCCCAGTGCTTCTCAACCTTCCTAATGTCCTTGAATACAGTTTCTCATGCTGTGGTGACCCTAGCATAAAATAATTTTTGTTGCTATTTCAAAACTGTAATTTTGCTACTGCTATGAATTGTAATGTAAATATCTGATAGTCAAATGGTCTTAGGTGAGAGGGTCATTCAGTTCCCAAAGGGGTCATGACCCATGGGGTGAGAACCACTGTTGTGGTATTTTGTCTACCTTGGGCAGGATGAGAAGGAAGTATAAGGAGCGGCTGCTCTTATGACAGTCCCTCTGCTCCTATGAGGAGATGTCAATGGGCTCAGTCACAGCTGCTCTGATGAAGACCATAATGGCTGCTATGCTTAGAGGACAGTGTCCCACAACATCTGGTGACAGCTGGCCTCCATGACAACTGGTAGTGCTTGGACTCCAGAACTGCATAGCTACTTCCTGCCTTTCGATCTGAGCCTTATTCTGCAACTTTGTCTCATCAAGCCTCTCAGGACTCCTAGGTGTCTCATTGTAGCTGATGAGGGAGAGAGATTCATTCCATAAGTTCTGTGACTCTAGAGACTCCTGACTAATACAGACTGTTTATGAATGATTAATCAATGTGTATGAACAGTAGCAACTGTGGCTTCCTTCCCAGATGTTTACAACCTGAGGCTACCTACAAAGACCTCCTACCCAGCCTGTCCAACCCCTCCCCCATGCCGTTCATAATAAACATGCAAAGGTTCCCAGCTGTGTCAGGTAGAGATCCCCACATGATCCCAGCTTTATTGTTAGTGTGTCAGTATGTCTGTCCTTTGTTCCTCTGGCACCCGATCCAAGGTTTCTGGACCTGTGCCTTTCTGGTAGTGGCAATGTTTGCTTTGGGAGGGATCTTCCTTCAGCTTCCTTCCTGCTTTGATGTGCTCCAACCTCATCTTGAAGTTAAGGAAGAATGCAGCCACACTCTCCTGACCCTTGCAAGGCTCTCTTTCTAATTTGCTTTGCTGCCTGTAATTTCTGAGATGAGTTTTTGTGCCAGGCCATATAATGGCTGTTGGTTAGCTATGCTGTGGGTTGGAGGCTTCAGGATCAGCAAAGCTGTCCAGCAACAGAACTTGGTAGAAAAGATATATTAATTAGGGTTTTCTGGAGTAACAAAACTTGCAGAATGAATATCCTTATATATATGCATAGAAATAGGGTTTATTAGAATGACTAACAGGCTGTGGTCCAGCTAATCAACAATGGCTAACTATGAATGGAAATTCCAAGAATGTAGTAGCTTCTCTGTCCATAAGATTGGATGCCTCAGCTGGTCCTCAGTATACACTGGAATCCTGAAGAAGTAGGCTCTAAGGTAAGGCCAGTGAAGGAATGGATTTACCAACAAGGTGAGAGCAGGCGGGCAAAGAACAAAAGCTCCCTCCTTCCATGTCTTTATACAAGCTTCCAGGAGAAGGCATGGCCCAGATTAGATTTGCATTAAAGATCTGGAATAAAAATGTGTCTTATTGCTCAAAAATCTAGAAGTGGATCTCCCCACTTCAAATTAAGCAGAAATGGAAATGTCTTCTATTTTCGGTTTTTAATTCTGTATGTAGTCAGGTTAACAATCAAAAGAGGCCATCACAGGTCTTCCTCAGAGGGTCTGCAGCCTCCTACTGACTGACAGCTCACCTGCCAGAGCTCTCCTAGGGACGAAGCTCATTTGGAGTCCTTGCTTAGCATACACAAAGCCCTGGGCTCCATTTTCAGCACCACACAAACTAGATATAGTGGCAATCTTGAAACCCCAGCACTTGGGAGGTGGAGCAGGGGGATTAGACGTTTAAGATCATCCTTGGCTACAGAGCAAGTTCAAGGCCGGCCTCTGACACATGAGACCCTTGCCTCAAAATTAGCAAATAAACACACACACACACACACACACACACACACACACACACACACACACACACACACACACAAATCTAGTAATCTAGTACACCTGTGTTGCGTCTCCCTGAGGCCTAGAGCCTCAGAGACTGTCCTGATTTATAGAGATCAGGCCCTTTGGCCACACTTGACCACTTAGAGACCTAGAATAGGGTCCCTCCACAAAGCCCAGGGATTTGAAGAGACAGCAATTTTAGAGCTCACTCTGGAGACAGGCAAAAGAAACATGGTAATGCCTACAGTCTTATATTCAAGGAGAGCTTGGCTATAATTCTACAGGACCAAGGTCCTAAGGTTTGTGGACTAGAGACCCATTTATAGCAAGGCCATTATAGTCCAGTGGTACCTTATTGCTACGTGCCCTTGCCTGACCCTATTCCAAGCTAGGACTGTAGTTAGGATAAAACAAGAGATTCTGGTTATTTGCACTGATTACTGAAATGCAAATGTAGATGGTGGAGAGTGGCTTTTGACTACCCTTCCAGAGACAATCTGACAACTCCCAAAATAAGAGATATTGTTTGTGCAGCTTATGAACCCTTCAACAGTTGGTTGGAACTTGAGCTGTCTGCTGATTCAAGCTGAAGTGCTCCAACTGTCTCGAGAATTTAAACCTAGAGATAAACTATGATTGGAAAGTGGAGGGTATTGGAGATGCCATGATCACACCTGTGCAACTCTTTACTAGGTGAGCTGGGCACTGTGGTCTGTAGGGGAGGCACAAAAAGAGACAGTTACAAAATGTCATGAGGCCATGTGAGAATAAAAAAAAAAAAAAATTAGTTCCCAGGACTGAAGAAATGGATTAGAAGTTAAAAGCACTACTGTTCTTTCAGAGATCCAGAATTCAATTCCCAGCAACCACATGGAGGCTCACAACTATTTGTAATGAGATCTGGTGCCCTTTTCTGGCATGCAGGCATACATGCAGACAGAACACATAGTAAATACATCTTTTGAAAGAAAGAGGAAGAAAGATATTAGTTCTCTGGAGTCTAAGTTGTCTACCAAAAAGAAAATCAAAGAAAGTCTCCAAAAATATTCTCAATGGATATGCTATAGTCACGTTTGAGCATATTGCAGGAAATAAGGCAAAAGAAGTTTTAAAAGCAGAAATGGAGCCGGGTGGTGGCAGTGCACACCTTTAATTCCAACATTTGGGAAGTGGAGGCAGAGGCAGGTGGATCTCTGTGAGTTTAAGGCTAGAATGATCTACAGAGTGAGTTCCAGAACAAGCTCCAAAGCTACACGGAGACACACCTCAGAAGAGACCCTCAGCTGGTCTGACTCAACTTCATTGGCCTATGGGGATTCTGGGATTTGGCAGGGGGGGTCTTAATTCCTAATTGATGTAGAAGGAACCAATCCACTGTGGACAGTGATAGTCCCTGGTCAAGGAGTCCTGAGTTGTGTAAGAAAGTTAACTGAGCCAGGTGGTAATGGTCCATGCTTTTAATCCCAGCACCTGGGAGGTAAAGGCAGATTTCTGGGAGTTTGAGGCTAGCCTGGTCTACATATGGAATTCCAGGACAACCAAGACTACTGATGAGATCCTGTTATAAAAAACAAAAACAAAAAATAAAAACAAACCCCCAACAAAATGTAACAATAACAATAACAAAACCCAAGAAAACTAACTGAAGCCAATTGTAGTGACTCACAACTTTAATCTAGCACTCAGGAGACAGAGGCAGGCAAATCTCTGGGTTCAAGGCCAGCCTGGCCTACAGAGTGAGTTCTAGGACAGTCAGGACTACACAGAGAGACCCTGTCTAAAAATAAATAAACAAAAGCCAGGCACAAGCAAAAAGATGGTACAGGGGTTAGGAGCACTGCCTGCTCTTCCAGAGGTCCTGAGTTCAATTCCCAGCAACCACGTATAATGAGATATGGTTCCTTCTTCTGGCATGCAGGAAACATGCATACATAATAAATCTTTAAAAAGAAGAAGAAGGAGAAGAAGAAGGAGGAGGAGGAGAAGGAGGAGAAGAAGAAAGCATGCGTGAGCAGCGATCCCCATGGTCCCTGCTTGAGTGTTTTATAACAGCAACAGAAAGCCAACTGAAGCAGGTAGCTTCTAGGGACATGGCCTTGCAGAGACATAGTGTGTGAGGCTGTGGTGGCCTGTGTGCAAGGCTGCAGTTCTGGTTGAGTGTCTTGTAGATTATTCTAATTAGACATAAATGCATGAGATTTCTTTCTTCTCGGCCTCCCATATTTACATGTTAATTCTGGATAGGACTTGAAAAAATTACTCCATTTTGATTCTAGCAACTTTGACACAGCCTACTTAGAAACCTGTTTCTTCTGTCTGTCATGAGCTTGTATCCTTGCCATCTTTGATCTAAGTGCAATGGAGAAATACATTTCTTTCTCTTTTTTTGAGTCAGGGACTCAAAAAGATAGTCTTGGCCTCTTGATTCAACTGCTTGTGCCTCCAATTACAAGCATATACACTGTGGCTGGTTTACTGTGTTACTGGGAATTGAACTCGAAGCTTCATACATTAACCAGACATTCTACCAACTGAACTATACTCCAGTTCCACAGCTTTCAACTGGCGCCTGACATCTGCTTTCTTCATTATGCTATGTGGAGAATGCTGCGGAGGGACAGCATACTAGAAGCAGATGGTGGTGTGTATCAATTAGAAGGGGAATGGTATAGTTTATATTAGAGCAGTGATGTCATAGAATTTACCTAGCACTTGTAGCCATCCTTTCCCATGCATGTAGAAGAGGGGTCAGCAGAAGAACCACTAATTCAAAGTTACTTTTGGTTACAAATTGGAATTGAGGCCAGCCTGGGCTACATTTGACCTATCAAACCAACAAATAGCAGGACCCAGAGTTCTACATTTCAGATTTTTGTATTTTACTATCTCTGTGTGTGTGCCTTTGTTCATTGAGCTGTCTTACCAGCCTCCAAGTCTGTAGTGAGCAATTGATCATTGGTGTTTTCTCTCTCTCTCTCTCTCTCTCTCTCTCTCTCTCTCTCTCTCTCTCTCTCTCTCTCTCTCTCTCTCTGTCTCTCTAGAGACAGGATTTCTCTGTGTAGACCAGGCTGGTCTCGAACTCAGAGCTCTGTGTGCCTCTGCCTCCCGAAGGCTGGTTTTAAAGGCATGCACCACCACCACCTGGCATTAGTGATACCTTTTATTGAGCCTTAGAAACTTGGAGGAGGGAGCAATTTGAGGGAGGAGACAATATTTCTTCTGCCTGAGACATGCTACATTTCAGATCTTTATTGACATTTCCAATAGGACACTTTTTAATACATACTATTCTTTTATCCTCCTGTCTGTACCTAGATTGTTTAAGAGAATAATCTGCCAAGAACAGAATAAGGTGCCTTCTTATGTAAATAAAGCGGTACATACAAACCAAAATATTTTTGGTTGTGAGCCTAGCCTTTAACAACTGAGCCATCTCTCCAGCCCTACAATCCAAAATAAAATAAGCACTAAATGTGAAAATTCCACACTGAGTTGTGGCTGTAGTTCATCAGTAGGTCTTTTGATTACCATACGTTGAGCCTTGAGTAATCTACAAAGTTACACAGAAAATCTAAATTACCATGATGCTGTCAATAATGACTTCTCTGTTTTCTGAATGCAAAATTCTGGATAACTTAATTCAATATGAATATTTCCAATCTTTGAAAAATGGTCTCACATGAAACTTGAATTGGTTTTCTTGTCTGTCTCCCAAGTGTTTGTGGTCTGACTTTTTTTTTTTTTTTTGAGAAAGAGACTAATGTAGTCCAGATTGGCCACCAACTCTCTAGGAGGATGACCTCAAACTTCTCTTGAACTTCTGGTCTCTTTCACTTGCGTGCTGATGTGCTGGGAATCGAACCCAATTTTTGTGCTAGCTAGAGAACCACTCTACCAACTGAGCCACATTTCCAGACACTAAACAGAAACTTGAATGAGTAGCTAGTGTTCCAGGTACATATTTCATCAGTCTCTTGGCAGTTCCTCTGTGAATGAATCCCCAGCACAGATAAAAAAATGTGTATATATGTCTATGTTTGTGTATAGATACACACACACACACACACACACACACACACACACACACACACACACGCATGACAGCTTCCAGCTGTTTTCTGCTGACCCATCCAGCAACCTTGGTATTTTGCCACCGAATCACTCAAGTAGCTACATGGCCGAGGGAATTCAGAAACCGTGGGATCCAGGAGCTGACATGACTCAGTGACAGTTTACCTCCCGGGGCCAGGAGATTTCAGTAACTTTGGGATCTGTTCACTTTGTGACCACAAAATCTAGTGATTCACAAAATTCTGCAGCTTTATGCCCAAGATCTGAGTGGTGAGTCCAGGGATCCAGGGTCAAAGCGGCCCTGAGTCTACATAGAAGGGCTTAAGACTGCACAGTGATTACTAGCAGCAAGCCTCGCGGAGCGCGGCTTAGAGGCCTCTCTGGGCTGGTGGCCGCGGGCCACTGCTGTCTGGACGTTTATTGGCGGGTCATCGGAAGCGTGGACCAGTTAGAACCCTCCTGGTGTCTCCAGCCCCCTCCCAGCTAGCTCCTTAGATGCTGGGGGTGGGGCCGCCCCACAGCGGTCCAATAGTAGAGCAGGAGGAGCGCGCGCGCACAGGCGATTGGCTGCGCCGAGAGGGCGCTGTCAGAGCGGGATTGGCCCGCACTGAGGACGGAAGCGCCGAGGGGCTGGTGCGGCTGTAACCCAGCTGGCCGTGGCGATGCGGGGCACGAGCCGCGACGGGGTAGTGGGGGCCCTGCTGGGGTTGCTGCTGGTGCTCTCGGTGAGGAACGGTGGCGCGACCAAGGCCAGCGCCGGGCTCGTGACCTGCGGGTCCGTGCTGAAGCTGCTGAACACCCACCATAAAGTGCGGCTGCACTCACACGACATCAAATACGGATCCGGTGCGCGGGGGTTGGGGGGCGGGGGGGGGTGACGGGCTCGCCCAAGGGGGCGGAGGCTACTCGTCCTAGTGAGGCCCGTGGGCTGTCAAGGAGCGGGGTAGTTGTTACTGTAGACTCGCTTGCAGAGTCTTGAGAGGCAAGCCCCGGGGATTGAGGATGTGGAGGGTCCACCACCGGGACTTGGCGGTCCGGCGGGGGCGAGCCCTTGGGATCCTGTATTAGTGGGGGCTTTGGGAGGAACTTTTCAGTGTTCAAGGAGAAGATCCGGAGATCGGAGATTGACAAAGACCACGGGTGTGGGCTGTCCCTCTTCAGGCAGCGGCCAACAGTCGGTAACCGGCGTGGAGGCGTCCGACGATGCCAATAGTTACTGGCGGATTCGAGGCGGATCCGAGGGCGGGTGCCCGCGCGGGCTCCCAGTGCGTTGTGGACAGGCAGTGCGGCTCACGCACGTGCTCACCGGCAAGAACCTGCACACACACCACTTCCCATCGCCGCTATCCAACAACCAGGCAAGCCCCCTTTCCAAGCCCGACGAAGCTGAGTGGTCAGGGACCGAGCGACTGTGGGAGGTGTGCGGGAGGGATGTAGGTAGGGGAGGGACCGAGAGGGACTCCGTCTTCAGCTGTCGTGAATAGGAGATTTCTATTCCAGAAGATTATGAAGCTCCCGTTCTGTGTCCTGTCCCAGGAACTTTCACCCCAGTGCGACTAGCTCCTATTTGGACGCAGAGGGTCACTCACACAGGAGATAAGTAGAAGGACACTGTAGGAAAGAGGAACTCGGGCTGAGTCTGAAAGGGAAGGACCTTTTCCCAGTCCTTCCTCTCTGTGGAATAGTCCTGCTAAAGCATGGGATCACTGTGGCTGGTCTGGGAGGGGCATGAGTTTCTGGGGGAAATATCGGCTATGGGAAGCTTGGCCATTAATTAGCCTGGGAGCTTGGGGAGTTTGCCTTCACTAGGTTAGCACAGGAGACAGTGTAGAAGAGGTGGCTTTAGGGGCCAGTAGGCATTACACTGACTGATATAAGAGGTCCTCATGTGCACATGGTGGTGCACACCTTGAATCTCAGACCTGGGGAGACAGAGGTAGGCAAATATCTGAGTTCTAGGACAGCCAGGGATACATGGAGAAACCTTGCCTCACAAAAACAAAACAACAACAAAAAAGAGGGGCTCTATGCATCTGAAGAAACCTTCAATGGGATGGGAATCTCTCTATCTCTCTTTTTTTTTTTTAAAGACAAGCTCTCTCTACATAGTCCTGGCTGTTCTGCAACTCACTGTGTAGACTAGCCAGGCCTCAAACTCACAGAGATCTGTCTGCTCTGCCTCCTTAGTGCTGGGCTTACAGATGTGTGCTGTCAGACCTGGCTAGGGTGGGACTCCTGATGTCCACTTTCAGATCTTAATGTCATACTCTCACAGCTGTGGATGCTGAAGGTCAGGGAAAGGACCAGAGACCCAGGATACTAGATGTAAGCATTACTGCTGGACATGCATCTCAGGGGACTCTGTACCCTATGTGTGACTGTCCTCCGTATTTTACACTCTCAGGAAGTGAGTGCTTTTGGGGAAGACGGTGAGGGTGACGACCTGGACCTGTGGACAGTACGATGTTCCGGGCAACACTGGGAACGTGAGGCGAGTGTCCGCTTCCAGCATGTGGGTACCTCTGTGTTCCTGTCCGTCACTGGTGAGCAGTATGGTAACCCCATTCGTGGGCAGCATGAGGTCCACGGCATGTCTAGCGCCAGTGCTCACAACACTTGGAAGGCCATGGAAGGCGTCTTCATCAAGCCTGCAGCAGATCTTTCCACAGGTCACGATGAACTTTGAGAGCTGGATGGGTGAAGGGATTTTGTAGGGCCACTGTTGTGTTTGTAGGACCCTAAAGTGCCTTTGTGATTAAAGAATGTTGCTTTGTGATTATATTTGCTGTAACCACAGGGAAGATCTGGAGGTACCAACCATACATATCTGTCCAAGTTACCGTTTCACTTGTCTCTAGATACCTGTTCAAACTTTAAAAAAAAAAAATTTTTTTTAAGGCAGTCTCACTATGTAGCCTTGACTAGTCTGGAATTCTCAGAGATCTATTCCCTCTGCCTCCTGAGTGCTGGGATTAAAGGTGTATGTCACCACAACTGGCCCCAAACTATTTTATAAAACCATTTTTTATTATTAGTATGAGTGCATGAGCTGTGTGTATGTTGGCATCTGTTCCCCAGTGCATGTGTAGAGGTCAGGTTGATTCTCACCTTCTACCTTTGTGTTGGTTCCAGAGATCAAACTCAGGTTACCAGGGTTGTATGGCACACACTTTAGCTGCTGGGCTATCTCAGTATCCCCAAACTTTTTTTTGATGCCTGTCCATGCATATAATCTTACCCTGAACAGTTATCTCATCTATCTGTCTACCCTAAAGTAACCTCATAGCAATAGACCTCAGTGCCCAGGACTTGAACTTAGGCAACTTTTCTATTGTGTGGCCTTGGCCGTAGGGCCCCAGCCAACTGGAATGGGGCTCAAGCTCTCCAGTTCACTAATTCCTTTTTCTCAGGCCCCGATCTACTGGTGGTTGTGACAGTCTTAAGATTTATATTTAGCCAAGTAGTGGTGGCACACACCTTTTAATCTCAGCATTTTGGAGCCAGTGACAGAGGGATCTCTGTGAGTTCAAGGCCAACCTGATCTACAAATGGAGTTACAGGATATCCGGGATTGAGAGTACACACACGCACGCACGCACACACACACACACACACACACACACACACACACACACACACACACACACACACACACACACACACACACAGATTTATCTCTGACCAAAGGCCAGTTGAAGATTCTGCCTATCTACTGGAGATATCTACTGGAGAGTAAACCTTCAGGATCCCACACCCAGGGTTCTAAAGAGAGGAAAAACTAAGACAGGAGAGGTGGCATAATAGTTAGGAGCACAGGCTGTTCTTCCAGAGGGCTGGCATCTATTTCATGGGGGTGGTTTGCAACTTGTACCTCCAGTTTCAGGAGAATTTCCCATGCCTCTTATCTCTGTGGGCACTTGTACACATATGCACAAACTCATACAAACATATGTAGTTTAAAAAAAGAAGAGAGTAAGAATACCTCAAAAGACATCTCAAGGGAAAACAACGAAAAACAAAACAAAAACACGTATAGAAATCTGAGGAGGGGGCTGGAGAAATGGCTCAGAGGTTAAGAGCACTCACTGCTGCTCTTCCAGAGGTCCTGAGTTCATTTCCCAGCACTCATATAATGAGATCTGGTGCCCTCTTCTGGCAGAGAGCACACATGCAGGCAGAACACTATACATAAAGATAAGTCTTTTTAAAAAAAATCTGAGAAGGTACAGTCTGGGCCATTGGGGTGCTACAATTACAAATAGAGGGTTGGGGAGTTAGTTGAGTTGTGAACAGGTACTTGTTGGGATCAATGGAACAGCAGGTACTTGGTTTGCACGAGGCTGTGGGTAGAGCACTTGCTAGCATGTTCAAGGCATGGGGCCCATTTCCAGAACCAAACTAGACAAGATAATGCACATAATGCAATGTGCAGTTAAATAAGTGAACAGAAGCACAGGCAGAAGAAATAGAAGAACAGCTCTCTAGTGATGTGTGCATGTGGCCTCTAGAGGTTTCCTGGGCTTGGCTGTGGAGGTCATGAGAAGGAGACTGGGGGGGGGGGGGCGATGGATGAAAATGTTGATTTCCTGAGAGCCAGAAACAGTCCCAAGAGGCTGGATGACAGTTGGCTAGAAGGAACCTGGAGTAGGGGAGGGAGAGCAGAGAGCTCATGGATTTGAGACATCAGTTGACTTTATTAGAGCATGTGGGTGAGACAAAAGTTGTCATCAATTGAATCCCAAGGGGAGGCCTTATGTCTTGGACCATTACTTCCCTGCCCCTGAGACCCTTGTCTTCCTACTGACAAGCTGTTGTTTTGAGACAGGGTTTCTTCACGTGACCCTGACTGGTCTGAAATTCATAGAGATCTACCTGCCTCTGCCTCCTGGGTGCTGTAATTAAAGTGTGTGCCACCATGCAGGCAAACTTTTTAATGTTATTTTTAAAATATGTATGTTTGTGTGTCTGTAAATCTGCATGAGTGTAGTATCCTCAGTGGTCAGAAAAGGGTGCTGGATTTCTTGGAGCGGGGACTAACTACAGATGGCTGAGACCCATCTAATATGGGTTCTAGAAACCTCAGTCAGGTTCAGTTTTAACAGCTGACCTATCTCTCCAGATCCAAAATCATTGAGCTTCATCTAGAAGTCTGCACTCCTCTGTGGGATATGGTTTAAATTTAATAAAAAAAAAAAAAGCCTGTCTGAGATATGAGAGGGATCTACCCACAGTCAGTCTAGGAGGATCAGAGAGTGGTAACTCACACCTTTAATCCCAGCCCAGGGAATATCTGGGAGTGGTGACCTATGCCCTTAATCCTAGCAAATCTGAGTTTGAGGTCAGCTTAGTTTACAGAGGGAGTTCCAGACTCCCAGGCAGGCAGTGGTGGTGTCAGGCCTTTAATTTTAACCTGGATGTGAAACAACTGGGTGAAGAGAGTATTTAAGGCAGATATAGAAAGACAGAGCAGGCAGAAGAAGCCAGAAGGAGCGAGGCTGAGGAAGCTGGAAGACAGCTGGGTGAGATTTAACTGTGGTGTTTCCTCTCTCTGATATCTCAACCTTTCCCTGAGATCTGGCTCTGAGTTTCCTTTATTTGTGCAACACTTGGTGTCCAAAACTTGGCTGGAGGAGTAATTGCCGGTGGGCTAGGCTTTCTGTTTTGAGTTAGCCTCCAATCTTAGGCAGACTGGCCACACGTGTTTCCATTTCACTTTCATTTGGGTAAGTTTTACAGACAGTAGCCTCTACTCCTGGTGGGTTATGGGTTGTTGTTTTTTTCTCTCTCTCTTTTTTTGGACCCCTCCTTGAGCTGCTATCACACTAGGTAGCTGCCCCACTTCACAGTCATTTGAATCATCACAGACAACTACATTGGTGAGTAAATTGAATGTTTTTTAATAAAAGGGGAATTTGTTTAAGGAAATGGAGGGTGTTTGGTCCTTCTGTGATCTTTCTCATGATTATTTGATATTAGAACTAGTGAAGGAAAAATAAATAAAGTAGATGGGACTATCATAATGTTTATCATACTGTTTATTTTGAATATTTTTTGTTTGATTTCTGTTTTATCATTTAAAAAGTCAATTAATGTAAATGCCAATAGAAAAGTCTTAGAAAAGCCTGTCAAGAGAGAAGACAAAGATGTTCAGAGTCAAACAGAGGAATATAAAGAACCAATTTCAGCAAGGTCATCTAAAATTACACAAAACAGGCAACATTAATATATCCCGTATCCTTTAAAAAAATTGCACAATGATAAAGATGATAGAGAAGCTAGTTGGGCTCCAGTACAAATGCTAGAATTAAGGAGAGTAAAAGAATCAATTGTGACATATGGGATGCACTCACCATTTGTAAAACAAATACTAAATAGCTGGTCATGCTGTAACTGGATCACCCCTAAAGATTGGTTAGATATGGTTACTGCTGTTTTAGATGCTGGGCCACTTTTACAGTGGAAATCATGGTGGCAGGAGGATGCTAAAACAATAGAACAAAGAAGCAGGGCCAGAGGCATAGAAGTCTCTTAAGACCAACTTCTTGGGGAGGAGGATTATGCTGATATTGAAAGGTAAACTTTATACAATGAACATATTTTGGCTTTATGCCACATGGCAGCTTTAAATGCCTGGGATTGGATGAAGAAATAGGAAAGAAAACTGAATCATTCACGGGAGTAATTCAAAGTTCAAAAGAAACTTTTACAGACTTTTTGCACAGATTAACTGCAGCGGTAAACAGAATGATACCAGACTCAGAAGCCAGACAAATACTAATTGTAACCCTGGCTTTTGAGAATGCTAATGCACAATGAAGAAAAATACTTAGACCATTAAAAGCAAGGTCAGCATCCTTGGAGGACTGGATTTGTGAGACAACTAATCTAGAGTCTTATGATGGTGATGGTAACTGGGTAGGAGAGCTTATTTCTCGAGGTATAAGAAAAAGTCAAAATGTTAAATGTTACAATATGTTACAATTATGAAAGGCAAGGTCACATAAAAAGAGATTGTAAACAAGGTATTCCCAGAAATAGTGCTTTTGTCAGGAATAATCCCAAGAGAACCTCCCTCCCTTCTGGAGTATGCAGAAGGTGTGGAAAAGGAAGACATTGGACAAATGAGTACAGATCAACAAGGGACAGACAAGGTAGCTTTCTGCCCTTCGGAAACGCCCCAAGGGGGCTTTCATAAGCCTCCATATCAAATCCAGTCAGATCTTACCCTGCTATTGTAGAGGAAACCCCTTCCTGGAACAATTTAAAAAAAATTAAAAAAAGACATACTACACTGAATGATAGAAAATCTATAGAAAGAGAAAAAAACTAAGGAAGAGTTATAAAGCAAATATTTTGGCAAGCTTCTATCAATGAATAAGGGCCAAAATTAAAAGTACAAATAAATGATGTTATTATTGAATTATAGATGTATCAATAATTTCACCAGAGTCGTGGCATCCAAGTTGGTCCTTTCAGGAGGTAAATGTTCTATTTTTGGGAATTGGGTCAATATCCCAGATAAAACAGAGTGCAAGATGGCTTGAGTGTATAAGACCAGAAGGACAGAGTAGAATATTAAAGCCATATGTGGCTGACATTGCTATAAATATATGGGGACAAGATTTACTACAACAATGGAACACACAGATTAATATTCTACCAAACACAGAAATAAACCATAAACTAGCATGTTTCCAGAAAAAAACATTAGAAGGTATTATGAGAAACTGTCACAGACCATTCAGGTTATAGAGAAACAAGGCAAAACAGCTGCTGCTCTTTTAAAGACACCCATAGCACTACCTCTAAAATGGCTAACAGAGAAGCCTATATGGGTTCATCAATGGCCTCTAACAAAAGAGAAATTGTAGGCCTTAGAGTAGCTGGTACAGGAGCAGTTAAATGCTCAGCATAGAGAAGAATCAACCAGCCCTTGGAATTCTCCTGTATTTGTTATTAAAAAGAAATCTGGAAAGTAGAGAATGGAAACAGACCTAAGGGCGATAAATAAGGTGATCCAGCCAATGGGCTCTCTACAGTCTGGGATTCCTTTGCCTTCTCTGTTAGCTAAAGGATGGCCTATTATAGTTATTGATTTAAAAGACTGTTTCTTTACAATACCTTTACAAGAATAAGACAAAGAAAAATTCACCTTTATAGTGCCCACTTATAATAATTCTCAGCCTGTAAAGAGTTACTAGTGGAAGGTCTTCCCTCAAGGAATGCTGAATGGCCCCACTCTGTTCCAGTATTTTGTACAAAAGCCAGTAGAACAAATATGTAACAAATTCCCACAACCTATAATTTATCATTACATGGACGACATCAATACCTTAGAAAAAAATGTTTGAAGACGTGAAAAAATTTTGACTGCTTGGGGATTACAAATTGCCCCAGAAAAAATACAAAGAGGGATTCCATTAATTATTTAGGTTAAAAAATAGGCCAAGAAAAAAATCAGACCCCAAAAGGTATAAATCAAGAGAGACAGATTGAAGACACTTAATGATTTTCAAAGACGTACTAGGAGGCATTGCCAATTTATGACCCAGTATTGGAATTAAAAATGATGAACTGGATAATTTGTTCAAAACCTTAAACGGCGACAAGGATTTAAATAGTATGAGAGATTATCACCTGAACCTGAGAAAGAATTGGCTTTGGTGGTAAAGAAATTATAGACATATGTGAAAAAAATTTCTGAACTCATTTTTAAATGAAAACTAAGACCGTCAGTTGACAGGAATGGACCCAGCAGAATTTGTTGTACCTTTAACTAATGAAGAAATTGACCAATTATTGGTAGAAAGTGAACCTTGGCAAAGAGCCTGCAGTAATTTTTTGGGCGATATTAACAACAAATATCCTCAAAGCAAAAGAATTGAATTTCTAAAGAAAACTAATTGGATTCTTCTTTGTATTGTTCAAGATAAACCAATTTTTGGGGCTCCTACATTTAATATCGATGCAAACAAATCAAGAAAGGCAGGTTAGAAATCAGAACATATAAGTGGCTCAAAGCCCTTATAATTCTGTTCAAAAGTCAGAATTATATACTATTGCGATGGTATTAATGTATTTTACTAGACCTCTTAACATAGTCACTGACTCTCAGTATGCAGAAAGAGTTGTTCTACACATTGAAATGGCTGATTTTTATTAATGATGAGTCAGAATTAACTTCATTATTTATTCTGTTACAAGAAATAATCAGGACTAGAAGTCATCCCTTTTATATAACACACATTAGATCCCATACGGGTCTGTCAGGTCCTTTAGCACAAGACAATGATGAAAGTGGTAAATTATTAATAGGAAACATACCAGAGGCCTCAGAGTTTCATAAAAAGCATCACATCAAAAGCAAGGATTAAAAGATTTCTCTATCACTTGGCAACAAGCCAAAGAAATTGTAAACAGGTGTCTCACCTGTTCCTTCCATAACCAAACTTCATTGCCAGCAAGAAGTAATCCTAAAGGTATATATAGAAATGAAATCTGGCAGATGGATATCTCTCATTTTACCGTATTTGGAAAATTAAGATATGTACATCATACAATAGATACGTTTTCAGGATTTCAATGGGCAACTGCTTTGAGTTCAAAAAAGGCTGATTCTGTAATCACACATTTGCTAGAAGTTATGGCCATCATGGCAATACCTGTACAAATTAAGACTGACAATGCTCCAGTATATGTCTCTAGTAAAATGAAACAATTTTTTGCTTATTATAATATAAAGTATATTACAGGAATACCACACAATCCTACAGGGCAAGCAGTCATAGAGAGATCAAATCGAACTCTAAAGGATATGCTAAATAAACAGAAAGGAATAACAAAGACCCCTAGAGATAGACTACATAATGCTTTATAAACTTTGAATTTTCTCAAGCTAATGAGAAAGGAACAACAGCTGCTGAAAGGCATTGGACCATAGAAAAAACAGCTGGACAAAATCAGCCTGTTTACTTCAAAGATGTACTAACCTCTGAATGGAAGCTACGTTGGGGAAGGGGTTTTGCTTTTGTTTCCACAGGTGAAGAAAAGTTATAAATACCATCAAAATTAATAGACTCGATTTGATCCAGAGAAACTTCATGAAAATAAAAATTGATAGCCCTACCACCCATATTACAATTCTTTAAGTTATGAGAAAA
The DNA here is from genome assembly GCA_033318265.1 of Phyllotis vaccarum. Taxonomy (NCBI): domain Eukaryota; kingdom Metazoa; phylum Chordata; class Mammalia; order Rodentia; family Cricetidae; genus Phyllotis; species Phyllotis vaccarum. Next base: position 185,027,606 of record JARWLC010000002.1, read on the forward strand.
AGGGCCCTACCACCCATATTACAATTCTTTAAGTTATGAGAAAAAGGGTTGGGACAGGTTTTTGTTTTTGTCTTTACAGAAAACTAGAAATACCTATCTTCAAGAAGTTAAAAGACCTTTGTTATCTAGATGTCTTAAGCAGAAGGGAGGCTAGCTAAAAAAATTTACAAGCAAAAGAATATTGGACCTACTGGTACCAGTATACTCTATAGGGTAAAATCTCACTGCTTAACCTCTATATATCCTTTTTTTTTTTTTTTTTTTTTTTTTTTTTTTTTTGGTAAATTGAAGTCCCAGTTTAATTATAATTTAAAGCTGGCTTTAGAGTTGGAGTGTGGCTCTCGCCTTCTCTAAACTCAAGCATACTTGTTAAAGGAAAATACAAAAATCTCTGTATCATATCAGAAGAGCCACCTGATATGGGCCAGAAGAATAACTAAAAATAAGGGACTATTCTATTGTTACTAATCCCATGCTGAATAAATACTTATATATTTAGCTTCCTGTAGATTGTGTTGGGTTTTAGTCCCTTATCAGTTTTCTGCAGTGACCCATGACAATGCCTAATTGAGAACTTGAAGTATCCAAAAGGAAGATGGGGCCCCACAATGATGATTTCATATGAACTCTGACAAAGCCACTAGGCTGACAAACACCAATCAAAGATCAGATTTGGACTACAAACTGCTCATGACAGTTTCAAGGCAGCTCGCTGAGATGAACCAGCTTCACAGACTACTATAGCCAGGACTTGAGACAAGCCGTGCACTTTCCTGTCATGCAGAGACTGGGCAACAAATGACACAGCTACTTATTTCAGGACTTGACAATTAACAAACCTTTTCTTTTCAGGATCCCCAAAAGATGCTGTTGCCCCCAGACAGCAGGAAGTAAATTTAAGAACAGGGCACCCACATCCCCAAGAGGTGGGGTGGGTGTTTTTTGGTCTTTCAGTGGGTTATGGATGATTGTCATTGTTTAGGTTAATTGGTTAAAAATTGTTATTAGTTATGGTTAGAAAAAAGTTAAACAAGAATGATTAGATTCAAGATTTGTGTTAAAAAAGAAAAGAAAAAAGGGGGATACAGATATATAGGATATAAGGATAGATTATCGAATCTTCCTTTAAGAAGGATTTACTAGCTTTAAATATTTTACATTGGATTGGATTTTGTATATTGAATACAATTGTGTATATTGAGATTAATTTTGTTACTGTACATACATCTCTATGCTTGTTCAAAGTATTATACTTATTCAGTTCATCTAACAATGTATTACAAATTGCTAGTCCATGAAAGTTTTTATTACCAACTAATTAGGATATAAAGTACTGAAAGTTAGTAGTTAGGCATTACATTCAAACATAGTCATATTAGACATGTTTTCAAAATCAAACAGATATATTTTAGATGGAAAGGTCTTCTTCAGACATTTCAGAAATCCACAGAATCACATAGGTTCTTATTATTTTCATAACAATGGGACAACTCCTGGCAGCACCAATCTACTTTAGAGAAGATTATGGACATCAGAGAAACTCCATACACAGCTGACCTGACCTTCTTTGTAATGAAAGTTAGCTACTGGGCAAGAAAGTACTCTTGCCTTGACTGCTGACAGTACAATGTTCAAAATGGACAAACAGGAGACACATCCACAAGAGAATTGCCGAACCTTGCCAAGACAAGGTAGCAAAGTCTTTGAGAATATCCTGCTTCACAGAGAAGTCTGTCAGACATGTTAGGCCTGTAGGCCGAAGATGGATGCTTCAATGATACAGAAGAACCTTGGGTGACTGTCCAGGCAGCCAGCTGTTTAATTTTTTACATTTTTTTTGGAAGTTGCTTGTTTGCCCATACTGTTGACTTAGTTAATATTATTTGCTTCTTGGGTCTCTGAGGTAGTTGAAGATGACATAGTTATAGTTTGCTAGTGACAGTTTTAGAAAAGAAACTTCAAAGTTAAAGTGTATAAGTTTAAGAGACATCAAAATAATAGTTTTTAGTTAGTAATACATGTTAGAAAGAAAGTAGATTAGGTACAATCCTTTGAACTCACCAAAATGGGATAATTAATGGAATATTTTATTTGAATTGCCAATTGCTAATGGGCTGGTCATTGCTCATTTATTGTTTGTATATATTGTATATAATTATTGTACCTATTGTATACCATTTTTCTTATGTTAGCTATAACCTTTTTAAATTTTGACAAAAAGGGTATATGTGGGGATATGTTTCAAATTTAAAAAAACCAGTCTGAGATATCATAGGGATCTACCCACAGTCAGTCTAGGAGGATCAGAGAGTGGTAATTCACACCTTTAATCCCAACCACAGGGAGTGGTGACCTAAGCCCTTAATCCCAGCCAAAGCATTCTTTTCTGTTGGTGGAGGGCTGCTGGCTAGGTGGGAACAGTAGCTCTTGCTTTGTGTATTGGATAAGGGCTCCACCAGCCAGAAGACCCCAGAGTCCCAGGGAGGGGGAGTCTCTGAGGAGAGCCAGGATTAGGATGGGAATCTCCGGCATTTGCTACCCCCCCTGTACATGCAAGGACTCCCTCTCCTGCCCACCAGCAGGCAGTGAATGCTGAGTAGGGAAGAAAAGTGCACAGCAGGTAGGGGTCCTGGGGAACTAATTTACTTTGGGAGCAGAAAAGTTTCTTCCATGCAGAACACAGAACATGGCCAAACCTAAAAGCCACAGTAGCAGCTGCAAAACACTTAATTTTAAAATTTATTTTCGTTTTTATGTGTATGGATGTTTTGTCTGTAGAAATCAGAATAAGGCATCAATCAGAAGCCCTGGATTAGAGCTACATATGGTTGTGAGTCGGCTTGTAGATGCTGGGAATAGAGCCTGGGTCCTCTCGGAGGCAGTTAGCCCTCTGAACCACTGAGTTGTCTCTCCAGATGACTTGCTCCTAGACAGTATTTAATGTGGCTCAGGCTATTCTTGTCTTGAACTTCAGATTCTCTTTGCTCCACTCTCCAAATGCTGGGATTTCTGGGTGTTTTGTTTTGCAGCAGTATGGAGAGGCACAGTCTGGTGGTCCATGACTACAAAGACCCAGGAGAATTATCATAAGCCCAAGATCAGCCTAGTCTACTCAGTGAGTTTCCAGCCAGCCCCAGTACAGGATGGACCTTGTCACCAAAATCAACAGGAATTTTTTTTTTCTTCCCAAGGAAGATAAGACAATTAGGAACCGAAGAGATTATGGGTCCGTTAGGAGCATTGACTGCTCCTCTAAAGGTCTTGGGTTCCATTTCCATGTGGTGGCTCACAACTGTCTATAATTCCAGTTTCAGAGCATTGAACACCTCTGGCCTCCCTGGACACTAGGCAAAACGCTCACACACATAACTTTAAAATAAAGAAGGCACATACGTCCCTGAAAATTGAAAACCAGCTCTGTCCGTTTCAAAAGCATTTTCTCTTAGCTATTGAACTGGGGTAAGGCAGGAGAAGGCACAGATGCCAGCTGCAAAAACATGTTTTCCTCAACATACACCTGGGCCTGTTGGCGACGCTCTGAAAAGTTGGACAGAAAGAGGAGGGGCCCCTGTCTTTGAATGTTCCATTCATCCGCTGGCTTGGCCAGTGGCTCGGACACTTCCCTGGAATCTCAGCACCCTCCTTAATCTAGTGAGCTGTGTGGTGAGCATGGACGCACCTTCGCGAATATCACTGCTTATCAATACTTAGAAGCAAGTTGGGAAAGGGCGGGCAGAGTTCCTTTTTAAAAGTTATGAATGAGAAAGTGTAGAACTTATTGTTAAACCGGCGGGGCCAAAACTCGGGCGCCTGGCCAATCAGAACCTGGAGGCTATTTTGAAATCTTTCCAGCAGCAGCCAATAGGTGTGCAGGAGGCGAAGCGTGGTGTTGGCGCAAACCAATGAGGCTGGTGCTGTGCCTTGCCTGAGGCCTGGGGCTCGGCCCGTGGGTCTGCCCGGGAGTTAAAGATGGAGCCCACCGGCGAGAGGGCACCACGAGGTGCCAGGTTGTCCCGGCACAACAAGGTCGGCGACAACGGAGATCTCCTCCCACTAATCTTCGCTTTGTTCCCTACCGTGGGAACAAGGGGTGTCTGTTCACGTGAGTAGCTGGTCTGAGGTGCGTTGAGGTCAGGGGCTTTCCAGGGCGTGAAGCCCTGGCTTTGCTCCTCCCAGCAGAAGAATCGGTTAGGACAGAATGTAGAACTTATACCGGGGGACGGACCAACGAGCCGGTCCAGAACCCCAAGGGCCTCACCGGCTAGGGGGGAGCCCCACTGCGCACCCCCTGTAGTTGGGCACCGGAGAGCTTTGTGGGTGAGCCCCCTCGGGTGCCTTCCCTTAAGTCCTCCCCTGGGAGCGTCTCTTTCACCAGTATCAGAATCATGTTGGGGAAAGTTTGCGTGCCCTTAAGTTTATAAGACTAATAGGACTGTATCCTAGCTGGAATCCAGTCTGTGCTCCAAGTCTTGGACAGAGGTCCCACCCACCTGTGGTGGTTGAACTTCTAGCCTTGTACACAATGAAGGTGATGGATTGATTGCCTGCTGGCTGCGGGCGCTCTGACTAGGTTGCACTACTGTACTGTGAGCAGCAGTGCAATGATATTGTCAGAGCATCTGGGACCAGCCTTGTAGACCACCTCATCACCTATAATTTCCAGGCCTGCTCTTCAGGCCTGCAGGCCCTTCCCTCTCTCTGCTCATTTTAGTCTGTTCTCCCTGGAAACTAGAGGACTGTGTCTCTGGCTTCAGAGGGCACCCCTGGCTCAGGCAGAGGCCCCGCCCAGGTGGGCATGCATTCTAGGTCTGAGATCCCACCCTGCCCCTATCCAGAGAGACCAAGAGGCTTGATGGACACTCTTTCCCTGTTGCACTCCTGTGGGTCACTGGGGAGCAGTGCAATGCTGAAAGGGCATCTGTCGGGCTCTGCCCACCATCCGCACTACTCACTTCCCTACTGAGAAACCTGAGGTTCCAAAGGGTAAGTGCTTGAATTAACTTTATTCATGGTAAAGAACTGGATGAGACTCCTCGTCTGAGAGGAATCATATTCCAAGGCTAGAACCAGTACAAAGATGAGATCCTAGATCTGGGAAAGCTCTGCTTTCAAGCTCTTGGCCCCCACGTTAAGATTGGAGAGTTCATGTCAGGTGTGGTGGCTTATTCCTGGAGGCTGAATCAAGAAGATTGCCTCAAATTTGAGGCTAGCCTGGTCTATGGTGTAATGTCTCAAGAACGAAAACAAAACAGAAGTCAGGACTCTAGGACCTTGTGGAGAGAAACAAATGTTCACCTCTTTGTATGCAGAAGGTTTATGTGCCTCGCTCAGCCTTAACTATGAACCCAGCCTTTCTGATATCTGAAGATAACCAAGGTGATGAGAGAATATTCTGAGTGGTGTTAGGGGGGAGGCGTGACAAGGCCCTCATATCCGGGGCACCTAGGGTCTTGGGGCTCAGCAGGTGTGTACTTCCTGGAATAGACTTGAATAGGAAAACCACAGAGAATGCCTGCTTGCTCTTTTCCAGGAGGGTATGTCCTGAACGGAAGGGATTTTGAGGTGTCTGACATGTCTGCTTTCCAGGCAGGGGTAGAGCTAAATTTTTAAGGAAGTCTTTCCCAGGGTGTGCTTGCAGGGTTACGTTTACCAACAGGACCCAGTGAGAAGCTGTGTGTGGAGACCCATGCCTTTGAGCCCAGCACTGAGAAGGCATGCGTAGGTGGATCTTTGAATTTGAGGACAAGACTGTCTGCATAGCAAGCTTCTGGATAGCCAGTTATATGGTGAGACTGTTTCAAGCCACACGCCCACTCCTCCAAAAAAAAAAAAAAACAAAAACAAAAAAAACAAAAACAAAAACAAAAAACCTTGTGAGAATTGGTCAGGCTTGACTCCTTGAGAGGAGGCCCCGGCTTCCAGATTGGCTTTTGGCAGTAGCCTTTACCCTTAGCTTGAGAAAATCAGCCACAACCCTGCTCCAGCTGTACAAGCCCTGGCACTCCCAGGGGAACTGCTCTGATACATATATGGGTCTCAGGCCTGATAAAGGGCTTTGATGTTGTAGAAGTAGCTGGCATCTACCACCCCTAGTGGCCAGGGTAGATGCAGCCCAGCAGCTCTTGGTGCAGTAGATCTCTCCTGAGATGCCCAGGAATTCGTACTTGTACATATCTTGGCCTCAGAGGATTTGGGTTGGCTGTCAAGAGGCAGGTGAAGACAACCTTTAAAAATGTAGCAGAGGGGCGAGAAGGAAAGGGCAGAAGGACATCAAGAGACAGCAAAGAAGTGGTCGTGGGCCCGGGCATGCTGTCTTTAATCCCATCATTCCCGGGGCAGAGACAAGCAGAGGTCGAGGTCAGCCTGGTCTACAGAACTACACAGTGAGCAGCCACGAAGGGGAGGTTAGGGCGTGATCTGAAGAGATATGTGTAATGATGCAAAAATAGGACAGCAAACTGAAAGGGTACAAAAGCCAAAGCTAAGGCGCCTTGGGGACAGAAAAGTCCTTTTGGGTAATGCCTCGGTGAACTGGAAGCTAGATTCAATTACCAGGGCAGACTGATAAGGCATTGGGGAGGGCACGAAAAACTGGAAGAGGTTGGGGTGCTTGGGAGAGGACCAGGACTCATAAGGTGATCAAAATCCCCTATATACCTGGGTGCCTCCAGTGGTAAGGAGGGTTGGGGCGTGGGAGCACATCAGCGCATGCCCAGAGAGGTGGGCATTGTCACGTGTACTAGCGCTGGCCCCGCCCCCAGACTCTCTTTGGTAGACCTGGAGGGGACCGGTTAGTCTGGGGAACTGGAGTCTGCACTGTTGTAGGCAAAGAGTGCGTGCGTCCTACAGCCCCCTCTCCAATGGGCTCCTGTCACCTTTCGGGATCTCAGTCCTAGCCCTTGGGAGGGTCCCCTTACCCCAAGAGCTCTGTCCGGACTGCTGCTCTGCCCGCAGGCAGCACCGGCCCACCAAACAACAGTCCCTCTCGATGGAAGTCCTGGACGAATACGACAACGAATTCCCCCTGACTGTGACCTTCTGCCAACTCATCTCCGAGGACGACTTCGAGAGGCAAGCAGCGACCTACACGGAGCGCGCGCTGCGCCGCCTCTTCCGCGCCCTGGATCGCAACCCAGCCCTGGCGGAGAGGGTCGTGCGCAAGGGCAAGCAGACTGAGATCGAACAGCGCGGGCTCCTTTCCTGCCTCTGGGTGCGGGCAGCAGCGGCGGCCACCACCTCTACACCTGCCATTTCTTAGGGCGGAGCTTTGAGGGTGGGGCTTTGACTGAAGGGTGAATGAATGGGAAGGTCACCTAGCAGGGTGTGAGTGGAGCTTGGGGTATCCCAAAGGTTCTTTCCGAAGCCAAGGATGCCAAGCCTGTCGATAGAGCAGACAAACAACTCTCTTTTGGCTTCCCTCCTTTCTTCAATTGTTATTGTAGGCGAAGTTTGTCTGCGCTATCCAGGGGGAACAGAATCAGTGCAACAGCATGGGTGCCCTGGAGATGCATCAGCGCCTGGAACAACTGAAGAGGCGCATCCACCGTGTCCACCTGTATTCCCAGGGTGAGGCTCAGCTAACAAAGGTGTAAGCCCTTGGGAACCCAAGCCCAGGGCAGCTGCTCCCCCTATCATTTCAATTTCCATCAACATTTCGGTGTATATCAAACTCAGGTTGGTGATGTCTTAGGGGCAAATGAGAAGCCCACCTCTACTCTGCAGGTTGGACTTAACCCTCTTGGATCATGTTTAATGAAGAGCAGGAAAGGAGGGCCTGGGACAGAAGGAGAGAGGGGCAGACACACCTCCTAGCGAGACTAGCTAATTTCCAGGCTGACACTGAGGGAGTCGGGGGTAGGGTGGCAGGCACCCTTAATCCTGGCTTTAGGATGTGTCTTAATTAAAACTATTTGAGACAGGGTCTCATTCTGAAGTCCTGCTGGCCTCAATTGCACAGATCTCCCTGCCTCTGCCTTCAAGGAGCACTGGGATTAGATGTGTGTGCCACCACACCTGGCTCTAAAACAAAATATTAGTATTTTGTGTGTATGCATGAGTATGTGTAAGGCATCCATGTGAAGGTCAGAAGATAACTGGCAGGAGTCAGTTCTGCTGTGGGATCTGGAGATCAATTCAGGTTGTCTGGCCTACATAGCAAGTGCTCTTGCACAGTGAGCCATCTTGCTGACCCCTTTCTCTTTTTTCAATTTTTTTTGGACAGGATCTCACTATGTCAGCCTGGAAATAATTCATTATGTAGACCAGGCTGGCCTCAAATTCACGGAGATCCCCTCCCTGGGACTAGAGACCTGCATTAGCACACCCTGGCTCTCCCTCTCCCTCTCTGCCTTCATGTTTTGACACTAGGTCTCTCCCTGAACCTGATACACGTACAGGAGTGTATCCATGTACTTATACAGATACCTGTGGATGTCAGAAGAGGGTACTGAGTTCCCTACAGCTGGAGTTACAGGTTGTTGTGAGCCATCTGATGTCAGTGCTGGAATCTGAATGCAGGTCCTCTGAAAAAGTTTAAGTGCTCTTAACTACTGACCTCTCTCTCTCTCCAGCCCTTCTATTACATTTATTTAGTGTGTGTGTGTGTGTGTGTGTGTGTGTGTGTGTGTGTGTGTGTGTGTGTGTACCAGGTACATATGTGGGTGGCTGAGGACAGTTTGCAAGAATCTACCTCTCTGCCACAGCTCAGGTCACCAGGCTTGGTGGCACCTTTACTCACTGAGCTATTTGTCAGCCTTTACTGTTTGACAGGGCCTCAGATATCCCTGGTTGACCTTATGCTTGATATGTGGCTGAGATTAGCTTTGCACTCCTAATCCCCTACCTCTGTCTCCAGAATTTTGGGATTGTAGGCATACACCACCACATCTAGCTAATGGACTCTTCTGATGGGCTGTATAATAAGGTGTGCTTTAACACTCAGACATACTCTCCAGACCCACTCAATGCTGCCCATAAGGTTTAAAAGTGGAGTAGGGCCTGGCTCAGGGTCATGCCAGGTGTCTTTTCTCAAACTCACCTTGGCAAGACCTAATTTGGTGTTTCCTTTAAAAGCAGTACCCCTTTTCACCCGCACATGCCTCTGAGGCTTGGGTGCAGGCTGAGGGCTCACTGTCTGGGGCCTGGATATCATTCCTAGTATCAGTAGACTCGGTCTTCCACAGATTAGCCTACAGGGCCTGTTTCATGCTATCACTCCCTTCAAAATTGTACACTTACAGTTAGACATTGTGGCATGGATTAATTCTGCCTGCTCTTGTGCAGAGAGGGGATCAGCTCTGCCTGTAAGAGGCAGAAATAGGGTTGATCTATGACTCTGTTGGTGAATGTTTGCCTAGCACACATGAAGTCCTGAGTTTAATTGCAAACACCACCTAAACTGTGCACATATAATCCCAGCAACTTGGAGGTTGGAGGCAGGAAGAACAAAGTGATTGTCAGCTACTGTTCCAGGTCAGCCTAGGATGTGGGAGAGCCTACTGAGGGAAGGAAGAAGAGGGAGAGAAAGAGAAACGGTTTTGGATCATATCTCCAAGGTGTTGGGTGGCTGGTAAAATAAGGCCCTCCAGTGGTGGCCCTAGGTATTGTCCCAGGATTTCCCAAAAAGCATGAAAAAACTTTGCAGGAAAGACATTCTGAAACCCTTGTGTTACAGTGTCTGGGTCCTATTGTCCAAGATGCCAGTACTCACTACACCATTTGATGCAGGGGCCAAGAAGAGGAGGAAGAAGCTGAAATCAAAAAAAGCAGATCCTGTCCTCTTTCGAGACCAGTCAACCTCCCCATGCCTGCCGCCAGCCCCGTTACCACCCCCGCTGCCGCCGCCGCTGCTGCTGCCACCGCCACCTGTTACCACCATGGCCTCTGTAGTGGCTGCATCACCCTCTGTCTACACAATGCCCAGGGTCTTTGGCCCCTTTCCTCCACTTTCTGGCAAGCCGGTCAGTGGGAAGATGCTCTGCTCCGGTGCTGGGGGGGGTGCCTTCTCTCCCCCGCCCTGCCCAGCTGTGGTTCACAAACTTCTGCAGAAGGGCTCCTCTCAGACAGGCTTTGGGTATGAACTAGCAGCAGGTCAGAGAGTTAAGAGGGGCTTCCCTGGCCAAGGGCCACAGCAGAGGTGAATGACACCAAGTTCCACCTCCTGTCTCCATGAGCCAGCAGCCCAGGTGTACTCGGATGTCCCCAAGAATAGGAGGAAAATCATATAGAGTTCCTCTATCTTCTCCCCACTCCTGTTCTGGGTGCTTCCCTTCCTCTGCCCTCTGTGTCTCTCGCTTGGGGTCCCCCTTCTTTGGTATCCCTCTTCTCTGTAGACCTTGCCTTGGGGGTAGGGCTTCATCGGTTCTCAGCCACCATCTTCTCTGTACCCCTGAAATCAAAGCTTGCTTCTGTGTAAGGATTGGTTTTTCTGTGTGGAAAGTGCAATTTCCACTTCATCCTGAGATTTCCTTTGTTTCTTGTAGATGGAGAAACTGGATATTTCAAGATCTGAAGTGAAATTAAACTGGAATGGCCTTTCATCAACTTCAAAGAGGTGGAAGGGATTTTACTCAGCTTGAAGGAAACAAAAGGCATTTGAGGGACATCTTGAGTACCAGACTTGATGGTTATTTTGTTTCAACCTCTTAATCTCATGACTTTGGGTGGCGATTGTGCTTATTTCTAAGAGTGAACTGTGATGAGACCCTTGGACCTGAGCATACTGATGCTGTGGATGGGCTCAATACCAACATCCCCTTTCTTCCCTGTCTTACAGCCATATGGTCGATCTGACCCCATTGGTCCTCAACCCCGGTGGCTTCCATTTCTCGTATTTGGCAGGGAACAGTGCACACAAGCTCCATTGCCCTGGCTTCCCCTGGTGAGTGTTTGTGTCTTTTCCAACCTTGACCCCTGGGCTGTGTCCAGTGCCTAGTACACTGCCTCTCACAGACACTGTGACCATAACCTCTGGGCTCTGTTCCAGTGCCTAGTACATTGCCTCAGAGGCACTGAGCCCATGGACCCCTGGGCTGTGTCCAGTACCCAGTACACTGCCTCTCACAGGCACTGTGACCATGATCCCTGGGCTGTGTCCCAGGTCATGATAGTGTACTCAAGGGCAGAAGTTAATGGTATTCCTCCTACTCCCAGAACCTCACATGTAATCAGTGTTTGCAATTGTTGAAGACATTGGCCAAACCCAGGCCCAGCCATAAAGAAGCAGCTAAGGGGTTGCCTTGGAATTGTATTTCACAGCAGGGTTCACCAAATGTGAACTGTTAAAAATCACTTGTAAAGTTAGAGTTGTATCTTGCACTCACAGTACTTGGGAGGCAGAGGCAGAAGGATCAGAAAGCCAAGGTCATTTTTACTTACATAGTAAGGGTAAGGTCAGACTTGGCTACATGAAGCTTTCAAGGGAGAAAAATTATTTGTATTCTGCCTATTTATCCTTTCCTTTTCTAAACTCCTGAAAACCACTGGCGTGTGTATGTGTGGTGTGTCTGCGTACATGCATGCACTGAATGTATGAATTGATTTTGGTCTGTGCACATGTGTATGGAGGCCAGAGTGAATGTTGGAGGTCTTGTTCCAACACTGTCTACCTTTTATTATATTGGTACAGGATTTCTCACCGAATCTGGAACTTAATAGTTCTACTGGTTAGAAGTGAGCTCCTCTTACTGTTTATAGGAAGGCACTACTGTGCCTGGCTTTCTATGTGGACACAGGGGATATGAAATCATGTCTTCTTGCCTCTGTGGCAGGCATTAGGTCATTTGTCTAGCCTCAAATCATCCATCTTTTCACTGTCTGCATAGTTTTGCCCTTTTTTTTTTCTTTCTTTCTTTTTTTTTTTTTTTTTTTGAGATGGGGTTCTCTGTGTAGCTCTGGCTGTCCTAGATCTTGTGTAGACCAGACTGGCATCTAACGCAGAGATCCTCCTGACTGTCTCCTAAATGCTGGAATTAAAGACATGTGCCATCACTACCCAGCATCACAATTTTGCCCTTTTGAGGCTGATATGTTTATTGCTTATGTGTATGTGTCTGTGTGAATGTATACATACGTGTGTGTGTGTGTGTGTGTGTGTGTGTGTGTGTGTGTGTGTGTGTGTGTATACAACTTGTACATGCACACAGAGGCCAAAAAGGATAGAGAATGTCCTTCTCTATCACCCCCTGCCTGTTCCTTTGAGACATGGCCTCTCCCTGAATCTGGGACTCCTGTTTAGCTAAGTGGAAAGGTAGCAAGTCCCAGAAGTCTTGGCTCCCCTCCTCTGCAGACAGGGCTTGGGGTTCCACTGAGTCCATGTTTTTAGTTTTATTAGATTGGTAAACTATCTACCAAAGTAAAGGAACCACTTTTCCTTACATCCCCAGAAACAGAGTTTGGAAGATTTTTTTCCCTGTATTTTGCATTTTTATTTGGGGAGGGGCATGTGTGTGGAGCACAGGTCAACTTGCAAGGAGCCATTCTCTCCTTTTGCCTGGGATTAAACTCAGGTCATTAGGCTTGGCCTCCTAAGTCATTTTGTGTTCCCTCCTGCCCACTCCTTTTTTTTAAAACATCGTTCAGGCTGTTCTGGAACTCCTGGAATCAAATGATCTTGAAGCCGAAGCTTTAATACTCTGAGTATTTGGACTACTGTGTGCACTCACTGTTCAGTTGATTTTCATAAGGAAATCACAGATTCTCACAGAGAGTGACTTGTAAACAATCAAATATTTATGTCTTAGTCTTCTTTATATTTGAGAGATGTGCGCTCTGAAATTACTAGAATGAGTGCTGTGGACCCATCAAAAGTCCAAAATAAATTTAAAATTGTACTATCAAGGTTTTAGAAAGTGTCTTTAAAAAATTATATTTATCTTTTTAAAAAGATTCATTTATTCTGTACATAAACTGTGTTTTGCCTGTATGTATGCCCAAACACCATAAGAAGGCACCAGATCTCATTATAGATAGTTGTGAGCCACCCTGTGGCTGCTGGGAATTGAACTCAGGACCTCTGGAAGAGCTGGTGGTGCTTTTAACCTCTGAGCTATCTCTCCAGCCTTATTTATTTTTCTTTCATGTATATTGGCTTGCTTGTAAAAGGATGTTGGATCCCTTGGAGCTAGAGTTACAGACAGTTGTGAGCTGCCATGTGGATGCTGGAAATTGAACCCAAGCCCTCTGGAAGGGTAGCCAGTGCTCCCAACCACTGAGCCATCTCTCCAGCCCTACTGAGATAATTTATTTATTTATTTTTTTTTGAGATAGGGTTTTCTTGTGTAGCTTTGGCTAGCCTGGAACTGAGAGATCTACCTGCCTCTGCCTCCTGAGTGTTGGGATTAAAGGAAGTGCCTCTTCTTAACTATGGAGGCATTTCCAGATTGTGTGTGTGTGTGTGTGTGTGTGTGTGTGTGTGTGTGTGTGTGTGGTGTTATTGTTGAGAATGGAATCCTGGACCTTGCATGTGGGCCAGCGCTCCACTATTGAGCTACACTTCAGCCCTTGTCTCATTTTTAACTTTTCCTTGAGTCTATCTTACAGGCACATGATGAACATTTAGTGTTCAATTTGGGGTTGGTACATTAGTTTCCTTTACTATTGCTGAAACAAAGCACTATGGCCAAGGCAACTTATTAAAGGAAAGGTTTATTTGGGGCTTATGGTGTCTTCAGGGACAGGAATTCTTCACCATTATGGCAGGGAGAATGGCAGCGTGTAGGTAAGCATGGTGTGGGAGCAGCATCTGAGGGCTCAGATCCTCATCTACAAACAAGAGGCAGAGATTCTACTGAGGATGACTGAAGGCTTTGAATCCCCAAACCCACCACTGTGATACAACGTTCGTCCTTCTCAAACAGTTCTGAGAACTGGAGATCAAGTATGGAAACACAAGTGTCTCTGGGCTCATTCATGCCACCACAACTGGGTCTGGGTAAAGGCGTTTGTCTCCGGGCCTGGATGACCCTGGTTTGATCCTGAGAAAGGACAGAACATGACTCCTGAAAGTTTCCTCTGAGCTCCACATGCATGCTGAGGACGTTTGCACACACCAACTTTTTTTAGAGGCTCTGAGGATGGTCAGTGTGCTGGCTGTCATCAGCAGTATGACATGTTAAGGGTTTGGAGACTTGCAAAGCTGGTTGTGATAGGCGGTCATAGCTTATGTGCTGTCTAAACTGGTTTTAATTGAATTTATTATCCTCCTGCTGGGCTTTGCTCTGATGGTTTTTGTCTTTCAGCTTCTGTGGCCTGAGAGATACCTAGAATAGGAAAGTATGCACCTGGTTTGTCTGTGATGGTGTTTCTACGGGCGACTGGACTTTGAAGGTCTGTCCTAATTAGTGACTTAACTCAATGCTGGAGCCAAAACTTGAGTGACTTTTGGGAAATGGAGGAACTGTGGAAAATAGGGTCTCCATAGAGATAGTGGGTCATGAGGGACATGTCTCTGATGCTTAGCTCTTCAAATTGACCCTCATTACTCTTGCTTTCTGGATGAAGTGAACAGCTTTCTTCTCCCATTTTCTTGTGCTGTGATGTTTCTGCTTTGCTCTGGCTCTAAAAGCCTTGGAATTAGCAGATTATAGACTAAGGCCTTTAAAATTATGAGACAAAATAAGCCCCCCTTTCTACTCCGAGACAGTATCTCACTTTGTCTCTTTGGCTGTTCAGGAACTCACAGATTTGCTGCCTCTGCCTCCCAAGTGCTAAGACTAAAGGCAAACTTTTCCCTTCTTCGAATAATTTCTTTCAGGTTTTTTTTCTCCCATAGGTGGTAATGTAAAATAGTACAGTCATTTGTGAAAATCAGCTTGGCAGTTTCTCAGATGTTAAGCATAGAGTCCTAACATAGCTCAGTAGCCACTTGTGTGCATATCCTCAGAAGGCCTGAAGCTTGGGACTGAAGCAGGTTCCATGCCTTCATTTACAGTATACAAACAGGGAAACAGTCCACCTGAATCCTAAGCGAACAAGCAAAATATGTCTTTATTCCATAGATTATTATCAACCATACTACAATACATGGACAAACTGTGAAAGTACATGAAGTGAAATATCAGATATACAAGGGAAAATATTAAGCTGATGATGGTGGACACACACCTTTAATCCCAGCACTCAGGAGGCAGAGGCAGGCAGATCTCTGTGAGTTAAAGTCTAGCCTGGTCTACAGAGTGAATTTTAGGACAGCCAGAGCTACACAGAGAAACCCTGTCTCAAAAACCCAGAGGAGAAAAAAACCAAACCAAAACAAAACAAAACTCTATGTATCTGGGCTGGCTTAATTCTGAAAGACAAAGCAGTCTCGTAGTTTGGAGGCATTGAGGAAGGAGGTAATGAGTTATTGCCTATGGGTACAGAGTTTCTGTTGAGTGACATTCTTGAAAGGGTTGCAGTGTTTTTGATACCTCTCAATTTTGTTGAAAATGGTTCAAAAGTGTTCTTTATGGTGGTGTGTGTAGATCATGTGCTAGGCACGCATAGATTCCCTGCATCCTTAAAAGAAATGCTTAAATTGGTAAATTTGGGGACTTGGAAAGTGGTTCGGTCCCTAGCACCCACGTAAAAGTTATACACAGTGGCACATGCCTGTCATCTCAGTGCTGAGGTAGAGGTAAAGTGATCTACAGAGCTGGCTTCAGGTTCAGTGAGGGACCCTGTCTCAAAAAATAACACAGTGACCAAGACAGTAGACTTTACACACAGCCTACACACACGTCCCCATGCACAAAATGATACATTTTATGTGTATTTTAATTATAGTAAAAAGGAATGTGTTAGAGAGAGATAGTTCTGTGGGTGAGCCAACTCACCTGAATTTGCATCCCCCAAGCCCATGTAAAAATAAGCTGGATGCAATAATGCAAGTGCATGGCCTGAAATCCTGTGCTTGTCCAAAGGGAGGTAGGGCCAGCTGAGCCTGGTTTACAAAGCAGCAAAGAAATCTTATCTTAAACCAGGTAGGAGGGTAAGAACCAATACCTGAAGGTTCTTCTCTGATTCACACTCAATTGCAGCATACATGTGACTGCACCCCACCTAAATATGTACCACTAAAAGCCAAAACTCCCTAGAGCTGAGAGTGATGGTGTGGTGGACTGTGGAGGGAGCATCACTTGAGCCTGGGCAACACAGGTAGATGCTGTAATATTATAAGAAAAGCATGAGATAACAGCTCACACCTGTAATTCCAGCACTTGGGAGGCTGAGGCAGGTGGGTTGCTGTGAGTTTAAAGCTAGCCTGAGCTACAGAGGGAGACTTTGTTTTGAAAACACCAGACACCTTTAATCCCAGCTCTGGGCAGACACAGATGTATCTGAAACACTGAGTGTGGGGCCAGTTGATCTACATAGTTCCAGGACAGCAAGGGCTCCACAGGGAGGAGCTGTCCAGAAAAACCAAAACAACAAAAGAACCAACAGGGTTTGCATTTTTTCTCAGTTGCCATTCCCAGGACTAACCTATTTTTCATCCTTATAAATCACCTATTTTTGCCTCAAAATATGACCTTCTGTGTCTGGTTTCATTTAGGGTAATGTTTAAAGGCCATGAACCCTGCAGGCATCCCTCCCTCCTTTTTATGGTTCAATAATATTCCTTTGAATTATTCTGTTTTTCTGTTTGTGTGTGTGTGTGTGTGTGTGTGTGTGTGTGTGTGTATGAATGTGTGTAATGCGTGTGTGTGCATGTGTGTAGTGTGTGTGTCTGTGTGTGTGTATGAGTGTGTGTAATGCGTGTGTGTGCATGTGTGTGTCTGTGTGTGTGTGTGTGTGTGTGTGTGTGTGTAATGTGTGTGTGTTTGTGTACAGAGGTAGAAGTGGAAGTCAGGTTTCTTCATCACACTTTTGTTTTCCTTAACTTTTTTCCCCTTAACTTTTAGATTCTTTTTATTTTGTGAGTATAAGTGTTTTGTCTGTGTGCATACCTGTGACCGTGTGTGTACCTGGTGTCCCCAGAAGTCAGAAGAGGGTGTCAGATGGTTGTTAGTCACATGCAGGTGCTGGAAACTGAACCCAGGTCATCTATGAGAGCACTGAGCCATCTCTCTAGCCTTTCATCTTATTTTTTGAGACAAGGTTCTTCACTGAACCTGGAACTTGCTTGGCTGGCTGCTAACCTGGGTAGTGTTATAGTGTTACATGCACACTGCTGTGCCCAGCTTTTGGATAGGTGTTGGGGATAAGAACTCAGGTCCCCATGCTTGCATAGCAAGCATTTTACTGACTGAACAGTCTTCTCAGCTCTTGATCTTTCTATTTTTATTTTAAGTTTTGTTTTTTTTTTTAACATCCCCACCACTGTTCCCTCCCTCTCTTCCCAGTCCTCCCCCAGCTTCTCTCCGCCCCATCCCCCCATCCGTTCCTCAGAGAGGGTAAGGACTCCCAAGGTGAGTCAATGCAGTCTGGCATATCCATTTGAGGTAGGACCAAGCCCCTCACCCCAGTATCAAGGCCGAGCAAGATGTTCCTCTGTAAGAAATGGACTCCCAAGAAGCCAGTTCATGCACCAGGAATAATTCTGGCCCCACTGCCAGAGGCCCCACAAACTGCCCAGGCCATGCAGCTGTTGTCCACATTCAGAGGTCTTAGTTCAGTCCCATGGAGATTCCCCAGCTGTCAGTGCAGAGTCAGTGAGCTCCAGTAGATTGGGTCAGCTGTCTCTGTGGGTTTCCTCATCACGACCTTGACCCCTTTGCTCATATAATCCCTTGCCCCTTTCTTTGCCTGAACTGGGAACTCAACCCAAAGCTTAGCTGTGGATCTCTGCATCTGCTTCCATCACTCCAGCTCCTGCTTTTATATTATTATTTGTAACATTTTTTGGCTACTAGGAATAATAACATGATGAAAATTTGGGAAAAGTTTTTATGAGGTCACAGTTTTTTACCTTTCTTGAGTAGACATCTGAATCATATAGTAAATTTAATGTGTATATATAGGTATGAACACTATTATATACATATGTACGTACACATATGCATGTCTATAAATTTTTTACAGTGTTGGTGATGGAACCCAGGACCTCACACATGCTCGGCAAGTACCACTGACCTACATCCAGGATCCATGCTTACTATTTTGAGAAACTGCCATAATGTGAAAGTATCCTCATACAGTCTCACTAGTGATATATTGAGTGTCAGTTTTTTCTACAAGCTAGGAACACTTATCATTAAAACATCCACATTTATTTTTGTGTGTGCATGTATAGCATAGTGTCCTTGTGGCGTGCATATGAAAGTCAGAGGACAGCTGGAAAGGAGCTGGCTCTGTCCTTGTCATAGGTGAGCTCAGGGAATTAAACAGGTCACCAGGCCTAAAGGTGAACACCTTTACCCACCTGCTGGCCTTGGCCATACTTACTATCTATCTCCATCTTTGTTTTTTGAGACAGGTTTCTCTGTGTGGCTCTGGCTGTCCTGAAACTCACTCTGTAGACCAGGCTGGCCTCGAACTCAGGATATGTCTGCCTCTGCCTCTTGAGTGTGCTTGAATTAAAGGCATGCACCACAATTGTCCAGCTTTTTTCTTCTCTCTCTCTCTCTCTCTCTCTCTCTCTCTCTCTCTCTCTCTCTCTCTCTCTCTCTTTCTCTGAGCCTAGGCCTAGCTGTGTAGTCCTGGCTGACCTGAAATTTGTCTAGCCTTGAGTTGTGTTTCCTTCTGACCCTACCTTCAGGTTCTGGGACTGTCAGGATGCACCACCATGCTTGGCGTGGCTTTATTAATTTTTTTTTGTTTGTTTGCTGTTTCTTTGGGTTTTGTTTGTTTGTTTGTTTGAGACAGGGTTTCACTATTTTGCTCTAATAGCCTGGAACTCACCATGTAAATCATGCTGGCCTTGAATTCACAGACATCAACCCACCTCTACCTCTCTTGTGAGGGCTGGGCTTACAGGGGTGTCTTTTTTCTCATTTTGCACTAGGGATCAGGTTTAGGGCCTACCAGGCAAGTGCTCATTCTCCCACCTAGGCATATTTAGTCATATTTTAAATAAGTAAATAAAAATGGAGGGACGAGATTGTTCAGCAAGGAAAGGTGCTTGCCACCAAGCCTGAGGCCTGAGTCTGGACTCCTGCATTGTCCTCGAAGGTCCTCAAGTGTACTGTGGTACATGCATATCATCCCCACAATTAATAAATGCAATACAATTTAAGACATTTTTTTGAGATGGTGATCATAAACAATATATTGCCCAGATAATCTTGAACATCTAGGCTTAAACAATTCCAATATCTCAGTCTCCGAAGTAGCAGGGTCTTTATTAAACTGCTTTAGGAGCAGCTTCCTGTGCATGGCAGCCCCGGTGGGTATGAACAGATCTCACTGTGGTTCTGATTTATATTTTCTTGATGACCAATGACATTGAATCATTTTCCTGAACTTACTGCTGATTTTTATGTATTTGGGAAATGTATATTTGGTTTCTTTTGTTGAACGAATAAATGAGACTCAGGGATAGATCTCTGAGGAAGTTGGAGATATTAGAGAGAATAAACACCACAGTCAGATCTTACCCAGCTGTCTTCCAGCTTCCTCAGCCTGGCTTCTCTTGGCTTCCTCTCCTTCTTTTTCTATGCCTGCCTTAAATACTCTCTTGGTAAATTAAGGCGTGGCCCCACCTCAAACTCAGTTGGGATTAAGGGGGTAGGTCACCACTCCCAGGATACTCCCTGTGCTGGGATCAAAGGTTTGAATCACCACTCTCTGATCCTCCTAGACTGACTGTGGTTAGAGCTCTGAAACTTCTGGAGCTTTTATTAAATCCCCACATAGACTGTGGGTAGATTCCCTCTGATATCTTCGAAACTTCTGGAGTTTTATTAAATCCCCACATTCTTTGTCTACTCTTAATTTTTAAAAATGTATTTGTATTTTATGTACATTGCTGTTTTGCCTGCATGTATGTATGTGGCAGTATGGGATTGCCTGGAACAGGAGTTAGAAACAACTGTGAGCTGCCATCTTGATGTTGGGAAGTGAACCTGGGTCCTCTAGAGTAGCAGCCAGTGCTCTTAACCACTAAGGCATCTCACCAGCTTCTCTGTCTCTTTCTAAATATTAGGGTTCCTGGTGGTTTTCCTCCCTTGATTAAAAATATTTAATTTTATTACTTTTAATTATGTATTCAGCATATGAGTACAAGTACCTGTTGACACCAGAGGTATGGGATTCAAAGTGCTGGTATTAAAGGTGTGTGCCACCACTGCCTGGCTCTGTTTAGTCTTGAGCTCTGCCTCTGCCTCCCTAGTGCTAGGATTGAAATTGTGTGTCACTGATCTCTGTGGCTGACTTTGTCCTCTGATCTTCAGGCAAACTTTATAAGAGACACAATGTGGCCGAGCATAGTAGCACACACCTTTAATCCTAGCTCTGGGGTATTAGTGGCAGGCAGATCCCTGTAAATTTGAAGCCAGCCTGGTCTAGATAGTGACAGGACAACAACACAGTGAGACCCTGTCTTCAAACCAAACCAAAACAGTAACCAAAATCCAAACCAAAACAATAAAAAAGCACTACTACCACCATTGACAACAATAAAAACCCCAAACAAACAAAAAACACAAAGAGGAAACATGAATCCAGCCTTGAGGGCCTGGAGAGATGGCTCAGCAGGTAAGAGCACTGGCTCTCTTCCAGAGGATCAGGGTTCAATTCCCAGCTTCCACATGGTGACTCACAACTGTAACTCTAAGATATGACACCTCACCTAGACACACATGCAGACAAATGCCAATGCACATAAAATGACAATAAAAGAATGAATCCAGGCTTAATAATACCTGTCGCTAATTCCAGCACTATGAGGCTGAGGCAGAAATATCGCTAGAATTTTGTTGTCAGCCTGCTCAAGAGGAAAAAGTTCTAGAAGTCCAGGCCAACCAAAGCTATGAGGGCTATCATAATGAGACCCTGCTTCAAAAAAAATATGCATTCATGTTATAAAATATTGTATGGCTACTCAGATTATGCAGAAATAGTACAACTTTCTGGGAAGATGTATGAGCAAATATCTATTATTAGATAACGTACTGATGACAGGTCAAAGAAATGATTCTATTCATATTTAGCTTGGTGAACCACCGTTTATTATGATTCCTTTAGGTGTGAGTGAGGGTACAGAAATGCTTACCCTGAATGGTGACGACCATTCAAAGTGGAGCTGCATGACTCTCCAACCTCTTCCCCTTAGCAACGTCTCATTGCTTATATATCCTTACAACTTTTTAGTTTTTGGAAGTTTCTTGAATTTTACGAGTTTTTTCTCCAGAAGAAATGGCTACAAACATGGATTCACATAATGATACCCACATGGAAGTGTTAGGAAGGTATGAATTTGAGCAAAGGGAGTTGAAAGGATGGGCCAGGTTGCTGATTACGTGCACATTTCTGTAACTCTATCCCCTGGGAGGCTAAGGCAGGAGGATGGTTGCAAGTTCAAAGTCAGTCTGGACCACAAAGTTTGAGGCCACCCAGTCCCCTCAAAGCAAAGCAAAACAGTCACTGAGGCATTCACTCTAGCCAGCAGCAGGACTGCCCACTGGTGGTTTGTACTGTGTTCCTCTAGGTGTCAATCATAGGCATTTAGATTTGTTTCAGGTTTTCTACAGTCACAAACAGTGTAACACAACAGTGAACAGACTCCATGGGAGAGGTTTATAGAAGAACACATATCCTGGGAGACAGCCTACAGCTGGTGACTTTATTACATGTATGTCTGGCAGCCCTGTGTGTGTGTGTCCTACTTCATGAGCATGTGTTGGCGTCTTCCATGCAGGACAGCAGCCTGTAGTGAACCCTCCAACACTGATGAGACTCCATCTCCTGTTGTGAAAGCGTCCATCTTCACTCCGCCTGTTCTACTCAAGTTCCAGGCTGTGCCCAGACCTAAAGATGATTCAGAGAATGACCCTGGCAGTGCAGAGTCCATCCCTGCCAAGAAGAGTGATTAACCTCTTCAATACAGACCTTGCCCCAGGAATGAATAAAATTCCCACAGAGGTGCATTGTAGGTGGAGTTTCTCTGTGTTTTGGCAGCCATTCCTAAATAACCACTCAGAGATTTATTAATTATAAATGCTTGGCCGATAGGTAACTAGCCAACTCTTGCATTTTAAGTTAGCCCATGTTTCTTATCCACCCTCTGCCACGTGGCTGTACTTTCAACACACACTTTCCATCTTCTGACTCGCCAGGCTCTGCCCTTTTTACTCCCAGTGTCCGATGGCTGGCTGTCTCACCACCACCTCCTGCTTAGCTACCAGCCAGTTAACTCCTATTACATTAGTCAGGTGCCTTGGCAAAGACATGTTCACAGTGTACAAAAAGATTATTCCATAACAGTGAGTCCTGGTGCTGAGCTTATACACCCTCTCTGCACTTCCATCTGAAACAAATGGGATGCAGTCCACTTGAACTTCCAGCCTAAGGCTTCGTAGAACATAGAATGTGTTCAGCCAGTGGTGGCGCATACCTTTGATCCCAGTGCTGTGAGTTTAAGGCCAGCCTAGACTATGGAGCAAGTATGATGGAGAAGAAAGTTTATTGTAGATAAAAGGAAGAGCATAGCCAGAGGCAGGAACATCTGGGAGAGTCTATAGTGGACATGACATTTGAACCATACAAAGCAAGGGGGAAGGGGAGGAGGGGAACCAGGTGAAGCAGGCAGTAGGTTCAAAGAGAGCAGGTGAAAAGCCCAGGTCACCAGAAAGGTTGGATTATATAGGGAAGGGTAGCCCAGCCTCTGGGCTGAAGAAGTTTGGGGTGGGGGCAGGGTATGTCAGTCAGAGGCCCCTATAACCTGTAGGGACTGAGGGATGCAGAAAAAACCTGGCGACCAGCATCCACTTTAATATGTTAAATAGGCATCTCAGCTGTGTGTCCTAACAGTTTGAGACCTAACAATTGGAGGTAGGGATATAGGGTGTGTACCTGTCCTGTAGCATCAAAGTGGAGCTTTGCAACAGACGACAGGAAGATTGAGAATTCTTTGATCAGACATGTAGACAAGAACTTGACATGTTCTTGTCAGGATATAAGTGGTGTTTAAAACCACAAGCTTAGGAGGCTGGAAACATGGCTCAGCAATTAAAAGTACTGCCTACTCTCCCAAAGGGCCCAGGTTCAATTCCCATCACCCTCACACAAATATACATGCAGGCAAACCACAAACGCACATAAAAAGTAAGTAAAACCACAAACTTAGGCTGGAGAGATGGCTTCGCAGCTAAAAGTACTTGTTGCACGAGCCTGTCAAAGAAAACACTGAACTTTACACATGTGCACCGTTGAGCAAGCACATACTTTAAAAAGGAATCTCAGGCGTTTGCGTTTAACATATCCCGTAGGGCTAACTTCTACTCCTCTGCATCCTCGGGCAAAAACATGTCAGACCAAGGACCTGGTCCCAGGGAACCATTTAGCAGAGGAGATACTTGGGACTAGGGAGGGCACAGGACCCTAGGGCTTCATTACTTGCCACCTGATGGGCCTGGAGTACGTAGGGGCCAAAGGAGAGCAAAAGAGGTGAGTAGACAGTGGGTTGGACACGCCCTTTGCAAGCGCTGGTTCTGGAGAAAGAGCAAGAGGCTTTAGATACAAGGGAGGGAGGGTCTGAGCGGATCTGGCTGGCATTGCATGGGCTGGGCAAGTGACTAGGCAGAGCATAGAGAAGTCTCCGAGAAGTGGCAACGCAGTTTGGCGGGAGGCAGGAAACGTGGATCCTATTCAGAACCAGCAAGTCTCATCCTCGCACGGCGGCTTGCACAGAGCAAGCACTCTAGGCACTTGGAAACCACATTTCCCAGAATGCCTTATTTCAACTTCCGGTACCGGGTGCGCCGAACTCCGGAAGTAGTCGAGAAAGCGGCGGCGCCAGAGTCTGCTCGTCTGCTGGAGCTGTCTTGGGTTCGTCGCCGCTATGGGGAAACGACAACACCAGAAAGACAAGATGTAAGTTGGGCAGCACCTATTGTCTCAGCTCATCGCCATCCTGAAGGTCATCTCCTCCCACAAGCCTCAGTTCTTGCAGGTGCTTTACTGTCTCTCAGCGCGGCCTGCGCGGCCAGGGCGTTCTGCTGGCCGGACCGATTCACTTCTGGGATTTGCCCCTACCGTCTCCCTTTCTGCCCCTGCGTCGGTTGTCTGCTCTGGCTCTTGCCTGCCAGCCTACACACAGGCGACAGTTTTAAGGCCAGCATACCATGCTCCATGTTCCTCCTCATTTACTGCCGTCTGTCTGCGTACTGTTTTCTGTTGTCTCTTGAAACGAGTGTAGTCAGATGTTCTCAAACTGCTTGCAAGGATGCCTCTGACTTCTGTATTGCCAAATCTAGTGCCTAGCTCTCAGTTTGAGGAATCTTATATGCGCTTTGTTTTTATCTGCGTCCGTGACCTCCCTTTTCCCTCCTCTTTGCTGGGTTCTTTCCCTTATCCCAGACGCCATGGGTATCCCCTTCATTTCTGGTTCTCAGTGGGTGATCTGTTCTAGTAGGTCTACTCTCTGTTGCAGTTAGTCGGGTGTTTACTCAATAGCTCTCAGAATTAGTATGCTTGAAAGGGAACTCTTGATAATTTTTACACCTTAAGACTGCTCTCTTCCCATCCTATGCCACACACTCAGCCTTTCACACCAGTGGGAACATGCACAAAACAACCAGAGCTATGTTAATTCATGTCTGGGTCCTGCTCAAAACCATCCAGTGGCTTCCCACCACACTTAAGGCAAATATATTAGAGTACTTTCTGTGATCTTTCAGGACTCAGCCACTGTCTTTGCTTCTGTCTCCTTAGTTTCTTCAGTCTCTCCTTTCTGGGACACATTCAGCTTTTCCTGCCCAGTCTCAGTAAGCGCTGTCCTGTAAAGAGCCTCCCCAGATCTTTGTAAGCCAGCTTTCTCATTGTCAGATCTTCTATAAATCCAGTTCATCTCCTTCAGGGCAAGGCCCTGTTGATGTGTGTTTATCTTTCTGTCCGTAGTGCTTATCATTGTGTCTGACACCCTGCAAGTGTCTCATGTGCACTGCTGAGTGAGTGGCAGTTCTGTCCTGTTCCACTGCTTCTGTCTTTCCAGTGAGGGGAACTAGTAATGTACTCTGTCTTCCTTAGGTACATCACCTGTGCTGAGTACACTCACTTCTATGGTGGCAGGAAGCCAGGTAAGGATGCTGGTGGTACTGCGGAATGCATGTAGTGATCCAGAACAGTGGGTAAGAACCAGAACACGGACATTACAGTGTATAACTGGGCTGAGTATAGAGTTCCCAAAAGAGTACATATACTCAGCATAGTAGCCTATACTTGAGAGTTTTTAAAAATATAATTTAAAATGGCCTTTTCTTTAGGAAGTGTTATAAACTTTTTCTTTATAGGAGGAAAAAAGGAATGATAGTACCTGGAGTTGTCAAGGCTGTGGAAAAAAAAAAGACATAGTGATATTTTAAAAATTATTTTATGTGCATTGATGTTTTACTGAATGTATGTCTGTGAGAGTGCCAGATCCCATGGAACTGGAGTTACAGATAATTTTAAGCTGCCACACGTGTGCTGGGAATTTTATCTGGGTCTTCTGGAAGAATAGCCAGTAATTTTAACCTCTGAGCCATTTTTCCAGCCCCTATTATTTTCTTTTTAACAATAATAATAATAAACCCAAAAATCTATGATGGGGCTGGAGGCTCAGCTGTTAAGAGCGCCTACTGCTCTTCTAGAGGACCCAGGTTCAATCCCTAGCATCTACATGCCACTTACAAGTGTCTGTAACTCCAGTTCCAGGGGATTCAACACCCTCATATATGTGCAGATGAAACACTAACACACATAAAATAAAAATAAATCATTTAAAAAATTCTATGCATTAAAAAAATTCATCAAATTGTTGAGCTGGATTGAAGATGCCTGCCTTTGAGCCCATGGCCTTGTGCATGCTAGGCAAAGGCTTTATGACTGAGGTATATGTCTCCAGCCCAGGAATATGTGTTTTTTTCCTTCTATCTCTAAATTTTGACCTCAAATCCTTGCATATGCTAAGCAAATCCTCCACTACTGAACTACACTTAAAGACACTCTTTAAGTATTTTTTTTTTAAAAATGTAACATTTTATTGTTGTTTATATTATCTAAGTGCAGGTGTAGGTGTGCCTTGGTACACTTGCAGGTTGGAGGCCAACTTTATGAATTTTGCTGTCTTGAAACCTTTTTGTGGGTTTCAGGGATTGAACTCAGGTGGTCAGACTTAACATGGCCAGAGCCTTTACCCACTGAGCCAGCTTGTTGACCCTCTGACGTTTTTCCATTTTGTTTTATCTTTTAGCTCAGGCTAACCTATACTGTATTGCCCAGTTAAACCTTGAGCCTGAGAGTCTCCTATGTCAGCAGCTTGAGTTCTGGGATTAGTTAGGTTCATGTTTTCTTTTTTATAGAGTCACTTATTTTATGTGTATGAGTATTATGTTTGCATGCATATGTGCACCATGTTTGTATCTGGTGTTCCTGGAGGCCAGAAGAGGCATTGGATTCCTGGCACTGGAGTGATGGACAGTTGTGAGCTGCCATATGGGTGCTGGGAACTGAACTTGGATCCTTTGGAAGAGAATGAATGCTCTAGCCCCTTGATTCATGTTGATAATATCAAAAGATTCTGTGAAGCCAGTGTAGTGGTGCCTGTCTTTAATCCCAGGACAGCCAGAGCTATTCATAAAAACCCTGTCTCAATAAAGCAAACAACAACAAAAACATTCTGCAACTATTTGTATGTCTATGAAGGTGGGTAGGTACACATGTGTTTGTAGGCTAGAGGTTGACATTGGCTGTCTTCCTCAGTTGATTATCCATCTTAAAACATTCTTTTTTTTTCACACTATTTTGCATTTTTTTATTTAAGATTTATTTATATGTACATGTGTATGTGAGTCTCTGCCATATGTATGAGGGTGCCCTGGAGGCCAGAAGAGGGTGGGTGTTGTGAACCAAACACTGATCCTCTGAAAGAACATCAGGTACTTTTAACCTCTGAGCTGTTTCTCTGGCCCCTGTTTGTCTCTACGTAGCCTTGGCTATTCCAATATGAACTATGTACAAGCTAGTCTTGAACTCTCAAGTGCAGGGATTAAAGGTGTGTGTCATCAGAAAAGATTCTTAAATTTTTTAGTCTAGATGTAGCTCAGTGATCCACCTAGCATGTAGCATGTACAAGGTCATGAGTCTGATCTCCAGAAACACATAACACACTCTTCTCTCTCAAAACACCAGCAGCAAAAAAATTTAATTCTTCTTAGTATAGTTTTAGTGGTAGGTAAACATGGATGAAACGTTTCCAAGTAAGTTTTCTGGGTTTTATTTTATTTAAACAGATATTACACAGACAAATTTTCGCCGCTTACCTTTCGACCACTGTAGGTAAGACCTGTTTTCTTTTGGTTAGCGTGTGCGTGTGTGCATGTGATTTAGATAGGGTTTTTTACTTCTGTAGCTTGGGCTGGCCTCGATAATTCTCCTGCTTCTACTTAAAGTATTATAATTACAGGCTACTTGGATCTGGAGTATTTTTTTAAATTTTTTTTTAATGATTTATTTTTATTTTATTCTCATCAGTACTTTGCCTGCATGTGTGTCTATGGGAAGCTGTCAGATCTTGGAGTTACAAATAGTTGTGAACTGCCAGGTGGGTGCTGGGGTTGAATCCAGGCCCTTTAAAAGAGCAGACAGTGCTTTTAACTACTGAGCCATCTTTCCAGCCCCTTCTGGAGTATTCTTGCACAGGCTTTTGCATAGACAGTTGGTCATCTTTGATCTGAAAAATCCAAAATTAGAATATCCCCAAATCCAACACTTTTTGAAGCCTAACTCAGAAAGTTAGAATTTGAAGCATTTTGAATTTTCAGTTTAAGAATGCTTGACATGCACCATCTGTGTGAACGTGACGCTTTGAGATGCATTCAGGGTTTTCTCTGTGCCTTTCAAGATAACTGGAGCTGGGAGAGAGTGGGGCCAGCCTTGAGGCCAGCCATGAGTATTTTCTGGTTATTGTATCTGTGTTTACTTTGCTCATATCTTCTGAGTTCGTGTATACCCTGAGCTAATTTTATATATGAGAGGATAAGGGCCTACAAGAGTTAGCACATGCCCTGGTGTCCCCTCTGCAGAGTAGCAGTGCTGAGTTGTGGCCTAGATGGTCTGACTCCAGGCTGTCTCTGTAATGCTCTATTCTTGTTTTGCATTGTAAGTATTGGACCATCAGCAATATTGATGATTCTGGTCGGCCCTTTCCTTCTCTGGGACTCTGGTACTGGTAAGGAGAGGGTAGCCCAGATGCAAAGCCATCAAGTGTTGTTATCTGGACAGAGGGTAAGGTGGGGAGGGAGGGGTACATAAAGGTAGAGAAGGCCTCCAAGTTCTAATTCTGAAGGTCAGGTAACCAATTGGAGCCTGTTGGCCAGATGTCACAGTGAGGGAGAAAGGGAGGGAGGCTTCAGTACAGGAAGCAGTGGGGACAGACCACAGCGCAGAACAGCCTAGACACAGTCGTTTTGTTCCAGAAGCCCTGTGCTGGGGTCATGGAAGGTCAATGGCAATTGGTCAGGGAGGGTGAACAAGTAACGTACCCCTGGGCAGAGCTCCTTCCTCTGTCACTCCTGGTTTGATCATCAGCCTCCCTGGATTGAGTGATAATCTGCTTTAGGTCAGTCCCTGAGAGCTCTTGGCTCTAGCAACTCTGGAGGCCCGTCTCCACTCATCCGTGTTAACCTTAACCACTGTGCATTGTAAATAGAGAACCTAGCCCTCCAGGATGTCCTGGGGAGCAAGCTCTCCCTCCACCTCAGTCTGTTGAACTGGCCATGTTGCTGCTTCTGATTCAGCCACTTATTGGCTAATAAAGAGCCAAGGAGATTTTTGTTGTTGTTTGGGGTTTTTTTGTTTGTTTGTTTGTTTCTTTATTTTTTGTTTTGGTGTTTTGAGACATGGTTTCTCTCTGTAGTTTTGATTGTCTGGAACTCTCTCTGTAGACCAGGCTGGCCTCAAGTTCACGGAGATCCACCTCCTCCTGCCTCCTGAGTTCTGGGAGTAAAGGTGTGCACCACCCGGCCTTTTTAAATTTTTAATTTTTATTTATTTATTTTTTTAAGATAGGTTCTATATACAAGTCTGCTTTCTGGTGGACCTGGAATTCACGGTGTAGACCAGGTGAAGATTCACCTACTCTGCCTCCTGGGTGCCTGGGTGCTAGAGTTAAAGGCTTGAGACCGTCACAAGAAAGAAAGGAAAGCATAGCACAGGCTTGCCCAGGCAGACAGCTCCCTTGGGAACGTTATGGTAGTCGAGGCTGCTGTAGACCTTTCTGGCCCCTTGCTTCAGAAATTCCCAAGAATTCAGTTTTTACTCATGTTCCTAGCAAACATCAGTGGTACAGGCCCTGCAAATGACCACAGTTGCTGACCTCATCAAACCTCGAGATGAAAACTTGGTCTGCCTACTATGTGAGGATCTGGAGAGGGAATCTCAGGCTTGCTTTCTCAAGGCTACCACTGGAGATCTCTTTTTGACTTGAATCTGCCAACAGAGTCTTACACAAAAAGAAGTGGGCTTGAAAGACTCCTGGCTGCTCCCATACAAGTACTGGGAGCCTCTTGGGATGATGCCTTATCCTTAGTGGTGCAGTGTGCCAGTGGCAGAGCATACTTTGGGACTGTTGGGAAGGTTGTAGGAACTATAGCATGTTTAGTGTACCCCAAAGCTGACCAGAGATCTCTGCCCTTTTCAGTCTCTCTCTGCAGCCTTTTGTCTACCCAGTCTGCACCCTGGAAGGTGTCGTCTTTGATTTGCTGTGAGTTTCCTCTTAAATTTAATAATTTTTTTTACTTGTGGTGTGTGTGTGTGTGTGTCCAAGTATGTGGTGTTTGTGTATGTTCAGTTGTGTTCGGGTACATGTTCAGGAGGTCAGAGGTTCACCTCATGACTCTTTGTTTTCTACCATACATTTTTGAGACAGGACTTTGTTGGCGAACTTGGGGCTTGTTGATTCAGCTAGCCTGGCTGACCAGCAAGCCCTAAGTTCTGCCTATCCCAGTGCTTACAGTCCCTACTAACGAACGTTACCGGTGTTGCTGTCTTGTCTGGCTTTTGTCTGTGCTTTCATAGGAAGTCTTTATCCACTGAGCTGTCTCTCAGTGCTGTCTTTAATTTGGATTTAGTGAATACTTCAGGATTGTTAAAAGAAACGTTGAATTTGTGGCTCCAAGCAGAGAGAGACAGGCTCACCAAAATCTTATCCCTAAAAGCCTCATGTGGGTCATGGCAGAAGTGCTCTGTGACTTCTAGCAGGCAGTGTCATCTGGCATGTGCTTTGCCATGCTTGGAATGGAGATAGTTCTTCTCCCCATGTGTTAGTGCCCAGCTGCTTTCTGTCTGCCCTTGGTGGGCAGCAGTGATATGCTGAGTATTTTCTGCCCCATGGAAGCATGGCTGCAGGGGAGGTACATGCTTCCCAGAATTAGATTCTGAAGTGTTATACCCTAGTTGATATTCCAACATATGTTATCTTTGTTTTATATTTCAAGCTTGTTTTAGATTCTAAAATATTCCCTAAAATTTAGAAAAAATGTAAAATACCTCAGTAGAACATTTTATTGCCATAAAGAGGCCATTATTCAGGGTCATCACTATTCATGTTTATGCCTTCTGGGACCTGTTTTTTTTTTTTGTTTTTTTTTTTGTTTTGTTTTGTTTTGTTTTTGTTTTTTTTTTGAGGGGGATTCTCACTGTATTGCCTTGGCTGCTGTTGAATTCCAGGGCTCAAGTGATTTCCTGCCTTCATCTCATAGGTAGCTCACCACCATATGTGGCAGCAAGTATAATTTTTGATGCTGTCCTAGTATTTTGTTTGTATAGACATGCTAAGATGTCTGTCCCTTTGCCTAGTTAAAGTTCTTGTTTATTTGTGCCTGCAGTCACTCTGCAAATGAGTGGAGCTCAGTGGAAAGCAGTCTTTGTGTATAGATGTGCTCAGGCTCCAGCACCAGAAAAATCCCCAGTCACTCTACAAATACACCCCTACTCTGATGGAAGGTGCTTTTCCCTGCGTTAGTGAAGTACAGTCTACCTTACACTCTCACCTGGGAACAACCCTAAGGCCTCTAGTGGTGTCACTTACTGGCAGCACCTACTGGTGACATTTTTTAAAAAAGATTTATTTTTATTTCATGTGGATGTTTTGCCTGCCTGTCTGTCTATGCAGCACATTTGTGTGGTGCCTGTGGGAGCTGGGGGAGCATTGGGTTATCTGGAACTGGAGTTACAGATAGTTGTTACCCTGTCATGTGGGTGCTGGGAACTGGGTCCTCTGTAAGAGCATCGGGTGTTCTTAACTGCTGAGCCATCTCTCCAACCCCCGAGTGACACTTTTATTCTTTCTCATCAGGAACATTGTTCCATGGCTTAAGAAGTACGGGACCAATCCCAGCAATGGAGAGGTAGGTGGTCATGCAGGTACTTGTTACCATGGAGCTGTGTGTCTTGCCTTTACAGTTTTCATGTCCTCAGTGGAGAGCTGCTCACAACCTGGAATGACAGTC
Organism: Phyllotis vaccarum; assembly: GCA_033318265.1. Classification (NCBI taxonomy): domain Eukaryota; kingdom Metazoa; phylum Chordata; class Mammalia; order Rodentia; family Cricetidae; genus Phyllotis; species Phyllotis vaccarum. Next base: position 185,059,171 of record JARWLC010000002.1, read on the forward strand.
CTCTGCTTCCACAAGTGTTGCCTCTATGTGCACCTGTGCATGTACAGTTGGCCCTATGTATTTGTAGATTCTGTGTTCTTGGATTCAGTCAACCATGCTCCAAAAAGAAGTATTTGTGGAAAATTATATCTGTATTGAATATTTGTACACTTTTTTTCTTGTCATTGTTTCCTAAACAGTATCAGATAATAATTATTTGTGTAGCGTTTATATTGTAGTAAGTAGCAAACAATCTAGAGATGGTTTAAAGTTGGTGAGAGGGTTCACATAGGTTCCATAAGTACTACATCATTTTGAGATTGGAATATTTTGTGGAGTCTTGGGACTAGTGTTCTTTGAATGTACACCATTGTATGTCTTTGTCGTCTTGAGACAGGATCTTATTCTCTAGCCCAGGCTGTCCTCTCACACACAGCAGTCCTTCCTTAGCCTCCATGCCTGGATCAGAGTAGGTATATCTTGTTTTGTGTGTTTTGCAAGGTGTCAGTACAGAAGGCAGAGCCTTTTCTATGAGACTGTTAGAAAGAATGGGTTTCCACACTTACTTACTTGTTTTGAGTGTGCCAGTATGTAGGTATATCTGTGTGAGTGTACATGCCATGGTACAGGGCCGGAGGACAGCTTGTGGGAACCAGTTCTCTCTTCCCACTATGTGAGTTCTAGGGATCTATCTCAGGATGTTGGGCTTGGTGGCAAGTAACTTAGCCACTGAGCCATCATTGTTCTTGTGTCTGTTTGTGGCTGAGCTGCACCGAATCCTCTGTCATTTGCCAGTTGCAGCAGAAGTGCAGGAATGGCCCTGTGCACATTTTCTTGAACACACAGGAGTATTGTAGGGCTGCTGAGTCAAAAGAAGGTGCATTGTCAATTTCCATAGCTACTGGCCAACTGCCAGTACATTAAAATATTTTAGCCACACTGCAGAATAAAATGCTTCTTTCTCATGTTCCTGACAATTCTGGATATCAGGGGTTTTTTGTTGGTGGTTTTGGGTTTTTTTTTTTTTGTTTGCTTGTTTGTTTGTTTGTTTGTTTGTTTGTTTGAGATAGGGTTTCTCAGTGTAGCCCTGACTGTCCTGTCCTGGAACTCACTTTGTAGACCAGGTTAGCCTTGAACTCAGAGACTTGCCTGCCTCTGACTCAGCACTGGGATTAAAGGCGTGAGCCACCACTGCCTAGCAGGTTTTTTGTTTTGTTTTGTTTTTTAAGTGGGCAAAAAGAAAGTTGTGCTTGCCTTTAATGCCAGCACTTGGGAAGCAGAACTGGATAGATCTCTGTGAGTTTTGAGCCCAGTCTGTTTACAGAGTGAGTTCCAGGACAGCCAAGGCTAAATCCTGACTGGGCTAAACCCTGGCTTGAAAAAACAAAAACAAAGAAAGTTGTATTTATATCAATTAAACCACTTCTTGTATGAGCTGCCCACAGGTCCAGCATTTTCTGTACTTCTCTGGAATAATGCTTTTCCATTAAGATTGTAGCTCATTCTCTAGCCTCACTTTTTTCACACATTTTAATCAGCCTCTGGTCCTTTGGTCCCTTTGTGTCTCAGGGGTCTGTCTCCTCCTTCTGTGGGCCTAGTTCTTCATCTGTTCATTTGTTCCTGTTAAGAAGGCATCAGCTTTTTATTTGTTGGGCCTAACATGGGGTGGGCAGAAGGTCAGGTATGTGCCACTGAAAGGGCACAGGGGTGCTGAGGAATGTGGGAGGAAGGGGGGGGGCTATTCTCATGCTTTTGTCTTGACGATGAGAAATGATGTCGTTTAGATGCCATTGGGGAACCTTGATGGCCATGGACTTACTCTGGTGGGTTGGAAGCCCAGGCAGGGTTATGACCTGACATATATTGAGGCTAGCTCTGGTTTTGTCAGGAGTCTAGTGGCCCCAGAGAGATCAGTCAGGGATCATACATTTGTCTGGGTGGAAGGTGCTGTGTACACTTGGACCAAGCTGAAGGTAGAGGAAAGAGAACTGTAGAGCTGGGTCTTTAACAGTGGGTGTTTAAGGTGCTGAGTTCATGTCCTCTCCTTAGAGCAGTAGGGATCTCAGCAGTCACCTAGTACTGTGATGTGTTGGGGACCAGACACGGTTTAGCAAAAGCTTCCTGAGTAGTTGTCTTTGTCCGGATCAGCAATGAGGACTGTTAGAACCTGGTAAACAGTCCAACATCAGGTTCGGAGGCCAAGTCCATGGCCACCTTTGTCCATGTGCCTCCATCTTAACTTGTTACCTCTTTGAAAGCCCTGTTTGAAGTAAGGTTTCTTGGAGCTTATAAACTTTGGGGGACCATTTTCAACCCAGACCTAGGGAGTTTTCAGTGTGTCTAGTGTGAGGACTCTGCCTTTCCTGTTAGAACAGACCACATTGCTCCTATATTCCTCAGCCTGGGACAGGAGCCCCCATGGCAAGAAGAACCTTTGGGTTTGGGGTGTAGCTCAGTAATAGAGTACTTACATAGCTTGCAGAAAGCTTTGGTTTTCATTTTCTAGTACCCCCCCCCCCCAATCCACATCTACAAAAATTTCAAGCCAAATCAAATAAAAGCCTTTAAGACTCTAACCACTTGGTGGCTGGACGCTGGCCCAAGTCTTTGTGGCCCTGGTGACAGTCTGTGACTGGTGCAGGGTCCAGGGATTCTTTCCAGTGCAGATGCATGTGTTGCCAGCCCATGCTATACACATGCGTCTGAGACTGCTTCCAGAGCCTGTGTGCTTTCTCTTGCACTTCTTAGGTGGAAGCTTGGGTCTTACCTCCCAAAGTCGTTTGTTTTCCTTCCTTGGTGTCTCTCACTTGCAAGTTTGACCAACTTTTTGCTGACATCCAGGAAGCTCCAGCTGCTTTCCCGAGGCTGTGACTACCTAAGGATGTCAAACTGGGCCTCCCCTGCTGTCCCCTGCCCTTTACCATCCTGTTAGAGTTCTGTCCTTCTCTTCCTTCCAAGCTGCTACCTCTGCGATGTCTACAGTTGTCCTCATGACATCAGCCTCTTTCATTTCAGGTGGACATCGTTACTCAGTTATACCTGGGTGCTTTTTGTTAGTTTTCCAGTTCATGTCACAGGTGATCTTTGAGATATAAAATCTTGTTGGTCTGTGCTCTGCAGCTGCCAAACTTCATATAGTAGTTACTTTGGTTATAATTAGAATCTAGGCCATTTCCTTTGTTCTTGGATCCTATAGGTGTGTTCTAGTCTATGGTGTGTTCATTCCTTCCCTGCTGTCTTTAAGCTGAACACACACTACCACTGAGCTACGTCACCAGTTTTTCTACTTTCAGTGTTCGGTTTCTTTACAAAAATGTTTGTACCACAGTGTAAGCCCTGGTACTCTGACTTGCTTTATTTGTTCCACTTATTTATTTGGTATGTATGCACATGCATATGTAATGTGGGCCCGCGGCATGTGTGTGAAGGTCAAGGGACTCTCTAAGTCCTGCTGGGCGTGGAGCATACCATCAGGCACAGTGACAAGCACCTTTACCATCTGAGGCATCTCTAGTCTAGTTTTAGGAATATTCATTTTGGTTTTGTTTTTATTTTATGTATTACTCTTATTATTCTTAGAGAGAGGATATAATATGGGTATATTGCACATGTAGTCAGAGGACAACTTTCAGGAGTTCCTTCTCTGTCCACTCTGGCCCTGCACTCAGACATTAAGTGGTGCTTACCATAAGCATGTTTAGACAACTGATAGAGCACACACTTAGCATACATGAGGTCCTGAGTTTGTTACCTGGCACCAAAAAAAAAGAAAAAAAAAAAAGTTCAGATGTTGTGGAAATACACATCAGTCTTTATTCCACAGCCTCATCATTTATCCCAGTGACTACCCTTTATATTTGTTAAATTTGGTGGTTTGCAAATCTGGGGATCTGCTTACAGTCTGGGTTTACAGATACATTAATCAACTATGTAACCTTCAGAGGTTCTGGCTGTGTCTCGGAGACTTCTCAGAGAAATCTCCCCTAGTGTAAGCTGAAGAGAGTCAGTTCGGCAGCTTTCATGTTATTGCCCCCTTTTCAATATTGTTAATTGTCTGTCTTCCAGAAACTTGATGGGAAGTCCCTGATCAAGCTGAACTTTGCAAAGAACAGTGAAGGTGAGAGTCCGCTTTGTAGCCAGCTCCAGGACTGGCCCCCAGAATCCCCAAGCTCCTGCTCTCACTAGCTTCCTCTATAATCAGGCATTCCTTTCTCTTCTCTAGTTAGAGGCTGAACTTGGGCCTTCACACATGCTAACAAATCTCCAGCCTCACTCATTCCTTCCTGACACACTTGCTTTTGATTTCTCAGATGTCACATGATGTCTTAAAGGTCCAGGTAGTTTAAGTAGGCATAGATGGCTTCCACAAAGGCTGTTTGGCTGTTGTGAGTTGCTGGAGCCATAGTTGGGCCTTGTGAATGGGCCGTGCCTGGCTGAGGCTGTGGCCTGTTCTTGGCTGTAGATGGAAGTTGCTCAGGCTAAGGCCCAGGATGGCCAGCTCAACTGTGGTTGTGGGTGTTTGGGAGGCATTTCCAGTCTGCTCTTGAGTAGACTGTCAATCATCACGGCTCCTTCAGACCTCTGCCCCACTGGGCCCTCCTGTTCTAGACCCTTTGTGCCCTCTTATTGCCTGTCCAGATAATACAGAGATAGTTCCAGCTGCCCTGACCCTGGCCTGCGCGCTGAGCTTCTTGCAGATTCTTTGTGGTTTTGGCTAAGGGTTGCCTTTCACTCAGATATGAGTACCACACTTGAGGTTGCTATCAGTGCTCTCTGGGATTTTCAGGGAAGTGTTGCAAGCATGGAGAGAATGGGCCATCTTTCTTCATTGTCTGACCTACAGCAGCCCTGGCTTCGTAGGTCATATGATCTGTTATAGAGCAGATCATCCTGGAGTGTGCCTGGACATGTGTAGAGAATAGGCAGGTAGGATGAGGTAGTGTGTGTGTGTCCCCTTGAAGAGCTTTTGTTGGTGGGGGAAGAATCTAGGCAGGAGATGAGTAAGGCATCAGATGTTCTTTCTGTTTTAGACAGAAGTAGAGAAGGAAGGGGACTAGCAGGATACCCACCGAGGCAGTGGACAGGGTCTGAGAGGAAACTTGGTGAGCGGAAGCTGTGAAGATACGAACATTCCAGGCAGAGGGATCAGGCACATCAAAAAGGCAGCCATGTGCTCAAGAGTGTCCATGCATGGCAGGAGTCCAGTGCTGTTGAAACAGGTCTTCTCATGAACTAGCCTTGTTGTCACCCCCTCCCTTCCTTTTTTTAGGTAAAGTCCAGGTTGGGTGCAAACTTACTTTGTAGCTGAGGCTGGCCTTGAATTCCTGATCCTTCTCTTCAGACTCCTAAGTGCTGGGATTTTAGGCACAAACTATCTTGACCAAGTCTACTTTAGTTTGATTTGAAATTTCAGACCCACGAATAGAGAGCATTAGTGAGACATTTCTGCCCATGGCACTCAGCAGCCCCAGTTCCTTACAGCCTGCTGGTTTTCTGGGCTTCCACTTGGCAGTCTCAGGGTGGTGCTTGAGGCAGATCCCAGGCATGGTATCATGTCCCATTTCATCGTTTTGCTGTGTAGCTCTAAAGACTCTGCTGGTTGGTGTGGCTCAGAGCTAAAATATACAAGATTTATGGCGGAAGGAGAAAAGTGACTTGTCAGTGTTATTCTTTGGCCTCCATGTTTGCATTGTGACATGCACACACCGCATACAAAGTTAATAAATAAATATGTAATGCAGAGCTGGGTGGTGATGGCCTGGTCCCAGCACTCAGGAGGCAGAGGCAGGAAATCTTTGAGTTTAAGGCCAGCCTGGTCTATAGAGCAAATTTCAGGACACTCAGGAAAACCCTGTCTCGAAAAACCAAACCAACCAAACAAAAACTTCTCAAAAATGTAGTATACTAATTAAAAGATAATGACTTACATCTTCATAATGGTGTTATTATACTTAAAAATGAACAGGAATTCCTTGGTCATCAAATATACACACAGTGGTTAAATTTCTATAGGTTTTTCTTTTTTGGGAGGGTTTACATTTTTGAAACAAGATTTTTAGAAGTTTACCCAAGTGCACATGAGTGACATGTCTATTTGTGCTCCTGCCATACCCCACCCCCATTTATCTGTTGGGGCAGGAAGATGGGCCTGCTGGCTAGTTGGCATCTGTCACAGAGAGCTGGGTGAGGAAGGTCAGGGGGTAAAGGGAATGGTGAGTACTGTGAGTCAGAGGTAGGAAGCAGTGGTAATGGAATTTAGAAAGATAAGCCACATCCTGTCTGACATAGCTTTAAGAGAACGAGGGTTAAGTGAACCGGTCTGGAGGTTGCAGACTGTTCTGAGTAAGGAGAAGTGAGGATTGGCTCTTGTAAAATGAACAGGAATTGCTAATGTGGGAATGAAGCTTGAATGGCTGCCATCCTTGTGGTTCCCAGATCTTGATAGCTGGCCTTAAGGTTCTCTGACCCCTTCTGGTTTCTCCCTCTACCCCCCCTCCCCACCAGGGTTTCTCTTTGTAGCTCTGGTTATCCTGGAACTCAAGAGACCTGCCTGCCTCCTCCTCCTGTGATTAAGATGTGCGCCACCCTTGTCGGTCCTTCCCTTTCTCTCACTTCTCCCTCCCAGTCCACCTCCCTCCTCCCTCTCACTCCCTCCCCCTCCCCCTGTCTCTTTCTCTCTTTCTCTCTCTCGTAGTATTGAGGTTGGATGCAGTATTTAGCACTTGCCAGGCAAATGTACTGCCATTGAGCCTCCTTTTTAAAATATCTGTGTGTGTGTGTGTGTGTGTGTGTGTGTGTGTGTGTGTGTGTGTGTGTGTGTGTGTGTGTGTGTGTGTGTGTGTGTATGTGTATGCGCACTGGTGGTTTGCCTGCAGATATGCCTGTGTGAGGGTGTCAGATCTTAGAGTTGTAGACAGTTGTGAGCTGCCATGTGAGTGCTGGGAATTGAATCTGGGTTTCCTGGAAGAACAGACAGTGCTCTTAACCACAGAGTCATCTTTCCAGTTGAGACCCTGAGACTTGTTTAACTGTCCAGCTGGTCTTGTTCTCTGTTCTTCTGCCTCTGCCTCCTGAGGAGCTGGGTTATAAATATGTACATGTATCATGATTGCTTAATCAAAGCTCCTGAGGGCCACTAGCCCTGTGTCTGCTTTCTTTCTAGGGCAGTACCACTGTCCAGTGCTGTACTCCGTATTCACTGACAACACTCATATTGTGGCCATCAGGACAACTGGCAATGTTTACACCTATGAGGTAGGTCCCCATTGTAGTGAGTGGGACTCGTGTGCTTTTGGGATAGTCCAAAAGCCTGGCTGAGTATGGGAAGTGAATCTGGAACAGTGAGCATGCCTGTCTTCATGGGTTGTATAGCCTCCAGCACAAAGCATCACTTCTGGCTAGGCAGCCATCCTGTTTTATGAGGGCTTAAAATAAAGATCAGATGAATCCAGCAGATTGGTGGTGGTGCAGAGGCAGAGGCAGGCCGAGCTCTGAGTTCGAGGCCAGCCTGGTCTACAGAGTGCGTTCCAGAACAGTCAGCGCTACACAGAGAAAAACCCTATCTTGAAAACCAACCAACCAACCAAACAAACAAACAAAAACCCCCAACAACAACAAAACACCAGGTGACTCTGTTGGCCTTTGGCAGTGCAGGTTGCCTAAGCAAGAGTTCCTTGTGTCCAAGAGTCTTTCCATGTCTTCAGCATGGATTAGACTCTGGAAGAAGCCTTGGAGAAAAAGGAGGCCAGGCTTTAGGAAGGGGGAGGGGCCAGGTTGTTGGAGCTGTCTCCCTTCCCTGCTCAGCAGCACAGGAGAGTCCATGTTAGACCTCTGAGATGGTGCTTCTCAAGGTGGCTGTGTGTGTGCCGGCTTACCTCGTATGTCTGTGCCATGGCATGGAAGGGATCTTGACTCCTGCTCTGTTACAGGCAGTGGAACAGCTAAACCTCAAGGCCAAGAACTTGAGGGACCTCTTGACTGATGAGCCCTTTTCCAGGCAAGACATCATCACCCTGCAGGTAAGTAGCTTCACAGGGAGCTCCTGTGACCCTCAGCTCTGCCTCCGGCCTTGCAGCTCTTCTCAGCAGTTGGTCCTCTGTTCCCTGCTGTTCCTAAGTGCCATCTTCCTCTCCCCCACAGCCACTGTGGACCTTAGCTCCTCTGACTCTCACAGCTCTGTATCTGCCCCACAACCGTAGGCATCAGGACACAGGCTGCTAGGTAGATTCTACCCCACTGCTCCAGGATCAGCATGTGGCACTAGTGTCCCCATCAGTGGTGGGTAGATGGTGAAGACTGATAGAAGACTGGGGTGTTTAGATGGGGCGTAGTCCAGAGCAGGCTTAAAGGACTCTGGCTTCTTCCTCTCTGATTGAAGCTTGGCTCCCTAGGTGCCTAGTCTACGTCTTGCTGCTTATGTTTGTGTCCTGGAGGCAGGGAACACTGCTTGATGAGCTGATAGGCAGCTGTTCTCTGGACACACACCGCCTTTGCTTGTCACCCTGTCAGGGCACGGCCTTCTTTCCTGTTTGGCCCACTTGTCCTCACACAGCCCACCTACAGTCTCTTCCCTGCAGGTACCTGCAGCAGGTGCCTATCACAGTCCTGATTTCCTCCTGAGTGTTCTCTTGTCACAGGACCCCACCAATCTGGACAAATTCAACGTCTCCAACTTCTTCCATGTGAAGAATAACATGAAAATCATAGATCCAGGTATGGACAACTAAAAGCTGCTGTGAGTAGAGTATAGGTGTGCTTCTCGGGGAGCTCCACTGTGGCTCCAGAGTAGCTTTTGATGAACTAGGCTTCAGATTTCTCTATTTTGGGAAGCCCTGGCCATCCTGAAATTTTCTGTGCAGATGAGATTAGCCTCAGACTTGCAGCATCTCTTCTGCTTCTCGCTTCTAAGTGCTGTGGTTACAGCCTCACACCATCATGTCTGAAACTCCAGATAGTCAGAGAAGCAGCTGGGACACCTTCCTTCCTTCCCCTTCCTCAGCTCTGCTGGCCCTATCGGCTGCTGCTCTTTTCAGGGTACAGTGATCGGGGGGTGGGGGGGTGGGGGGGCCCTCCAGATAAGACTCGGTGACATCAGACCTTTCTAGGGTACAGTTATACTGGGCCCTTGGTCCTCTTCCTTCCTGAGTTTGTCCTGTGCCACTGAGCCCACTACAGTAGTGGAGTGGCTGAAGTTTCTGAGCCAGCCAGACTCATGCCCACCTCAGCAGGGAACCAGATTTTGACCTTCATAGTGAACACTAGACCAGTCAGGATATAGGGAGGTAAGAGGAGGCCAGGCCTAGGGTTGCTCACTGCCCAGTAAGTTAGCCTTTGGACTAGCAGGCAACATGTTGCATACATGGATAGAGCATTTCATATGTGAATACCCCAAGCTCTTCTTTCCCTTGAAAAAAGCACTTTTAATGGGACAGTAGTGGCAGACGCCTCAGGAAGCAGGGCAGGTGGATCTCTGAATCAAGGCCAGCCTGGTCTACAGAGAAGAGTTTAAGGACAGCTAGAGCTACACAAAAACCCTGTCCCAAAATCAAAGAACAATAAAAAGAAGCACTTTAAATCCCAAAAGCAAAACATCCTTGTGAAAAGGTTAGAATAAACAGGTAAATACAGTGATGTTTTTAGTTTGAACCATTCCTAAGACTCCCATTGACCACATGAGGGAGATTCCTTGGCTTGGGGAGTTTTCTGTGTGCTCTCCACCTTGCTGCACCCATGAGTGCTGCTGCCAGATTGCTGTGTTTTCTTGGGGGAGGGAGTGAAAAGGAATCAGCAGCTCAGATTCTGTAAGCTTGCTGAAACCGACAAGCTCAGTTTATTTAGGAGGGGCAGGCCTTATATACCATCCCCCCAGCCAGGGGAGGGACTGTGCTGCTGAGGCCTCTCCATGGTCACAGCAGGACTCTATTGCCAAGGCCCCCAGCAGACCCTGGGCTGGCCTATGAGAAACTGCTATGACCATATGCTTTAAGGCACCAGTTGTAACCAGTTTGAACTGGCTGAGGCCAGGCTGGCCCCTTGGCCCTTAGAAGGTCCTAGGGCTTATAGATGACCCAGGGCTATGGCTGTGCTATGGCCAAGGAAGCCTGTCTTAATCAGCCTTCCTGTGGTTTCTGCTCATGTAGCCAGCCCCATTTTTATTTCTGTTATGCGCATCTTGAGACTCTGGGGCCTTGGCTGCTCAGTTTCTCTACACTGTTTTATAGATGAGGAAAAAGCCAAACAGGACCCATCTTATTATTTGAAAAACACAAATGCTGAGACCCGAGAGACACTGCAGGAGCTGTACAAAGAGTTCAAAGGAGATGAGATCTTAGCAGCCACCATGAAGGCACCTGAGAAGAGGAAGGTGGACCAACTGAATGCTGTGAGTAGGTTGCTCTGCTTCTGACCAATGGAAAAGGTCCTGGGTAAGGGGCTGACAGGGATGCACCTGGAGGTGTGGTCCTCTGTTATTATGGTCCTCTGGGGCTGTTGAGGTGACTGAGGAATGGTTGACAAGCAGTGGTAGATCAGCAGAAGCGGGGCTGCCTTGTGCTGTGGGCCCTGACCCAGGCTTCAGTGCTAAGCTCCCTGCTGTCTCTGTCATTTCAGAGCAGCTTCTACATTTCAGGACAGAGAGGGCTGGGGCTGCTGGGGATACCGAGCTCTCCGACCTTGCCTCCGCCTTAGCTACAGCTGTGGTGCTGGAATTTCTCCAGCACATTTAGCTGATTGGTGCTATCTTTCTCCCATTTAGGCTGAGTCTAGAAAGCCTCAGCTATGGAAAAGGCAGAGGTAGTGTCTCCAACATAGTCAGTTATCCAGAAAAATTTGGGAAATTAAATAAAGTTCATTGTCTGAAATTTTCCTGTTTGAACTAGGGCATTGCACTTCTGGGTATTAGGTCATGTTGAGCTGTCCTTATTTATTTATTTTTTTCCTTTCCTTTATATGATGAAAAAAAACACATTTATTTTCTCTTCCTTTAAAGAGATCATGTGTTTACTGTAAAAAATAACTGGGTTAGAGAGGTGGGTCAGTGGTTAAGATTGTTGTCCTTGTTGAGAACCCGGCTCCACTTTCTGACCTCTTCAGGCATCAGGCATGCATAGGTACAAAGATACGCTGCAAGCACCACACTTGCACATATAATCATTTTGTTCTTCAAGACAAGATTTCTCTGTGTAGACCAGGCTAGCCTTGAACTCAGATCCACCTGCCTCTGCCTCCCTGATGGGACAAAAGGTGTGGCCTCCACACCTCGTGACATAATTTTTTTTCTTTTTTCTTTTTAAGAAACCAGCTGGTTGTGGTGGCACATGCCTTTAATTTCATCACTCAGGAGGCAGAGGTAGATAGATCTCTGAGTTCTAGGACAGCCTGGTCTACACAGAAACTATCTGGAAAAACAAACGACAAAGAGAAAAGAAACCATTAGAAGTAAACTTATAAGTGCCTTGCCTTTGTGTCTTGGGAAAAGGCTACACTTGTGAGGTTCTTCCTGTCTTGATATTGTTAGTTTCAACCTGTTTGAGGCCTTGGGCTCTGTTTTCCCCAACGAGGCCTCAGTTGTTCCTCTTGGTACCCCAATAGTTTTGTTCTGTGGTCTTTGCCGCTCTCTCCCTGGACCTGTGGTGGTGGTCAAAGGTGATGGTAGGTCTGAACACATGGTTTTCTTGCAGGCCCACTATTCTACAGGAAAGGTCAGCGCGTCCTTTACCTCCACTGCCATGGTACCTGAGACCACGCATGAAGCAGGTAGCTGCCTCTACCTCCTCTGTTCACATTGGAAGCCATAGGGCTTCGTGCTCACTTGCTTCAGCATTCTAATTGTGCATTTACTTGGAGTCTTTGATGGTCAGTGGCTGTGGTGGGGGGCTTCTTGGAATGTGGGCTTTGTGTTGAGTCGGAGGCATTCTTGCCATGTGGTCTTGGCCTTGTCTTGAAGTGCCCTGTTCTCAGGCCTTAGAGTGTCTAGCATCATATTTTCCTTGATATGCTCTCCCTTGGCTTCTGGCTCCTGCATTCTTCTCAGAGCTGGGCTGCTCCTAACGGAGAAGATGCATTGGTTCTGATCTTAAGTGACAGGCCATGGGGCCTGAATGGAGGAGCTACCTCAGGTACAGGGCAAGTTCAGAGCTTAGAACTTATTTGCAGCTGTCATTGATGAAGATGTACTGCGCTACCAGTTTGTGAAGAAGAAGGGATATGTGAGACTACACACCAACAAAGGGGACCTTAACTTAGAGCTGCACTGTGACCTGGTGAGTGTGTGGCTGTTCAGGTGCTTTCTGGGGTATTTGGGTAGCTGTGTCTTAAATGTAGGGCGGTAGTTCTACTTCTCAGAAGTCCTGCCTGACTCCAGCTAAGAACCAAAGTGTCCTGGAGTTCTAGCAACAAAACACGCCCCATTGGCTACTATTTGCTTGGTATGTGTGTGAATCCTAGGAACAGAACCTGGTTTCTCCTCTGTTCTGCCATGAGTTGGTCATATGGCTGCAGAACTCTGTTGCTTAGCTTTTGGAGGTCAGATTGAACCAGGGTCTGCAGAACAAAGCTCCTTGTTGTGATTAAAAGCTTACATGTATTTTGTGACTCTGTTGTTGACCACTGTGCCTCATAGAATATTGGGATATTTTCCAGACACCAAAAACCTGTGAAAACTTCATCAAGCTCTGCAAGAAGCAGTACTATGATGGTACTATCTTCCACAGGTCCATCAGGAACTTTGTGGTGAGTGATACAAGTTGGTGCTGGCCATAGGTGCTTCATGACATACATGGGCAGCACCCATGAACCAAATGGGCTTGCACCTGCCCTGTCCTAGACACCTGGTTCAGGCTATTTGTGGCCATGGCAGGGTCTTCAGGTGTATTTTGTGCTAGGGCTCCTATAGCTGCCTCTAATGCTCACCCAGGAAGACCTGGGGTCAGAGAGGAAGTCCCTGTATTGTAGTTAAGCCAGCATATGCCATTGGGATAGTAGGCAGGATGAGCAGTGGGTGATAGGCAGCATCAGAGCCATTGACCTCACTGTGTTTTGTTTTTGCAGATCCAGGGCGGTGACCCCACAGGTACAGGCACAGGTAGGTGCGTGCCAGGCTTGTTTCATTGAAGTGATGCACCTTGTCTGTACTGTGGGGCCTGGTGGGGAGTTGGGTCTGAAGAGCTCTGGATGTGGAATCTGACTTGAGGGTGGGGGGGACTTGAAACTCAATGTCAAGCCTTCTGGGCCACCTTGGGCATGCCCCTTAGTTTTCCCACAGTGGGGTCATTTTCTCTTTCCTAAGCCCCATGGGTCTACCATAACAAGACAGAGGAAGGTATGAGGTTCTCAGAACCCGCTTGCTCATTGACAGAAGGTTTGGCCATGCCTTCCTGTCATATAAGGTGGCCCATGGCTCCTACAGGGCATAATAACCTTTTCCCCAAGCCTTCAGCTACATGAACCAACTTTGATTCCTAACCATGTGTTTGAATGATGCTTTGTAGCTTTGGTCCTGTAGCCCCTGGCCCACAGGGTCAGTGAGAAATCTCAACTTGATGAAGGCACTGGGATCTAGGGTCATCAAAAAGAGTGCCTCAGAGCCCAGGGCACTCTCGGATGCTCTTGGTCTAGGCTCTGTGGCTAACCACTGAGGCTAACCACTGACCGTGTTCTTCTGTTCCAGGTGGTGAGTCCTATTGGGGCAAGCCTTTCAAAGATGAATTCCGGCCCAACCTTTCACACACAGGCCGTGGAGTTCTCAGCATGGCCAATTCTGGGCCCAACACCAACAAGTCTCAGTTGTGAGTCCAAATTATTCTTGCTATTCTTGCTCAGCTAATGGGGTGGCTTTCCAAGTGCCTGGAGTTCTACATAAAAGTTGTGCTGGGCCCAAGTCAAATCCAAGCAAGGTAGTGAGTGCACTGCCAGCTAGAGGAAAGGAGCCTAAGTCAGCTGGTAGAATAGCATATGTGAGTAGATCCCCAAAGGCCTCTTGGGGTACAACAGGCAGAACCAAGAGTGTGTGGGTACCATGCGAGGTTACTGATTCAGTGTTTTGGGAGGAGGTGAGAGGTACTGATAATGTCTAAAGTAGCAAGGCTCTTGGGCGTCTGGTCTTGTGTTTTGGAATAGGTGTGTATTGTATTCTATTCTTCATCCAAGAATATGGCTTAATTCTCCGGGGTACATCTTGTTTCTTCTTCTTTGTGCTGGGGTATGAACCTAAGGCCTTATGCTAAATACATTCTCTACCATTGAGAACTGTCTCCACTCTGGGTATATCTTTTATCCTTGAGTATAGTTTTGTTATTTTCTTTTTAAAAAAATATTTTGAGACAGGGTCTCATTATGTAATCCTGACTCTTATGGAACTATGTAGACCAGGCTGGCTTTGGACTCACTGGGTTCTACCCGAGTGTTGTGTTTAAAAACATGCACCATCACAATTGGCCACAGCTTATTTTTATGTGAGGGTGTTTGTGCCACATTGTGCATGTGGAGGTCACAGGACAACTTTGTGGAGTCAGTGCTGTCCTTCCACCTTTATGTGGGCTCTGGGGCTCACATCCAGGCTCACAGCAGGTGACTTCACATGCCAAGCCAGCTTGTCAGGCCACTTTATTTTCTTTATGTGGGTCTTCTGTCTTTTTGGATAATATCCTAAGGAATTTTATTAAGGTTTGTTGTTGTTGTTGTTGGTTTTTTTTGCAAGTTTCTCTGTGTAGTCCTGATTGACCTGGAACTCACTCTGTAGACAGGCTAGCTGTGAACTCATAGATCCACCTGTCTCTGCCTCCTGAGTGTTGGGATTAAAGGTGTGGTCACTACTGCCAGTTTATATTGATACAAAGTTTCATTATGTAGCCCTGGTTGGTTGTACTGAGATTGCAGGTGTGGACCATCACACAGCTACAATCAAATCTTATTTTTTAAATGTGCATTGGTGTCTTGCCTGCATGTATGTCTGTATGAGAGTGTTGGATCTCGAGTTGCAGATGGTCGTGAGCTGCCATATGGGTGCTAGCATTGAATCCAGGTCCTCTGGAAGAACAGTCAGTGCTCTTAACTGCTGAGCCAACTCTTTAGCCCCTACAATCAGATCTTCTTATCTTTTAATGTATGTGGTGTTTTATCTGCAATGTATGTTTGTGTCTGATGCTGGAGGAGGCCAGGAGAGGGCATTGATACCTGGAACTGGAGTTACAGGTGGCTGTGAGATGTGGTGGTGCACGCCTGTGAAGTGGGGGCAGTAGGACCAGCTCAGTCATCCTTCCAACAGCAGTAACAGTCATGGGTTCAACCAGTGAGAAGGCTTAGACTGCACATGTGTAGGCTCCATGTCTGACCTGCCTGGTGGCCTGAGGAGTGCCCTTGTTGGTTGGGGGTACAGGTCCATTGTAGCTTGCAGATGCTGTCCTCTGTTGTTCTCTCCTGCTTGGCTTTCATGGGAACTTGACAGCCAAGCTCTGGGCTTTCTCCAGAGGTCTGGATTTACCTGAGAAAGGGCAGGTGGCTTCTGTTGAGGACTGGAACATGCTGGGTGGGCCAGCTCGCTGCTTTCCTGACCTCCATTGCTTTCTCCAGCTTCATCACATTCCGCTCCTGTGCTTACCTGGATAAGAAGCACACCATCTTCGGACGGTAAGAGCAGATGCTGTACATGTTTGCAGTACAATGTGTGGGGCCTTCACTGCCTTTCCCAAGACGTGGGTATTATCCCTCACACTATGCCTGATGAGGACCATGGGAGGGGCAGGTTCACTCTCCAGGCCTGTGGAGCCAAGGAGGAGATGGACCCTGGTGGCACTAGCTACTCTTCCTTCTCAGGACACCTTTTTGGATGTCTGAAGCACATTCCTCTTTTTCCTCAGCCCTGAGTCTGAGGGTCAGCAGATTTTCCCACAAAGGACAATCTCTGTTGATGATTCGGTTATAGAGTTATAGGGGGAAAAGGAGCTAGGTACAAAGGATTATTAGTTCCTAGTCACCCTCAGTTACCCTGAGTTTGAGGCCAGCCTGGGTTAAGAGCCTGCCTTAGCATACCGGGGAAAACAAAGCATAGAAACAGGTCTGATTTAAGTGGGACTTCAGTGTTTGCTGCCCCCTTCTCTGCTGAGGCCTCCTGTCCTGTCTGCTGATGAGTCTGGCCTCTCTGAGGCCCTTCACTGTCCGCCAGTCCTCCTGGTCTGTCTTGATTCTGCCATGATGGTACTCTGCTAGGGTACACGAAGACCCAACTCTGTCCTCTGCTACAGGGTTGTTGGGGGTTTTGACACACTGACAGCTATGGAGAATGTGGAGAGTGACCCGAAAACTGACCGTCCTAAGGTAGGTTCCTAGGGAGAACGGGACCACGCCTACTGGCTGCTGCCTGGGGGAGTCTGCGACCTGCTCACGGAGCCTTTCTGCCACCAGGAGGAAGTTTGTATATGTGCAGCCACAGTATTTGTGGACCCTTATGAGGAGGCTGATGCTCAGGTGAGGAAGGTGTCAGGCAAGTTATGTTGTTACTTGGGAGCAGGGGGATCGGCCACTGCTTTCCCTGGGGAGGGAGAAGACCCCATCCTGGGGTTCTGGATCAGACAGTTTTGCTGCCCTCAGATTGCCCAGGAGCGGAAAAAGACACAGCAGCAAGTGGATCCAGATGCCAAGGTCAAGATGAGCCAGCCCCAGCCTGGGAATCAGGGCCCTCAGACGTACCGCCAGGGAGTTGGCAAGTACATCAACCCGGCAGCCACGTAAGTGTGCTTGATAGGTGGCATCTCTTGTATCTCTCTGGAAGCTGGGACCTCTGTTCACAGGCAAGAATACCACAGACCAGACTGGAGATTGCAGCTAGTCTAGACAAGGCTCCTGTGCAGGTCAAGGATGCTTTCGTGGCTGGGACTGAGAGCTTCTGAAGGGAAAGCTCTCTGTGTATGGAGCTTCCTCAAAGGACTCAAGAGTATGTGTGCCTGGCACTTTTGTGGCAACTGAAGTTTTCTTTGTGTCTCAGGAAAAGAGCAGCAGAGGAAGAACCATCAACCAGTACATTCGTCCCCACGGCTAAGAAGAAGTCCAGTTGGGGCTTTGGGGACTTCAGCTCCTGGTAGCAGCAGGCTGGCCTTATGGATCCTGGTAGGGTGCAGGGCTGTGAGCCAATAAACCTCTTGCCTATGGCTTGGTCAAGTTTTGGCCCCTGGGACTCCCTGGCCTCCCCATCCCTTGGGTTAGTGAGGAAGGCTCTGTCCCTTTATCGCCCACCCAAGCGTCTCTACTTCAGGATGGCCATGTGCTCACTCAGCACAGGTCTCTGGCTATTGCTACCACCTATGTATTCTTTAAAATGCAGATTCTCAAGGACTGCTATAATCCCAGCATTCAGAATATCAAGGCAGGAGGGTTGAGTGTTCAAGGCTAACTTGGGATACATTGGGAGACTGTTTCAAAAGAAATTTAGATATGGAGATTGAGATTGGTTCTTAGAGCTTTTGTTCCTTGTTTTGATAAGGTCTACGGCCTTCCTTCTGTTGACACCATGTCCACAAGTGCTCAGATAGGCTGTTCATTGTCCCATCTACTCAGTAGCTTTCTACATCAGCCACACCTTGGTGAGCACAAGGCCCCCATGAAGAGGCGACCTCCTTTTGACAGACACCAATTTCTTGTTCTCTGTTGTTGTTGACAGGGTCTATGTACCCTTGGCTGTTCTGAAACTAAGATCAGGCTGGCCTTGAACTCAAGTCACCTGCCTCTACCTCACCAAGTGCTAGAGTTAAAGGCATGTGCCATGCCTGCCTTACCAACCCCATTATCCTGAATTCTTGCCATTGGCTCTTAAGTGTTCAAACAGCTTATTGTCCTTAAGTGGGGGCAGACTGTCTTTTGGAGGCAGTGTTCTGACGCCATTCACTGAATGTTTAGCCTGTCTGTCTCTTTTCTTGGGTCACATTCTTAGAGTATATCTATGTCACATTAAATTGTAACTTAGATTTGATTTTTTTTTTTTTTTTTTTTTTTTTTTTGGCATCTTGCTCTGAACCTTGTATCCATAAAGTCTTACAAGTTCTAGGTTCTGGAATGTAGTGGTACTTTTGATGTTCAAAGCAGAGTGCAAGCCTTTTTGTATTTTTGGGAGATGAATGTCCACCCTGCCTCACTACCCCGCTTCCCGTCATCCACTTCCAGTTGCTGTTGCTGGATCCCAGGGTGACTGGACCCCAGCACTGGCTGCTCCTGAGATGAGAGTGAGGTCTGTTCCTTGCTCAAAGGCCAGCTCCACTTCTCCAGTCCAGCCACTGACCACTTGCCTGTGGGTGTCAGCTCAGGCCTGGACTCTGTTGCCCTTCCACCCTGCCTTTCTCTACTCTTCTAGGATCCTCTGGCAAGCTGTTATCTCACAATTATGACAGGTCACGAGGGGTGGGGGCAGATATAGTGACACAGCTATAGGTCTGCCTTAGGAAGTGGAAGAGGGGAGTCACTGCATATTCTAGGCCTCACAGAAGACCCTGTCCCCTAAAATAAAAACAAAGCAAGAGGTAGATGGTGAGAGCTAGGAGTCAGGGTCTCTTCCTGACAGAGGCAGCGCCTAACTATATTCTAATATTTTTCTCAGGCCACACTTACACACTCCCTACAAGGTGGCGTCAGGGAAGCACCAGGCTCCCAGGAGCCTGGGTCTCTAGCCCAGGGCTCTGAAACCCTGACACATCCTTGGCTCCCAGTGGATACTCAAGAAACTGTGCCCATCCCTCAGCAGTGAGGCCTCGCTTCGCAGAGACCTGGCTGTGTGACAGTAGCCTTTTCTCTCCCTCACACAGACATGTCACCAAGGGCTTTAGTTGGGGACAGGGAGGCTGAAGTACTTTGTATGTATGAGTTTATGTCCTACCCATGGTGACTTCCAGGTCACCCACTCACTTTCCAGTCAGCCCACACTTGTCCCAAGGGGGCCGCTTGTCCCTTCCACTCTTGACTTCTAGGATAGAGGACAGGGCCCACCAGGGTTTGTATTTCCACAGCTTGTATAGAGCTTAAATGGTAGTTTTTAAGACAGCAGTGACACTTGGGTTTTGAAAACTGCCTGATGAGGTCATCAGAAAATAAAGGACTTATTTCAAGAAAAAAAAAATCTCATTTCTCATCTTTTCAAATACCTGACAGATAATCAAGAATAAGCATTAAGGTATAAAAATACTATGTAGTATATGCTAATGAGGTAGGGACAAAGTAAGCCATTTCCAAAGCAAAGTGGTGTTATGACCTGGTACCACTTCACACTGTTCTAAGTAAACAGTTCTAAAATAGTCCCAGAATGATGCTCGATCTAAGGAGGTGGGCAGTGTAGTGGTTTACCAGTACATCTGGTTGTGGTCTTCTATCACTTCCTCTGAAGCCAGCTTATGTTCACTTCTTTTGATTTAAAAAGTTTATATTTCACAGAAGGCCAACACAAAATCCAAAAAACTCCATAAAAGTTTTGTTAACCCTCCCCATTAACAAAATGTCATAAAGAATACTAGCAAAAATTTCCAGTCAATGCTACTACAAAAGACAGTACAGAGTGTTTAAGCAGAAGGACAGGAAGTTTGCCCAGAACATGAAAAGCTTCAAATATAATCTTAGTATGCACAAAATCTGGTCAGAATTCTAGGTTCTTCAATTACAGGGAAGCATCCATGGGGATATATATGTATATGTTCAGGGTGCCCTCACCTTGCCTCCCAGTGGTGACATCAGCTCTCCCAAGCCTCAGCTATCAAGTTCCTACTTTTAAGAGTATTGAGAATTAGCCAGGGTGCTGTGCCCACACTGTGAGCTGACTGTTGGCTTGTGTTCTAGAGAAGAGTGGAGTCTGGGTCCTGCTATGTTTGTCATGGACTAGTGCTGGATTTCAGCAGTTACCTTACTGGGTGAAGTAACCCTGCTTTTTTAGGTCAGCCTTAGTCTGGAGGGAGCCAGGACATAGGGAGAAAGCAGCTTTGGCCAGGACCAGACAGAGAGGCTCATAGACCATGCAAACATCTTCTGTTGCCCAGATGTTTCTTGTATTACCAGGTTTCCAATCTCGGACAAAGAGATAAGTCAAAATGTAAGCTTTGGAGTGAGCAGGGAGCTTGGCAGCCAAATGAAGTGCCTATGCTGGCCAGAGGATCTGGGTTTAGATTGAGCCTGGGAGCCCAGAGCACTGGAAGCTGCTCTTGGACTAGGCACACCCAGGCAGCTGGAGCTGAGCACTGTCCTGGCTGCTGCTTCCCCAGCTCATGGATGCTCAGCCTTCCCAGGCCTTCTTCCTGCTCTTCTGACCTCCGTAACAGGGCACTTCCTGCGTGGAGCATCAGGGTTGTGACTTAAAAATCTGTGAGATGTAGGGCTTGGGGGATGGCCCAGATCCCTCCCTGTCAGGTCATGAGGTGATTCCAGGCAGGAAAGGCAGCTTCCACACTTAAATAATTCTTCCTTTACTACAGCAAATCTCAAGTTCTGAAGTCTTCCAAGCTAGCTCTGACCTCTGTATGTATAACTAACTATATTTCAAGTACATCCAGGGTATAAAGAACCCCAGCCTGCTCTATGACAGGGACCAGCCCCATATATGAGCTGTTGTGCTGCTGCAGCTCTGAGGGAGTCACCTCAGTGGCAGACTTCTATAGGTCTGGGAACAGAACACTTTGCCACTAGTCACTTGCTTTCTACACATAAGGAGACAGCGATATAGCTTAAATACACAGAATACTTTCTTCCTTAGCTTCAAGAACCAGTGGCTGGTTTCAGTGTTTGAAGCATATGCTTTGCATATAAATATGATGACTACTTCTGCAAGATTCTTAAGTGGTCACCATGTCTTGCTCGTGAAAGAGACCCTGCTTCTGTGCTTTTAGGGACTTGGGTTTGGTGAAACAGCCAGACTACACTGAAGGCGTACAGAGTTATTAACTAGGCAGATGAGTCGTCAGTTGGTTAATTCTTTCTCTAGAATGTAAGAGGCTAGAAAAAGAATGCAAGCTTGCAGAAACAGCAGTATACAGGAAAGGGGCTCGGATGGGCTCCTTACGCAAGTCAACAGCCTAGAGAGAAGCCTTCAAGTGTTGAGCTGGGCTGGCCTGTGAAGTTAAAGTTGAGGAGCTGTCCCCAGAAGCTAGGTCTTGGTTACAGTCGGCCTTCATAAGCAGACAGGAGTGGACTGCTGCATTTCACTCCCAGCCATTGTCTTTGATCATGTGGGCAAGTTCAATAATAAACTTTCCTTCTTTGTATTTCTGACTGCTCTCAAAGGCATGTTCCTTGAGGGGAAAAGTAGAGAGGAGGTTTCAGGACACACTCTGTTTTATTTTCCTGCCCTATACACTCCTAGTAAACAGTGGAGTTTGTACATCATCTCCACTCAAACGTTCTGAGCTGTGCGCTGACCCAGGCCCAGGAGGATCCATGGGTCAGTATACTTACGAGCAATGTCAACACAAATCTGTTTTCAGGACTGAAGCTGTAGCTCAGTGTGTGTGCTCTTGGGTATGCCTGTGGCTCTGGGCTCCATCCTCAGCACCACAAACACATTGTTCACTTGGCAGTGATTGTATGTGGGTGTTTCAGTTAGTCATGCACAAGTGAGGCTAGGGTGTGTGTGTGTGCGTGCATGTGCATGTGTGCGCCAGAGGCTGATGTGTCCTCCACTTTTTAAAAAATTAATTACTATGGAGGGAGCAGACCTGTGCCATAGCACAAGTTTGGAGGTCAGGACAACAGTTTGGAGTCTTCTCCTTCCAACACGGGTTCTCTGGATGGAACTCAGGTCACTAGACTTGTGCAGCAAAGTGCTTGTGCCTGCAGAGCCATCCTGCCAGCTCTAGATCTTATTGATTGTTTGGTTTTATTTTTATGTGTATGGGTGTATCCCTGTATGTCTCATTTGCACATCACACACATGCAGTTTCCATGGAGGCCAGAAGGCGGCCCTGGATCCCCCTGGAACTTTATGAGCTGTCTGCCCCATGTGGGTGGTGGGAATTAAATCTGGGTTCTCTGGAAGAGCAGTCAGTGCTCTTAACTGTGGAGCCCTGTGTCTCCAGTCCCTTCTGCTTTATGGAGACAAGGCTTTTCACTGGACCTAGGGCACTAATTCAGCTTGGCTGTCCTGTAACCTGTTTATCTCCTCACCGCTGAGGTTATGGACATGTGCTGTAACACCTTGCCTTTGACATGTGTGACACTCATCTGAACTTATCCTCAGGCTTGCACAGCAAGCACTTTCCCAAATGAATCACTTTCCCAGCCCAAGATTCCCTTTATGGGAATATGACCAGGAAGTTCCCTTAGCATTTTATAGCATGTGGCTTGCTGAAGTGCTGGAGACACACTTGTCTGGGACTGATAGAGGAGTCTCAGCAGCTACAACAAGGGAACAGCTTGCTTTCTACAAAGGCAGACAAAAGAGGGACTTGGAGACACAGGGTTACCCAGGTGAGGGGCTGGGTCTCCCAGAGCCTAATGCTCTGTGGGGTTGTGTCTAATTCTTTCCAGTTCATGAGGAGTTTGGAACACTCAGGAATCCAAGGGAAGGGCAGGCCACTGTGACCTATGAGAATCCAGAAGTCAAAAGAGGGCAGGATGGCTGGGATATGGTTCAGTGGATAAAATGCTGTCCATACAACCATGAATTTGGTTCCCTAAATCCCATGTAAGAGCAGGTCAGATGTGACAGCTGCCTGTAGTCACAGGGCTTGGGAAGCAGACATGGGATCCCTGGGTCAGGATGGCTAACTGAAGACTCCCAGATCAGCTCTGGACCCGGGAAGACACTGCCTTAGCAAACTAAGCAGAAGTTGAGGAGACACCAGACATCAGCCTCTAGCTTCCAGGTGAACACATGGGAACATGCATACAAGAAGCATGTACATCTTACACGGGAACATGCATACAGAACTGTGCACTGTACACGAAAATATATAGGAACATTCATGCAGAACATTTCACACACATGCAAAGGAAAAGCAGGTCTTTGGAGTGCCAGGCAGGGTGGCTGAAGAGCTGACCAAGATGATGTCCACTAACCTTCATCAGGCTGATGGCTCTCTAGTGACAGGGTCTGGCCTCTGCATAAGAGGGGTGGTGCTCAGAGCCCAGGGTTGGAAATAAGGACAAGGCCAGGAATGAAAAGCCTGTCATCTTTGACATCCAATCAATTTATGTGAAGAGAAGCTGGAGATGGACAGAGTGGCCAACCTCAGTTGAGGTCTGAGACAGCAAGGTCTTGGGAGGAGAACCTGGGGACTGCCATGGTCCTATGCTGAATAATGGCACACAGTGTGCTCCATCCTGTACTGTTCAAAGAAACTGCTGGGGCTTGCAGTCTGTCTGTTTTAAGACAGGGTCTCCTATCTCAGGAAGTGACTCGTGGCTCCGCCCTGTTGTTTAATGTGTTTGGGCATCTGTATGTTGTGTGTGTCAGGCTATGTGTCAGTTAAACCTGGTGCAGGCACTTTTGCCCACTGAGCCATGGCATGAAGTTCTGGAGTCAGAAGGCCATGAGAACCTGCAGTGTCTGAATGATATCACCGCCCCTCTCCACGACCAGATACTCACATATTTCCACCCAAGCGTAGTCTTGCAGTTTTCACAGTAGATGTCGGCCACTGCATGCAGCCCAGTTAGAAGGACTCTCTCCTCAGCGGGACCGCAGCCCACATTCACCCTGTCAAGACACAGGGTGACTGTGCTGGAGATCCCCACATCACTAAGTGCACCAGAACACAATTTCCACATCCCCACAGGCGGTTCAGCTCTCCTACCCCCCCTTAATAAGAGGGAATTAATTTTTCTCTTTATGGTGTTCAGAATCAACCCTAGGGCTTCATACATGCCGAGCAAGCACTTTACTACTGAGCCACAGCCAGCCCACCAAGGGGATCCTATAGGGTCAGGCTCGGAGGCTAAACTCTCAGAAACAATTGCACTTTCCAAAACACAGGTGCAGGAGGCTAGATTCTTCCCAGTTGATAAAGGCATTGACTGGTGCAGCTCTAACTATACACCCCAGCCCACTTTGCAGGCCAAGGGATAGTCAGACACACTAGAGACAGCATGTACTCACACAGAGTTGAAGAGGTAGGCTCGCCCCTGACTCCCCTGAAAGGACTGTAAAGAAGAAGAGGGTGTTAGCAGGGGTCAGGCAAGACACCAGAAGCTCTGCTTTCTAGGATTTTGGAGGAGTAGGTGCAGTCACTTAGTTCAGACCACCAGTCACCCCCACAAGTGCAATTCCCGAAGCCCTGTGAGTTGTGCATCTGCTAGGACTGGTTATAAAAGCACAAGGCAGACACTGTCCCAATTTCAAATGACAATTCTGCATCTAGACTTCATCAGAAAGAGGTTAGAGCATCATTGTGTGTCTGTTTGTGCTGTGAATTCACAGCATACCAGAGCCGGACACAGACTACCTGCAGCCCTAGTTACAGAGTTCGGGAGAAATGCTCCAGCTTGGGTTTCAAGATTGGCCTGGCTAACAGAAGAAGTCATATAGCTAACCAGCTTTAAATGGTAGGCTCTGAGGCTGACTGGACTGCACTCAGGGACTCTAAGGCAGGACTCACAGATAAACACACTCTTTTTCTCAGTTCTTGTGTGTGTGTGTGTGTGTGTGTGTGTGTGTGTGTGTGTGTGTGTGTGTGTGTGTGTGTGTGTACCTAAGCATAAGGATGCACACCATGTGCATGAATGAGCCCCTGGAAGTCAGAAGAGATTGAATCCCCTCAAACTGGAGTTGAAGTAAGTTGTGAGCCACCATATTGATGCTGAGAACCCAACTCAGGCCTCTGCAGATTGTGAGCACTTTGTAACTACTGAACATCTCTCTAGCCCCCTTAGGACCTCCCCTAAGGTAGTCTGATACCTCACTATCTTCAGGTATTAGGAGACAAAAGGAAGTTTCTGGACTTTTTCAGTAACATTAAAGGAAAAAAAAAGTCATAGCCTGAGCTGAACTGTCTGAAAGTCCAGCCTCGGGATCAGAGGCATGATGGCCACCACACATGTAAGGCTGGCATGGCCCACACTAAGTTCCAAGCCAGCCAGGGCTACATGGCTAGAACCTGTCTCAGAAAAACTGAAAACAAAAGTCATCCTGTGCCTGTAGCTCAGCTGAGCCACTGAATCCCAGCACCCACAATGTCTCACAGCCACCTGTAGCTCCAGTCTCAGGGGCTCAGGATTCAACACCCTTTCTGACCTCACTGGGCACCAGGCAAAACACTCATCCTTGCAATTCCTTTAAAAATAAGCCAGGTAGTGCTGGTCCATGACTTTAATCCCAGCACTCGGGCGGGGGGGGGGGGGGGGGGGCGGCTTTCACCTACAGAGAGAGTTCTTGAACAGCCAGGACTACATAAAAAAACTTGTTTCCCCCCCCCCCCCCAAAGTTGAATGTGGGTGCATTCTGCTGTAACCCCAGCCCTGGGGAGAAGACAAGAGTGGGTCCCTGGGATTTGCTGGATCTGAGGAGCTCCTGATTCAGAGAAAGACCCTGACTCAAAACCTGATGTGGCCACGATGCTGGGCAGCACACAGGGACTTTGCCACTGGGTTATGGCCACTGAGCCCACCCAGATGTATTTTGATTTTAAAATACAGATTTCAGCCAGGCATATTTTTAATCCCACTTGGGTGGGTCTGAATTCAAGGCCAGTCTGGTCTACAGAGTGAGTTCCAGGACAGGCTTCAAAGCTATACAGAGAAATGCTGTCTCAAAAAATAAAACAGACAAAAGAATATTATTCTATGTTCACTTCTCAGTTTAACTAACACACATCTCAGGACTTTTTCCATACCCCTCAGCCTCGAGTTCTTTCTTTGCTTGTGGATTGTGCAAGCCTCTTTCCAACAGGGCTTTCCCGAGTTCTAGAGATGTTTATGGAGGGCAGCCAGGACAAAGATGACTCAGGACACAAGTTACTCTGCATCACAGGTCATCTGATATGACTGGAAATGTGAGCACACCTGTGAGGGAACCCTGAAGAAGGATCAGGTGTGCTATTGCACACCTTTAATCCCAGCACTCAGAAGACAGGCAGGTGGATCTCTGAGTTCAAGGCCAGTCTGGGCTGCATAGTGAGACCACCTTTTTTGTTTTTTTTTTTTTTTTTTTTTAAGGGAGGCACTTCTGTGGACCAGGGGGTTCCTTGTTAGGTGACAGATATGGACCCTGAAACTGGTGACCTCTTATGGCGCTGGTTTTAGTTTCCGATGCACTGGAAACTACTCTGATACTGTGTGCCCTTTGGTCTCACTAAGTCCTAAGCAGAAGGACCGCTCAAGAGTTTGTCATGGCTGCTGCTGTGATTTGGATCCTGAGTGGCAGGTGAGGAACCGTTAGGAGGTGGAGAGCAGTGGAAGGAAGTTAGGTCACTGTAGGCAAACCTTGGAGGCTGCTGGGACACTGGTCTCTTCCTCTTTGCTTCCCACCCTCCTCTGCCACATGTCTCTACCATGGGAGGGACCTGGCCATGCACAGAAATCTCTGAAACCATAAGACAAGAGTGTGTTTTCCTTTATTGGCTGATTTTCTCAGGTATCTCATTATAGGAGCACAAAGCTACAAGTTACCCTCGCTGTCACCAGCCCAAATGCTTCTTGGCAGTCTGTGTGCCTTTAAGAGTTTTATTTGTGCCTCTTCCAACTTGAAATGCTTATCTGATGTGATGGGGAGTTTCACATCACTTACTTTCTAGCCCACCTCCCGTTCTTCACGCAATTTTAAAAACAGTTAACTGTCAAAACCATTTCTCAAATTTCTTGTGTGTCCCTTCCCATGATACGGTGCTAACTCTCAAACTAGCTCACCTGACAGATCTTGACAAACAGCAGCTATCACCAAGTCGACAAAGCCCTGTTGTTCCCAACCAGTTCTGCCTGCTGTTACCTTACGACTTTTTTTTTTCAAGCTGGCCTTGAACTCACAGAGATCCTCTTGCCTCTGTCTCCCCAGGGCAGAGATTAAAGGACCTTGCTTGTTTCATCAGTTTTGAAGCCAGATCACTTGCCTTGGAGATGAGCTCATCGTGATTGGCCAGATGGGCTCTGCAGTGGATACAGCTGTAAGTTCTGTGACAGTGTGGCAGATAGGCTTGGAAAGTTTTGGACTTGGTCATTTTCACCATGTCTGCTGGGCGCTCGTCACTCAGCTCCGGTCCAGCACTGGAGGAACTATGGCTCTGTCGGACTCTCTGACAAAAGAAACACTGGAAAATACACGCAAGAGCCGTTGCTGGTCTGGAGGGCGTGTGGTGGTGTCCACACACTGGGACCAGAGGAAAGCAGTGGGGCCTGCAGACAAATCAGACAAGCTCTGGTTCATACAGCAGCAGACACATGAGGAGGTGTGTGAGGGCTAAGGTTACCTGAGTAAGGAGCAGGCCTAACAGCTAAAGATCTAACCCTTTCCACCTGTTTTCAGTGCTGGGAGTCAAGGCGAGGGCCCTGCGCATTGACAGCATAAGATGCTCCGTGAGCTACAACCTCCACCCAGGATCTCCTGTGTCGTGAGGTTTTGCTTTTCTCAGATGGGGGCTCACTCTGTAGCCCAGGCTGCTCTTAATGCACCTGCCGCAGTCTTTTCTGAGAGACAATCTTTACATGTACATCTAATGTTGTAAGCTATTTCAGAAGTAAAGGCAAGCACGTTTGTGCCTTTGTGCAACACAGCTGGGTTGTTGGCTGCAATGTGCCAAGTATCAATCCTGATTTTACTTGATAGTATGGTCATTGCCACTTAAAGTTTTTATTTAAAGTTCAGTTTTTGTGTATGCATGTACGTATGTTTGTGTATGCATGTACGTATGTTTGTGTATGCATGTACGTATGTTTGTGTATGTAGGTACAAGTGTTGAGGGTCAGCATTTGATGTTATTCTCAACCATTCCCCTCTCATTAGAAAAAATCACTGTGTGTGTGCACGTGCGCACGTGCGTGTGTGTGTGTGTGTGTGTGTGTGTGTGTGTGTGTGTGTGTGCGCATGTGTGTGTACACAAGGCCAGTTCTTTCCTTCTACTGTGGTTCTAAGGATTCAACTCAGCTTGTCCAGACTTTGTGACAAGTGCTTTTACTCATTCATCCACCTTGAGGACTCAGGTTTGGCTAGCCTGGCAACCCTGGGGATCCTTTCTCTGCCTCCCTAGTTGAGGCATCTGAGGCTGTATCCAGCTATTTACGTGAATTCTAGGGGTCCGAGTGCAGGCCTCACACCTTCCCAGTTCAGCCATCTCCCTGGCTCTTTTTTCCTGACCTTGTTGAGTCTTCATCCTTACACAGAAAGCACTTTTCCCAGCGCGATCATCTTAATCACTAATATTAACTCACACAGCACACATTGTATTTCCCACACTATTTTAAATATTTGTAAATGTACAGGTTTCAGAATATGGCTCAGAAAGACTGAATTACAGAATTCAGAGAACTCTGGCCCAGTGTGGTGGTTCACACCTTTAGTCCCAGAAGTTGGGAGTCAGAGGCAGGAGGCTCTCCAAGTTTGGCAAACAAACTAGTCTATAGGGACCAGATTAGCCTTATAACCAGTGGGTGTAGAACTGTCCAGGTGCAAAGGTTGTTACAGGCAGGTCTGGGTTACAGGCTCTGCCAGTCACCACAGGCAGGAGCTGGAGGTTTGGGGTCCTTGAGGTGTATGCCAAGTGACCACGGGAGTCAGTGTGCCTGCCACACCTCTGTCTCCAGGGTTCTTTTTTATGGTCACAAGTGAGTTCCATTTGGTGGGACTGACAAGCCTATGGGTCTGATGTTCCTGATAATGATTTGATATGTTCACAGGCCGTTATTAGTACAAATAAAAGTTACCAGTTCGAGCGTCTGGCAGTGCTGGTGATAGCACCCGTCTAGGAGCAGTGCTGAGGCAGACGCATTAGACAGGAGCAATGAAGGTCCAGAATGGTGATTAGAAAGCAGAACAACCAAGTCACACCCGGAAGCACACAGCAGAGACGCCTAGAGCAGGCCCAGCTGCTCTCCTCACCCAGTCATGCTCTCCATTCCACATTTAGTCACAGGTCACCACTTGAGTAAGATTTTTTTCTTATTTTTGATTTTTTTGATTGAAACAAAAATAGACTTAAAACCAAAGATTCCAGAACCACTGCTCTGGCCTGATTTGTACTGCTCCTCAAACTTGACCTTGCGTCCCTTCTCCCTCAGCTTAGCTATGGAGTGCTCTGAGGTGCCATCAATGTCCTTTATTTACCAGGATGACCTTGTGTCCCAAGCAGCTTCCATCCAAGACCAGTGTTCCTTTCCCGGGTTTCATAAACTTCCCCATGTTGATAGCAACTAGAGGTGCCCAGCAGACACGAGAGGGTTATTATACATATAAGTAATTAAGAAAATGGAGAAAAAAATTGATCAAATACATTGTTTGGCTCTGGGACTCATGAAGTATCAGCCCACAATGCTCTTGAATGACATATCTCAGATCCTAAACTGTCGTGACAGGCCTAACATCGGTGACTAATTCTTTATATATTACTTACAGTTCAGAAAAACAACTCTTCACACTAGCCAGATGCTGTCTCACATCTCCACAGCACTGGGGATGGGAGTCGGGGGGGGGGGGGGCTTGCACATGCTAGGCCAGTGAGCTCAACTGAGCTGGCCTGGCTCCCAGTGTTCTTGGTGTGTGTGTGTGAATGTGTATATGTGTGTGTGTATGGGTGTGCGTGTGTGGAGAGCAGAGATAAACCTTGAGTATCATTCTTCAGGAACCATCCATTGTTCTGCCTTAGGTTTATTTTATGTATATGAATGTTTGCCTGCATATATGTCTGTGCACTATGTACATGCAGTACCTGTGACTGCCAGAAGAGGGTGCTGTGCCCTTTGGAACTGAGTTGCTAAATCTGTGCTGGGAGTCAAGCCCAGGTCCTTTGCAGAGAGCAGTCTACACCCCTCCCCTTTTTATCTCAGTATTGTGTGTGTGTTGTATGTGTGAGTGCAGACATGCACAGCTCATGACACATGAAGATGCCAGAGGACAACTTTTAGCTAAGAGTTGGTTTTCTTCTTCCCCGTAATGTGGGGTCTTGTTTCTGCAACTGCATGTTCCACACAAGCGGCCCATAGCTTTTCACCTCACTGTGGCAGTGCTGCAGTTAAATGTTGTGATCCATTCAGCCTTCTCTAAGTTCCAGAGACTGACTCAGGTCGGCACAGAGCAGCTTTTACCTGTGCAGTCATCTCGCCAGCCCTCCTTGTTTGAAATAGTCTCTCAGTGGCCTGCGCTGGTCTCTGTGCCTCTGGTGTTGGGGTTATAGCATGTGTCTGTCACATGTGCTGCATGTGAGGATGCAGTTGCTGCTCAGGCCATAACACCTACAGCGGTTCTTCCTTCTCCTCTCAGGTACGAACAGGCGCCGACTCACCTACCAGTCTCCAGCCAGCAGACTCACAGGGCGCGGATAACCACGCGTGCAGCTCCCCATCTTTCCTTGTGCCCTGCCTGGGACTCAGTGCACCTGGCTGCAGGTTCCATCCTCAGAGAACTACAAGATCCCTACTTCTGCCACATGGGCCTCTCAGAGCCCTGCTCCCCCACGCTGCCATCCTTGGTCTGGCACTCTGGAGTCCCTCCATTCTATCTTCTATCCCTCACATTACTTTCTAGTACATACCTTACTTCCAACAATCCATCTAATGCTCTGCATGCCACGTCGCCTTGCACCCACATCCGAGATCTCTCACTTCCCAGCCTTTTTTTTTTAAACTTTTGAGTTTTCCTACATATCTCATGATGGTCTCAGGCCTGTTAGCCTTTTGCCTCAGTCTCAGTGCTAGCTGGGATTTCAGGCATCACTAACTAGCCCGGCTTCCAAATGGGTCTTTTAAGAGATGAAAAGGAAGTTAAAAATGAAGTCACTAGGGTGGGCCTAACAGCAGACTTCCCTTTATACATGTGGACACACACTAGCGGGCAACCAAAGCCACAGGGGAGATTGGTCCTGGGCGGCTGACACAAGGCCTCAGCAGAAAACCACCCTGTGACCCCTCATCCCTGCCCCCAGCCTCCAGCCCTGCCAGAACTCACTGTTAGGCAGACAGATGCAGTGGCCTTGGGGGCAGGACAGCTAAAGTTCTCTCTGGCTGCCTTCAATCTCAGCCCTATTCAAAACCACTGGGTGACTGTGCCCCTTCCACAGCAACCCGTCTGCACACCACCTCATTTGGTCTTGGGAGTTGTCTGTTGTGGAGGCTATGTCCTGTGTAGAACCCTAAGTGACACCACCGTGCCTTGCAAGTTGTGCTCTGAATACGGTGCCATGACAACGTGGCTGTTTGTGTCCTTAGGCAACTGTGCTGTGAGTGCTCATGACAGCAGCCCTTAGCCTGGTCAGTATAGTGCCACCACGGATGGCTTGTCTTTGGTAGACAACAGGTGTGCCACCGATCAGCTCTGGGAGTATGGGGGTCTGGACATCCGCATGATGGCTACAGGGATGCCTAACAGCAGGCTCCTGATGCTCCCCATCCTGTCTGCTGATACGGAAACATTTTGAGTATCTTCACAGTAGCAGGTATAAGATAGCATGTGATTGGGGAGCTTCCAGCTGGCCACTCACACAGGTCCTCGTCAGTCATTCATCTCCATCACAGCTGGATCCATACAAGTATATTCTAAGGCAGCTGGATAAGATGGAAGCCTGCATGGGGTCCCCTTGGAGACTCACAGGCTGGTGGCATCTGCATGGAGTGTCCGAGTCCCAGTACAGCACGTGCATGTTTCTTCCTTGCACATGACTCCACATCGCTGAGCGTCGGGGGTTGTCTAGGCTGGTCGGAAACACTAAAATCCTCAGTGGTCTTGGTTAACAGGTTATTCTTATTCTGTGTCTTCATTTTCTTCAACTTGGCCTTGAAGCTGTCTTCCTCTTCCAGCCCCTTTCCTCTTAGCTGTCGAGGCTTTGTCCGTGTACATGGTGCACGACACATTATGGGGAACCAAAATGACCATAAACAACTCTACAAGGTGGACATGTCACTGCCTCCTGGCAGAGAGATGCTTAGGGACCAATTGTAGCTGGCCCTGCCTGGTCAGCCAGAGCAGAGACCACAGCCCTCTATCCACAGACAACTGCAGGGATTACTTTTGTGTCACTGTGAAAAAAACAACTTAAAGGAAGCGGTTCTTCTCAACTCACAGTTTCTGAGGGATTTCAGTTCTTTGTGACAGGGTGGGCATGCCAGCAGAGCCCTCCTGTCTGGTGGACCAGGAAGTAGAGAGAGCGAGCCAATATGAGAAAAGGACATCACTTTCAAAGACCTACCTACCCTAGTCACCCATTTCTTCTAGGCAGACCCCACAACCTTCCAAAGAGCACCACTTGCTGGGGACCAGGTGAACCTGTGGGAACTGTTGGATGCAAACCAACATCCAAATGCAATCATTGCTTTAAAATTAAACCCAGTCATCTGGTCCAGCTGGAGTTCTGAGCGGGTCCTCTCACGGTCTTCTTTGTGTCGGGCACACCGTGGACATTTGCTCAGGGGAATGCAGAATGCTGCATCTTACCCACGTGTGCAAGCTATGAACTCCAGAAAACCTTCTTAAATTAATAGATGAATGAGTGTGTCACATAAACACGTGTATATGTGTGCAATTCAATAATGAGTTTCAAGTTCCCCAAGGGAAAAATCTAGCTAGACTAAAAGCAAAGTCTGTCAACACACTGCCTGCCTATGACACATTGCAGCCCATCGCTGGGGAGATGATGCAGTCGGTAAAGGGCCTTTGTCCTTTACTCTGAAGCATGAGGGCTTCAGTTCAGATCTCTGACACCCATGTAAAGCCTGGGCATGACGGCACAGTTCAGTGACAGACCATGGTTCCTTTTAAAACAACAACAAAAAAGAGTTATTGTGTACACAATGTTCTGTCTGCATGTATGCCTGCATGCCAAAGAGGGTGTCATCTAATTGCATATGGTTGGAAAATAAAAACAAAAAACCAGAAAGAAAAGAAAGGAGAAAAAAAGTCACTTTCCAATCTCAAACTATGATCTGTCACATCTGAGCCACCCTTCCTCTCTTGGAATAAAGAAGTACTAAACATGCTAACCTAATAAACAGTTTGTCCAAGGTTTGTTTGTTTGTTGAATCTAGCCTTTAATAGCTGAGACATCTATTTTTTTTTTAAATAAGAGACAATGGTCTTTCTATTTAGTTTAAGTTGGCTTTCAACACACTGTCTGTTCTCTCGTCTCAGACATCCAACTATCTGGAGTTGCTGGTGTATGCTGCACCCAACGTGGGCCTCCTCCTTACAGCGACAATGTGCTGCTAAAACAATGATGAACAGCTGACACCACTGTCACAGTGAACCCAGAAGTGTTGGCCAAATGTGGAGCATGGTACTGGTTCTTGCCTGAGAGCATCTGGCAGAACTTACCGCCATGAGAGTCTCTGCAAGCTGAGGGCTGACTGCAGGTGTGATCACCACAGAGCAGAATCACAGCACAGCCCTCTTGTGAATTCACAGCCCCCAATCCCACCAGTCAGAGGCTTCAGAAACTCCCAATAGATGGGGTTTTGCTACAGCAAGGCCCTAAGGCACCTGGCAGAGACAGATGCAAGCACATATCTAGTTTGGAAAGACTAGTCCCGAGAAGTCCTCACAGGAAGAACAGTAGAGCCAGGGGCTCAGATAAAAGGTACTTGCCACCAAGCATGGTGACCTGAGATGAGTCACCAGGATTTTCGTGGTGGTCGGAGGGAAACAATGCTCTCAAGTAACCCTCTGACTTCCACTGTGTGTGGGGCACACCCCAATTCCCAAACAATCAAATAATAAATATAATCTTAAAAATTAGGAAGGAGTACAGTTTAAAAAGAACAGGTGGGCTGGGGTATGGCTCAGTGTGGTGGAGCTTGTCTAACATTCCACCCCTTCCCCAAAGGCTCTCAAGAAAACAAAAGCACTAGTATTAGGGACAGGCAGGGATGGGGGGGACGGACGACTCAGACTCCAGGGACAGGTAAGGGCTTCCTGCTCTGTTTACAGAGATACTCCATTAACAACAGAGGGAAATGACCTGCAGATTTAGGAGTCAATTAATAGGATGGGATTACGAAGATGAAGAGAATCAGAACTGAAGATGAGTCAGAGAAATTAATAATGAAGGAGTTTCAGAATTGAAGAGACACTAGACTTAAGAAATGTCTGGGCTAAATACCAAACAGGAGAAACAAAAATAAAATTATGACTAGATGTACAACAAGGAAGCTGAAGAGCATTAAAGGAAACAGAAAAAGGTAAACATGTCAGAAATGGGGTGAGGAGGAGGGTTAACTGATGATCACAAGTGTTTGCACAGTGAAGTGAGACCCAGACAGTCCTCAAGGTGTCAATAAGACCAGCCTGATCACATCTGTAGTTCCAGTATTTTCAGGGCAGGAGGATTCCGAGTTCTGGGCCAGCCTGGGCTACCTAGCAAAACTCTGCCCTCCCTAAGACCCTCTAACAAGACAAAAGAATTGGCGAAATGACACCGTTACACAACTTCAAGGCTTTATTGTAGTAAACTACTACCAAAGGAAGTTCAAGAACATGGCTCTAGGCAAGAAAGCAACTCTATATACAGCCTAAATCTCACACTCAAAACTCCCAAGCAGGAGATAAAGTGGCTTATGTGGACAGACAGATATGCAGTCTTAAAGGCCCAACTGCAGCAGATGATGGTACTGTCAAGTGAAAAATGCCCAGTGTCCTTGACTTTTTTCTACAAAGACAGTATTGTTTAATTATAGATGCATTTTCTGAGAAATATGAAATGAGAAGAGAATTTCACTGTTGTGCAAACATTACTGGAGTTCCTTTACATCAGGCAGATGGTCTTAGGAAGTCATCATGTATTGGCACACTGGTCGCCAAAATGTCATTATAAACTAAGTTTTGAATCTGATGAGGTGGTTGAAGGTAAACCTGGTAGCATCTGATGAAACTTCCATAAGAATAAAAAAGAGGTATATAATTCCCAAATCTACTAAAAGAAAAAAATGAATGATAAAAAAATTGTTTGTTTAAAGCACCAGGAAGGAAGAGAAACAAATGGATTTATTTATTCAGGCTTTTCAAGACAAAGGGTTTTTGTGTGTGTGTAGCCCTGGCTGTCCTGGAACTCACTCTGTGGACCAGCCTCAGGCTCACAGAGACCCACTTGTCTCTGCCTCCCAAGTGCTGGGATTAAAGGTGTGTGCCACCATTGTTTAATTATAAAGGAAGATTTAAACCAAAATTATTCATCAATGTTCATATTAATCATAAGTGCACTAAAAGTTCAAGGTTTCAGACTATGCCAGAAAATAAAATCCACAAACACTGTTCTCAAGAGACACAGCTCCAACCTAAGGACAGAAGACAGCTGTGAACCCAAGGCCAGAGCTTGGGTGATGGTGCCAGGTTTGAGGTATAATTGTTAACAGCACACTTGTATTGTGAGTTATTAATAAAAAAGAAATTAAAACTGAAGATTATTTAAGAAGACACACTATACAGGGAATAGAATAGGACAGGGTTGGAGAGACGGTATAGAAGTTAAGAGTGTACTACTTTTCCAGAGGACCTAGGTTCGGTCCCCAGCATTCATGTACAGTGTCTCAAAGTCTTGTGTAACTATAGCTCCAGAGGGAACTGAGGCCTCTGGTTTCTGGGGCATCTATCTGCTTCCATGTGTACACACATGCACAGACAGATAGACATGGTGGGCCATGAGATTCACCAAGGAAAACTCAGCTTCTGCAGGGTTGGTGGGTGAGTGGGCATAGCATAGACCCCCATCTCCCTGACTCATATCTCCCCAGGTTGAGGACCATAGTCCTCCAAAACAGTGCACAAACCAAGGCTTTCACCAGAGTCATGCTTGATCAACCTCTGCAGATTCTGAGAAGTAGACCCTATACAGCCAAGTGTCCTTAGCTTAATGTTTAGCTTGGGTCCAGGTTATGAAGAAGAGGACTAGAGGAGTGGTACAGTGGTTAAGAACACTTGCTGCTCCTGCTGAGGACCTGGGTTCAGTTTCCAGTACCCACATCAGGCAGCTCATAACTGCCTGTAACTCTGGTTCCAGGGTATCTGATGCCCTCTTCTGGTATCTGTGAGTATTTCACACACAAACTGCATATAAAGACAGGCATATACACACATAAGTAAAAAGTTAAAATATTTTCCATGCAAACAGGCATGCACTTACAATTTTAAGAGGCTGAAAATTCTTAAGCAGTAAAATCACACCAGCACCCTGAGAGAGAGGAACTTGGGTCTAGTGGTCCTACAGTCAAGTCTTGAGCACTGGGAAACTTTCTAACCACAGTAAGAGCTTGCTCACCCCCCAGTCCACATTGCACACTCAACTTATTTAGAGACTGATAAATAAAATTAGTTTTATTGTTAACTTGGCTCAAGTTAGGACATCTGGGATCCTAAACTGAATTGTTGCCCAGATCATATAGGCATATGGCCATGTCTGTGAGAGTTCATCTTGACTGATGATTGAAGTGCCCACTGTGGGCAGCACTGTCCCTAGACAGGTATGCCTAAGCTGCTTTATAAGAGAACTTGTTGAAAGCTGGAGAGATGCCTCAGTAGTTGAGATCACTGTTTGCTCTTGCAGAGGACCTGGTTTCATGGTAGCTCACAACTGTCTGTAACTTCAGTTGGAGGGAATCTGACGTCTCTTTTGCCCTTCAAAGAACCTACACACATGTGCATAGACAAACCTACAGGCAAAACACCCATGCACATAAAACAGAAACAAAACCTAACTGGGCATGAACCAGAAAGTGAAAATGCCAGGAAGCAGCATTCTTCAACAGTTCCCCAACTTTCCTCAATGATGGAGTATGACCTGGAGGTATAAATTAAATAAAGCCTTTCTTTCCCAGGTTGCTTTTGGTCATAGTGTTTATCACAACAACAGAAAGCTGTCTATGGCAGTGGCCTTGCTCTCAAGGCATCCTTACCTGAAGCGGTTCTAAAAGGTTAATGGCCCACAATCCTCAGTGGGGCTCAGATTCCAACAGGTAAGCTCACTTGAGTGCTGACACTGTGGAAGCTTCTAGTCAGGAGACTCCCACACCGCCTGCGCAGGGTGCAGCCCTTCAGCCATTCTGGTTAAAGGAACAAGCCTGCTTCTGGAGATGTCTGTCTGTGTTCTTTCATTTCCATGTTGCCTCCATCAGTCCTAGTCTAACAGTCTGCCTATGTGCCATGGTGTGCCCGGAGTAGTTCCTGCTGGGCTTGGTCTGTTCACTGGATTCCCTTTGATCTCTTCAGGGGCAGCTGCCTCATACAAACTTCAGGCCATCTCAGCAGCTCTAATTTTGAACCAAAACAGTCATCCCTGGCATGTCTGTGGGTCAACTTAATTGGCTGTAAATTAGAAGCCACACAGTGGTAAACACTGTAAGATCTAACAAGCAATTGGGAGCCACTATCTAACAAGTAACTGGAAAGCAAATGCTAATTGGCCTGCCAGGTGAGTCACGGAAGGAACTGGCGTCCCTGAGTGTGGAGGGCATCCAGGACTGTTTTTTTCTTTTTCTCCTTAGCAAACCAGTATGCTGGGTTCCATAAGTTTCTCAACTTAAAATAAGCACATACAATTATTTTAGGAGTATGTGGATCAGCTCATGTCCATATGGCACACTTACCACACTGTGAAAGACACAAAATGAAGCTCAGCGGTATGAAGCATGGAGCCATGATACCCCTCTAGCTGGCCACATATTTCCCTGCTTCCTCTCTGTCAGGGTCTCACTATGGAGCTGTGGCTGGCATAGAACTTGCTACCTAGACAGGCTGACTAGAACTCATGGGGCTCTACATGCCTCTACCGTCCAAGAGCTGGGAGTAAACGGTGTGTGCCCCACCTGCCCCTCACCTTTAACTGCACCCAGCTTCCTTCACAGCACGCTTTCACAGGCTCTAATGCTGCCACTAATAAGCAGGAGCGCTTTCACCAATCTAGAGCTTTACTTGCCTCTTGGAAGACTCCAGTAGGAAGACCTACTCAGCCTAAGAATCTGAAGCCAGCATGGGTAACATAGTGAGGCGTCTGGTGGGGGGCAGAGGGAGAAAGCTTCACCGAGAACATTCCTGGGTATGTGTCCCTGTACTGGAGCGCTCCATTCAAGTTTACATATGCAAAGCAGTTAGGTGAAAGCAGACACTATTCTCTTGTAATAATGGAAAATTAGAAGACACCTCCAGTTTGAGAGTCTGCAAATGCCCTCGTGTAAGAGACACTGCCAGGATGTGGCTTGAGGCTTAGCAAGGAAAGGCTCTCCATCTGCGGTATATGTGCCTGTGTATGCGCCACAGGTGTGGGCAAAGGACAACTTTGAGGTGGTTCTCACCCATCCACTGTGTGGGTCTCAGGGAAATGAGACAAGTATTCTGCCACACTGGGCCATACCCCAGCCCACCTGTTCTTTTTAAACTGTACTCCTTCCTAATTTTTAAGATTATATTTATTATTTGATTGTTTGGGAATTGGGGTGTGCCCCACACGCAGTGGAAGTCAGAGGGTTACTTGAGAGCATTGTTTCCCTCCGACCACCACGAAAATCCTGGTGACTCATCTCAGGTCACCATGCTTGGTGGCAAGTACCTTTTATCTGAGCCCCTGGCTCTACTGTTCTTCCTGTGAGGACTTCTCGGGACTAGTCTTTCCAAACTAGATATGTGCTTGCATCTGTCTCTGCCAGGTGCCTTAGGGCCTTGCTGTAGCAAAACCCCATCTATTGGGAGTTTCTGAAGCCTCTGACTGGTGGGATTGGGGGCTGTGAATTCACAAGAGGGCTGTGCTGTGATTCTGCTCTGTGGTGATCACACCTGCAGTCAGCCCTCAGCTTGCAGA
This sequence comes from Phyllotis vaccarum, assembly GCA_033318265.1. Taxonomy (NCBI): domain Eukaryota; kingdom Metazoa; phylum Chordata; class Mammalia; order Rodentia; family Cricetidae; genus Phyllotis; species Phyllotis vaccarum. The sequence continues at coordinate 185,098,014 of JARWLC010000002.1, forward strand.
GACTCTCATGGCGGTAAGTTCTGCCAGATGCTCTCAGGCAAGAACCAGTACCATGCTCCACATTTGGCCAACACTTCTGAGTTCACTGTGACAGTGGTGTCAGCTGTTCATCATTGTTTTAGCAGCACATTGTCGCTGTAAGGAGGAGGCCCACGTTGGGTGCAGTGTACACCAGCAACTCTGGTGTCTTCGATGCTCAGTCTGACGCCAAACATATAAATTGACTATTCAGATGCACTGTACCTACACACTCACAGACTCGGGAGTTCTGGGAGAATTCAAACCCACAGTGTCACTGTAGCTGGCCTCCGGTGGCCCTTCCTTCTTTCCTCACAGCCTTTGTTTCCCCACTGGACAAGCTTTTGCCACACTTCAGGCATCCTAGTCTGGATAGCTGCCCCAAGACAAAATACCCTGTGCCTGCTGTGGATTCCCACCTCCTACCCTCTCAGGGCCCTCGGGAGATCTGGTACTTCCACACCACTGTTCTAGACCTCCTTCCCCTCAACTGTTCACCTCCTTCTGCCTAGGCACAATGACTGACGTGTGTGCAATCAGCTTTTCTAAGACGTCACAGCACCTTTCTACCTTCCGTCACTAACAACAAAGCTCTGCAGTTCTGGTCTGAGACACAAGTCAGCAGAAGGCTGTCTGGGTTCCTTGAATAGCACAGTGGCTGAAGACAGCTGGAGAGGAGAAACAGATCGGAATTTAAAGTTTTCCTTTTAGGGGTGCCAGACCCGCTGGAGCTGGAGTTATAGCTGGTTGTGGGCTGTCTCATGTGGGTGCTAGGAAACAAACTTGGATCTTCTACAAGAGCACTCTTAACCACAAGGCCATCTCTCCAGCCCTTCCTTTGGTTGGTTTTAGATAGGGTTTCATGTAGCTAAGGATGCCCTTGAATTCCTCATCCTGCCTCTGGGCCTAGTTAAACCAGTTTTTTTGTTTTTAGAGACAGAGTCTTGCTATATAGCCTTGCTTGGCCAGGAACTTACTAAGTAGACCAGGCTGGCCCAGAATTCAGAGATCCCGACCTCTGCCTCCTGAGTGTTGGTATGGAAGGTGTGTGCCACTATGCCTGGCCTGGCTAAACAACTTTATTTACTCACATCCTAAATAAAACATAATCAAACATTCAAGGATTCTCATTCTATATATGTCTGCTGATGGTATGCAGGACTCAGGCATTGAGTTCTACCAGGAAGTTATCTCCTGGGGACAAAATGAACCTCATATGTGATTCTATCTCACACTGCCTTACTCAGAATCCTTAGTTCGCCACCCACCCACTCAGGATTTTCTCTCACCTGTTCCCAAATCCTTTGCTAAATTCCATCCCACTTGCCTAGTATGTGTAAGATGAGCTGCTTCTTTATATTTTAGTGCATATATCAGCCCTCCACCAAGCCCTCCAGACTACCCAGCCTATGTTCTCCATCCCTGCTCCTTGACATGGGTGCTTGTGGGCTGAAGACAGACGTCAGAGCGACACTGATGCTAACACAGATTTACCAACTTTGGGTCTTTAAAATGCAAAGATAACCTGGGATTTAAAGAACAGACCCTTCTCAGCTATTTGATTTGACCAAATGTACCGCAGTGATGGAGGTGAACGGGCTTGGTGAACAGCTAGAGCTGAGCTGGAAACTTCTTTGTTTTTGAGACAGGATTTCTCTGTGTAGCCCTGGCTGTTCTGGAGCTTGATTTGTACACCAGGCTGGCCTTGAACCACACAGAGGTCCACCTGCTTCTGTTTCCTAAGTGCTGGGACTAAAGGCATGCACCGCTACCGACTGATTTGTGTGTGTAGCAGGAATGGAAGTCTACTGCTGAGCCACACCCACACATCTTCTGTGTAAACTTATGTTATTATAAAGTTATTCTAAACTAAGTTTATTTACAAAATTGGAGCTGTGGGTACATTGTGTGATAGAGAGCACCTACCTAGAATGCATGAGGCCCTGAACCAAAAAATCATAGACTCATATTCAGACTGGTCACTAACATGGTTCAGTTACTTTTGTGTGTGTGTGTGTGTTTCATATGGGCCAAGTCCTGAACTACACATGTCTGTGGTAAGGCAGTAATTTGCTTTAATCCCCAGGAAGACATAGTAACCACATAGTAACACAAAGGCCAAGAGATTCTGGTAGGTAGCAGCAATCTTCAAACATGTCACCCCTGCCTTTTAAGAGCCCACAAGCAATGGCTGGAGAGATGGCTCAGTATTTTGGAGCACTTGTTGCTCTTGTGGGCGACCCCCATAGAATTCACAGCATCCACATGGTGGCTCACAACCATTAGGAACATCAGCTCTAGGGGATTTGAAAACCTCTTCTGGCTTCTGTAGGCACTAGGTACACACTCAGTGAACATACACACAGCAGGCAAAACGCTCATAAATACATATGTATGTATATACGTATGTATGTATGTATGTATGTATGTACGTATGTATGTATGTATGTATGTATGTATATTCCACTATACACACATACACATACACACACAGGACACATCTCCTGGGAAGGGGGCATTTGCTAACATCTACTAGAAGACTGCAGAAGTGACAGGTGATAGTTAAGTGGGGGTCCTGGAAAGGTTCCTCAGAGTAGGTAAGCGCCTTGGGACCTAAGTAGTTTAGCAGAGCAAGGGGCAGATGTGTACAGATGTTGGCCAAGACACAATCAGATTAAGGTAAACATATTTTGGATACTCAGAAAAAGGTAACTGAGTTAGAAAAAGCTTGGGGATAGAAAATGTATTTTCAACGTCTGTTATTTATCTGAAACTGAATTCTGCCGGCTTTCCAACCTGGAGCTCAGCACATGATCTGGATGTCGAAGATGAGCATTTATGTAGGTACTGAGGAGAGTATATTGTATTTGGCTGCTACTGTTGGCAGTATGCATTAATAAAGCGTACAGCCACAAGTGGTAAACAATGAGGATGGACAATTCCTTTTAGTTATTGTTGTACAGGCAAACTGAAAATGCCACCCCTTATTTAACATTCCTTTATTGGCGGTATCTTCTGTATTTATTTCCTTTCCCACTTATTTAAGGTAGGGAAAAGCACCAACAAAAGGGAGAAGGGGGGATGGTTAAAAAAATCAAAAGACTGGGGTTTTGTGTTGTCTTCCAAAACGTCATGAACCAAACGTAATGAACACACCGGAAAAAAAAAAAAAACAGAATAAAAAGTGCACGCGTCCTCCGCGCTCTAGCCCCGCCCGCCGGCGCCCAACAGGTGCTTCCCCGCCCGGCGGGGGCCGCCGCCGCTCAGGTCGCCGCAGAGCACCCGCCTGGGGCCCGCTCGTACTCACGGCCGCTCGGCGGTCCGCCGTCCGGTCCGCAGCGCCCATCCGGCCCAGGCTCGGTCGGCGCTGGGTCGGCTCTCAGGCCGCCCCGGTGTGGCCCGGGACGCGTTCTGGCCGTTGGCGCCCCGGCCCGGCGCGAGGCATCCTCCTGCCGCCGCCCCGCGGGCCGCCTGCCCTTTGTTTTGGAGCTACGGCCCGGCCCAGCCGCCATAAACCGCCTCGGAACGCCTCGCTGGCCAATCGGCGCCCGCGCCCCGCCCCGCCCCGCCCCGCCCCGCCCCGCCCCGCCCCGCGCGCCCACCGCCTTTCGCAGCGCCCCGGAGACTCAGCCCGAGAGGCTTCCTAGGCTGCGATCGCGAGGGTCTCGAGGGGCAGGGCCTGGCGAGGACCAGACCAGGCGAGCGAGCAGGTGGCTGGGCGTTGTGCTAGGCGGATGGGGAGGTCCGGGTCTGGGAAGGCCACACGGGCGAGCGTTCCCGCAGGTTTGGGCCTCAGGCTGCACGCGGGAGGACCTCTCCGCTTTCTCCATCCCGACCGCCCTTTCTCAACTCTCTAAGTCAGCACGTGAGAGCCTCCATGTCTCCGTGGACTTGAACTGTAGAGCCCCCAGATCAGAACTCCTGCCTACAACACAGGCAGCCTACATCACTTTCCTTGTCCACATCTGTGCCTCTTCCATACGCCTGCTACTGTTTTCGTAATCTCTTTAGATCGATTTTTAAATAAAAGCACACTGCTGAGTGTGGGTGTACACATCTTAATACGTGCTAATGCCCTCTAGAGTGTTAGGATTTACTGTATTAAGAACACCCATAATTGATTAGACTGCGGCTTTTATTGGCAATTACCCATGACTTGCCATTTATTTAGCGACTCTTTCATGTGATTACTCTCTCTTCTATATTCTTCCTAGCTAGAAGATGTAATCTCATGGATTTTGGTTTTTAAGATATAGTTCCCTGTAATTCAAGCTGTCCTCAACTATGCAGCCCAAGGATAGCCTTGCACTTTACTTTAAAAACTTACTGTGTGAACAAACGTGCGCTTGAGTACATTTGGTATGCCGTGGAGGACAGGACAGCTCTGCTTCTCTCTTACCATGTAGGTCCTGGGTTTTGAACTTATAGTCTTAATAGCAACTGCCTTAAGCCACCGAACCATCTGGTTGGTCCTTTTATTTTTAAAGGTTTTGATCTAAAATTTTTAAGATTTATTTTTATTTACATGTGTTAATGTATCCCACATATGTGCATACCTGTGGAGGCCAGAAGAGGGCATCAAATCTTTAGGAGCTGGAATTACAGGTGGTATTAAATCGCCCAACAGGCTTCCTTGGAAATCTTGTTTTCATGGTGGGTGGGTGGGGGTGTGTGTGTGTGCGCGCGCGCGCGCGCGCGAGAGAGAGAGAGAGACAGAGAGAGAGAGAGAGAGAGAGAGAGAGAGAGAGAGAGAGAGAGAGAGAGAGAGAGAGAGAGAGAGAGAGAGAGAGAGAGACAGAGAGAGAGAGACAGAGAGAGACAGAGAGAGACAGAGAGACAGAGAGAGACAGAGAGACAGAGAGAGACAGAGACAGAGAGACAGAGACATGGACCTACTGTGTTTAAAGGATGCTTTCAGGAGCACGAGGGTGGTTATTTGCTGGAGTAAGGGCAAACTTACCATAGGTATAGCACTGGAGACTGATTTGTCAGACATGGTGGGCACACCTTTAATCTCTCTGTGAGATCCACGTCTATCAACTCCCCAATGAGTTCCAGCTAGGGATATAGGGTGAGACTCTGTTCCCAAAGGAGGTGGGGCTACTAAAGGTTAGAGCAATGGCTTGGAGGTTGAGAGCCCTTGCTGCTCTTGCAGGACCCAGGTTTATTTCCCAGCACACACATCACAACTCAGTTCTGGGGACCCACTGCCTTCTTCTGGCCTCTGTGGTCATCTACACACACATGCACATAAACACATGGTTGCATATATACAGACACTTAAATTTTAAAAAGTATACAGTAAATCTTTAAAAACAGAAAAAGATATGATGCCCCCAGCAACCCTTAACTATCAGTAGATCCTCAGGGAGGGTGGGGTCTGGCAATTTGTTCCCCGACCTATGCCGGAATGTGCTTGGGCTCCATCTTGGGTATTGCGTTCCTGAGTACAGTAACCATATCAAGTTCAGAAAACTGTTTCACAGACTCCTTCCCATCCTCAAATGTTACATTCTTTTTGCCCTGTCTTTATGGAAGTGCTGATACAGATGTCCTGTTCAGGGCAGAGCATTCAACAATCTTGTTTCACTGTAAACAGAAACTTCTCTGACCAAGGCTGAGAGCAGTGCTGATCCACGCACGGCGTAAGCATGGACATTTAGAAGACATCACTTAGCAGGGCTTCCCCAGGAGTGATGACCTCCTGAGAATGGGCTTTTTTTGTTGGTTGGTTCGTTTTTTGAGACAGGGATTCTGTGTAGACCTGGCTCTCCTGGAACTCGCTCTGTAGACCAGGCCTGGCCTCGAACTCAGAGATCCCCCTGCCTCTGCCTCCTGAGTGCTGGGATGGAAGGTGTGACCATGCTTGCATTACTTGGGTCTAGAATTGGCTTTTGATCATTCATGCAGGGTATCTCTGTTCAACCTTTTTTTTTTTTAATGTTTTAAAATTAGTTTACAAAACAGAAGGTTTACGTACAGCATTTTGTTTGTTTGTTTTTGAGACAGGTTTCTCTGTGTAGCTCTGGCTGACCTGGAACTCACTCTGTAGACCAGGCTGGCCTTGAACTCACAGATTCATCTGCTTCTGCTTCTCAAGTGCTGAGACTAAAGAAATGAATCACAAATACCTGGCTAATACAGCATTTTCATATTTCCTAAATATTGTTCAATCTTTCTCCAACACCCCCCCTCTTACCTTTCATCCAACCATCACCATCACACAAGCCCCTCCCTTCTCCCTTCTTTGAGACCCCTCCCCAGTCCTGAGCCTCCTTTTAGCTTCCTGGCCTCTAGGACAAAGCACACATCTATATTGAGAGAGAATGTATCATTTGATGCTGGATGGTTTAATGGTTAAGAGTACTGTCTGCTCTTCTAGAGGACCCAGGTTCAATTCCCAGCACTCACATGGCAGCTGTAACTCCAGTTCCCTGGGATCTGACACCTCACCAATGCACATAAAGTTAAATTACTTTTTCTTTTGTGAAGTTCGGTGGCGGCAGTGGTATACAACTCTTAATTCCAGTACTTGGGAGGCAGAGGCAGGTAGATCTCTGATTTTAAGGCCCCAGTAATCCACCAGAAACATTTTTGCTTCCTGTTCCTGCAACCTTAAGTTCTACTGGCCTAGAAATTTGGCTCCACATGGGGAAGCGCTCCTGACAGGAGACACAACAAACATTCCTTTGGGTTGGAAGCTCAGACTTCCCCGGCCACTTTGAGCTTCTGATGCCCTTAAGCCAACAGGCTAAGAAAGACATAATATTAAGAGGGGTGACTGATCCAGATCACCAAGGAGAAACTGGGTTACTTCTCCCAACAGCAGAAGATAGACTATGTCTGGAGTGCAGGAGATCCTTTAGGGTGTTTCTTAGTCTTCCAGTGTCCTGTGATTAAAGTCAATGAGAAATTACAACAGCCTGATCCAGCAGGATGACAAAGGACTGAAGGTATGGGTCACTCCTCCAAGTCAAGACCTGCTGAGGTACTTGCTGAGGGTGGAGGAAATGCAGAATGGGTTATGGGGGCAGGTACCTACAAATACCAGTAAGGACCACGTAGCTATTTGCAGATTAAAACTTCAGTATTTCTGACATATTTTGTTAAATGTTTGTACAGATATTTATGTCATATTTTCTTAATTATGTGATGTAACATCATTAAGAGAACAGCAGTAGTGAGCATATTTGAGATAATAAAAGAATGTCCCTCAAGGGACATTGACACCAACTCTGAAATGTATAATGCAGTTGTGTGGTTATAACACAGTAGGCAGAATGACCTGCTTATTGTTTTCATTTACAAGTTATGCATGACAGGTATAGTCAGAAGTTTCTGGCCCGAGGTCCAGACTCACAGCCACTTAGCCCCAAATATTACATAAAGGCTTATATTAATTACAAGCTGTTCAGCCTATGCTCGGTTGGATTTATTGCTAGCTAGCTCTTGCGTCTGAACTCAAGCCATTTTCATTAATCTGTATCTTGCCATATGGCTTGTGGCTTACCTGAGTTCTATTAAGTCTTGCTTCCTTGGGCAGCTTGCAGCGTCTCTGTGTGACTCTGCCTTCTTCCCTTTTATCTATGTTCTGATCTTCCACCTGCCTATAAGCTGGCTTGCCACAGGCCAAAACAGTTCCTTTATTATCCAACAGTAATTCACAGTATACAGAAAGACATCCCACATCAGACAGGAGATATGTGTGTCAAGTTGACAAAGAGTAGATTTGTGATGCTAATTTTGGTTGTCAATTTGACTACATCTGGAATTAACTAAAACCCAAGTCAGGGATACACCTGTAAGAGATTTTTTTCGTATAATTAAAATCTTTAAAATGATTTATTCTTATTTTATTTGTACTGGTATTTTGCCTGCATGTGTCTTTGTGAGGGTGCCCCAGGTCCTCTGAAAGAGCAGCGGCCAGCCATCTCTCCAGCCCCGGAATTAAATCTTCTGAGGAGGGAAGTCCCACTTTTAATTTGGGCCCCACCTTTTGGTGGCAGCCTTATATAGAAGACATGGAAGAAGGGATTTGCCCTTGTTGGCATTAGAACCTAATTCTCTGGGATTGCAGAGTACACTGAAGCCTCATGGACTGGAAAACTACAGGATTCTTGGATCTTCCATTGGTAAAAGCCACTGTTGGACTAACTGACCACAGCCTGTAAGCCATTCCAATAAACCCCATATACATACATATATACACAGCCTATTAGTTCTTCCTTTAGAGAATCTGATGAATAGAGATCTTGCTTTTCATTCTTTGAGCTAAATCCCTGGAATGAAACTGACCATTTATTCTAAATTGGCTGCACCATTCTACATGCCCATCAGCAGTGAACAAGGGTTCCAGTTGCTCTATTGTTGATGACAGTTTTTTGAAAGTGGGTTTCATAGGATCTAGGCTGTTCTTCATCTTACTCCACATCTAGAGATGACCTTGCTATTCTGATCTTCTTGCCCGAACCCGTCAAGTGCTAGGATTACAGGCATGTGCCACCACTTGTCACTTACATTGCCAGGAGGACTAAGCCCAGGGTTTCAACCAGCTTAGCTGCATCCCAGCTCCTACGTTGTTCTTTTGTTTGGGGATGTAAAACCACAGGTGTGATCTCAAAGGGACAAAGGATTATTCTGGAGCCAGCTATGGCCAGGGAACAGGTTCAGGTTACCCCAAACAGCATGTTTCCACCTGGAAGTAGCTTCAGAAGTTTTTTTTTTTTTTTTTTTTCCTTTTTTAATAGTAACAAGACAGAGTCATAAATCAAAGGCCTTTGAAGAGTGGCCAAGCAGGGAAATCTTGGCAATCACCGCAGATGTCATCTGATAGCATCCACAGGCAGCCCTTGGATTGGTGAAAAATAGGGCTTTGGTAATACATTCCAAAAGGTTGGCTATGTGAAGATGATCTGTAGTCCGGCTCTGGACCTGCAACCTTTCTACATCTCCACACCATGGAGGTTCTAATTGGTTCAGCAGCTTTTGCAGACACTTCTTTTCAGAAATTCCCATTCAGTTGATAACTGCCACCAGAATGGGGGTGTAGGATACCTCACTGTGGCTTTGATTTGGTATCACAAATCATTAGTAATGTGTGCTTCTTGTGAGCTTCATTGGCCTGATGTTTTTAGCCATGACCCACATTTACTCGCACACTTTATAGTGCTGTTTGGGGGATACACAAATTGAAGGAAGGCTGACTGTACAACAGTGCACTTAACAACACCAAGTAATAATTTAAAAACTGCTATAATGCAGGTTCTAAAGCACTCAACTAAAAACCTACACTCTGGAAATGCTGCAGAATCTAAAACACTGAGCACCTCCATGATACTTTAAGTGGAAATTCATGTGACAGGCCATGGTCAAAACATGAGTACAGGCAGTAGACCAGGACTCAGTGGTGTTCGGCCCTTTATCAAGCCAACAGCAAAGCCATCTCCAGTGAGTGATTTTAGGTAGATGGACTCTCCTGCCAGATCAGACATTCAAGGGTTTGGAGCTTCTCACAGAGGCTGATCCTCACAGTGGCTGATCCTCACAGTGGCTGACCCTCACAGTGGCTGACCCTCACAGTGGCTGACCCTCACAGTGGCTGACCCTCACAGAGGCTGACCCTCACAGAGGCTGACCCTCACAGAGGCTGATCCTCACAGAGGCTGACCCTCACAGAGGATGACCCTCACAGAGGCTGACCCTCACAGAGGCTGACCCTCACAGAGGCTGACCCTCACAGAGGCTGATCCTCACAGAGGCTGGTCCTCACAGTGGCTGACCCTCACAGAGGATGACCCTCACAGAGGCTGACCCTCACAGAGGCTGACCCTCACAGAGGCTGATCCTCACAGAGGCTGATCCTCACAGAGGTGGAGGCCGGTGCTACGTGAGCCTTCCTTGTTACTCTGTAAAGCCACACCCTCCTCTGAATCTGTCTTGCTTTTGTCCCTCTTGGGAGTGTCCCTATCCCTCTTTCTCTTCCCTTTCTCTCCCCTCCCCCATAACCTTCTCTGTATCCCTCTGACAATAAGGTCTTTTCTATATAGAAACAGCTTCTAAGTGTCCCCTACTATCTGGCGCTGCTTTCTGCCGAGCTCCCCATGAGTCCCCTGTATCCATAGAAATCTGCCACCAGATAATGGAATAAATTTGTATCCGTGCCAAATCCACACCGCATGGCTTCCAGCCATGCTCTCTATAACACATGTACTCTCCTGCAGGGACTCTGTCCTTCCTCTCCTTAAGGACTGATTCTGCTCACCTGCCCCTCTCTCACTCTGTCACCACACTAGGAGACCAGACCAGTGCCTTCCTCCTCCCAAGATGCCAGTCAGAGTCAATGCTCAGGACCCTTAGTCTTCCAGAGCTCTCCTCCTAAGAATCCAGAGTAGAGCTCCCTAGAGAGACAACATTAGGGTCAGTAGCTAAGGAGATGGTTCTGTGGGTAAAGTGCTTGCTGCACAAACACCAAGAGCTGTAATTTGGATCCCTGGCACGGTGGTGAGTGCTTGCAATCCCACTGCTAAGACAGAAGCCGCTCAGGGCTAACCTGAAAGACTTTGACTCATAAGTTTGGCGGAGAGTGATGAGGGAGACAGCTGACATTTTCTGGCCTCCACAGGCCCATGCACATGGGAGCACAACACATTAGTAGGAGGGCTGGGGCTGCAGAGATGCTCAGCTGGTCAAGTACTGACTACGCAGGCAGGAGTACCCGAGCTGAATGCCCAGTATCCATGGTGACACACCTATAATCCCAGCGTGTGTGTGTGTGTGTGTGTGTGTGTGTGTGAGAGAGAGAGAGAGAGAGAGAGGGGGGGGGGGAGAGGGAGAGGGAGAGGGAGAGGGAGAGGGAGAGGGAGAGGGTCAGTAGTACTGAGTTATTCTTACACCTGCATCTCAGAGGCTTCTTTCTGCAGTAGATGATGGTTAAACAAAGCCCCCAAACTGGTCGAGGTGCAGTGAATAGGAGACTAGAGTTCTCTCCCCAGGCTCAGGACCACTACAGGGCCTCCTGGGGAAGAGGTGATCCCAACTCTCACCCTTAGCTTAGGATCCATGGCATTTGTGGCTTCTGGGAAAGGGGAAATCAGTTTTCAGGGATGAACAACATCATAGCCTTAACCAGTGTGGTTCTCAACCTTCCTAATGCTTCAACCCTTTTAATACAGTTCCTCATGTTGTGGTTACCTCCATTGCTACTTTGTAACTGTAATCTTGATGGTTATGAATTGTAATATAAACATGTTTTCTCCAATAGTCATCCAAACCCCAAAGGGGTTGAGACCCATAGGTTGAGAACCTATGGAGATAGATACATGCACTTACTGAATGTAGTGGTGCACACCTGTAATCCCAGCATTCAGCAGACAGATTGAGGTCAGCCTGGTCTACATACCAAGTTCCAGGACAATCAGGGTTATCCTGTCTCAACAGGGACTTAAGTGGACTTTGAGAACAAAAACAACAAAAATCACATGAAAATGGGAAGAAAAAGTGGGAATAGAAGAATTATTTGTAGGGAGGAAAGACCTTGCCAAACACATTATATACATGAATGAAATTCTCCAACAATAAAGGATAACATACAGTAGCTAATGATCAGGTCAGAGAGCAGACAATCATGGTTACCACATCCATCCTTCCATGCATGTGTGCACACATATCCACACATCTCTCTTTACCTCCCAACCCCTAAGAAGGGCTGACAGCTGGGCCTTCAAACACAGGCAACACTGTCCTCAGAGGATCCAAGATAGATGATGTCATGGACTGAAACTGTTACAATTTTGACTGAAGTTTTAAAAGTTTTATATATTTGGTTGTTTTTGCCTGCCACATGTGTGCCTGGTTGCCTGCAGAGGCCAGAAGAGGGTGTTAGATTCTAAGAACTAGAGTGACAGACATCTGTGAGCCACCATGTGGGTGCTAGAAATTGAAGGCCAGTCTTTTGCAAGAGCAGCCGGTGGTTTTCACTGCTGTCATTTCTTTAGCTTGCTTTTTTCCCCTCTTAAGATTAGGTCTTGCTATGCAGTTCAGGCTGGCTTTAAAATTACAATCTTCCTGCCTCGGCCTCCCAAATAACTCTGCTCAGTTTGCAGAAACTTAAAAAACAAAAAGGTAATTAAGTTATAATGAAGTCATTAGGGTTCGCCTAAGATAATTCTGGTCAGACACCTACCAGATGTGAACCCACAGGCCAAAGACAGGCATCAGCAAGCCCAAAGGCCTCAGAGGAAACGAACCCCAGTAATAGCATGTTGACATCAATTCACCACTTAGCCCTAGCAGACAAGTTCACTGGGTCTTGGGAAAGGGACATGTCTAAAGCAATGCCCCTAAAAGGTCTGTGAGCCTGGTTTCCACCCCACAGTTCTGTTCCAAACGCTTGAATCAGCCAGGAGGATGCAATCCACACAGGTGTAACTTTCACGAAGGCTTGATGGATCACTGGGTGGGTGCCAGTGGGGTCCTTGGCCACGTGAGCAGTGATGAAAGCTCTTCTCAGCTCCCTCATTTCTAAACTAGGCTGATTCTGTAACAGTTTTCTGTATGACCTGTCAAGCCCAGTAAAGAAGTGTGCAGATGCCACTGACATAGTAACCACACCTTATTTCATGCCTCCCCCCCAATTAAAACATTTCCAGCTTTAGGACCAATCTAAGAGCAGAGATGAAAGTAAGCTATTGATGGAAGCAGTTGCCATGGCACTCCGCTGTCCTTGGAGCTGCCAGCTGCCACTTCATTCCTCCATTTTTCCTGCAAAAAAATGGAGTGCACGAAGCTAAGGACCTGCCTCCCACTGTGAGGGAGAAAATAAACTGCATTTTAATTAGAAAGTTAAACAATGATGGGAATGAACCAAAGTACAAGGACTTCTCTCTCACTTAACAATCACTAGATGATCTTGTTAAAAACCCTAGACACTTAACTGCTAAGTCTGGAGCCTAAGATAACATAAAATCTGCTGGAGAGGGCAGCAGATAAGAGCAATGGCTGTTACTCTGGAGGAGGGGTTTGAATACCAGCACCCAAATAGCAGTTTACAACCACCTATAACTCTAGTCCCAGGTGACACCATCTGGCCTCAGTGGACACTGCATACATGTAGACAATACATACATGTACACAATCATACATGCAGACAATACACATACAATAACTAACCAAAATGTAAAAAGAATTTTTGAGCTTACTTTTCTCATCTCTCCCTCAAACTTGGCATATAACCAAGGATGGCCTTGAACACTGACTTTCCTTCACCCTGAACTTAGCGATATATGCTACTGTTTGGTTGATTCTGTGCTGGAGACTGAACTCAGGGCTTCATCTCAGCTTCACCACAAATCTCTCTGTTGTTTCAGACAGGGTCTTGCTATTTCTAAGTGCAGAGGAGGGTTGAGTAAACTATGCACACGCCACCTCCTTTTCAGTGCTGGGAATGTACCTGCTAGGCAAGTGGGCTACAGCTGAACTGTGTTGCCAGCTCAGCTAAAATACTTTCCATCCTTCAAGACTTAAACTGTAAGGAGTATCACAAAAGGGTGGGGAGTGAGAGGTGTCCTGATTGTTTGGGAAGTCAGGCTCAGCTCCCAGGCAAAGGTTTCCTGACTGTGGGGGATGGTCTCCCCATCGATTACAGCAATCCTGCTCCTCTCCTGGAGAGCCGCTACAGCTGAGCTCTGCTTCATCCCCTTTGAGGAGGATGCTGGCAGAGGTGTTGCTTCTGCTTCACACTGCTGGAGGGGAACCACAGAATGTAGCCATCTCCTCTGTCAGTCCCCTAAGGACAGGCCAGCAAGGTTCTTCCCTGTGCTGCTGAATGATGAATGAAGATCTTAATCCAAGACTCTTTGAGAAGATGGAGTCCAGGAGAGTGGCTGACTCTACCAGGGTGGGAAAGAAGCGGGTTTATACAGGGGATCTTTATACAGGGGCAGCTTCTCCAAGGATACTCAAGGACCAGCTGGTTATTCTTGTTCAAGAATTGGTTAGTTTCACTGGTTAGGGAGACAGAGATGGCTCTGATATCAGGGCTAAACTGTTTCTTTCACTGACCTTTAAAGCTCCCATTCTAAGGACCAAGTGTGTTCCTTTGATACTAACTTCAAGGTCAAGGTCTGTATTTTTGGTTCTGGGTTAAGGGATAAAGTGTTTCTTTCCTTGGCTTGGGTGGATTTCCCTAGAAAAGTCTTCTCATTAAGTAACACCCATCCTTCCTCCCATAGCCTGCACTGATGATCAGGTGTGGTAAGGCTGCAGGTGCTGGTCTGTGGGCCCAATTTTTGAACATCAGGCTTTTATTTAGAACTGTTTTTGGTACCTGAACCTGAGAAAGGTAGCAGGCATTGTGACATGCACATACTACAATGCTCTTATGGTAATTTCCTAGTGAGATAAGACCAGTTAACATAATTCTGGAGTAGAAAGCAAGCCTACCTAGCTCAGAAATGTGGCTAGGATCTGTACGGTGCAGGGAGACACAGTTGCTAAGGCTTGTTCTGGTTTAGAGACGGTCCTAGTGATCCTTCAGAATTTTATATGCTGAGGTTCAATTCATATTGTGAGGCACTAGCAGAGTAGATGCTTAGTCCAATATTTAGATGGGGGCTGAAAGTACTGGGACCTCTAGGAGGTGATTAGGACTAGACAAAGCCAACAGAGTGGAGCTGGGATAATCAGCTTTATGAGGAAAGTAGCTGGGTGGTTGTAGCAGGATGAATGTGAGTTTCAGACCAACCTGGTCCACACAATCTAGGACAGTCATCTCCAACAGACAAAAAAAAAAAAAAAAAAAAAAAAAAAAAAAAAAAAAAAAAAAAAAAAAAAGCAGGGTGTGCACAAGCTCTGTCTTTGGCCACATGGAACAATGAGCTGAAAAAGTTCCTACCAATTGTCACATGTTGCCAGTCTGACAGGAAAGTGACATGACAGACCTTTTTGCCGTGCTAAAACACTAGCTAGTATCAGCATCTTTATATTGTCAAGGAGTCTGTCGTGGTGGAATCAAGGAATGAGGAGACTTGTTCCTACTGGGCCCAAGCATGCTGGCTGACTATATGTACTGCATGTATGTCTAGCTCTACCAGGCATGCTGGCTGACTATATGTACTGCATGTATGTCTAGCTCTATCAACTAGCCAAGGCACTAACTTTACAACTGTACAGTATCTTCTTAAAACTATTCCCATTTGCTAAAAGCAAAACCAACAAAATAGGATTATTCCCTAAAAGATACTTCTTCATCATCATCTCCCTAACCATGAGTGACGATATTTGAGGCTTTGTTCACATAAGCATACAATGCTCTTCTTTGGCCTTTAAGCTGGAAATGAAGCAGGTGTTTGCATTTTTGATTCTTGTTATGCTGTTTCCAGCTGCATTATTGGCTTTGGACTGTTGTTTGTGGTGGCTTGTGTGAAATCAGGAAAAACAATCAAACCAAGACAACAAAACCAGGCCAGCATGGTTCAGTGGTTAAAAGTGCCATGTAGACAAGATGACCCAAGTTTCATCTTCAGATTTCATGGTAAAAGGATACATGTGGAAGTCAGAGGACAGCTTATAGGAGCTGGTTCTCTCAGGTTATCACCTGAGCAAGCGCCTTTTTCAACCCATCTGTCTATCTGCCATCCATCGGCATCCTGCGTAGGCATGGCTGTCCTGGAACTCTCAGAGTCCTGCCTAGCTCTACTCCCTGCATGCAGCAGCTAGTCCATACATAGGGAAGGCTGGCTCTGTAAATGTGCCCATCCATTTACTGGAAGGTCATTCCTTTTTCTTCTGCTTCTCTGCCCTTGTACTCACCCAGCAACTTTCCTGAATAAACTCTGGCGTGGCAGCTGGTAGTGCGTGTCTGAGCTCACGTGTGAAACTAACAGAGCCGCCTCATTCTTTTCCAGACAGGTTGTGGGTAGCTCAGGCTGGAGCTTGTGCACCCCCATGCAGCTTTGTGGCTGAGATTACAGGCCTAGACCACCATGCTCAACCCAAGGTCTATATAAACACTGTATCAATGGAAAGAAGGCAGTAAAATGAAATTTTCCTTTGTGACAGGGTCTCACCATATAGTCCAGGCTGGCCTAGAACCTATGTCCCTCCCGCCCCCCAACCTCCTTGCTTGATCTTGAATGTGTCTTTAAATTCCCTGGTGTACTGGAGGTTGTGAAGCAATCATTATCACACTATCGCAGAAGCAGAGCTCCCACAGGTTTAAGCTGGGAAGGTGCTGATGGTGGGGTGCCCTGATAGCAAGGACCAGAGACCTGACATGACCTGCACAACCAAATAAAAGAACAGTCAAACCACGCAGGATATAAGAGAGGGAAAGTGTGTCAGCAGGCCTTTGGAGTAGGCATGGTGAGACACAGCTACTCCAGGTTGAGACCAATTTGTTTGAAGCCACTCACTCCCTTAGTCACTCAGTAGAATTGGGTTTCCACAGGCCCTGGGCCCCATCTAAGTTCCAGGGGGAGTAACTAAGGTATGCCAGCAGTCAGCAGTAGCTTACATGTGCTGCCTGGCTCTGGTTGCCAAGGTGTCCTGGTCTTGAGACACCCGTTTTTCTGAGTGGACATCATCTTAAGTGAAAACAGCAGGGAAGCAGCCATGCAGTCCTAAGTGGGCTCAGGAAAGGGTGCCTGTGCCAGTTCTCCATGGCTTCCAGAGTAAGCTCTGCCTACTCTCAGCCCTGTCATCCAAGTTCAGTCTGCAAAGCCCAGTGCTGACCAGGACACACAAAGACGGCAGGAAGCATGCTGTTTCTGTCATGACATCATCTGCTTTTCAAAAACAACAACAAAAAATGTATTAGAATGTTTTCTGTGGTTCCCTCATTTCATTCATGACTGCAGCCAAGAGCCATCTTTGGTGCCTCAGCTTTACTATATGCCCTTCAAATGCTAGGCCCCCACCTGCCTCCCAGTAGTAACCTCTTATCTTTAATCTTCATTGAGATGGGACAGTGCCGCCACTAACAGCATGGTTTCTGTCATTAAATGTTTTGGGATTGCATTCCTGCAACGATGGAAATGAGTTTGGATGAGGCAGCTACTCGGACATGTAGGGATTTAAAAAGTTAAAAACAAAGGATTATTTCATGTGTCTATGTGAGTACAAGTGGGGCCCAAGTGCCTTTATCCCTGGAGCTGCCTCAATGGCCCAGATGAGTATCGTTCTCAACTTAGCACAGTCCCCTTTGCCCATGGATTCACTTTTATCTTTTGTCCTTTCTAGACAGTTAAGGGTGGAGGCAAACTTTTCCAGATTCCATCTCTTAAGAGGGCACTGGCCAAAAGGTCCTGAGAACTTAGTACTGTGGTTTTTGCATGTACAACAGATGGCCCAAAGTACTTCCTAAAACCAGAGTATTTGGGTATTGGGCTCATGTGCAAGTGATATATAGCACTCGGACACCTACAGCCGGGGTCAGTCTGGGAACCTCGGCAGTACTTCCACTTTGCACTATGGGGTTTCACTTTGGTCCTATCTCAGCAGCCCTCCAATTCTGTGCAGCAGTAAGAAAATTCACATTTTGTGCTCTAGAAGGCATTTGAGATTTTCACAACCATGGTTGGGAACACTTTAGCGTTGACTTACAGATGGTCCTGGGCTCTCTGCATATGCACAGCTAGTGAGTGTTCCTGTAGCTCAGAGTCTCTTGGGCTCAACAGCTTTATCCCTGATCTCAGCACCCCAGGCTGCACACCTCCACTTTACACGCCTGGCTGTCATTACTGGGTTTACTTCATAGATAACCTCCTGGCTTGAGGAGGCAGCCCACATACCATTCATTCATGTAAATGACTTCCCTGCCCCTGTAAGAAACTCAAGAGCTACCCAACACTTATCCATCTAGGCTTATCAATTTGGGTTACTGCCTTGTTTTTTAGTTTTTTGAGACAAGAATTTCTTTGTGTAGACCTTTATGTCCTAGAATTTGATCTGCAGACCAGGATGGTCTCACATTCAGAGATCTGCCTGCCTCTGCCTCCTGAATGCTGGGATTAAGGGTATGCACCACTACTGCTAGGCAATGTCTCACTTCCCATTTATAGACATGGTCTTGCTATGTATGTAGCTCAAACTGGCCTTGAATTCTACAATTTCTTTTCCAAGCCGTTGTCCCCTGTACATCACTGAGCCCAAGCTCTGGGTGTTCTTCCTGTCCTTGGCCTGGCCCAGTCCAGCACTACAGGCCATAGAGTTCCAAACCAGGGTTATGTCACAAATCGCATCAGTTGAGAAGATCATTTGAAGCTCTTGTGGGCAGCAAGAACACCCCATAGAGTTCATTTCTAACACTGTAAACACCAAAACCCGAAAAAAATCTTCCCTCCCTTCTCTCAAACACTCAACTCTGTGAAGAGGAAATTAGGGAATTGAGAATGAAGGGAAAAAAGGAAACAAAGGAAATTCATCAGACACCAGTGTGAACATGCCCTGCATGTCAAAGACCCCCACCACTTATATGCCTGCAGTCTTTTTTCTATTTAAATTCATTTTACATACCAAAGGCAAGTCCCCCTTTTATTTCCCCCACCCCGCCCCCATCCCCTCCTCCAAAGGGTAAGGCCTCCCAAGCATGGGGGAGTGAGCAAAGCCTGGAATATTCAGTGAGGGCAGGACCCCCCCCCAGCATCAAGGCTGAGCAAGGTGTCCCACCATAATAGGGAATGTGCACCAGGGATAGATCCTGATCCCTCTGCCAGGCCCTCAAACAGACCGAGCTGCACGACTGTCTCCCATACACAAAGGGCATAGTCTATGGTGAAGTTCTATGGTGATGCCTACAACCACAAGAGAGGGAGTGAAGGGCACCAGTGGGCCTTGCTGATGCTCTTAGAACCAAGAAAGCTGTTGTAACAGTGAGCACTTTTCACATCCCCATCACAGTCTTCACTTTTAAGCGTATACTTCATGACTCTCCAGAGGAACACTCCCAAATCTACTCCAGGCAACTTTGTTCTTTCCTCCTTTTTGGAGACAAGTCTTCTTGCATTTTATATGGTCAAATGTTCTCTCCTTTCTCTGCAGATAGGCAACTCTGGAGATTTCCTGAAGATACTGATGGTTCTAAAGCAGCTAGTTTCTGGCTTTGCAGGTCCACAGCAGGAATTCAGTGTTTTCTGGATTCATTTGAAATTAGTAAATCAGTGGAAAAACACACAAACACTTTTTTTTCCCCCCACTGGGTGTTTTTGGATAAGGTCCCCCTAAGTAGTTTCAGCTGGCCTGGAATGCTCTTTAAAGACCAGGCCCTGTCTCCAGAGTGCTGGGCTTAAATGTGTGTGCTACCATGCCTCTGCTGGATGATGTGCTGAAATGGACAGTCTCTTCACCCTATGTAAAGTTGGACGATTATAAGCACCAGGCCCTAATATCAGCACTAAACAAGGAAGACAGTCATTTCCATCACTTTCTCCTGGAGCAGATTTGAATGGGATTTGCGGAGTGGTTCAGACACAAACTCCACTTCCTGAGGAATTTTCAGGGTCTTTACTAAGAGGACTAATTGACACCTTGTAACAACATGCAATGTCATAAAATTAAAAAAAAAATTTTAGTTAATACTTAGTACCTGCTGTGTGGTACAGTGATAATTACTTGAAATATATTTTCTACCTTCCATACACAGGGCACATGACACTGATTCCCTTTCACAGCTGACAGTTGCTGCATAGACCAAGTACAGAGAGCCTGCTGCAGCTAAGAACAGGGGAAGGTGGTTACCTTGGCTTCAATGAACTAAAGCCACCTTTGCATTAAAAAAAAGGTTGTTCCTATCTCTAACTTGTAAATAAGTCACTGTACTGCTTCAATTACTAAGAAACAAATGCTCAAGACTGTTAATAATCACAAAATCTTGGTATGAAAAGAGACTGCCTCTGGCACCTGTCTATACTAGAGCTACGAAAGGCCAGGGGATGGGGAGGATGGAGGAGATCTTCCCCTTCCCCATAATCAAGGTCTGAACAGAACACCCGCTCACCCAGATCCTACTACTGACAGCTGATGGCAGAGTCAAAGTCAGCAGCACGCTATGCAGAATGATCACGCCATACTGAACAGCACTGTTACCTGGTAACACAGTGACACAATTGAATGATTCTAAGGATTTTTTTTTGTAATTCTTTTTACAAGTCAGGTACCATAAACATTCAAATAATCTCTCTTAAAAAGCATGTTTACAACATCAAAAGAATTAAGATGAAATATAAATTTCTGTTACAATTTTTGTATACATTAACCAAATCACACAAACCAGAGATAAATGTTCAAGTTTAACAATATAATGGAAAAAAGAAACATTTAGATTCTTAATAAAATCTTCCTTCAACATTTATTTTTTTAAACTTACCATTATCCTAAATAATCTATGCAGTTTGGGATACAATACCAAAAGGTACCAACAGTACAAAGCAGATACAAAGCAATGTAAGAACGTTCTGGAGTGTTCTGCAGGAATAAATGGCACAGAAGGGCAACAAGCTTTAGGCAAACTT
This sequence comes from Phyllotis vaccarum, assembly GCA_033318265.1. Classification (NCBI taxonomy): domain Eukaryota; kingdom Metazoa; phylum Chordata; class Mammalia; order Rodentia; family Cricetidae; genus Phyllotis; species Phyllotis vaccarum. The sequence continues at coordinate 185,118,536 of JARWLC010000002.1, forward strand.
TGTGCAGCCCTAGACTCTGGGTCCCACTGCTGTTGATGCACCATGTCAAGTTGGACACAGCATGACAAGTCACATTTAATCCACTCTTCCATGTTTCTCATCTCGGTTATAGGGTACCATATTTCAAACATTAGCACAACAATTCTAAAGCACAAATGCTTTAAAAAATGTGTAAGCAAAAGAATTGCTCAGATTTTCAAAACCATTACATTTAGAAAAATATTTCCCTTAAACTTGGGATTGCTCCAAAACACTGATTTACAAATATAAAAGAACTATGAAGGACCCAAAGCAAATGCATATATGAACATGTATATTAACATACTGTTACCATACTATATGTCACCAAAAATTCAAATGTAACTATTAATGTATTATCCTCTAAGTGGTCTATGTGACATGCAGAGTGGGTGGTCGCCTTTGTGATTCCTCACAGACAGCTGCCATTAGTGTACAGCGTCTCAAAGTTAATGGTCACTTCCACCCCATTGCACGCCCCACTCATAGAAGCAGGAGTGAGGTGTGAGCACACATGCACCACACACCGTTCTTCTATGAGAGGCCTCAATATAGATCAGTGTTGGCTCACCAATCTCTCTTGGACTGTTGGACAGGTGTCTTCTTCACTAACTAAAAGGAGCAGAATCTTCTCACCAATGTTCTGATCATATTTTAAGACATGAAAATCCTGTCTGACAGCTTATCTGTGTCAATAGATACTGAGGTGCTCAGCGTCACCAACGTCAGTTACACTGGCTGTGACTCTGTCCTCGTGTGGTGCCGTGACTGGACAGTTTCATGCTCATCTCAGCTCACAGTACCAGGAGGGAAGCACAGAGAGCTCAGTCCTTTAGATGATGAGGCTGTGCTTTCCTTATTCAGAAGACTGCAAATTAATCTCATAATATGACCTCTCTTAGAAATACAAAGAATGCAAAATAAAAGAAAGAAAAAAATAAAAAAAAAAAACCTCACCACTAGTGTATCAGTAAGAGTGGATTCTCCATTTTTCAGTGCTGGTGGGGCTTCATGTGTGAAAGTAAAAAGCAGGTACTTAGGGCAAGAATCAGGATCTGGTTTCTGAGGATGAGTCAGCCATCCTTTAAGCCAGGTGAGGTATGAGCGTCACTCTGAACCATGGGGTGCTGAACAGCCTTTTCTTCCCACAGCCCTAGGATGTACAGGCAGGAAGGCCCTTTTCAGAGGAAACCAAAGATTCCAACCTGGTATGTTCAGACTATGTCAGAATTATCTGCTGTGCAAAGGGGCAAGGGGAGGACCTTTCTTTTTCTCTCGTTTTTTTTTTGAGGCAGAGCCTATGTAGTCCCAGCTGTCCTGGACCTCACTCTGTAGACCAGGCTGGCCTTCTGTCTCTGCCTTCTGAGTGCTGGGATTAAAGGTGAGCACCATCACACCTGACTGAAAAGGAGCGTTCTAAGCCATCTTATGTAAACAGTGTGTGAGGAAGAGCAGGGTGGAGGAGTGGGATGAGCTCCATGAATATTTTTGTATGAAACACAAATTAAAAATTGAATATGACTGTCTACTTAAGACACATCGATCCAGAGGAAATCAACACTGAATCGTATCATGGGTGTAAAGATAAAGATGTACATTTATTTCCATGAGTTACAAGTGCATTGCTGTTCATACTAGCAGGCAGGATTTATAGAACCCATTCTCGACTGCTGTCAAAAAACAAGGAAAACAAAACAAAACAAAAAACGGAATGACAGCCGAGAGATGAAAAGCTAACACTAGAATTATCTTTCCTAATTACCTTCTGGGTAGCAGTCTCTGTGGGATACAACTCGGAGGTCACAGTAGATTTTGCTCAATCATAGGATGTGACACTTGGACAATGATCTCTGCACAGAGGGCCTGAACAGTCATGCAAGGGCACAGTAAGTATTGAACAAGGCAAACTTCTCTTCAGAGAGCTGGAAGGGAGTCAGGAGGCACTGCACTGGGATAACACCGTCAACCACAGCACACAGTGCAGGAACGAAGTATAGAGGAATCAGGAAATAGGAGAGAGCTCAAACACAGTTACTGCTAGCCTTTTATGACATTAACTCAGCAGTACCAGAAACACCTCAATACTTGGCAACAGAGCAGAGCTTCATGACGAGAGCTCATAAAGGCTTTATTACAAATCATTATACTGCTGAAAAGTGAGCTTGAGATGCTGACATGCTGTAGGAGAAGAACTGTACACTTTCTCATTTAAAGACGCAGTGTTCCTCTTAGCTAAATCCCAAGGCAGTGAATGTGATTACGAAAACAGTTTTCTGTGTGAAACAGCTCAAGGCATATATGGAGCTCCACCCTGAACATGAAGGCCAGCTTGCTCTCTGCTTCATCAGAAACTTCTACAGCTTAGCGCTTGTATATCTTGAAGCAAATGGCAAGCACAGCTGTTACTTTAAATCTCCGGCTAAAAACAGCATATAACATTTTGGCAAGTGTTATACCTCCATTACAATATAAGTAAGTACAGGAAACCCGCAGAATAACATTGCTGGTTCAATGCTTCCTTTTTAGAATGATCAGATTTTTTAGAAGCTGGGCAAATAGCACATTCCTTAAATATGGGACTAACACGACACAGAAGAATGCCCCCAAAGGACTCCCATGACAGAAGCACCTGCCCCTGCATTCTGCAACACCATCATGGATGCCCACAAGCTCCCGCTCTGGGTACTGTTACTAATCAACAGATGAGGTGCAAATTTTGAGCTGTCATTGACTTAAAGTGCCTTATGTAATAGCATCCTTACTATAAAGCGAGACGCCAGTGACTGGAGGCAGTTTGGAGAGACTCGCTCTGGTGAGGCTGCCTGGTTCAGCAGGATGACATGTATAAAGGATTCAGAAGAAGGAGGAACCACTGCATCTTTCAAACCAGAAAGTAGTTAGTGACTAAGCAACCGTATGCAATGTGCACTGTTGCCAGAAGACATCTCTGGAAGAAGGGATTCTGTCAAAGTATAAAAGCCACTACTACCAGAAACTGCCCCTCCGAGCGGCTCAAAGGAGTCAGAGTGGGTAAGCTGAGACGGGCTGGAGACAGGACCAGGGGTCAAGAACTGGGAGGAACACCAACATCTGAGCGCGTCCAGTCCTCTGAGCCCTTGTCCTGTAAGAAAAAGACAAACTCAGGAGTGAGGATTGAGGCATGTCACAATAAAGGCGGCAATAGCACAAAATAGTCAAGTCTAAATGGAATGAGAACTAAGAACTGTAAAAAGCCACTGATCTTCACACATACATGACACGTGAGACGTACTGATCCAGAGGTTGGTGCTCTACCCTCATTTCATAGCCATCTTTCTCAGACAATTTTTTTGAGTTGAGTTGGTACGGTGTGGTGGTCTGAATGAAAATGCCCCTCCATAAAGGGATGGCACTAATGGAGGCATGGCCTTGTTGGAGGAAGTGTGTTACTGGGGGTGGGCTTTGGGGTTTCAGAAGCTCAAGCCAGGCCCAGTGGTTCACTCTCCCTGTTGCCTACCAATCTGGATGTGGAACTCTCAGCTCCCTCTCTAGCACCGTGTCTTTCTGCTCCGCTGATAATGAACTAAACCTCTGAACTGTAAGGCAGCCCCAATTAAATGTTTTCCTTGTAAGAACTGTCAATCATGGTGTCTCACAGCAACAGAACCATAACTAACATGTACAGTGTGACCAAGGGGAGACACATTCCACATTAACTGACATTTATATAGCCTTGTTGGCTTCCCCAAATACCCTTTATTAACAATGTAGTACACCACTCCAATAGCCAAAACGAGAGTTTAAAGGGCCTCTTCAAAATACTGTGTCTCTACTGAAGAGACCTTATCTTAAAGTCTTCTTTTCACTGGATAGACAGGCAGATAGTCACCTGCGCTCACAATAGGGTGTGTATTGTTAACGCCCAAGTTTTCTCCTACTGAGAACAAACTAAACTCTGATGGGTAGTTAGGGCAGTAGACTGAGATTTCGAAAAGTAAAAGCTGTAGCTGGTTCCCAATGCTGGATGGTGAAATGGACCACCCAGGTCAAGGGGCTTGCCATGTATGTTCTTCTGGTCAATCTCCATTTGTCGGCGTTCAGCAAAACACCTTCTCCCTTCCCTCTACTAGCCTGCAGAGGCTGGCCGCCTGCAGTGTCACTACAGAAAAACACAGGTCACATGTCCTTTCACTCTTCTGAGGTTATATTGTTACTTGGAGGGACTGTACTCCAAACCAAATCTACTCTTACCATAACGTAGTCCAGTAAGTCTGAGTATTAGGAGTCCCTGGGGGGTTGTCAGAGCTCGCACTACGAGGGGCACACATGGACCACACTAGGCTACCATGAAGTATTCACCGCATAGAACAGGCCAGCCTTGTTAGTATCTATTCCTTTTGTACTATCTCTGGGAAACAAAAGTGTCAGTGTGTCTGGTTCTGATAAGGAAGTCTAGCTGGGTTGGTACAGTGACCAAGTGCTTCTAATGCTAGGAAGATATTCTCTTTGGAAATTTTACTGATTTGAGATACTGTTAGCACAAAGATCTAGTGGTATTGCTCGGACAGGCAACAAAATACCTTTGCGTACACTCAAAAGTCAAGTGGATCTGTGAGTTTGATGACAAAGTGAGTTCCAGGATAGCCAGGGCTACAAACATAAACCCTTCCCTCTCCTAAAAAAAGTCAGGGTGGGAAGGGTGAGTGCCATAGATTAACTATGTATACAGTCATAGGCTGACAGGTTAGAGGTAAAATGCTTCTATGCTTCTAGAAACTAAAGGGAGCTGAGACTCACACTCTTAGTATTCATAATAGGCAGATGAGGAAAAAAGCTTCTAACATTCATAATGTGTGGGGGTGGGGGCTCAGGGAATGTGTCTGGGTGATGATCCATCTCTTTAGATTACCATTGGAAACGTCCACAAGCAAAATTCAACCAAACACCCTGACCTTTTAGAACTGCTCAGGCCACTATGTGGACACCTGAAAGCTAGCCTCAGGTGCAGGTATTCTTTCTGATGGTATGACTTCCAGTTGAACACCCTCCCTGTAATGTCCCTGTTCTGAAGGTGTCTGAGCTCTATAGGCTGAGTGGACAAGTCTTCAGACCCATGCCAAAGACTGAGGGGTGTGTGACCACATGCAAAATGCACCTAAGAGGGTCTGTCAGCCAGTGAGCACGTCAGTGCTACTATCTAAATGAATTGTTACTTTGTTAAAAAAAAAGTATCATTTATTTTATGTGTGTGTGTGCAGTACCCATGGAGCCTAGAAGAAGGAGGGAGAATCCCCGGAAAGTGAGTTCCAGGTGGTTATGACCACCATATGGGGGCTAAGAATCAAATGCAGGTCCTCTGGAAGAGCAGCCAGGGTCCTTAACTGTTCAGACATTTCTCCAGTCCTTTAGATTTACTTTAAAAGAATAAATTCTAAGTCAGTCCAGACAGTAATTTCTTTTTGAAATGCATGAGATGAGTTCCTGTAGTAGAGGATGGGTTGGTAAGGAGAAAATGAGCTCACTAAATGTTAATGGCATCTGGTGGGGCACAAGTATCTAGAGCATCATTAAAGGAACACTGGGAAAATTCCAAGCTTTAGACACATATAGAATAACTGTGGGTCTCCAGCACTAAAGTGCTGTAATAATATTATTGGTTTCCTGTCAACACTACCATAGCAACTTGGCTGTTTGTCTGCAGTGTTCAGACATGACTGTTTGCCAAAGGCTATTGCCAGACCCTTCCATGCTGCTTCTGTAAAAATCTTTTCCCGAGCAACCATTTCAGCCTGTTCTAGAATGCTTTACTTCATTGTTTATTTACATTCTAACACAAATTCTATTTTCTCTTCTTCTGAGGGTCAGTCCAGAATGCCTCTTTGAGAAAGCTTTTCTCAGTTTCTCTCACTCACACTCCATGTGTGAACCAGAACACTGGCTTCTGGCACAGTGACATTTGCAGAGCAGGTCCACCAGGAGATGCTCTAACACTTGGATTATTTCTTTTGGATCTGTCTTGTCAAGGTTAACTCTTAACACTGTGGATTACTTCATCTGTGGCTGTTCTCTGTTCAAGAAGGAGTCAGGAGCTAATGTGCTGTGAATCTGCCCAAGAACAGTCATCACAGAAAGGAAAGAATGGCAAATGAACAGAGTTGCCGACAAGCCCCAGGAGGAGCAGAATCCCTAATAAGTCGGTACTGTGGTGGTGGTGTGATGAAGTGGACAAGAAGGGACATGACTCCTAAAGAGTAAGTAAACTTCCAAATATCTCTACTTCTAACTTAAAGGATTAGGAGAAGAGTACACAAAAATGACCTTAATTTGGAGGTACCATACAGAAGATGGAGGGAGGGACTGCTAAGAGAGCAGGCTGCTACCTGAACACACGCTGTGCTGCGGACCCCCCCCCCCCCCCCCAAGCAGCGGACCTGGCACTCCTGCTTCTGAGCCCGCACAAGATGTACTGCACTTCCCACACCCCAGCTCCCAACAGAATCCGAAATCACACTATAAAATCCATCTCCTTTTGGGACTGTTGTAAACTCTTTTAATCCTCTCTTCTGCCCTTCCTGATTGTCTTCTGTAAAGTCTCCACGACCTCCTCGCACACATTCGCTGTCCTCCTAGCCCGATTAATTCCTAGGTGTAATTCTCCTATCAGTGTTTGTCCTGAATGGCTTCCCTATCTATGCTTCAGTTACAGTGCTTAGCGAATAACATTCTATCTTTTCAAATGTTTATTTTTAATTTTTTATTAGTATATATTAATTATACACAATAACCTGTTTGACATTTCATACATGTATGATATGTTCTGAGCATATTCACCCGTTATCCTCTTACCCCCTTTCCTCTCCCATTAACTTGCTCTTCTCAAGTGTGAGGAGTCTAGCTCAGGGTACAGCACTTGCTTAGCATGCACAAGGCTTGGATCCAATCCCTAACACACAACCAACCAACCAGTCAAGCAGCCGCCACACGGTCCCAAGGCCACAAAATTACAAATAGAATTTCTGAACATTTAAAATGTCATATAAAGTAAATAAGGTTTTGGGGAGTAAATGCCTCAAAGCTGTTCCTTCCCACGAGTTATTTTCTCACATATACCCTACCCTCCCACCCCCACAATACATATCACTGTCACAGTGTCATGTCCTCGTAATCTGTGACAGATGAAGTCTAACTTTGTTTCACACTATGAAGAATCAGAACCAAAGCTCTAGGAGGACCCCCTGAATCCCCCTTTCCTTCTAAAAACACTTTTAACTTGTACCATCTCTCCCTCACTAGGATTAACTGTACAGTTAAAGTTCTATATACCTGACCAATTTAAGATCTGTATCCTGGCTGGAATCTAGCAGTCTCTTCAAAAATGAGTTCTTTGAGCTTCTCCTTAGGTAAGTCATCCAATTCCATGTCAAATTTGAACGGTGCTTCAGCAATGGGCTGGAAGATAAAATAGCATAGTCACTAACCACAAACCATCACAGCCAAGGCAGCAATTATAACACGACTCTGGCTTATATTCTGAAATTTATACAGCAAGACCAATGTCTCACAAAACTTGAAAGCCCCAGGGCTTGGGGTGCAGTTTAAGTGGTGGCATGTGTGAAGCTCTGCACAGTACAGGACAAAAATGGGAAGGGCATAACTAGTTATTTGAGAATTTCTTGAACTTATCATATCCCTCAGAAAGATTTTCAAATGTCTTAAGGCACCAAATATCTTAGTAACAGAAGTAAAGCTAGCTTTATGCTTATATAATAAAACCAATTATATAATTATAAAATTTAAAAAAAATGTTAAATATGAGGTCAGCCTGAGGAACTTAAGATAGAACTTGCCGTACAGTAAAAAATGGGCTAGGGACCTAAGCTCACTATAGAACACTTGAGACTGGGTTCAATGCCTAGTACCACAAAACAAAAAGGCTAAGCTAAGGTAAAAACATCTGAATTATATAAACTGACACGTTGATATTCTATCTGAGAAAACATTATAAAGCTATTAAAAATAAAGCTACAAGGAAGATTAGTATTGTGAAAAAATACCCATATCTTCATATAAGTAAATGCATCCTACTTTACTTAAAAAATTAGATATAAGGGGGGCTGGAGAGATGGCTCAGTGGTTAGTAGTACTAGTTGCCTTTCCAGAGAACTTAGGTTCAATTTCATACATCCACATGCAGCTCACAACTGTCTATAGACCTGGTGCAGGAGATACAGTGCAGCACCTGCCTGCATACAGGCACACGTGTAGGCAAATCACCAATGCATATAAAACAAAAATCAATTTAAAAATTATAGAAAAATTATAGAAAACTGGGGAGGAAATATTTTCTTTCAACCTAACTTAAAGACTTTTTGACACAATTTTACCTTGTGCATATATATAGCTCAGTTTGGTTTTACATTTATGATTTTCTTGCCCTAGCCTCCTGATTACTTGACTACAAGTGCTATCTGTTTGAGACAGAACCCACACACCCCAACCTGGTCTGAAACTCTCTATGAAGCCTTTGCACTTCTGACCTTCACATCTCCAGCACTGGGATTATAGCACACATGATCACCATGCTGGGGACTCATGCCAGAACTGCACGCCTGACAGGCAAAAACAAGATCAATGGAACAATGTCCTAGAACCGTATTTTGACTTCTTAAAAAACATTTTCCACTGAGGCTTGGAACAGACTCATAGTCAGCACAAAAGAGTTCAATGGCTGAGGTGAGGTACCTTGACTCTTCCCCCAGCTGTGTGGTGGTGCACGCCTTTAATCCCAGCACCTGGGAGGCTGATGGATCTCTGAGTCTGAGGCCAGCATGGTCCACAAAGTGAGTGTTACACAAAGAAACCTCAAAAACAAACAAACAAACCGACAGTCTTGTGTGTATGTGGGTAGGATCATGTGTGCCAAAGCGTGAGGATGGAGGGCTGAGGACTCATACGGGTCTTGGGAATGACGACACCGTCACGTTTGGCAAGGGCATTTAAGTGCATCTACCCACGGAATCACCTTGCCGTCTACTACCCCCCACCCCTGGCCCATATTTTGATTTTTAAATGCCTACAACTAAAATATGATTTGTAGACAATGATACCAGCTATCAATTAGTATATACGTAGATCTCCAGATCTCATGCAGTACTTAATCCTCATACACGGACTCAAACACTATACTGTATTTTGGTCATATGAAAAGAATTCCCATCTTCAAGAGAAGTCTGTCTCTCAAGGATATTGAGTGTACAGGCCCACATAAAGTATCCTATGCACATCACGTACTGCCTTAGTTTGCTGAGGTTAACACTAGCCTTTTAGGAAATACCCAGCACAAGGTACCGAGAAGAGCCTCAGATCTTTATAAATTCCCACTGATTTGTCTGTCTTTAACTACACTTTAGGTGCAAGCTTCCCCAAGTGCTCAAAGTGTGGTCTTGGATGTGAAAGGGGAGCCAGTTACAGACTTTATCGTATGTGGTAGTGAGAATGGAAATGGTATGGCCTTGTTGTGTATGTCACCATGGAGGAGGGCTTTGAGGTCTCATATGCTCAGCCGACATGGTTCACTTTCTGCTGTAGGGCTCTCAGCTCCTTCTCCAGCACCATGTCTGTACACTGCCATGATAATAGTGGACTAGACCTCTGAAACTGTTGGTCACCCCCAATTAAATGTCTTCCTCTTTAAGAGTTTCTGTAGTCAGGGTGTCTAAGTCCCTAAGCCATCTTGATTTCTACACTTTCATTTTTATCACGTTTTCTTTTGAATTTTTATTTGAACACTCTACTTACTTATTCCTATTTTAAGAACAGGCTTCATTTTCTACACAGAAATCCCTAAGTAGAGAAACCTAAAATTTTAATTGACTTTGCATTTTCTTTTGTTTTCCTTGCGGGAATAAAGCTTAAAATGGAGCCTGCAATAGGATCCAGAGAAGCAAGGCACTGGGTCTGCTCTGGAGAAAACATTGCATGAAGTATGTGAGAGCCTGCACTCAGGAGCTTTGGATTAACTTTTACAAGCACTTTGTCCTGTCTCTAGGGGATGGCATACTGTTAAGTCATGAGGTCAGGTGAGCCACTGGCTGGCTAACTCTACCTGCTGTCCCAATAGAAGGCTGCCTATCTCTTCACCCTCACTCCTTACGCATGACCAGTGCAAAGGGGATCCATCTCTTCCTGCTGTCAGTCATTCCAATCTCTAGCTGTGGTTCAAGCCTCATGCTTGAACACATGGTCTCCAGGTGGTGGGTTGTCTAGGAAGAGCTAGGAGCTGTGTTGCAGGAAAGGGCTCTGAGGTTTCATAAGGCTTAGGCCATTTTGAAGTACCTCCTCCTGCTTTGGGTCTCATCTATTGCTCCAGTGTCATGTCTGCCTGGTGCTATGCCCCTCCATGATGGCCATGAACTCAAAACCTCTGGAACTATAAGCCCCAGTTTAAAGACTTGTTTATAAGCCGCCTTGGCCCCCATCTCCCTCCTTGCTCACTCCACAGCAGTACAGCTATCCTCCTTTGTACCTGCTCTACATGCTGAGCCCGACAGTCTCGACATGGGCACGGCTAGAACTTCTGCTGACTATGAACATCTCTGATGCAGCAGGCCAGGAGCATGGGCTCTTACCTCATCACTTGGGTCATAATACTGCTCCAGGTATGGGTGGGCCAGAGCCTGTTCAACTTCAATCCTCTTGTGAGGGTTAAATGTCAACATTTTATCCAGTAAGTCCAGAGCTACAAAGAGAAAGAATTTTGCAGTGGTGAGAAGCAGGACTCATTAACAAATGTTTTTTTCCTACTGAGCTGACCCTCAAGACAGTGGGGCATCATTGTTAAATTTCTTTAAAAACCATGTGCATTGAGAGCTTTACATTCATGCTGTGCACTATGTGAGTACAGTGTACAGGTCAGCAGGTTAAGTTGGATCCTTGGGGCTAGAGATACAGATGGTTGTGAGCTGCCATGTGGGTATAGGAAGTTGAACTGGGAAGAGTAGCTGGTGTTCTTAACTACTTAGTCACCCCTCTCTCCTTACTATAAATCTTTTGTGACTATGTGAACATGAATGCAGGTGCTGACCACAGGTGCCACTGCTCAGAAAAGGGGGATGGAGAGCAAAAGAAGAAAAGTGAGGACTAGGATTCAAACCCAGGTGTACTTACTAAACTTCGACATTTCCTATATTGTAGGTATCAAAAGTATAGAGCTGGGGATATGGCTCAGTAAAGTGCTTGCTCTATAACCATAGGACCCGAGTTTGAATTTGGATCTCCAGCACCCACATAAAAAGCCAGGTTTAACAGTGGGATTACCAGTGTAAGGAGGCAGAATCAAAAAGAACCTAGAGGCTTGCTGGTCAGGTCATTCTAGCTGAAATGGTGAGCTACAGGTCCAGTAAAATGGAAAGTGATTCAAGAAGATACCCAACGAATATCTCTGGCCACCACAAGCATATAAATAAGCAAGGGCATCTTCATACCCAAATAAGGCAGAAAGCAACTGGAGACTCCCGATGCCAACCTCCAAGCAAATGCACACAAAATGTACACACACACACACACACACACACACACACACGCACATAGGTTAGAATAAAATATTTATTAGAGTCACTCCAAAGTAAGTCATTTTGATCATTCACTGTTCATTCTCTCCAACACTTCTCTATAAAAAAATCTACAAAATCATCCAGTGTTACTAACATGCATGTGAATGTGGAGCATGCATGCAACATGGCCAACTTAACTAGGGGAAGTACCCCGAGAAGCAAGCTGGCCTCTTGCCAGCTGTGAACTGCCTACAATGTAGCTTTTCAACTAACTAGGGCCTTGAGAGTCCTCCACTATCCACTCCAGAATACTGACTAGACTGGTCTCATACCGGTCTTCAAAGCAGCAAGGACAACTGAGAGTTTAAGAGAGCAATTGCCTCTCATGTCCAAAGGAACTGCTTGGCAGCAAGCACATCCTTCTGACGTCTCTGCACTTTGACTATAGTTCTTAGTGTTACTTTGAGGAGGGTGTGGGCTAATCTATGTAGAAGGCAGTTAGATGCTCTACCGGTTTAACAAAGTAACAGTAGGCTCCTCCCTAGAATCTATGACCTCTCTAGGCACAGTTTATTGCTTAGATTTACAGGACACTAGGCACTAGTTCCTTCCTGTTGGTCAGGTCTTAAATCTAACCAGATAGCTGTTGCTTACTCCTTCCCACAAGACATTTGTGCCACTACACACCAATGGAGTTACCCTGGATGGCAAGTTATTTTTGTGGCTGGGTAAGACTGTGGGTGCCTTTTCTCTCCTGACAGCCTCCTTCACACCTTGTGCTATCAAAGCTGGCCATTGGGAAGGAGCTTCCAGTTGTGAATGGTATATGGTGCCTTTCATAGGCTGTGGTGTGTGAATAATTGATCCTCAGTTGGCAATGCTGTTGGGAGATGGGTTGGGTATTCAGGAGGTGTGGCCTTTGCCGGAGGAACTGTCATTGGAGGAAGTCTTCTGAGACTTTAAAGACTAGTTCATGTTCACTGTTTCCTGCTTGCAGTCTGAGATGTGAGCCCTCAGCTTCCTGTTTCTGAGGTAGTGCCTGCTGCTACAACTCCCAGCCACAATGGGGTCTTATCTCCCTGGAACCGTCGTAACTCAAATAAACCCTTTCTTCTGTAAGTTGCCTTGACAATGGTGTTTTATCACAGCCCAAAATATTACATAATATATAGGAAACTATATTGTGAAATATAGATGGGAACTTTTTCCATATAGCCTTTTCAATTACCCATGTTCTCTCCCCCTTCGGTTTGATCCTTCTCACCTGTTATTCCTCTTTCTCCACTCACACACTTGCACGGATGGGTCATCACCTCCTCTTTCTCCATTCACACACTTGCATGGATGGGTCATCACCTCCTCTTTCTCCACTCACACACTTGCACGGATGGGTCATCACCTCCTCTTTCTCCATTCACACACTTGCACGGATGGGTCATCACCTCCTCTTTCTCCATTCACACACTTGCACGTATGGGTCATCACCTCCTCTTTCTCCATTCACACACTTGCACGGATGGGTCATGACCTCCTCTTTCTCCATTCACACACTTGCATGGATGGGTCATCACCTCTTTCTCCATTCACACACTTGCACGGATGGGTCATCACCTCCTCTTTCTCCACTCACACACTTGCACGGATGGGTCATGACCTCCTCTTTCTCCATTCACACACTTGCACGGATGGGTCATCACCTCCTCTTTCTCCACTCACACACTTGCATGGATGGGTCATCACCTCCTCTTTCTCCATTCACACACTTGCACGGATGGGTCATCACCTCCTCTTTCTCCATTCACACACTTGCATGGATGGGTCATCACCTCCTCTTTCTCCACTCACACACTTGCACGTATGGGTCATCACCTCCTCTTTCTCCATTCACACACTTGCACGGATGGGTCATCACCTCCTCTTTCTCCACTCACACACTTGCATGGATGGGTCATCACCTCCTCTTTCTCCATTCACATACTTGCACGGATGGGTCATCACCTCCTCTTTCTCCACTCACACACTTGCACGTATGGGTCATCACCTCCTCTTTCTCCATTCACACACTTGCACGGATGGGTCATCACCTCCTCTTTCTCCATTCACACACTTGCATGGATGGGTCATCACCTCCTCTTTCTCCATTCACACACTTGCATGGATGGGTCATCACCTCCTCTTTCTCCATTCACACACTTGCACGGATGGGTCATCACCTCCTCTTTCTCCACTCACACACTTGCACGGATGGGTCACCTCCTCTTTTTCCACTCACACACTTGCACGGATGGGTCATCACCTCCTCTTTCTCCACTCACACACTTGCATGGATGGGTTATCACCTCCTCTTTCTCCACTCACACACTTGCACGGATGGGTCATCACCTCCTCTTTCTCCATTCGCACACTTGCACGGATGGATCACCTCCTCTTTTTCCATTCACACACTTGCACGGATGGATCACCTCCTCTTTTTCCATTCACACACTTGCACGGATGGATCATCACCTCCTCTTTCTCCATTCACACACTTGCACGGATGGGTCATGACCTCCTCTTTCTCCATTCATACATTTGCACGGATGGGTCATGACCTCCTCTTTCTCCATTCACACACTTGCACGGATGGGTCATGACCTCCTCTTTCTCCATTCACACACTTGCACGGATGGGTCATGACCTCCTCTTTCTCCACTCACACACTTGCACGGATGGGTCATCACCTCCTCTTTCTCCACTCACACACTTGCACGGATGGGTCATCACCTCCTCTTTTTCCATTCACACACTTGCACGGATGGATCATCACCTCCTCTTTCTCCATTCACACACTTGCACGGATGGGTCATCACCTCCTCTTTCTTGGCCTGTACATGTGCTCCAAACTACACACAGGAATTTGAAGTTGTAAAGGTGTGCCAGGTGTCACAACTTTGCTGTTGTTAGTGTTCTGTCTCACACTGTACACTAAACAGGTGGATTTACTTTCTTCCTGTACTTTTTGGTTATGCTTATTTTTTTTTCTTCAGTTTTAGGTACTCCAGTGTGATGGCTATTCTTGGTCATCAACTTGACTACATTTGAACTAACTAAAACCCAAATGGTTAGATATACCTTTAATCTAGGTCATGTCTTCTGGTTACAACACACACACCCACACACACAAAGAAAATGTGCAATTACCAACATAGTCCAAGAATATGGTTTAAGCTGGGCTGAGTGTGTGTATGTGTGGTAGAATTGTTACATTGTAAATAACTGTCCTGTCCAGCATAGTGGTTTAATAAAAACGCTGATTGGCCAAAGGCAGACAGGAAGTATAGGCGGGGCTACCAGAAAACTCTGGGAACAGGAAGAACAGAGACACCAGAAATGCCACAGACACATCAGAGAAGCAGATGCAGAGGACACCTATACTGCTCTGAGAAAAGGTACCGAGCCCCGTGGCTGAACAGGATAAGAGTTGTGGGTTAGTTTAAGAGCAAGAGCTAGCAAGTTATATGCCTGGGCCCCAGATCAATCAGCGTACAATATTAATTGTATATGTCTGTGTGTTTCAGTGGGACTGTGGGACTGCAGGTCTGTGAGTCCGGGCCATGAGGCAGGACTGGAAATTCCGGGACAGAAACATAATACAACGTGTGTGTGTGTGTGTGTGTGTGTGTGTGTGTGTGTGTGTGTGTGTGTGTGTGTGTGTGTGTGCGTGTGTGTAGGGCAAAGTGGCTTGGGAGGAACAGAAGGGAAACAGGCCTAACAACCAAGGAAATCATGTTTAAACAATCATTGTGTTTGACAACACATAGAAAAGGGCCTCCACGGTCACTTAATTTTTTTAATCCTGGCTGATGTAGAGTCTGCTTTTGGACATAATATTTTATTATAGTAACAGAAAAGTTACTAGACTCAAGACCTTTTCTTCAAATTAAACCGCAAGAGAAACCTTAAGGTATGGAACAGACATCATCTCTTGGGTCTTCATTTACAGACTGTCAAATACTTCTGAAAACTGCAATCAGTAAAGAACATGGCTTTTTAGAGAAAGTGACATGAGAACAAGGCAAAAGCCCAAAGACAGGCAATCTATGAATACAACCCTATCCTCACAGTGATTTCTTAGCTACTTGCAGGTAACAACACCAACCTCACCCACCCACTGCAAACTGGCATGTGCAGGTGCCCAGGACAGTATGCATGGCCAAGAACTCAATCAAAGCCTAAACACTAAACCTACGTGTGCACGAGCTGTGTGAGACACACGATCCCTGTGTCGGTATCAGTAAGACCCACCTCACTTCCTGCTCCTCACTTCTAAGACCCCCACCATTCTTCTCTAAGGTTTTCCTTGAGAGGCATTGAAAGTAATTTGGTTGGCTGTGATGGCACTTGCCTATAACACAGCCTTTAGAAGACCGAGGCAGAAATCAGTCTGGGTTAGATACACAAACTTTCTCACCACTACCCACCCCACCCCCCAAAAAAACCACCCTCAAAAAACCAACAGAGCAAAGCCAAACCTCTGCCACAACAAAGTCACCTGTCTAGTTAAGATACTGTCTACAAAGTTTGGGAGATTATAACCATATTATAATTCTAGTGGTATTATTCATAAGCCTGTGGGGTACTTCCAGTCAATTCAAACTTGTTGGTTCTCAGGAAGGCAGCTCTTCAAGGCAAATAGATAAATTTGCAGCTAAAACATTTCTAAGGCACATACATTGGTTTTTGTTTTGTTTTGTTTTACAGTTAGTCTAGGTCCTTAAACCACCAAGTAAAATTTTCAAAAGATGGTACTTTCCTATTTTAAAAATAACTAAATCTCAGACCCCTTTACCATTGGCCCAATTTCTGCATTATTCACAGCTATCAGGTGCATCATGATACCACAGTTGGAAAGCTCATCTCCCCACAGCAGAGATCTGTGGTGACTACTCAGAATGAACGAATAATGACTGCCGATATGCATGCTTTCTTCCAGTTTATCTCCCATAGAACTGGATGCCCCTCAAAGCTGAGATTCTATCTGACTAGGATCACTGATAACATTTACAACCACGTATTATCTAGTACTTTACAAGGTTATATGTACAAAGCCAGCAGAGTCCCATTCTTTGCCCTTCCTATCCTTGTCCTAGCCACATCCAGAGCAAGCCAACTGACTCTCCAGGTCCACTTCACCTGTTTAGGCAAATTCTCAACCTGGATCAATACTGCAACTTCAACCTGAGTTTCTGAACAGGGCCAGAGAAAACAACCCAAAAGAACCATAGTAACAGTGTTCTCCACATCTTCTGACCTCAGAATCCTTTTAAACCATTAAAACTTACTGAAGATATGCTACTTTGAGAGCTCATGTTCAAAAACAGCAAGACTGACTCAAAACCCCCACCCCCACCCCAGATCCATCTTTAAAAGTGACTAATTCACAGCTCCTGTAAGTACATGAGTACTCTTCTTCAAGAAAGGTGATGAATTCCAAATGGAGCAGAAATGTTCTAAGGAGCACCCTATTTTGTCACACAGAATAGCACAAAGACTTGTACTGATTTTAGGATTTAATAAAGGTATCCTTCCCTGAAACATGAATTCTAGTTTGTATTTAATGAAAACTCAGAGCCAGATATTGGGGGAAAGCTGGAATATCGGAGAGAGGAAACAGATCACAGTCAATTCTCACCCAGGGTAAAAGCTATCTTCCAGCTTCCTTAGCCCGGCTCCTGTCGCTTCTACAGAATACCACACCCTCTGCCTACACCTCCTTAAATATTTTCTTCGCCCAGTTGTTTCACTTCTGGGTTCAACTCTGTATCATACTTTAGAGTTAAGATTAAAGGTGTGAGCTACTACTGTTTGGTAGTTAGGCCTTGAACTCAGAAACACAGAAAGATCTCTCTGTCTCTGGAGTTATGGGATCCCTGGGGCTTGCTGGCCAGCTAGAGACACTGTCAAAAAAGGTGGATAGTGCCTCATAAATGACATCTGTGGTTGTTTTCTTATCTTATAGGACCACCAGAGTGTGAACTATCCCCTCGCCTCCTCTCCTCTTAATGTTAATGGGGAGGAAGGGAGAGAAAAAGAACTACTATAAAATCATTAAAGAGAAGCCAGAGCTACATAATAACATGAAAAGCAGACATAATTCTATTAACAATGACATTTAAGAATAACAATTTCACCTTTAAAAAAATACTCCTGCAACTTAAAAGCCATTATAAGAACTTATTTATAAGTGTTTACACATTTTAAAGTATAAATTTTAGGTAAAACGTGCCTGTACATTTTCAGCTATAAAGACATAAAGGAGCAGTGTTGTGCTGGCAAAGTGCTTTCTCCTTGGCCTGTTCATATTGTCAGTCTGTTCACTGACATCAACTGGTGTGTGTGTGTGTGTGTGTGTTTGTGTGAAAAAAGAGAAGAGAGAGCTCTCTAGTAGTTAGTTCTAATTATATCAACACCACTTGGTGTAGAGACTGATATAAGAAACTATTTATCAGGTTCTTTACAAGAACGGTCTTACCTGATGTAACATCTTTCCAGCCTAGCCCATTTTAAATAAAGAATAACCCAATAGTTACAAGTTAATTTGCTGAGTTTTCAGGTTAGAACTTAACAATTTAGCCAGCACAACAAGCAAACCCAAAACTAAGCTTTAAAAAAATTTTGAATAAAATAAAACTTACCTTTGGAGTCAGCATTAGGGAACAGCCTGTTCCACGGCACCTTATTTTTGTGCGGGAGAGAAAGCAAGTAGTTTCTAGCTTTTAAATTTATTATACAATTCAGATCTTCCTGTGATGGAGATCCAAGGATACCTATCACACAGAATAATAGCTGTTAATTGTCAAGAAAAGAACAAATTTCACTCTGAGTTCAACTCTGCATCATAGAGTTAAGACTAAAGGTGTGAGCTACTACCGTTTGGTAGTTAGGCCTTTAGTTATAAGATACAGCACAGAAGGGATTCTGCACTTAATACCTAACACTGCCCGGTAATCACCTTATATGACAAGTTTTTATAGAAGGATCTTAAAAATCACCCCCCCCCCCCAGTCTATAGTGAGTCTGACATGACATGACCATGCTCAAGCACTTACCCAGGATGTGATTCAGCTGGTCAAGGTAATGCTTTCCTGGGAAGATAGGCCTGTTGGAGAGCATCTCTGCCAGGATGCAGCCCACAGACCAAATATCAATGGACTTGGTATAACCCTGAAACAGAAAGGGAGAAAGGAAGTATATATAGAATGTGGTGTCCATAATAACATAATGAGATCTTCTCATATGACTGCCATGTGGTGGATGAGAGTCTGAGCATCTCCTTTGAGACTCCCATTTGGAAACACATGGACTCAGAATGAAAAACAGTACTTTGGCTTTCTTAAGAGATGCTGCTGGAGAGTAGTGGCATATGCTTTTGATCCCAGAACTTAGGGGGCAGAGGCAGACAGATCTCTGTGAGCTCGAGGCTAGCCTGGTCTACAGAGTGAGTTCCAGGACAACCAGGCTATACAGGGAAACCCTGTCTTTAAAAGTAAAAAACAAACAACCATCTCACCAAGAAACTGGGGGGGGGGGGGGGTGAAGAGCAAGTAGCAATACTCATTGTTTATGTCATTTAACTAGTTTTTACTTGCAAACAAACATAAATACTACTATATTCCTGAAATATCTTTATTTTGTAAATAAAAATAATAATAAATCAACCAGCTGAAAAGCCCCCACCTTTAGTGCTGGTGTTGGCACCAACATTCTCATTTTCTCTGTTTATTTCCTAGGTATAAATTTTCTTCTAAAGAAGTTTGTTAAAAGTCATGTAATTATTTTATTTTACTGTAACAAGAGTACAAGAACGATGCTTCTATAAGGAAAACAAGATAAATTTTGTGGAAAATATTAGGTATGACAAAGAGAAATATAAACACAAGAGGAAAAAATTGAAAGAGTGAGTTGATTTGGGAAACTAGAGAACCAGTGACTGGGTCCTGCAGTTAAGATATAAAAAGTAGAATTCTAAGTAATTCTTTCTAAAAATCGTGTAATCTAAAATATGCACTGTTCTGGGTCGAAGTTAAATAAATGGAACAATGAAAATCCCAAACAGTAACCCACACAAATCAAGAGGAGCCAGCCCTCCCAGGAGAAACTGTTATCTGGGTCTGGAACAGCAAATGTATATATAAGACAGTTTGGAGCAGCCAATGACAGAGAACAGCAAGGGACTGTCCGGGGCTGCTGAAGAGGGGTCTACACCCCAGTAGACTATAACTCAAGAGAATAAAATGGAGGCAATGCTAAAACAGGAGGACAGCTATGTCACTACCAATGGAGAGAAGAAAAGCTCTTCAGAGTTTGATGAAAAGAAAATCTCACAGTCAAACTAATTTCCCTCAAGCTACTATTAACTGAAGTGTTCTGGAAATGACCCAGAAACTGCACATGAGCATCACCTGTCATCAGCACAAATAGCTTTGTCTTCTGATATGCTGCAGTTTGCACTGTTTTTGTACAAAGGTATGACATACAAGTCAAGCCCTGAGACAGAACCTTACAAATAGCATGGACTAGAACGGGCTGTATGACGTGCTAAGATATCGTGACTGTGGTTCGCAGCCACAGTGGGCAGCTCATACGGCAGCCTATAATTTCAGCTCCTGAGGATCCAATGCCTTCTTCTGGCATCTTTGGGTGCCACACTTGTGCACAAACCCATACAGACACACAATAACAAAAACAAAAGCCTATCAGAAAACAAACAAACAAACAAACAAAACAAACCCAAACAGAAGCTCTACTTTCTGAATAGCTCTCTGGCTATCTTGCCTACTGGCTTATAATTCTAACAAAGGATGTTATTTATGACAAGGTTTAAGAGCTCACGCTGGGCTTACACTTGTGGCAATTCACCTACTGTTGCTCCTGAGTTCTGGGATTGTGTCTGCCTGCTCCCCACCCACAATTCCTTCCTTTCATGGTTTTGTTCAGGGGCCTCTCTAAGTAGTCAGGGCGTCGGTAGAACTTGCTATGCAGAATCATAGAGATCTGCCTGCCTCTGTCTCCTGAGGGCAGGGATTAAAGATGTGTGCCACCACCACCTGGCTCCCAAGACCCAGGTTTTGTTAGCAGAGTTTGGATGACCTGGATCTACTCTTCACAGCAACTTAGTGAAGAGGAGGAAGAATGCCATTAAGAACCATGACATTCATACATTCATTATGACCCTGTAATTTTGAGTCCCTAGTGGTTCCTATTCTTTACACACCCAGTAATTTTGCTGAAGGCAAATTCATTATTAGGCAATCTCAAATTTGTAGAACAGCTCTGGAACACATACACAGAAACACAACTTAATAGAAAGTGTAACAAGATAAAAGTAGGTGTGGAAGCTGCCACAAGCAGTGCCTTCCTATTACAGACAAGGCCTCCAAGTTCAATGCCGACAACAACTAAGATAGTACTCTGGCTCTGGCCACACATTACCAGACTGAAAGAGCGAGACCAAGGTTTACAGCTATTGTTTCTTTTTCTTACCTTGGAGTTCAACATAATTTCTGGAGCTCTGTACCAACGTGTGGCTACGTACTCTGTCAAGAACCCTGTGTGATCATGATCCGGATCTGCAACACGGGCAAGGCCAAAGTCACAGATCTAAGGGGAAAAAGTGAACACAGTCTTAGAGATACTAAGGAGCTAATGTCAAAGCATTATGAAAATAAAAAAGGCAACCACAACGACAAGACTAACAACTATATGCCCCAATACTATGTTAGACACCTTTCCGCAAACTACAAACTACAATTATTCTGAAGCGAAGACAAACCACACGCTGGAGGGTCCTAGCGCACAATCTGACAACCATGTTTAGATTTCATCACCATCAGCTAGCTATCTAAGCACTCTCATTTAGGTGATTTGAAAAAACAAACAAACAAAAAAAACCCCACTGTCTTGCGGGGGTCGGAGAGATGTGTTTTAAATAAGATCCAAGTGGTCACCAATATTCACACTGAGTGACTCACAATTGCCTAAAAGTTCCAAGGGTTCTGAGACTCTTCTTCTGGTCTCCTTGGGCACCATATACCACCAACCCACCCAGAGCGCCTTTCCTCTCCATGACAACGGAGCTCACAAAGTGACTGATGATTGGCTTCTTACTCTGGCTGCCCTGTCCCATTTCTCAAACTCCTATTTCTGGCCAATTTTCCACTTAGTCTAAAAATACTGTTTTGTTTATTTCCAACAAAAATCCTTCTCACTTCCCTTCTCACATAGCCAATTTTAAAGCTTTTTTTTTTTTTTTTTTTTTTTTTTTTTTAAATACTGAAGATAAACCACTTGTTCTGATGTTCATTTTGGTATTGTAAGTGTGTGCGGTGGTCCGAGGACGACTTTCAGAAGCTGATTCTCCCCTTCTACCCAGTGGGTCCCAGGTATTAAACTCAGGCCGTCTAGCTCTATCGCTGAGCTGTGCTGTCATCCACCACTGCTCTGTATGGCACACAGCTCCTCACATTCTGACCCTCAAAGCTCTCACCATCTAGCTGTCTTAACACTGACTTGGGTCGCTGCCTCACAGACCCCAGTGTATATAAAATGTAGGTGTACTCTATTTAAGTATTAGGTATAATATTTAAATTCTATGGTCCGCAGGAAACCAAGGAAAGAAAAAGACAAGCCAACAGATGGGAACATATAGTAGAGGGACACTTGGAAGACAGGTCAACTGGAGGCTAAAAAGTGAGGGCAGAGTGGTAATGACAACAATGAACCGTAAAACCTTTGCAAGAAAAGGTCAACGTTCTGTGAACCATTTTTGCGTGTGTGGGGAATTTTTAAGTCATTAATTTTCAAAATGGGTGCTTTTTAATGGAAACAATTTGATCAAAATTCTGTCACAGAATTTTGAGACCCAATAAAACAAGTTTAGTGAGAGAGAAAACAAGCAAATGGACAAATACAAACCAAGGGCTTAACCTTTGGCCATAAAAGTAGGACAACAAAGGAAGGACAAATGTAAACAACACAGGATCTGTTTGGACAGCCCAGAGAGTACCTCAGAAACAGAGAAAGGCCAAGACTCCACCCACCACACACTTATCTTCCCCAGGCTCACTGTAGGCCTGGTAGCAGAGGAAGCACCTTTGTTCTCAAAGAGTCTCATTTGCTTAAGTACAGCATCCAAGAAGCTGCACATTAATTTTGCAGAATGTCATGTGTTATCAAAAGAAGTTGACAGCATATTTTCCTCCTTACTAATTCTTGTGTGTGCTACTTCTCATGTGGGTTCTCAAAAAGGGGGGAGAGTGAGGAATTCCTGTGGTTCTCCATAGAAAATTACCCACTCCCGTCTCTCCACATGGTATATGAAACCTACACCCTGAGCCTGAACTGCCTTTAAAAGACAGCTTGCTTGCCAATGAAGTCACAGCCCGATAGATGGTCACCGGCCCCCACACATACTATCAAAACACTTGACCAGTGAGTGAATGACATTTTTAGCCCAGCAGTAAGACTATACATTTTAGTTACTTTTATTATTATGTGTTTTGAGTGTAGATGTATCTGTGCTGTGTTTACAGAGGTCAGAAGATAACTGTTAGGAGTTGCTTATCAACATGTGTGACTCTTACAGAGCTAACTCTCCATCTTATGATTCACCTTTAGGCAAAGCTCATCCCTTTGTCCAGCCACAAAATTCTCCTCTTTCCCCCATCCCTTTTCTTTCCAGACAGGTTTCTGTGGAGATATATTTTAAATTTAATAAAAACCAGTCTGAGATATCAGAGGACAGATCCACCTCTTCCAGTCTTTGTTTGTTTGTTTTTTTCAATACAGCTTTCTGTTTAACAGTCCTGGTTGTCCTGGAACTTGCTTTGAAGACCAGGCTGGCTTTGAACTCACAGAGATTCTTTTGCCTCTGCTTCCCAAGTGCTGGGACTAACAGTGTGCCACCACTGCCTGCCTGGGAGCCTGGAACTTCCTCTGTAAACTAAACTGACCTCAAACTCAGATCTGCTGGGAGTAGGTCACCACTCCCAGATATTCCCTGTGCTGGGATTAAAGGTGTGAATTACCACTGTCTGATCCTCCTGGATTGACTGTGGGTAGATCCCTCTGATATCGCAGACTGGTTTTTACTAAATTTGAAACATATCCCCTTTTGTTTCAATTAATAAAGGTTATTGCTAATATAAGAAAAACCATATAAAATAGGTACAATAATTATATACAATATATACACAAATAATAAATGAATAATGTCCAGTGAATTAACAATTGACAATTCAAAGAAAATATTTCATTTAATATCCTATTTTGCTGAGTCCAAAGGATTGTACCTAATTCACTTTCTTTCTAACTTGTATTACTAACTAAAAACTATTATTTTGATGTCTCTTAAACACTTTAACCTCAAAGTTTCTTTTCTAAAACTGTCACTAGAAAACTATAACTATCTCATCTTCAACTACCTCAGAGACCCAAGAAGGAAATAATATTTACCCAAGTAAACAGGAAGTGCAAGCAACTTCCAAAATCTAGAAGTGACAGAGATGACACCTATCTGCCTGGACAGTCACCCAAAGTTCCTTTATAAAGTTGAGGCATCCATCTTCAGCCTACAGGCCCAGAGTCTCTTTTCATTTCAGTGAAGTGGGAAATCTGCTGTGCACTGTGGTATAGTTCAGTCACTTATCCTGGTGTCCTGAAGAATACCTGACAGTTTGCTCTGAAAAGCAGGAACCTGAACGACCGACCATCTCAGCTTGCTCTGTCAAAGTTCAGAGGTCACTTTCCTATGGAACCTGAATGTCCAGTTTAAACAGCACACTGCCAAGCAGTCAATACAGGGACAGATTCTTGTCCAGTGGCTAACCGATGCTAGAAAGAAAGTAGACTCCATATGGAGTTTCTTCAATACTCTATTTTTCTCTTGCAGTAGATTGGTGCTGCAGGAGCAGACCTGTCTCACTGTCCATAAAAGTCTAAGTTCTTAAAATATTTTAAATGTCATATTCTATTGGATCTCTGAAGTGTTTGAAGAAGGCAGGAGAATGAACAGTTTGGGATCAGCCTCAACTATACCTTGTTGAGTGTGTGCAGCTACTACCTTAGCCTGAGCTGCACAGTGAGAATGTGTCTGAAAATAACAAAAAGCAAACTTTTGATAAAGGTTGTCCACGTCTCACTTCAGCCAATCTCTCTTGCTTATTAGTGACTGCTGCCCCAAACGGGAAAGGAGGTGGTCCTTTTCTTTATTCCTCTGGTCTCCTACCCATGACACTTTATGTCCAACAGAGCCCCTTCACTCTTGGAGCGTTAGCATGAACATTATCTTCCTCTTCTGCATTTGAATATTACTTCTGTAGCCAGTCGTAGCATATGTTAGCAACTATACATCGTCTTCTGGGTCTCTACCTCTCATTTTCCACTTTAGGGGTAGACATTCATCCTCTTGGCTTATCTAAGAAAACTTCACCCAGGAATGTTCATTTAACTGAAAACTCAAGAAATTACTTTTCCTATACATCATATATACTTTTAAAGTCTCTTTACTGGAATATAATCCACATAGTTAAAGCATACATTGCTATAGTTTTTAATATTACAGGTTATACAACCTTAAATAATTAACAATACATTTTTAAAAAACATATTAGTACTTCTTTCCTAATGTTACCAATTGTAAACTCACTGTATAGACCTACAATATTTTATCTGCAATTAGCTGGACATTTGGATTATTTACATTTTTCAGTGACAATGAATGCCTATGTACAAATTTTTGTGTGGACATGTACATCCACATACTTGCAAAAAAAGTTCTTTTTGTTTTTGGAAGCAGGGTTTCACTACGTACAGTCCTTGCTAGCCTGGAACATACTATATACATCAAGCTGGCCTTAAACTCCCAAAGATATACTTGCCTCTGCCTCCCAGTGCTGGGATTTGAGGCATGTGCCACATACTGACATTATCTAACACTTAGATTATAATCCATCTCAGCTAGAAACTGTTTTACCGTAAGTCTTGTTTTCTTGATACAAAGGATTAAAAACAGCACATGACACATATGACAGTGTATACATAAACTATGCAAGCACATCCTCACCCTCCCACCTCCACATGAGCTACTAACTCACTACAGTGACTACAATCTCTGGAGAAGAAGAGTGGGGTACAGAGGGAACAAGACTGATACTGTGTACTTGTATTTTTGCTATAAAATATTTGTGTTTCTGGCAGTTTTGAATACAAATAACAATATTTCAAGTACAAACTGTATGCGTCATTCTGAGAGTAAACCACTTAGCTGACCTTGAGATCACAAGTGGTATTCAGCAGGAGGTTGGAAGGCTTGAGGTCACGATGCAGAACGTTAGCAGAATGGATATATTTTAATCCCCTCAGGATCTGATAAAGAAAATAGCAGATATGGTCATTGCTGAGGTGTTGTGTCTTCAAGAGCTTGTAAAGGTCTGTCTCCATGAGGTCTTGTACTATGTATCTGTTCGACAGGTTAAGGGGAAACATTCAACATTTGGTCACACTTAGCAATGCACCAAAACAAATTCAACTTCTCTTAACCCTTTCCCCATCCAGCTTCTGATACAGCACAGCCAACAACAGAAAATACAAACTGAAGAGAGTATACATCTCTGCCCTATGTGTCTTTGGGTGCCTAGACTGAGACCTGAAAGAAAATCTTGAAGTCTCAACTTCCTCATTCTCCAAAATCGCCCACTCTCAGCCAGCTGCAGGTAAAGCATAAAGAGCACAGCAGTAAACACTGACACTCACTGGGCCCAGAAACAACGTGCAATGACACGGCTGTTTTCTGTGCTCTGGCCACCAGGATCTTCAGGCCTAGAAATGGCACGTCCAATTTCTGCCTTGTCCCTATTCGTGACCACTGTTAAACTCTGACCCAGACACAAGCCCAAGGGAAGCAGTGTGAGGAAGGCTTGATGCTGTGCTTCTGGTCTTCCTTTCCTGCATATTTACGACTTAAGCGCCTAAAAATTCAGCTAAGCCACATTATTTAAGAAAATTATATTGTGATGGGCGGTGGTCACCCAGCAGTTGAAAGGCAGGTAAATCTCTGAGTTCAAGGACAGCCAGGGCTACAGAAAAACCCTGTCTTGAAAACCCCAAAACCAAACCAAACCAAATCAAAATTTGTAATCCACAAGAGGCTTTATGACAAAAAGTAAGATAGGACCAACATGTGGTGGCAGCAGGAGGCACTTCACTTAAAATACTACACCACCTCCTGACAGGGCTGTTTAAAGGCGGAAAATCTGCCCAGAGACTTGGAGCCGCAGACCACAAGAGGATGCTCTAGAGCAGCTCAACCTTGACCTCTAACGCTGGCTACAATTACATGTATAAGAGCTCATCAGGACTTAAAAGACCACCAGGCCCAGTGTATCCATTTTAAGGATACAAAGCCAAGGCTAAAAGAGGAGCACACTAGGAATGTCTGGAAGGTGCTGATCCAGCTAGGTACACCCACTTCTCCACTTGCTTCCTGTTTCACTATCGTAACAAACAAGGCTGGAAATAACAATAACCAAGATTTTTCCAAAACTAAAATGAAAGAAAACTGTGATAGACTGAAAGAGAAAACACCAATCTTACCTAAACATGTTAAAACTGTTACCAAAAACTGATGAAATAGAGAAAGAAAGCACTTTAAAGTCCTAACAGTTTACAATCTTCTCTTAGCATGCTCTATATGCATGGGAAGATCATGTTTGATTCCTAGTTATTGACTCCACAGAGTCATCTGTAGAGGTCAACCTGCAACCTCCAGGCTTAGCACTGTTTAGTGGCCTACAGCGTTTACAGGAACCAACTGATCCATCTCTATGATCAGGATTTAGGAACGAGAAAGTTAGCAGAGGACAAAGAAGCTGACTATGGTCAGGCCTTGCTTGTGAGCTGCAGGTTACTCTAGGTCAAAAGGCAACCCCCATTATATAAGGCTTTCCCTAAGCTTCAATAAACGGCATTCTTGGTTCCAATCTGTAGGTCTTAGCTCGGTGAAGCCCGCTTTGTGGTGTTAACAGTGATCAAGTAGCAGTGGTGGCAGCACTACTGTCAGAAAAGGATACACATCTTTCATTTGCTCAATGGTTGGTGCCCGAATGATGTCATTGATGCCGATGATATTCTCATGTCTGAAGCGCAGTAAGATTTTTATCTCTCGTAGGGTTCTCTGGCAGTAGGTCTGGTGCTCGAAAGGACTGATTTTCTTGATCGCAACCCGAACTTTGTTGAGATTATCATAAGCAGAGCTAAAAATAAAATAAATCAAAGGTGTGCTATGTGTGAAAAGACAGTATTAAAAACAGCTCCCTGAATTTTTTGGCAGGAAGAATACAAACTTGTAAAGTATTAAAGCTTTAACACTGATACTTAGAGAAAGGGTAGTCTCTGTAGATGCTGACTTAACAATTCAAGAGTCTCAGGGTTCATTTCCATAAACCCAAAATAGGATTACAGGAGTCAAACCCCACAAAAAACCAAAAAAACCACCACAACATTTTCCCATTATTTTAAATAGCAGATATAGTTTGGTGAGAGTATCATCTCTACAATTATTGACAGTTGTATTCAACTCCCTGACTCGCAGAAACATCAAATACAATCAACCCACAGCTTTATCACTAAAATCCAAATTTGGAAAGCTTAATTGTCTTTTATCAACCCCCTCTTTAAAGATCTGTTTATTTTTATTGTGTGCATAAATAAAAGCTTGTCTCCATGTGTGACTGTGCATATGTGTACAGCGCCCTTGGAGGCCAGAAGAGGGCACCAGATCCTTTGGAACTGGAGTTATAGTAAGTTGTGAGCTGCCCTGTGGGTGTTGGGGATGGAACCTGGGTGTTCTCTGCCAAGAGCAGCAAATGCTCTTAACCACCAAGCAATCTCTCCAGCCCAATTATCAACTTTCTTACATGCAAAGAAAGGACTACTTTTTGTTATTGCTTTCAAGAAACTGAATCATGATATTGGAGTAATTCTGTAACGAAACCTACAAAGAATCTTCTAATATTTTCATAGCCATGATAGGACTATAGTTCTTCCCAAGCTGCCCATAAGACCCAGCTACTAATTCTGAACACAAGCAATAAATATTTTACGTCCAATCTGGATAGCTTAAATTTTTGGATATTACTACCATCTCTTTGGGGGGGGGGGCAGCAATTTACCAAAACATTTTCTATAAAGGCATTTGATATTAATAAATGTTAACATCTGGCCACTAACTAAAGCAATGAAAATTTTGTCAAGCAATAAAATATTTTCTTTTTTCCTCATTAAGTGCTAGAAACATGACACAGTATAAACACTAATATTCTTAAGTTCATGATTCTAAAATGGTATTTATCTACTTTTACCCAAACCTTTGACTGAGTCTATCTGAAGACAGTGCTTTAGGAGAAACCTTGGTGGTGGTTGCAATCATCTGACAATGCATTAACATGTTGTATTGTCCCCAAATACTTTGAAATGAAATGTAATTCTTAAACAGAATGACTATTTAAATGTTATTTTCCTTGGATTGTATACTAGGGCCCAAAATAGTGGTTTCAGGAAGGCAGGCAAAGTGCCATCTACATTGGGATCTACTTTTAGAGACACTCTCTGGCACTTGATGGCACACACCTTTAACCTCAGCACTTGGGAGGCAGAGGCAGGTGGATCTCTGTGAGTTCAAGTCCAGCCGGGTTATAGAGTTCTAGGATAGCTAGGGCAACACAGAAAAACAAACAAACAAAGAAATAAATGATCTCCTTGGTAATCATAACAAGAGAAAAAACATAATTAAAACAGTTAAAGGTTTGGGGTTGTTGGTAGCATAACGCCTTGAAATTTGATTCTTCAGCATGGCAAACGTTAAGTAAAAATAAAGTTGTAAAATGCTGGTCAGAAACCCAACATTATAAATTCTTATTTTTTACTGAACAGAGTAGTCAAACCTGGCTTGCGTTACCAAATTATAATCTACCAGGACTGGCTTTTGTTTTGTTTGTTCCCTTATTTATTTATAAGACAGGGCGATTCATTTACTTACACGTTTTTTGAGGCAGGGTTTCTTTGTGTAGCCCTGGCTGTTCTGAAACAGGCTGGTCTTAAACCCAGGGATCTGCCTGTATCTGTCTCTCAAGTGCTGGGATTAAAGAGGTATGCCACCACTGCCCAGCTATTTATTTATTTTTAAGGCAGTGTCTTTCTCGTCCTGGCTGTTCTGGAACTCAGATCTGCCTGCCTCTGCCTACTGAGTGCCAGGATCAAAGGTATGGCCAGCACAATGGGTTTATTTAATGGGACTATTATAGAGAGTCAATCATCAATCAGTGTGGCCTATTGTATCACTTGCTTTGGTGAAATAACCAACATGACTTCTTTGTTTGACAGTGACACCATTCTCTTCCACCTTCACCTGAAAGGAAGCCATGATTCTGTTTATACAGCATGGCTCGCTCCTGTCTTCACAGACATACAGACAGGCAAAACACTCACATGCATACAAACAAAATTTTAAAAAGAATGGGAAAAAGGAGCTAGAGTATCTGTCCTGATGCCACACACCTATAGTCCCAGCACCAAGGAGGCAGAGGCAGGTGGATCTCTAAGTTCTAGGCCAGCCTGGGTTACATAATGAAACCCTGCGGGGGTGGGGTGGGTAGAGACTTGGGTGAGTGGCTAAGAGTTTATACTGTTCTTCCAGAAGGTCCAAGTTCAGTTCAAAGTACCACTTCTGGACTGGATTTGAGGCCTGAGAGTGGTTTCTAGTACTATAAATCTAGCCAAAAGTCCATAGCCAGAGAAACCATGGATCCCAGAGAGAATCTACTCATGTTCTTTTGCTAACTGGACATGCAGTCAAATTGCCTTCTAAATATATTTATACCCTTAAGAGTCAATGCTTTCTCAAGCTTGGTCAAAGAAACTTCTTTCTTCAATGGGCAGCAGTCAATGCCAAGACACACAAGTGCTCAAAGTGCTGGGAACAAGTGTCTGTTGAGTGCTCAGTCCTAAACTGCACATCTGTATCATCCCCCCATTCTTCCCCAGGCCCAGGAAATTTCATGGAAGATGGGGGAGAAAAGAATGTAGGAGCTGGAGGATGGGGAGGAGTGCTGTGAAATGCTAATCAACACACAGCATGAATGAGAGAAGGGTTTGGAGATCCAATAAGAGCTGGAGTAGCTGGAGAGTGATGGCTGCTGGGGGAGAAGTCATGTTTCTTTGGGGGCACAGACACTGATGGGAGATGGCCCGACATCCATGTAGCAACATTAGTTGGACTCAAAGGTTAGAAGAAAAATAAGAGGATAGGAATGTGGGATAGAAAAATGCTGGAGGCCTCTGGGGGAAGTGGGAGGGGACATATGGGCTAGAGATATCACCAAGATACACTGCATATAAGCATAAACTAGAATAAATAAAAGAATTTAAGTGAGGTGTGTATGTGTGTAGGACTTTGGATATGTGGTCCATTTCAGGGATGGGTTGGAACAGATTCCAGAAGCACACTGATCTGCAAATATGGATTCTGGATAGTATTTAACAGATGCTTTGTAAATACTTAGGAAAAGAGAGGGAATCAACATGAGTCAGTTATGAACAGTCATGGTAAACCAACTGTTTTGATAGTTACCACAGCAACAAGAGTGCTGGTCACAGCTTCTGGAGAACCCAAACTACTGGACATTTACTTCCCATTTGAGAGATTTCATGTTAAGTGTGGTGAGGGAGAAAAAAAGTTCCTGCTCTTGAGAAGCTCGGAATTCAGACAGCAACACAGTATTACCATCACAGAAATTTGTTTCCTAAAAACAAAGAAAATCTGAGTAGATTAATTCCAAATAAGGATATCATAGAAAAGATGAAAAACTGGGTCTAAGGTTCAGGAATAGTGGTGTACATCTTTAATCCCAGCATCCAGGAGGCAGAGGCAGTACCAGGCAGATCTTTGTCAGAGGCCAGTCTAGTCCCCATAAAGAATGAAAGGCTGCTGTAGCTATTTAACGAGACCCTATCTAAATGAAGGAAGGAAAGAAGGAATACAAACAGGCAAGCTGGCCCTATAGAAACCATATCCCACAGGAGTAGACTTTTTACACAACATATGGAGATGGAGAAGTACTGTGACTATGGAATCACTGACTTTATCCATCACTGCCCCTTCCCAGAAGGAACCATGCTCACCAACAGCTCTCAATGTCTCAGAAACTATGCCTAGCAGAATGTGCTCTCCTGAAACCGCTGGCACAGAACTCTAGTTGAGCTTGACCTTCAAGTCACCAGGAAGATATAATACTCATCCCAGTAAGAGGAAAGAACACATATCCTAGTCACTGTTTCTTAGCTTGATTTTTGTAGCACGTGGGACTCTGTTTAGTCTCACTCCAGATCTTGCAAATATTAGAAGCAGATCTGAGAGAAGGGCATATCCCTTTACAATAGGAGCCAAGAATAATTTATGTATGTACATGCATGCATGAATGTGATGGTGAGGATGAAACCCTGTGTACTGTAGACAAGTATTCTACAAGTTACATCCCTAGCCTACCTGACGTAGAGATCTAAGATGCTTTTGGGGAATGTGTTGGAGCCCATGGTTCTCAGCAGTGTAAGGAAGACCCGTGGAAGCCACAGCAGGTATCACTGAAGGAGAAAAGCTGTGAAGGGTCTGGTGACACAGCTTGAATCAGTGAAGATGATAACCAGTTAAAGGCAGTAAGACACTAATAAACAATAACAGACTAAGAAAGCCTATGTCAGAGAAGGAACTTCAAATTGAGGAGGAGAAGGCTAAGACCTGTAGAACATTTACTCGATCTACAGTGAGATGAGGTGAGGTGACCTTGGTTCTGTAAGAAATGAAAGGAGGGCAGGGGAAGAATACTGGACAACTGGGAAGGCATTATGAAGAAAGTAAGCAAATTAAGGTTGGAGACTAGCAGAATGTAAAGGGAAAGTGCCCATAGCAAAACAGGAAGGAACACAAAGTCACTGGGATACCTGAACTGGGATCATACTCACAACTTGGCTTATGTCCCCACCCACGCCTCTAAGAGGCCCAAAACAACAAGACTAGGTCAAACCCTTTCCAAGGTCCAAGGATGTTATTTTTCTTTCTGTTTAAAGCTTAAACACACACACACACACACACACACACACACACACACACACACAAAACCCAAAACAAAACAAAAAAAGAACATGCTTTCTTTGTGCCGTCTTGGCTGTCCTGAAACTTGCTTTGTAGACCAGGATGGCCTTGGACTCACAGAGATCCACCTGCCTTTGCCTCTTGAGTGCATGCCATAATTACTTGGATGACCCAAAATTATTTCAGATAGTCTTGAAACCGTACTGAAGCTGAAGATAAAATGAAAAAGTTATTTCACACAGGAGAAAATAAGCAGATACTAGCCTCTACCAAGTGGTCACAAGAAAACATGTTCTTTTCAATATGATGAGCTCTGCCTCTAATATTCTTGTGTAAGATTTTTTTCCCCTTGAGTCTACAACCCCAAACCAAAATGAGAAAAACTAAAAATGGAATAAAGAGCATGGAGCTCTCAGGGTGAGACTTGAGGATTTCCTCGGCTTTAAGAGCAATTATCAAGCAAAGTTTATGCAGATATAATTCAAGATATAATTCAAGGAGAGGGCCAGTTCTAACCCTTACAAGCAGAAGGCAGAATTGAACATTTGGTTCTAGATTTAGAGTGAAAGACAGAATCTTCCATAGCTATTAAGGAATGCCACCAAAACCATGGGTGTCCCTGCATGGAGGCGTGGAGCTGCCACTGCATGAAGCTGTGAAACTTAAGACGAGATTCTTGTTGCAGGACCCAAGATGTTGGAGATGACAGTGCCATGGGATGTCTGCTGAGGAAAACTGCTGACAGAGAATGGAACCAGCCTGAGAGAGAAGTGTGTTGCAGTCTACAAAGCCGGAAGAAGCTAGAGAGATGAAGGGCCACTTAAGCTTTTGGAGACCAGACATAGATCTACAGAATTTGGAGTTTGCTCTGCTGGGTTTCAGGTCTCCCTCTGGCTCAGTATTTCCTCAATAATCTCTTTTTCATCCCTTTACAAAGTCAAGTCTATGTCATTGTGTTCAAATTATGCAATTTGCCTTTTGCTTTTACATGGGATTTTTATTTCAAAGATTGCCTTGAGTCTCAAAAGAGACTCTGGACTTTAAAACTGTTTAGGAAGGATTAAAAGGTGTGTTACTGGAAGGTGGGCTGTGATGTTTCAAAAGCCCATGTCAGGCTGGATCATTCTGTCTCTAACTTTTGGAGAAAATGCAAGCTCTTGCCAGGTGGTGGTGGTGTACATCTTTAATCCCAGCACTACAGTGGCAGAGGCAAGAGGATCTCCATGAGTTCAATCTACAGACAGCTCTGTAGGCCAAGACGGCCAGGGCCACACAAAAAAACCCCAACTCGAAAATTCAAAAATGCAAACTCTCAGCTATTCTTTGCTTAAACTAAATAAAATAAAGTGGCATTTAAGTCTGATCAGTTCCATGGAAGAAAAAAAATAACCATTACAACATAGGTTATGTAAGAAAACAAACTTAAAATAAGGGTATGTGTTTCTGAGGACCCAAAGCTTAAGAAACTTTCAGACTGCTGCCTTTAGCTATAATAAGGGAATGGTGAATGATTTACTCTTCTGATTTAAACAGTTTAAATCTGGGGATAGCATGCCTTTAATCCCACAATTTGGGAGGCAGAAGCAGGATTTCTGTGAATTTGAGGCCAGCCTGGTCTAGTGAGTCCAGCCACAACTATATAGAGACCCTGTCCCCAAATGAATAAATAATACAGTAAATTAAGCCAAAGTTTGGCAGTTGAAAACAAAATTAGGACCACTAAGAGACAATAGGCAGCAAACAGTTGGAAAACTGCCTAAGAGCCTGTGTAAGCTAGAGGACACCTCACTGCTCCAAAACAAGTTTTCTAACACAGGCCAGAAAGATGTTTGAAATCTTTGACTTAGTTTAAGCTCTAAGGGGGGGAAAAAAATTTAAATGGATGCTGCAAGTTCCCCTTCCAGAACTGGTAGTTTGAGGAGTCCAAATCTGTCAGAATTGTTGGGCAGAGAGAGAGAGAATATCAGAAACACATAAGAGCAGTGGAGATCTGCATGGTGCTCCTTTCTGTAATACACATTATGTCGCCAAGTGTGTGGTGTCAATTTAAAGTTAATAAAAGTGTGTGTGTGTGTGTCTTCCTTATTCTGATCTCTGGCACAATTATTTCAAGTATCTTTCAAAATTCTATGTCTCGGGGCAGGCTGGGCCCCTAACTCTCTGATGGAGGGAAAGGAAAGCAGAGAACCACCTGCTGGAAGAGATGATCCAGACAACTGCAGGAATACAGCTTTCCTACATGGTCATTTATGCTGGCGAGGGCTTCTCAGTGACGGAGCTGTCTCACTCACACACAGGCTTGTATGCAGTCCCATAAACTCATTGATTCATCAAGCCAAAGTTGCATAAAATTGTTTCTTTGGTTTGATGCCCTATCTGGGGGTGAACACATGTCTCCTCAAGAAAGCCAAACAAATATAAAATTAACTTACTAAAATTCTTTGTTTTAGAGACAGGGTTTCTTTATGTAGCCCCGGTTGTCCTAGAACTCAGAGATCTAGCTGCCTCTGCCTCCTCGTGCTGGGATTTAAGGTGTGCACCCCCACGTTTGGCCTCAAAGTAACCTTCACGAACAATTCTTAGTGATCAGCTATAGTTTGCAGGTGCTTCCTTCTTAAATCCTAGGCACTGCTCTAGGTGCCTATGTGTAGAAGGTGGTATTTCAATGATGGATTAAGGGTTTTAACAACCAAAGAGAAAGGTATTTTAAGAGGAGCCAAGGGCACTCACATACAGAGGGTTGAATACAAGGGCTGTATAGGACAATGTGGCTGGAATTCACACGTCCTGGGGTAGAGTGAGAGGTGACATCAGACAGACAGGGTGAGAGCCATAGACTTAATGACTGGCGGTGAGGGGTAGTTCAGTCAAAAATATAAGCACAGAGCTGACAGGACAAAGCAGAACTAGGAACACCAATGAGAAGACCACAGCCACACTTCTCAAAGCCCCCTCCCCCACTCTGAATACAGCGGTTAGACTTGTCCCTCGTTATCTACCACTAAGGACTCATAAACAAGTACAGACGTTGAAGGGATCTTTTCCTCTTTTGAGTCAGGATCTCTATACAGTTCAGGCTTGTCTAAAGCTCACTCTGTAGCCCAGCTTCATCTCCAACTTCAAATGACCTCCTGCCTCAGCTTTCTAATACACTACTATGTCCAGATAAAATAAATTTTTCTTAAAAGTAAAATTGTATTGTTTAATCCTAATATCACAAAATAGTATCCCAATGTATTCAAATTCTTCTGTAATCTTATAACAATTGCTTTAGATTGTAAACAATTGATTTGAGGGCAAATTTTACCAACAATCTAAAGCAATGGTTCTCAACCTTTGGGTCATGATTTCTCTGGAAAACTTCTATCTCCAAATATATATATGATTCATAACAGTAGCAAGATTACAGTTACAAAGTAGCAACAAAGCTAATTGTGTGGCTGAAGGTCACCACAACATGAGAAACTGTATTCAAGGATCACAGCATTAGGAAGGCCGAGAACCACTGGCCTAAAGGATCCACGGAAGAAAAGAATAAGAAAAAGAACTCTTGTTACAGGGACAGGGTAACTTACAGGCTCAGTGGAAATGGTAGAGACAGGGTGTCAGTACAAAAGAAAATATTTAAGAGACAGGAGTATCAGCCCTAGAATTTTGAAGGAATTACACTGCAGAACTTACTCAAATATTTTTTGACTCACTCAATCCGTTCTCAGGTTGGACTTGAACCTGTGGTAAACCTCCTGCTGCAGCTTCCTGAGTAATGGGTAGGAAGAAACACTTTGCCTGGCCTGAAATTCTTATTAAGCACCTCTTATTAATCACCTATGACTATGTTAAGCACTAGAGTGGTGAAAACAGTTTTATGACCTCATAACTACATAGAGGAAATATAAAGACATAGGTATAAATGCACATCCACACATTAATATATTCTATTATGAACACATTACCATGAATAGAGAAGACCACAAATATCCGGTGCTATTAAAATGACTAAAGAACTTGTTTTTAATTGGGAGATCATAGAAGGTTCCGTCTTCTTGGCAAAGTGAGGGAGGCCTTTAAACAGAGGCCCAAGGATTAGCAGTTAACTGGGATAAAGAATGTTCTGCTAGCTGGTTGAGTAGAGTGTACATACCTGTAAGGCTATCATTAAGAACACACTGACCCTATACACAGCACTACAGGAACCTGAGTAAAGATGGGAGTGGGGGGAAGTGTACACTTATTAATTGCTTGCCTGAAAACAAACATATATGTAACCTTGTAAGGACTCAACAGGTGTATTCAGGTATATATGCAGATATAGAAATAAATATATGCATGCAATAACAATTAAAAAAGAGGCAAAGAATTTGAAGAACAAGGGTGATTTACAGCTCTATAGACCCTGTCTTAAAAAGTAAAAATCATTTTCCCCTTTCCCTTTTTTTTGGTGCTGAGACTTGTTTTCAGGACCTTACATACTCTTAAACACAAGCCATACCCTAAGCTACACTTCCCTCTTCCCGCCCTGTCCCCAAAATACAATTTACTGCATAAGAACTCTATTTAAAAGGAAATGTTTAGAAGACTGCGGAGACTGGAGAAAAGGAGTCCAGCTGATGTGGCAGTCTGAATGTAATTAGTTCTCATACTCACAGGGAGTGGCACTGTTAGGAGGTGTGACTTTGTTAGAGTAAGTGTGGCCTTGCTGGGGGAAGTGTGTCACTGTGGGGGTGGGCCTAGAGGTTTCCAGATACCGCCCAGGGTCACCCTTCCTGTTGCCTTCTGATCAAGATATAGACAGCATTATGTCTACTGTACACTGCCATGCTAATAATGAACTAAACCTCTAAAACTATAAACTATCACCTCAATTCAATGTTTTCTTATAAGAGCTGCTGAGATCATGGTGTTTCTTCACAGTAACAGAAACCTTAAGGCAGTTGGTAAAGTGCAAGTCACACCAGGATGGAAATCTGAGTTCAGATACCCAGCACACACAAGAGGAGCCAGGTACGTATGGTGTGTGTGGTCAGAATCTCAGTCCTGGAAAGGTGGAGACAGGAAGATTTCCTAGGGATGGCAGGCCAACCATTCTAATCCAATGGTTGAGCTCTAAATTTCAGGAAAAAAAATCCTGTTTCAAAAAAACAGTAGGGGGTTGGAGAGATGGCTCTAAGAGAGTGCTTGCTGTTCTTCCAGAGAACCTGAGCATCTACACCAGCTGGCTTACAACCACCTATAACTCTAGTCCCAGAGGACCAAATACCCACCCTTGACTTCCATGTGCAGCCATACCCTTGTGGTATTAACTCATATAGACATAAGACATAAAAAACAAATAAATAATTATATCTTTTTTTTTTTTTTTTTTGCCGGGCAGTGGCATATATCTTTAACCCTAGCCACTCAGTGGGCAGAGGCAGGCAGATCTCTAATTTCAAGGTCAGTATGGTCTTTAGAGCAAATTCCAGGACAGCCAGGGCTACACAGAAACCCTGTCCTGAAAAGCAAAACAAATCTCTTAAAAAAGAACACAAGAGTCTTCTGAGGAACCACACCCATGCATACAGGTTTGCCTCTGCCCCCCACCCCCACCCCCCATGCTCATGCACACACCCTCTAAGAACATGTACCCTACACACACTGAGCTGTGATACAAAATTAAGGGACTAGTTTCCTTCACGGTCCATGGCTGATACTGAAGGCAACTCCAAGGGAAATGTTCCAGAGCTGGTGCCCAACCTTCCACACCCTCATGCTTTGGTATGGAATTTCTCATTATGCTTAGCTCTTCTCTCTACCCTCTCTAGCAACCTGTCATGCAGTCATATCTCATGGCAAAGACTCAATAATATTTGTCTAAATAAAGTGGTTATGTAAAAATACCACATATTGTACACAATGCTAAGCAACTAAAATGCTACCTATCAACTGTGAATGGATTATTTTTAGAGAAGCCATTAAGCTGTTCTCAAAGCCTCCCATTTTGGTGAACTTTAATTATCTGAACATAAAACTACAGTACTTCATCTCACAGATAAGAATTAACTTGTCTTCAGATGCTAAGCAAGTTAGACTGATCCAAATAATTGTTCCAAAAATAAGCAGGTAGATGATAATGACTGCTTTAAAGTAGTCCTTACTCTAACTTGGCTCTTTCATAGAGCACTAAGCCACTGCAACTGGGTTTTTGGCTTTTTTTTTTTTTAAAAAGGGAGTTCAAACCATTAAATGAGGAAATAAAAGAATAAAGGTTAGCCTAAAGCCATTTTTGCTCTGAAACCGACAGTAAGTGCACTGAATCCATTTAAATAATTAGTGTGTATGTTCCAATACTTTACAGGTATTGTAAAATCTGATGCCATATGTAGCCTGTAGAGAAACATGCTCTGGAGCCCAGAGCAAACAAAAATGCTCATGGCTACAGATGCATTTTTCAATGTCTTGTAGCTTAAGAAAAAAACAAAAAACAAAAAACTTAAATTTTTTTTAAAAATTTATGCACCAGGCATGGTGATGCATATCTTTAATCCCTACACTCAGGAGGTAGACAGTTGAATCTCTGTGACTTTGAGGACAGCCTGGTCATATGTGACTGCATAGTAAGACTCTGTCTCATACAAAAACACCCCCCCCACACACACACCTTCCAAAAACAACAAAATTATATTTAATGACTAATTACTTCTACGTGCAATATGTATCTCATGTGCACAACAAGAATGAAGGACTTCAGAGGCCAGAAACAGAAACTGGATGGACACCTTAGAGTTACCACGTTTGTGCTGGGAACTGATGCTGAGCCCCTCTTCTAGAACAGCCAATGCTCTTAACAACAAGCTCCCCAAACTTCACTATTACATTTTCTAATGTGGTACTCTAATTGTGATTGCTACTTTTGTCGACCTGACACCTCTGGAGCTAACTAAAACCCAACTAGCTGGGCACACCTAAGAAGGACCCTTCTTGATGGAGTCATGTGAGGTGAAATGAATTCCTACCTTTGATCTGGGCACCAGAATATGAAGACATGGAGCAAGGAAGCTTACTCTCAAGCCTGTCTGCCCCATTATAACTGGCAAATCTATTCATTCCTTTACTGCATTAAAGCCTACTTTGGGATTCTGGTGTATACTGAGGAGCCATCTGAGACAGCCCTGTGGACAGGAACAACTAACTACTGGATTCCTGGACTTTCCACTGGGAGCCAGCTACTGTTGGAATAGTCAAATAATTACCTGTAAGCCATTCTAATAACTTCTCTCTGTGTGTGTGTGTGAGGGGTAGATTTCCATTCTATCAGTTCTCTTTCTTTAGAGAATCCTAATTTATAAACCACCTAAATACCCATGCATTGGACAGATGCTGAATACATTAATGTGAATTCATGTGTGGCATATTTTGCAACTGGCAAATGAATGAGGAAGACAGGTGTGTGGTGGTTTATGTTTCTAATTCTAGCACTTGGAAGGCAGAGATAGGAGGACTGAGTTCCCAGCAGTTCGAGGACAGCCTAGGCTACATATTGATAACGTCTCAAAACAACAACAATAAACAACAAAAAAGGTGAACAGAAAGTCAAACAAATGAGAGACAGTTAATTTATTTTAAATAGGTTGCTAGTCCATGTCATAGGTGAGTTAGTAGTTCACAATCATAGTGTAAGCAATACACAGGGTTAAAAATAACAACAAAACCAAAACACAAACAAACAAACAAACAAAACCCCCCAAACCATCAAGGGGCTAGTTAGGATGGCTCAGTGGACAAAGGTGTTGCTGGCCAACCAAACCTGATAACCTGAGTTCAATGCCAACCACCCACACTGTACTAGAGAAACAACTCCTGAAAGTACCCCAACATGATCTCAACAACACCCAAATAACATATAAACAAGTATATAAAGAAACTCAACACCACCAGCCTAATCACACTGAGATCAGTTTCAGCAGGGCAATGGGACCTTCAGCCTCAAGTGAGAAGGGAAAGCAATAAACAAGGACCTAAAGGAGAGACGGTGAGTTGAAGCAAGAGCTGCCTTTACTTTTAGACTGCAGAGCTATCAGCAATGTATGAAATACAGCAGCATTCAAGAACTGAAAATGAAGCAGGGTATGGTGGCCCAAGCAGTCCTTTAATCCCACCACTCTACTGATACTCTATTGAGTTCAACGCCAGCCTGGTCTACTTGGTGAACTGCAACTCCAGCCAAGGCTACAATAGTAGTGAGACTATGCTAACATTCAGCTGCGCAGTTTCCTTGAGACTGTAATGCTGCATCCTGTAGGGAAGCTCCTTAAAAAAAGTAACGAAAAAGTAAACAACTCAAGGGAACTTCAGGAAGTCACTGAAACTGACTAGATTCACCAGGTCCCTCCTTGTCAGAGTAGCAATAAAAAATCACAGTCCCCGTGGGGCTAAAGGAACAGAGCTGCAAAGAGATCTGAGACAAGATCAGTTGCCTTGTCCTAGTCTTGTCAACTGTCATCTGTATTAGGGTGATCTTTGCTGAGCTATCCCTGCTTCTGTTACTAACCCCTCACTCATGTTCCTATAAGAAGCCCTAATAGAACTCACTGGTTCACCAAGTTAGATTTTTGGGGTGAGTAGATGTGTATCCTTCATCTCCCCAGGAAAAATTTTGCCATACAATGACAATCCATTTCTATAATCCCAGTACTCTTGGCAATGAAAGTAGTTCAAAGTCATCCTTAGCTACACAGTGAATTGCTACTCAGGCTAGCCTGAGCTACATGATGCCCTGTCTCAACACAACCCTCATCTACCTTTCTAAACAATCAAAGCTACCCATAAAGGGTCAAAGATTTGGAAAAGACCAGCGGTATCTCATGGAAAGATGTGGAGACAACTTTTTACATTAAAAATGTCTTTTATTATGTAATACTTGGGGGAGGGGGTGTCTTAGATGGAGGGAAGAGGAGCTAAGAAAAAACACTCACTCAAAAGACCAAAATGGAGATGGAGTGTACATATTAGGGAGTGTGCATGGTTCAACTGAGAATGGGTGGTGGTGGTTGGAGACATGTGGCTACAACAAGAAGCAGTTCAGGTAATAGACCATGCCTGAGAGAACCTGCCTGTAGAGTGCACAATGACAAAAGGAAGGATCTGGAAAAGTTCAAGGCTAGAGCGAGAGGATGGAAGGATGCTTTAGTGTTTAAGAGCACTGTTCTATCAGAGGGCCCAGGCTGGACTGCCAGCTCCTACATCCTACATGGTGCCTCACAACTATGTGTAACTCCAGTCCCAGGGGATCGGACACTCTCTTGTCACTTCATGGGCACTGGTACACACATGTGGGTAAAACATCCATACACCTAAAAGTCAAATGAAAAACTACTGTACATAGTAATTGCAATAAAGTCACTTCCATACAAGCGTATATTATACAGTGCCCCGCACCCTACCCTCTGCCTCCCTTCTCCCCTTTCTGACTGCTCTTGTTCTTTCTCCAGACACTTCTGCTTTGCCTCTACTTTCAAGTCAATAAACATGCCTGCAGAAAATGAAGAACCACAAATGATAAAAAAAAAAAAAATCTCATCTGTGGATGGCATAATTCACTTAATGATTAGCTCCAGTTGCATTTAAAAAAGAATTATGACACAGGCTACAGCATGGCTCAATCTTGAGGACGCTGAGACAAAGATCAGTGAAATAAGTCAGCGGTAACAAAGCCAAATGCATATAAAGCAGATAGGAGGGATGGAGAGCGGCTGTCTAATGGGCATATGGTTTCAGCTTTGCAAAGGGACAATTCTGGAGATTGATTAGATAACGTAAATATACTCAAATTACTGAATGATAAACTTAGTAGTTAAGATGCCAAGGCATCATAGTTTTTTTTTTTTTTAAAGATATTATTTTATGTTTATAGGTAGGTGTAAGTAGAGGTAAGAGGGTACCAGAGCACGTAGAACTGGAGTAACAGATGGTTCTGAACTACTATGTGTGTAGGGCGATTATGTTGTTCCATTGTAAATAATTGTCCCACCCACTGGTTTAATAAAAAGCACTGATTGGCCAAAGACAGACAGGAATTGTGGGCGGGGCTACCAGACTAAGAAAACTATGGAACAGGAAGAACAGAACAGAGTGCCAGAGAGAAGTTAGAGGAAGCAGAGGACAACTATGCTCCTCTCAGAAAAGGTACCCAGCCGCATGGCTGAACAGGATAAGAGTCATGGGTTAGATTAAGGGTAAAGAGTTAGCAAGTTATATGCCTGGGCCTTAGGCCGATCAGCCTAAAACTATTGTAAGCATCTGTGTGTCTCTGTGGGTCTGTGGGTCTAAACCTTGAGGCTAGGCCTGAAAGTCTGGGCCAGAAACCACTTACTACACATGTAGGTGCTAAGAATTGAACCCAGGTTCTCTGGAAGAGCAGTAAGTGCTATTTGGTTTTTGTTGATTTTTGTTTGTTGTGTAACCCTGGCTGTCCTGGAACTAACTCTCTCTGTAGATCACACTGGCCTCAAACTCAAGAGATTTGCGTGCCTCTGTCTCCCAAGTGCTGGGGACTAAAGGCATGTGCCACCACTGCCCAGCCAAAATGGTTAATTTTAAATGTCTTTTACAATAGTTTTTAAAAAGCCTTCATGAAGTTACTTATGCTCATAAACATTAATTAGACTACACACCAGTCATTTGCTTCAGTGCTTTCTTTCTAGCCCTAGTCTCAAGACATAGTAATTTAGCTGATGCAATCATTTCTATACTTAAAAGGTATAAATGTGTCTCACTCAGGAGAAAAGAGGCCAAGGTTACAGCAGTAAATGCTTGCAATCTCATCATTCAGATGATCTTGGGCTTTACGGTGAGTTTCAGAACAGCGTGGGCTACTGTATAAGAAAGATCCTATCTCAAAACATAGTCTCTAAGTCACCCAATATTGAAGGCCAGAGCTGAGACTTCAAAAGTAGTGTTATTGTCATACCTCCGTGAGTACTGTATATTATGCATATATTAGCTGTTGGAAATGAAATAAGAACATACAATTAAGGAACTTAAAAGAAGATATGTGGTTCATCTCCAGCTGAGGAATATCACAGCTTCCTACAAATTTCTTCACTTTCTAATCTTCCAATCCCTTGTGCAATTGTGACAGACATTCAACTGATATTTCTCTTACATACACTCAGTTTGACCAGATTTTAGTGTAAACTTAAGCCCCAAGAAAAAGACCCACACCCATGTTTAAACATTACAAGGCTGGTTAGAACTTTGTGATCCTAGCGTTGTTTGGGTATGGCTTAAACATGTAGG
Organism: Phyllotis vaccarum; assembly: GCA_033318265.1. Taxonomy (NCBI): domain Eukaryota; kingdom Metazoa; phylum Chordata; class Mammalia; order Rodentia; family Cricetidae; genus Phyllotis; species Phyllotis vaccarum. The sequence continues at coordinate 185,162,540 of JARWLC010000002.1, forward strand.
TAAAGTGCTCGCTAAGCAAAGCTGAGGACCCACATCCATGTAAAAAGGGCAGGGGTAGCAGTGAACATATATTATCCCAGCAACACAAAGAGACCCTAAGGCTTACTGGTCAGCCAGTCTAGCTAGATCAGGCTGTGCTACAGGTTCAGGGAGTGACCCTGTCACAAGAACTAAGGTGGAGAGCCGTGGAAAAGGATACCAGATACTGAACTCTGGCCTCAACAGGCGCATACATAGGCACATATAAACTCTAAAACTAATGTCACTAGAGCATCTAAAACCTAAGCCAGATTTTCACACAGTATATTTAGAAACACCTTGATCTGGGCCAGTGAAGTGTCTGTGCTAGTAAACATACTTGCTCCCTAACCTAGTAACCTGAGTTTGAACCTCAGAGCCCACATGGTAAAAGGAAAGAATCAATTCCCACAGATTGTCATCTGACCTCTATACACATAACAATGTATGCATGCACCCACACATGTGTAGACATAAAATTTAAAGTGCACTGGGTTATGATTTCCTTTTGTTCTGTAATTATAAAAACCACAAAATGTTTCCACATTAGAACATGGTATTTAGGGTAACCTGAATCTGTGTTCCTGGGCCAAGGATATTCACATTTAACCCAAGAATAAACTGTTACTTCCTGTGAGGTGAGAGCTTTATTTTGTGTCCACAGCAGTAATATATCTACTGCTACAGAACTTTCTTTTCTGTACCCGAGGGGGAAAGAGCTCATCTGTTCTTCCCACCAGTAATCTTGTAAGTATACAGATGTGCATCAAAGTATGGAGGCTCAGTATAGGCCAGAGGCCTGGTTCCTGCTGCCAACAATTATCCTTTCCTCAAATACTGTCCAATCTATGCATCCAAGAAAAAAAACTAAGAGATTTCTCTATTTGGTACAAGCAGTTCTTATGTTTTATCTCTCACCGATAAACTACTCAAGTGAAAGTTCCTTCACTGTAGTCTTAATTATAGCTCAAATGCTGTTAAGTTTTTAATCACGATGACAAATACCCCAGGGAAACAGGAGAGACTTACATTAGCTCAGTTTAAATTCCAGTCCAGAGCAGTTCTGCTTCATGACCCTGTGACAGGGGAGTCATTAGGGCGTTGGTAGGTGGGAGAGGAAGCAAACAAGTGATTGTGACGTTGGGTGTGGCACAGTTCCTTGGAGACCCCCCCCCAACTCCATCCAAGTCACCAATCCATTGGATGGTGCTGCACGCATTCAGGTGTGGCTCAACCTCCTCGCTAATTCTCTTTGAAACAGTACTCAAAAACCTACAGAAAACACCTAGGGATGTGTTTTACTTATTTCCTAGGTGCTTCTGGAAAGGCAAGCAAACAAAACCAAAGAAATCAGCATCACAAACGCTGACTGCAAAGCCTAAGTGCACCCCCCCCCAACTGTAGCAGGAATCAATCATCTTCCGACCTATGAAGAGTGTGAGGCTACAGCAGTAAAGAAGATGTAAAAAGCACCCAGTTCATGATCACTACATGACATCTTTTTTATTATCTCAAAGTACACACTCAAGTCTTGATTTGTGCATATAAGCAAATACCAAGCGTGGCATTCTCCATAGAAACAGAAACACACACACACTGCCTCTTTCTCTCTTCCCCATTTAATGCTCACCTGGAAAACTGGTATTCTTCGTGACAACTGTGGCATTGGGGCTGTTCTAGAAGTGGTATAAGGCCACGGCAATGAAAGAACACAGATAAACTTGGCTTTTCAGGGAAACACTCAAGACAGAAACTGTTTTTCTAAAGCCACTCAAGTGTTTAAGGTCAGGTGAGAGGGTTCAGTGGGTAAACATACGTGCTGCACGGGATAACAGCTTGAATTTGAAAACAAAGAACTGACTCCCCAGGATTGTTCACTGACTCCTTCCTACCCACAAAGCTAACTAAAAGAGAGAGAGATCATTTCTTGTGGTCTCACAGTGCTAAGATGACAGAACATCTGGGTCTAAGAACTTTAATAAACACCTCTGATTTGCAGATATATAGATGGCTAGACCTGCATCACAAATTCTAGTTGTTATTAAGTGACAACTCAGAGCCAGATAGCGGCGAAAGGCTGGAACATCAGAGAGAGAAACAGACCAGTCAAATCTCACCCAGCCAACTTTTCAAGGTGAAAGCTCTCTTCCTGCTGCTACAGCCTCGCTCCTCGTTGCTTCTACAGAAGAATAATTCTGTCTTCCTAGGTCTGCCCTAAATACCCTCTGAGTTACCACTCTCTAATCCTCCCGAATTGACTGTGGGTGGATCTGTTCTCTGATATTTCAGGTCTTGTTAAGTATATAACACATCACCACATATACACTTAGCAGTGGTGGTAAAAATCCAAAGTAGACAAAGCTATATAAACACTGCAGCCAAGCTTTAAATCAACTTAATCTCTAACTGGACTAAGGTGATGTTATTTCTCAGTCTTTCTGCCTCTCTGGAGGAAGAGAATGGCATCCTGGGTCTCCATAAACTTCATACACAGTATCTAGGACTCACTTAACTATTCACCACACAAAAAGAAACAAGGCAGGAAGGACAGTAGGAACTTCTACAAATGATTCATCACAGGTGAACTTTTAAATAGCTGTGACTGACATGCTTAGCAGTCAAAATGATCAATTCCACCTAAGAACTGAAATCGGGTAATTATGACAAAAAGATTCCATTAAGAGTAAGGAAAAGTGACTCAATCTAATTTGCTCTCTTCCACTTGCTCCATTGCTTAGCTGTGCCCTGCTCACAGGGATAACTTAACCATTGTCTTCTCTAGCAAGCAGCCCCAGCCTGCAGGGGAGGTCAGCCACTTTGTGTGGCAATGGGACTACCACACAGACACCAAAGAGTCCTTATGAGCTGTAGGCTGCAGGACACAATCTGTACAGTCTGCTGGTTACAGAGACAAACAGACATTCAGAGAGTTGTTCCTTCTGGGTGCTACTGAAGAGTAGTCTAGTCTATATGGAAAACAACTTCATAGATGTAGATGGTAACATAGATGAGGATTATTGAAGAAATGTTGTGCTATGTGATTTAATTTTGGGAGAGAAGCCTGAAGTAAATGTGTACATAAATTTATTACTTTTTAAAATCCAGAAACAGAAGCTGAAATTCAAGTGAGAGAGTTCAGAAGATTTAGGTTCTAACAGAATAAAAAATGTATCTCCAACAGAAAATGAAAAAAAAAACTTAACAATGAAGTGTTCTGATGTTTCAATACTGTAAACATACAGCTTAGGCTTCTAGTAAGTATTTCATAAAAATACCTATTAGAATCTGTCTTAGGGTTTTTACTGCCTGAAGAGACACCATGACAACAGCAGCTCTTATAAAGGAGACCTCAAAGCCCACCCCACTGTGACACATTCCCTCCACACCTATTCAAACAAGGTCACACCTCCTAACAGAGCCAATCCCCATAAGATTATGAGGGCCAAATACATTCAAACTACCACAAAATTACAAGTTATTTCCTGGTGTTTTATGCAACTAACGGCTACAAGTAGGACTGTGTTATAATACAATTGTTTTAAAATTACATTTATTGGGTGTGTGCTGACACACACCTTTAACCTCAGCACTCTGGGAGTTTTAGGCCAGCCAGGACTACACAGTAAGACCATGCTTCAAGAAAAAAACCAAAACAAAACAAAAAACTTCCAAACAAGAAAGCATTTTATTTATTTGCTTGGGGGGGCACAGGAAGGTCAGGGGTCAATTTGCAAAAACAGGTTCTTTTCTTCCACTATGTAGGTCTGCCGAATTGAACTCAGGCCATTAGGTTTGGTGGTTAAGTGCCTTTAACTCCTGACTATCTCTTGACTGCCTAGTGAAAAATGTTTTGTTTTTCTAAGTCAAACATACAATTACAAATATAAAAGTGTGTTATTTAAAGCATGATGCCCCTTAAGCAAAAGTAAGGGGAAAGAAAAGAAACAGAACTCATAATGGAAGAAATAGTTGCACTATACGAAAGTAATGTGAGGAGAGTGGGGACTCAGTCAGGGGACTGCGCACGCCAGACAGGGCTTCTACATGAGAGCAATGACTGAAAGGGAACTAAGAAGACTTCTTGGTGCTGGGGTTCAACTTGACTTGGAAGTAGGTTATAATGGGCATGTTTAGTTTGCAAAAACACATCACACTGCAATCTTTTTTTGAGATTTAACTTATTTTTATATGTTTGCTGATATATATCTACATATTAAATTTGTGATACGTAGTGCCTACAGAGGTCAGAAAAGGGTGTCAGATCTCCTGAGGCCAGAGTTCCAGACTGTTGTGGACCTCCACATGGGCTCTGGGGATCGACTGCGTCCCCTGAAAAGCAAGTACTCTTACCACTGAGCCATTTCTCCAACCCCTCAAGTTGCAATCTTAGAAAACCAAACGTACATTGTAAGAGCTGGAGAGATGACTCAGTGATTAAGAGAACTGGGTGCTCTTGCAGAGGACAAGTCCTCTAATCAGGTGACTCAAAATTGCCTCTAGCCAGAGCTCTTCTAGTCTCTGCGCTCACTGTATCTGAGCCACAAACACACACATGGAGGTCACAGGGTAACTTTGGGCAGTCAGTTCTCTCCCTCCATCTTTACATGGTTCAGGGATCACACTTAGGTCATCAGGCTTCTAGGGCAAACATGTTACTTGTCAGTCCCTCAAGCTCTAACCCTAAACCCACTTTTCTATATGCATATCATGCTTCAATAAAAATAAGAACAAAGAGGCAAGACTAAAAAGACAATGGAAATCACAGAAAATTGAAGACAGTAACCAGCTCTAGAAGGGGATTGGTTATAGGTCTGTGCACATAGAGGCCAGGAGACAACCTTAGCTGAACAACCTCTCCAGTCCCCTAAAATACCCATTTTATAAACTCACAATGATGAAACATGTATTTAATTTACTTTTAAAACAATGTTTAGATACATTTGAGTAAATATCACAAGCTCAAATTAAAAATCACTTCAATAAATATAAAGTTCTTAAAACAACAACAACCAAAAACCAATATAGTAAAAAACATCAGAGAGAGAGCTCAGGTTTGGTTCCCAACACCCATACAATGCCTCACAACCATCAACTCCAGTTTGAAGCCTAGTGCCTTCTGACCTCAGAGGGTACTGGGCATGCATGGGGTGCTCATACATACATACATGCATGCATGCATGCATGCATGCAGGCATGCGTGCACGCGTGTACACACACACACACACACACACACACAGGGAGGGGAAGAGGGAGGACTCATTTCCTAAAGTTAAAAAACCACTAGCTGCTCTCCAGAGGACCAGAGGACCCGGGTTAAATTCCCAGCACCCATACAGCAGCTCATAACTGTCTGTAACCCCAGGATCTGGCACCCTCACACCAATGCACATAAAAATAAATTTTAAAAAATTTAAAAAGAAAATTATTTTGAATAGGAGTATTTTCACACCAGAATCAAACTACCTAAATCCAACTTGTTTTATACACATATTATCAAGCTTTTAAGGAATCAATCCATTTTAATTTTACAAAAAAATAGGCTAGAGGGAAATTGTCCCACTCTTTGTAAAAATGGTCTAATTTTGACACTAAAAACAATGGAGAAAAACAGTAGCTAGCTGGCAGTACTGCTCAGTAGGAGAACTTGCCTAACAGGTACAAGGCCCTGCAGCAGCCCTGTAAAATAATGCATTTTTATAGCTGCAGTTAAAAAGTCAAAGATGAAAATGCCATCTGCCGGGCAGTCATGGCACATGCCTTTAATCCCAGCACTCAGGAGGCAGAAGCAGGTGGCAGATTTCTTCTGGTCCAAGGCCAGCTTGGTCTACAGTGAGTGACACCCTGTGCCAACCACTGCCATGACATCCTTCTACTAATTTTTACCATGCTTGTCACTCCTAGCAACCGCCTACCTCAGTGTTCTCCCCCAGAGTTTAACTTCCTCCATCCTTTCTTCCTGTCCTTTCCCCACCCAGCTTGAGGAGACTACCACAACACTCCAGTTTTACAGATTCCCCCTAAATAAAGACCCACACACTGTCTTCGGTCATTTGTCTGTCTGCCCTTGCTGATCTTTTAAAACCCAGCCAACATCTTTAAACGATGGCTTTCCCTTAACACAACAAGTAGGAATGCCCTCCACCAACACTTCTTCCATTTCAGTTCTGTTATGGAGGGTCTGGCAGATTAGCACAGTTAAGACAATAAAAAGATACCTAAATTGCTGGTGGAGTTGCACATCTTTTGTCTGAGTTTGAGGTCAGCGCAGTCTACAGAGAAACCTTCTCAAAAACAAACCAAATAGAAACAAAGAAACCTAAATAACAAAGAGAAAAAGCAGAAGACTTTTATTTTCTTTCCAGATTTCTTTGTAGTAAAGAAAATTTCTAATACTCTTTGAAAATAACATTTTTATTGTCAGTGAATGGAATATGACTAGGAATGTCCAAAAGATTACTTAAGGGATGGGAGCTGGTCATGGTAGCACATGCACCTAAACCCAGTACTCAGGAAAGTGGATCTGAGTTTGAGGCCTAGTCTACAAAGTGGGACCCTGACTCGAACAAGTAAAAAGGGGCTGGAAAGATGACTTGACAGTTAAGAGCACTAACTGCTTTTCCAGAGGACCTTGGTTCTGGGTTCTCAGCACCCAAGACAGGTATTTCACAACTGTTTGTAAATCCAGCTCCAGGAATCCAACACCTCTGTAGGCATTTTCATGCAACAATTAAGAATAATAAAAACAAAACCCAAAAATACTAGAAAAATGTTATCATAGGCAGAATGTCAAGTCACCTGTTGGTGACTTTTTTTTTTTTTTTTTTTTTTAAAGAAGTAGGATAGTGACTCTCAACACGGGTGTGTGTGTGTGCACAGATCCTTTCACAGGGGCTGCCTATTAGACCATTGGAAAACATATTTACATGATTCATAACAGTAGCAAAATTACAATCATGAGGTAGCAATGAAAATAATTTTATGGTTGGGGGTCACTGAAGGATTGCAGCATTAGGCAGGTCAAGAACCACTGGGGTAGGGGATCAAATCAGCCCCCACCCCCCACACTGGGCAAAAGTGCTTTGCTGATGAGTTAAATCCTCAGTTCTAATATAGAGCATAGCTGTTTTGTCACTGATGTGCTAAGTATCTATTTTTCTTTTGAGACACAGTCTTACTCTGCAGCCAATGATGATCTCTGTCTTCCACTTCCTAACAACTGGCAGTGACTGTAGCCGTGTGCCATAGTGGCCTTCAATCATATATTCTGACCCTGAAGGAAAAATTAACCTGTGGGAAAGGTCTAAACTTGTATGTATGTTTTTTTAAAAATCATCTCATTCAAACAATGGAATAGAAACAAAGATGATTTAGTGAGAAAAGTATGTAAGTTTTAGGACAGATTTTAGCCACAGCTGGATTAAAAAGCAAAGCAAACATTTTCATATCTATTGAAGCACAGGAACTAGATTTGGATCTGCCTCTTTCCAGGCCAAAGTTCCTCCAGTTAGCCACTTTCAAGGCTCTTCTCATGTTTTGGCAAATAATTCAAACACCTTCCTCAGAGTAACTCACAACTTTTAACTGAAGAGAAATGAAATACAGTTCTCCAAATTAAGTCTGCCAATAACACGACCTGACCTATTATTTTAGTATGCATTTCTTACCAACATAGTTAAAATACAAGCTTCAAAATCATTAACATTTGATATATTACCAGCAACCTAATGTTCAGAAGAGAGCACTATATATAGTCATCATGGCTGTGGACTCCTTTGGTGTGAACTATTCTGCAGCCTCTTCTAAAACAAAACAAAACAAACAAAAACCCCTGAGTTACTTTATTGTTTTTTGGTGTTGTTTGTTTTTAATGGGCGTGGGCGCGTGGGCACGTGCACACCACAGTATATATGTGGAGGTCAGAGGACTATCTGTAGGAGTTGGTTCTCTCAGGGATCTAATTCAGCTAGTCAGGATTATGTCTGATAAGCTTCTTTACAGACACAAATTGCTTGTTAGGCATTTTGCCACCATAACAAGAAAAAAGACAAATGCACCAGGTATTCAGCACTCAATACTTCACCAATACTCTTACCGACTCATCACAACATACAAATGTTGGATAATTTTCCACAGTCACATATAAGAGGACAGAAGCCATGCTATTCCTTACCTCACTTGGAGCAGGCACTGTAGTCAGGCATCAGGAACACCAACCTTAGAAAGTTTGGTCAAGAATGTCTCCTAATTTTTGTTTGTTTGTTACTGGGCCTTGTTTCCCTAGCCCCAAGCACGTCTCTTGAGGACTCTGGGGATACAGATCAAAAGGCATAGTGCTGGCTCAACAAGCATGAGGACCTGAATTCAGATCCTCAGAACCCACATAAAAAACCAGCCTTGACTGTGCATATTTGTAACCCCAATACTTGGGAGGTAGACTTAAGGGAACTTCTAGAGTTTACCAGTTAGCTAATCTAGGCAAATGAATGATCTCAAAGTTTAGTGACACCCTGCCTTGAAAGAAAAAGAAAAAAGATAAAGTCTCTGGTGACCACTCAGTCTGCTGCCTCAAGCAGTATGCTCAATAAGTCAAACCCTCCTCAAGGGTGAGTACAATAGAGGAAGACTTCTGATAGAACTTCTGACCTTCACACCGATGCACAAATACCCAGGACCCTCCCTTGAGCTAGGTATAGTCAATCGGGCCTGTAATCCCAATATTCAGTAGGCAGAGGCACAGATCACTCCAAATTTGAGGCTAGCCAGGTCTACATATGCAGGCAGCAGGCAGGTCGGCTGTAACAGCAAGTTAAGATTTCACATCTTGAACCACGGGCAAGAAAAGAGGGCACATTGGGAATGGTACCATGCTTTAAATTCTCAAAGCCTACCTCCAGACATACTTCCCAAACAATACCACCAACTGGAAACCAAATGTCCAAATACACAAGCCTATCAAGGACATTTTCATTCAAACCACATCCTAGCTACCTCCCTTTCTGTTTGGGAAATGGCATGATATACTCTCTTGAGTATCAACAAAGCATGGCATATCAAGCTGTAGGAAGAATAAGCACCTCCCATGTACTATGGCTGGGAGAGGTGACCCAGTATGAGGGATATGGTCCCAAGGGGACTGTAAAAGAGTCAGAGACAGGAGACAGTCCCTGTTCCCGGTGTTAGGAGTCCCACAAGAGGACCAAGTTGCACAACTGTAACATAGATGCAAAGTGCCAAGGTCATCTTGTTCATTTCTTAATGCTTTTAAAGCAACTGAATCCTTGCTGCTGGTCCTAACAATCCTGTGTGAAACGTGGGAGAAGGAGGGTAGGAGAGAGAACAAGGGTGGGCATGGGTGCTGCTTTAGAAGGGAGGAATATGCCACATGTGAGGAGATTCTCCACATGAGGTAAGGCTCTGAAAGCTGAACACTCTTGGAAAGACGGCAGTTTGAAAACCATACATAGAACACAATCTTTTCTTTTTTTGTCAATGGAACAGGAACTTTTAACTCTGAGTTGTTTGTAGCTTTCTTCTTTAGTGGTTCTGCTCACACTCCATGAAGCCTGGAATCAAAATCCTCCTGGCATCCTTCTCCTTGCAGAATGGGCTATTTCAAAGCTCAGGAAGTCAGCCTTCACGTGCCGAAACAGAAGCAATGAGGCTACTGAATGTATTTTTAGGCATCTCTCAGTGTGGGAACCCAAAATGAAAAGGAATAAAAGCAAAGTAGGATTCCAGGGAAAACAATAAAGAAAAGGTTTTCAAATACTTCCAAAGATCCAAATTCAGGTCATCAGGCTTGCAAAAAACTTCTACCAGGGAGGCATCTTCCCAGCTTTCAAGTGGGTTTTCCCCTCTTATTTTTCTTTTCTCAATTGTTGTTTTTTGAGACAAGGTTTCACTATGTAGACAAGGCTGGCTTTGAACTCATACAGACTTGCCTGCCTCTGCTTCCCAGTGCTAAATTAAAGGCTACCATGCTCAATTTCAACTACTAAAAATTAAAAAAAAACAAAACAACTAATAAATACATATAGTTGCAGGGAAGAAACTTGGATGCTGTTCATAAGAACCTTTACAATACCTAAGAATTGAAAACAATCCAAGTAAATTCATGTAACAGTTACAACTAACTACCAGGAGTACCTTAGGGACTATATAAAAATTTTTATAATCTAGACTGAGATGTTTCTATTTCTGATGCTTATGTGAGTCAGCCTCCTCGTGTTTTTAGGCTCTAAATATGACCTAGGATTTATTAGTTTAGCAACTAAATTTGAGTTTCTGAATCCCAAACTGGGTGTGGTGGCACACCCTATTAACCTAGCACTTGTTCCAGAGACCAGGAGTCCAAGACCTTCTCAGTTACAGAGTGAGTCAGGGGCCAGCTCCAACTACTAGACCCTTTCTCAACACAAAACAGAAATAAACAAGAATAGACAGAGCAGGCAGAAGACACAAACTTTACAAGGAAAAGGCCATCCTTTGATGAGTCCCAGTCACCTCCAACACCAAGTTCAAACTCCAAGCTGTCATAACTACACCTTCCTCCCTAAGGTGTCCTTCCTCTAGTTGTGGCATTCTGTGTTTTTTGTGAGCACACAGGCTACTTTCATGCTGCTGTGCATGTATTATTTCTCTCTGCCTAGAAAGCATTTTAAAAGGTAAACTACTTATACATTAACACTAAGCCCAAACATCTGAAGGCCTTGTAAAGACAGCTTTCCATTACCCAGCACCCCTTCTACACAGCAGTAGCAGTCTGTTACTGCCCAAGTGCATCCTATTCAGACAAAATTACCACTAAACCAAGAACCCTGTGTTTGATAAGCTTTTTCTGAGCAAACGACTTAATATCAACAGTCTTAAGGAAGGTTAAAATGAGATTTTTTAAAAAGTAAATACTATTTTTGTTTCTGAAGCCATTGTTTTCAACTTCATCCTCTCCTTCCCTGTTTTCAACACTGGAGACAACTGCAGAGAATGCTAAGCAAGAAGCACTGACTCCGGGTGCCCTCCCCAACTCTATAATCCCGAGTGTCACCCAGGAAGCAGACACACCAGGCCAAGCCCACCATGAGTCACTCCTAGTGCTGTCACGGTTCCAGCTATGCCCTAGAGCACATTACCTAAATGCTCTCAGATCACCTCACAGGAAAAAGAGAGAAACTTTTGGAGTTGAACACACACACACCACACCCCCCCACAACAAAGTCCAGATTAAGTGACATACTATCAGGAAAAGGAACACAACAGAATTTCAACAGGAACCATCTTTTTACTTAATAGTGGAAAATATGATAGCTTGTCTTCAGCTGCATCCTTCTGCTCCTGTAGTAACCCTTTAATGACTACTATGCCCTTGGGTTCCTGTGACCATATCAATTTTGGTTTCCCGGTCCCTTTATCACAATTCCTATCCATGTGACTTGCTTTTCGTTGACACTTGGAGGCAGATGTCCCCATCTAAGGTCTGTCTCAGATACTTTCTCACCACTTCCACTAGCCTGACCTGAAATTGAGACCTCTAACCCCTTCTGTCACATACAAAGCCAACCCAGGGAAGGAGATAGCTCAGGGTTTAAAGATGCTGGCTGTTTTTGCAGAGAATTCCAGTCAGTTTTCAGTACCCACATCAAGTAGCTCACAAAGCCTCTTTTGGTTTCCAAGGAGATATCATACACACCCATATAAATTGAAATCATTCTTTAAAAAAACTGAACTCCTTAGAAGACAAGCAAGCACACTGCTTCCAAGTCTTCCTCCTCCTCTACACAGCTCACAGGTTTCTCTTCTTTACACTTTATTCCCCCTATTCTATCTCAGTGGATAGATCTTACTCATACTGGAAACCATGAACCCCTCTGAAAATCTACTGAATATTACACTAAAAAGACGTTAACATGCATGCTCACAATTTTAAGAAACCAATGCCCCAAATAATAATCTGTGCTCCTCCACTAAAGATTTTAACTATTACTCACTGTTTATAAAGTTTTCTTTTTTAAAGATTTATTTTTTTTTTCTGTGTTTTGCCTGCTTGTATGTTTATGAATCATGTGCATGCCTGGTAACCTGTATAGCCAGAAAAGGAGGTCAGATCCCATGGAACTGGAGTTAAGAGTAGCCAAGAGCCACCTTGTGGGTTCTCCCAAGCCCTCTGTAAGGATAACAAAAGCTCTTAAATGCCTCTCCAGCCTCTATACAAATTTGCATTGTTAGCTCCTGCTTTCTGGTTACAAACTTCAAGATGCTTTCTGTATAGCTGGGTGTGGTCTACAGGCTTCATAAACTGGCACAGAAACCACTATCTCTTTGGTAAACCTGCTGCGCCACAGTGCCCACTCTTGCATCAGGACCACATTAGCTCAGTAGTCTTCAAACCTGCACCCATCTTTCTCAGATCCTCACCTTTTAACTCCTACTACTTCTGTCGACCACTACTTTGCTTCTGTCCTTCCCTTAAGTCTCTTATCACTTTAGAGAGAGCTCCTGACTGATTATGTCTGCTCAAGATTGTCATCTCCACTGATACCCAAGTACTGTACCTGGAGATGGCGACAATGGCTTGATTTCTGTATCGCCACCAAAATTAAAGAGTTTGATCATGATTGACTCTCAAAAACACCAATACTTTCTTTCCCATTCAACAAATAAAATCACTTATGCTTGTCATTTTGGAGTCCTCTACAGTTTTTCTAAGTACTTTTCTAAGATTCAACAGCTCAAGCTCTCAAAATCATATCCACTCTTAAAAATGCTCAACTCAAATCCAGTCTACTTTCTTTTAAAAATATTTTCCTACTATGTGCATTCATACATATGCATGTATGAGCGCGCACGAACGCGCGCACGCACACACACACACACACACACACACACACACACACACACACACACACACACACACACACACACACACACACAGGTACCCGCAAAGAGGTCAGAGGTTCAGATTACTTAGAACTGGAGTTACTGGCTCTTAGGAACTGAATTCTAGTAAAAACTCTTAAGTCACCACCCAATTTTATCTTTTTGTCTTCTACCTACTAATTAGAATGGGGGTCCTAAACAAAACAGGCACAATTTCCAATGGAGTGAACGCCTTAGGAAAAATTCTACTAAAGAATAACTGAAAATCCCTTAAATAATTTTTAAAATTATTTTTTAGTATGGATGCATACCCAATGAGTTTTTTATGAACCACATGTGAGCAGATGCCATTGGAAGCCAGAGGGCCACCTAATGTAGATGCTGGGGTCTGAAGGTGCTCCTAAAACCAATAATCTTGTTAAAGATCACAGCTGTTCAAGCCGACATTTAAGCCAAAATGCCCTCCAGAAACTCAGGAGTGATCAAATGCTAATGACCTATAATTAAGAATATTTTATAAATACTTAAGATATGTTATTAATCTGGAGATAAAAGGATGATCCAATATTCAAATTTCAATTATATCTACATTGTTCTTAAAATTAAAATTTGTATTTTTAGGGGCTGGAGAGCTGGCTCAGTGGTTGGGAGCATTGGTTGCTCTTCCAGAGAATCTGGGTTCAATTCCCAGCACCCACATGGCAGCTCACAGCTGTCTGTAACTCCAGTTCCTGGGGATCTGACACCTTCACACAGATGAACATGCAGGCAAAACACCAACACACATGAAGTAAAAATAAAAAATTGTAATTTTAAATTTAATTTATTGGGTGTTTTTGCTCAAATGTATGTCTTAAGTGAACATCTGGTCCTCTGGAACTGGAGTTACAGACAGTTGTGAGCTGCCAAGTGGGTGCTGGGAATCAAATCCACAGCAGCAAGTGCTCCTAACTGCTAAGACATCTCTCCAGCCCCTAAAATTAGAATTTTAAAGAGAAGTTTGCACAACAGCTGGAAACTTCAAAACAGCAATAGCACCAGAATCTAAATAACCCATTTTATCAGGCAGGTGGGGGAGGACTTCAGCCAACACCCTTTTTTTTTTTTTTGTCTCTATTTAAGATAAACTAATTTCTATGACAGGCGATCTTGAATATCTATAATAAGAGAGTTACCAGCAGCAGGTGCAAAAGCAGTCATATGTGCAAGACAGATGTGATGTGGGAAGTACCTTTTCTCCATTCCTTTATAAGATCTTCCCTTAACTGGGATCTAATTTAATTTTTTTTTTTTTTGACTCCCAGGTCAGTTAGTTCACTTTTATCTTCATAGTTGTACATTATGAAATATTTTGCTCATAAAGAAAATATAACTATTCATGAGTCTTCTAAAAAGAACCTTAATTATGATCATTCGACTTTGAATGCATTTCTGAAATAGACCAGTTCGTGAGGAAAATATGCTAAAGTCCCAAGATTCTTAGTAACACAAAGGAAAGGCATGTGTATAATCAAAGCCTAGTTCTTCCCTCTTGGGAAAAAAATATTCCCTTCCATACCTCATCTAAAAGAGGCTATCTTTTCTTTCATCAAGATGGCTATCCAGGTAAAATTAAACTATTGGGATAACAGAGTTATCTGTCCTAGAGACCTTCAATAAATTTGTTTACTTCATTCAGCACAAAATACACAAATTTAGGGGTAAGAAAATCTACTTCCCCACGTTCAACGAACAAAACACAAGTAATTCACCTCATCATTCCACAATCAGGTAAGAAATACTGCAAGTGAGCATGCACGAACTAGGGCTGTATATATACCGAACACTAAAATGTAAAGGAGAAATGGCCACAGTAAATTGGACTAAAACGTCTGGATACATTTACAGCATTACGAAAATGCTCTTGATGGTATCGAAGGAATAAAGTCAAATTAGACACAATTCCAAATACATTTTAATAACTCTAGGAGTGATGCTGGCTTATCCTTTCTGAAATGCAACCGTTAGGATATTTAAATTCATTTTCAAACTTTAAGATTTAAATATCCCAACAACCAACGCTAGTGTCATTAATGCTTTTTATAAAGCCTGAGTAGGAACGCATCATGAGCTACACTGAGGGTATTTATTTTGTGAAAGCTGTTCGCGTATACAGAAAAACGGGAAGAAAAAATTATTTTGATGTTCAGCACACAAGCTGGGGATTCTGGCTTGCAAAACCACTGCCGCCTCCACCACTACCACGACCACGGACAAGTATGTGATGGAATTCCCGGTTTTACAATCGAATGTCAAAAGACGGTGGCTACAGTGCTATAAATTAGGGGACTCGGTGCACTTCCGTTCCCGTCCCGAGGGAGAAGACTCCAAAGTAGGAGCTTGAGACCAAGTCCTCGGGTCCTGGCCTCAGTGTGGGGTGCCCCTCCAACGGCAAAGAGGGTCAGTCCAGGAAGCACTCTAGCAACACCTAAGCCTCGGTGGGCTCCTTGAATGTGAGCCAAAGAAGTCAGGGGTCCAGGTCGCTGCAGAACGTGAGGCCAAGGCGCGGGAAGGGCCGCGGCTGCGTCCAGAGCAGCCATGGGCAGAGGCATGGGATGACCGGGCGAGGCCGGGCTTGCAAACCAGGGCAGACACTCACCAAACCATGCCGTAGGCGCCCTCTCCGATGTACGAGAGGTTGGTGTAGCGAGGCCCCACGTCGAACACCTGCCCGCGGACCATCTCCGGGCCCGCCGCCGCCGCCGCCATGTTGGCTGCCTAGCCGCCGCACTGGGCTCGACGCTTCGCGGCCGCCGCTCAGCTCGTGCAGCGCCTCCCGTAAGGACCGCGCCGCTACCCGTGCAGCCGCCGCCGCCCGCGACCGGGAACGAGGAAAGAGGAAGACACAGACGGCAGACCTGACCTCCAGCAGAACCACTGCCTGCCTTCCTGCCTGACGGGCGGGCAGCGAGCGGGAGGAGGGAGGGGCTGGCGTCGAGGGGCGCTGGGGCGGAGTCAAGGGCGTGCTCTCGGATTGGCTCCTCGAGGCGCTGGGGCGGAGCCTCGAGAGCCGGCGGAAGCAGCGAGCTCAGATCGGAGCACTGCGGCTGCGGGGGAGGGCCGTCACGTGCGTTTGGAGAACCCGGCGCTAGGTGGCTCTTGAAAGCCAGGTTAAAACGACCCCACGGAGCCTCTGACCGCTGTCCCGGGTCCAGAGCCACTCGTGTGGGAGCAGACCTTGGCGTAAGTCTTGAGGACTCACCATACACCAGCCACTGGAACCCTGAGACAGGCCTTCAGGAGTGCGTGGCCCATTCTCTGATGAACTTAGACTGCCAAACTGAGACAGAAATGAAAAAGCATGACCAGACCCAGAAAGATAATTTCACACCTAAAAGTGTGGAGCATAAGTGGAAACCAAAACACAAGACATTGAATCACCTAATTAGGTTTGCTTAAGAAGGTTTGCTGAATAGAGTGTTGGACTCAGCCACCCTTCTAGAGAGAAGGGATTGGCAAAATATAATACTTAACTGTAAGTGCTGTGAAGAAATAAAAAGGAGGGAGGGTTTAGAGAGTTGTGGGTGGGGACACTGGAGAAAGACTTTGAAATTCAGGAGCCGAGACCCAGGTGTTGTGTAAGTTTCCTGAGACTGAAACCTTCCATCCTGGAGAAGCTCTTTAAACAACTCAAGGGGACTTTGGGAAGTCCTTGAGAGTAACCAGATTCATCAGGCTACTCCTTCCCAGAGTAAACAATAAAAAGCCGAGAGTACTTCTAAGATGAACTCAGAAGCATAAACCAGCCCCCACCCCCTTCAGACCAATTTAACAGCTGGCAGGACACTCTTCAACTTTGTTCTCTGTGAGCTCCCTATCTGTAGGGAGTAGGTGTGTGTTGTGTCTCCCCAGGAGGTGTTTTGTCACACAGCACCAGTTGGTACTGATGAACAGAAACTCAGGTGGTGACAGAATTGTTGAAACGTGAAAAAGATTTAGAAAAAACTTGATGTCGTGGGTCAGAACCAGTAACAAACACAAATAAACTGAAGAATAAAATTGGAAATAAAATAAAATACAATTTGAAAGTAGGTAGGTGCATTGGTAAGATAGTGAGGGACACAGTTTGTCAGGCATTTCCCTGTTGTCTCTGGAAGCCGACTCCTCTGTGGCCAACATTGAGATCTAATTAGAGACATCAACTGTGGTCGTCTGGACATCAATAACGATCAACTAGGCAATCTCAAAGTTTAAAACTTAAATCTTTAAAAATAAAGGGAGGGACGGGAGGTATCTCTCAATGGTAGAGTGCATGCTTAGCCTATGGCAGGACTTGCATCCATTTTACAACACCAAACGAACAAAATTCCGTAGGGGAAAAAAGCAAATCACTAGAAGTTAAAATTAATCCTTCAGATGTGTTAAGCCACTCAGCAGAATCCTTTTTAGAAAACAATACCATGTCTCTGTTAAAATATACTTTTTAAAGACCAGGATAAATGGATAGTACCATGAAATTAAAACCACATTAACTAACATAAATGTAGCAGTTGAAACAGTAAAAAGATGAGCAAGTCAGCAGTATAAAAGGTTGATATGAGAAAAGTTTACAAAGTCATAGAATCCCTTAAAACTTTCTAGAATAGTGTCACATGCTTTTAATCACAGCATTTGCCCAGCCGGGGCTACATAGTAAGACCCTGTCTTTAAAAGAGAGAAAGAGAAAAAAAAAAGTTGAGATAATTGTAGGAATTCAAACTAAACAGATCCCAAGAATAAAACTGAGGGTATCAGAAGTAATAATCAAAATGGAAGAAAACTTTCCTCAGGATAAAAGTAGAAAATTCAGTGGGTTCACTAGGTTCCAGAAAATAAATAAGTAGGAGCCAGCTTGTCTTAGCTACCTATTCTGTCTCTGTGTTAAAACTGCCTGACAACTAAGTTCAAAAACACTGATGACAGCCTATGGCTGCGGCTGGGGAGGGGGGGGGTGTGAAGCAAGGGGAACCCTCCTCCATTGCTGGTGGGAGATGACCCCAGCTAAGACTCCTAGCAATCGTGAAGATGGTGTCTGAACTGGCCTTCCTCTGTAATCAGATTGGTGATCACCCTAATGGTCATCATAGAACCTTCATCCAGCAATGGATAGAAGCAGATGCAGAGATCCACAGCTAAACACTGGGGCAAGCTCCCAATCCAGTTGAAGAGCAGGAGGAGGAATTGATTATATGATCAGGGGGTCAAGATCATGATGAGGAAACACACAGAGACAGCTGACCAGAGCTACTGAGAGCTCACTGACTCTGGACTCACAGCTGGGAACCTTCATGGACCTGAACTAGTCCCTCTGAATATGTGTAGCTTGAGCAGTTGGTGGAGCCTCTGGCAGTGGGACCAGGATTTATCCCTAGTGCATGAACTGCCTTTTTGGAGCCCATTCCCTATGGAGAAAATATACCTTGCCCAGGCTTTGATACGGGAGGGCCTTGGTTCTTCTTCAACCTGATATCCCAGACTGTGTTGACTCGCTTTGGGAGGCCTTATCTATTTTGAGGAGTGGATGGTAGACTGGGGTGTGGGGAAGTATGGAGGGGTGAGTGGGAGGAGGGGAGGGAAGGGGAACTGTGGTTGGTATGCTAAAAAAAAATTTTAAGTGAAAAAATGTCAAAAAAAAAAATGCCTGGACAAAAGCAATGTCAGGAAGGAAGGGCCTTTTATCATGGCTAGAAAGTCCTGGTGCAGGTGTTTAAGGTAGTGGTTCACACTGCAGAAACAGGAAGCAGAGAATGATGGTAATACACAGCTTTACTCAGTGTATAAATCTTTTGCCTGGTGCAGGTCAGAAGAGGGTGTTGGATCCTGAAGCTACAAATGGTTGTGAGCAGCTATGCCGGCGCTGAGAACTGAACCTTGACCTCTGCAAGAGCAACCAGTGCTCTTAACTGCTGAGCCATCTTTCCAGCAGTCAAAAGTTGATACATTTTAGGTAAAGAACAAACATAATAGCCTACCAGAGGATAAAGTTACTCATTTGGAAAGTAAAAAAGCTGGCTCCTGAGTGGTCGTCGATATCTATGTTCCTGGATGTGGATGCAAAGCATCACAAGCAGAAGGTGATTTGGCTACAAAACAAGTTGGAGGCCAGTCTGAGATACTTTGTCAAAAGTAAAATAAATACTTAAGCATTGACCTTCATATTTTTCTTGGCAATAATTTTTGAATGCTAAAGGAAAATGAAACAAGACTGTGGCAGCTAGTGGAGGGTTTTTTGGTGAGTCTCCTGGGATCCTTTCAGTCACTCTAAAGCCGTTGCTCCCCTAGGTCTTTCTCTTAATTTTGTTTTTGCATTTATTTACTGAGGGTGGGTGGGCAGAGCATGTCTCAAGCCTCGTGTCTGTGGCAGTTACAACTTGTAGGAATCACCTCTCCATCCACACTCATTCCATCAGGTTTGTGTCAAGCACCTTTATTTTCTCATACATCTCACTGGCCCAAGAATAAATCTTGTTGAGCTCCCTGTCAGCCTGTCTACTGCACACTGGACTGTGCCAAGTGTGCCCCACATTTACATGAACTTTACATAACCAAGCTTCCAGGAGTCAATTCATAAAAACCTTAGCTTCAATTTCCCCTGACTTTGGGGAGTGGCTGCAATAATACCCACCTCATATTTGTATTATTCAGAGTACACAAGAGAACACACAAAGAGCCCGGTACATAGTATACTATACTGTGTACCTAATGAAGGTTATCTGTTATTGTTATATAACCCATCCAACTCGTCTTTTCACTAGTGGATAGTGTTACATTTACACAGATACAAACTTCAAATAAGCCTATAGTTGTAATGCCTCATAGTCTGGCAGTGTAGCTTAGTGGTAGAATATTTATCCAATATGTATTTTTACCCCACTCCTGACTGTAACATCATCTACCTAGTCATAAATTACTATGAAGTTCAGTGTATATTAGTATATTTAAGATTTCTTTTGGTTACTTTATATATGGAAGGTGTGTACAAGTATGTGCATGTTGTGTGTATGAGTACACTTACCTGTACATGCCCATGTGGAGGCCAGAATTTGATGTCAGGTGTTTTCCTCATAATTCTCCACTTTAGATTTTGTGACAGCATTGCTCAATGAAGCTAGAGGTCTCATTTCTGCTAGATTGGCTAGCCATTCAGCCTTTAGGGTCTGCCTGGCCCTCTGCCTGACACTGTAGGCAGGGACACACGCATACTGCTGGGCCAGGATTGTTTGTGGGTGCTGGGCATCTGAACTCAGTTTGCCACGCTTTTGTAGCACCCTCCTTACCGAGCCTTGCTTTAGTCCTAATATCTCCTTCATATATTTTTGCTACTGGAAAGGGCGGTCTCCAGAACCAGCAGCATCAGCATTTCTGAGAGTCTGTTAGAACTGTAGCCTCTCAGGATCTACCTCAAACCTCCTGAATCTGGATCTGCATTTTAACAAGAACCCCAAGGCATTAGTTTCCATCTGAAGTTTGAGAAGCAAACTTTGTGTGTAACCACTTGTTGGTTACAGCCTGTCGTACTGTCTTCCTGACTGCACAATGTCTCCACTCCTTCCAGTGGTGCCATCTCCAGCTGTTTCTTCTACTGGGATTGGTCTCTCTATATAGATTTCATCATATACATCACCTGACTCCCAACTTCCATTTTCTTTCTGTTGCTGGGGATTGAACCCTGTGCCTTAGAGTCCTTCCACACTTCCCAGATAACCAGGCCTTTCCGCTGGACCTTAGAGCACATACCAAGATTGTTAGGTGCCAGGGGAAATTCAAAAGCTCTGGCAGTGAAACAGGTTAGTCAGATCTGATGCCCTGTAAATGATTTAAAAGCTCTGGGAGGGCAAAGAAAGGTAAGTGTGAGCACTGACAGACAAACACTTCAGCGCGGGGCTGGAGAAATGGCTCCATGGTTAAGAGCACTTGCTACTCTTCAGTGGACCCAGCTCTTATCTGGCAGCTTGTAATCATAACTTCAGTTCCAGGGGATCTGTCACAGTCTTCTGGTCTCTGTGGGCACTGCAAACATGTGGGATGTGGACAAAACACCCATAAAATAAAATTATTAATTATAAAAAATAAAACAAACCAGAGTTCTAGCTCTGAGAAAATTTTTTATGCTACAGAATGGCAGAAGTGGAACTGTGTCTTAGATTCCTAGATATTTTTGAAGATTAAATGGGTTAATGTGTAGCTTTGAATATAATAATCAGTACTCACTGCTTTTTGTAGCATGTGTAATCCTCAAAAAATATTGCTTAGGATTTTTATTTCTGCTCTATTAGTGTTCATTAATATCAAGTTGTCTCTTGGTCTAAATATTTTTTCTTGTTTTTATTTTTTATGTGTATGGATTTTGTCTGCACATATGCTCATCTCTATGTGTGTGGTGTCTTTGGAGGCCAGAAAAGGGCATTATATCTCCTGGAACTTGAGTTACAGAGGGTTGTTAAATGGAAATCGGTCCTGGCTTCTTTGGAAGAGTGTCCAGTACTCTTAACTGCTGAGCCATCTCTCCAGGTCTCTGTTCTAGATGTTTTAGAGAATTATATAGTATTGATTGACACTTGACATATAAGCTTCTAAATTTAGAAATCAGTGTTTATATGGCATGTGATCAATTCTATGTGTGTATGTTTGATTTGCCAGCTGTTGCTATCAGAATTATGAGAACACTTTTTAAAACTCCAGATCCACACACAATTTTAGTGAGGGGGTATTTTAGAAAGGGGACATTTCTTTTTAAGATGACATTTGTCTAAAAATGGAGAATCATGCAGCCATTGATTATTTATTTTGTGTTTATTTCCCATTTGTTCTGGATCCTATGTCCCCCAAACAAGATCAACACGTCTGTGCTGTGTATAATGGTTTATCAACATGCTTATTTATTCCACTACTTTAAGCTCTAGCAACAAAACTTACATTTATCAATTAACTGAGGGAAAAAGAAGTTGTTCAAGAAATAGGGGCTAGGGTAGGGGGCAGGTAAGACGTCTCGGTGGGTACTTGCCATCAAGCCTAAGGACCTGAGTTTGAGCCCCAGGTTCCTAAAGTTGGAAAGAAAGAATTGACACTTACAGATTGTCTTCTGAATTACACTTGTTAAGTAGGTGGAACCAGGAGACTCAGGGGTCAAGGCCAACCTTAACTTCATAGGGGTTTGAGGTTGGCCTGTGTTAGCGACTCCTTCTAAAAAAAAGTTCAAGAAACAGAAAGTTGATTCTTAAGAACAGTTTACTTCATCATAAAAATGTAATTGGCAGCGAAAGTCTAAAGTGTAAAACATCTTAGCTCAAATCAGTAGAGCTAAGCTAAGCATGTAGGAAGCTCTGGGCTCGACGCCCGCAGCACATGAAAGTGGAGCTGTAGGTCTGCAATTCTAGCACTTAGGAGATGAAAGCAGGAAAATTAAACATCCTCACCTGTGTAGGATGTTCAAGACAGTTTACCCAAAGAAAACTGAGCTGTTACTACTAGGAAAGAGAGACATCTATGATGGACAGGTAAATGTGATAGCTTCCCCTTGTTTCCCAAGATTTCTACTGTAAAGTGTTACCATTCTGTAGAAACATTCGGGTAGCCACCTGAATTGGGGCCAACCGAGTTCAGCCCCATCCCCCCTTAGTATAGTCTCACAGTATCCCACAGAGTGGCTGGATCATGGTTCCCTATGGCTCTGACTCAGCTCCATCATAGAGAGAATAGTAATTGGCACAGGACCCGAATGGAGCTGTTTGCTGGTAGGAACTTTGTTAGAAAACTTCAAGTTTGGCCAAACTCATAGGGTTTCTTAGTGTCCATGGAACCAAGTAAGAAAAGTTCTTTAAGAAAAACATAGTGGCCAAATACTTTATGTCATTATAATGTACTATTTCTTTTTCTTCTGGAAGAAAAAAAAAACTCCTTTAATCAATATACAATGATATCCCAGCAGCTGCTTTAAGAAGGCCACAATCATTTGCCCTGCTTCAAGCTCTGCTCCCATCCCAGTCAGTGTATGTCTGTGCAGCCAGAATAGCCTTTTTATTGAAATTCTGAAGAAAGATCTTTTTGTAGTTGTTTTTAAACAAAGGTTCAGCAGAGGCAGGCAGATCTCTGAGTTTGAGGACAGTCTAGTCTACAAAGAGCATTCCAAGACAGCCAGGGCTACACAGGAAAACCCTGTTTTGACCCCTCCCCATCCCAAAGAAGTTTTCTTTTAGACAACCACATAGGCTGGATGGATGCTGCTGCCCAAATTTAGAGGATAATTCTTTTGCTATCAGGCAGGTGATCACCATGCCGACTCACAGAGTAGCTGCTTGTTTATCCCTTTGCAAGCTCCTCTGGGTTATCTGTCTGTTTCTCAAGTTCTGTTGTTCTTTCCATTACTAGTGAGAAGCTGTCAGTCCAGAAACCTCGGAACAAACATGGCGTGAACTAGGGCTAGCAAGCAGTACAGCAGTTAAGGAGTCCTGCCCTTCCTGCAGGCACAGGTGCCAGCACTGAGGTGGAGGCCTTTCAGTATTCTGTCCAGGGGGCTCATGCCTCACACCAAGCTTGTCTCTTTCAAGAAAAATTGACACCAGTAGTAAGGACTTCCTCACCAAACAAAGGAGAGGTATTCCGCCCCTCTGCTCTTTGTGATTGTCGCAGTCCTCCTCATTAAGACAAAATAAATTGGCATTGTCTTAGAAAAGGGAAAGGGTCCTCTTGCTGCATCATAAGGCACCAGGAAAGAAGCATGTCAGCTCAGGTCTTCTGCTCTGTTATGAAGATCATGAGTCTCTCATTGGGCTCCACATTCATGACCTCATTTAATGGTATAGTTGGGATGTAAGTACCCCAAAGAAGCTCACATGTTGAAAGCTAATGTTCTGCAGTTAGTGGACCCTCTCATTGTGAGATAACTATATCAGGAAGTCTTTTATGTAGTTTGTGAATGATTATTATTATTATTATTATTACTGATGGCTACATAATCTGATGATGTTATTTGAAAGTACTAAAATCACCTTTGGCAGTGATATCTGGCTGCATAAAATAGATCAATATGTGCATGTCCTTGAGGGCTCTATCTTGTCTTGGCCCAGCTCTGCTTCCTGGCTCTCATTAGATAACCATTTTGACCCATTATACCCATTCCACCATGATGCTGTGCTCCACTCCACTCTCACAGCAATGGAACCATGCAAGAGTAGACTGAAATCTCTGACACCATGATCCAAAATGAATCTCCTACCCTTTTCATTTGTTTATGCTGGGTATTTTTGTCATGGCCACAAGCAGCTGACTATCCTTCCTAACTGCCACCAAAACCACCAATTTATGGATTTGAAGGATTGAGTTAAAAAATTTTGAAGGGACAATCAAAATCATCCTCAGACCAGCAGGAATACAACAGCTCCTGGTGACACATGGAACCACACTTAAAAAAAGGAGCTGTCTCTTCGGGGGTTGCTTTCTGGTCCTAACAGGCTCATTATTTGAAAAGATGGTCTCCAGACATAGGAGGTTGTGGAGTCTTTTTGAAATGGGATCTAACTGACATTCATGGCGGGTGAGACTTGTGGGTTAGAGTTGCACACGGTTGTAGCCTGAGGTCTGTGTTGTCTGATTGGCTGCTGAGGCAAGTTGCTGAGTCTTCACAGGAGTCTCTTCTGCTGCCAAGAACACCATCATGCTTCTTCACCATGAAACTATGAGCTAAAATAATTAGTTCCCTTGAGCTGATTCTGTCAGGCATTTCATGTAGTAATGGGAAGATCCCTAGTGCCCTTCTCCGGCACTCTTGTATTATTAGCATCTGGCTGGGGATATGGTTCAACTGTTAAGAGCATGTATTGGTCTTCCAGAGGCACTAGCTCAGTTCCAGGCAACCATGTCAGGAGGTACACAACTGCCTATAATTCCAGTTTTGAAGGGTCTAACTCCTCTGGTCTCTTTGGGCACTTGGACTGACATATACATACCCACACATAGACCTATATAACTAAACATGCATAACTAAAAAGAATATTATTAGCATCTTACCTGAATGTGGTGCCTTTATCACAATCTGCACAGCATTGCTAATACATACTCTACCAAAGCCCGTACTTTACTCAGCTGACCTTGGTTTTTATTTAATGTCATTTGTCCATTTGAGAATAAGAAGCCCCATAGGGGATGTCTTTTCATGCTCATTGGGAGATTGCGTCAGTGACCTTTCATGTCATCACAGTAGAGTGTGACCACCATGAGTGGTTGAGACTTATACTTGTCACCTTGAAGAAAGTGAGTCTTCTTCCTAGTCACACGTCACAAGGGGAGCTGTGCTTGTGTACTTCACTCACGTTGGTATGCCAGCACCAGCTGGGAAGAGAATGGATGGACCACAGAGAGTTCCTTACTCTTCTTTCCTTGTCTTCAGGACCCAGACATTCTCTCCAGCTATCTAATCCTTCATTCCCTATGTATTCCCAATCCTCTCTCTGCTCACTGTTTCATATTTTACCCAAGAAGCCATCTATCTTTCCAGCTCCCTAAGCAAAAATATACACATCTTCCTCAACCTCACTCTTTATCAACTCCCACATTCCCTCACAGGATTGACCAACACACCCACACAACTACACACACACACACCTCACATACACATATACACACATCACACACACACACTCTGGTTTCTATTGCCGTGAAGAGACACGATGACCATGGCAACTCTTACAAAGATAAAGAGTTAATGGTGGCTTGTTTACAGTTCAGAGGTTTAGTCCATTATTATCATGACAGGAAGCAAGGCAGATATGATGCTGGAGAGGGAGCAGAGAGTTCTTAAATCCTGATCTTCAGGTAACATGAAGGAGTCTGAGTGTCACACTGAACAGAGCTTGAACAAAGGAGACCTGAGAGCTCACCTGCCCAGTGACACATTTCTTCCAACATGGCCAAACATATTCCAACAAAGACACACCTAATAGAACCAGTCCCTGTGAGCTTATGGGGGTCAATTACATTCAAACTACAACACATACATACACAACATACACATATATCATACACCATACACATAACCACCACCCCACACATGCCCCACACACCCACACACCTTCCACACCTCACACACCACAGGTATGTAGAGACACAATCTCATATTTCACTATGTCACTCTAGCTGACTGGGAACTCACTACATAGACTAAGCTGACTTTGAACTCACAGAAACCCACCCTCCTCTACCTCCCAAGTACTGGAATTAAAGATGTGTGCTACCATGCCCAGAAATATTGTTTACTTTTAAGAATAAGCTTTAATATTTAGAACATGCTATGGTCTAATGTCTCTATCTTTTGCCATTTAAGCAATGAAGTTCTAATTCTAGGATAGCATTCAGAGGTGGGCCTTTGGGAGCTGACTGAGTCATAGCATGGAGGAAGGTGAAGGATGGTGGTGCTGTATGAATAGAATCCCAGGGAGGCTTTTCACCATGGGAGGCTGTAGCCAACAGATGGCTGAGATCCAGAAAGTGGGCCCTTACCAGACACTGAATCTACTTCCATCTTAACCTAGAAGGTCCCTTTCTCTAACAGCATGAAAGCCAAATTTCATTGTTTTTAGTTACCCAGTTTGTGGTATTTTATCATAGCAACACATAGCAATCTAAAGGTAGATTGGTCTACCCACCTATAAACCATTTTTAGCCAAATATATAAACTAAAAGATAGATTGGTCTACCTACCTATAAAATTTTTTTAGCCAAATATATAAACTAAGCCAAAGACAATTTACACTGACATAAATATTTATATATTATTACAAATATAAAATCATTTTATATGTTTAATTAAAATAATTTATATATTAATACAAATTTAAATCTAAAATTGATTTATATGTCCAAAACAATTTGTACATTAATATAAAATTAAATCTATAGCTATATATAAAATCAAATCTATAACTGATATATTTTACATACACTTCTACCTCTGTTTAAAGTATTTACACATTATTGTCAGTTCCATTATTCAATTACTACCTCCATTTAACTATACTAGACATAATATATAATTACACTAGTTATAATATATGCACAAAATGTTTTATATACCTCTGTTTAAATGATATATATATATACATACATGTCTAAAATGCTATTACCATTTTACACAATATATATACCTCTAACTAATGTTTGATAGTCATACTAAAAGTCAATATTCAAAAATTATACACCCCTTTATAGATAATCTAATTTTATAATACAAGTTTCAATACTTAAGATGATAAAAACTACAGTCAACATTACTTAAGTTGCCATGTCACAGTCATCCCAAATACAAGTTAAAATACCATAAATAGACAAGAGTCTTCAACCATTTCATAGACCCAAAAAATATAACACTTAACATTTTTGTTATTCAAAATTCGGTCATAAAAGACACGACAACTCCTGGTATCACTGTTCCTTTCCCAAGATAGTGTTAAACATCAAAGGCACTCCTTTAAACTTTATCCTTTTGATTAAAAAATAGCCAGTGAGATAAAAAAAACTGCCCTTACCTCGACTGCTGACAATACACACACAATATCCAATCTATATAAACAAAATAATAAATAAAAACTAACACCTGCCTAGACAAAATAAGACAGTCCCTCCAAAAATGCCCTACTTATAAAAAAAATCTGCCAAATATCATAGGTGTAGAGCCAAAATAACAAATGCTCCAACAGCACAAAAAACCATAAATGATTTTTCAAATAACTATGTTGCTGTCCTCTCCCAAATTTTAAAAACTACTGTTCTCATGTGCTTCTGACTTTCAAGTAATATATTTTCCTTCTCAAGTCTTAAAAATATTAAAAATAAATATTTAAAATTACTATCCTATCATTCTTAACAAAAGCATTCAAATATTAATTTTCACTATTCCAAATAAACAATTTTAAAATAATTTATACACCCCACCATCTTCCAATATTCTAAAAATATATAATATACTTTATATAAATTTTAGTTATAGTTTATGCCTTTTCCTCTCCTAAATATTACCTCATAATAAATCCTATTATATATAGTCTTAATTTAAAACCTTCTTAATTAAACAAACAAACAAAAAAGATGTGGTGGGATTCAGGTGTCAGCTAATAAACTCCGAAGACACTTATCCAGGGTCCCGGGCTCCTGGCCAGCCACGTTCAAGAGGGGCTGTTGGGATCTTGAGCGGCTCGTTTTGTTTCTGCCTTCTTGAGAGATTAGATCAGCATCCATCACTTAGACCATCCGATCACTCAAATATCTTCCTAAGCTATAACCTATTATCATAAATGCTAATTTACATTCAAATAAATATTAATCCTATATTTAATATATGACATATAAAGTTTGTTGCGATAGATCTGTTGCTGTGAAGAGACACTAATACTAAGGCAACCCTTATAAGACAAAAACATTTAGCTGGGGATTTGCTTAGAATTTCAGATGTTTTGGCAGGCATGAGAGCTACATCCTGATCCACAGGCAGAGAGAGAGAGAGAGAGAGAAAGAGAGAGAGTGAGAGAGAGAGAGAATGAATATGATTTGGGCTTCTGAAACCTCAAAGTGACACACTTCCCCCAATAGTGCCATGCCCTGGTGACTAGACTTTTAAATATATGAGCCCTTCTTGCCTGAGCCGCCACACAGGACAAATGGACTAAGACAGGACAATTTTAGAGTAGGGACACATTGAGACTACAGCTCAGAGAGTTGCCAGGGCTCCCTGCCAGGCTTCCCTCATTGCTATCATTTTATATTAATGTGCATCTACTACAGTGGATAAACCAATACCAACACACTATTATTAATGAAAACCCAGACTTTGTTCATTTTTCCTTATTTTTCTGTAATGTTCTTTTCTCTGTACCATGATTTCATCTAACTTACCACATTACTTTGGGGCTCTCTTAGTTGTTAGAGTTTCCAAGACTGCCTTATTTTTGATGACTTTAGCAGTTTGGAGACTTCTCAGCATACATCACTAGTTTGAATTAGCTGCCCCCCCCCCTTCTCTTTTCCCTCCTTCCTGCCCATCCTTGTTACACATCCAATGCTTCTCTTCTCTCCTTACACACTGCATGCCCATCTCTCTCCCTCTCTACCCCAGCTCCCTGTGGCCTTTTCCCTAATTCTACTCACTGCTTTACAGCTACTCACTCCAATTATAACATAGAAATCTAAAAATTCAAGCAGAATTTGTACACAAGACAAAAAGCGTACTGCTTGTACTTTTGAGCCTGAGTTAATCTTACTCAGTGTAGCATTTCTCAGTTATATCCATTTTTTTCTGAAAATTTCATCACTTTCAGTGCCTGATAAAATTCTGTTGTGAATATGAAAAGTATTGTCACTGTCTACTTATTAGTTAAAAGAAATTCAGGCTGGTTTCATTTCCTGCCCATTGTGAACCAAAGTGAACACAGCTGTGCAGGTATCTTTGTCTTAAGCTGCGGAGTTCCTTGGGGATGTATCAGTACTACTTTAGTTTCCTGAAAACATCTACATTGATTTATGTAGTGGTGACACTTTACACCTGACCAGTGAAAAAAGATCCCCGTTCCCATGTCTTTGCCAGCATTTCTCACTGTTATGATAATATCATATCTATCATTCCTGACAGTAGGTCTTCTAACTAGGATGAGAAAGTAGTATACTTTGCATTTCTCCCCATGGACAATGATGTCAAACTCTTTGAAAAAAAGTATTTTTTAGCTTTTCTTCTTTTGTGGGATGAGCTGTTCAATTCCGTAGCCCATTTTTTTAAACTGGGTTGCTTTTCTTTTCTTGGTATTTAGGTGTTACTGCTGCTGTTGTTCTGGGTATGTTCTAGATATTAACCATCTGTCAGATGTAAATCTGGCAGAGTCTTTCTCCCATTCTGCAGAATGCTTCTTCACTCGGCAGTGTCCTCCGCTATGCAGAAGCTTTTCAGTTTAACGATGTCCCACTATTGGCGTTATTTTGGCATGTACCTAGTCGTATTTAGGAAGTGCATGCCTGTGTCTGTGTCTCCTCTGTACTCCTGTCTTGTTTTCTAGAGCAGTAGTTCCCAACCTTCCTAACACTGTGACCCATTAACAGACTTTCTCATGTTGTGGTGACCCCCAGCCATAGAATTATTTATTAACTGGAATTTTGCTATTGTTATGAATTGTAAGTATCTGATATGTGACCCCTATATAAGGGTCATTCAACTCCCAAAGGGGTGACAACCCACATGCTGAGAACTTTTGGTCTAGCTGTTTCAGATTTTATGCTGTGGTCTTTGATACATTTGGAACTAATTTTCGGTTTTTTTACGAGTATATATCCACTTTCCCCAATACTATTTATTAAAGATCTTGTCTCTTTTCCAGTGTGAAATTTTGACATCTTTGTTAAGAATTAGGTAGATTCAGTTGTGTGGACTTATATCTGGGTCCTCTGTTTTCTCCCATTGATCTACGTATCTGTTTTGTGTGTGTGTGTGTTTGCCTAGTACCATGCTATTTTTATTACTGTGGCTCTATGATTTAACTTGAAATCAGGTATGGAGAATGACTCCCAGTTAAACTGTTAGGAAAGATTAGGAGGTGTGACCTTGTTGGAGCGGGCATGGTCTGGTTGAAGGAAGTATGCCACTGGGAGTTTGAATATATGTCATTCCCAGTTAGCTCGCCTCATGGATGTACTTTAAGATGTGATCTCTCAGCTACTTTTCCAGTGCATGCCGGCCTGCCCGCTGCCAGGCTCGCCACCATGGTGGCCATGAACCCTCACCCTCTGGAGCCGTAAGTCCTAAATTAAACGCTTTCTTCTGTAAATTGGACTTGGCCATGGTGTTTTTATTATAGCAATAGAAGAGCAACTGAGACAGAAGGTATGGTGATGCCTCTTAAACATTCCTTGTTTCGCCCATGGTTGCTTTGAGTATCTGGGATCCTTTGTGAATCTAAATTAATGTTAAGATTTTATTTTGTTTGTTTCTGTGAATAACAACACTAGAATTTTAATTACCATAACATTCAATTTGAAAATTGTTTTTTGATAAGCTGCCATTTTTTCAATATTAATTCTTTTGATCCATGAGAATGGGAGGTCTTCTTTTACAGTGTCTTCCTCGATTTCTTTTGCATGAACTTAAAGTCTGTAGGGGTCTTTCATTTCCTTCATGGTTAGCTTTCGTCCGAGGTATTTTTTTTTTTTTTTACTTTTTTTTTTTTTTTTTGAGGCAAGGTCTTTATCATGCAGCCTTGAATGTCTTGGAAAGCACTATATAGACCAGGCTGGCCTAGAACACACAGAACTGCCTGCCTCTGCCTCCTAAGTGCTATGTATTTAATTATTTTTGATACAACTGTGAACGGGATTGCTTATCTCAGTCTGAGAATCACTGGTATAGAGGAAGGCCACTAATTCTTTTTATGTTAATTTTGTATTTTTGGCTGAAAGCGTTTATTGTTTATATGAGTTTTTGGTGCAGTCTTTAGAGTCTCACATATAGAATCTTTGTGCTTTGGCTTCATCCTTTCCTGTTCATAATACCCTTATTTTCTTTTTGTGTATTGTTGCTTTAGTAAGACTGCAAACACTACACTAACCAGGAGTGCAAATAGAGCACTGATTTCAGGGGATTGCTGCACATTTTCTCCATTTCCAGTAAGGTTGGCTATATCTTTGACATATACAGCCTTTATTATGTTGAGATATTTTCTTTTCATCCATAGCTTCCCTAGGGTTTTGAAGGGATGTTGGATTTTATCAAAGGTTGTTTCTGTATTTATTTAGATAATAATACAATGCTTGTCCTTCAGGTCATGCATGTGATGAATTACAGATATTTACTTGTGTATGCTGAGCCGCTCCTGCACCAATGAAATGAAGGCAGCTGGATGAGCCTTTTTAATGCAGTCTTGAATTCAGGTTGCAAGCATTTTATTGAGAATTTGTTTGTTCTCTTCATGAGGAGGTTTGGTCTATAGTTTTAGCTTTGGCTGTGCCTTTCTCTGGTTTTGCCATCATTATAATGCTAGTTTCACAGAAAGAAACTGAAAGCTTTTATTTCTTTTCTTATTTTCTCTTTTCTTTCCTCCACCACCCCTGTGAGTGTGGACACGTGGCACAGAACATGTGTGCAAAGTCAGTTTGCTTGGGCTCTGAGGATGGAGTGGGTCAGCAGGCCTGGTGGCGAGCACCTTCCTACTGAGCCATCTTGCTTGCCCTTTTCCTTTTCTAATTTATGGAATAATTTCAGAGACAGGAATTTTAGTCCCTCTTGAATCTCTCTGAACCTAGGATTTCTTCAATAAGGATTTTTTTTAAAAAATGATTCCTTCAATCTTATTGCTTTTTACAGACCTGTTCAAATTGTCTCATCCTTAACTTTGGCAGATGGTGGTTTGAATGAGATGTTTCCTATAGTCTCAGGCATTTGAACACCTGGTCCCAGTTGTTGGTGCTGTTTGAGGAGGAGAAAAGATGTTAGCTGTGTCCCTGGGGGTGGGCTTTGAGAGTTTAAACACCCGTGCCTCATTCAGCCTTTCTTTCTGTCTTAGGCTTGCAGTTGAAGCTGTGAGCTCTCAGCTTCCTCCTCTAGTTTCCATACCTGCCTTCTGCTCCACTGTGATGGCAATGGTGCTGTAAGCCCCAAATAAACCATCTATTCTATAAATTGCCACAATAATAGAAAATTGACTAACACAGAATTTGGGCTATTACTGTGATATTAACCATGCTGCTTTTTGATTTTTTTGTTTTTGTTTTTTTAGAAATGTGGAAGACTTTGAACTAGAAAAGTAGTTGAATACAAGGTCTGTAAGCAAGTTTTGATAGGGGTATTCCAATACAAGCAAAAACCAAAACACAAAATATACAAACCTGTGAGGAACAATGAAGGCTGATCTAAGGGGCAAGTTCATAGCATTAAGGGCCTACATAAAACCATTGGAGAAATCTTATATTAATAACTTTAATGACACACCTGGAACTTCTAGAACAAAAAGAAGAAACAACACCCAAAAGGAATGGATAGAAAAAAATAAGCAATCTTTAGAACAACAACAACAAAATAATAATAGAGCCAACGGGTCTGAATCCTGACACGAAGCCTCATCATCTCAATCTCTATGTATTTAGGAGGCAATATTTAATTTGATCATTATTGGGTGTATTGATAGATAAACATCTCAGATGTGGGAAATTAATAGGAGTTAGGATGAAGCTTTATTATATCATGTACCTTCTGTCTCCTTTCCCAATAAATACGTCATTTTAGAGGTTTTCATACACTTCTATTCTGGAAATTTCTTCTCAAAGTACCCTTCATACCGCTTGCATGCTTGCATGTTTGCTTGTTCCTTTGTTCCCACCATGATGAAAATGGACTAAACCTCTGAAGTATAAGCCAGTCTCAACTAAATGCTTTCCTTTATAAGAATTGCCATGGTAATGGTGTCTCTTCATAACAATAGAACTTTGACTAAGACACACATTAATCAGGTTGTGCGCTGAAGGAAGCACTAATTTCTCTTCTGGATGAGTCTTTGGCAAAGAGGAGATTCCATATAGATAATTTTCTCTTTGTGGATTCCCAAGGAGCATAAGAGGCCTGAGTAACTGCTGAACTGCTATTGTCCCCCCCCCCCCCAACTAAAGAATCCTTCTTAATCGGTGGGGAAAGATTCTCATTCAAATCAAATATGTCATCTAGTCCTAAACCAAACACACATTTTCCCCTCAGTCATGGGAACTGGGATCAATCATCCTCTTTCAGGATCTAACTTGAGTCTCTGTCTCAGACTCTATCTTGAAGGAGCATTGAAAGCGGGACTCTTATAATATTGTTGAGAATAAGCCTTAGTATTAATAAGTTCTCAGGCCTCCTTCTCTGACTTGTTAGGTACTGTCTGTTGGCCAAGGAATTACAGAAACTGTAAGGTTATTTTATTTGGGCACACACTTGGTTTTTCTATGTGTCTCCTTAGCAGAGCCTGAATTGAATTCTTGGTCACAGAATAGTCCATCCTTTGCAAAAGCACTTTGCCCCCTTTGGAGCTTTAGAAGCCTTCCTTCTGGTGAAACTTGCAAAGATGTAAAGATAAAACTGGGACTTCTCCAAATGATGGGAGAGAGAGAGAGAGGTCTGTATCAGAAAGGAGGCCTAGAGCAAATGGAGTTAAAGGACTATAGTTTTAAAATGGCTGCCATCTGTGTGACAGCACACTTTTCAGAACCATCAGAGAGCGCAGTCAAATGCAGCAAGTTTTTATTAAGCCCATTTTATTCTTCCAACCAAGCTGACACTGGAGTTTTCACTATGATAGATCAAACTCATTCACCCAATTTTGCAGGATCCCTCATGAAGCGCCATACTGTGTCTCTCTAGGTGTTTCTTTGTTGGTGGTAAATTTTCAGCTATTCAATCATTTGATGTGTTTTACTCACTGGAGTTGACTCATGGTGCACACTGAAAGAGAAGTCTTTCCAGAGGTAAAGGAAAAGCCACTGAGCCAAAACTCAGACAGGGCAGGAAAACTCTAGACACACAATTCTAATGCCATCCTTGAGGAGAATACTTCTGAAAGGCATTCTGTAGGCTTCTTAGAGACTCTGTGGAAAGAAGCTTCGTTGCTTTACAAAACACCTTTGCCCACCTACCTGCTGGTTCTAACCCTCTTCTCTCAACAGTTTTCCCAGGCCCCTCCTCCTATAAAACTAAGAGCCCTTTATTACAGAAACCTCATTATCCAGAACAAAAATGATTAACTCCAGTCTTATGTAGCTTTTATAGTAATGTGATAAAACATTACAAACAAAAGGTATTTGGGCAGAAAGGGGTTTGTTTGTACTTTCACATCCCATTCACAGTCCATCATGAAGGAAAGCAAGAGGAGAAACCCAGGGCAAATTTGAACAGAGACCATGGAGGGGTGCTGCTTATTGGCTTACGTCCTATGGCTTAGTAAGTCTGTTTTCTTATACACCCCAGAACCACTAACCACAATGGACTGACCCTCTTCGTCAATCACTAATTTAAAAAATGCTCACAAAGTCCTGCCTACAAACAAATCATACTGAGGCATTTTCTCAGTTGTCCTTTACTCTTTTCACATCACTGTATCTTGTGTCAAATTTCAAAAACACCGTTATAACAATCATCCAATCATCCATGATTTCCCTCCCTTTTTCCAAAAGTCCCCATCTTTGCTCTGAATCTCCAGTGAAGATTCAGAAGTAATGTTGGAGAGGTAAACTCATCATAAAGACCACCAGAAATGAAATCAGTTGGAATCCCAGACATTCACTAGCTCTGCCCCGTAGAGGAGTCATTTTGCCTTGTTGAGCCCCAGTTTCCTTATCAGGGAAATCAGGATAGAATATTATATACAGCTTTGTACTCACTCTTTATACTGTAAAAGCACTTTCATCATTAGCTTAGTACCATTTGGCCCAAGTAATTACTAATACTTGTTTTCTAGAGTGTGCAATGATGAATAACCACAGTACCAACTTCCAGACAGGATGAAGAAATACTGTTAAAAAGCATTCTCTAAAGGTGATTCTTAGCACATCTATCATTCTCCCAACAGACACTGTAGAAATCCCGAGAATCATCAGGACGTACCTAAAAATATGTACTCCCCCAAATAGGAAAATCCAAAAAAATGGATAATTTTTTTATGTATACCATTCACCAAATTTAAATTAAAATGAGACAATTTAAATAAATCTATAGCCCCTATTGAAATAAAAACAATCATTAAAAGTCTCCCAACCAAAAAATGCACAGGACTAATGGATTCAATGCAGAATTCTATCAGACTTTCAGAAAAAGTTAATGTCTACTCCTCAAATTATCCTGCAAAATATAATAAGAAGGTACATTG
Source organism: Phyllotis vaccarum (assembly GCA_033318265.1). Lineage (NCBI taxonomy): Eukaryota > Metazoa > Chordata > Mammalia > Rodentia > Cricetidae > Phyllotis > Phyllotis vaccarum. The sequence continues at coordinate 185,198,308 of JARWLC010000002.1, forward strand.
TTTGATTCTTTTTATGAAGTCATAACTATCCTGATACCTAATCACATAAAGACCCAACAAAGCGAATTACAGACCAATTTCCCTTATGCACATAAATGCAAAAGTTCTCAATAACATGCCTGCAAACTGAATTAAAAAAACACATTAAAAAGAACATCCATTGTGATCATGTAGGGCTTCATCTCAGAGATGCAGAGAGGGTTCAATATACGTAAATCGTACAAACAAACTGAAAGGCAAAAAGCACATGACCATCGCATTAAATGCAGAAAAGGTCTCTGACGAAATCCAATACCTTCATGATGGAAGTCCTAGAAAGACTAAAGATACAAGGGCCACACCTAACCATAATGAAGAGTTTACAGCAAGCCCATCAAATGGAGAGAGACTCGGTGCATTTTCACTAAGACTTTTCAGGAAAAAGACACTGCCCACTCTTTTCTATCTTTTTTGTTCTTTTTTTTGTGTTTTAAAAGGTATCTTTACTTTGAAATTTGGATCTAAAGATATGATGCTTTGGAAAAGAGGTTCTGCTTTTGTTTCCACAGAAGATGAGAACCACAGGATAATATGATTTAATTAAGGAGGACGCCCTGAAAAATATGTGATGGGAAGAGATGGCTCAGATGATCCACCATCCACATCTTCAAGGATGCTATCTAAGATTATCCAGCCTCATGATCCCTCAAAGATCACCAGTACCCCCAATCAGCACATGAGGGAATATAGATATGATAAGATAAAAGGTAGATTATTCAATCTACTTTTTAAAAGCAGCTACTTGTTTTAAATACTTTACATTGACAAGGATTTTGGTTTACTGATACAAATTTAAGGTTAATTTTGTTACATTGAATATATATATCTCTACTCTTGTTTAAAATACTGTTTATGTAATTCACTTGAAATTGTAATGTATAATTAAGAAATACAGATTAATAATCATCTATGATAATAAAACTTATAGTCATGTTAGTCAGGTTTTTTAGATATACAAAGATATATATCAATTAGATAGGTAATCTTCAAATACTTCAAAGATCTACAGAATATGGCAAGGAGCTACGTGGCAATACATAGATTAACAGAACTGGGTTGAGTCAAGTTATAAGAACTAGTTGGTAATGAGCCTGAGCCATAGGCCACACAGTTTGTATTTAATATTATCCTCTGAGTGTAGTAGGAGGGTTCTCGGGTCCCGGGCAGCCAGAGACCCAGACCCTGCTGCACCAGACCCCTCTGCTGCCCAGCTGCCCGCCACTCAGGCCCCCAGAAATGACTCAGACGCTTATATTAACTTCATGCTGTCTGGCCTATGGCTCAGGAACATTGCTAGCTAGCTCTTACATCTTAAATCAACCCATTTCTATTAATCTGTCCGCCACGTGGCCCTTGGCTCACCTGTGTTCCTTACATGTTGCTCCTTTGTTGGCTTCAGCTCGATCTGCCTCTGACTCCACCCTTCCTTTCCTACCTATTCTGATTCCTCCTCCTACTTCTTCTATGGTGCCTGTCATGGCCCAAAACAGCTCCTTTATTTAAAGATTGAGATTCACAGCATACAGAAAGGCATTCCCACATCATCTGAATAATTATTTTATAAGGGTGAGAGAGCTTTGTCCTGTGGGCCTGGATGGGTCAGAAAAACTTCTGGTTACAGTCATTAATTCTTCTTAAAGAGTTTGTTTGTTTGTTCTTTGTTGGGGTGTTTTTCCTGCATGATGTCTGTGCACCACATGCATGCCTGGTGCCTTCAGAGGTTAGAAGGCGGCATTATATCTCCTGACACTGGAGTTACAGATGGCTGTGAGCTGCCATGTAGGGGCTGGGAATGGAACATGGGCTCTATGTAAGTGCATTGAGTACTCTTAACAGCTGATCCATCCTTCCAAGCCCTCAGTGTGTGTTCTCTTGGAATTTATTTAGGAGATTATTCATGTCTTCTCTGAATTCCCTCAGAAGTTTGTGTCCACTTTGAAATCTTTGAACATGCATATAAGAATGCTTTTAAATTGTTTTGTCTAGGATTTTATTTAAGTTGCTCATTGAGAAACTTTTCTATGGGACTGGCAGTTTTCAGGGAGACACCCTGTCTTGTAGCTCGTGTTTTTTCCTTGGGGCATCTGCATCTGGAATTAGCTCAGTGGTTGAGTCTTTCTGATATGTGTGGGTGGGTAACTGAACTGGTGCTTGGCATTCCCTCAGCTCAGCTGGACTCATCTGGCTATGGCCCTTCTATAAAGGCTTTGGTGCTGCATGAAGGTTTCACCTCATGACCTAACTGCTCCAGTGTCTCACCTCCCAATGCCCTAGTGTGGATTCAGACTTTGGTTATGAATTTTGGAGGGATGTTAACATTCAGTTCATAGCATATAGCATATATTCTTTTCCTGTAGGGTTTCCTCATTCAGTTCTTGTACCAATAGTTTATATTTTTTTTCCTGCAGATTAGCCCCTCTTACTATATCGTTCTATCAAAGTTTGGCTGTCTGTTCACCAATGAATAGACTTTTTTCCTTTCAGTTTTGAGTGATTATCAACAGAGCTACTCTTTACATTCATATATAGATTTTAGGGGTAGAGAAGAGTGTTTATTTCCCAAACCAGCACTCAAGAGTGGAACTTCAGGGTGTTTTCTAAAATGATTTCACATTTTATATCAATACCTGCAAATATGAGAATTCCAGATATTTCATGTCCTGCCCAGCAGATAGTGTTAGCAATATTTTTTTCATTCTAATAGTGATATTTTATATGCTTTTATTTATTAAAATCTATAGCTTAGCATTTTAGATTGAATTTCTGATCTATTATTAATTATTTTTAAAGCTGATTTTTTAATTGAGGTTCTTTATTATTATTCATCTATAGAGGCCAAATTTCTCCATAACTTAGGTTTAAAATCCTATACTTCTTTGAGAGTAATGTGGCGATTTGGGTCTGTAAGCAGTCGGGAGTAGAGACACAAAGCAGGGTCAGTATGGGCTACTCAGTAAGTTTCAGACCAGCCTCAAAATTAGATTACTATGCCCTTAGTATGTTAATCAGAATTCCCCAGATTGTTACCAAGAGTATACTAGGGAGTGTATAGGAATGAAGAGGGATAAAATGACACACTAAACAAATAATAAAATATGATGGTGATGGAGAATTGGGGAACCAACAGCACACAGGCCACACAGAAAACAAACATCTAAAATCAACAGGAAACATCAAATTCTTCCCTTTCAATTGCTTTGCTTTAAATATGTTGAACTCTCTTATTATGAAGTAGAAGGTGCTTGAGTAAATTAAACATAGGTCTATTTGTTGTCTGAATAAATTTCATTGTAAGCAGCAGAAATCTGAGGAGCTCAAGATTAAATCACCACTGTGATTAGATAAACCCTTGTTCAGATAAACCCTTGACTTTGTCTCATTGCCAGGTGTGGTGGAGTATACCTGCAACCCCTGAACTTGGGGGATGAAGTAGAAAGATCATACTTGGATCATGTAGTAAGATTATGTCTCAAAAATGGGAGCAAAATTTCAGAGGAGATTGCCCAGTGATTAGAGCATTTACTATGTAAGTATGAAGACTGGAGTTTGGATCCTCAGAACCCACTAAATGCTTAGTGAGCAATGGCAGCCCACCTGTAATTCCAGGCCCAGGAAACAAGAGACAGAGGTTCCCCCAGAGCAAGATGGCTAGCAGTACCCATCATATTGGTGAGGTCGACTGAGAGACCCTACTTAAATGAATAAGGTGGAAAAGCAATCAAAGATCATTTCTTATATGAGCCTTGGGCCTCCATAGGCACATGCACACATATCCAGACACAAGTGCTCACATATATGTAAAGCACAGACATACACACACACAAATGGAAGGAGAGAAAACAAGAGTGAATGAACAAAAAAATAAAAGGAGATGGGGAAAGAAAAGAGAGATGGAGGGAGGGAGGAGAAGAGACTGGGGAGGTGGTTCAGGAAATACTCAGCTAAAATCAGTAGACTAAGTCAAATCCTTCACTGTTAATTGCTATATTTTAAATGCATTGAATTTTATTATAAAACAGCAGTGCTAGAATGAATTAAAAACGAGATCTATTTGTTTCCTTAGTAAATTTCATTTGGCTTGTTGTAATAAAAATGTGTTGGGCTGAGTGCTGCTCCTGAAAACATGAGTTCTAGACCTAGGACTCACATAAACAAGCAACAGCAACCAATCAAGCAAAGGACATGATAGTGCACAGCTAGAACCCGGGACTTCAGAGGAAGAAGCAGGAGAAACAGAAGTTCAAAGTCACCCTGGCTACACAGAAAATTTAAGGTCATTCTTGGCTATATGAGACCTTCCTCTAAAAACAATCCAAGCATGGCAGCACATTCGACTTTACACTGGTGTGAGAGGGTACAAGAAATTATTGTGATACTTTTGTATTTGTGAATGCTTCATCTGTAGCTTATTATATGATCAATTTTGGAGAAAGTTCCATGTTCTGCCGAGAAAAAAGGGAACTCTGTTGGGGGTGTGTGTGTGCATGTGTGTGTGTGTGTGTGTGTGTGTCTATATGTATTTATGTGGGTTCTTTTTTGAGACAGGATCACATGTAGCCCAGGCTGCTTTTGAACTAGATATTCAGCTGAGGATGACTTTGAACAACGATCCTCTTGCCTTTCTTTTACAATGCTGGGAGTATAGGTGTGCACAGTGAGAAATGAATGCAGAGTTTCTTGCATACTAAATGAATACTCCACCAATTGAGGAATCTACACAGCCCCTTGTAAGGGAGCAAATAGCTAAACATGTCTCCATGGTCCAATCACTTTTCAATAAAGAAGTAAGCAATAATTGATTCCTCTTGCTGGTACCAAGCCTTCAAAACAAGAGCCTTTTGGAGGAAACAGTATATAAAAGGGATACCGTTTTATTTTCCCAAATTAGTTCCCCACACCTCTGGAGAGACCTGTGTGTGGAACAAAGCACTGGAGGACAGTGTGGACCAGTTCAGCATCCTGGGAATAACAGTTCTCTGATCAGAGACAAATGTATCTTCTGTGGCTCACAACACAATCTACAGACAGGGTAGCTTACAAAGAAAAGGTGTTGATTTTGGTTCTTGTTTCTGATCCACCATTGAAGGACCACATTTGGTGATGGTTTGTTGTTGTTGATGGCAGAAACTTGAGGTGGTACAGGTTGTCTTGTGGCCAGAGAGAGTGGAGACACCGAACAACTGAAATCATAGTGTTCTCTGTCAGATTTTAGGTTCCTAATGACCCATTATTACATTGACCAGTACAGTTGTCACCAACCAAGAACTTCCTATTAGATGGGGCAAAAAAAGAAAAGAAAAGAAAAGAAGAGAGAGAGAGAGAGAGAGAGAGAGAGAGAGAGAGAGAGAGAGAGAGAGAGAGAGAGAGAGAGAGAGAGATGTGTGGTCTTCTGTTTATTAAGAGGCCTCTTTTTACTTCACTTAATTTAAATGAGTCTTTGGCAAGTAAATTAATTGGTAAGAGTAAGGCTGTATTCAGAGATGTTAACAGGACTGAGAATTGAGTCCATTGGTCCATTGGTTAGTCCTCTTGAATAGGTGCCATGATGGCCAAACTGAGCTGCCTTTGGGAAAACAGTGGGGAGAGCAGGGGATGGGCTTCTTCTCTATATGCCCCATCTGTAGGATCAGGAGAGTGCTGTGGTCCAAGGGAACCGCCAGGAAAGGACACGAATTTCCTTCCTTCCCCCCACATGCCAGAGCCACACAGAACAGGAGGTTTCAGAAATGAAAGGTGCCCACTTACTGCTGCCCCTCCTGACACAGTACCAAAGCAGAGCCTGGTAAGCCAGGGGGCCTGAGAATGTTTCCTTTCTACTCACATCAGCTGGGCCAGCATTCACTTCATAAGTATTCTCTTTTATTTATTTATTTATTTTCTAAGACTTAATCTCCCCTTTTGAGGTATGTCTCATAATGGCTTCATTTTTGTTTGGGCAGTGCTTACCAAGGTTTAAGGCCATGTGTATGTTTCCCCAGCCAGTCGAAAGAAGGCTTTTCTGACTGACTACCCTGTTCTCATGTATTTCCCCCTCAGTCTTATAGTGAGGCAGAGTGCCAAAAGCAAGTGACTGTTGAGTACTCAGACTTAGAAAGGGACATTTAGATCACCTGCCTCCTCAAGGCTCAGGGAGCATCACAGAAAGGGGAGCAAGGCTTGAGAAGAAGCAATGTTCACTCAGAAACAGCAGCCATGATTACCTGCACCAGATCACGCCTGTCAACACTGCAGCATGGACGGAGGAGAGCTTCATGAGGCCCCACTCCTGGCTAAGAAAGTACGCTGTGCTCACAGGGAGACACATTCTTGTTCGTGCAGGTAAAATCCTGATTAAACTCCATGGGTTTAAGACAAAAACAAAAGCATTAAAGCAAGATGGAGAAAAGAAATACTTTAAATGGATTAGGAAATAGGGGAGAGATTATACTCAAAATCCATTATCTATATGTAAGAAATTGTCAAAGAAAAGCATGCGTTCTGCTGGCTAGTTAGGTCTAAATTTGTCTATTAGATGTTTTAATTACAGTGTTCATTGTTTTCTAAGCATAAATATAATCATAATATTTGGGAGGATAAAAACTTTTTTAGTAGTTACAACGAATATTGCAAGGTTCCATCAGACGGACACTCACATGGGCTAACATCGATTCGATGACTAGGTGGCCTAATCGAGTTCACATCTGTGTAGGGCTCATGTCTAAATGATTAGGTTGGAATCTCAGTATTTTGCTGAGCAATGAGTTTCATAATGTGAGTTGTTTCTCATTGGAATTGGTTATATACAATGCCGTGGGTCATGGTAAAGTATGGAATTGTCTATGATAATGTCTTGGTGCCCTAAGACAGATTGAACTGGTCTGTTATGGTCAATTTCTGATGACATGCAGTTCCTGCTCAGAAGTAACAATGACCTCATTCCTACTCTACCCAACAATAGCATCCTTGTTCTGAGGCTACAATGGCTCAATACAGTCGTCATCCTCGAATGGTAACAGAAGTGCTTAGTTTAGCTTCTAATATGCTACTGAAAAAAGGAATAATGTATATTGGATGCTATCAACAAGTATGACCAATTATAAACTAGATACATAGCAGATAGTTCAGAACAACTCCTTCTCCTTCTTCGATGCTCTCTCTATGTAGCCGCAGCTGGCCTGAACTTGTTTATGATGTAGACCAGGCTGGCCTGGAACTCAAAGATTTCTTCCTCCACTACTTTTCAAGTGCTGGGATTAAACACATGTGCCTGATGCACTTCTTGAGTCTTAAATATAAATTATTGCTTCTAGAGTTTTAAAATTCACTTGATAATTTCATATATAATCTTTAAAAACTATAAAATACAAAATATGGGACTTGGGATGTATATAGCTCAGTCATTAGTGCTTGCCTAGCAGGTAAAAACACTGTTAAATGAACAGCACTGTAGGAACCAGGTGCATGCTGACACACACACCTCTCTGTATTCTTGTCACTTGAGAGGTGGAGGCAAGAAGATAAGAAGCTTAAGGCCAAGCAGAGATAGCCAGACTCTGCCTCAAATATCTAAAAAAATTGCTCAGAGGTTACAGTATGTCTGGCTCTTGCCATGGACTGAAGTCGTGGTGATATAGTGCATATTTAATAAAATCAGCCCGGAATATCAGAGAACTGGTATACCATATACCACCACCGTGAGTTTGACTCCAGCTCCAGGGAATCCGATGCTCTTGTACAGCTACACAGATACTTGCTCTCTCTCTCTCTCTCTCTCTCTCTCTCTCTCTCTCTCTCTCTCTCTCTCTCTCTCTCTCACACACACACACACACACACACACACACACGACCAAATATGGAAGCCCTTACGGTGACTCAGTTTCCCATACTGACTCAAGGGTCTTTTCTGCAGAGTAAAAGAGTCACAGTCATTCAGCTATTCTGCAGTTCTTAGGAGTTCAGCTTGCTTCTTGCTTTAGCTTTGATGACCGTGGGACTAGTCTGATTAGCCTAATTCAAGGACAGCACAGCGTTTTCTCAAGATAGTGTTTGGATGCTTGTACTTTGTTTGTGTTCTGATTTCAAAATATATATAAGCCCTTTCAGAAATGAGATCTTTGTGGTTTCTAACCACAGATCCCTCTCAATTTCTTTCTTATTTCCTATCAGTTCTTCAGCTGTGTGCCTGCCCCCAGTGGCACCAGTGACTTGTAGGCTGGCTCTGACAGTCAAAGTAAAATAAATGATTAATATTTAGAATATATTGATACTTTTGCTTATTAGAAAATTAATTTTGTTTTAAATTGGAGTTTTTTTCAAGACAGGGTTTCTCTGTATAGTCACATACAAAAGCCAGGTTTGTGTTTAGAATTCCAGCGCCTCACTTGGGAAGTAAAAACACGACTGGGAGGTCAGGTGGCCACTCAGTCTAGCTAAATTGGTGAACTGTTGGTTCAGCAAGAGGCCATATCTCAAAAAATAAGATGGAGTAGGCACAGAGGTGCAGACCTTTAGTCCCAGAATTCTAGAAGCAGAGGCAGGCAGATCTCAGTGAGTTCTAGGCCATCCTGCTCTATATAGTAAGTTCCAGATCAGCTGGAGCTACTTAGTGAGTCCCTGTCTCAAAACAAAACAAAAGGTGACATGCTATTAAGGAAAATGTTTGGTATTGATACCTGGACATGTACACCACACACTTATACACAGATACCCAAGAAATAAAAAAAGTCAGAAAAGAAATTAATAGGGGTTGCGGGTTGCAACCAAGAAGAGGTGGGAACAAATCATGAGAGAAGGAGATGGTTGAGTGAGAGGAGCAACAAAGAGAGAGATAGAAAGAGATGGATATCTCGATAGAGGAAGCCAGCGTGGGGTTGGAAAGAGACCAGGTGCCAGGGAAACCTCCAAGAACTCACAGGATGTCCCTGGCTAGGTCTCCAAAGAATAGTGGAGAGGGTTCCTAAACAGGACTTCCCTAAGTGTCATCACAGAACCTACATCCAACAAAGAATAGAGGTGGAGGTAGAGATCCATGGCCGAGCATTGGGCAGAGCTCCTGGTCCAGCTGAGAACAGGGGAGGAGAGTCTGTATGAGCAGGGGGATAGGGATTATGAGGAGAAGTCCCACAGTGATGGCTGGCTGGAGCTCCAGGGAGCTCACAGAATCAAGAACAGCCACTGGGGGACCATCGGGAAAAGGAGGTAGGCCCTCCAAGGGTAGGTGACTGTCGATTGGCATGGGCAGTATGTGGAGCCTCGAGGGGTGGGATCAGACTGTGTTCCTGTGTGTGGGCTGGTACCTTGGAGCCCATTCCCTCCAGAGGAACACCCAGCCCAGCCTTGATATTGGGATGAGGAAATCAGACTTGCCTGGAGTGGATGCACCACTCTGAGCCGACTCACCTTGGGACTTCTTGGCCTTTTGGGGAAGGAGATGGGGAGGGGAGGCCGAAGGCTGACTGGGAGGGATTGGGAGGAGGGAGGGGGGAGCAGGAGGATACATGGATAAAAAAGGCTTTTCTATATAAATAAAAAAGAAAGAAATCAACAGGGAATGGAAAAATCAAAATGTTTTAAATATATTGGATAAAAAATTATTTTTAAAAATTGTAGAAATTTCATCATCATATGTGTGTATAATGTCTCTGTATATGGGCATCTATGTGCAATATGTGTAGAGATCATGAGTTAACGTTAAAAAGACAGTTCTCTCTTCCCACCTTTTCCAGGGATCTCACTGATATCATTAGGCAATTCCTTTGTCCATTCTAGCATCTTACCAGCTCCCAAATAAAATTATTTATATGATACAACAAGATCATAAATAAAGATAGGGGCTGAAGAGACGGCTCATTGGTTAAGAGCACCTGTTGATACTGCAGAGGACCCAGTTCTAGTTCCCAGAACCCACATGGCGGCTCATAACCATCAGTCACCCTAGTTCTAGGTGATCTGATGCCAAAAGTAATAAACTCTTCAAAAAATTGGATGTAGATTCAGAGGCTAACTTTCCTCATTGAAGAGCTTGCCTTTAAGGATTTCAATAGCAGAAGTTAATGCTAATGTTATTAACAGTATTAATGAAGAGGAAGGGTCAAGAATAGTATATAGTAACTCTCTGGTCTTTTCTAGGTAGCTCAAAAGAAGAAGCCATTTTGACAAGAGTGTTCCTGGTTCCCAGAATAGGATCCTATCAGTCATGAGTAAAGCTGGACCAAGCCAGGGTGTATTCTGTAAGACAGAGGGCTCTGCCCAAACCATTCTCATGGAGAGAGGGGTCAGGAGCATACTGAGATGTAAAGCAGGTGTTGGGGGCTATTTATTTATTATGTTTTATGAATCATTTTTATTTATTTAAACCTATAGTTTTGCCCTGTTTTTAACTTTTTCCCATTTGTTTCCTTTATGGGATGCACAGCCATCCGGAGCTCACCTTGACTCTGAGCAACAAGGAGATATTCGAGATGAAGAACAGCTCATTTTCTGGGTGAAGTCTCTTCAAAGACTTCAGAGATCTGTGTTGCCACTAGAAAGCAATTTGATGTTTGTGGTCTGTACTGCTGCTGGAAACCTAGTTGACAGCCGTGATCTGTGCTGCCGCCCGGTGCTTCGGGAGGGAGACATCTTTTGTAGTGGTACCAACGGCTGCAAACTCGTAACTGAGAATGAGAGACACTGAAGGCTTCTGTACTAACTTCCCCGCCTCCCCAAAAGAAACAGTCCAGGCAGGAAGCTACTGAAGAGAGTCCTTAAAAACCGTGATAGGGATGCTGAAGTGTAGCTGTTCACAGTTGACGGCTTCTGGAGGGGGTGGGGATGGGGAAGGGCTCGGGGCTGGCCACCGGGAGTCTGACCATGCTCCAGTGAGTACATGGACAACACAGATTGGACTTGGTGGATTTTTGTGAGGTAGGTGGGCACAAGAGTGGGACGGTAGACCTGGGAGGAAGGGGAAGCAAGTGTGATCAGGTTGTATTGCATGAAATTCCCAAGTAATTAATAAAAATATTATGTTGGGTAAAAAATAAATATTCCTCAGATAACAACCCTCCAAACTTGTACATATTGCTCTGACCTGCTTAGTGGATGCATCAAACAGAACATAAGCTCAGTCTGCTATACAAAATGTTTTTCCAGGAAAACCCTGATGTTAAAATTAAGGTAACAATAAAACATTCAGCTGGGCCAGGGATTGTTGCTCAGTTGATAGAGTGCTTGCCTAGTGTGCACAAAATCCTAAATTGAGTCTCTAATACCACATCAACTGGGCAAGACTACATATGCCTGTATTCCAGCTCTCAGGATCAGAAGTTCAAGGTCATCTCCAGCTACACACCAAGTCAAGGCTAGCCTGGAATGCACAACGCTTGACTCCATAACAAAACAAGCAAATAGGCAGGCAAGCAGTACATAATGGACCTAAGACTTAACTTCCACACACTAGGTGATTAGAAATATTAAAAAATTAGAAGGCAGGGCTCCTTTAGGATTGGTTCAACCTATTTTGGTCAGGTTTTTAATTTTTCTAACTATAAAAGCACTTCTCTTAGATACGATTCCTTTGCTTAGTCAATAATGTAAGAGTAAAGAGGTCACAAGAACTAAGTTAGGTGAGCCTCGAGATGCTGGCTCTGTGACCCGGGATGCATGGTAAATCAAGAATTAAATAATAAATTCAATCACTAAATGAATCTTTTTTTGCCCCATCATCTTAATTGGCCTATTTGCTTATAGCTGTAACCATAAAAATGTGTAGGTTCTTTTACATTTTGACCAGGAGCTTAAAATCCCATTCAGTGCAATTGTAGCATAAAATATGACAGTAATTAACCATTTTCTCTTATTTTTCCAATTGCCCTGATTATTTATGTTTTAATCTAGACTGCTGAGACATTAAGTCCTAGGGAATATTTTAGGCCACATAATTTACAAACGTATAAGGTTACTGATTTTATTCATGATTTATGTCATATTTAGATGTGCCTTAAAATGTTTTGACAAAGCAATATATAAAAAAAACTTTAAAAAAAGACATTAGAATGCCCCAGACTGTTCTAAGACCTATTCTCTGCTAGCACCAGTAGATTTTCACTTCTTTAACTAGTAAGATGTAGCAGCCCCATCTAGAAGGAAGTAGATTCAGAATATAAACTCCACATCTGACCTTTTAAAAAATGGCAGCTTACAGGGCATGCCACCTCTTTCTGGTCCCTCTTTCTCCTTTTGTAACTTTCCACATCCAAGATCCCTCTCAACCAAGGTCCCTTTGGCCTGCTCCCGTGGTACAGAGACACAAACTACCTGTGCTCCATTTCCTGGTACCAGGAGCCACCACCTCCTCTCAGTACCTCTCCTTTATTTGGATTCTCAACCTTCTCCCCATAAGGTACTCTCCAGCCAGTACCAACAGCTGTGGTACCACCCAGACCCTTCCTCAGGACTCACTCACAGGCCCTTCCATATGTCTGACTGAGACCCTTCAGGAACCTGCATGCTATGTGTCTTCAAGTAACATTTTCACTAAAATTTTGTTTTAAAACAGTTTAAAAAACCCATTTATTTGTGGTGTGTGTGTGTGTGTGTGTGTGTGTGTGTGTGTGTGTGTGTGTGTGTGTGTGTGTGTGCATGTGTGGGGACATACATGGAGGTCAGAGGACAGTTTGGGGTTGGTTCTCTTCTTCCACTATGTGAGTTAGGGGTGGAGCCCAGGTTGTCAAGTTTGGTGGTAAGAACTTTTCCCCATGAATCATTTTAATGACCCTATTTTCAGCTGAATTTTCATGTGCAGGATGGCCTTTGCCATCATTGTCCTCTTTTACATATGTGAGCTAAGAGTGTCCCCACATTTGTTGACTACATTTTACTTTAAATTATGACCTTAAAATGTGTATGACTAAAAATATACTCTTTAATCACGCTTAGGAATGGACCATCCCATATATGAATGTTTAAGCTCCCGAATAAACCCTCCCAGTTCATTTGGAGTAGATTCCTGTGCTGCTCTGGCCTGCAGCAGCAATGCATCTTTCTCTCCTCTTCTGTGGCTTAGTTGTTCTTGTTTGGCTTTGTACTCATAGGATGGAAACCCACTGTGTCCAGTTACAGTGATATTTAAAATTTAGTAGATCTGTCTCTAAGATGTCTATATCTACAGCTGGATGCCCAGGAGCTGGCCAGGTCTCCCACTGCATTCAACAGGAGAAACAGGGTATGAATGTGTGTGGGTTGAGCATGCACTGACTCCATCTTCTCTGGAACCTTCCACCAGTGGAAGTTCTTGATGGCACTTCAGGTTCTGTGTGATTTTGCTCTTTTTAATTTGTTTGAGTCAGGGCCCCACTGTGTAGCCCTGGCTGTCCTGGAACTCACTCTGTAGACCAGACTGGCCTTGAACTCACAGAGATTTGTCTGCCTCCCAAGTGCTGGGATTAAAGGCATATGCTGCACACAAATAAGGAGAGAGAAAGAAGAATAGGTGGAGGGAAGGAGAGATAGAGGAAGAACTGGTTCATACCTGCAACCCAGTACTTGGGAGGAAGAGGCAGGAGAAATGTTTCAAGATTAAGGTCTATGAGTGAAACCCCTTCACAACAAATCACAGACTTGAGAGGCAGAGACAAGCAGATTTCTATGAGTTTGAGACCAGCCTGGTTTACAGAAGAGTTCCAGGACAGGCTCTAAAGCTACACAGAGAAACCTTGTCTCAAAAAACCAGAAAAAAAAGTGACAGAATCCCTTCTATGTGATGTCTTGTTGGAGATGAGTACAATGAAGGCTAAATTAATTATGACATTCATTTCCTCTCTACTTTTAAAATATATTAGAACCAAAACTTTTTTGGGAGCCCTCTAAAGTATCATGGACACCTTGGTCCAGTCTCTGTCTCTGTCTCTCTCTGGTTTCTCCATGTAGCCCTGGGCTGGCCTGGAATTCAGAGATCCACCTGCCTCTGTTTCCCAAGTGCTGGAATTGAAAGCATGCATCCTCAAGACTCATCATCCGATGTTTTCTTAAGATTTAACCCAGATGAGATTTTATGGTATCCTCCAGAGAAGACCACTCAGGTTTGGGCTTAAGCCAATAGAAAGTCTTTACTAGCTGCTGGTAACTACACTGGGTGTTCAGGATCCCAGTGAAGCCCCGAGCCTGTCTCAGGATCAGCTTTTAAGCACAAAAACCATATTCTGGGTTGGCATACTTCAGTTAACAAGAATAGTTAGCCAAAAACAAAGCTATAGATACTAAAAAGCAAGGTTGGTGCATTTAGAGATTTTCCCGGAACTATGGACCTTGACAGATTAGGTCTTTATTTTTGTTTTGGCAGGAGGTGCTGTCTACATACTGAGTTTTACAGCCTACAGAGAGAGCATTTCTATCATGAAGTTTGTTGTGCTCAGGTCTGGGATCCTGTTACCAGATGGTGTTGTGGGGAAGACAACTCACATCCTATCAGAGAGACATGGTGACTTAGTTGTTGTGATAACCTTGGTCTCATGGTCAAGTTGGTTTTTCTACCACAAAAGCCTTGTGGTGTTTTGTACAGAGGTGTTTGATACATCATCTGCCAATGCTACATTATCTTGTTTTGCCTGATAGAGTGCTCAAAGTGTTATGACATTACAAAATATATTTCATTGTAGGTTCTGTGGATTAGGAATCCAGGCAGGATATATCAGGCTTGACTTCTGAGTCTCCTCATGACATCAGCCCTGACATGATTCAAAATTTTAAAAATAATTTAAATGGCTGGTGGTTCTATGCATTCATCAAGGTTCTCCAGAGGAACATAACTGATAGATTGAACACACACACACACACACACACACACACGCACACACACACACACACACACACACACACACACACACGCACGCACGCACACGCACACACACACACAATTTATAAGAATTGCTTAACAGGTCTTCTAGAGGTCACATTAGTCCACCAATTGCTATCTATCTCCCCACAGAAAGTTTAAAAATCCAGTAGTTGTTCAGTCCACAAGGCTGGATGTCTCCACTGGTATTCAGTATATGTTGTAATCCTGAAGAAGTAGGGCTCTAACGTCAGTGTAGGAATGGATGTGCCAGTCAGAGTGAGGTCAAACAGGCAGAAATCATTCTTCAATGTCCTTTTATATAGGCTGCCACCAGAAGATGTGGCCAAGGTTTAATGTAGATCTTCCCCCACAGAAAGATCCAGATTAGGGTAGGTATTTCCACCTCAGATGATTTAACCAAGAAAAATCCTTCACAGTCATCCCCAGCTGCTTGTGCTTTAGTTAGTTAAGGTGAAGTCAAGCTGACATCCAAGAACAGCTACCATACTCCAGATTCAGCTCTAGGATGGTACCCCAGGATGTGGGGGCTGCAGGACAGATGAGGAGAGATGGTTCCCATTGGGACTTGTCACA
Source organism: Phyllotis vaccarum (assembly GCA_033318265.1). Taxonomy (NCBI): domain Eukaryota; kingdom Metazoa; phylum Chordata; class Mammalia; order Rodentia; family Cricetidae; genus Phyllotis; species Phyllotis vaccarum. The sequence continues at coordinate 185,213,735 of JARWLC010000002.1, forward strand.
GTCTGGTAGCTTCCAGGAAGGGAGGATGTCCTCTGGACCTGACCTTGGTTCCACGGTTCCACGCCATGTTCTAAGGGCCATAGAAATTTAAGGGGAGAGAGACTAATCTCACTTTCTGATGAGGGTGTGACAGTGACGGGACAGTGGGGGCAGGAGAATTCTGCTAGAACTAATTTTCAAAGTAGATTTTATATTTTGCATTATCATATTCCTTATCAAACCTCAACCCTACCAGCATTAGAAGCCACGACTCCGTATGCCTGCTCTCTTTAGACTAGTGAAGCTGATAGATGGCTGTCTTTTCAGCTTGTTTCCATCTCTATATTCATGAGTTGTTTTTGCACAGAGACAAGTCCCATCCTCACTGAATAACATGGACTCACAGATGTCTCTATAAGTCTCTCTCATTTAGTTAATAGTCACTCAACTTTTTTTTTTTTTTTGAAACAGAATCTCATGTAGCTCTAAGTGGCCTTGAACTTACTCTGTAGCAAAGAATGCCCTACAGAGATTCATCTGATGTTGGTGCTGGGATCAAACCCAGGGCACTGTGAATGCTAGGAAGCAGTTTACTCACTGGACTACATCTATTACCCTCACATTATTTTTTATATTGATGCTCCAAAGGTCGGACAGACCATTGAAGAGGAGTTCCTTCCAGCTGGCCCCTTTATTTTGATATCTATCCATATGTACAAAGAGAGTTAGCACACATGTGCACATATGTGTAGAGATTGCATATATTGTTAATAGTTATATAACTTATATCTAGAGAGTTCATATATATATATATATATATATATATATATTCTTATATGGGATTTTTATACATGTGCTGTGTGGTTGTTTCCTCCAGGTTGGACACGACCCTTGCATGTGGGCTTTGCATCACTAAGGGCCTACGAACAATGATGCCAAGTCACCCAGGATTTAAATCTCTGAAACTTTGAGCTTTTCTTTTTTAAAAATTGATTACCTAGAACATTTTTTGTCACAGTGATTGAAAGCTGACAACTGCAAGCACACATACTCATAAAAGAATTCAGCTCCGTCTCTTGAGCTTTTACATAAGAGCTGTATTTGTCATTCTCTTTAGCAGTGAGAATCTTGCCTTATATTATCCTCAATATATTTGCTCCATTTTCCAACCACACCAACTGCCTCTTTGGCTTCCAGCCACGTTGACATTTCTGAGGGGAAGGCAGAGAAGGGAGGCAGAGTGTGAGTCCTTTTGCAGCCCAGCCTCTGCCATCTCCATTGCCTGGTTGGTCCTGACATTGCCTGCCTGATATCTCTTTTCATCTAAGCTTTTTCCTCAGCCTAGAGTTCTAGCAGTTCTTTCTGACTTCTAACCCACCCCAGCCCCGCAGAGTCTCATATAGCTCAGGCTAGCCTCAAACTTGCTACACAGGTAATGATATCCTTGAACTACTGATTCTCCTGTGTCCAACTCCCATGTATAGCCATGCTTGTCTATTATCTTATTTTAATTATAAGATATTTTTGTGGGGCTGAGTAAATGGCTTAGGCAGTAATTTCTGTGCAAGCATGAATACTTGAGTTATGATCTCCAGTGTCTACATAAAGTCACTTGTACCAGCATTCATTTGTAATCATAGTACTGGAAGCAGACAGGTGGACCCTTGAAGCTCATAGCTATGGCTGGATCAATAGACTTTAGGTTCAATGAGAGACCCTGCCTTAAAAATGAGGTGGACAAGCAATACACATGTATCCACATGTATACAGACACACATTACACACATATGAGCACATACACTCACACAAAGAAGAGAAAAGTATTTCATGCTCAATGTGGTGGTTTGAATAAGAACACCCCCCACCCCCAGGCACTGTGTGTAGTATTATGTTTCTGGCTCAGACTTTCCATCCTAACCTTGTGGCCTGGACCTACAGACCCACAGTCCCATAGTCCCACTGAAACACACAGACATATGTTAATTGTACGCTGATTGACCTGGAGCTCAGGCATATAACTTGTTAACTCTTTACCCTTAAACTAACCCATGATTCTTATCCTGTTTAGCTATGCGGCTCAGTACCTTTTCTCAGAGCAGCATAGGTGTTCTCTGCATCTGCTTCTCTGGTGTGTCTGTGGCATCTCTGCTCTGTTTCTTCTGTTCCCAGAGTTTTCTTAGTCTGGTAGCCCTGTCCACACTTCCTGTCTGCCTTTGGCCAATCAGTATTTTTATTAAACTAGTAGGTGGGACAATTATTTACAATGTAACATAATCACATGACAATGGTAGTACCTGCCTTTGATTCCTGGACCTAGGAGGCAGAGGCAGATGGAATTCTGAGTTCAAAGCCAGCTGGTCTACAGAATGAGTTCTAGAATAGCCAGGGCTGCACAGAGAAATTCTGTCTTGAAAAACTAAAATAAAGATAAAACAAAAATAGCCCTCACAGGCACATATATTCCAATGCTTAGTCACCAAGGAATGGTACTATTTGATAAAATTAGAAAGATTTGGGTGTGTGGCTTTCTTGGAGGAAGTATGTCACTGGGGGTGGGCTTTGAGGTTTCAAAAGTGCTTGTCAAGCCCAGTATGTCTCTCTCAGCCTGAAGATCAGTTTTTAGCTCCACCTCCAGGTCTGCCTGCATGCTGCCATGCTCCCTGCCATGACGATAATGGATCAACACTCTCAAACTATAAGCAAGCCCCTAATTAAATGCTTTCTTTTAATAAGAGTTGTCTTGGTCATGGTGTCTCGTCACAGCAATAGAACAGTAACTAAGACACTCAGTTTTACAAAATTATATGATACAACTGTGTGGAGTACGACATGAAAGTCCACATTATCTCATTTACATCAACTCTAAGATAGAACAATGCATATGATTTTCAGAACAAACATACATGATAATACTTATTTCTTTATATGCTAATCTAAGAAATTAATGATAGTATTGATGGTGATGACAAGAAAAGACAGACGAACATGGGCATTGTAGTTGTAGCTCAGTGGTAAAGCACTTGCCTGGTATATGGAAGGCCCAGTGTTTAATCCCTAGTATTGGATACACACACACACACACACACACACACACACACACACACACACACACACACACATATGCACACACACACACACACACACACACACACACACACACACACGTTCTTATCATTTTCAATGTTGAAATAGGATGGTTTTGTGTGTTTTCATTGCTTCCTCTTGCTCAGGACTGTTACTCTGGTACCATCCTTTGATCAGTCATACAGGGACCCGCTGAGAATATGCCACCACTGAACCTTTTATGCACAGGCCGCATCACTGCGGGGCACTTCAGTCTGTTCCAAAGGCATCCATCCCCATTGCCTTTTAGTCTTGCTTTGCCCTTTGGGCTAGTTCTTGGGCGAATATGACTAGAAGCTTCTAGAAAGAGACTGGTGGGTGGGGAGCGAAAGTACCATGAGGCTGAAGGCTGAGTTCTCACCTCTGTGCCTGGCCCTCTTTGTCTTCATGTTTGGGTGGGGCGATGGTCCCAGGCTCTCTCTTGCTGGCCCTACAATCTCTTGACCTTTCCTATACTTTGCATAGTTCTCTCGCAGGGCTCAACCTTCTATAGTTTCAGTTATCCATAAGTGGAGAAAAATAAACCATTTACCAGTTCTAAACTGCATGTCATCATTAGTAGGGTGATGAAGTTTGCACTAACTGGCTTCATTTCACTCAGGATGTGAGTCACTCTTTGTCCAGTGCATTCCAGCTATATAAACCACACTAGTCACGATGGGTTGTATTAGTATTATAAATGCTTGAGTTTTGGAACCCTTCCTTATTTTACTTAATACAGACCCCAAAGCACAAGAATATTGGTACTGGCTGGTCATGGTGGTGCAAACCTTTATGGCAGCACTTGGAGGCAGAGGCAGGCATATTTCTCTGAGTTCAAGGCCAGCCTGGTCTACAGGGACAGTCAGGGATACACAGAGAATGCCTGTCTCGAAAAACAAAACAAAACAAGAACAGAAAGAAAGAGGAGGAGGAGCAGGGTCAGGAGGAGGAGGAGGAAGAGGAGGAGGAGGAAGAGGAGGAAGAGGAGGAGGAGGAGCAGGAGCAGCAGAAGCAACTCAGGAAAGAAGGTTCATTTCATCTCACAATTCCAGATCATAGTCCATCATTGTGGGAAAGTCAAGGCAGGAGTGTCACACCCACAGTCAAGAGCAGAGAGTGAATGCCCAAATGCTTGCTTGCTGTCTTGTGTTCAGCTGGATTTCTTCAGTTACATTCAAATCAGGACCTCCTGCCTTGTTGAGGAGTAGTAGGTCTTCCCAAATCAATTAACATAATTAAGATGATTATCAATAGACATACCCATAGGACAACTCGATGTAGACAATCCCTTTCTCAGACTTTTCCCCAGAAGATTAATCATGTTAATAATTAAAACTAACTAGCTACATAATAATTAAAACTTGGAAGGCACATTCACATCCCCAGGGTTCTCATATGCAAGTACACTTTTTTTTTTCCTGCCCCTATGAGACTTGTTTCACAAAGTAGAGAGCAAATCCTGGGCCATCACCTTTAAAGACCTTGGCTGCCACACAACCCAGGCTCAGCAGGACTGTGACAACTCCATGTTTACTCTCTAAGCCAAGCAAGTGATTATCTCTCAAGACATAAGAATTCATAAGACTTGTTGAAGACCAACTGCTGGTATGCACATCTGATTTCTAAAAAGAAAAGAGTGTTCTATTTAAATCTACTCAGCTACATGGGCAGCCACACTGCTCACACACACTCACACTTGCTACTCAGAGCCATGCAGAGAATGCATGTGCATACACACACACACACACACACACACACACACATTACACAGATATATCCTATACATGCTCATGCACTCACATACACAATTACACACACACTCTTCATATTCATATGCTCATAGACACATTCACAAGCACACGTTAGAATCCTCACACACACTCATGTTCTCGCAAATGTGTTTGTGAGACACAAACACATTTTGTTTTCACACTTGTACACATCTACCATCTCAGTTCTCACAGCAGGTGATGAGCAGGGGGAGGAAAACTCAGTTCTGACAGTCTGGAAGGACACAGTAGAGTTCTACTGTTTAATCCCAAGTCTCTGTCCAGCTATGGTGACACTCTGTTTAGGCATATGGGGGCTTCAGTGAGTGCCACCTCCCACCTACACTCCTCCAGGGCTTGCTGATGTCTTGGCCTAGTGGTCACCCTTTAGGTAGGCATCTGGGCAGTGGCTATGGCTTATTACTAGTATGTCCACTGGATGCCAGGCTACGAGTCACCCTCAAACACAGCCAGCTCATCACCCACCCATGGCCTGCCTCAAAGCATCTTCCAGGGAAGACCCCCAGATACCACTACCTGGGTTTGCAGGATGCGATGAGTATTTTATCTTAAATCAAAATTAGGATTCTATTGGCCCAGGCTCCCAAGTGCAGACATCATTAGCTGGACTACACCTGGCATCCACCTGTTCATGTAACATTCCCATAGAGCAAGCTCTACTAGTCAGGTGTAAATCTAACAAATCTGGACAAATGTGTTGGTCAACGTCGTCAAGGCTCAAAACAAGGTGGACAGTTTCCGTCACTGCAATTTGTTTATAGATCAGTGTTTCTTGGTCCTGGGCTTAGCTCCACTTCTGACCCAGTTCCTGCCTAAGGCTTTTCTGAACCTCCAGCCTGGAGCTGTCTGAGTGGAAGCAGTGTCTGGGAAATCCCAGCTGCAGATAGACAGCCTCATCTTGCCTCTGTCCCCAGTGTGTTACAGGGATGTAGCCGTCAAGTCGCAGGAGGCCAGCAAGCTGTTCTTCCTTAGACCAGCTCATCTTGGTCTTTCCTCCACCGGGATTCTGTTCCACCTCCTCTCCTTGCTGTTTTGCTCCACGCAGGTCTGTGCAGTCTACCACACACCAACTTATTGCTCTTCCCGGGATATGCTGGCTTCCTGTGTCCCCTCCCTTCAGTCCTTGTCAGCTCACTAGGAATGGACATATGTTAAGTCAGCAAGCAGAAGTCTCAGCTCTACAACCCTGTTGTGTAGACTGCACTGGCCTCCAACGGCAAGAAATCCTCTTGGCTCTGCTTCCCAAGTGCTAGGATTGTAGGCCTAAAACACCAAACCTTGCCTTGGCTTCTCTTTGAGTCTGATAGGCCCATGATAGCCTCTAGGCCTCTGGGCCCATCACTGCCTCCAATTATTGAATAGCAGTGTTGTATTATGTTCCTGGCTTGGACTTTCTGCCCTACAGTCCCATAGTCCCAATGAAACACATGGCCGCTTATATTAATTGTATGCTGATTGACCTGGTGCCCAGGCATATAACTTGCTAGCTCTTGCTCTTAAACTAACCCACAATTCTTATCCTGTTCAGCCATGGGGCTCAGTACCTTTTCTCAGAGCAGCATAGGTGTCCTCTGCATCTGCTTCTCTGATGTGTCCGTGGCATCTCTGCCCTGTTCTTCCTGTTCCCAGAGTTTTTCTTAGTCTGGTAGCCCTGCCTATTCTTCCTGTCTGCTTTGGCCAATCAGCGTTTTTATTAAACCAGTGGGCAGGATAATTATTTACAATGTAACGTAATCCCACTACATAGTGGAGTGCCAGAAAGCACCAACTGGGCAGTCTCTAGCCCAAAACCATCCAGAAGCTTCAGGGTTAAGCCTGTCAAACAGTAGGCTTGAAGTCTCTTCCTAGTCCCCTCGCAGCCCTAGGCAATCACCTCTTTACTGAGTGGAGGACACCCATTTCCCAGGATTGCTACCTCTGAATCAGATTTGGAGAGCAGCAAGGTCTCTGACTCCTGTCTTCCACTCACTATATACACAAATGGATGTGCACAGAAAATTGCCCTACTCAACTATCTGAACCAAGGTCAGCAGACCCTGGGGAATAAGTGGATCCATTTTGGTTTTGTAAAATAATGTTATTTTTTTTTCTGATTTTAAAACTTACTAATAAGATAGAAAAATGGGCTTGAAAGATAGCTCAGTTGGTGAAGTTCTGGCCTTGGGGCTGGACAGAGTGCTCTGTGACTGAGCACTGGCTGCTCTTCCAGAGGACCCAGATTTGATGTTCAACACCCACATGGTGGCTCACAATCATCTGTACCTCCAGATTTTTCGGATCCAACACCTTTCAGATTTAACTGACACTGAATACATGTGCTACAATACATATATTTGGTGAAACACTCACAAACATAAGATAAAATGAAAAAAAAAAAAAGGTCTGCCTTGCAAGCAGGATGATCTAAGTTTGATGCCCCTCCCCCCAATCAGAGCCAGACATGGTGGTGCATGTGGTAATCCATCCAGCACTGGGGAGACAGAGAGACAGGAAGGTCCCTGGAGGCACTAGCTAGTCTAATTTAGCCTTGGTGAGCTCCAGTGAAAGATTCTGTTTTTAAAATATGAGGTGTCTTCAAGAAGGCAACGAAGGTTAACTTTTGGCTCTCAAATATTTACCTACATGCATGTGCATCCCCATACATACATATACACATTTGCACACACAGGTGTTGGGGACACGCACACACATACACACACACACACACAATTTTGAAAAAAGTGGGGGGTCCTGGGGCTTGTTTTAGAAACATGACCTGAGTTTGCTCATCAGAACCCATCTTTTCCCCTTATTTTTCCTGCCAGGTGTGATCATATGTGCTTGTATTTCCAGGTGCATAGTGCATATGAGTTTGAGGCCCGCTTGGGCTACAAGGGACCCTGAATAAAAAACAAAAACCAACCCAAAAAACCTGGAAAATATAGGACTGGAAATAGCTAAATGGTGAGTATGTTCTTGGCATGGGTGAGATCTGGAGTTCAACGTCAATACAGTGATGAACGGGGAGGATGATGGCAGAGAAGAAGGAAATAAAAACACACTTAAGCCATTCCAGTGGTGGGGGAAAGAGGGTCAGGAATTCAAGGCCAGCCTGGGATACGTGAGATCCTGTAACAAACTAGCACACAAGCAAAGAAGCAAAAAGAAAATACAGTTTTTGTTTGTGTATAAAAATGTAGCTATGCCACCCAGAAATAACTGATTTTACTGTAGTGAGCCCTGCTTCCCAACTATCTGAGACCCTAGCAGGTCTCACTAAGCTCCACGACACCACCTCTGCCTCAAGACCGTGCTTTAGGCTTTTGTTAGGTAAAATAACGTTTGTTTCACTCTCTGTGTGTATGTGTGTATGTGTCTATGTTTATGTGTGTGTATGTTTATGTGTGTGTATACCACCTCCAGGTGTCACTTCTCAAATGCCACATACTTTTCTTATTTATTCTTTTCTCTTGAGAACTGGTCTGTCACTGGCCCAGAGCTAGTGCTAGGTTGTTGGGATGAATGATCTCGGTTGTCAAGGTGATTAGATCTGGTATGAGTTAAGTTCTCCTCTTCCCCCCCACCTCCTCTCCCCTCATTTTTTGTGAGACACAGTCTATGTAGTCCTGGCTGTCCTGGAACTCACAGAGATCCACCTGCCCCTGCCTCTTGAGTGCTGGAATTAAAGGTGTCCTCCATCATCCCTCTTTGAGTGTTTTTCTTGGTTAGATTATTTAAAACGGAAAGCCTCACACTAAATGTGACTGGCACCTTTTGGTGACACCTTAGTTAAAGGGAAATGATGGAAGAAGGAAGGCTTACGTTTTGCCTGCTTGCCTTCATTCTTGCTGGAAAATTCATCTGTTCTGTTGCTGCAACTGCTGATATTAGAACCAGCTTTTCCAGGCTTCTAATGTAGGCTGAAAACTGGCAGGTATCAGGTCACCTACCCTCATGAACCCTTGACTTTTATTGTGTGAGACAGTCGTTGTTGGATTTTATGTATATGTCAATTTAATAAATCTCCTTGTAATTTATACTCATTCCATTGCTTCTATTCTAAAGAATACACTTAGTTATGTGGCTAAAGAGTCCCAGGAATTCTATCTGACTCCTCAGTTTACCATCATGTATTTTAAAATCGTGGATTCTAAGGACCGAATTCTCTTCTGGCTTGCAAGGCAAACACTTTACCAAGAGAGCTATTTCCCTGGCCTTTTGTTTTAATTTTTTGAAACAAGTTTCCCCCATAGCCCAGCTGGCCTTGAGATTTCAGTTCTCTTCTTTGGTCTCCTTAGTGCTGGGGTTATGGACACATGGTGACGTACGTGCCAAGAGTCCCTCTGAAGTCATCTTTTGATATCTTTGACTTGTCCAGTGTCTTGGACAAGTTGATAAGGCTGAGATGGGTATGTAGGACTCTTGAGTAGGGAGGTGTGTGGTTAAGTTAGTTGCTACTCAGGATTCCTTCCTCTCTTTCCCTAGTTCTGCGATACTTCAGACTGGGGGACCTGGCTTTCACTGAAGGAAGTTCTCTTTTGGTGGGGATAAGGCCCGATCCCACCTGCCCTAGCAGACTGTGTCTCCTGGCTGAGTCTAACACATAGCCTCTGCCTTACCCTGAGATCTTGGTCACTTGGGTGAAGTACCTCCAGCTTGCATCCATCTGCCCATCACACCTCACTCATCGTCCTTCAGGCCACCCCCATTCCCATCTGGTGGCTCTGAGAGAGGGTGTCAAGCTACATGCAATTGGAGGACAGGCGGAGTGCAAACCACCATCTGGAGATTCAGATACATGAGCCGACTCATCAGGGAACAGTAAGGCAGCATATACTTAAGGAGGTTTTGCCAGGAGCTCTGGAGGAGTTGTGTGGGAGGGGGGAGGGGGAGGGGGAAGACAGATGGATGCGTGGGTAGCAGGGGGTAGGGCCTGATCAAGAACCCCCATATTTGCATGTTGGCATTATCTTCTCCTGGGCTTGTTGCCTAATGGGCAGCTGTGTCCCCTGGGGGCAGGGAACCTTGGGGACAGGCTATGTAATCAGCCCACTAGTCAGGGAAAGGAGATTTGTAGGGAAAGAAGTGGTTTACAGGTAGTAGGAAGATAGAGAGGGTGAGCTGTCGGAGTCTATGCATTATGTACATTTGTGAAAGAACAACGCCCCCAAACCCCCAACCAATTCCTGCCTCTTTGCCACACCCCCCAATCCAGTATCCCATTCCTACTCCCCAGACTTAATAGCAGCAGATGAAGAAGGCCTGAGAGAAACAAGGCAGAGCTGAGGAACAGCAGAGGCCCAAAGGCACAGGCAGAGTGGATGAGCCTTGACTGAGACAGTGCCTGAGAGGAAGGGATGTGGCAGATCTTGGCTGATAAGCATCCCCAAAGCTTAAGACACACGGGCCTGTCCTAGTTCTAGGGATCAGCTCAGGACATTTTCAAAAGCAGAGTGAAGTTTTATTAAAAGACGTTTTGGCTTTCGGCAGTTTATACAGTAACAGGTTTCCTTACGGCACTTCATACACATTTTGGATGACCCACCCTCTCCTCATAGGCATTTGGAGGCTGTGCTTCATACACTAGCTTTAATGTTCTCTGTGGCTCCCCAAGGAAGCCCAGGAAGGGGCTCCCCCCCCTTTCCTGTTTGAGGAAGGAATCACAAACCAAATGGCAGAAACTAGTTAGGGATTCTGGAAAGTGTTCCTTCTTCAGGCTGAAGAACTGCCCCTGAAGACTTGGTGGCTGCCTTTGTGGGCTACCCTCATGCCAGAGTTGGGAGCTGTACTACACACTCCAGGCTAATGTCTGTTATATGGCTAGACTAAGGCCTGCTATTGGTGGCTTCTTGGTCATCCTGACTTGATGTATTGACCCTGAAGAGCAGAGGCCTTCAAGTGTCCTGAAGAGTGGGTTTCCCGTGTTTTGGGGGCTCCAGTCTACTTGAGTCTGCACATACTTAGTGGAACTGAGGCCACAACTAGCTGCTGCCTGTCCCCAGTGTGAGGCTCCCAAGTTGAGATGGAGGTCATTGTCAATCAGATTGGGAGTCAGGTGGATCCAGACACATCATGATGGGATTAAAGGTATGTGCCCACCATGTCAAGCCTAAAGCATGCTCTCTACAAGATGCCTCAGTTACTCTTGCCAAAAATGGCTTCTAGACATAGCAAACAAACCCTTTTTGAGGATTCAGTTTCAGAACTGTATGTAAATCTGACGCACAGCACTGTGCTGCTGAGTTTCCACAGCAACACAAGCTCTTAAAGACTCCTCAGTGATAGAATTCTAAGGGCTGTTTGAAGATTATTTGGTGTCTTAGCTTGATATGAAATGTACCCCACAAGCTTGTGTTTGAACACTTGTCCTCAGCTGGTAGCACTGGGTCACTGGGGTTGGGCTTTGAAGGTTTATAGTTAACCCGACTTCCTGGCCTTTTCCTGCTTCCTCTATGTGGATGAGATGAGGTCTGCTCTTCTAGGCTGCTGGGCTGGCTTCATGCTCCTGACATGCCATCCTCACTCAGACCTGGAGCCTTCTTTTCCATTACTTTGCTTTTTGTCAGGTTTTTAAAAAAATAACAATAATGTGAAAGTAACTAATTCATTTGGGTATTTGGAAATAATATACCCAAAATATGGTATTTTGACATTCATCTGTTCTCCTGAAATAAAAGTTGATTGAAAAACAAAAGCATATTTACTGTATTAAGAAAACAGAATTCAGGGGAAAATCTAAACAAGGGAAAAGAATGTTCCACAACCCTGTCTCAGAAGCCAACTTGAGAGCTTAGTACACTCACCCCGGGCCCTTGCCCCATCCAAAGGCCCTACATGCAGGAAGGAGAGAGATTGTTTGTGGGGTGTCTCAGTAGTCAAATGCCTGAGCCATTTCAGGCTCTTGGCTGAGGTGACACTCACTGGGGCTCCTGAGATCTGACCCCTCTTCACTATCCCTTGGCTGGTGGGATGGACAGTCTTAGGATAACAACTAGGACCAGCTGGCCAGGTGTTCCCTCAGATCCTCAGCAGCTTCAAAACATACCCTGGACACAAAGAGGGTCCTGAATTCAAAAGGTCTTTTGAAGGCTCATGTTTTCAATGCTTGGTCCCACGTTGTTGGTGCTAATTTGGGAAATTGTGGAAAGCAGCAAGCAGGACTTGGCTTGAGGACACTGGTCACTTGATGTGGGTCCCTGGTAACCTCTTCATACCTCTGGGTTGGCTTTTAGGTAGACACCCATGAAGTCTGTCACACGCTCCTGTCACTATGTCCTGTGCAAGCACATGGGATCAACCATTGGCTGAACTCTCTAGAATACTTTTAGCCAACACCTTCCTTTAGAAGCTTTTCTGCTAAGTGTTTTGCCAGTGATACAAAGGTAACTCCAGTCAGACACTCAGGGGAGGGATGCAAGTGTTACGCAGGAGTCTGGAATATATGGTTTATTGACACCGACACACTGGGCCCCAGGAGACTGTCCTTTTGAGCTCATTACCTTGGGACTTGCGCCTAAGATTAGAGAAACATGGTATCTTAGAATAAGACTCACTGTTGCATATGACTCGTAGGAAGCCCCCTGAAATAAACCCTTGGCAAGGACCACATGGCATGTAAATGGCAAAGCTCGGTGTGCTTGGTAAAGCTGTAGATTCCAGTGAAAGCACAGGATGATCCATGGAGGCTACAGAGGTGAATCAAGTCGGCCTGGCTTTCCTACAGTATGGCGAGGGCCATCCTCCTGGTCCCGAGAATACAGTTGAGGTAGCCAGGACACCCATGCTGAAACCTACCATGGGGGAAGGGGCCCTCACGCAGGACCCAAGAGGGCAGGAGCAGGTAGATCACGGAGAATAACAGGGGCTTTCCCAAGACCTCTAGGTGCTTGTCTTACAATCACAAGCCCTGAGACTCCCAAAGCTATGCAGCAAATGCTTTGCTTCCATACCCCTTAAAACACACTACTTCCTACCCTGTTTTCTGACTGAAGCCTTTAAACCTGCCTGTGCTCTTCCCACCTCTTACTCCTACAGGCCTAGATGGGAGGCAGCCTGGCTGCTTTAGCTTTTGTATCCATGCAAGACACTGGCATCTGTAACTCAGCTCTTTTCCAGCCCACTTAATTTTAAGAATAGACACTAATAATACTTAACCCCTTTCTATTGGCGGTGGAGGATAGGCTCCTCTGTTCTGGCAGCTGTTCATCTTGAGCAGCCGCTCTACCTCTAAGATTCCAGGTTGGAGGGACTGATAATGCTGTGCACCCTCTCCATGCTCCAGAGGGGAAACTGAAGCCAGAGAGGTACAGGGACTTGTTCAGCACATGCATGAGATGGTGCCAAAGTTGAGAGCTAAGAAGTAGGATCACTCTGGCTACGGGATCCTGATGAGGGGAGTGGTCAAGAAGTCTTGTAGGCTAGATACTGGCAGTTTCAGTCAATATAGAAGAGTCCTTGGTGCCTATGAGCTTGTACATGACCAACCCTCAACAGCAGAGGAATGCCCTCTTGGCCACTAGTTAAGGATGGGAGAGTGCCTACTGCTGGTCCTGGACTACTTACTGTGCGGCAGGGGCTTGGCTATCACCACTGCAGATGGACTTGGAGGGAAGGCTCTCAGAGAAGTCTGGAAAAGGGCTTCCCTTTACACTGAGGCCTTGGTGTCTGGCACAACCTTCTATGTGAGTATGAATCAGGTCATCAAGGGGCATCTAAGTGGGCTTAAATTCCACTCTTACTAGCAATAAACAGAATAAGATTAGTAAAAAAGGGGAAGCCAAAGTCAATATCTCCCTCTATCAAGGGCACTGCTACAAGCAGGCTGGACCAACAACCGTAGCCTTGTGTTGAGAGGACACCAGGCCTTCAAGTTGAGCAATACTCAGTCATTATGGCGGGCAACTATCTGAGTGTTTAGGATGCTTCCAATAAGGAGACTCTGACCAAGGAATCAACTACATGGTCTCAACTCCTCCATTCCTACTGTGGGAATGAGTAAATTCCAAGCATACTGGTGGTGTGTCTAACTAAAGCAGGCTCCCCCATTCCCACACTGCTGGACAGCGTACGTGCCTCAGGGACAAAAACATGGCACTCTTACTTCTTTTGAGGGCTTAGTTATGCTGAGCAAAGCTCTGTAAGCCTTGCTGAGGGTCTGCTCTCTACCTGTAGACTATTATCCTCCCATATGGGGACCTTACAGCCAAGCATCTTCCAAATGCTGCCCTCCTTGGGCCTTTGCTAAGCCACCCATCATCCTCTGGACCTGCTGGTGTCTGCATGGTGCAGCCTTGACTCACACTGGGACCTCCCTAAGTGCCTCCATTAGTCCCTCCCTCTGCCTGGCTCAAAGCACCCGGGCATCACTGCTGAGTCTTCCACCCCTGATCTACAGATGTGGAGCTCTTTCATGTTGTTCACGGAGAGGACAGAGTCCACCAGGGAAGGACACCAGCCACAGAAGGCAGGTGGTGCCCATGGTGGCAGACTGGTAGTGACCTCCCCAAGGAGGTGGACTGCTGGGCTTGACAAAGTTCTTTAACTAGGCACTGTCCTCAGTGACTCAATATGACTATAAATATATGAAGAGATTCTGAAACTTCTAGTCCAAAGGCAGTAAGATCTTCTAGGTAAGATCCAGCCAGACCCCAAGGGTGGGTAAGGAGGCCACTGTCACCCAGATATCCACAGTCACAGCCTTTGCTGATCACTTCAAGGAAGTTCTGAGGTACTCAGAAGCACAAAAGGACCTTCCCAGGAAGAGTGCCAGCCCACAGCATATCTTCCCTCAACAAGTGCTGCCTGAACTTGTCTGCCTACCAGAATCCATGATGGGCCCAGCACTTCTCATCTACACCAAAGCTGGTTAAGGCACTTATGTGACTTATTAACACAGCCTGGAAAAGTTGGTTTCCATCCTGATTTAGGAAAAAAAAAATCAGTAATACTGCAAATATTTCCATGAATACATAAAAAAGTAAAATACTTAAGTTTTCAGGAATAAAATAAATGCTAAGCTTAGCTTAAATTACATGACCTTGTGGGTCAGCTTGGCACTGATAAAACACCATAAAACCTGAATACTGATTCTGGATTAGACCTTTCCCTGCAATAAATTTAAGCACATGAACAATATGCACACACTTCTGACTTCACCTCCCTAGGATGCTCAAAGGAGAGAGAGGTCTAGAAGACTTTAGCGGCCTTGGAACTCAGTTCAGAGTGGCAGTGGGCCAATGTCTCCTTTCTGGGGAGCTAGCAGTCAAGTAGGATTGTGAGCCTGCCTGTCAGTACAGACCAAACCTTCCCAGCCATGGGCACAGAAAGAAGTCACAAGCCCGGGCTAGACACCTGTCTGTAGACCTTACCCCAGGACGGGCCTGAGAGGTCTGTGTGAGGTGTTTTCGGTTAGGCTGCCAACAGGCGCTTGTGGTTCCTTAGCCCTGCACTGCCAGGGTCACACCTCAGCCACCTTCCTATGGTGAGGTCATTTTCCTATGCTTCCTTCTGAGACTGACTTGCTGCCTACTGCAGTTTTGAGAACAGATTGTGGCAGGCAGCATGAAGGGCTGGGTGTAAGGGAAGGCTGTGAGGGTGTGCACTCCTGTCCTCTATACCTGTTAAATCTAAGGTCTTTTAAGGGAAGGATCACAAGGGCAGAGGGAGAGTCAGAATGGAGCTTCAGGGGCCTGGATCACTTAGCTTCTCTGTGAGGTATTGGTCTCCAGTTCTAAGAGGCCAGTGGGCAAGTCCTGGTTTCCTACATCTGCTTTGGCATCCCCTGATCCCTGGGCTCTACCCTCCAGCAGTTCTTGGGGGTCCCTAAGGAAGACTACCATGACGGTAATGTTGTCATGGGAGCCCCGATCACGAGCCACAGCCACGAGCTCCTCAGCAACATGCAACCCGCTGCCCTTATGCCTGATCAAGTGGCTGTGGACAAGACCCGAGACTTCTTGGTGGGGGACCACATCGAAGAAGCCATCACAGGCGAGTAACAGGTAATCTTCTGAGCCTGTTAGTTCTCGGGATGCTGCATCTGCCTCGCCAGACACATAGGGCTTCTGGAAAACATCCCCTGGAACAGACAGACAGAGAGCCTTATTTTCTACTGCACACATGTCCAGGACCAACCTCCTATCACCATCCCCAAGGGCATGTAGGTGCAGAGCCCAGATGGCTCTTGAGGGGTCACCTGCCACCTCTGGTGTGTCCAGAGATAAATAGCTACAGCAACATTAAGTAGGCTGTGAGGAAGGAGCCAATGAAGACTCTTCAGGGAGGTGAAAGGGCATGTGGCTAACTCGCGGGGACTTAGATGAAGATGACATTGTTGGAGGGAAGGTGTAGTCTCTGAGTTGGGTCCCAGCAGTGGCGGCATACAGAGAAAAATGGAAAGCTATTTTCCAAGAAAATGGATCTTAAACATTGTTTTTAGAGGAAGAAAAGAATGGGCTGGAAGAAGAACCTCATCTGTGGAATAGTTAACCCTGGCAAGGAGTTTCCTACTGTATTTTAGGGGGACCTAGAAGAGATCCCTGATTTTCTGTTCCTACGTGATTATTAGTATTGGAGACAAGATCTCTAGCCCAGCTTGGTTTCAAATACCCTATGTAGCCCAGGGTAACCCCTCCATCTACCTCCTAAACACTGGGATGGATTATAGCTGTTTGCTAGTGGCCTGCTTTAAGGAGCAGCACCACTGGGAACAGAGCCCAGGACTCTGTGTGCTAGGCAGGTGCTTTACTGACTGGGCTACACTCTTCCTACTTAATAGTTTCTGGACTTTACAGTGTGTGACAGTATTCAACCAACAGAAGCTGCAGCCTGAACCCAAGCCCCTCCTGGGTAGAACAACCTGGCCCAACCCTCTCAGTGCCACAGGGGCAGCAGAGAACTGCGCTTTACCATCAGCTAGGATCCTGGAGGCAACTGCTGACACTCCCTAGACTGTACCTAGCAACACAGTATTCTTAGTCTATTCTGGTTTATTTGGAGGCAGCTCCACTGTATGTCTAGGAGGTCTACACGCCACGAGTACTTCAGGGAACATTCTGCCGAGTCACTGAGTAAGCCTGCGGCTCCCTCCCACCCTGCAGCGGCCCTGTGTCCTCCCTTACCAATGGCTCTCGACACTGCCAGGGTTCCGTTGACCCTCCAGCAGTCCATGAGGGAAACAAAGCCACCCAGGGCTTCAATACGTTCTTTCTCATCCTGCAAGAGACAAATGGGGACCTGAATGGGAGCTCAACGTTACTATAGACAGTCAGTCCTAAGGCTTATCTGAGGCCAGAGTACCTGGACCAAGAGGCTTAGCTATATATCCAAATTAGACATCATTAAAAAACAAGACTGTAACCTCACTATCTTTTTGCTGTGGGAATAGTTCATCAATCAAGGAATGGGGCAGCATATTAGGGTCAGCCATGTAAGCCATGATGCATCTCTAGGCAGTGCTTGGGTCAAGGAGCTCTGGGGCAGGAGAATGGTGTTAGCTTAAACTCAGAGGACAGATTCCTCAACTTAACATGTGGTCTCTGGCCACCTTGGAAACTGCTGGATGAAGCACGTGCTGTGTATAGGAGGCCATGTGGCAGGACACACACTGAAGCCAAGCCACATGTGTGCTGCCCTGCTTACTCCTGCTCACTCCTAAGCATGGTCTCTGTTTCCTAAGGGTCTCGGTGTACCAAGCCTGACTGCTAGGAGATGGGCAGAGGCTTGGTACCTCCAGTCTCTCTTTGATTCTGTCATTCCCTCTGGGGAGATGTAATTTGTCTCCTGGAGACTGCTGTGTATGCCTTGTGCTCTCTGGGGCAAGGCATCGCCTATATGAAGGAGGTCGCTCACCTCCCTTATTCTACTTGTTTTATAAACCTGCCTGAGGCATCTAAGTTCAGAATCTTCCTTTCTGAAGCTCTGGGTCCTGAGACATTTGATTGCTGAAACAAGGTTGAACTGGGCTGCAGAGCCAGAGATCCCCACCACGACAGGAAACTTGGAAATCCCTAGCCAAGGCCTCTGACAGGCCCATCCAGTCTGCACCGGCAATAGTAGGATTTAGAGTAATGCGCTGAGCTGGTAGGCCTTGCGGAGCTCGGTCCTGTAACTTAGTCTTATCTTGGTCCTTCTTTCCTTTCCCGGATCCCACCTCAGTCTGTACTGATCACAGCCTTGCTCATGCTTGTCCAGGCGCAAGCCATCCATCCTTGCCTGCTTCCTCTGATGCCCACTCCTTCGTCCCCTCCTCTGTCCTCCCCAGCTCCTGAAGCAGCCTTTCTACAGCCCGAGCTTGATGGTACAGTGGTTGCTATTAACAGCCACGGTCTCCCTTTTCCCTGGCATCAGGGCTGCACTCTGCAAGGTTTCAGCTCCACCCAGGGCATCTCAGCATCCCTGTGGACTCTCAAGGCCCTTTCCAGATCTTCACGATGTCTAGACTCCTCCCTCCTGGGGCCATCGATCTGTAATTGCAGGTGCATTCTCCTGAGAGCAGACCTCAGTTTGCCCTCTAGTGGCCTGGCCATGACAGGGCTGGCAGTGACTCCTCACAGGTTTTCAACTCTAGTTTCAGCCGTTGCAGATCCGCGGTGCATAACCTGCTCTCTCATCACATCTGTCCTCATGACTCAGCCCATGCAGACCTTATTCCGCAGTGCCTTCTCCACAAGCACTTGATCTAGGTCTTATTCCCTCACTGCTAGGCCCTGCTTCTCCACCAGAGTACCTGGACAGACGGTACTAGGTCCCTCGGCACCCTACAAAGTAGACACTAAATGTCATCTGGCCGAAACTGCACCCAAGGGTAGGATGGGCTCTGTCTAGAAAACTTCAGGGTAAGATACCATCATGAGTCCCACACACCCTTCAGAGGCACTTGTGGAGGTTGCTGGATCCTCTCTGAAGCTCTCCGGGTTGTCAGGTTCCTGTTGTGACTGTGGCTTCAGCAGGGGTCTAATTGCTTCTCTGGCAGTTGGCAAAGCAGTAACAGGGATAACAGACAAGAGCTGGCAGGACGGGGAGAGAGCTGGGATCTGGCTCAGCTTTGGCAGGCTACAGGTCAGCAGACACCTGACCCGCAGGTGTGCATCTCCGCAGGCACTAATTCCATCTTCATCTCATACCATCAAGGGACCCTACCTGACAGACAAACCCTGAGGCTTGGAAGGGTCGAGCTAGGACCAAACAGGGTTCAGGACTGGGTAGAAAAAGGGCTATTGGACACGGCTTGCGGGGTGTTGGTAGTGGGAAACAGAATATCCAGCTCTTGGGCAGTGGCTGGCAATCATCCAGACCTGGCTATATTTTACCTGCCCAGGGGAGGAGGGTCTGCCAGGAATCAGATATCAATCCCTTGTGGTCGAGGTGGAAACAGAGTGGCAGAAATTACCACTTTAGCTGTGTGCTCTGGGCAAGTGACTGAATCTTTCTGAACCCAGTTCTCTCTTCTATACACTAGCATGAGCACACGTGCCTCCCAAACCAGGAGCCACGTCCCTGCCCGATACCCGTTCTTACAGGATAAAAGAGGAATGTGTGGGAAACATGTTCAAGTGCCCTGGCAGGAGCTAACCTCCCTAACATGGCTGCAGTGCCAAAAGTCAATGCAAAAAACACAGGCGAAGGACAGAGTGTATGCAGAATATAACACAATGATCTTGAACTTGAAAAAATGTTCAACAGCTAGAGACAGTTTAGTGTTAAAAGAACTGGCTGCTCTTGTAGAGAACCTGAGTTCAGTTCCCAGCACCCACGTGGTGGCTCGTAACGGCCTGGAACTCCAGTTCTAGAGCATCTGATATCCTCCCAGGCACAAATGTGGATCACATATATGTGGGCAAGCACTCATGCACATAAATAAGAGTAATATAATCTTAACAACAAAATATGTTCAAATTTTCCCTGGAAGGCTGGGTGTGGTAGCTCACCCTTGTAATCTTAGCACCCAAGAGGCAGAAGGATTGTCTCAAGTTTGAGGTCAGGTTGGCTACGTAGCAGGTTCGAGGCCAGGCAGAACTATTTAGGGAGAGCCTACCTAACAGATAGACACACAGACAGAGACATGCACACACCCAAGAGAAAAGGAAAATGAGATATTCTTGTCTTGCCTAATGGTTTCCTTCCAACTGAAAGAGACCCTTTTGGAAGGAGAGAAGCTCACTGTATTCCTAATGTTTAGGAGCCAAAATGCTGTGCAAGAAGCTGCAGGAATGGAGCCTTCATGAGCCTGGGGTAGGTTTTTCCAAAATGCAGCTTCAAATTACCAGTAGGTAATCTTAACAATCCTAGTTCACCCAGTAGGCTTGGGAGAAGTGATTCTGGTCTGCCACCAATGCTCTGGAGCCAACAGGCATTTGCTTATTTCTCTCCATGAAATGCTAAGAAACAGATGGGCAGGCTCCGTGGACTGGTTAGACTGGACAATGGATTCTTGACGGCAGCAGTGCTTGGCTCAGGCTGGTCTATGCTGAGGTGAGAAGCTGGGCAAATCTCCAAGACCGAGCATGTCAACCCTGACTTAGTGTCCTTGCTCCGAGAAACCTGTTGTGCAGACACCTGAGCCTGGACCATGTGATGTACAGTTATCGCTGCTGCATTTCAGAATGGAAAGAAGAGACTCCTGGTGAATGTCTATGGCTTGGAGACTGGACTATGGATGGAAGGCCATGCTACATGTCTGTAAGAAGCAGTGGGAGCTTTATGTGCTGACGAGGGGAGATCTTAGCTATACAGCTGAATGACACAAGATAGAGAGGAGTACAAGAAAAGCAGGGTGAGGAAGGTGCTTGATTCTAAGCATGCCATTTCTGACTCTAGGAGAGTAACATCTGTTTGTGAGATCAGAACCTGAGCACCTGTAACTCATATATATATATGTCCAAGACAAGAACCTCAAGAAGCAAGAGGCTGAGTGACTTCAGAATTCTGGGATTCCAAAGTAGACTCTACCTACTGATGCTCCAGGCAGTATATCCTTCCTTGCTCACTCTCAGCCACAGACCATCTGCTCTTTGACTGTCACTGTGCTGGCTGAGCTCAGGCTCCACAGGCCCCATTTCTGGGTTTTCCTGTTAGTGCAGAAGGTCCACCTCTTGCCTGAAACTCTGGGCTCCCAGGCAAGGCTTTCATAGGACCCAGCACTGGGAGTCTTCTGGACTCTTTTGTACTTTCTAGTTAATCCCAACAATACCGTGCTGGGACCTCCTGGCATTCCACTTCCCTGTGGGGTCCCAAGACTGAGGTCCCCAACTGGAGCCCAGTATAACAGGGGTTTGAGAATGTCTTAAGCTTGGATGAAGAATGCCCCTTACCTGTCGCTCAGGTCTGTGTGGCTCCATCAGCTTTACTACCTGGCCCTGCTGTACCAGGATGACCTGGGAGTCTCCGAGCCAGGCAACGTGCAGGGTTGCTCCCGTGATAAGTGCACACACACCTGTGGTGCCACTCTGTAGTCGCTGTGGGGAGATAAGAGCCATGTAGGATCATACCACTTTTATGTTGCATGGAGAGAACACGTCCTATAGGACCCCCTTCATACCAAGATGGTCTGTGGTGGCAGGAAGCAGACACTGATCCTGAAAATAGGTCTGGAAGGGCAAAGTGGGGCATGGCCACAGAGAGCAGGAAAGAAGAGTTCCGCATGACCAATACTGAGGCAGGGCTTCATGAGTGTATGTGTAAGTCAAAACCTCCCCAACTGCATTACATCTCAGCAATCTGTATAAAAAATAGAAGGGAGCCAGGTGGTGGTGGTCACACCTTTAATCCCAGCACTTGAGAGGCAGAGGCAGGCAGACCTTAGTGAGCTCCAGGCCAGCTTGGTCTACAAACAGAGTTCTAGGACAGCCAGGGCTACACAGAGAAACCCAAAGGTGGGGACTGAAGGTGAACCTCAGTGGTAGGACTGTTGTGTTTGCCATGTGAGGTCCTTAGCTTTGGTCCCCAGAGCGAGGAGGCGGCGAGAGAAGAAAACTAAAAACCTCTCTCTACTCTGAAGGGGTAACCCTAATCTCAGTGGCTTGCTTCAACCTGCTGGGTGTGGCAGAGGCCCTACGCTCCCTTTAGAGTTTTAGATAGTCCACAGTTTTCTGTTGAGAAATGGAATTCAGTTCTGCTATGTCACATTAAGGTCTTTCGGTCAGTGTATGATGACTAAGAATTGATTTCCAGAGTTCTGTTGCTCCAGGGTGGCCTCTACCATTGAAGCTCTGGGCCTGAGGTCTTTCAGACTCTGAGCAGCATGGCTTCCTTGCTCGCGGTTAGGCGGTAGCTATCTTCTCTTTGCCTGTCACTGTTGCAGGATTCTGTGCTGGCCTGAGCACAGGACCTACAGGCCCATTTCTGGGGTTGATTTCTTAAGCATCTAAGCATCAGAGTCTCAATGTCTAAAATGGCCACAGTATGTTGCTGGGAGGGCCCAGTGAGGTTGGTTTTAGGCCACAGGGGAGAGGCTCCTTGTCTTTTTACATAAATAAGGGTCTTATCCATGGATGAGTTGTCACTTCAAGAAGAGTAGTTCTCAGTGGCAACTAGCAGCCTGTTGAGGCCTGGCTGAACAAGGGCCACTGGGCAGTTTGTTAATCAGGTTTTACATTTTTCTTTTTCCTTCCTTCTTTCTTTCTTTCTTTCTTTCTTCTTTCTTTCTTTCTTTCTTTCTTTCTTTCTCTCTCTCTCTCTCTCTCTCTCTCTCTCTCTCTCTCTCTCTCTCTCTCTCTCTCTCTTTCTTTCTTCCCTCCTCTTTTTTTTTTTTTGATAAACTGATATCTGGGACCTTGTTGGTCCTATGAAACCACCACTCCCAGAGCTGTCACACTTTCAGTGACACAAACCCCTGCTGTGTTAGAATCACCTTTCACACGCACACAGAACAGTCTGGAGCCCAAGCCCTCAAAGGTGCCTCCTTCACCTACAGGGCCCAAGTTTTCCTGGTTCTGGCTAGCTGGGGGCTGTTCTTAAAACTCAAACTAGCATGGGTTATTTGGAGTATCTAAAATTCAGCTTGCTGAGGCTTAGATTGCTAGGAAGCCAGACTTCCTCTCTGCCCTGTGACTTCTGCTTAGGAAAGCTTTAAGTGATCAGATTTTTAAAAAGTACTTGTCTACCATTTTATCATCCTCAGCTGAAGGAAGGTATCTTAAATAGCCCTTTGCTGGGTTGGCAGACTATGTCTATGTTGTAGAGATTCAGCATGGTAGCCCAGGAGTGCCGTGGTTTGCAGGCCACAAGGCTTTATGTGTTATAACTTAATTTCCATTATGAGATATTAAGAGGGTAAAATCATCAGCTATAGTATTGGGGAAGATGACTTTGCTGGGATGACCACCGGGAACTGACTGGGGCTAGATAATGCCATGAATGAATGGATAGGGTACAGGACAGAGCTCCTCACAGTTAGGTCTTGGTGGCTTTGGGAGATGGAAGGAGACCATAAGATACATATACACCCAAACAGGTGCACATGCATATTTGTGTATACACATAGCACGCACGCACCCCCCCCCCCCCCCCCCCCCCCCCCGCACAGGTGCTGTTTTGGGAACTGTAGCTGTTAGACTCAGCTGCCAGTTCTCACCTCTCGCTTGGCTTTCTGGAGAAACATCTCATCAGTACGTTGGAAGGCTTCTTTGAGGGCCGCTGCCGGGTCTGTGAGCAGCTCTGGCTGGTGGGAGGCATTGACGTGCACGTGGACAGAGGCATACCTCGCAGCATCCACTCCTCCATGGCCATCAAACACAGCAAAGTAGGCTCGGTCCACCGAGTCCTGGTGGATACAGCGGGGAGTCTGACCTGCCTGAGTCAGACTCTAGCCGGCTGCTCTCATCTAGGGAGGGGTGTTCTCTAGGCAGTAAGTAGGGAAGCACTATGACTGTATATTTGTCCACACTGTTCTTATGTTGGAAACCTAATCCCCACAGTATGTAAGGGAGATATCTGGGAGGTAACGGGAATCCGTTCACTTAGGGATGAATGTTCTATCAAGAAGTAGTTTTTCTCCTTGGAAAACTTGCTCTATCTCTCATTGTGACGGCCTGCACTGCTTTGGTGTTCTGCAGAGTTCCCTACCAGCACAAAGGCCCTCTCCAGATGCAGTCCTGTGACATAAGGCCTCTCAATCTTCAGAGCAGTAAAAAGCAATTTTTTTTTTTTTAAATGAATGACCCAGCTTGAGGCAATAAAACAGACCCAAGACAGGTAGGGTCTGGAAGGAGCCTTTACCATCAGATTCAAACTGCCCATGACCACAACCTAGGGGCTTGGCAAGGTTGGCCCTCAGAGCCTCAGGCTCAGGACAGCAGAGACAAGGCAAGGTAAGATGCATCAAGGGGTGTCTGCTATTAGACACACAGCAATTGCAGTCTGAACCTAGCACCTAATATATATATTAGGCCAATTGTTGGCTTTGGCTGTGGACAGGAATGTGCCTGGAAGCTTGATGCTGTGAATTAGCTTCTCAGGCTCTGCAGGGTGACACTCTGAGAGCTGCCTAGTACTCAGCCCCTCGACAACAACTTTTCAGGCTTTCCCCAGGCTCAGCTCTGGCTGGCAGCTCTCTTAGCATTCATGGCTCCCCACCTTCTGCATCCTCCCCAGCCCAGACAGTGCTGCCCTTCCTGGGCTCTGCTGCTGCAACACTCACAGACAAGCCGAAGAGGTGGCTGAAAGTCGGAAGAGACACGTGTCGATCCTCCATCTTGCGCCGTGTGTTCCGGATGGCATGGATAGAGACCAGCCACTGCCGCTGAGGGGCACAGGCAGTCAGCGGCACCTGCTTCTGCCACTGGCTACATATTTCCCAAAGCCAGTTAAAGAAGCTCCGTGCCAGGCCCTTGGCATCCAGCACTGATGGGCATAATGGAGAGACTGTTAACCTGATAGTAAAACCATGCAATGGAAGCTTAACCACTCTCCTGTACTCCTTTCCTGCCAGGTTTCTCTTCTCAGCAGCTTAAATGGGCCCCACCTCACCAACCTGGGCATGCTCAGCACACTAACCTATAAACTATGCAAGAAAGCCTGTCTCTGGTGACAAAAAAAATGTTTGGTAACTTCCTACTAATTAGGAATTCTTTAGGTCCAATGACAGAGGCCTAAGGTGAATAAGTGAATCCTGCCTCTTCCGATATTAAAAAGCTTTCCACAACTAAACACACAACTGTCCTCTAGCCAGCAAACTGTACTTGGGCATGAATCCCAGAAAAATGAGAACGGTGCATGAATCATAGAGTTTCATCTGTAACAGCTCAAATCTGTACTCTGTTCAGATTCCCTCCAAGCTACAAATAGCTCAGAGCTAGAAACTGAGCGAGAGTTCAGCAGCAGAGCTGGGTGAAGTGTCAACAAGCAGCCCAGCTAGGTCAGTCCCTGGAGAATCACCAAATGGAAGATGCTACTTCCCAATGTCAGGCTTTTAAAAAATGACATCATTGAAATGGAGAAAATCAGTCCCTGCCAGAAGTTAGGGACTAGGTATAGCAGGGGAGATGTGTTACGGTGGCCCGTGGAAGGATCCTAGCTATAAGGAAACTGTCTTGTGTCTGACCATACTTAGTTCCTATGTGTGACATACTATTACAGCTTTGTATGATATTCCTAGGGGAAGCTGGGTCATGTACAGTTAGGATATCTTTGCATTATTTCTCATAATTAACTGCATGTGTACCTATGATTATTTCAAAACAAAGTTCATTTAAAGGATAAATCAGAACAGAACAACTCCCCAAGCCCTAAACCAAGCAAGCAAGCAAGCAAGCAAGCAAGCCCCAGTTAGGCTGGGAATATAGCCTGACGACAGAACCACGGCTTAGCACAGCCAAGGCTTGAGTTAGATCCCCAGCACCACAAACAAAGAACTACACAGCAACACAGACATAGATACTACAAAGTTACAAGAATGTCAAACTATTTATGATATGATTTAAAATGGAAAAAATGGTAGATTAGGTATATAGTTACTCACAAGTACATGACAAAAAAAAAAAAAAACCACTCAGTTCCAGAAAACAGGGCAAAAATGATATCTTATAATCAAAACATAGGCAGTAGAACCCCAGGAGCTACATCTGTGGGCTCCCCAACTCTTCATATGTGCAATGTTTTAATACTTTCCAAGTCCCTGTTCTTCCTTAAGTCAGTGTCGGACCTGGCAAGCTGCTGCTTCGGAGTTGAATTCAGACTTTAAAAGAAAAAATGTCCCGCAAAGACCAGTTTCTAGGAAGGGACCACCAAGAATCAAGTTCAAAGGAGACTCCAGGAGACTTTCAGGCCTCACTTCATCTCAATGCATAAAGCCCTCTTGCTAGTCTGGGTGCATGTGGCAGTTATATACGAGTCAGAGCCATTGTCTAAGAGAGTAGCTCAAGGTCAGGTAACCAAAACTCATGAAGTTCAAACATCAAAGGCCACACCACATGAATAAGGAGAATTGAAAGAAGTGTTCTTAGAAGTATGACTATGGAAGAAAAGGGAAGGACTGGAAGGAAGCCAGAGGGAGCCAGAAACAAAATGATGCGCAGGGAGAATGATAAACCCAACCAGAATCTTCCGTCAGGGTGGGCAGATCTACAGTCTGCTGCAGTGTCATGTCCAGTTAGCAACAGCTGTGGGTGTGGCAGGCTGAGGACCTGGAGAATTGACTTATTAGGCCCAACCTAGGGACCTCTAGATGTGACCAGTGCAACCTCCTGATGAACCCGTGTGCTCTTTACCTGGCCAGTCTCCAGGCACATCACTTCCTAAGGCTTTCATTCTCTCTTCTGTACAAAGATAGACACATACAACTGCCTTTGGTGCTGTTGTGATCTTCTTGTTCCGGAAACTTCTGATATTTAGGAAGCTTTGAGCATGCTGGGGCCTCTAGGCCCGGGCTATCTCCTTTTTAGGTTATACTGCTAATTCCAGTAACAGGTTTGGACTTGAATTTTGCTCAAACAAAGAAAGAGCAATTAAAAACAAGGTGGTAAGCCCTACAGTAATGGCCAGCATCAGGTTCTTTTAGTCTGATCCTGACTTCTGGCCAAGGGCTATAGCTCTGACCTCAGGAACTGCCTGGGAGGTCTGTGTTCACAGCAGTGACAGGGAAGCTGCTGGCTGTGAGCACAGGAATGCTATAGCTACACGTCTGCTTGTGGCATGAGCCTCACAGAATGTGACTATAGTCTTGCACAAGTCCTCAAAAGCCACAAGTCTAAGGCTGAATGGCAGCTCTGGGACAGACAGAAGGGTGGGGTGGCCTCCTCCCCTCTCCACATGCCCTGGTGGAAGGCCGGGCTTGTCAGCTGCAATTCTCCTTCCCACCAGCAGGTGATGCTGTCTCCCATCTGGAGGGGTAAGGTGGGGGGTGCTTCCTTTGTGGGGACCAGTGGCAGCTGGAAGCCTGTTGGCTTTATGGAGAACAATGGCTGCTGTCATTGTGATAGTTGTCTCCTAGGCAGAGGGGTAAGGCCATGCTGGCATGAAGGCTGGCAGGGAGTTGTGGAAGGGGCCATAAGTAGGAGTGAGGAGGGTGGCTTGCAGGCTCCATCTATTTCTCTTTGTCTTCTCTTGTGTTCTTTGTTTTTCCTTCTACACGTGCCCTAATGCTGAGCTGAAAGTATGCAAAAGCAGCACAAAGAGGAACCTGCTTTCTATGTCTGGAAAACGTCTCCACAGCCCATGTGCATTACTGCACCTGCCACTTCCTTCCTGGCACATTTGATATCACAACCAACCAACATCTTCCTAAGACTAGGAAAGAGAGCCTTGCAGAATAAGAGCCCTGTATTCTCAGCCGTCTCTGCCAAGTGAGGCCTCCTGGCACTCACTCCCAGTTCCTGGGCCCCTCTGGTGATTGATCTCATTTTAGGGCTCAACCCACTGATGGCTGTGCTTCAGTAGCAGCAGATATGAAAGCCTCTACCTTTGCTACCTCATGATTACGGGATTACTGAGTACTGACATCTAATGGTCCCAACTAAGGTAAGTCAAGGCAGGGGACCTAGATAAAATCTGCTCCTCTCCATGGGTGGGCATGCCACACTGCTCAGGACCTCATGTCAGCTGAGGGGCAGCAGCAAACAAGGCTGGCTGTGTGCTGTGAGCCAATGCTTCTGGTTCATGTGTAAAGGACAGGCAGCACTCATTTCTAAGGGCTTTGAAGCATAACAGAGAAGACAGATGGTGGCTGGTACCAACCAGATGCCTGTCTCACTGGTCCCGCTGCAGGCTTCCCTCTGCCATGCCAGGCTTTCTTTGCACTTTGGCCTTGTCTTGACTACACCCTGGGCACTGACTTTTAGTGTCAACCTGAGTCTGTCACTTGCTAAACAGTCTCAGAGCCATATGAAAGGAACTCACAGGTTACAGGGGCTTTCTCTTCCTCCTCTTCCTCCTCCTCTTCCTCTTGTTCAGGCAACTTCTTGAATTCAGAAAGGTCTGTCTGTAGTAGCTGGGAAATTGCCTTGTGGGTCACAGCTGCGGCAAATGGCTGGGGAGCGTTCCTAGGAAGACATGAGAGGAAGGCTGAAGTCTAGGCTTGGTGGCATCCTCCACCTTGAAGATGGAGATGATGGCTCTTACCCTTCTGTGGTATCATTACAAGCAGGTGATTAATCTCTGCCTCCAAGGACCTGGAATGGTTGTTTACACAACACCAGAGGCACACCATCTGATAGGATCCGCTGGAAAGGTATCCTTGAGGTATATAAACCTTAGTGAGCAGGAATCTGCCCCGATTCTCAAGCTGGTGACCCCTGGGACCTGGGCATGCTATGAGCTGAACTGTACTCCCTAATTCATATGTGAAGAGTGAGCACTGATGGCCTCTGATGGGATCGTTCTTAGAAGCGCTAGAGTGGGAGGGGCACCACTTCAGCACGACTGGCTTCTTTGTGAAAGGGATAAATATAGACACAGAAACATCCATGAGGGGAAAGCCATGCAGCTAGAGGACAGGGATGGAGGTGTGAACCAAGGAATGCCCATGATCATCTCAGCCAAGCTGACACTTTCACCTCCATCCTGTGAGATGACAATGGCTATGACCATGGTGTCTGGTCTGTGTGTTTTAGGATGACAGCTCCGGGAAACTGCTCGTGACCCATGCTGCCCAGTAGAAGCCGTGCTCTGTACAGGGTCTCTGAGCTGCTGGGGTTGTGGAGAAGGGAGCTGGGGGTGAGTCAGGCTATGGCCACAGGGAACTCTGGTCTGTTTTGAGAGGACATGATCATGTCAGCTTGAGTTCTTAGATCTCTTTGAGCCCATGGAGAATGGGCTGAATGATGAACACTGGTGACCGCAGCATAGAAAGGTCATGGCCTAAGGGTTGGGCAGGAACCTTGGCGCAGACAGACAAAGCAGAGGAGTGTTGGGAGCTGATCGAGAGTGATCAGAGGAAAGGACAGAGAATCAGAGTATCTGACGTGAGCAGCTGGGCTGAGAGGGAGGGGAGGACAGGGAGCCAGATTCTGTTTCCACAGGTTCTGCGGAGTTCAGGAGACCTGGAGAGCTGTGGGAACATGGCTTGGCAGGAGATAGAGTCCAGTGGAAAAACAAGGGTCCTCCTTGGGA
Source organism: Phyllotis vaccarum (assembly GCA_033318265.1). Taxonomy (NCBI): domain Eukaryota; kingdom Metazoa; phylum Chordata; class Mammalia; order Rodentia; family Cricetidae; genus Phyllotis; species Phyllotis vaccarum. The sequence continues at coordinate 185,243,131 of JARWLC010000002.1, forward strand.
CCACAGAAGAAAGGTTCTGTGGAATGTAGACTGTTCCAGGGTCACATTAAGAATGAAGAGCACAGGAGGTAGAAAGGGATGTCACCTCATACTAACAGCAGTCAGGGGAGAGGAAATGTCAGCTTCCTGATGGGGCCTTGGGCAGGCAGCAGTGCAAAATTGGACAAAGGACTAAAGAAGAGAGGCGCCCGGGAAAGAGAAGTACGCTGTAGCCAGGGGCAGCGAGGACAGCAGGCTAAGGAAGTGTCTCTCCTGCGCTACCCTCCACAGGGCTCTGAGCCTTGGGGATCCTGTTCAAAATGGAAGCCTCAAGTCACTTCTCGGATGCACCTCAACCCTAGAACCTGCACCCAGGTCTTTAGCGCAGTATGGCTACTTCAAAGGGCATCTGGCTGAGTCCTCATGGCTGACAGACAGTCTGGTTTTCTGCTTTTTATTATTATTTTTTTTTATTTTAAAGATTTATTTATTTTATGTATGAGTGCTCTAACTGCATGTACAACTCTATACCAGAAAAGGGCATCAGATCCCACTATAGATGGTTGTGAGCCGCCATGTGGTTGCTGTGAATTGAACTCAGGACCTCTGGAAGAACAGCCAGTGTTTTTAACTTCTGAGCCATCTCTCTGGCCCCAGTCTGGCTTTTAAAACTCCTTTACTTAATTTTTTTTTTTTTTTTTGAGATAGGGTTTCACTCTGTAGCTCAGGCTGCCTTGAAGTAGCCATATAGCCCAGGCTGGCCTCAAACAGGTGATTCTCCTTGCTTCAGCTGGGATGGTAGTTGTGAACCACTATGCCTGACTTTTGTGAGTGCATGAATTCCTACAGAGACTAGAGGACTGCAGATGTCCTGCCCAACACTCTCTATTGGATTCCTTTGAGACAGGGTCTTTCACTAAACCTAAAAGCCATTGAGTCCCTAGGATCTGCCTGACTCTATCCCCTAATACTTGGATTATTTTATTATTATTATTTTAATACTGGGTGCACGCAGACATATCCAGCTTTTATATGGTTACTGGGAATTTGAATGTAGGTTTTATGCTTGTACAGCACTTTTACTTACTGAACCATCCATCTCTCTAGCCCATTTACTGTACCCCCCCATTTTTTTAAATACACCATCTCATGTAGTCCAGGCTGGCCTCAAGCTTGCTATGTGGCCAAGGCTGACTAACTGAGCTCCTAATTCCCCTCCGTTTGCCTCTTCAGATAGAGCTTGGGTTAGTCATGCACCATCATGGCAGGCTGATGCTTCAGCTTGACGAGCCTGGCTGATGAGTCACATTCTAAGGGACTGGCCATCTACTGATGATGACCTCTAGTCTTAGAAAACTGGGAATTGAACTTAGAGACTCCTGTAGGCAAAAGTCTGTCATAGCTTTCTTCTTACTTTTGAGCCAAGGTCTTACCCAGGCCCTTCAATTATACCCTGCATCCTAGGCAGGCCCAAGCCATCAATCCTCCTGCACTGAGCTCTTTAGTAGCTGAGATTACAGGACAGCACTGCCAGGCTCTGCTACTGATGGCCTTTGGAACTATACAATGGATTTTTCAAAAGAGAGAGTGGCTCTGGGAGGCCTGTGGAAGCGTGTTGAAAAATGACCAGCTGAGCTGGGGTACTTGCCTGGCTTCCTGAGACCCTGAGTCACATGTCCCTGAAACATTCCCCACCCCCAAATAAAGAATATCTGAGAGTGAGCCAAGACATGAGAACAAGTTCCTGTGTTTGAAGCACTTCCTGACAGGCACTGGGTTTTCCTTTAGAGGCTGGGAGAGGGTACCTGCTCATCTGGAGCTGGTGAAATCATGCTGAAGCTTCCTGCCCATTGGCCGCTGCATTTGTTGGGGGCAGGGAGGTGGCTTCCAGCCATGAAGATAGACAATGCCTGGCCTCTAGCCACCAGCACTTCCTTCCTGGACAAGGCTTCTAACTTATTCCAGGGACCCACCCATGGATGCGTTCTGGAGGCCTCAGCTCTCTCATCACATACCACAGATGTCAGCCCTGATTCTGGTGCTGGGAGTGGAGCTCTTCAACATGGCAAGATAATACTGTGCCTATAGTACGTCAGGGGATGAAAACCACACCTAGGTAACTACAAGGGACCTGAAGATGTGACAATGAAATCGCAATACGTGGAGGAAAAAAAAAAAAAGTACAAAGCCCAGAGGTTAGAGCTGTGACTTCCGGATGCTCTCAGAGGACATGAGCAAGAGGGTCTGCGAGGCACAAAGTAATGTGTGTGCATGGGTAAATGTGAATGTTCGGGAAATGCTGCATATGATGCAGGTTCTATGTATATATGAGGGTCATACCACAGGTAATGGTGACACATAAGAGAAAATGCTAGCAAAGAACAAAAGAAATCCATTTGGAGGGCTGGAAGATATTTTACAGTTCTGTTCTAATTTTTTGTTTGTTTTCTTTTTCGAGACAGGGTTTCTCTGTGCAGCCCTGGCTGTCCTGGAATTGACTTTGTAGACCAGGCTGGCCTCAAACTCACAGAGATCCACCTGCTTCTGCCTCCTGAGTGCTGGGATTAAATGTGTGTGCCACCACCACCTGCAATGGTCTAAATTTTACACTTATGGTTTATTGGATGTACACATGGCCTAAGCAGGTCCTTGGGGTTCTGTACCACCCTATCCATCTTCATCAAAATATTTTTTCAGGTCTCTCTCTTTAGAAAAAAAAACAGGCAAATAAAAACAAACAAACCCATCCAAGGAAAAAGCATAAAACACACACACACACACACACACACACACACACACACACACACACACACACACACACCATTAAAAACACAAAATTAGGAACCATATAAGCAAAAAATTGTAAGACAAAAAAATGCCCAAACAAAGTAATATGAGACACAAAGAAAAATCTACAAAATCCCATTGGATTGGCTGTCTGTATAGATGGGCATGGCCCTGCCCTTAAGTCTGATTTGTAACCCAGTGAGACTCCATTTTCCCTCTGCATGCAGCCGTCAGTTGGAGACAGCTTCTTGTTAGGGATGGGAACCCACGTCCACTTCTCGGCACTGGGATATCCCCCCCCCCCCCATTATAATCTTTTGGTCCATCTGGTTTCGAATGCAGGGTTTTGCCTATCACTGACCACTTGTGTGGGCTCTGTACCCCACCTTCATCACCTTTAGAGTAAACGTAACTCCTGCTCAGCCCATCCCTGAGCAAGGTGTCTGCTGTCCGCTGTTGCTAGCAGCTATCAATGCCTCGGTCCTCCTATTTCCTATTTCACTGCTGTAAAGGAACACCAGCTCCTTCCATCTAGGTCCTTCCTCAGAACCATCTACATCTGGGAACCTATGCATAGCTGAGAGGCCCTGTCATCTCTGGCATTAGGGACTGATCCTTACTAGCCTAGGCCATGTGTCCTTGCCAGCCCAGCAGGCATCTTTCCCCATCAGCCTTCTCCTTCCCATTCCAGTCCTCCTGGGCTTGGTTTTATTTGTGGGTACTTCTGAGCCCTGCATGCAGCAAGTCCCTGTGTAATCTTTGCTGAAGATCCAGTGGCTGCTCTCTCCTAACTGCTTCACCCCTGCAACTCCCAAGTGTGGCTGTGCTGCTCTGTCCATTCCTCTCACTTCCTGGACTCAAGGCTTCTAACCAGTTCTTTCCCACTCTGGGGATGAATTGATTTATACCACCTGTCTCTAAAATCCTTTCTCCAAATATACCAGCAACACCATATTCACATAACATGGTCACAGAGCAATGCTCCTGAGTCTGTGGGTCTGGGGTGGACATGGCTCTCAAGCAGACTGACTGTACACTGCCTACTGTGTCAAGGTCTTAGTAACTGTTGCTGGGCGAGCAGAGATAAAGTTGATGGCCACCAAGGGCGCAAGGGAAGTATACCCTCAGGGGACACTGAGGTGACAATATGCTGAGGCTGGATATTTTTCTAGCTTTGGGATATCTGCAGAAGAGTCACGGGCAATGCTGAGAGTAAGAATTGTGGGCTATTCCCTTGGTGAATGAATGGCCAGGTTTGCATGGATGCCATGCAGCCTCAAAGTCCTCTTGCTTCCATGAGCTACCCCTTTGACTGACAGTAGGCTGAGCATAAGAACCTGCACCCATCTAAGCAGGGGGTGGGCAGAGATCAGAGATGGCCTCTGTCCTTTACTGCCTTTCACAGCACAAATCCTTGTTGGGTGGACATATGACGAGGAAGGTCCACAAGGCCCAGCACAGGTCTTCTATGAAAAAGGGAGCATGAGGTGAGCCCAGGAGACAGTCCTGCAGCTCCTCACAGAATGAACCAGGCACTTCTCTGTGTCTGCACACCTTTCATCAGTGAGGCTGGACAGTGCTAGCTGCCTCTTGGATTGTCGGGGCTTGGAGAACCATGTGTCTCTACCTTGCCCATACCATGAAGCCAGTCTTGTAACCCACTTACTTCTACCTTAAAAATATGCAGAAACCAGACTTTGAGCATCTAGACTGGTTCAGTTGTGTACTCCTCAACAAGGACCCAGAATGTGACCTGATCTAGAAATACAGTTTCTATAAATGCAGTTACAGACATACAGAAAGTTGGAGGCATTCTGTGGAAGGGTGGCCTCTAATCCAGTAACTAATATGACTAGCGTCCTTCAAGGAAGGGGGCCAAAAAGAAAGAAAACTTGGGGAGCTAGCTCAGTTGGCAAAGCACTTCCTTTGCAAGCATGAAGACGTGCATTTTAGTTTCCCCCATGTAAAAATCTGAGTGTTCAGGTGTACACCTGCAATCCCAGTTATGGTGAGATGGGGGACAGAGAGACACAGGTATCTCTAGAAATATGAGGGTCACCTAGCCGGCCTACATGGTAAAGGTCTAGGCTAATGAGAGACTGTTAGACTGGTATCCAAGATTGTCCTCTGTTCTCTACACGTATGCTGTACATACCCATACAAAACACAATTTCAAAGCATGAAGTCACGCAGACATGGAGAATGCCATGAGATAATAAAGGCAATTTACCAGAGAGGTGACTCTAAAAGCCAAAGATCACAAAACAGTTGTCACCAGAGAGTCCTAGAACAATCTCCCCATGGCCCCAAGAAAGCAAGGCCTTGTTCATATCTTGATTTTGGATTTCTGGCCTTAGACCTGTCCAAAGGACAAACCTCTGTTTTTACTGCCCAGACTGTAATACTTTGTTACTGCAACTACAGGACATCTATCTATACAGGAGCATCTTTATCTCAAAGTTGTACTTTGTTACTTCAATTACTTTTAACACTGAGTTGAAAACATTAAATAAGGTAATGTGTGGTCTAGAGAGATGGCTCAGTGGTTAAGAGCACTTGCTGTTTGTCTAATGAGTCCTGCTTCTGTTCCCAGTACATATATTGGTGGCTCACAACCATCTCTAGGCAGACATGTGGTACACATCCATATATACAGGCAAAATACTATGCACATACAATAAACTTTTATGAGAAAAAAAAACAAAACCCAACTGCAGAAATAAGAAATGAGAACTTTAAACGGGTGCATTATTCTGAGCAGCATGATGGAAACTTAGCTTATAATGGGGAACAGCAACTGTGTCTGTCCAATGCACTTATCCATTGATTATTTAGCAGCTGTCTTAGAACTACAGTGTTCAAAAGGCCCTTATTGTACTTAGCAATAGCTGCAAAGCACAGGAGCAGCAACGTTGCATTCAGACAGCAAAGAGAAACCATAAAGTATTTCCTTTAAATAAGATGGTAGAAGCTCTTGACCTAACAAGGAAAGGAAACAAAAGAAATCCAAAAATGCCCCCGACCCTAACATGCTGAGTCTGCTAAGATCTATGCTGAATGAGTCTTCTGTCTGTGAAACTCAAAGACAAAGGATTGGCCTGGTTCATGTTGCTGAGTGCTGACTTAGGAGAGAAAGGCACCGAGGAATGGGGCCCACCACTCTCTGAACCCCTATAGATAGGAGGTGACCATGTCACTCTCATGAGACAAGGTCAGCACTTGACAGACAATGCTGCATCCTGCTTCTTTCCGTCAGGTGTCTCCCCTTTGAGGTAGCCCAGGCCTACCTGTTGCCCAGGAAGCCCATTGCCAGCTCAGCCAGCTCAGCCTCTACCTCTTCCTGGCTCAGAACTGTCCCTGGGACCTTCCATGGCAAAGGGCTCTCTGGGCTTAGTGGGGCTGGGAAGTCTTGGAGGAAGGTGTCCAGGAAGCCTGGGACCTCGCTGGCACAGGTCATCTGGCTGCTTTTCTGTAGGGCTCCAGAGGCCATGCCCAGTGCATCCCGGGGGGAAGGGGACTTGCAGCAGCTAGGCTGGGGTGAGATGTTTTCCAGTCAGTCTTCACTCTGGGGAGAGATGTCAGAGTTAGAATATCACTGGGGCCAGCTTCTGTATAATATGGAATACAGGTGCCCTGCTTTGTCTCTTTCACCAGTAAGCAAGATGGTACAGCCCCCACAAGCCTTGGGCCTCACAGTTCAGGGACCATAGCTAAAGAAGTGTAATCTCATTTAGGATCTTGATGTGGGTTCAAGTGAAGAAACATGTATGTCCAGAGAATAGCCTCTGGTGACAGTATCAGAAGCAGGCCACGGAGACATCTCAACAAAGTGACAGAATAAATGCATGTTCCCTGCAGAATGGTTGGTATGAACAAAAGCAAACAGGAAAGAGACACCAGAACCAGGTCACTAAAATAGGTAAAGGGGTTTAACTGGATCTCAGGATGCCAGTAGCCTGGAGGGCCTAGGGAAGAAGTGATGCCAGCATGTCAAAAATTGACCAGCTGGTAGAAAGGGACATATGCCAGGCTACAGAGATGGTGAGAAATAGAAGAGCTGACACACAGGTGCTGCCAGTGCAGTTATTTGGGAGACAGAACAAAATAGGAGCAAGAAAGACTTCCCAGGTACCTCTGGGGCTGCCTTATGGGGAGAAGCGGAAGGGTAGTCAGGGATAAGGGACCCTGGTCAGGTCTGTTTACTACTCTAATAGGAAGTGTGAGTCAAGGTTTAGAACACCCCAGTCTCCTGAAGCTGGGCACATGGGTGATGTGGGAATGCCTTTCTGTATGCTGTGAATATCAATCTTTAAATAGAGGAGCTGTTTTGGGCCATGACAGGCACCATAGGAGAAGTAGGAGGAGAAATCAAAGCATAGGTAGGAGAAGCAGGGTGGAGTCAGAGGCAGACCGAGCTGAAGCCGCCCAAGGAGCAACATGTAGGAGTACAGGTGAGCCACGGGCCACGTGGCAGACAGAATAGAAATGGGTTGAGTTAAGACATAAGAGCTAGCTAGCAATGTGCCTGAACCATAGGCCAAACAGCATAAAGTTAATATAAAAGTCTGAGTCATTTCTAGGGGCCCAAGCAACGGGCGGCTGGATGGCTGAGGGGTCTGGCGCAGCAGGGTCTGGGCCCCTGGCCACCCGGGACCAAGAAACCTGCACTACTACACATGGGTTCCAACCTCTTCCCACATCCTTAAGGACACAGAGGGCTCTGTAGCCTGGGTGTGGCCCTAAGTTCTGCAAAGTCAGGTTAAATCCCTATTCCACCAATATCTGGAGGAGGTGGTCCCTTACTCAAGGTCTCGGGGTAAGGTTAGGACTTGGAGGAATGCCTGCTTGAGCCTTACACTGTCACTACCCATATTGGTCCTTTCAAATCTGAGGTACACAAAATGCCCAAGACTCTTGCAAGCTGCTAGCTGTATCCTGTCCTCTTCCCTGGGGTGAGGTTTTAGCTCTTGTTTGACCCAGAGCCGCCTCCAGCATGGTCAATTGGCCCTTGTATACTTACTGTCCAAGCCTTGCAGGCTGGCCCTTTAGATGATTGATGACCCAGACTCTTATCTCCCTTACAATCATCCAGTTTCAAGCGTCTCTTGCTTATGCCTCATTTTTTGTTCCTCTCTGGTGCTGGAAATTGAGCCCAGGGTCTCATGCATGCAAGGCCAGCCCAATACTACTGAGCCTCACATCTACCCCTCCTGCCTTTCCCTTATGACCAAGATGTGCTTTGATTATCCCCCCTCCCCCCGCTCTGCTCCCTCGGTGTTGGAGCAAAGCCCCAGTTCCCATCACACCTGAGCAAATAACCTCTCTGCCAGCATCTGCTCACACAGGCCCCTCTCTGCAGCTACTGCTTTCTGTCAGCTAGACCCCCAGGCCTAGTGGGGCTGTCCATTCACTTTAGCCCCCCAAAGATGTGGCACCTTTGGGGGCTCTACTTAATATTCTGGCTTAGAAACGTTCACTGGGAAAGAGTTACTATCAGTGGAAACAAATGGCAATCTTTAAGGTGATAAATGGATATAAGATTCTGAGCAGCCCATGTTCTAGACAGGAGAACCCAGAGAGCGGCTTCATAGTCCATCTCCCTCTGGAGGCCTTTCAGATTTTAACTACCAAATGGACCGGGTAGAAAGGCAGGCGAGACTTCTGGAACCATCAGTCTTGGAACACCCACTGATGTAGTCTCCATCTTTGCTGTGAGGGATGAGCAAAGCAGAGGAGCTGGAGGGAGGACAAAGCACAGGCCACAGGGAAGGCTGTCCTCACTCAGAACCAAGCTTTTAGTGCCAAGAGTAGAAAACCCAGAGAGGGGGTGAGAAGAGATGCATCTCAGCTGGGGGAGTGCTGGGCTGGCAGGCACCAGGCCCTGTGCGACTCCCAGCACAACATAGACTGGGTGTGGTACTGTGCACCTGTGATTACTACACTTGAGAGGTAAGGTAACCATCCTGGGCTATATGCAGAACCACAGGCCAACCTGGGATACATGGTACACCAGACTGTCTCAGACAAGACACAAAAGAGAAGTAGATGTGGGAGGGTTCCAATTCATGTTAATCAAAATAGTATTTAGGGAACAAGGAAAGGTGTGGCGTGACGATCAGTATTGTCAATTTGACAGGATCTGGAATTACTGAAGAGACAAGTCCTGTCTGTTCGGGATTCTCTGATGTGAGAAGGTCGATTATACCTGTGAGGGGCAACATCCTATCAGCAGGGGTCCTACACAAAATAAATGAAGTACACTAGCTGAGCCCACCCATCTCCTATTTCCTCACTGTGGACAGAATGTGACCAGCTCCCTCTTCAAGATTATGCTGCCTTCATGGACAAAGCAAACCCTCCACTCCTTAAGTCTTCTGCAACAAGAAAAGTAACTGATAAGCAAACAAAACACAGCACCTCTTTTTTTTTTTTCAGAGGCTGGAATCAAGAGCTGATCTGTTTTAAAAAGATATAAACAGAACCTATACAGGTGGCACATGCCTGTAACCCCAGCATTCAGGAGGCAGAGGCAAGAGGGTTACCTCAAATTTGAGGCCAGGCTACAGAGACACTGTGTCAAAAACGGAACATTCTCCAACGCTGGACAGAACGAGGGGATCCAACAGAGGCAGGATCCTGCACCGCGGTCTACAGTGGCTAGTTTGAGCTCATCCACCAGCAGAGTGTAGTAAAGCAGAATAACTCAGTTTAAGGGAATGAGAGGTGATACGGGCTTTCTGCTGCCACTTGCAAATAGAGGAACTTGGAGATCATACAGCAGGAGCAGAAAAAGGCAAATGAGAAGGACCCTGAGAGGCTTCGTGTTTAACTTTCCTACTCCGTGTGTGCACACTCAGCCCCACCATGTTCCCTTTCTGCCTGTAGTGCTCATAGGTTTTAGCACATTCTCTTTGTCTTGACTCTACTGTGGGTCCTTTTTACACTTCCTTTCCTTCAGGTAGCCTTTCTCCCTTAGAAGTGAGGGGTTATCCTTTCCCAGGGTTTTTTTTTTTTTTTTTTTGTATTCCTATGGGGGAACACCACAAAGTATTCAAAGTAGCTTTGTAAAACACAAGCAAAATTATAGATACAGTACTTTTTATTGAAGGTCATAGTGCCAGAGTTAAAATTCATTGTCTACCTTTATTTACAAGTTAAAATGTAGCCTGGGTTACAAAAAGTGAGCAGGTAAGAAAAGATAAGGAAGCCAATAGAGCAAAGAAGAAAAGATTAGGATTGGAATGAGACAGATACATTCTAACTCAAAGGCTAGACAGAAAAGAGTGGGCCATGAGCTAGGGCTCAGAGAGATGGACAACAGAGGTGGCAGGCAGTTTATACCCAGGTAGAGCTGCAGAGCATGGAGATAAAGAAATGGCATTAATTTCTAAGAGGACAAGGTCAAATGTCACATCATACCCCACCCACCAACTGCAGGGACTGCAAAGCTGTTCCCATGCAAGTGACAAGTGTTTGGATTATTTCATGCAATTCTACAGGACCCAGAGGTACCAAAATCTCCATCAGTGCCAAAGGGACTAGCACAAGATTATGACCAGGACCAGAGTGAAAGGACAGTATACTCACACCCCAGAGTACACAGAAAGACCCATAGCAAAACCCTGCCCACAGCATCACCCTACCTGCTAATATATTTGCTAGATGATTCAGAAGGCAAGTGCCTCTTCCTAATCTTCCTTAGACTGTTTCCTGCATCTGGAGCCCGTCCCCACAGTCTTCCTGTTTTCCTTGGAGGCTGGGCTCAATCATCCTCTTTGCACCTTAGAACTAAGCCTTTAATGTACCCAGCTATATACCTGCTTTCTACTCTGGACCCTCTGCTCCAGGCTCACGGCCTGTTATGGGCCCCAAGGCTACCTGCACCATGCATGCTGAGTGGGGCTTGGGTGGCAAGACAGAGTGTGATACCATGCTCACACTCTTGTGCAAAGCTCTGCTTGCATCTGCTGGCTTACTCTCAGGGCCTGTGATGACTGTCCACTTGCACTAGAAAGGCAGCATATCCAGAAAAATTCTGCCTGCTTTTTTTTCTGGCCATTTTTGCATTGTGTTGCTTGGGCCATGGTGAAGAATCAGGCCACAGCTCTCCTTCCCTGGGATCTAGCTGAAGCAAAGGATAAGAATAATACTGTTTCTAGTTTTCCTTCTATCTGATAAACTCCTAAATCTGGTGCATGCCTTTACAAGTTACACGAAACAACCAAGCTCCGGAAGTCCCAGACCCAGAGAAAAAGGTTCAGACAGTAGCAGGAAGGACTGGTGAGGGGCATGGCACCACTGGGGTCACTGGAGGAGAGAGCAGTAGCTGGCTGGTAGTCAGCAGCTAGACAAAGGAGTCTGGGAAAAATGGGTGGGCACACAGAAGCACTAAGCCTGGTGTGGGACTATTTACTGCAACGGTGTCCTCACTGTAGCAAAGGGGCCCAGGATGAGAGGGACATGTCCAAGTCACTAAGAAAGGACCTTTGGGGAGGGCTGAAGGGACACCAAGCTCCAGACTCCCATAGCTGCACCACCTTGACTGGTATTGCCAAATGTGACACTTGGCTGGTTCCTCCTGGTGCTGGAACTGGTGCCTTTCTATACGGATGAGCTGGTGGCTGCTCCGAAGACCCTGAATTTATGACCTCCCTGCCTCCACCTCTCCAGTATTGGGACCATAGGTGTGTACACATATGGTTTATGTCAATCGTGCATGCTGGGTTAGCTAGCAGTCTATCAAGAGTTGTATCCAGGACTCACTTGTTTATTTGTAGCTAACTACTAGGAACAGTTTGGTGTAAGTCCTTCTAGATCTTAACCAATCTTTTACTTCATACGTGGAAAGTATTTCATTTCTTAATTCTTATTATAAATATTGTGGCAAAGTATACATTAAAAAATTATCATTTTATCCTGGCATGGTGGTTCACGCCTATAATCCCAGCACTAGGGAAACTGAAGCAGGATAATTGGCACTAGTTATGTACCAATCTGGTCTACTGAGTGAAACCTTGTATCAAAAAAGAAAAAACAGATGGGTAGTGGTGGTGCATGCCTTTGATCCCAGTACTTGGGAGGTAGAGGCAGATATAAGAGTTTGAGGCCAGTCTGGTCTCCAGAGCAAGTTCCAGGACAGCCAGGGCTATACAGAGAAACACTGTCTTAACAAAACTAAACCACCCCCCACCCCCCACAAAGAAAAGATAAACCACAAAACCTAAGTGCAGAGGGGTGATGGGGTACTGTTTGGGAGTGTAGCTCAGTTGGTAGATATTTGCCTTGAAGACATGAGGTCCTGGATTCAGTGGTAAGACACTTGGAAATTCGGGTAGGGAGGAAGCAAGTTCAAGGTCATTCTTAAGCTGTTATGAATTAGAGGCCAGCCTGAGCTACATGAGACCCTGTCTTAAAAAACCCAAATGAAACACCACCAAAAAACACTGTAAGAATTTTTTCTCTATTGGTGTGGGAGATTCAATGCAGGGCCCTGTGTAAGCTCAGGATGTATGTCCACCCCCCACTTTAACCATCTTTATTGGATATTCTCCGGCAAGGAACAGCCATATTATTGTGTGGCCATTTTTCTTTTTAGAGGCTTGGTATTTTTTCAATGGATTCGCAGCTCAGTGTGGTCAGGGTCCCTGGTCCTTTGTGCTCAGCAAAATGGCCTGGCCACTAAGAATGAGATAAGCAGCCAGAGGCCTGGGGCTATGAAACAGGAAATGAAAACACTCCCTCAGCACACTGTGTAGCAAAGAGCCTTAAAGACAAGGTTGGCTTCAGGTGACATAATAAAGGAATTTTAAAATTTAATCTGTTATGGGAGGTTTATGGTTTTTAAAACCTCTCAGGTTTACCTCTCAGAACTGTACATGCCATCAAGCTACAATGTAGGTGAAAAAAAAAACCCCAACCAACCAACCAAAAAAAGGTTGGGACAGTACTATACCTTAAGGGTATGTGAGAGAAGTTAGCAAAGGACTCAGCTGAGGACTCTGGCACTCAGTGACTTGGCCGCTTCCACCCAGTTTGTTGTGGAGAAAAAGTGAAATTGACACCGGGAGGGATATGAGTATGGACCATGAGGTAGAGATGGGCTTTTGGTTCCTCAGGTAGGAACACTTCACAGAACTTGTCCCAGGGTATACTGAGACGATATCTGTTCTTCAAGGGGAGTCCTTGCTGGAGGAGACAGCAGCTTTCAGCTGGACCTCCCTAGATGTTAGTCATTGAGTAGAAACTCCTACAGCCTGCTGCCTTTTCTCCTCATAACACAGAGATCTTAGGGGCTGGCACAAGACCACACAGCTGTAACGATGGAGCCCAGGGCTCTCATGATCGTGGTCTACGCAGTCTAGTTGTTAAACAGCTACAGTCCGAGCCTCCAAGCCAGGAAGGCGGTAACTAAAACACCAGCTTTAAACACTCGCAGGGACGCCAGGCTTCCAGGGAGAAAATGTGGTCCCGGTGGTGGCCTTCACTGGTGGGGCTGAGGGCAGGGCCGTGGGCCTGGCCCACGTTTGTGTGTGAGTGTGAGATTCTTGAAAACGGAGGACTGTCATCCCTTGGTACTACTCCGTTTCGCCTCGCGGCTCAGTCCCCCTCCTGGACCTCGGTTCGGTCACAACCCACGGGCTCAATGGACTCTCAGTTCTGTATCCCTAACTCCCCGTGCTTTGCCTTGGCTCCGCAGGGTCCCGGCTGCTTGCCCGCTCTTTTGCTCACTGCTAACCAAACCCACGTCCCTTGGGCTCAGGTACCCGAAACCCGTCTTGGCCTTGGTGATTTACCTCTCCATTTCGTCCTCAATCTCATTTCAATCTCACGTAACGCACGCCCCGCATCTCACCGCCACCCTAGCCCGAGTCTTCCACCCTCCGCCTTCATCCCTAGCACCCCACGGGCCTCACCTGCCAGCCTGCCGCAGTGCTCCCCACGAGCTGCTCTGGGCTGGCCCCGCCTACTTCCCGTCCAGGGGCGCTGCAGGCTCTGCGCAAGCGCAGTCAGGCCTCGAGTGGGCCTCTGCTACCCCCTGGTGGCCTTGTTTTTGGGAGACGTGCCCCATTCGCTGAATTGCTTCACTTCTCCAGCCTTGAGTAGGCTGAAAGCAGTCCTTGCTTCACAATGCGCAGAAGTTAAACAATTTGTGCGGTAACCAGCGCAGGCAGGTATGTGGCTACATACTGCCCAGGACTGGTCACTTATTAGAGACAAGGGGCGAATTCCTCTGGCCCCTCGTTTGCTTGTTTTATTTTTTATAAATGAGAGGGTTATGGGAATGTTTTCTTTGAAAATCAAAAGGAAGTAAAAACTTTTAGGTCAGAGCAAACAGTCTGACGTGTACAATGATTCTGTATAGTGTGGAAGCACCCTTCAAGTTTCACAGTGGGCCTGACAAAGGCCCATGCTTCATGTGGTTAGGGTCCCTGACCCTTTGTGCTTGGAAGGACTGCTTGGCCATGGAGAGTGAGATAAGTATCCCAGGCCTGGGGCTGTCAAACACTCCCTTACTACACTGGACAGTAACAGTAAGGGCAGCCTTAAAGGCAGGTTTGGCAGTAGTTGGTGTTGGTGCCACACACCTTTGGCCTCACTCAGCACTTGGAGGGCAGGCAGGTGGATAGGTGGATTTCTGTGAGTCTAAGACAGCCAGGGCTACTCTGTCTCCAGGAAAAAAAAAATTCTGAGAATTAATCTGTTGTGGGAAGCTTATGTTTCATAACAATTTGTTTTTGTTTTGTTTACCCCTCAGAACTGTGTGACACGCACATGCCATTAGACAGACCACAGTAACTCAGGGAACCCTCACTGATTGGAAGATTTCGGGGAAGCCATAAGTCTAGAGAATCAATAGATGGCTGCTCTGAAAGAAAATCCCCTAGGGGTGTGGGTACCAAATGAGGTGGTGAGGAGTGTCTGTCCACTATACAAGTAGTAAGGTCCTAGTTCATTCAGTCTGAACAGGTTTGAGGCCACTTATAAGCTGGTGAAGTAACAGTAATTCAAGTTGAGGATGATGGCTCAGAGATGATAGCAAAGCTAGGCACTATGCACTTACCTTGTTAGGCTCCAAGCCAAGGACATACCTGCAACACTCCTTTTTACACTGCTGTCAACACAGGTAATGTCTTGCCTGCAGTACACGATACCAAAGCTTTTAGCTTTTATTCTTGTCAAAGGAATCTCAGCATTAGCTATACCAACCAGGTTAGTTTAAACCCGTGCGTCTCCAGCAGGGAACACCCAAGCTGTGGCATAGATCTCCCATCCATATCCTCTTTCCTAGCCCCACTAAAGCCTTTTCCAGAAGCCTGCTCTGGATGTGGATGCAAACAACCTTCCTATCACAGCAGCCTATTATCACCCTTCTCAGAGACTAGACACATCACTCTTAGGCTTTAAAAATCTCAGTGATGGTTGCTGGCTCCCTCTTGGGTACTGATTGTTTTCATAGGGGTAGGAAGGAATGATGTACAGCTGCAGGTCCATGGGACCTCCTACAGCACTGGGAAGGTGCTGCATTTGATGAAACAGACTTCTTCACGTCAATGTGCATTACAATCACAAGGTGACCGAAATGGGATCTGCAAATGCCCTGGTGACAAACCACTGGCCCTGCCATAAGTAAAGACAAGGAGGACCAGCCTGAGACCTTGCTTGTCTCACACAACACAGGCCGCCCTGCAGCTTCCAGAGCAGAAGTGATGCCAGAACACAGCTGCTTCAAATACAGTTCAGGCTTAGAACACATCTCACCTCTTGTCCTAATTGTTCCCAGTAGATAGGTTAACAAGGAAAATGGGGCTGGACACCACAGATGATGAAAGGTAAGGGGGTCAGGGCTTTAGAGTGCAGTTCCACACAAAAGAAACAATCTCAGGGAAAGACAAAGGGACACATTAGAAGGCCCATGTGGTTGAAACCTCAGTGTAGAATTTTAAAGATGGAATGGATAGTTTGTGTTTAAGGCTTATAGGACAGTCTTTTCCCCAAGCCCAAACTAACTACACAACTGAGCTTCCTTCCTGCAGTCTATTCAAGATGGAATTGGGCCAAATAGCAAAGCTAGGTATTCAACTCAACAAGACATGTGGTCTTATTGAGGTCCCAGATTCTGACTGGAGTGAATAGGTTCTGAGTGTCCTTTTTGTCTGATAGCTTATACTCTTGGAACACATTCCAGCAACTTCTATGCTTCCTAGTCCACTATGTCTGGGCAGCTTTCCCAAGGTATTATCTCCCCCTCTGTTTTAGTCTTTTATGGTTGTCAGGACTCAGGTGGGAAGTCCTGGTGGGACTATGCGGATAGACTGTTACATGAACTATTTGCTCTAGGGCTTTCTCGTGACTCTACCTGCGCTGTGTGACTGTGAATCTACTGAAGGGGGAGGGTTCCTATGAAAAATGATGTTGGTCGCCTCTCAACCAAGCATTCTACAGAGCAGTCTTGGGCAACTGTCTTGCTGAACACCTGCAACCACATGGGAAGACATGGCCAGGGGGCAGCTTCTATCACAACTAAAACAGGAGTCCATGCTGGGTGGGTGGAGGAGGGAACACAGCAAGAGCTGCAGTCAGAAGGGTGGCCCACAGCTATACTCATCGGGGGGATGGCTTCCCGGCATTTGACCACCTTCAGTGGAATACCCAGCTACCTGTCTGAGGCAATAAAGACTCACAGTGAGAACAGGAGTTAAAACAGAGTCACCCACAGGCTCTAAATGCCAAACTTGATTGGGAGTTTCTGAGTGGCAGCCACAAAATCATGGGTTAGGGATTGAAGTTAGGCTATAGGCAGTGAGCAAGGGATTGAGAACCAGGCTGAGTACCTCACCTGGATCTACCTGCTCCACCTGGCTGTCAAGACTTCGTTAGCTGCTGCCACAATCTTCCTGCTAACCTTCCTGCCTACTGCTTGTTGTACATAGCTACAACACTGTGCATACACATACTTGGTGTGGTCTACAGCCTGGTTGCTCCCCATGGTCCTGGATGTGGTGGCTTTCTTTCTGGCACTTTCATGGTGTAGTCAGAGCAGGGTGTACTTTAAACATGCATAGGATGGAGGGGTAAAAGGGAATCCTCACAGGTTTCCAAAGATACAGTCCCCTCCTCCCTACACCAGTAAAAGGCCCCAGACTTTTTGCTACAGAGAATACAAAATAAAAAGCATTTTAATGGTTTCAGTGGCTCAAAAATAACCACCATGAGGTGTCTACACCAGACTGGAGCTGGAGGGTGGGAAGATGGGCTGTCATACGAAATAAGCAGCCAGGGCTGACATCTTGTCTTTTGGCCGCCTGGGGTTGGGCTTTCCTGGAGGCCTCCGTCCCCGGGCCCGCCCGCGACCCTGCCTCCTTCCAGGACCACCTCGGTGCATGGGGTGGCAGGAGGCTGCATGTTTCAGCTCCACCAGCTCCTGGAAGACGGGGTCACAGAAGATGCAGCCTGTGTGCTGTGTCTCGTTGCCAGGAAGGGGAGACTTGGCTTTGTTGAAGTCTACATCGAGCAAGGCGGCCTCGCAGGTGTCGCAGGTGTCAGCGGATACCCGAACCCGGTGAGCATTTTCAAAGCAGTGTGCCACCACATTGCATGTGTTGCAGGCCACCTTCCACTTGGGACCGGAAGTGGGGTCCAAAACCAGGACTCCATTATCACACTCTACGCACTGGCCGATGCCCAGCATGCTCAGTGAGTGTTGGCAGGTAGGGTGTGTGCACTCATTGCAGCCCATACCTGAAGGAAGAGGAGTCCAGTGACCTAAACCTGCCCTGGCTTCCTCATCTCTGGCTGCTTTCAATGTCAGACTGCTGGATCCTTGTTCTAGAACAACGTGGTTCTCTTAACCTGCTTTAGGGGCATCTTGTTCACACTGGCCTGGGTTCTAACTGTTATCCATCCAGTTTCTACTTATCTAAAGTGTTCAGTCCTCAATGATCTGAGGATTCCAGATGATTCCTAAATCCTCATTTTGCTTCTGAAGCTTATTAATGGCTATTCTAAATTGCCCTCAAATCGCCTGGTATCATATGTTGTTCTGTAAGCCACTGAGGGGAAGGAAGAGAGCCTCATTATTTGGCAGTGTGAACACAGACTGAGACCCTAAGGATTCCTTATAAATGCCATGGGTAATAAGGGTGCTGGCTCTCAGTCTGACATAGGGGATGTACCATCAGAGAGTGATTAAGTGTGCTGGGCACTGAGCCCCTGATGGCATGTTCTCTTTCCCCAGCAATGAGTGTAAAGGAAGACAACAGCAGTGCATGAGAGCCTAGGGGGCTTTGTTTGCCAGGTGTTATTATCAGAGGCTGCTTGCCTCTCACTTAGCCCAGCCGCTGAGGCACAGCTTAGCTCCCCTGCCCAGATCCTAAGTGAACAAGCCACTTGCTCAATTATGACCCAGTGCCCAAGCAGTGGCCCAATGATTTCCTGAGGTCCCTGACTCAGTACTAGTGGGTATAGGTAGGGAAGGAAGGGTAACAGATGCCATTAGAGTCTGGCAAGCATGAAGCTTGGAAGAGCCATGTGCCACACTTACCTTTCTTCATGTCTCGGAAGGGTGGGTGGTTATAGCAGTAGGGACATAGTGGGTAGCTCTTGCCCCGGGAGCCTGAGGACCACAGGACCAGTTCAAAGTCATCCAATGGACACCGTAGCTCCTTGTAGAGCTTGATGGTACCATTCTGGGGGAGGGTGTAGGTCTCATCACAGTGGGAGCAGTGTAGGCGGCTTGGCTTGGCCTATGGGATGGGAACAATAAGAAGGGGTATGAGGTCTGACTCTCTTGCCCTATGTGCCCCCCTTCACAACACTGAATAGCTAACGCAAAATACCCAACAGATACACAGGATGTACAATTCAGTCTTAGGTACAGACCTCTTAACTACTAGCGTAAGCCCCAGTTACACCTCCCCTCCCCCCAAAGGCAGGGATTCTAAAGCCCCAGCAAGGGGCTGGGTAGATTGTTCATCAGGTAAAGGTGCTGATGTTACACCTGAGTTCAATGCTGAGAACCCATTTGATGGAAGGAGAGAACTGACACCTACAAGTTGCTCTCTGACCTGTGTGCTGTGGAACACGCGTATGCGCTCTCAATGTAAAGCCCCAGAATGGTAACAATATTCATGACAGCAAAAGAAATGATGCAAGTGTGTGGTGGTGCACACATTTAATCCAGCACTCAGGAGGCTGAGGCAGGTGGATCTCTGTGAGTTCGAGTTCAGAGAGCCAGGACTGCCCAGAGAATTCCCAACTCAAGGACAGAAAGAGAAATGGTAGCACTGTGTGTAGCCTGGTGGTTTGTTCATGTTCTTACTGGTGCTGATTCAGGCCTACTAATCAGTGCGACAACTAAGATAATGAACATTATTTCTGCATGACTAATGACAAAGCAGTGGCTTACGGTGGTGTCTGCACAGGAATGCTGTGGCCAGAAGTGGTTATAGTCCTTCAAGCTGCACATACCTGGATATACTTCATAAATCGATGGCACTTCCCACAACGTGAGAGAGGCTTGCCTGTGGCAGCCAGGGGTGAAAAGGATACCTCCATCAACTCATCCATGCCTGAAAGCAAGCAGAGCACAGGAGTCATGTCCCTCCTGGTCTTTGGCAGCCCTCCCTCCAACAGGAGGCTCAGTGGAACTAGATGAACTAGACAGAGGCCTGCATATATGGTCAAGAATCCAAGCAATTGTCACTTAGTGACAGCCTATGGAGCTGCAGCCCTGTTTGTCAGCTTTGTATATCCCTGATGTAGGCATTAATTAACCTGCTCCCAACAATAGCTAATGAGGAGGCATCATTGCTGTGATCTGCAGAAGCTCAGAGCCCAGACCTGGGAGTGGGGCCTTAGGAGCCTCTGTCCTTTGGAATGACTGATGAGGGGCAGGGAAGAGGTAGGTCTTACCAGCAATAGAATCAACAAAGTAGTGGAACTTTCTCTTGAAGACATCCAGGGTGTGGCCCAGGACCTGGTGGTAGTCGGCTTTGCCCTGGGCAATTAGGTTCAACTGCTTCTCTACTGCACTGCGGATGGTGGGGAGTACCAGCTCTGCATCTATAAGCCAGTGGGTAGATGCTGCTGTGGGCACTGGCACATAGAACATAGAACCCTACCACCCCACTAGACAGGCGACAAGTGCTGTCTTGACTCAGCCTTCCTGTCTGGAGTCGGAAGACAACAAGGGCAGTCCTATTGCCACCAGACTCGTCCTGATTTCCCAGTAGAAAAGGGTGTTTAGAAATAGTGTGCAGATGGTCTGGTCTGTGCTGTATTCCTCTATCTCCCAAAGAAATGGGGGCACACTTTAGTGAGTAGACTGGTGGGTATCTTAGTAAAGAACCCAGGGATGATTTGCAGAAGAACCCATTACAATTTATTCATTCATCAAAATCCATATCTGAAGTGGGGACTGGGGAAATGCAGGAGGAGCACAGGGCTACTGCAGGAGGCAGCAGAGCCACAGCATAGCATAAGGAGAAGCCGAGAAGCCCATCAGGGTCATAGATAGTAGGCAGAGACTCACCAATCTTGTAGTAGCCATGCACCAGGACAATGCCAAGGTTGGTGGGTTTGAGCCGGCGTCCACTTTCCACAGTGACATAGTTGCGCTGGCAGATATTGTTGATGTGCACAGGGATACTGGCATCAGTCCCTGGAATGAACAGCATGGCTCTGGGTACTCCTCAGCCTGCCCCAACAAGATACTCTAGACTATGTACTAGTTTCATCTACCAGTCAGAGGAGTCCTGTTTTTTGGACCCTCCTAGACACCCATAGAAGGAGCACTGTGTCACAAACTGAAGCTGATTTTGGTCATTGGGTCCAGAATGCTGTCTCTGGTGTGGCTGCCAGAGCCATGATGCAGAAAGGTCCACAAGACAGAGCAGGGCTGTCCCTGCACTGTGATAGCACACCTGTGAAGCCAAGGGCAGCCTTCACTGATGTTCATTTAGTTTTGTAGTTAGAAGACAGAGCCCAGGGAATTGTGGAGCATAAAAGACTCTGCTAAGGTAAGACAGCATTCCCTCAAACTGTCAATTGCAACATGGCCTCTTCCACCTGTTCAGTGGCACAACAGCCTTTTAGATGTCAGGTCTGACTCCCTCTCTCCCCATTTCCCTTTCTCTAGGATCCTTCACAACACCCAAGGATGTTTCCTACTCTGGGGCTGAGCTTCTTTCACCGAGCAGCGTTTCTTGGCAGGAAGTGAAAGGTGAGGCATTCTGCTGTGCTGCTGGTCAGAGTGTGAAAAGGAAAGAACACTGACTGCACACTTGCTGGTGTGGGAGAGGGAGCATCACCTTTCCATGGATACTCTGAGCAAGTTTACAGGGGAGATACCGGCACTGTGAGGGAAGGAGCCTTCAGAGGGAGCATGGCGGATAGCCAAGGGTCGGGGTAGAGATCAACCCTGATCAGCAGTTTGCACATACAAGAGTCCCTGGTTGGTTGCAATAGCCAGATCTTATTTATTTTTTAAAGATAGAATCTCACTCTATAGCCCAGTCTGGCTTTGAACTTGTGGCAATCTTTCTTCCTCAGTTTCCTAAATGCTAGGATTATAGATATGAGTCATTATGCCCAGGTAGATACGCCTTTTTTATACTGCCCATGGACCAAGTTTTATAGCACTGCCCTCACTCACTTTCCTGCTTAGAAAGTCACATCATAGGAACTCTGTTGACTTCCCAAACCAAAGTGTGTATTGGTCTTTGGGTCCAGAATAGTCTCACATGTGACTACTAGAAGTCATGGATGTGGAAAGGTTCTTAGCACTTGGCTATACCATCAATTAGTCAGGATACACTTCAGGCACCTAGGCCCTGGGAAGAAACAGAAGTAGACCAGAATTCTAGAATAAGCCTGCCCAATTAGTTGTATGTTTTGGGGAGGTTGCTGATCTGTCCCAGGAATCCTTCAGAATCCTGGGCTAACCTTGAGTCAGGTGAGCACTTGTCAGTATGTAACTGGTCTCATGGTGCACAAGGCAGTATCACAGTCTTCATATGAATATCCAGGTCCAAATGTAAGGGCTTGTAAACAGCTTTACACAGAAAGTCAGCCTAGACCAGTGGGTCAGATACTGGGTCACTTGCTACCACATGCTGAGCCATATGGATCAGCTGAATGGAAACCCTAGATGTGAGTACCCACCGATACCATGCTTCTCCATGAGTGTGATGAGCTCAGCCTCAGTCAGGTAGTCTGGTGGGCTTGTTTGCTTCTCTAGCATCTTCACCTCACTCACAGAGAAGGTGTCACCCTTCTGGCATGTGGGCAGACTTTCTTCCAGGGGCACACTCTGCCAAGGCATGATCTCTGTGAAGCCTAGAGAGATACCACTGACATTTGAGGTCCCCACCTGAGCCTCCCATCCAGGGATCCCAGGTACTGTGGAGATGAGAAGAAAGGGACCCTGAGGCCTGCCATTTTACCTGGGGAGATGACTGTCTTCCCCGAGCATGTAAAGTGTTCAGGCCCGATCCTGAAGGAGATAGTACTCTGGAGGTACTTGCAGTCATGGCTCACTGTAGCAATGAAGTGTCTGGTGATGTACTCATACAGCCGCCACGCATCACCTCCTGCAAAGGCTTAGTGTTAACAGGTGCCCTGGACTAATGTCAGAGCCTTGGCATGGGTATCAGTGCATATTCATGATGGCAGGGATTGAATGTAGGGCAAATGCTGTACCACTAAGCCCTCTCTCCACTGCCTCAGAGCCTGAAAGGAGAAGGAAAATGCGGAAGGGGAAGCTGCTCTACTGCCTGAGGGCCCTGTGACAGTGTCCCCCCCAGTGGACTGCTCTTTAGGCACAGCTACCCTGGTCCCTTCAGCCCTGCTCTCCCTTTTCTACAGGCATTCTTCTGTACCACGGTCATCAAAATGGCCTTAGGTGAGGTAGGAGGTGCAGTCCATTGTCGAGTTCTGCTACTCGGCCTCTCCCCAAACAGCTGCAATCACTTCATTTCTGGCTTTGGTGCTTGGTGACAAGAGCTTCACTGAGCTAGTGACAGGCTGAGGAGCAGCCACACTGATAAAAGGCCAGCCCTGTCCACTGGTGCCATGTGCGGGTAGCAGCCTGCCCTTGAGGAGTGTGAGCATGTTGGGAAGAGGAGTACCCAATACCTAATTCAGCCTCAGTAGCTGACTTCATAGGTGTGATGGGAGGATGGTCACCAGCATCGTGGCCTTTCCGCGGGCGGTTGATGCCCTCTGCTAACAATTGCTTTACCTGAGGGAGGGAGGCAAAGCAGAGTCCAGTCAGGCTGACTGCTTCCCATTGGTCTTGAGTTTGGCCAACTCCTGCAGCTGATGGGCTTTGCAGCGCAAGGCCCACTTCACTCACCGAGTCTGCCCAGTAAGGGTGGTTGGCCTGCTGTCGTAGAGAACCCTTCAGGTCAAAGTTCTCAGGATAGTGGGTGGTTTCTGTCCGTGGGTAACTGATGTAGCCTTGTGTGTATAACCTCTCAGCTATTTGCATGGCATGCTGTGGTCCCATACCTGCCAAAAAACAGGAGGCTTAGGACTCTAGAGGTGGCCAGGAGCTTACCCATAGGCTTGGGCATTCTTGTTTTTCACTCAAATAGGCCAGCACCTCCTAAGAGAGCAAAGGTAGCTCTCAGTGGGTATTGCCAGGGCTCAGACGTAATGGCAGGGTGGGCACCTGGGACACAGCCTGCCCAAAACTGAGGTCCTGAATCTGCAAAGGTGGGCCCACTGGGAAACACGACTCACTGCTCCACAGTACCACTTTAAAGTGTTTATAGAAGTACTAATGACATAGTCTGAGCTCTGCCACAGAGCTGGATCTGGGCTGTTGGGAAGCTGAGCTTGCTAGAACTACCCCTTAGTTCTATGCCCGTAGACTTCTGCATCTTAACAGAGCCTGTCCTATTGCTCTCTTACCTGGGAGCTGGCACTTGGCTATCAATCACTGGATGATATTCTCGTAACAAGGACCAGCTCTGTGAGGTAGTGCTTTAGGATACAATTGTCAAAGACCACCACACTGTGACAGCTAAGGAAGTGGTGCTTAGAGGAGTCCTATTCGAGGACTTAGAGAAAGGACTCACATGGAACTCAGGGCCCCACCCCTGAAGCTTCAAACACCACAGCATGAGAGGGGCTTGGTGCAGGTTAAGATACTGGCTCCACCCTACACTGCTCTAAAGTTGTCTCGGGAGGGGCTTTAGAGAAATGTTTCTACATACCAAGAGCTGAGCTGGCCACGCGCAGCATCTCCACGGTGTTCAGGGCAAGTGGTCTCTGCTTGGCCTTTTCTTTTCTGCTTGTAGTTTCCACCTGAGGTTAGGAGAGATGGAGGGACATTTGGCAAGATAAAAGGCCCTAACAGAGTTAAAATTTGTGGACAAAGGTCTGAACTAACTCATCTGTTTTTTTTGCTTCTGAAATTGACTTTCCCTAGTAGCCTGACAATTGAACTGAGTATTTAGATCAGGAAGCAGGATGGGAAGAAGAAACCACACATTCTGTTTTTCTTGAAGGAAGAAGAAAATGTGGAGGAATAGGAAAGAACCAAGGAAGGGGCTGTAAGATGTAAATCCCACAACACAGGCAGCGCAACCTGTGCACTGTCAGGGAAATGGCTACAGCTGGCTGCTTGGGGGTGCTGCCAACTGGGCCACTACCATTGCAAAATCTTCCGATGTTTCAGGGAAGCTGCAAGTCATGATTCCTATGCTAAATCTCACAGTTGCTCAATGGTGATCATTTTGAAATTACCGATGGGACATGCTTGTCTGGTGACCTACCACTTTTCACTATGGAGTAACATACTTATAGAAAAACTGACTCTTTGTTTTGCCTACTACAAAAATAATCCCAACAAGCCAGTCAGTCTCCTGCTTTTACCAACCTCACAGGCTGGCCAGGGCAGCACACTCAGGATTCCAGACCAACAATTATAGGTGCTGACATTGAGGATATCTGTGTGCATGTGGCACTGGAGGTTAGGGTTCCTGGGAGTTGGGGGAAGGGGAGTCCTGACATCAGCCTTACCAACATAAAACAGCTCTACATGTGAATCAGCAGAGCCTGAGCAAAATGGCACCAATGCAAGGCTTGAAGAAGGCAATTAGAATGTGATTGAAGGAGGCTAGGAAGAGGCTCAGTGATGGTTATCTGTAACAGCTGTAGAAACTGGTTCTACCCTGTGCAGTCAGTCTTTGCTGAGATGGTGATGAGCTGCACCATCTTCCTACCAAGAAGCAGATTCCTCTAATCCAAAAAATCCCTGAGTAAAAACACCACCACTAAAGAGTAAAGGTGATTGAATATGAGATCTTAGATCTATATTCTTCTAGCTGTGTTACCCCAGGCAAATTCACTAATGTGTACAAAGGCCCATCTGCAGCTGGTAGCTTTGGATACTGTAGAAAAGAAACATCTGTGTGAAATGGAGTCCTCCCAAAGGAGCCCTTGCACCTGCAAATGTTGGAAGGGACAGTGGGAATGGCCTGGCAGTGTCTTAGATGTAGACAGCACCTGAGGTAATGCTTCACAGCTGCTATACTGGCAGAGTATGTTAGGAATATATGTGTGAGTAACCATTCATTTGTCTAAGAAGCTATCTGCTTTTCACAAAAGGCAGAAAGGCACAGCTCTGGGTTACAATGATTCCTCTGCTCATAGGTTTCTAAAGTCTGCCCATTCAGGACAGATATAACAGGTGTGGACAGAGAAAGAATACCTGAGCTTCTTTCTCTAGCTTTGTCATGTTTAGAAACATCTGTGCAATCTCCCGGTCGAAAACTCTAACACGGTCCCAGTCCAAAAGGAGAGACTCCTCTTTATTGGTACGAACCTGTAAGAAAAACAAAAGGAAAGCATACTGCAGGGAGGAAAACTGAGGCAGAGGAGGCTGGTTTTGTTCACAGGTAAAATGGCCCAGCTCTATCGTCTCATGACTGGTGAGCTATGGATTCAAGCTGATACCCCTCTCTGCTATCCTACCCAGCATCAGCAGCCAGTCCTGCTGATGAGGACTGCTTCTCTCTGTTTCTGCCTATCAAGCCCTAACCAACCAAAGTACCTTCCTGTCCCCATTAGGTTCCCAGCCCTGCAGGCAACCAGAGGAACTCTGTACTAGTTTTAAAGACTTTTATGTTGAAAGTTCCTAAAGACCAATAAAGTCGAAAAGCCCACCCTCTCCATCCTGTGCTTGGACTTCCCTACTGCAGACACTGGCTGAATGACTGACCTCATCTTGCACCCCAGAGATAACTCACGTGTCCAAGTTCATCCCAGCCTACTGTCCCCATGAAAGCTGATATGCGTCTTCCCCTTGGGGATCGGGATCAACAACTGTTTGGCACTGTGACCCATGCTTGTGCTCTTAGCCCGGGCCAACAAAGTGCTGATGGTGCCTGGTCAAATTCTCAGAGTTCACACCCCAAACATACACCACCACACAGGAACACACAAGGGAAGAGCACCTTGGCCTGTAGTACCCAGTAGGTCTCTGGTTTGAAGGACTGGATTTTATCATGTCTTTCCACACAGAATCCCAGGGTAGGAGTCTGACATGGCCCAAAGGAGATGAGAGAGCTATCTAGATCTCCATATTTTCCCTGAAAATACTTTGTTTGGAACCTAGAGGGTTGGGGAAGAGAGAAAATGGTGGATCAATAAATCATTCTAGATAAATCCTATGCAAACCTGGCTTGTAGATTTGGGGGTAGATGACAGTGTTCCCACTTAGACAGAAAAAGTGACAGAGCAGGAAGATATCAAAAACAGGATGCTGAGCCTGTGAGCACAGGACAGAGTAAGAATAGAATGCATACACATAATCTGTTTATGAAGTTGTGGCCTATGTGACGAGCATCTGATAGATAATTTTATTGAGGTTTTTAAAAAAGGTATCTCTGGGAGCTTATGCAGGCTCCAAGGGCTCTAGAAAAGGCAGTGTCTTAGCTCAAGGGGCAGGAAACAGCACCTGGTAAACGCACAGCCAATACGAAGGTCTAGCTCCTGGCGGGCATCCACTGAGAGTGCCTCATTGTGGTCTGGCTCACTCAGACGGGTCATGGCATTACAGATGTCTGTGTCAGTGATGGAACTGAACCTGGCCCGGAATACGGTCTTCTCACCACTGTGAGCATTATTCATGACAGGCAGAATGGCATCAAGGACCTGGGAGGAAGAATACTGGCTGTGGTTAAGTCCCACATCCCGCCTTTTGCTCTGTACCCCCCTGCTGGGCTGGGCACCTTCCAGGGTTAACCTTTCCCCACCCATACTAGGGCCCCCTAATCTCTTTGTCCTTCTAGATCTCTCAGCCTCCCCACATGTCCCTTGACACCTGTTGTCTCTCTGGCTATCCACATTTCCATATAAGATACCCACCTGCTCCTTCAGCTGCTACCCTCTTTCACTTCTCCTGTGCTTCTATCTGAACCAACTGGTGAGCGCCAGTGCTAACCACACAAAGGACCTCATGCCCCCAAACCCCTTTCATTTTCTGGGAGTAAGGAGTGCTTGGATGGACAGGTATAGTTTTTACATGGAGAAAATCAGAGGAGAAGAGGAAATGAGTAAGAATGGGAAGGCTAACTCAGGCCCTGTGTGTGTGTGTGTGTGTGTGTGTGTGCACGGGAACCTTCAGCAGCCTCCATCCAGGCAGGGCTCCCCAGGAAGAGTAGGGCAGAGGGCTTGTGAAGGGGAGACTTGGGGCTGGAGAGATGGCTCACTGGTTAAGAGCACTTGTTCCTCTTGCAGAGGACCCAGTCAGCCATGTGTAACTCTGGTTCTGGGGAGTCCAATACTCTTTCCTGACCTCTGAGGCCATCAGGCATGCACACAGTACACATACATATATGTTGACAAAACACTTGTACATATTCAGAGATTGCCAAGGAAATTAACTAGAGCAACTAATGGTCTGCCACAGGCACGGAACCAGGCCAAACACTGAACATCCTGAAACTTGTACGTGCCCAGAATGGGTCTTAAAAAAAAAACAAGACGATGATAATAACAAATTACTATTATTGGTGTGTGTGTGTGGATGCACACGAGCCACAGTGTGAGTGTAGAGCTCAGAGGACAACTTTCATGAGTTGGCTTTCTATTATGTGGAGCTGTGGGAACTGAACTCAAGTTGTCAGACTTGGTGCCAAGCACCTTCACCTGAGGAGCCATCTTGTTGGCCCTGGCTTACGCATAAAGAAATAATAATAAGATATTTATTTATGTCACTTTATGTGTATGAGTGTTTTGTCTGTGTGTATTATGTGCCCCGTGTAAATGCCTGGTGCTCTGGGAGGTCAGAAGAGGGCATCAGATGCCCTGAATTGGGAGTTACAGATGGTTGTAAATCTGGGTCTTTGTAAGACCAACAAATGCTCTTATGCACTGAGCCATGCCTCTAGCCCCAGGTCTATGTATTTTAAAGTATCTACAGGTGTTCTGAAATAGAGGAAGTGGGAAAAGACCTTTTAAAGCCACCCTACTCCCTATGCTAGTCCTGGAAATGGTATGACAAACTCAGGTCAGGAAGGGTGGGAAAGGTCTAAAAGGAATCAGAGTGGGCCCACACTCACCTCAAAGCAAATGTTTTCGCCTTCCTTGTCACAGTCCAGCCATAGCACTACATAGTCACAGCCTCTGCCTTCCACCTGACACAAAGCACACATTGACAAGCATCTCTGTGACATTCCCTTCTGGAGACGGAGGGAGGTACTGAACTGGGCTGAGCAAGAAGCTGTCTAAAGTGAGGCTGGCTTAGTACTCAGAAAATATTTTGGTTCAGAACTATCATATTGTTAGATCAAAAACATTAAAATTACAATCTGACCTACCCTTCTGCCTGTGGTGTCGTGTATGTACATGGCTGTGCCTGTGCAGAGGAGGTTGCTGGGAGCCTTGCTCTCATTCTGTCCTATCCCCTTAGGACAGGCCTCTCACTGACCCTGGAGGAATGTGGCTGGCCAGTGAGCTGCAGGGACTCTCCTGCCTCCGCCCTCCACAGCACTCAACAAACTGAGGCCCTTGAGTTTCTACAGAAGGTGCTCTCTCACCCACTGAGCAGCTCCCCAAGCTCCCCAGTCTTTGTAATAGGCATTTAAAGATATTTTTACTTTTATTAGATGGTAACAAAATACTATATGTGCTCCATAATTTTCAGAGGGAGTAAAGGATTAAAGTGGATTTATTGAAGGTTTCATATTTATTATTTTTCAGACATGAATATAATACACTTCAATTATATTCACCCCCATTATTTTTTGTCAACTTTCACTGATCCTACAATATGACCTTAGTGGCCCAACCTAAGTGAACATTCAAAGAGCTAAAATGAACAGTTACATATTGACAGTGGTTGCTCTGGATCATGTGGCCATATTTTTTTTCTTCTTTAAACTTACCTTTACTTTTCAGTTTTTAAAAAATATGTACATATTTATTTTAAAAGGTTTATTTATTATGTGCAGTGTTCTGCCTGCATGTATGCCTGCTGGTCAGAAGAAGGCACCAGATCTTATTATAGATGGTTATGAGCCACCATGTGGGCGCTGGGAATTGGCCTCAGGCCCTCTGGAAGAGCAGCCAGTGCTCCTAAGCCTGTACATATTTATTTTAAAACTGGGGAAACCCCTTAACCGAGTCATGATAAAGGAAGAAAATCTGCTCTCCAGAACTGGTTGCAAGGAGGTCTGGACCAGGGAACCAGGCATGGAAGTGCCAGGTGGGCCAGAAGAGAACACTCATAGAAAGAGCAGAAGGTGAGTCCAGGGCTGCCAGCAAACGCCTCAGTGCCCGAGATGTGGGCGAGGACACAAGTAATGATGCAACAAGACAGCTGCTGGCGCCTGTGATATGGGGAGGTGGGAGGAGTCCCTACTTCCTCACATACCTGCAGGAACTTGACCATATTCAGCTTGGGGTTTGCTTCCTTTTTCTCTGTTGGAGCTTGGCTGAAGAGCTCTGCAGGATCCACCTTATCCCACTTGTTGTACTTTCCTGTAAACCATATTCATGAAGACACTGAATCATCCTTCACAGTTCACAAAGGCTCACCTCTGCGGTAGTCACAGTCCTAGGAATACGGTAGGGCGTATCATGCAGATGCTAACCACTTCATGATCTGTTGGAAACAGGCTCTAACTGGACCATGGGCAGTGCTGCACAGTAAATGCTCCTTTCAATAGGACATCTTACCCAGAAAATCCAGGGTCATAACATGACCACAGACAGATGTCATCTTGAAGTGGACAGGTTGGCCAGCAAAGGTTCCTGTGTACTTATGCACTGAACATGCTCCATTCAGCCCTTTGTATGAGGACATGTTCCCTGGGGAGGCAAGGCACACAGACAACTGTGAGGCTGAGCTATAGATACTGCGGGTCCCCAAAGAGTCCCTCCTCCCCCAAAGTTGTAACTGGTAACTTTTCCCAGCTCATCTGAAGTTAACTAGGTACACGGTACTTAATGGTGCTCAGGGACAAAGGCATCTATGAAAATTTACAATGATTCACACCAGAGTTCCAAATTGGCTGGGAATTAGAGGTAGAAACTCTTGGATTCTCACTGCATCTGTTTTCTTTTCCATTTGTATCCTACCTTCATTTATTTAGATTTTAAGGTTATCAAACCCCTCCTGATTATCATATCCTACAATATGTTTTCTCAGTTGAATACTCCTGGTGATTGGAGATGAGATGATGCCTTCTGTGCCCCTCTGAACCTTTGAAAACATTCTCAGCTTAACTAGGAGCTCTTCCTCCAACTGCTGGTAAAAGAAAGGTCAAGGGTATGTCTGCCATTGCTAGGTGCTCACCAGCATCCAAGTGCTCTTCCTACTTAGAAGAAAAATAACCTATGTACCACCTCAGTGGCAGAATGGATCCTGATGGGCAAATCTTCATCTACTTTCCTGGCTCTTGGGTCATTGGCTACTTGTGAATAATATGAGATGTAGAGGCTGTAACCGTAACTACATCAGGGGCCCATTAGGCAGTAGTGAGCATTTTGTGGTGTGAAATCCAAGACTTAGTCTCATCTACTTCCTTCCAGGATTGCTTCTGGTGCTTATGACCAACGCCTCTAACTGTCCAGGATGTTGACAAACACTGCACCTTCTACTTCACTGTTTTTTCCTAGAGGCTTTAGCCCTGGTACTCCCCACGTGGACATCACAGGAGATTTGCTACTGAGGTGTTTCCTAAAACCTGCCAATCCTAGGTGAACCTACCAGCTGGCGGAGGCACACTTTTGGAAAAGAAATGACCTAGAAAACACAAATGCCTGTGCTTACAGATTAAAGCAATTGGGCAGCCTAACCTTTTTTTTTTTTTCTTTTTTCTTACCCCGGGAAAGGATTTTGGCAATGGACTGTGCCAGGGATGGCTTTTCTGCTACCATGAGTACAGTCTTCATTCCTGCTCCAGGCTGTCAGGGCCCACAGACTGTAGCACCCACACCAAAGACAACAGCAGTGAAAAAGCTTAGAAATGTCTCCTCGGCAGCTCAACACGACTTCAGTGCTGACTCCTAAAGGGAAGAAAAGACAATACATTTATCTTATCCCCTCCAGTGTTCAGGGCTCTGAGAAGAGGAGCAGAAAGAAGGTATGAGCTTGAGGAAGGGGTAAAGCATTGTGGGATTTTTTTTTTTTTTTTTTTCCCCAGGCAGCAAGGACATAAGTGTAGTGAACAATTGCTGAGGGAAGGAGAAACATTTTCTTCAGTAGTGTGGCTACTGGTGAGGTGTCCAGGACACTGTAAGTAACCAATGAAATTCCTTGGGTCACATGCACAAAGATGACACGAAAGTAGGGCAACAACCTGGGAAGAAGGGAGTCACACAGAATGAGGCCAAAGGGCAATCAGTCATGAATGTAATACAATAATTATGGTTAGGTATCAAAGTGACATGGTAAAACCTGTTTGTAGGTATAATTATAACTAACATTTCTAATGACTGGGTTGGCAAGTGGCTAAAACAAAGAAAGTCACTTTTTTTTCTTACATTGGTGCTGAGATGGTACCCAGGGCCACAGTAGGCTAGGTGAGTATTTATAAATCCTAAGAAAACCAAACTAATTAAAGCTGGGAGCAAGAGAAAGAAGGCCTGGGGAAACTGGAGCACATCCTGCCTCTAGTCAACTGCCCAGGTTAAAGGAAGAGGGAGTCTGGGTGTATGTAGGGGAAGCAGAAGAGACACTATAGCTTTAGGACAACTTTGCTGCTAAATCCATACCCAGAAAGATGCTGGGGACCATAGACCTAGACTCCTAGGCTGGGGCAGGATATGGATGCCCAAGCCCCTGGACTTGGGATGCCTGTCTGTGAACTCTTAAGACATAGAGAAAAGCACTTCATCTGGCTGGGTATTGGCTATCCAGGGATACATGTTACCCAGTGCAGACGGCCAGGCCAGAGCTCCCTAGGCCTTATGAAACCTACCATATGGTCTGAGACCCACTAACTGCAGAAGGCAGTTGCCGTCAGAACACACAAGCTCTTACATCTAGCTTCATATCTACCTTCCTACCCATATCACTTTGCAGTTTCACCCAATGGGGGCGGTATTTGGACTAGGAGAGAAAGCAGGATTGACCAAGAGGAGGGAAATGGAGCACACTGTCATGGAGAGATGGAGAGGAGAGCAGGAGGATAAAACAGGAAAGGGACAGAAGAGCAAAGGAGAGAAACTAACACTAAAAGCCACTTGAAAAGCCGTATGGAGACTCACTCCTGCAGAAGCTTCCTAAAATATACTGAGGAAACAATACCCCAACTAGACATTTCATGCCACCAAATAAAACCTCCACTTCCAGGAATGAGTTACATCTTGTTAGGTGGACCAAAGCTCCCCCACCCTCTGGAAACTCTAGAACGTGTCAGGCTCTCCACAACCCAGTGGCAGGGTCCTGTTACTGAGGAGAACTCTCACATATGTCATTTAGCGTGAGGAAGCAGAGCTGGTGCCTACCTCTACCTAGAGGTTTCACTCTTACTGACTAGCATTCATGGTATTGCAAAGTACCCTGTTACCAGAGGAGAAAGCAATTGTCAGTCTCTCCCAAGTACAATCTCTGTGACCTACAACAGAGACTTGCAAGTTATACTGGTACAATAGTTAGTTGTACGAATATTATGGGAGAAACCAACTGTTTTCTGATTGGATTTAAGTTCTATTTTATGGAATCCATACCCGACACTGCTAAAACAGCCAAGAACCTGATAATAGATAGTTCATGGGCCTCTTCGGCTACAGGAACACAGCAGTAAAATGACTCCTGATGACATTCTTCTACACACGCTGATCAGTAGTGCTTTGCTCAGTAAATAGGAACTAACAGAGAGATGCCCAACAGGACGATCGATGTACAGAGAAGAAGACATTTAGGTCTAAATGGGATGTCTTTATCAAACTCTTTAAGGCTCAGGGAGCTATGTGGAAAAGAAAGAAGGATTTTAAGAGCAGGGGTGAAAGACGACTTCAATAAAAATGTCTTCCAGATACAACAGGACTGATGCACGTGTGAACTCAGGGGGACTGTGGCAGCGGACACAAAGCTTAAGCCTAACGGAGTTCCAGCACCGAGAGAAGGAAGTGGACACCGGCTCCCACCTCTCATCAAGAAGCTATCTGCAACCGATGTCCACTGGCAAAGGAAAGGTTAGTTTCTCCAACAGAGTCTCAATGTATATACTAACCTCACCTCAGGGCAGGCACTATGCCAATCCAAAACCGAACAGTATTCGTGTAGGCTTTTTGTCTCATTTTTCTTTGTTTGGGCTTTTTTTTTTTTATGGTCTTATTGATCTTTTCCAAATAGTCTGATTTTCATTTGTATTTTTGTGTGTGTATGTTTTGCTTTTTTTTTTTTTTTTTTTTTTTAAGAGAGAGAATACAAAGATACAAAGTTGGGTGTATAGAGAGGTGGAGAGGAGCTGGAGGGGAAAACATGGTCAGAATATATTGTATGAAAACTATCTTTTATTAAAAATATTTAAGACAGACAAACCAATAGCGACTCCTGGGTACTTGGAGGTAGAGGTGAGAGGGTCATTCAAGGCCACTGGCTACATGTGCAACTCAAGGCCTGGACTATGAGATGCTATCTCAAAATAGCAAAACCAAAACCAAACCAAAACCCCATCCATTTAGAGCCTCTGCGCGTGCTTTCTGGATGGACTGTTCTACCACTCTGAAAAATACTGCTTGCTATTTTTCTGAAGACCCCCTCTTGTTGGTTTAGTTTTGGAGCATGTTATAGAAGCCAGGCTCTTGCATGGAGCTGTATTCTGCCCCAGAGCCCTCTAACACTGTCTAGCAGAGTCAAGCCTCTATTCTCACACCCATAGCCCTTGGCATCTGTCTTAACCCCACATTAAATTGTGCTATGGCCAGTGATATCTTGCAAGAGAACATTCAAACTTCATATCTGGACCATTGTTGGTCTCTGTTGTAGCTTTCTGGGCAGGATGTATTATTTGAAACTTGCTGACAGAGCAGTAAAAAAGACAACAATAAACACAAAAACCCAACCAAACCAAAACCACATCAGCTAAACTAACCAAAAAAAATGGAGTGTACATGTCAGACATGCATTTCTTTCTCTAAATTTTTTTTTTGTTATGTGTATGCATGGAGTGTCTGTGGAGGCCCAGAAGAGGGTGTTGATTCCTTGGAAATGGAGTTACAGAAGGCATGGGGGGCTTGACACTGAACCTGGGTCCTCAGCCAGAGCAACACATGCTCCTAACTGCTAAGCCATCTTTCCAGAACCTCTTTCCTTTTCTTTGTTGTGCTGGGGTTGAATCCAAAGCCTCATGCATATCAGGAAAGTGCCCTACTATGAATCACATCTCCAGCTTCCTTTTCGTTTTGAATTACAAACATTATTATTTTGAGACACAGTTTCATGCTGCATTCCAGGTTGGGCTTGAACTGGAGGCAATTCTCCTGTCTCAGTTTCCCAAAGTGCCAGGATTATAGGCTTGGGTCATGTTGCCCAGCATCGTTAATGTTTATAAGTACAGTATTGTATATATTTAAAAAACTCAAAGATTTTTGTCAGACAACTAGGCAATCTTCTGGGGAAAAATGATGTGAGACATTACTACTTTATACCTTGAGATGCTCAGTGAGTAAAATGCTTGCTTTGATCCCCAGAACCTGTATAAAAGCTACATGTGCTGGTATGGGCTTAGAATGCCAGAGCTGGAAAATGGAGACAGGCTGATCATGGTGCTCATTGACCAGCCAATCTAGCAGAAACAATGAGCTCTAAGTTTACTGAGAGATTCTGTCTCAAAAAATTAGGTGGAAAGCAAGAAAAGAAACCCCTGACCTCTGGCTTGCAAAGGCAGCATATCTACAAACATATACAAATGTTTCTTTTTCTGTTTACTTATAGCTGCTTACGTATTTTACTCACAACTGGGGACAATTGGACTGTCTTATTTTTAGGAATTGTTAAAGAAAGTTAGAATTTTGCTGGAGAGATGATTCAGCATTTCAGAATGCATCCTGCAAAGGACTAGAGTTTGGTTCCCAGAAGCGGCTCACAACTATTTGTAACTACATTGTAACTCCAGTTCCAGGGGACCTGATGCCTTCTTCTGGCCTCCATGGGCACTATACTTACATGCACTCCCCCCTTTTATATATATATAAATATACATATGATACACACACACACACATATATATATCCAAAAGTTATTTTGTGATATAAAAGGTGCTGCTTGACAACATTCATTAAAAAAAAAAAAAAAAAAAAAGAGCTAAAGAAAGTCTGTGCAGCAAAGACCCTAAGTCTTGTCAAAGCCATGTGAGTAGGCCTCCCCAGGAATTCCCTAGAGATGAATGCTGCCGACAGCAATTTCAGTGAACAACCACTACACAGTTGATCTACTCCTGGGTTCAGGCAAGACGGTAGGAAGCAACACTGGTTCATGTCCTCTTAGAGCTCACCATAGTGCTAGGTCTCCACAGGTGGGTTGGAGAAGGGACAGAGGACTGGAGGAGGTGGCATCTGGGAGAGGTGTACAGGCAGAAGGTGTCAAGAAAGGTGAGACCTGGAGAAGGGTGAATGGACAGCTAGAGAGGGGTGGGGTGGGGAAGCTGGGTGGCAGTGAAGGACTGTCTTAGAGTATAACAATCTGACACACAGATGACTGGACCCTAAAAACCCAGGGCTAGGTAAGACTGGGATGGGATAACACAAATAGCCCCTAGAGTTTTGGCTCAGGCAACTGAAGGAAGAGATTCCTGCTGGCTGATGGAAATTTGAGAGAGAAGCAGGTAAAGTCAGTTTCAGGAGCAGCTCAGGTGTGGTAGAGGAAGCAACTGGGAGCCAAGGAGATGAAGAGCCATTAGGATGTGGCAGGAGAGGTAAGGCCTGACATCTAAGAAAAAGAGCATTTCAGTGGTTTTTTTCTGACACCACTACAGTGTCAGATATAGGCTGTGTCATATGGCAGCCAAGACCTGACCATGGTTATAAGCAACCTGAGTGACCTCAGTGACCTTGATGGGAACCATTTGTCCAATGACAAAAGCAAAGGCAGAGTGCTTTTACATTCCATTTTAGTTAGACAGCATGCTATTGTGATGAGATCCTAGGAGAACAGAAGGAAGATGAGGGCGTTGGCAAAGGGTCAAGAGGCAGCTGGCTAGACAAGGGCATGGAGAAGAGGTTAGGGAGGGTGTCCAGGCAGGAAGCAAAGGAGGTGGCACCTTTGGATGATGAGAGCAGAAGTTGAGATGACTATGATGGGAACCTGACTCTAGGGAAGGTAAGGAAAGGAGCTAGAAGCAGCCACAACACTGTTCTGTGAGCTCTAATGGTAAAAACCTTGGCACTAAAGTGGGAACGAAGTCAGAGGGAGCAACTCTTGGCTTTTAAGATACTGAATCAGGAATATGGAGAGGCTAGAATAATGAATACTGAGGAGAAGAGTGTCCTGAGGAGAGACCACAGAAACACGTGCTAAGTGCTAAAGGACTGTTCATGTGGACGGTGAGCCCTAGGAGGCAGGGCAGGGCTGTGATGGAAGGGACCAGATGAGACATCTAGAGAACACACTGCTGAGAGTTCTCTGCAGCATTATCATTCTAAGAAAAAGAGTACAACCAACTTAGTAGTCAACAGGGAACTGGTTACATGGAAGAATAACATGTAAGTACAACAGAACACCCATAGTTACCAAGATGAGTTATGTAGGGAACCCCATGTAATTAACCCAAATACAAAGCATTATATCAGCGATCAAACTTGTCTATGTGTACACACGCTCTTTTACAAAAGGCAGATGCATCTGCATACAACCCAGAAGCAGTTGCCTGGGGAGGGTATGAAGGTCTGGGGGTGGTGGTGGCTCTAGCTTGTCATAATCCCTTCTGTACTATGTAAAAATTTGGTGCCATGGATGTCTATGACTGATCAAAGAGAACAAAGACAATGGATTTTAGAACACTGGGGGCTGCAAAGAACACTGTTCAGAAACAGTGGAGATGTGGATGAAAACTCCTTCACTAAAGGGCTTTTTGTTTCTACTAAAGGGGTTTCTGTTACTCCTTATGATGTATGGAAGTAGCCTAAGTCAAGTTAACCTGGGTTGCCACAGTCCTTGTTGTAGGGCCACATTCTTCAAAAATGTACTTGTTCTGATTTTCTGACTTATTTCCCTCTGAAAACCACACCTGGGCATCACAGGGTTATCTCTACATGGACTGTGTCTAGGTTACTGTTGTGACTTTGGAACTGAGTGCACAATACTTGTTTGCTGGAGCAATGAAGGGATGCATGGTACAGCTGTGCCTCTGATGATGTTCATTCTGGGCAAGTTTTGGTTTAATCATAGCCAGAGGCCAGAAATGACACTCAAGGGGGTCATAGGGACTTCTTTTATTTTATACTGAGATGTTAGAGACCAGAAAGGAAAACTTCAAGCAGGGGGGAGATTGTTCTATGGAGGATTTTGAATTTTCTGTCTCTTCTAAAGAAAGGATCAGTACTGGACAGTCGGTCCTGCCAGTCTTTTTGGGATGGGGGCATTGTCTTTATATTGCGCTATAATGGGAATGTGGGTCACACTAGAGCTGGAGTGGTGGATGTGGATTTACCCTGGACCTGTTTCCTCTAGAACCCATGCTCTAAGATTTTATCCTGTTGCCTCTGAGAATATCTCTATTGTACTTCCTTGTAGCACTTAACCACTAAGCTGGATGTGGACTCTATCGGGTTCTTGTCTTATAGCCCCTAGAACATAAGCAAGTTATGGGAGAGTGGGGCTTTTCTTTGCTCACTCTAATGGGATTCAGTGGATGGTGAGTAAATGTCATTGAATAAATGTCTGAATACATGAGAAAATTTTATCTATAAAGTGAATAAAATACTTACAGATACTTAAAAAACAACAACAATAAGCCATAACTTACTTTAGGCAGATCTTTTAGTGAGTATGAGGCCAGCTGGGTCTATACAGTAAGTTCTAGGACAGCCAAGGCTACATAGTGAGGCCTCATCACCAAGACAGCAGCAGCAGCGCCGACTTTCACTATAGGGCAGTACAAACACTTCTATTTCTAGATGCTCTTCCTCCATGGTTTCAACGTTCTGGGAATCCTGTATCTCTACCTCTCCTCTGCGAACCAAGATCCTAAGTTACTGAACAGATTGGCAAGTCCCTTCAGGCACAAATATTCTGCCTTAGCAGTATGTCATTTGTTCGGGAAAAGGAATATAACTGGAATTTACATATAAGGAATATAAGTTTCCTTCCTTCTAGCTCAGAACACCTTTCTTTCCCCAGACCAGATTCTACCTAAGATCTCTGCAGAGGTAGCTGATTAATCACAAGACCCCCTTCTTTTCTGTCAAAGCACACCTGAATTTGATGGTTTACAAGCATCACTTATATACCACATGCACACTTTCAATTTAGTAACACTTCTATTCACTTGTGTGTGTGTGTAGGTGTAGACTGGGCATTGAGACAGGTCCTTGTGTAGCCAGATCTGGCCTCAAATACACTATGTAGGCCAGGATGGCCTTGAACACTTGATCTTCCTGCCTTTAACTCCCAAGTGCTGAGAATATAGGTGTATGCCAAAATGTAAGATTTTACATATGATCACTTAAATATATAAAACATAAGCCTATGAGATACACCAAGTTTGATCTTACTTGTCAAGGCTCTGAGTCTACACTTTGTCCTATTCTGGAGTTGGGTAAGCAAGTGCTATTCAGCTGTTGACTGCAAAGAGAGAATGGTAAGACAGCCTGTTTATAACTTGCCAAATCTCAATGGCTGTCACCATCACTGTGTCCTTTGGGAGACACTAAATATGGGCATTTCCGTTTGGGTCAGTGTCTTATGAAGTAGTAAATTTAATTTGAAGAGGAGGACTGAACGAGGCTAGCAAAAATGTAAAGTATGAGTATTTAATACTCCAGTGATTTTTTAAGCCCCTGCAGTTCCAGAAAAACAGGCCTATCCCTTCTCTGTATGGCGTACGCTGCAGCTCTATCAACATTTCTATAAAATAGGAGTTACTTAAAAATTTAAAAAACAATTATTTTATGTGTGTGTGTATATATATATATGTATGGGTGCACACATGCTGCTGGTCTCAAGTCAGAGGGCTTGTGGGTTCAGTTCTTTTCTTTGACCACGTGGGATCCGGAGATTGATGGCTTGGAGTCAAGAGCTCCGCGCCATCTCACCAGCCCAAGTTTGAAAAGCCAGAGTAAACTGCAGCTCATAGCAATTCAGACTAGTGACAAGGGACCTTGGCAAACTTCTTTGCTTGTGCCTCTTCGACTTATCAAACCCTGGCTTCTCACGTCCTGTTCCCCGGGGCGTGAGTGAGAAACAGTTGAAGAGGTCACCGTCTCCCTTTTAACCCATGCATAAGCTGCTGGCTCTCCATTCTAGTTCATTTGTTCACCCAAGTTTTCCTCTAAGACAGAGTACAGCCGCGGTCCGGAGCAGGCTCCGGGAGGCTTAGAGGGCCTCGGCGGGCAGCACGGCCTCGCGGAGCCTGCTTCCCTCCCGATGAGTCGGGGAGACACCTCACCTCGGGGCCGCGCGGAGCTCGGTGGAGAAGCGGCAGTCGCCCACTAAGCGCCGGCCCACGGCCGCCAGGGCGGGGCGGGGCGGGGCGGGGCGGCGGAGAGGCCGCGGCGCCAGGCAGGGACCCTCCCCCGCGCCTGCACCCCTGCCCCGGCCTGAGCTCCGCAATAATCCCGGAAATGCCTAAGGGAAGCCGGCGTCTTCCGCTTCCTGGTGCAGCCGGCAGCCCTCTGCTCACCCGCTGTGCCTCGGCAACCCTCGCTCCGGCCGGGCTCTCCCGGTGGCCACTCGCGTACCCACTTCCGGCTCTGTCTGCTTGTGGCGTCCTCTCGTCTGCTCTCCGACGTCGACACTTCGGTGTCTGCAAGTTCCGAGGGTGGGGAGTTCCACCCGGAACTCCGCTGTCTGCGTCCGGTTTGGTGCGGCAAGGGTTACCCAAGCCTCCACTATGTTCCTTCTCCCGACATCCTACATCCTGGAAGGATGTCCCCCCAAAATCATCCGGAGAAAACAATAGGGTGGTCATTATGATTATGAAAACTGACATGAAGATGGATGCTATCAATAATTAAGATAACTTTAAAATTACAGACAGCAGGCTTCTTTCAGAATTACAAACATATGGATAGTCAAGGATGGTGGCTTATAAGAGGAATCCTGCAATCAGTGGGCTGAGGCCAAGAGTTAGAGGCCAGTCAGGGCTACACAGTGAGTTTCATTCCAGCCTGGACTACAGGCTATACAAACCAAACCAAGCACCATCTAAAATTTTGCAGACGCTACTATTTGTGTTAATATGTCTGGAAGATGATGTATAATATATCTAGAAGATATTTTGTTAGGATCACAGAAGTTTTAAAATAGTTTTTATGACTTTGTTAGCATATGTTTTGAATAGTCTAGTGTAGTGCAGGGAAAAGTAGTCAGCCAAAGAAACCCACCCTGGCTCTGAGACTGGAGCCAGTGAAAGAAATGCTTTATCCTTGAACCCAGAACCAAAAAGAAATGTGTCCTGACTCTGAAACCAGGCCCAAAGAAACACACTTTGGCCCTAAAATCAGAGCTAGTGAAAGAAATGTGCCCTGGTCCTGAAATTGGAGCCTAAAACCCCAAAAGAGCCAGTGAAAGAAACATTTCAGCCCTGAAACCAAAACCAAATCAAGGTTTTTTGTTGTTTTTTTTTTTTTAAAAAAAAAGGAAAAAAAAATCTGACCAATCCCCACCCTGGATGTCTCCCTAGAATGCTTCGTCCCCCCAGAAGCCCTATATAAGTCCTGAGCCCATGGCCCTTTCCTTGTCCTGTTGTCCCACCCTGGGCTGAGGTAGCCACCCTCTCCTGGACCCTTCTTTCCCAATAAATCTCTTGAATGAAGTTTGGGTGAAGATCTTTGTCCAGAACAACAGCGGTGGAGCCTGGAGGGAGAACAGCTGAGGAAACAGTCCTAACACCCTCCTGGGCTGAGTTGTTACATTCCCTGAGGGGAAACAGAGCTGTAACAATTTGGAACAGAGCTGTAACAATTTGGCCGGCCAAGGAAGAGCTGGAGGAGCTGAGTTGTTACACTCAGGGAAACCAGAGCAAGACTGTAACAACTTCACTGGGGAGGCCTCGCTGCTGAGAAGAGCTGTTAACACTGAGGAAGCCTTTTCCTGAAGCAGCTGCTACCTGCGCTTACTGTGGCCTATGGTGTTCTTTGGCTCCCCACTGCCTGAACTTTTCATTCGAGCTGTAACACTCAGTACTCATTGGCTCCCAACCACCTGAATACTCTTCCATTTGAGTTACAGGGGGCTCCCAACTGTCAGAATCTCTTTCCATCTGAGTTGTACAAACACCTACAATAGTGACATATAACCTTTAATCCTAGAACTCAGGAGGCAGAGGCAGATATCTGTGAGTTCAAGACCAGCCTTGTCTATAGAGTGAATTCTAGGACAGCCAGGAACACAGAGAGAAACCAACCAACCAAACAAAACCCCCCAAACAAACAAACAAAAAATAAGAAACAACAAAAATAAAAACAAGAAAACAAAACAAAACAAAAAAATCCTTACTGTTTTTAAACCATTATTCTGTTACCAAGACAGGGTCCAGACAGTTCAAACAAGGTAGGGCTGGTCAAACATCAATTAAAGAGACAACTAAGATGTCTGCAACATGGCTCAGAAAGTAGACACTGGCTACCAAGCTGGCTATGTGCACACAAAATAAATAAGAACAAAGAGATAAGTAATACTAAAAAGCAGAGAAAGGAGGTTTATTCAGTGTGCTCACATGTGGTAGAGGAACAACTAAAGAGGTCTAGTGACCTCTCCACAAATTTTTGGGGTCTTGACATGAAGCTTAGGTTTAAGGAAAGAGTAAGAGATACTATGTAACCACACAGTCATGCTCAAGCTTATCAAGTTTCAAACCCAGACAAGAGGCTGAAGAGAATATTAAACATATCAAAGCAGACTCTGCCTCCAGGTTCTCCCATCATCCCTCAGTTCCTAAGTACTGGCACACCTGCCCCCCCTTCCACTGGGGATATGTTTCAAATTTAATAAGAACTCTGAGACATCAGAGGGGTCTACCCATCAGTCTAGGAGGATCAGACAGTGGTAACTCACACCTTTAATCCCAGCACAGGGAATATCCGGGAGTGGTGACCTACGCCCAGCAGATCTGAATTTGAGGCCAGCTTAGTTTACAGAGGAAGCTCCAGGCTCCCAGGCAGGCAGTGGTGGTGTCACACCTTTAATCTTAACCTGGATGTGAAACAACTGGGGAAGAGGGTATTTAAGGCAGATATAGAAAGACAGAGCAGCCAGGAGGAGGGAGGCTGAGGAAGCTGGAAGACAGCTGGGTGAGATCTGACTGTGGTGTTTACTCTCTGATATCTCAGCCTTTCCCAGAGATCTGGCTCTGAGTTTCCTTTATTCCTGCAACACTTCCCAGGCTGGGCTGCCCTTCCCTCAGAGGCTCTTCCCTTATAATCTGGACGTTTTGGCTACTGCTCCTTTGTACCTTTGGCCTCCTGGCTGCTGTACCTGGTTCTTCTCTCTTCTCTCTCCCTTTCCATCCCCCACATGGCCAAGATCAGTTAGGTCATGTCCACTCTGGACTTACCCATATCTCTGCCTCTGGCTACACTCTCTCTTTTATCTATAATAAACATTTTTCTCCACCATACATAGGAGCAGTCATGTTCTTTCCTTTTTATTTACGTTTTTTCATTCAAAGATGTGGTCTTACCCATAATCTACCCATCATTGTCTCATAGATAAGTTGTCAGAACAGAGTGAAATCTCTTCCTCAGAGCTAAGTCCTAGTCTCAAGTCTTCAGCCTTTCTCCTCTCCCAAAATGAGATTCCTGGGGGAAGTTTTAATTCTTCGGGGACAATAGTCTGATAGCACAAGTGTCTGTCTTTAAATTATCATTGTATCAGCAAGAGTGATATTCTAAAGGGCAGGCCCTCCCTTTGTTGATCAGATTATGATCTCTGTTGCTTCCTTTTTTTTTTTTTTTTTTTTTTTTTTTTTTTTTTTTTTTTTTTTTTAAAAAAAATCTCATTACCTAGCATTTTTCTAGGACAGAAAGACCCAGGTTGAAGGCTCTTCAGAGTTTAGAAGGGGTCAAAGCACCCCATTCCTACTGAGACCCCCGGCTTCCTGTTGTGTGAAGAGGCACTTTTACTGAGGATACATCGTCTTGTTCCAGTTCACCAGGCATTTAAATGTGAACAAGAAATCTGTTTCCTCAAGGCTCAGCTTCTCAGGGGAGAGTTGAGGTCATTCTCCCTCAGGGAGAAGAGGCCACTATTCAGCTCCTGGGTTCTGGTCCACAAGTTTCTAACAGATGCTTCCTCCCAGGAGCTTCCACTGGACAAAGGCTGCCATCGGACTATTCTGGTAAGTGATGCTTCAGAGCCCAGAAAGCCTGCCAGGGTGGTGAACAGAAACCAGGGGCACAGTGGCCCTCTTCTCAAAGCAGGGAGGATCCAGCTAGTGAGGGTCTCAGGAGCAGTAGCTCTGGAAAGCAGACGCTGCAGGTTACAAGCCATGGCCTGGACCTCTGTCCTGCTCATGCTGCTGACCCACCTCACAGGTAATGGTACTTTTGGGGCCCAGAGCCTCCTTGCCCCTCCTCTTGCCTTGTTCTGCCCCATGATGGGAATGCTTCTGTCTTCTCAGGTTGTGGCCCTCAGCCCATGCTGCATCAGCCACCATCTGCCTCTTCCTCACTTGGAACCACCATCCGCCTCACCTGCACCCTGAGCAGCAACCATAACATTGCCATTTACAGCATTTACTGGTACCAGCAGAGACCAGGCCACCCTCCCAGGTTCCTGCTGAGCTATTTCTCACATTCAGACAAGCACCAGGGTCCC
This sequence comes from Phyllotis vaccarum, assembly GCA_033318265.1. Classification (NCBI taxonomy): domain Eukaryota; kingdom Metazoa; phylum Chordata; class Mammalia; order Rodentia; family Cricetidae; genus Phyllotis; species Phyllotis vaccarum. The sequence goes on from JARWLC010000002.1 coordinate 185,287,334, forward strand.
AAGATACCCCTTAGATTCTCCGGATCCAAAGATGTGGCCCGGAACCTGGGGTATCTGAGCATTTCTGAACTGCAGCCTGAAGACGAGGCTGTGTATTACTGTGCCGTGGGGCCCCGGAGCCAGGAGAAGAACTGGATGGAGAAAGAGAAAAACAGTTTCTAGATTCTGGGTCCCAGGCTCTAGAGACACTCAGACCCTGACCTGGAGGTGTAGTTTGCTTTGCTTAGCTAGGCTGGTATAGGGAGGAGATAGAGCATGGGGCTTCGCAGAGCCAAGGAGATGGACTCATTCTGCCTTTCCTTGTCTGGCAGGGCTGCTGAGAGTCCTGCTGGAGGCTGGGTTATAGAATTAAAGTTGTTTTTCTGAGTTTGACTTGGCTGGTTTGTGATCTCAGAACCAATGAAAGAACGGGCTAATTCCCGGAACCTGACTAGACATGCTCAGCTTGGCCAGGCATCGTGAACAGCCTACTCATTGTGATTAAGGGTTAAGAGGATGACAGAAACATTGTGGAGGGGTCCTCCTTGTCAGGGACAGGGTCTTCTCTTGTGACCTTCACAACCACAGAGTAAAGGAGCTTAGGAAACACCGTCACTGACCCTCTCCTTTGGGAAGAGCAGGTGCCAAGTGACAGGTGTGGAGCAGGCTCCCCTCCTTGGTACTAGTGATGTTTTTGGATGGGGCTGCTTTGTCATGAGGCTGCCTGTGAATTGTGGGTGTTGAGAAGCTTCTCTGGCCCCTGCTCCCAGATGCAGGACACAGTACATGCCCCTCACTGTAAGTGATGACAACCCCAGATGGCTCCAGATAGCAAATGTGAAGAAGAGTGACGGGCCATATATATAATAATTATTTTTATTATTTATAATACTGGTGTTTTTTTGAGGCAGGATTATTCTGTATACCATTGGCTATCCTGGAACTCAGAAATTCTTCTGCATCTGCCTCTCAAGTACTGAGATCAAAGGCATGTGCCCTTGCCACTGTGTGAAACAATTCTTTATTATTGCAGCTGGGTTATTAAGTCAATTGCCATTCTGTAAAAGTCAAATGACAAAATTATTAAAAATATCTATGACTAAATAATATTAATGAACATTACAAAAGTAGTTGTAAATTGTGAGGAGAGGTAGAAAGCAGAGCATTTTTGCGAAAGTTTATCAGCTTAAAATAGACTGATTAAAATATGAGCTATCTGAGTCTGTTGGTAACCACAAATGAAATGGTATAGAAGTTACACACACACACACACACACACACACACACACACACACACACACACACGGGTATGGGGGTGGGTAGAGAGGGTTAAGCATGTCCAAACCATACAAGACAATAATCTTACTGGTGACATCATCAAAAATTACACCAAAATAAATTTAACAAATAAGGTGAAAGGTCTGTATATGTTTTTGCGTTATTATCTATTTTTTGAAAAAAATATATTTGTATAATATATTCTGATTACAATTTCCCTTCTCCCTGTTCTTCCCACTTCCCCTCCCATTGGATCCATCTCTTTTCTGTTTCTCTTTAGAAAGCAAAAAGGTATCTGAGAATAATAATAAGATATAACAAGAGAAAACAAAAACAATCTAATCAGAATAAGACAAAACAACCAAACAAACAAAATCCAAGGACAAAGCTCAAGAAACACATAGATGCAGGGACACGCATGCTGGAACACTCAGGAATCCCATAAAACCTAAAACTAGAAGCCAAAATATATGTGCTAAGGACCAAAGGACACACACACATGTGGTGATATATTTTTATATTTAACAAAATCAGCCTGGAATATCAGAGAACAGAATCACCCATAGTCAAACCATAAGGGTCATTGGTGACTCAAGCCTTTAATTCCATCCCTCAGGACACAGAGATCTTTCTGTATTTCTGTGAGTTCAAGACCTAACAACCAAACAGTAGTAGCTCTCACATCTTTAATCTTAATTCTAGGATTATGATGCAGAGTTGAATCTGGAAGTGAAGCAACTGGGTGAGGAAGATATTTAAGGCTGGAGGAGCAGAGATTCAGGCATCCTGTAGGAGCGATACACCAGGTGGAGGATGTTTTAGGACAGCATTTACTCTATTCAGCCTGAGAAATTGGCTGAGTGAAAATTAACTGTGATCTGTTTCCTCTCTCTGATATTCCAGCTTTACTCCAATATCTGGCTCTGAGTTTTTATTGTATGCTAACTAGAATTTGTGCAATATTTGGTGCTCAATTTTTGGGCTACAAATTCACAAAACAGCTGCTTGCCGGCCAGAGCAACATGTGACCAGACGAGTAATTACTGGCTGGCCAGGCTTTCTATTCAGAATTAGCCTTCAGGTTTAGGCAGAATGGGCCACACACATTTCTTCTCCATGGCCATCTGGGTAAGTTTTTCTCTTAGTGGCCTCCTTCTCCTGGGGGATTATATTTTCTTTTCTTTTTTTGAACCCCCTCCTAGAGCTGCTACCATACTACGTAGCTGCCCCACTTCACATGTTTTGTGAATAAATTGGGTTTTCTTAAAAGTGGGAATTAATTTAAGACAATGGAAGGTGGTTGATCTTTCTTTGATATTACTTTAGATGATTTGAAACTAGAAATAAGAAGATAAATAATATATATGTGATATCATGTTTATCATAATGTTTATTATGAATATTATTGGTTTGACTATTTCTGTTTTATCATTAAAAATATCAATTAATGTGAATGCCAAGAAGAAAGTCTTAGAAAATTCTGTTAAGAGAGAACACAAACATATTCAGATCCATACAAAGGAATTTAAAGTGCCAGTCTCAACATTACCTCATAAGATTACACAAAACAGCCTAAGGCTTTCAAACAGCCAACATTAGTATATCCAGTAACTTTAAAGAAATTTTAAAATGATAAAAATCATACAGAAGTTAGTTAGGCTCTGGTACAAATGTTAGAATTAAGGAGAGTCAAGGAAACAGTTGTCATTTATGGTATGCATTTAACATTTGTAAAACAAATGTTGAAATCCTGGTCAACATGTAGCAGAATTATCCCTAAGGACTAACTAGATATGGTTACTGCTGTTTTGGAGTCAAGGCCACTTTTACAGTGGAAGACATGGTGGAAGGAGGAGGCTAAAACAATAGAGCAAAGAAACAGGGATAGATGCGTAGAAATCTTCCAAGACCAGCTTCTCTTGCTGATATAAAAAGGCAATCAAAATACAACGAGAATGCCCTGAATTTATGCCAAATGGCAGCAGCCTTGAATGTGTGAGATAGAATCGAAGAAATATAAAAAAAAAAAACAACTGAGTCCTTCACAAAGGCAATCAAAGGCCCCAAAGAAATTTTTATAGATTTTTTATTTTTTGGCAGAGATTAACTGTAGCGGCAAACAGAATGGTACCAGATTCAGAAGCTAGGCAAATAATACTTGAATCTCTGGCTTTTAAAAATGCTAACTCACACTGTAAAATAATAATTAGGCCATTAAAAGCAAGGTCAGCACCCTTGGAGGATTGGATTCATGATACAATTAATTTAAGACCTTAGAACTGTGATGATAACTGGGTAGGAAAGGTTATTGTTAGAGATTTAAGGAAAAATTAAAATACTAAATGCTACAGTTGTGGAAGGCAAGGTCCATAAAAAGAGACTGTAAAGAAGGCATTCCTAGGAACAGTGCTTTTGTTAGGAATAATCGCAAGAGAACACCCCTCCCTTCTGGAGTATGTAGAAGGTGTAGCAAAAGGAGGCACTGGACTAATGAGTGCAGGTCAACAAGGGACAGACAAGGGGGCTTTTGAAAGCCCTCATATCAAACCCAGCTCAGTCTTACCCGCCATCATGGAGGAAACACCTTTCCAGAGCAATGAAAGAAACCAAACTGTGTTCTAACCCACACGTCTCTGAACATAGAACAGCATAGAAAGAGAACAAACAGTCAGGAAAAACCACACAGTGAATATTTTAGCAACTTCTATAAATGAACAAAGTTAAAAATAGGAACAAATGATGTCATTGAAGGTTTGGTAACACAGGGGAAGACGTAGCAATAACTTCACCAGAATCTTGGTATCCAAACTGGTCCCTTCAGGAGGTAAATGTTCAGTTTGGGGAATTGTGGTGTCATCCCAGGTAAAACAGAGTGCAGGGTGGCTTGAGTGTATAGGATAAGAAGGACAGAGATGAAAATTAAAGCCATATGTGACTGACATTGCTATGCATTTATGGGGATGAGACTTACTGTAACAATAGAACACACAGATTAACATTCCTCCACTAACAGAAATGAACCATAAGCTAATATATGTTTCTGAGAAAATGTTAAAAGGTACCATGAGAAACAGTCACAGATCATTCAGGTTATATAGAAACAAGGCACAACAGCTGCTGATCTTTCAAAGACACCCACAGCGCTACCTCTAAAATGGCTAACAGAGAAGCCTATATGGATTCAGCAATGGCCTCTAACAAAAGAGAAATTGCAGGCCTTAGAACAGCTGGTACAGGAGCAGTTAAATGCTCAGCATAGAGAAGAATCAACCATCCCTTGGAATTCTCCTGTATTTGTTATTAAAAAGAAATCTGGAAAGTGGAGAATTATAACAGATCTAAGAGTGGTAAACAAGGTGATCCACCCAATAGGTTCTCTACAATTTGGAATTACGCTGCCTTCTCTGTTACCTAAAGAATTTAATTACTATCATAGTAATTAAAAGACTGTACAAGAACAGGACAAAGAAAGATTTGCCTTTACAGTGCTCTCAAATACTAATCCTCAGCCTGTAAAGAGGTATCAATGGAGGGTTCTCCCACAGGGAATGTTAAGTAGCCCCACTCTGTATATTTTGTGCAATAACTATTAGAAGTGATACTTCACAAGGTCTCACAATCTATCATTTACCATGACATGGATGATATCTTGTTGGCTATTTTAAATATAGAAAGAAATTTGAGCGTTAGAAAGCATTTTTGAAGAAGTGAAAAAATTGGCTGCTTAGGGATTATAAGTTCCTCTGGAAAAAATGCCAAGAGGAGATTCCATTAATTATTTAGGACACAAAATAGGTCAATAAAAAATTAGATTCTGAAAGGTGCAAATCGGGAGAGATAGATTGAAGACTCCTAATGATTTACAAACATTGCTAAGAAACATTTCTAATTTATGGACCTCTATTGGGATAAAAAATATGATGAACTAGAGAATTCCTTCAAAAACCTTAAATTGTGATAAGAACAAATAATTCAAGAGAATTGTCAGCTGAAGTTTAGGAAGAATTGGCTTTGGTAGAAAAGAAATTACAGAATGTACATGTAGATTTTGTGGACCCAGAGCTTAATTGCATTCTGGTTATTTTACCTTCTAAGCATTCTCCTACAGGAATTTTAGTGAAAAAAGAAAATATGATGTTGGAATAAATATTTATACTACATAAACTGAGTAAGAAATTAAAGAATATATGTAAAACATTTCTGAATTGATTTTTAAAGGAAAATTAACTTGTGAATTGACAGGAATGGACCAAGCAGAAATTGTTGTACCTTTAGCTAATGAAGAAATTGATTAATTATGGGCAGAAAGTCAACCTTGGCAAAGAGCTTGAAGTAATTGTTTTGGGAGAGATTAACAACAGATATCCTCAAAGCAAGAGAAATGGATTTATAAAGAAAGCTAACTGGATTCTTTCTTGTGTTGTATGGGATACACCAATTTCTGGAACCCCTACATCTTATAATTATATAAACAAATCAGGAAAGGCAAGTTACAAATTAGAAGTTGTAAGTAAAGTGGCTCAAAGGAGTCAGAATTATATGCTATCATGATCTTATTAATGGATTTTACAGAACATCTTAACATAGTCACTGACTCTCAGTATGCAGAAAGAATTGTTTTATATATAAAACTGCTGATTTTATTAATGATGAGTCAGAACTATCTTCATTATTTATTCTATTACAAGAAATAATAAAGACTAGGAATTATTCCTTCTAGATAACACAATCCAATCCCATATGGGTTTGTGAGGTCCTCTAGTACAAGGTAATGATGAAATTGATAAATCATTAATAGAAAATGTACTAGAGGCCTTAGATTTTCATTAAAAAAATCATGTCAATAGCAAAGGTTTTAAAAAAAGATTTCTCCATCACTTGGCAGCAAGCCAAAGGAATTGTAAAAAGATGTCCTGTTCTTTCTGTAACCAAACTTCATTACCAGAAGGAAGTAATCCTATAGGTATACACAGAAACGAAATCTGTCATTGTTTCATTTTACAGAATTTGGAAAATTAAGATATTTATAGCATATAATAGATACGCTTTTAAGGATTTCAATAGGAAACTGCTTTGACATCAGAAAAGGCTGATTCTGTAATCACACTTTTGCTAGAAGCTATGGCTATTATGGGAATACTTGTACAAATTAAGACTGGCAATGCTCCTGCATATGTCTCTAATAAAACAAAACAATTTTTTGCTTATTATTGTATAAAGCATAGTACAGGAATACCACACAATCCTATAGGGCAAGCAGTCACAGAGAGATCAAATCGAACTCTAAAGGATATGCTAAATAAACAGAAAGGAATAACAAAGACCCCTAGAGATAGACTACGTAATGCTTTATTAACTTTGAATTTTCTCAATGCTAATGAGAAAGGAACAACAGCTGCTGAAAGGCATTGGACTATAGGAAAATCAGCTGAGCTATATCAGCCTGTTTACTTCAAAGATGTACTGACCTCTGAATGGAAGCCAGGGTATGTGCTACGTTGGAGAAGGGGTTTTGCTTTTGTTTCCACAGGCGAATAAAAGCTATGGATACCATCAAAATTAGTAAAGACTTGATATGAACTGGAAAAACTTCTCGATAAAGAGAAATGATGGCCCATCTGCCTATGTGATAATTCTTTAGGTTATTAATAAGAAAGACTCTAGGGTTGAGGAAGGGTTTTGTGTTACAATAAGGTTTCTGGCCCTGTCCAGCCAGAGGTCCAGACCCACAGACCTGCTGTTCCAGACCACTTAGCTGCCCTCCGCTGTTAAGCCCCCCAAATGCCTCAGACACTTATATTCACTTCTTGCTGTTTGGTCTATGGCTTAGGCACATTGTTAGCTTGCTCCTTCATCTTAATTCAACCCATTCTCATTAATCTGTGGTTCACCTGTGTTCCTTACATGTTTCTTCTTTGTGAGCCTAGCTCGATCTGTCTGTGACTCTGCCCTTCTCCTACCTTATTCTGATTCCCCACCTACTTCTTCTATGGTGCTCACCAAGGGCCAAAACAGCTCCTTTATTTAAAGATTGATATTCACAGCATACAGAAAGATTCCCACATCAGTTTTGCTTTTGTCTTTACAGAAAACTAGAAATACCCATCTTCAAAAAGTCAAAAGACCTTGGGCATCTTACACATCTAAAGCAGAAGGGAAGGATATCCAGAAAAACTTACAAGCAAAGGAATATTGGATCTATTAGTACCAATATACTCTACAGGCCAAAAATCTCACTTCCTAATACCTATATCTCTTTATTTGTAAGAAACATTGAAGTCTCAGTTCAATTATAAATTAAAGCTGGCTTTGGAATTGGAGTGTAACTCGTTCCTTCTCTAAGCCCAAGCAAGCATGCTTATTAAAGGAAAATCAAAACATCTCTGTATCATATCAGAAGAGCCACCTGATTTGGAACAAAAGACTAACTAAAACTAAGGGCTATTCTATTGTTAATAATCCTATTCTATATAAATGTTTATATAAAAATTTATAAGGGTATATATATATATTTAAACTTTTTGCCATGATATTGATGTTCATATAGAGTACTAATTAATTCTAGAAAAAAGGCTTTGTACATTGTGTTGGATTTTAGTCTCTTATCAGTTTTCTGCAATGATCCATGACAATGCCTAATTGTGAACTTGAAATATCCAAAAGGAAGATGGGGCCCCATGAGGATGATTTCACATGGACTTTGACAAAGCCACTAGGCTAACAAACACCAAACAAAGATTAGATTTGGACTACAAATTGCTCAGGATAATTTTGAGGTGGCTAGCTTTATAGACTACTCTGACCAGGACTTGAGACAAGCTGTGTACTTTCCTGTTATGTAAGACTGGACAACAAACAATACAGCTACTTATTTCAGTACTTAACAATTAAAAATTATTTTTCAGTGTCCCGTAAAGATGCTATTGCCCCCAGACAGCAGGAAGTATATTTAGAAACACAGCATCCACATTCCCAAGAGGTGTGGTGGGTGGTGTTTGGTCTTTCAATGAGTTGTGAATAATTGTCATTATTTAGGGTAATTTGGTTACAAATTGTTATTGGTTATGGTTAGGAAACAAAGCTGAACAAAGGATTCAGGGTTTTTTTAATTTTTTTTAAAAATTGTATAGTGCTCTGTCCATAAATATTCCTGTACACCCAGAAGAAGGCACCAGATTTCATTACAGATGGTTGTGAGCCATCATGTCATTGCTGGGAATTGAACTCAGGACCTCTGGAAGAGCAGCCAGTGCTCCTAACCTCTGAGCCATCTCTCCATCCTGGATTCAGGGTTCTTATCTGAAGAAAAAGAGGAAAAAAGAAAAAAAAGTGATACAGATATGATAGAATATAAGGGTAGATTATTGACTCTACTTTTTAAAAGTAATTACTACTTTTAAATATTGAAATTCCATTGGATTGGAATTTTTTGTTTATTGTATACGAATTGTGTGTCTTGATACAAGTTGAGATTAATTTTGTTACTGTACATGTATTTTTGCTTGTTCAAGGCATTGTAGGTATGCAGTTTATCTAACAATGTAATACAAATTACTAGTCCTTGGAAGTTATTATTACCAACTAATTAGGATACAAAGAAATGTAAGTTAGTAGTTAGACATAACAAGGTCAAGCAGAGATGTATTTTATATGGACAGCTCTTCTTCAAACACTTCAGAGATCTATATAATATGGCATTTAAGATATTTTCATAGCATAAGTTACTATTTTTATAACAATGAGATGTCTGCTCCTGGAAGCACCAAACTACGTCAGAGAAGATTATGGACATCAAAGAAACTCCATACACAGTTGACCTTCTTTGTGGCAAAGGTTGTCCGCTGGGCAAGAAAGTGCCCTTCCCCCAGCTACTGAAAGTGTGATGTCCAAGATGAACAAGCAGGACACACAGAAGAAGAACTGCCATCCCTTGAGAGGATAAGATAGGAACATAAGAACATCCTGCTTCACAGAGAAGTCTGTCAGATATGCTAGACTTGTAGGCCAAAGATGGATGCTCCAACACTGCAGAGGCAACTGTCTAGGCAGCCAGCTGTTTTATTTTTCATATTTTTTGGAAGTTGCTTGTGTGTATGTCCTGTTTACTTAGTTAATATTATGAGATAGTTATAGTTTTTTTAGTGACAGTTTTAGAAAAGAAACTTGCTTAGAGATTAAAGTAGATAAGTTTGAGAGACATCAAAAGATAATTTTCAATTAGTAATACAAGTTATATAGAAAGTAAATTAGGTACAATCCTTTGAACTCACCAAAATAGGATAAGTAATGGAAAATTTTCTTTGAACTTGTCATTTGTTAATGGACTGGATATTACTCATGTAATTATTGCTTATATTTTACATATAATTATTGTTTCTATTGTATATGGTTTATCTTATGCTAGTTATAACCTTCCTTTTTAATTTTTGACACAAGGGAATATGTGATGATATATTTTATACTTAATAAAACCAGCCTGGAATATCAGAGAACAGAATCACCCATGGTCAAGCCATGAAGGTCAGAGAGTGGTAACTCATGCCTTTAATCCCATCCCTTAGGAGACAAAGATCTTTCTGGATTTCTGTGAGTTCAAGGCCTAACAACCAAACAGTAGTATCTCACATCTTTAATCCTAACTCTAGGATTATGATGCAGAGTTGAATCCGGAAATGAAGCTACTGGGTGGGGAAGATATTTAAGGCTGGATGAGCAGAGATTCAGGCATCCTGTAGGAGCGACCCACCAGGTGGAGGACACTTGAGGAGAGCATTTACCCTGTTCAGTCTGAGAAGTTGTTTGTGGGTGAGAACTGTCTAAGTCCTGTTTCCTCTCTCTGATATCCCAGCTTTTCTCCCATATCTAGCTTTGAGTTTTCATAGTATGCTAACTAAAACTTGTGCAGCACACACACACACACACACACACACACACACACACACACACACACACACACACGAGTTATTGTGTACATTGGCACAAATATATAGGCCTAGAAGCTGAGGCAGGAGAATTAGTCTGAATGTATCCTGGGCAACATAGTGAGATTTCCTCATTTGAATTCTGACTCAGAAAAGTGAATTTTTTTCCTCCCCCCGCCCCCTTTTCTGTCTCTTTCTTTGGAACGTGGCACAGGATGTAAGGATGCTTTCTCTGGCACTCTTTTGCTAGGCAGCTCTTTGCTGACCTTCCATAACTAACTGAAAAGGACATGGTTTTCTCTCTTCATCTCCCTCCCTCCTTTGGGGAGTTGCTGATATTTTCAGCTTGACTACCTTGTTGTTGTTTTTGTTTTAATATTAATAAAATTGCCCTCGAGTATAAAAAATAAGTTAAAAAATTAGGTGAAATGATTTCTAATGATTTTTTTATTTAACATAGCATGTTACAAATACATTCATTTTAATGAGCAACCAATATAACAGGCACGCGTGAACATTATCTTTTCTTTGATACTCCATCTTTGAAATCTGATATATATTTTACAGTTGTGGTTTATCTCAGCTCAGACCCACAACTGTATATGGTATATGAAAAGAACACAGATTCAAGGGACAGAATTCAGAATCCCCATCATCCAGCCTCCTGGTCAGATCCTGTCCTGAAAGTCTCATGTCCTGTCCCATCCACCTGCACTGTCCATTTCTGCGTGTTCAGCTAACTGCCATTTGATCAGGTGCCTGGTTCACCCAAGCTGTTACTTCCTGTCCCTGGACCGTGTCCTTCTGTACTGATGCAACGCCACAGAGATCTCCCCTCCCACTCCCCGGGCAACTGTTTCCTGGCCCTCTGCGGTTTTTACCTCCCTCCAGCGGCCACACAGCCTGTTTTCCTAATTACAGTTAGCACCTGCCTCACAGCTCTGGTTTTATTTAGCTCTTACACGAGTCTGCAAATTCCCAGCTGGCTGGAACTTCTATGTGTGATGAACACTCTAGGTGATAAGACAGGCGGATGATCCAGGGAATAAGTGATGAAGGCATGAGCGCGGGAACTCTAGGCTACTCTCATTAAGGTCTCATTGGGACCCACAGTGGCTGGGGTCGTCGTGATTCCCTGAGACTGGGAGAAGCAGCCCAGATTGACATTCACACTTGTGACTGTCTGTACATCGTCTCTCTGTTGTTTCCCTCTGTCACATTACCATCCTCTGATATCTGACAAACGAAACAAGTGACTGAATGCTGTAACCAAGACGGACCTGGAAAAGGGAAGCTTGAAGGAGGTGAATGCACAGAGGGAATGTGGGACCCTTAGAGCCTGAGCCAGAGAGCTAGCGAGGAGGGCCGGGTTCCCAGAGTGTCAGGACCACCCCAGCACGGCAGATTCTTCAGGAACCCAGAGAACTCTTGACAGTCCTGTGGAACCAGATTGTGGGGTTCTGAGGACTTCCGAATTCAAGAGGAAACAGAACCAAATGAATCGAACATGTTGCCAGTGACTCAATTCTGACCTGAGAAAGATCCTGAGACCCTGAGGGAGGGGGCCTGAGGAGGACCTGGGGATCTTACAGGGTGGCACTTAGATTTTCGCCATCCAATTTCACGGACAAGCCATTATGTTTATCTGCTTTACTCTTTATTTTCCTGGCAGCTCCTACCTCTCTTACTTTGCCTGTGACTATGCTGGGGTGTGCTCTCCACATTTGTTTCTCTGCTGTTACATAGAAATAGGTCATGGCTCATGCATGGTAACAAAGATCTTTGACCAAACTTCAGCTAAGTTTGTCTGATCCTCCCAGCTAGGCTTCAGCCCTGGCTCATAAAGACTACTCAAATGCGGATCTAGTTCCTAACATCAGAAGGCCCTCTTGGAGTGTCTCCTGATAACTGTGATATGAATATACGTATGCTGTGTGTATTCTATTATTTTGTCTGTCCCCTGTAAGATTCTTCTCACGATCCATCCCCTTCTAGTTTTATGGCCTATAAGCATAGATGAACCTTATAATCACATACATATATGTATGCACACACATATATAATTTAAATCCAGGTTCTCTTTGTGAGAAAAAGTGTATTTATTCATCCTTCAGAGTCTGGATTTTATTGCTAGCATAATGATTTTTATGTCCTCAAAGTCACAGGTAGTAAGCTTTGAACCCTTAATCCTCCTATCTGTTCCCTGGGTTTTCAAGCTTATACCACCATGCTGGACTCACCTTTCCAAGTAATTATTGGCCATTTGAGTTTCTCCTTCTGAAACTGTTCAGTTCATTAGCCCATTTGACTGGATGGGTTGTTTTCTGGTTTTTATTTTTTTCCCCGTTCTTTATATATCCTAAATAACCACCCTCCTGAATGTTTACTTTTAGGTCTTATCTTCATTTTGAATTGATTTTTGTGTAGGGTGAAAGAGTTTCATTCATATGTACAGCATTATTTTTATTTTATTTTGAATAATGTCAATTTACTTTATGTATATGAATGTTTTGCCTGTATATATGTATGCACACCTGGTGCTCAAGGAAGGTAGAAGAGGGATCAGGTTCTCTGGAACTGGAGTTACAGACAGTTGTGAACCACCATGTGGTTGCTGGGAATCGAACCCGGGTCCTCTGCAAGAGCAACAAGAGCTCTAAACCACTGAGCCATCGCTCCGGCCCCGGAAAACTTGTTTTTTCTCAGCACTATTTCTGTTCTTCACAGTCAACATTGTAATAACGCTTTTTCCCCCAATGCTTATTTTTGACGCTTTGGCTATGTGTATGAGCATATTTCTGGATCCTCTGTTCCACTGGTCCAGTCTGGTTCTGTGCTTAGTACCATGCTGCTTTTGCTACTGTGCTTCTGTACTATAATTTGAAATGTGGTATTGTGATACCTCGAGCTGTAGCCAGGAGTTTCTGGCCCAGCTTATCCCTGACATCCAGACTGCCTGCAGCTGCGTAGTCCCAATAATCTCACAAGGCTTATATTAATTGCAAGCTGTTTGGCTTGTAACTCAGGTTCATTATTGAAACTCCCTGTATAGACGGGGCTGGCCTTGACTTCAGAGAGATTCACTTGACTATGCCTCCTGAGAGCTGGTATTAAAGAAGTGCTACCACATCTGGCAATGTCCTTGGGATTTTGATGAAGATTACATTGAATCTGTTGATTGTTTTAATACTACAGTCATCCTTACAGAATATTAATTCTGATAATCCATGAACATAGGAGATATTTCCATTTTTAATGTCCTCACTTTCTTTTTTTTAATGTAGACTTTTTGTATGAAAGTGGGACCTTTTATATCTTGGTTAGGTTTATTACTAAGTATTTTGTTTGTTTGGAAGCTGTTTAGAAGAGTGGGGTTTCCCCCACCCCTGATTTTTTCCAGCAAGTTTGTTATTGGTATACAGAAAAGCTGATGAGTTTGGATGTTTTATATCTTGATACTTCGCTTAAGCTTTATTAAGTCTAAGATTTCTGGTGGCATTTTTAGGGTCTTTCAATATAGGATCATTTTGTATGTACATAGAGATCATTGTCCTTTTCTTTTTGTTTCCATTTTATTTCTTTCTCTTGTCTTCTTGTTGTAGTGAAGAGTGGGCGTTCTAGTGTAAAATGTGGGGAAAAGAGAGTAGATGTTCTTGTCTTGTGCCAAGCTTTAGGGAAATGCTCTTAGCTTTTATGTAATTTAACACTGACCATTGAGTTTGTTGTATATAGTCTTTGTTCTGCTGAGGTATACTTCTTTGATTCATGGTTTCTTTGTCAAATGAGTTTTCTGCATTGACTGGGGGGATGATGTGATTTCTCATCCTTAACTCTGCTTATGTGCTGTATTATACTTATTGAATTGTATATGTTGAGCCATTCTTATATCTCTGTTATGAAACTAATTTTGGTTATGGAATATGATCTTCTTAACATATTTTTTGAATTTGGTTTGCAAGAACTTTGTTGAACTTTTTACATATGTTTTTGCCAGGGGATTTGATTGATAGATTTCTTGAGGTGTCTCTATGTAGCTTTAGTATGAGATTATTGTTGACTTTATAGAACGAGTTTTGTAGTGTTGCTTAATTTTGTTAAATAAAATATCACATTGATTGGTGTATGTGGAATCATCTTTGTAATTTATCATGATGTATGATCTTTTAGATGTGATGCTGAATTTTGTGTAATAGTATTTTGTTGAGCATTTTCGCATTTATATTGTTATGCATACTGGTTTATAGGGTTTTTTTTGTAGTATCTTTGTTTGGTTTTTATATCTGTATAATGCTGGCAGCATAAAAAAATTTAGCCAGGCCTAGGCCTGGTGATGTGGGAGGCAGAGACAACATATCTCTGTAAGTTCCAGAGCAACAGAGATCTGTGCTACAACTTGAGGTGCATAGCAAGATTCTATCTTAAAAGGAAGAGTGTGTGGAGGGACAGCTCAGTGGTTAAGAGCAAAACCACTCTTCAGAGAACCCAGATTTGATTGCCAGCACCCATGTGGCAGCCCATAACTGACTATAACTTAAGTTGCAGAGTATTCTCTCTAGCTTCTGCAGGCACCAGGTACACACGCGGTGCACGTACATACATGGAGGTGATATTTTGGAAGCGTTCTTGTTCTATGTTTTGGAGGAGTGTAAGAAGAACTGATGTTAGCTCTTTGAAATTTTTGGTGGAATTCACTTGTTAATTAATTTAATCCTGGGCTTTTCTTTGATAGGCTTTTAAGTTACTATTTAAATATCTTCATTTTTAGTTTATTTGTTCAGCCTTTTAAACATCTTATTAATTTAGTCTTATAGGTCATATACTATTAATGCATTTCTAACTAGTTTGTTAAGATGTAATTGTTTATTATAGTTCACTGTGGTGTTTTTATTTCTGTGGCATTAACTGTACTGCATTTCCTTGAACTTCCCAGTTTTATTCAGTTTTACTGTTTTTCCTAGGTAATCAGGTGCAGAGCTTGTCAGCTAATCTAATTGATTTTTTAAAGGTGGTTTTAAGTCCTCTAACGTTCCCTCCTATCAGCTCCAATCTTTGTTTACTCTCCTTTCTGGTTCTTTTTTTTTAAAATCACTTTTTCCTTGGTCCTATCAGATTTCCCCTCTTCCCTCTGCTCCTCCAAGTCCCTCCCTCCACCCCCATCCACCGTTTCTTCTCCAGAAAAGTGCAGGCCTCCCATGGCTATCAGGTAGCCATGACCTATCAAGTTGCAAAGACTAGGCACTTCCTCTCCGATTAAGGCTGGACAAGACAGTCTGGTAGGAGGGAAGGGTCCCCAAAGCAGGCAACAAAGTCAGAGACAACCCCTGTTCCCACTATTAGGAGTCTCACAAGGAGACCAAGCCGCACAACTGTAACATATATGTAGACTGCCTAGTTGGTGGTTCAAACTCTGTGAGCTCCTATGACCCTAGGCTAGTTGACTCTGTGATTTTCTTGTAGTGTCCTTGACCTCTCTGGATTTTAAAATTCTTAATCTTCCTCTTCTACAGGATTTACCAAGTTCTGTCTAATGTTTGGCTGTGGGTCTGCATCTGTTTCCATCAGTTTTTGGGTGAAGCCTCTCTGATGACCATTGGACTAGGCGCCAACCCATGAGTATAGCGGAACATTGTTAGGAATCACTTCATTGACTTGTTTTTACTGTTGTGTTTGGCTCTATCCGAGGTCTCCAGGCTATTGTGACTCTGGGTCCTGGCCGTCCAAGTAGTGTCAGGGGTGGGGTCCCTCTCATGGTTTGGGTCTCAAGCTGGACCAGTTGTTGGTTGGCCATTTTCATAGTTTCTGTACCATTTTTACTCTAGCACATCTTGTAGGCAGGGAAAATTGTAGGTCAGAGATTGTGTGGCTGGGTTGGTGTTGTAACCCTTCAGTGGAAGTTTTGCCTGGTTACAGGAGATGTCCAGTTCAGGCTCCATGTCTCACATTGCTAGGAGTCTTTGTTGGGAACACTCTTGTGGAGTCATATAATGTCTCATCTATTTATTGGCAACTTTTGTACTTTTTTTTTTTAAACAATAACAACACTGTTTGGTCCTGGCTGTCATGAAACTCACTCTGTAGAGTAGGCTGGCCTTGAATTCACAGAGATCTTTACCCCTATGCCTGCTGAGTGCTGGGGTTAAAGGCATGCGTGATCACCACCTGCCCTTTCCTTTATGGTTCCGTGAGGCTCCGTGCTACATTATTTATTAGATATATTTTCTTCCATAAGCATTTTTGGTATAAGATTTCCCTTTAGTAATACTTCTGCTATATCTCTGGTATTTTTGGTTTTGTTGTGTTAGCATTTCATCTGGTGCAAGGCTGGCTCAAACTTACTATATAGGCAAAGATGACCTTGCAGTCCTTGGGTCACAATCCTGTGCCACACTATTTGACCATAGGTTATTTATTTTTATTTTATTTTATTATTAAATCTATACAGATGTATGTGCACTTGGGTGCTGGAGATTGATATTATGTGTCTTTCTCTGTCTCTACCTTCCCCCACTGAGTCCGGTGCTGATGACTCACCTAAACTTTGGCTAGTGGTCCCTGTCCAGTCCTGGGACTACAGGTACTGACCTTTTGTCATCAACTGTCTTTTCAGTACCTTTTGGAACTTCTGGGAAGTGTGGTGTTTGATAGAGAATAACAGTTAATGTAATGACTAGAGTAGTATATGTCTGTTTCCTTGATCTGGTCACCCATCTTGGTATCCAAAGACTGCCATTGGCAAACACCTTCCTTTTGCAGATGGAAATGGTACTTCAAGCTTCCCTCTGCCTTTTCTGTGTGAATACTGGATGGAAATATCATAGATGTTTCTTTTACATTATCCCTGCTTTTGTTTATATCAGGATTAAAAAGCTCATTGGCACCTGCGACTCTTAATTACAGTTTAAGATGTTTTCCCATTTATTTTCAAATGGAGTAAATATACTTTCTAGAGCTGAGTGGGCAAGTGTGTCTGATAATGATATATTTAAGTACTTTATCCCTTTAAATAGTATGCCATTTTATCGAACATCTGGGTCTTCTTCCTGCCTCTTTCACTCAGCCATTTTCTACCACAGACATAACTATAAGATTTTCAATCTTAAAAGCAGCATTTTGTGCTTCAGGAAATGAGATTTTGTATTCTGAGGTCAGTTTTCTAATAGCTATCAGAACTGCAAGAAGATCCATGAGAGCAGCTGCAGCTTCCCTTTGAATATTCAAAACAAGATTTTTGATGTTTTAATAAGAATATAAATTCATTATGACTTTGTACAATCTCCATACTGAATACATACGTTCAGATCATGTCTATTAGTGATTTCCTCCACCAACTTATCACATCACCATAAAGTTATGGTCAGCTTTTTGATACCGATCTCTGTAAAATAGATTTTTGAAAGTGTATTGTTGTCCATTCTCATGTCAACACACATAGGCAGGCATCTCTGAAGTCACATGAGGTTTTTATGGCCAGTTATCCAATAGGACCTCTGTCAGAGATATAAATATAATTCATTAGGTCTTCTGAAGAAGCATCTACATGGGGATGCGTTGCACGAATAAAGGAAACTCAGGGCCAAATCTCTGGGAAAGTCAGAGATATTAGAGAGTAAACACCACAGTCAGATCTCACCCAGCTGTCTTCCAGCTTTCCCAGCCTCCCTCCTCCTGGCTTCTTCTGCCTGCTCTGTCTTTCTATATCTGCCTTAAATACTTTCTTCACTCAGTTAAGGCGTGGCCCCACCACTACCTGCCTGGGAGCCTGCAACTTCTCTGTAAACTAAAATGACCTAGAACTCAGATTGGATTAAGGGAGAAGGTTACCACACCCAGATATTCCCTGTGTGGGATTAAAGGTGTGAGTTACCACTGCCTGATCTTCCTAGACTGACTGTGGGTAGATCCCTCTGATATCTCAAAATATTTTTATTATATTACAAAATATCCCCACAATATACAAATTCATCTTATTAGTTGTACCCTTTAGAGAGCCCTGACTGACATGAGGACTTTCTTTTCTGGTCCTGTCATTGGTGTTCTAGGTGCTTCTTGTATCTGTATCTTGTATCTTCTTAATTAGGGGAGTTTTTCTTCTGTAAGCCTGTTGAAAATTTGATCTATGCCATTGAATTTGTATTCTTCTCCTTCATCTATGCCTATAATCTGAACATTCAGTCTTTTCATGGCATCTTATAATTCCTAAATATTTATTTCATGCATTTAAAATACTTTTTCACATTCTTTGCTTGTATGGTCTAATTCCTCTATCTCACAATTCAGATATTTTGTCTTCTACTTGATCTTACTTATAGGGCTTCCCCCTGAGTTTTCTGATTGGGTTGTTGGGTTTTCAAGTCAATTTCTATTCCGCTGGGACTCTCAATGTTTCTATCTCTTTATTTAAATACGTTTTGAATCTTAGATTATCTTCATCATTCTAGTCCCCTGTGTATTTGCCTTTTCTTGAACATATCTTAGATGCCTTTTGTTACCCTCTTTAAGTTCACTGAGGTTCATTTCAGTCTTTTTTAAACTCCTTGGATTATTTGTCCAAGTTTATGATTGTTCTTTTAATATCCATGCGCTGAGCTTTATCTAAGTAAGACTTATTGGAGTACATTTCTATAGGACTAGTGGGTGATATGGAGACGGAGGGAACATATTATCTTGGTACTCAGAATTGTTTGTTTTTTGTGCCATGACTTGGGCATGCGGACTTCTTTTCTTGGTCTGATATGGTTTATAGCTTCAGGCTGAGCCAGTGCAGGAATTGCTGAGGGGGGCAGAGTGAGGCTTGGAAGTGGGGATAGTGCAGCATACTTGATTTGGGTAGATTCTCTAGGGAAAGCCGGTGGGTGAACTGTGCCTCCTGCATTGAGTTCTAAACTGTTGTAAATCAAAGAGTTTTACTTTGAGCAAGTTAGTGGCCAGTAATCAACTTGATGAGGATTCTCTTGCTCTATGTGGACAGGTCTTGTGTTCGGGCAAGGAAAGATTTGTAAATGTGAGTCTCTAGTAACTCTCTTTTCCCTTAATGGGAATAACAGAGGACTGCATGGAGATTATAATACTTGTGAGACCAAGGGTCCTATAACTCTTAAAGGGACAAGGTCCCAATATCTGCACAAGAATGTTAGGCTTCTAGGGCCAAGAATTATAATGTCTGATCTCTAAATAGGGATGTAAAACCATTAAACCCAAAGGTTCTTATGCCTGGGGTTATCTGGGATGATGATGTTTGTAAGGCCTGCCTATGTTTACCATTCAGTGATACTGCCCATTAAGGTGTCTGGGTTTATGATATGAGATCTACAGGTGATAAATATGCTGCACTAAACACCCATTCTAATTACTATATCATTATTCCTGGGTCATATCAGTGACTTTCTGCTGAACACAAACCTCTGCTTTCATGACCTTACATTAGCTACAACTGCATCTCACATCCCTGGTGTTAAGCCTTCAGGGACTCTTCTGGCATTGGGCAGGTGTTCAGCTGCTAACTGTGACCCCTCTAAGCCTTGTGAACCTACTCCACAGACCCAGGAGCCCTTGGGGACCTGGATATTAGTCAGGCGGAGCCACCCATAGCTCAAGGGATAGGGTTAGACAAGCAGGTGTGAGCTTACATCTCAACCACAACAGGGTAGTTTGCAGATGTCCCCCTGGGAGAGACCTCCACAGATGAGGACCATGGGTGTTAGAGAGTATCCGCTGCTGGTGGAAACCAGAGCTAACCTGGGGTCTGGTTATACAGATCCATTTGTGTTGGAATAGCTTCTGGCCATCAGAGGAGGAGCAAGCCTTTATCCAGGAAACCTACACTGCTAGTGGGGACAATGAAGCTCAGAACAGGACAATCACTGGGCACCATCCCCAGGCAACACAAAGTTCTCCTTCTGTTGCTGCTCTTGGGTCAAATTGATGGTGTCCAGCATGTACTTTCCCCAAGATCAGCCAGAAGGAGCAGAGCCATGGACTCTGGAGCTTCAGTGAGAAGCATCAGGCCTAGTCTGTGGAGCCTGCCAGGCAGGTAAGGGACTTGCTTGTAGGGGAATGTATGAGTGTGGACCCATGGACTGGAAGCTGGAATGAGTGACTGGGAAGGAAGATGACCATTGGGTCCAGAGGTGTGAGAAGAAAGGATCCACCTGAGAGGAGGGCTCTGAGCAAATAATAGTTTAAACTCAGTTTAAACCTTGCTCATTAAGACAGTTTTCTACCAGTAAACCACATCCTTAGCCCACCTCCTATTTCCTTTTTTTTTTTCTTTTTTAATTTGAGAAAAGGTCTTGCTAGCTTGCCCAGGCTGATATTACTCTCTATGGCCTAGGCAGGATTTGAATTTGCCATCCTTCATTCTAAACTCTCTAAAGTAGCTAGAATTAAGACCGTGGTGGCGTCAGTCACTTTAGTGTGCCACAGTCTTAATTATTTAGAATTAACTGTGTGTGTTCATTTTGGTCAAGTAGTTTCGGTTCTAGAAATATATTCTTAGATAACTAGCAAAACATCCATTAAATATTATAGAAGTGTCTTGGGGTGGGGTGAATAGAAACTGGAGCTATGGAGGTGGCTCAGTCAAGAAAATCTTGCCCCTCAAACATAAGGACCTAAGTTCAGACTCTCAGCATGCATGTAAACAGTGGGAGATGCTAGCCCATTCTGCTAATCTAGCATAGGAAGTTTAGGGGAGCCCTGGGACTCACTGGCCAGCTAACCTAGTTGAATCAGTGGGTTCCAGGTTCAGTACAAGACCCTGTCTCAGAAATTAAGAAGGTAGGCTCTGAGCTGCACCATGGATGTGTTCCGCAGAGAGAAGCACTGTGTAGTTTTAATCAGCACAATACATTGAATGTTCCTCAGGTGGGTGGAGGGATCATTAATTATTTTCTCTTTTTAAAACTAGGAATCTCGGTGTATGTAAGCTTTGAACTTGTCCTCTTTAGTTTAGTATGACACTTTTGCATTTTATCCAGGTTTTTAATCAATATTTTGTTCTTTTATTACTGAACGGGATTCCACTTTTTATAACCATAGATAAAGAAAAAATAAGGAAACATTAAAATTTCTATTAAATCACAATGAACAAACATTAGAATGATAAAATGGAAAAAAGAAAAGCAAAATTATAAATTATCGTTCATATAGGTTGAGTATATCTAATCTGATATGTTCCAAACTCCCACACTTTGCAGTGCAAACATGGCCCTGTACATGAAGAACTGCATATTTGGCCTTATATTAAAAATGTAGGAACACTGGGAATGTTGTATAAAAATACTTCCAGACTACTGTATGCTGTGTTTATCAAATATAAATACATTTTTGTTTAGGGTTGGGGCTCATTCCTCACAGATCAATTTGAGCAACCCCCCCTCCCAAATCTGAAATCATTACTTGTGACAGAGTAGAGGGCATCATAATAGGTGCTATAGTCTAAGGTATGTATCAGAAATACATCATAAAAACTGAACTTCTTATAATAAAAGTGATCTATAGAATAGAAATGCAATACTCCAATCCTCTGGTTAGAGACACCTGCATCCAGTTAGCACCAACACAGTGCTTCATCCCATAAAAAATTGAATAAATAATTAAAATTAGCTTAGGCAAAACTGGGGTTTCTTGGTTTGAGTTCTCTGAGGACCGTTATTTTTGTTCCTTGATTATTATGAGATTTTCTTGCAGTTCAAAGACGATCTTTAGATACAATGTCTGTGAACTTCCCATCTGGACAGAACAAGAAGACTTATGGTTATTTCAAAGATAGAAAGAACTAACAGAGTCAAGTCATTCTCATCTGAACACAATGAGTTTGAGTTTCCTATTGAGTCCATGGTTAAAGATGGCCAATAGACGAGTTAAGTAAAACAGGCACCTTGCAGCTTGAACAGAGTCCAGCTTCAGTTTAGGGCTAGCAATGGGAATGCTCAGCGTGGGAAGAGGCAGAGGAAGAGGACCCAGGGGTTGACTTTGAGCTAGCAGCCATGCATGGGCTGGGGAGAAAGGGAAGCCAGAGAGGGGGGAGAGGGAATGGTCTGAGACACTCACGTGAAGAGAGACACAGGAAGGACAGGGGTGGATCTCTTGGGTAAGATGACCTTGGAATTGATTATGATGAGGGGCTTGTGAGCTGTGTCCTTGGAGGTGTCACAGCAAACAAAGGTAGGGCCCTGTCCCCACTGTGAAAAACAATGCTTAGTACAAATAGGGCGAATGGATGGTGTCTTAGCTAGGTTATATTACTGTGGAAGAACGTTATGACCACGGTAACTTTTTAAAAGAAACTTTTTTTATTCTTTGTGTTTTTCACATCATGCATCTTAATCCCATCCATCTCCCTGTGCCTTCATATCTGCCCTTGCAACCTCTCCCCCCAAATTAAATGAAACTTAAGAGAAAACACACACACACACACACACACACACACACACACACACACAGAGAGAGAGAGAGAGAGAGAGAGAGAGAGAGAGAGAGAGAGAGAGAGAGAGAGAGGAGAGAATACTTCCTGGTTCCACCACACCCACCAAGGAAGATACAGCACCCAGAAAGTTTTTAAGAATTATTTTCTGAGCTTGGAGTTGCTATCAACACTGAAAAATTCAGAGATAGAAGTGGTAGATAAATAGCTGGACTTGTGATTTACTGATAGTCTATCTACTTTGCCAAGGACATAGTTCATTTACTGTAGTCCTGTGCCTGTCTTGCCTAACAGGTTCCTGTTTCAGACCATCCCACGGGGAACAGGCCCACGGTGCTGGCCCCATGGGTTTCCGTCTGAGCCCCAGTCATGGTATGTCTTTGGTGGTGGGACCCAGCTCACAGTCCTAGGTAAGTGGCTTTCATAATTCAACGATCTCAGAAAAGTCCGTTTTCCCTCCAGGAAGTTCTTCTCATTACCTTTCCTTAGCCCAACAGACTGACATGTATCATTTTCTGTGGGTGAGGAAAGGCAGTAGTCTGAGGGTAAACCGCAGGGAGGCAGATGCCCAATGGGCCTCAAAGATCGGGATTCTCAGGCCTTAAAGACCCCAGCATCTGAACTGAGGCCCAGATGCCCATCTAGACTTAGAAGGACACACCCTTTAGGGCTCAGGTCACTCCAGGTGGAAAGCCACAGGGGCTGAGAGAAGGATCTGGCTCAGTCTAGGCTGCAGATTTCTAATCTTCTGCCAGCCCATGAGGCCATGGGGACAGATAAAAGGTTCAATGTGACAAGATAACCAGAGCCTGGCCCTTCCAGGATGATTACTAGGAAAAAGATGTAAACTGTCTACTCTTCCTGGGATCTCTCAGGTACAGGGCCTTGTAGTTGACTTGGCCAGGTGTTTCACTTGTCCATCTTCCTCAGATGTCCCTAGACATAGATGAGGAACGTGAGAGCAAACGGTATCAAGTGGAATCAGGAGTCAAAAGAGACCTCTGCGGTGGTCTGGGAGATGGAGTCCAGGAACACAGCCAGTGCAGGGTCCTATGATTTGGTAACTGCTGTGGGCCAAGTGTCAGATCCTTGGAGGAGTTCTTAGTTTTTTTTTTTTTCTGGATGGAATTGAGTTATTGGTGAGATAACTGACTGGAGTCTGAAGCACAGGCCCCAGAGCCTGTAAGCAGCAGGCACACCTCAAAATCAACTCCTTAGGAACAACCTTCTAGAATAAATGAGTTTTCCAGCTCATGGAGGAGGCTTTGAGAATTAGAGAAGTAATGCACGTGGGTGGTGGTGGTGGATCAGAGTAACAGGAGGCCAGGGCCAGATCCCAATTCAGATTCTAGGTAGGTAGGTGTATAGTCAGCCTTGGGCACAGTGGAGAAACTGAGATTGCAAGGGTCTGCGTCTGGGTCATGTCATATAATGAGGTGCCAGGCTGTCTAGTCTCTAGGGGACTTGAGTAGACAGAAAAGGAAAAGGAACCAGGGTCCCAGGATAGGACATTCTGATGATATCATCAATGGTCACAAAGCTTCTGTTAAGCGAAAGGTGCTTCCCTGTGGCTTGGGCTCTTCGGTGACAATCCTTATCCCCTTCTCTATCTGCACAGGTCAGCCCAAGTCTGAACCCTTGGTCACTCTGTTCCTGTCTGCCCTGAAGGATCTTCAGGCCAACAAGGCCACACTGGTGTGTCTGGTGAGCGAATTCTATCCAGGTACTTTGGTGGTGAACTGGAAAATAGACGGAATCCCTGTCACGCAGGGTGTAGAGACAACTCAGCCTTCCAAACTGACTAACAACAAGTTCATGGCCAGCAGCTACCTGACAGTGGCATCTCACCAGTGGACACCTCACAGCAGGTACAGCTGCCAAGTCACTCATGAAGGGAGCACTGTGGAAAAGAGCATGTCACCTGCTGCGTGTTTTTAGACCATGATCATCCCTGAAGATTCAGGGGCCTGGATCTGAACTGTAGAAACCATCTTACTCTCACGCCTGTGTCTAACACTCAATAAATATCTTGCTACCCACAGTGAGTCTTTTCTGTCTCGTTGGTTTCCATGTCATATTTCACTTTCATGCCCAGGAACTTCAGAGTTGAGCAGTTCTAAAATTCAGCGAGGAACTAGCCCAGGGAAGAGCTCACAATCTGAGAATTATTTGGGAAATAGTGTTATTGCTAAAGTCACTTCCTAGGGGGAGACATAAGCAACATCTATACCTCCTCCTAAGGTCCCAATGATAAACCAAGGCATGATTCTACCAAAGCTCACTCTGAGGAAGCAATGAGTTTCTTTGCTCCTTTACAGAGCATTGGTGAGGGGTTATTTATAGGAGTGTGTGGGGATTCAATAAAAGCTCAGAAGTTCCGGAGATCTAACCACAGTCAGTCTAGGGGAATCAGAGAGTGGTGATTCACAGCACAGGGAGTATCCTGTGAGTGGTGACCTACGCCCTCAATCCTAACTGAGTTGAGGTCGTTTTAGATTATAGAAGCTAATTCCAAGCAGGCAGTGATGGGGCCAAGCCTTAATTTACCATAAGATTATTTAAGGCGGGGATAGGAAGCCGAGGAGAGGAAGCCAAGAGAAGCCAGGCTGAGGAAGCTGGAAGACAGCTGAGTAAGATCTGACTGTGGTGTTTATTCTCTCTAATATCTCCGACTTTCTCAGAGATCTATCCCTGAGTCTCATTTATTCATGCAACAGGAGTGTGGGTTCTCCTCCTTCCTAACAGGCTGCACCTGAAAAACCTTTCCCAGAAAACCTCAGCAATTAAGGCAGAACTGTATTTCACAGGTTGTAGGTGAGAGCAAGATACTCAGGTAAGAATATCATGCACCTTCCATTCGGGGGCTTAAACCATCAACAAGCCCAACTGGGATGATTTTTTGCAAGGGGTGCAGTGCAGTTGAATATCCCAAGATGGCAGTTGCTTGTGTTGGAGAACAGTCACTCACAAATGTGGTCATCAGGATTTCAGCCCATGTGCCCTCTCCTGCATCTGTCTCCTTCCGGTATAGCCCTTTCCTCACTGCCTGCCTCCTTTCAGGATGAAACTATGGCCGCATGAGATAATGCCCTTCTATCTCTAATCTGAGGGCCAAGGCTTAGCGACATTAAGAAGTCTCTCCGGTGAAATGTGAGTCAAGATCAGAGCTGGGATTGAAGCATAATCGAAAATAACTCCTTCACACGGAGCCCATCTGTCCTGTTTGTTGCTGCTCCTATTGATTGCATCTTGGTTTATCTTTCCCTGATTTCACTTTTTTTACTGGCCTAATTCACACACTGCAGTACTTCAAGGCACATCGCCCATCTTGGTTTTATGAACCAGACCCTGCATCCAGGACCTTGTTCTTTCTCAGAGGGCCAACCTTTGAGGTCCATCACCAACTCCTTCGGCTAGTTTCCTGCCATTCTTCTACAACCTGCTTTCTTAGGTGGTAAGTGAGCTGATCCAGGCATATTGTTGTATTCTGTCTTGTTAGGTTCTTATTGCTCTGATAAAAATGATGACCAATTAGAACTTCTGGAGAACAGAGTTTATTTAAGCTTACAAGTGTGCAGTCCAGAGCACTCAGGGAAGTCAGGGCAGCGACTCCAGGCAGGAGCTAATGCAGAGGACAAGGCTGCTTACTGCCTTGCTACTCATATCCTGTTCAGCCTACTTTCTTATAGCAATCAGGACCACTTGTCCTGTGGTGGCACCATCTATTCTACATTACTCATCAATCAAGAGAATGCAGCATAGGCTTGTCCACAGATCAGTCTTTAATGGCTATCTTCTCGGTTGAGGTCCCCCATCTCCAAATGACTCTGGTTTGTTTCAAATTGATATGAAACTAGCAGGTATGATGCACCCCTGGTCAGCTTAACACAAAACTCTGTCAAACCATCACCATTCTTTCTGGTTGTCCCTAAGATTTCATAATAATATCAATGTCACAATAGAAAACGTTCCAACTTTTAAGGGTTCCATAGTCTTTAAAAATTTCAACAATTTAAAAGTTCAATTTTTTTAAAAAAAATCCAAAGACTCTTTTAAAATTCCAAAGCCTCTTAACTGTGGGTTCTTGAAAAATAAAATTTTAAAAATGCTAAGTATTTTCTCACTCCAAGAGGGAAGAACCAGGCACGACCATTATAATCAGATCAAAGCAAAACCAAAGTCAAACAGGATGAAGCTCAATGTCGGGCCTTTGGAACATGGCACATCTCAGAAGTTCAGTGCTGCAAGCCACAGAAATATGTAGTAGGAACTCAGGCTGACCCATTAGAACCAAGGGTTCTGGTGGAGGTAAACCTAAATGCAAGGCGTTTGGTGACATTGCCTTTGAATGTACTAGCTTTTCCCTGAAGTAAATCTCTGTGTGTAATTATAGCCTTGCCATCTGTTACTCCCTTGGGATTCATTTCCCAAGAACTTCTAACAGTGTGATTGATCATTTAATGGCCACATATATCTATGGGTAGTCAGGAAGATGGCTTTTCATTTAACTGTATGATTCTGATATATAGAACATAATCTAGATCATGCTTTGTAGCCAGATTTATTGTTCCACAAGACTCCAGACACTTGAAACCCTGCTTTGTTCCTTTTACTCATACCAAAACAAAACAAACTGAACATGGTTTAGCTCATTTTTACTTCAGAGTAAGTTCAAACTAGACTAAAGGCCTTTGTAAATAGAACATAAGTTTAAAACCTTACAGTTATGTGCAAGATCAGAGTTGCAGGTGTCTACCAAGATTACTAACACAAAGCACCCTAAGAAAAGCATGACAATTTTTTACTTGCCAAGTCTGTGGACAATAGATCTATGTCTGAAGTTTGTCTCATTTGGGCACTGTTGGTATCCCATGTCCTCTCCCCCCTATGTGTTGCCATGGTAAGTGGTTCTGCCCTTAACAATTGGTACTTGCTTTTACATTGATTTATTCATTGGCTTATTATCTAGCCATATTTGGGAATGTGATGTTATACATAAACCCCCCCATTTCCCTTCTTAGAGATCTCTGATTGATTTAATATCTCCCTCCCTCTCATTTGACCCTGTTCCCTTTAAGAGTTCACAAGTCACTCACTCCTTGCAACATAAAGAAAGTCTGACAGTCTCTGCCTGGTGTAAAATCTTATCTGCTTTTATGACCCTGAAAGAATTCAAGCCTTGTGACCTTGCTTTGTAAAGAGAATTTTGGGTGTGCATAAAAACTTAACTGTGGAGACTCATGGTAGAACCATGTAGAATGCAGAACAAGGAAGAACAAGATAGAACAATGTAGAACAAAGAGAGAACAAGAAAAATTCATTATTTGCAATAAAGATGATGAACTAAAGAGCTCAGCATTAATAGATTCATTGCTATATACCCAGAGAAATACATTTTCTTTGGGGCAGAACCCTACAGACTTTCTTTAGCTCTGGCTGGCTCTATTCCACAGATGTTGCTGTCCTTGGCACTTATCTCATGGTATTGGCATCTCCAAAATGCTGAATTCTCCTGCTCTGATTTCACCAACAATCTCTCCTAGCCCATCTTCAGGGACTCTGGTTCTGCTGCATGATGTCAAGTGTAAACTCTCCTGCACCCTTCAATTCTGATGCTTCTACTTTAGGCTACACATTTATCAAGGGCTCTCCTTGTTTCTCCTGGTGGCAAGACTCAGCAATTATCCTTAACTCATTTATACCTTAACAACCAGTACTACCTGGAAAACTACATGTTACCAAGTTTGGCTTCTAGCAAAATGGTGTAGGCTTGCCCCATCTAGATCACAGCTCCTGTGTGCTGACAGCAGAGGAAACACTTCCCAGAAGAGTCTGCCTCATTAATACTGGTCTCTTATTTTTAATTTTTATTTATTCTTCTCTCATAAAATACATCCCAACTGCAGCTGTAGGGGGATTAGGTTGTTCCATTATAAATAATGGTCCCTGACTATGAGTTTAATAAAAAGCACTGATTGGCCAAAGACAGGCAGGAAGCATGGGCGAGGCTACCAGACTAAGAAGACTCTAGGAACAGAGCAGAATACCTGAGAGAGAAGATGGAAGAAACAGAGGACAACTATGTTGCTGAGAAAAGGTACTGAGCTGCATAGCTGAACAGGATAAGAGTCATGGATTAGATTAAGGGTAAAGAGTTAGCAAGTTATATGCCTGGGCCTTAGGCCAATCAGCCTAAAATTATTATAAGCATCTGTGTGTCTCTGCGGGTCTTTGGGTCAGTGGGCCTAAACCTAGAGTCTAGACCTGAAAGTCCGGGCCAGAAACCTCCTACTACATGCAGCCTCCCTCTCTTCCACTCCTCCCAGTCCCCCATCCACTGCTCTTCCATTTCCTTTTAGAGAAGAGCAGTCCCCCAAGTATATCAACAAAACATGGCATAACGAGATACAATAAAACTAGGCACAAACTTATATCAAGACTGGACAAAGCAACTCAGTAGGAGAAAAAGGGTTCTGAGAACAGGAAAGGAGTCAGAGACACCCCTACTTCCACTGTTAGGAGTCCCACAAAAATCCCAAGCTAAATAACCACAAGATAGATGTAGAGCACTTAGTACAGACCCATGCAGGTTCTGTGACTGCTGCTTCAGTCTCTGTGGGCAGTATTCTGGTGTCCTACAATCCTTCCTCCCCTCTTTTTCAAGGTTCCTCAAGCTCTGCTTATGTTTGGTTGTGGGTCTTTGCTCCCATCAGCTGCCAGATGAAGCCTTTCTGATTACAACTGGGCTATGGATCTATAAATATAACAAAATACGATGAGGAATCATCTCATTGTCTTTTGTTGATTTTACCCTGGGTCTCTGAGCCAGCAGGCAGTGTTGGGCATGAGCTGAGGAACCACCACACTGGTTTTTAAAAAAGTGACTGTACAAGTTTGCACTCCCACCAGCAACGGAAGTGTGCTCTCTGATTTCTCATCTCTCAGAGTTTCTCTGTATAACAGCCCTGGAGATTCTGGAACTCTTTTTAAGATGAGTCTGGCCTCAAATTCCCAGAGATCCTTCTGTCTCTGCCTCCCAAGTGCTCAGATTAAAGTTGTCTACCACCACTGCCTGGCTTGAGTTTTGTGCAGGGTGATAAACATGGATTTATTTGCATTCTTTGCTTGCAGCCATCCAGTTATACTAGCACCATTTCTAGCTTTCTCCCCCCCCCCCCCCCCCCCCCCCGTGTATTTCTGGCTTCTTTATTCATAGGTGTGTGGATTTATATGTAGGTCTTTGGTTCAGTTCCATTGACTAATGTGTCTGTTTTCACGCTGGTACCATGTGTGGTTTTTTTTTTTTTTTTTTTTTTTTTTTTTTTTTTTTTTTTTTTTTTTTTTTTTTTTTTTTTTTGCTATAGCTCTGTTACAACTTGAAATGAGGAAAGTTGATACTGCTGGAAATTCTTTTATTTATCAGCATAGTTTTAGCTATCCTGGGTTTTTGTTTTCTCATATGAAATTGAGAATTATCCTTCCAAGGTCTGTAAAGAATTGCGTTGGAATTTTGATAGGGGTTTCATTACATTTTTAGATTGCTTTGGCAGGACGGCCATTTTTACGACGTTAATCTACTGATTCATGATCATGGGAGATCTTTCCACCTTCTAATATCTTCTCCAGTTTCTTTTTTCAAAAACTTAAAGTCATGTCAGTCTTCACTTGTTTGGTTAGAGTTACCCCCAAGATATTTTATATTATTTGTGACTATTGTGAAGGGTTCTGTTTCCCTGAGTTCTTTCTCAGTCGGATTGTCATTTGTATATAGAAAGGCTACTGGTTCAGATACATCATGTGTATCCTTGGTCTCTCCAGGATTTCTGTCATAAAAGATTGTTTGATTTTTGTTAAAGGTTTTTTCTGGCTTCTAATGAGATGATCATATGGGTTTTTTTCTTTTATTTGTTTATAAGATGAATTACATTGACAGATTTTATATTATATTATATATATATTATATTATATCCCTGCATCTTTGGGATGAAACCTACTTGATCATGGTGGATGCCCTTTTTGATGTGATCAAAATATTCTGTTTGTGAGTATTTTGTTAAGTAGTTTTTCGACAATGTTCATGAGGGAAACTGGTCTGTAATTTTCTTTAATCTTTATGTGCTTTATGTGGTTTGGGTATCAGGGTAACTGTGGCTTCGCAAAATCAGTTTGGCAATGTTTCTTCTGTTTCAATTTTGTGGACTAATTTGAGAAGTAGTGGTGTTAGCTCCTCTTTGGAAATCTGGTAGAATTCTGTTCTGGACTTTTATTGGTTGGGAGATTTTAATGACTTCTTCTTACAAAAAGATTGCTCCATAGCACTTCTATTTCCTTAGGGGTTATAGGTCTCTTTAACTTGTTTATTTTATCTTAATTTAATTTTGGTAAGTGTATCTGGGGTACAGGTTTTTAAAGTATGATCTAATGATTCTTTGGATTGCCTTGGTATAATGGTTTTAACGAAAATGATCCCATAGCCCCATAGGAAGTGGCACTATTAAAAAGCGTGGCTTTGTTGGTGAAGTGTGTCACTGGGATGGACTCTGAGATCTTAGATGCTCAAGCCAGGTCCAGTGTCTCAGTCTTTCTGCTATCTGCTGATCCAGATGTAGGACTCTCAGCGGTCTATCCAGCACCACATCTGCCAGCACTGTCGAGTGCTTCCTGTGGAGATGATAATGAACTAAGCTTCTGAACTGTAATCCAGCCCCAATTAAATGCTTTTCTTTATAAAGTTGCTGTCGTCATGGTGTTTCTTCACAGCAACGAAAACCTTAACTAAGACATTTGGCGTCTCTTGTTATGTCCCCCTTTTCATTTCTGATTTTGTTAATTTGAACAATTTCTCTGTCTTGTAGTTAGTTCGCATAAAGATTTGTCTATCTTGTTGATTTTCTCAAAGAGCCAACTCTTTTACTGATTTTTTTGTATTATTTTCCGTTTCTATAGTATTGATTTTAGCCCTGAGTTTGATCGTTTCCAGCCATCTCCTCCTCTTGAGGGTGTTTGCTTCTTTTCTTCTAGAGCTTTCCGGTTGCTGTTAAATTGTGGTAAAGACTTTTCCAGTTGGTTTTCTATAGTCACTTAAGAACTTTCCTCTTAACACCACTTTCATTGTGCCCCATAGGTTTGGGTATGTTGTGCACTTATTTATAATGAATTCTAAGAAGTCTTTAATTTCTTTATCCGTGTATTTTTCAGTGGATAGTTGTGCAGTTTCCATGAGTTTTTAGACTTTCTGTTGTTAAAATCCAACCTTAATCTGCCTGATAGGATGAAGGGAGTTATTTTATTTTTCTTTTATGTGTTAAAACTTTCTTTACAACAAAGCATGTGGTCAATGTTGGAGAAACCTCTGTGTCATGCTGAGAAGTGTATTCTCTTGTGCTTGGGTGAAATGTTCTGTAGATGTCTGCTGGACCCATTTGGTTTATAACGTCTGACAGCTCCAGCATTTCTCTGTTAAGTTTTTGTCTGGATGACCTGTCCATTGGTGAGAGTGGGGTGTTGAAGTCTCCCACTATCAATGTGTGTTTTAAACTTTAGTAATGTTTCCTTAACAAATGTAGGTGACTTTACATTTGAGTGTCATTTGGTGGATTTTTCCTTTGATGAGTTTGAAGTATCCTTTCCCATCTCTTGTTTAATTCTAGTTTGAAGTTCATTTTGTTAGATATAAAGATAGCTATACCAGCTTTCTTCTTAGGTCAATTTGCTTGAAAAATCTTTTTCCAACCCTTTACTCTGAGGTAATGTCTATCTTTGATGTTAAGATGTGTTTCTTGTATGCAGCAGAAAGACAGACAATTTCTCAATGGAGACCCTAAAACCAGAAGGGCCTGGATTGATGTCCTGTGGACTCAGAGAACACAGATGCTAGCCTAGAATACTATACCCAACAAAACTTTCAATCGGCATAGATGGAAAAAACAAGAAATTGGGTGTAATTCTAAAAGTCTGCCTTTATGTGTTATTTGACCTTTCCCCTTGCAGCTTTTAATATTCTTTCTCTGTTTTGTGTCTTTAGTGTTTTGATTATTATGTAGTAAATATACTTTTTTTTTCTGGTCCAATCTATTTGGTGTTGCCATGCTTCCTGTGTCTTTAAAGGAATCTATTTCTTTAGGCTAAGATAATTTTCTTTTATGACTTTGTTGACAACATTTTCTGGGCCTTTGACTTGAGATTCTTTCTCTTATTCTATTCCTATTATTATCAGGTTTGATCTTTTTGTAGTGTCTCAGATTTTCTGAATATATCAGAAAAATTTTAAATTTAACTTTTTTTGATGATATGTCTATTTTTTTCTATTGTATCTTCAATGCCTGAGTTCTGTCTTTCATTTCTTGTATTCTGTTAGTGATTCTTGTATATTTTTATTTACTTGCCCATATTTTCCACTTCCAGAATTTCCTTAATTTGTTTTTTATGCATTGTTTCTATTTCCATTTTCTAGGTCTTGAACAATTTTACTCAAATCCTTTAACTGTTTGTTTTTACTTTTTTTTAAAAATGGAATTTACCCATTTCCCTCATCTTTTTTGTTGTTGCCTTGATTTATTTAAGAGATTTATTCACTTCTTCTTTATAAACCTCTACCATCTTTATAAAGTTTGCTTTAAGATCTTTTTATTATGCTTCAGCTGTGTTGAACTATTCAGGGCTTGCTGTAGTGAGATAGCTGGGCTATGGCATTGCCCTGTCTGTTGTCTATTATGTTCTTAACTTTGCATTTAGGCATCTGGGATTGGGGTAATCATCGGTCGAATTTCTGGGTTTGTCTTTGTCAAATGGGGTTTTCCCCCCTTGGTTTCTGTTTCTGGTATTTTGGCCTAGGTGGCCTGTGATTGCATACATGGTCTCTACCTGAGTTGGGGTCTGGCATGGCCTCTTGTAGAGTAAGGTTATCTCCATCTGAGTTGGGGGCTGCAACATGGTGATGAATAGGGGAGAAGGAACTGGTCATAATGTAGGGGCCACTGAAATAGTGGAGGAGGACTGCAGGCAGGTGGCCTTTCGGGAGTTTTGGTTGCTAGTGTAGCCTCTGGTCTAGTAGGGAGACCGCCTGAGTCTGCCAGAATATGGTGACAAGGAGAGGAGGGGGAGGGGCGATAGTGTAGGACACCAAGAGAGTGGAGGAAGTCCATAGGTGGGCTGCCTACATATTCTTCTGGAAGAAGTGGCCTTTGTTTGAGTAGGGAGTATCTGCTGGAATTTGAGCTTGTACACTGAAATGGGGGGGGGGTGAAGGACTGAGACTGAGTATGCTGGAAGCTGGAAAGTGGGGAGTATCTATGACCGGGACCTACAGCCTACCTGGTCTTCTGGAAGGCATGGCCTGTGGTTGGACAGGAGGTGTCTGCCCAAAGGAACAAAGAGAGAGTTGCCTTCTTCCTCTTCCTCTTCCTCCTCTTCCTCCTCCTTTCCTTCCTCTTTTTCGTCTTCCCTTTTCCCTCCTCCTCCTTCTGGGTTTTTGAGACAGGCTCACACACTGTGTACCCTAACTGTCCTAGAACTCAGTGTGTAAACCAGGCTGTCCTTATGCCATCACTGCTCGGCATGTTGCTCGTCTCTTCTTCATCACAGCTGATTTTCAGCTCTATCAGCTCAACTGACCAGTATTGATTGTCCCAGTAAAGCAATGGTTTTACATGGGTAGTTTGTGTTCTTGTTCAACTCTAACTTTAGGCCATGGTGGTTCGAGATAATATCAAAGGGTTATTCCCATTTTTGTATCTATTTATATTTGATTACGTGGTCGATTTTAGTGAAGTTTCTATGTAGTGCTGAGAAAAAGGTATATTCCTTTGTGTTTTGGTGGAAAGTTCTGTTTATATCAGTTAAGTCCATTTGAGTCATGACATCTGTTAGATCCCTTATTTCTCTGTTAAGTTTTGTCTGATAGACCTATTTTTGGTGAAAGTGGGGTATTGAGGTCTCCCACTAGTAGTGTGTGGGGCTTGGTGAACAATTTAAGCTTTAGTAATACCTCTTTTACATGTGTGGATACCCTTGTACTTGGGGCATACATGTTCAGGACTGAGATTTCATCTTGATGGATTTTTTTTTCCTGAGACGAATATGTAATAACCTTCCAGATCTCTTTTGATTGATTTTAGTTTGAAATATATTTTGTTAGATATTAGGATAGCTACACCAGCTTGCTTCTTAGGTCCATTTGACTGAAAATTCTTTTTCCAAACATTCACTCTGAAGGCAGTGTCTGTCTTTGAAGTTGAGGTGTGTCTATCTGCAGCAGACGGATGGATCCTATTTTTATATTCATTCTGTTAGCCTGTGTCTTTTTATCAGTAAATCAAGTCTATTGATATTAAGGGTTATCAATGACTGATGATTATTAATCTGATGATTATTAATTCCTTTTTTTTGGTGGTTGTGTCTGGGTGTGTATGTTTTCCTTCTTTGGGGTTTGCTGGTGTAGGTTTATCTATTGCTTGCATTTTTGTGGGTGCATCTAACTTCCTTAGGTAGGAGTTTTCCTTCTAGTGCTTTGGTAGGGCTGGGTTTGTGCATAGGTATTATTTAAATCTGGTTTTTATCATGCAATATCTTGCTTACTTTGTCTATGGTAGTTGAAAGTTTTGCTGGGTATAGTAATCTGGGCTGGCAAGGGTCTGCATAACTCCTGTTCAGGACCTTTTGGCTTTCATAGTCTCCATTGCAAAGTTGAGTGTTATTCTTATGGGTCTGCCTTTATGAGTTGCTTTGCCCTTTTTAAAAAAAGCTCTTAATATTCTTCTTTTATTCTGTATGTTTAATGGTTTGATTATTATGTGGTGAGTAGTCTGTTTGTAAGCTTCTTGTATCTTCATAGGCATTTCCTTCTTTAGTTTGGGAAAGTTTTCTTCTAGGATTTTGTTGAAGATATTTTCTGTGCCTTTGAGCTGGTGTTCATCTTTTTCTATTCCTATTATTCTTAGGTTTGGTCTCATAATGGTGTTCCAGATTTCCTGGGCATTTTGGGTTATGACTTTTTTGATGTTAGTGTTTTCTTTGGCTAGAAAATCTTTTTTCTCTATTGTATCTTCCATGCCAGAGATTCTCTCTTCCATCTCTTGCATTCTGTTAGTTAGTTTGTTTCTTCTTTATTTTATTGAAATCTTCTATTTCAATTTTCAAGTCTTGTACCATTTCCTTCATCTGTTTGATTGCTTTTTTTTTTGTGGTGAAATTCAGGTTTTAGCTGACAAGGCTTGGAGGCATGTCTCTGGAGTTCTGGGAGCTTGAACAGAGCATGGCCAGCCCTATTGAAAAAGCTTTTGAGATCTTGAGCTGCTCTGTTTTGTTCCTGCTTTCTTGGAGGATGGATCAGTAACCCCATCGTGGGACCATCTTATATTCAAGAATTGTGTTAAGGTTTAATTTGTATCCGCACGTGTTAAAATGCCCTTTAATAGATATTAATACTTTGTATGGTATATTGTAAGTGAGATTACTGCAACAGATATTGCAAGTGA
Organism: Phyllotis vaccarum; assembly: GCA_033318265.1. Classification (NCBI taxonomy): domain Eukaryota; kingdom Metazoa; phylum Chordata; class Mammalia; order Rodentia; family Cricetidae; genus Phyllotis; species Phyllotis vaccarum. The sequence goes on from JARWLC010000002.1 coordinate 185,323,411, forward strand.
GAATTACTGTAACAGATGGTGCCCCACATTAGCTGCCATCTGTTACATTAAGGTGTTCTGGGCTGGCTACCTCTATGGCTTGGACCCTCCCAGTACTGCTTATCCAGATCAACAATCCCAAAGTCCCAATGAATCACACAGAAACTTATATTAAGTTCATGCGGTTTGTCCTATGGCTCAGGCACATTGCTAGATAGCTCCTTCATCTTAACTCAACCCATTTTCATTAATCTCTCTGTCACATGGCCTGTGGCTCACTTGTGTCCTTACATATTTCTTCTCTGGGCGTCTGGCTCAATCTGTGTCTGACTCTGCCTCCTCCTACCTATGCTCTGATTTCTCTACCTACTTTTTCTACAGTGCCTACCATGGCCAAAACAGTCCTTTATTTAAAGATTAATATTCACAGCATATAGAAAAACACTTCCACATCACTTTTTCTTGGTTTTCTTTAAGGGATTAATTGATTTCTTCTATTTTTTTATTTGTCTTTTCCTCTATGTCTTTAAAGGAGTTTATATTTCCTTTCTTAAAGGTTTATATTATCTTCATAAAGTTATTTTTAAGGTCATTTCTTCTGGTTCTTCTATATTGGAATATTTAAGTCACACTATTGTAGAACTGCTAGATTCTGGCCGTGCCATAATGTTATGTTGTTGAATGTATCCTTATACTGGCACCTACCCGTCTCTTTCTCCAATTAGTGCCAGAATTGTCTGTGTTTCTGGGAACTGTTTTTGGTTCAATAGGTGCTCTTGGTGCAATTGGAGCCAGAGTTGTCTGTGTCTCAGGGAACAAGTGAGACCTATTGGGGGATTGAGTGACGAGGAGCAGCGGTGGGCAGAATTGCCAGACAGAGGGGGGTCCTGCTTGCTTGTCTGCATCTGGGGCTACAATGATGTTGGGAAGTATGATTTATGCCCCGTTGCCCAGGCCTGGAGGTTGGACTGAGTGACCAACTGGGAGGAGGGTAACTCACCTCTTGTGATGGAACTCTCTAGAATTTGTGTCTTAGGAAGCTGCTGGACACTGAGTCACATGCCTCCTTTTCTACACAGATCCCTGTGCCTTGAGGAGAGGCCTCCCATTCAGGGTGAGTGCTTCAAGATGCCTCATTCTCTACATAACGTTCCGTTGAGGTCTCTTTGTTAATTACTATCTACTTCAAGAAGGACTGAGTGACAGTCTTCTCTATGAATGTAAAAGTGTATTATTGGGAGTCATTTTATTGCTATGTTGCTTTAGCAGAACAATAATAGGCTTTGCCCTAGGCCCATGACCTATCTAGTTTCAGGTTCTTGGCCACAATGGCCATAAAGTGTCTTATATGGTTTTTATCTCATGGAGTGGGCATTGAATTCAATAAGAAAGTGGTTGGTTACACAAATAACCTCCGTGTCACTAATACTCCAGTATATCTTGTATGCAAGTCTCTGTTGTATGCCATGGACTATAGCTAGGTGAAATTGATAATTACTTTTCTCCACTAGTGGTGTGCAAAGTACCTTCCAGCCCCATAGACTGGTCGGGAGGGGTGAAGCTTCTAGTTGGACACAAACTCATTTTACCCATGTTTAATGATACAAGTAAGGGCCTGGATATCATGTTATAGAGAGTAACTGATAATCTTGCTAATAACCTGTGATATGTGAGACACTTTTAGCCAATGACTCAAAAAGATATAACCCATGCTTGGTACTGGAGGTTTTACTTATTGACATAAGATGTCTAGTTAGAGTATTATCTCTTTTATAAAGAGATAATATATATAAATATATATTTATAAATATATATAAATATATATAATATATAAATCTTAAAAACTACTATGACTTTTCAAAAGGTTTTTAGTGTTAGTTGTGTCCCCCCACATTCCATTCTTTACTCTGCCTTCCCATCACCCATCATTTCCCCCACTGAACGCTCCAATTCTAGTTTCTCTTTATCTTGTTATAATGCTATACTCTATTTCCCATTCCTGAGGAGAGCCCTTTAACCCCTCTGGTACCTGACTAGCTATGTAACCTTTGTGCATATTTCAAATAAAACGCACACAGCCAAAGTTTAAAAGCTTGCATCTAAATGTAAGAAAAACATGCAATGTTTGTCTTGTCAGGTTTAGTTTATCTCGCTCAAGATGATTGTCTATAGCTCCACCTGTGAATATTTTATTATGCAAATGTGTGACATTTTTATTACTCATTTATCAGTCGATGGACATCTTGGTACTTTACACTTTCTGGCTATTATGACTAGAGCAGCAATGGACAGAGAGGAGCAGGCACCTCCAGAGGAGTTTGTGGAACTCTGTGGGCATTTTCCCAAGAGTGGTATAACTAGATTTTGGGATTGATATATTTTCAGATTTTAAGGACTACTGATTTGCCACACTGATTTCCACAGGGCCTGTATCAGTTTGCACTCCTTCCCACAATGACCACATCCTCACCAGCAGGAGCTGTCATTTATGTATTGATCTTGACCACTCTGACCAGTTTAAGATGGAATCTTTGCATTTCCATGATGACTGTAGATGCAGAACAATTTAAAAGTGTTTTTTTCAACTATTTATGTTTCATCTTTTGAGATCTCTGGTTTGTTCCATTCCCCATTTTAAAACTGGGTTATTTGTTCTCCTGATTCTCATTTTTATTGAGTATTTTTAAAAATACACATTTTAGCCACCGGCCCTCAGTTAGATGTATACTTGGTAAAGATTTTTTTCCCATTCTGTGGGTTGTGCTTTACTTGATGGTGCCCTTAGCTGTACAGAGACTTTCAGCTCTGAGGGGTCCTGTTTATTGTTTGTCTCGGTGCCTGTGCTGTCAGTGTCCTGTTCAGCAAGTCCTCTCCTGTGCCAGCCAGTTCAAGATTTCCCCTACTTCCCCTCTGTCAGATTTAGGGTATCAGGTTCTTTGGTTGAGGTCATTGATTTATTTGGAGCTGAGATTTGTGTAGAGTGATAAATAAGTTCCTATTTGCATTCTTCTATATATCCATTCAGGTTAAAGGGATGTAAGAAGATATTCCAAGTAAATGAATGTAAGAAGCAGGTCAATGTACACATTTTACTATCTGACAAAACAGATCAATTCTAAAGTAGTCAGAAGAGAAAGGAAAAACCAGTACATACTCACCAAAGGGAATATCCGCAGAGGATACTGCAACTCTAAACACTTATCCACCAAACACTATGACACCCAAGTTTATAAAGGAAATACTACTATACTTAAAATTGCATATTAACTCTCATAGAGTGGGAGCGGGAGACTTCAATACTCCATTTTCACTAACAGGCAGGTCTTCAGACAAGAACCAAACAGACAACTGAGTTAAAAAACATCATAAATCATGTGGATCTAGTAGATAATTTCATAACATTTTACCCATATTCTGAAGAATAAATCTTTTTCCTCTGCAGCCCATGGAACTTTCTCCAAACTTGAACATATACTTGAACACAAAGCAAAGTGTAAAGATAAAAGAAATGGATTGTCCACTGCTGCCTCGGTGCTGCACCTGCTCCACCTGCTGGTCAAACATTGTCATTACATCTGAATACCTTCGACTCAGCCATCAGAGCATCATCAGCTTTCACTTGCTAGCCAAACATCGTTGTTATATCACAACAATTCTCTGAGGATCCGAACTGTGGTCACTTGACAACTTTTAAGCAGTGAACTAGCCTAACTTAAAAAAACACAAAATGAGGTGGTGGTGTTGGTGGTCAAAGTTTAGGGGGAAAGGACAATCTTAAACCCTTCCCAGGCCAATGATTGAGACTACCACAACGCAAGGAATTAGGACCCTGCTCATTGCTACCTTAGACAGGATGCTGGAAAAGCTAACAGAGGAGATAAACAACTTATCTGGGATAAATACAATTTCAGTCATAATTGTTATCAGTCTGGTATTTATAGCTTATCCTTGAAAATGGTTTGAGAGCAATGCCAAATATGAAAGATTGATTGAAAAGATATAGATCCTGGAAAAAGTCCTACTAACAGTATTCAAGTCTTACAGATGGTTGCTAAGGAGAATACTAGGTTTGATCAACATGATAAAGGGCTTAGAAATATTTACCACTGAAGATCAGGAAGGTGACTGATATTATACGAGCCTTACAAGTGGTTACTAAGGAGAATTGTATGGTTCTTGACTGACAAGACAAAAGCTTTAGAAATATTTACCGATGAAGAGAATAGAAGATGACTGATAATATGCAAACCTTAGAAAAGTTTACTATTCAAAATATACAAGTGTGGTGATATATTGTGTATTTAATAAAAATAGCCTGAAGTATGAGAGGGCAGAGCCACCCACAGAACTAAGCCACCAAGGACAGGGAGTGGTGACCCAAGCCTTTAATCCCAGTACTAGGAAAGCAGAGATCATCTGAGTCTCTGTGAGTTCAAGGCCAAGCAGGCAGTGGTGGAACACATTTTAATCCTAGCACTAGGAAAGTTGAACCAGGAAGTAAAAAAAAAAAACATACTGCGTTGGATGTTAGAACAGCTTTAGAAGATAAAACAAAATTTCAGGAGAAACCATAAATGATTTTTTGAGGCAGACTTCTAGAAATGATCAAAGACCAAAGCTAAGGGTACAAATGAATGACATGGTAATAGAAGGTTTTGTAGACGCAGGGAAAAATATAAAAATAATTGGACCAGAATCTTGTTGTCCACATTGTCCTTTTCAGGAGGCAAATGTTCAGCTTTTAAGGATGGGAACTTTATCTCAGGTAAAACAAAGCATGAGATGTGTTGAATGTATAGGACCAGAAGGACAGAGAGGAAAATTAAATCATATGTGGCTAGTACAGCAATGCATTTATGGGGATGTGACTTGTTACAGCAATAAAATATCCAGATTAACATATATCTAATTTCAGAGACAAACCATTAGAAACCAATGTATAATTCTGGGAAAATATTAAAAGACATTTTAAAGGATAGTCACTGACCATTTAGGTTGTACAAAACAGGGCACAATAGCTGCTGGTATTTCAAAGGTACCAACAGCTCTATTTTTAAATAGACAAACCTATCTGGGTGGAACAATGGCCTTTGGCATCAGAAAAATTACAGGTCTTTGAACAGCTGGTACAGGAGTAGCTAAATACTCAACATATTGAAGAATCAACCAATATTTGTAATTTTCCTGTATTTGTTATTAAAATTCTGAAAAATGGAGAATGTTAAAAGATTTGAGAGCCACAAATAAGGTAATTCAGCCAAGGTGCTCTCTACAGCCTGACATTCCCCTGCCTTCTCTATTTCCTAAAGGGAGGTCTATTATAATTATTGATTTAAAAACTGTTCTTTTTACTATACTTTTGCAAGAAAAGTACAGAAAAAATTTGCTTTGACAGTGCTATTTATAATAATTCTCAGTCTGTTAAGAAATATTAATGGAAGGTATTCCCACAAAGGATGTTAAACAGCTCTATGCTGTGCCAATTTTTGTACAGCCATTGGAAATGATTAATGTACAGTTTCCTCAATCTATAAGTTATCATTATATAGATGATATCTAACTAGTTGATTCAAATGTAGATACTTTATAGAAAATGTTTGAAGAAGTAAAGACATTTTTTTGTTGGGGATTACAAATTGGTCTTAAAAATACAAGAGGAGAGTCTATTAATCACCTAGAATATAAAATAGGTTTACAAAAAATTCAACCCCCAAAGGTACAAATCAGGAGAGATCCATTGCAGACTTTTAATGACCTTCAAATTTGCTAGGAGACATTAACTGGCTGTGGTTTACAATTGAATTAACAACTCAAGAGCTGAGTAATTTGTTTCAAATCTTACAAAATGGCAAGGACTTAAATAGACCAAGAAAATTATTGGCTGAAACTGAGAGAACTGGCCTTGGTAGAAAACCAAGTGAAATTATAGGATGCACATATGAATTGCTTAGATTTAGAGCTTAATTACATTCTGGTCATTTTTACCCTCTATACATTCTCCTACAGGGATATTAATGCAGAGGAAAGATATTATCTTTGAATGAATATTTTTAACCACAAAATGAGTAAAAAATTAGACACATGTAGAAAGTTTTTTGAGTTGACTCTAAAAGAAAAATTAAGACTTAGTCAATTGGCAGGAATGGACCCAACAGAAATTGTAGTACCTTTGCTAATGCTAAAATCTCTTTATAGGAAGAAAATGAACATTGGCAAAGAGCTTGCAGTAATTTTTCAAAGGAGAGATTAACAACAAATATTTCCAAAACAAGAAACTTCAATTCATAAAAAAACCAGTTGGGTCCTTCCTCACATTGTATGGGGAACACTAATATCTGGAGCCCTGCATTTTATACTGATGCAAATACATCAAGAAATGCAAATTATAAACCAGGAAATTTAAGTAAAGTGGCTCAAAGCACTTATGATTTTGTCCAAAAGTCAGAATTATATTACATTCTTATGGTATTATTGGATTTCTCAGAGCTTCTTATTATAATTACTATCTCTCAATATACAGAAAGAGTTGTTTTACACATTAAAATTACTGAATTTATTCTTGATGATTCAGAATTAGCTTTGCTATTTATACAGTTACAGGAAATAGTCAGGAATAGGAATTATCCCATATATTTAACACATATCAGATCCCATGTAGGTCTGCCAGGACTTCTAGAACAAGGTAATGATGAAATTTATCAGTAGTTAGTAAGAAATGTGCTGAAGGCCTCAGAATTTTATGAAAAGCACCATGTCCAATAGCAAGGGTTTGAAAAAAAAGATTTTCCTTTCATTTGGAAACAAGCAAAGGAACAACCTTGAATAAGTAAACTCCACTATCTGCAGGAAATAACACAGAGTACTCAAAGAAATAAAAATTGGCAAATAAATATGTTTTATTTTGCAGAATTTAGAAAATTAGAATATGTACACCATACCATAGATACATATTTAGGATTTCAATGGGAAACGACTTTGAGTTCTGAAAAGGCTGATTTTGTAATCATACATTTGTTAGAAGTTGTGGCCATCATGAGATACTTGTACAAATTAAGACTGACAATACTTCACCATGTGTTTCTAGTGAGATGAAAGCTTTTTCCATATTACAGCATATTACAGGTGTACCACACAATCCTACAGGACAAGCAATTGTAAAAAGCTCTAAATGTAGTTTAAGAGAAATGCTTAATAACTAAAAGGAGTAATAAAGACCCCCTAGAGACAGATTGCATAATGCTTATTAACTTTAAATTTCTTAAATGACAATGAGAAAGGACCAACAGTTGCTGAGAGACATTGGATAATAGGAAAAACTACTGAATTAAATCATCTTGATTTAATTAATCATCATTAAGAGAGGTGATATTTCATCAACCAATGTTGTGATTCAACATGTCAAAGGGAAAAACTCAACAAACTGGGGTTCAAACAGTTTTTGTCTTTCCAGGAAAATAAAACATTTTAATGACCTTTGGACAAATAAGCTTCTAAAGAAGAAAGGAGAGCTACCTGAAAAATTTTACCAAAAAGGAATAATCTGGCCTAATAGTACAATATACTTTCAACAAAGTAAAATCTCATAATCTTTTAAATCATCTATTTTTCCTGGTCCCTACAGTCATGTTAAACAGGTAGTCTTTATGTAGTCCCAACTCAGTTAAAAGCTAAAGTTGGCTTTGGAATTAGAGTGTGGCTCTCTACTTTTATAAATATAAATATGTTGTCAAAAGAAAATTCAGAGTCTCTATCTTATATCAGAAGAGTCACCTGATATGAGACAGAAGAAAACCAAATTCTAGACACTATTATTGTTACAATTTCCTTATCTTTTACATTTATTTTGACTATTTAAACTTTCAAGGTATAAGTACTTTCTCAAAATTTAAGCTGAAGCTATTTTGATATTAATGATACTTTAGAGTATGAACTAATTTTAACCGTAGGCTTTATGTAGCTTCCTGTCCATAATTTCAGGCTTGAGTTTAAAAGATATTTAGGAGTTAAGCCTGTGTATTTGGGATGTATTTAATAGATCATGATCCTTTAGCCTCCTTAAGATTTATAGCATATGACAATATGTTTAAGTTTGCTACAATAAATGGTAAATTCTTCTAACAGTCTTCAAAAAGATGATGGCGCCCCACAACTACAATTCTACCTGGGTTACAATAGTGTCACTAAGCAGATAAACACCACCTAAAGATTGAATTTGGTCAACAAACAGCTCAGGACAATTCCAAAGTGGCTAGCTGAGATGGTCCACACTCATGCACCATTCCAGCCAGGACTTCAGATAAGCTCTGCACTTTCCCATTACTCAGAGATTGGCAGCAAAAGATTCAGCTAGTTCTCTTGAGAGTTAACCATTGTTTCAGTTTTTACAGAGTCCCTAAGATGTGCTTTCATTACCCCCCCCCCCACTGGACGGCAGGAAATAAGTCTAAGAATAGCCACTTTCTCAATAGGTGAAACAGATGGTTTGGGTCTTTCTCAGGTTATAAATATTTGTCATTCTGTAGGTGAGTTGGTTACAAATTGTAATAGAATAATGGTTGAACAAAAAAGACTAGATTCAGGGATCTCATTCAGAATAGAAAAAGGGGGAAAATATGATAAGATAAAAAGATAGATTATTATATCTACTTTCAAGCTAAAAAAAAATCACTTTTAAATAATTTATATTGGTATGAACTTGTGTATATTAATACAAATTTAGGTTATTTTTATATTGTATATACATTTCTACTTCTGTTTAAGATATTTTTGTATAATGATACAAATTCAAGATTATATTTATCATACTGTATATGTTTCTACTCTCATTTAAGATACTTTATGCATATTGTCACAAATTTAGAGTTATTGTCCTTATTGTATGTCAGTTTCTAATTTTGCTTAATGTATATGCAGCTTGTACCTATACAGTTTGCTTATTTATACAATGTGAGGCCTAGTCCTCAACAAAGACATAAGATAATAAAGAAATACAAGTTAATAGTCTTCCATACTTGTCAAACTTTTATTTATGTTCATTAGGTTTTATAGGTATACAGAGATAGGTTTCAAATGGATACGTAGTCTTCAAAAACTTCAAGGACCTACAAAATATGGCATTTAAAATTCTGTAATAATTTAGATTTCTTTTTTTATACCTGAGACAAATCAGGTCCTAGTTGCACCAATCAACTTCAAAAGAGGAATGTGAGCACGAAGCCACTCCATATGGAATTTGCTTTACACTATCAAGCTTAGCTTCTAACTTGTCAATAAGAAAAGCCCAGGGAATTTTCTACTCCTAAAAATGAGTAACAAAAGAGAATTTTTGCAAATGTGATTCAAGGTGGCTAAGCTCCATCCCATGGAGCTTGTCAGAGTAATAGCCCCACTCTCAGTAACAACTCCTATCTTAGTTATTTTCCTACTGGTGTGATAAGATACCGTGACCAAGGAAGTTTACAAAAGAAAGTGTTTAATTCGGTGCTTGGGTTAGCACCCATGATGGTGGGATAAAGAAAGCCATTGTGGTAGAACTAGTTGAGAGCTCACATCTTGATCCTTTACATTGGATGTGGAGATGGGTAGGGAAAAAGAGAGTGAGGATCCCCAGTAACACATCTCCTCCAACAAGACCACACCTCCTTGTAGGCGGAGTCTACCCACAAGAACACCAATACTAGAAAAATATTTATTAGAACACAATTTAGAACTCACGGTACAGGTAACCAAGTACAGTAGGGACCGAAGCCTGCAGACGGACGGACGAAGGGGTCCTTCCTCCAGCAGCCAGGAACCAGGAAGAGAGCCCCCCAGCGTCCCAGCAGCCCCTTATCAAAGGGGTCGGCCACACCCCTTCCAGGAGCCCGGGACCCTGGATAAGCTTCTTTGGACCTTATCAGCTGACACCCGAATCCCACAACATCTCCCCCCTTTTTCTAACTAAGAAGGTTCTAAACTAAGACTATGTACAGTAGGAATCATTATGAGGTAGTATCTAGGAGAGGTTAAAGTACAATTGCTAATCAAAGCCTAACTTATATAAGGTATATCTAATAGTTTTAGAATATTGGTAGATAGTAGGGTGTATAGATTATTTTAAAGGGTTAATCTGGGAAAGTGAGAATCTAACACCTGAGTGTTCTTATCTAAGGGATACTAGGGTGGAAACCTTAAACATCTATTCTTCAACCTCTTCAAGACCTGAGAAGGAAGGTAAATTTGTCTGAAAGACAGAAGTACATGGAAGCAGCTACTTCCAAAATTTGGGAGAGGACAGCAACACAGCTACCTGGACAATCACCTCTGGATTTGTGCACCGTTAGAGCATCTATCGGATTGGCTATAGGCCTATGGCATCTGACAGATCTTTTTACAAGCAGAACAGTTTTGAAGGGACTGTCTTATCCTGTCTAGGCAGGTTTCGTCAGTCTCCATCTCAATTTGTTCATCCAGCTTGATATCATGTGTGTACTGTCAGCAATCAAGGTAAGGACAGTTCCTTACTCAACCGGCCATTTTTTGCCAAAAGGACCAACTCCAATGGAGTATCCTTGATGCTCAACACCATCTCGTGAAGGGAGCAGTGACACCAGGAGTCGTCGTGTCTCTCGTGGCCAAATTTTAAATGTTAAATGCCATATTCTCTGGGTCTATGAAACGGTTGAAGATTCTTGTCCATCTATGATATTCTAACCTGTATCTGAAATGACTGGGATATGATACCTTAAATAGTGTTGACGGCAGATCTTATCGTCTTAAGGAATAAACCCTGTACTAAAAATTAGAATACTTATATAAGGGATGTACAATCTCTGAACAATGACCCTTAGTAGAACTATCGAGCATTAGCCAGGGGTATTTTACCAGGTAAAGTGTCCACAGCATTTTATACATGTAAATACATATATATCATCTAAACAGAGGTATATAAAACATCTTGTGCATATATCATAACTAGTGCAATCATACATTATATCTAGTATAGTTAAATGAAGGTAGTAATTGCATAGTATACATGACAATGATGTGCAAATATTTTAAACAAAGGTAGAAGCATACATAAAATATAGCAATTTCAAATTCAGCTTTACATAATAGTTACAGATTCAGATTTATATCGAAGTACAAGTTGCTTTGGTTACATAAAACAATCTCAGATTAAACTTTGTACCAATGTACAAATTATCACAATTAAACATATGAAATGATTTTGCATTAGTATCAATATACAGATATCTATGACAGTGCAAATTGTCTTTAGCTTAGCCCATACATTTAGCTAAAATGAAGTATAGGTAGGTAGAACAGTCTATCTTTATCTATCCTATCTATTCCCCCTCTCTTCTAAAAAAAAGATCTCTGATGCTATATTATAGCTTTGTCTTTTACCCAGTTTTACCCACAACCTTTGGATCATAAAACTTATTGGGAAAGGGGGCGTAGTCGTTTATAAGGTTGCTTCCTGCTGACTTAAGGGCGATGGCATCTCTTTGGGGTCCTGTAAAAGCTAAAACAATGGTTAGTTCCTAATGGACTGACCATATACATCTATAACCAATTTTAGGATAGTGGTTAACTCCATCTGGAAACTTAATTAGCAGTGTGATCTGAAGGATAATCATAAGGAGCTATCTTGCAGCTGTTTTTGAATAATCTATTTCTTGAAAGCAATTATTGATTGGTGCGCACCAGGTTCCTGATTTTTCTATTTTTGTCTCTGCTGTCTGTCTATCTGTCTCTTATTCTCTCTCTCTCATATTCTTTCTTCTATTTTTGTTTTTGTAGCAGGAGTTGTTCCGGTGGAGGCCCCATCTCGGTTTCAGATTCTTTGTAGATAGCTGATAGGAGGAAATGTTATTTACAGTGGAAAACTTAAGCATTGTCGATATTTAAGAGATATTTATATCTTTCATGACTTTAGGAGACTGGAAGCAGATAGAATGAGATGTTTGAGAGGTACAGAAACAGGGAGGAACAAGGTTTAAGATGAAGTCACAGTAATATTGGTCCCTAAATATTATGCCTTCTGTCTCACACCAGGTGGCTTTTATGATGTGAGACAGAATTTTTCATATTTCTTTACCAATATGCTTGGGTTTAGATAGGGAGAAAGCCACAAGTTCCCAATCCAAATCCAGCCTTATTAATAGTCAAATCAGGACCAATATTTTTTTTTTTTTTTTTTTTTGAGATGTAGATGTAAGATGTAAAGCAGTAAAAATTGAGAAATTACCCAGTAGTGCACATGTGTATCAGTTGGTCTCGTAGTCCGTCTTGTACAGTCTTTAATCATCAGTCTGTCTTCTATTGCAGGTGAGTAATCATTCAATGTTTAGACAATGCCGTAAAAATAGTTGTATCCATTTTCCTGTAAAGACAAAACTGAGAGACCCTGCCCCAGGTTTGTTAAGTGTGTTTTCCTTACCACGCACCCGTTTGTCATGTCAGGGATGAGCAGTTACTTTTCTTGTTCAGGAAGAGACTCCTTTTCGAAGCGGGCTTTTATTAGTTTTGTTGGTACCCATATCTTTTCTGTCCCTGTTGAAACAAGAGCAAAACCCCTACCCCACCGAAGCGCATACCCTGGCTTCCATTTGGAAGTCAACACATCTTTGAAGTAAATGGGTTGATTTAACTCAGAAGATTTTTCTACTACCCAATGTCTTTCAGCAGCTGAAGTTCCCTTTTCATCAGCATTAAGAAAATTTAAAGTCAATAAGGCACTATGCAACCTCTCTCTGGGCTTTTTCATTTCTTTCTTTTGTTTATAAAGCATCTCTTTTAATGTGCGGTGAGATCTCTCCACGACTGCCTGTCCTGTAGGATTGTGTGGTATCCCTGTAATATGCTTTATATCATAGTATGCAAAAATTATCTTCATTTTTCGGGAGACATAAGCTGGAGCATTGTCAGTCTTAATCTGAGTGGGAATTCCCAATACGGCCATGGCTTCCAAAAGGTGAGTAAGTACAGCATCAGCATTTTCTGAACTCAGGGCAGTCGCCCATTGCATTCCAGAATAGGTGTCAATAGTATGATGTACATATTTCATCTTTCCGAATTCTGGAAAGTGAAACACATCCATTTGCCATATCTCATTTCCGTGTGTACCCTTAGGATTAGTTCCTGCAGGTAAAGATGGTTGGTTATAGAAAGAGCAAGTGTCACATTTTTTTAGTATTTCCTTTGCTTCAATCCAAGTGATGGGAAAACTCTTCTTCAGCCCTTTGCTGTTAACATGATGCTTTTCATGAAATTCTGTGGCCTTTAGCACGCTTCCTATTAGCAACCGATCTATTTCCTCATTACCCTGCGCTAGAGGGCCTGGGAGGCCCGTGTGTGCCCTGATATGTGTTATGTACATAGGATGTATCCTACCTCTGATGATATCTTGTAGTTGTATGAATAGTAAGGTCAAGTCCGTATCATCAGGAATGAAGTCAGCAGTTTCAATATGTGAAACAACTCTTTCTGCATATTGAGAGTCAGTAATTAAGTTAAGAGGCTCTGTGAAATCCAACAACACCATAATGATCGCGTATAGTTCTGACTTTTGAACAGAGTTATAAGGGCTCTGAGCCACTTTAGTTAGGTTTTCAGACTTGTAGCCAGCCTTCCCTAAATTGTTTGCATCTGTATAAAATATAGGGGCTCCAGAAATTGGTTCATCTTGTACTACACGAGGAAAGATCCAATTAGTTTCCTTTATAAATTGAATTCTCTTGTTTTGGGGATATTTATTATTAATTTCTCCTAAAAAGTCACTGCAAGCCTTTTGCCAAGGTTCACTGTCTGCCCATAATCGTTCAATTTCTTCATTAGTCAGAGGCACAACAATTTCTGCAGGGTCCTTTCCAGTCAATTGGCGGAGTCTCAATTTACCTTTAAAAATCAGATCAGCAATTTTTTCGATATATGTCTTCATCTTTTTGCTTGGCCTATGTGGCAGAAATATCCATTCTAATATGATGCTTTCTCTTTGCATTAAGATTCCTGTTGGAGATTGTCTTGAGGGTAAGATAACAAGTATGCATTCCAAGTCTGGATCCACACGATCCACATGTGTTTCCTGAAGTTTTCTTTCTACCAACTCTAATTCTTTCTCAGCTTCATCAGATAGTTTTCTTGGACTATTTAAACCCTTGTCACCTTCTAAAGTCTTGAATAAATTAACTAGTTCATAGTTTTTTATACCAATCATGGGCCGTATATGAGCAATATCTCCTAGTAGCTTTTGAAAATCGTTAAGAGTCTTCAATTTATCTCTATTTAATTTTACCTTTTGTGGTCTAATTTTTTGTAAACCTATCTTATATCCTAAATAATTGATAGAATCTCCCCTCTGTACTTTTTCTGGAGCAATTTGCAGTCCCCAATTAGGCAATACTTTCTGTAGTTCTTCAAACAATGTTTTTAATGTCTGTGGGTTTGGGTCTGCCAACAAAATATCGTCCATATAATGGTAAATGATAGATTGTGGGAAGCGCTTGCGTAGTATTTCTAGTGGTTGTTGTACAAAATATTGGCATAAAGTGGGACTATTTAACATTCCTTGGGGCAGGACTCTCCATTGGTACCTCTTAGCTGGCCCTGAATTATTAAGAGTAGGCACTGTAAAAGCAAATTTCTCTTTGTCCTGTTCCTGTAAAGGTATGGTAAAAAAGCAATCTTTCAAGTCAATAACTGTAATAGGCCATCCTTTAGGTAGTAGAGAAGGCAGGGGAATACCAGATTGTAAGGAGCCCATAGGTTGAATCACCTTATTAATTGCTCTTAAATCTGTCACCATCCTCCATTTTCCAGATTTCTTCTTGACAACAAAAACAGGAGAATTCCAGGGACTGGTTGATTCTTCAATATGCTGAGCCTGTAACTGCTCCTGTACCAACTGTTCTAACGCCTGAAGTTTTTCCTTTGTCAAAGGCCATTGTTGAACCCAAATAGGCTTTTCCGTTAACCATTTCAAAGGCAGTGCTGTGAGTGTCTTATTAAGAGGGCGATTCTTTTGTACAACTTGAATGGCTGGTGAATTTTTGTCATTTTTGGAAACATAGTTGATCCTTTGGCTGACATCATAACCAGGAGGGATTTTGATCTGGGTATTCCATTGCATTAGGAGGTCGCGACCCCACAGATTCACTGCTATATCAGCCATATATGGCTTTAACCGTCCTTTTTGACCTTCTGGTCCTATGCATTCAAGCCACCTCACACTCTGTTTCACCTGAGATATTGTTCCAATACCCAGAAATTGGATATCTACTGTCTGTAAAGGCCATCTCGGATGCCAGGACCGTGGGGTTATGATCGAAACATCAGCCCCCGTGTCGACTAAACCCTGGATATAAATATTGTCTATCAGTACACCCAATTTTGGTCTTTGTTCATTTATCGAAGTCTGCCAAAATATCCGTTTCGTAATTTTCTTTGGAGTTTTTGAATCTTCTTTTGAATTTATGTTATCATCTGATATCGTATGTTTTTCAAGATCAGGTATTGGGTGTTCTATTCGTCTTGAGGATGCTGGTCTTCTACTACGACCGGATATGATCTCACCATCCTCGAATTTGGAGTCTGATTTTGGGGGGCTTCCCGGGGGAAGCCCCGAAAGGCGTTTCCCGATGGCAGAGGGTTGCCTTCTTTATCTCTGGTAGATCTACATTCATTGGTCCAATGTCGTCCCTTGCCACATCTTCTGCATAATCCAGAAGGCAATGGCCTTCTGTTCGAATTAAACCTAGATCGGGCCTCGTTTCCAAGAGTACTTTGTGTACAGTTTCGTCTTACATGGCCTTGTCTACCACAGTTGAAACAAGTGATTCCTTGGTTCCTCTTCCTTACCTTATCAATGGTTTGGTCTACCCAATTGTCTTCATTACTATGGAGAGGTTCAGCATTGATTGTATATTGAATCCATTCTTCTAGAGGTGCGGCTCTGATTTTTAAAGGCAGAAGCATTCTTCTACATTCTGGATTAGCATGATCAAAGGCCAGAGAAAGTATTATTTGCTTTCTAGCTTCTGGATCTGATATTGCTCTATTTACAGCCGTGGTAAGCCTTTGTAGAAAGTCAGTATAAGGCTCTTTTAAACCTTGTTTGACCTTAGCATAATGCTCAACCTTTTGACCTGAGTCTAAAATCTTTTCCCATGCATTAAGTGCGGCCGTACGGCATAGCAATAAGGTATGTTCGTCATAAGTAGTCTGAGTCTTCACGTCAGCAAACATTCCTTCACCAAGGATTTGGTCCTGAGAAGCAAAGAAACCCCTAATTCTTCCTTGGTGTTCTAAGGTCCTGGCTTCTTCTCTAAACCAGCTTCTCCACTGCAAATTTTGACTCTGGTCCAAGACAGCAGCCGTTAGCTGCATCCAATCGAGGGGGAGGATTCGGTTTTTTGCAGACCATGAATTCAGGAGCTGCTTTACATAAGTAGAGTGAATACCATACATGGATATTGCCTCTTTAAAATCTTTGATGTCTTTCATATGTAGTGGCTCATAACTATACTCTACATATTCTGAGGAACCCCCTGGTGCCATCTTGGTCTGAATAGTAGCTGGGAATAATAGTGGTGGTGAAGGAGGTATCCCCGTGATGTTTACAACTTTATGTAAAGTATTTCCAGTACCATAACACCCCATTGGGGGTTGACCTGAACTGTTCTGAGCATCAGATGTATCATTGCCCTTTTGTAGTGTTGCAATATGGTCCCCACATTGTTCCATTTTAGATATAATGGGTTCCCATGTTTGGATTTTGGACACTACGGATTCCCATTCTTGGAATTTGGACAGTGCAGGTACAAATTCTTGTATTTCGGATACCATCTGTCTCAAAGTTTGACTTTCTTGATGAAGTGATCCTTGTAAAGACTTCACCGAGTTAGCAATTTTGAGATCTACATCATTAGCATAATTAATGATTTTCTCGTCCACTTTGTTAATGTGGTCAACAAGTTTCTTGTTCTCATCAGTTACGTAGAGTTTATATTGTTCTAGGTCTAAAGACCTCGCCGAGTTAGCAATTTTCAGATCTACATCATTAACATAATTAATGAATTTTTCATCCAGTTTATTAATGTGGTCAATAAGTTTCTTGTTTTCATCAGTTACGTAGAGTTTATATTGTTCTAGTACAGTGTTATCATTATGTGAAAGCTTGTTGTAACCAGTTTGTAGCATATCCATCGTTTTAGACATAGCAGAGTCTAATTCACATATCCTGGACAACAGCTGCTGATTGAAGGTCTGCATCTGCTTAACGTCATCTGACAGTGTAGCGTTTGATGATTCTATAATACCAAGTTTGGATGGCAATTGAAAGTTCAGATTCGTGACCTCAGTCATCACCCTTCTATTGTGGAACACAACATACAGAAACAGACCAAGAAATAGTAAAACTGGGGTACTGAACACCTCAAGATACTCATTTAAAAACTTGTCAACCATCGTGGAAAAATATATACCAAATTCCTCAAAAGAATAGTTGTCAGCCATTACCTCAATCCAGGTGCAATGACGCTGTGTGGTCAGAAGGTGTCACAATAACGTTTAGTGCCCTGCTGTATGGCCACTGTAGAGACACCCAGCACGCTATTCACAGATCCTAGGTGTTAAAAGGGTCTCAGCAGACAAAATAGAATCTTTGGAAAAAACAAATTCTCACAAGTCAAGACAGGATGTTAATTACAAGATAGAATGGTTTTAGTTATCCTTGTTCACTTACAGGAGTAATTCACAATTGTCCCAGGTTACAGGGTTTAGGGGCGGAGCTGCTGCTTGAATCTGCAGTTTTTGGGTCAAACTCAGCCAGCCAGGTTGGGGGAAGGGCGCTCCTGCAGCCGCAGTTCAAACTCAATTAAAATGAACTGAGCAGCGGTACAGCTAGGTGTGGAAGCAAGCAGCCCGGGTCTCAGCCGTTTAGCTAGGCAGAGAGCCACAGCCGCGCGCTGGGGGAGGGGGGTGTGCAGCAGGCAGACAGCCCGGGTCTCAGCCGTTTAGCTAGGCAGAGAGCCACAGCCGCGCGCTGGGGGAGGGGCGTGCGCAGCAGGCAGACAGCCCGGGTCTCAGCCGTTTAGCTAGGCAGAGAGCCACAGCCGCGCGCTGGGGGAGGGGGGTGTGCAGCAGGCAGACAGCCCGGGTCTCAGCCGTTTAGCTAGGCAGAGAGCCACAGCCGCGCGCTGGGGGAGGGGGGTGTGCAGCAGGCAGACAGCCCGGGTCTCAGCCGTTTAGCTAGGCAGAGAGCCACAGCCGCGCGCTGGGGGAGGGGCGTGCGCAGAGCCGCAGCCGCGCGACTGGTCGAGGGGCGGGGCTACAGACCGCGCGCGGCAGCTGCAACCGGCCCGGGTCTCAGCTAGCCGCGGGTCGTGTGCTGGGTGGGGGGGGGTCTACCGACCGCAGGTGGCAGCGGGGCCGAGGCCGTGAGGCTGGCTGAGAGGCCTGGAGCCCCCGCTGGCGCCGGCTGAAACAGACCGGGAGCCTCGGAAACTGATGGCGTAAGCCGTTTGGAGGTCACCGCTCAAAACCAAATCTGCACGGGGCTGGATAAGCCCCGCCCACACTCAAAACTTGACCTGAGTGTGAATTAAACCCGTCCCGTGGGCCCGCCCGTGGGTCCGGGACACGTTGGGCGCCAGATGTAGGCGGAGTCTACCCACAAGAACACCAATACTAGAAAAATATTTATTAGAACACAATTTAGAACTCACGGTACAGGTAACCAAGTACAGTAGGGACCGAAGCCTGCAGACGGACGGACGAAGGGGTCCTTCCTCCAGCAGCCAGGAACCAGGAAGAGAGCCCCCCAGCGTCCCAGCAGCCCCTTATCAAAGGGGTCGGCCACACCCCTTCCAGGAGCCCGGGACCCTGGATAAGCTTCTTTGGACCTTATCAGCTGACACCCGAATCCCACAACACCTCCTAATCTTTCTCAAATAGTTCTAAACATTCAAACACACGAGACTAAGGGAGTTATTCTCATTCAAACCACCATAAAGATCTTCAACCAACATTTTTAAAATTGCTTAAAAAGGTAGAAATAAAGCACTCTATAAAACTCCTTTTATAAAGTCAGTATTATTCCAATAGCAAAAATAAGGTTAAGGGCAACACCAATTTAAAATATAGGTGAGTATCCACAATGAACATAGATGCAAAACTTCTCAATAAAATAGCTACAAACTAAATATAGGCACATATAAAAGAGATCACCCACCATGACCAATCTGACTTAATCTGGAAGATACATGGGTGGCTCAATAGATGCAAATCAATAAATGTAATACATTATATGAATGCATTAAATACAAAAATCTCATGACTATTTTAGTAGATCCAAGAAATGTCTTGACAAAATCCAACATATTTTTATGATAAAAGTCCCCAAGAGAGTAGGAGTGGAAGGAAAACGTATGTCTTAGGGTTCCTATGGCTGTGATGAAACATCAAGGCCAAAAAGCAAGTTGGAGGAGGAGAGGGTTTATTTATTTATTAAATATATAAATATAAATATATATATATATATTTCACTGTTCCCCATCAAAGGGAGTCAGGACCGGAGCTCATACAGGGCAGGAACCTGGAGGAAGAAGTTGATGCAGAGCCCATAGAGTGTCTAAATACTTACTGGCTTGCTCCTCATGGTTTGGTCAGCCTCCTTTCTTATAGAACTGAAGACCACCTGCCTAGGGATAACACTACCCACAGGGGGCGTGGCCCTCCTCCATCAATTGATAATTAAGAAAATGCCCTGCAGGCTTGCCTAGAGCAAGATATTATGGAATAATTTTTCTCAGTTGAGGTTTCTTTCTTTCAGATGTGTGTCAAGCTGATATAAAAGCATCAAGTACGATGCTTCAACACAATAAATATTATATATGACAAAACCACAGCTATCATCATCCTAAATGAAGAAAAATCTGAAGCAACTTTATTGACATCAAGACTATGATAGGGCTGTCAACTATCCAAGCTACTTTCTTTTTTTAAAAAATTTAATATGTATACAGTGTTCTGCCTGTGTATTTGCTTTAAGGTCAGAAAAGGGCACCAGATCTCATTTATGGATGGCTGTGAGCCACCATGTGTTTGCTGGGATTTGAACTCAGGACCTCTGGAAGAGAAGTCAGTACTATTAACCACTGAGCCAATTCTCCAGCCCCGAGCTCCTTTTGATATGGTGCTTGAAGCACTAGCTAGAGCAATGATGCTAGAGAAGGAAGCTAAATGGCTACAAATAGGAAACAAACCTGCCAAAGAATCTCTATTTACAGCAAATATGATATTATACATAAACCAATTTCTGCCAGAAAACTTCTAGAAATAACCAAAGTTCATCTAAATGGCCTAATACAAGATCAGCTTAAAGAAATCAGTAGCCTTTCTGTATACCAACAACAAACTCTGGAAAGTCCATCATGGAAACACTCGCATGTGTAATAGCAACAACAAACTATCTAATAATGAACCTGAATAGGGAAGTAAAAGACCTCTACAATGATGCCTTTAAATCTCTAAAGAAAAAATTGAGGAAGACACCAGAAGATGGAACGATCTCCTATGATTATGGGTTGGTAAAATTAATATTGTGAAAATGACCATCCTACCCCAAGCAATTTACAGATTCAATATAACTAAACCAAAACACTTCAAACATTCTTCAAAAGAATAGAAAAAAAGTATCCTGAAATTAATATGGAACCACAAAAAACCTGGAATGGCCTATGCAATCCTGAGCAAGATGAATAATATGGAAGAATTACTGTATCAGATGTCATGCTACATTACAGAGCTACAGTAACACAAACATCATAGTACTGGCAGGGAAACAGACATGGAGACCTGTGGAACAAGTTAGAAGACCTGAATATAAGTGCAAATGACTACAAAAGTATGATATTGAACAAAGATACAAAATTACACTATCGAGAACAGTGTCTTTAACAAAGGATGCTGGGAAAAGTGGATGCCTACATGTAGAAGAAGGAAATAGAACCATATCTATCACCCTGCACAAAAATCAACTCCAAATGGATGACATGCTTAAGTGTGAAACCTGAAATGCTAAAATAGCTTGAAGAAAATGGCAGTATCCCATAAGCTATAGATCTAACAAAGGGCATTTTGAATAAGACTCCATTTGATCAGAAATTAGTCAACAATTGACAAATGAGATCTCATAAAACTTGAAGCTTCTGTACAGTAAAGGAAAAAGTTTATTGAGTACATAATTTCTCCACAGGGTGGGACAGGATCTTTGACAGTTGTGCATCTGACAAAGGGTTTATATTCAGAATATACAAAGAACTCAAGAAACAAAGTCAGGAAAACAAAACAATTAAAATGGATTACAAATCTGAACAGAGAGTTCATAAAAGAAGAAATAAAAATATTAAATAAACATTTATTAAATCTTTTCACATTCTTAGTAATCAGGGAAATGCAAATTAAAACAATTTTGAGCTTCTATCTTACCCAAGTCAGAGTGGCCAAGATACAAAAATAAAGCAACTGATGACAAATGCTGGCTTAGATAGAGGAAATGGGGAACTCTAATTCATTGGTAATGAAATTATAAACTGGTGCAGCCATTGTGGAAATCGCCATGGAGGGTTTTTAAAAAGCTAAAAATTAATCTACCGTATGACCCAACTATGCCACTCTTTTGTATATGCCCAAAGTACCTAACATCATGTTTTATGAATATTTGCACAGGCATTTCATTTACAGTCTATTTATAATAGCCAGGAAATGGAAATAGCCCAAACATCCTTAAACCAATGAATGGATAATGGGATATGGTACTTACAATGTAATATTTCTCAGCTGTAAAAAAAATAAAATCATGAAATGTTGCTCAAATCCTGATTTGTCTTAATAAAAACCTGCAGCCAGATATGGGGATAAATCTGAAAAATCAGAACAACAGAGGAACAAATGATGTGGAAATGTCTTTCTGTATGCTGTGAATATCAATCTTTAAATAAAGGAGCTGTTTTGGCCCTTGACAGGCACCATAGAAAAAGTAGGCAGAGGAATCAGAATAGGTAGGAAAGGAAGGGCAGAGTCAGAGAGAGACGGAGCTGGAGCCCAAAAGAGCAACATGTAAGGAACACAGGTGAGCCATGGGCTACGTGGTAGACAGATTAACAGAAATGGGTTGAGTTAAGATGTAAGAGCTAGCTAGCAATGTGCCTGAGCCATAGGCCAAACAGCGTGAAGTCAATATGAGTGTCTGAGTCATTTCTGGGGCCTGAGCAGCAGCGGTGGGTGACTAAGGGGTCTGGGGCGGCAGGGTCTGGGCCTCTGGCTGCCCGGGACCAAGAGACCTCACTACTACAAACAAACCACAGCCAGTTCTCACCTCACCAACTCCTCAGCCTAAAGGAGAGGCCCGTATCCACAATTTTTCAGGCTGAATCCTCTGAGTCCTCAGCAGACAGGAAAGTGGAAGTGGAAGGGGTGAATTCCTGTCTTTTCCCATCTTATCTTCCTTTACGCCTGGCCACATCACTTCCTGTCTCAATCTTTCTAGTGCTGGAATTAAACGGGTGTGCGAGTGAGATAGGCCAGACCCAGAAAAACACTGTTCCATGATCTTTCATCTGTGAGTTCTAACTTCATATCTTCAGATGTGAGTGTATAACCTGGAGTAAAAAGAGACCATAGTTAGGGGAAGTTCCAGAGAAGCGACCAGCAGAATACAGGCTATATGAAGGGGGAAATGAGAAAAATGGGGAAGGCTTTAATGAAGAAGTAGAATAAGGAAGAAAAGGGAGAGAAAGAGGTCAGTAAAGAAAGGAAGGCAACATAAAGAATACCTGGAAAAGAATAGGAAATTATCATCTTGTATTTACCTAAATTTACATATAATACTTAAAACTGTATGTGTATATGCGTATATATAGTTTAAATGAAGTTATACCACTTGGGATGACAGTGTTCTTCCCAAGAGCCGTAGACTATACCAAAATCCTGGTGTCTTAGTCACTGTTCTGTTCTTGTGAAGAGACACCATGACCAAGACAACTCTTGTAAAAGAAAGCAGTAAATTCCTGCCTTGCTTATAGTTTCAAAGATTTGGCCCATCATGATTATGACAGTACCCACGACACTGGAGCAGTAGCTGAGAACTACATCTTTGATCCAGAGGGGGGGAGGAAGAGAGAGAGAGAGACATGGAGAGAGGGAGGGAGGGAAGAAGGGAGAGAGAGAGAGAGAGAGAGAGAGAGAGAGAGAGAGAGAGAGAGAGAGAGAGAGAGAGAGAGAGAGAGAGAGACATAGAGAGACAGACAGAGAGAGACACAGAGAGACACAGAGGGAGACAGAGAGGGAGAGAGAGACAGACAGAGGCTGGATACTGGGTTTTCACAGGCTTTTGAAAACCTCAAAGCTCTCCTTCAGTGACTTACTTCCTCCTAAAAGGCCACTCCTACTTCAGCAAGGTGACATCCTCTAATCCTTGTAATCTTTTAAAACAGTTTTACTCCCTAGTAACTAAGCTTTCAAATATAAGTCTATTAGGGCCATTTTTATTTAAACTACCACAGTCTACTCCCTGGCCCCATAGGCTTATAACTTATATCATAATTATAGTGTGTTTAGTTCAACTTCAGAAGTCCCCATAGTCTTTTAGTCTCAATACTGTTTAAAAGTTCAAACTTTCTTCTGACACTCAGACAATCTGTTAACTGTAACCCCCATAAGATCAAAATAAAAAAGCAGATCACATACTTCCAACATACAATGACACAGAACATACATTACCATTTCAAAAGGGAGGAAAGAGAGAGTAGTGAGGAAATACTGCACCAAAGGAAGACTGAAAACCAGCAGGGCAAACTTTAAATTTTGTGTCTCCACGTCTGATGTCAGAGAGTTCTTTAGATCATCAATCCTTCAAGCTTTATTCACTTCAACACACTTCTCTCTCTCGGGCTGGTTCCACACCTGGTCTTCAGCTCTCCGTGATGGTATCCCATAGCTCTGGCATCTCCAACATCTTGGATCTCAGACGAAATCCAGGATTTATGTTCAAAGTGTTACGCAATGGCTTTCCTGGGGCTCCATACAAGGACACTCCTGACACAAGCTTGGCCTTTGCAGGTTTCCTTAGCCACAAAAAGAGATTCCACAACCCCTTTCTTGTATCCTTGACTCTAAAGGCAGAACCCTGTAGCTGAAGCTGCCAAGTTCCATTCCTTCATGGGCCTGAAACTTTCGCTTCTCTCCATTTTCAATTATATTTGCATCAACCCTCTGTTGTTAATGGTTCCTTTACTGTTAAGCTTTCCTCTCATTCCTTTTTATAAGTTGGAAGTTTAGCTAGGTTGGGTCTTACCCCGAGGTCAATCTCCTTTTTTTCCATTTAGCTTCTGGCTTTTCTTTAAACTCTTTTCATCTCCTTGATCAGTGGATTTAGCTCCTTTACACTTCCCGATTCTTTTTATCTTCAAACAGTACATTTTCTATTTCTCTCTGTCCAGCTTGCTCCTTTTTATTATAAATATGTGTAAGAGTGACCATTAATAATCACATGAGACAGTCAATACTAGGCTGTCTTGAAATCTCCTCTGCTAATGCCATTAATACAGAAGTCTTCAGTTTAGTTTCAGGCAGATTTTTAGGACAAGAGCAAAAAGCAGTCACATCCTTTGCCAATACATCACAAGAATAGTCTTTAGGCCATTACTAATACTCTTGCCCCTGAAATGCTCTGAGCTGACCCCCATAGTTCTTGTCCTCAGCACCATCTTTCATGTTCCTACTAGGATGTCCCACTAAGCCCTGCTTAACGTGTCTAACTGCTTTCCTAGTTTAAAGTCCCCCAAATCTTCCATATTCCTTCAACAGTACATCAGGACTGTCATAGCAATACCCTGATACTTGGTGTCAACTTCTATCTTAGGCACTGTTCTATTGCTGTATAGAGGCACCATGGCCAAGGCAAATCCTATTTAAAAACCATTATCATTATGGTGGGGTGCATGGTAGGGAACATGGTGCTGGAGCTGTAGCTGAGAGCTACATCCTGATCCAGAGGCCAAGGGAGTGGGAGAGGATGACAAGCCGTTATGATTCACGGCATGTAGTGGCCATGTGGTAAACCAAACCTTAGGTGTGACTAAGTAAATCTGCACCCACCAGCCCTCTTAAAAAGAGGTGCGTGCTGTGTGAATCAATCTCTCTCCTCCCCTTCCTCCCCGCCCCCAGCAACTCCCCTAAATTAGCTCTTATGCAGCATCTGGCAGTGTGTGCATCTATCTCTCATGCGTGAAACTACCATGACTCACATAGGCTCTCTCCTGGACTTAGGTGCACGTAATTTCCAGGAGAACTGATCTGGGGCCACTGTAGGTCACCTTCCATCTGCCCTGCCACAGTTAGTTCAAACACCATCCACTACTATTGGTAAGTTATTGTCTCTGGAAAAGACTGTTGATCATCTGGCTTTCTGGCAGGACTCTAGTCTTACAGAGGACCCCCCCCACCCCAGCCATGATTTTCACTAGTTATGGCTGTTCCTTCTTGCCCAACACCCATTTCTGGCCTTCCCTGCTATTGAAGCCTAGATTAGATCTTTGATCCTGTTCCTGGACACAGCCTTCAGGGCTCTGCCTCAGTGCCCCCTCCAGGTACTGACAGGTGCCTGTGGTGGCTTAGCATGGTTTGTATGCCTGCTCCTGAGAACTACAGAGATTTTAGGGGTGGCAAGCATTGGTTTAGGCTTTGCCCTATGCCTATCACAGTTGGTTGGTGATAGCAAGTATGGTTTACACCCACCCTCATGGTGGCTAGCACAGTGTTTGGTTGTGTTCTAGTGCCTGCTGCTGAGGGCTGACCAGTTACTTAGCAGTAGCTAGTGTTGTGTCCCCCAGGACCACTTGCTGACTGGGTGATGACCCAGGTTTAATGGTGGAACCCTCCCTTCTGGGCCTCAATAATGGAGAAAGAGTCAGCAGAAAATGTCTCTCCATCCTTACCTAGGATAAGTTCCTCTATCTTAGAGTCAGAAGCCCTGTTAGCAAACAGGTCAAGGAAATCTCAGGCTAAATCCCCCTTCAGTTCCAAGAAACTTGGGAAAGATGTTATTCAAAAGGACATTTGGGCCGGGCCCTACCTAACTGCAGAATGTTCCAACCCTGCTCTGGTGCCAGTCAGTAGAAATCCATATACCATCCTGACCCACCCTGACGATAGGCCAAGTTAGTTATCAACCCAAACCTGTTTCCTCATTTTACCCCAGTTCACAGTTTTTGCCTATAAAAAATACAAGTATTCTCAAACCAGGAACTTCTCCTGGCCTCACTGTGCTGAGTGCATAGACAAGTTCCCTGCCTGGATTGTATTGTGCACCAATAAACCTTATGTTCCATTTTGGATTCCTCGGGCTTCAGCGGTCTCTCTGGGGGTTGTTCTCTGGGCAGAACAGAAACCTACCCAATTTCTCAGGGCTATTGAGTCACTGATCTCATAAGAGAATCTTCTACCATCATCTTAATTAACTAGCATAATTCTTCACTACATTTTAAATAATTACTCTTGTATTCATGGATAAGTGCAGCTCTCTCCCCTTATCCCACAAGCTTTTTTTTGAAGTCTACACAAAGAATATTATAGAAAAGTACAATCAGTTAAACTTCAGAGATCAGCTAATCATGAGTAGGTCAGACTCAATGGCCACATAGACAATACAACTCCTGTGCCTAAAGTTCAGGAACATAGTGAAAGAGGGGCTTGGATACTGCAAGAGTCAGTGGGTCAGGAAGTCTTATGTGAGACTGTAACTTATAGAGATAAACAGGGAAGCTAACCCATAATGCCCTCAAAATATGACTGCCTAAACAGGATCCAACTAATAACAATACCAGTAGACATAGTATTATAAAAGGGAGAAATCTCATGTAGTTCTACCTCTGGTCAGAGAACTACAGGTAACTAAGGATTCTTGAAGTGAAGGATTGGGCTTCTCTAGGAATAAACCCTATAATTTGTTATACAGTTTCAATTAGTCATCTTTGAAATTACATATGTAGAAGCAACACTAAATGGACTCACCAGGCTGCATTTATATATTATGGATTTGCACATATGTGTAGCAATAGCAATTAAGAAAGAAGATGCTGTGGGATTATCCTCTTGTGCATTGTAAATATGTGTAATTTCTATTGGTTTGATAAAGTGCTGATTGGTCAGAAGGCAGACAGGAAGTATGGGCGGGGCTACCAGACTAAGAAATCTCTGGGAAGGAAGAGGAGAAAGAGAGGCCAGAAGATGCAGAGGAAAAAGGACTAGCATGCTGCTCTGAGAAAAGGTACCAAGCTACATGTCTAAACACAGATAAGAATTATAGGTTAATTTAAGTATAAGAACTGGTTAACAGTAAGTTTGATGTACTGGCTGAGCATTTTTAAGTAATATAAAGCTTCTGAGTAAATTATTTGTGAAGTGGCTGCTGGGTATTTGAAAGTTTCTGGCGAGATAGAAACTTCTGACTACACTTTGTGGCTTGAAATTTTCAAAAGGCTCTTTTAACCTTTTTTTCTTTACTGAAGCCAGAGAGTTAAAAAAAAAAGTTACATTTTAACTTCGAACAATAAATTATCTTGTAGGCAGGGAGGGCAGAAGAGTTGTTTCTATATACTGTCCCTGTAATTGGAGTCTTGAACATAGCAGGTACGCACTGCCTGGGAAGCTGGAAGAGATAGCTAAAGTTTACTGTTTGTGAAAATGTCTCTGATGATAGGATGAACACAGAGTTTGTTTCTCTAGAGCACTTACACATTTGCCGATGGGCTACCATCATCTGTGCTGTGCCTGGAGACTGGGTGTTGACAAAAAGTGAAAGTTATTATCTCTTCCCCCAGAGTGGTCATTTCCTGTCTGTCTAGAAACCAGTGAAAGTTATCAGATAATACATACTCGGCTTTGAAGGATCAGGCTTGAGAGCAGTTGGTACTTTGTCTTTTTTAGCTCTAATCTGTCAGTGTTGGACCCGTCACAATCAAAGCAAAACCAAACCAAACCTCTGAGTAAATAGTGAGCGCCTGTAGTTTACCTGTAGGCTATCTCATGTATTAGTCAAGGTTCTCCAGAGAACAGAACTTATACAATAAATCCCTCTATATATAGAAAGAGGATTAATTAGAATGATTTATAGGCTGTGATACAGCTAATCCAACAATGGCTGGCTGTGAATCTGTGAATGGAGAGTCCAAGAATTTCATTGTTGAATCCATGAGGCTGGATGTCTCAGCTGGTCTTTGGTAGATTCTGGAATCCTGAAGAAGTGGGATTTATGTCAGTGAAGAAATGGACCTTCTAGCAAGGTGAGGGAAAGCAGACAAAGAGCAAAAGCTTCCTTCTTCCCTGTCCTTATAGAGGCTGACAACAGAAGGTCCACCTCCATTTTGTCTGTGGCTCAGACACCACACTATCTCTGTGCAATGACCCGTTTCTAAGACACAATTTGGAAGCTGCTTTTGGCTCTGTTTCTGTGCTCTAGAACCCTTCTTAAGCTTTCTCAGGTTTTATGTGGGTATTCAGCCCACGTTAGGATGCCTTCTGTTACAATGTGGTTTCTGGCCCACCCAACTCCATAGTTCTGTCCTCCCCAGCACTTCTTTTGTGGAGCAGCAATCCCAAAGTCCCAATGGATCCACAGACACTTATGTTAACTTTATACTGTTTGGTCTATGGCTCAGGCACATTGCTAGCTAGATTTTTCATCTTAACAACCCATTTCCATTAATCTGTCCTGCCACATGGCCCGTAGCTCACCTGTGTTACTTACATGCTTCCTTTTTATGTATCTGGCTCGATCTGTATGTGACTCTGCCCTCTTTTTACCTATCCTCTGATTTCCCCGCCTACTTTTTCTATGGTGCCTGTCATGGCCCAAACAGTTCTTTATTTAAAGAATGATATTCACAGCATACAGAAAGACATTCCCACATCAGAAGTGTGTGGCTCTTGGTACATTGTCCACTATTTCTGGGCTTTGTGGTCACTGGATTTAGTTTACAAAATAAAAGATTTAAAAATAATGCTTGTTTAATAAGATATTAAAGCTATACCCCAATGCATTAACATAGAATAACGTACCTCTGACAACAGCTAAAGTTATTAAACATGAATCAAATAAGTTAACTTTGGGTCATTTATTACTGACTTCTTACCACCCGTCACACCTTCTAAAATACAAGGGTCTCCAAACACTACTCCCCTCCTGAGTTCTCTCTCTTCAGGTAGCATTGGCACAGGATGCCACACTTAGCTTTCAGCCATGCTCACATCTCAACATTTCAAACTGAAGTTTCTGGTTTGACTCCCTTAAGGTGTGTATGGTTCATTTTTGTTTCTGCTGGCTTCTAACATCAATCCTATTTGGTTCCAAATTCGAGAGTCCACACCCCACCTTCTCATCCTTCTCTTAATCCTACTGGTTACACTCTGCCTGAAGGGTGAAAAGGGCCGAGGAAAAAAAAATCCTGACCCTGATTTGGCAACAGGGATTAAAATCCCATCAATCCTGGAAGTCCCTGAGCATAAAGTGTCACCAATCCCCAAGCTTCCCCAGAATCAGACCACCAAAATCCACCAATCCAACCCACCCCGGAATGCTCTCCCCTGACTAAAGAAATCCTATATAAGCTTTGTATCCTGTTCAGTTTGCTGCTGCTGTGGGTTTTTAAAATTTAATTTAGTTTAATTTAATTTAATTTATTTTTTAACGAGAGGCAACCACCCTTTTGAATTCTTTCTTCCCAAGAAATCTTTTGAGCGAGGTTTGTCGTGTGGTGTGACATTTTCGCCTTAGTGAAGCCCAGCTATAACAACTTTTCCTCTAGCAGGAGCAGAGCAGAGCAAAACTGTGACACTTTTTTTTTTTCTGGGGAAATCTTCTATAGGTTTTAGGGTTGATTAGATGGGACACTGAGTGTTACAGCCCAGATGGAAAAGTATTCAGGCAGGCGGAGCCAATGAGCACCATAGGTCACAGCAAGCATAGGTAACACCTGCTTCATGGAAAGGCTTCCCCAGTGTTAATAGCTCTGTTCTGGCAGGGGAGGCCTCCCCAGTGAAGTTGTTACAGTCCTGCTCAGCTTCCCAGAGGGTAATAACTCTGCTTAGCTGGGGGAAGTGTTACAGCTTTGTTTCCCCTCAGCTGCTTTCTCTACAGGGTGTGTAACAATTTTGCTCTGCTAGGGGAAGGTTTCCTTAGCAAGAGTGTTAAACTTTGCTCCCATCAGTCCAGACTCCCTCACTGTTCCAGAGAAGAAGGTAGTCACCCAAACCTCATCAAGAGATTTACTGGGAGGGAAGAATCCAGGAGAGTGGCTGTCTCAGCCCTGGGTGGGAGAGAGCAGCAGAGACAGGGAAGCAGGCATAGGATTTATACAGGGCTTCTTGTGGGCAGAGCTTTCCAAGAAGATGGGGATTGGTCAGATTTTCAATCTCTGAGTTTTGAATAGCTAGATTTCTATGCTCAGGGATTGGATGGTTTTCTGCTCAGAGATTGGTCCGTTTTCAATGCTAGATTGGTTTCAGGGTCAAAATATGTTTCTTTCACTGGCTCTTTGGGGCTTGTTGGCTTTAATTTCAGGGTCAGGGCATATTTCTTTTGCTGGCTCTGATTCTAGGACCAAGGTGTGTTTCTTTGGTTCTGGGTTCCTGGATAAAGTGTTTCTAACATTAGCTCTGGTTTCAGGGCTAGGGTGGATTTCTTTCACTGGCTCAGGTTTCAGGGCTAGGGTGGGTTTCTTTCACTAACTCTGGTGTCAGGGTTAGAGTAGGTTTCTTTGGCTGACCTTTTTATCCTTCACCTTCCCTTAGCAAAGCAGAGTTGTTACACTCTAAGGAACCTGAGCAGAGCTGTAACAACTTCACTGGGAAACGCTTCCCTGCCAGGGCACAGTTGTTACATTGGGGGAAACCTTTCCCTGGAACGGGGCTGTAAGTTGCTATGCTTACAGTGACTTTGTGGTGTTCCTTGGCTCTCAACTTCCAGGATACTGTTCCATCCAAGCTGCAATGCTTACACTTCTTTTAAACTTGTCTAGATTTCTTCAACAATATATAAAAAAGATTTCTAGCCAGGTTTTTAATTAGTTGCCATCACAGTGTTACTTGCCTCCAGCTATGGAGCCAGAGGCCAGATTATATCCTGATGATTAAGAACTTTGACACCACTAATCAGCAGGAAATAGTCTAATAACATTTTCCCCTTTCTTAATCTTTGATTATCAGTAGAAAAAAGCAGGGGGAGGGGCAAATGTAAGCCCTTGGAGGCTTTCGAGTGACCAGGTCCTGTTTTTGAGGACCTCTAATTACCACACTCCACCCACAGAACACTCTAACAGCCATAACGGGTGGACACAGCCCTCCCAGATGCAGACAGCAAAAGCTCCACTCTGCAGAGTAAAGGAGACTTGAAAACCCAATACCTGAACTTGCCCCAGACTCAGAAGTTGAAATTCCACCAACCCCCACCCTGGAAAGATCCACCCCACCCAAAATACTATATAATCTGTCTTCTGCTCAGTTCTCTGCTGTTTCTTGCCTGAGTGCAGGCAGCCCTTTTCTGGGTTTTTCTCTTGCTTGTGTGAAGTTTGTTGTGACTTTGTGGTATCTTGGGCTCCCAGCTGCCAGGATACCTTTCACTTGAGAGCTGCAACACTAGACCTGGAGACTGCACCCACCCTAGCAGAACTGTACATTTGCAGTGTGGAAACCTCCTTTCAGTATAACACTTCCCTCAGGGCTAAAACACTCCCTTTGGGAAAGCCTTTCCCTTCAAAGCTTACACTAGCCCCTTTCTTTGGGTGCACCATAAAATACAAGAACATTCATATAAGAAGGTTAATATGTGGGTGAGATCTCAAAGATTATTGTAGAGGATTTCAAAGATGAGAACCAGATAAACACACACAGGCTCTCTATTAGAAAAGATGGCTTAAGGGTTTCCTGTCTTGCCACCACTCTGAAGCACTGGTTGCTATCTGCCGGCTTTGATGTCTAGTGAAGCTGGAGTTTCAGATGGAGAGATGTTTAGATATACATTACTGAAATATTGGGCACACAGTTTTCAAAGAGAGGCTAGAAACCAACAATAGTAGACTAAGTGTAGTGCATACGCTCTGCTAAAAGACACTGGAGACTTTCTCAGTTAAAAGTTGTTCTGCTTAGCCGGGCATGGTGACAATCAGGAGGCAGAGGCAATCAGATGGCTGTGAGTTCAAGGCCAGCCTGGTCTACATTGTGAATTCCAGAGCAGCCAGGGCTACATGGGAGAGACCTTGTCTCAAACAAACACATACATATGAGTTGCTCTACATCATGAAAATGTAAGCAAGCCTTTTGTTTAAAAGGACATGTAGGGTTGGAGAGGTGGCTCAGCAGTTAAGAGCGCTGGTTATTCTTCCAGAGGTCCCGAGTTTAATTCCCAGCAACTACATGGTGGCTCACAGCCATCTATAATAGGATCTTGATTCCTGCTTCTGGTGTGCTTAAACATAAGACAGGTCACTTATATACATAAAATATGTTTTTTTAAAAAGGACATTTAACTTGAAATATTTGTGAAATTGATCTCACTACTATAGGGTCAGTTTAAGACACTGCACGAGGCACTATTGTATATGGCTTAAAAACATTACATTTTATACATTTAAAGGCTTCAAAGAGTTTTTTTAAAAAATAATTAAGTAAAGAATCTGGGTTTCTTTGAGCTCAAGATATATTCTTCTACCCCAGTTTGGAAATGTTACTCCGCCACAAAATGAATCTTGACTTTAAAAAAAAAATTCAAAGAAATGCAGAAAACAAATTGTTAATAATTAAAAGTAACCTTGGACTGTAGGATATTAATTATATTATTTGCTCTTCTGCTTTCCCCAATGAATCTCCTGGACTGCCTACTTGCTATCTGAAATATTGGGTTGTTGTGAGCTTCAGAGATCCGGATATCAAAAATGTAATGTGTAGCAGGGCTACACTAAAAAGAAAACACTGAGGTAAGGGTGCTTTGACAATATGTATTGATCATATTATTTACATGCTTGGTTGTTCTTGACAGCCAACTACAGTTTGTTACCGACACTCCAATGCTCGCACCCATAGGCGCCACAGCAGCCACTCTAGGTCGGTGGATAGAGGACCTTGTCCTTCAGACAGTCGCTGGCATGCAAAAAACCCATGCCCCTTAGGCGGGTGCTACTCACTAGTGAAGTGCCAGCGCTGCATGCCAGTCTCCAACACCCTGACCGTGACGTCAGGACCTGCGCTGGCGGTTGCATCCGGTTTGGGTTGGTTGCCCTGGAAACGTATATACAGAGGAACGAAGGGATCCAGGTGCCTATCGGGTGGTGGCGGAGGTCCTGTTACCTGCGGACCTGGAGCTCCTGGTGGACCAGTAGCGCCATGAGCCAGCGGCAGGTTCTACAAGGTATGGCCGGGGCAGACAAGCACTCGGGAGGGTTGGAGCCGCGGGCCATCCGACGTCTCTACCGGGTCTCTCTCCTCAGTGTTCGAGCAGTACCAGAAAGCCCGGACGCAATTCGTGCAGATGGTGGCGGAACTGGCGACCAGACCACAAAACATTGAGACTCTGCAGAATGCAGGTGAGCCTGCACCCCATGCATTGCCCGCTTGCCTCAGCTCACGCTCTGCTGGCTTTAATGACAACTTTTGACTTCTAACGCGCTATCCCTGATTTCCCATGCTCTCCTATCTGCCACCCCACACCTAATAATTCACCTTTGATTTCTTATTCCCTGGGGCCCGTCCCTCCTTGTCCCTCCCCGACTCCCATCTGCTGCCCCGTTCCCCCTCAGCTGTTGTCCTCGTGGGTTTCCTGCTTGCTGAGAGGTGTGTGTGTGCGCGCGGGCACCTCCAAGTTCTGCTTGTACAATTGCAGTCCCCTTAAGGCGGTCTTGGTAGGTTATGCCAAAGTGGGTGAAAGGGACTGGTGTCTTTAATTCTGTTTTCATTGAAATCGGACCGGTAATCAGGTTGATTTAAAGCAGTATAAACTGCCTGAAAGTCATTCTGCATAGATGTTAATCTACCCTAATTAGACCCACTTTACCCATGAGCCCTGTGCACACATATGTCCTGGTCCCTGCAAGGCACTCCTGTGGTCGATGAGGTATGTCTTCCTCTCTCAAGAAACTGAACCCTCCGTTTCTGCAAGTTATTTCTATGGCTGTTAGCAACCCCATAGCATGGGTGAATCACAGGCATCTGCCACCGCGCCTTGTCTTCTTGTGGGTGCTGCAGATCGTTAAGTAAACCAGGTCATTAAGTAGCTCAGCAAACACTTTTCACACTAAGCCATTTTCTCGCCCCTCCTTGTCAACTATAGACCCCCCTCTCACCCTTTCTATTCTCCCCAGCCTCCTCCCCACCCCCATACTCTCCTCCTAAAGGGTAAGGCCTCCAAAGACCACCAGCGAGCTGGATACTGATGCAAACACACAAGGGCCAATTTATTCTTTTGGACACATTTTGAACTTAGACAGGTCGGAACCTGGGTCAAAACCCTATGTTCTGGTGCAGCGGAGGAATTCAGCCACGAGCTCAGGGGTGAGAGGGTTTTTAAAGAAAAAAAAATGTAAGAGGGGTGTTACACATCTTGGCATTTCAAGATTGGGTAAAGGGGTATGAGGTAGAGTAATTCTTGAAAACTATTGGTTAAACTTTGAATGTATTGGTTGTCAGGCACATTCCTGAGATTTCCCCTATATTTTGCTTAGACCTGGGCTTTGTCCTCAGGCACTAAATGGTCTTTCCCTAAAATAAATTATTGTAATGGTAAATCTGTGCCTTCACACACACCCCAGGAATAAACTCTGGTCTGACTGCAAGAGGCTCCACAAACTGCTATTTGACGGTTATCTACATTCAGAGGGTTTAGTTCCTTTCCATAAAGGTTCCTCAGCTGCCATTTCAGAGTCTGTGAGCTCCCAATAGCTCTGGTCAGCCATCTCTGTGGGTTTCCTCATCATGATTTTGATTCCTTTGCTCATATAATCCCTCCTCCCTCTCTTTAGCTGGACTGGGATATCAAGTGTTTAGTTATGGATCTCTACACCTGCCTCCATCAACTGCTGGATGGATGTTCTGTAGTGGGATTAGGGTGATCATTCATCTGATTATAGGGGAAGGCCAGTTTAGGCACCCTCTCCACTATTTCTTGAAGTCTTATGTGGGGTCATCTTGTGAGTTCTTGGGAGTTTCCCTAGCACAGGGTTTCTCTCTAATCCCACAATTGCTCCATCTATCAGGGTAATTATTTCTTTGTTCTCCCTCTCTGCTGCTCCCTCAACTCAACCATTCCATTCTCTCATGTTCTTTCTGTCTCCCCTTGTTCTCTCCCCCCTCATCTGATCTAATTTACTTAGGAGATCTTTTTTTATTTCCTCTTCCCAGGGGGATTCATGGATGTCTCTCTTAAGTTCCTCCTGTTACCTAGCTGCTCAGGGAATGTGGATTATATCTTTTGCTTTATGTCTAAAATCTACTTATGAGTGAGGATATGCCATGTTTTTCTTTCTGGGTCTGTATTACCTCACTCAAGATGATATTTTCTAGATCCATCCATTTGGAATTCTCCTGCCACATATCTGGCCCCAGCAGCTTAGTGTCTGAGATACTGGTATTATATTTAGGAAGTGGTCACCTGTGACAATGCTATCTCCCACTTTCTTTTCTATCAAGTTCAATGTAACTGGGTTTATATTGAGGTCTTTGATCCACTTGGACTTGAGTTTTGTGCAGGGTGATATATATGGATCTATTTGCATTCTTCTACATAGCACCACCCAGTAATGCCAGCACCATTTGTTGAAGTTACTATATTTTTTCCATTGTATATTTTTGACCTCTTGGTCAAAAATCAGGTATTCGTAAGTGTGTGGATTAAGACTGGGGTCTTCAATTCAATTCTATTGATACACAAGTCTGTTTTTATGCTAGTACCAAGCTGATTTTATTACTGTAGCTCTATAGTAGAACTTGGAAGTCAGGTGTGGGAATACATTTGTGCGTACTGTATCTTTAAATAAAGGAGCTGGTTTGGGTCATGGCAGGCGCCATAAAAAAGGTGGGAGGAGAGTCAGTTCAGGTAAGAGAAGCAGGGTGGAGTCAGGCAGACCGCGGGGAAGCCACCGAGAGAGCAACATGTAAGCAGGGGTGAGCTGCGGGCCGCCACGTGGCCCTGGATTAATAGAAATGGGTTGATTTAAGATATGAGTGCTAGCTAGCAATGTGCCTGAGCCATAGGCCAAACAGCATGAACTTAATATAAGCCTCTGAGTTATTTTTGGGGGTCTGGGCGGCTGGGTGGCTAAGCGGTCTCTGGCGGCGGGTCTGTGGGTCCAGATCTCCGGCTGTCTGGGACCCGCAAACAAAATACAACAGATGGCGCATCCAACGTGGGCCGATTATCCACTTAGAGCCTGACAAAGATTAAAAAGAGTTCTAGATCGCAGAAACTGATCAAAGGCAGCTTCCAAATTGTGTATGTAAATCGGGTCTTTGTACAAACAAAGCATGGTCCGGGTCACACTCAAAATGGCGCCAGCGGCGGGCTGGCGACAGGCAGTGTGAGCTACAATCAGGCGGGTTCCTGAAAACTAACAAAAGACTCAGTAATGTGATTGATTTTAGATTTCTGCTTATTTTGAACAAAAGAGAAACAAATTTTCTTCATGGCAGCAATTTCTTAGGTGTGCTTTGTTTACGGTCCGTTTAAAAAAACTTAGTGATTCAGCCTAATTTACAAAAACTGTGCTTCTTTTTGGAGAATGTATTTTAAAAGCTCTTAAGGTTGGAAGATGAATAAGGATTCACAATAAAACAGATTCAGATAAAAAGAAAACCTGTAAACGGGTTACAATGTTTGTAAAAGATACATAGGCTTCAGAGAAAAAAGAAAGAAGTTAGAAAAAGTTTTTAAAGTGAGAAATAAAGTAATAAAATTATAATAAGCCACGTAAAGATGGAAAATAGACACAAAATCTAGATTTTGGTTGTTATTGTGTTTTCTTTTAATTTTTTAACTGTTAATGAGCTAACTGCAGAAAGACAATGGATTGCAAATACCAAGGCTACTAAGTTAAACAAGAATATATTTTTTAAAGGTATTTTGATTTCAAAATTTGTGTCTAAGGATTTATTGCTTCGGAAGAGTTCTGCTTTTGTCTCCACAGAGGATGAGAACCTGTG
This sequence comes from Phyllotis vaccarum, assembly GCA_033318265.1. Classification (NCBI taxonomy): domain Eukaryota; kingdom Metazoa; phylum Chordata; class Mammalia; order Rodentia; family Cricetidae; genus Phyllotis; species Phyllotis vaccarum. The sequence goes on from JARWLC010000002.1 coordinate 185,360,614, forward strand.
GATTGCTTCCAGGCAAATATGGTTTCATCAACCAAGACCCCCTGAAAAAACCTCTGATGAGAAGAGATGGCCAGATCAGCTTCACAGCTGCAGATTATGACCCAGTCTCAACAACCGTGAGATTTTCAACGCCCCTTAATCAGCAGGAAGTAGTAATGAATAACTTCGCCCAAATTCCCCAAATATTGTTTCTAAATGTTTGTTTTCATTATAAATGGTTAATGGTCATAGTCAATCTCTTTCTAAGAAAAAAACGGGGGATATGGTATGTGAATGCTTTTTTAAAAAATTAGATTATTAAATTTACAGGTAATCAGCTGTTAATCTCAAACTGCTTTACATTGGTATAGATTTTGGTTTATTGATACAAATTTAAAGTCAATTTTATTATGCTGTATATGTTTTTCTATTCTTGTTTAAGGTATGATGTTCATGTAACTGTTTTAAAATTGTAGTGTATAATTAAGAAATAAAGGTTAATAGTCACTTTTGATAATCAAACTTATAGTTAGGTTAGTTAGGATTTTTAAGTATACAAAGATATATTTCAATTAAATAGATAATCTTCAAATACTTCTAAGACCTACAGAATATGGCATTTAAAATATTTTAAGAGCTTAGACTTTTCTGGACAGTGAGACAGGTCTATACCTGGCAACACTAATTTACTTCAACAAAAAAATGGGCATTGAAGAAACTCCATATAGAATCTCATCTATTTGTGGTGATGGTGAGCCACTGGAGAACAAACTGTTTTTATATTGACTGCTTGACAGTATGCTGTTTAAACTGGACATGCAGGTTCCATAAGAAGATGACCTCTGGACTTTGGCAGAGCAAGCCAAGATCATCATTCGGGTTCCTGCTTTACAGAGAAAACTGTCAGACATTCTTCAGGACTCAAGGAGAAGCAACAGATGAACTGTGCCAGAATGGACAGAGCGGATTTCCTGCTTCACTGAAATGAAAAGAGACTCAAGGCCTATAGGCTGAAGACGGATGCCCCAACTTTATAAAGGAACTTTGGGTGACTGTCCAGGCAGATAGGTGTCATCTCTGTCCTTTCTAGATTTTAGAAGTCGTTTGCACTTCTGGTTTACTTGGGTAAATATTATATCCTTCTGTGGTCTTTGATGTAGTTGAAGATTAGATAGTTATATGTACAGTTTTTCTTAGTCATTTAAAAAATATATTAGATATAAAACTTTAGATTCATAAAAATAAAGTAGATAGAATGTTTTCTTTAATTTTGCTAAGTGCAAGTAGACTAGATATTGTAACTATAATTCTTGCTTGATGGCTATTTTGTTATATGTAATTTTGCTATGTTAAAATTGAAACCTTCCTTTTTGATTAGAGAAAAAGGGGGAAATGTGGGAATACATTTGTGCGTACTGTATCTTTAAATAAAGGAGCTGGTTTGGGTCATGGCAGGCGCCATAAAAAAGGTGGGAGGAGAGTCAGTTCAGGTAAGAGAAGCAGGGTGGAGTCAGGCAGACCGCGGGGAAGCCACCGAGAGAGCAACATGTAAGCACGGGTGAGCTGCGGGCCGCCACGTGGCCCTGGATTAATAGAAATGGGTTGATTTAAGATATGAGTGCTAGCTAGCAATGTGCCTGAGCCATAGGCCAAACAGCATGAACTTAATATAAGCCTCTGAGTTATTTTTGGGGGTCTGGGCGGCTGGGTGGCTAAGCGGTCTCTGGCGGCGGGTCTGTGGGTCCAGATCTCCGGCTGTCTGGGACCCGCAAACAAAATACAACAGTCAGGGATGGTGATACCTCCTGAAGTTATATTATTGAACAAGATTGTTTTGACAATCTTGCATTTCTTGTTATTTCATATGCATTTGAGTATTGCCCTTTCAAGGTCTGTAAAAAATTGTGTTGGGATTTGATGGGGCTTTCATTAAATATGTAGATTGATTTTGGTAGGATTGCCCTTTTTACTATATTGATTCTATATCCAGGAGCATGGGAGATGTTCCCATTTTCAGACATCTTCTTCAATTTCTTTCTTCAATGACTTTAAGTTCTTGTCAAACAGGTCTGTCACTTCTTTGGTTAGAGTTACACCAAGATCTCCTTTTGTTCTCTTATTGCTTTAGCTAAAACTTTGAGAACTATATTGAATGGATAAGGGGGGGGGGAATCCTTGTCTTGTTCCTAATTTTAGTGCCATTGCTTTGAGTTTCTCTCCATTTAGTTTGATGGTGGCCTTCGGCTTGCCGTATATCACCTTTATCATGTTTAGGTATTTTCTATGTACTCCTGATCTCTCCAGGACTTTTATCATGAATGAGAGTTGGATTTCGTCAAAGGCTTTTTCAGCTTCTAAGGAGATGATCATGTGGTTTTTCTTTCAGGCTGTTTATATGATGGATGACATTCACAGGTTTTCATGTGTTGAGCCATCCCTGCATCTCTGGGATGAAGCCTACTTGATCATGGCAGATAATTTTTTTAGTATGTTGATTTTGGTTTGCCAATATTTTAGCATCAGTGTTCATGAGGAAGATTGGTCTATAATTCTCTTTCTTTGTTGCATCTTTGAATGTGTAGTGTATCAGGGTGACTTTAGTCTCATCAAAAGAGTTTGGCAATGTTACTTTGTTTTCTATTGTATGGAACAATTTGAGTATTGGTATTAATTTCCTCTTTGAATGTCTAGTAGAATTCTGCACTGAAGTCTGGCCCTGTGCTTTTTTTCTTTGGGAAACTTTTAATAACAGTTTAAATTTCCTTGTGGGTTATAGGCCTATTTAAGTCATTTATCTGATCTTTATTTAATTTTGGTAAGTGGTACTGGTCCAGAAAGGTGTCCATTTATTTAAGGTTTTCCATTTTAGTGGAGTGTAGATTTTCAAAGTATGACCTAATGATTTTCTGGATTTCCTGGGTGTCTATTTTTATGTCCCCCTTTTCATTTCCGATTCTGCTAATTTGGATCCTCTCTCTCTGCTTTTTGGCTAGTTTGGATAAAGGTTTATCTATATTGTTGACTTTGATTCTTTGATTCATTGATTCTTTGTATTGTTCTCTATGTTTCAATATTGATTTCCACCCCAAGTTTGATTATTTCCTGCCTTCTGCTCCTTATAGGTGAGTTTGCTTCTAGTTGGTCTAAAGCCTTCAGCTGTGCTGTTAGGTCTCTTGTGTGATATTTCTCTATGGTTTTTTTTATATAGGCATCTAGTGCTATGAGTTTTTCCTCTTAGCTCTGATTTCATTGTGTCCCATAAGTTTGGGTATGTTATGGATTCATTTTCATTGAATACTAGCAAGTCTTTGGCTTCTTTTTTAACTTCTTTGACCCAGAGGTGGTTCAATTGAGAGATGTTGAGTTTCCATGAATTTGTAGGGTTTCTGTGATTTTTGTTGTTGTTGAACTCTAGCTTTAGACCATGGTGGTCTGATATGATACAAGGAGTTATTCAAAATTTTTTAATCTATTGATGATTTCTTTTTGACTGAGTATGTGGTCAATTTTAGAGAAAGTCCCAGGGGATGCTGAGAAAAAGAATATTCCTTTGTGCTTGGGTGGAAAGTTTTGTATCTATCTTTTAAGATTTTTGGGTCATAACATGTATTAGATCCCTTATTTCTCTGTTGAGTTTCTATCTGGTAGACCTATCTATTGTTGAGAGCAGAATATTGAAGTCTCGCAGTATTAATGTTTGATATCAGGTTTAGACTTTAGTAATTTCTTTTACATATATAGGTGCCCTTATGTTGGGGGCATAAATGTTCAGGACTGAATCTTCATCTTGATGGATTTTTCCTGAGATGAATATTTAATGTCTGTCCTGGCTTCTTCTGATTGATTTTAGTTTGAAGTCTATTTTGTTAGATGGTGTAGGATGGCTGAACAAGCTTGTTTCTTAGGAACATTTGATTGGAAAGTCTTTTCCCAACCCTTTACTCTGAGACTGTGTCTGTCTTTGAGGTTAAGGTGTGTCTCTTGTATGCTATAGAAGGATGGATTCTGTTTTTGTATCCATCATGTTAGGGTGTGTTTTTTTATAGGTGAATTGAGTTCATTGATATTAAGGGAAATTAATGACCAATGACTGTTATTTCCTGTTATTTTTGGTGGTAGCTTGTGTGTATTTACCTTTTTGGGTTTTTATTCTGTGGGATTATCAATTGTTTGTGGTTTCACTGGTGTATCTGGTTTCCTTATGTTAGAGATTTCCCTTTAGTGCTTTTTGTAGGGCCAGATTTGTGGATAGATATTGTTTAAATCTGGTTTTGTTATGAAATATCTTGTTTACTCTATCTATGGTGGTTGATAGTTTTGCTGGGTATAATAGTCTGGGTTGGCAGCCATGTTCTTTTAGTGTCTGTATCACATCTCAGCACCGTCTTGCTTTCATTGTTTCCATTGAGTATTCTGGTGTTATTCTGATGGGTCTGCCTTTATAGGTAACTTGGCCCTTTTTCTTTGTAGCTTTTGGTATTCTTTCTTTATTCTGTATGTTTAGTGGCTTGACTATTATGTGGTGAAGTGGTCTAGTCTATTTGGTTTTCTGTAAGCTTCTTATATCTTTATAGGCATTTTCTTCTTTTGATTGGGAAAGTTTTCTTCTATTAGTATGTTGAATATATTTTCTATGCATTTGAACTGGTATTCTTTTATTGCAATAATTCTCAGTTTTGGTATTTTCATGGTGTCCCATATTTCATGAATTTAAAAAAAAACGACGGCTTTGGTTTTAGTGTTTTCTTTGACTGACATATCTTTTTCTACTATTGCATCTTCTATTCCAGAGATTCTCTTCTCCATCTTTTGTATTCTATTGGTTATGCTTGCATCTGTAGTTCTGGTTCCTTTCTTCAGATTTTCTATTTACAGCATTGCCTTGGTTTGTGTCTTTCTTATTGCTTCTATTTCAGCTTTTAAATCTTGAAATGTTTCTTTCACTTGTTTGATTTTTCCTGTTTTTTTAAAATTTTCTTTCATGTATTTCTTAGTCTCTTCCATTTTTTCTTTGTGTTTTCTTCTATTTCTTTAAGGGAATATTTTATATCCTCTTAAGGCTTTTTATTATCTTCATAAAGTTGATTTTAAGGTCATTTCCTTCTGATTCCTCTGCATTGCTATGCTCAGGTTTTGATGTTATAGAACCACCAGAACCTTCTGGTGGTGCCATGTTGTTCTTTATGTTGTTATATGTATTCCTGCACTGGTGCTTGTCCATTGCTTTCTTGGTTCACTGCAGGATTTGTCTGAATCTCAGAGAGCTGATTTTATTGCAGTCTCTTCTGGATGTGCTTGTGTCTCAGGAAGTCTCTCTTAGTTCAATCTGAGTTCTTGGTCACTCTTTTTCCTGGAGGAAAGTGATCATAACAGTTGGTGCTTGTGGCCTAGGATCCCACCAGAAAAGGAGCTATAGAAGGGAGCTGTAAGGCAGACAGGAAACAGTGGTCCTCAGATAGATTGTGAGGATGGGAAAATGGTTGGAGTTATCATCATGGGTCTAGTATTTCTTCCTGAAGAGGGGTAGTCCTTGAAAGGCCCGAGTATTGGATGGTCTGATCATGGGAGTTTAGGCTTTCTGACCAGAGATGTTCAGCTGGGATGGATGGATTTAGCAGACTCTTCTTGAAACAATGGTGTGGAAGGGGTGCAGGAAGTCAGGTGTGGGACACATGGTCCTCAGGCTGGGTGGAGTGGTTGGACTAGTTTGTGTTGGTATGGTGCCGTGCTGCAGAGACATGGCCTTTTAGACAAAATATCAGGTGAAGTTTCTGTGGCAAGTCTACTGTTTCTGTGTGGAGAAGAAGCCAGGTGTACAGAGCAGGGATGAATGTAGTTTGAAGGAGTGGGTATAGATGGTGGCAGGAGTTAGGCTTCCTGCCTATGAATATAGGAAGAGAGAAAAGGCACTTGGAAGAGATAGATGGAGTCAACAGCCTGAAGTTGGGGGTCCTATCTGTAAAAGGAATTCAGGAAGCAAGAGTCAGGCATCCAGTTATGGTGACTGTATTAATTACTTTTTAATTTTTGTGATAAAACACTATAAGTCAACTTAAAGTAGTCATAATTTCTTTGGGATTGTGGTTCCAGAGGTATAAGAGTCTGAAATGTGAGAGATAAGAATGCAAACATCTGGTATGATGACTGTAACTGGAGTTTACACCTTGAACTACAAGCAAGAAGCAGAGAGAGGGACCTGTGAGTGGTATATGGATTTTTACTATCAAAACCTGTCTCCAGTGATATATTTCCTTTAGCAAGGGCACACCTTCGAAGCCACTTCAAATAGTGCCATCAGTTAGGAACTAAGTGTTCAATACAGGAGCCTCTGGGGACATTCTCATGCAAACTACAACTGTGGCACGTGCTAGCAGGATGTGCTAAAGATGTGCTGGCAGGGGGATCATGAGTTCATTAATATATTTTTAAGGAGTTTGAATGAGATTGTGTCTTGTCCAATTTGATACCAGTTATCTATATCTCTGTCTATCTGTCTATCTATCTATCTATCTATCTATCTATCTATCTATCTATCTATCTGTCTGTCTGTCTGTCTGTCTGCTGTCTGTCTGCCTGTCTGTCTGTCTATCTGTCTATCTGTCTATCTGTCTATCTGTCTATCTATCTTCTGTCTGTCTGTCTGTCCGTCTTTTTATCTATCTATCAATATATATGTAGGGTCTCCATTTACAGTCTAGGATAGCTTTGAACTTGTGATTACTCTGCTTCAGCTTCTAAAATGTTGGTATTACAAGTATCTGCTGATATCTGGCTTTTAATTGTTTTTGTTGATACTTTTATGTTTGTGTTTTCTAAATCACATGTTTTTAAAATGCTTTATTTTATGTGTATAAGTGTTTTGCCTGCACATGTGTACATATCTTGTGTACGCCTAGTTTCTGAGGAGGCCAGAAGAGGATGTCAGATTCCCAGAAACTGAAGTTACAGATAGTTATAAGTTGCGATGTGGTTATTGGGAACTAAGTGCAGGTCTCCTGCAAGAGCTCTTAAGCCCTGAGCCACCTCTCCAGCTCCTATGCTTTGTTTTCTAATAGTAACCTTGCTGATTTCTGTTTTTCATTATTTAACTCAGGTGTAATGTCTTTGCTGAGGCCTCTTCTTCTGGATGTGGTTCCAACAATCCAACAGACCGCTGCTTTGGCTCTGGGGAGATTGGCAAATTACAATGATGACTTAGCAGAAGCAGTTGTGAAAGGTGATATTCTTCCACAGCTTGTCTATTCACTGGCAGAACAAAATGTAAGAATTCTTCAAGATAATTTATGTATTTTTGGTTTTGGGTAAAAATATGACAATTTGGGCACAATTATGGGTTTGGAGGCATTGGAATGATTATATTATTTTGATTTGGGTATGATTATAGGCAGCTTTTTATTATTGTTGGTTTATGGGGACTATAAAAAATTTCATGAGGCATGTATGAAGTAGTAAGTATTTACATGGAAACTTTCAACAAACTATAGGATCTGTTAGATGGGAGAGTGTAAAGACCCATGGCAAATAAATTCTTTCTGCCATCCTTATATGAAGGTGGTTAGTGGGAAGAGTAATTCTTGAAGGGAGAGAGGTTTGATAAATGTTTTTCTTTTTACTAACTAGACAAGCATTTCAAGCCATTAAATGTACCCTCTGAATGTGTTACCCCACCTCATATGAGACAGGATTTCTTTTCTACAGGGTTACCAATTTAGTTTATATAATAGTTAAGAATTTAAGCAATTTCAGATTACCCATTACACTTTATTAGATTGTCATGAACTAAGTATGACACCAACTTTTCTTGACATCTTTAAGACTAATTTTCTATTTGTTTAACAAAACATAGCTCAACTAAAAAGTGAGCAAAGGACGTGGATATTTTTCCAACGAAAATCTGTAAGTAGTCGATGAGCATGTGAAAAGGCATTAGCAAATAAAAGCTATAAATCAATACCACAATGAGATGACAACTCATGTCTACTAAGATGACCATAATGAAAAATAATAAAAAAGGAAAAGTTGAAACCCTCATGTGCTATTGGTAGGCATGTAAAATAGTGCAGTTGCTGTGACAAACCATTTGGCAACATGCAATAAGATCAGTGTATTTATCATCTGATGGGGCAACTCTCCTTCCCATTGTTCATCCAAAAGCATCAACATGTTGTGGTACATGTTCAGACAGCACTACTCTGCAGTCTGTATGTGAAAGCAGTCCAAAGCATTCAACACATTATTAGATACACAAAGAACTGTATTTATACAACAGATTGAAGCAGTGGTAAATGTGATATTTATGATCAAAATAATTTTATTTGGGGCTGCAGAGATAGCTCAGTGGTTAAGACCACATTCTTCTCTTACAAAGGACCTGAGTTTGGTTCCTAGCATTCATGTCATGTGGCTCACAACCACCTGTAATGCCAGCTCCACATAATCTGATAACTCTGTACTCCACAGGCACCTACATGTACACATTTGCATGTACGTACACATGTACATGTACGTACACACATACACATACATAGACTCCCATGTACATACGCATATATGTATTAAAGAACCCTCTAAAAATCACCAAATATTTAAAAATGAGAAAGCATAAATTAAATAAGAAAAAAACCATGTCAAGTGAAAGATGTAAGACACAAAAAGCAGTGTGTTATATAATCTCATTTATACAGAATGTACCAAACCTGTGAACTCATAGAGACATAAGCAAATCAGTGGTTTTCAAGGTCCAGAATAAAGGGGGAATAGGAAAGGGCTACTTGAGTCTCTGATTGAGAATATAGGTGACTGAAGTGATGTGACTACGAGCATTGATTTGGACACTTTGACCAAAAGGAAAATTTTTATGATGTATTTTGTAAGAGCAAAACATCACAATTGTGCAAATATTTGTGTATTTATGTGTGTATATATCTGAGAGTCCTTTACTATAGTCTCTGCACAGAATCACAAACTTGTAGTTTTCTATGCATGCCCCTTCAGTAGCTGCTCTTAGGCTTTCCATGTTCAGGATTCCCGCTCTCTCCCCTTGGGTGGCAGGCTCTGTGGCTGAGTCCAACTCAAAAGGTTTCAGAAGTTTTCTGAAAATGAATTACTATCTACTGAGGAGAAAGAGACAGTTCTAGGCAGAAAAGTGCACAGCACGTCTCTTCTACCCACCTGCCTGGAGTCACTTCTGATTTTAACTTTTTAAAAAAAATGTAGACACAAAGTATTGTGGCTTTGCTTCACTTAAAAAGACAAGCTGTGCACACCTTTTCTTTTTTGTTTAAATTTGCTTTTATTTCATACACAGTATTATCTTTCACTCTGACATTTTCAGTTTTGTTGATTCTTGTTCTTCCCACTATCGTCTCCCCCCTTGTCCCTCTCACTCTACAGCCCGACTTACTTCCATGTTACTTGTGCCTGATTGGACCCACTCTCTTACTTTTTTATATCCTTAACCACAGTTTCTCCCGTGTACACATACATATAAGCATTGTAAGCTAAGATCTGCGTGTGAGACAGGATGTGTGGTTTTGTCTACATCTAAAGATTCCCATTGATTCCTTATACCATACAGCACATTGTGATCATATTCACCCGTCCTCCAACTCTGCCTATATCTGGCCTCTCTACCTCACTCCTAACTTAAAGAAAACTCTGAGTTTTCTTCATTTTATGTGCCACCCAGTCCGATTTCTGTTACACAACCACCCTGAGAATCAGGTCTGCTCTGTGCATGGTTGGCCATTCAGGGATCATGCCATTAGAGAAAACTGATTCTCCTGTCCCAACAGCTACAAAATCAGTAGCTCCCCAGCCAGCTTCTCACTGGGATTTTGTGTCCATTTTCCCCTCTCCATTCTGGAATTATTGCCCTTCTTGAGCTTGCATAGGTAATGATTTCACAGTCTCTGAGAGTTCATAAGTGCAGCTGCCTTGCTGTGTCTGAAAAACAGTTTCCTCGATGTTATTTACAACCTCTAGCTCTTGCACCCTTTCATTCACTTCTTCCATGAGAATCCTCATTTAGGGCTGAACACTCTGTATTCTCCTATTCTCTGCATTCACCAGCTGGGGGTCTCTGTGTGTATTGTCATTTACAGTTAGAAGTTTCTCTGATGGGAGCTGAGAGATGCACTGATCTATGTATATAGCAATAAGGTTTTAGGAATCATTCAAATAATATGTCTATTTATTAGAATAATACTTTTGGATTCTCTCATAGGCCCTATGAATTATTTAACCACAGGTTTTCACCTCCTTTCACAGTGATGGGTATGGGTTCCATCTCATGGAGCAGGTTTAAATCCAATCAGAAACTGGTTGATGACTTTTATAATATTCATGCTAGAATATCACACCAACATATTTTTGTCAGGTCAGTCATTTTGTATTCTACATAAATGATTACTTTTCTCTTATAGGAGGTTCCATATCACCTCCAAGCACTATGAGAACTAGCCAGTAGGGATGAGGATTCCACGTGAGAACCAGATTGATTTCTCTTTGTTCTATGACTTAAGCATGTAGGGTTTTCAGCAACAGGGTTTCTCATCAAGTTCTGGGGTGTATTGCAATGCCCTGCAATGCTATAGATCTATGGTAGCCCATAGTCAAACAACTCAAAAACTGATAACCAGTTCCTGGTACTGGGTTTTAAATTTTTTGGCATGAAGTATCTAGTTGGGGTATTGTCACCCCCCTCTCTGTTGTGGAATATTTGCTCACACTGTGATCCCCAAGATCACATTATTTAAATAAAATCAACCACAGGTCAATAGTGTAGGGAAAAGGGCCAGCCAAAGAAACCTACCCTGGTCCTGAAATCAGAGCTAGTAAAAGAAACACACCGTGGAACTGAGAACTGAGCCAATAAAAGAAACACTTTAGCCCTAAACCCAGAACCAAATAAACATGCCTTGACCCTGAAACTAGAGCCAAATAAACATACTTTGTCCCTAGGATCAGAGCCAGTGAGAGAAATATGCTCTGATCTTATAATTAGACCCAAGAGGCTAAAAAGGACCAGTGAAAAATACATAATCCGACCCTGAAATCAGAGCCATTTCTGCCCCTAACCAATGAAACTAAGCAATCCCTGAGCAGGAAAACTAACCAATCCACGAGCATAAAATTTTCTGCCTGGAGAAATTCTACCCCTAAGAGCTTCTATATTAACCCTTCTGCCTGTTCAGCTGTTGGCTGTTCTTTCCCACCCTGGCAGAGGCAGCCACTTTCCTGGACTCCTCCTTCTCAAATCTCTTTCTCAGAATTCTTGGGTGGAGATCTATCTATCTACCTACCTACCTATCTGCCTGGACAGTCACCCATGTCTTTCTGTATGCTGTGAATATCAATCCTTAAATAAAGGAGCTGTTTTAGCCCATGATAGGCTCCATAGAAAAAGTAGGAGGAGAAATCAGAGCATAGGTCAGCCTCAATTCCCTTGGAATGGATTTCTCTGTGTTTGAATCCCGATTTAAGTATTCTTTCGGTAATTAAGGCATGGCCCCACCACACCTCTTGGGAACCTGGAATTCCTTCTATAATCTGAAGTAATCTTGATGCAGTTAGGATTAAGGGTGTAGATCACCAGTCCCAGGATACTCCCTGTGCTGGGATTAAGGTTTGAATCACCACTCTAATTTTCCTAGACTGACTGTGGTTAGAGCTCTGGGACTTCTGGAGCTTTTACTAACCCCCCACATAGACTGTGGGTAGATTCCCTCTGATATCTCCAAAACTTCTGAAACTTTATTAAATCCCCACAAGCGATTGCCAATAGTCAAGGCAAGAGCAGTTTATTGCCCAAATGGCTAGCCTTGACCCATTAAAAACAAGCTTCATATGGAGTTGCATCAATGACCATCATCTTTTTAAGAAGCAAATTGGTGCTGCTATGAGCAGATGTGTCTCATTGTCAAGAAAAATATTAGGTTATTAAACCCCTTAATGCCATATTTTATAGTGTTTTAGAGTGTTTGAAGAGCATCTGTCTAAAATATACCTGTTTAACCTTGAAAACATACTTAATGTGACTACAAATTTTATTATTATAGATTAAGTACTAACCTCATTTGAAAAATTTTATTTTCATTAAAAATGTCATCTCTATCAATGTATTCCACTGCTCCCCCCTCCCCTTCCAGACAGCCTACAGCCTCCCCCATCCCCATCCACTCATCCACTCCCCCCTAAAGGGCGAGGAGTCCCAAGGTGGGCCAGCCCAGTGGGGCACATCTACTTCAGGCATGTCTGATTCACTCATCCCAAATGCTGGGGTGGGTGTTCCTCTATAGAAAATGGGCACCAAGGCACCACCCTATGAACAGGAACACAGTTAATTCCTACCCTCATGGCTCCACACAATGCTCATGCTAGTCAAAATTCACCTACCTCGGGAAAAGCCAGTTCCCCCTCCCAATGGATCTCCAGTGGCCAATCCTGATTCAGTGAGCTCCCCAAAGCTCCAGCAAGCCATCACTGTTGGAACCTTCTTCATAATCCCCATCCTCCTGCTCATACAGACTCTCCTTCCCTGCTCTCAGCTGGACCAGGAGCTATGTCCAGTGCTCATCCATGAAGCTCTGCCTCCACCTCCATTTCCTGTTGGATGTAGGTTCTGCAATGACATCTAGGGTGTTTACTCATTTGATTATAGGGGAAGTCCCATTTAGGCACCCCCTCCACCATTGTTTGGAGACTTGGGACATCCTGCTAGATCCTGGACATTTCCCTAGCACCCAGTCTCTTTCCAACCCCACATTGGCTTCCTCTATTGAGATATCCATCTCTTTCTATCTCTCTCTTTGCTCCTCTCACTCAACTATCTCCTTCTTTCAAGATTTGTTACTAATTCTTCTTGGTTGCAACCTATTATGACCCAAATTTGCTAAGGTGATCTTCTCTATTTTCTCTTCTTAGTGGAATCTCTGGATGTCTCTCTTAAGTTCCCTCTAATAACAAGCTGTTCAGGGGTTGCAGTTTGCAGCTTGGGTATTCTTTGATTTGTGTCTAAAATCCACTTATGAGTGAGTATATCCCATGCCTATCTTCCTGGGCTTATGATACCTCACTCAGGAAGATATTCTCCAAGTCCATCCATTTGCCTGAAAATTTTAGGATGTTATTTTTGTATTTTACTGTTGAGTAGTACTCCATTGTGTAGATGTACCACAGTTTGTTAATCCATTAACTCTTCACTTGAGGGGCATCTAATTTGTTTCCAGGTTATTGCTATTACAAATAATGTTGCTATGAAAATAGTTGAGCTAATGCCTTTGGGGTAAGAATGTGCATCTGTTAGGTACATGCCCAATAGTGATTATTGCTGGATCCTTATGAGATTGATTCCAAGTTTACTGAGGAATAGCCATACTGTATTCCAGAGTGGCTGTACAAGTTTACACTCCTACCAACAATGAAGGAGTGTTCCCCTTGTTCCGCATCCTCTCCAGCATAGGCTGTCATCTATGTTTTTGAACTTAGCCATTCTAACAGGTATAAGGTGGTATCTCAAAGTTGTTTTGATTTGCATTTCTCTGATGGCTAAAGATGTTGAATAATTTTTAAGTGCCTTTCAGCTGTTTGTAATTCTTCTGTTGAGAATTCCCTTTTTAGCTCTGAACCCCATTTTAAAATTGGGTTATTTAGGTTTTTGTGCTCTAGTTTCTTGAGTTCTCTATATATTTTCAAAATCAGCCCTCTGTTTGATGTAGGGTTGGTGAAGATCTTTTCCCATCCTGTAGGCTGTCCTTTTGTCTTTTGACCATGTCCTTTGCCTTACAGAAGCTTCTCAGTTTCAGGAGGTCCCACTTATTGACTGTTCTTCTTAGTGTCTGTGCTACTGGTGTTATATTTAGGAAGTGGTCACCTGGGCCAATGCATTGGTGGGTATTTCCCACTTTCTTTTCTACCAAGTTCAGTGTAGCTGGGTTTATGTAGAGGTCTTTGATACACTTGGACTTGAGTTTTGTGCAGGGTGATAGGTTTAGATCTATTTGCATTCTTCTGCATACTACCATACAGTTATGCCAACACAATCTGTTGAAGATGCTATCTTTTTCCATTGAATGTTTTTGGCCTCTTTGTCAAAAATCAGGTGTTCATATGTGTGTGGGTTAATGTCAGGAATTTCGATTTGATTCTGTTGATCTACAAGTCTGTTTTTATGCGAGTACCAGGCTGGTTTTTTTTTTTTTTTTTAAATTACTCTGGCTCTATAGTGTAGTTTGAAGTCATGGATGGTGATGCCTCCTGAAGTTCTTTTATTGCTCAGGATTATTTTGGCAATCCTGGGTTTCCTGTTATTCCACATGAAGTTGAGTATTGTTCTTTCAAGGTCTGTAAAAATTGTGTTGGGATTTTGATGGGGATTGCATTGAATCTGTAGATTGCTTTTGGTAAAATTGCTATTTTTACTATGTTGATCCTGCCTATCCAGGAGCATGGGAGATCTTTCTATTTTCTGATATCCTCTTCAATTTCTTTCTTCAGTGACTTAAAGTTTTTGTCAAACAGGTCTGTCACTTCTTGGGTTAGAGTTATGCCTAGATATTTAATGCTTTTTGCAGCTATTATAAGGGATGATGTTTCCATTATTTCCTTTTTAGGCCTTTTATCCTTGGTGTGTAGGAGGGCTATTGATTTTTTTTCATATTATTTTGTACCCTGCTACCTTGCTGAAGGTGTTTATCAGCTGTAGGAGTTCCCTGGTAGACTTTTGTTGTTCACTTATGTATACTATCATATCATCTACAAATAGAGATAGTTTGACTTCTTCCTTTCCAATTTGCATCCCCTTAATCTCCTTTTCTTCTCTTATTGCTTTAGCTATGACTTTGAGAATTGAATAGATAAGGAGAGAGAGGAGAGCAGTGTATTATTGTTCCTGGTTTTAGTGGGATTGCTTTGAGTGTTTCTCTGTTATTTTGATGTTGGTTGTCAGCTTGCTGTATATTGCCTTTATTATATTTAGGTATTTTTCCTGTATTCCTGATCTTTCCAGGCCTTTTATCATGAAAGAACATTAGATTTTGTCAAAGGCTTTTCCAGCATCTAATGAGATGACCATGCGATTTTTTTCTTTCAGTTTGTTTATATGATGGATGGCATTCACAATTTTTCATATGTTAAACCATCCCTTCATCTCTGTGATGAAGCCTACTTGATCATGGTGGAGGATTTTTTTTGATACATTGTTGGATTCAATTTGCTAGAATTTTATTGAATATTTTGGCATCTGGTCCCAGGCTTTTTGTTTACTTGGGAAACTTTTAATAACAGCTTTAGTTTCCTTTGGGCTTATAGATCTGTTTAGGTATTTAATTTGATCTTAATTTAATTTTGGTAAGTGTACCTGTCTAGAAAGCTATCCATTTCTTTTAGGTTTTCCATTTTAGTGGAGCACAAACTTTCAAAGAATAGCCTGATAATTCTCTGGATTTCCTGGATGTCTGTTGTTATGTCCCCCTTTTTATTTCTGATTCTGTTAATTTGGATATTGTCTCTCTGCTTCTTGGTTCATTTGGATAGGGGTTTATCTATCTTGTTGACTTTCTCAAAGAACCAACTCTTTGATTCATTGATTCTCTGTATTGTTCTCTTTGTTTCTATTGTATTGATTTCAGCCCTAAGTTTGATTATTTCCTGCCATCTACTCCTTCTAGGTGAGCTTGCTTCTAATTGTTCTAAAGCCTTCAGCTGTACTGTTAGGTCTCTTGTGTGAGATTTCTCTAGGTTTTCCATATAGGCATCTAGGACTACAAGTTTTCATCTTAACACTGCTTTCATTGTGTCCCATAAGTTTGGGTATGTTGTGAATTCATTTTCATTAAATTCTAGAAGTCTTTGATGTCTTTCTTAATTCCTTTCTTGAGCCAGAGGTGGTTCAATTGAGAGATACTCAGTTTCCATGAGTGTGTAGGCTTTCTGTAATTTTTGTTGTTGTTGAATACAGGCTTTAGAGCATGGTGGTCTGATATGATACAGGGAATTATTCCCATTTTTTGTATGTATTGATATTTGCTTTATATCTGAGTACATGGTCAATTTTAGAAAAAGGTCCATGGGGTGCTGAGAAATATATATATTCCTTTTTTTTTGGGTGGATGGTTCTGTGTATATCTGTTGAGTCCATTTGGGTCATAGTATCCATTAGATCCCTTATTTCTCTGTTGAGTTTCTGTCTAGTTGACCTATCCAAGGGTGAAACTGGATTATTGAAGTCTCCCACCATTAGTGCATGGGGTTTGGTGTGAGTTTAAAGCTTTAGCAGTGTTTCTTTTAAAAATTTAGGTGCCCTTGTATTCAGGAGTGAGACTTCGTGTTGGTGGATTTTTCCTGAGTGAATAAGTTATGTCCATCCTGGTTTCTTTTTATTGATTTTAGTTTGAAGTCTATTTTGTTAGATATTAGGATGGCTGCACCAGCTTGTTTCTTAGGACCATTTGATTGGAAAGTCTTTTCCCAACCTTTTACTCTGAGTTTGTGTCTGGATTTGACTTTGAGTTGTGTCTCCCGTGTGCAGCAGAAGGATGGCCTCTGTTTTTGTATCCATTATGTTAGGGTGTGTCTTTTTATAGGTGAATTGAGTCCATTGATAGGGAATATTAATGACTAATGATTGTTATTTCTTGTTATTTCTTGTGGTATCTTGTGTGCATTTCTCTTCTTTGGGCTTTTTTCCCGTGGTATCATTGATTGTTTGTGGTTTCATAGGTGTATCTGTTTTCCTTAGGTTGGAGTTTTCCCTTTAGAGTATTCCGTAGGGTCGGATTTGTGGATAGTTATTGTTTAAATCTAATTTTGTCATAAAATATCTTGTTTACTCCTCTTATAGTGATTGATAGTTTTGCTAGGTATAGTAGTCTGGGTTGGCAGCCATGCTCTTTTTGTGTCTGTATAACATCTGACCAGGACCTTCTTTCTTTCATTATTTCCATTGAATAGGCTGGTGTTATTCTAATGGGTCTGCCTTTATAGGTAATTTGGCCTTTTTCCTTTGCAGCTCTTAGCACTTTTCCTTTGTTCTGCAGGTTTGCTGGCTTGAATTTTATGTAACAAGCAGATTATTTTGGGGAGTCTAGTCTATTTGGTGTTCTGTAAACTTCTTGTATCTCTATAGGCATTTCCTTCTTCAGGTTGGGAAAGCTTCCTTCTTTGATTTTGTTAAATACATTTTCTGTGCTTTAAAACTGGTGTTTTTCTCCTTCTATGGTTCCATTTATTCTTAGGTTTGGTCTTTTCATGATATCCCAGACTTCCTGGACATTTTCTGTTAGCACATTTTTAGTTTTAGTGTTTTCTTTAACTGATGTATCTATTCGCACCATTGAATCTTCCACTTCAGAGAGTCTATCTTCCATCTCTTGCATTCTGTTGGTTATGCTTGCATGTGTGGTTCTGGTTTGTTTCTTCAGGTTTTCTATTTCCAGCTTTATCTCAGTTTGTGCCTTCTTTATTGCTTCTATTTCAATTTTTAATTCTTGGAATGTTTCTTTCACCTGTTTGTTTTCTTTTTCTTTTTTTTTTTTTAAATTTTGTTTCAGGGTTTTTTTCATCTCTTCTTTTTGTATATTCTCTTAAAGCTTCTATTATCTTCATAAAGTTGTTTTTAATATCATATTCTTCTGTTTCCTCTTCATTTCTGTTCTTAGTTGTTGATGTTGTAGAGCCATCAGCTTCTTCTGGGGGTGTCATGTTGTTCTTTACATTCTTCCCTGTATTCTTGCACTGGCATCTGCTCATGACTTTCTCGGTTCACTCTTTGCCGGCTCTTAGTCAGTTTTGAGCCTGGGGGGAGGTCTTAGTTCTTAGTTAGCTGTGGACCAGGAGGGGGCTTCTGGTTATCCAGTTGTTGGTGGGTGATGGTATAGGTTTGCGGTTTGGATGTGGTTTGGCCCATGGAATGTCCCTAGATGTGTATTTTCCTGGGGATTAGGCTGGAAGGGAGGTTTTCCCAGGTTTCTTTGGTTTAGGGCATTTTACAATAAATCTCACTTGCAATATACCAAATGCAGGATTAATATTTAACGGAGGGTATTTTAACACTCGTGATTACAAGTTAAACCTTAGGATGATTCCTTGGCAATAGGATGATACAGGTGATGGATGCCGATCCAATCTCCAAGAAAGTAGGAATAAAATGGGATGCTCAAGATCCCAGCAGCCCCTTTTGAATCAGGCTGGCCACACCCTCTTCAGGCTCCCAGGTCTCTAGAGACATGCCTCCCAACCTTATCAGCTAACACCTGAATCCCACTATAAGGGCAGGGTTGGGTGTGGATGGGGTGTTGGGGGTGTCCCCAGGCTGGGGTTCAGAGACCATGCTCTTTCCTTGGCCTTAGGGTCCAGATGCCACTCACCTCATAGCTGTGGACCAGGAGGGGGCTAATGGTTCTCTTTAAGTAATTTTCAAAGGGTTTATTTTGGATAATTATTATGTATAGATCTTGAGTAACATGCTAATACAATGTGCATAATATTGTCAACATGGAACAAATAAGTAATCTGCATTTTATTGTTGTTTTAGGTTTCTGTCTTGGACTTTCTGGCCTAGTCTCATGGCCCAGACCCATAGACCCACAGTCTCATAGTCCCACTGAAACACACAGATGCTTATATTAATTGTATGCTGATTGACATGGGACCCAGGCATATAACTTGCTAGTGCTTTACCCTTAAACTAGCCCATGATTCTTATCCACTTCAGCCATGTGGCTAGGTACCTTTTCTCAGAGCAGCATAGGTATCGTCTGCATCTGTTTCTCTGATGTGTCTGTGGCATCTCTGCTCTGTTCTTCCTGTTTTCTTAATCTCATAGCTCTGCCCATACTTCCTGTCTGTCTTTGGGCAATCAGCATTTTTATTAAACCAGTAGGCGGGTCAATTATATACAATATAATAACATAATCCTACTACATTTTATTTAATGGCACAATAATTTCTATAAAGTTCTTGACCAGTACGTTGTTAAGATGTCTTCTTCCCACCATTATTAAGCCTATAAATTGAAGCAAAGGTATTGGTTCAGGATCCCCAAGACAAAGTTCACAGCACAAAGGAGATTTATTTGCCCCAGAGAGACACAGGGCAGGGAATAAGAGACAAACACAGATGATGGAGAATGAGGGAGAAGGAGGATGGAGCAAGGGAAACTGGGCAGGAATATTTATCCATGGGGACAAAGAACTGCCTCAGGATAGAGAAGAGATGGGTATGTCATATAGAAAAATGGCCATTCATAAAGGTAAAGGGGAAACACCATGTTAGACTGAGGTGTTTAGTTTTAATTGGGCATGTTGATTAAATGAGCCGAAAGGGGCTTTTGATTACTGGACTTCAATACTTTGATAGCTGGTCCTTGGTAGTCAGCTTGAGGAGGAGGAAGTGGTCAAATAAAGGAAAAGACCTTGGTGGCTAGCTTTAGGAATGTAACCTAATGGATTTTAGCAAGGCACAGGGAATGGGAGAAAGGGGCAAGACCTGCCAGAGCCACATGCTGGGCTGGTGCCCCTTCATAAGTCTTTTCTAAATAAGGAGTTACAGATCACATGGAGAATTATGACATGTGTAAATCTCTATAATTGATAATGAAGGAAGAGAGTCAGTCTCTGAGCTCCTGCTTTAGCAGTAGCTTTATTTAATGAGCTAATGTCCTGTTCTGCTTCAGGCATTACATTTCTTTCAGAATTTAACCAAGAGTCTCTAGAAAGTAACTTAAAGAGCAGAGCCAAATCTTAGTCGTGACGCAATCTGACATAATCTGAAATGTAAAATTTTGCTCTTTTATTTTATTTACCAAGAAAGTCAAGCAGCCATTTAATGAGCTGATTTAATGAGCAGGAGGGGAGAATGTCTTCCCCATTACTGAATGACCTCAGGAAACTTAACCAGCATCAGCATAAGTGCTTTGTCCTAGTTACTACTCTTTCTGTACTAAAAGTTGGGCTTGTTTTAATTTTTTTCTTCCATGAAGAGACCATTGATCAATCTATATCAAATTATTGCCAATGTGAGGGAAAGCAAACAAAAATAAATAAACAAAAGCCAAACAATTGACAAACTAAGCTCCGGGAGCCAAGTTAGCTGATACTGCAGGTAGTGGAGCTCCACCCTCCATTTTTAGGAGCTGGTGGGCCCTGTGTGACAGACAGCAAGCAACCAACTAGATCCAATTAGTTCATGCAGGAGGGTGAGCATCAAAAATGTGTGATTGAGCTGGAATTCCAGTGGCTGCAGAGTCTATTCTGCCCACCCTGC
This sequence comes from Phyllotis vaccarum, assembly GCA_033318265.1. NCBI lineage: Eukaryota > Metazoa > Chordata > Mammalia > Rodentia > Cricetidae > Phyllotis > Phyllotis vaccarum. Next base: position 185,380,855 of record JARWLC010000002.1, read on the forward strand.
TAAGATGTCCAGAAAAAATTCTCTTTTTCTCCATTCTATAAAAATAACTGACAAAGGTTTTATGTCCTTTTTCATGGTGGTCTCTTTACATTAGTTTTTATGAATATTACAGCTCTGCTTTGCAAATTTTGTTTTTGTGGATATTAACAAACATTTCAATAATTGTAAAGAATGCTTTGTTGCAAAGGACTGAGATAAACTTATGTGGATCCCACTATCATTGAAGGTCTTGAGCCCTTTTCAGTGAGAGGCTCAAGTTTTCTGCTCCCATAAATTTTATTTAAAGAAACCTTTTCTTACCTCTTCCTGAGAATGTATGCCCCACATTGTGTGCCAGTTTCAGGGGTCCTGCATGCATCATGGCTAGCAGGAAAATGAATCTTGAAGAGGTGGAATGAGAACTCCATCCAGCCCAGCTTATTTAAACTAGATCACATGAAGATTCGGATTCCAGGGCATTGACTGACAGCATATCTAAACATTATACAATTTGGAAAAAAGTTTTCTGGTATAATACAATCCCTGGTTTGCAAGAGATATAATTATATTGAAACTTAAGGTATGTGTCAGTTCTTATAAGAAGATGGGTTATAGAGATAAGATATATATACATATACATACATACATACATATACATATATATATAGCTTAAGGAATCAGGAAAGGATACGACATAGGAAGGATATCAGCCATAGGATAGATATCACAGAAGTCATCAGGTCATGGGAGCTTGATATGTCCTGCCCTTCAGATAATACAATTTAATAGGATGTTTTCTCTTCCAATTCCCAGCCTCTGAATGGAAAAAGTTATATGTCTTTTTTTTTTTTTGAGAGGACAATCATGTGTGCTTAGTATTCTTGGTTTTTCTGAAGATCAGTGGGCTCAGAACCTTCTGCTTACAAGTTCTTGTGTGCAACTGAATTGCTGTATCCAGAAAACACATTTCTAAGCGGGTCAGATAACTCATATTCTGTTGTTTAGCTTGTTTCCTTACCAGGAAAAATTGAAATATATGACTACTTTACCTTTATGTTGATAGGGTGTCTGCTTAGAACATCTTGAAATATGACTGTTATTTCAGGATAACTTGGGATACCAGAAAAATTAGTTGAGGTCATGGAAGTCCTGCCGTGATTACAAAATGAAGGCAAATGAAGAAAATGAATTAGTTGACAGAGAGTTCAGTGACATATTTTAACAAGTGTTCCCCATATGTTAAACATTACCTTCAGTATCATAAGATCTCATTACTTTGTGAACTTGTGAAAAGCATTGTTTATATTTGAGTTTTATAATTTCCAAACGCATACTTAGTGTAAGACATTTGAAATGTTATTTTAAACATACTTTGTTTTCAGTTTACCAAGAGGAGCAATGGGGGATTCCAAAGGGTCAAAGTGATTTTTCAGGTTAAATTTTATCTTTTGTATTCCAGATCTGATGAGCTTTTCTTAATGTAATTTTAAGCTCTTTTTGGTCTGTTCTTCCCTTTTCCTTGGCAGCGTTTCTACAAGAAAGCAGCTGCCTTTGTGCTGAGAGCAGTTGGTAAACACTCTCCACAGCTGGCCCAGGCCATAGTTGATTGTGGAGCTCTGGACACATTGGTGATATGCTTGGAAGACTTTGATCCCGGAGTCAAGGAGGCTGCAGCCTGGGCACTTGGGTATATTGCAAGACATAATACAGGTAATGTAGAATACTTCAAAATTGGGTAACTTCAGTCTGGTTTTTAATAAACAGTAGATTGAGTTTTAGAATGATTTTGTACATGATGAGAAGTCAGGTTTGAATGACAATCCAGCTATTAAGATCACATATTCACAACATGCTTACACATATTACTGTTATAAAGAGAAAAATTTGAAGGGAAGTGCTGGTGTGGAGGGATCAGTCCTAAAGGGCTTGGTAGCTAGTCGTAATCATGCATGCTTGAAATTACAGTATTCAGGAAGCTGAAGCAGAGAGACTACAGATTCAGGACCAGCCTGAATTACTCAGCAAGGTCCTGCCTTGAAACGGAAATATACAAAACTCACCAAAATAAATATCCCAAATCAAATAATCAAACAAAAATATCCTTGGAACTTGTTTATTAATGAATTTATCTTAGTTTGTCACCCCATGACAATTCATTGGGTCTTTGTTTTAAGTAGTGTTCAAAATGATAAAATTACACAATTCAGTATATATATATTAACAATATGTGTACATTTTTATATGGATATTAATTATAGATAATTACATTTATATTAAAGTTAGTAGAATTAGAATGCTTTCTCAAAACTTCAAGATTTTCTTAATTGTTTTTATGCATAAAATAGCAGATACTGTATACTGAATAGTTATGTGCTTGACTGTGCGCCTTGGATTTTAGATAAAATGATAACTAAAATGTCTCATTTTGATTGAAACTTCCTTATTTAGGTGCCTGTACTTAACAGTGTAACTTGTAGAGGATGCCTGAAGTTATGTGAATGGTAGCACCAGAATTTGGATTTAATTCTTATTGCCAAAATCATGTCACTATCTACTTCTTGAGAATCTCTATGGCAACCCATAAAACTAGCAACACCAATAGAGAGGAAGTAGAACATAAGAAAATTATGTTAAGAAAAAATATTATTGTCATGCTTAAAAGAATTCAAAATTAAGATATTTAAATCAATTGCATAATATGTGGAGCAGCAGTTTGTAATATGAGATTTCTGGCCTGGACTTTCAGGCCTAACCTCTAGGTTTGGGCCTGCAGACCCACAGACCCAGAGACACACAGATGCTTCCAATAGTTTTTGGCTGATCAGCCTCAGGCCCAGGCATATCATTTGCTAACTCTCTACCCTTCATCTAATCCATGTCTCTTGTTCAGCCATGCGGCTCAGTACCTTTTCTTAGAGCAGCATAGTTGTCCTCGGCTTCTTCCGGCTTCTCTCTGGTGTTCTCCCTGGCATTCTGCTCTGGACTTCCTGTTCTCAGAGTTTTTAGTCTGGTAGCCCTGCCCACACTTCCTGCCTGCCTTTGGCCCATCAGTGCTTTTTATTAAACCAGTGGGTGGGACAATTATTTATCATGAAACAACACAACACCCTTACAGCAGTTCTTTGGTTTTTCTTTCTTTTATTTTTTGATTTTCAAGACAGGGTTTTGCTCTGCTGCCACAGCTGTCCTGGAACTTGCTTTGTAGACCACGCTGGCCTAAAATTCACAGAGACTCACCTGCCTCTGCCTCCAGAATGCTGGGATTAAAGGTGCGCACCACTATGCCTGGCTTAGAGCAGTGGTTCTTAACCTGCCGGTCACAACCTGTTTGAGGCCCAAATTACCCTTTCATAGGGGCCGTATATTAGTTTTCCTACATAACAGATATCTGCATCATGATTCGTAACAGTAGCAAAATTACATTTACGAAGTAGTAATGAAAATAATGTAACGGTTGGGGTTTAACACAGCATGGGGAACTATATTAAAAGATGGCAGAATTAGGTCAAGAAACACTGCTCTAGAATTTGGTTTCCTAAATAGGTTCACTTAAACCTGCTATTTAGTACTCACTGGGAAAGTAGGCAATACTTTTTAAAACTAGTATATGTCAATAATATGTAATGATATATTTTATTATATTCTCTCTCCCTCTCTCTCTATCTCTCTCTCTCTCTCTCTCTCTCTCTCTCTCTCTCTCTCTCTCTCTCACACACACACACACACACACACATGCATTTTGAGCTTACCCTAACTCCCAGCCCCCATTAGTCTCTCTGCTCTGCTTCCTACTAGTTTTTTTCCCATCTAGTCCTCTCTCTTTGTTAGGATTTCTGTTGCTGTGATGAAACACCATGACCAAAGAAATTTGGGGAGGAGAGGATTTATTCACCTTATGCTTCTACATCACAGTTCACTGTCAGAAGAAATCAAGACAGTAACTGAGGCACGGCAGGCATCTGGAGCCAGGAGTTGATGCAAAGGCCTTAGAGAAACGGATCCTTCTTGTTCCCCATGTCCTGCTCAACCTGCTTTCTCATAGAGCTCAGGACCACCAGCCTAGGAATAACACCACCCACAATGGGCTGCCCCCATCATTTACTAATTAGAAAAATGCCCCACAGGCACGCCTACACCCTGATCTTACGGAGGCATCTTCTTATTTGGGGCTCCCTTCTCTCAGATGACTTTAGCTTGGGTCAGGGTGACATAAAACTGTCTTGCCCATCCTCCTCCTACTTTCTTGTCTTCTTATTTCATTTTTTTGTTTACTAGTGAGTTTTAATAGGTTGAGAATTTGACATGTGACTACCCAGGGGTGCATCATTTCTATCCTCCCATTCCCTTCTCCAAATCCTCTCCTGCCTTTGCAGGTATTGTTGAGAGTTCATGGGTGCAGCATCCCTGTCCTGTCCAGAAGACACTGTCTTGTAGCAGCCACCTGCTCCTCAGGCTTTTAAAATCTGTTTGCCTGCTCACCTGCCATGCTCCCTGAGCCTTGGGTATGAGAGTTGTACTATGGATTTTTCATCTGTGGTGGGGTATATCATGGTCACTTACCTTGCACATGTTGACCTATTGTGGATCTTTCTAATAGCATCTCAAAAAAGAAGCCTACTTAATTATGGGTGAGAGCTGCACTGAGGTATGGGTATAAAGATAAGCATTAGAAGACAGACAGAGTAATAGGTTATCATTTGAGGTCTGTCTCTTCCATACTTGAGTTCTTGGCTAGGTTTTCACACCAAGCATGTGTTCACTTTCCTCCCTCCTATCCTATCTCCAACATGCCCCTCCTTGCTCTCTTTCAAATCATGGCCTCCTTTTTCATTAATTATTGAAACATAAATACATAAATATGCATATATGTATTTCTAAAACATAAGTATGCTCTTTCAGTCTGTATAATGTTATATATGTATGTAACATAATTTTTTTTATCTATGTTCACTGGACATAGAAGTCATGTGTTAACACAATAACATTTTGTTAATAACATTTTACTATGTTTTTGGTAGTTATCCAATTTGTTGGCTGTTTTTAGGGTTTGCTTAGCATGCTGATAAGAAATATATTAAGGTTCTTCAGAATATTTAAAAGTTATATTAGTTGTGTGTGTGTATGTGTGTGTGTATGTGTGTGTGTTTGTGTGTGTGTATGTGTGTGTGTTTGTGTGTGTGTGTTTGTGTGTGTGTATGTGTGTGTGTATGTGTGTGTGTATGTGTGTGTGCGTGTGTGTATGTGTGTGTGCGTGTGTGCGTGTGTGTGCGTGTATGTTTGTGTGTGTGTGCATGTGTGTGTGCATGTATGCGTGTGTGTGTTTTGTGTGTGTGTGACATGAGTGGTGTTTAGGGGACAAATTTCTGGAGTGATGCTCTCCTTTTGCCATGTAGGTCCCAGAGACTGAACTCAGGTCACCAGCTTGGCAACGTGGACTTTTACTTACTTAGTCATCTCCCCAACAGAACCTCTTCTGAATTTTTATTTTCTTTTTAAACTAGAAATTCTTTATAAATTAAGCCTGTTTTTATATTTAAAATGAAATTTGATTATAGAACAACAAAGTATAATTATTGAACCACAGGTTACTAAATCACTTAGTTTCAAACTCTACATATGTTACTAGTAATAAATGACATTATCATCATGGTTATCATGAGAGAGCATGTAAGGCTCCTCAGAGAGCATTTCCGTATGTTTGACCAAGATAAAGTAAGTTAAACTGCTAAGTTCTTATCTCTAGAAACTTATTTATAGTCTAAGCTAGAAAAGTTGATGCAGATTGGTAAAATATTCATGCAGACATCTGGGCAAATATTAGACAAGAATATACAAAACAAGATTGCATTAAAAATCATGTATATCCTGGCCCACAGCTGACTAAGAGGTGAGTGACACCCCACCCAGCCCAAGCTGAGATCCCAGTCTCTGAGTCCCTGCCCTGGGACACAGCCCCACCCCTTCTCAGCTCAGCCCTAAATCTAGGCCAGCAGGGAAAACACCTCCAGGCAAGAAGCCCCAGTAAAATCCAGTTTGCTGGACACCTCCAGCTCCAAAAACCTGCCTCATTCCTCAACCCAAGCCATCACCTGGTGACCTCAGCACCAACCAGAAATCTGTAGATCTCCAGCCCACAGCAGACTAAGAGACTTAGAGGCTAAGAGAGGTCCTCAGTTCCTTTTGGATCAAGAACAGCTACTTGAGACCCTCAGTTTCTCAGCACCTACTGGATCAAAAGCAGCCTTCTGAGAACCACACTATGTCAGCACTTACTGCATTAAAAGGGGTCACCGTGACACAGATTACACTACCTCCAAGTGGACCAAGAACCCAGATTTGACTAGAAGAGGCTTCCTGAGACATGGAGAACGGATCGCGCTAAAATCAGCTCTCTGAGGTTCAAAGAAATCCTTCAGTGAACTGAGAAAGCAGGAACCAGTGCAGAACACATTTAACAACAAAGAACAACATGGCGCCACCAGAAGAAGCTGGTGGTTCTGCAACATCAAGACCCGAGCAGAGCAACGTAGAAGAAGCAGAAGGAAACAACCTTAAAAATATCTATGAAGATAATAGAAGCCTTAAAAGAGGATATAACAAATTCCCTTAAGGAAATAGAAGAAAACAGAAAGAAAAGAATCAGAAGAGATTAACAAATCCCTGAAAGAAAAATTTAAAAACCAAGAAAAATAAAACAAACAGGTGAAGGAAAGATTTCAAGATTTAAATATTGAAATAGAAGCAATAAAGAAGACACAAACCGAGGCAAAGCTGGAAATGGAAAATCTGAATAAAGGAACCAGAACTACCGATGCAAGCATAAACAGAAGAATGCAAGACATGGAGGAGAGAATCTCTGGAGTGGAAGATTCAATAGTGGAAACAGATACTTCAAAGAAAACACTGCAACCAAAAAAGTCATAATACCAAACACCCATGAAATATGGAACACTATAAAATACCAAATCTGAGAATAATTGGAATTGAAGGAGAATACCAGCTCAAAGGCACAGAAATATATTTAACAAAGTAGTAGAAGAAAACTTTCCCAACCTAAAGAAGAAAATGCCTATAAACATACAAGAAGCTTACAGAACACCAAATAGACTTGACCACCAAAAAAAGTCTGTTCACCACACAATAACTATGCCCCTAATCCTACAGAATAAAGAAAGAACACCAAGAGCTACAAAAGAAAAAGGCCAAGTTACATATAAAGGCACACCCATCAGAATAACACTAGATTCCTTGATGGAAACAATGAAAGCAAGAAGGTCCTGGTCAGATGTTATACAGACACTAAAAGACCATGGTCACCAGCCCAGACTACTATCCCCAGCAAAACTATCAACCATAATAGGTGGCATAAACAAGATATTTCTTGACAAAACCAGATTTAAACAATATCTGTCCACAAATCTGGCCCTACAGAAAACAAGAGAGGGAAAACTCCAACCTAAGAAAACTAGATGCACCCATGAAACCAGAAGCAATAGATAATCCCACAGAAGAAAAACCCAAAGGAGGGAAACACACACACACACACACACACACACACACACACACACACACACACAACCACTGAAAATAACAGGAAATAACAACCACTGGCCATTTTTATTCCTTAATATCAATAGGCTCGATTCACTTATAAAAAGACACAGGTTAACACAATGGATACAGAAGCAGAAGCCATCCTTCTGCTGAATACAAGAGATACACCTCAACTTCAAAGACAGACACTAAGAGTAAAGGGCTGGGAAAAGATTGTGCAATCAAATTGACCTAAGAAACAAGTAGGTGTAGCCATCCTATTAACTAACAAAATAGATTTCAAACTAAAATCAAAAGAGACCAGGATAGTGGTTATTTATTCATCTTAGGAAATATCCACCTTGATGAAGTCTCAGTTCTAAACATTTATGCCCCCAACACAAGGGAACCTACATATGTCAAAGAAACACTACTAAAGCTTAAATCTCATATCAAACCTCAAACCTTAATTGTGGGAGACTTCAATACCCTACTCTCACCAATGAATAGGTCTACCAGATGAAAACTCAACAGAGAAATAAGGAATCTAACAGTTGTTATGACCCAAATGGACTTAATAGATATGTACAGAACTTTCTAACCATACACAAAGGAATATACCATTTTCTCAGCACCCCAAGGAACTTTCTCTGAAATTGACCACATACTTGGTCATAAAGCAAACATCAATAGATACAAATAATGGGAGTAACTTTTTGTACCCTATCAGACCACCATAGTCTAACGTTAGAGTTCAACAAAAGCAAAAAACCATAGAAAGCCTATACATTCATGGAAACTGAACATCACTTAAATGGAACCACCTCTGGGTCAAGGAAGAAGTTAAGAAAGAAATTAAAGACTTCTTAGAATTTAATGGAAATGAATCCATAACAAACTTATGGGACACAATGAAAGCAGTGCTAAGAGGAAAACTCATAGCACTAGATGCCTAGATGAAAAACCTAGAGAAATTTCACACAAGAGACCTAATAGCACAGCTGAAGGCTTTAGAACTATTAGAAGCAAACTCACCTAGAAAGAGTAGATGGTAGAAAATAACCAGACTTAAGGCTGAAATCAATACAATAGAAACAAAGAGAACAATACAAAGAATCAATGAATCAAAGAGTTGGTTCTTTGAGAAAATCAACAAGATAGATAAACCCTTATCCAAACTAACCAAATGGCAGAGAGAGAATGTGTGTATTTAAATTAACAGTATCAGAAATGAAAAGGGGTACATAACAGACAGTAAGGAAATTCAGAGAATCTTTAGGCCATATTTTGAAAACCTATATTCCAATAAATTGGAAACTCTAAAAGAAATGGACAGCTTTCTGGACAGAAACCATTTACCAAAATTAAATCAAGACCAGATAAATGACATAAGTAGACCTATAATCCCCAAGGAAATTGAAACTGTTGTTAAAAGTCTCCTAAGCAAAAAAGCCCAGGGCCAGATGGTTTCAGTACAGAATTCTACCAGAAATTCAAAGAAGACCTAATACCAATATTCTTCAAACTATCCCATACAATAGAAACTGAAAAAATATTGCCAAACTTTTTTTTTTTAATGTGGCTACAGTCACCCTGATACCCAAGCTACTCAAAGATGCAACGTAGAAAGATACAGTTACAGACCAATCTCCCTCATGAACATTGCTGCAAAATTACTCAATAAAATACTGGCAAACAGAATTCAACAACACATGAAAAAAAATCATCCACCATGATCACATAGACTTCATCTCAGAGATGCAGGGATGGTTCAACAAACATACAGAAAAATATCCATGTGGTCCATTATATAAACAACATGAAAGGAAAAAAAAACATGATTATCTCAGGTGCTGAAAAGCTTTTGACAAAATCCAACACTTCTTCATGATAAAAGTCCTGGAGAGATCAGGAATACAGGGAAAATACCTAAACATAATAAAGGCAATATATGGCAAGCTGAAAGCCAGCATCAAACTAAATGGAGAGACCTCAAAGCAATCCCACTAAAATCAGGATCAAGACAAGGCTGTCCTCTCCTCTTGTCTATTCAATATAGTTCTTGAAGTTGTAGCTAAAGTAATAAGAGAACAAAAGGAGATTAAGGGGATATAAATTGGAAGGTGAGAAGGCATATTGTCTCTATTTGTATATGATATTAAAGTGTACATAAATACTCACCCCCCCCAAATTCTACCAGGGAACTCCAATACCTTCAGCAATGTAGCAGGGTACTAGGTTAACTAAAAAAAAAATCCATAGCCCTTCTAAACACAAATGATAAACGGGATGAAAAAAATCAGGGAAACATTACTTTTTATAATAGCTGTAAATAGCATTAAATATCTTAGAGTAACTCTAACCAAAGAAGTGACAGACCTGTATGACAAGAACTTTCAATCATTGAAGGAAAAAATTAAAGACCATAACAGAAAGTGGAAAGATCTCCCATTCTCCTGGATAGGTCGAATCATAATAGTAAAAATGGCAATCTTATGAAAAATGATCTATAGATTTATTATAATCCCTCTCAAAATCCCAACATATTTTTTTTACAGACCTTGAAAGAACAATACTCAGCTTCATGTGAGATAATAAGAAACCCAGGATTGCCAAAACAGTCTTGTTCAATAACAGAATTTCAGGAAGCATAACCATTTATTCCTGACTTCAAGCTCGACTATAGAGCTACAGTAATAAAAACAGCTTGGTACTGGCATAAAAACAGACTTGTGGACCAATGGAATGGAATCAATGACCCGACCTTAATTTGCACTTTTAAACACCTGATTTTTGACAAAGAGACCAGAAATATACCTTGAAACAAAGATAGTATCTTCAACAAATGGTGCTGGCATAACTGGATGGTGGTATAAGAAGAATGAAAATAGATCCATTCTATCAGTCTGCACAAAACTCAAATCCAAGTAGATCAAAGACCTCAACATAAACCCAGCTACACTGAACTTGATAGAAAAGAAAGTGGAAAATACCCTCCAATGCAATGGAACAGGTGACCACTTCCAAAATATAACACCAGTAGTACAGACACTAAGAACAACCATCAATAAGTGGGACCTCCTGAAACTGAGAAGCTTCTGTAAGACAAAGGACATAGTCAATAAGATAAAATGACAGCCTACAGAATAGAAAAAGATCTTCACCAATCCTATATCTGACAGAGGTCTGATCTCCAAAATATAGAGAACTCAAGAAACTAGAGCCTAAAACCCAAATAATTTAGTTATAAAATGGGATTCAGAGCAAAAAAGGAATTCTCAACAGAAGAATTCCAAATGGCTGAAAGACACTTAAAGAATTGCTCAACATCTTTAGCCATCAGAGAAATGCAAATCAAAAAAACTATGAGATGCCATCTTACACCTGCCAGAACGACTAAGATAAAAAACACAGATGATGGTTTATGCTGGAGGGGATGTGGAGCATGGGGAACACTCCTTCATTGCTGGTGCAAGTGTAAACTTGTACAGTGACTTTGAAAAGCAGTATGGCCATTCCTCAGAAAACTGGGAATCAATCTCCCCAAGGATCCAGCAATGGAATGAAGAATGAATTAACAAACTGTAGTAATCTACACAATGGAGTACTACTCAGCAATAAAAAAAAGACATCCTAAAATTTTCAGGCAAATTGATGGATTTGGAGAATATCCTCCTGAGTGAGGTATCACAAATGCAGGAAGATAGGCATGGGATGCAGTCACTCATAAGTGTATTTGAGCCTAAAAGCAAAGAATATACAGGCTGCAAACCACAACTCCTAAACAGTTTGGTAACAGAAGGATCTTGAGACACTCTGGGATTTCTCTGGGGAAGGGAAATAGAGACAATCTCCTGAGTAAATTGGGATCATAACAGGGAGTGAGCAAGGAGAGAACCTTCATCCAGCAATGGATAGAGATGGAAGCAGAGATTCACAGCTAAGCACCGGGTCAAGCTCCCAGTTCAGCTGAAGAGAGACAGAGGAGAGTGTACGAGCAAAGGAACCAAGATCATGAGGAAGAACCCACAGAGACAGCTGACTGGAGCGATTGGAAGCTCACTGAATCAGAAACAACTGCCGAGGAACCTTCAGGGAAAGGAACTGAGCCCTCCAAAGGTAGATGACTATCAAATGGCATGGGCAGTTTGTGGAGCTTCTTGGAGTAGGATCAGACTATGTCCCTGTGCATGAACTGGCATCTTGTAACCCATTATGTACACAGGAACACCTAACCCAGCCTTAATACTAGGATGAGGGACTTGGACCTACCTCAAGTGGATATGCCAGACTGAACTGATCCATCTTGGGGAATGGATTGGAGGATGGGGTGGGAGGACTGATAGAGACTTGGAGGTGAGAAGGGAGGAGAAGCAGTGTTATATATGGAAACATTTTTAAATAAATAAAAGTATTAAAAATAATGTATAAAAGTTGGCTAATAATGCATCAGAATAAGTGAAATATGTTTTATTTTTTTTCCACTAGCACAAGGGGAGTCTTCATTCTCTTATTAGGAATTTTGCTTCAATTGGATGAGCAGTGAATATTTTCTGGGCTTGAAACAGGGAAATACAGAGGGAGTCACACAGGGATGTAGAGTAGGGGTCAACAGGGAAATAGAGGCTAAGAGGAAAGGAGTCTGCTGAGAGCAGACTAAAATACGTATTCTAAGACTTTAGCTTTTTAATTTTTCAAATTTTATGTATTTAATTATACAAAATACAGTTTTAATAAAATATTTAGATTGGTATTTAAGATGGTCAGAGTAACTCATATGTTTATTGAGAATATTAAGAGTTGAATGGTATAAAATAGAAATATAAATGATTATAATGTGAATTTTAAGTTATTAAACTAAAAAATAATCAACAAATATTTATTTATAGTTTAAAAAGTTTTTTCCTATACCCACCACTGCTCACCCTTTTTATCCTCCTCCAGTCCTTCCCCAACCTCCCCCATCCCATACCCTCATCCATTCCCCAGGGAGGGCAAGTCTGACTTATCCCGTTGAGGTAGGTCCAGGTCCCTCCCTCCAGTATCAAGGCGGAGTAAGGTGTTCCTCTGTAGAAAATGGGTTCTGAGAAGCCAGTTCATGCACCAGGAATATACTCTGGTCTGACTGCAAGAGGCGCCACAAAATGTCTGTGCTGTTTGACTGTCATCTGCATTTGGAAGATTTAGTTCCTTTCCGTAAAGGTTCTTCAACTGTCGTTTCATAGCCAGTGAACTCCCAATAACGTGGGTCAGCTGTCTCTGTAGGTCCCCTCCTTATAATCCTGATCCCTCTATCCAGCTAGACCTGGTACTTAACTCTGTGTCTACTGTCATCAGTTGCTAGATGAAGGTTCTATAGTGGCAATGAGGGTATTCATTCTTTTGATTATAGGGGAAGGCCAGTTTAGGCTCCCTCTCTGCTATTGCTTGGAGTTCTAGCTGAGGAAGGACATCTTGTGGGTTCTTAGGCGTTTCCCTACCACCAGGTTTCTCTCTAACCCTATAATGGCTTCCTCTATCAAGATATCTATTTCTTTGTTCTCTCTCTCTGTTGCTCTCCCCATTCAACCATCCCATTCTCTCAAGATCTCCTCTCACCTCCCCTTGCTCCTCCTTCTGTATGATCCCAATTTACTCAGGAGATCTCTATTTCTCCTTCCCAGGGACTCTGTTCTATGTCATTGAGCATCATGACATTTTCTTTGGACGAACAATATTGTTTGAACTTCTTTTATTTTATAGACAGCAGTATTCTATGACTGTGGCATAACAACCAGGAGATAGGAGTGATTGCTAATAACCTTGTGATAGAAATCAGTATTTGGCTACCTTGAAATCTCCCCAGCCACAAAATTAATTCAAAACTCCATTTAGCTTCAAGCAAATTCTTAGGATAAGAGAAGAAAGCAGCCACACCTCAAAATATCTCAAGAATGGCCTCTAGTCCAGTTGCTGCCATTGTGTCCATATGAAACCTCCTTCTGGGCCTCCACAGACCGCATAGTTCTCAGCACTACTGTCCCCCCATGTTCCTAATAGGATGGCTCATTAAGCCTTGCTTACAGTGTCCAACTGCTTTCCTAGTTTAAAGTCCCCAAACCTTCCACATCCCTCAAAGTAACAGCACGGTTACCTACTCCCACAACTGATTTCTATCTTAATTCCTATTTTGTTGTCATGAAAAAAAACCTCACCATAACCAAGACAATTTACAGAATTCACTGGGGGCTACTGTTTCCAAAGGTGAGTCCATGACAATCATGTCAGGCAGCATGGCAACAGGAAGAGAGGCATGGTTCTGGAGCAGTAGCTGAGGGCTCACACATGATTCACAAGCACAAAGCAGAAAGCTTACTGTGGAATGTGGTACAGCATAGGCCTTTGAAATCTCAAACCCCATCCTAGCATACTTACCTCCTCCAACATGGTCACACTTCTAATCTTTTGAAAAATTTTCCACCAATTGGGAACCAAATATTCAAACATATGGGTGAATGGGGATGGGCATTCTCATTTAAGCCACCACAGACACCCTTCCCTGGGAAGTACAAGACAGCTAGCTGAGCATGAGCCTCTGTGTGAGGCAAACACTGTCCTGCACAGTTTTTGCTTAAAGTTCCTGCCCAGACTTCACCTGTAAACTTAAATGAATCTTTTTCTTCCCGTAATTGTTTTTGACCATAGTGTCTGTCACAGCAACAGAAATAAAGTTGGGACAACAGTCCACAGGAAAATAGGGACTATACTGTGTTAATCTAACTTATTGGTTTTTAAAAAACTTTTTCAAGGGAGCCTACCACCCAGCTCCCCAATAAATTACATACAGAAACTTTTTCTTACTTATAAATCCCCTGTATTGGCTTATTTCTTGCCAGTTTATCTTAATTTAAATTATCCTGTCTACCTTTGCCTCTGGGCTTTTGCATTTTTCTTCTGTATTTCTAACTTTCACTCTTACTCCATGGCTGGCTTGCGTGGCTGTGTGGGTGTGTGGCTGGGTGACAGGGTGACTGTGTGGCTGTGTGGCTGGGTGGCTGTGTGGCTGGGTGACTGTGTGGCTGGGTGACTGTGTGGCTGTGTGGCTGGGTGACTGTATGGCTGGGTGACTGTATGGCTGGGTGACTGTGTGGCTGTGTGGCTGGTGACTGTATGGCTGGGTGACTGTGTGGCTGTGTGGCTGGGTGACTGTGTGGCTGGGTGACTGTGTGGCTGTGTGGCTGTGTGGCTGGGTGGCTGTGTGGCTGGGTGACTGTATGGCTGGGTGACTGTGTGGCTTGTTGATTGTGTGGCTGGGTGACTGTGTGGCTGGGTGACTGTGTGGCTGTGTGACTGTGTGGCTGTGTGGCTGGGTGACTGTGGCTGTGTGGCTGGGTGACTGTGTGGCTGTGTGGCTGGGTGACTGTGTGGCTGGGTGACTGTGTGGCTGTGTGGCTGGGTGACTGTGGCTGTGTGGCTGTGTGACTGGGTAGCTGGGTCACTGGGTAGCTGTGTGGCTGTGTGGCTGGGTGATTGTATGGCTGGGTGACTGTGTGGCTGGGTGCCTGGGAGGCTGTGTGACTGGGTGGCTGGTGGCTGGGTGACTCTGGCTGTGTGGCTGTGTGACTGGGTGGCTGTGTGGCTGTGTGGCTAGGTTGCTGGGTGGCTTGGTGGCTGAATGATTGTGTGGTTGTGTGGCTTTGTGGCTGGGGGATTGTGTGAATGTGTGTCTGTGTGTCTGTGTGTCTGTGTGTCTGTGTGTCTGTGTGGCTGTGTGTCTGTGTGTCTGTGTGGCTGTGTTCCTGGCCCCCTAGCATCCTTCTTTCCTTGTTCTCTTGCTCTTTCTTTTTCTCCTCTCAAATTTTTCCTCTTTTTTCTCTCTGCCTGTTAGTCTCACCTAGCTTTTCTCCTGTTTGCTGTTGGCTGTTCAGCTTTTTATTAGACCATCAGCTGTTTTAGACAAAGTAACACAACTTCACAGAGTTAAACAATGCAACATAAACAAAAGTAACACACCTTAAAATAATACTTTACAACACTAGCTGTCATATTTTGGGTGTTAATTTTGGTCCTTATAGGTGGCTTTACATAAGTGGCCCAGGTTGCTTTACAAATAATTTAATTACCTTAAAGCATTTCACTTAAGATAGAACAGCTGATGGCCCACAGGCAGTTGTTTGTGGTATAATGCTATGAGTGTGTAGAGCATTTCTCTGTCTCTTTTGGTTTTATGATACAGTTTTGTTAATATGGTGGCCACTAGCCACATTTGACTTTGTTCACATCAGCTGTGACTGGTGCATTTTCATCTTTAATTCAAGTAAAAACAAATCTTCAATTTAGATATTTATATTAGTCTCTTTTTCTTTTATTATATCATTACATAATATATATATATATATATATATACATACATATCTATACACAACCTCCTGTGTCTGGTTTGTTATTGTGTGTATGTGGTTTCAGGGTTGACCAGTTTGTATTAGATAACCAACTGGGGTCTCACCGCTGGGAGTGACTCTTTCTCCTTGCCTCAGTAGTCATTCATTGCCTATAGTTCTTTATCTAGGAGTGAGACCCCAGGAGATTTCCCCCACTGAACAGGCATGTCTATTGATATTGTCATTGTTGAGGAGTTGTCTCTGTGGTCATTTCTAGGAGAGGCAGTCTTACAGCGGACTTCCTCATATTATGGCTGTTACGAATGTTTTACTCTTTTCTATATGTTATCTGAGCTATAGATACAGGAACTGTAATGCAGACATATTCTTGAGACTGAGCTCTCCATAATCTAGAAAGAAATAAAATAGCTAAGTAGTATCTCAAGAAGTGTTCATCATCCTCAGTGATTAGGGTGATTAATTAAAACAATTCTGAGATTTCATCTTACCCCAGTCACAATGACTAAGATCAAAAAACTCATGAGCAACAAATGCTGAAAGGGATGTGGGGAAAAGGGACTCTGATGCACCATTAATAGGAATGCAGATTAGTGCAGCCATTCCAGAAATAATTATGAAGAATCCTCAAAATATTAAAATAAATCTACCATATGACCCAGATATACTGCTCCTTGGCATATGACTAAAGGACTCCACATCCTAATCAGCAGATACTTGCTCAGCCATGTTCATTAGTGCCTTTTTCATAATAAAACATAAATGTCCTTCAATCAATGCATGGGTAATGAAAATATGGTGCACGTGTACTATAGAATAGTACTCTGCTATAATGATCAATGGAACCATACAAATTGTGAGCAGATGAGTGGAACGGGGAAAGATTATATTGAGTGCAGTAGCCCAGACCAAGAAAGATAAATATTGCAATTCTCTCTCATCTGTTCCAGTCTTCAGAAGTTAGAATAGGATATAGTGACACAGAAATCAGGAGCCTGAGAGGGGAAGAGAAGGATACCTTCTCTGTAGCCTTTTTCACTCAGCCTAGTTTTAGCTATTGAAGTCAAGTTGGGGCTGGGGGAAAACCTCAGTGGGTAAAGGGAGTCGGCTGTTGAAACCAGGTAGAACTAAGTACTGTGAGTTGTTCTCTGACCCACATATGTACCCCCTCTCTCCCACGACAGTAATAGCAAAAATAATATAAAAAATGTCCTTGAGAATTAAAAGCCGAGAGACTATTATTTTTCTATCTAGAAATTCTTTCACAGATGATTTAAAGAAAGCATAAAAGGTACTTTGAGGTTGTATAATAGAGACATTTTTCTCTGCTTTGTGTTTCCTTTCAACTAACAAGAGTTAGTTCTTCATATATACATTTCGTTAAAAAATTTTCATACAATATATTCTGATCATAGTTTTCCCTTCCCATAATCCTCCCAGATACCCCAATTTCCCCACCAATCCAACTCCATACTTTCTTCCTCTCTCTCTTTAGAGAACAAACAACCAGAACCAACAAAAGGAAGAAAAAAAAAGCATAAGACACTCTCTCAAAACCCATAAAAACACAAAAACTGGAAACCATAACATACAATCAGAAGACCAGTAATATTAAAAATACCCAAACAAAGCAATATGAGACAAACGTCTACAAAAACAGCATTGAGTTTATTTCATGTTTGTCATTTACTGCTGGCGTGAAGCCTGCTCTTATGTATGGTTTATATACCCAGTGAGACTCCATTGAAGAAACTGATTTTTCATTCACAAGCAGATGACAACTGAAGATAGCTTCTTGGCTAGGGATGGGACCTCTTGTCTACTTTCATGTATCAGTGTTTGCTGCACGAATAAAGGAAACTCAGGGCCAAATCTGTGGGAAAGGTGGAGATATCAGAGAGGAAACACCACAGTCAGATCTCACCCAGCTGTCTTACAGCTTCCTCAACCTCACTCCTCCTGGCTTCTTCTGCCTGCTCTGTCTTTCCATATCTGCCTTAAATACTTTCTTTGCTCACTTAAGGCATGGCACCACCACTGCCTGCCTGGTAGCCTGGAACTCCTTCTGTAAACTAAGAGGACATCAAACTCAGATTGGATTAAGGATGTAGATCACCATTCTTGGGATGCTTCTTGTGCTGGGATTAGAGGTGTGAATTACCACTTGTCTGATCCTCCTAGACTGACTGTGGGTAGATCCCTCTGACATCTCTGGCTGTTTTTATTATATTTGAAAATATCCCCACAAGTGCTAGAACCCCACTGGCTTGAACCTGTGCAGTCCCTGTGTATGCTGCCCCAATCTTTGAGAGTTCGTGTGTGTCAGCCTGTTGTGTGTGGAAGACATTGTTTTCTTGGAGTCACCCACCCCCTCTGGCTCTTATAGTCTTTGCCGCTTCTCTTCCTCACTGCTCCCTGAGCCCCGAGGGGAGGGGTTTTATGAGGACATGCTATTTGGGACTGTGTGTTCCAAAGCCTCTCAGTCTCTGCATGCTGTCCAGCTGTGGATCTCTTGTTAGTCCCCATCTAGTGCAGGAGGATGCTCCTCTGGCAATGCCAATGCTCACTCAGTGAGGCACTGATCAGAGCTAATGCTAATGTCCCATTTATCCAGTGTTGGCACTAGCTCTATGAATTTTGTTGATTTTCAAATTCCTCCCTTTTATCGTGTTCTCTTTTGTAAACCTTAAACGTGGGCAGAGATTTGCGATTATTTAATGTAGAGAGTTCATCCATTTTACTTTATAACTGTTGCACAACTCCTACTTGGTCTTATAATCAAAACCTGGAACCAGATAATGGGAAAAGCCAAGAGATCAGAGAGACAGAGAAACAAGCCATGCGCTCTTCTCACCTACTCACTCCTCGGGAATCCTTAGATTCAGTGACTCACATCCTCATCCAAAGGGGAGCTTAGTCCAAGGCAGAGGGCTGAACTCCCGCCTTCTCTTTCTTAGCCCAGCTAGCTCACTTCCTTGTTCAACTGTCCTAGTGCTGGGATTAAAGGTGCGTGTGGCCGCCACCTCGGTTTGTTTGGCCTTGAACTCACAGAGATCCAGAGAATTTCTGCCTTCTAGGTGATGGGATTAAAAGCGTGGGTCACCACTCCCTGAACTTCATGGCTAAATGTGGATGATTTTGTCCCCTGAGTTTTCAGGCTAACTTTCTTATATATACAATATATCACCACAGCTACAAAATCAGTACAAGTCAGTCCAGCCTCAGGTCCTACAAAAGTACAGACATTTTAAGAATTATGAAGTAGATATTTGTTTATCCCATGTTCACATACTGGGATATTTAAAAATTGTGTGCATATCAGTCTCCTAGTTCTGTCAAAATAATTACAGAAAGCTCCAGGAGATGAATTGGCCCCCATGCAGTCTAAGTAGAAGAAGCCTGTCTTTGTTTCTGTACTGAAGACACTTGGCTGTCCAGTTCAGAGACTATATTAAGTTCTCTACCTATATGCAATAAGTGGCTTAATATTCATGAAATTTCATTCTCTATGATATCTACAAATGGTAACAGTGAGTAACATTTAAAAGTGTAATGTTTTGGACCCCAGCAGGTAGAGGTTTCTGTTAACCCTGAAAATCTAAACTTGGTCACCGAACCCACATAGTCAAAGCAGAGAACTGATTCCTACAAGCTTTCTGCTGACCTCCACGTGTGTGTCATGCACACACATACATACACACACACAAAATATAAATGAATACATGTAAAACGTAACCTTTTAAATTAAGGGCATAAATAAAAGCAGCAACTAAAGGATGAATAAATAAATATTTTTACTATGTAGTACTACTTCTAAAAATTTTATGTATGTGTCGGTGTAAGTATATGTTATATATGTAGGCGCCAATATAAGGCTAAAATAGTGTAAGACTCCCTGAATCTGGAGTTGTGAACTGTGTGATGTGGGTTCTGGGAACCAAACTTTGATCCTCTGAAAGAGCAGTAAGCACTCTTAACTTCTGAGACATATTTTCATCTCCAGTAATAAAAATTAACTTTCATGTAGCAGGATTTTTGGGAGCACCAGCCCCCAAATCATGACATGGAGATTTATTATTAATTATGAGAGCTTAGGCTTGTTTATGCTAGTTTCCTTATTTTATAAAAAAACTTATATTAACCAATTTCTATTATTCTATGTGGTGCCCTGAGGCTGGTTTAGCTCATCTACATACTGTCTGTCTTGCTTTCTTGCCTCTTCCATACCTGGCTGACTGGCCCCTGGCTGGCTGGCTCCTTTTGTCTCTCTGTTCACTGGCCCCACCTATACCTCCTGCCTAGCTATTGGCTGTTCAGCTTTTTATTACACCAAGCAGGTGCCTTAGGCAGGTAAGGTTAAAAAAAAAGCAACACAGTTTTACATAGTTAAAAAATACTTTATCCCGCAACATCTTTATTTTTATTTTATGTGTTTGCTTGCATATATGTCCGTGTACCACATGTGTGAGTGCTGTGGTGGCCAAAGAGAGTGTTGACTCCCCTGGGATTGGAGTTACAGATGGTCTGAGCTGCCATGTTGGTCTTGAGAATCAAACCTGGGTACTTTTAACTGCTGAACAATCTCTTCAGCCCTAATAGAAGTAATTCTTAAAATTATTTTTTAAAAAATTATCTTTAAAAGAATGCTTAAGTACCCTTCCATGCTTTGGAGATTTCTTTCTTTACTTTTAAAATTTTACACACCAACCCACGTTCTCTCTCCTTTCCCTCCTCCCACTCACCCCTGTTTCCCCCCATGCCCTACCCCCATCCACTCTGCAGAGGATCAAGCCTCCCGTAGCGAATCAACAAAGTCTGACATATCAAGTTGCAGTAGGAACAAGCCCCTTCTCCCTGTATCAAGACTGAGCAAGCTATCCCTCTATAGGGGAATGGGCTCTAAAAGGACAGCTCATGAACTAAGGATTAGCTTGGTGCCACTGCCAGAGGCCCCACAAACTGCCCAAGCCACACAACTGTCACCCACATTCAGAGGGCCTACTTCTGCTCCAAGCAGGTTCCCCAGCTGTCAGTCCAGAGTCAGTGACCCCGTGGGTTTCCCCATCATGTCCTTGACCCCTTTGCTCTTTCTCTTCAACTGGCCTGGGAGCTCGGACCAGTGCTTAGCTGTGGATCTCTGCGTCTGCTTCCATCCGTTGCTGGGTGAAGGTTCTATGATGACAATTAGGGTGGCCATCAATTTGATTATAGGGGAAGGTCAGTTCAGGTACTCTCTTTGCTATTACTTGGAGTCTTAGTTGGGGTAATCCTGTGGATTCCTGGAATTTGCCTAGCACCAGGGTTTTCTCTAACACTCAAATGGCTCCCTCTATCAAGGTATTTATTTGGTTGCTCTCCCGCTCTGCTGCTCCCCAAACTCTATGATTCAGTTTTCTCATGTTCTCTTTCCGCCTCACAATGCCCCTCCTCCTGTTGTTCTAATTTACTTGCGAGATCTTATCTACTGCCCCTTCCTGGAGAGACGCATGGATGTCTGTCTTAGGGTTCTCCTTGTTACCTAGGTTCTCTGGGGCTGTGGATTGTAGCCTGGTTATCCTTTGCTTTATGTCTAATATCCACTTATGATCAAGTACACATCATGTTTGTCTTTTGGGTTTGGGTTCCCTCACTCAGGATGTTCTTTTTCTAGTCCTATCAATTTGCCTGCAAATTTCAAGACGTCATTTTTTATGACTGCTGAGTATTATTGCGTAAATGTAGAACTTTTTTATTCATTCTTCAGTTGAGGGGCATCTAGGTTGTTTCCAGATTCTGGGCTATTATAAATAACGATGCTATGAACATAGTTGAGCAAATGTTCTTATGGCATGAATGAGCATCGTTTGGGTATATTCCTAAGAGTTGTATTGCTGGAACATGAGGTAGGTTTATTCCTAGTTTTCTGAGAAACTGCCATGCTGATTTTCAAAGTGGTTGTATGTAGTATTGTGTTTCTGGCCCAGACTTTTGGGCCTAGCCTCAAGGTTTGGACCCGCAGACCCAGGGACCTGCAGTCACACAGAGATACACAGATGCTTACCTTAATTGTATGCCGATTGACCTGGGGCCCAGGCATATAACTTGCTAACTCTTTATCCTTAAACTAACCCATGATTCTTATCCTGTTCAGTCATATTGCTCGGTACCTTTTCTCAGAGCAGCATAGTTGTCCTCTGCATCTTCTGGCTTCTCTGTGGCATTTCTGCTCTGTTCTCTTGTTCTCAGAGTTTTCTTAGTCTGGTAGCCCCGCCCATACTTCCTGTCTGTCTTTGGCCAATTAGCGCTTTTTATTAAACTTGTAGGTGAGACAATTATTTACAGTGTGACATCATAAATCCACTACAGTTGTACAAGTTTACACTCCCATCAGCAATGAAGGAGTGTTACCCTTACTCCATCTCCCCTCCAACATAGGCTGTCATTAGTGTTTTTTACCTTAGCCATTCTGACAGGTATAACATGGTATCTCAGAGTTGTTTTGATTTGCATTTCCCTGATAGCTAAGGATGTTGAACAGTTCTTTAAGTGTTTTAAGAGATTTTTTTTGTTGAGTATCTTTTGTTTAGATCTGTACACCATTTTAAAAATTGTATTATTTGGTATTTTGATGTTTAGTTTTTGAGTTCTTTATATATTTTTGAGATCAACCCTCAGTCATATTAGGGTTGATGAAGATTTTTTTCCCCATTCTGTAGGCTTTTGTTTTGTTATTGACTGTGTCCTTTGCCTTACAGAAACTTCTCAGTTTCAGGAGGTCCAGTTTGTTAATTGTTATTCTTAGTGTCTGTGCTACTGGTGTTATATTTAGAAAGTGGTCTCCTGTGCCAATGTTTTCAATACTACTTCCTACTTTCTCTTCTATCAGGTTCAGTGTAACTGGATTTTGTTGAGGTCTTTGATCCACTTGGACTTGAGTTTTGTGCAGGGTGATAGATATGGACCTATTTGCATTCTTCTACATGTTGACATCCATTTGTACCAGCAACATTTGTTGAAGATGCTTTCTTTTTACATTGTATGTTTTTGACTTCTTTGTTCTTTGTCAAAACTCAGGTGTTCATAGGTGTGTGGAGTGATGTCAGGGTCTTCAATTTGATCCCATTGATCCATGTGTCTATTTTTATGCCAGTACCAAGCTGTTGTTATTACCATAGCTCTATAGTAGAGTTTGAAGTCAGGGATGGTGATGCTTCCACAAGTTCCTTTACTGTACAGAATTATTTTGTCAATTCTGGGGTTTCTGTTTTTTTTTTTTTTTTAAATTTGAAGTTGAGTATTCTTTCTATGTCTGTGAAGAATTGTATTGAGATTTCAATAAGGATTGCAATGAATCTGTAGGTTGATTTTGGTAAGTTTGCCATTTTTACTATGTTGATCCTACTTATTCCAAACATGGGAGATCTTTCCACTTTCTAATATTTTCTTCCATTTCCTTCTTCAGTGACTTGAAGTTCTTGTTAAAGGTCTTTCACTTGTTTGGTGAGACATATTTGATGTTATTTGTGGCTACTGTGAGGAGTGATGTTTTCCTGATTTCTTTTGCATCCCATTTATCATTTCTACATAGTAGAACTATTGATTTTTTTGAGTTAATCTTGTATCCCGTTACATTGTTGAAGGTGTTTATCAGCTGTAGGAGTTCCAAGGTAGAATTTTTGAGGTCACTTATGTATACTATGATATCATCTGCAAATAGTAAAAATTTGAATTCTCTCTTTCCACTTTTATTGGCCTCTCTCTCTCCCTTTTATTTCTGAACCTAAGACTTCAAACTGTATTGCTGTGCGACTATGCTCTTATACACTGTAAATATTAGTTTAATAAAGGCTGTTTGTCCAGAGGTTAGACAGAAAGTAGAGGCAGGGCAACCAGACTAGAAGAATTCTGGGAAATGAAATAGCAGAGAGCAGATGCCATTGAGACACAGAGGAAGTTAGATTAGGATGCTGCACTGAGAAAAAGGTACCACGCCACATGGGCTAGTTAAAGAGTAAGAGTTAGCAAGTAACAAACCTGAGCCACAGGTCAGACGGTTTATAATTAATATAAGCCTTTGTGTGACTATTTGGGACTAAATGGTTGTGGGTCTACATGGGAAGAACATAGAGACTTCTGACTACACTATGTTGACTAGATATGGAGAGAATGGGCAGCCTTGTCTGTTCCTGATTTTAGTGAGATTGTTTTGAATTTCTCTCCATTTGGTTTGATGTTGCCTGTCGGCTTGCTGTATATTGTCTTTATTATTTTTAGGTATATTTCTTGTATCACTGATCTCTTTATTATGAAGAGGGTTGAGTTTTGTCAAAGGCTTTTTCAGCATTTAATGAGATGTTCATGTATTTTTTTTAAATTTTAGTTTGTTTATATGGTAGATGATACTGACAGATTTTCATATGTTGAACCCTTTCTGCATCTCTGGGCTGAAGCTTATGTGATCATAGTGGATGCTTTTTTTTTTTTTTTGAGTTGTTCTTAGATTTAGTTTGCCAGTACTTTACTGAGTATTTTTGCATCAATGTTCATGAGGGAGTTTGCTCTGTAATTTTCTTCTTTGTTGCATTATTCTGTGGTTTGGTATTAGGGTAACTGCAGCCTCATAAAAAGACTTTGGCAGTGTTCCTTCTGTTTCAATTTGTAGAATAATTTGAGGAGTATTTATATTAATTATTTGAAATTCTGGTAGAATTCAGTGCTGAAATTATCTGATGCTTTGCTTTTTTGCATGCTGGGAGACTTTTAATAACTGCTTTTATTTACTTAGGAGTTATAGGTTTATATAGGCAGTTTTTCTGGTCTTGATTTAATTTCTTTGCAGCTCTTAATATTCCTTCTTTATCCTCTATGTTTAGTAGTTTGATTATTATGTGGTGAGTAGATTTTCGGAGGATCTAGTCTATATGATGTTCTGTAAACTTCTTTTATCTTCATAGGCATTTTCTTCTTTAGGTTGGAAATGGTTTTGTCTATGATTTTGCTAAATATATTTTCTGTGCTTTTGAGTTGCTATTCTTCTATTCTTATTATTCTTAAGTTTGGTCTTTTCATGGTGTCCCAGATTTCCTGGGTGTTTTGTGTTATAACTCTTTTGGCTTTAGTATTTCTGTTGATTAACAAGTCTATTTCATCTATTGTATCTTCCATGCCAGAAATTCTCTTTCAGTTTTTTCATTCTGTTGGTTATGTATGCATTTGTATTTCCTGTTCCTTTACCCAAATTTTCTATTTTCACCATTCTCTTGGACTGTATCTTCTTTATTGTTTCAATTTTCAAGTTTTGAATTGTTTTCTTCACCTGTTTGATTTTTCTTGGTTTTCCTTAAGGAATTTAATTCGTTCAATTTTTTGTTTGTCTTTTCTTCAATTTATCTTCATCTTTATAAGGTATTTTTAGGTTGTTTTCTTCTGCTTCTTCTATATTGTGATGTTCAGGTCTTGCTGTTGTAGAACTGCTAGGTTCTGGTGGTGCCATGTTGCTCCTTATGTTGTTGTATGTATCCTTGCACTGCTGTCTACTCACCTCTTCCTCCAATTGGTGCAAGCAGTGTTTGTGTCTCAGGGAAATGTTTGGTCTAATCTGCTCTGGCCGTGTCTGTGTCTCAGGGAGCCCCTATTAGTCCAATATGAGCTCTTGATCCAATAGGAGCTTGTGGATTCTGTGTCTCAGAGAGCTGATCTTGTTCCAATAGGAACTGGCAGATTCTGTATCTCAGGGAACCTCTGAGGTTACAGGGTGCTGGGTAGATTTGGGGTAGATGGTGGACCTGTAGACTGCAGGATCTGAAGGGAGTTTTAGTGGGAATGCCTGACTGCAGGAGTCTTACCAGCTAGCCTACAATTGGAACAGCAATGGGTGGAGATGGGGTTGTAAGGAGTGTGTGCCTCTGTGCTTGTGTCCTAGAGAGTGGACTCTCCAGCTGGGTTTGGAGGAAAGTTACTTACTTCTGGGTCTAATAGGAACTAGAGGATTCTGTGTCTCAGGGAGCCACTTAGGCCACAGGATGATGGGTGAGATGGGAAGAAGTGGAACTTGTAGATTGCAGGTTCCAATGGAGGTGTTAGTGGGCATGCCTTCCCAAAGGATCCTGCTGGCCCACAACTGGAGCAGTAATGGGTGGGGGTACATGGATTTTGCCCCAATGCCTAGGTCCCAGAGACTGCTAGGTTTTTAAATTAGTGCTTGAAAACTTGATTCAATGTGTTTTGATTATATTCACTCCTTTCTTCAACACCTTTGAGATATACCAACCCTTCCTTCCATATCCACCCAAATTTATATCATCTTTTATTTTTATATATTCATGAAGTTCAATTTTTGCTGCTCACATATTCCTTTTGTGTGGCCTTTGGCTGGAGCATAATCAACTTACTAGGAAATATACTCTGCATAAAGCCAACTCTGCCTCTCCTAAAAGCTTCCTGGCTATGGATGGGATTTCTTGTCTACCCTTTCTCTCCATGTTGGGATTTGTTCTGGCTAAGTTTTCACAGGTCTTGTATATATAAATTGTCAAAGTTTCTGTGAGTTCATTGCACAGCTACCCCTCTTATATACAGTAAAAGATAAAATTGTGGGAATATAAACAGACATAATTTGTTTTACAAAAGATGATTTATATTTTTGTTAATGATTTATTTGTTTATTTCTGCTGGAGATGGAACCTAGGGCCTCAGTCATGCTTGGCAAGTACTCTGCCCTGAACTCCATCTCTAGCACTACCTGTATTTTTAAAGAGTTTAGTTTACTCTTAGCAATCATGTATGAGTCTAGAAATATGGGAGTTGGTGAATTAGTCGCATTTCATGACAGAAATTTTAGGCCTATTGCATTCCAGTAGACACATATTAAGAAGCCATTAATTTGAGTCAAATGCAATTTTGTTGTTTAATTTGAACTTTTTGGGTTTTTTTGATAATTTTATACACAAGACTTCATTTTTAATCATTTCTACCCCCTTTCCCCATACATGTCCTTCTAATACTTGTACTTCCTCCAGAATCCACGACCTCTTCTTTAATTATTATTGTTTTACTCACATACATACATGTACACATACACACACACCGTATTGACTCTATCTAGTGTTGCTCATATGTATGTATACATAGGGCTGAACATTTAGTATCAGATGACCAATCAGGGAGCTTGTCCCTTGAGAAAACTGATTCTAACTCTCTCAGCAACCAGGGTTTGCCTATGTCTCTTTATCTAGGTTATGGTCTTATGAGATTTCCCTTATTCATTTTGGTATGTCAACTTGTATAGTTGTTATGGAGGGTTTTTGTGCAACTATATTGTTGATGTTTCAAAGGTGCAGTTTGCTTAGAAGACACAATCTTGCAGCAGATGTGCTGGATCTCTGGCTCTCACAATCTTTCTGCCTCTTCTTTTGTAATTTTTTTTCCTGAGCCTCAGGATTAGAAGTTGCACTGTGGATGCATCATCATTTGGGGCTGGGTTCTCCATGGTTGGTCAGATATTCTTTGCATTTGACCAATTGTGGATTTTGATAAAATTTCCTTTTTCAAGTACAAGGACAATTGTATTTGTTTAGAAAATTGGCAGAGACTAGGGTCTGTAGCCTCTCTAGCCAGTAGTAGTTGTTCAGGTTTACAGTACCTGTCATGAATTCCCTCCTATTGATCAAATCTTAAATCCAACCATACAACTGTTGGTTACCTACAAGATAAATTTACCACTATTTCACTATCAAGGATATGTTGTTGGGTTGAACATTATTGTGGCTCATAAGCTTTACAGCGGGTATCATTGCTGATTATTTTTCTTTTTGGGTGCTTGCACAACACCTTCTGATATTGTGAGAGTTAGTCCTCAGGTGCAAAGCTTCCAGGTCAGTTCCAAATCAATTCTTCTAAGCCCGTTGTTTGAACTAAATGGTGTGAGTTTCCTCTTTGAGTCAGGGCCTCTTGTAGCTTAGGCTATCCTCAACTGATTATGTATCTGAGGGTGGCCTTGAACTCCTAATCTTCTTTCCTTATGTTTTTAAGAGGTATGTGTCACCATGCCCGGTGGACAATAATTAACAGAAAAATATAAATACCATATTAATGAATTATACAGATTGTGTTTGGAGTTCTTTTTGTTTCTTTCAGGTAGATGTGGTGTGTGAGAAATAGCAATCACGACTCCATCTGTGACTTAAAAGTGCAGCTGTCTGGAGAGTCAAACACACCCTCATCCTTTTTATTTGCTGTATCTGCCAGTGTGAAAATGGCTTGCCCAAGAGTCAGTCATCCATACTAACTCCATCATTAACTTTTCTTGGACCCACAGAATTGTCTCAAGCTGTGGTGGATGCAGGAGCCATTCCTCTTTTAGTTCTCTGTATCCAGGAGCCAGAAATTGCCTTGAAAAGGATTGCTGCCTCGGCCCTCAGTGACATTTCAAAGCACTCTCCAGAGTTAGCACAGACAGTGGTGGATGCCGGAGCTATCGCTCACTTAGCCCAGATGATCCTCAACCCTGATGCAAAATTAAAGGTAATAAAGATGAGGAGAAGATACAGACAAGCCAGTTATAGTCTAAGAAAAATGAAAATATGTAAATATTGATCTCCTATAGTAAAATGAATTATTAAATATGATTGGAAACATACAAAAATATTATGTAATTGGTCTTTAAATATGTGCAAATAATGCTATAAGGATTATACAGTAAAAATATGATGGGGAAAACTGTGTCATTTGTTCTGCTACTGTGTCAGAAACACCATGAGCAAAGCGATGCTGGGGAGAAGGGGTTAGGGTCCATTACTGAGAGAAGCCAGGGCAGGAGCTCAAGGCTAGAATCTTGGGGAGGGGCTGCAGACCACAGAGGGAAGCTGACTACTGCTCTGTTTTTCTGCCTTGCTCCTTATCCAGCCCGGGTCTACCTGCCTTGGGATGGCACTGCCCACAGTGAATTGAAGCCTCCTACATCAATTAGGAACTAAGAAACTGCTTCACAGACACGGCCACAGATAGACCAATCCAATCTGTTCAGCCTTCACTCAATGTTCCTCTTCCCAGATGACTATAGGTTCCCATCACATTGGCAGCTGATACTAACTATGACATTACATACTTGTCAGCTATGACATATAAGCACATTACTTTAAACCCACAACCCATCCTTTGTTTGTCCCCAAGATCAAAATTAATATATTAATAAATTATAAATAGAGATCAATTTCTTTTTTAAGTTTTTTTATTTTACATATCAACCACAGTTCCCCCTCCGTCCCCTCCTCCCTCTCACTCCTCAGCTTGCTCCCTTCTTATCCCACCATTCACTCTTCAGACAGAGTAAGACCTCCCATAGGGAATCAACAAAGTCTGACATACCAAGTTGAGCCAAGACCAAGCCCCTCCCCCCCATCAAGGCTGAGCACAGTATTCCTCCATAGGGAATGGGCTCCAGAAAAGCCAGTTCATGCACTGGGGATAAGCCTGGTCCCACTGCCAGAGGCCCCCCAAAACTGCCCAAGCCACACCACTGTCATCCACATTCAGAGGGACTAATTCTGTTCCATGGAGGTTCCCCAGCTGTCAGTCGAGAGTCAGTGAGCTCCAAGTAGCTCGAGTCAGCTGTCTCTGTGGGCTTCCCCATCATGACCTTGACCCCTTTGCTCATACACTTAGTCCTCTTTGTCTTCGACTGGACTGGGAGCTCAGCCCAGTGCTGAGCTGTGGATCTCTGTGTCTGCTTCCATCAGTTGCTGGATAAAGGTTCTATGATGACAATTAGGCGATCATCAGTTTGATTATAGACACCCTCCTTACTATTGCTTGGAGTCTTAGCTGGGGTTCATCCTTGTGGATTCCCGGGAATTTCCGTAGCATCAGATTTCTCTCTAACCCAAAATGGCTTCCTCTATCGAGATATCTATTTCTTTGTAGAACACAATTTCTAAAGTCCTATAATCTTTAGAAAATCCAACACTTTAAAGCTTCACTGTCTTTTTAAAAGTCCATAGTCTCTTAACTGTGAGACTCCGTAAGAACTATTACTTTTCTTATTCTAAGATGGAAAAATCAGGGCACATCGGATCAAAGCAAAACCAAATCCAACAGTATAACTCAGTGCCTGATATCTCGGATTCACTTCCGATCTTCTGAACTCCAAAGGCCATCTGCAGCACTCACAGCTGGGCTTCACCTCACACCTGCCTTTTCTGTGTGGCTCCAATATGCTGG
This sequence comes from Phyllotis vaccarum, assembly GCA_033318265.1. Taxonomy (NCBI): domain Eukaryota; kingdom Metazoa; phylum Chordata; class Mammalia; order Rodentia; family Cricetidae; genus Phyllotis; species Phyllotis vaccarum. The sequence continues at coordinate 185,410,941 of JARWLC010000002.1, forward strand.
AGTCTCCACTGTAACTGAGGCTGTATCTTCACCCTGCCACATGGTGCCAAGCCTCAGCTTTGCCTCATGACCCCTCCAGTTCTAAGGTTTCCACTGATGTATAAGCTGTGCCTTCAACAATAGCCTCTTGGTTTTCCTTCAGGGAGGCTCCAACCCTCCACCCAATGCCACGCCTCAGCTGCTCTCCATAATTTCTTCATGGCTTTAAAAGGAGCACTTCATGGGAATAATATGCATCTTTTAAACAGCATCTGAATTATAAGGTGGATTATTGGAGTCTGTATAATGTTTTGTTATTGTTCCTCAGCGCCAGGTCCTTTCAGCCCTCAGTCAGATCGCAAAACATTCCGTGGACCTGGCCGAGATGGTTGTTGAAGCTGAGATTTTTCCAGTTGTACTCACCTGTCTGAAGGACAAAGATGAATACGTGAAGAAAAACGCTTGTACTTTGATTAGAGAGATTGCAAAACATACGCCTGAGGTAAAAAACAAAACAAAACAAAAAAAAAAAACAGACAACCGAAAAGTGAACATTGGGAGGCAATTATACTTAGTTTCTGTGAGCACCAGTTCTCCTGGCCTCTGCCCACTAGATAGATGAGTGTGGTACTCCTTTCCTGGGTGATGTCAATCAAAAAGCCATTCTGTACATTGCTAAATGTTCTGCAGCCTGCAAAGTTCCCTCCAGCTGAGAACTACTGAATTATATTAATAAAGTTCAAGTTTAAAATCCAGCTTCTAATCCTTAGTTTTACACTTCTAGGTGTAGGAACTGTGGATCTATGCCATCACCAGCATTTTATGTCAGCTAGGAGCAATGAAATGATATGTTACATTTTTAGGTTGGTTCAGACCACAAAGATCCCCTGGCCTATATAAGTACTGTAGATTTACATGGGGAAAAAAAATCTGTGTTGATTGTGAAGTTTTAACCTTTTCTGTCTAGGTGTTGCTTAACCAGTTTATTACATATTGGTCCTTGTAAATTAGTCCAATTTTTATCTGCATGTGACTTCCCATAATTGAAGTACAATCAGCTTACTAGTCATTGCCAGCAAAGGGGCAAGCAGGCTAAATTATTCCAAGTGTCTGAGCTTTCAGTGATTAATATTAGCTGAGTAATTAGCTAGTTATGAGCTAGCTCTAAGCTTAGTGTTTAGGTGAAGGATTTTAACATCTTTTATAACAGGGATAAAGCTTGTCCCACTGATGTGAAGAAAAATGAACTACAGAATAGAGTTTCTCACGGTGAGAGTCATCTGTAAGCAAGAGAGTTATACTTGTGCATCTCTTTAGAAAGTACAATCGTTTCCTCTAAGTCATATTTCAATTTCATCAGTTGTATTTCAAGTCTTAGATATAGTGATCAAACCGTAAAGATCGTCTTATGTCATCTGAACTTTCCTTTTCTCTCAGCTTTCACAGCTGATTGTCAATGCAGGGGGCGTGGCTGCCGTGATTGACTGCATTGGATCCTGCAAAGGGAACATTCGGCTGCCTGGCATCATGATGCTGGGTTACGTGGCTGCTCATTCTGAGAACCTGGCCATGGCAGTGATCATCTCCAAGGTGTGTGCTCTTCAATTCTGGTGATAGAATTGGCTGTCTGAAGGGGGAGCCGTAAGACGATGTTCCCCATCAGAAGAAAAAGTATAACGGAACAGAGCAAAGCTCCTCTTCTTTTCCAGTTGCTTTACTTTTGAATTCAGTGATGTCTCCCAGAGTGAACCTTAAAGAAAGATTGCAGTAACAATGTTTTTTTTACTCAGTGTCTGGGATGAGTAGTTACCACTTTTAAGTATTATTATTATCTGAGATTTATCTCTTAAGTGTATATGTATTTTAAAGGATATTCATTTGCATATTTACAAACACACAAAGCACACTGTGCTTAAAAATGCCACAGGTGGGTTGTGGCACGTACCTTTAGTCCTAGTACTTGAGAGCTGAGTGGATCTCATGAGTTCCAAGTCAGTTGGATCTTCATAGTGAGACCCTGTCTTAACAAACCAGACAGAGCAAAACCAAATAAGTAAAACCCATTAGAAACAGTTTGACCATTAACTGTTTCCTCTGTTTTCAGCAGTCACTATGTTCCTCCCTTTCCTGTCACTATGGAGACAGCTCTCAGAACAGGCGTTCTTCCTGGGGTACAGGATGACAGTGCACACAGCAGACAACAGTATTTTACTCTTGTTTCTTTGCTCTGCGGATTTTTTATTTTTATTTTATTTTTTACATATCAATCTATGACTTTGTATAAACTCACTATGTAGTGCAGCCTGGGGCCCTAGTATACGCTCACAGAATGAGTTGGTGAAGAAATATTCATAGGCTGTATGTGGTGAGCCTCTGAGCTGTCTGGTCTGACTTACTGCTGCATATTAACAGGAATGTGAGTGCTTTACTATTCCTGCCAATTAGAAGACAAGCAGCCTGTGTCCTTGTATCCTGCTCTTCTGTTTCTGTTCTTACATTATCACAGGAGATGGCAGTGATTAGGGCAGCAATGGCCCTTTTGAAGAATTGCTGTAAGCATATGACAAGGTCTTTGCTCCTTACCTACCACGTGGGAACAGTGACAAAGTGTGACACTTGATGCCTCTTGGGTTCCAGCTCAAGCAACCCTGAAGCAGCCTCTCCAGTGCCAGTTTTTCCCTGGATTTTTCAGTTTCTTAGAGATCAAAGTGGTGTCCTGAGCTTGATACAAAGCACAAGGCCATGTAACCCTCTCCTGTCCTGGTGACGATGTTTAATGCTGTCAAGGCAGTGTACACCATTAGTCCCAGTGCTTAGAAGGCTGTGGCAGGCAGATCTCAGGTTCAAAGCCTGGTCCACAGAGTCAGTTCCAGGACAGCCAGGCCTACACAGAGAAACCCTGTCTCAAAAAACAAACAATAAAAAATTGAGATTATAATATAATTACAGCATTTTCTTCTTCTGTAGACCAATTTTCCAATACCAAATAGTCAGCCCTGAAAACATATACATACAAGCAAATTAAACCACAGGGCAGATTGTGTTTATGTATTTAGGAACACACACACACACACACACACACACACACACACACACACACACACACACACACACACACACACACACACACCAGCAGTTAATGATAAAAGATACTATGACTTTTAAAGAGAGCAAGAAGGGGAATATGGGAAGGCCTGGGGGAGGAGAGGAGAGGGAGCACACTGAGTATTCATTGGTACTCTAACTGCTGTGTTGTATGTCCATAGCCAGTGAGCCTGTAAGGCAGAGCTGGAATTTGGGTTCCTGAGTGGTTTTCCTTCCCTGTTCTTCCTCTGTCTTGTTACATCTACAAGTATGTGCTCTTTAGACTGTTACTTCACTCTGAACAAAGTCTGAGCTTTTGTTGGTGAATGCAGTATGTAACTGTAGGAAAGGAACAGATGAAAAAATATGGCAGGTCTCTTCAGGAAACGACAACCCAATAATGTTAACCCTGATATCATGGCCTTCTGATACTGAGACAGTTGTTTTTTTTGGGGGGGTTACTGAATTTGGGGTAATTACTACAGTCTTAAATTAAAAAATATGCTTACAAAGAGTCTGGAATTAGAATTTTATTTGTTTTCATTTAATAGATAAACTGTGATGTGTCTGAGGTATTCTAGGTAGCTATGTTTTTATTATTAGTTAACATTAATGCTTAAGATATAAAATGTAAGCATGTTTTACTAGTGTAACAAAGGATTCGTTCCTACATAGGCATTAAGTCATGTTAGGATGAATGAAACTGTAGTTAAGTTGACCAAAATAAATAAATAAACAAACAAACAAATAAACATGTGCTACTTAAGAAAGATATTAGTGGAATACATTCCACTTACTCATATTATTAACATTTTACTCTATCATAATAATGTTGTTCTCAGATTTACTATAATTGGTGAAAGTTAAATTGATGATGATGATGATGTGTGTGTTTTGTGTGTGTGTGTGTTATGTGTGTGTATGTGTGTGTGGTGATGAAGATTGAAGCCACTCTGAACAAAGTCTGAGATTGTGTTGGTGGATGCAGTATGGCAAGGGCTCTTGGCTATATTCTCATCCCATGATTAACTTAAGATATTACTTATTTATGTCCATGAGTGCTCTATCTATAAGTATGACTGTACACCAAAAAGAGGATATTAAATTCCACTATAGATGGCTGTGAGCCACCATGTGGTTGCTGGGAATTGAATTCAAGACCTCTGGAAGAGCAGTGTGCTCTTAACTGCTGAACCATCACTCCAGCCCTGCTTCATTAACTGTTTAATCAAGGAAGGGGACATTAGGGTTTTACGATCCTAACATTTTAGTTGGTCCCAGCAACATTTTTTGGAGCTTGGTGTGTGGCATCTGTTGTTCCTTTAAATGTCCCTCCACTGGGTAATAAAAGCTATTAGAGATACAATGATAGTTACTCAGATTGTTACAGGGAATTAATATAGTCTGATTCTAGACTTGACTTAAATGGCAGGCCTTATGATGTGCCCATTCCTTGAATTATTCAGGAGAAAGGGATGGAGGCCAAAATGACTTTTTTGATGTCTGAGAGACTGTGTAGATCCTTCAAGTCTGCTCTAGATTTATACAGTTGTTCTTTGGGTCCCTGGCAGGGTGTACCCCAGTTGTCAATCTGCCTTTCAGAAGAACCAGAAGATCACATTAAGGCTGCTGCTGCCTGGGCCTTAGGCCAGCTGGGAAGACATACACCAGAGCATGCCCGGGCTGTTGCAGTCACAAACACTCTGCCAGTTCTGCTGTCTTTGTATATGTCACCAGAGAGCTCTGAGGACTTACAGGTGAAAGTAAGTATTTAGTCTTTATGGTTTGGGTAGATGTGTTAGATAGAACAATTTAAAAAAAATTATGTGATTTGAAGTATTTTGTTTTCTGATGCATAATATTGTTTTTCTAAATCAAAAAATATAAATTTAAAATCAAGTGTGGTGACACACACTTATAATCTCAGGACTCGAAAGACAAAGGAAGAAGGAGAAGAGTTAGTCACCTCCAGCTGCATAGAGACTCTGAGGTCAACCTGGGCTACATGAGACCTTGTTTGTAAAAAAGAAATAGAAATTTATCAAAAGAATTGAGATTACTTTCTTTTAAAAATAGATTTAAAATGTGTTTAAATTTTCTCTATAGATATCAAATTGTTTGTAAAATCAGCATTTTTAGTCTATATTTATGTTGATATTTCCTATGAAGAATTATTTTCATGCTATCTGATAAAATTTTTGTGTCGCGCGCACCCTCGCCTGCAAGGACGATGCGACACCAGGCTCTTCTTTCAGTGGTTTATTCAGGACCTTGAAACTTCTTCTGCTGCTTCTCTCACTGCTTTCTCCTACTGGGGAAAACCCGCTCCCAGCTATATACCCTCTGGACTGCTAGTCACGGGGCGACACGCGGGCCATGCCAATAGATCCAGGTGCACGGAAGCAAGCCACACCTGGAAGCAAGCCACAAGCTTAGCCTTAGCCAAATGAGGAGTTGTTTATCTCAGAGAGCTCTCATCTTGGGAAGGTGGAAGGTGGAAGCCAGCACCATCTTTAAGGTGCGGCCACGCGGCTCTCTACATTTTTGTTATGTTTATTTGGTTATTTGTGCATGCGTGTATTTGGGGAGGCCAGAGGACAACACATGGGAATCAGTTCTCCCTCTGTTATGTGGGTTCCTGCAGACTGAACCCAGGTTTCCAGACTTGGCAGCAAGTGCCTTCACTCATTGAGCCATTTTGCATCAGCCCAAGATTTACTTTCTAATGCATTTTAGTTTATCAAATGTGTGGTTTAATTAATAAAAATTAAGTATTTACTTTTAGCGGCTTCTCTATATATTAAACTGAAAAAATGGATTGTTGTCAGTCCTGTTATTAAAATTTTCCTGCAAAAAAAGTCCTGCAAAATTTTCCTCAGATTTCACTTCCTCTGAGCATCTTATTATAGGAATTCTGCCATTCTTCCTCACTCTCTAAAGCCTCCCGGGTTATATCAACTGCTGTTTTATGGGGTTAGAATGGAGTTTGTTTAACTCTGCCTGATTTAACACTACCTTACTGGAGGAAAAGTATACATGAAAACACTGTGACATTTTCATTTGTCATTCTGGCTTCTCTCAAACTAGAAGGGTGTGTTGAAGTTCATTTTATCTCCAAAGCATGCCACTGTTTTAGTTACGGCTTCTATCTCTGTGGTAAGACAGTGAGACCAAAAGCAATTGGGGGGGTAAGGATTATTTGGCTTACATGTTCTGAGTCATTGCCCAATGAGGGAGAGTCCAAGGCATAAACCGGAAGCAGGAACAAATTCAAAACACATGGCAGAACCCTGATTAACGGTTTCTCTTTATGGCTTTCTCAGCCTGATTTTTTATACAATTTAGGACCACCTGCCTAGGGTTAGTATCACCCAGAAGGGCCTGGGCCTTCCCACATCAATCACTAATCAAGAAAATGCCCAATAAACTTGCCTATGCACTATTTGATTGAAGCCACTTTTCTCAACCAAGATCCCTCTTCCCAAATGACTTCAGCTTGTGTCAAGATGACATTAGATCCAATTTGGGAGAACCAGAGAGCAGCTTATTAGCATATCTCCCATGCTGTCCTATAATATTACTTTCTGTTTTCTCCTGTCTTATTCCAAACACTTCAATAAAACTACTTTATCTGTAATATAATCTATTATGAATATATTTATATATTATGAAAGTATTTGTCTATTTTCATTGTTTTTGATTTAGAGGCATTGTTGTTCAATGTTTTATCTTAGTTTGACATTTGGATCAGTTAGTTTCAAAACTATTTCTAGAATATTATTATTTAGTACCTATTCTGTAATATTTCTAGAATATTTAATATTAACTAGTAACTATTATGTTTAGTTATTTCATTTTTAGAAGCTTTATTAAGATATAATTTATTATACCATCCATTTTACTCATTTAAAGTATGTAATTAAAATGACACTCAGTTTACTTGCAGAATTGCAGTCATCACCAAAAATTAATTTAAAGACCTCTATATTTCAGTCTATAGACCCAGAGAGAGGTTAGGTTGAGTTGAGGGGTGTAGGGAGGGACACACAGGGATCTCCCTGGGAAAGAAAAAGAATAGATTTTATGAATAGAATGGAGGCAAGTGGGAACATGAGTGGAGGAATCAGCTGAAGGGGGAGATGGAGCGGAAGGAGAGAGTGTAGGGAGAGTCAGTCATAGTTGGGGGCTTTTAGAGGGGTATGTGGAAACCTAATAAAGTGGAAACTTCCTAGAATCTATGAAGGTGATTCTAATGAAGACTCCTTGTAATGGGGATACAGAGTCTCAAAGGGCCATCTCTTGTAACTAGAGAAGGTGTCCAGTGGCAAGAGTAGAGTATAATCAGTTTGGTTGTTGGCCAAAGGTGTCTCATGGATATACCCAAACAACCCAGGCTATTGCCAAGACAAAAGGTTGCTCTCCACAAACTGATGTCATGGCCTCATTGCTGAGGACAACACCCATACAATTTATTAAAGCTGAGCTGGTGCCTACATGGAACTCTCATCCCTAAGTTCTAGTCTCTTAGGTGGATCAAAGATCTCAACGTAAAAACATATATACTGAACTTAATAGAAGAGAAACTAGGGATAGCTTTGACTGCATTAATACAGGAGATTACTTTATGACACTACTATTTCAGACACCAAGATCAATGATTAGTAAAAGTACCTCCTGAAACTGAGAAGCTTCTGTAAGCCAAGGACATAGGGACTAGAACAAAACATCAGCCTACAGAATGGGAGTTTTTTTTTTTTTTTGCCAACTCCACATATGATAGAGGACTAATATAAAAATACATAAAACTCAAGAAACAAGATATCAAAAAATACATATCCCAATTTAAAAACAGGATACAGATCTAAACAAAGAAGTCTTAATAGAGGAAACTCAAATGACCAAGAAACATTTAAAGAAATGTTGAACATTTTTACCTACGATCAACAACACACGTGGTAATGGTGAGGATGTGGAGTGGAGGAGCACTCCTCCATTGCTGTGGGGAACAAACTTGTACAGTCACTATGAAAAGCAATATGGTGTTTCCTCAGAAAGTTTGGAATTGATCTATTCAAGATCCAGCTATGCTATTCTTGGGCATATACCCAAAATAGGCTCCATCCTACCACAAGGAACCTTGTTCAACCATGTTCATTGTGGCTTTATTTGTAATAGACAGGAACTGGAAATAACCTAGATGTTCCTCAACAGAAGAATGGATAAAGAAAATGTGACATTTACACAATGGAGTATCAGTTGTTAAAAAATGGCATCATGCAATTTGCAGGCAAATGGATAGAACTAGAAAAAACCATCCCCAATGAGGTAACCCAGACCTAGAAAGACAAATATGATCAATGTCTTATCAAGTTACCATCATACGGACTTCTTTCACTGGTATATAGGATATGCCTCATGGTCCAAGCCTAGAGTGTGGGGATAGATATGGCTTGATGAAAAAATTGAATGTGTCATAGGAGGGGCCTGTTGTTGTAGGGTAGGGTCCTATCAGGAGCCTAGAGATTAGTTTCAGTTCCAACAATGGCAACCAGACTGAGCTGGCACAGTGGATATGAGACCTGACCTAGATTTGACAGGCTGAAGAGGGTTTGTGGATGGCAAGCATCAAGAAAACTCACCTGGCTATACTCTGGAGAAGAATGTGGGAGAGCAGGCTGGGTAGAGAGATTGGACAAAGCACAGATGAAGCATATATGAGGTGGCATGTAGTGTGGATCCTGACAGAATCCTAAGTAGAGATTGCAGCACAAGCAGGGTGGTCAGAATAAGCCAGGGCACTGGATGGACCTGAGATAATCTCAGGAGTTGGGAGAAGGGATGGATAGAGAATATCAGGAAGACTCAGTGGTCTAGATTCTGGAGAAGGATGTGAGAAATCTGGCTCCATTTATCTCTCATTATATTATAAATAGAAAAACTGAAGAAAGCACTAAAATAAATACTAGGAATTAGGAACAGATAAAACCCCAGAAAACGAAATTATTTGGGGAAGACAGAATATTTGATCTTTAATACAAGGTAGGAAAGTTGGTACATTGAAAAAGGAAAGATAAATTAAGAAATAACGAGTAGGAATTTGAAGATACTCAGGACAGCATGAAAAGACCAATTTAAAGAGAAGATAAAAAGACATCACAATGAGATGCAAGCAGATGCAGAGGAAAAAAGTTGAAATGCTGCTCTGAGAAAAGGTATACTTAATGAAATAATTAACTGATGGGGAAAGATTTCCTGCAGAATTTTCACCACATCCATGCAATAGATCAGGTGTAAAGAAATAAGAGGAAAAAGAAGTTCTGATATTGTCCATCCATCTCCAATCCTTGCTGATTTTTTTTTGGGGGGAGCCAATAGTCCTAAAGTCTTTAGAAGAGATAATGCAGGTTAATTGATCAAATCATATTGTAAGTACAGAAAATAGAAATACACAGAAGACAAATTGTCTTTAAAATAAATCATCAAAGATGTTTATGGAGATTACACTTCAATAACTGGAGACTCTGAAGCCTCCCTTCTGGTCCACAGCTGACTAAGGGGTGAGTGGCACCCTGAACCTTAGGCCAAGCAGAGACCATGGTCTCTGAACTACAGCCCAGGTACACAGCCCCTGTACCACAACCACACCCAGCTCCACACTAAGCCATAGAAAGCTGGGAGAGCCCCCTACAAGCCCAATTCACAGCAAAACACAGTTGGAGGGATATCTTATGGGCCAAAGCCCACCTAAACCTCAATCTGTATCATCACACTTCCACGACTGTAGACCCCAAAGCCTCCTTCTTGGTCCACAGCTGATTTAGAGCTAAGAGCCAACTAAGACCATACTAAGAATGACCCCTTGGGACAACTGGAGACACACAGCTCCTTGGCCTATAGCCAACTAAGAACTGTCTGAGAGCAGCCTCTGAAATTACTGGAGACACAACTAAGAGCTGACCAAGAGCTGACTAAGAGTGAACTGAGGAAGCAATGGGCAGATGCCAGTGCAAGAATACATATAACAATATAAAGAACAAGACACCACCAGAAGAAGCTGGTGGTTCTACAACATCAGGACCTGAGTATGGCAATGAAGAGGAAAAAGAAGGAAATATCCTTAAAAACAACTTTATGAAGATAATAGAAGCTTTAAAAGAGGATATAAAAAAGCTCCCCTAAAGAAATAGAAAATACAAACAAAAATTGGAAGAGATGAACAAATCCTTGGAAGAAAATAAATAAAGAAAACCAAGAAAAAACAAACAAACAGGTGAAAGAAACATTCTAGGAATTAAAAATTGAAATAGAAGCAATAAAGAAGGCACAAACTGAGGCAAAGCTGGAAATGGAAAACCTGAAGAAACAAACTGGCATCATAGATGCAAGCATAACCAGCAGAATATAAGAGATGGAAGAGAGAATCTCTGGAATGGAAGATTCAATAGTGAAGATAGATACATCAGTTAAAGAAAATACTAAAACCAAAAATGTCCTAACACAAAATGTCCAGGGAATCTGAGACACCATGAAAAGACCAAACCTGAAGATAATTGGAATCAAAGGAGAAAAATAGCATTTCAAAGGCACAGAAAATATATTAAACAAAATCATAGAAGAAAACTTTCCCAACCTAAAGAAGAAAATGCCTATAAAGGTACAAGAAGCTTACAAAACACCAAATAGACTAGACCCCCTCCCCCCAAAATCTTCTTGCCACATAATAATCAAGCCACTAAACCTATGGAACAAATAAAAAATATGAAGAGCTGCAAAGGAAAACGTCCAAATTACCTATAATGGCAGACCCATGAGAGTAACACCTGACTATTCAATGGAAACAATGAAAGTAAAAAGATCCTAATCAGATGTTATACAGACTCTAAAAGCATGACTGCCAAACCAGACTACTATACCCAGCAAAACTATCAATTATCATATATGGAGTAAACAAGATATTTCATGACAAAATCAGATTTAAAAAATATGTGTCCACAAATTCAGCCCTACAGAAAACACTAGAGGGAAAACTTCAACCTAAGGAAACCAGATACACCCATAAAACCAAAAGCAATTGATAATTCCACAGAAGAAAAGCCCAAAGAAGGGAAATACACACAAGCTACAACCAAAAATAACTGGAAATAACAATCATTGGTCATTAACATCCCTTAATATCAATGGAATCAATTCACTTATAAAAAGACGAAGGCTAACACGATGGATGCATACACAGGAGCCATCCTTCTGCTGTATACAAGAAATACACCTCAACTTCAAAGACAGATGCAGGCTCAGAGTAAAGGGTTGGGAAAAGACTTTCCAGTCAAATGGTCCTAAGAAAAAAGTTGATGTAGCCATCCTAATATCTAACAAAATATATTTCAAACTGAAATCAATCAAGAAACCAGGACAGACATTACTTATTCATCTCAGGAAAAATCCACCAAGATGAAGTCTCAATCCTGAATATTTATGCCCCCAACACAAGGGCCCCTACATATGTAAAAGAAGTACTACTAAAGCTTAAACCTCACACCAAAACCATATACTAAAAGTGGGAGACTTCAATACCCCACTTTCACCATCAGCAGAGAAATAAGGGATCTAACATATGTTATGACCCAAATGGACTTAATAGACATATACAGAACCTTCCGCCCAAACACAAAGGAATATACATATTTCTCAGCACCCCACGGAACTTTTTCTAAAACTGACCACATGTTCAGTCAAAAAGAAAATATAAATAGATACAAAAAATGATAATGACTACCTTGGTATAAATTAGAGTTCAACAACAACAAAAATCACAGAAAGCCTATAAACTCATGGACACTGAACATCACTCAATTGTACCATCTCTGGGTCAAGGAAGAAGTTAAAAAAGAAATTAAAGACTTCCTAGAATTCAATGAAAATGAATCCACAAAATACCCAAACTTATGGGACACAATAAAAGCAGGGTTAAGAGGAAACTCATAGCACTAGATGACTATATGAAAAAACCTAGAGAAATCTCACACAAGAGACCAAACAGCACAGCTGAAGGGTTTAGAACAATTAGAAGCAAACTCACCTAGAAGGAGTAAATGGCAGGAAATAGTCAAACTTAGAGCTGAAATCAATACAATAGAAACAAAGAGAACAATAGAAAGAATCAATGAATCAAAAAGTTGGTTCATTGAGAAAGTCAACAAGATAGATAAACCATTATCTACACTCACAAAAAAGCAGGGGGGGCGGAGAGGGAGGAGAGAGAGAGAGGAATTCAAGTTAACAGAATCAGAACTGAAAAGGGGGATATAACAACAGACACCCAGGAAAGTACCAGGTCATCTTTGAAAATCTATACTCCACCAAAATGGAAAACCTAAAAGAAATAGCTTTCTGTACAGGTACTACTTACCAAAATTAAATCAAGATCAGAATAAAGACATCCAATAATCCCAAAGGAAATTGAAGCTGTTGTTAAAAGTCTTCCAAGTAAAATAAGATCAGGATCAGACAGACTCAGTGCAGAATTCTACCAGACATTCAAAGAAGAACTAATACCAATACTCCTCAAACTTTTCCATAAAGTAGAAACTGAGAAATATTGCCAAACGTTTTTATGAAGTCACAATCACTCTGATTCCCAAGCCACCCAAAGATGCAACAAAGAAAGAGAATTACAGACCAATCTTCCTCATGAACATTGATTCAAAATTACTCAATAAAATTCTGGCAAACCGAATCCAACAACATACCAAAAAAATCATTTACCATGATCAAGTAGGCTTCATCTCAGAGGTGCAGGGAGGGTCTGACATAGGAAAAACTGTGAATGTTATCCGTCATATAAACAAACTGAAAGAAAAAAAAAACCACATTATCATCTTATTAGATGCTAAAAGAGTCTTTGACAAAATCCTACAGTTGTTCATGATAAAAATCCTAGAGAGACCAGGAATACAGAGAAAATGCCTAAATATAATGAAGGCAATATACAGCAAGCCAACAGTCAACATCAAACTAATTGGAGAAACACTTAAAGCAATCCCACTAAATCAGGAACAATACAAGGCTGCCCTTTCTCTCCTTATCTATTCATTGTATTTCTTGAATTTTTAGCTAAAGCAATGAGAACAAAAGGAGGTTAAGGGGATATAAATTGGAAAGGAAGAAGTCAAACTATATTTGCAGATGCTGTTATTGTATACATAAGTGACCCACAAAGTTCTACCAGAGAACTCCTACATCTAATGAATACCTTCAGCAATGTAGTAGGGTGCAAGAATAACTCACAAAAATCAATAGCCCTTTTATATACTAAGGATAAAAGGCTGAAAAGAAATAAGGGAAACATCACACTTTATAATAGCTGCAAATAGCATTAAATATCTTGGTGTAACTCTAACCAAAGAAGTAACAGACCTGTTTGACAAAAACTTTAAGTCACTGAAGAAAGAAATTGAAGAGGATATCAGAAAGTGGAATGATCTCCCATGCTCCTGGATATGTAGGATCAACATACTAAAAATGGCAATTTTACCAAAAGCAATCTACAGATTTAATGCAATCCCCATCAAAATCCCAACACAATTTTCTACAGACCTTGAAAGAACAATCAATACTCAATTTCATATGGAATAATAGGAAACACAGAATTGCCAAAACAATCCTGATCAATAAAAGAACTTTAGGAGGAATCACCATCCCTGATTTCAAGCTATATTATAGAGCTACAGTAATAAAAAACAGCCTGATGTGGGAATGTCTTTGTATAAATTATGAATAAGTAACTGTTTTGGCCATGGTTGGCACTGTAGAAAAAGTAGGCAGGAAAAATCAGAGAATAGGTAGGAGAAGACGTGTGGAGTCATGGGGAGATGCAATCCAGCTGCTGAAGAAGAAACATATAATGAAATAGGTAAGCCACAGGCCATGTGGCAGGACAGAATAGTGGATATGGGTTATATTAAGATGAAATAACCAGCTAGCAATATGCCTAAGCCATGGGCCAAACAGCATATAATTAATCTATGTATCTGTGTGTTTTTTTGGAACTTTGGGATTGCTGGTTTAGATAAACAGTCATGGGTGGGTCCAAACTGTGGAAGGCAGGCCAGAAACCCTCCATTACAGATGGCATCCCTGGGTGGGCCAAACACCCACATAAAGCCTTAGAAATCTTAAGAAGTGTTCTAGAGCACAGAAATGGAGCCCAAACTGGCTTCCAAGTTGTGTCTTTGAAATGGGTCATTGTATAGAGATGGCGAGTTGTCTGGGCCATGGGCAAAATGGTAGCAGAGTTGCTGCAGGGAGTGTAATTGGGAAAAAAGTCAGTTCCCAAAATCTCACAGAAGACTTTGTATAAGCCACAAGTTGCATATGGTCGATTTAAGGTTTCTGGTTATATTGAACAAAAATGGAACTGAGTTAAAGATGGCAGCTTAGTAGCAGTATATTCTGGAACTGCTCTGTTTGCTAGCAGTAAGCAGATGTGGCCAAACAGAGTTGTATAGTCTAGAATTTTAAAAGCTTTTCTGGTTAGAAAATGATTAAGGATATGCAATAAAACAGATTCAGATGGAAAAACCTCTATAAATGTGTTACAAGTGTATGAAAAAAACATGTAAGCCGGGAGAGGAAAAAAGGGTAGAAAAATTTCTTTTAAAAAAGAAATACAGTAATAAAATATAAGCCACACAGAGTATGGATTATGGTTATTATTGTGTTTTATTTTAATTTTTAGTGTTATGAGATAAGTGCAGAAAGACAATTACAAAGGCTGCTAAACTACACAAACATATATATATATATATATCAAGGTATCTTGACTTTGAAATTTGTGTCTAAGGCTACATTGCCTTGGAAGAGAGGTTCTGTTTTTGTTTCCACAGAAGAGGAAAACCTGTGGATTGCTTCCAGGCAAATATGGTTTCATCAATCAAGAACACCTGAAAATTCTTTGATGGGAAAAGATGGTCACATCAGCTTCAAGGCTATAGACTAAGATGATCCAGCTCCGGGACCCTCAATAGATGCGAGCACCCCTTAATAAGCAGGAAGTAGTAATGAAATGCTATACCCCAATTCCCAAAATATTGTTTATAAATGTTGGTTTTCATTGTGTATGGTTAATGGTCATAGTTAATCTCTTACTAAGAAGAAAAAAAGGATAAATTATATGAATGATTTTAAAAATTAGATTATTGAATTTACTTTAATCCAAAAATCAGCTGTCAATCTAAAAATATTTACATTAATATAGATTTTGGTTTATTGATACAAATTTAAGGTCATTTTTATTATGCTGTATGTATTTTTCTATTCTTGTTTAAGGTATGGTGTTTATGTAACTCATTTTAAATTGTAATGTATAATTAAGAAATGAAGATTAATAGTCACCTATGATAACCAAACTTATGATCATGTTAATTAGACTTTTAGGTATGCAAAGATATATTTCAATTAGATAGGTGATCTTCAAACAGTTCTAAGACCTACAGAATATGGCATTTAAAATGTTTTAAGAACTTAGACTTTTCGGGACAGTGAGACAGGTCTGCTCCTGGCAGCACCAATCTGCTTCAATAGAAAAATGGGCATTGAAGAAACTCCATATGAAGTTTATTTTCTTTGTGGCAACAGTTAGGTCAGCCACTGGATAAGAACCTCTTCTTGTATTGACTGCTTGACAGTATGCTGTTTAAACTGAACATGCATGTTCCATAGGAAAGTGACCTTTGAACTTTGGCAGAACAAGCCAAGATGGTCCTTCAGGTTCCTGTTTTGGACAGAAAACTCTGTCAGACATTATTTAGGACACAAGGAGAAGTGACTGATGAAATATACCAGAATTGGCAGTGCAGTCCTTTAAATTTCCTGCTTCACTAAAAAAAGTATGCCAGAGACTCTGGGCCTGTAGGCTGAAGATGGATGCCCCAATTTTGTAAAGGAACTTCGGGTGACTGTCCAGGCAGATAGGTGTCATCTCTGTTATTTCTATATTTTGGAAGTTGCTTGCACTTCCTGTTTACTCGGGTAATATATTCTTCTGTGGTCTTTGATGTAGTTGAAGAGTTGATAGTTACAGGTATAGTTTCTTTTTAGTTATGAAAGTTATATTGAATATGAAACTTCAGACCCACAAGGATAAGGTAGATGATAGAATATTTTCTTTAATTTTGTTAAATACAAATATACTAGATAGTGTAACTGTAATTTTTGTTTGATAGGTATTTTGTTATATGTAGTTTTGCTATGTTGAAATTGCGACCTTCCTTTCTGATTAGACAGAAACAGGGAAGTGATGTGGAATGTCTTTATATATGCTGTGAAGATGATTCTTTAAATAAAGGATTTTTTTGGCTATGGCAAGGACTGTAGAAGTAGGTGGGGGAAATCAGAGCATAGGTAGGAGGAGGATGTAGAGACACAATCCAGCCACCCAAGAAGATACATGTAAGGTAACACAGGTGAGCTATGGGCCACGTGGCAGGACAGATTAATGGATATGGGTTGAATTAAGATGAAATAGCTAGCTAGAAATGTGCCTGAGACAGGCTGAAGAGCAGGAAATTAATATAAGCATCTGAGTTTTTTGGGAGGCCTAAGCAGTGGCAGGGGGCTAGGCTCTCTGGGACTGCAGGTCTGTGGGTTGGGACCTCTGACTAGATGGGGCCAGAAACTTCAGTGTTATACCAGCCTGGTACTGGCATAAAATAGACTTGTGGATCATTGGGATTGAATCCAAGACACTGACATTAACCCACACACCTATGAACCACCTGACACTAAGAACAATTGATTAATAAGTGGGACCTCCTGAAACTGAGAAGCTTCTGTAGAGCAAAGGACACAGTCAATAAGACAAAATGACAGTCTACAGAATGGGAAAAGATCTTCACCAACCCTGCATCAGAGGACTGATCGCTACAATATATAGACAACTCATGAAACTAGAGCCCCCAAACCTAAATAACCCAATATAAAATGGGGTTCAGAGCTAAAAAGGGAATTCTCAAAAATTAAAAATGGATGAAAAGCACTTAAATAACTGCTCAATATCTTTAACTATCAGAAATGCAAATCAAAACAACTTTGAGATACCACCTTACACCTGTCAGAATGGCTAATATAAAAAACACAGATGACAGCCTCTTCTGGAAAGGATGTGGAGCAACATCCTCCATTGTTGGTGGGATTGTAATCTTGTACAGCCACTGTGGGATGTAGTATGGTGGTTCCTCAGAAAACTGGGAATCAATATTCCCAGGGATCCAGCAAAAACACTATTGGGCATATGCCCAAAGGATGCACATTCTTACCCCAAAGGCATTAGCTTAACTATGTTCATAACAGCATTATTTGTAATAGCAAGAACATGGAAACAACCTAGATGCCCCTCAACTGAAGAATGAATTAACACATTGTAGTACATCTACACAATGGAGTACTACTCAGCAGTAAAAAAATGACATTCTAAAGTTTGCAGGCAAATGGATAGATTTGGAGAATATCCTCCTGAGCAAGGTATCACAAGACCAGAAAGATAGACATAGGATGTACATAGGATGTAAGTGGATTTTAGACAAAAACCAAAGAATACCCGAGCTGCAAACCATAGCCCCTGAACATCTTGGGATCAGAAGGAACTTGAGAGACATCCAAAGATTTCCCTAGGAAGAGAAAATAGAGAATATCTCCTTAGCAAACTGGGATCCTAACAGGTTGCAACCTAGAAGAGGTGGGAACAAATCATGAGAAAAGGAGATGGTTGAGTGAGAGGAGAAACAAAGACAGAAAAAATGGATATCTTGATAGAGGAAACCAAGGCTGGAAAAAGACCAGGTGCTAGGGAAACTTCGAAGAACTCACAGGACGTCCTTGGCTAGTTCTTCAACCAATAGTGGAGGGGGTGCTTAAATAGGACTTCCCCTATAATCAAATGAATAGCCACTCTAAATGTCATCACAGAACCCACATCCAACAATGAATAGAGGTGGAGGCAGCGATCCATGGCTGAACACGGGGCTGAGCTCCCTGTCTAGCTGAGAGCAGGGGAGGAGAGTCTGTATGAGCAGGGGGATAGGGATTATGAAGAAGATTACCACAGTGATGGTTGCTGGAGCTCCGGGGAGCTCACTGAATCAAGAATAACCAATAAGGAACCAATGGGAAAAGGAACTAGGCCTTTCAAGGGTAGGCAATTGTTGATTGGTATGGGCAGTACGTGGAGCCTCGAGTGGTGGGATCATACTTGGAGCTCATTTCCTGCAAAGGAACACCTAACTCTGTCTTGATTTTGGGATGAGAAATTTGGACTTGTCTGGATTGCATGTGCTACACTGAGCTGACCCACCTTGGAACTTCTTGCCCTTTTGGGAATGGGGACAGGGTGATTGCGGGTGTAGGGGATATATGGATTAAAAAGTACATTTTTATAAAAAATAATAAAATGAACATACAAAAAAAGAAGTTTCTTGAAGACAGGACTTCCAAGGGAATGATTAATCTTATATTTTGAATAATCTTATTTATATTTTTCTAACACAGTATATGGTTCTTTTTTGCCAAATACAACATTTTTCTTTACAGTGAAGGAAGCTCATCCAAGGCTTCTTTAGAAAAGAACAAATTAATAAGTGAATTCTTCTGTTGACTATAATTCCCCTAGCGTTGTTGTAACATGGCAGTGAAAACACATGGGTGGACATAACAAACAAGTTACTAATACCAGATGGTTATAGTCGATCAGTTCATTACTAACGCTTTGTCAATAATGCATGTTTATGAGAAAATCGTTAGCCAAACACAATCCAAAGACTGATTATAAAGATAAAAAACCAATTTAATTATCATGGGTTTGATGGAAGATAAAAGCTCCAATCCAATGGTGTGAAAATGTTTTTTAATGAAATAGTAGCAGAAAATTCCTCCAGACTGAGGAAGGAGACACAAATACAGATCCAGGACACATTTAGAAAACCCCACAGACAAGATCAGAAGCACATCTCTTGTCATATAATAAGCAACTTCTAGATATACAGAACAGAAAAATCACATTAGAAATGAAATGAGTGAGGTGCCAAGTCATCATAACGACAGGCCAGTCAAAGAAGAGATTTTGTTGCAGAAACAGATTTATATGACATTTCCCATGTTTTTAAAGATAACAATTTCCAATCCAGATTACTATACCCAGTAAATTTATCTGTCAAAACTGAAGGAGAAAAGAAACTCATGATAAAAACAATGAATTCATGATCCCTAAGACAGCTCTATAGAACAAATAAAATGCCACAAAACACAAGTATATCCACAGTAAAGAATAAATCACCTCATAATGATAAAGAGAAGGGAACAGGTTCATACTGAATAGTACAAATCAGTACAATGTTAGGAAATAATACACACATTTCAGTAATTTACATCTTGAGTGTGGATTCACTAGTCATTGCTTGACCACTTCCACAAATTCCGAGTCACCATTGCTCCAGCAAATGCCACACCTTCTAATCCTACCCAAATAACAATTGGGAAGTATATATTCAAATGCCTGGTTCTATGAGGGGACATTTCTTATTCAAACTACCACAATAATACAGTAATATTGTTGAAAAATGAGAGGTTGATTACATTTCTTACATTTTATTTAATATATGAAACAAAATTTGATGTCAAAAATGTGTTAATAAAGATAAAAGGCTATACAAGCCTGTTTAGTTTGGGTGTGTAAAGGAAAATCTAAAATTCAAATGATCATTTACCATTACCACACATGAGAAAAGTCATACAGAATCCACTTACAAAATTTATAATCTGAAATGGTCCTTCATTTTAAGAGCATTCACTAAACAGCCAATAACAAAATTAGAAGGAAGCGTGAATGGCCAGATGCATGGCTGGCAGCGGCATAAGATGTGCAGTTCTCAGGAGAACAGTGATGGCAGAATGGAAGAGAAACAAAGAGACAAAGACAGCAACTTCAGAACTAGCAGTGGCCGACTACAGTCAATAACAGGCCCTTTAGTCATGTGCTTGTTAAAGGGCAGCACCACATGGAGTCACCTTGAAGAAGGAAGGGACCATGCTCTAGTGATGGTAACATGGTTACATGTGGTGCCTGAGCTGTGGTGGGTGAAGAAGAACCGTGCTGAAGTGATGGTAACATGGTTACATGCGGTGCCTACCCGTGGTGGGTGATGCAGTCCCTCATTTTGGAAGTTTAGTAAATTGTGTTTTGCTTCTACTTGAGGAGGAGGAAATGTCCACCTATGACATGATGGCATCTCTGTAAATACAATAGATATTTGTGAATGCATATATATATATATATGTATATATCTGAAAATGTCACTGTAAAATAGATATTTCGTCCTATTTATTGATGTGAAAATATAGGATATTTTGGTTACCTGTTTCATATTTACAAACTTGTTAGTGCATTGTCTATATAATTATTTAATACATGATAAATTATATGCTATAATATTATACTTGATAATTTTAATTTCCTCTCAGAAGTTTTAAGAACTTAATTCATTTTACATTTTAAGATGATTGTCAAGGTAATCTATCATAAAAACCAGTCAAAATAGATTTTTTATATAGCTGTTTTAAAAAATGTAATAGCTTCAGTTTAGATCAGTAAAGTGGTTTCATTTTCAATAGGAATATTGGCTATGAATTAAGATTTTACATGCATTTTGCTTGTATTTCAACAGAGTAAAAAAGCCATAAAGAATATCCTTCAAAAATGCACCTACCTCCCAGCTCTCGAACCATTCCTGTATGATGCTCCTCCAAATATCCTGAAACACGTTGTTGGGCAGTTTAGTAAGGTAAGAAACAGACCTGCATGCAGGGGAAGGGAATGATAGTTGATCTGCTGTCTCCTTCTGTATGATGGAGTACAGGCTTCACTGTTTAATCCTTAGCTTGACCACTATGCATTACACAGATACATCGTCCTCCTTTCCCTACATTTCCATCTAGCCTTTACTCTGCTCTTTAGAATTATTATCAGGAAGTACCTCATATATCAATGTGTAAGATGTCATGATCAGGCTGGCGAGATGGTCCAGTAAGTAAAAGTACTTGACATATAGGTCTGAGAGCCTATTGAATCCCAACCCATAGCAGAAGGCTAGAATCTGAAAAATTGTTCCCTGGTCTCCACATGTGTGCTATGGCCCGTACATGTTCATGTTCACACACAGTGATGATGATGGCATAAGAGGCAACCCTGCACTCCTGTTTTACGTTGATAAGTATCTTTTCATCTTTCTCAGTGTCCTTTAATCTCAACACCTAAGAGCCCAGCAAAGAGTTTTATTACAAAAAAGAAATAAGGAAAAAGAAAAATTGAGCCCCTGAAATGTTTTTCAGAAACTTCATGCACTTTACTATAGATTCTGTCAGTAATTTAGTCATATTCACTTGTTTTAAAATGTTTCAATTTAAATTTACTTTCTGTATGTGCTTGCCCATACGTATGTCTATGCATAGTGTGCTTGCTTGCCTACTGTCTGAGGTCAGAAGAGGGCACAGCTTATGTGGACCTGCAGTGAGCCATCATGTAGGCTCTGTGAATCAAACCCAGGCCCTCTGCAAGAGACAGTGTTCTTAAGTCCTGAGCTGTCTCTTTAGCTTTGCATATCCAAAACTTATAAAAAAAATCTAACAAAGTGTGACTGTCATATTTCATAGATGATTGAATATTCAGTGTAAGTAAATGGTAGTAAGGTGGAAATGTGAAGCTAAGAATTGTGGGATGCCAGCTGATAAAGATGTGTGCTGGTCATGGATATGGTGCTTGGCTCCGGAGAACTACTGAGACCATGCATTACATACCTGAAACAGAAAAGGGGCCTCTGTAAATCACCAGCCACAGTAGTTTTGTGTGTGATTAGAAGTTCTGGTTTTGTACTTGGTATGGTACCCAAGGTTTTACATATGCTAGACATATGCTCTGCTACTGATCTGTACCTCCAACTATAGCCTACCTCTTTAACAAAGCCAGACTCTCCAAAAGTCTTAGTTTGCTTACATGTATGAATAATAAGTGCTTTTTATCGTAAGTATTAAATTAGATGATGTATAACAAGAAAATATTTTAGTTTAAGACATATACTAAATAACTAAAAAATGCAAACAAAAAATCCAAGCACTGTTCTAAAAATAAGTAAAATATTCAGATTCATCATGGTGGCCCACACCTTTAGTCCCAGCACTTGGGAGGCAGAGGCAGGCAAATTTCTGTGAGTTTAGGTCCAGCTTGATATACATAGCAAGTTCTAGGCAAGCCAGGGCTACATAGTTTAGTAGAGACTCTGTTTAAAACAAACAAAACACTAAAAAGTAAAAATAGAATAGAAACAAAACATGTTTGCACACTATATTTACGAAGCTAATGAACAAAACAAGGTCTCAGTGTTTAGTCCCAGCTGGACTGGAGCTCATTCATGATCCTCCTGCCCCAGCCTAAGTTCTGAGATTGCAGGTGTGTGCCAGTGTGCACAGCTTGTCATTCTGGGCTTCACAGTAGTTGCTATAGTTAAGCAGGCTTTCTTAAAGGTATTCATCTGAAAGCCAGGTTACCAGCAACTTTCAGTTCTCAGCTTAGCTGACCTTTAAGCATCATTGTTACTGGAAACAAGGCTTCCCAGAGATGGAACCACTTCTGAGTAAGGAGTTCAGTATAAAATGATCATCTGTGCCATCTTTACCTTTTTGAAACAATGAAACATTCTTTTCCTCTTGATTATATGACAATCCAACTAATGACATAATACAGATAAAATGATATGTTTTTACCTGAAGAAAGCTGATCCATATTTTACTTTCATGTCTTTTGGCTGCTAAGTAAAAACTGACTGGCTAATTTAGTCATCTGAGAATGAGCAGTGTGGGGTGAGTGGGCATCCATCGACAACAGCTCTGGATCAGTACCCCTCATAGTTTAATCTTTAGACCAATGAGAAAGATATACTGGTCTTACTAAACTGGCCATAAAAATGAATACTAACTTTCTATGTTGAAGGTTCATACTAAGCAAATAAAAGTCATTTTTGTGTTTCGGTGTTGATAGGGGAGAGGGAGAGAGGAAGAGAGAGGAGAGATGACAACATAAAATTGGATGGGTAGGAAGGGGGTATGACAGAGAGAAGGGAGAAGAAACATGATCAAAATATATGAAAAAATTAAATAGAAAAGAGAAAAATCAGCAGATTATGGGGAAGTTAGACCATGAAAATCAAATAAACTGAGAAGGGTATACATAGATTAAAAAAAAGATACTTTTTTTTAAAAATAAAAAAAATAATAAAATGAAGGAGAAAAAGAAAATGCTGTCTTATAGGATTAAATCTCTTATTAGTGTACCTTTGAGCATGTTTGCTGCCAGCAGATAGTATTATTTCTTAAAGGCTCTTCCTGATGTCTTTTTTATTCCATTCCTCTCTGCCCCATAGGTTGGGGTGTAGTGGATTTATGATGTTCCATTGTAAATAATTGTCCTGCCTACAAGTTTAATAAAAAGTGCTGATTGGCCAAAGGCAGACAGGAAGTGTGGGCGGGGCTACCAGACTAAGAAAACTCTGGGAACAGGAAGAAAAGAGCAGAAATGCCACAGAGAAGCCAGAAGATGCAGAGGACAACTATGCTGCTCTGAGAAACAGTACTGAGCCGCATGGCTGAACAGGATAAGAATCATGGGTTAGTTCAAGGGTAAAGAGCTAGTAAGTGATATGCCTGGGCCCCAGGTCAATAAGTATACAATTACTGTAAGTGTCTGTGTTCAATTGGTCTATGGGTCTGAAAGTCTGGGCCACCAGGCTATGCCGGAAAGTCTGGGCCAGAAACCTCAGATAACACTGGGAATCAAACCTATGGACTTGCTCTGCTATTGAACTCTATCTTCTATTTCCTAGACAGTTTTTTTTTGTTTATTTGGTTTTTTTTTTGTGGGGGTTGTTTGTTGTTTTAGTTAACCTAGCTCATGCTCCTCTGGCCTGTGTGCTGAGATTACGTGTGTGCTACTATATCCATTCACTATTAAAGTTACTGCCACAAATAACAAGTAGGAGTTAACCAAGCAAATGGGGAGGACTCCGTATGGTGGGAAGGCATTATAGAGAGAAAGAAGAGCATGGGTAAAGGCAAGAAATGCCATAGCATCCATGCTCTGAGTTCCTAAAACAGCTTCAGTTGAAGATTGGCTGTTGAGGGTCCTGGATAAGTATTAGGATTCTGGATAACTATTAGGAGATGTGTAGGAGGGACCCCTCTTGCCTTGTCCTGGAGCCTTCCTTGTGTTCTGTAGAGGTGGAGAGACTTCAGAGGGTAAGCTTCGTGTATGAGTGGATGACGTTAACTTTGCTTGTGTTCATTACCTTATTCTATTTCTACAAAGTAAGTGTTGATAACGCTTTTCAAAGGAGTGCATTTTTACTTCCAATTACCCACAGATTTGGACTATTCTGTTATAGATACATTGAGAATATATTCTCTACTAAGTTATTTTCAATAGTAAAACTCTAAGCTTGTTGAAGAAGAGTTGATGGTTCTTGTTTTGCATTTTCCCTTCAAGGTCCTGCCACATGACAGCAAAGCTCGAAGGCTTTTTGTGACTAGCGGGGGACTGAAAAAGGTCCAAGAGATAAAAGCAGAGCCGGGCTCCCTCCTGCAGGAATACATCAACAGCATTAACAACTGCTATCCAGAGGAAATAGTACGGTGAGGAGATGGAATGGGAAGTTCATTATTGCAATGTTTTCAGTTTTCAAATGTAGTCTTTATCATGAATATGTAAATATGTGGACTCTGAAATTCTACACAAGGCTCTTTTACCTCATGCAAATTAAATAATTAGATTATGTTCTTATTGACACATCCAATCAGTGTGGAATGTCATTTATAATGTGTCTATATTATTTTAATATATGCTTTACCAAATACTCAAATGCAGAGTTCAAATTTAATTGTCTTAAGATGATGCTATACAGATAAATAGATTATGACTTTCATAGTTCCCTGCATATAGCAGCCTGTGAGACCAGTTCTCAGGACTGCACCTAAGGTTGCAGAAAGGATGCTTTCAAAGTAGTAGGACATAGAAAAGTTTCTTATTTATAGGAAAACTCACACAAGAGCTGTTTGGGTCGTGCTTTTTATTCTTCTAAGTTCTAATTATTCTTTCAAGTTCTAATTCTTCCTAAGTTCTATTTTTTTTAGTTCTCCTTTGTTGCACACACAACATACCACACACACACACACCACACACACACACAACACACAAACATTCAACAGAGTTTTTAGGTAATAATATATTATTATTATATATATATTCTATATATATATTCTGTTATAGCCAGTAAATTATGGCTGGTTTTGTTGACAGATGATCTTTATAACCTGGACAAATCCATTTTTATTTTTAATAGTTTTTCCTCTGAAGCGAGTAAGCCCCTTTGTTTATGTAACTGTCCAGGAACATTAGCCATCACAAAAGCATATTGGCTATCTGTGTCAATGTGTTTCTTTCCTCTTCAGCTCATCTTAAAGCCTATGTGGGAGCAATTATTTCTGCTCTCTGGGAAGATGTGTCCCTGGGAAAGGCTTGTGCCTAAATTAACTCCCTCTGGCTTGAAATCACTACCATTCATGCAAACCTGATTCCTTCTTGAATGAAGCTGCTGCCATCTGTATAGACATCTGCATCTCTGATAGTGAGAGGAACACCTGTCACTCAGGTAGCATACCTTGGATGTTGTCCAGCATCATGTATGGATTCCTCAGGGTCATGGTCTAGCAGAAGGGTGAAAGGATTGTTGTCTAAAGATTCATCAAAGGTTAATGTGTCCTTATCTAAAGGAAGGGTGTGGTACTGGGTCAGACAGGCATTTGATATTCACAAGTTGGTGGTATCCCTCAGCTGGGTTTTCCACAGCATGTAGACCTGTTACAGGGTGAGCTTGTCAGTTTCTTTTATGAGAACTGTGGTGACTGTGATCCAGTCTCTTGGAGATGTAACCTATGTCTTTTCCCAGGGACTCACAGGCTGAGCCACAACTCTCTTGGCAATGCCTTTTCTTCAAGATGAAAGGGCTTGAAGATTTCAGGAAGAGTTAAAGCAGGGCCCACACAAGAGCCTCTTGAAGTTCTTAAAGGCATGTTAATGTTCCTCAGTCCATTCTGAAGGAGTGTTGTGTTGCCCCTGGTCATAGTAGGGTACAAGGGTTTGGCAATTTGAGCAAACCCAGGTATCCATAGATGACACTATCCAACAACTCCCAGGAACTCCCTACCTTGTTTCTTGGTGGGTGGAGTTGAAATTTACATTATGGCTGTTATGTGGGCCTGTCACAATGCTGTCTTTCCCTTCTCTAACTTTATATCCTAAGGAGGTAACCTGGGGTGAGAAAATTTGGGCTTTTTTTTTTAGAAACTACTGATTAACTGGGCTAGAGTTTCCAAGAGGCTCTGGGAGACTTCCTCATCTTTAGCAGCCAATAATAAATCACCCACATATTGAAGCAAGTTTACCTCAGGGTACTTACTGCAAAAGACTCTTAAATCCTGGTTGAGTGATTCATTGAGGATGTTGGGAGTATTTTTGAACCACTGAGCCAGTCTGGTCCATGTTCATTGTCCCGATTTCCCCTGTTCATGGCCTGCTGACTTAATTTTGGCAGAAGGACGGAGAAGAATGTATTTTTTAAGTTCAATACAGTGTAAACTTTATGC
The DNA here is from genome assembly GCA_033318265.1 of Phyllotis vaccarum. Classification (NCBI taxonomy): domain Eukaryota; kingdom Metazoa; phylum Chordata; class Mammalia; order Rodentia; family Cricetidae; genus Phyllotis; species Phyllotis vaccarum. The sequence goes on from JARWLC010000002.1 coordinate 185,437,737, forward strand.
ATTGGCGGTAATAAACTGAGTAAGCTATAGGGATTTGGAACAGTTGGGTGAATGGATTCTATCTATTAGTTCACTTCACTCAGGTCTTATACTGGTCTATATCTTAAAGTTCCAGACTTTTGGACAAACCAGAAAGGGGTATTCCAGGCTGACTGACAAGGAGGCACCTGCTGTGAATCTTAATCCTCCCCCTGGCTTCTGAACTGATGGGGTACTGCTTGACTTGAATAGGCGTTGCCCCATAAGTAAATTGTCCATTTCTTTGCAGTAGGCACACTGGTCCCTGTATGTATAGGCAGAGTTGAAAGTATCCTGGGGCTTGTAGTGTAGCCACAGTTAGTGGCAAAACCTCACCTTCTACATCAGAAGATTTTCTTTTTGCTCTCTCTGTTGTCAAACATTCTCTGGGCTATTTCTCATAGTTCTGACTCATTCCTCCCCGCAAACCCATCCATCTTTTGTATCTTCTATGTATGTCAGGTTCATCACCTTGAGATTTTCCAGGTCCTCTGGGGACATGGGTTATATAACTGATAAGCATTCAGGAAGTGTTCCAGGAAAGCTGAAGAAGATTTATTTGTGCCCTGTTTCATATCTGTTACCTTAGATAGGAGTTAATTTTTGGACTGTCCATTTCATTTCTTCTAATAGAACCCGGTGGTACTCACCAAGTGACCTCCTTTTTCTTCTGTATTGTAATCTCTTTGGGGTGTCCTTCTTGCCAGAGCATGGTCCATTGAAATCATTCTGGGGAGTGCTTCCGTTGCTTTCTCAAATGCAATCCCTTTCCTCAATAGTGAGGAAGGGACAGAGAATCTGCTGACATTCATCTACAGAGAGATGATTGGAAAAGATACAATCAATTAGGAAAATTAAGGAATCTGTAGTAGTGCTGAAAGTGGTGGAAGTTCTGGTTTTTCCACTTGTAGAGATCTGTGATGGAGAAAGGTACATACAGGTAGAGATTATCAGGAAATGGCCATGGAGGAGTTTTCCAACCCTAGCAAAGATGGGTACCAGACATAGCTGACTAAAAATGGTGGCACCTCAAAAAGGAATCATGCCATATGGTTTTGTTAAATTTACCCCATATATAGATTTGTAATGATCCAATTTGGAGGTTAATAGTTTTAATTAATTTTAACTTTAACAGATTTTTAAACAATATCCAATAAAATAAAGTTATAAGTCTCAAAGTACATAATATATAGACAATATCTAACAATTTTTTGGCTGTTCTGCTTTTCTTTCCCCTGTCACTGTGTCAGGGCCTCAGACTGACAGAGTGGCACAAAGGAAACTTTTAAATAAGCAGACCCGAGTCTAGTGAAAGAAGAGCCATAATCCAACTCTAGACCAGCTTTTCCATAAAGAACAGCATAAAATAATTTTAACACTATCTCCATCAAAAAGACATCTGAGCTCCTGCTAACCTGAATCCAGTGATCGGAGTTCAGAGATAAATTCTAAGCCCTGATGATAAATGCAGCACAGCAGTGGTGGGTGGTGACTGGCTGTTATAGGCAGCAGAGACAGCAACAAATATCCAAACTATTTCTGTTTCATCTCCCTGCTTGCAATGAACATATCAGAAAACACAGACAAAACTTTCCAACAAAACAAGCATACCCAACTTTCTCGAGAAATAGACAAAACTTTCCAATGAAGTCATATGACCCATCTGTTTTTTTTTTTTTATCTTAGTCAAAATGGCTCCTGCTCACATGGTTGCCCTCATCAAAGATGGCCATGAAGCCACATGACCTGTCTGTCTCTGACCTCAGTCAAGATGGTGCCTGCCCACATGGTCACGTGCTTTTTTTCCTAAAATAAATGGAACACATAATCTCAAGGCTTCAATTAACAGAAACACAAACATGTGGCCATGCCACTCACACATTTCCATCCAGACACATAAAATAGACTTTTAAACAGAAAAATGAACAAAACTTTTCCTGGGAAACTTTCATGCTTCATGTGGAGACAGTGCTGTAGAAGAGACGAGAAAACAGAGCAGCAATGCAGCTGTGTGGGAAAGAGAAAACCACTGGGCTGCCACATGGTACATGTCGGCAATGGCTGAGGCTGCAAGAGGGTGGAGACTATTGGGAAACAGAGTAGTGGTTGCTTCCATGGACTGGAAGTGGGAGCAGCCAAGCCCCGAACTTCCACTGACTGGGAGGAAGGGAGAAGACAGAGACATAATAGAAGAATGAGACATTTTGAATGAAAGCATGAGATACCAGCAGGCACAGAGGCAGGGGCAGGTGATAAAGGAAGACTCTATCAGGCTAGAGCCCAAACCATGGGTCGTGAAGGCTGCTGGGAGACGAGAGTGAATAGGACAAAGAGGGAGGGATGGGACCAAGAATTCTGGGTAAGGGGCTTGGATCTATTGGATTGCTGGGAAAAGCTGTAAAGATAAGGAACATGGGACAAAGTCTTACTGTAAAGGTGGATGAGTTTAGAACCCTTCAAACAGGGTGTAGAGGTTTGGTGGTAGCCTTATTTCCCGTGAGTGAGGCAGACCAATTAGGACACAAGCTGCTGAGAGATTAATCAAACACAGAGCAGGGGCCAAGAGTATGATTATATCTGAGAGATGAGAAAGGCAAAGGCTGCTAACCGACTTGTCAAACAGAGAGACAAAGTGATGGATAACTCAAAGGAAACCATGCCTTCTAGACACAGCAGGACTAACACACGTATGCACACACAGAGCCTGCACAGCCCAAGCCAGATGGAGTCCAGTGCTGAGAGAGGGAGGCAAGCAGACAAGGGCTCCTACCCATAACCAAAATGCTATCTTCAATTGACATCAGAGGGCAGATTAATGTTTTTAAAAATGGAATTTCATTGCAGGCCTCATGCCCAGAAGCAGATGAAAAACTCTAAGTAAACTCAATGGCGTTTCTGTAGGTGTTTGTCTCATAATGCTTTGTTTAGGTATTTTTTGTCTTATTTGTCCTTCACTCGTGTATTATGCTTTTCAATTTTGTATTTTTATGGGTTTTTATCTCTCAGTGTTGTGTGTTTTTCTTCTTTTTAAAATTCTGTTTTGTTTGTTTGTATTTTTTAAAGAGAGGGAAAGGGGCATGGAGTTGCGTGGGTGGGAAAGTGAAAGGTTCTTGGAGGAGCTGGAGAAGGAGAAACTATGATCAGAATATATTATACAAAAATGTTTCTGATTAAAAAAATAAAATTATTCTAAACACACAAATGTTTTCTCAAATTGCATTATCAATCTCAAAACTTAAATACAAAATATTCAGTTCCTTGTGTAAAGCAGTTATTTCTTAGCTTTGTGTGGTTAGTGGTTTTCGTACTAAATCTCGTAATTTAATAAGATCATAGAAATTCAATTTCTTGCAGTTATATAAAAAGTATCTATCTGTTTACATCAGAAGCATTTATAAGGAACATAGGAGATTAAGACAAGCTTTAACACTGTACAAACTCTGACTAATTGGGGAATCATTGTGAATCCTTAAGACTACATGAAGAAATGCACCACTAAAAGCCTGTTTTCTAAGTAGAAGGCCTTGAGGGAAACATTATCTTTTTTGTTTTTTGTTTTTCTGAGACTGAGTTTCTCCATGTACAGCTTTGGCTGTCCTGGAACTCTCTTTGTAGACCAGGCTATCTTCAAACTCGTAGAGATCCACTTGGCTCTGCCTCCCACCCTGAGTGCTGGGATAAAAGGCATGCACCATCACTGCCCAGCACTAAACATTCTTTGAGAGAGATTTAGATATGTGTACATGTTCTGTTTAACCCTGACCATGTATAAGGACATTATTGAAAAAATGTAGCAATTGATTTTTTACATCTTTATTTATCAAATTATAGAGAAAATAAATTGTAGTAGGAAGTTTCTGGCCCAGACTTTCGGGCCTAACCTTAAAGTTTAGGCCCACAGACCTGCAGACCCGCAGACTCGCAGACCCTCAGAGACACACAGACACTTTCAGTAGTTTTTGGCTGATCAGCCTCAGGCTCAGGCATATCACTTGCTAGCTCTCTACCCTTCATCTAACCCATGTCTCTTGTTCAGCCATGCGGCTCGGTACCTTTCTTTAGAGTAGTATAGTTGTCCTCGGCTTCCTCTGGTTTCTCTCTGGTGCTGCTCTGGCACTCTGCTCTCAGAGATTTTCTTAGTCTGGTAGCCCCGCCTACACTTCCTGTCTGCCTTTGGCCAATCAGCTCTTTTTATTTAACCAGTGTGTGGAACAATTATTTACCATGAAACAACACAATACCCCTACAATAAATATGCTATAATTTATGAATTTTTAAGTAGACATAGATAAAGTTAGCTAAAAGGCCAAATCGAGTCTCTAACATTAGATTTTGTCTAGAAAAAAACTTTAAAAAATGTAATTTTTGTGGTGATATATTGCATATTTAATAAAATTAGCCTGGAATATCAGAGAACAGAATCACCCACAGTTAAGTCATGAAGGTCAGGAAGTGGTGACTCACGCCTTTAATCCTGTCAATCAGGATGACCAAGTAGTGACCCACACCTTCAATCCCATCACTCAGGAGACAGAGATCTTTCTGGATTTCTGTGAGTTCAATGCCTAGCAGCCAGGCAGTGGTGGCACACACCATTAGTCCCACAGTGCTTTAGAGGCAGAGGCAGGAGGATCTCTGTGAGTTTGAGGTCAGCCTGGTCTACAAAGTTTCAGAACAAGTAGGATTGTTACAAAAGAAACCCTGTCTTGGAAAAAAAACAAAACAAATAAAAAACCAAACAAAAAGTTTGGACCACCAGAGGGCACAGATATCTCTCCAGCCTTTTCTTGTTTGTTTTGTTTCTGGCCCATCTGGCCCACGGTCTGGACCTGCAGTCTCACAGCTGCTTAGCCCCAAATGACTCAGACACTTGCTTTTATTAATTACAAACCACGCATCCCATGGCTCAGGCTTATTGTAGCTACTCTTGCATCCTAACCCAACCCATTTCTACTCATCTGAGTCTTGCCACATGGCTCATGGCTGACCTGTCCTTTTATATCTTTCTCTCTCGATGGCAGCTTGCAGCATCTCTTCTGACTCTGTCCTCCTTTCCCTTTATCTATGCTTGAATTTTCTGCCTTCCTATAAGCTGCTTCGTCATAGGCCAAAACAGTTTCTTTATTATTCAATGATAATTCATGGCATATAGAAAGACATCCCACATTAAATTATTTTGAATAAATGTTTAGGAAGTTTTAAATTTTATATGGGTTTATGTTTATTTTCATGATATATCAAATTACCCTACAATATGGTTTTAATATTTTTACTAATATTTTATAAAATGCTTAATTTAAAAATACACATTCACATCACTGTATATATATGTATGTGTGTGTATCTATGTATGGATATATATTTATATCCAAAAACTAATGAAGGCAATCAATATTCTAGTTTATATTATAATATTTTTTTAAGTAATTTGTTGAATAGTGTGAATTATGACCAGAAATAATTGAAGTATATATTAAGAAATAATTTATAAGGCAACTGGAGTATAGAGGTTGATTATTAATGTTAAATTATACCAGCTAACATAGTAAAGTCTGTTAGCTATGGTCTTTTAAAAGTAACATTATGGAGCTGGAGAGCTGGCTCACCAGCTGAGGGTATTGGTTGCTCTTCAAGAGGATCCAGGTTCGATTCTAAGCGCCCACATGGTAGCTCACAGCCACTTGTCATTTCAGTGCCAGGTGATCTGACACCCTCATCAGGCCTCTGAGAGAACAAGGCCTGAAAGTGGTATCACACATACACAGGTAAAATCTATAAAATCAAACAAAAGAAGTGACATTATTAACTTGATAAACACAGTGTCTGAAATGAGATTTTGCCCACGGATTGAAGGTTTTGCTTTGAAAACATCTCAGTTATTGTTATATACATATTTCTTACATGTTTTATTCTTTCTCAAATACAGTGTTGTGAGTTGGTATTCTTCATAATCTCTATGCATAAAGCATTCTTAGAAGAATGTAATTGTGAAGAACATACATGAGATTTCACTTGTATTATTTTTATTGAGTTCTTATGTAGAATCTTTTGAGTCTACCTTTCAAAAATTTCCCTATCTAATAGCAAACTTATTTTTCAGGTACTATTCACCTGGATACTCAGATACACTCCTGCAGAGGGTGGACAGCTACCAGCCACTTATCAACTGAACAAAGCATATTTTTATACTCCTCAGTTTCCCAGGAGCGTATGAATAATGATTGTTAAAGTTCTTTGAAAGTTCATTATTGCTATATTCATTGTGAGATATCTTTATATAATGTTTTCTAAGTGTGTGTAATAGCTTAAGAATTAGTAGCTGGAATATATGAAGGACTAGTCATAGTCATTTTCATGCATAGGAATATCTCTAAAGATAGACTCAAAAAGATATGAAAAGGTTTAAAACATTTGTTATTCTACTGAAAACAACATACAAACAGCACAAGACAACCTCCAACTAGGTGAGAAATGCTTTTCAGTAATGCTTAGGTTACTTTGGCCATTTCCTCATACACATAGACAAATAAAACTTTCCCTTCAAGTTATGCAGAAGTATCTATAAGGAAAAGAGCTGAAAAGACCACTCGAGGATAGGGGAAAATAACCTCAAAAGAGGTTCAGATGCTGGCCACACAAACACACTGGATTAGTGCAGAAACTAGCCTGTTAGGTTTCCTAAGAAGTTAGGCACATTCTCCCCATTCCCCCTGGCTTTGGCTCTTTTCTCTCACTCTGAGGTTCCTCATTGAAGGGTTCTCAGCACTACAGTCTGGGATCTCTGCTCTCCATTTGTCTTGATAAGTTTCTTATTCATGATCCACACCCAAGGACAAGACATGGAAGATTTGCTTTCACTGTTCCCCTGTCCTAGGTTCACTTCACAAACTCGAGAAGTTAAGTGTTCAGAGATTTATGTAGTTTGAAAAGAATACATCAGGCTTAGATTTTATATACATTTTATATTATATTGAGTAATGGAGTCAAATAAAATTTTAATAAAATGTTAAAAAAACATTAGAACTGTCCTTTTTATCTTTTATACCTAGTGATTTTTTTTGATACTGGGAATCTGTCATTTGAGTTAGGAGTTGTTGATTGTCAGTATATTTGTATTTTGGGCCTTAGGAGGTCTTCTTAGGGTCTGGAGAGGAGGTGCAGACCAGACTAGACAACCTTTAGGACAGTGGGGCCCATCCTAAAAATCTTGTCATTGTTTTTCAACAATGCACATCTTTATTGAAATTTTAAAAACTTCCTTATGACCAACATTCTCCAACCGATTTTTTACTTATATCAAACCAGGATGGCTAGTCATTTTACAGGTAAATGTAACATCTCTTTCATCTCCCTAGCAAAACGTTTCCTTCTCGTTAGATTGGGCCCTTTTCTTTATATTAAACTTCATTTATATGGATGTTGGTGAAGGCTATTTAGAGTTTATGTCCCTGCTGCTAGATATAGTCAGCACTGTGAGTTCTGCCTTTTGTGCTGATCTTTACTTTGACAGATATTTCAACTCAGTGATGGAATTCAGTTCATCATGAAGTACCACCCATAGCCATTCTCCTTTCACAAAACCACTATCATGTTTAAAATAGGCTTGCTAGAGCCCTTAGAGGCTGCTCTGTTAAATCTTGTCATCAGGAAATACATTATGCATAACTTAAATGTACTCATGATCTGGCTTTTATGGTCAGACTGCCGACTGGTAGAGTCTCTAAGCTTTGACTATGTAGATTTCTCAGATAGCATCCATTCTCTGATATCTGGCCATCTGAACATTAGTTAGTCAGCCAGTGTTTCCCCTTATTCCACTAGTGGCAGCACTACCTGTGACATTTAGACTGTTAATTCTTGCTCCCAAATCATTTCATCAACCTCTGACACTAGGGACCATGACAATGCATACCAGTAGGTAAGGTAACCAACCTCAAGTAAGGAAATCACGTCTCTAGAAGAGGTGTGTCACGGGATCAGAACTGCCAAGGTCACGATGTCTCTTCACAGTAATGGAAACCCTACTAAGGGAGTTATAACTGATTTTGTAAACTTTAGTACATAAATTTTAAAAGTTTTAACATGAAGGAGAAGAAAAACCTTAAATCGTCACTTCAGTTATTGTAAGACAGAAAAAAATTGTCTTTAATAAGTTGTCATATTCCAATGACTTTTTGTATAGATAAAAAACACTGTATACTCATGACATGTGTGATTTAGATTAGAACCCCTAGAGTCACAGGAGTCTCGATGTTTTATAGAACACAGTGTTTTTACTTTTCTTTTGTTAATCTCAGCGAACTTAGGTAAAGGCATTTTCTCAGTGGATAACTTGAAATTTAATACAAAATGTTACCGTGATCTTTTCACTCATGACTGGTGTGCTATGTTAGATTTTCAGATGAATGTCAGATTGAGAACATTATGAGCAAAGGGGGATTTGTCATAGACAATAAAGAAAGCCTCTAATTAATTTTCCATGCATACAATTTATAGTAACTTATTCTTGTTAAAAAATTATACTAAAGCAGAGATTCTCAGCCTGTGTGTCATGTGACCATTTGGGGATCACGAATCAGATATTATGCTTATCAGATATTTATATTGTGACTCATAACAGTAACAAATTAAAGTTATAGAGTAGCAATGGAATAATGTTATGGTTGGGGTCATCACAACATGAGGAACTGTATTAAAGGGTGGTAGCATTAGGAAGGTTGAGAGACACTGCACTAAAATATAAAAAGGATATATTACTAATAGTGAGTGCTCATTTGAAATGTTTTTAATGTAAAAAAGACAAAGCATTTGTAACTTTCCTTGAGTTCTCAATGTTCAAAACTCCCATATCATGCACAGTCTGATAATCCAAATGTCATTGTTCTGTCCTCCTCTGCTCCTAGTGCTAACCAGGATTTTAGCAGCATACTTTAGTCAGAAGCCACAGCAAGTTGGTCTGAAAGTCAGGACTCCTGTGTACCTGGATGGATTAGACTAATTCCACTTCCAGAGCATGGTCAAGTCTCCTCATTACTTTTCTAAATTTTCACAGTGTAATGTGGAAGGAAAGAGACTAATGTTCAAGAGACTGAAAACCACATGAGGATCTCAAAATAACTCCAGTGAGTCAGTAGTCTCAGGCCAGTTATTAAAAGACCCTCTGGTAAGATTCTGAAGATTAAATGGGGTTTAAAAAGGTAAGAGTTTGGCAGGAAATTAAGTGATCTATATAACATTTCATGAATTGAAAAGGGTCTCATTACTCAAGACATTTTATTTTTATTTATTTAAGTTTTATTCATTTTAAAATTTGTTTTACATACAGACTACAGTTTTCCCTCCATACTCATCTCCTCTCCCCTCCCCATCCACTTCTCAGACTCAGTTTAAAAAGGAGCAGGTCTCCCATGGGAGTCAACAAAGCATGGCTAATGTTAGTAATAATAATCACTGGCACCTTATTTTAAAAGGTTCATATTTACTAGGCAAACACTCACTGATACAAGAGATTAAACAGCTGTGTGGTTCCTGGAAAGTTGGGCTCGTCCACACAGCCAAAGCTCAGCTTGTCAGGTCCATCACCCAAGATTGGGAGAGAGAAACATAAATAGGAAGTGGGGAGGCATATATGCACTCATTCTTAAAATGGCCCTCTACTGCTCTTCACTACATCTCTCCTTTTCATCTAAACCTAAATATAAACTATATACAATAGAAACCATGATCAGATAATGTCTAGGGGAGGGAAATGGCAAATAACATAAACAAGGTGAAACTACAAACAACAAGCATAAAACATATATTAAATGTCCAGAATATTGGTAAGTGGCAAAATACAGAGATAACTCCAAATCTGTCTTATCTCGAATAATATGAATCTAGTACCTAAATGCTCTTAGCTAAGATATGAAGTGGTTGTAACAGTAACTACTTAGTCTTCAATTCCATCAAAGACCTGAGAAGAAAAATATATTACCCGAGTAAGCTGAAAATACAAGCAAGCAACTTTTGAAATTTAGTAAAAGAAGACAGCATCGGCTGGTTGCCTAGATAGTCACCTAAAGCTTTTCTGCAATGTTGGGGCATTCAATTTTTTTGGTTGTAGGCTTAGAATAACTGACAGACTTTTTCAGAAGCAGAGTATTTTGAGAAACTGTTTTATCCTCTCTTGGCAGGGTTCAGCAGTCTCTTATCTTTTGTCCTGCTCATCTGAATTGGAAAGCATGCTTATTGTCAACAGTTGAGGCAAGGGATGTTCTTTGCCCAACAGGCCAATATCTGCCAAATAAGACAAGCTCCATGTGGAGTGACTTTGATGCTCGACATCATTTGGGAAAGAAATGGTGCTGTCAGGAGGAATTGTGTCTCATGTTAGCTGAATTCTGAATAACAAAACATTTAAATGCCATATCCCCCAGGTATATAAAGTGTTTAAGGACTGCCTATCCATCTAATATATCCTATTATATATCTAAAAGATCTAATTAGCATAACATATATTCATCTAATTTAATTTTTTTGTAAAAAATGTATATAAAGAAAGGTTTTAAAAGGTCAAGAATAAGTTTGGAGAGAAAATTAGAAATGAAATTATGACAATAGTTTTTACATATTATCTTTCTTTTGTTCCACACCAGGTGGATTTTCTGACATGAGACAGATCTTTTAATTTTCTTTTTTACCCAACATGCTTGGGTTTAGAGAAGGAAGAAGCCACTTCCTCCAACTCCAAATCTGATTGATTTATACTTTAGTCAGGGTCACAATTTCCGAGAAGGTAAAGAGATACAAATGTTAAGCAGTGATAATTTGCCCTGTAGAATATATTGGTACAAATAGGCCTGATATTCCTTTGCCTGTAAACCTTCAGATTTAGATGTCTATGTGTCCAATGTCTTTTTAACTTTTTGAAGATGGCTATTTCTATTTTTTTGTAAAGACAAAACAAAACCTTGACCCAACTTTTGTTATGTGAGTTTTCCTTACCACTTATAGAATTGTCGTATCAGTGGATGAGCCATTATTTCTTCTCATCAAGAGGTGTCTACTGTTTGAATTGAATCTTTATTAATATTTTTGGTAGCCACGTTTTTTCATCTCTTATCCAATGAAGCACATATCCTGGCTTCCATTCTGAGGTCAGCCCATCCTTGAAGTAAATAGGTCAATTTAACTCAAAAGTTTTTTCTGTTATTCAATATCTCTCTGCAGCTCCCTGCCCCCCACCAGCATTAAGAAAATTCAAAATTAATTAGGCATTATTCAATCTACCTCTGGGTGTTTTTGTTCCTTCTTTCTGCTTATAAAGCATCTCTTTTAAGGTGTTATTCGATCTTTGAACAACTGCTTGACCTATAGGATTGTGTGTCATAGCTGTAATGCTTTTTATGTTATAATATGCTGAAAATGTTTCACATATGCTGGAGAATTATCAGTCTTAATTTGTATAGGTATTCCCATAATGGCCCTGACTTTGAAAAGGTGTCTAATTATAGAATCAATCCTTTCAAAGCTCATTGAAATCCTAAATATGTATAAATGGTATGGTGTACATATTTTAATTCTTCAAATTCTATAAAATTAAACACATCCATCTGCCAAATTTCATTTATTGCATACCTTTAGGATTGCTTCCTCCAGGAAGCAGTGTTTTGTTATAGAAGGAGCAAGTAGGATATTTCTTTACAATTTTCTTGGCTCAGTGTCAAGTGATGGAAAGGCCCTTTGTAATATTTTGCTATTAACATGGTGTTTTGTATGAAAATTATTAGAAATCTAAAATTAATCTTTCCCGATTTATATCTTTGGTGCCCTTTTTTTGTAGCTCTATTTTATATCCTAAGTGGTTAATAGAAACTCCTCTTTGTATCCTCTCAGAATCAATTTGTAATCCCCAGAGACAAAACTTTCTTTACTTATTGGAACATGTTTTCTAAAGTATCTGAGTTTGAATCTACTAATATGATGTCATCCATGTAATAGTAAATTATAGATTTTGGTAATTGTGCATGAACTATTTTCAATGATTTTTTCACAAAATATTGGCACAGGGTGGAGCTATTTAATATTTCCTTTGGGAGAAATTTCCATTGTTATCTTTTAACTGGGTGAGAATTATTATAAGTGGATACAGTAAAGGCAATTTTACCTGTCCTGTTCTTGCAGAGGTATAGCGACAAAAGAGTCTTTTAAATCAATAACTATGATAGGTCATTCTTTAGGTAACAGAGAGGGTAGGGTGCATTACAGGTGAAATAGAGACCATTGGCTGAAATTCTTTACTTATGACTCTCAGATCTGTCAGCATTCTCCATTTTCCAGATTTCTTTTTAATAGCAAATATACAGGAGAATCCCAAGGGCTGCTCCTGAACTAGCTGTTCTAAATCCTCTAGTTTCTTGTTGGTCATAGGACATTGCCCAGCACACACTGGTTTCTCAGTTATCCATTTTAAGGGTAAGGCTATTGGTACCTCTGAGAGTCCAACAGCTGTTGTGCCATTTATGTACAGCCTGAATGGTCAGTGTCTTTTTTTATAATACCTTATAATATCATTCTCAGAAATATGAACTGGTCTATGGTTCATATCTGAGATTAGAGGAATTTTAATCTGGGTATTCCATTGCTGTAAAAGATTATGACTCCATAGATTCACTGCTACATTAGCCACATATGGCTTAAGCTTTTCTCTCTGTCCTCTGACCCTATGCATTCAAGCAATCTCAAGCCTTGTTTGACCTGAGATATAGTTCCAATCCCCCAAAATTGAACATTTACCTCCTATGGAGGCCAATTTCAATGCTATGATTATGGTATAATTATAGACACATCAGCATCTGTGTTTAGTAGGCCTTCAAAAATAATGTTATTTATCTGTACCTTTTATTTTGGCATTTGTTCATTTATAAATGTCTGCCAGAATATTTGTTTTATAGTTTTCTTGGGATTTTTTATTCCTTTTTCAAGGATATTCTGTCATATAGTACAGTATGGTTTCTTATATTACGCACTGGACCTTCTAATTGTTCTGGGAAGGAGTTTCTTCCACAGTGATTGGGAATGAATGGACTGTAGTGGTGGTATGTTCTGTCCTGCCCTGAACCACGGTTAAGTCAAGGGAGACCCTGGAGGAGGGGAATGAGAACGGGGGAACAAGAAACATAAGAAATGAAGATAAGTCAAAATAATCTGATCAAATCTTCATTACTAAGGGAATGAACTGAGTATATACAGGCTGAACGGGTTGGTTATCACTCTTTCTGCTAACCTTGAAAAGAAAGTTTCAGCTGCAGAAGGGAGAAGGCAGTTGGGATTATGAAGAGGTAGTGTGGAGGACCAAGGACACTAAGAGAAGAAACATTCTATTCCCAGCAAAAGTCATAAATAAGATCTGCTACCAGCCTCATCCTGTTAATTGCCAGTGAATCATGAGATATCCTCTGGGTCAGAGCCAGTCAGGACTTTTCTCTCCACACCCTCCTAGTGGTTAAATAAAATGCTAATTGGCCACAAGGCAGACAGAAAGTGTGGGTGGGGCTACCAGACTAAGGAAACTCTAGGAGCAGAAATAACAGAAGAGAGACACCAGGAGAGATGACAGAGAGATGCCACCAAAGGTGCCAGCAGACACGAGAAAAGAAGACAACCATGCTGCTCTTAGAAAAGGCACAAAGCCACATGGAAAAATAGATTAATGGAAATAGATTGAGATAAAATGAAAGAGCTAGCTAGCAATATGTCTGAGCCATAGGTCAATGAACATGAATCATATTAATATAAATCTTTGTGTGATTATTTGGGGCTAGGCCAAAGCAGGGCTGTGTGTGGGTCTGTACCTTGGGGCAAGACTGGAAAGAACAGGCCAGAAACTTCATATTACATTGAATGATGTTTTATTTTGAGACCTGTGTTTTGGAGGTCTCTCATGAAAGGCCCCCCAAGAGTGTTTTCCAATGGCAAAGGGCTGCCTTGTTTGTCCCTTGTAGATCTACATTCATTGATCCATTGTTGGCCTTTGCTGTATCTTCTGTATAATCAAGAAGGTAGAGACTTTCTGTTTGGGTCATTACTAGGAGAAATATTAATTATAGGAGTGCTCTGTATACAATTCCTTCTTATAAGGCCTGGTTTACTACAATTAAGACATTTGATACCTTGATTCTCTTTATAACTTTAAAAATTGCTTCTCCTACCCAAGGAGTCATCATCATAATTAAGGGACTTAATATTGATTGTATATTGGATCAATTTTTCTGAGGATCTTATCTTTAAAGGCATAAATATCTTTTTGCATTATAAATTAGCATTATCAAAAGCTAAATATTTAATTAGTTATTGTCTAATTTCTGGATCTGATACTGATCTGAGTACTGCTTTAGTCAATCTTTATATAAAGTCAGTATAGGTTCTTTTGAGCCTTGAATGACCTTAGTATATGGCCCAGCTATTTATTCTGTTTCTGGAATCTTTTCCCAAGAATTTATGGCTACTGTATTGCATAATAGTAAAGCATGTTTATTAAAAGTAGATTGGCTGTTTACCTCAGCAAATTGGCCCTCATCAAGAATTTGATTTTGAGAAATGTTAAAACCTCTAATCTTACCTTGTTTGAAGGCTTTTGCCTCTTTTCTCATCCAGTTTCTCTATTGTAATTGTTAGCTATAATCTAATACAGCTGCTGCCAGCTGCATCCAGTCATTTGGTATGACCCTATTTCTTGTAGACCAGGCATTTAACATTTATTTCACATACATGAATGAATACTATAGCTTCTTTATTTTTTTTTAAAATTTCTCATATGTATAGGTTCCCATTTATATTCTATATAATGACTTTAAATTGAGAGATGACTTCTGGATGTAATGGCAAAGTTTGGTCAGCATGTATCACAGGTATAGCACAAAGGCAGTCCTGGGACAAGGTGGCTTATGCTCTGCTAGTATCTGGCCTGTAAGGCAGTGTTGATCAGCCACACAGGCTGCTGAGCAGTTTTAAGGTAAAAGGACATATAGCTAGTTTGCAGTGAGGTTCTGTTGGAAGGGTGCTTGTAGGGATTGCTGGAGCATGAAAAAGGCTTGAGTCCTTAGCTCAGTGGCTTAGAATAACCTGGCTTCTCTGGCTGTCTCTGGGACAGAAAAAATGTTCCCTTTTAAAACAGCTGTGGAAATGAGCTCCTGTGATATTTAGTGATGATTGGAATGGGGCTTCTGATATACTAATCTGCTGTGGCTGACTCTAGGACCAAGACTACAGGACCATGTGGCTCCTGGTCAGTGAGAGTGGACTGGCAGGAGGTTTAACAATAGGCCACTCCTAGACCCAGCTGGTTGTCTGTATATCTTTGGCATCTGTGACCTAGGTTGCCAACAGAGCTGTTGGGAGTCTGGAGCCATAGGGTTGGAGGAGGCAGCCTGCATCACTGGCTGGCTGGCTCCCAGCTGGCTCCCCTGATCTCTCCCTTCCTTCCTCCAGGTGGAGTAAGTGCTGAGTCCTATTTAAAAGGCCAGGTCAGGTCAGTAGACCATGATGAGCACCATATATTGCCAGTAATAATAATCACTGCAACTGATTTTAAAAGGTCAATGTTTATTGAAGGGTTTATAGGGAAACACTAACTGATACAAGAGATTAAACAGTTGTATGGTTCCTGGAAACTTGGACTGGTCCACACATCTAAACCTCAGTGGGTCAGGTCCTCTATACAATAATTTGAGAGGCAAACAGCAAGAAGTTGGGGGGGAGCCATTCTCTCTCTCTCTTTTTATTTTTTTGTTCCCTGACTGGGAATTGAACCCAGGCTGTGATAGTGACAGCGAGAGAGAGGGAGAGAGAGAACGAGGCCCCAAGATCCCAGCAGCCTTTTATGAATGGGGTTGGCCACTCCCCCTTCAGGAGCCAGGGACCCTGGATAAGCATCTTTAGACCTTATCAGCTGACACCTGAATCCCACCACAAACCATCCTATATACATAAATTGAGTAAGAAATTAAGGAAACAATACCTTTAACAATAGCCTCAAATAATATAAAATATCTAGAGGTAATTATAACCAAGCAAGTGAAAGACTTGTATGATAAGACCTTTAAGGCAATTAAGAAAGAATTTGAATAACATATCAGAACATAAGATATCCCATGCTTATGAGTCAGTAGGATTAACATAATTAAAATGGCTAACCCACCAAAATAATTCTACATATTCAATGCAATCTTCATCAAAATTCCAGCATAATTCTTCACAGAACTTAAAAGGGTATCTTTTAGCTTCTTGTGGAAATACACACACAGAGAAAATTACAGGGTAGCTAAAACACTCCTGGGTGATTAAAGTTCTGCTGAAAGTATCACCATCCTTGTTCTTAAGTTATACTACAGTGTTATGGGAATAAAAATAACATAGTATTGGCATAGGACAGACATGTTGAACAATGGAATCAAATAAAAGATCCTGACAAAAGTGTATATTCATAAGGATACCTGAGTTTTGATTTTAAAAAACTGAGAAATACACACTGGAAAAAAGACATTATCAATAAATTGTGTTGGTAAAATTGGATGAATGCACATACAAATGCAAACAGAACCATATTTATCACCCTGAACAAAACTGTAATAACAGATCAATGACCTCAAAATACAACCAGATACACTGAGTCTGATAGAGGAGAAAGTGGGTTATACTTTTGACCTCGGACACAGGAAAAGACTTCCTGAACAGAATATCAATAGCACAGGCACGAAGAAGAGCAATAAATGAGACCTCATAAAACCGAAAAACTTCTGTACAGTCAAGGACGCCATCATCCAAAGCTGCCGGTTATAGAACTTGAAAATTTTTTAAATTATCTCCACTTTAATAGACAATTGATATATAAAATATATAAATAACTCAACGAATTAGGCATCAAGCAAACAAATATTCCAATTAAAAATGGAACACAGATGTAAACAGAATTCTCTAAAAAGGAAACTCCAATTGCTGAAAAACACAGAAATACTCAACATCCTTAGCTATCAAGGAAACACAAATCAAAACTATTTTGAGATTTCATTATACATACATCAGGTGTCTAAAATCAATGAAACACAGAACACATCATGCTGGTGAGGAATTGGAGCAAGATGAACACCTATCTCCTGCTTGTGATGATATATAAATTTATACAGCCATTACAGAAATCAGTGTGGAGGCTCCCCAGAATAATGATAGCCAACATACCCAAGATCTACTTGAACCACTACTCTTGGTCATATACCCCAAAACACTTTATCAAAGACATTTGTGACATTCATTTTGACATTCATATATATGTATATATGTGTGTGTGTATGCGTACCTTATTTTTGTTCATTGAATCCTCCACTTCTCTTCCTGTACTTGTTTACTGCTCTCCCTTAATGCTTGAGCTTCTTTTTTGTTGTGAGTACAAGGCTCCAAAACAACATAAGCAGAAATAAGGGGTCACACAAGGAATATAAAATCATATTCATTGTTGCTCTATTTATAGTAGCTAAAAATTGGAAACAATTTAGATGTCAGACAATGGATGAAAATATAAGAAAAATCTAATACATATACACAATGGAATATGGCCCTGCCACTAAAAAATAAAATACTAAAATTCTCAGGTAAATAGGCAAAGCTTGAAAAAAAATCATACGTGGGGAGGTAACTCAGATCCATAGAGACAAATATGTGATGTATACACTTATATGCTGGTGTTAGCTATTCAGTCCTTGATAAGTGGTTCTACAATCCAAATAACCAAAGAGGTTAGGTATAGACTAAGGGATAGTCAGATATACCGACACACTTGCAAACATATGTCATGTACACACACACCTTTCTAAAAATAATTCTTTTTAAAAGTCAAGTCTAAAATCAAACTTCAATGTAACTGCCCAAAATGGATGAAGTCACTGTGGAAATAAAACTTTTAGAAAAAAAATGTACTTGCTCTAGTTGCAAAATTAAACTGAAAGACTGGTCTACAGCATTGTATAAATGAAATAATAATTATTTTATTCAGTCTTAAACTGTGGGTAGGTAGCATTTAAAAAACATTCCTGTCTTTTTTTAGTGTTTTAAAATATTCATTTAATAAAATTTTATTATGCATATTATTGGTAATCCACCATAATTTCATATTAAATATGTTTGTGTGTACATATTTTGAAAATGCGTGGTAAGGTTAATAATTTTTATCTTCTCTGTTTTTATATTTTTAAGAATTACTTATTTGCTTTACATTCCAATAACAGATCTCCCTCTCATCTTTCCTGTGGCCCCATCAACACCAGTCTTAGGGACCAACCTCCACCACCCTCCATCTTCCGATAGGGTAAGATCTCCTAAGCATTGTTATCAAAGCCTGGTACATTCAGTTTAGGCAGTACAAGGCTACACCCCATGCAACAAATTTACAGCTTAACATATTACATGAAGTGATGGCAGTAGTAAGAAATAAACACCCAAATACAGAAGTGATTTCAATGCTAAGACATTAAGGAGTAGAACTGGTGACTGTTATAATATTGGGTTTTGGCCCCAGGTGGCCACAGGTCTAGACTCATAGACCAGCAGTGCCAGACTATAAACTAAACCAAAAACAATTTACACTAACATAAATATTTATATATTAATACAAATATAAAATCATTTTATATATTTAATTAAAATAATTTATATATTGATACAAATTTAAATCTAAAACTGTTTATACGTTCAAAACAACTTATACATTAATATAAAATTAAATCTATAACTATTATATAAAATTAAATCTATAACTACTATATTTTACATACACTTCTACCTCTGTTTAAAATATTTACACATTATTGTCATGTCCACTCTACAATTCCTACCTCCATTTAACTATACTAGACATGATATATAATTACACTAATTATAATATATACACAAATATTTTATATACCTCTATTTAAATAATATATATACACATCTAAAATACTATTACCATTTTACACAAAATATATACCTCTAACTAATATTTAATAGTCATACTAAAAGTCATTATTGAAAAATACACTCCTGATGTGGCAATATCTTTCTGTATGCTGTGAATATCAATCTTTAAATAAAGGAGCTGTTTTGGCCCATGACAGGCACCATAGAAAAAGCAGGAGGGGAAATCACAACATAGGTAGGAGAAGCAGGGCGGAGTCAGACAGACTGAGCCAGCCACCCAAGAAGAAACATGTAAGGAGCACAGGTGAGCCATAGGCCATGTGGCAGACAGATTAATGAAAGTGGGTTCAGTTAAGATGTAAGAGATAGCTAGCAAGATGCCTAAGCCATAGACCAAACAACACGAAGTTAATATAAGTGTCTGAATCATTTTGGGGGGCCTGAGCAGCAGCAGGCAACTAAAGGGTCTGGAGCGGCAGGTCTTCGGGTCTGAACCTCTGGCGCTTGGAGCCAGAAAACCTTATTGTAATGCACTCCTTTATAAATAACCTAAGTTTACAATACAAATTTCAATTCTTAAAATAATAAAAACTACAGTCAACATTACTTAAGTTACCATGTCACAGTCTTCCCAAATACAAATTAAAATACTATAAATAAAACAAAAGTCTTCAACCATTTCATAAACCCCCACAATATAACATTTGACATTTTATTATTCAAAATGCAGCAATAAAAAACACAACTCCTAATGTCACCGTTCCTTTCCCAAAATAATATTAAACATCAAAAACACTCCTTTAAAATTTATCCTTTTAACAAAAGATAACCAATTAAATAAAAAACTACCCTTAACTCAATTACTAACAATACACACAATGTCCAAACTAAATGAACAAAATAACAAAAACTAACAAAACCTACCTAAACAAAACAAAACAGTCCCTCCAAAAATGCCCTACTTATAAAAAAATCTATCAAATATCATAAGCCTATAACCAAAATAAATAAATACTCCAACAACACAAAAAACCATAAATAATTATTCAAATAACGATATCACTATCCTCTCCCAAATTTTAAAAACTACTACTCCCATATACTTATAACTTTCAAATAATATATTTTCCTTCTCAAGTCTTAAAAAAATTAAAAAATAAATATTTAAAATTACTATCTTATCATCCCTTAACAAAATTCTTCAAATATTAAATTTTCACTATCCCAAATAAACAATTTTAAAATAATTTCTACACCCCACCATCTAACAATATTATAAAAATATATAATATACTTTATATATATTACATTTTAATTATAGTTTGTGTCTTTTATTCTTCCAAATATTACCTCATAATAATTTCTATTATATACAATCTTAATTTAAAACTTTCTTAATTAAACAACAAAAAAAAGATGTGGTGGGATTCAAGTGTCAGCCGATAAGGTCAGAAGACACTTATTCAGGATCCTAGGCTCCTGAAGGGGGTGTGGTCAGCCCCGTTCATAAAAAACTACTAAGATCTTAAACACCCCATTTATTCCTACCGTCTTAAAAAACTAAATCAATGTCCATTACTTAAACCATCCAATCGCTCAAATATATTCCTAAACTATTGCCTATTATCACAAATATTAATTTATTTTCCAATAAATATTAATCTTATATTAATATATTTTAAATAAAATTTACTGCCATAGGTGACCCAGAGGTAAAACATTACATAGCCACTTCCACTGCTTGGTCATAGGCAGGTCTGAAACTGGCATTAAAGGACAGAAGTTTATTTGTCCCCAATTTATCCAAATGAAAAGCACCATCCCAAACTGTTAAACTAAACCATCAATCTGAGTCCAATTAACAGCTATTCATTGCAAATTAATGCAATGAATGCAGTGTCCTGAAATTGCAAGGGAGCAGGTCCAGGCCTGGTCACCAAGGGTTCCATCACTCACCTCAGCTGCTACCAATTGTTTCTTCTGTAAGTTACCTTGCTTACAGCATTTATCACAGCTTAGAAAAATAACCTAATAAAAGTTGGTATCAGAGACTGGGCTATTAACAGCTGCTGATGAACCTAAGCTTGTAATATTGTTTAGCTTGGTCTGGTTAGTGGGCTGGTTGAAGTGTTTTCTTGCTTTGCTTTTTGAGTGTGGGGACTCTTGAATAGACAAGTGGCCCAGTGCTGTGCGTAGTGCTTAAATGGACAAAGTAATATAAAGAACAAATTGCAGTAGTGCTAAGATCTAAATGCACATTCACTGCTGGTGGGATTGCCAGCATACTTTATCCACATCTTTGGGTTTCTCAGAGTGGGCAATGCATGGAAGGGTCTTTGTCTCTGTAGTGCCCTCTCTCTAAAATCAGTTCTGCTACTGCCAGGAGGTACAATCCATGTTTTCTTAAACTAACTGTCTTCATCCTTTGCTCCTGATCTCTACATCTGGAATCATTCCAGAGTCACTGCTAAGTCCTCACAGACTCAATTTTAGTTTTAAAGATTTGTCTTCCCTCTACTCTGTTTCCTTCTTTTTCCTGCTCCTACCTTCTACTTTCTTTTCTAAAGCTCTATGACCTCACCTGCTGAAAATGCAAACCTTCCACATTTGTCAGCTTCAGAAGAGGGCTCCGTTCTAAATGATCTGCTTTATTTTGAAGAGAGAATGCAACAGTGTCTGAGTGTCATCTACCTGCCAACCCTTCATACTATAAACACCTGTCAGGAGTCTACATGTACAGTGGGGTGACAGTGGTGACAGTTTCAGTATTCACAACAGTATTAGTAATTTTTTTAGAAAATTATTTACATTTTACTTGAAATATACCTACCTTTTTACTTTTATATAATCATAAAGTTAATGTTATATGATAACTAAATCAAAGTTCTAACAAACCTAATGAGAAAATGATTTCATAACTGGTATTCTTGGGAATTTCTGTCCTACTTCCTCAATGATTCTCTGTACCTTAACTGAAGCCATTACTAGAAGACTGACAATGGCAGAGCCTTATTCTCAGCCTATAGATCAGTGTCAGTCACAGTGGCTGAGTTGCATGAGCTGTCAACAAAATGAGAGAACAGATCAGGAGCCCCAGAAGGCCTTTCATCATCATCATAGCGCACAGTGGTGAGCAGACTTCCAAAGTGATACTGGAACAAGTACAGTGTTATCCCTGCTGTGTTTGCAGTAGACAGTGACTGTACCCTCTTGAGAGTCTGAAACTTGAGATTTAGTTAAGTCAGCACAACCTGGGCACGTGTCCCTCAAACAGAAGATAATAAAAATTAGAAAGAATAAGCAAAGCCCACTACCCAGGGAGAATATCGGCCAAACATCCCAAACAAATGACAAGTAGGTACTCTCCCAGAGTTCCTTAAATCCACTTATCTGTTAAGTGATGGAGGAAGATGAGGAGCAGTGGAGCCCAAGCCATGATGAAGACATCCAGGCTCTGCTTCCTGAGTCCAGTGGACCGATTGGGTATCTCTTCTCATTTCCTGAGATTCTAAGCAAAGACTGGCTCTTCCCGGGGAGGTACAGCCCCCTGCTTCTACTTTAGAGTGAGTCAGACTGAGAAGAAGAAAGACTGTACATGGGGGAGGGGGAGGTGGGCTCTACCAAAATACATTACAGAAGAACTTGCAAGGGAAAACATCAGAAAGTCTGGGAAACAATAGACAAGTTCTTGGCCATGTTACTCCCCAATGCACCATGTCCTGCCTGGTGTGTGACTTCTAGGTCACCTTTTGCCAATAGTGAGACCCTTTGGGAAGTCATAGAGACCTATCAGGAGTCTATGTGAAGTATGTATTGTCCCTTAATACTGTAAACGTCAGTTAAGACAGTTGGCCATTCAGCTTACTTTTCTGTAGAGAATCTATGCCTGGTTTTAGGGGCACACACTTCTTTTTCTTAAAAGATCAGTGACTACAATGGTGGTCATTTCTAGGGGAGAATCTATTAGTGTATTGGGATTAAGAGTGGGTCTCAGTAGCCAAGTGTGCTTGCAGTTCCTATAGAGGATGTGAGCTTGATTCCCAGCCCCCATGCTAGGTAGCTCAAAACTTTTCTAAGCCTAGCCCTAGGGGATCAGATACTCTCTTCTGTCTTCCTCAGATACACAGACATACTTGCAAGCACATGTCATGTACACACACACCTTTCTAAAATAATTCTTTTTAAAAGTCAAGTCTAAAATCAAACTTCAATGTAACTGCCCAAAATGGATGAAGTCACTGTGGAAATCAAAGTTTGGGGGAAAATGTACTTGCTCTACTTGCAAAATTAAACTGAAAGACTGGTCTATAGCATTGTATAAATGAAATAATATGAACTGTTTTTATTTACTCTTAAATTATGGGTAGGTAGCATTTAAAAAATATTTCTGTCATTTTTTGTTTAGTGTCCTAAAATATTTATTTAATAAAATTTTATTATACATGTTATTGGTAATCCACCATAATTTCATATTAAATATGTTTGTGTGTACACATTTTGAAAATGCATGGTAAAGCTAATAATTTTTATCTTTTCTGTTTTTATATTTTTAATATTTTTAATTTGTTTTACTTACCAACCACAGATCTCCCTCTTATTTTTCCTGTCTCCTCCCATACCCGCCAGTCTTACCGACTGACCCCCACCACTCTCCATCTTCCAACAGGGTAAGATCTCCTATGGGTTGTTATCAAAACCTGGTACATTCAGTTTAGGCAGTACGAGTCCACATGCTATGCTACAAATTTACAGTAGAACATGTCATATTAAGAAAGAGCACTAGTAAGAAATTATCACCCAAAACCAGAAGTGATTTCAACACTAAGACATTAAGAAGAGGAACTGGTGACCCAGAGGTAAAACATTACATAGCCACTTCCACTGCTTGGTCATAGGCAGGTCTGAAACTGGCATTAAAGGACAGAAGTTTATTTACCCCCAATTCATCCAAATGAGAAGCACCATCCCAAACTGTTAAACTAAACAATAAAATCTGAGTCTAATTAACAACTATTCATTGCAAATTAATGCAATGAATGCAGTGTCCTGAAATTGCAAGGGCGCAGGTCCAGGCCTGGTCACCAAGGGTTCCATCACTCACCTCAGCTGCCACCAATTGTTTCTTCTGTAAGTTACCTTGCTCACAGCATTTATCACAGCTTAGAAAAATAACTAATAAAAGTTGGTATCAGAGACTGGGCTATTAACAGCTGTTGATGAGCCTAAGATTGTTATATTGTTTGGCTTGGTCTGGTTAGTGGACTGGTTGATGCATTCTCTTGCTTTGCTTTTTTGAATGTGGAAGACTTGGGAACTTTTGAATAGAAAAGTGTCCCAGTGCTGTGTGTAACATTTAAATGGTCAAAGTAATATAGAGAACAAAAGGCAGTAGTGCTAAGATCTAAATGCACATTCACTGCTGGTGGGATTGCAAAAGGGTTTGGTCTGTGTGGACGTCAAAGTGGAGAATTCTCAAAAACCTAAAATACTAAAAAACCTTACCATGTGAGCTATACTACTCCTTGGGATCACCCAAAGAACCACATCGTTCTCTACAGACACTTGCCCAGGCATGTTCGTTGCCACTCTACTCATAATAGCTAGAAAACGACAACAACCAAATGTCTGGCAACTGAAAACAGAACATGAAATGTGATGTGTATAGTCTGTGGAACAGTAATCAACTATAAAGAAAACAGACCTCATATCCATTGCAAGTATGGAACTAAAAAAGATCCTACAAGTGTGGTAAGCCAGAACTGGAAAGAAAAATATCATAAGTTCTCTCTTAGTGGAGGCTCCTAGATCCAAATTGTCACATGAGAAAACATACTCTGAAGAATTAGAACTATTACCAGTATTGAGGGAAAGTAGAGAAGGTCACGTCAGAGTAAGGGTGACCGTACAGGAGAAACGAAAAGAACTGTTCCTTATGGAAGGAGAGAGAGCGGAGCAAAGGACAATAGAATACAAGAGATCCGATAGGAGAAATGGGAAACATGGGGCTTCTTAGAGAAGGAGAGCAAGGTTAACACAATAAAATGGAGATTGGTAAAACAACAAAAACTAGGATTTGAAAATTCACAAAGGATCCTACCGTCAATTATTTACATAAACTCACACCTGTAAGTCAGTGTACAAATATATCGTTTTAATGAGATTTTATCATGTGGGAAGACAGTGCTCTCCCAAGAGCCAAAAGCCACCTAACAGAAGGCCAGGCACAGATCTGAGAAGCCCTCAGAGCACTCAAGAGACTCCTAAAACATATAGCCTATCGGTGGTGCCCTTTGCTACCTCCCAGATTGGTAAGTTCCTATTGATGAAGATAGCACACACTTCAGTAAGAGATTCTGGAGACCTGTTAACTAGACTGACCTGAACATTTTCTTCCTGAGCATTAACACATCCGTGGTACCAGAAAGAATCATGCAAATATAAAAGGAAGGAGACAAGCAAAAGTCTTCTCCAGATTGATACCTATGAACCACAACAATAACCAGTATGTTGTAGTAACTCTAACTGTGAAGTACTGACAAACATATATTACCAATCACCAGCTCTCTGATTGCATTTGAAAACCATACATCATGGGAGACACCATACTTTGTACTCTAACAAATTCAGGTCCAGGGGATGCATTATCCCACTATGAGGAGTAAGTGCTGTGAAACAATGTGTTCCTAATGCATTTTTAGGTAAGCATATAAAATAATAGGTTTTGAATGTAATTCTCAAACACCAGTGCTCCTTATGACCCTCTCCCTCTCCCGACACACCACTCTCCCTCTTCCTCCCTCTGTGTATCCCGCCCTCCGCTCCCCTCTCTCTATGTAGTGTCCACTTGCTCTTCCCTAGCCAATCTGCTCCTTTCATTTTTCACTAATAACACCTGTGTCCTGCTGTTTTTCTCTCTAAACCTACCTCTCCTTTTCCCACAATCCTCCCTTTCCACTTTCATGTCTTCTGTAGTGACTCAAGTTTAAACACTCAAACCAGATATAGTGCAAGGATCTACAAATCAAAGGAAGGAGAAGGGATTTGTCTTTCTAGACCTGGGTGAAATCACTAAGTACATTTTTTCCACTTCCTTCAGTTTGTTTTCAGATTTCATTTTTCTTTACAGCTGAGAAGAATATAATTGAAAACATTTCCATCTTCCATTAACCAGTTGAAGTATGGCTAGAATGCTTTCATTTCTTGGCTACTGTGAATAGAATAGTGGGGGACATGACTGGACACGTACACTGGTATTTGAATTTCAAATCTTTTTCATATTTCATGCAGATGCCAGGTTTCCTGTCCCAGGAACCCCTCACAAAGAACCATAGACAAGGACCTCAGAAGAGTGTTACAGAAAGGTTATGCCTTATTGTGTGGGATCTAAACAAAGGTGATTGGGCAGTAGGGACAGGTCCTTGCTCTTGTTCCTGGCTACACAGCCCAAGGACCACCATACATAATAGAGACAGACCCTTCACAGGTGGATCCTCCAGCTGCAGAGCAGGAGCTAGCTGGTAAGGGGCCTCATACCTAGCCTGGCACTGAATCTGTCCCAGAGGTGCCAGCCATGATCATCTCCACGCTTGTCATGCAGCTTTAGGCCATCCTGATGAGGCTGCTGTCTTCTCCTCTCTTTTCCCCTCTTCCTGCCTTGAGAAGACCATGAGGTTGCTAGGAAGTCCAGAAGGTAGGCTCCATTGCAGGATGTCTGCTTTGGCAGCTCACAAAAGAAGAGCTATCCAATCTTGGAAGGCACTTTTGTACATGAGGCCCCACAGTGAAAGCTGGTTTGCCCATATAGCATTGTCAACACAGCCAGTGTGCCACAGTCCCCAGCCAGCAGCAGAAGCCAATGAAATTGATCAGGGATTGAGGGAAAAATGGCCCAATCTCTATGAGTGGGTGCTTCTTCGAGTGTGCTGCAAAGATCACCAGTGTATTGTTATGTTTTTTTTTCACACATGATATTTTAATGAATAATATACACTGCAGTACGAGGTTTCTGGCCTAGACTTTCCAGCCTAACCTCAAGGTCTAGGCCCACAGACCCGCAGACCCGCAGTCCCACAGTCCTACAGAGACACACAGAGGCTTTCATTAGTTTTTGGCTGATCAGCTTCAGGCCCAGGCATATCACTTGCTAGCTCTCTACCCTTTATCTGACCCATGTCTCTTGTTCAGCCATGCGGCTAGGTACCTTTTCTTAGGGCAGCATAGTTGTCCTCTGCTTCTTCTGGGCCTCCCTCTGGAATTCTCTCTGGTGTTCTCTGTCTGGCATTCAGTTCTCAGAGATTTTCTTAGTCTGGTAGCCCCGCCTACACTTCCTGCCTGCCTTTGGCCAATCAGCGCTTTTTATTAAACCAGTGGGTGGGACAATTATTTACAAGAGGTCCCTGGTTCAAATCCGGGTTCCCTCCTCCAGGTTGGCCACACCTCCTCCAGGGTCCAGGAAGTGTCTTATGACCTTATCAGCTGACACCTTAATCCCGCCACAATACACTGAATATTTTGTAACAAATTCCAGTAACCATTTATACCACTGACTCATTCCTCAAAGTACCATAATTTTATACACAATAGGAAGCATCCGAACAATTGTCTTTATGTTCACTTAAATTTAAAGAGAACAGGAAGAGGGAGAAATTGTATACTGTTTACATTACTAGGTTTTCTCCAACCAATAATATTTTAAAAATCGGTATTAATCTTTTCTTGAACTTTTTTCTTTTTTCCTTTTATGTTATTTTATAAAAAAGTTTTTTTTAAAATCCACGTATCCCTCTGTTTACTACTAATGCTGCATACCAATGAAGTTAACTCTCTCATTCAGCAGAAGAAGGGTGGATTTTAGATGAAATGCAAAGAATTTCCAGGCTACAAACCCCAACCCCTGAACAGCCTTGGATCACAAGGATCTTAGGAGAGACATCCAGAGATCCCCATAGGAAGAGAAAGTAGAGATCTAGTAAGTTGGGATCCTAACAAGCAGTGATTAGGGAAGACTGTAATAAATCATGAGAAGGAGATGGTTGAAGGAGTGGAGCAACAAACAAGGAAAAAAGAAGTGGATATCTTGATAGAGGGATTCACTGTGTTATTAGAAATAAACCTTGTGCTAAGGAAACCTCCAAGACCCCACAAGATGTCCCTGGCTAGGACTCCAAGGTACAGTAGAGACTGTGCCTATACAGGATTTTGCCTCTAATCAAATGAATGACCACCCTAAGTGTCGTTCCAGAACCTTCATCCAGCAATGAATAGAGGCAGAAGCAGAGAACCAGACCTAAGCACCATGTTGAGCTCCCAGTCCAGCTGGATATGGAGAGAGGGGAGTGTATGTGAGCAAAGAGATCAGGATCATGAGGAGGAATCCCATAGAGAAGGCTGAGCCAAGCTAATGGGAGCTCACTGAGTCAGAAGCAACTGCTGAGAAAGCTTCAGGGAAAGGAACAAAGCCCTCCAAAGGTAGATTAGTGTGGAATGGCATTAGCAGATTATGGAGACTCCTGGAGTAGGCTCAGATTATGTTCCTGTGCATAAACTAGCATCTTGGAGCCCATTCCCTACAGAGGAACACCTAACCCAGCCTTATTACTGGGATGAGGGACTCGGACCTATCTCAACTGGATACACTGGACTGAACTGAGCCGCTTTGGGACTCCTTGCTTGCCTAGGGGAATGGATGTGGGGATGGGTTGGGGAGAGGCACAGGGAGGACTGGGAGGGACTTGGAGGAAGGGAGGGTAAGCAGTGGTATACATGGAAAAAAGAAACCTTTAAAATAAGTAAGAAAATGGGAAAACAAAATGCAGAGTTGAGAGCTGTGTGTACTGGTGCTCACTTATAATCCCAGCACCCAAAGGCGGTGGCTGGCACGTCTCTTAGTGTGAGGCCAGTGTGTTCTACAGAGCAAGTTCTAGGGCCGAACAATGAAACACGTACCCTAAGTGAAATAACGGACTGAGGTCATTCCTTCTGCTGAGTAATCAGTGAACCAGAACAGAATTAGGGAGAAAAGCAGGAGCTGCCTTACACTTGTCATCTATTGGGAGACTGGTCCTGACAACGGTATTGTCAATAAAACAAGAATTCAATCTCCACAGCTTAGTAATAAATAATGTGAACAAGGAGGTTTGTCAGACAGCCAGGATGGCAAGACTCCATTAACCATGGTCCTAGAAATAAATTATCTTTGTGTATAGTACTCTGACATGACAAGACTATCTCAATTAATACAACCATCCTGATAACTCAGAGCTAGAGATTCCCAAGAGAAAGCAGATTAGCATCTTATATAAGAGGATATGTGAAACTTCTTCTTTCCAAACTTATATAAGCTCCTCATATGTTTTTGAATGCTTTAGCAACAGAGTATCTTGATGTAGCATCTCAGTGAGGAGCCATAACTTTTATATCCACCACTCTCAATTTAAAGCAAAAGGAACACTTTGAGTGCAGAGGTGGTGAGGACTAAAGGCAAAATGTTGATAAAGAAGTGAGGTCCCAAGTTTTCACACCATTAAAGAACCCAGGATCCATTCCTGCCTACTAGACACCAGTGTTCATAACAAGGAAACACAATTCTTCCTGAGCCTATCATTTTCTTCATCATTATTTATCAATACTAATTAGGGTAAAAGGTCTTTGTCATGGGTTGAATATGGTATGTTCTGTACTGACTCATGTTTAATATCTCTGTCCCCTTATGCAGTTCTGTGTGAATAGTTAGTGAACTTTGATTGCATTTCCTGGCTGGAGGTGGTGGGTCCTTAGGGGACCTGGGAGACTGTGAATGCAGTGTAAATCCTTGTCTCAACTTGCCTCACACTCGGCTAGCAGTGCCAGCAGCTGAACCAACCACTGAGCTTGGCCTGATACTCTGAAAGCAATAATACAAGGCAACCCCAGCCTCTCTGAAGTTGGATTATGGCATATTTCTGAGAGAGACCATGAAAAGGACTAGAGAAGGGTTATTGATTTTGGCTGGCTCTGATTGGTCCACAGCTCATATGATGTCACAGGGAGCCATTGTGAGGAATGACAGTGTCACACCCATGTAACCAGGTACCAGCTGTGCTGGTTCTTGTCCTTTTACTGTAGTGAAGCTATTTAGACTACAAAGCAGTTGGACTCAGAGTTTTGATCTGAGAGCTTTATTTTTTTAGTATCCATATTTAGAATTGAACATCTGTGATCCCGCTGATCTGAGCATAGTGAGTTTGCTTACTGGGGGGGGGGGTGGTGGTTTTGGAGCCTTGAATTCAATCTGCTGTTTATAGTTTTGATTTTCTTTTGAGTAATTGCTTCAGTGGTTTATACCCAACCATTTTCTAGGATCTATTCATTTATCTTTTATATTTTGTACATTGCTTTATAGCTATACCTAGAACTTCTTTGGTATGTATGAGCTTAAAACAAAGAGTTGAAGTATGCCATGCACTTGGATCCTACTCACCAGATTTGGTACTTCCTACAGCATTTCCCTTTGCTTTTAAATTCCCCTATTATAGGAAGAATCTTCCCCAGTCAGCTTGACACTCCAGAGAGAAAACATGCTTTTGGGATTTGAGGGACAGCACATTTCCTCATGGCATTACAGAGTCAAGGACAGGGCATCATCCCTTTAATTCTTGTAAATAAGAGTTTAAGATAATTTGGTATCTTGAATATTGAGACTTGGAGGTCTGCGGTAGTCCGAATCATTACAGCAATTGAGGGTCTAAGTAAAAGCAACATTGCAGATCCCTGTGTGTTCTCTCCCTAACTAGTGAATAGCCACATTTCACTCAGATCATCAGAAAGCTCACTGAGCCCATTCTTGAAATGACTGCTCTCCCTGTACTCAAAACGTCTTCCTTAATTATTGGATGACAGGGGTGTCAACGCCCTTTTATGTATCTGAATTCCTGGTGTCTGACAAGCTGAGCTATCGGGGAGGGAGTGTGACACCAGAATGGTAGGTCCCAGAAAGAGAAATTAGGTCAGTAGAGGCAATGGAACCTGCAAGTGCCATGCAAGCGTGTGTTAGATCCATCTTCCCAAGTGTCCATCTATGCCCTTCCTGTCAGTTTAGACCTGTGGCACACATCAGACCTATGTACTTTATGATCTTTTTAAGGGTTTGTGGTCTTGCTATGCTGAGATACAAAGAGGAAAAAACTTCTTTTGGTTGTGAATAGCATGAGTAGTTTCTCATAGTGACCTCACTGGAGCCATTGTGAGGACTTGCAGAGCCTGCCCATTGAAGGTGCTGGCTGGATTGAGTCTTGTGCTCACACTGCAGTGTTGCTCTGTCGGCTGTAGGTAGCTGGGGCTCAGAAATTGGGTCCTGTAGACTTTGCTGTTTTTGAAGACCTGGAAAAGTGAAGAGTTGCTCTGATTTGACCTCAAGAGCTTGAGCTTCTTTCCTGGTTTGTTGGGTTTTCTGTACCTCTTGGATGGCTGGTGAGAAATTTCTGCTTTCAGTTTTGTTTTGTTTCCTAACACACGTATTCAACTCTTAAATGCGCATGATTCTCTGACATCCTCAAATTATCCATGCTTTGCTAGTATGAAATATTTATAGAAAATAAGGAGTTTCAGTCTGGTGCACACTTTGAATATATCCTTATTATGATTATTGATCTTAATATTTTACCTGTTCTCTTAATTATCTCCAGAAATGTCACATCCCATCTTCCACAAAACAAAAGCATACATGTGAATTAGGGAATTCCACAGCATTGTTATGTTAAAGGAGGGATACCGTCTTTAGAGTCCCTCTATATGAGTTTAAGCAAAAAGGAATATCAGAAGTGTAGAAGTGACGGAGCTTTTATCAGTAAGTTATTAGGAAACTTATAGTCATAGTGGAACAGCCACTGAGTCAGCCTACAGGTTCACATTCCCACAAGTCCAGACCCATGTCCAGAATCTAAATCAGCTCAGAGTTCCTGATGCTGTCCAGTTTGGTACTGTCCTCCTATGGAGTATACCCTGATTAAAGACAAAATGTCTTCCTCGGGGTTAGATGTGAAAGGCCTCACACTTCCTCATGTGTCTCAATGCTTGCTTTCTAGTATAGAGTGATGATTAGTCTGGAAGTCATAAAATCTGATGCACTGGAGAGCAGCAGGAGGATTTCCATTACTGGATGTAGCAGGGGCCTGCCAAAAACATGTAACCATATGCTTGAAACTCATCTTCATAAGTCATCTTCCCCAACACCTCCAGTTTCCATGCCTTTCCTGTCCTCTGAGAGCATGGGAGAAGGGATGCCTTTTGTCTCTTAAGCTGCATCTTATGAATGATTGGTTCTCTGCCATAATCAAGAATTGCAGTCCACAGGATTATAGAAACTACCTTGGGTTATTCCCTTTTATTACTGACTCATCCCTTGCAGTGACATTTGTAAGAAATGATAGAAATCTGTTCATAGAAGACATTGCAGTGTGGTGGAATTCATCCAGAAGTTGCAGAGAAGCTCATGTCAGATGGAGAGCTGCTGGATTCCAGCACTGTTCCCTATACACTTGGGATTACCTAGGCTCATGGACTTGACAAGGGAGGTTTTCTCTCCAGTGCTGTGCCTTTTTTGCTCTGTTTTTTTCCATTAACACAATCACTGCTTTGATTGAGACATTGATTGCTGCTTGTGTTCATTTTTCTAAGTTGGTCCTTTTGCAAAAATTTTACTTGGACATATTCTACTTTGGTTTCTTTCGATTTTTTACTTTAAGCCTTTAACTGTACACGTAAGACATGTATGTTTCTGCACGTGTGTGAACAGTTAAGTTGGACGATTTTCATTTGTGGTGTTATAATGCACCAGCCCCAGATGACATGTGCTTATAATTCTCTCCCTCCCTCCCTCCCTCCCTCCCTCCCTCCCTCCCTCCCTCCCTCCCTCCCTCCCTCCCTCTCTCTCTCCCTCCCTCCCTCCCTCCCTCTCTCTCCTCAACTTTAATTCTACCTACCTATTCAAGGCTCGAGTTAGGCAATATATCTCAGGAACTTGCATATTTCAGAAAATGACAAAATTTCATTCTTCTTTGCTGCACATGACCTTTTTCCTTGAAATGACCAGTTAACTGTTGATCAGTATTTGAGTGGACTTATACTAGAAGTTCATGTTGAACCCATTGTGAACATAAGGTATCTCTGCCATGTGTTGTTCAAAAGTATTGAAAAATGAACCTCTTTTCAGATGAAGTTCATCAAGGACATTATCTTATACTTTGTGTGTGTGTGTGTGTGTGTGTGTGTGTGTGTGTGTGTGTGTGTGTGTGTATGTGTGTGTTAATGGTTTTGGAATCATTGTAATATTGGCTTTTGAGAATGATTAGAACAATATTTTCTTTTGTCTTTGGTGAAACAGCTTGAGGATCATTGATCTCCATTGTACATTATAGTCAGCAGCAAAAATCAATTCTGCAATCTGTTGGTCCTACTTCTAAGAGATTTTATTATTTTTAATATAATCTGGTACTCATGCAACCTCTTTACATATTTTATAAACTCCTGAATTCATTCTCACACCCCAGGTAGCAGGAAGGCAGGAGGTGTTGCATATTTGGTAATCACTCACATCAATGTTGGTGTCTGCTTTATAAATTGAGCAATATCTCTCTTTGAAGATTGTCAGTGCTGTGGAGTCAAATGTTACATTGCAGCCCGTAGGGTTTCCAAAGATCCCTCTCAATTCTTTCCTTTCTCACGTTTCAACAATTTTGTCATCCTTTGGGTGAGACATATCTAGACTTTCTCAGATTAGTTCATTCTTTCAAATACCACCTCCTTGATTCTCTGACCTTCCTTTGTTTCATCCTTAAAATGTTCACTTATTTCCAGCTCTCATCTTTCTTATGCTTTCTCTTAACTATTTTGTAGTTTCCATATTTCTCTATCTTTGAATCTGAGATTTTCCATTATGATTCTTGAGAGACCATTGATTTTCATGTTGTATAAATTGATAACCACAACTATGTCGCCAAGAGCTGATTTTGGTTTTGTTACTTCTAGCGTCTTGAGGTGCTATTCTCCACCTGAAATGGTGGAGGAGGACATGGAAGAGGAAGCACTTCGGTGCGAAGTAAGTGATGATGATTTATATCCAGCACACAGTCCAATAGCTTCAAGGTGGTCCATATCCACCCTGGTAAAATCTGTGTGTTCCTTGAGTAACATAGCAGGGGACACCTTTGAAATACCGGGCACAAAAACGTTTCTTGAGAATCTGGCCAAGAATGACCTGCTTTATGAAGAGAAAAGTGTGTATGTCTGTGGACAAATTGGACACCTTCAAAAGAGCCACTCCACCAGGAGGCCTGCACATTGCTTCGTCCTCCCTCCATTTCCGCTAAGGAGGAGATGGAGTGAGCTGGCTCTGCCCACATTTGTGACATCTGAAAAGGAAAACAGAAGGCAGGAGGTGAGTGAAAAAATGTAGCCAGGTCTCCTCTAAGTCCAGCTCAACTGGTGCATACTTTAGATATTAACTCACCTGTGTATTCTGTTCCACAGTGTGACCGCTCAAGGGCATTATACACATCTGAGGAGATAATAAATGTGGACACTTTTGGAGAAACATCAGAGGGGGCCCATGTGGTGGCTCAGATTGAGGAGACTGGAAATAATGGGACTTTCAGTCAGACAACACGCAATGTCTTACAGCCCTTGATGGAGACCAACTCCAAAAAGAACCAAGGGGCAGAGTATGATGGTGACAGTCTGGAGAAGAACATCAGTGTAGATTGGGATGACATCAGCAGCCAGAATGACCCTCCCCAGAACAACCGATACGAAGTGGTCAAAGACACTACATCTAGAAATGAAGAGCCCCAGGAGGAACCCATATCCTCCAGCAAGCACAGCAGAAGGTGCTTGAAGGGTGTGAGGAAGCATGTTAGGAACATGTTTAGAACATTATGTTGTTGTTTCCCCGTGGGATGCAGAAAACACACAACCTCCAGGTAAGAGATAACAAAGAATGGATAATAGAGTCCCACGGAAGGAGGCAGGCATGGCCTCAAGTTTCATGTATGTGATCTGTCGTTTTCAAAGGCAGATAGCAATTGACAGGCTGTACCCATTTATAGGATGTGAACATTAAAGTGTCTAGGACTCAAGAAAGAGCTTCCCATGGAATCCTGCTCATGAGGACTCTAGGGAAGTTAATCCAGAAGCAGGCATCAGAGGGTGTTACCAGGGCCTGAGAAATCAGGGAGACAGGAAGGAGGAGAACTGTGTGATGGGGAGCATAATTTAGAAGAAGAATAATCATGTGGGCAGCTGTGATACCACAGGGAAGCTCTTTGCTAAGTCCTTCTGTGTCAAAGTCACTAACACGCTCTTTTCTGCATCTTTTAAAGGGCTGAAGATGAGGTCCTGGGTTGTGGTTCCTAAACCGCTGTTCTGTGCTTGGCCTGGTAGTGAATAACAGTAGTATGTGGGAACCAGGCCAAAACTAGAAAGGTGGTACACCTGAAACCACTTGTTATCTGTCAGACACCTCCAGGAACCGGGAACAAACTCTGTACCACTCCTCTCCTGCAGAGGGAGGTTCACTTCCTTGATATGCAGCATTAGTGGTGGACAGAGAAGCCACCCTCATGACCTTCTGGTGATGAAGAGGCATCCATGCTGTTCCCTGGTCCAGAAGAGACAAGTGAGTGCACGCCTGACTCTGTCCTCGTCTCCTCCTCCCCTCATTTCCATCCCCATAACTAATGGGCAGATTCCAAGTATCCCTTGTACTCTTTACTCTGAGGAGCTAAGGAGACCCACAAGAGGGCAGGAGAGAGAGGAGTGGGGCATGAGGGACATGTCCAGAGAGAAAAGAAGGAAGAGTCAGAGGTGGAAAGTGAATCCATCTAAATGAGGAGGCAGCGATTCACCCAGAGGAAATTAGTCTTGTAGCAGAAAAGTACAGGGATGAATGTGTGGGTTGTGCAGGCCCACAACCAGCAGAAGGAGTAAAATTTCTCTGAAGGGGAGAGTTGGAGCCTGGGCGTGGGTAAAGGGAAGAGAAGACCATCCCTTCCTTGTGTCTTCCCCCTTGTTGCAAGAGGCAGTAGGTTAGTGCTGCCTGGGAAACCTGCTTTTGTCTTGGGTGCTCAGGAAGGCTGTGGCTGCAGAGAGGGGAAGCCTCCTGCTCCCCTGGACCCTCTTTTTCTTTATGCCCCACCCAGTCTTGTATTGATCTGGTGACATTTCTGTCTTTGTCCTCACAGCTTCTTCCCTTTGGACAGCAGCAAATGCTAACTACCTTGTTCTACTTTGTCTCACAGATTACAGATGGAGGACTTACTGTCCGGGAGTGCTTGTTCTTCCATATCTGTGAGCATCCACCCTTCAGATCCAGACATGCAGTGTTGAGATGCTCTATTGGGAGTGATGGTTTCCTTCTTGGTGTCCTCAGGACTATTTCTAAGTACACATCAGATAATATACACTTAGTGCACTCCTTTACATGTGGCCTGATGGAGGTGTCTGATTGTTACATTCAAGTCTGCAGAGCTGTGTTCCTAAGGTGACAGACACAGGAGAAGCATTGCAGGATCTCAGCATTTCGGACCTTGACCTTCTCCACATCTGCCACAGCTGTGTCTCCACTGATCCCCTTGGAAGCATCGTTTTCTATCATTTGGTTATATTCAGTGATCCTGAAGAACCATAAAATGCAAATAAAACAGAATGACTCTTACAATTATCCCTTACTACATGCAACTTTTTTCTTTGAACCTATTGTTTAAAAAGCATTATTTGGGGTTGGCACTGTTGTTTTAAATGACGTGGAAAGAAGTTTGTGTGAGAGGGTAGTGTTATTCATTTCTCCTATTTCTTCATATTCTTTGCCTCCAAATCCCCAACTTGATTTAAATCTTTCCATTTCATTATAACACTTTAATCCTTTATACATTTGTGTTCTAGTTCCCTAAGTTGAAAGTCCTCCAACAAAGGACTCTTACTAAGTTCTTGAATTCTTGGTTATCTAAATAACACACATAGGAAACAAAATGCACTTTGTATGTGTGAGAGAGAGCACGTGGTGCTGGTCTTTCTGGATCTGGATCTTTACCTTACTCAGAAAGATTATTTTCAGCTCAACAAATTCCACAATTTTATTTGTCTTAAAAATTGAGTAATATTTCATGCCTAAATGTAGTGCATTTTTATCATCCTTTCACCAATTGATGAGTATTTAGGCTATTTTTATTTTCTGGTTATTGTAAACAGAGGAACTTTAGAGGAACACTGGGTAGTAGGTGTCTCTATAGTATAATACAATGTACATTGGTTATATGCTCAAGATTGTGATAGGTGGGTTATGTGGTTGACTAATTTTCAGTGTTTACACCCATGTAAACTGTCACCTGCAGCAAATAAGTGATCCCTTTCACTACATCAATAACAACAGTTGTTGTCTCAATGTGGATAAAGGAGTTTAAAATTCTTGTAGGAACTGCTGAAGTTGTCAGGTCTAGTGATACAAGCTAGTAACTTCAGCTGGTCTGGATAACATCTGGGAAACCTATTGAGATATTGGCACAAAATTAAAAAAACATAGAAATTGCTGGGGATGCAGCTCTGTGGTAGAGTGCTTATCTACTATGTGGAGTGTGCAGGGTTCTATCTCCAGTGCTGATTAAATGAACAAAAAGAATTTAATGTAAAATTGTTTCTTTTCCCACTTTGGCTATATTTTTCAAATTTTTATTTTATTTTGGTTTGGACTGTTTTATACTCATTCTTTCTGCCAATGAATATATCCAGGTAGTTAAAACTCCTTCAATTTATTCTCATTTTTTATGGTCCAGAGATCTCTCAGACTTGTGCCTTTGTTTACTGTTTATAATTTTGTCTGAGTCTCATGGTTTATGGCAAGAAATGAAGATTTGTTCCATAGTTATAAAGCCTGTTGCCATTTACTGAAAAATCAGAAAACATGGGAAAGCATTAAGGACCAAATTCCTACTCAAAAATACTCAGAGTGTGTTGGTGTGGATCTATTCAGACTATTTTATGCAAGAAATAATATCTTGAAGCAAGAGTGAGATCTTCTTTTCTTGGGTCTCTGAGACAATATTCCCTTCTGTCGGCACCTATCAGGGTCCTTCATCAAGGCTGGAGTACATATATCCCTGGGATCTATACCAGTTTCCTCTTGATAATATACTCTTTCCATGCATTTCCATGTGATGGTCATGTGATAGCTCTATAGTTGATTGCCAAAATAAAGTTTCTGGGTCACAGGGAGAGTGTGTACAACCTTGTAAAAAGTCTAGATCATGTGCCTCTGAACCCCAGAGTCTGAAGAAGTGAGACTTCCTGTGCTTGTTTATTCCTGTTCAGGTCAGAGTTTTGGGCTGCAATTCCAGTGTTCTAACCAAGATGCTGACTTCTCAGTGTCCAGATAACTCACTGCCTGGATATGAAGCTTTTTGGACCATTGAACTCTAATTTTCTAGTATTCATTTGAACTTAGGTGTACAGAGACAGCAACAGATGCTAAGAATATGACTAAGTAGGGATGAGGTATGAGAGACAGTTCTGTTACATGTAACATGTAAGATTTCCAGCCCCTAATCTACTCTCCACACTGGTCCCTATCTCTTCAGTGACACACCTGACCATGTTTGCCATGTATTGCTATTCTTGGACTCAGTTTCATCACTTCTTCTTTTTCTGTGATGGTGAGTTCTTGTTTTAGCTCAAACAGGAGTAATTTTAGCTTGTGGATTCTCAACAGTGGCCAGCTACATTCACAGTGGGTCAGTAAAGCAACCAGGTCTATACATCTCTCCCCACCTCCACTCTGAACTTGTACTGCTTTCATAACATCTGCCACACTCACTACAAGTATTGCTGCTTTATAGAGTCCAGAACCTATTTATCTGTCCAACTTTTAATTTTAGGTTTGATTAGTCAATCAGTATTTATAATCAAATGTCTATTGCAGCTCTTACTACTTCCTTTGCAGTCAAAAACTTAAAGACAATAAATATAGTAATCCTGACACTTTTTGTAATTTACATCTTTATATGGTTTATTATTATTATGTTTATTCTTTCATTTTAAAGGACTTTCTCTAAACTTTTTCTTTTTTCTCTAAAGCCTATATATATATATAAACACACTGTAAAACATTTAGAGGTTTTTTTTAAAAAAAAATTAAATTTGCCTTTATATTTCTTATCTCTAATCTCTTTGTTTCTGACCACACCTTTAATCTGATAAAGTGTGGCTAGAATAGGGTGGCTGTCCTGCTCCGCCCAGCTCCTTAGTCTAACTTCGTAGAGAGGTTAGATTTTTGGTACTACCAGGAGTCACAATTACTACTCGGGAATTTTAGGGTCCACATTGTCACTAAATAGAGCAGCTCTACTCAGTGCTCATGAACTCCATTTAAAAATTTAGAAGCGCTTCTTAAAAGAGCCACATAATTTTTATTGCTAAAACTGAGTCAGGAAGCCTCTCTTAAAAATTTCATGCTTCTGCTTGCCTCTAGCAAACTGAGTTAGCCCAATAAAAGGCCGCTGCTTAGAAGCCTTCTTTGACTCTGTTTCCTTCTTGACTGTAAGAGCAGTAACTTAGATCTGTCATAAGAAGCATGGGCTTGTACCAAGTCTTCTGTGAGACTTTAGGAACCAGTCTTGATGCAGTTTAAGCTCCACTCTGAAAGCCCTGCATTTTGTAGCTCAAGCCTGCATGCCATGCCAAGGCATCTTTGTACCACAGCTCAAAAGACTTTCACAGCTCAGAAGGACAGGGAAACCTCACTTCAATCAATGTGTAGTCGACAAAGCAGAGGGTTAATACTGCAGAAAAATTTCTTCTGTGTGACCAAGTAAAGCCAGAGTAAATCAAGGCTTATGAGTTATTAAAGAGAAAAATTGATTTGAAAAATGAAAGGCTAGAGGAACCAGAGATTACTCTTAAGTACAATGACATCTGTGGAACAGATTAAGTATCATTGACAGTAAAAAAAAAAGCAAATAAGAGTGATTGTTTTAGGCCACATGTATGATGTTAAAAACCCAGCATGAAAGTTCAGCCAAAAAGTTGCATAATAGTCATGTTTCTTTAATGGTTCAAGGGTTTAAACTCCCTGAACATTAAGGTTAAAGCCATATGAAATGTTATTTATTCAACTATTTTTCATTATGGTTTTCATCTTGGTAAGAACATGCAGCTCAGCTCATCTTGACCTTGGCAATTCAACACTATATTGCGTATCTTCAGCCAAGAGAGGCAAGCCCAAAATTAACCTAAAAATTAAAAATGGATAAATAGTTTCTTTTTCCATCTTCTGAAGCCACCTGTGAGGGAAATGTCATTGTGAGTCTAGCCACCCAGCAATTATGAAGGTGACTTAAAGCAGGTCCTTGGTTTATCATTTTAAAAACCACCCTTTGATTGATTGCTACTATGTAAGATATTCCTGGGTCTTGATGCTGGACTGCGCTGTCATGGTTTCTAACATTCTCCTAAACATGTAAGCAGATCAGCCTAAACTCCTAAACATGTAAGCAGATCAGCCCTATTTCTGTAAATATGCTTTGAACATAGGGGTTGTGTTTCTTGAAAATGCATGCCTATGTTAATCATCACTTAGTTTTGTAATGAAAGGATATACCTGGCTAGATATTTGGTCCAAAAAGCAAAATGATAGGTATTGTATTTGATTTAAAGATGTTTTGATGTAAAAGTTGTAAGAAATTATATTTGACATTTTTGTTTTTACCAAAAGTTAATATTGGATTATAGAAAATCTTTGTTTGCTAGTATGTATGCTTGTTTCTGATGTATAAATAAAGATGGCTGAAGCTGTTCGGGGTCAGCCACATGTGGAAAATTCATCTGGTGGTCAGATGATTTATTTCTTTGTGCTGACACCCCTTCCTGGTCTCAGGACTCTGAGTATGAGCAAAGGATGGACCTCAACACCCTTGGTTAAAAAAAAAACTCTATTAAATGTATCCCATTTTTCAATACTGGAAGCTTTATTTTTGTAATTAGAGCTGTTGAGTGGGGGTTTTAGCTCCTCCATTTATGGAAATTTTATTTAGATCACTTTAATATTTGCAAAAATATTAGGGTATGTGCTGCATTGGGTTTCCATAAAACCCCATCCAATGGTTCTTATTTGAACGACACCACCCACATTCCCTTGTTCTGCCTGTTCTTCCCTATCCCTTCCTGCTTAATTCTCTCAATCTAGCCTCACATGCCTTACATCCACCTATGACTGTTGACTGTATTTTATCTTCCTAGGGCAAGACTTCCTTCCTCACAAGTCTTTTTCTTTATATCTAATATCTCTGTTTTACGTATTATATTACTTATCAGTGACTTATCAGGAAACACCCACATATAAGTAATTATATGACAATTTTACCTCCCTGGGTGTGAATTACCTCTCCCAATATTATTTTTTTGAAGTTTCATTAATTTACCTAAGATTCCAACACTTTATTAATGGCTGAATCATATTGCATTGGGTAAATGTACTACAGTTGATCTATTCATCTGTTAACTGCTAGCTAAATTACTTCTGATTTCTGGTAATTAAAAATAGACCATGGATAAATATGGTTGAACAAATGTGTCTGTAGTGGGATGATGTGCATTTTTAGGTGTATGATGACTAAGAGTTGTTTAGGTAACTTTTGAGGTAGTTTGATGACCATATTTCTGAGGAACTGTCACACTAATTTACATAATGGCTGTACAAGTTTGCATGTCCACAAGCAGTAGTTCGGTGTGCTTCTTGCTCCAAATTTCCCCAGATCCTCACCAGAATAAGCCATTATTTGTTTCCATCTGACATGTGTGTATAGTTTTGGTTTTAATTTCTCTGAAGGTTATTGATTTTTAACATGTATTTATGTGTTTCCAAAGAATTTGTTCAATGTTCGATTTCTTGAATTACACATAATATATA
Source organism: Phyllotis vaccarum (assembly GCA_033318265.1). Lineage (NCBI taxonomy): Eukaryota > Metazoa > Chordata > Mammalia > Rodentia > Cricetidae > Phyllotis > Phyllotis vaccarum. The sequence continues at coordinate 185,479,612 of JARWLC010000002.1, forward strand.
TATATTCACTATCAGGAATCTATTAGATGTAGAGTTTATAAAAATAATCTTTTCATATTCTGTAGCCTGCCATTTTGTCTGGATGATGGTGTTCATTACAGTACAAAGCTTTTCAGTTTCGTGGGCTCTCGTTTATTAATTGCTCTTCTTAGTACCTTTGCTATCGGTGCTAACGATTTTAGACGTATTCTATAATTCTCTATTGTTTTCAGTGTATGTGGCCATATTTTGTGTCCACTAATCCATTTGGAGTACAGTTTTGTCCCCGAAGATAAATTTGGATGTGTTTGCATTTCTATTTTGAAGATGATTTTTTATAGTGTGTATTTCTCAATTTCTAGTTTTTTAAAAAAACAGGCATCCATAGATGTGTAGACTTTTATCTGAGTCTTTTACTTGATTCCATTCATCAATATGTCTGCCTTATGGCAATACTATGTTAATTTGTTTCTGTAACCCTGTAGTATAATTTTAGATCAGGAATGGTTATATATCTAATAGAAATTTTATTATCCAGGAGTGTTTTTACTTGCCTGTGATTTATGTACGTATGATATCATAATAAGCTGAAATATATCTTTTCAGGTTCTGTGAAGAATTGTGCTGAAATATTGATGGAGACTGTATTAGATAAAGAGTATGATTTAGACAGGATAAACATGTTCACTATTCACTTCTTCATGAGCATGGGAGACAGGTCCATCTGATATGTTCTTCAAATTCTTTCTTGGATGTCTCAATGATTTTACCATACAGGTCATTCTTTTGCTTAGTTAGAATTACTCCCAAGATATTATGTATTATTCAGGTCCATTGTAAAAGGTGTGGTTTCACTGATTACTTTCTCAGTAAATTTGTCATTGATATACTGGAGGGCTAGCAATTATGGCTAATTTGTTAATTTTGTTAATTTGCATTCTGATACTTTGAAAATGAGTTTCTTGAGGAAATTGTAGGGACATTTTCAAACTATGATAATTTTCCACTGTCCCAATTTTTATTTCACTGATTACTTCCATTATTTTATTGTTGTAGTTAAGACCTCAAGTAATTTATTGAATAGCCATAGAGACAGTGAGCTTCCTTGTTTTATTCCTGATCCTAATGAAGATAATTTGAATTACTCTCCAACTGAATTGTATGTCCTCAGGATCTTTTGGATTTTTTTTTATAAGGAGGGGGTGTTGTATTTCATCAATGTCCTTTTGGACACTTAATAAAATAATAACGTGGCTGTACTTTTTCAGCCTTCTTTATGTTGAATCATTCATGTATCAGTTAAACAATTCCTGTATGCATCATGTATCTGATATGTTATTTGATTTGGTTTTTATTTTTATTAAATATTAGATTATATTTTAATAAGAATAAAATTCATATCATTAATAATTTTTGCTTTTATTTTAGCTTTAGGTTTTGAATTGCTTCCTTCACCTGTTTGATTGCTTGTTCTTGGTTTTGTCAAAGGGATTTATTGATTCATTCCCATTATTTATTTGTCTTTTCTTCTGTGTCTTCAAAGGAGCTTTTAATTTCCTCACTAAAGCCTTCTATCTTCTTCATAAAATCATCTAATATAATTTGTATATTTTATAAAGGACTTGGCAGGAATATATGCAAAACTGAATAGTCTAGGCGATATAATTAGACTAATTTTATTTTATAATTTTTTCTCATATGTTTCTACTGAACACACAACTTCTAATTTTTTAAAAAATAATTGGTGAACACAATAAAAAGAAAAATATATGTCTCTTAAATTCCCTACTCCTCACCCAATCTTGTTTTTGTTACTTAAAAAACTCTCTTCTTGTTACCTTATTAGTTTTAAATAATTTTATATCATACTATTTATTATCAATTATAAATACTCTTTGTTTCATTGTTACAGGTGTCAATTTATATCTATTACATAATAAGCCCATTCCTTATCTGTAGAATAAATTTTCAATTTTTCTTATAAAATGTTTATACTCTTATGACAGTTTTTATTTAATACAGAGGAAATTAGGATATTATTATATATATGTAAGTTCCTTTCTTGTCATTTTTCCTTTTCTTTTCCTGATTCCAGTGTCAAAAGTTTTAGTCAGAAGTTTCTGGCCTGGCATAGCCTGGAGATCCAGACCAGCAGTCCCAAATAATTACATAAAGTCTTATATACATTACATGCTGTTTGTCCTAAGGCTCAGGCATATTACCTGCTAACTCTTACTTTTAAACTAAACCATGATTAGACAAGTGACTTAGTACCTTTTCTCAGAGCATTTTTGTTTTCTTCCCTCTCTGTCTGCCTGTCATAGCTCTCTGCCTTTCTTCTCAGAGTTTCTTAGTCTGGTAGCCCCACCCGTACTTCCTGTCTGCCTTCTGGTTAATCAGAATTTTATAAAACCAATAGACGGGGCAGATATTTACAATGTACAAGAGCATAATCTCATAGCAAAAAGTAGAATAGTGATTTCAGCTCCTAACAAATGTACTGGGGCTTTCTGTCAGTCCTGCTTTTGTGAGAAGTGCCATTCCCACCAGCACTTTATCTCAATACTCAAACATACTTGGTGCTATTATCATTAGACAGTTACTATTTACTTGCAATTTTTTGTTTGTTGAATAACTTCTCCTAAATAACAAGTTTAGGAAAGATAATTGGACTTGGATGTTCAAGATATCTTTATACTTTTATAATTAATATTTTTGTTGATTTTTTAACTACTATGATTATTATTATTACTATAGATATTGGGGACAATAATTTGTTTCTCTGACAGCATAAGGGTAGTTGCTCTTGTATTTTTATTAAATGCATTACTTTAGCTGTATTAATGACTATGTTTGACAACGCCAATAGGTAGTTTACTTGTGACTCTGTTTCTATTGTCTATATCTTCTATTTTAGCCACTTTTTGATATGCCTGGTACTTACCTGATGAATTCTATTTGTATGTGAACATTGAGATGAATATAGATGTCATTCTCTGTGATAGATTGACTCTGTATTTTCCCAGAGGAAAGGAAGAGAATAATTTGAAATTAATTTTGCGTTTAACTTGAGGCTGGCTTGTATTTTATAATGGTTGGTATACTCTATTCACTCTCTCTATTCCAAATATTGCATCTATGAGGCAAACCTGGCTCATTTCCTTTTAAAAAAAACTATTCTGTTTTCTAATGTTTTTATTTTTTAGTCTTGTCAGTAGTTTTTTACTTAAGAGATTTTTTTTATACTCTCCACTTTCCCCCTCCATTATCCCCCATCCTCAGCTTCCCCCTTCTGACCCTGTCCTCCCATCCATTAGCCACGAGGGCGTGGGATCCCAAGGTGAGAGCTTCCCCGTTCTGACCCTGTCCCCCCATCCATTAGCCACGAGGGCGTGGGATCCCAAGGTGAGAGCTTCCCCTTTCTGACCCTGTCCCCCCATCCATTAGCCATGAGGGCGTGGGATCCCAAGGTGAGTCAGTTTAGTCTGGCATATTCAATCGAGGTAGGTCTGAGTTCCTCACCCCAATATCAAAGCGGAGTTAGTTGTTCCTCTATAGGGAATGGGCTCCAGAATCTATTTCATACACAAGCAATAAACTCTGGTCCTACTGCAAGAGGCTCCACAAACTGCCCAAGCTGTTTGGCCGTCATCTACATTCAGAGGGTTTAGTTTCTTTCCATAAAGTTTCTTGGGCAGTTATTTCAGAATCAGTGAATAGCACAGGAATCCTACTGTGTGGGTCTCCTCATGATGCTGATCCCTTTGCCCATGCACTCTCTCCTCCTCCTCTTCAGCTGGATCAGGAGCTCAGCCCAGTGCTTAGCTACGGATTTCTGCTTCTGCTTACATTATAGATTTATGGTTCCATAATGACAATTAGTGTGGCTATTCATTTGATATAGGGGAAGTCCTGTTTAAGCTCCCTCTCCCCTATTGCTTGCAGTCCTACCCTGGGGCATCTTGTGTGTTTTTGGATGTTTCCCTTGCACTAGGTTTCTCTCTAACCCCACAATGTCTTTCTCCATCAAGAAATATCTATTTCTTTGTTTTCTCTCTCTGTTTCCTACTCAATCATCTCATTCTCTCATGTTCTCTTTCCAGCTCCCCTTGTTCACTCCCCCATATGATCCCAATTGACTTAAGAGATCTTCCCTATTTACCCTTCAATCAATGGATATCTCTCTTAAGTTCCTCCTTTAACATAGCTGCTCGGAGTTTGTGGATTTTAGCCTGGTTATTCTTTACATATAAAATCCACTTAATGAGTGATTACATGCCATGTCTCTCTTTCTGGGTTGTGTTACCTCACTCAGGATGATATTCTCCAGATCCATCCATCTACCTGAAAACTTCAGTATTTCTTTTTTTTTTTTTTTTTTTACTGTTGAGTAGTATTTCATTGTATAAATGTACTACAGTTTTTTTTAACCTATTCTTCAGTTGATGGGCATCTAGGTTGTTTCCACATTCTGGCAATAAAAAATAAGGCTGCTTTGAACATAACTGAGCTGATGCCCTTTGTGGTTTGTATTGTTGCTGAACTCTAACTTTAGTCCACAGTGATCTGGTAAGAATGTCAGTCCTTTGAGTATATGCCCAATAGTGGTATTTGTTGGATCATTAGGTAGATTGCTTTCCCAGGTTTCTGAAGAAGCTCCATATTCATTTCCAAAGTGACAGTACAAGTTTACACTCCCACCAGCAATGGAGGAGTGTTCCCCTTGCTCCACATCATCTCCAGCATAGGCTGTCATCTATGTTTTTGATCTCAGCCATTCTGACAGGTTAAGATGATATCTCTATTTCTATTTTGTGGAACAATGTGAGGAATATTGGTATTAGTTCTTTAAAATTCTGGCAAACTTTTGCACTGAAGCCGTATGTCCCTGAGGTTTTTTTTGCTTGACTTTTAATAACTGCTTCTATTTACTTAGTAGTTATAGTTCTATTTATGTTATTAATGTTCTCTTGATTTAGTTTTGGTAAGTGGTAAGAAAGCTGTCCATCTCTTTTAGGTCTCCCAATTTTGTGGAGTACTGATTTTTGAAGTATGATCAAATGATTCTCTGTATTTCATCAGTGTATTTTGTTATGTTTTCATTTTCATTTCTGATTTTGTTAATTTGGATATTCTCTCTTTGTCTTTTAATTAGTTTGGATGAGTTTTGTCTATCTTGGTGACTTTCTAAAAGAACCAACATTTTGTTTCATTGATTGTTTGTAAAGTTCTCTTTGTTTTGATTTTATTGATTTCAGCTTTGAGTTTGATTATTTTCTGCCATTTACTTCTGAGTGAGTTCCCTTCCAGAGCTTTCAGCTGTGCTGTTATGTCTCGTGTGAGATTTCTCCATTGATTTTTTTTTATGTAGGTACCAAATGCTTTGTGTCCCATAGGTTTGGGTATGTTGTGGATTAATTTTTATTGAATTCTAAGAAATCTTTAATTTACTTCTTACATCTTACTTGACCCAGAGGTGGTTGAATGGAAAGGTATTATTTTCCATAAGTTTGTAGGCTTTTTGTGGTTTGTATTGTTGCTGAGCTCTAACTTTAATCCAGGGTGATCTGATAGGACACAAGGACTATTCCCGTTTTTTGTATCTATTCATGTTTGTTTTATGACCAAATATATGATCGATTTTAGAGAAAGTTCCATAGGGTGCTGATAAGGAGGTATATTCTTTCTTATTTGAGTGGAGTGTTCTGTATATATCTGTCAAGTCCATTTGAGTCATAATATCTGTTAGCTCCCTTGTTTCTCTGTTCAGTTTCTGTCTGGAAGACCTATCCGTTGGTGAGAGTGGGGTATTGAAATTTCTAACTATTAGTTTCTGGGGTTTGATGTAAGGTGTAAGTTTTAGTAATGTTTCATTTACATACGTGGGACATATGTAATGTTTATTTATTGGGGACATAAATGCTCAGGACTGAGATTTCTTCTTAAGATGAGTAAATAATGCCCTTCCTGATAGTTTTTGAATGAATTTATTTTGAAGTGTATTTTAGATATTAGGATAGCCACACCAGCTTGTTTCTTGAGTCCATTTTATTGAAAAGTATTAATGGAATTCTGGTGTACTCTTAGATAAGTGACTTGCTCAGCCATTATCAGAATAGCTTTCTCCTGCACCAGATAGGAATAAATACAGAGACCCACAACATACATTGTATAGAGACATTAAAACATTTCATCCTCAATTTGATATTTGTATCAAAACTCTTCCTTTCAGGGTTTCAGGATACATGTGGGACAGAAAGTGTAAAGAGTGTAAAAGCCAGAGTATGCTGTATGATGTTTTGTGTTCTGGCAAATAAATCTTGCTTGGAGTGAGAAGGTAGAATTATCTACAAGTTAACCATAAATGTCTGAAGGTCTGTACAGACAAAGGACAGAAAGTGATGAGGCGAGGTAGAGACAAGAAATGATAAGGCAGGGTGGAGACAGCATCTCAGCCTCTTTGGTCAGAGGACATGGAGAGGTAGAAAGTGACTGTGGCTGCTTCCTTGCTACTCTGTTCTGTTTTTGCCTCAATATACGACTCCTGGTATTTACTGATAGGATTAACCAGATTGATGCTTCATTTATGCTTCGTGAGTAGTGAAGGACACCAAGAGAACAAGGGCCTATGAATGTACAATGTCAATGTGCTTGTAAACTCACCGAGTCTGAGACAGCATGCACAAGACTGTATCTTCCTCTACTAGATTGGGTCCTAGAGATAAAAGCAGAAGTAAACAGAAGCAATTTTCATTTGATCATCACTTGAAAATAAAAGTTTAATTTTCTTCAAGAGACTATCCCTAGGAAGCAAGCTACTCCTATTGATAGGCTGCTTGTCCAGTGTTAGATTGCCAAAAGTACCAAGCAAAATGACATCATTTGCGTTCCCTTGACTCATAAAGTCATTGTTTTGATTTGTTTTAATTTTATCTTACAAGAATTATTTTTCACTTATATTTATTATGCAGATATTTTTTCTGCCTCTTTCCTTTCTCTTTCTACCCTAAAAATTCTTTGTTTTTATAACATGGCTTCCAGTTTGATGTTTACCTTAGTGTTCACATGAGTGTGGCACTGCAGCTATATCTGATTCCTTTGCTGGCTCTTTGCTCCTTTATTGTTTGCTTGGTTCTATTCCAGTCATTAATTTTCTTTTGTTTGCATATTATCTCTTAAAGGCTTAATTATTATTTTATTTTATTGAATTATTTTTTTTAGAACTGAATTAGTTTCTCTCCTGCCTTTCTTCCCATTCTTTCCCTGCCACCTTTCCTCTGCTCCTTCCCAAACTACTCTTCCTCCTTTTCTGTTAGGAAAATGACAGTTCTCTCCTGGATATACAAAGTGGAAATTACTCACTGGCCATCGATTATACAAAGGATTAGCATTTATTGAGGAGTTTATATGAAACACCCACTGATACAAGACTGAACTTTAGGGCAATTCTGCGAGAGTTGAGTTGCTCTATAGTGGCAGTGGCAATAGTTTTTCCAAGAACACAGGGAACAAACTGGGAGGAAAGACAGAATGCCCCAGGTTTTTAACTGCCCTGGCCAGGCTGTATACATGGGTCCTCAAGTTCTAAAAACCACACCTCTATGTCAAGGCAAATAATGCTTGATCTTCACTACACCTCCCCCTTTTGTCTAAATCAGAAAGTTCTAAACTTAAATAGAAAACTATACATGATGGAAGCAATTATAAAGTAATGTCCAGAAAAGGGAAAAGTCAAATGACATAAACAAGGTCAAACTACAACTAAAAAACAAAACATAAAGTATATCTTAAGTCTAGAATATTGGTAAGTAGCAATATACAGAGATTTCTTCAAAGCTATTCAACTTGAATAATATGAATCTAATACCTCAATGTGGGATGGTAGAAACCTTAACTATATAGTTTTCAACCCTATCAAAAACTTGAGATGGAAACTATATTACCTGAATAAGCAAAAAGCATGAGGAAGTAGTTTTCAAAATTTAGTAGGAGAGGACAGCTACAGTCAGCTGCCTGGACAGTTACCCACAGTTTTTCTGCAAAGTTCAAGTTCCACCTGTTTGGCTATAGGGCTAGGCTATCTGACATATCTCTTCAGAAGCAGGGTATTTTGAGAAACTGTATTATCCTGTCTTGGAAGCTTTCAACAGTCTTCCTCTTTTGTCTTGATCATCTGGTTTTGCCATTGTGCTTTCTGTCAGCACCAAGACAAGGGCAATTCTTTGCCCAATAGGCCATTACCTAACAGGGAAGACAAACACCTTGTGGAGTGTACTTGATGCCCAACAACATCTCAGAAAAAGCATGGTGCTGCCATGAGTGATCATGTCTCTCATAGCCAAATTTTGAATAACAAAACATTAATTGTTATATTACCTAGACCTATGAAGTGTTTGAAGACTCCAGTCTATCTGAAATATTTTACTATCTAGCTGAGAAACCTAAACAACATGACTAGTACATGGTAAACCTAAGTAACTGTGATCTGTGATTCTTATTATCCTAAAGACTGAAGCATACATTGTAAAAATAGACAATCTATAAATGAATATACAGTTTTTGAATAATGACTTCAAGAATGACAATATGTAAACATTAAACAAAGGTAAATGTGCAAAATGACATCATTCTAAATATATATCATTATACAAAATATCTAAAGAAAGAGAGGTATGCTAAATATCTTAAACAGAGGTAAAATATAAAATGACTAGTGTAATTAAACAGAAGTAAAAATTTCATAGTGGAAATGACAATAATATGCTTAATATGCATTAATGTGCAATATATTTAAAATAGAGGTAGAAGTACATGAAAAATATGACAATTATAGATTCAATTTTGTATCAATATACAAATTACCTTAGGCATATAAAAAATTCAGATTTGAACTTGTATCAATATACAAATTATATTAAATAGACACATAAAATAATTTTATATTTGCATCAATATACAAGAATTTTACCAGTGCAAATTGTTTATGGCATATAATTGTCTAATGATTGTTTAGAGATTGATACAATAATCTATATATAACTATCCTATCTACTCCCTTTTCTCTTTTTCAAAAAGGTTTCCTGAGTCTATACTAATGTCCTACCCTCAACTCAAATATAACTTACAACCACCTTAGCAGAATGATAACTATCCATAACTCTTAGAGGACAAAGCATATCAAGAGAGAGGCATAGTTTTTCATAGAGTTGCTTCCTGTTGACTTGTAGGTGAAGGTATCTTTGTGGGATCCTGTAAAAGTTAAGACAGTGGTTAGATCCCAATGGACTGACTAAAAACATCTATAACCATTCTCAGAGTACCAGGTAAGGCCATCTAGAATTCTTGTTAGAGATATGATATGGTGGATAGTCATAATAAGCTATCTTGCAACTGTCCTAAACAGTCACCGAATGGTCTACACCAGTTTTTTAAAAAATATCACAGACCAGGTAGAATCATTGTGGTGGAGACTCATCTTCTTTCTAGATGCTTTGGAGATTGCTGGTAGGAGAATTTGTTGTTTATAGTGGAAAACCTAAACATTATTAATATCAAATGGAGAATTTATCTTTTAGGAGAGAATTGTATGCAAAGAAAAAAATAGTTTTCAGTTAGTAAAACAAGTTATATCAAAAGTGAATTAAGTACAATCCTTTAAATTCACCAAAATAGAATAAATAATGGAATATTTGTTTTGAATTTGTCAGTTGTTTCTGAACTGGATATTACTGATGTAACTACTGCTTTGATATGTTTTATATAGTTATTACTCCTTGTGTATGTAGTTTTACTTATATTAGTTATAACCTTTTTTATTTTTGACATAAAAGAAGATATGTAGTGATATGTATTTAATAAAATTAATCTGGAATATCCATCAACCACAGAGCCCAGCCATGTCAGGTTGTGGTTAAATCTACACCTTTAATATTAGCTTTAGGAATTTAGAAATAGGAAGTTCGGCAGATCAAGAGAAGAGGGTTTGTTAGCTTTTCCAGACATTTTCTTTTTCTTTCAGCTAAGGAGTCAGAAGCATGAAATTGGAGAATTCCAGGAGAAAAGCCTGAGGAGTTGGCTGGGTATCTCTGATTTGTTTCTGATATTTTATTTTTTCCCAATATTTGACTTTGGGTTCTTATTAAATACCAGGCAGGGTATATGCAATGATTTTTGGTATAAGAAAGAGGAGTCACATGCTTCCCACGAACCTCTTCCTCTTTCTGCTTTATCTAGACTTGGGTTGATCTGGTGACATCTGTATCTTCTTTCTTTCTTCAGGCCCAGTGGTTCTGTTCCCTCATCCAAGGATTATATAAGCATATAAATTTCATACCACCATGGGGATTCCTTGACTTGGAAAGAGCAGAAAGATCAATTCTTTCTACTGTGAATAGGTAAGCAGGGTTTGACAGGGCTGTGAAACATCACTGCCCAAAAATGTCCAGCATACTTGGGACTTTTTGAGCCTCATGACACCTTTGGGGTTTGAATTAGAAGGAACCTAATTGCCAAGGATATTCAGATGACAGCTGGTGGAATGATGTCTGATGAGGTGTAACACTGTAAACACCAGTGTTCTCCTATCAATTATTTATATTTGGGATATCTTATTGGGTCAGAAGATGCAGCCAAGATAACAAGGAATACAAGACTGTAATTTCCCAGAATTATTAAGGTTACAAACTTTGTGTCCACTATGTATAAACCTGTGGTTAAAGATGAGTTTCTGTAGCCTGGTCTTGATGCACCACAACCATCCATATTGAACTCTTTTATCTGCAGAGGCTGATGGCCATGTTCAATGGAAATATTGTCCTTTGTGACAGCTTATTGATTTTCCAGAATGCATAATTTTGGCTACCTATTGTACATTTAGCCAAAGCAAAATCCCATATAAAAGCTTTTTTTCTGCCAACCCCAGTGACATTCAATACAGGAGGTTATCATTTTATTTTAATAATTCAGCATTTATATGTTCCTTAAATTTTTCAATTACAGCTTTTATTATTCTTTTATTGTTTTAGTTATCATCAACTGAGGATAGTTTCTTTTATCATGTATTCAATTTCTTGTTCTATATCCTTCTTGTGCATTAATAGGAAGGTCAATTTTTAGGTTAAGACATTTTTTTCTATGATTTTGTTGAAAGTAGTTACTATGCCTTTGACCTTGGTTTTTTCTTATATTGCCATTATTTATAGATTTGTTTGTTTCCTGATGTTCCTAATTGCCTAGGTTCTTTGTTCTTGGAATTTTATTAGATTTTACATTTTTCTTGATTGGGGAAACTATTTTTTCTATCTTGTCTTCAACACCTGGCGATCATTTTTCCATGTCTTATATTCTATTGGTAAGGCTTACCTATGAGATTCTTGTTAAAATTTCTAATGCTTTCATTTCCTGTTTTCCCTTGGATCAAATTATCTTGATTGAATCTGTTTTAATGTACACCTCTTGAACAGTTTTCTTTATTCAAATCCATTGTTTGTGTTACACATGAAATTTAATTAATATATTTATTCATGTCCTCTTAAGATCCTTGATCATATTCATGAGAACTTCATTGAAGTCCTCGTTCTGTGCTTCAGCTTTGTTGCCTTTTTCAGGGACTACTGTAATAGCGTTACTGCACTCTAGTGGAGTCAGATTATTAGGGCTATTTTGATTTTGTCCTTATGTCCTTTTAGAGGATTACATTTCTGAAAATTAATATCTGGTCTTCCTTATTCCCTGTTGCCATAGTTGGGTTTTTTGTGAATGTGTGATGGCTGTAGGTCACCTTGAAGGGAGTGCTCTGAGTCTTTGCCAGGTGTGGCCTCTGGTGGTACCAGCTAGAAATTGATTCTATGTATTGGGAGTTTCTAGAAAAAATATATGGTGAACTAGATTAGGAAAGGGCTTACAGATTACAGAGGGAAGGAGGAAAGCAGGGCCTGCCAGCTGGATTTGTGGAATACCCAGGAAATAGAGGAGGAAAAAGATGTCAGTTCTCTCCCAAGCAGGCATACTAATAAACTTGATTCACATTAGAGTGGGGTTTTAAAATGGAGTACAGAACAGAGAAGGTTGTATCCTTGCTTCCCTAGATAGCATGGCCAGTGGAGTTGCAGTGATAGATTGTCTCCAGTGAACATGTCTGAAACAAAGGTATCATATGTGGAGAGGCTGCAAGAGTGGTTTTGTTTACTCTCCAAGGAATGGGTAGAGGGAAAAGAAGAGGCTAGAGCAAGTGCCCTGCTATAATGAGAAGGATATTACTGGGGAATTAAGATTTTAGGATAAAAAAGATTGAAGTTTACCTACCTTATTCCTTTCTAGCATGGTGCGTTTTGTGGGAGAAAGTGTCTCTCATGTTGCTATCTGAGACAAAGTGATAAAATGTGTGTGTGTGTGTGTGTGTGTGTGTGTGTGTGTGTGTGTATGTAATAGAAAAAAGAGTGGTAGTTTTTTTATTTTCTACATTTAATAAATAAATAAATATATAGAAATTGATAGTGAATCCAAGAAAAATCAGAAATGAGTATCTAATCATGTATAGAACACACTGTACTTTATTCTTACACACACGGACCATTAGAGGCTCAGAGGTGTAAACTAAGAATCATTGCTGCAAAGGTCAAAAAGAGGGGATTGTAGTGTAGTAGATTCATTTGATACCTACTGGAATATCTATTCTTAATCATGAGCACTGTGTGAAACCAAAAGTGCATATATCCCTGTTAAATCACATACCAAGGAAATAATCTGATATTTTCCAGTCTTCTATGGGAGAATTAATACTTTATTATTTCCTTATATCTATGTAAGGGTGTCAAATATTGCTTCCGGATGTGACAATCTTTACATCGGATTAAAGATATCCATTACAGATTTATAAATCAGAGTCTGGGATTGTGGGTTCAGCTGATGATCTGGTGAGTTATAGAATCCAGCTGGATTCTGAGATCTCCGGACTGTGGTAACTAAGGATAGGATATTCTTCCTTTAGAACTTCAAGCTTCAGTAAATCATTGTTTACTTATAAATCATGTCAAAGATTCTATACTGCTGGATAGTTTATAGCTATCTTCCATGCAAATAGCACAATTTCTACTTTTTAAAAACATGGATTAACATCTTCATGCAAGTCTCAGACATAGCTTTTATATTTTAGAAAGGTTAGAGTTCATGACCCTCTTAGTGGGAGCATGACAAGAGGCATGCATGCATGTCCCTAGAGAAGTACCTGAGAGCTCACATCTTGATTGACAAGCAGGAACCAGGAAGCAGTAATTGGCAAGGCTCTAGCTTTTGAACTCTCAAACCCTGCCCACTAGTGATACATCTCCAGGAAGGCCATACCTCCAAATCCTACCCAAATATTCCAACTGAAGACCAAGTATTCAAACACAGAAATTATGGTGACCAATTCTCTGTTTCTAATTTAAAAATAAATAAATAAATGGTCATTTCTTGAAAGGATACCAGGGGTAAACATTAAAAACTGGAAAAATACTCAAGGAAGCAGTCTAGTCAGTGTATGAAACAGCCATGTTCATGGCATAAAGTATGGTTCACAGTGTAGATGAGCATGTTTCTATGACTGTATTTATAAGTTTGCTATAGGTTGAATATCTTGAGAAGTTAATCTACGACAACATAATTGAGCTGATGATTTTTTTTTATTTTATAGTTTTTTAATATTGAAAATAAAGTCTTTATTATATAATATATTCTGATTGCCTTTATCCCTCCCTGAGCTAAATTCTAGGTCCTTTGCACTCACTCAGATCCATACTTTATCTTTTTATGTCTTATTAGAATATGAAGAGACATCTTAAATATAATAAAATAAGATAAAATAAAAACAAACAAACAAGCAGGAAAAAAAACAAAAAAAGCACAAGAAACACCAACACTGAGACACCCAGAGAAAACTCATTTTAAAATTTAGAAACAATCATGTAATCTAGAAGAACAAAAGGTGAGAAAAAGCATTATGAGACAAAACCCTTTCCCAACATACCACTATGTTTTCTGTTGGTCGTCTATGAAGCCTGGTCTCAATAGGGGTTTTTACACCTAGTGATACTCTGTTGGAGAAAACTAAATTTTTGTTTGTGAGCAGTTATTAGAAAGTCAAAAATTCCTGTTGATTAAGAGTCTGGGCTTGTGTCCACGTTTCTGCTAAGCATTGGAACCCATCTCTCAGACATGTGCAGGCCTTATGCATGCTACCACATTTGCAGTGACTTCATATGTATATCAGTCCTATGGTGTTGAGAGGGTCTTGCTTGCTTGGTGCCCTTCATTCCCTAGGTTTTTACAACCTTTCTTCCTCTTCTGAGTCCTGAGGGGATTGGTTTCCTGGCAGGCATCCCAATTAGTACTGAGTGTTCCAATGTCTCATATGCTTCACATTGTCCAGTTGTGGGTATTTGTATTTGTTCCTTCCTCTGTAGGAGTAAGCATCTTTGATAATGAATGAGAAAGACACTAGTCTATGTTTATACCAAAATCTGCACAGGAGTAATATTATTGATACACAGAGTTAGGTTTTCTCCTAGGTTTATGGCCTATTCTGTCTCAGATCCTTAGAAACCTGGGCAGTATTGGGGATGGGTTCCATCTCGTGGAGCGGGCCTTAGTTCCAATCACACCATGTTACTTACCACACAGCTTTTGTACCATAATGCAACAGTCTATTTTTTAGGCAGGTTACCATTGTAGATCTCAGGGTGTGTAGATCTTTTAGGTCGGTGTTTACCTTTCTCATATGACAGCATGCAGAATACCTTCTAATACCAGAGAGGAGTTGTTGTCTAGGTAGGCACCAGCTCTATTTTTCCATGTTCAATGAGTTCTTCAGCAATAAGCCTTACTGTCAGATTGAGAAAAGCTACCCATAGTCTTAGTATTGGCCAAATTGATTGGGATTCCCCATGGGGTCTTTTAGGACAACAATTTGAATAGATGTAACCCATTCCAGGAAGTAAACGCTACATTTGGTGGTGAGAGATATCTAATTAGAACCTTAACTTCTCAGTTATTGGATATGTATTCACACACACACACACACACACACACACGTAATATATATGAAATGTGCATATGTGAGCAGTTGTGTACTTTAAAACTATCTTCTCTATTGTTTTATGTGATGCTTCAAATGACCTCTCACTCTAGAAAATAATCCATGTATTTGCTCTATTATTTCACCCTTTTTCTTTCTGCCTCGTTTGCTCCTCCTTTATTTTCATCCCTCTAACCTATCCATCCCTAACCATCTATTGTATTTCTCTTTCCTAGAAAAATCCTTCTCTGCTCCCAATTGCTGATTTAACCTCTGTGTTTACATGCATTTTAACCTTCTTGCCAAAGACCAAACAGTTAACATCTACGTATAACTGACACATACCATATTTGTATTTTGGGGTCTAGATTATTTCAATAAGGATGATTTTTCTAGCTATATCTTTTTAATGATTGTGTATTTTTTGGTTTTGTTATTGCTATTGTTTTATATGATTAATTCCCATTTATCTAAATGTACCAAGATTTCCTTACGCATCTATGTGTTCATGGATATGTAGTTTGTTTCCAATTTCTGACTATTATAAACAGAGTACCAATAAACATAGCTTACCAAGTATCTTTTAGTAAGATTATAAATATTTTGGTATATGCTTAAGGGTGCTATAACTGGATCTTTGAGGCAGACCTATTCCCAGCATTCCCCCCCCCAAAAAAAAATCGCCACATTGTTTTCTTTAGTAACTATACATGAAACAAAGTGTTGGAGGGAGCTTGTATTCCCATCAGCAATGGATGAATATTTGTTTCCACTTTGTCCACATACTCACTGGTATAAGTTATGTTTATTTTTTATTGACATTGGTGGCTATCTCATTCAAGCCAATATACACACATATCCAGGATAAACACAAAACAATATTTGAAGCTAGCTCTCACCTATGAAAAACATACATGGCTTTTGGATTTTCTGGTCTGAGTGACTCCAGTCATTGTAACTTATTTTCTTTCTTTCCAGGTTTACTCATTTCCTTGCAATGATCACATTTTTTTTCTTTTATAATTGAGTAATATTCCATCTTGTACTTGTATGGCATTGTCATTAACTAGTTTTTAGTTAATGGGAAACCAATCTGAATTTATATTCTGCCTATTGAAATAAGGTGGCAATGAACATGGATATGCAAATACCTTTGTAATAAGCTATAAAATCTTTTGGGTATATCAATGAATAATAGTATAGCTGGAATACTGATCTCTAAAGAATCTGTGTGCCCTTGCACTACCACTAAGACTCTGCAGAAGATTCTCTTTGCCTATGTCCATAGCATTTCCTGTTATTTCTGTTCTTGATGATTTACATTCTGACTATTGTTAGATGAAATTTTAAGTTGGTTTTAATCTACATTTCCCTGATGGCTATAAATGTTGAACATATTTTAGTAAAATATTTACTAACAGTTTGTATTTCTTCTTTTGAGAACTCTCTGTTCATCCAATAATCTATTTTAAAAGGCTTATATCAGTCTAGCTGAATAGAAGGAGGTGAGATTATATGAGCAAAGGGATCAGGATCATAAGGAGAATTCCCACAGAGACCACTGACCCATGTTATTGGGAGCTCACAGACTCTAAAATGAGAGCTGCGTAAGCTTCAGAGAAGTGAACTAAGCCCTCCGAAGGTAGATGACAGTTGACTGGCATAGGAAGTTTGTGAAGTCTCTTATAGTTGGACCAGAATTTGTTCTTGGTGTATGAACTGGTTTCTTGGAGCAAGTTCCCTACAGATGAACACCTTACTCAGCCTTGATATTGGGCATAGGGACTCAGTTCTACCTCAACTGTATATACCAGAAGGAATTGATTCAACTTGGGAGTCCTTACCCTCCCTGAGGCATGAATCAGGGGATGAGGTTGGAGGAGTCTGGGGAAGGACTGGGAAGAGGAAAAGGAGGGGGAGCAGTGGTAGGTATGGGGGAAATTTTAAATAAAAAGTAAAAAACAAAAAATAAAATATTTTTTTCCTGAGGAAATAAATACTTTGATTTAAAAAATTAAATGGTTTATTTATCCTCTTTGTTTTTAGGCTTTTTTCCCTTTTGAAAAATATTTAAGATATTATTCTTCTGATACATGTATAGCAGGCAAAGATTTTCTCTTATTCTGTGCTGAAGCTGTTTACTAATTCATAGCATCATAGAAACAATTTGTTGGGGTTCTTTTATTCCAATATTGTTAATCCTCTCCATGGTTAAGTGATTAGCTTATAAGGTTAATTCTCAGAACTGTTATGTGTTGATTTAGGACAACATTGCAAATTTAAAAAAAAGTGTAGAGAGGCTAGGGATAGGACTATATATTAACAAACAAAGAAAGCTTCCTAAACTCCACATATGTTAAATATGAAAAAGACCAAAATATTCCCTCTAAGATCAATAACTAAAAGGGTGTCTACACCCCCATACCTGTTTAGACAAGAAGACAAGAGAAGTTCATAAAAGGATTAAAATGGGGAAAGAAATACTTCATGTATCCCCATTTGCAGGTGATAAATTTTTAGTTAAGAGACCATACACACTCCACAAAAGCATTTAAGGGCTGATATATTCAGAAAACTTGAACGATTAAAAATAAAAACAAAATCAAATAACATTTTTTAGACACCAGTGACAAATACAGAAATTTCAAAAAGTTGCAGTATATGATCCCATTCAAAACACACACACACACACACACACACACACACACACACACACACACACGCACACACACACACACACACACACACACAGAGAGAGAGAGAGAGAGAGAGAGAGAGAGAGAGAGAGAGAGAGAGAGAGAGAGCGCCCATTGGAATAAACCTAGCTGAGGAAATGAAGTGTTACTAAAGGCACCTGCTATATTATCTTGACTAAAAGTTACAAGTAATTCCAGTCATTAATCATTAAATGAGGCTGTGATTAATAACTCTGTGTACTAAAACAGGTTTCGGCAAAAGAATCTCATAAAATTGCTTCATTGAATTGGGATTTATTTATACATAAATAAAATTCCCAATCTAAAAATTTGGGTATTATTTTTTCAAAAGTGAGGAATATATATAAAATGAAATAATTATGAATGGGAGGGTGATGATTGAATCACCTTGGGAGTTAAATGTAGAGATGCCTGATAAAATAAGTAAACAGTGGTTCAGTGAATGAACACCCCAATTCTGAAAACAATGAAGCCACCAGAGGGTACTGTGACCCTTCTCATAAGTCCAAGAGACTCAACCATTCAAACTCACTGGACCCTGCACACTTGTTCACTGGACCATTACAGTGTCACAGCAGCTACTTTCTCCCATGGGAGAATCCATAGCTCAGAGAACATGGTCTCCCTGAATCTACCTTTCATAGTGTAGCTGCTCTGAGAGCTGAGGACCAGGTGGGGGAAGCTGTTAACAGCTCATGTTTATATAATTCACAGCAGAAAGAGCTCACAGAAAAGAACACTCTTGGTGCTGAGAAGCTACAGATAAAACACAGTATATCACAACCTAGAAACTAGACTATGGATGTCTCTATAGAGGCAGAGGTTAGGTGAACATACATTTTTGCCATAGTGACTGTGGGCCTTTTTACCAATAGGGGACATTGTGAGGCAATCTGTGTCTACAGTAAACTAAGGACCATTTACTCAAAGGAAGCTTGGTATAGGAAAGGTGCCATTTGCTCACTGATCAGGAATCAATAACTGTAACTTCTCTAGCCTGGAAGTAGACCTTGACAATGCTCGGCAGGCACTTTCTCATGAGGGGTTCACGGTAAATTAACCTTTATCCTCCTAAGTATGTGTGAGCTGAGCATCAGCAATAAGGCTGAAGGAGAAACAGAGGCAATCATGGATGAAAATACATGGGCAGGAAATGCTCCGCTTCTGGCGTAAGGAGAGGTACAATGAGACACGAGGCAGTTCTACCACATGGTAAGGGGCATGAGCTGTATCCCTCATGCTGTGGACTGTGCCCTTTCTCTTCTCTTCCCTCAAGTCACAGGTAGGAATGTGCATCAGCAGATCTCAATTCCTAATCAGCCTTGTTCATCTTGGCCAGAAATGCACGGAAACATCTACTCTGGTTCTATCGAATTTATTGTTATACTGTTTTCAGGGTTCCTCTGCCAAGCTGTGCTGACTCACCTGCCCTCATTGTATGTCCTCTACAGCGTCGGTCACTCTCACTTGCAATAAGAGCAGTGGCTTCAATGTGGGATTTCGGCTTCTCTGAGTTTATGAGAAGACAAGATCCCTCTGAAATCTGCACGACCATATGAAGAACCAGAGAAGCACCTCCATTTTGGGCAAAGGTCCTCAAACCCTAGTTTGAAACAGGCCTGAGTTCTGCTGAGAACAAGGTACAGAGCAGGAGATAGCCCAGGGGATATCTTATAGCAGCTAATTAATGATGGCTGTTCTAGCACCAGAGATAGCCTAGGGCCCTTTGATAGACATGGAATGTCCCAACCTAGGAGATAGTCTAAGGAGGAAGATTTGACATACAGCTAAGATAACCAAGGAATTCCAAAAAAAAAAGTGCTAATCAGAATTGTATCCCTACTAAGACCCCTAATTGATGTATGACCTTGTGGATTTTGCCTTAAAAACCAGCTTGCAGAGGGGCAGGCACTTCCTTCTGCCACTGCCAAGCCTGTGTGCCAGACCAAGTTCCTTATCAAGTCTTGGATTTTAATGTACCTTGCTTTTGCATTTCTGAGAGTTTGTGTCTCTGGTGGTCTCTTTGGGGGTCTTACAACCAGGACATAACCCTACACAGACTTAAATCTATCTCATGGCTCTGGAAGACTCAGTCACTTATTTCTGTCTAAAGGCTCTTTGGACATTAGAAGAGTGCTGTCCACTTCTAAAATATATAGCCTGTGAATAAAGCTGAGTATATTGTTCTCAAACTCATCTTAATGAAACACATATTCATTACTGTGTTTTAGCTAATAAAAAGGGAAGAAAAGAAACTTACGTTCATATGCCATGTATCTCTTGAATGTTCTTTGCTGATACTCATCCTAGGTGGCAATGAGATACTAAGAAGTCCATTAACAAGTTAAAAATAAAAGATTGTTCAATAACAAATGATGCACTAGGGATTCCTAAGAAGGTACAGAGAGACATGATAATCAGTCCAGGGTCACATGCCAATATGTCTGCAGTCATTAACCTGAATGTCAACTGCTGTAGGCTCTGTTATCATGACTAGTCACATGTGGAGTCACAAAGCAGAGGCCACACTGTATTCCTTCAAGCCCCTGGGCTACACGAGTCATCCTCTTGCCTGCTGGAAGCCACAAAAATATGAAGTAGAAACTCAGTTGGCACTGACAAGGCTGACCCTACATAGCCAAGAGCCTAGAGGAGGTAAAGCCAAAACTAAAGGAGTTTTGGTGTTAATGCTCCTAAATGTGTTAGCTGTTTCCTGCAGAGGATTTCTTATGTGTAATTATAGCTTTTCCATTTGTTATTTCCTTGGGTTTCATTTCCAAGAAATCTTTAACTTTGTGATTGATTATTAATTGGACACATTTCCCCCCACACATCTGGATAACTTCCCCTAGCCATGTGTGAAAACAGTCATACAAATAAGATCTCTTTTCTCACAAATCAGGTCTTTGTTCCTTTGCCCAGAGCATACTCAATGTCTGCCTCCCTGCTTCAATTATCATTACTATTAAACATCTGGACAGAGTCAGCCCTCAAAGTATTTCATTTAAAATATTTCTCATACATCCAAGAACAGCTACAGATAGATGACACATTGGTATGCCTTAAACTCAATGCTTCTACAGCTAAAAAAACTAGTCAGAGATAATATTACTAATCTTAAGCCCCTAACTCCCTTTACATAATTGCATCTGGATTCATTAACACAAGATCTTAACTTAAATATTTATTGTTTGTAATATAAGAAAAAGGTTATCGACCAACTCCTAGTTGCTGGAGTAGAAATAAGCATTTACTCTGAAGTGCTGTACTCCAAGGCAGCTAAGAGGTGACAGGTTCCATTTCTTGTGCAAATTGAGCTATACATTCTCCTTGTCTCACAGTTAAAGATCCCTTTTAACAACCTCCTAGGGAAAGTGTTGTAGCAGAGCAAAAGCTGCACACCTTCCTTTATTGCTTACTCTTACTCAGGCACCTAGCAACCTGGAACACACACCAACCCCCACTAGAAAAGGGGCTTCAAGGAGACCTTATGGAAATAGCATAGGACTTGACTTTATTCATTTTTTTTTGTTTGCTGATCCATAAACTTTAGCCTAGCCACATTAAGGAATGTACTTAGAACACATAATTTTCCCCTTTAAATTGCTTTGTTGAGTTAATGTTTAGTTGATTCCCACCAGAGAAACCTTGACTAACTACACCCACCTTGTGTCATAAACCAAAGCTGACAGCTACTGCCTGTGTGTGAATCTTATCACCCCTCTCCAAGACCCTGAGAAATTTAAGCCCCACTTTGCCTTGCCAAAGATAACTGCCTGCACGAGTGTATAGCCTGTGCTTCACTGTTGTACTTGTCTTGATAAGGGTGATGAAGTAAAGAAAATAGTGTGAGAATATTTGTGAGATCATCTCTAGTCATTTCTTTGATGGGAGCTACATATTTCTTGAACACTGAGAGAAAGCCTTGCTGGGGCTGATTTTCCCAGGCTTGTGTTACTTTCCTTTTCTGTCAAGCTCAGCACTGTCACTAATTCTGTCACCACTACCACATCTGTGACCCCGTTTTACTCTGTTAGAATTCCTGGCCAAAGCCAGACCCAGACCCTGGGGCCTCAGCAAGCAGCCACTTCTCCCCCCACAATCTCACTGCTCAGATGTAATTATTTTTAAAGAAACCTTTAAATCCACTAGACTCCAAGGTGATGGACTTATTCCTGTATCAAGATGTGAATAGAAGTATTATTTTTCCATCCTGTGAATGCTGGACACAACATGGGGTTGGTGCCTATCTGCGTCTACACCCACTTCAAACATGAATCCCAAATCACCAAGTTCTAGAATCTCTGTCATCTCCATGTTTACCCCATTCCCAGTCATCTCCTGTTTATATGCCCAATAACAATTTTCCTCCTTGATTTAACTCTGACTTTCTACTCCACATTTGATTTTCATTGTTTCATGAGAAAATCAGTTCTAGTTTTCATGGGAAGAGACCTTTATCTGTCTCTGTCCACCACTCAGAACTTTCCTGACTTGAGGCCCATATCCTGCTTCCAAATATTGACATTATATTATAACTCAATAAAACTCACGGAACCAAAAACAAATGTCAAAATATTTTCATTGTTATTCTGTTTTGGTAAGCATATTTTAATCAATAATTTTTCGTAAAGAAATTCTAAAAGAGGCTGGGTATCAATATCATTTTCAGAATTACATTATTGTAGATATTTTAAACAAGTTTATTCAGCTTGAATTTTTATAAAATAAAAATCATATCCATGATAGAGAAAAAGTTTGGCAAGTGCACATATACGTAATTCATATAAAATATTTTTGAGTATGTTAGCATACATATATTATTTGTTAAATGATTTAGATTTTCCCAATCATCTTAATTTTTTACCCATACATTAATCCCAAGAAGCTTGAATCCAGTCATCATCTTTGTTGCTTGAAACTGAATCCCATCATTTCAAAAACTGACACTTACACAGCAAAATAAAATCTTCAAATACCAACACTGTATTCCAAAACTCGGTCATATGTTTGTGTATACGTGTACTTGATCCTCTCTAGTTTCAGTGCAGGGCATAGTTAAATGAATATTCTATAATTTCTTTGTTACTTTACACATATTTGAGTTATCTGAACCATTAATATTTTGCCTTATATTAATATTTTCATGTTAATGCATGAACAACCTTTAGCAGAATGGTAAGCCACATAGAAAGTTAGCCTAACTGTAAAATAGAATGTTTTTGAAAAGCTTGTTACCTTAGTAGTGCATCAGAGATCCATTTGTTTTATAACCTTGTCCCATTCTGATCTTGTCATTCCTTCTCAAATTAATTGTTGTGTCTGTGTAATGAGGTAACATGGTGACTTGATATTACAGATTAGATTTATTATATTATACATAATCATCTTTCACGAAATGAAATGTGATGATAAAATGATATTCCAGTCACTTTTCCATTCTTATCATACTAGCTGTAAGCTTTTATTTTTATTAACTTTGATTCTTTCTTCTTATTCCTACCTTTATATTAGCCTATATATTGCAGTGATTCTCACTGTAAGTAGGGCAAGACTTGGTGGAGCACGGCTTGTACTGTTGATGTTCCCCTGGGACCCTATCTACATCAGCAGTGCGTCTGGAAAAGCAAAGGGAACGGAAGAATAATGCAATGTTCTTGACCTAAGTTCTTATAAATATTCAGCCAGTCACTGGTGTCAGCTCAATAACATTCACCTGACAGCATATAATCAGCATGGAAGAGGGGCTCATTTGCATTAATGTGCACATTGCTGGCATGTGAGGAGATATAGGAAGCTCTATGGAACTGTCTTGTACTGAGCTGTGGCAGTAGGGTTTCTTGGTCTCAGGCAGCCAGAGGTCCGAGACCCACAGACCTGCCGCCCGAGACCGCTTAGCCTCCCAGACACTGCCGCTCAGGCCCCCAGAAATGACTCAGATGCTTATATTAACTTCATGCTGTTTGGCCTATGGCTCAGGCTCATTGCTAGCTAGCTCTTATATCTTAAATCAACTCATTTCTATTAATCTGTCTGCCACGTGGCCCATGGCTCACCTGTGTTCCTTACATGTTGCTCCTTTGGGCTTCAGCTCAGTCTGCCTGACTCCACCCTGCTTCTTCTACCTATGCTCTTATTTCTCCTCCTACTTCTTCTATGGTGTCTGTCATGGCCCAAAACAGCTCCTTTATTTAAAGATTGATATTCACAGCATTACAGAAAGACATTCCCACATCACTTACCCCTTTCTGTCTAATCAAAAAGGAAGGTTTCAATTTTAACATAGTAAAATTACATATAATAAAATAGCCATCAAGCAAGAATAACTATCTAGTCTATTTGTATTTAGCAAAATTAAAGAAAATATTCTTATCATCTACCTTATCTTTATGAATCTAAAATTTTATATCTAACATACATTTTAAATGACTAAGAAAAACTATATCTATAACTATCTAATATTCAACTACATCAAAGACCACAGAAGGATATATTTACCCAAGTAAACCAGAAGTGCAAGTAACTTCCAAAATCTAGAAATGACAGAGATGACACCTATCTGCCGGGACAGTCACCCAAGGTTCCTTTATAAAGTTGGGACATCTATCTTCAGCCTATAGGCCCAGAGTGTCTTTTCATTTCAGTGAAGCAGGAAATCTGCTCTTCCCATTCTGGCACAGTTCATCAGTTGCTTCTCCTCGAGTCCTGAAGAATGTCTGACAGTTTTCTCTGTAAAGCAGGAACCTGAATGACCATCTCGGTTTGTTCTGCCAAAGTTCAGAGGTCATCTTCCTATGGAACCTACATGTCCAGTTTAAACAGCATACTGTCAAGCAGTCAATATAAGAACAAGTTTTTGTCCAGTGGCTTACCATTGCCACAAAGAGAGTAGACTCCATATGGAGTTTCTTCGATGCCCATTTTTCTCTTGAAGAAGATTGGTGCTGCCAGGAGCAGACCTGTCTCACTGTCCAGAAAAGTCTAAGTTCTTAAAACATTTTAAATGCCATATTCTGTCGGTCTTAGAAGTGTTTGAAGATTATCTATCTAATTGAATTTTATCTTTGTATACCTAAAAATCTACTAACATGCATTTCTTAATTATACGTTACAATTTAAATCAGTTACATAAACATATCTTAAACAAAAGTAGAAAAATACACACAGCATAACAAAATTGACCTTAAATTTGTATCAATAAATCAAAATCTATACCAGTGTAAAGCAGTTTGAGATTAACAGCTGATTTCCTGATCTAAGTAAATTCAATAATCCAATCTTTTAAAAAAATCATTCATATACCATATCCCCTTTTTTTTCTTAGGAAGAGATTAACTATGACCATTAACCATTTATAATGAAAAAAACATTTATAAACAAT
This sequence comes from Phyllotis vaccarum, assembly GCA_033318265.1. Classification (NCBI taxonomy): domain Eukaryota; kingdom Metazoa; phylum Chordata; class Mammalia; order Rodentia; family Cricetidae; genus Phyllotis; species Phyllotis vaccarum. The sequence goes on from JARWLC010000002.1 coordinate 185,504,741, forward strand.
ATTTTGGGAATTTTGGCGAAGTTTTCCATTACTATTTTCTGCTGATTAAGGGGTGTTGAAAATCTCATGGTTTTTGAGACTGGATCAGTCTGCAGCCCTGAAGCTGATACGGACATCTCTTTCCATCAGAGGTTTTTTCAGGGGTCTTGGTTGATGAAACCATATTAGCTTGGAAGCAATCCACAGATTCTCATCTTCTGTGGAAACAAAAGCAGAACTCTTTCAAAGCAATAAATCCTTAGACACAAATTTCAAAATCAAAATACCTTTAAAATATATATTCTTGTTTAACTTAGTAGCCTTTGCATTTGCAATCCATTGTCTTTCTGCAGTTAGCTCATTAACAGTTAAAAAAATTATAAGGAAACACAGTAACAGCCAAAATCCAGATTTTTGTGTCTATTTTCCATCTTTATGTGGCTTATTATACTTTTATTACTCTATTTCTCTTTTTAAAGACTTTCTCTACCTTCTCTCTTTTCTCTCTGACCACTATGTACCTTTTACACATATTGTGACCCGTTTACAGGTTTTTTTTTTCTTTTCATCTGAATCTGTTTTATTGTGAATCCTTAATCATCTTTTAACTAGAAGAGCTTTTTAAAATATTCTCATTCTCTTGCCACATAGTTTTTGCAGATTAGGCTGAATCACTAAGTTTTCTTAAAGGGACCGCGTCTCTGTTCATGGCCAGCAAACAGAGCACACCCCCAAAAATGCTGCTACTAAGAAACCGTCTGTTTCCTTTTTGTTCAAAATAAACAGAAATCTAAAATCAATCACATGCTACTGAGTCTTCTGTGAGATTTCAGGACCTGCCTGATTGTAGCTTACACTGCTTGCTGCCAGTCCGCTGGTGCCATTTTGAATGTGACCCGGACGCCAGGCTTTCCTTGTACAAAGACCTGCTTCGTATACACAATTTGGAAGCTGCCTTGGCTCAGTTTCTGTGATCTAGAACCATTTCTAATCTTTCTCAGGCTTTAAGTGGATAATCGACCCACATTGTATGCCATCTGTGGCAGTAGGGTTTCTTGGTCCCAGGCGGCCAGAGACCCACAGATCTGCCGCCCGAGACCGCTTAGCCTCCCAGACACTGCCGCTCAGGCTCCCAGAAATGACTCAGATGCTTTTATTAACTTCATGCTGTTTGGCCTATGGCTCAGGCTCATTGCTAGCTAGCTCTTATATCTTAAATCAACCCATTTCTATTAATTTGTCTGCCACGTGGCCCGTGGCTCACCTTACGTGTTCCTTACATGTTGCTCCTTTGGGCTTCAGCTCGGTCTGCCTCTGACTCTGCCCTGCTTTTCCTACCTATGCTGATTTCTCCTCCGACTTCTATGGTGTCTGTCATGGCCCAAAACAGCTCCTTTATTTAAAGATTGATATTCATAGCATACAGAAAGACATTCCCACATCACTGAGTAACCTGGAAAAGAACAGACCTAGACTGTGAGTCATGGCTGGAATACTGTTTCAATAATACTTCTTGATCACTGAACAACTAAAGGGGCCTTGCTCCTGACCATTTGATTTCTCGCCCATTTGCAAGGACTAATTCCTAGGCTGTTGTGACTCAGAAATATTCACTCACTATATCTCCTGGAGAGAGAGTCACATTCACCTTTAGCTCAAGTATTGGGACAGTTGATACCAGTAACTACGCTCACTGGGTTCAAAAAAAGTCTAACCAGGTACACAGTGGTCTGATAGATGATACCAGCAACAGATTCAAAGGTGTTTCTGCCAAATTATTAGGCTCCCTGCAGAGAGATAAGGACAACTTCACCATCATAAGAGCCAAGACGAAGGATAAAGCCATGTGTTACTCTGCTCTGTGGCTCAGTGACCATTTCCACAATGGAACATACAGGTGGGGAAGAAGAACACAAATACCCTGGTTCAGCCCTTTAATTGCTGTCTTCTTATCATATGGCCACATCTCCCTAGGCTCAGAGTACAGGGTTTTTTTTTTTTTATCACTGTTGAGGTCATAAAGGTTCTTGTCTAAAGCTACAAAATGTCTTATTTCAACACATTTTATGAAAACGATGTTGTGATGACAAGCTATACTTGACCATTTGACAAAAAGTATAATCTCCTGTGAGTCTCAATGTGAATCTTGTCTACTTTGGGGTGACATGAGGAATTGTATTAATTATTAGATGTAGATAAACCACTTCAAGTAGCATCAATATTTTAGGCAGACTATTCTACACTTTATAAGCTTAAAGTTGAACTGAGTATAAGCCTGTGGAGATATGTTTCATATTTAATAAAAACCAGCCTGAAATATCACAGGAATCTACCCCCAGTCAGTCTAGGAGGATCAGAGAGTGATAACTCACACCTTTAATCCCAGAACAGGGAATATCCGGGAGTGGTAACCTACTCCTTAATCCCAGCAGATCTGAGTTTAAGGCCATCTTAGTTTACAGAGGGCATTCCAGGCTCCCAGGCAGGCAGTGGTGGTGTCACACCTTTAATCTTAACCTGAATGTGAAACAACTGAGTGAAGAGGGTATTTAAGGCAGGCATAGAAAGACAGAGCAGGAAGAAGAAGCCAGGAGGAGTGAGGCTGAGGAAGCTGGAAGACAGCTGGGTGTGATTTGACTGTGGTGTTTCCTCTCTTTGGTATTTCAGCCTTTCCCTGATTATCTGGCTCTGGGTTTCCTTTATTATTGAAGCTGCTTACTCCCTTGTTTCACATGACTTGCTCAGCCTGTTTTCTTATAGAGCCCAGGAATACAAAGCCAGGGATGACCCCACCTTCCATGGGCTAGGAACTACCCAACTGATTGCTAATTGAGAAATTTTCTTACAGATAGATCTCATTGAGCCATTCATCACCAAGGTCTCTTTCCTCTAATGATGAATTGAGCTTTTACCAATTTGATACATAAAACCAATCAGTACACCAAGATACACCATTCTTGGGCTTATATCCAGAGATTTCTCCATCCGACAAGAAAGATATTCTTCAACTTTGTTCATATGAACTTTATTTACAATAGCCAGAAAAATGGAGACAATATAAATGTCCCTCAATTGGAGAATGCATAAAGAAGATGAAGACGACATGGTACATTTACACTGTGGAGTATAACTCAGCCATTAAAAGATGATGTGATGAAATTAGCAAGCAAATGGATGGAACAAGAGAAAAAACATGCCCAGTGAGGCAACCCAGATCCAAAGCAAGAACGGCATGTACTTACTTATTAGTAGATTTATGCTGTTCGCTACATGGTAACAACAGTACTATCCACAGGCACTAAAGGGAAAGTACCAAGGAGGACTCTAAGGAATATGAATTGATGTTCATGGGAAATGAAAATAGAACAGATTTTGGGGGTGCGCTGAGGGAAGAGAGGATGGGAACACAAGGGTTAAGGTTGGGGAAAGCAAAGAAAGAGGAAGATTATGGGGAGAGGACAGGAGTTGTAGGGCATTTGAGAAATGATGTGGAAACAGTATAGTAAAACTCTCAGGAAGAATTCTGAGAATGAGGGCGATTCTTGCAAAGTCTTGTAGTAATGGAGGATATAGGGCATGAACCACCCATCTCGTGTAATTAGGTAACTTCCAGTATTAGAACTGGAGTACCAACGGAACCACTAAACCTTCCTACTCTAATCTATTATGACTTCAAGATGTACTGGATAATGGAGTTATAGAACTTGTAGTAGTGATCAACCAAAACTGGTATAATTTGAGGCCCGCAGCACAAAAGGGAGCCCATGCCTTATACTTTATAGATGACCAGGAAGTAGAGGTTGGATAGCCCAGAGACCTAGGATAAATATAAGTAAATAGTAAAATTATTATTAAAGATATTCATTATACTCTTAGATTGGTGGCAAGCCATGCCATTATTACAGAGGCTTTCTCTGGCAGCTGTAGGGTATAGATGCAAAGACCTACACTCAAACGAGAGAGAGAGAGAGAGAGAGAGAGAGAGAGAGAGAGAGAGAGAGAGAGAGAGAGAGAGAGAAAGGGAGAGAGGAGAGAGAGAGAGAGAGAGAGAGAGAGAGAGAGAGAGAGAGAGAGAGAGAGAGAGAAAGGGAGAGAGGAGAGAGAGAGAGAGAGAGAGAGAGAGAGAGAGAGAGAGAGAGAGAGAGAGAGAGAGAGAGAAAGGGAGAGAGGAGAGAGAGAGAGAGAAAGGGAGAGAGAGAGAGAAAGGGAGAGAGAGGAGAGAGAGAAAGAGAAAGAGAGAGAGAGAGAGAGAAAGGGAGAGAGAGGAGAGAGAGAAAGAGAAAGAGAGAGAGAGAGAGAGAGAGAGAGAGAGAGAGAGAGAGCGCAGAAGTTAGAGTTGTTCATAAGGTCCAGGTCCCTTACCGTGGTTCTCAAAGGCCCCATGGAATTAGGTAGGAAGAATAGTAGAAGCCACTAGCATTGAGGTAACCATGAGAACACGGCCCCAGAATCAACTAAGCAGGAATGATTGGGGCTCAGAGACACTGAACCGGCAATCACAGAGTCTACATGATTCTGTGCTATATCCTCTATATATACTGTGGTTGGTACCTCGGGGTTTTTGTGTCACTCTTAATAGTTAAAGTGATGTGTCTCTTATTTCTAGGTCTGATCTTGAGACCCTTTTCCCCCTATAGGATTGCCTCATCCATCCCTGACACTAATAATGGTTGGGGAGGAGGTGGAAATGGGAGAGTCAAGTAAGGGAGGTAATGAAGAAGGGTAAAGAAAGGATATATGAGTAGAAAAAGTTAAAATTTGGGTCACTTTATGAATATTATGAAAACATTATAGTAGAAGCTTTGTAAAATAATACATATATGAGGGAAATCTAAGTGTAATTGCCACATAATAGAGGAGACAGAGTTCCATGTGTATTTTTCTTGTCATCAAGTCAAGTTTCCAGTATCAGAAATTGATTATAGATAATTATACTTTTGGCCAAAGTGTTCCTCACAAAACTAGTCCTATTTCATTATTAAATGGTTATGCCTCATCTTTCCACCAGGTTCTTCATTGTATTCAGGACAACATCCAATACTGTAACCAAGTCTATCCCATCTTGTGAAATAATTCTGTTACAAGTTGATCATGAATTTAAAACTGTACCACAAAAGGTAAATTAATACTTAATGAGACCATTGATTTCTTAAATTTCTTTGTATCCAACATTTCCACAGAAGTCCATTCAGCTCTTACACAGCCTTGGGGATATCTTTCAACGAGAATTCCTGTAAGGTTACTGGAAAAATTAAGTTCGGTTGTTTGAAAACCTCGAGTTGTTCCTCAACCTTATAATGCAATTCTGAGATTGGCTCTTTAAATTCCTCTATCTAGGTCTGAATACCTCGATGACTCATTTAATAAGTTTCCTAAAATGTGTACTTAGCAGTCATATTAACCAACACTTATGGATAGAGCAAAAATGATCAAACCAATAATCTTTAAAATTGACATTATCACACACATCTCATGTAAGTTCATTATCCTTTCATTTAGTTATCTCATTTTTAAATTGTACATTATATAATTACACAGAGACCTAATTCCCTCAATCAAAATAGTGTTTTCCATTTTTTTTAACATTGGAAAAGAGCTCTCTTTTAAAACTAATTTTCCCAATTAAGAAATCCAAATTTTGGCATCAAATTTGTCAACAGTGACAGAGACTATGTCAGGCTAACTGCTTTGTGTAAAATAGCAGAAGCCTGACTGGGGTTTTAAGGCAGATATCTAGTTCGGCAGCAGCCTGAGGCAGAGATCCAGGGAAAACCTTCAACCCACTGAAAAAAGGAATACACTGTATGAAAAATGCGCACAGGTAATCGTTGGAGAAAAATACTTGTGGAGTTTGCTGAAGAGAGGCTCCAAGAGGAAAAAAATCTCAAACTTGGTCAGAGAGATGGTAATAATAATAATAATAATAATAATAATAATAATAGTAATAATAATAAACATAGCCAGTGAGGAAGTTACTGTCTTGTGCAGCTCCAGACTGTGCCAGTGGCTGTAAAGCCACAATAAAGTGGCTTTTTTGTAAACTGTGCCCTACAAGTTGAACTCCAGATGAAGCACTGATGTAATTGCTCTTAATAATATAACTCCAGAGTCAGATATCAGGGTCAACCTGAAGTGAAGGAACATCCACAGTTACCACCTCTTACCTCTGTCTTTCCTTGCTTTATTACTTACGTCTTCACTCAGCCATATCACTTTCTGTATCTTGTCTGTACAGATCCCCTGAATGCTGTGGTTAACTAGGGTTTAACTCTACCCTCTGATCTTCAGGCAAACATGTTTTAGAACAAAAAATATCACAACAGATCTCAAGTTCAATTTTTTTGGTGTACAGAACAGCAGTAACTTTTGACATTACTGTGTCAACGGGTATTAAGAACTTATTGAATGAAGTGCTAAGATTATTAGTCCAGACATGAAAAACTGACAATTGAGGAATTAATCCACCTCTAGGACTCCACATTTGACAACATGGCATCTTCTTATTTTATTATATTTAAAAAATTATATCCACCACGGCTCCCCCTCCCTGTCCTTCCATCCGTTCCCCAGGGAGGGTATGGACGTGTATGGACTTCCCAGGTTGGTCAATTTTTTTCTGGACTATCCAGTTGAGATAGAACTAATTTTCTCTACCAGTATCAAGACTGAGTTAGGTGTTCCTCTGTAGAGAATACACTGGAAGAAGTCAGTTCATGCACCAGGAATAAACTCTGGTCCTATTGCAAGAAGTTCTATATACTTCACATGCCATTCAACTACTATATATATTCAAAGGCTTTAGTTCTGTTCCATGAAGTTCCTCAGCTGTCATTATAGAGTCAGTGAGCTCCCAATAGCTCAGGTCAGCTCTCTCTGTGGGTCTCCTCCTCATGATCCTGATCGCCTTGCTCAGGTAATCTTTTCTCCCTCTCTTCCGCTGGAGAAGGAGCTCAACCAGATGCTTAGGTATGGATTTCTGCTTCTGCCTCCATCAGTTGCTGAATAAAGGTTTTATAACGACATTTATGGTAGTCATTCATTTGCTTATAGGGGAAGGCCAGATTAGGCATCCTCTCCACTATTGCTTGGAGTCCTAGTTGGGGATCTTCTTGTGAATTTTTAGTGTTTCCGTAATACCAGGTTTCTCTCTAACCCCAAAATAGATCCATCTCCCTCTCTGTTGCTCCTCTCACTCAACCATTCCATTCTCTAATGTTCTTCCTACCTCTGTTTGCTCAATCCTCCATATGATCCATTCTTTTTTCAGGAGATCTATGTTATTTCTCCTTTCCAGCCGGATCCATGGTTCTGCTTGTTACCAATCTACTCAAGGGTTGTGGGTTGTAGCCTGGTTATTTTTGGCTTTATGTCTAAAAAGCACTTAAGAATGAGTACATACCACGTATATCTTTCTGACTCTGAGTTCCCTCACTCAGGATGATATTCTCTAGATCCATCCATTTGCCTGAAAATTTCAAGATGTCATTTTTAACTGATGAGTATTACTCCATTGTGTAAATGTACCACAATTTTGCAATCCATTCTTTACTTGAGGGGCATCTAGGTTGTTTCCAGATTCTAGATATTACAAATAATGCTGCTGTGAACATAGTTGAGCTAATGTTCTTGAGATAAGAATGTACATCCTTTGGGTATATGCCCAATAGTGGTATTTCTGGATCATTGATAGATTGATTCCCAGTTTTCTGAGGAACTGCCATACTAATTTCCAACATGGCTGTACAAATTTACATTTCTACCAGCAACGGAAGAGTGTTCCACTTGCTCTGCATTTTCTATAGCATAGGCTGCCAACTGTGTTTTTGATCTAAGCCATTCTGAAATGTTCTCAGTAACTGTGCTGCTGGTTAGATTTATGAAATGGTCTCATATCCCGATGCATTCAAAGCTTTTTCCCCACTTTTTCTATCAGGTTAATTGTCACTATGTTGAGGTCTTTGATGCATTTGGACTTAAATTTTGTGCAGGGTGAAAGATATGAATCTATTTTAACTTTTCTACATACCCCAAACCAGTTATTCCAGAACCATTTATGAAGATACTATCACTTTTCCATTCTATAATTTTGTCCTCTTTGTCAAAAGTCAAGTGTTCACAGGTGTGGATTGATTTTAGGGTCTTCATTTTGATTTCATTAATTCTCAAATCTGTTTTGTGCTGATACCAAGCTATTTTTATTTACGTGCTTCTATAGATGAACTTGAAGTAAAAAAAAATGGGGATACCTCCTGAAGTTCTATTATTGAACAGGGTTGTTTTGGCAATTTTGCATGTTTTATTTTATATGAAGTGAGTGTCATTTCAAGGTCTGTAAAGAATTGTGTTGGATTTTAATGAGGATTGCATTGAATCTGTAGATTGCTTTTGATAAGAGTAAAAATTTTACTATGTTAATCCAAACTTTTCAATTGCATTTAGGTTTTCCCATTTTCTGATATCTTCTTTAATTTCTTTCTTCAGTGATTCAAAGTTTTGGTCATACAGGTCTCTCACTTTTTTGGTTAGAGTAACCCCAAGATAGTTGATGTTATTTGAAACTCTCTTTTGATTGATTTAAGTTTGAGATCTATTTTGTTAGATATTAGGATAGTTACACCAGCTGGTTTCTTAAGTCCATTTAATGGGAAAGTATTTTCTCAACCCTTTATATCTGGGGGCAGTGACTATTTTTCAAGTTGAGCTTTCTTCCTTGTATGCAGGAGAAGGATGGGTCCAGTTTTTGTATCCATTGTGTTAGCCTATGTCTTTTTATAGGTGAATTTCCATTGATATTAAGGGATATTAGTGATCAGTGATTGTTAATTCCTGTAATTTTGTAGGTAGAGTGTGTGCATTACTCTTCTTTAGGGCTTTCTTCTGTGCAGTTATCTACTGCTTGTAGCTTCATGGTTGTATTTAGTTTCCTAAGGTTGGAATTCTTCTAGTGCTTCTGTGGAGCTAACTTTGGGAATGGTATTGTTGAAATTTGGTTTGTCATGGAATATCTTGTTTATTCTGTTTATTGTGATTGAGAGTTTTGCTGGGTATAGTAGTCTGGGCTGGTATTTGTAGTTCTTTATTCTCTTTATAACATCTGTCCAGGAACATCTTACTTTCATGGTCTCCATTGATGAGTCAGGTGTTATTCTGATGGGTCTGCCATTATAAGTTACATGGACTTTTTATTTTGCAGCTCTTAATATTCTTTATTGTACATGATTAATGTTTTTGATTATTATGCGGGGAGCAGGATTTTTTGGGGAATCTAGTCTATTTGTTGTTCTGTAAGCATTTTGTATCAGCATTGGCTTTTTCTTTTTTTTAGGCTGGGAAAGTTTTCTTCCATGATTTTGCTAAATATATTTTCTTTTCTGTGGTCTATAATTCTTTCCTTTTTTAAATTTCTCTTACCATTAAGGGTGAACTTTTCATGGTGTCCCAGATTTCCTGGACATTTTGTGTTATGATTATTTTCAACTTTAGTGTTTTCTTTGACTGACAAATTTAATTCTTCTATTGTATCTTCCACACCAGAGATTCACTATTCCATCTCTTGTATTCTATTAGTTATGCTTTAATCTGTAGTTTCTGTTCATCTGCTCAGGTTTTCCATTTCCAGCATACCTTCAGCTGTGTCTTCTTTATTAGTTCTGTTGTAAATTTTAAGACTTTAACTTTTTCATCCACCTGTTTGATTGCTTTTTTTGGCTGTTTTAAAAAGTAATTTATAGATTTGTTGCATTTTTGGGTCTTTTTTCTATTTACTTAAGGGAGTTTTTTGCTTCTCTTTCAATTTCCTTTATAAAGGCTCACATTATCTTTATAAAGATATTTTCCAGGGTGTTTTCCTATTCTATATTGAAATTTTCAGATTTTGCTGTTACAGAATCACTAGGTTCCAGTGGTGCCATATTGTTCTTTATATTGTTAAATGTATTTTCAATCTCTTTTTTTTTCAATCAGTGTAACCATTGTCTTTTTCTCAGGGAGGCTTTTATGTTCCAATAAGTGCTCTTAGAGCAATTATAGCTCTTGGGATAATCAGAGACAGTGGAGTCTCAGGGAGCAGTTGAGATCTGTAGCTATAGCTCTTGTAATGGAGCTCTCCAGAATTTGTGTCTTAGGAAACATCTGCAGATGGTATTTTGATGGATTTGGGGGGCATAGTTTGTACCCTGTTTTCCAGACTTGGGAACTGTCTTATCTGGCCTGGCTGGCTAGCTAGGAGGATGTTACCTCACCTTTTCTAGTGGAGCTCTCCAGATTCTGTGTCTCAGGAAGCAGCAGAAATTTGAGGTATACAATGGGATTTATAATCTAGAGGGTCTGGTGAGGAGTGGTAATAGGCTTGCACACAGGAGCCCTGTTTGTTTACCTGAAGCTGGAACTGTGATGGGTTGGGGGGGGCATGATTTGTGTGCCCTGTTGCTTACACCTGGGTGCTGTCTTAGCTGGCTTGGCTGAGTGGCTGGGTGGCTGGGAAAATGGTACCTCTTCTGTTAGGGTTCTCCAGAGGCTGAGTCTCAGGAAGTAGCTACAGCTGGAGCTTTTGTGATGGGGTTCTGCAGAGACTGTGTCTCAGGAGGCAGCTGAAATTGTGGTGTCTTATGCCAGTAAAATTTGCTGAAAGAGAGACATGAGAAACATGGCATTCTTAAAAACCACTAGGTGATGGGAATGTCTTTCTGTATGCTGTGAATAGCAATCTTTAAATAAAGGAGCTGTTTTGGCCCATAACAGACACCATAGAAAAAGTAGGAAGAGAAATCAGAGCATAGGTCAGAGAATCAGGGCAGAGTCAGACAAACTGAGCCAGAAGCCCAAAGGGGCATCATGTAAGAAACACAGGTGAGCCACGGGCGACGTGGCAGAAAGATTAATGAAAATGGGTTGAATTAAGATGTAAGAGCTAGCTAGCAATGTGCCTCAGCCATAGGCCAAACAGAATGAACTTAATATAAGTGTCTGAATCATTTCTGGGGACCTGAGCAGCAGCCGGTGGCTAAAGGATCTGGAACGACAAGTCTGTGAGTCTAGACCTCTGGCTGCCTGGGACCCAGAAACCTTATTACAACAACTAGGCTTCAGTATGAATAAGTGAGTGATTGTAATAAGGTTTCTTGTCAGATTATTTTTAGATGGCATGCTTCAAAATAACGACACAGAAACTCTTTAAAAAAAAGTCTTGTTCTTAACTAGTTTTTATAACTTAAATTAACCCATTTAAAAAATTAATCTATGGTCTCTCTTGTGACTGTTACCTCCTTCCACACTGGGTTTTTCTGACTTATTCCCTGTCTACATGGTATCTCCTTTGCACCTTGATTATCTCCTTTATCTCTCTCTGTGCAAAGTTCTGACCATACCTCCTGCTTAGCTATTGGTCGATCATATTTTTATTACATCAATTAGAGCAATGTATCTTCACACTATGTAAAAATATCCCACAAGTGACTAACACTCTCATATAGCTGGCTACATACTTAATATCAGAAAGAGGTCTATTATTTAGTGAGATAAACATTCTTATTCTTGTTGTGTAATACATGATTTTTTAAATCTCTGCTCATAAACAAACCCACAGTGGTTTAAGCTTATGCGATCACTTGGGATTCAGGAAAATAAGGATTTTGCATTTAATTATCAGTTAGAGCACATTTTAAAGATGTAGTCATGTGAAGGGAATTATGAGTGCTTGTTGAAAACCTTCAATAAAATAAGAGTCTTGTGATCTAGGTTCCTTTTTATTTAAAAAGTTTTCCCTCATATTTAGAACTGCTCCCCTCCCCTTCCCTCCACCCAGCACTCCATTAGCCTCTTCCCACCCCATTACCTCATCTACTTCCTAAAGAGGGCAAAGAATCCTAAGGTGAGTCAGTTCAGTCTGGGATATCCAGTTAAGGTATGTCCAAGTGCTTCACCCCTGTGTCAAGTCTGAGTAGGTGTCTTTCTGTAGGGAATGGACTCTAAGATGTCAGTTCATGCACCAAGAATATATGCTGGTCCTACTGCAAGAGGCTCCACAAACTTCCCTTTCAATTTGAGTGTAATCTACATTGCGGGGGGGTTAGCTCCTTTCCAAGAAGGTTCCTAAGCTGTCATTTTAGAGTAGATTAGCTCCCAATAGCTCAGGGCAGTCTTCTCTGTGGGTTTCCTCTTTATGATCCTGATCCCTTCCCTTTGCTCCAATTCTCTATTCTCTCTCTCCCTCCCTCCCTCTCTCTCTCTCTCTCTCTCTCTCTCTCTCTCTCTCTCTCTCTCTCTCTCTCTCCAGTTGGATCAGGAACTTGACCTGGTGCTTAGCTATGGATCTCTGCTTCAGCCTCCATTAGTTGCTGGATGAAGGTTCTATAATGACAATTAGGGTGGTCATTCATTGATTATAGAAAAAGTCCTGTTTTGGCTCCCTCTACACTATTGCTTAGAGTCCTCCTAGCTGGGGACATCCTGTAAGTTCCTGGATGTTTCATTAGCACCAGATTTCTTCCTAACCCCACAATGGCTCCCTTTATCAAGATATCCATTTCTATGTTCACTCTCTCTGTTGCTCCCCCCACTCAACCCTTTCCTTCTCTCGTGATTTGTTTCCACCTCCCTTTGCTTGCTCACCCTTATGATCAATTTACTCAGGAGATTTCTTCTTCCCAGGTGATCCCTGGATGTCTCTCTTAGTTCTTTCTGTTACCTAGCTGTTTGGGTGCTGTGGATTTTAGCCTGATCATTCTTTGCTTTATGTCTAAAATCCACTTATGAGTGAGTACATACTATGTCTATCTTCCTGTGTCTGTGTACTTCATTCAAGAGGATACTCTAAAAATGCGTCCATATGCCTGTAAATTTCAGGATGTCATTTTTTTCTGCTGAGTAGTACTCCATTGTGTAAATGTACCACTTTTTATGAATTCTTCAGTTGAGGGGGATCTAGATTATTTCCAGGTTCTGGCTGTTATGAATAATGCTGTTATGAATATAGGTGAGCTAATGCCCTGGGTAAGATTGTATATCCTTTGGATATATGCCCAAGAATGGTATTGCTGGATCATTGGGTAGATTGATTCCCAGTTTTCTGAGGAACTGCCATACTGATTTTCAAAGTGGCTGTAAAAATTTACACTCCCACCAACAATGGAAGAATATTCTCCTTGCTCCATATCCTCCCCAGCATAGGCTGTCATCTGTGTTTTTGATTCTAGCCATTCTGACAAGTGTAAGATGGTATCTCAGAGTTGTTTTGATTTTGATTTCTCTGATGCCTAAGGATATTGAACATTTTTAAGTATCTTATCCATTTGAAATTCTTCTGTTGAAAATTCCCCCTTTTAGCTCAGAACCCCAGATTTGAAAATTATTTGTTTTTGTCCTCTAATTTATTGAGTTCTCTAATTTAGAGATCAGTCCTCTGTCAGATGGAGAATTGGAGACATTTTTTCTATTCTGTAGGCTATCGTTTGTCTTATTAACAAACGATAAGGTCACAGTCTTTGATTTGATTCCATTGATCCACACGTCTGTTTTTATGCCAGTACAAAGCTGTTTTTATTACTGTATCTCTATAGTATAGTGGTAACTCAGGGATGGTGATGTCTCTTGAAGTTGTTTTATTGAACAGAATTAGATTGTTGTGGCAATCCTTGGTTTCATGTTATTATATATGAAGTTGAGTATTGTTCCTTCAAGATCTGTGAAGAATTGTGTTGAGATTTTGATGGGGATTGCATTGAATCTGTAGATTGTTTTTGGTAAGATTGCTATTTTTACTATGTTCATCCTACCTATCCAAAAACAAGAAAAATCTTTCCATTTTCTGAAATCTTAAATTTCTTTTTTCAGTGACTTAAAGGTATTGTAATACAGGTCTGTCACTTCTTTGTTTAGAATTACCTGAAGATATTTAATGCTATTTGCAGCTATTGTAAAGGGTAATATTTCCCTCATTTTGTTATTAGCCTTTTTATCATTTGTGTATAGGAGGGCTATTGATTTTTCGAGTTAATCTTGTATCCTACGTTGCTGTAGGTGTTTATCAGCTGTAGGAATTCTCTTGAAGAACTTTGGGGATCATTTATGTATACAGTCATATTATATGCAAACAGTGACAGCTTCACTTCTTTCTTTTCAATTTGTATCTTTTTAATCTACTTTTGTTCTTTTATTGTTTCAGTTAAGACTTTGAAAATTATATTGAATGATATGGGGAGAGAGGAGAGCATTGCCTTATTCCTGATTTGTGTGGGATTGCTTTGAGTTTCTCTTCATTTACTTTGATGTTTGCAGTAGGCTTGCTAAGGAAAAGCTTCCTTTCACAAAACAGCCCTTCCCTAGCCACCTTTCATTCTCCACATAGGAAAGGACATCATTTGGCAATGAACTGGGAGTTGGAGCCTTTGAAAGTTCTGAACAATCTAGCACTCTGCCCACTGGATAGCTCAAAGTTTCAGCTTCTGGAGCATTACTAAGCAGTACAATTGTTTATGGAAATTGCTTTTTCTTCCTCCCATGCTCTGCTTTTTCTTATAGGGTACCACTTCAAAAATGAAGCACTCATGCAGATGATGTAGTGAGAAGCTCTTGTTGTTCAGGCTTACTGTGATCTAGAAGAGGTAGATTGATTTCTATGGATTGTATGCACAGCTGCCTACCATTTGCAAATGAATGCTGTCACGATTGTCTGGCTATATTTAAATTTATTGTAGTCCCAACTTTTTCTGTCAAGTCTTCCCAGATGTTTGGTTTCACCACCATTTATGACCCTCTTATCTGCTTTTTTTCTTAGGATCCATATATCCTGCCATAATCTTCAGACACTAAAACTTAAGTGAGACAAATGGACATGGAAATGTGTCCAAACATTTTAGAAAAAAAGCCCACCTTTATATTGCAAAGACTTACCCATAACCTGTTGAGAGCTCATAAGAATATACTAAGATCCATGAACAAGTGATGGTAACATCTTCAAGGAAGGTCTAGGAACATCATGCACAATTGTCTAAGGAATATCAAGAACAGTCTAGGCATGCACATGCTGGGATGTAGCTGTGACATGAATGGAAATATTGTCACAATTGTAACCCAAGTTGTACGTACCAGCTTGGTCAAAGTGACCTTCTCTTAATAGACAAAAAAATGGAAGCCATCCTAACATTCATCAATGGGACAGGGATAAAAACAATATTTTCAAATAGACATAATTGCTACATGTTTTTAATTAGAATAGAAAGAGTTCAAGGAGGGCATATTCTGAACTTGAAAACAAAGATATCAGCCTTGGAATTATGGTTTGCCTATGAGTCAGGTAATAGACCAGACTTAAAAATAAGTATTCATCCCAGGAGAGTGACTCATCCTAATGGAAGGCTGAGCATCAGTGATTTGCTTGGGTAATTCTATTTCCAGAAAGAAACAGGTATTCCCTGCACCGGAGAACTTGATAGAGCACTCTAGAGTATGAGTAGAAAGGAGACTTACAAAGCAAAAGATACCCATATCTCCCAGATGTAGCCTCAATGAACTGTTAAGCATCTGAAGCTATAGCCAAAGAACAAAAATTTTCAACCTGAGAAGATTTTGAGAATTAGAACTATCTCCAATAAATAGAATAAATATCCATGGAGCTCACAAATGGAAGTGGGTTGACAGCCATCAGGCTTGTAAGGTAACAAAGTCTTATTCTTTATAGCTTTTGAAAACCAGAAGTTGGGATTTAACTCAATTTGTAGAAGGCATGCCTAACATGCATAAGCTCCGAGTTTGATTACAGTTAGCATAGGATACAGAAAGCACAACATTCCTTGTCTGTAATTTTAGCATTCAAAGTGGTAGAGGCAAGAAGATCAGAAGTTCAAGGTCATTTGGTTATGTAACAAGTTCAGGAAAGAAAGGGATAAAGGAGCCCCTGTTTCACCATCACTATTGAGAGAGAATCTCAGTCCCAACTGAAGGAGGACATGCTACAAGGTCACCAAGATACTACAGTCACAACAATTTTAGTTAAGGCTTTTTTGTTTGTTTGTTTGTAAACTCTGGATATCCTCGGACTCTCTCAGTAGACCTGGCAAGTCTCAAACTAAGAGATCTCCTCTATGCCTTTTGAGTGCTGGGATAAAAGGGATGCATCACTACATCCTGGCTTCCAGCTTCCACTGTTTCTGTCCTACCTGGCTCTAGTTATGACAGATATTGTACAAGAAAGGCAAAGAAAACAGAACTAGGCAGTCATTAAAGTCATTCCTACCCCTTATCAGACTGAACGTTCTGTGCTTTCTTGCTTTCAACCAGGGAACTCTCAAGTCTGCAGCCTTGTGTGTGTGTGAAGGATAAGGAATGGTATCTAATGACTTGATTATGGTTGTAAGTTGTAGTAGCTACTCAGAGTCTCTCTCCATTTTTTAAAATGTTAGTAGAGAGATGCCAAGTCTCAGGTCTTTTTGCAAATTCTCTGGCCCTTGGACTACCTTTGATCTGACACATTCTACATCTAACTCTTAAGCTGCATCTGGCTAAAACATTCCTCAGGGTCTTCCTATGTTATTTCTGCAGCAGTGACCCCAGAGCCTGAAGTATAAGCACAAAGACACTCAAGGCTTTGACACAATATACTCTGAATTCCATGACTTCATTCTACAGTGAGGTCTGTGAGGTCAGTATGTGAGCCAGTATGGCATTAAGGGAGTAGGGTTTTGAGGTATCCCACCATCAGTGTTTGAAGCTTAATGTGCAATTTAAATTTAAGTAATTTTTTAAAACATATGTGGGTGCCCTTGTATTTGGGGCATAAATGAGCAAGATTAAGATTTTATCTTGAAGAATTTTCCCTGAGACAAATATATAATGACCTTCCTGATGGGCTGGCATCTGTAGACTCTTAGTGTCTGCATAACTACTGTCCAGGCCTTCATAGTCTCCATTGAGAAGTCAGGTGTTATTCTTATATGTTTGCTTTATAAGTTACTTGCCCCTTTTTCTTTGTAACTCTTATTATTCTTTCTTTATTCTCTATGTATAGTGGTTTGATGATTATATGGCAAGGAGACATTTGCTGGAGTTCAGTCTATTTGGTGTTCTATAGGTTTTTTTTTTTTTAATCTTCATAGGCTTTTCTTTAGATTGGGAAAGTTTTCAAATATAATTTTGTTGAATATTTTTTCTGTGCTTTTGAAATAATTTTCTTCTTCTCTTTCTATTATTCTCAGGTTTGGTGTTTTCTTGGTGTCCAAGATCTTCTGACCATTTTTGTTCTCTTTGACTGATGAATCTATTTCCTCTATTGTTTCCACCATGCCAGAGACCCTCCCTTCCATCTCTTGCCTCTGTTTGGTATACTTTCACCTGTAGCTGCATCTGAAATTCCTGTTTGTTTATTCAGATTTTCAGAATTACTTCAGTTTGTGTCTTCTATTTCAATTTTCAAGTCTTGAACTGTTTTCTTCATTGCTTTTTCTAGGCTTTTAAAAAAGGGGATTTATTGATGTCTTCTAATTTTTTTTCCTCTATTTCTTTCAGTGAGTTTTTATTTTCTCTTTAATTAAAGCCTCAATTATTTTCATAAAATTATTTTAAGGTCTTTTTTCTGCTATATTGGAATATTCAGCTCTTGATGTTGCAGGGCTCCTAGGTTCTGGTGGTACCATAAGGACTCCCAGGTTCTGGTGGTACCATAAGGACTCCCAGGTTCTGGTGGTACCATAAGGACTCCCAGGTTCTGGTGGTACCATAAGGACTCCCAGGTTCTGGTGGTACCATAAGGACTCCCAGGTTCTGGTGGTACCACAAGGACTCCCAGGTTCTGGTGGTACCACAAGGACTCCTAGGTTCTGGTGGTACCATAAGGACTCCTAGGTTCTGGTGGTACCACATTGTCGTTCACATTGTTGAATGTATTTTTGTACTGCTGGTATCTACTCATGCGTTCCTCCAATCAGCGCAAACATTTTCTATGTTTCAGGGAGCTCTTTATGGTCCAATAGGTGCCCTTGGTGCAATCAGAGCTCTTGGTAAAATTAGAGCCCATGGAGTCTGTGTCTCAGGGATCAGTTTAGGTCTCCAGGAAATAAATGAGTTTGCAGGATAGAGCTTATAGGCTACAAGGTCTGATGAAGTGCAATGGCAAGGCAGAGTAGCAAGGTGCAGTTTTGTCTGAAGTTGGGGCTGAAATAGGGTTAGGGGTTATAAGTTGTACCCCAGTTCCCAGACCTGGTTGTTGGCATGACTGGCCAGCTTGGAGGAGTATAACCCACATCTTATGATAGAACTCTCTGAAGTGGGTGTCTCAGAAAGTCTCTGAGTTTGGGGGGATGGGTGGGTTTGGGAAAATAGAATGGAGCTTATAGACTACACGATCTGATGTGGGGTGTTGGTAGGCAGGCTTGAATTAAGGGGTCATCCTTGCTTGTCTGCAACTGAAACTGAGATGGGCTTGGGGAAGATGGGTTGTGCCCTGTATCTCAGACCTGGAGTCTGATCTAACTGGATTCCTAGAAGGAGAGTATCTCAGTTCTTTGGATGTGCTCTCTTCGAGCTGGTGTTTCCATGAATTTTTCAAGGCATTCTCTCCTGACATATTTTCTGCACAGTCTTTCCTCCACTTTTTTGTTTGGGAAAAGTCAGACTCATCTTGGCTATCCAGCAAAGTCAACAGTTTCCATTCTTTTACTTCTAGAATGCACCACAGTGTCTGTGTTTGCGCTTGATAGGTTTCATTCAGTGACTCAGCTCCAGAGCTGGGTCCTTTGGCAACTACAGTGTTCTCAGGGCCAACTCAGCAGTGAGTATCCGGATATCTTTTTCAGTTCGTTTGACAGTCGCTATCCAGAGACTCTGAGATAGACAGACAAAGCAGACTACCAGGCTATGTAGGCATGCTTTTTCTCCATACCATTTCCTGCCTATTTTGAAAGAATCATTCACTGCTTTTTATATTCAGAAATTTATTTATATCCTGATCTCTGTAACAGGAGGTTTTTGGCTTGTTTGGCTGGGGTTTTAGATCCACAGACTTGCATCTTTAGACTGACTAGCCTTATGGTCTGGACTTGTTGCTTAGACCCCCAACAATGACTCAGACGTTTATATTAATTTATGTTGTTTGGCCTATGGCTTTGGAATATTGTTAGCTAGCTTTGTATTTTTAATTTAACATATTTTTATTAATTTGTATTGTCATGTAGCCAGTGGCTTATCTGAGTTACTCTATATGTTGATTTTTGGACGGCTAAATTTTTGACCCCACCCTCCTTTCTCTATCTGTGCTTTAATTTCCCCTCCTACTTTTAAGATGCCCATTGTAGGCCAAAACAGTCTCTTTATTAAAGAATGATATTTAAGGCATATAGAAAGACATTTCACAGAGACAAGGATGGTTACCTGGCAGCAGCATTTTCTGGGACTGCTCTGTTTGCTGGTGGCAAGCAGAGGCATGGCTCCTAACTCAGCATTTGTGGCAAAAATGATGTGCTCTTTAAGACACCTGTTGGAAAATACTTAAATACAGTTCATGAGTGAGCAGTGGACTGTGATGCTCTACTTGGTGGCAGTGTGGACCCTAAAATTCCCCACAGTTGGGGTGGTAAATAGCTCCACAATATTTAATACTGTTTCTCAAAATTGAAAAGATAAGCATAGCTCTAGTACCTCTGTCATGTTAAAATACTGAGTAGGGCAGAGTCAGCAGTCAAAGCAACATTTACAGTCTAACATTTTAAAAGCTCTTCTAGTTAAAAAATAGTTAAAAATACACAATAAAAAATTTAGATAAAAAACCTCTAAATAAGTTACAATATATATAAAGATACATAAACTAAAAAAATTCTTAAGAAATATTACAAATATAATAAGCCACATAAAAATAAAAAACACAAAAAGTCTAAATTATGATTATTATTGTTTTCTTTTAATTTTTAACTGTTAATAAACTAACAAAAAACATTTGATTACAAAAATACTAAGTTAAACAACATACATTTAAAACATCTTAACTTTAAAATTTATGTCTAAAAATATATTACTTTAAAAAAAATCTACCTTTACTTTCACAAAAAATAAAAACATATAAATTTCTTTCAGACTAATATACATCAGTCAACCAAGACTCTCTAATTTTTAATAAAAAAGTAGTCACATCAACTTCAAAACTACTAACTAGAATAATCCATCCTCAAAACCCTCATAAAATTGCCAATGCCTCTCAACAAAAAATGGTAATAAAAACTAGGCCCAAATTCCAAGTATTTATGAATATTTTTTCATTATAAGTAACTAATAAACAATATATTTATAAAATATAAAATAATTTTAAAATAAATTATTAAATTTACTTAAAAATCAATAATTAATCTCAAAATATTTTACATTAATATCAATTTTAATTTATTAATACAAATTTAACATTAATTTTATTATACAATATATAATTCTACTCTTGTTTAAAATATGTTTATACAATTCCTTTAAAATTATAATATATAATTAAAAATGCAGATCAGTAATTATCTATAATAACTAAACTCATAATCATACTAGTTAAAATGTTTTAAATATACAAAAATACATTTCAATTAGTCTGCAATACTTCAAAGCCATACAAAATATAACATTTAAATATTTTACGAACTTAAACTTTTCTAAACAATAAAACATGCCCACTCCCAATAACACCAATATACTTAAAAAATAATAAACATCAAAAAAATTCATGTAAAATTTACTTTCTTTATGACAAAAGTTAGCTATTAAGCATACAACTATTTTTATATTAATTAAATAATAATATGTTATATAAACTAACCATATGATACCCATAAAAAAGAACCTGTAAACTTCAACAAAACAAGCCAAAACACTCCTTCAAATTCCTACTTCACAAAAAACTGCCAAACATCCTTCAAAACACACACATACACAGAAACAGTTAACAAACTCTGCCAAAATAAACAAAGCAATTCTTCAAATTTCCTACTTCACTAAAAAATACACCAAATCTCTAGGCCTTTAGACTAAAAATAAATACCTCAACATTACAAAAAAACTTTAAATAACTGTTCAAACAAAAAAGTCATTTGTGTCATTTATAAATTTTAAAAGTTATACTTCCTATTTACACAAATAATTTTATATCCTATAATCTTTAATATAATTAAAAATCATAAATATAATTTTCTTAATACTTTAAAAAATATATTAGATATAAAACTTTCAACTCATAAAAATTAAATAATAAATTATTTTCTTTAATTTTATTAAATTAAATCTGTCTTATAGCTCTAATTCTTACTTAATAACTATTTTAAATATACAATTTTACTATGCTAAAATTAAAACCTTCCTTTTTAATTAAACAAAAAAGTGATGTGGGATATCTTTCAATATCATTTTTTAATAGAGACTGTTTTGGCTTATGGCAGGCATCATAGAAGTAGGCAGGGAAATCAGAGCATAGACAGGAGAAGGAGGGTGGAGTCAAAGGAGACACCTCCCAGCTGCCCAAAAATCAAAATATAAAATAACACAAATAAGCCATGGGCCACATAGTAAGACAGATTAATAAAAATAAGCTAAGTTAAGATGCAAGAGCTAGATAAAAACATGCCAGAGCCATAGGCCTAACAACATAAAATTAATATAAGCCTTTGTGTTATTATTTGGGACTAGCTGGTCTGAGACTGCAGGTTTTTGGGCCTAGACCACCAGCCAAACAGGCCGAAAACTTCATGTTACAAATCTCTCTTACTTAAAGCATTTTTAGAAAGGCAGGACTCCAGAGAAAGTTTTGCACTAAGCCTCATGCTGGTGTTTTTGATGTCCTGCTCCTAAGAACCATTCTGGTGAACACCAGAGTGGAGAACTGGATGCTGGCACTTATGCAATTGGCATTGAAAGTGACAAATATATACATTTGAATACATTTCAAAGACACAGTGTACAAAAAGAACGAAAAGATGATACATATGCTCAGCCTAATATATTTCCATAAAATTCAGAATTCAGCCAAGCAGAATCACAGTTCCCTTAAAGAAATGCAGAATGAAAATCAAAAGTAAATAGAGAGTGAAAGCCGTGATTGATTCAGGGTCTTCTAGGGGCCTTGTATACTTAGCCTCAGTAGCTATGGGGAAAGCATCCTCACACCACATTACCAACCTTATGTGAACAACTCAGTGACATTTAATACATTCACAGTGTTATGCAACCAGTATCACCACTTTCCACATCTGGCAAATGCATTTTATTTGCTCATTTGAAGTTTGTTACCACTCACAGAACAACCAAAGGAAGATATGGAAATACAAGCTAATTCATTCTCTGCTGCATGAATTTTTTTCTTTTGTTTGCGTCCTTGTATTTCTCATTCTGTGACCAGTGAGCAGTTTATTATTTTGACATTAAAATCAAGATCAGCGATCCTTGTTCTTAAAGGAAGTGAGAAAACAAGCTGATACCCTTGGTCTGCTCCAACACCTGTGTTCTTGAACCTGATCTGTGCCTGGGTTCCTTCACATGGCCTTGAAGTTTAAGATCGTTGGAGGCAGACAACACCTCTTTCTAGTAACCCCATAAGGACAGAAGAGATTTTTCTAAGGTTGGGTAATTCCCTTCCTCAGCCATGAGGCAGTCTCACACCTGTGTAAATCTTAATTTTCCTTGTTTCAGCCCTTGTTTATTGTTAGCTGTTAGCTAACAATAGTTCCTGAACTAGCACACTTCTGTTATCTTGGGAGAATGTGTTAATATTTTTTTACTCATATGCATTTCATCTTTCTCAGCATCTATTTACTATCAAACAGTTTTGCTAACAAAATTAAGAGACTAGTAAAGAATAAAGGTTGAAATTTTCTCATTACCTTTCTGATTTATGTCCTCTACCAGGGACTGCTCACCCCAGGCAAACCTATTCTAGGTAAAGCTAAGGAAAGCCTGTCAGTCCAAGGTAGGCTCATATTCTTGAACTGGGAGTTTCTTGGGACACCAGATAATTGGACATTATTATGCCTCAGTTCAAATGACCATGGGTGGACTTTGTTTGTCAGGTTCCTAAGTAAAATCTGAATTTAGTTCACTGTGAAGAATGGCATCTTTACTTTCCTACTATTTGTATTGGTTATTTGAGAATTTCCTATACTATATTTTGATCATACTCACACTTATCCATAACTCCTTCCAGAGAAATCTTCATTCCTTACCCTCCATTTTTTTCTTTTATGATACCACTACCGAGGTTTATTTGTTCAATAGCCCTGTAGTACAAATTGAAATCAAAGAACTCTATCTGTTTTTATACAATTCAAGGTGCTTTAGCTATTCTCTCCTACAATATGTCATATATGTTCCTTTTTAAATTAATTTTTTTTTATTTTATTTAAAAACTTATGTTTATTTTTAATTTGTTTTTGACCCACCAAATCCCATTAGTGCTGTCAATATACTTTTGGGCGTGTGGCCATCCACTAGAGCATGATCAACCTGCCAGGAGTTCACAGCTTAAAGAAATCTCCCAGTATTAATAAATTACCAGTAGCTGCTCAACTATGAGTAGGATTTGTGACCATGTAATATCAATATGTTGAGATTTTTATGGTTTGAGCTTGCATGTCTTCTTAATGCTGTCACAATCACTGTGAGATTATATGTACAACTGCTCTCTTGCGTCCAGAAAGACAAACAATCAAATACACAAACATTTCCTTGTATTCAACCAGAACCTCTGGTTCTAAGAGCCTTTCCACCTCTTTACAGTTATCCCAGATCTATGTCAGTTACCTCTTAAAATATACCTTTTCCTAATGTTTCAATGTGATGACCATGTGATAGCTCCATAAATAATAACCAAAAGCAAAATTTCTGGGTCACAGGAATGGTGTTTACAACCTTATAGGAATAAGGGGCAAAGTCGGGATGCCTGAAAGTCTGGATCATGGAACACTAAACTACAGAGTCTGAAGAAGTGAGACTTCCTGTGCTTGCTCACTTCTGTTCAGGCCCAAGTTGCACACTTCTATGTGCCCAGGGAACCCACTGCCTGGGTATGAAGCTTTTGGGGCTATTGCCTTCCAGGATTATTGTCTTCAAGACTGAGTTTGGATGTGTAAAGGCAGCAGCAGACTCTAAGAATGTGACTGAAAAGATGAGGTATAAGGGAGGGTTCCCTTACCCCTAACTATGAGATACACAGCCACTCATCTGCACTCCCAATCCTGGCTCCTGCCCTTCCAATAATACACCTGACCCTGTTTACCATGCCCTGCTGGCCATGCCTTTGTTTCACTTCTCTTTATTTCCCTTTTCTGTGACTGTGAGTTTTTGTTTCAGCCAATATGGTACTAATTTTAGCTTGTGGGTTCTCAGGAGTGGCCAGCTGCAGTCATAATGGGCTCAGTAAAGCAACTAGGTCTATCCGTCTCTCCCCACTTCTACTCTGAACTTGTACTGCCCCCCCCCTTTTTTAACCGTCTTGTATCACACTACAAGTATTTCTGCTTTACAAAGTCCGGAACCTATTTTCCTGGCCAACTTTGTCATATAGGAAAGCTATAGTTCCCCAGATATTTTATATTTACGTCTTAACATTCAATTGCTTTTTGGGAAGATGGGAATTTGAGATTTCAGTGAAAAGAACTTATCAATCTAGGACCACAGGAAAAAATGCAGGCCTATGTGAGATATCAGCAGAAGATAGTAGTAGCTATAGATTGGTGAGAGTCTCCATTGATCAGGGATACTGTAGACATTTTCTCTATTTTAATTTCCAAGTTCATGCTGCCATGAAAATATTGATAACAAGACTCCTGTAAAAACAGGAAAACTGAGATCCACAGTGGGGAAGTTAATTGTTTATGATGAAGGGCTTATAAAGACTGAACATATATCAGCCAACCCTGAAGGCCAACTCTCGTCTTCTAACGAAAGAAGAGATCACTGGCTCTTCTAAAGTCTTTGCTGCTGTCTCTCCCCACTCAACTTTTGGCGAGTGACTGATCATAGAACTTGCAATTTAGTTTCTTCTCAATGTCTTCTGTCATGGACGGTTGACTTTTTCACCCCTGAAATTGGATTAGGCTTTAAAAATGATGGATGGAAAACTCTCTATGTGAATGTGTCCGTTGTCTGGAAGAAGGTAGCCTTACTTCGATGAATGTTTCACTGGTTCCTGATGAAAGTCTCTGTGCTAGAGGACAGAGTACATTATGTCTTATTCTAGGGATTTAACTCCAGTAGGATAAATGTCCTAAATATGCTTTTACAGAATTCCTGAATGCCTGTTTTAGTGTTCCAGTGTTTTGTAAATAGCATACAAGTCAGTAATGTTCAGGATATTGATGCCTTTTAGTATGGCCAGAATGAAGCGGCCTCTGGGTCCCTGCTACCATCATTCTCCGGGGCTGTAAAATTTGTGACCCTCAGATCCCTATCCATACCGAGAAGTCACATTCAAGACTTATCTCCTCATCACGAAACAATCCCTTTTCACACTGAGTTCTGCCCTTGACATGCCTCAAATTAGCCCTCTTCCAACCCTGTGTGCATATTTTAACTGTGTTAAATTATCTTTCCTTGTATGGATAGGGATCATCCCACTCTCTTCACTGATTGAACTTTGGATTAGAAAAGTGCATAGTAGTCACCCTCTATTCCTCCAGTCATGCCAGTCACTCAAGATGACCTTTATCCCTTTGCCTTATTGTCTTATGATAAAACTCCTGGACCCTGCACTAGCCTTTTGCTGCTGTCACAGGTGATCTACAGTATACTTTTCACATTGTAGGTTTGTCTTGTAGTGCAAGCTTCTATAGCATAGGATCTCTCTAGAATATGACTTGGATAAAACACTTGTGAACACAACTTGTAGACATTAGACAATGCTCATAGCCAGAAAACTTCTGCAGACCCATGGGTGAGCATGGTCAGTAGAAAGTAAAGTGGAGGCACTTTTCAAACAACTAGAGTGATACCTAACAGGAAAAAGTGTGAGTCTTAGAAAATGGGCACTTTTCTAGTTACATGTTTTGCTGTTATTCTTGTGCTGCTGCAACCTCAACTGGACATGGACCAACAACATCACCTCATCTGGGGTCCCTATAGGCCTGACATAGTGAAGCTGGCCTGGTAAAACTAAGAATCTCAGAGATCAAGCTTAGCTTGGAAACTCCACTCAGCTCCAGGATAGTACCAGGTGCCTTCATCTCTGTGGATTGTGTTAGGGCAAGGCCCAGGATGCAGCTTAAGTTTATGCTAAAAAAAAGAGATTCATGACCCTTCACTAAGCCATTTTCTACCTTCAGTATCCTTTTACAGGACTTAGGTAGTCAGAATGTTGAGATAATATTTGATTGACATTTAGAAGCAGAATACTCAGTTGTTGTAGAGCTTGACATTCCCTTAAATATCCTCTTCTGTGGCCTGGGCAGAGAACTAAGGCCAACTAAGATTACCCAGATACATAAACCTCATAAATTCTGGGTTTTCAGGTTTTTAAGAAATAGAGGAATGGCACTGTGAATCAATACAACACTGTCCTAAGACCTTATATTCCTCACAGAGTTGTACCAACTATAAGGAAGATGAGAACAAAGGGAAACCCTGAAAGCTCTGTCTAGTATAGTAATGAGAATACCATTGTTTTTCATATGACCTTTCTCCCATCCATGTAGAAAATTAGTATCCATTATCATCATTATATCCTCACAGAAAGAAAAGTGAGGCTAAGTGCTCCGGCCTGCGGATAAAGTCAACGGAGACCCTGGAGGGGGGAGTGAGAATGATGGGGAGGACAAGAAAGATGCAAAGAGTGAGGGCAGGACAAAAGGATTGATCAAACCCCGTTTATTAAGAGAATGAACTGAGTATATATAGGGTGAAGAGGTTGGTTATCACTCTTGCTGCTAACCTTGAAAGGAAAGTTACGGCTGCAGGAGGAGGGAAGTAGTTGATATTATGAGAAGAGTAGTGTGGGAAAGCAAGGATGCTTGGAGAAGAAACATTCTATTCCCAGCAAGAAGTTGTAAGATCTTGCTATCGGCCTCATCCTGCTAATTGCCAATGAATCATGAGATGTGACCTTGGGTCAGAGTTAGGTAGAACTTTGCTCTCCACAGCTAAGCAAGGTAAAACAGCAGGATTTTTAAGCTATTGCTTGCTTTTTGGCTATTTGAATATTAAGACTTGAGATTCTCCAGTTGGCGTTGCTTATTATAACTCCTATTTAATACACATACTTTATTTCTCTAGAGAATAACTCCCCATCTCCTATATAACATTATGCATTTATCTCTTACATTTTTTAAATTTCTTTCTAAGGTTTCTATATACTAAGCCTGATGATATCTGCTTGGCCCATAGGATTGACACATAGCAAGTACTTACAAAAGATGTCATAATCTCTCACTCTTCTTCAGGATTGATCCATGTGAAGACTTTGTCTACCCGAGAACAGGCTCACCTTCCTGGGTCTTTCACATGATCACTGCTCTTGAGTGTCTCAAGCTGCACAGAATTTCTGAGTTTATTGGGGATTTGTCTACATATTTCCTTTGTTTCATATACAGATCAAGGCATATGTTTGAGGGAGACAGATATTGACATTTCCTAAGTCTGGGTCCATAGTTTTAACCCCTGTTTTTTTTTCCATATTTTAATCTCAGCAATAAACAGGTGGTAATAGGAGGATTGCCAGTTTGAAGGCAGATAGAGTTACATGTGAGGCCCAATAGGGAAAATTGATGGTGACAGGACATCAGTCATAAACTGAGAATGTCAGGAATGTAAAGAACACAGGTCACAATGCAGAAAAGCCACTAGTCTTTGGCGACTTTAAAAAAGAATTTAGTGTACTTTCTAGAAAAACAATTAAGTTTGTAATCTTCAGTGACTATGTGACTTTGAAACCCCAGCCAAGTAACCATGTGTCAGGTATTTGTGCTTGTGTCCCTGAACTTTTGCTGAAGGAATACAATTTTCCTTCATCTCCTCACAGAGGACCTCATGTGCAATCTTTGGAATATCTGGTTTTTAGAAAAATTTCAGAAATTTTGTTGGAAAAGACACCAATGCTGTCCAGTGGTCCAGAGACAGATTGATCTTCTGTGCTGATCAAAGAATTAAAGAAAGGAAAGCATTGTTGCTGGAAATATTAAGGAGTCTCAGCAGAACTGTAAGACACTGGAAGACTGCTGCCAAATTTTAGGATTCTCAGTCTCATTACTTAAAGAATTTAAGAACAGACACAACAGAAGCATGGGAATAGCCTACCAGATTTTAAAAGGAAAACACCAGGGCAATTATAAATACATCTAGAAGCTTCCTGAAGAAGAATGAAAGTAGGCTTGGAGGTCAGCCACATTGTGGTAGTAAAGAATAAGAATAACAAGTTCAAAGCATTTGTGGGTGTGTTAAAGCACGTAGGTTCTAAAGGAATAGACAGAAGAGAAATAAAGAGACAATTATGTCTTAATGAATCAGAAATAAGGCCAAACCAGCTGAACCTGATGACAAAATCTAGGGTCTACACTAAGGGCAGACAGCATGGGAAGGAAAAAGTACATTGTTTTAAAGATGAACCAGCCTCTATAAGGCTTGGCAGGTATCTTAAAACAAAAATGACACTTAAAGTTAAACTCAACTTCCTACAATACTCTTTGACATTGGGATAAGCTCCAGTCCAGCTGAAGAGAGGAAGAAGAGAATATATGAGGTAGAGACCCACAAAGATGGTTGATTCAAACTATTAGGAGCTCACTTTGCAAACTTTTTAAATAAAAAACCCCAGTACTACTTGAATTTAGCTCGGAAATCATAGCATGTCAGATATGATAACTGAGCAAAATTAGGACTGTTTTTATATGCATCTCATTCAGGAACAACACAGGAGCTTTGATTGTAGGCCATCATAAATAGATTCTGCAGGGACATGGGAACCCAGCATACTCTAAAGAACGTAGCCTGAGATTTGGGTTAAACATTTGGGTAATAGTTGGGATGTCACTGGCAGCAGAAGATACAAATTGGTATTTCTGGTCTTGTGTACTGAAATTTTTTTCAGAGATCTCTACTCATAAGTAACTGGGATCTTGATTCACCAAGCAGAAAAGAAAATTAAGAGTATGCAGCATAAAATGAATGTTGGTATTTACTAAGAAAATACCCAAAATAGTATATACCCAAGATGTGAGTTTGGAATTCTCAAGACAGTCACAGCTGGGAATGGTAGAACCTACCTGTACTCCCATATATACTGGAAGCTAACACTGAAGGAATAGGAGTCAGCATTCAAGACTAGCTTAGCAATGTAACAAAACACTGTCTAAAAATAGAAATAAAGCACAGAACTGATAATGGAACTCAGAGATATAGCACTGGTCTACCATATTCATGGGCTAGGATCCAAGCACAAACAATTAGAGGATAATTAGGTTAAGTATCATATTAATATCTACATAGATGATTTTATAGCTTTTGAAATGTTTGTTTGGGACAATCTATTCCTACCTACACATATGTAATTAAGTAGAAGTATTTTCATGAGTTTGTTCGTCTCCAAGGAGTTTTTCTTTTGTGAAACAGATTATGAGGCAGTTTGTATGATGCACTGTCTAGTTAACAACAACAAAAACAGATTAAAAAGTATCATGGAAATATTTGCTATGTTTAGTCACAAGCAATCATAATATAATTTTACTGTAGGCAAGGTCAATAAGACTATCTTTTGTTTCTAAATTATCAGTAGCATTTAATTAAATATTTATTATAAGGAAATTACAAATTAAAATATGCTGTAGCGTGAGATTAAGTAGCCTATTCTATACATCTTGTTGGACTTTGATATAGTTGAACAGCCATCCTAAAGTTGTTGTGTAACACATTGGATTTTATACCTATACTATTAAATGCAGTTTATAGATTTATAATCAACAAGCTAAAAACTCATTACAGAGTTAAAAATATAAAAATGAGTAGCTTTATATCCTTTCTTGACTCATGTCCATTATGTGAATTCAGTCCTTCCTCTTTGTACAGTATGTGCCCTTTGTTGTTTTCTTTTCTAGATGTTATAATGGGCCCACATATGTAGTTGCTTACATATATAATACATAAATGTTAATATTATAAACTTAAATAATATACTATAGGCTTGGATTCATATATGAGAAAGAATGTGGGTTTTTAATTCAGAAATTTGCTGAATAAATAACTCCTCACTCACTTAGAAAATTATACATTTTAAGTCCATAAATTTACCTAAAAATTTTCTGATATCATTCTTCAAACCTAAATTGTATTCTATTTTATATATGTGCCAGGTTTTCATTATCCATTCATCTGTTCACAACAACAATTTTAGTTTGATTTTATTGCTATAGTCAATAAGCCGTTAGTAAACGTGAGGGTGCAAATATCTCTATGATAGATATGGTCAAGAGTGAAAGAATTGGGTACTATGTTGGTTCTGTCTTTAGATATTTGTTATTCTTTATTATGTATTTTAATTGAAATACAATTACATCACTTTAATGTTCACTTTCTTCCCTTGTCCTCACTGATGTGCTGTCTCAAAGTAGTTTTAATTAACATCTTCCCAATGGTCTGGTATTGGACACATGTTGAATAATTATTAGCCATCTGTTCTCATTGAAAACTATTAAATTTGTTATCTCAAGTGTTGAATGGAAGATTTATTTTCTTAACATACAATTCTGCATTCCTTTATAAATTTTGGATATTATTCCTTTGTCTGAGGAGTAGCTGGCAAAGATTTTCTCACATTCTGTGGATTGTTTGCTCTGATGATAATTTTGATGGGTCCACAGTTTTTTATCTCCTGTGAAAACATAAGTATAAGCCTGGTACCACTTTAACACCTCTCCTTTTGTCCATACTGATGGAAAGGTATCTTTGTGGTGCACAGACTTATTTAATTCAGTGTTTCCCCCCTATGGTCCAATGGTTTTAGCAGCAGTTGTCTCTTTTATTAATATATAAAAAGTTAAGGTTAGTAAGGCATTTTCACTCTCTATGGGGGCCCAGTAAGCATCTATTTAGAGAGAGATGATATCTTTAAACAATTACTTGACCTGTCCTGTAGAATGTATGGTGCCCAGTAATGTACTATATGTTGCAATTAGCAAAAAATTGTTTTATTTTATTGGAAACATAAGCTGAGGCATTATCAGTTTTAATTCATATCATTGTTTCTAATAAATGTGTAATTATAGAATTAGCCATTTTAGAAATTAAGGCAGATGGTTATTAAAATTTAGAGTATGTATCAATGGTATGATGAATATATTATTATTATCCAAATTTTGTTAAATAAAATATATCCATTTACCAAATATCGTTCTTTTGTGTACCATTAGGATTAATTCTTACAGGTAAAGGAACTTGATTATAAAAGGAACAAGATATTTTAAAATATAATTTTCTTAGTTTGTTGCCAAGAAATGAATTTTTCCTTTAGGCCCATACTATTAACATGGTGTTTCTTATGAAATTCTGAGGCTTCCAACATATTTCCTATTAAAAATTACTAATTTCCTTATTTTCTTTTGCTAAAGGTCAATGAAACCTAGTATGAGACTGGATGTGGGTAATATAAAGTGAAAAATTCCTTTTTCAAGTTATTTTTGTAGTTTTACAAATAATAAAAGTTAATTTTGATTTATCATACATAAATTCAGAAGATCCTATATGCAGTAGAACTATTTCTGCATATTAAGAATAATTAATTATATTAAGAGATTCATTAAAATCTAATTAAATCATCAAAACGGCATACAACTCTGATATTTGATTTGAATCATATGGACTTTGAACAACCTTATTTGATGTTCCTTGGTTTATAACCAGTCATTCTGGTCAAACTGTGGAGAATAAGTGACTTCTGACTGCTTGCCAACCGAACAGTACGTTTTTGTCCCCCACTCTGAAGTTCAAGAAACACTGTGAGAAAGGAGATAGAAAAACTGTGGTAGTCAAAGAATGGGGAGGGTGTGATGAAGCTCTGTTTTTATGAATATCATGTGCTTAGTGCAATCATGAAAACACAGCAGCTGGAATTGCCTGGAGGAGACTTGAAAAATCAGAATATATAGATGAAAGAAATGACAGGCATTTGGGAAGTGGTTTGGTTGAAAATAATGAGAAGGTTATTTGGATCATTTGGAGAAGTTTGGAGAGAACAGAGAGAAATTAATAAGATCACAGTGTATACAAACATGATGCCAACAAAAATTAATTAAAAGTAATTATCACTTGAGCAAAGAAAGATTCTATAGTAATTTTATTTAAAAAAATGAAAATATGGTAATGTGGGTTATTGTTCTTGCACCAAGGAGGCTGAGTGACAAAGTTCAAGGATTAGTCCACACAGTAAAATGAAAATGTCTCATAAAGAAATGAGGTTATTTTCAGTGTTTTAATTTTAATTTTCATTGTTGCACCTATTTATATTTACTTCTAGAAATCATTTCATTATTTTGCGGCAATTATGAATAAAAATGTTTTTTTTATTCCTTGCTAAGCACTATTGATGAACAGAAAATCTAATGATTTTTAAATAATAATTTTTTGTCCTAGTATATGGTTGAAAGTGATTGCAGCTTCAATATTTTCATGTGGAGTCCTTAGGGTCTCTTATGAGTGTGCACACACAGAGAGGACTTCTGGGATACTGCCAATTGTGGTTCATGCAGGAACAATCACAGTGGTCAGACTATATAGTATTAGCCTAGGCATAAATAAGAAGATAAATGTACTTTCTGTCGTAAAAAAGATTAAAAGTAAGTTGTATTCAGAAATTTGAAAAAGAATGAAGTTTAGGGTGATGTATATATGTTCAAAGTAAGTGGTGATCTTGAATAAAATTATTTTTTGAAACCCATTCTATGTAATATCAGTATGCACCAGTATAAATTAAAAAGTAACCACCATAGAAAAGGTTTGAGGAGGAAGTTCAGCAGTAGATTATGTGCCTAGTATGAACCTGAATTTGCTTTTCACTACTTGATGGGAGCAGAACTTTACTGTTTATACCATTGTTTCTAAATTTTTAGTTCAGGATTCTCAGTAATTAAACTTCAACACACAGAGCATGGTGGTGCACAGCTGTGATCCCAGCACTTTGGCAATAGAGGCAGGCAAAACTCTCTTAAGTTTGAGGCCAGCCTGGTATATATACTGCATTTCAGGGCAGCTGGGGCTATATGGAGAGACCCTAGCTTAAAACATGTAACAGCAGTAATAACAAATTGATGTAAAGTGTTTCTCTAAGCAGTAGTGGGGGTAGAGGTGGAACTGTCACTTAACCCTATATGGCCAAGTAAACAACTTCACCTTTTGAGTCACAGATTTTGCCATCATAAACTGTAGTCAGTTGCTGTACAACATAATCTCCTGAATGTCTTTTAAATGCAGAGACTATGGTTCGAATTGGTGTGTCTATGACACAGTAGCGGTGTCTTATTTCTGCTCACACTCTTATTTTGAATATTTCTTGATCCTTCTGGCAGCCACTGGGCTGATTCTTCAACAATAATTTCTGTAAGTACATTTGTCCCAGAGTCCTGGAAATTAAAGAACACTGTCTAACAAGGTTTGCATAGCTATGGGGTGGACCTAGTCCCCTAGTAGGTGCCTGCAGCAACTTCATGATATAAGTGCACATTGAACTATTATGCCTTAAGCCAGTGGAAAAAATGAGATCTTATGAGATGGAAATTCAAGGGACAGTATTGTTCTCTGAAGGGTATCCAGATAGTTAGTTGTGCCTGGAACTTCCATCCATAATGTTGTATGACAAATCCTAGAATCTAGTTCAGAAGTGGACTTGCCCTAGTCTCTTGTAGTAGTGGGGTTCTCGGGTCCCGGGCGGCCGAGACCCAGAGACCCACAGACCTGCCGCCCGAGACCGCTTAGCTGCCCACCGCCGCCCAGGCCCCCAGAAAGGACTCAGATGCTTCTATTAACTTCATGCTGTTTGGCCTATGGCTCAGGCACATTGCTAGCTAGCTCTTATATCTTAAATCAACCCATTTCTATTAATCTGTTGGCCATGTGGCCCGTAGATCACCCGTGCTCCTTACATGTTGCTCCTTGGGCAGCTGGCTCGATCTGCCTAACTCCGCCCTGCTTCTCCTACCTAAGCTCTGATTTCTCCTCCTACTTTTTCTATGGTGCCTGCCATGGCTCAAAACAGCTCCTTTATTTAAAGATTGAGATTCACAGCATACATAAACGCATTCCCACATCACTTCCCCCTTTCTCTCTAATCAAAAAGGAAGGTTTCAATTTTAACATAGCAAAATTACATATAACAAAATAGCTATCAAGCAAGAATTACAGTTACAATATCTAGTCTATTTGTATTTAGCAAAATGAAAGAAAATATTTTATCATCTATCTTATCTTTATGAATCTAAAGTTTTATATCTAATATATTTTTCAAATGACTAAGAAAAACTGTACCTATAACTATCTAATCTTCAATTACATCAAAGACCACAGAAGGATATATTTACCCAAATAAACCAGAAGTGCAAGCGACTTCTAAAATCTAGAAAGAACAGAGATGACACCTATCTGTCTGGACAGTCACCCAAAGTTCCTTTATAAAGTTGGGGCATCTATCTTCAGCCTACAGGCCCAAAGTCTCTTTTTATTTTAGTGAAGCAGGAAATCTGTTCTTCTCATTTTGATGTAGTTCATCCGTTGCTTCTCCTTGAGTCTTGAAGAATGTCTGACAGTTTTCTCTGTAAAGCAGGAACCTGAATGACCATCTTGGCTTGTTCTGCCAAAGTTCAGAGGTCATCTTTTTATGGAACCTGCATGTCCAGTTTAAACAGCAAGCAGTCAATATAAGAACAGGTTCTCCTCCAGTGGCTTATCATTACCACAAATAGAGTAGACTCCATATGGAGTTTCTTCGATGCCCATTTTTCTCTTGAAGATTGGTGCTGCCACGAACAAATCTGTTTCACTGTCCAGAAAAGTCTAAGTTCTTAAAACATTTTAAATGCCATATTCTGTAGGTCTTAGAAGTATTTGAAGATTACCTACCTAATTGAAATATATCTTTGTATACTTAAAAATCTTAATTAACCTAACTATAAGTTTGATTATCAAAGGTGACTATTAACCTTCATTTCTTAATTATACACTACAATTTTAAAACAGTTACATGAACATCATACCTTAAACAAGAATAGAAAAACACATACAGCATAACAAAATTGACCTTAAATTTGTATCAGTAAACCAAAATCTATACCAATGTAAAGCATTTTGAGATTAACAGCTGATTTTCTGATCTAAGTAAATTTAATAATCTAATTTTTAAAAAATCATTTATATACCATATCTCCTTTTTCTTCTTAGAAAGAGATTAACTATGACATTAACATTTATAATGAAAACAAACATCTAGAAACAATATTTGGGGAATTTGGGCGTTGTTTTTCTATTACTACTTCCTGCTGATTAAGGGGCATTGAAAGTCTCATGGTTGTTGAGGCTGAATCAGTCTGTAGCTCTGAAGTTGATACGGCTATCTCTTTCCATCAGGTTTTTCCAGGGGGTCTTGGTTGATGAAACCATATTTGCCTGGAAGCAATCCACAGGTTCTCATCTTCTGTGGAAACAAAAGCAGAACTCTTCCGAAGCAATAAATCCTTAGACACAAATTTTGAAATCAAAATACCTTTAAAAAATACATTCTTGTTTAACTTAGTAGCCTTTGTATTTGCAATCCATTGTCTTTCTGCAGTTAGCTCATTAACAGTTAAAAAATTAAAAGAAAACACAATAACAACCAAAATCCAGATTTTGTGTCTATTTTCCATCTTTACGTGGCTTATTATATTTTTATTATTCTATTTCTTGCTTTAAAAACTTTTTCTAACCTCTTTCTTTTCTCTCTGAAGCCTATGTACCTTTTACAAACATTGTAACCCATTTACAGGTTTTTCTTTTTATCTGAATCTGTTTTATTGTGAATCCTTAATCATCTTCTAACCTTAAGAGCTTTTAAAATACATTCTCTAAAAAGAAGCACAGTTTTTGCAAATTAGGCTGAATCACTAAGTTCTCTCAAACGGACCATGTATTTATTCGTGGCCAGTAAACAGAGCACACCCCGGAAAATATTGCTACTAAGAAACCGTCTTTGTTTCTTTTTTGTTCAAAATAGGCAGAAATCTAAAATCGATCACAGGCTACTGAGTCTTCTGTGAGACTGATTGCAGCTGCAGCTTACACTGCCTGCCGCCAGCCCGCCGCTGGCGCCATTTTGAATGTGACCCAGATACCATGCTTTCTTTGTACAATGACCTGCTTCGTATACACAATTTGGAAGCTGCCTTTGCTCAGTTTCTGCGATCTAGAACTCTTTTTAATCTTTCTCAGGCTTTAAGTGGATAATCGCCCCACGTTGGATGCGCCATCTGTAGTAGTGGGGTTTCTCGGGTCCCGGACAGCCAGAGACCCGGAGACCCACAGACCTGCCGCCTGGGACCACTTAGCTGCCCAGCCGCCCGGGTCCCCAGAAACGACTCAGACGCTTACATTAACTTTATGCTGTTTGGCCTATGGCTCAGGCACATTGCTAGCTAGCTCTTATATCTTAAATCAACCCATTTCTATTAATCTGTTGGCCATGTGGCCCATAGCTCACCCGTGCTCCTTACATGTTGCTCCTTGGGCGGCTGGCTCGATCTGCCTAACTCCGCCCTGCTTCTCCTACCTAAGCTCTGATTTCTCCTCCTACTTTTTCTATGGTGCCTGCCATGGCTCAAAACAGCTCCTTTATTTAAAGATTGAGATTCACAGCATACATAAACGCATTCCCACATCAGTCTCTCACATCCAGCACTGAATATCTTTGTTAATGTTTGAGTTGGAAATAATGTTTGTTTGCCATAGTTAATATTTTCATCAAATATGGTCTGACTGCAACTGCACTCCAGGCTTCATGAGTGCCACACAAACTATATTTTTATCTTATCTTACTTGTTTGTATTGATTGAAATAAACTTTCAATCCCAGTATTCTCTATTCATTTTGACTTGAGTAATAGAACCTGCGATTGCACAAAATAGAATTGTCCCATTTTCCAAATTATAATTCTTAAGAAAGATGACTATGCACAAGAAGGTTGTTGAAAATGGAGATCACATGTAATTAGGTCTATTAAAGAATGAAATTATGGAAGCTTAGTTTAAAGCTGAATGGTGCAATCAGAGGAAGAGATGAGAGCTGGGAAATTGTACCTGTGTAAAGATGGTACTCCCTACAATGATAATACAGGTTATAGCTTTGGTTGCAAACTACAAGGTATCAGGCATTTTCACACTACTCCAAATCCCAGTGAAGTACACACTAAAACAAATGATGTAGACTAGAATTGCAGGTTTAAAATGGGTATTTTATTCTGCATTCTGGGAACAGGGAGAAGGTCTATTGTATGCAAGAGCAGTCGTGGTATACTTGCACATGATTCTAATTCTAGCCTCTATGGATAAGGTGAATATTGAAAGGCATAGGCACACACTGCAGAGGAGGATAAACTATTTTCCATAGTGTCTCTTTCATGAGTGACCTGGTAACTGGAACTGCTTTTATATCTCCATGTTTCTTCTGTCCTTGCCAGGAAACTGGTAACCAAGTACTTGTTGTCCTGTTTAGAAGGCTGACCAATCTTTATATCCTTCCTGAGTGATAGGTGTACCCTCTGTCTTCCTGTCCACTGTCACAAAACTTAGATAAAAGTCATTGATAAACACCTAGGAATTATGTACCCCACATTAGTGTAGTAGTTCATTTGATGAGTCCCTGCACTTTGACCTTTAACACAGACACACAATCTACACTTTCCTGCCCTTGCATTCTTTTCTCTGTTGTTTTATTTACGTCTGGAGTCTGTCTGTGCTGCTCTGAGTGGAGGTCTGACGTTAAACCTCTGATGAGTCTAAACTTTAAATTCACCCACATCTGTGGCCCCTCAGCCTCTGTTCTCTGTTCAGCATGGTATGTATGTGTTTAAAATGTTTCTCATTTTTCAGAATGAAGTGAGATTCCCCTCTCTAGATGAGTGGTATAATTTTTATGCATCAGGACCAGTGTGAACGAAGTTGCTCTGTTTCCTAAGCAATGGCTTAGAGACTTAGAAATACAGCTTTCCAACTACATCTTCAGTCTCTCTTCTGACTTTTTGTGTCTAGAACTTCCTTCTCTTCTCTCTCCTCACTAAAACACCTGAATTTTAGATTGGTTAATACTCTGTTCATGGCTTTCCTTAGGAACTTGGGGGATCCTTTCTTGTACATGTCCTAGAAACTGAATCCCGAGTTCCACGGTCTAGCTTACCCGATCTCTGACGTTACTTACCAGCCTCAGTGCTGAATGTTCTGTGCACTCCTAATTCAACCACTCCTCTCCCTATATACCTCTGGCTTTTCTTCTCCTATAA
The DNA here is from genome assembly GCA_033318265.1 of Phyllotis vaccarum. Taxonomy (NCBI): domain Eukaryota; kingdom Metazoa; phylum Chordata; class Mammalia; order Rodentia; family Cricetidae; genus Phyllotis; species Phyllotis vaccarum. Next base: position 185,543,160 of record JARWLC010000002.1, read on the forward strand.
GATAACAATTCAATTCTCCCCTCACAAAGTTAATCAGAAACACAAACACTCATAGAAAATGACACGATGTACTTATCAGAGCAGTAACATATACCAAAAAAATGACAGACATTGATAATTTATTTTCTGCCCCCTTTGTTTGTATTAGACATGGAAGGTGATAGGGAACTATCTGAGGTAAGATGTAGACTCTAGAGAAGCAAGAGATTATGTACCTAGTGTGAAGTTTAAGTATGAAGGAGAATGGAGAATGAGAATCCAACACAATCACTTCATCTCAAACCTTGAGGATTACAGCACCACAGGCAGAAGGAGTCAGTTATATAGAACAGTCACTTTGGTGTTGGCACCAAATACCCAGCACTGTGATATAAGCTTATGTAAAAATCTTACATGTACCTTACCCTCCAGCTTCAGCTGTGATGTATGCAGTCCCTGATGATTCCTGGCATGTGGTGACCTCTCAGGAAGATCCTTCTTCCCAGGATCTCATATGTCCACTGAGTCATCTTTGCCAGAAAGTCATCTATATACTTTCTATATGCTTTTTAGAACTTCTTTACAGGATAAAAATAAATCAGGAGGTGCCTTCAAGTAGGCTACTATCTGTGTAGAGTCTCTGCAAAGTTTTGGGAAAACTAACTCAGTCTCTGCAGCTCCTGCCTGGCACAGAAGGAGCTGGACAAGATAGTGAGTGGAGAACACACACAGCCATCAGTTTCAACCCACTTCTCATCTTCCTACATGTGGTAGAATCATTATCAGTAATACATTACTAATGTCTAATCTATCAGAGTTCTTAATTTAATTAATTTCCATATTGCTTATGAGTTATAGAGTATAATGTCTCCAAGCCCTAAACACTAAATACATACTGACTTGAACAGAGGCTGGACCACTGAAGGCTGACTGCAATTTCAAGGAGCTTGGTTGACACCAATCTGAAGTTCACACTGTTGTGCTGCTGATACATCTTCTACTACTCGAGTGTCTGCTACACCTAAGTGTCTACTCAAGCAACTGACTTGAGTTTAGGTCTAAAAGCATACTTAGTCTTCTTTGATATTACCTAACATGATTCCAGTAGTCTGAAACTTGACTCTAAAACCATTTTCTATGAGAAATTATTTGGCACCCCTTTTAGAATTAGTTTGGATCCATTTTTCATTTTATATAGTTTATGCCTGAATGATTATCCTATCTCATGTCCTACTATAGAGGACCATGAACACTAACTAATGTTTCGAATTATATAATAAAGTTCTCTAAGTTTATTGCAAGAATTTACACATTTGGGGAACTTGCTATATTTTAGCAGTCTTAAAGTTCAGCTCCCAGGCACTATGCAGAGTAACTCAGAGACGACTTCTCAAAGTGAGGATTGAAAGATTTCTTATCTATAAGTTCATATATAATCTGATGTTCAGACTTTTGTTCTTCTTAAGCCCTTCTTTACAGCTCGGATTCTCCAGCTTTTGTTCTTATTTCTGCTCTCATCCTCTAGATATTCATTTGATCTTCTCCATAGACTCTTCTAGCAGAATGCAATCATAAGCTACAAAGCTCTATCAAGGTCAATAGTACATCCCTTGAGAAAGGATAAGAAGCAAAACCACTTAACCATGGAAGCACATAGGTGGAGACATGGTGCCTGGAAATTTTCTGGCCAGTGACATCCACAGTTAGATAGACATAAAATTATTTCCTTTGTACTTGGTTAATTGATTATTTGCTATTTGTGATGTAAATAATAAACAGTTAATTGGAATTTGAGCTTTATATCATAAAATAAGGTTAGAAATATTATCAAATATTGATTGCTAAAGGGTCAGGGCAGATGAGTGCTATAAATCTGTTATCAGCTACCAAATGAGGAGGATGCTCAGGAATATTTTGTCTCTGAAGGAATTTGATTCAACAAAAATAGACATTTTGTAATTTTGTTTTTGAGTCTAATATGTAAAAATCCTTCTTGTGATCTATCCACAGAGACACTTAATATGACCAAATTTCCCTGTCAGTAAGCTAATTATAGAGACCAATCCTCGAAGTTTTACACCAAAATATGGAACAATTTCTGAACTATGAGAGATTGTTTTGCTTTCCAGGAAAACACAGTGCAAAGAGAAGACATCCTCCTGACCATTTGCAAATATATGTGCCCATAATATTGAAGTCTAGCCATGTACACATTACATGAAAATGCATAATCATGAGGAGAAACCCCAGCTACTTTTGCACATGTGCAGTTACAGACAGGAATAACCACTTGTTCAGAGTCTATGACCCTCCATGCCCTGTTTTACAGGGTTTCTTCATAAGAGAACTATTTGTCTGGTAGGTTGAATTCTGAACACTATTTGTCACCTGCTATATGTATATCATGGCCCATGACACTGTACAATATTGATTGTTTAGCATTAAACATTATATCTTAGTTTATATGCATTCTAAATGAGTGTTCCTGTATGGCAGGGCTCAGAGAACAGCACAGAGCAGGAGCCAAAAAATCACTCTTAGGGTAACACCCTCTGTATGTTCTAAGGGAATTAATTTCTCACTGGGAACTTGTATCCAAAATCCCACATTGTAGATTCAAATGATTAGAACAAATGGGAAAAGGCAGTACCTCTTATTAGTGATATTTTATTGAATATTCAGAGGGTAAGACAGAAAGGGTAAGAAGACTAATATAGAAAAGAGACCCCATTTTGGGTCCTCTAGATTCAGGATACTCAGGCTAAGGGGAAGACTAAGATTCTAGAGACATTCAGCAAGAGGGTACTCTCTTCTCCACAATGCTCTCTTCATGCATAACTTGGCAGGAAAAGCTGTTGTGAGATCTTGCCTGTTCCCTTGCCAACTTTAGATAGGAGCTGGCTACGTACATGGTGTTCTGTTTGAAGGGCTTTGAAGTTTCCACACCTTGAGTAATAGGCACACCATTTATCTTCCAGGCCACTGTTATACTAGGAGGGTAGAAGCCACTAATCAGACATGCCAGAATAACACTGGTTAACTGGGTCTCACAAGGGAATTGTGAAAACACTGTGACTGTGGGAGGAGACACTGGCTGACCTGTGTGAAAATAAAAAGGTAGTTGTTTCAGGAGACAAAACAAAAAAATATCAAAATATCAATGACTTCTCAATTGGTTGACTTATTCATTTGCAACTTCCTCTTTCTTCTCATCTGCCCTCTTGAGCCTTGATGAGTACAATCTTTTTAGCAGACTTTTCCAGAACACTCTTCCAACTTACTTGGCCAGGATTCTTCCTTTCTGTTAGTATCCTCCCCCCTCACACAATCAACAGGTATGCCTGTGCTCTCTCCAACCTATTCTCTATAATCTAACCTGAAATTTGCATCATATCAGAATCCATTGCCCAGTGAAGCTACCTCCTCTTTATTCCTGTGATGGTCAGAATTCTCTTACAAATAGGCTACATTCCACCTTAATTTAGAGAGTACATTTTTATTAAGTGATAAGATCCTTTCTTTATCTCCAGCACCTGGGGATAGTAAGTCTTTTGTTATCTGGGACTTCAGGGTTTCCACATCAGTCCTAGATTTCTCTACTGAGTAGTGTGTTCTATCCAGAGAATATCTGAGTTTACTCTGAGACTCTGGTGCCTCCTAAATATTTTGACTTGACCATTATACACTTTACGCTGGCCATGTTCTTGAGGTTCATTTTATTAAGCAGAGGAACATAGCACCCACTTTCTCACATCAGCAGCCTCCTTCCTAGACAGTCAGGGTGTATTCTGAAACACTATGTTTGTTTTTCATTCTTGACCTGCTAAGTTGCATATGCCATTTTCAAAACATAGGAAGCTGGTGATGGATACACAAGATACCACAACCCAGAGATATGGAGTATTGCAGTAAGAATCTATGGTGTGTATAGACTCTAGAGGCTTCAGACAACCTTAGACAAACTGGTTATAACTGGTACCTAAGAACATGTGCTCATAGCATTTCCTCATGTCCAAGAGGGCCTCTTGAGTGGGCACTTCCTCATAAGCCATCCTGGGGTCTGCCTGAGGCCATAGGTAACAAGGGCATGTAAAATGTGAGATGATCTGGACTACAGAGAGATGAACATTTTGCAGATGCTAGCAAAACAAAGCCCTTTACACTGGATGGAAAGAGGGCATAAAAGTCTTACCCCTTTCTCAATAAATTGAACTTGTTTGTTTCAACTAATTCCCAGAGTCTGAGACATTGATCCTAATCTTTCTTGTTCTTTCCCTGAATGGAGAATCAGCAGAGCCCAAAGTATAGGCAATCCCAAGAAGAATCCTAGATAATCCTCAGAGTAGCAGAATCTGATTGCCCAGTGCTGATTATTCAGTGCTGTCTATATTTATAAGACCTCAGTGGTCAAGTAGAAGTTCAGAATTAAAGGCTATTTCAAGCCTGCTATTTCACTATGCCTCTGTGGTTCCCACTTAGATAATCTAAGTCTGGACTTGAGTCTCTAGATCCAAACCTCCATAGAGATATTTTGACAAAGCAGTAGTACCCCTTATTTGATCCAGTCGATGGTCCCAAATGATTAATCAGTTTGAGAATGAGAATGAAACCTTTGACTCTGTCCAGACCCTAATGAAAACCCATAAAATTAGAGCATGCTTATTAAAATCCGAGGCCAACTGCTTCAGTTCTTATGGCCCTACCTGCAGGTTACTTCAAAATGTCCCATCTTGCCTTTGGCACCATGAAGAAGGCTAAAGATTCAGTCATTAAGTCTGAGGAGGGCAGGTGAGAAATTCCCAGAGAGAAAAAAATAGACCTTTCTAATATAACAAGTGCTGGGCTGAATGGGAAGGAGCATCAAATCCACTTACCAGTGACAGTGAGCTGGGTTCCTTGACCAAACACATACCACCATGACTGAGATGCAAACCAAAACCAGGGCCAGCACCTGGGCCTCTTCTCTGGCAGCTGGGCTAGATCAAAATACTTACTGGCTTTAACGGGCAGAGCTGTGACTTCATTTGTGGAGAACTGAGTGATAATTCCTTTCACAGACCTGTGTCTTTGTCAGGCAGGCACCCCCATGGAGTTGTTTCTACAACACATGTATCTTGCCTTATCCCTGGTACTATCTGTGCTGAAAGTAATACTGAATAGTCTAAAGAAATCCTCAGTGATATATTATTTCAGATGAATTTGTTTTATGACATAGAGTCCAACAAATTATTTTTAGCTTGATTTTACAGCTGGGATGTTTATCCACACAAATTTGCATAGTCCCACTTAGTCACTTTCTTATGTGGAACTAAGGACACAGGCTACCTTCTTGCCTTATGAAACTTCTACAGAGAGAATTCTTTTTGAATTTTTATATACAGAGATACAGCTTATATGTACTTTATTCTTATGTAATTATTCAGAATAGAGTATCTGTTCACCATTCTATTTATGCATATACTTACATACATATATAACTTTATATACACCTACACTGGACAATTGCCACAAAGTACCCATATACTTGCTATACACATTAGAACATGGGTTGACTACTCTTACTTCCACCTGTAGTAGGTGGTTTCTGGCCTTGACTTTTGGACCTTGCCTCAAGGTTTAGGCCCACAGACCCACAGAGACACACAGATGCTTTCAATAGTTTTTGGCTGATCAGCCTCAGGCCCAGGCATATAACTTGCTAACTCTGTACCTTTCATTTAACCCATGATTCTTCCTGTTCAGCCATGCGGCTTGATACCTTTCTTTAGAGCAGCATAGTTGTCCTCTGCTTCTTTCGGCTTCTCTCTGACGTTCTGCTCTGTGCTTTCTCTTCTCCGAGTTCTTTAGTCTGGTAGCTCCGCCCACACTTCCTGCCTGCCTTTGGCCATTCAGAGCTTTTTATTAAACCTGTGGGTGGGACAATTATTTACAAAGAAGCAACACAATCTCCCACATCCACCTTCATAGTTTTCTAAAACTTTTCTCACAAAAGATGAAAACAACCTCCTCTTAAACAGTTCTGTAGTTCACCAGTACCCACACATCTCAAAGAACCCCCTCTTTTTCATAACTTTCCACTCTTTTGTGTCTGAAACTACTGACATCCTGGCTACTATTTTTCCTTTGGTCTGCAAATGACTAGTCACTCCAAGACCATCACTAGGTTAATGTCTGCCCCATCTTATAATATTACTGCAGATGACTTGTATTATAGAACCTGTCAAGCTGTAGCTACTCTGTAGATGACCTGTTCTTTTTGCTTCCAAATTCAGGTACATTATTTCCTCTTGAATGTTCTATATGAACATGGAATTCAACAACCCTTAATCAAATTTATTTCCTTTTAACTTGTGCAATATAATACCCTTTTCAGCAATTTCTCTGAAATGTAGAGTCTGGAGTCATCCTAGAATGTTTTTCTCTCATTAAATCAAAATATTTTTTGTTATTATATATAGTACAGCATGCCATTAAAATTCTCAAAACACAAATAACAATACTAAGCTAACACCAAAAGCTCGTTATGACAAGAATCCTTAGGTTTTGTTGAAAATTTATTCTATCACTTGATAATTTTTAAATTACAAAACAACTTTGTGTGTATCTATGCCTGTGGATTTCTGTATGTAAGTTTAGTGTCCTCAGAGACCAGAAGATCTTATGGAGCTAGAAGTATAGGCCATGGTTAGACACCCACTGTGGGTTCTGGGAACTATACTTGAGTCTTTTGACAGAGCACTACACACCCTTAATCACTACATGTCTCCAGCTTCCCCAGATTCTTAATTTTTATTGGAAGATTATCCATTGTGTTGATATACAATTTTATTATTCCTCTTTGAACTCTATGTTATTAAATTTACATCAGAATGACAATTACCATTGGTTAAAGGCTTATACATAAGTATTTTAATATATTAGCAGCATAAAATTAATTCTTGTTTCTTAGTAAGTAAAGCAATAATTATTTCTTTAATATTTGAAGAAATTTTTTTCTCCATCAGTAATTGTTTGAAAAATTATAGTATTATTTACACTTAAGATAAAATATTTGAATCATAAACAGGGACAAATTACCCCTTAAACTTTCATCATTCACAATCCTTCACAGATTGTGGATATTCACAACCACTGAAATAGGCTGGGGATATGAATGCCTAATGAAATGCCAATCAATCAATAAAGCAACCTGAAAAAAATCATCTAAAGAGTCATTGAACTAACATGAGAATTAGTGGCTGAATACAAAAGTAGCTTATAAAGTCCACAGGTTCCTCTGCTGTAGAAGTGACCCTCATTTGGATCTCAGAGAGGTCAGTTCATGCTTCATTAATATTACAAGGTTGTGACAGTTGATGCTATCTGGTATCCTTTGACTCTATGCTGCTGTCTACTGAGTGAGGCTCTGCTGTGGAACAACCCTTTTGCAGATTATAAATGTTATTATTCTCATTGGCTAATAAAAGCTGATTGGCCAGTACCAAGGCAAAAAGGATGCTGGTGATCAAACTGAGGAACTAAGAAGGGCAGAATAAAAGTCAAGAGGAGTTGAAGATAAGATGCCATGCCAAAAAACTTACTGCCAAATGGCAGAGCATAAATAAGAAATATGGATTAGTTTAAAATGTAGGAACCAGTTAGCAATAAGCTCAAACTAATGACCAAAGTTCACAATTAATTTAAGCCCCTGTGTGGTAATTTTAGAACACCTCTCAGAGCAGGAAAATTCCAACCTACATGGCTCCCTTGTTAGCTTTTTTCTGGCTTTAGGTTTCTGAGGGGCTTTTCAGGAATCCTCTTGTAATTGTCCTTGTTCTGTAGGCATTAAGAAGACTCCAATGAAAATAAAGATAGAATCCCCTTTTTCTCTAGGGTTTAAGGTAAAAAACTGAGCTAGAGTGTGCTCCATTATTTTTAAACTTTCCCACCATCAAGAATTTTGTTGCCAAAATTTTGAGCCAAGAACTGAGATCTGTAGGCCTTGCTGGTAGAGAAATTGGATGGACATATGAGTTTGCATCCCTGATATACAATCACAATTCAATGGGAATGGTGATACTTTTATACTATTCTGTGCCTTAGTCTATAAACCTGGCTCTAATATTACCCACTCTTCCTAGTACACCAATTAATAAACTTATATTTTGGAAGTTTCTCTAAATTTTGATGCCACAAAATTAAGAGATTGCAGGACCAGCATTGTCCAGTGGTGACATTTTTCTCTCATGCTAGGTTCTTGCTTCATAGGAAAACATAATGCTCAGAGCCTGGCAGATAATACTCAACTAGTATAGTTGAATCTGAACTGATTGGATAGATCTTCTTCTGCTTTATTTGTCTGCTAGTGACCTTTTGTTTCTCCATGCTTTCCTACTCAGATGCCTCCAACTGCCAACATCCAAAGAGAAAAATTTCTATAGTTCCATCCCTGGAATATCAGTGAGGATTCATTCTATTGCTTTCCAAGCACTTTTTTTTGACTACTAACAATTTTTATAATACAGGAAATTGAACACATGGCCCCAGAAATAAGTGTTAGACTACTGAGCTGTCTCATTAGCTCTCACATAAATTTTTAAACATAGATTTTTTTTTTAATTTCCAAAAATAATTATTATCATTAATGGAAATTATGTGATATTTTAATGCTTGTCCATACTTTACAACTATCATACACACACACAACACATACACATGCATGCACACACACACACATATTTACATATGTGCCGCAACATAAAGGAATGCCATACTGTGTATCAGAGGACACATTTTAAGGCTAAGTTCTCCCCACTACCATGTGGATTTCAGAGATTAAACATACTGTAAGGCATGATAGAAAGTACCTTTATCTACTGAGTCCTCTCTAGGGAACTTTCTTAATTGATTTTATAATTTTTCTTTAAGATTGAAAAGTTTTGCTTTGATACATTTGTTAAATATTTGCTTATTTGTAGGTAATAACAAATTACTCATGGTCAGAAATGATACTAAATTGTAAGAAAATCTCGAATACAAAATCTCAGTAGTATTGACCTCCATAATTCCTGTTGTCAATCATATTTACTCCATGGAATAAAACTAAACGTGTAAAGAGGTCAACTGTCCATATAAGGGAGGAGGAAGTGTAATCTTGCACTGAACCTAGAAGAAATGATCACTTGGCAGCCCCAATAACTGCGCTTTTAAAGAAGATGTGAATCAACAACAGTCCTTTTCACAGATGATTTCACAGCTGCTGCTCTGGGTTTTTGTCTCACTTCCTCCATACTTTCCATCACTGTGATAAGAGCCATTTCCAGAAAGACAGTAGTAGTCAGCCTCATCCTCCATCTGCAGATCTGTGATGGTTAGTAAGGCTGAGTTGGAAGCCACGTCAATGGAGCCAGAGAAACGATCAGGAACCCCAGGTGGTCTTTTATTGTAATCAAAGATCATAGCAGTAGGTGGATTTCCAGAGTGTTTTCGGTACCAATGCACAGGGTTGTTCTCAATGTCACCACTACTGAGCTGGCAGGACATGGTGACTGTGCTCCCTAGAAGCCCTGACATAGATTTTGGCTGAGTGAGCGCAAACTGAGCACATGACCCTGTAAAGGAAAGCTAACAAAAGTTAATATGGACAAGCAAGTCTTGTTTACAATAAAACATATATGCCAAAAAAATCCCAAGCAACAGTTACTATTCCAAAAATATTTAAATCTACTTACCTGTTAAGTGATGAAGAAGGAGGAGGAGGAGTAGTGAAGGCCAAGTCATGGTGAAACACCCAGGTTCTGCTTCCTGGGTCCAGTGGACTGTCTATAGCTCAACACTCCTTCTTATCTGTCCCTGTGATTCTAAGCGCACATTGGATCCATGCAAATAACTCTCTTTCTGGAGTTTTATAGACCTCTCCTCTTACTTCATATTGGATCTGACTGAGAAGTAGAAAGATTACACATAGGGAAGATGTGGGCTCCACCAAGTGGCAGAACAGAAAAGCCTGAATGTAAAGAGAAAATACCAGAGACTTGGAGAACTAGCCAGGTGCTTAGCCATATCAGTCCCCAATGCAACCATGTCTTTCCATCTTGTGCTTGATGACTAGGTCTCCTCCCACTAACAGTGAGAACATTTGGGGAGTGAATTGTCCTAGCTGGACTCTGAGTGGAACATAAATTGTCCTTCAATATAATTTTGTCAATTGAGGCAGGGGACTGCCCACTTTGCTTTTGCATATAGAATTAATGTCTGAATTGAGACACTGACTTTTATAGTTTTTAAAATTTAAAAAAATTTTATTTGAGAAGATTGGTGGTTGTAATGGGCATCATTTCTAGGTAAGAATTTATTAGTGTACCGGAGTTAAAAATGGGTTTTAGCAGTAGAGAGGGCTTGCTGTTGCAGATGACGTGATTTTTCCCCAGCACCAATGCCAGACAACTCAGAACCTTCTCTAATTCAGCACTGGAGGGTCTGACACCTTCTTGACTCCCCAGCTACTTAGACACACTTGGGCCATACAATCATAACTGTACACATGATTGATATAGAGATTAATTATCATCTGCTGTTTACATGTGACGTCTAAAGAAACAGTAAATATGCTGGTGCTGAAATCTTCAACTACAATTCTAAGGGATTATCTTGTCTAACAATTGACAATTTGTAGTGTTTGAAGAACCTAGCAATAAAGAACATATAAAATTGTATATGCTGAAACTAAGTTGTTGAACTTGAAATTTTTTACTTTCTGAGTCTTTTTTCTATACAATAGGTACTGTTAAAATTGTTAAATTATTTTGCTGGTAAAATTACTGTTCATGGACAATGACTCCATCAGGATAAAGGAGGATGTATAAGACAGAGCTGTGAGTTCACTACTCATGTGGTCAGTGGTATCAAGAATCAGGAAGTAGATCATGGTGTAGCTCTTCGGAAACAGTCCTCAATGACATCCCTATGTGCAAGTCTGTAAAAGAAAGTAATGATTTCTGAATGACTCAGTCTTTCCAAGAGCATTGTCCTATCAGGGTCAGCCCATCACTGCCCCCTAATGGGCATGTGCATGTTTCTTAGAAGTACTTGGAGATGAAACTCTGGGAAGGAATTGATATAAGGTTAAAGAAAAACAAATAGGTGAGAAAAGCTAAGGTTGGCTTCCTTAGACTGTGACTTTTTCTTCTTAAAAATCTTTTCAAAGGAAACCAGCTAGAGCAAAGAAGGATGGGTATCATTACAGAACCAACAGGGACAAAGGGACAGTCAGGGACCCTGTAAATTACTGAAGCCAGCCTCTAACGGATTTTCAGTATTTTTCAATCTTTAATATAATATAATATTATATATATATAAAACTGTTACTATAACATTCTCCATAATTGGTATGCTTCTCTACTCATTTAATTTATTCTAAACAACTAATATCACCCCACTTACATGCCTGGAGGTCCCTCATCTAGCATTGGACCCCTATTATTGAAACTCTCAGAAGAGAACTTGGAAATAGCCATGATTCACAAGGCCCATCAGCACTAAATGACTCTCATCCACAACCACATTTAAGAAACTCAGTCAAATCCCACTTCCATGGAAAGTGTGGAGAGTAGGATCTTGGGCTCCAACTGAGCAGGATGAAAGATAATTTCAAGCTTAAGAACAAAGGTAAAGGCTTGTGCTGACACTTTACAGACTGCAGATTTAGATATGGGAATAGTATCCACAAGGAACTGAATAAGCTTGTGGAAAAAGAGGGAAAAATATTCCCCACTCAGTAAACCTAGAAGAGATCCATAGTGAAGTTATTCCTCATCTGACAGCTTCCACACTCCACACTAGGTTCTTGGATTCTTACACTATGAATAGCTAAATACCAACATCTGCCTGGGAACAGGAAATGAAATGAAAATAGAAGGGCTTTGAAGCTGTGCGGGGGCTCAACATTAGAAGGAAACACACACTCTGACCTGGATTCCATCTCTACCTCTATGGCAGTCAGACATTGGAGAAAACAGAGAAGATCCTTAGCTTTAGCACCCCAGTTTTCCGGGTTTTAGTAACATCTAGAGAGCAAGGCGGATCTGCTTGACTGGGTAGGAGCCTACAGATAAGGACTGTGCTGGGTAGCTCTCTTCTTACCTGTATTTTTCTGTTTCACAGTTCTGATTTATCTCTTTGTTTCTTCTTGATATTTCCTTCTCCTTCATGAACACTAGGCATTCACGGTATTGTTTTTTTTAATGAGTCTTCTTTTGTCTATGTATGGAATAGAAACCAGAAAAGTCTTCACTACACTGTGTCCTAATCCATTTGAATTTCTCTGGTTCATAGGCTTTACTAAATGACTACAGGATATTTGTTTTTACTGTGCTTAATATAAATGATTCTCCACTGCTGTGAGAAGATTCTGGCCTGGGCTGAGAAAAAGATTGATCATTGTTTTTGCTAGGGGAACTTAAGAAGCTATTGCATATTTCTGCCCTATATTTTCCACAAAGGAGGCCCTGCCAGAGCAGGTAAAGAGGGGCACATTAGATACAGAATAAATCACTCATTGCTCTGTGACCAAGAAGATAAGAAGGGGCTAAGTTCTTGGGATGTGAAGTCAGATTGATCCTTTACGATAAACAATGCATGTTGTGAAGGGTACAGCCAGAGAAATGGAAGTGTCCCTGACACTTCGAAGTCCAGAAGAATGTGAGTGATACCCAAACATTGAACAATGATCTATTTATGTTTGCATTTGTGCCCTGGTTTTTTAACCATTAAGTTAGAAAGTGTGTGATCCTAACTGCTTCTCTGGAGTTTCTGCAAAAGACTATTTCTGAATTAGTAAGTAAAGGCATATTAATCTTTGCCTCTCAGATTCCAGTAGTATACCATTGGGCATTTGTTCAATAAGCTAATGGGCTGGCGCCTACCAACCTCATTTCTCTCATTTCTACATCTGATTCTGTCTTCATTTCTGTGAACTGTGAGTGACTGATCACTCGAAATATCTCAACCTTAGTTTGGGGTCATGTTAGGCTGGGATGGAGTAGTATCCACATTTGATGTTTTCAGTAAACTGTGTAAATGGGACTCCTAATATCTCATTCAGCTGGTATGTTTATGGTAAATCAAGTGTTTTGAGAGCTGGTGGCATCATAAATACCTTGGAATGAAAATGGAATTGTGTACAATCTGGGTGTGAGTCTCTGAGTTAGTGATAAAATGGCAATATGATCATATAGCAAGACTGAAGGAGGAAACAGAGAGGTGGCAAGGGTCTGAGGCATGCCTAAGGCATGGAAATCCCAGTATTTACCCCTACCTTTTCCATGACTGAGCAGACTGAATTAGCTTTTCCTTGTTGGCCGACTAAATGATACTCATCCAGGAGGTTTAGGGAGTGAGGATAGCAAATAGGCAACCTTGCCTCAAGATCTCAAACTTCCCATTTTAATTTCATTAACATTGAAGGTGAGAAAAACTGACTCCAAGATTGTTCAACTTATCTCACTTCTCAGACACTTGCCTCACATAGGTTCATGAAACTTTCTGGGTAGACAAGCCTAAAGATACCAAAAGATATAAATTACTAAACAGTTAGTCATCAAAGTCTAGCTAGGGTCTCAGGCTAGACATTGATAATGTAGATAGCTATAAAGGTTTAACCCTCTTAGATCATGGGTGTTTACTGCCACTTATCCAATACCATTATAAAATTTAAAGTTTTTAAAGGGAATGTTTGCCAATCCCTGTTGCCACTTCACAACCAAATAGAATCTACTGGATGAATCTTTAAGGGCTATAAGGTTGGCAAATGCTCTAGGTCCAGCCAGTTTTCACTGGGCTCAACAGCAAGTCACTTGTTCAATGTAAACAAGGAGGCTCAGTTTTATAGAAAAGCACATGCCTTTTATGTATCTGCTATTTATACTCATTCACATTCAAACACACTTTCCTGGTAGATCACTATATTCATGGTACAAAGAATGCTCTGTTTTTTCTGTAAAGTTAACCTAAGAACTTAAAAAGCCTCAGAATTTGACAGTATTCCCACAGGCAATATTAATTTATATTTTTTCAGTTTGGACTCAACATTATTTAAGTAAATTTCTGATTAAATAAATAGAATTATTGGTCTACTTCTTAAAATTACAAGGATTGGCTTAAATAATTAAAGTTTAAAGTGTTTGTGTTATAGCTCTTCCCAAGCTTTATTAATATGTAATCATAGTAGTTAAAACATCAGTCTGATATAAATGATCTTCTGTTTGTTCAATAACCATACATAGTGGTTATACTATACTAATGTGGTAAGGTATAATGGAGAATGACCCCTGAGGCCAGGCAAGTTACAGGACACTGTGGACCATTAATCAACATGTTCTGTAATTGTTCACTTTTTCAAGGAGGACATGGAAACCTCACCTTAATCAATGTATACCCGACAAAGCAGAGGGTTAATACTGTGGAAAAATTCTTCTGCCAAACAGAGACATAGTCAAGCAAGACCTTTGAATTATCTTATTAAAGATATAAAAATTGGTTTGAAATAAGAAAAGCTAGAGGAGACAGATGTTCCTCTCGGGCTAAAATGACAACTGTGGAAAAGATTCTTAAGTTGCTTTGACAGTAAAAAAATAAATAGATAAGTTTGATTATATTTGTCAACTGTATGATGTTAAATACCCAGCATGAAAGTACAGCCAAAGAGTTATAATAAGCAAGTTTCTTTAATGGTGCAAGGGCTTACACTCCCTGGACATTAGATATGCTATTTATACAACTGTTTTTCATTATGGTATTTTGTCTTGTTAAGGACATGCAGCTCAGCTCATCTTGACCTTGGCAATTCAACACTGCACTGGCTATCTTCTATCTTCAGCTAAGAGAGGCAAGCCCAAAATTATTTTAACCTAAAAATGCAAGATGGATAAATATCTTCTCTTTCCATCTTCTGAAACCATCTCTGAGGGAAATGTCATTGAGAGTCTAGCCATTCCAGCAATTATCAAGGTGACTTAAAATAGATCCTTGGGTCATCATTTTAAAAAACTAGCTTTTGACCAATTGCTACCATGTAAGATATTCCTGAGAGTTGATGCTCTATTCTAGGCTGTGTTGTCATGGCCTCTAGCATTATGTGGTAGACGTGGTCTACCTCTCTACTTCTAGAGGCGACCCTGAAGACAAAGTGACAGATGGACTGTCCAACAAACATTTGCCAAATCACCTTGATCCAGTCCCAGAACCCATGCTTCTCTGAAAGTCACCACTAATTTGAACTAATGACACCTTGACTCCACCATTCAGCATAAATGAATTAGAACAGTTGTGGCCACTTTCCTGAGATTGGGCTGTTTCTTTCTTTGAGACAGGAAAGTAACAGGTAGTTTATAAACATAGGTAGTCAAGATAAGAGAAGTTAGGCTCCCTGAGATGTCAGTTCCTTGTTTCTAAAAGGTTCAATGAGGAGAAACTTCAGAAAACATAGTTGTGGGCATCTAGATAAGATCAGTATGAGAATGAAGAGGACCTGGGGACTCTATCAAATATCCTAGCTAGCATCCATTTAACAGACTACCAGCCTTAAGTTTTTCCTATTATTTCTATTCAATACTACTAATTTCCCTTTCTCCATAGCTTATGATCTGTCTTTCCCAGCCCCTCAATTCTGTGTCAACGACATGGATTAAACTAAGCAGTCCTATAGATAACTATCACATGATTCTTACAGGAATGACAACCAGACAGAAAATTATACAGGTTTTTGCTCTGTGATTAGATGGTCAGATAGATCCGTGGTGTCCTAAAATACAGAATGCTTCTGTGTTGTGAATACTGAGGTATGTTAGCTAATTTATCAGAGATATATCTTCAAGCTGATTATATCTAAATACATGTTTGGATATATGTTTTTATCATTGAATTATATAATGTCAATTAACAGAAAATCTTCAGAATAGTAAT
This sequence comes from Phyllotis vaccarum, assembly GCA_033318265.1. NCBI lineage: Eukaryota > Metazoa > Chordata > Mammalia > Rodentia > Cricetidae > Phyllotis > Phyllotis vaccarum. Next base: position 185,559,078 of record JARWLC010000002.1, read on the forward strand.
CACTAACATGAATGTTCATTTGGTCACAATGAGATATTAAAAGAGAGTACCTAACTAGCATATTTTTGCATGAAGATTAAAAAAAATAACAAAAGCATACAGAATGCTTGAATCTGAAAGTGGATATTTTGAACAACCAAGGAAATACAGTGACAGCCTCCATCATCTGTTTATAAAGTGTTATCTGTCTTCCATTCTGTCCACAAGAAACGGTGGTGGATAGTAAACACAAAAGAGACCTTGAATAGTGAAAACAAATAAAATAAAAAAATGTTTTTCAATTAAAAAGACATTTTAATACAATAAATTTTACTACAGTTTTCTCTCCTTCCATTGATTCCCCAATACCCCTGTTATCTGAATCCATACACTTTTTGACTCTCTTTACACAAGATAACAATTATCTAAGAAATAATAACCAAATTAAATTAAAATAAAATAAGATACAAATAGATAAAACAAAAATAAAATGGAATAGGAAAAAAAAAGCAACCAAGGAAATGAGCCAAAGAAAAAGCATAAGAATATAGAAGCATCCACACCCTACAAAGATGCCTTTGATTCACTTTATGATAACTATAATTTGCATAGCAGGTTAGAATCTCTAGGGAAAAAACTAATATTTTACTAGCAAATGTCAGTAGATGAAAATAGCTCCTGTGTTATTGATGGGGCAAGCATCCAGGTCTCTTTTCATCTCTAGGACCTCAAGGATACAGATGCATTCAGGCCATATATATGCTACCACAGTCTCTCTGAGGCCATATATGGATCAGTCCTTTGTGTCTACAAAGCCTTATTCCTTTGTGTCCTCTGTCTCTTCTGGCCCATACACTCTTTTCACCTGTTCTGCAAAAGTTTTTGAGCCCTGTAGGGGGGTATTTGATGGAGACATCAATTTTAGAGCTTAGTGTTTCAAAATCTCTTTTACTTTGCCTATGGTCTGATACTCATTGTCTGCATTTGTTCCCATCTTTTGCAGGAGGAAGTTTCTCTGTTGATGGATGAGAAGGAATGGATCCATGAGTGTATCCAAGTGTCATTAGGAATATCCTTTTAAAAATATGTTCCTTTAGCAGAATATCACATTTGGTTTTCTCCTTGGTCTGCGGCTTAACATCTCTCTGATTCTCTACACAAAAGAAGCATTTAGGATGGGTTACATCTCATGGATTGAGCTTTTAAAATATGTTCCTTTAGCAGAATATCACATTTGGTTTTCTCCTTGGTCTGCGGCTTAACATCTCTCTGATTCTCTACACAAAAGAAGCATTTAGGATGGGTTATATCTCATGGATTGAGCTTAAACTAAATCAGATATTGAAAGATTGCTCACACAAACTTAAATTCCACTATTACACCAGTATACTTTACAGGAAGGTTACCGTAGAGCTGGCTTGGTGTTGATCTATATCCTATTTTTTTGCAGTGTATAAAATGTTTTTCAATCCATGTACACCAGTCCATAAGATGAAGGCTCTAGGCAGGCATCAATTCCACCTCTCCTTGCCCAGTGAGTTGTACAGCATTTATCTTCAGCAATAGGGCCTTACTGTCAGTGTTTGAAGAATCACCAATAGTTTTGGCAATAGCCTGGGTTGTTTGAAGATTCTAATGTGACCTTCTGGTATTGGAAACCATGCAGCCTGGTGTCAGAAACTTATATGAGTGCTAATCCAATGGATCTCCAGATAAGCTGAAAGTCCACAATGACTTGGCAAGGTCCATTGAACTTCAGGACAGTGTATATACAGCTGAGATTTTGAGGCCTGCATGCTCTCTTCTCTCTCATAATTAATGATGATTTTCTTGGTTGATTTTAAGTGTCATTTTGTCAATAATACATGAGACAGATGTGATCATTCCTGGAAACCCCATTTTTTTTCTTGAATATTTTCTCCTAAAATTTTATGGGAGATGATGCTTCTCAAAGTTCTTTTCTCAGGATACCTGCTGTCATTTCAGACCCCAGGTCTTAATCCAATTCAGTGCTGACAGTATCAGAGGCAGATCTCCCCTATTTCTATAAATATGCTTTGAACAAGATTGTGTTTCTTGAAAACGCATATTGATGCTAATCACTCATTTAGTTTTGTAAAGACATGATGTAACTGGTTTGATATTTGGTCAAGCAAGCAAAATTTTAAGTGTTGTTTTGGATTTAAAGATACTTTGAGGTAAAAATTGTAAGAAATCGTATTTGAAATATTTGTTTTTTTTTTTTTTTGCCAAAGGTTAACTTTGGATTATAGAAAATCCTTGTTAGTATGGGAAAACATGCTTATTTCTGATGTGTAAATAATGATGGGTGAAGCTATTCTGGGCCAGCTGCATGTGTAAATCTCATCTGTAGAGGGTTTATGTTGTTCCATTGTAAATAATTGTCCCACCTACTCATTTAATAAAAAGTGCTGGTTGGCCAAAGGCAGACAGGAAGTGTGGGTGGGGCTATTAGACTAAGAAAACTCTAGGAACAGGCGGAACAGAGCAGAATGCCAGAGAGAAGCCTGAAGAAGTGGAGGACAACTATGCTGCTCTGAGAAAAGGTACCGAGTCACATGGCTGAATAGAATATGAATCATAGGTTAGATTAAGGGTAAAGAGTTAGCAAGTTATATGCCTGGGTCTTAGGCCAATCAGCCTAAAACTATTGTAAGCATCTGTGTGTCTCTGCGGGTCTGTGAGTCTGCGGGTCTAAACTTTGAGGCTAGGCCCGAAAGACCAGGCAAGAAACCTCATACCACACTCATCTAGTAGTCAGATGATTTATTTATTCATGCTGACTCCCCTTCTTGGTCTAAGGACCTGAGCCTGAGCCAAAGATGAACCCCAACACTCTTGGGCAGTTAGATATACCCCATTTCCAGTACTGTAAGCTTTTTGTGATGAGAGCTGTTTAGGTGTGGATTAAACTCCTCCATTTATGACAAATTCATTTATATCACTCTCGTATATGTAAAAAAATTATGGAATGTGCATTAGGTTTTCATAAGACCCCTCAATGGCCTTTTGTTTTTGCTGCCCTCACCCATATTCTTTTGCTCTGTCTTCTATTTCCTTATCCCTTTCTGCTTAGTTCTCTCAATCATTCCCATATTTTCCTTTTCCATTCTTCTGTTGAAAGTTGCCTTGGCTGCTTACAGAATCTGGCTATATGACCATGTATATATATATACATATATATATATTATATATATTCATATATATATATATATCCGTATATATATGTATATATATAATATATATATGTATATATATATTATATATATATATATATATGGTTATAAGTTTTAGTTTTTTGTGGGATTTTTTAGTAGTAGGAGAGGGGTATCTCTGATTCTTTTGTCAGATCTTAGGGTACTTTTCATTCTACAGGGTTGCATCATCCAATCCTAATAAGAGTTTTTCTGCCTAGTTTTGTTGTTTGTGGCTATTCTGTGTTGTGTTGATAGCTCAGGTAAGTCTACTATTTTCTGAAAGGAATGGAGGAAACAGTGGATGTATAGGAAAGGGGAGATAGTAGAGGAATGGACCGAGAGAAAGCTGCAGCACAGAAGGATTGTATGAGGAAATAATAAATTTATAAAATTAAATAAAATATATGCTAGCCTTCATTTTCAAGAAATTTTTCACAGATGCTGGGACAAGAGGAGCTTCTGGGGCAGGCCTACCTACTACTCTCTGAAAGTGCTGCATTTACATAGCCATCATAACCTCATGTTAAATATATGGGACCCTGGCTTACCTTGCTAATGCCTTTCTATGTTACTCTTTATCCTAATTCTCAAAAAAGCCCAGGTCACATGTTCAGCTTGGTTGAACATGCTCAGATCCACCATCTCCAACCAGGAATATTACTTTAAGTACCAGAACTCCTATACCATGTGAACCTCCTGATTCTTGGAAATTTCCATCAGCATCTCAGCCCATAGGAACCATGATTCCACTGTATAGTCTTGCATATGCCACCAGGAAACGTTTTCTAACAGCCCCACAATGAACCATGACATCTTTTTTTTGACATTGTAAATTACTTAAGGTAAAGAAGAAAGGTGACTAAAATAAGGAAAAACAGGGAGCCATAACTCAACAAATATATTATTCCATATATGCAAGTCAGGAACTGCAACAAAATAACACAAAAGCAAAGAAAATATGTCTCTTCTACTAATGATGAATCCCTTCAAAGTGGCTCCTAACAAAAATTACCTGAAAAATACCCTGACAAATAATTCAAAAGAAAATTAAAATTATGTTTAAGCAACTCAGAAATACATGAATATTAATGTTAAGAGCACAAAAATAGATGAATTATATAAGAATGTCAATACTAAATTGTGGGAATTTAATAAAAGCTCCAAAAGTTTCAGAGGTATCAGAAGGAATCTACCCTCAGTGTATGTGGGGATTTAATAAAAGCTCCAGAAGTTTTGGAGATATAAGAGGGATCTAACCACAGTCAGTCTAGGAGGATCAGAAAGTGGTGATTGACACCTTTGATCCCAGCACAGGGAGTATCCTGGGAGTGGTGACCTAAGCCCTTAATCCAAACTGAGTTAGAGGTCATCTTAGTTTACAGAAGGAATTCCAGGCTCCCAGGCAGGCAGTGGTGGGGTTAAGACTTACCAAGAGAGTGCTTAAGGTGGGCATAGAAAAACAGAAGTTAGAGGAAGCCAAGAGAAGCCAGGCTGAGGAAGCTGGGTAAGACCTGACTGTGGTGTTTACTCTCTCTAATATCTCAGACTTTCTCAGAGATCTATTCCTGAGTCTCATTTATTCGTGCAACACTAAATATACAAATCTATTACAATGTAGAGTGTGTATTAATGAAGTAAATCCAAACTGAAATAGTTCTAAAAAAGAAAAACTAATTAATCCAAATAAAAACTGCAGTGTAAATCCTTATCAAAGTGTGGATCATGTAGTAAACAAAGTATCATCAGGCAATGTAGACATGAAAGAAGAATTAAATCACTAAGAGGATCTTAGTCATAATTTAAAAATATGAATAGAATAGGAGAGAGTTCTGGAACATCTTGAAAAGATCTAAGTTTCAGATGATAGTTATAGAAAAGTGAGAAAGGCATCATATAAAAGACATTGTGTATACTTTTAATAAAATTATAGAAGCAAAATTTTCAACAGAGAGAAGAGATGCTTATTCAAGTATAAAAACAAAGAAACCCACATAGAACACAAAATAGAGAGAATGGAGAAAGAAAATTACCAGGAAATGTTTTGAGATGAGGAATCCTTGTATGAGTGGGGTCTTAACTGGATGTGTATTTTAATATGGTCATGGACTTTAAAGACTCTAAGATTACATGTTTCATGGGAAATTTGTAAAATCATCATCCATGTGGAGGAGACTCGAGACCTTTGAATCAAGATGGAAGATTTTTTTCCTTAGGAGTCCAAATACGAGACTTTACAGATGACTGGTAAGTGTGTGAAAAAACTTAAAACCTGCAGCTTTTGCTTCTTGATATTTCTTGATATTTAAAGCCAGAGACCTCTCACTTAGACCAGCTAAGCATCCTCTATGCTGTACCTAAAAAATACACTGAAGTTCTTATGTTAGCATTGGGGAATCCAATCTGATCCCAGATTCTTGTATATATGTTTCCGTGTTTGTTCTTGTTTGTTTGTTTACTTACTTACTTATTTATTTGTTTTTAATGTCATTTTTGAGCCTATCATGAAACTTACTCTGCAGATCAAACTGACCGGGAGCTCACAGAGATGCCCTGGCCTCTCCCTTCCTAGTGCTGGGTTTAAAGGATGTTGCACCACTGTCAGGCACTTGTATATTTGTTCGTATTATCTTGCCATGCCTAGCTAGGGTTCCAAGACCCAAGCCACAGAGATTGAAACATTATGTTATACTTAAGTACTAAAAACAGAAAAAAACGAAGACCACTGAAGCTATGAGAGAGAAAGACCAAGTAATTAATTATAAAGCAGGCAAACAAGAATATTTCACAGAAACGTCTAAAACCAAAGGACCTGGCTAGATATATTCCAAGACCTGGAAGCCGACATCTGCTAATCTTTATTATTTCATACAACAAAATACCATATTAATGTAGAGAGAGGACCAATGCCTTGCAGGGAACTCAGGAAGCTGGAACAGGTAATCTAAGGATTTCAAAGAAAAGTTACAAATGAACAAAGTGAAAGGGAATAATATACTATCAGTAACTCTTAATATAATGGTTCTAATTTCCCCAAAATGACAGAGCACCAGGATAGATTAGAGGACATCGCAGCTCCAGATAGGACCTTAGAGTAAAAGGAAGAAAGGAAAAGATTTTTCAAGCAAATAGAAATAAGAACAAGTAGACATCACTATTCCTATAATAACATAACATTAGTCAGAAGAGATATAATGTGTCAAAGGAATCATTCAGAAATTCACTCAATTTCATAAATAAACTACTCCTGGGTATAGATCTACAGGTTAGCACCGACACATTGTTACTAGGGAACTGCAAATCTCACCTTTACCCATAGACAAGTCATCAGGGAAAAACTGCACACAGAGAAGCACAAGTGTTTTATGTCATCACACATCAAACAGAACAACAACTATCTACACAACATTTCAATACAAAACTAAAAAATCACAGTCTGATCAGCAGCTCTTGAGAGATTTCTTCAAAAGTGATGGCATGTTAGAAAACAAATTAAATTTAAACCCACATAGGGAAACTAAGTACCACTCTGAAGTACGTCTGACCATAGAGGAATAAAGTTAAGTATCAAGACCAAAAGAACTCACTGAAAAACTCAAACAAACTATACAAAAAGTACTGAATTATAGTCTCGGAAAGGAAGACATCAAAAAGGTTAATGTAAAGAAGCCTTGGAGTTAAATGAAGGCAGGCACGTTTCAGACAATTTCTAGAGGAGTGTTTACTGTGCTAATTTTTATGGTTATAATATAATTATATCATTCCCCCTTCCCTTTCCTCCCTCTGAGCCCCCTATATATTTATTATTGTTCTCTTTCAGGAATCGTCACATACATATATGTTTACACATCTGTCTTTATAAGCACATAAACACAGCCTGTTAAGTCCATAAAATGTTGCATGTAGTACATAAAACTTTAAAAGATATCAAAAAGTTTAAATATTAAAATTTGAAATTATTCTCAAACTAATATGTCAAAATTGTACTTTAATGCCTCCACAAAAAGAACAAACTAAATTCAAAAGTACTGAGTGGGAGAAGGTGATTAAAATTAGGTTGAAATTAATAAAAAAAAAAGATCTGAAAAATTAAAGAGTCACTTAAATAAGAATCTGATTTTTTGGAAAGTTAAGTAGAATTGGCAAAGCCTGGAGCAACATAGCAAGAAAGAAAGAGAAAGAAAACTTAAATTAATAAAACTTGATATTAAATGTAGACCCTTGGACAAAAAGATATGGATATAAAGGTGTTGTGGAGTTGTGTTTAGAAGCTAAGAAAGGCCACTGAGTCCTGGTAGGTGGCAGGAGAGTCCCTGCCTAGTGGCCCAGAAAAATCACTTTGTAAATCTATGAAATAAAACTTGGATTGTATTGGAGATTTCAAGTTGTTGGAGATGCCCAAAATGTGGTACTTGGTTACGAGAGCTGCAGACAGCGTGTGTACCTAGGCCAAGAGAGAAATGTGATACAGGCAATGAGGCTGAGTGGAATTTGTCCTGCTGGATTTCTGTTTTGCTTTGGTCCAATGTTTCCTCAGCATGTATGCATGTTATAGTTAATATACAGTTAAGATTTCCTTGAGTCTCAGAAGAGACATTGGACTTTTAAATAGTGTTGAGACCGTTAAGACTTTGAGGATTATACAAGTTAAAATGAATGTGTGTTTTGTTATGAATGTTACTAGATGCCTTTGAAGGTTAGAAAATGGAGTATGGTGGTTTGAATGAGGAAAATGCTGACGCCTCATGCTTGAGTTTTTTGTTTCCATTTGGTGGGACTGTTTAGGAAAGTTAAAAAGTATGACCTTATTTGGGGAAGTAAATCACTGAGAATATGCATTGTGGTTTCAAAAACCAGTGCCAGGCCCAGTCTCTCTCTGACTGCAATTTATAGATCAGATGTGAGTTCTCATCTACTTCTCCAGTGCCATGCCTGCCTGCCTACTTGCTTCCATGCTTTCCACTATAATGATCATGGACCAGCCCTGTGTAACTGTAAATAAGTTCCAAGTTAAATGTTTTGTTTAGTAAGAGCCTTGGTCATGGTACTTCTGTACAGCAATAGGATAGTAAATGAGACATTAAAATGTCTTATCGAAGCAAAAATGTATTATTTGGTTTGGAGTACATTGTTGAAGTAACTGTAGATACAAAAATAAAAGACTTTTCTGTCTTCCTTTTCTAATTTTAGTTTTCCAGGGTAAAAAGTATTGAATAACTAACTCACTCATATTCTATCATTTTCCCACTGTTATCTTTTGATTGACAAATTCATCCATGGAGATGATGTGATTTGTGTGTGTCTATTCTCCATTCCATTTTTTCCCAATATGCCCCCAATCTTTGTGTTTCATTTTTAATGTGAGACAGTTATGTGGTTGTCAGTATCTGTATGGTTCCAGGGTCTTCTCCTGGAACATGGGCTAACATCCTGCAAAAGAGGAAGCCCACTCTTAATTTTGTGATTTTCTTTAGTGGCATATTGTGACTGGAAAAGATTTTTTTCCCATCATAGAGTAGTTCCAAATAATCTTTTTTCACATATGTAAAAGTGGATATTCTAGTAAGTTTCTCTACATTAGTAGGTTTCTATTTGGTTTTCAAATGTTTTGCTGTTAGTTTTGAAAGTGTCTATTTCATTTCTATTTTTAAAAATCATTTAAGAGGTATTAGTTGTAGCTCTTCTTTCAAAGTCCCTTAGAATTCTGGTGTGTGTTTTTGTACATCCAATGGTGCCTCAGACTGGCTCTGTTGGGCGAGATCAGGGATTCTGGTACTCAGGTGGGCAAGGATCGGTGGTGGACAAACAGACACACACTAGGCAGTAATGGAGCTGAATGCCAATTTATTAGCAGAGCATTAAATCTTTTGTAGGCCAGAATTACAAGGAAATAATGCTCACATAATCGCCTCAACAATAATATTCTCATTTCTTAAACAATTTACTTCCTCAATAAATTAACAAGGCACAAACACAGCCTCCAAGGCTCCAAAGAATTCACAAAATCACAGTGGCACATGGGACATGAGAAAATTAATAACTCAGTATGTGACAGACAGACATGAGTTCATGTAGGAAACCAACAGGCCTTGTGGTCGGCATTTGAGACCCACCAACCCTCTGCACACTCTCCTGAGTTCTTTCTGTGCACCAGCCTTGTGATAAATGTACGAGGCCTGGCCATGTTCTTTCTTTGGGAACTATTCTCCTCTTCCCCACATTTGCCCATAAAAGTCCCTCTCTATCAATTGGTCCATAGTAAGAAGAGTCCAGTTCCAATCATAGCATTTTCTCCTCCAGACATCTCTGTGCTTATTAATTTCCTTTAAAGGCTTAGTCAGTTGTCGAATAATGCTTTCTCGTTTTTCCCTACTTAACACACACCAGGGTGGTCTTGCTCTAGCTAATTTCTCATGAAAATAAAGGGAGTAATATGACACTTTTTCTCCTAAACCATCGCTACCTGCTGTGGTGGGATTCTGGTGTCAGCTGATAAGATTGGAAGACACCTATCCAGGGTCCTGGGCTCTTGAAGGGGGAGTTGCCAGCCCTATTTATAAGGGGCTGCTGGGATCTTGAAAAGCCCTTTTTTTTTCCTGGTTCCTGACTGCTGGAAAGACCGGTTTGGCATCCAATGTCCATCATGTGGATAATCCAGTCTATCAGGCACCTATATAAGCTGTTACCTGTATCCTGAGTGTTGGCTTATATTTTAATAAATATTAATCTTGGATTGATGTATTTTAAGAGAATTTCTGCCTTCAACCTGCCATGCATTAATATTTTGGGAATTTTCTGAAGTTCCCTCTGTATGTATTCATGAGAATTCCTACCCATTGGGTGGTCACAGGAATCTGCTGGATTGGGTTTTAAAGCATTCTTAAGAAAAGCCACTTGGAAGGTCCAGGTTTCTGTTTGTTTCTTCTGCAAACAACTCTTCATTCTGCAATTGTGTCATTAACCCCCCACACACATCTGATTTCCCCTTAGGACCCTCCACATAGCTCTAGTGAGGGGGAACTCAGAGGGTCCCGAAGGCACTTTCTCTTCTGGGAACCCAGGAGTGGTGATCATGGAAGATTGAGCATCTGTAACAGTCAATTGTGTTCCTGTAAGCTCGTGCAGCTAGCAGGAAAAGAAATCACAGTAGACAAAGAGCACATCCTTCTTCAGGGGAGGCCAAGAGTTCCAGGAGACCAAAACTTCCTTGAAGTTTCTGCCTCAGGTCTGGCAGTAAGCCTTCCAACATGCCATGCAGACTCCACTGGAGATGCCGTGCCACAAGGGTTTTAGAGTGGTAAGAATATTTGATGTAGTTTCAATCTTATTTTAAAAAACCTATTTAAACTGTGGATCCCTTCTTAGTTTAATTTCTCCGACTCAGTTATGTTTAGAATTTTATCCACTTTAATAGTGTTCAAATGTTTTTCTTTAAATCTGCTTTTTTATGAAAATTATTTCTTGAGGTTATAATTATGTTGTAATGAGGTTTTTTGGCCTTGGGTGGATAGAGGTTTAAATTTATAGATTTGTAGTTTTAGATTTTTTTTACTTGTTTGTAGTTGATTAGGCTTTAGAAATGATTTAGATATTTATATTAAGTTATGTTGTTTAGCTTATGGCTTAGGTATATATATTGTTAGTTTTTATATTTTAATTTAATTTATTTTTTATTAATTTATTTTTTATGTGGCTTGTGGTTTATTTGTGTTTTTTATATGATATTACAACATAATTATATCATTTTCCCTTCCCATTTCCTCTTCCCAAACCCTCCTCTCTCTCTTTTGAACCATGGCCTCATTTTCTATTGTTACACGCCTACATGTATTTTCATATGTGCCTATGACCCATCACAAAATAAATGTGATTTGTCTTATATATAAATAGACAGAAAGTAACCTCCAGACATAGAAGGAGATGACTAGATTCCATTTATTGAAGGCTCGGGAAAGACAACATAGAGTGTTGACAATGCCATCTAGATTTACCTTGAAAAATTTGGAAATATAAACAAAAGATGAGCAGAATTGCTAAAAAGGAAAAAATAAGTCAAAGGTAAAGTGTCTAATTATAAATGTAATTTGTACTTTGTAGTTAAGGTATACTTAAGAACATTGGAAAATTTTGTACATTACACTAAATTATTAGCATCTGTTTTAGCATTATCCATTTTTCACTGTTCATGCATACTGTCAGCTTTCTATTTTAAAATCTAAGTTTATTCTTTATATCATGATTTTTTGACTTTTTTTAATTTAAAAGGTTTTTTACATTATAACCACAGTTCCCCTTTCTCTTGATCCTTCCACTCACCCCCCAGCTCACCCTACCCCACACTCCACCTCATCCACTCCCATCCACTCCAAGATCATGATGTGAAAACCCACAGAGACAACTGACCAAGCTACTGGGAGCTACTGACTCTTGATTGACAGCTAGGGAACCTGCATGGGATCAAACTAGACCTTCTCAATGTGGGTGATGTTGTGTGCCTTGAACAGATTTTGGGGCCTCTGGCAGTGGGACCAAGATTTATCCCTAGTGCATGAACTGGCTTTTGGAACCCACTCTATAGAGGAATAACTTGTTCAGCCTTGATACTGGGGGGAGGGCTTGTCCTGCCTCAATTTGATATTCCAGACTTTGTTGACTCCCTATGGGAAGCCTTATCCACTTTGAGAAAAGGCTTATTTTGAAATGACAGTGGAAACATTCTTAACTCTAAGTGCCTGCTTTCCCTGGGTTTGGGACTAACACTAGTAGTGCCTGTGAAAGAGACAGAAGATCCAAGACTTTGTTTTGGTGTATTTAGTTTACTCATTGCTGATTCTCTTAACAGTTAGGACAGTTGGTATAAAAGGGAGTAGGAAGGCTTTGAACCAACCCTACTCTGTGTTTCATCGTCTCACCACATGGCTTCATTCGTGATACAGCTTCAGTTGAGACCTTATGGGTGGTTCTCCTAAGCATGAGGGGTCACTGATTTATGGGCTTCCCTTTGTTACACGTCTAGCATGTCCTAGAGTTTGTCACTCTTCATAAGTGTAGTTAGATACTTCACAAACACATTCTCTGTCTTTCCACAGCTATTAATCAAGGTCACATTCAAAATTAATATTTGTTTTTCTAGAAAAGAGGAAAAATGAAAGAGAGGAGCAAGGGAAACTATCAAATAAAATCCCCTTAAATTTTTACATTAGCTAAAGTACTTTAAGGTTCCTAATAGCTTTGTCTTATAAGATAGTCCTATACAAAATATTAACATTTTTGGCTGCATTTATATCCTACTAAAGTTTTTAATAATTCAAAAAACTTAATACATATAGAATTTATACAAGAATTAAGCATAGTGACCTTTGTGGTGGGATTCAGGTATCAGCTGATAAGATCCGAGGATGCTTACCCAGGGTCCCGGGCCCCTGAAGGGGGAGTGGCCAACCCCATTGATAAGGGGCTGCTGGGACCCTGGGAGGCCCGTTTTCCTGGTTCCTGGCTGATGGAGAGACTGGTTTGGAGTCCATTGTCCATCACTCGGATACTCCAGTTCCTGTTCAGGTGCCACTATAAGCGGTTACCCCTATCATGAGTGTTGGTTTATATTTTAATAAATATTAATCTTGTACTGGTGCCTTGTAAGTGAAACTCCGCCTTCAGACCTTTTATCAAATTATTCTTTTTATTTTAAGTCTTTCTTAAACTTAAGTCATTGAAAGTAGTTTTAATTCTGGTTGTGAAGTTAAGATTATTAGAGACAGTTGTAGCTTAGCAGGTGTTGAAGAGATCAATATTGGAAGGCTGGGCTTACATTAGGAATTCTCAACCTGTGGGTCGCAACCCTTTTATTATCACTTAAGATCATCAGGAAACACACATATTTACATTGAAATTAATAACTAAGTCAAAATTACACTTATGAAGTAGCAATGATAATAATTTTATGCTTATGGGTCACTGTAACCTTAATAAGTGTATGTATTAAAGGCTTGCATCATTAAGAACTTGATAACCACTGGCCTATACAAACCTATGACAAGAATTACTTGGTTTTATAGTGCATGCTGCATTCAGGGTTTACCATGCATTGGTTGATCAAAATGGGGCAGAACAGAATTTGGAATAGAGAAGACAATGTATTCTACTACATAGCAGTGAGGGTTACAAATCAAGAATGATTTTGTTTTTCAGAACAACCCCCTTCCTAGACAGAATTTTTACAATAATTTTCAGTGTATGTTTAACACAGAGACTTTGGAGAAGGCTACAAGGTGAGTAACTCCTTAAAACAATGAAGTTAAGTTTTGAAATTTAGGTTTGACTAGTCTCTCAACTCTGGCTGAACAAACATTTACTAAGTATTTTCCAAATCTCATAAATATTCAAAACATATATCTAATGCTTTAGGAATAGATAAGTTAACTGAAAAAAAATAATCTCCCTTCAATACACTTTAAGCATTCTTTCAAATATTCGAAGTTAGGTGACATGAATGGATGTCTGTCTGTCTTTTAGATTTTAGGTGAATCACTGTCTATTTAGTCTTAAATAAGTCCAGAGATTCTAACTTTATTGGTGTGTAATTTTTAGCTATTTTCTATACTGATAGCACAGTCTATAATTTGTGCCATGGATTATTATCTTCATGACAGTCATGGGCAAAACTTTCCAAGAGATAAAGTTTATATTTCAAGCCAATCTCAACTTTCATAACTCCCCTGCAGCATTATATTGGCATTGCAAACCTTTCCCCAATGCCTCTGACTTAGTTTAGTTTTCTTATAATACTTTAATTTTTCCTACTTAAAGTTTTTATTTTCTAATGTTGATAACCCCATGAAGATTGAACACTAAGGTGAGTATATTAACACTGTCCTGTAACTTTCTTCCCTGGAGTTTAAAATAATCCAACATATCCCGTCATGGAATTTGACCTAACAGGGTTTCAGGTCACCAATATAGAAATTTAGTATTAACTTTTGGACTTCCTATTTGCTACCTAGTTCACTGGTGGCTAAGCAAGAATTTTCAAACTTAGTGTGAACAGACAGAATATTGTATGTGTGGAAGAACTTAGTTTTCATCTAGGTATCATTTTGGTTAATGATGGAATTTACTGTCTTAATATGGTCTTATAGTGAAAAACACTTTAAAGTTTCAATAATAAAACTTACTTTTTGTTGCAGTGACACAGTTTCTTGGTCCCAGGCGGCCAGAGGCCCAGACCCACAGACTTGTGTGCCAGACCCATTAGCCGCCTGCTGCTGCTGCTCAGACCCCCAGAAATGACTCAGACAATTATTTTAACTTCATGCTGTTTTGCCTATGGCTCAGGCACATTGCTAGCTTGCTCTTATATCTTAACTCAACCCATTCTCATTAATTTGTCTGCCAAGTGGCTCGTGGCTCACCTGTGTTCCTTACATGTTGCTCCTTGGGTGACTTGCTCAATCTGCCTGACTCCGCCCTGTTTCTCCTGCCTATGCTCTGATTTCTCCTTCTACTTTTTCTATGGTGCCTGTCATGGCCCAAAACGGCTCCTTTATTTAAAGATTGAGATTCACAGCATACAGAAAGGCATTCCCACATCACTTCCCCCTTTCTGTCTAATCAAAAAGAAGGTTTCAATTTTAATATAGCAAAATTACATATAACAAAATATCCATCAAGCAAGAATTACAGCTATAATATATAGTCTATTTGTATTTAGCAAAATTAAAGAAAATACTCTTATCATCTACCTTATCTTTGTGAATCTAAAGTTTCATATCCAATATACCTTTCAAATGACTAAGAAAAACTGTACCTATAGCTATTTAATCTTCAACTACATCAAAGACCACAGAAGGATATATTTACCCAAGTAAACCAGAAGTGCAAACGACTTCTAAAATCTAGAAAGGACAGAGATGACACCTATCTGCCTGGACAGTCACCCAAAGTTCCTTTATAAAGTTGGGGCATCCATCTTCAGCCTATAGGCCCAGAGTCTCTTTTCATTTCAGTGAAGCAGGAAATCTGCTCTGCCCATTCTGGCACAGTTCATCAGTTGCTTCTCCTCGAGTCCTGAAGAAGGTCTGAGAGTTTTCTCTGTAAAGCAGGAACCTGAATGACCATCTCAGTTTGTTCTGCCAAAGTTCAGAGGTCATTTTCCTATGGAACCTGCATGTCCAGTTTAAACAGCATACTGTCAAGCAGTCAATATAAGAACAGGTTCTTGTCCAGTGTTTAACCATTGCCACAAAGAGAGTAGACTCCATATGGAGTTTCTTCGATGCCCATTTTTCTCTTGAAGAAGATTGGTGCTGCCAGGAGGGAATCTGTCTCACTGTCCAGAAAAGTCTAAGTTCTTAAAATATTTTAAATGCCATATTCTGTAGGTCTTAGAAGTGTTTGAAGATTACCTATCTAATTGAATTATGTCTTTGTATACCTAAAATATAACTAACATGCATTTCTTAATTATACATTACAGTTTTAAATCAGTTACATAAATATCATATCTTAAACAAAAGTAGAAAAATACATACAGCATAAGAGAACTGACCTTAAGTTTGTATCAATAAACCAAAATCCATACCAATGTAAAACATTTCAAGATTAATAGCTGATTTCCTGATCTAAGTAAATTTAATAATCTAATTTTTTTTAAAAAAATAATTGATGTACCATTTCTCCTTTTTCTTCTTAGAAAGAGATTAACTATGACCATTAACCATTTATAATTAAAAAAACATTTAGAAACAATATTTTGAGAATTGGGCATAGTTTTCCATTACTACTTCCTGCTGATTATGGGGCATTGAAAATCTCCTGAGTTAGAAGGATCATACATACTCTGCAATCTTGAAGCTGATATGGCCATCTCTTCCTATCAGAGATTTTTTCAGGGGATCTTGGTTGATGGAACCATATTTGCCTGGAAACAGCCCACAGGTTCTCATCTTCTGTGGAAACAAAAGCAGAACTCTTCCAAAGCAATAAATCCTTAGACACAAATTTCAAAATCAAAATACCTTTAGAATATATATTCTTGTTTAACTTAGTAGCCTTTGCATTTGTAATCCATTGTCTTTCTGCAGTTAGCTCATTAACAGTTAAAAAATTATAAGAAAACACAATAACAACCAAAATCCAGATTTTGTGTCTATTTTCCATCTTTATGTGGCTTATTATATTTTTATTACTCTATTTCTCTTTTTAAAGACTTTATCTTCTCTCTTTTCTCTCTGAAGACTATGTACCTTTTACACACATTGTAACCTGTTTATAGGTTTTTCTTTTCATCTGAATCGGTTTTATTGTGAATCCTTAATAATTTTCTAATTAGAAGAGCTTTTAAAATACTCTCACTCTCTTGCCACATAGTTTTTGCAGATAAAGCTGAATCAATAAGTTCACTTAAAGGGACCGCATCTCTGTTCGTGGCTAGCAAGCAGAGCACACCCAAGAAAATGCTGCTACTAAGAAACTGTCTTTGTTTCCTTTTTGTTCAAAATAAACAGAAATTAAAATCAACCACATGCTACTGAGTCTTCTGTGAGATTTCAGGAACCAGCCTTATTGCAGCTTACACTGCCTGCCACCAGTCTGCCAGCGCCATTTTGAATGTGACCCAGATGCCATGCTTTCTTTGTACAATGACCTGTTTCGTATACACAATTTGGAAGCTGCCTTGGCTCAGTTTCTGTGATCTAGGACCCTTTCTAATCTTTCTCAGGCTTTAAGTGGATAATTGATCCACGTTGGACACCATCTGTTGTAGTGACACAGTTTCTTGGTCCCGGGCGGCCAGAGGCCCAGACCCACAGACCTGAGTGCCAGACCCATTAGCTGCCTGCTGCTGCTGCTCAGGCCCCCAGAAATGATTCAGACACTTATATTAACTTTATGCGGTTTGGCTTATGGCTCAGGCACATTGCTAGCTAGCTCTTACATCTTAAATCAACCCACTTCTATTAATCTGTCTGCTACGTAGCCCGTGGCTCACCTGTGTTCCTTACATGTTGCTCCTTGGGTGACTGGCTCGATATGCTGACTCTGCCCTGCTTCTCCTACCTATGCTCTGATTTATCCTCCTACTACTTCTATGGTGCCTGTCATGGCCCAAAACAGCTCCTTTATTTAAAGATTGACGTTCACAGCATACAGAAAGGCATTCCCACATCAACTTTTCAAAACCAGAAATTATTTTCTGAGGATTTCTTCAGTGCTTGCAATATACTGAGCACTAAATAAGGCACTTGGGATACAGTATCCCCAAAGAAGGGGACACAGTCTTTGGACAGTGCTAGTAGATTGGTCTAGAATACCTTAGTAAGGCATATGGCACATGACCTAGAAGTATGGTTTTAGTTTTGCAAAGACAGTTTTCTTTCAGTTCTTTGAGAAATGTTTTACTATGATTTCAAAGCAACTCTTTAATTAAGCTTCTTTATAAAATTAATTTCATTTTTCTAAAGGAATAGAAATTCCCTAATCTAGTTTGTCCATAATTTTTAAAGACTAATTAGATATAAATATTGATTGCTACGATAGTTTTTCCTGGGTTCAAGGTAATTTTTTTGTGTGTGTGTGAGAGAGAGCTTGTTTGCAATAAAGGAAACAAAGTCAGTATCATTTCTTTTTGTTAAAACACTTGTCTCCAAGCTCGCGTGCAAAGCAATTGGTTTCATTATGACTTTTGCAAAATGCACTTTCAATTAAGTTATTTTTTGTGTCACAAAAAGAGCCTACGTCAAAATAAGAATCAACAGCATTCTTTTGAACACAAATCCTAAAAGGTGTTAATAAACAAGAACAATTTGCAGCCTCCAAGGTTAAACAAACTCTGTAAACACTGCATCAAATACAGAAGGGCAGCATCATTGCTGCAGTTGAATTCTAAGAGGATGGCATCTGTGAAACGTTTTCCCAAGATATTTCATTACAACCCCCCTTTTACGACATGATCTCAAGAACAAGCTAAATCTGAACCAGCTGGTTGTTCAAAGGAGATAGTCACAGAAGAAGCAGTTTACTTAGCCCTGGTAAGTAAACATAGGCTAGCTTCCCAGGTGTATGTGCCTGTAATGTCACATAATAATACCAGCAGTGTATGTGTCAATTCCAGAAACTTTATACGAAGCATAATCAATATTTTTCTTAAGCTTTCTCCTAAAATATATATGCTCATAAAGCATTTTTGGTGGCAATTAGCCTTGTATCCATCAGAGGGCACTGTGAGACAGTCTGTGTTTACAGTAAACAGATCACTAAAGACCATTTTCTCAAAAAAGTCTAGAGACTTTTTTTGGTATCGAGGAGATGTTATTTGCTCACTGATTAAGAACCAGTAGCTGTATCCTCTATAGCCTGGAAGACTCCCTGCAGCATACTGTCACATAATTTAGCAGGCATTTCCTCCGGAGGTTTATGCAATGTATGAATATACCTCCGTCCTCTTGTGTGTGAGCTGAGCATCTGATGGAGGAGTAGATGTAATCATGGATGGAAACACATTAGCAGAAAGGCTCTGTGTTCAGCATGATATAAAGAAACATGAGAACGTCTTGCAGGTCAGGAGCTGTGTCCCTCATGCTGTGGACTGTGCCCTTTCTCATGCTCTCCCCTCAAGTCACGGGTAGGAATGTGCATTAGCCGATCTCAGTTCCTACTCAGCTTTGTCCGTGTTGGCCAGGAATCCATGGGGACTTCTACTCTGCTCTCTACTAAATTTATTCTCATACTGTTTGCAGGATCCTTCTGCCTAACTGTGCTGACTAAGCGGCCCTCACTGTGTGTCCCCTGGAGCATTCTCTGCCACACTCCCTTGCAGCCAGATCAGTGGCTTCAGTGTGGGAGCTCTGTTTTTCTGCTTTGAGTAGATGTCAAGACCCCTCTGAAATCTCCTGTAGTGTCCCAAAGACCTGAAATTATCTTATGGCCCTTGGGGCAACAACGACTTGTTTCTGTTCAGATTCCTCAGCTATCACAAAGGTATTATTGGTCACTCTTATAATGCAGCTCATGAATAAAGCCGATATTTACTGCTCTCAAACTAATCTTAATGGAACATATTCATTACAATGTTTCAGTTAAATAAAATGGAGGGCAAAATCTTGGGTTCAGATGCCATGTATTTCTTGAATGTCCTTCACTGGAATATTTTCTAGGGGGCATAAAAATATTAAAAGGTTCATGACCAAGAAAGAAGTGATGAAAGCTTTTGCTATGACAAAATATGCCTTTGGAAATCCCACGAAGGCCTAAAGTGACTTGAGAATTACTCCAAGGGCATATGCCATTCTGTCTCAAGTCATTAACATGAGTGTCTACTTTGGTCATCATTGTTAATATGACCAGGAGAAGCCAGACATGATGAGTCCCAAAGCAGAGGCCCTACTGTGTTCCTCCAAGCCTCTGGGCTACATGAATCATCCCTCTTTCCTTTGCTGTAAGCTCAGCACTGTCACAAACTCTGTCATCACTGCCACACCTGTGCCCATGCTTTACTTTGCTAGTAGTCCCGTCCAAAGCCAGGTCCAGGCCCTGAGACCTCAGCATGCAGCCACAACTCTCTCTATCTCTCCACTGCTCAAATGTAGTTATTCCCAAAGAAACTTCTGGATCCACTAGGCCCCAAGGTGACAGAGTCATTCCTGTATCAGGGTGTGGCTAGAAGAACTACTTTTCCATCTTGCGAATGCTGGACACAGAATGAGGTTGGCACCTATCTGAGTCTACACCCACTTCAAACATGACTCCCAAATCACCATATTCTGGAAGCTCTGACATCTCCATGTTTACTCCGTACCCAGTCATCCCTGTTGATATGCCCAGTAGTCATTTCAACCTTTATTTAACTGTGCTTTTCCATTCCACATCTGATTTTTATTGTTCCATGAGAAAATTAGTTCTGGTTTTCATCTGTCTCTGTCCACCACTCAGATCTTTCCTGATATTAGGCCCATCCATATCCTGCCTTCAAATACTGACACCATCTGAGAAATAATTTAAAGATACTTATGGAACCACAAAAAAATAACAAAAGATTTTCATTATTATTCTGTTTTGGTAAGCATATTTCAATAATAATATTTTGTGAAGAATAATCTAAAATAGGTTGGATGTTGATACTTTTTCAGAATTACATAATTGTAAATATTTAAAACAAGTTTATTGAGCTAGAATTTTTATAAAATATGTGTCCATGATAGAGCCAAAGTTTGGCAAGTGCACACATGTATAATTTATATAAAATACTTATTTTTAGTATGTTTATATATGAGTTGTTAAGTGATTTAGATTCTCCCTATCACCCTACATTTTCACTTGTAGATTAATCTCAAGAAGCTTGAGACTAGTCATCTGCTTTGTTGCTTGAAACTGCATCTCGTTATTTCAGAATCTGGCACTTACATCCAAAACAACAACCTTCCACTACTAATAATGTATTCCAAAACCCTCTCTAGTTTCTGTGCTGGGAATAGTTAACAAATATACTATGGTGTCTTTGTTACTTTACGTACATTTGAGTCATCTGAATCATGAATAATTTTGCCTTATGTTATAGTCCCATGTGTTAATGCATGAACACACTTGAGCAGAATGATAAGCCAAGTGAGAAAGATATGCTAACTATAAAATGGACTTCTTTTGAAAAACTTGCTACCTTTAGTAGTGCATCAGAGATCCACTTGTTTTATAACCTTGCTCCCTTCTAATTTTATCATTCCATTCTCAAATTATTTGTTGCACTTGTGTAATGAGGCATCATGGTGATTTGATATCGTAGACTTATGCTCATTATATTATCCACAATCATCTTTCAGGAAACAAAAAGTAATGAAGTTCAAGTCACTTTTCCGTCTTTACATTACTAAGTTTTATTCCTTCCTTTACGCTGGCCTCTATATTGCAATGATTCTCACTGTGAGGAGGGTAAAACTTGGTGGAGTCTGGCTGCACTGCTGATGTTCCTCTAGGACCCTAGAACAGAAGACTCTTTTGTCTTTGGGAAAAAAGGCAGCTGAAGAATAAGGCAATGCTCTTGATCTAAATTCTTGTAAATATTTAATCAGTAACTATGTCAACTCAATAACACTCGCCTAACAGCATATAATCAGCGTGGAAGAGGGGCTTATTTGCATTAATGTATACATCCCCCCCCACCTGAGGAGATTAGTAAGCTCCATGGAACTGCCTTGTGCTGAGTCACCTGGAGAAGAACAGACCTAGAGTGTAAGTCATGGCCTGGACTTCTGTTTTGATCATACTTTTGGCTCACTGCACAGGTCAGGGGACCTTTCTGGTCCAGAGTGGGTATGCAACAATGTATATCTTGTATCTGCTTTGCTTTTGGCCACTGGATTTCTCACCTGTTTGCAGGGGCTATTTTCCAGATTGTTGTGATTAAGGAATCTTCACTCACTACATCTCCTGGAGGGACAGTCACACTCACCTGTGGCTCAAGTATTGGGCCGGGTACTACCAGTAACCATGCCCACTGGGTTCAAGAAAAATCTAACCAGGTACACAGTGGTCTGATAGATGACATCAGTAAAGAGTCAAAGGTGTTCCTGCCTGATTCTCAGGCTCCCTGCAGGGATACAAGGCTGCCCTCACCATCACAGGAACCCAGCCTGAGGATAAATGAGGCTTTGTATTATTGTGCTATGTGGTTCAGTGACCATCTCCACAATGGTACATGCAGACGGGGAATTAGAACACAAGCATCTTTGTATAGCCTTTTAACTCCTGCCTTCTTGTCATATGGCTGCCTTTCCCTAGGCTTAGTGTGAAGGTTTCTATAACTCTAGAGAAGGTCATAAAGGTTCTTGTCTAAAGCTACAAAATATTTTATTTCAACACATTTTATGATAATGACAAAATGACAACAAGCTTTACTTGACAACTTGACAAAAGTAGAATCTCCTGAGAGTCTCAGTGTGGATTCTATTGAATTGGGATGACTTGAGTAATTGTCTTAATTATTTGATGTGGGAAAATTACTTCAAGCGGCACCATTTTTAGACAAGCGAGCAAATGATTACATGTGCAGGCATTTTTCTAGCTTGCTGACTACGAGTATGAATTGACCAGATTCTAAAGGTCTTTGTGCTGCAGCATCCCTAAATGGATTATTTTCTCTATACTGGAAATAAATCTATACCCCCAACCCAAGTTGCTCTATGTTCAGATATTTTATCACAATAACAGAAAAGAAATTAGGACAATTGTGTTAAAAAAAACCCTTTAAAATAACATGGGTCTCAGGTAGAGGTTCCCTCCCACTACCCAAATCCACTTGTGCTGGCAGAATCCAAGGAGGTCACTGGGCCAAGAATTCTGTCCTTTACTTACTCTTTCAGTACAGCCCACCGTATCCCTAGTCCCCTATCCCTCATTGTTACACGTTCCAATTTCTGATTAAGACAGAGACCTAGTGTTTGCTTGACCAGAGGCCACTATGTTAATCAATATGGCAGTTCCTCAGAAAACTTGAAATGCAGAGGTCACCTACTGGAGCTGCTTACTGCCTTGGTTCACATGACTTACTCAACCTGTTTTCTTATAGAGCCCAGGAATATAAAGCCAGGGATGGCATCACCTACCATGGGCCAGGAACTGCCCAATGATTGCTAATTGTGACAGTTCCTTATAGCTAGATCTCAATGAGCCATTTCATCACCCAAGGCTCCTTCCTCTAATGGTGAATCTAGCTTGTGTCAATCTGATACATAAAACCAGTTGGTACACCCAGATGTACCATTCTTGGGCTCATATTCAAAGATTTCTCTATCCTACCAGAAAGATGTTTCTCAACTTTGTTCATACAGATTTATTTACAATAGCAAGAAAAATGAAAACAATATTGATGTCCCTAAATCAGAGAGTGGATGAAGAAGAAGAAGAAGAAGAAGAAGAAGAAGAAGAAGAAGAAGAAGAAGAGGAGGAGGAGGAGGAGGAGGAGGAGGAGGAGGAGGAGGAGGAGGAGGAGGAGGAGGAGGAGGAGGAAGAAGAAGACATAACTTGGCCATTAAAAGATGATGTCATGAAATTTGCAGGCAAATGGATGGAACTAGAAAAAATAATCATTCCCAGTGAGCTAACAGAGATCCAAAAGCCAAAATGGTATATACTTGCTTATTAGTTGATTTATGCTGTTCACTAAATGATAATAATGCTACAATCCACAGACACAGAAAGGGAAAGTAGCAAGGAAGACTCCTAGGGAGATGAATGAATGAACCTTCCTGGGAAAGGAAAATGGAATAGATTTCTGGGTGCCATGAGGGAAGATGGGGATGAGAACACAAGACTTTAGGCTGGAAAAGCACAAAGAGAAAGTTATGGGGAGATGACAGGAATCGTAGGGCATTTGAGAAGTGAAACAATAAAACACTCAGGCTTCTATGAGGGTGATTCTTGCAAAGTCTCTTAGTAATGGAAGATAAAGAGCATGAACCAGCCATATTGGGTAACCAGGCAACTTCCAGTACTGGAACTTGAATACCAACCCAACCACTAAACCTTCATCCTATATTTTATCCTGACTGCAAGATGTGTTGAGGTAATGAAGGTGCAGAACTTGTGGTAGTGGTCGACCAGTGAATGACTGGTGTAATTTGAAGTCCACAGCACAAGAGGGAACCCATGTCTTGCACTTTATTGATGCTTAAGAACCAGAGGCTGGATAGCCAAGAAACCTAAAATAAATAATAAAAAATTAATAAAATGATTACTAATGACATTCATTATACTCATAGACTGATGTCAAGCTGAGTTGTTATGATAGAGGCTCCCTGTGGCATATAGATACAAAGACCCACATCTAAGCCTTAGGCAGAAAGAGAGCAGAAAACAGAGCTATTCATCAGCTCCAGGTCTCTTGCCTTCCATCTCAGGGACCCCATGGAATTCAGGTAGGAAGAATGGTAGAATCACAGGGATTGAAGTCACCATGATAACATAGTCCCAGAAACAACTAAGCACAGATGATTGGGGCTCAGAGACACTGATCCAACAGTTACAGAGCCTGCATGATTCTGTGCTATGTCCTCTCTATATACTAGGTTGTTACCTTAGGGTGTTTGTGTGACTCTTAACAGTGAAAGTGGTGTGTCTCTTATTCCTAGGCCTGATCTTGGGACCCCTTTTCTCCTACAGGGTTGCCTCATACAGTCCCACCATGAGGATTTGTACCTAGTCTTATTGTATCTTATTATGCTGTGTCCAGTTGATATCTCCAGAACACCTGATCTTTTCTAAAGGAAAATAGAGAAAGAAAATAGGGGTAGAAGGAAAACAGGAAAGAATAGATAAAGAGAAAACTGTCATACAAATAGATAAAATATGTTAGCTACAGGTCCTGGGACAACAGGCCTGCCTACTGCTCCCTGGAATTTGCTACATGATCACAGCCAGAATGGCCTCCCTGTTAAAAATATTGGACCCTTGCTTTCACAGCTAAAGACTTCTTATGTTACTTTGTATCCTAATTCTTCAGAAGCCTATGCCTCCTGTACCAATTAGGGAAACTTGGTTGAACATGCCCAGGTCCACCACACCTACCAGCAACATTCCTCAAGGAATCAGAACCCTGTAGTCTCTTATACCACGCTCACCTCCTGATCCTGTGAAGTTTCCATCAGCTTCCCAGCCCACATAGCTTCCAAGGGAACCATGATTTCCCCTGCATAGTCCTGCACAGGCACAGGGAAACTTTTTATATCAACCTCACAATGGACATTGGCTTTGTTTTCTCTGAACACTGTAAGTCACTGCATGAGAAGAGGAAATGTGACTTGAATAGGCCAAGGAGACATAACTCAGCAGATATAATAAACCAAATGCTCAAGTCCAGGAAATAAAGTAACACAAAAGCCAAAGATTATTTATCTCCTCTACTAATGATCAATCTCTTCAAAGTGGTACCTAAAGAAAATCATGTGAAAAATACAAAGCAAAATAATTCAAAAGAAGATTATAGTTATGTTTTAACAACTGAAAAAAGACATGAGTTTAAATTGCAAGAGCACAAAAATAGCTAAATTATATAAAAATATCAATACAAAATATGAAAATGTATTTCAATGTAGAGATAGAATTATTGAAGTAAATCTAAACTGAATGGTCCTAGAGAAGGAAAACTAATAAAGCCAATTAAAAAACACAGTGCAAATTCTTATGAAAAGTGTGAGTCAAATATGAAACAGAGTATCAGGGGCTGTAGATAAGACAGAGGAATTAGATCACTCAGAAGAAGTCAAACATAAATTATTTTAATATGTGAATAGAACATAGGAAACTTCTGAGACACTTTGAAAAGATGCAAGTTTCATGTGAACAGTATAAAAGAAGGAAGGGAACATCATTTAAAAAACTTAGGGTGTAATTTTAATAAAAATCATAGGAGTAAAGATTTTAACACAGAGAGATGCTTATTGAAGTATAAGAAACACAGAACACAAAAGAGAGAATAAGAAAAGAAATTCATATGGAAATATTTGGGGGAGCCGATGAAGTCCTGTGTGAGTGGAGCATTGACTGAATGTGTATTTTAAAATAATCATAGACTTTTGAATACCCTAAGATTAGTTCTTTCATGGTAAATTTGCAAAGTCATCACCTATGTGGATCAGGCCAAGACACTCAAGTCAAGATGGAGAGAGAGTTTTCTTAGGAGTCCAAGTAGGAATTGTTACAGATGACTGATAAGGGTGTGGTGTTTAAAGCCTGAGATCTCCCACTTAGACCAGCTAAGCATCCTTCATGCAGTGCCTAATAAATACAGTGAACTTCTTCTGTTAGCTTTGAAGACTGCGGTCTGAAACCAGATTCATTGTATGTTCTTGTTCATTTGTTTGTTTTGTTATTTTGTTTTTCAAGACAGGATAGCTTTGGAGCCTATCTTGATACTTGCACTATAGACCGGGTTGGCCTTGAACTCACAGAGATCTGTGGCTTTTGCCTCCATAGTCCTGGGTTTGAAGGCATTTTTCATCACCACCAGACCCTTGTATATTTGTTCTTTCTTAATATCTTACCATGTCTAGCTAAGGTTCCAGGATCCAAGCCACAGAAGTACCAGCAGCATGTTATAGTCCAAATATTAAAAACAGAAAACAAAGGCCTCTGAAGCTGAGAGAGAGACAGGCCAAGGAATTTACAAAGCAGGCAAACAAGAATAACACCTGATTATTTGACAGTAACTTTAAAACCTAAAGGACCTGCAGAGATATACTCCAAGTCCTGAGAGATGACAACTGCTAATTTGTATTATTATGTCCAGCAAAACTACATATCAAGGCTGAAGGAGAGCCAAGTACCTTAAATAATTGAAAGAGATTAATATTTCTGAGCATTAAGTCATCTCTTCTGAAATCTAACAGAAAGGATGAAAAAAATTCTCAAGGTCACGGGAAGATATCTGAAGTTACAGAAAATTCAGAAAGCTGGGACATAAAGTAAAAGAACTGCTAAGAAAAATTAAAATTAAAGTGAAAGGAATTAATATGCATTGTCAGTAACTCCAAATACTATGGATTTTAATTTCTCAATAAATGACACAGAATAGCAGATTATATTAGAAAACACAATCATTTCTTTTGCTGGCTCCAGGAAATACAATCCATCATTAATAGTTTAAAGCACCTTAGAGTAAAAGGAAGAAAAAGATATTTCAAACCAAGTGAATTGATAAAAACAAGTAGGCATAATTCCTCCTATACGTGACAAAATAGTATTAGTCAGAAGAGGTAATAATATTGAGCAAAGAAATTATCCAGCAACAGGAGAATTCAATTCTAAGTGTATACACCAATGCAGATCATTCAGTTTCATAACTGAGATACTCCTGGGCAGAAGCCCACAGGTTAGCACCAGCACATCAGTACTAGGTAATTTCAATATCTCACCCTTACCAATAGACAGGTCATCTGGAATACTTAACAGAGAAGCATTAGCATTAAATAACAACATAAATAAAATGTAATAACAAATATCTACATAGCATTTCACTACAAAACAAAAGAAATTATAGTCTTGTTAGCAGCCATCTCTTCGGAGTTTTCTCCAAAACTGATGAAATGTTTTTTTTTTTAAAAATCAGATTTTAACCAGTATAAGAAAACTAAATTCCATCATGAATTCTGTGTGAACAAAGGGGAAAAAAGTTAAGTATCAGGAGAAAAAGATTTAACAGAAGGTAGACAAACTAAACAAAAGTACTGAACTATAGACCAGGCAAGGAAGGCATAAAAAAGGTAGTTGTAAAGAATCCCTGGGAAAGTGAAAATCCAACATCTGAATGTTCCTCGCTAAGGGATAAGAGGGTAGTAACCTTAAATACCTATTCTTCAACCCCTTCAAGACCTGAGAAGGAAGATGTATCACCTGTGGCCTCAGTACTTTGGCTCTATTAATGATTCTAGGCATATGCTCCATCACGTGAAGCTAACCACACTTCTAATCAGAGTGGTTGTTCACTCCCATCATCTGTGATACCATTGCACCCATGACCATATTGAACACGTCATTCTTGTAGCTAAATGGTTCACACCTCTACATTGCCTCATGACAACCTAGCTTGTTACAATACTTTAAATGATAGCTTTTCTTGCTGAAACTGCAGGTGAGCACAAACATTATCTTTCCACAATCTGTGACTCAAATTACTGGTGTATTTAGCAATAGGTCTATCATCAATTTCAAGTATGAAATCAAGAGCAATGACAATGGACTGTGATGTTTGGGAGTCTATGGAACCCCACTGAGTAATAATTTCAAAAAATAGCTCACCCCTAATATTGTGATTTTATTTGAGGCATATTGTGACTAGAAGAGGCAGTTTTTCTATTATAGGGCAGTTCCAATTTTATTATTTTTTCATATGCATGTGTGTATATTCTAGTCAGATTCTCTATGACAGTAGATTTCTGTTTTCTTTTTCAAATGACTTTTATGTTTGTTATCCAGTCCATTTTCCATCTTCTACTATTCCTTCCTTTCCCTTATCCCTGACTCTCTTTGTTACATTATTCTCCAAGTCTTTTCAAAGGATCTGCATTCTATTAGTCCTCTATTTAAAGTTACATTTCCAATGCTATGGTTTTTATTATTTTAAAACATTCTATAATATTTCAACATTAACACAAAGATCTAATTCAAAGTTAGCATCAAAATATCATGTATTATGTTGTTACATTCTAAATAATTGTCCTGCCTACTGATTTAATAAAAGTGCTGATTGGCCAAAGGCAGACAGGAAGTATGGGATGGGCTACCAGACTAAGAAAAGTCTGGGAATAGGAAGAGCAGAGCAGAAATACCACATAGAAGCCAGAAAACGCAGAGGACAGCTATGCTGCTCTGAGAAAGGTACCAAGCTGCATAGCTAAACAAGACAAGAGTCATGGGTTCAAGAGCAAGAGCTAGCAAGTTACATGCCTGGGCCCCAGATTAGTCAGTGTACAATTAATATAAGTGTCTGTGTGTTCCGTGGGACTATGGGACTGTAGGCCAGAAAGTCCTGGTCACAAGGCTAGGCTGGAAAGTTCGGGCCAGAAACCTCATACAACAATGAGACATTTGTATTTCTGGGTCTTAGTTACCTAACTCGGGAGACTGTTTTGGCATCATCTACTTACATAAAAATTTATTATTTAAATTTTCTTAAGAGCAGAATAATATACCATTGTGTAAATGTAACATATTTTATTATCCATTCATCAGTCCATTAATGCCTAGACTGTTTTCAGAACCTAGATGTTATAAATAGAGCAACAGAGCAGACATTTTTATAGAAGAACATTTCCTTTAAGTTTATTGCCCACAGTAATATAGCAGGGTCAAACATGGCTCTGTTTCATGCTTTATGAGTCTCTACACTGATTTGTCTAGTGACTTCAGCTGTCTGCACTTCATCAGCAGTGAATAAGAGTTTACTTTTGCCTCACACATTAGAAATGGCTGCCATTTGTATTTCTGGTCTTAGCTTTTTATACTGGTATAAGATAAAGAAACCTCAATACAGTTTTAATTTCCATTTTTCCTATGGATAAGCATGATGAATTTTTAAAAATTTCTGAATCACTTGAATTTTTCTTTTGTGAACTTTCTTTATAGCTCCATGCCCCAGTTTTTAATTGAGTTGCTTTCTTAATGTTTAATTTTTGAAGCATGTTGTATATTTTAGATGCCAATCTTCTGCCAGACATAAATTTGGTAAAGGATAATATTTTTTAATTCTGTAGGCTGCATCTTTCTTCAAATGATGTTGTTATTTGCTTTGTAGAAGCTTCTTAGTTTCAAGAGATCTCATTTGTTATCTGATGATGTTAACATATGTGCTACTGGGTTCCTCTATTGAAGATCCCTTCCTGTCTGTATTAGCATTTTCTACTAACCTCGTCATATGATTCAAGATATCATGTATAATGATGAGGTCCTTGATACATTTAGAATTGAGTTTTGGCAGGTTGAAAAATAGGGACCTAGTTTTATATTTCTATCCATAGATTTCAAATTTGGCCAGACCATTTTTTTGAAGATTGTTTCTTTTATGCAATGTGGATTTTTGGACTCCTTCTAAGATATCAGGTGATTGTCGGAGCATGAGCTTATATGTGAATCTTTAATGTTATTGTATTACCCAATGTGCCTATTATTTCATTGTCTTGCTTTTTAATTATGATAGCTCTGTTGTATAACTTAAAATCAGGTATAAGAACACTTCTAACAGTACTTCAGTTGTAAAAGTTTGTTTTGGCTACCCTGGTTCTTTTGTTTTTAAGTTTTAAGTTTTAAGATTGCCATTTTAATTTATATGGAACTTTGCATTTTGAATTTTGATAGGATTTACATTGATCCTGTGGATTATTTTTGATAAGATGATTATTTCACAATATTTATCATATCAATACATGAACACGAGTGGTATTTCAATCTTTTGATGTTTTTTCAATTTTCTTCTTTATTGTCTTAAAGGTTTCATTGTAAAAGATCTTCAGTTCCCTGGTTGTAATTATTTCAGCATTTTTTGTTTTGCTTTATTTTCTTCATGTATTTGTTTTCAGGCTATCATGAATAACACTTACCCCCATGGTTTCTTCTCAGAATGTTTGCTGTTAGTATTTAAGAAGACTATTGATTGTGTGTGTGTGTGTGTGTGTGTGTGTGTGTGTGTGTGTGTGTGTGTGTGTGTTGATTTTGTATTTTTGCTACATTGCTGAGTGTGTTTCAGCCGTAGGACTCTTCTGGTGGAGTGTTTGGGGGTCTTTTTATCTTTTTGTGTACAGTTATATCATCTGCAAATAGGATACTTTGACTTCTTCCCTTCTTATTTGTTGAGGAAGAGTTTCTCGTTCCAGAGGGTTAGAGTCCAAGATGGGGGAGTAGAGTTAGCAGAGATAACATATTAAAAATGGGACGGATCCTAAAGTTCTCGAACCCTCGAGCTAGTCACAATTTACTCCATTAATACCAAGCCTCCTAAACCACAAGCAATGACAACACCTGGGGACTGAGTACTAAAATGTACAAGACTATGGGGCCATTTATTAGGCAAACTACCACATACCACTTCCTGTATCCAATGGGCTAATAGTTTTATCATAATGTAAAATTTATTTACTCTAATTTGAAAAGTCCCCTCAGTCTTTTACAATCTCAATATCATTCAAAAGTACAAAGTCTCCTCTGAGACTAAAGCTGTCTTAGACGAGGTATCTTATGTCATACAATACAAGAACCAGAGGAAACTTGGGGAAGATATGATTTATTTCAGCTTACATGTTTCAGTCTTAGGCCACCAAGATGTAAAGTGAGGGCAAGAACTCAAAAACTGAACTTGGAGACAGGAACTGAAGCAGGAGACATGAAGGGAACAGCATACTGGCTTGTTTCTCATGCCTTCCTTGGTCTGTTTTTTTTTTTTGTTTTTTTTTTTTGTTTTTTTGTTTTTTTGTTTGTTTGGTTTGGGTTGGTTTAGATTTTTGAGACAGAATTCCTTTGCGCAGTCTTGGTTGTCTTTGAACTGACTCTGTATACCAGGCTGGCCTTAAATTTATAGAAATCTACTTGCCTCTGTTTCCAAACTCCTGGAAGTAAAGGCATGCACCCCATTGCCTGCCCCTTAGTCTTCTCTCCTTTATATGCCAGGACCTTGGTGATACCACCCACTGTGGTCTGGATTCTCCTGCACCAAACATAAGTAAAGAAAATACTCTCACTGGATAAACTGGTAGAATATTTTTTCAATTAGTGTTTCTACTTCCCAAATGATTCTAGTTAGTATAAAGCTGACCTAAAACTCACCACCATTCTCAGCGATCTCTTCATTATAACTCCTTATGTAAAAAATTACCTACTTCCAACATTATTATTCTTGAAAGGAATAAAATAGGAATACAGATGAAATATTGGACTAAACCAAAACAGAAAATTCTTGTAGTTCTAACTTGGTTATCAGATGACTTATATGTCTCTGCCTTCCCAGATTATGTGCCTGCAACACGCATCTCTGTTGGATTTGTTTTACTCACTGTGTGCATCACTCCTTGGCATATATGTCACAGCTCTGCTTTTTTTTTTTTTTTTTTTTTTTTTTTTTTTTTTTTTAACATTTTGTTGTCTCTAGTGGAACTCAGGCTTCCCTATCAGTTTCAACCTATGGTGTCTAAGGGCCTCTTGTTCTATCAGAGTTTTTATGTAGAAACTTTCTTGCCACATGTTGCTGTCCAGATTCTTGAAGTCATGGAAGATCTCAAGACCCTTTTCCTTGTGAATCTTGGTTGTTGTAAGGCCAGTAGCACATGATGACACTGTCAAGTTTGGCTACCAGTGTGGGATAGATCCCAGAGCCCTTGAAGCACTTAGCAGCTTTTGTTTGCAGTTGCTTTGTAGGAACAGAAAGCTCCTTGGGTGTTTTCCTTTCACAAGTTGGAAGTTTAGCTGGGTGGAGTCTTGTCCTGGTAGAGCTCTTCCTTCTCCATCAGTGCTGAGCAGGGGAGCTCCCCTTAGTGGCACTAATCTTATATCTCTCTGCATGAGCCTTAGCTGTAACATTAAGCCAGTGTCTCTTTCCTCTACAACTTGTAAATTTTGCTTTTCTTTCTCCCAGATTGTTCTTTCTTTCATTATAGTCTTACATATGAGTAACTGATTATAACCACCCAGCAGAATCAAAATTAGTTATCTTGAAATTCCTCTCTTGAATAATTCACCCTTTGTTTTTTTAATGTAGGCTTAGGCAAGCTCCTTGGACAATGACATGAAGCAGTGTATTATTTTCCAAGATTTCACAGAAATTATTTCTAGCATAGTTGCTAAAATTTTAATCATTTTAATTCTCTTGAGGTGGACCTGAACAGTGCTTAGCAGTATTGAATTCTAAAATTCTTCTAGTATGGGCCATTAGTAAGCTCCATTGACAACACTCAATTGCCTTTCTAGTTGCAAAGTTCCAAAGCCTCTGTATTCTTCCAAAATAAAGATAAACGAAACCAAAACGCAACATGATCCATGTTCCGTTGCTGTGTTAAAATAACACAAATGAGGCAACACGTAGAATGCATTGATATCTCATTAGCCTTACAGTTCCAGAGGGCATGGTTCCATAATGGCGGTACAGAGGAAACAAGGCAGGCACCGAGGCTAGAAATGCAGCTGAGAGCTCACATACTGAACTGTAAGTACAAGCATACAGAATACAATATAAGTGGTCGAATCATTAAATTCTCCAATCCTAACCTCAGTGACTCACACTAGAAAAGCCACACCCCCTGCCAATCAAAACAATGCCACCAATGCAGATCAAGTATTCAGATGCCTGAAACAACAGTCAATTCATTCAGACCATGACAACCCGTCTTACTGTTGGAGCTAGTATATTAAATTCTGTACTAAACACGAATAAGGAGAATAAAATTATCTCATTTATTTGTAGTCTTAGCAGAACTGTTTTTCTCATTTAGCATTTTCCTTTAAATTTTGTTTTGCTTTCTGGTTTTTGAGGGAGTTCGTGTGTGTGTGCTGTGTGCGCGCGCGTGTGTGTACTCATGTCCTATCATACATGTGGATGTTGGAGGATAATGGGTACAAACTGGTTTTCTCATTTTACTACGTGGAACCTGGGGATCTGTCAAGCTCAGGTTGTCATGCATCTCTCACATCATTTCCAAAAAATATGAGGAACGGGCTACAGCCATAAATGCAATTATTAAAGTATAAAATACACAATAAAACATAAAGACCTATCTAAATAAGACGAATATTAAAATGAATAATTTGATGCAACAAAAATATATAATCAGAAAATGTCTGAAATACAATTTTATTAAAATAATACAACAATAAAACAAAACATGACATAGCAAATTATGTTCTTGTGTAAATTAAAAGTCACCAAATGAATGGAAAATCATTTAAAAGTTTTGCCTCTAGTATTCAAGGCATTTTTACAACCAATCTGAGAGAAAAAAAAACGCAAGAATTCCAGGAAAAATGAGCAGAGCACATAAATGGAGTTTCACATACTAAGACAGACAAACTGCAAAGGAACATGTAGGTTTATAGAATTTAAAAATGAATGGGAATGTGAAAGATATGGAGAAGTGAGGGTTCTCAAATATATCTTCAGCCAATGTAAAATTCTTAACCAAATTCATAATGTCATTTTCTTTAAAACAGTAGCAAAATTATCGTGCAGAAATAGCATTATTAAAATTATTGTAAATAGTTGTAAAGTTACAAAAATAATTATATTTAAAATAACTTTGCTCTACTTACATAGTACTCTTGTTGCTAAGGCAAAAATGCCAGAAAGAACAAACCAAAGTAAGGAACATTTTATTTTAGCTTTCTTTTGCACAGGTTTAAGTTGCTCAGCACTAAGTACGCAGCAGAGCATCTCAGGAGGGGAAGAAAGGAACAAGAAACTAGGAAGAAATCCCCCAAAGATACTTCTATATGTGACCCACTTCCTGCCAGTAGGCCCTGCCTACTGTTTATCCCTTCCTCCTTCACATATTGTCACACTATGAATCCATCAATGAATTAATAAATTGGTTATGTCCTTCAGGGTTTATTCATTTCTAAAAAGTTTGTCTGCTGATTACAAAGTTCCAACATATTTAAAACGATTGGAACATTCATCCATAGAAAATACTTGAATTTTCATATTCTTAACACATCCGTCAAAATAATTAACCAAAATGACTGCCATAATTAATGATGAGATACATGATGTTTGTTTGAAATAGAAATGAGTGGGCTGTGAAGACTTACAAATGTGGATGAATATCCAGGATTTAGCCTAGATTATCAGGAATGCGTAGTCTTCAAAAAAGGAAATAACTAGATGACTCTGACTGAAGAAAGAAAAATGGACATTTGATATAGAACTAGTGTAAGACGCTAAAGTTTTCTCCATCTGTGTCAGACAGAGCTGTCTTTGGTTTCTGCCTTTCGCTCTGAATCTGGGCAGTCTGTGGAATCACCCTATCCTGTCCTAGCCAGCTGTACATTCTTGGCTCTGGTTAAACCACTTGCACACTTTCCCCTAGAACTGCAAAGCAGCACGTAGTGTTTTTGTTTGTTTGTTTGGGGGGGGGTTGTCTTTAAATTCAGGGCTACTCTATGAGAAATGTTTCTCCCAGGCAGTCTCCATCCACCTTAATACAGAAACTCATTTCCAACTTTGGTCCTAATGGTTGCTTGGCTCTGGATCCATAATACCTAGTTTGTTCTCTTTGCCTTCGAGAGTGACTCAGAAAGTGCCTAGAAAGAAAAGGATGGAAATAACACTGTAGATACAGGTAATGTTGTTGACTTGCTTCTTGAAATGATTAAGCAGATATAAATTTAATTCACTGCTCAAAAATTGTGGAACACTTAAGCAGGTATGATGATCTAACATTGTCTCACAGTTGGTAGTTTGGAAGCAGATGTAAAATGTTTAGAATTTCTCCTACTCAGAAAGATTTAAATGAGGTGCACATAGTGTGCCTCTTGCCTTTCTGCTTCCTGTATTTCTGCTCTCAATTTAATTTGCTGATATGCTCTCAATTATCCATTTTAAAGACCTTATTTATTTATAATTTATTTTTAATTTGTGTGAAATGGTGTTTTACCTGCCTGTGTGTCTGTGTGAGGGAGTCTGATCCTCTGGAATTGGAGCTACAGATATTAAGTGAGCTGCTATGTTGGTGCTGGGTATTGAACCTGGGTCCTCTGGAAGAGCAGCAGTACTCTTAAGCACCGAGCCATCTCTTGAGAACAAGTGTTCAGGATTCTTAGATATAATCAATCCTTTGCTACCATCTCAGGTTAATAATACCAGGCATGGCCAACCCACTTTGTCTGTAGCTGTTACTGAGGGCCCTTCTTGCACCATTGACACAGAAGGAAGATAAAGAGGATTTAGAGGACAGAAATCTGCTTGTCTTGGTAAATGTGAGTGACACTGAACAAAATGAGGGGTCTAGGCTGGTGACACTCCTCGCTGCTCTGCCCTTTGCTGTTCTGACAAACAAACTCACAATGGCAGACACAGACAAGTCTGTCTTGGTAAACTGCTAAGGACAGCAAATCCTTCACTTCTTAATGTATCTGCATTTTCTGGAGGGGGTTCCAGTGCTGGGAAGATGGCAGAGATCCTGCTTCTCTCCAGAGTTCCCTGAGGTAATGTAGTCCTGTGTGATCTGTACTGAAATAGTAGGGGACTACAGATACCTGTCCCTTGGGAGATCAGACACAGGGTCTAATCTGTGAACTCTGCAGATTCTGCCCAGATCCCCCCCCCCCCCCCAAAGAAGACTCAGAATACAAGGGCAGAAGCTGTCTAGGAGGGGACACAATTTGCATGAGAGGTGCCTCGGTCCTTTTATGAGGATGTGGGTTTTTGCTGCAGATGGTCTTTGCTGTAGCTTTAGAGCCTCAGAAACAAACAGTCTGCAAATCTCTACCATGGCGAAGATCCTGCTCTTTCTCACCCTCCTTACTTTCTGCTCAGGTGACTTCTTATAAAAAGCAGTATGGATTAAGGAGTTACTAGATACATAAACGTTTTTCTATTTGAGACCAAACTAACTTAGCTGTGTTTCTATCTCCTCTATTACAGGGTCCTGGGCAGAGTCTAAGCTGAGTCAGGAAGCCTTGATGTCTGCTTCTGTTGGACATGAAGTCACGCTAATCTGTACAGGGAGTGGTGGAAATGTTGGAGTATATGATGCATCCTGGCACAAAGAAATTCCCGGTGATGTCCCCAGATTTGTGACAATTGGCTATTCTCGGCCCTCTAGCAATACATATTACCTAACTTTGACTGACCTCAAGCATGAGGATGAGGCCAGTTATTACTGTTCAACATGGGACAGCAGCATAAATGCTTACACAGTGCTCCAGATGTATGGGGAAGTAAGACAAAAACATTCCCCTGACCTTCCATAGCCTCTCACACCATAGCAATTCAACATTGACAGTGGTGACTGTGAGGATCAGCATCCTCATTATTAGATCTGATTCTTAGAGGACAGATCAGCCTTCTATGGTAGTGACATTTGGCAATCTTCATGTGGCTGAAATTTAACTTTTTTATCAAGATATACTTTGCAAGTAGTCAACTTTTGCCAAGTATGAAGGAAATTTTTCTTTCTATATTCCTAGAGTGGTACAAATTCCTCCCTCTTTTGCTAGGTTGTTGTGCCAGTCAATAGATCCATGAAAAGGTGACATTCATGATTTCTTTGGGATGAACTTATTTGATCATGGTGGATATTTGATATGTTCTTAAATTCAGTTTGCCAGTACTTTATTGAACATTTTTGCAACAATGTTAATGAGGGAGATTGGTCTGTAATTCTCTTTCTTTGTTGCATCTTTGTGTGGCTTTTGTATCAGGGGGACTGTAGCCTCATAAAAAGAATTTGGCATTGTTCCTTCTGCTTCTATTGTGTGGAAAAGTTTGAGGAGTATTGGTATTATTTCTTCTTTGAAAATTTGGTATAATTATGCACTGAAATCATCTGGTCCTGGAATTTTTTTGGTTGGGAGACTTAATAACAGCTTCAATTTCCTTGGAGGTTATAGGTCTGCTTAGGTCATTTATCTCGTCTTTAGTTTTGGTAAGTGGTACCTGTCCAGAAAGCTCTCCATTTCTTTTAGATTTTCCAATTTAGTGGAGAATAGATTTTCTTTGACCTAGTGATTCTCTGGATTTCTTTGGTGTCTGTTGTTATGTCCCCCTTTTTATTTCTGTTTCTGTTAATTTGGGTTCTCTCTCTCTCTCTCTGCCTTTAGGTTAGTTTGGATAAGAGTTTGTCTATCTTGTTAACTTTCTTAAAGAATCAACTCTTTGATTCATTGATTCTTTGTATCAATTTTATTGATTTCAGCCTTCAGCTTTATTATTTCCTGACATCAACTCCTTCTAGATGAGTTTGCTTGTAATTGTTCTAGAGCTTTCTGCTGTGCTATGAGATTTCTCCAAGTTTTTTATGTAGGCAACTAGTGCTATGAATTTTTCTCTTACCACTGCCTCCATTGTTTCTTATAAGTTTGAATATGTTGTGGATCTATTTTCATTGAATTCTACAAAGTCTTTTATTTTTACTTTACTTCTTCCTTGACTCAGAGATGGTTTAATTGAGAGATGTTAATTTTCCATGAGTTTGTAGGCTTTCTGTGCTTTGTGTTGTTTTTTTAACTCTAACACTAGTCCACTGTGGTCTGATAGAATAGAAGAAGATATTCCCATTTTTAAGTATCTATTCATATTTGTTTTATGACTGAATATATGGTCAATTTTAGAGAAAGTTACATGTGGTACTGAGCAAAAAGGTATATCCCTTTGTGTTTGGGTAGAAAGTTCTGTGTATATGTATTAAGTCCATTTGAGTCATAACATCTGTTAGATCCCTTATTTCTCTGTGAAGTTTCTTTCTAGTAGACCTATCCATTGGTAAGAATGGGGTATTGAAGTCTCTCACCATTAATGTGTGGGGTTTGATATGAGATTTAATATTTAGTAAAGTTTCTTTTACAACAAATATTTTATTGACAATTCAGAGGTATCCAAAGATTTAAAATAAGGTTATATTGGACACCAGGTATAATGTAGCATTTAGATGAAACAGTACCAAAAAAAGTATAAACCACAAAGAAATCTTTAATTCTGTATTTAAAAGTGTAAATTTAAGAATGGTTATACAAAAACTCCTATTTAGGAATATTTAATGTTATAAAGTTGGAGTAGCATGGACTGAATACCACTTAATAGATCTACAAAGCACTGCCATCACTAAGGCTGTTTCATAAAAAAAAAAACATTGCAAAAGAGGGGGCAGAAAAATTGTAAGAGTCAGAATATCAGGGAGTTTGCTATAAGATTGTGCTCCATACAAGTATTAGAAGGTATATTCATAATATCTCACAAACTTTGCCTCAACACGGCTTGAATTAGGATGACACCAATGAACATGGCAACTTGAACTGAGAAAAGCCCACGAGACCTCAACCCTACACAAACCACTGTAGCCTACCAAGGAAAGCTCTGAGGAATAGAGATAGACCACCCCAGAGAAGAGCATATGGATTTGTTACCAAGTAGAAATAATCAGCCACAATAAAATGATAGCAATTAACATTTTATGCATTAAACAGTGTATTCCTAGGAACATATACATAATATAAAAATGTATAGAAGGACTTGGAGGGAGAAATGGGGAGATCACTGTAATTATATTTTTTTAAAAAGTCAAACTTCAGGAAAAAGATGATGCAGTGCTTGAATGCTGAGAGAAACAGAGTATGCAGCTGGTTCTGTACTCAGGGTGCTTCCGGAAAAGGACGAGTTCTGAGTATTGCTCAGCATCTCCCGGTGTCTAAGAAAAATGAACCAGTGTTAGTGAGCCCGAGGCTTCCACGACAAACGAACAGTAGATCTAGAGAAGAAAGGATAAAAAATTTTGACACTTCTGAAAGTTGTTTTCTCATTTCTTTGAAGAAAGTTAAAATATCTATGTGGAGAATCACTTTATACTATTTAACAATACGGCAGCCACATATGTAGGATGATTAGTGCTTACTATTCACAGAATGGTGAGAAACATTGCAATTCTTAGGCATCACTAAAATGTTTCAGTTTTTTAATTAATTTAAAGTATATCAGCACAATTTTGAAGGTTAAAAACAACTTTACTTTTCCTGGGGTTTAAAGATACATTGCAGGGAACCCAGTTGTCCTAGTTAACTTTTTGTCAATGATGCAGTTTGAGTGATCTTGGAAGATGGAGGTCAACTGAGAAAATGCCCCTTCAAGAGTGGCCCAAGATCATACTTGTGGGGTATTTTATTAGTTGATAGTTAATATAGAAGAATCCACTGAGGGTGATGCCACCCAATTGGCAGACAGTTCTGAGGCATATAGAAAAGCATTCTGAGAAAGTCAGTAAGCTGCACTGCTGCATGACCTCTGGAGTAGTGCACCAGCGCCTACCTCCAGGTTCATGTCTTAACTTTCTCTCCTGACTTCCCCGATGATAGACTGTACCCTGAGTTGCTTTTGGCCTGGCTGTATTGTCACAACAATAAAAATCTAACTAAGATGCCAGTGATAAATCTAATTAAAATGTCACAAGGTGCTTCTATGTTTAACAATTAGGTATTGGAAGAATTGATAAACCTCAATAGCCTCTTTCACCAATAAATGGGTGTCAGGTTATTAGATGGTAAGGTGGAACATGGCATAACCCATTCTCAATGCTGCTTATTAAGCTATGATCTTAACACTGTCAAAAAGGACTCTAAACTTGGCTTTAAACTGACAACTTCCAAATAAATCCTGCATATAAGGACTGGTAGATACAGATTTTTAAATCATGTACATATGTGATATCAATTAAAATCATTATTGAGTGCTTTGAAGAAAAATTTAAAAGCAGAGAAAGATAGTTTCTAATGAAATAATAGACTTTTAAAAATCATGTTAGTTGAAATAACATTGATTTTTTTTACTATTTAATTCTATTCTAGCAATATTATATATATAGAAAAACTGTTTTGAGTAGTAAAATAGAAAATTCTGATTTATAAGCATAAATTGATGAGAAAATGGTAATTGGTGCCAAATGGAAACAATTCCTGGCTATTTCTTGGGGTATTATTCCCTAGAATTTCTATGAATATGTCAAAGTGACCCTTGGTACTTTCTATCAGGTAATGCTACATAGCTCTTCTAAGCAACATATGAAGTTTCCCTGTGACAGAGATTGAGCTGACCTGGTGCTTATGGGACACTGCAGTATGAGTGTGTGAGTGTTTTGGAGATGCTTGTTCAAATTTCTAATAGCTATAACCTTTACCAACTTCCCTGCTTCACACTCAGGGAAAGCCACTCCCTCACCCTCCTGTGCTCTGAGGCTTCTCTCTGATTCAGAATCTGTTATCCTTTGTTCTTAGTGTCTGTTCTATTGGTGTTATATTTCAGAAGAGGTCATCCTGGCCAAGGCATTGGAGAGTATTTCCTACTTTATTTTCTATCAATTCAGTATAGCTGGGTTTATGTTGAGGTCTTTGATCTACTTGAATTTGAGTTTTGTGCAGGGTGATAAGTATGGATCTATTTGCATTCTTTACATAATACCATCCAATTATGCCAACACCACTTGTTGAACATACTATCTTTTCCATTGAATATTTTTGGCCTCTTTTTCCAAAAACCAGGTGTTCATAGGTGTATCGATTAATGTCAGGGTTGTTGATTCAATTCCATTTATCCACAAGTCTGTTTTTATGTCAGGTTTTTTTTTTAACTGTAGCTCTATAGTATAGCTGGAAGTCAGGGATGATGATTCCTCCAGAAGTCCTTTATTGAGCAGAATGGTGATTCCTCCTGAATTTCTCTTATTGAGCAGAATGGTTTTGGCAATCCTTGGTTTCCTGTTATTCCATATGAAGATGAATATTATTCTTTCAAGGTCTGTAAAAAACGTGTTTGGATTTTGATGGAAATTGCATTGAATCTGTAGATTGCTTTAAGTAAAATTGCCATTTTTATATGTTGATCCTACCTATCTAGGAGCATGGGAGATCTTTTCATTTTTTAATATTCTTTTCAATTTCTTTCTTCAGTTTTTTGTCAAACAGGTATGCTACTTCTTTGGTTAGAGTTATGCCAAGCTATTTAATGCTATTTGCAGCTGTTATAAAGGGTGTTGTTCCCCTTATTTCTTTGCAACCCTTGTATCCTTAATGGATATTGATTGCTTTTAGTTATTCTTGTGCCCTGCTACATTGCTGAAGGTGTTTATCAGCTGTGGGAGTTCTTTGGTAGAATTATGGGAGTCAGTTATGTATATTACAATATCTTCTGCAAATAGAGATAGTTTGTCTTCTTCCTTTCTAATTGGTATTTCCTCAATCTCCATTTGTTCTCTTATTGCTTTAGCTAAAACTTCCAAAAAAATGAATGTATAAGGAGAAAGAGAGAGGAGAGACGGCTTTGCCTTGTTCCTGATTCTAGTGGGATTGCTTTGAGTGTTTCTCCATTCAGTTTGATGTTGGCTGTCAGCTTGCTGTATATCACCTTTATTTTATTTAGGTATTTTCCCTGTATTTCTGATCTCTTCAGGACTTTTATCATGAAGGAGTGTTGGATTTTTTCAAAGGTGTTTTCAGCATCTAAGGAGATGATCAAGTGGTTTTTTCTTTCAGTTCGCTATTATGATGTATGGCATTCACAGTTTTTCATATGATGAACCACCTCTGCATGTCAGGGATGAAGCCTACTTTATTGTGTTGGATGATTTTTCAATATGTTGTTGGATTCGGTTTGCCTGAATTTTATTGAGTATTTTTGCATCAATGTTCATGAGGGAGATTTGTTTGTAATTTTCTTTCTTTGTTGCATCTTTGAGTGGCTTGGGAATCAGGGTGATTGTAGCCTCATTAAAACAGTTAGGCAAAGTTCCTTCAATTTCTACTGTATAGAATAGTTTGAGGAGTATTGTGATTAGTTCTTAGAATATCTGATAGAATTCTGCACGGAATCCATCTGGTCCCAGGATTTTTTTTTTAACTTAGGAGAATTTTAATAATAGCTTCCATTTCCTTTGTGGTTATTGGTCTGTTTAGGTCTTTAATATGAGCTTGATTTAATTTTGGTAAGTGATAACTAACTGTCCAGAAAGCTGTCCATTTCTTTTAGGTTTTCTATTATAGTAGAATATAGATATTCAAAGTTTGACCTGATAATTCTCTGAATTTCCTGGGTATCTGTTTTTATGTCTCCCTTATTATTTCTGATTCTATTAATTTGGATACTCTCTCTCTTCTTCTTCTTTTTGGTTAGTTTGGACTTATGTATCTTGTTGGCTTTCTCAAAGAACCAACTCTTTGATTCATTGATTCTTTGTACTGTTCTCCTTATTTCTATTGTATTGATTTCAGCCCTGAGTTTGATTATTTCCTTCTCTCTACACCTTCTATGTGTGCTTGCTTCTAATTGTTCTAAAGCCTTCATCTGTGCTCTTAGGTCTCTTCTGTGAGATTTCTTTAGGTTTTTCATATATGTGTCTAGTGCTATGAGTTTTCCTCTTAACACTGCTTTCATTGTTTTCCATAAGT
Organism: Phyllotis vaccarum; assembly: GCA_033318265.1. NCBI lineage: Eukaryota > Metazoa > Chordata > Mammalia > Rodentia > Cricetidae > Phyllotis > Phyllotis vaccarum. The sequence goes on from JARWLC010000002.1 coordinate 185,601,875, forward strand.
TTTGGTATGTGGTGAATTCATTTTCATCAAATTCTAGTAAGTCTCTGATTTCTTTCTTAATTTCTTCCTTGACCCAGAGGTGGATCAGTTGAGAGATGTCCAGTTTTCATGCATTTGTAGGCTTTCTGAGATTTTTGTTGTTGTTGAACTCTAACTTTAGACCATGGTGGTCTGATATGATAAAAAGTAGCTTTTCCTTTTGTTGTATTTATTTATATTTGCTTTATGACTGAGTATGCAGTCATTTTTAGAGGAAGGTCCATGGGGTGCTAAGAAATATGTGTAGTCCTTTATGTTTGGGTAGAAGGTTCTGTATATATCTATAAGAACATTTGGATCATAACATCTGTTAGATCTCTTATTTCTCTGTTGAGCTTCTATCTAGTTGACCTATCCAAGGATGAAAATGGGATAATGAAGTCTCCCACTATTAGTATGGGGGATTTGATATGAGGTTTAAGCTTTAGCAGGGTTTCTTTTATACATCTAGGTGCCCTTGTGTTGGGGGCATAAATATTCGGGTTATAAACTTCATCTTGGTGGACTTTTTGAGATGAATAAGTAATGTTTGTCCTCATCTCTTTTGATTGATTTTAGTTTGAAATCTATTTTGTTAAATATTAGGAAACTACACCAGCTTCTTCTTTAGGACCAATTGAGTGGAAAGTCTTTTCCCAGCCCTTTACTCTGAGCCTATATCTGTCCTTGAAGTTGAGGTATGTCTTGTTTGCAGCAGAAGGATGGCTTCTGTTTTTGTACCCAACGTGTTAGGGTGTTTCTTTTTAAAGGTGAATTGAGCCCACTGATATTAAGGGATGTTAATTACTAATGATTGTTATTTTCTGTTATTTTTGGTGGTATCTTGGGTGTATTTTTCTTCTCTGAGTTTTTCTTCTGTGGTAACATTGATTGTGATTTCATGGGTTGTTTCTGGTTTCCTTAGGTTGGAGTTTTCACTCTAGCACTTAGGGCTGAATTTGTGGATAGGTATTATTTAAATCTGATTTTGTCATAAAATATCTTGTTTACTCTGTCTATGGTGATTGATAGTTTTGCTGGGTATAGTAGTCTGGGTTGGCAGCCATGCTCTTTTAGTGTCTGTATAACATCTGACCAGGACCTTCTTGCTTTCATTGTTTCCTTTGAATAGTCTGGTGTTGTTCTGATGGGTCTGCCTTCATAGGTAATTTTGCCATTTTATTGGGGGGTCAAGTATATTTGGTGTCTGTAAGCTTCTTGTGTCTTTATGGGCATGTCCTTATTTAGGTTGGGAAAGTTTTCTTTTGAATATATGTTCTGTGCCTTTGAGATGGTATTCTCCTTGCTTGATTCCAATTATCCTTAGGTTTGTTCTTTTCATTGTATCCCATATTTCCTGAATGTTTGTGTTATGACATTTTTTGTTTTAGTGTTTTGTTTTTTTTTTTTTAGCTGACATATCTATTTCCACTTTTGACTCTTCCACTTCAGAGGTTCTCTCTTCCATCTCTTGCATTTTGTTTGTTATGCTTGTATCTGTAGTTCTGGTTAATTTCTTCAGTTTTCTAAATCCAGCTTTGCCTCAGTTTGCACCTTCTTTATTGCTTCTACTTCAGTTTTTAGCTCCCGGAATGTTTCTTTCACCTGTTTGTTTTCTTTTTCTTGGTTCTTTATTTTCTTTCTCTTCCAATCTTTTGTTTCTATTTTCTCCTATTTCTGTAAGGGATTTTTTTATATCCTCTTTTAAAGCTTCTATTATCTTCATAAAGTTGCTTTTAAAGGTCATTTCCTTCCGTTTCCTCTTCATTATTATGCTCAGGTCTTGGTGTCTTGGAGCCACCAGCTCCTTCTGGTGGTGTCTTATTGTTCTTTATGTTGTTACATATATTTTTGCACTGGCATCTGCCCATTGCTCCCTTGATTTACTCTTAGCTCTTATTCATCTCTTAGTCAGTTGTGAACCCAGGGGCTGAGTGTCTCCAGTAATTCCAGGGGCTGCTTTTAGTTGGCTATGGGCCAAGGATCTGTGTGTCTCCTGTTGTCACAGGGGTCATTCTTGATAGGGTCTTAGTTGTCTCTTAATCAGCTCTTAATCTGCTGTGGACCAGGAGGCTTCAGGGTCAGTTGTTGGTGTGTGATGACACAGATTGCTTTTTGGGTGGGGTTTGGCTCATAGAATGTCCCTCCAACTGTATTTTGCTGGTCACTTGGGCTTGAGGGGGCCTCTCCTAGCTTTTTATCATTTAGAGAAGAGCTCAGTATTGTTGGGGTGTGTCCCTGGGCTGGAGTTCAGAGACCATGGTTTCAGCTTCACCTGAGGGTCAGGGTGCCATTCACCTCTTAGTCAGCTGTGGACCTGGAGGGATGTTTTAGGGTCTCCAGTTGTTGAGGTGTGATGTGTTGTTTTATTCTGTAGCTCCATACATAGCTTGAAGTAAGGGATGGTGATGCCTCTAGAAATTTTTTTTTTTTGAACAACATTGTTTTGGCAATCCTGTTTTTGTTTGTTTGTATGTTTTTCCATTTGAAGTAAAGTGTTCTTATCTTTACATCTGTGAAGGGGGATTGCATTGAATCTGTAGATTGCTTTTTTTTATCAGATTGGCATTTTTATTATATCGATCCTACCTATCCAGAACACGGTATGATTTTTTATTTTCTGATATCTTTTCCATTTTTCTTCTTCTGTGACTTAATGTTCTTGTCCTACAGGTTTTCCAATATTTAGTTAGAGTTACCCCAACATATCTTATGATATTTGTGTCTATTATTAAGGGTGATACTTTCCTGATTTCTTCTTCAGCTTGTTTATATTTTTTTAAAATTATTTTTGTATCCTGCCACATTGCCTAAGGTGTTTATCTGCTGTAGGCTTTCTCTGGTGAAATATTTGGTGTCACTTATGTATACTATCATATCATCTTAAATTGTGAAAGCTTGACTTCTTCCTTTTTCAATTTCTATCTTCTTGATTTTTCTGTCGTCTTTCTGCTCTAGCTAGAACTTGCAGTAAGTACTGCATTGTACAGATATAGAGAGTGGACAACCTTGTCTTGTACTTTATTTTAGTATGATCACTTTTGAGTTCCTCCTTTTTAAATTTGATATCACTTGTCAGCTTTCTGTATATTGCCTTTATTATGTTTAGGTATGTTATTTGTATCCTTTATCTCCAGACTTTTATCATGACGGGATGTTGGATTTTGTCAACAGTTTTTTCAGCATCTAATGAGATATTCATCTATTTTTTTTTCAGGTTGTTCATATGGTGGTTGGCATTGACAGGTTTTTTTTTTTTTTTTTTTTTGCATGTTGAACCTTTCTTGCATCTCTGGGATAAAACCTACTTGATCACGGTGAATAAAATTTTTATATGTTCTTGGACTTGTTTTGCCAGCATTTTAGTTAATATTTTTCATCGATGTTCATAAGGGAGATAGGTCTGTAATTCTCTTTCTATGTTGCATCTTTGTGTGGTTTTGCGGTGTTCATTTTGTTTCAGTTTTGGTTGAAATTTAGAAGAATTTTGGTATTTGTTCTTATTTTAAATAATGGTAGAATTATGTGGTAAAATCATCTGCCCCTAAACATTTTTGATTGGGAGATTTTAATAACTGCTTCTATTTCCTTAGTGATTATAGGCTTATTTAAATAATTTATCTGGTCTTTAATTCATTTTGGTAAGTGGTAACTATCTAGAAAACTGTTTATTTCTTGTAGGCTTTACAATTTTGTGGAGTACAGGTTTTAGAAGTATGACCTAATGTTTCTTCAGATTTTTTTGGTTTCTGTTGTTATGTCCCCCTTTTTATTTCTGATTTTGTTAATTTGGATATTCTCGCTCTGTCTTTTGGTTAGTTTTGATAAAGCTTTTTCTATATTGTTGACTTTGTCAAAGAACCAACTCTTTGTTTCATTGGTTCTTTGTACTGTTCTCTTTGTTTCAGTTTTATGGACATGAGTCTTGAGTTATTATTTCCTGCCTTCTTCTCCTTTTGTTGAGTTTGTTTCATTTTGATCCATAAGTTTCATGTGTACTATTAAGTAACTTGTATAAGTTTTCTTCCAATTTTTCATCTAGGCACTTTTTGTTATGAACTTCCTTTGTTGAACTGCTTTCGTTGAGTCCCATAAGTTTGAGTATGTTGTGGATTTGTTTTCATTGAATTTTAGAAAATCTTTATTTTTTTCTTTATATCTTCCATGACCCAGAGGTAGACAAACTGAGAGTTGTTCAGCTTTCATGAGTTTGTATGGTTTCTTTAGTTCTGGTTGTTGTTGAACTCTAACTTTAGGCCACAGTGATAAGATATAATAAAAGGAATCATTCCAATTTTTTATCTATTCATATTTGATTTATGACTGAGTATGTGATCAATTTTAGAGAAGGTTTCATGGGGTCCTGAGAAGAAGAGTAATTTTTTGTGTTTGGGTAGAAAGTTTTGTGTGTCTATAAAGTCCATTAGAGTCATGGAATCTGTTATGTCCCTTATTTCTCTGTTAGGTTTCTTTGTGGTAGATTATCCATTGGTTAGAGTAGAGTGTGGAGGTTTCCCTCTATTAGTGTGTGACATTTAATGTGCTATCTAAGATTTAGTACTGTTCCTTTTACATATGTGAGTATCCTTGTATCTGGGGCATAAATGGTCAAGATTGAGATGTCTTAATGGATTTTTCCCTGAGATGAATGAATATATAACATCCTTCCAGATCTATTTTGATTGATTTTAGTTTGAAATCTATCTCATAAAATATTAACATAGCTACGGTAGCTTACTTCTTAAGCCCATTTTATTAGAAAGTTTTTTCCCAGCCCTTTACTCTGAGGTAGGGTCTGTCTTTCAAGTTTAGATGTGTTTCTTGTATTTAGCAGAAGGATGAATCCTGTTTGAATATCCATTCTGTTAGCCTGTGTCTTTCGTAAGGGAATTGAGTCCACTGACATTAAGAGATGTTAATTGCCAGTGATTGTTAATTTTCACTGGTTTTGTGTGTGTGTGTGTGTGTGTGTGTGTGTGTGTGTGTGTGTGTGTGTGTGTGTGCGCGCGCGCGCGCTTCCATTCTTTGGAGTTTCCTACTGTGGGTTTATTTATTGTTGTGTTTTCCTGGGTGCATTTAACTTCCTTAGGTTGGAGTTTTCCCTCCAGTGCTTTCTCTAGTTCTGTACTTGTGGATAGGTATTGTTTAAATCTGTTTTTTTCATGGAATATCTTGTTTACTCCATCTATGGTGATTGAGAGTTTTGCTGGGTATAGTAGTCTTCAGTGGCATCCATGGTCTCTTAGTGTCTGTATAACATCTGTTCAGGTGGCCTTCATAGTCTTTATTGACAAGTTGGATATTATTCTGAAGGGTCTGCTTTCATAAATTACTTGGCCTCTTTCATTTTCATCTCTTAATATTTTTTTTCTATGTTTAGTGGTTTGATTATTGTGTGATGAATGGATATTTTGGGGGGTCTTGTGTATGTGGTATTCTGTAAGCTTTTTGTAAGTAAGATATTTTCTTCTTTAGGTTGGGAAGGTTTACTTCTATGATTTTCTTAAATATATTATCTGTGCCTTTGATCCTGTATTCTTCTTCTATTCCTCCTATTCTTAGATTCAGTCTTCTATTGGTGTCTCAGATTTCTTGGATATTTTTGTTTTATAACATTTTTTAGTTTAGTGTTTTCTTTGACTGATTATTCTATTTTCCATATTGTGTATCTTCCACACCTGAGGTTCTCTCTTCCATCTTGTACATTCTGTTGGTTATACTCGAATCTCTAGTTCCTATTTGTTTACTCAGGATTTTCATTGTCAGCATAATAATGGTTTGTTTCTTCTTTATTGCTTCTATTTTAATTTTCCAGGCTTGAACTTTTTTCTTCTGCTGTTTGATTCTTTAAGGAATTTATTGATTTCTTCTAATTTTTGTTTGTTTTTTCCTCTATTTCTTTGAGGAAGGTTTTTATTTCCTAATTAATTCTTTCTTTAAAGGTTTCTATATTCTTCATAAAATTATTCTTAAGGTCATTTTCTTCAGTTTTTTCTATATTATAATGTTCAGGTCTTGCTATTGTAGATTCATTAGACTTTTGTGTTCTTCAGTTTTTTCTATATTATAATGTTCAGGTCTTGCTATTGTAGATTCATTAGATTCTTGTGTTCTTCAGTTTTTTCTATATTATAATGTTCAGGTCTTGCTATTGTAGATTCATTAGATTCTTGTGTTCTTCAGTTTTTTCTATATTATAATGTTCAGGTCTTGCTATTGTAGATTCATTAGATTCTTGTGGTACCATATTGTTCTTTATGTTGTTGAATGCATTATTACACTGACATATACCTATCTCTTCCTCCATTCATTAAAATATTCAAGCAGATATTCTTGATCCAATAGGTGTTCTTTGTGCAATCAAAGCTCTTGGTGAAATTGGTGCCTGTAGGTTCTGTCTTAGGCAGAAGTTGAGATTTCCAGGGGAATAGATGGGTTTAGTTGATGTAGTGAGTCTTACAGACTACAGGATCTGGTGAGGGGTTTTGATGAAAAGAATTGCCCACAGAGTTTTTGCTTGTTGAACTAAAACTGGAGCTGCAGTAGGCTTTGGGTATACAAATTGTGCCTAATTTTCCTGGCCTAAAGGTTGGGCTGACTGGTCTAGTGATAGGAAGATCACTTACCTCTTATGACAGAACTGCCAGGAATCTGTGTCTCAGAAAGCTGCTGAGGTTTAGGGGAGCCCATGGAAACTTATATAAGGGAACATTATATTGAGATGGCTTGTTTACTATTTCCAGAGTTCAGTCCATTAGTGGGAGATTATGTTGTTCCATTGTAAATAATTGTCCTACCCACTGGTTTAATAAAAAGCACTGATTGGCCAAAGGTAGATAGGAAGTGTGGGCGGGGTTACCAGACTAGGAAAACTCTAGGAACAGGAAGAACAGAGCAGAATGCCAGAGAGAAGCCGGAAGAAGCAGAGGACAACTATGCTGCTCTAAGAAAAGGTACCGAGCCCCATGACTGAACAAGATAAGAGTCATGGGTTAGTTTAAGGGGTAAAGAGCTAGCAAGTTGTATGCCTGGGCCTTAGGCCGATTAGCCTAAAACTATTGTAAGCATCTGTGTGTCTCTGTGGGTCTGTGGGTCTGCAGGCCTAAACCTTGAGGTTGGGCCCGAAAGTCTGGGCCAGAAATCTCTTACTACACATTATCATCATGGCTGGGTGAATGGTGCCAGGCAAGCAGACATGTTGCTAGCTACCACTGCATCAGAAGGCAGTAGGAAAGTGAACTGAGTGTTACACTGAGAAAAGCTGAGCAAAAGAGATGACAAAATCTGCTTCCAAAGTGACACAATTTCTTCAACAATGTTACACCTTTTTCAAAAAAAACCCACACATCCTAATAGTGCACTCTCTTTGGGGGGAGCCATTTTTTTAAAACTGCCACAGACATCTGTGTTGTTACATGTTCTGTCTATTAAAGATAAACCTGCTTTGAACATAGTTGAACAATTTTCCTCACGGTACGATTGAGCATACTTTGTGTATATAAACAAGTGTGGTTTAGCTGATTCTTGAGGTAGATCAGTTCCTAAATTTTGAAAAACTGTCATATGTATTTCCTATGTGCTTGTACAAGCTTTTCTCTCTCATCAGCGTTAGATGAGTATACTTTTTGCCCCATATTCTCTCTACCACAAGTTACCACTTGTATTTATAAACTTGGCCATTCTTTTAGGTGTCAGGTAGAATCATAGAGTTGTTTGCTTTGCATTTCCCTAATGACTAAGAATGTTGAACAGTTTTTAAAGAGTATCTCAGACATTTGAAATTCTTTCCTTGAGATTTCTCTGTTTAGATCTGTACCCCATTTTTTTTAACAGATTATTGGGAGGTGATGTCTATTTTCTTGAGTTCTATATGTATTTTGAAAAATATCCCAGTCAGATGCAGTGATGGTGAAGATAATTTTTACCACTCTGTAGGCTGTTTTTTTTTGTCCTTTTGATATTGTTTTTTTGCCTTACAGAAGCTTTTCAGTTTAATCAGATCACATTTATTCATTTTTGATGTCATTGTTCTTAATGTTTCACAAAAAAGAAACATAAGAACATTGCCAAATTTATTTTTTGAGGCTATAGTCACACTGATACCCAAATCACACCAAGACTCAAGAAAGAAAGAATTAAAGACCAATATCTCTCATAAACATTGATGTGAAAATATTCAGGTACTCACAAACTGAATCCAAGAACACATCAAAATAATCACCCACCATGATCAAGTGGGCTTCATCTCAGAGATGCATGGATGGGTGTTTCAACATATAAAAGTTTGTCAATGTAATCCATTGTAGTATGAGGTTTCTGTCCTAAACTTTTGGGCCTCGCCTCAAGGTTTAGGCTCGAAGACCCACAGACCTGCAGAGATACAGATGCTTACAATAGTTTTAGGTGATTGGCCTAAGGCCCAGGCATATAATTTGCTAACTCTTTACCCTTATCTAACCCATGACTTTTATCCTGTTCAGCCATGCGGCTTGGTACCTTTTCTCAGAGCAGCATAGTTGTCCTCTGTTTCTTCTGGTTTCTCCCTGGCATTCTGCCCTGTTCTGCCTGTTTCTAGAGTCTTCTTAGTCTGGTAGTCCCACCCATACTTCCTGTCTGCCTTTGACCAGTCAGTGCTTTTTATTAAACTCATAGGTGGGGACAATTATTTACAATGGTACAACATAATCCCCCTACAATCCATGGTATAAACAAACTGAATGAAAAAATACTTTATGATCATATAATTAGATACTGAAAAAGTCTTTTGTAAAATCTAACTTCTTTAATTAAAAAAAAGTCTTGGCAAGATCAGGGATAGAAGGGACATAGCTAAATATAATAAAAGCAATATATAACAGACAATAGTTAACACCAAATTAAATCGAGAAAAACTCAAAGAAATTTTACAGAATCAGGAGCAAGATAAGGCTTTCCACTCCATTTATACTCAATACTTGTAGATGAAAAGAAACTTGGCTTCTTTAATTTTTGCAATACAAACTCAACAATCTCCTATAACGTTAGTGTAGATGTTTTGAACGAAAGCTGTGAAATTTCACATTATATTTTACACTATTTGTATCAATATACTTTTTGTAGTTACCCACCACCCAAAGCATAACTTCCACTACAGAATTAGAACTGGAAAAACATCTAGCCTTATGGTTTTTTTTTATTACTCATATCTAATGCCTGCATTCAGTCTTCCCATGTCCCCTTAAATTATCCTTTCTTATTTTCTTCATATTATACTATACTCTCAGGTATTCTTGTCTATGTAAACACATATATTATTGGCTAGATTCCATATATAAGAAAAAATTGACACTATGTGATTTTGCCTGACATTGTATATTCTAAGTCTATCAATTTTCCTGCAAGTTATTTTAAACTTTATTTTTATTTGGAGCTAAATAGTATTGTTGTGTGTGTATGTGTGCATTACCAAAATACATATCTTCACATACTAATAAAGAAATCTGATATATTCCATTTTCTGTAGGTAAATTTACACATTATTTCTGTTTATTTTATATAGAAGTAACAGAAATTCTTCTGAATGTCATAACCTTTACAGTAGATCAAAGGATATTCATTTAATATTTAGAAATCTGAGTCTGTATGTGTGTCCAGACAGGGATATTGTATTATAATTCTGCTGAACTTTGAGATCACTAGACTATGGTTACTAAACATCCTTCAGCTGCAGGGGGCACTGTGGAGCTGTGATATGATACAACTTCAGCTTACTCAGAGATCCTGTTCTTAGGGCTCACTGAGGAGTCTCAGTAATGTTTTTCTTCTCTCCTGAAATAGTTCAGGAACAGCTGTTCCAGTCATAGCTAGAGATTTCTCCCAGGACTCTCCAAATAGTGAAAACCCAACTATCTCTGCTTCAGACTGTCATGAGAGCTGAGCCAGGGCTCACAATCTTGGTAGCCACAGTGGAAGCATTTCTGTAGAAACAGCCACTTTTCTGCAGAGGTAGGAAAGAAGCCTGGGGCAACCTAGAATCCCTGTGAAAATCAGTGGTCTTTGTTAACTTATTTTCTCTTGAATTGCCTTTTTTTCACTGCAGAGGGAGTGACAGTCCTAAGAGTTCTCTTGTCATCCTGGATATCTGTGCACAGATCATTACAACACTTTACTACAGCACATGACCTGTCATCTGCTGGCATCTGTTACTGCAAGAAACCTTCCCCACTCCTCCATCCTGCTCTCTGCATCTCTGCTAACTTTATTGACTTACCCGCACCTCAAACGTGAAAATCAGTTTTATTGTTCTTACCATACAATGTTGCAAATAAAATAAAAATATGACATCCATCCCTCAAATCTCCTTGGCTTCCCCTAAGTCAACTAAAAAGTGGTCCTATAAAAAAAATACTAAATTCTCAAATCTTATATCAAATACTGTAAATCATACCTTACCTTTTCTATCTCTCCTATCACTACTGAGCATGTTCTTTTTCAATTCATCTATGTCTCTTTGTACATGACCATGTCTCTTCAAGTCTTAGAAGTGTTTGCACAGCCAGATATAGGAAACTTTACTTTTTTGTCTAAATAACATAAACAAAAAGAATGGAATGTCTATTAACCCAGTGACTTACTCTTTCTTTTTTAGCTCCTGAGTGGTTCACAAGCTCTCCTAATTGACTTCTTGCATGTTATCCCTTCCTGTCCACATTCGTCAGAGAAGTATCAGTGATAGTTCCACAGAACATGTAGATTCCCTATCTTGTATTTGAAACAAGTTGATCAAAACACAGCAGAAGTGACATAGTGATCAATCTTGAATGGTGATGCCTGCTATGGGACTAAAGGGAGTGTGCTGAGTCTCTCTCTGGGGTTTCTGCAGGAAAGGTGCCCATATGTCATAAACCTAATAGTTATGAGGCCTAATGACTGAGTCCTCCACTTTTTGTAAGAAATCAGCAACTGCTATACTGTGGATCTGAGAAAGCTCTTTGCACTGAGATCTGAGTGTGTTACTATCTGCTTTATATTCATTCCATGGGACAAAGAAATTTACTTTATCTGGCTTGCTGTTCAGGCACTCCCACTGTGAATTACACACTAGGAGGAGTTAATGAGAACTCATTTGCATGAGTAGCTACTCTTCTACTGTGAGGTCCCTGGAGATGAGATATGAGACAGCCCAGACAGAAGATCCTGGTGTAAGAAGCAGCTATGCCTACTATGGCTTGGACTTTTCTCATCTTCATGCTTCTGTCTTACTGTACAGGTACTTACAGGCCTAAAAGTACTGGGGAAGAATCCTAAGGTCAGTCATGTCTTCTGGTTCAGATCCCCCAAAATTTGCACCTCAGCTCTTCACTGTGGTGTCTTCTTTTGCAGGTTCCTTTTCTGAGTCTATATTGACACAACCACCCTTCATCTCTGAGGCTCTTGGTTCAACAGCCGTACTTACCTGCAACCTGAGGAGTGGCATCAGTGTTGGTGGTAAAGATATTTACTGGTACCAGCAGATGCAGGAAAGCCCTCCTAGATTTTTTCTGTACTACTACTCAGACTCAAGCAAGCAGCTGGGGCCTGGAGTCACCAATAGAGTCTCTGGATCCAAGGACACCTCAAAAAATGCTGCGATTTTGAAGATCTCTGAGCTAGGTGTGGATGATGAGGCTGACTATTACTGTGCCATCTGGGAAAGTAACGCTTATCACAGTGATACAGGTAGAGGAGGAAGTAGGCATAAATTGTAACTTGTGGTAAAAAAAAATCCAGTTCTGTTGTTTATATTATCTTGTAATATTTTTACCCTATTAAAACAAAAGAGAATTTTCATTTAAAAAATTATTCCATGTTTTCACCAAATAATAGAGACAAAATAATGAAACTATCAAGGAAAAACCTTGGAAGTACACTATAGTTTACAAAAAAAAATCTGGTGAAGATGGTGGGGATACAAAGTTGTAGAACTACCCTGGAAATCTGTGTGAGAATTTTTAAAAAGCTAAATTAGATATATTATATGATTGAGATGCATCATTCTTTGTCATTTGATGAAAAGCCTTGGTATCCCATTATAGATATATATGTATAGCTATGTTCACCAACATTTTATTCACCATAGCTCATAAACAGAAGCAGCCTATCATTCAAACGATTAATAAATGATAAAAATTTGGTATAAGCATATATTTTTCAGCTGTATGGTAAATAAAATTTGCTGACAAATAGATAGAACTGGAAATGATTATTCTTTGTGATGTCACCCAGGTCTGGAAAGATACACGTCTTCTCTTTCCTCTTATTTGTAGATCCTAGAACCAAATTTTCTTGGTTTGAATGTATAACCCTGAGTAACTATGGAAGCCAGGAAAGTAGAAAAAAAAGCAATGTGGAAGGAGGAAATGTAGATCTACAGAGGAAAATAGCAGGACACAGATGCTAAAATGAATGAATAATAGTAGGGATGCTTGACCTGAGAGAGGAAGGAAGTACTGTGTAAGGGAGAGGGAGGGAATGTTCAGTGAGAGGGAAGGAAGAAGAAGAATAATGTGCAGGAAGAGGGAAAGGGGCCAAATAACAGTAAGGAGAATCTACAGTGAAACCCATTATTTTATAAGCTAAATAAAAATACACAGGAACACTTATTTTAGTGCAGTTACTCCATATAGTGGGGTCATGTATTCCCTGGACTGTGAGAAACATCACCTTGAGTTTTAGAGTGTGGTCCAAGAAACCTTCAAGACAGTATAAAATAATGCCATTGCTTTTGTTGCCTGCTAAAACATCAGGGTGAGATCCTATTGCTAAAGAAACCACACCTGTGGCCACCAAAGAGTCCTCGATTTGAGATTTTCCTCCCTGAAGGATAGCTGTCACAAATTTGGAAGATAAGGGGCAAGGAGAACAGGTTATTACTTGCTGTACCCAGATTGGAAATGTTGAAAACTCCACACAAGGTAGAGCAAGACATCCCTAATAGTGCCATTAGAGGTACGTGCATCTTAGGCATATCTGACACCTACCCAATTCGACTTTAAATAATCTCAGCTGCAGGAAACTCATGAATTGTATTATAAAACTAACCAACTATTCATGGCTTGGCACTTTGTAGGCCTTATAGGAAAAACTGCTGCTACCTACCATACTACTAGAATTTTATTTGTTTGCATGTTTGTTAAGTTTTATCATGGCTTCTACAGTAGAGTAAATCTGGCTCCATGGGGAAAATTTGAAAGTGCTCCTTGAATTTTCATTTTTTTTCCGATAATTTACAAAACACTGGTTGTATTCCTTCTCTTAAAGTCCCTTAAAATTCTAGTATAAATCCATCTGCATCCAAGGATTTTACATTCAAAAGTATTTTAGGGGTTGTTTCAATAGCCTTAAAAAGCCTACTTAAATGTGAATCTGTTCTTGGTTTAATTTCTCTGATTCACTCATATATAGAATTTTACACATTTATATTAGGTATTCCAATTTAATAGGATTCAGATTGCTTATTAGTTTTTATTTAAAAAGTCATTTTTATCTATGTATCCTCCTGCTCCCTCTTCCTTGCCTCCTCCCAATCCCTCCCAGTCAGCCTTCAGCCTCACCCCTCCCCATCCAATCATCCCCTACCCCAAAAGGGCAAGAAGTTCCAAGGTGGGACAGCTCAGTGTGGCACATCCACTCCAGGCAAGTTCGATTTCCTCATCCTAAAGTCATGTTTACTTAGATGTTCCTCTGCAGGGAATGGGCTCCAATGTGCCAGCCCATGCACAGAAACACAGTCTGATCTTACCCCTTGGGTATCCACTTAATGCTCATGCTAGTGGACAGTTGCCTAGCCTTGGAGGACCTAGCTCTTTTCCTGATGGATCTCCAGTGGCTATTCTTGATTAAGTGAACCTCCCCAGAGTTCCGTCTAGCCATCACTATGGGGATTATTTCCTCATAATCCCTATCCCTTTACTCATACAGACTCTCCGCCCCTGCTCTCAGCTGGACTAGGAGCTCTGCCCAGTGCTCAGCCATGGATCTCTACCTCCACCTCTATTCTTTGTTAAATGTAGGCTCTGTGGTGACACTTAGAGTGTAGTTATCATTTGATTATAGGGGAATTCCCATTTAGGGACCCCCTCTACTATTGGTTGGAGACTTAGCCAGGGACATCCTGTCAGTTCTTGGATGTTTCCCTAGCACCTAGTCTCTTTCCAATCCCACATTGGCTTCCTCGTTGGAGATATCCATCTCTTTCTATCTCCCCCTTTGCTTCCTCTCACTCACTCATCCCCTTTCAAGATTTGTTCTCAACTTTTCTTGGTTGCAACCCATTATGACCCCAATTTGCTAAGGTGATATTCTTTATTTTCTCTTTCTATGAGAATCTCTGGATGTCTCTCTTAAGTTTCTTCTGATCCCAAGCTGTTCAGGGGTTGTAGTTTGCAGTTCAGGTATTCTTTACTTTTTGTCTGAAATCCACTTATGAGTGAGTACATCCTATGCCTATGCCTATCTTTCTGGGCTTGTGATACCTTGCTCAGGAGGATATTCTCCAAATCCACCCATTTGTCTGTGAATTTTAGAATGTCATTTTCTTTTTACTGCTGAGTAGTTCTCCATTGTGTAGATGTACTACAGTTTGTTAATTCTTCAGTTGAGGGGCATCTAGGTTGTTACCAAGTTGCTATTATGAATAATATTGTATGAACATAGTTGAGATAATGCCTTTGGGGTACAAATGTGCATTCTTTGGGTATATGCCCAATAGTGATATTGCTGGATCCTTAGGGAGATTGATTGCCAGTCTTCTGAGGAACCGCCATACCGCATTCCAGGGTGGCTGTACCAGTTTACACTTCCACCAACAATGGAGGAGTGTTCCTCTTGCTCCACATTGTCTAACATAGGCTGTCACCTGTGGTTGTGATCTTAACCATTCTGACAGATGTAAGGTGGTAGCTCAAAGTTATTTCAATTTGCAGTTCTTGGATAGCTAAAGATGTTGAGCAATATTTTAAGTGCTTTTCAGCCATTTGTAATTCTCCTGATGAGAAAGCTAAAATTTCCCTTTTTAGCTTTGAACTCCATTTCTAAATTGAATTATTTAGGCTTTTGGGTTCTAGTTTCATGAGTTATCTGTATACTTAGGAGATCAGTACTTTTTGAGATGTACAATTGGTGAACATATTTTCCCATTCTATAGGCTGTCATTTTGTCTTATTGACTGT
Organism: Phyllotis vaccarum; assembly: GCA_033318265.1. NCBI lineage: Eukaryota > Metazoa > Chordata > Mammalia > Rodentia > Cricetidae > Phyllotis > Phyllotis vaccarum. Next base: position 185,617,081 of record JARWLC010000002.1, read on the forward strand.
ATACTTTGACTTACAGAAGCTTCTCAGTTTCAGGAGGTTCCACTTATTGATTGTTGTTCTTAGTGTCTGTGCTACTGGTGTTATATTTAGGAAATGGCCACTTGTGCCAAATCGTTGGAGGATATTTCCTACTTTCTTTTCTATCAAGATCAATGTAGCTGGGCTTATGTTGAGGTCTTTGATCCACTTATATTTGAGTTTTGAGCAGGGTGATAGGTTTGGATTTATTTACATACTTCTACACACCACCTTCCAGTTACACCAACACCATTGGTTGAAGATACTATCTTTTTTTCCATTGAATATTTTTGGGCTCATTGTCAAAAATCAGGTGTTCATAGTTGTGTGGGTTAATGTTGGGGTCGTTGATTCAATTCTACTGATCCATGCTTCTGTTTCTGTGCCAGTACCAGGCTGTTTTTGTTATTATAGCTCTATAGTATAGCTTTAGGATAGGTATGGTGATTTCTCCTGAAGTTCTTTTAATGAGCAGGATTGTTTTGGCAATCCTGGGTTTCCTGTTATCTCATAGGAAGTTGAGTATTGTTCTTTCAAGGTCTGTAAATATTGTATTAGGATTTTGATGGGAATTGCATTGAATCTATAGATTGCTTTTGGTAAAATTGCCATTTTTACTATGTTGATCCTACCTTCCTAGGAGCTTGGGACATCTTTCCATTTTTTGACATCCTCTTTAATTCCTTTCTTCAGTGATTTAAAGTTTTTATCAAACAGGTCTGATACTGCTTTGGGTAGAGTTACCACCAAGATATTTAATGCTATTTGCAGCTATTATAAAGGGTGATGTTTTTCTTATTTCTTTGTTAGCCCTTTTATAGTTAGTGTATAGGAGGGATGTTGATTTTTTGAATTTATCTTGTACTCTGCTACCTTGCTGGAGATGTTTATCAGCTGTAGGAGTTCCCTGGTAGAATTCTGGGGTCACTTATGTATATGATTATATCATCTTCAAATAGAAATAATTTGACTTAATTTCAATTCATATCCACTTTATCTCCTTTTGTTCTCCTATTGCTTTACCTAAAACTTCGAGAACTATATTGAATAGATAAGGAGAGAGAGGACAGCTTTTCCTTGTTCCTGATTTTAGAGACATCACTTTGAATGTTTCTCCATTTAGTTTGATGTCAGCTGTCAGCTCGCTGTATATCGCCTTTATTATTTTTTAGATTTTTAAATATTTTTCTTGTTCATTTTCACATTTTCCTGTTTTATTGTGACAAAAATAATTTATTGGGGACTTACACTTTCAAGAAGGTTAGAGTTTATGATCTTCTTGGCAGAAGCATGGCAAGAATCAGACAATCATGTTCCTATAATGGTAGCTGAGTGCTCACATCTTAATCTACAAGCAGGATGCAGAGAGAATTAGTGGGCAAAGGCTTTGACTTTTGAACACTTAAACCCTGCCCTTATTGACATACCTCCTCTAATCTTACTCAAATATTCTACCAACTAAAGACCAAGTGTTTAAACACAGAAATTATGGCGATCATCTCTCTGTTTTTCATAAATAAATAAATAAGTGAATTCTTAAATAACATGATAGATATTGAAAACCAAGAAGGTACTCAAGGAAGTACTCTTGAGTCCATGTATGAAACAGTCATATGTATGGTCCAAAGCATGGTTCATAGTGTAGACAAGCATGTCTCTCTGGTCATACTAACAAGTTGGCTATAGATGGACTATCATGAGAGTTAAGCTAATTCTATTTGTAATTTAGAAAGTAAAAAAATTTCTAAATCGAAAATGTACATTTTTATAAGATATATTGTGATTTCATTTACCTCTCTCTGAGCTCATCCTAGGCTCACTCCATGCACATAAAATCCATACCCCTGCTTTACCTCACTGAATATGAACAAGCATCTTAAATGTAATAAAATAAGATTTAAAAAAGCAAATTTTTACATTAAGTTTTTTGGTCTAGCTGGTTTCATGGTTAGGACTTGCCTGTCTCTGCTTATCTGAACTACTAATCTCAAAGTCTTAATGAATTACACAGACACATATTAACTTTATGTTGTTTGGTCTATGGCTTAGGCATATTTTAATTAGCTCTTTTATCTTAACTCATTTTTATTAATCTGTCTGTCATGTGGCCATTGGCTCACCTGTGTTTTTAATATGTTGATCTTTTGGGCAAGTGTCTGGCTCTATCAGTTTGTGTCTTTGTTTATTATCTACTTTGATTTCTCCACCTACTTTTTCTACAATGCCTGTCATGGGCCAAAACAGTCTTTTATTTAAACATATTTATAGAACACAGGAAGACATTTTCACATCACCTCTTCATTTTTGTCTAATCAAAAATGAAGGTTTTAATTTTAATATTGCAAAATTATATATAACAAAATAATACTAAGAATTATAATTATAATATTTAATCTGTATTTAGCAAAGTTAAATAAAGTATTTTATCATTTATTATATCTTTGTGAATCTAAAGTTTTATATCTAAGAAACTATTTTAAATAACTAAAAAACTATATCTATAATTATTCAATCTTTATAACAAAGACTATAGAAGGATATAATGTTACTCAAGTAAACAGGAAGTATAAGTAACTTTTAAAATCTAGAAATGACAGAGATGACACCTGCCTGCCTGACAGTCATCTAAAGGTTTTTATTTATTTAATTAATTCTTTATTTATTATTATTATTTTAAAAATAAAGTTAGGGCATTTATCTTTGGCCTACAGGCCCAGAGTCTCTGGCATACTTTTTAGTGAATCAGGAAATCTGAAGAACTATACGGTCTACTTTGACATAGTTTATCATTCTTTTTTTTTTTTTTTTGAATCTTTAAGTATGTCTGGCAGTTTTTTCTGCAAAGCAGGAACTTGAAGAAATATCTCAGCTTATTTTGTCAAAGTTTAGAGGTCATTTTTTTTGGTGGAACTTACATGTCTATTTTAAGCAGCATATTGTCAAGCAATCAATATAGGAACAAGTTAGTGGCTAACCATTCCCACAAAGAAAGTAGACTCTATATGGAATTTTTTTGATCCTCATTTTTTTTCCCAAAGTAAATTGGTGCTGATAGGAGCAGACTTGTCTCACTGTCTAGAAAAGTCCAAGTTTTTATATATTTTAAATGTCATATTTTGTAGGTCTTATAAGTGTTTGAAGATTATCTACTTAATTGAAATATATCTTTGTATACCTAAGAAATCTTAACTAACATAAGTTTGGTTATCATAGCTGACTATTAATCTGTATTTTTTAATTATACATTATAATTTTTAATGAGTTACATAAAAATCACAACTTAAACAAGAGTAGAAAAATACATACAGCATAACAAAATTGACCTTAAATTTGTATCAATAAGCCAAAATCTGTATCAATGTAAAATATTTTGAGATTAATACAACTTTTTGGATTAAAGTAAATGTAATGATCTATTTTTTTAAATCACTCCATAGGTCAAAACAAATAGGAGAAAGAAAGAACAAAAAATGCCAGATTAGCCAGCAGATGAGGACTGAAGGAGGAGTGGTCTAGATGGTTCCTCCTGGGGTTGAGAGGGATGGTGAATGGTCCCAGACCTCCCCCATCCACTAGAGAGAAGCACACTGAGCTGGGAGTCTGGTTGAAGCAAGATCTTGCTTTATTGTATCAGGCAGGGAGTTATATAGACTTAGGTAAGGGGGATATAGGAGTCTTAGGTAAGGGAAGATGAATGAATTTAGTGCCACTGAAATTATGTCATGACAGCAGTAATTAGGCAGAGGTGGTCTTTGGGTGGGTTATGCTGAGTCACTCATGTGCAAAAGTCATGGCCAGAGACAGGTCAACAAACTCAAGCCAGGCTCGGGAAGTTACACTAGGCCCCAGGACCATTGTTAAAGGCCTAGTGAGAGGCACAACATCTCCCCGTTTTGTTTTTGTAAGCTATGGCCTGTAGGGGTATTGTGTTGTTTCATGGTAAATAACTGTTCCACCCACTGGTTTAATAAAAAGCGCTGATTGGCCAAAGGCAGGCAGGAAGTGTGGGTGGGGCTACTAGACTAAGAAAACTCTGGGAACAGAATGCCAGGCAGAATGCCAGAGAGAAGCCGGAAGAAGAAGAGGACAACCATGCTGCTCTAAAGAAAAGGTACCGAGCCCCATGGCTGAACAGGAAGAATCATGGGTTAGATGAAGGGTAGAGAGCTAGCAAGTGATATGCCTGAGCCTTTGGCCAGTTCAGCCTAAAACTATAGTAAGCATCTGTGTGTCTCTGTGGGTCTGTAGGCCCAGACCTTGAGGCAAGGTCCGAAAATCCTGGCCAGAAACCTCTTACTACAATGGCCCCTGTCTTAGGTTGTCTCCAATGTGGAGATCTTACCTGTCATTGAGTACCATGGATCTCAAATGGGGGGCTTGCTCCATGACCTGTCTTAGGTTGTCTCAGCCCACCTGAGAACTTACCCATCATTGGTTGAATGGAGAGCAGAGGAGTGTTCGTGAGAGGGCAAGGGACCAGCCTCCTGAGTGGCCAGCCTGTGATAAAGCACCTAGACCTGAATTATCTTAATTGTCTCTAGTCTTTGGTGGATAAATTGTGTGATCTTATTGATCATACAAGGCCCAATGATGATGATGATGATGATGATGATGAGGAGGAGGAGGAGGAGGAGGAGGAGGAGGAAGGTCCAAGTAGGGAAAGAACATAGAGAAGACATCCATAAAGACCAGTCCACGGGGATTGTCTTGGAAATCTTTTTGTCTCTTTTCTAAGTCTTCTTGGAGTTTCTTTATCTTATCCTGGATGATTCTAGATTTATGGCATAAAACAGCAATTTTCCTGGAATAAACAGAGACCCCCTCTTTCTCTGCAGTTAGTAGATCTAATCCCCTCCTGTTTTGGCAGACTACTTTTGCCAGGGAATCTAATTGACTTTGTAAGTTCAGTATAGTTCTGGAGATGGCTTTTACATTATCAATTAATGGAAGGGACAACTTTCTGATAAGGTGGGAAGACAGGCCTGTCCCCATGGCCCCTGTAGCCATGCCAGCAGTTATCCCCAGCCCACCAAGGAGGGGTATCATCTGAATGCCCCTATTTGATCTTTCCCCAGTATAATCAAAAAAGGGCACAGGAACAGCCTTGTCTCAAGGGATTATATCTATATCAGGGATGAGAATAGCAGGGGCACAAACGCCTGTCCAATTAATAGGGATGAAATCATAGGCCATCCCCTTTCCACAAATGAGGACCATCCAGAGAGGTGGACATTGTTGAATATTAGGGATAGTCAAGTTTTGGTCACAAAAGGAGGGAGAAATATGGCCCTCATCTATACTGAAGTTAACCCAGAGAGGGTGGAGCCAAGATGCAATAATTAGAGGGGAATGATGGAGAAGTTGAACAGTAATGGGAAGCATGGCAGAGGAACAATTACACAAATCAGTAAAGGTAACATTAGTAAAAGCAGTATTGCTAACTATGGCTAATGGTCTGGGGGGGCCCTGATCAAAGGCAAAGCCAACAATTTTCCACAAGGGAAGGAATTGTTTGATTAAGCACAGTAAAGGCCATATAAAAGAGAGATTCTGTTTGGGGGTCAAGTACAAGGTCACTTTGGTTTTCAGGAAGAGCAACTGAATGATAACTGGGCTATGGATACAGAGACAGGGTAAGTCGTTCTACTTAGTGTTGAGCCTGTTGCTTTCTGGCTTCATCTTGGACTCCTCCACCATCGGAATAGCCAATGGAAGATGTCAATTCCCAGCAGACAGTTTGCTCAGGGGACCCATAGCAAGGGGAAGAAGCAGATCCAGAATCACCTGTCACTGTCCCATCCAAAGTTCCCCAAAGGCTGAGGCCTCCAATGCCACTTCAACTCCTGGTGCTTATCCAGTAGGTTTTATTGGAGCCCATGAGACTATACATCTGGGCGGAGCTATGGGTAAAATGTCTTCCAGGGGCAGGGTCCTGGCCTGCTGTTTACTGGGGGTATAATTTTTGGCTTTTCTATGCATATCCACTGATTGGATCTGGAGACTTGTATGGGGGGTCCATACAAGTCAATGTAATTATGGGCTATTTTAGTGGCACAATCTATAGAACTTATGGTCTGCCTGGAAAGGGGATGAAATTTATGTGTTCTTCTGCCACAGTCACAGGGCTTTCCCATTTGTTTTTGTAGGACTTTAGTGGCATCATGAGGGTTTCCAAACATTGCCTCCCCCTCCGCTGTCACCAGGAAAAACAGCATCAAAATGAGCGAGGGCATCCACATTTTCAATTTTTTTCTGCAAAAAAAAAAAAAAAAAAAAAAAGAACAGAAAGACTATTCTCAGGGGTGAGACATTCTCTGGTGTATCATTATTATCCCCTAGTTGGGTAAATATTTAAGATGTCCATCTGGCATCCAGATGGGCTTTTTCTCATTTTGAGGGAAGACACTTCCAAACCCTCTTCCTACAATGAGGAGTGGGTCTGGTCCTCCCCAGGTCCCAGTTAGGAAGTCCCTTCATCTAACCCAAATGGTGCAATAGGCAACTGATGAAGACCAACATTTCTAAAAAGGAGACAGTTTGTTTTAATCTTCTCTGGAAACATTCAAAATATTTTAAGTTAATACTGCTTTTCTTAGTTGATCATGCAGAGGTAGAGATTCCCCTTTTGTTTTTATAATTGAGCCATAAGTATTTGATTGAATCTTTCCACAATGACCTGACCCCAAGGATTATAGGGAATGCCAGTGGAATGAGAAATTTCCAGGTTTGTAAAAATCTTGCAAAGGCCTTGGCAATGAATCATAGCCATTATCTGTTTTAATCTGGCTAGGTAACCCGAGGGTGACAAAGCACTGGAACATATAGCTAAATAGCATATTTGGATTTTTCTTTGGCATATGCTGAGGCCCAGCAGGCACGGATAAAGGTATCCACGGAAAGGAAAATATATTTAAGCTTTCCAAATGGGGAGTAATGTGCAACATCGATCTGCCAAAGATGATTGGGGCGAAGTCCTTGCTTCCTGAATTTTGAAGGGGGGAATTTGAAGGTAGGTTTTGCAAGTCTGGATGATTTTTTTTGAGGTCTTTAATTGGTACCTGTGGGAATCTGGGCTTTAGCCCCCCTCCAGCTGATAAGAGTTAAGAAGTGAAAGTCTGTAGCCACAGTAGTAGTATTACATTGAGTCAATGAAGCCAGGTGATCAGCCACATGATTTCCCTTGGATAGGAATCCAGGTAAAGTCTGGTGCCCCCTGAGATACTGCAAATAAATTGAGCCTTTTTTTAAGAAAAGAGCTAGCCTAAAGCATAAGGAGGGGGATATAGGGTTGGAGTCCAATTTAATATGTGCCTCAACCAAGTTGGGCAAGAGATTAATATAGAGGCTGTCAGAAAATAGAGTAAATGGTTCTATGTAGACAGAGTTTTACTTTCAAGGCGCCAGCCCAAAATTAATATTTATTAGAATATAAATTAATACTCACAATATTAGTAACAGCTTATGGTGGCACCTGAACAAGGACTGGCGTATCCAAGCAATGGACGATGGACAAGCGATGGACGCGAGATGGAAGGATGATGGATTCCGATTCTGTCTGTCCAGCAGCCAGCAGCCAGGAACCAGGAAGAGAGAGCCTCCTCGTGTCCCAGCAGCCACTTATCAATCAGGTTGGCCACACCCCATCCAGGGTCCCGGAAGTGTCTTCTGAGCTTATCGGCTGACACCTTAATCCCGCCACATCTAAACCAGTGGGTGGGACAATTATTTACCATGAGACAACACAATATCCCTACATACCTTTTCTCTTTAAAACAAAAAGAACTCCAAATATAATATTCTTTTCCCCCCTTATCTGTAATAACCTATAAACAACACTGTAAATAAACACAAACATCCATAATCCATGTTTTGGGAATGTAGGCATCGTTCTCTAGGCTACTTCCTGCTGAATGGGGACACCTACAATCTCATGGGAATTCAAAGAAAAATGTAGGATTATGGACAAGTCTTTAGTGGAGTAGTCTCTAAGGCTGGGTCATCTCAGCCAGTCTCCTTGAAATTGTTTTGGATTCAGAGCTCTGGAACTTCAACAGAGGTGCTCTGAAATGCTAAATCATCTGGTCCATCCATTTCCATTGGAGATTTTTCAGGGGGTCTTCCTCTATCAAATTTTATGTTCTTTATCCAGGAAGAAATCCACAGTCTTTCATTTTCTGTGAAAATAAAAGGAAAACCTCTTCTCCAAAGTAGCGTATCTTTGCATTTCAATTTTAAAGTCAACTCATTTACAAAATATATAGGTTGAATTACTCCAACAACATTATAATCAACTGTCGTTTAGCAGCTTTTACTAAGTCATTTGCAGTCAAGAAGCTTAAAGATAAGACAGTAATATACAGTATCCAAACATTCTTTGTATTTTCCATCTTTACTTGGCTTTTTATTTATTTATTTATTTATTTATTTATTTATTTATTTATTTATTTATTTATTTATTTATTTATTTATTTATTTATTTAAGGGCTTTCTCTACCTCTTTTTCTTTATGCCAATGTATATATATTTTCAAAACACTCTTTACCACTTAGACTTTTTTTTAAAAAAAAAAAAACAGTAAGGCATTCAGTGGTGAGTTCATAAAGGCCAGATAAAGTGGGGCTCCCTAAAATAATATCATCCATATAGATATAAAATAAAATGTTGGGGTGTTTCATTAAAGAGGAAAAAAATGTGACATAAAATATTGAGAAATGGGAGGGCTGTTAGCCATCCCCTGGTGTAACACAGTCCACTAGAATCTTTGGTCTGGACCCTGAAAATTAACTGAGGGCAAAGAAAATGCAAACTTTTCCATATCATCTGGATGCAGTGGGATAGAGAAAAAGCAATCCTTAATATCAATAACAGTTAAGTGATAATTGTTAGGAATGACTGGTATCCAAGATAGTTCTCTCTGGGGGGGTCCCAGATAAAATCATTTTCTCATTAATTTTTCTTAAATAATGTAAAAAATCTCCAGGATCCATTAACTTTCTTTATAACAAAAACAGGGGAGTCCCTTGGGCTAGTAGAGGGCCAAACATGACCCAGCGTTAATTGTTGTCTAACCAAGGCAGGGTAAAGGCCACTACTTGACCCATATAGGTTCCCCAGGTGTCCATCAGACTTTTGCAACAGGGAGTGAGCAGTAGCCTTTAGAATTGGGGGTGAACCTGGGAGAAATCTTGTCTAAGCTTTCAAAAAGGTGGATTATTTCTGTAACTGGGGTGGGCAGCTTGTCCTTGTTCAAATTGTTGTTTGTAATCCTCTGTGTCAAGTAAATCCTGATACAGAGCTTTATTATCAGTAACGATGTATGCCTCAGCTTCTCCCAAAATATCCTGGCCAAAGAGGTTGTTAGTTATCCCAGGGACCACTATAGGGCACACTTCCCCGTGATTACCACCAGGGTCAGTCCAAGGCAGCCAAGTGGCCATTTTCCAGGATGTGGAATGCCCGCCCAAACCAAGCACTGGTGGCCCAGGTTGAATTTGGTCTGTCTGAGGTAGCTTTTTTTTTTTTTTTTTAAACAAAACAAAACAAAACCAAAAACAACAACAAAAAAACCCTCTTTAAGATCCTGAGCTTCCCAGGGATACCAGCCATTTGGCCAATTGTCACCAGGATTAACATTAACAGGTAAGAGACCAGCAGCCTTCCCTCTAGATGTGTCCTGAGGAAGCATGAAAAGGATTAGTGGTGGGGGGCAGGCCTGGAGTGGCCCTTCTAGGGCCACGGGACATTGTCAAAAGGATCAAGGGATGGGTAAAGTGAACTAGACCAGCCAGACTGAGTTGGGGGCTTCAGGCTAGGGGAAGGCTGTGCCTGTACATCATAAAGGTTAGGGCTCCTGCTTTTAAACAAAACTCACAGGGACTCTAAGGCAGGGTCTTGCTAAGAAGAGGACTGTTCCCTATTTTATGGGGGTGTACTCACCCGCAGTCCGATTGGCCCATAAGCATTCCACAGAGCACCGGTCTTCCAGTTTAGCCAACAGATGAAGGCCGAGAAGGACCGGTCCTTTTGAGCAGTGATAACTTCTCAATTAGGAATGGGAGCTTGTGTCTATTTCTCCTTTCAGCATTGAGCCCCATCAGCCTGAGACATGTCTGGGCCCTGTGCATGCTTCCACAGTTACTGTGAGTTAATATAGAAATCATTTATGTAGTGTTTAGGCCTTGCGTTCTTGGTGCTCTTTATCCCCCGGCTATTAAAACCTTTTTCCTTCCTCTGAATCCCGAGGACATAGGTTTCTTGAAAACATCCTGCTTAGTATTGAATATCCCATTATTTTACACTCTTCACGTTGTCCACTTGTAGATCTTTATACTTGTCCTTTGTGTATGAGTAAGCATCTTTGATAATGGGTGAGCGATACATTGGTCTATATACACAGCAGAATAGGTATAGGAGAAATATTATTGCTATTTCCCCTAGGTACATGGCCTATCCTGCCTCAGGATTTTAGACACCAAGTCAGTATTGGGGATGGGTTCTGTCTCATATAGTGGGCTTTAATTCCAATCATACCATGGTTATTTACCCCCACAACTTTTGTACCGTAATTTCACCAGTCTATCTTTTAGTCAGTTCACCTTTGTAGATCACAGGGTTTCTAGATACTGAGTTGGGGTTTACATTTCTCCTATGTTAGTATGCAGGGTATTTTCAAGTAACAGACAACTGTAGTATAAGAAGGCACAAGCTCTATTTCCCCATATTCAATGTTCAATGAGTTCTGTTGGTGACATCTTTAATATAAGCCTTACCATCATACTGTGGAGGGATGTGGGAATGTCTTTCTGTATGTTGTGAATCTCAATCTTTAAATAAAGGAGCTGTTTTGGCCCATGACAGGCACCATAGAAAAAGTAGGCGGGAAATCACAACATAGGTAAGGAGAAGCAGACCAGAGTCAGACAGACTGAGCCAGCCGCCCAAGAAGAAACATGTGAGGAACACAGGTGATCCACAGGCCACATGGCAGACAGATTAATGAGAATGGGTTGAGTTAAGATGAAAGAGCTAGCTAGCAATCTGCCTAAGCCATAGGACAAACAGCATGAAGTTATTATAAGCATCTGAATCATTTCTGGGGGCCTGAGCAGCTGTGGGCAGATAAGGGGTCTGGCATGGTAGGTCTGTGGGTCTGGACCTCTGGCTGCGCGGGACCAAGAAACTTCACTGTTACAGTGGAGAAATAACCATATCCTTGACAATAGCTTAAGCTGATTGTGGTTCCCTAGGGGGCCTTTTAGGCCAATTACTTGAGTATATGTAACCAATGCAGGTAGTAGATGTTATATTTTGATGGTGAGAAATAAATAGGGCTTTGTCTCCCTTTTTATTCGGATATTCATACACTCACATAATATATATCCAATATATCATTGATGGTTATGTGTTTGTGTGTTTTAAAGAATCTTCTGTATTGTTTCCATATGATCCCTTAAATGACCTCTCCTAGATATGAATCCATCCGTGTATTCCCTCTATTACCCGTCCCATCCCTTCCATAAAATGGAGAATTGATTCTCCATTTCCAGTCTCCCAACATATCTATCCATAACTATCTATTATAATTACCTTTCCTATGGAGATACTTTTCTCCTGCCAATATCTCATCTAATCTTTATGGTGAAATGCATTGTATCAAAAACCAAACAGATAACATCTACATATAACTGACCAAGACCATATTTTTCTCTTGGGGTCTAGATTACTTCAGTTAAGATGATTTTTTTAAACCTATATCTATTTCATGATTTTGTGTAGGGGTTGTGTTGTTGTTTTATATGAATACTTTTCTTTTATATTGGATGTGTGTTCTGTTATGACCCTTTGGGGGTTATTCATTTGATTCTGGGGGAAGTGCTGTTTAGGCACTCCCTCCACTATTAATTGGAGACCTAGACAGGGGCATCCTGTGAATTCTTGGAGGTTTCCCTAGCACTCAGTTTCTTTCAAATTCCACATTGGCTTCCTCTATCAAGATAACCATCTGATTTCTCTCTCTCTCTCTCTCTCTCTCTCTCTCTCTCTCTCTCTCTCTCTCTGTTGCTCCTCTCACTGTCACTCCTTCTCTCACGATTTGTTCCCACCTCTTCTTGGTTGCAACCCGTTATGATCCCAATTTGCTAAGGTGATTTTCTCTATTTTCTCTACCTAGAACAATCTCCGGATGTCTTTCTTAAGATCCTTCTGATCCCAAGCTGTTCAGGGGTTGTAGTTTGCAGCTTGGGTATTCTTTACTTTTTGTCTGAAGTCCACTTATGAGTGAGAACATCCCATGCCTTTCTGGGCTTGTGACACCTCACTCAGGAGCACGGGTGGATATTCTCCAATCCATCCATTTGCATACAAATTTTAGGATGTCATTTTTTTCCTGATAAGTAGTAATGAGTAGATGTACCACAGTTTTTAATCCATTCTTTGCTTGAGGGGCATGTAGGTTGTTTCCATTTCCAGGTTCTAGCTATCATAAATAATGTTGTTATTAACAGTGTTGATGTAATGCCTTAGAACAAAGTGCATCATTTGAGTATATGCCCAATCAAGGTATTGCTTTATCCTTGGGGAGATTGATTCCCAGTTCTGAGGAACTGTCATACTGCATTCCAGTGTGGCTGTACAAGTTTATCCTTCCACCAACAATGGAGGAGTGTTCCCTTTGCCCCACATCCCCTCCAGCATAGACTGTCACCTGTGTTTTTTATATTAGCCATTCTGACAGATGTAAGGAAGTATCTCAAAGTTGTTTTGATTTGCACATCTCTGATGGCTAAAAATGTTGGATAACTTTTTAAGAGCTTTTTATCCATTTGTAATTCTTCTGTTGATAATTCCCTTTGTGGCTCTGAACTCCATTTTTTAAATTGGGTTTTTAAATTTTTTGGGCTCTAGTTTCTAGCATTCTCTATATATTTTAGATATCAGTCCTCTGTGAGATATAGGGTTGGTGAAGATCTTTTTCCATTCTGTAGGCTGTCATTTTGTCTTATTGCCTATGTCCTTTGCCTTACAGAAGCTTCTCAGTTTCAAGAGGTCCCATTTATTAACTGTCCTTAGTGTCTGTGCTACTGGTATTATATTTAGGAAATGGTCACCTGTGCCAATGAGTTGAAAGGTATTTCCTACTTTCATTTCTATCAAGTTCAGTGTAGCTGGGCTTATGTTGAGGTCTTTCATCTACTTGGATTTGAGTTTTGTACAGAGTTATAGGTTTGGATCTATTTTCATTCTTCTATATACTACAATCCAGTTATGTTAACACCATTTATTGAAGATACTATCTTTTTTCCATCGACTATTTTTGACCTCTTTTTCAAAATTAGGTGTTCATAGGTGTATCGACTAATGTCAGGGTTTTTGATTCAAATCCATTGATCCATACCTCTGTTTTTATGACAGTATCAGGCTGTTTTTTTTAATTACTGTAGCTCTATAGTATAGCTTGAAGTCAGAGATGGTGATTCCTCCTGAAGTTCTTTTACTGAGCTGGATGGTTTTAGCAATCTTGTATTTCCTGTTATTGTATATGAAGTTGAGTATTCATTAAAGGTCTGTAAAAAGTTATGTTGGGATTTTGATGGGGATTGCATTGAATCTGTAGATTGTTTTTGGTAAAATTGTCAATTTTACTATGTTGATTCTATCTATCCAGGAACATGGAATATTTTTCCATTTTCTGATATCTTCTTCAATTTCTTTCTTCAGTGACTTAAAATTTTGTCAAACAGGTCTGATACTTCTTTGGTTCAAGTTATGCTGAGCTATTTAATGCTATTTGCAGCTATTATAAAGGGTGATGTTTACCTTTTTTTCTTTTCTGACCTTTTATCCTTAGTGTATAAGAGGGCTATTGATTTTTTTTTTTTAGTTAATTTTATACCCTGTACATTGTTTAAAGTGTTTATCAGCTGTAGGAATTTCCTAGTAGAATTTTTGGGGTCACTTATGTATATGATCATATCATCTGCAAATAGAGTTAATTTGACTTCTTTCTTTTTAATTCATATCCCTTTAATCTCCTTTTGTTCTCTTATTGCTTTAGCTAAAATTTTGAGAACTATATTTAATAGATAAGAAGAGAGAGGACAGCCCTGTCTTGTTCCTGATTTGAGCGGAATTCCTTTGAGTGTTTCTCTATTTAGTTTGATGTTGGCTGTCAGCTTGCTGTTTATCACCTTTATTATGCTTAGGTATTTTCCCTGTATTCCTGGTCTTTCCTGGTCTTTTATCATTAAGGAGTGTTAGATTTTGTCAAAGACTTTATCAGCATCTAGTGAGATAATCATGTGTTTTTTCTTTTTGTTTGTATATATGATGGATAGCTGTCACAGTTTTTTTTTATTTATATGTTGTACCATCCCTGTATCTCTGGGATGAAGCTGACTTGATTGTGTTGGATGATATTTTTTATATGTTGTTGAATTTGGTTTGCCAGAATTTTATTGAGTATTTTTGCATGAATGTTCATAAGGGAGATTGGTCTGTATTTTTTTTCTTTGTTGCATCTTTAAGTGACTTTTCAATTGTCTATAAATGTACCAGGTTTTTCTTACAAATTCATATCTTCATTAATATGTAATCTGTTTCAATTTTCTGATTATTATCAGTAGAGCAGCAATAAACATGGTTGACCAAGTACCTTTGTAGTCAAATAATACATCCTTTGAGTATATGCTTAAGGGTGCTATGGCTGTATCTTGAAGTAAATCTATTCTTAGCATCCTACAGAATCACCACACTACTTTTTTTAGTAACTGTACATGGAACAGATTATTGGTGGGAGTTTGCATTCTCACAAGCAATGAATGAATGCTCATTTCTCCTTACTTCACATCCTCATAAGCATAAGCTTTTTTGTGTTTGCTTTCTGGCTATCTCAATAAAGCCACCATACACATATAGTCTCATGTAAATACATAAAACATGATATTTGAAGCTAGACCACACTTTAGAAATAAAATACGTGGCATTTCTTTCTCTTGCCTGAGTAACTCCACTCAACATAACATTTTTCTTTATAGTTCCATTCATTTACTTGCAATAGTCATGATTTAATTTTTCGTTTATAACTGAGGAATTGTATAGTATTTTTATTAACTAGTTGTCAGATACCAGTCAGCTAAGTTAATTTTATCTCCTACCTATTGCAATTAGGTTACAATTAACATAATGTGCAAGTACCTTTGTTGTAAGCTGTAAAGACTTTTAGGTATGTCTATGAATAGTATAGCCAGAAGACCTGGTAGATCCTTTTTGCATATTCATAAATAATCTATACAGAATCTGTGTACCCACCCCTTGCACTCCCACTGGAGTGTATGATAGTTTTTATTTTCTTACCTGCAGTGCACATTTGCTATTATCTCAGTTGTTGGCATTTGACATTCTGACTTGGGTCAGAAGAAATCTTAGTGTTGTTTTATTATACGTATTGCTGATGGCTAAGGATGTGGAACATTTTTTTAATAAAGTATTTACTAACCATTAGTATTTCTTCTGCTGATAAATTTCTCCTCATCAAATAGCCCATTTTTAAATGGCTTATTTTGATTTTCCCTTTTTAATATTCTTAAGACTCATGTATATCAGACAAAGATTTTCTTTCATTCTTTGATGGGGCTGTGTGCTCATTGAGTTCACGGTATAAACATAGGAAGGGATTCTTTTATTTTAAATGTAGTCAAAGCCTCCCCATGGTTAAGTAATTAGTTCATGAAGTTAATTCTTAGACCTGTTATGTATAAAGTCAGAAGTAACATTACAATTTTTCAAAAAGTTGTAGAGAGACTAGTGATGAAAGGACTATACTTCAACATAATGCCCAAAAGTTCCTAGAGGAAACATCATACTAACTGGGGAAAACTCAGAGTATTCCCACTATGGTCAAGAAGAAAAGGGTGTCCAATCCCACAATATTCAGTTTTCAAGTCTCAGCCAAAGCAATAAGACAAGAAAAGATAATAAAAAGGTATTTTACAGGTAGATAAAATTCCTAGTCTAAATAATTTGCAAATAATTTTTCAAACACAGAAAAACCTATAAATCAATATAATTAAAGAAGAGACAGTGATGATTACATGTAACCTTGGGGAATAAAAGTAGACATAACTGATGAAATAAGTAGATAGTAGTTCAACAAATGAGACCCACAACTCTGAGAACAAAGAAACCACCAGAGGGGTCTGTGACTCTTCACAGAAGTCCCAGAGGCTCAAGTTCAAATTCACTAGGCCCTGTACATTTGTTAACTGGCTCATTACAGTGTTCCAGCAGCTGCATCCTCCCAGGGGAGAATCTGCAGCACAGAGCACAAGGTCTCATCAGATCTACACCTTATATTTTAACTGCTATGAGAGCTGAGGACCAGGTGCTAGAAGGTTGTTAACAACTCATGTTACATAATCCACAGCAGGAAGAGCTCACAGGGAAAAACCTTCTTAATGCTGAGAAGCTACAGTTAGCACAGCAGATCAGAGTCACACAATTTAGAAAGAAGATTATGAATGTTTCTGTAGAGACACAGATCAGTTCATATGTAAAGTGAACATAGCCTCCTGGCCATTGTGACTGCGGGCCTTATAACCAGCAGGCCACTGTGAGGGTCTGTGTGTACAGTAAACTTATCACTAAGAGTCATTTTCTCAAGAGTCTTGGCATAGAAGAGATGTTATTTGCTCACTGATTAGGAATTGGTAGCTGCATTTCTATAGTCTGAAGTACTCCCTAAAACATAGTTTTACATTGCTTACCAGGAATTTCCTCCTGATGGTTCCCCGGTGCATAAATAAATCTCCATCCTCCTGTGTGTGAGCTGGGCATCAACACTAAGGCTAGGAGAAGAACAGAGGCAATTATGGATAGAAACACATGGGCAGGAAAGGTTCTGTTTTTGACATAAGGAGGAAATACAATGAGATATGAGGCAGTTACACCCCATAGTAAGGGTCAGTAACCCCATGGTTACTCATGCTGTGGACTGTGCCCTTCCTCCTGCTCTTCCCTCAAGTTACAAATAAAAATGTGCATCAACAGGTCTCAATTTACACTCAGCTTTATTCAGCTTGACCAACAATTCATGGGAATGTCAACACTACTCTCTTCTACATTTATTCTCATACTGGGTCCCTCTGCCAAGCTGTGCTGACTCAGTAGCCCTCACTTTGTATATCTGGAACATCTGACACACTCCCCTGCACTCAGAGAAGTGGCTTCAGTGTTAGAGCTCCTCTCCAAGTAGAATACAAGACCATCTGAAATCTGCAGGCCCCAAAAGACCTGAAATTAACTTAGGGCTCTTGGGGCAACAGTATCAATATATATAATATATATATATTTATATATTGTATCAATATATAAAAATCTGTATCAGTGTAAAATATTTAATGATAGTAGTTGTGTTTTGGGTTTAAATTTAGATTCATGAGTCTATCCTTTTATCCAATTTTTGTATCTACTTTTTGTCTTTTTATAATGAGAACCTTGATTCTAATCTCCAATTTCAGCTCTTTTCATGACCATTACTAACAAAACCTTGTAACCAACCCCTATAAATGATGACAAATATCTATAACCCACAAAATGATCAAAAGTTGCCCACTATACTTTTTAGGAAACTAATTTGTCATGGTATTTTAATCATATAGAGTACTAATTCTAAAAAAGGTCTTTATATAGCTTAAAAATTACCTCTGGTTTCTGGAAGTGATTGAATATTTAGGAATCCTTGAAAAATTGGAATAATTATTGTCATGGGAGAGCTAGCTGTGTCATTTGTTGACTAGTTTCTGTGTAATGGGAAAGTGTTGGGATTACTTCAAGTCCTTTGCAGAGTACTCTGTAACACTAGACCATCTCAGCTAGAAAATTTGACATTGTACAGAGCAATTCATAATTCAAAGCTAATCTTTGGGTGTTGTTTGTCAGCTCAGTGGCATTACTACAATCCAGGTGAAATTATTGTTGTGGGGGCCTATGCTCATTTTGAAAACTTCAGAGATTATTGTCAGTCATGGTCATAATTTAATGCAGAAAACAAACATTTTAAATGTCATATGCAGGAGATATCAATAAGGTTAAATGACCATAATTTGTTATAGATGTCTAGAGTACAAAAACTTAATTTCAAGTTACCCGATAGAAACTCAAATCTAAAATCATGTACAAGAAGCTATGTTAAGCTCTTATTTAGAATTAGTACTGTATATGATCAAAATGTCATGTCAAAAGTTTCTGACCTGTCCAGGACTGTGGTCTGGAATAAGCGCTTCCATCCATTATCCTGCAGATGCTCATAAAATAATTAATCAGAGGCTTATATTAATTACAAACTGTTCATCCTATGTTTTGGGCTTCTTGAAAGCTAGCTCTTAAAATTAACTAAGCCAATTTCTACTAATATATGTATTGCCATGTGGTTTGTGGTTTACCTGTACTTTTATATCTTGCTTATTGGACAGCAGCTTGCAGCATCTCCCTGACACCACTCTCTTTCCCCTTAACTTTGCTTGGATTTCACCCTCCCCTTTCTCCAAACTGCCTTGCAACAGGCCAAAAACTGTCCTTTTATTAACCAATGGTAATTTAGAGCATATCTGAGGATATTTCATATCACTAATTTTCTAAGTGTAGAAATAATATTTATAGGGTAAGAAAGATTTTAAAGAGTCAAGATAAATTTAAAAATTACAAGAATATTGCTAATAGAATAATTACTTAATTTTGGCTTTTCTTCTGTCTAATATCAGTAGGCTCTTATGACATGAAAGAGATATTAATTTTTTACTTAACATAAATGCTTGAGTGTAGAGAAAGAGGGAGCCATGCTTTAATTCCACATACAGCTTTAATTTTTAATTAAAATAGGAATATGAAAAAGACCATTTTCATTATGTATTTCTAGAAAATAGCAGAAACAAACATTTGAGAACATTTATAAAGTTTTATCTTGTTGGAAACTTGATATACCAGTAGGCCAATTAATTTTTTCTTAGACATTTTCTCTGTAAGATTTGTCTGTTCTTCAGATGTTTTTAATCTGCCCAGTGGTAGCTGTATTCCTTCTTTATTCTGAAAAGAAAAAAACACGCTGTCCCACCCTAACTTTGGGGAGGTTCCCTTCTGGCAAGTTATGTTTGATCAAATGAAAAAACATTTGTTAATTTTATAAGTTCGCTTAGATTGAATGGCCGTACTGATTAAGTACCATCTCTTCTGATCAAGATGGCTCTCTTGTTTGAACCTAATCATTATCATCTTTACCAATTTTGACTATATCCATAGCTTTTCTTCTCCTTTTGAGGCAAAAGCAAAGCCCCTTATGTACAGATATCCTGGTTTCTATTGAGAGGCCAGCAAATCTTTATAGTATACAGACTAATTTAGTTCAGCAGCTTTTTAAAATCCAATATCTCTCTGCAGCTGCCATTACATTGGTGTTTACATTTAGAAAATTTAAAGTTAATAAAGTATTAAGCATTTTATCTCTGTGGGACATTATTATGCCCTTTTGTTTATTAAGCATATCTTTTAGAGTTCAAATAGATATTTCTATAACTGCTTGCTCTGTAGTATTGTGTTATGCCTTTAAAATGCTTTATGATGTACTATGAAAATGTTTTATGTTACTATAGACATATGCTAGAACATTTTCAGTCTTAATTTGTACAGATATTTCCATGATGGCCATAACTTCTAACAAATGTGTGATTTGATTAGAACTAAAAGCAGTTGCCCATTGACATCCTGCATATGTATCAATAGTATTGTGTACATATTTTAATTTTTTAATCTCTGCAACATGAAAAATTTATTTGCCTAGTTTCATTTTTGAGTACCCTTTGCATTACTTCCTGCAGGTAGTAGAGTTTGGTTATACAAGGAAAAAGTAGGTTATTTTCTTATAAATATTTTGGCTTGTTGCCAAGCTATTGACATGCATTAAGCTTTTTAAAAAAATTCTAAGGCTTTTTAGCACATTTCCTACCAATAGTTGATTGTTTTAGCATAACCTTGTGCTTGAAGGCCTAGAATATCAAAATGGGATCTAACGTATTATATGTAAGGGATTATTTCTATTTCTGATTTTTTTTTACTAAATAAACAACAAAATCAGTTATACATTATTGAAATAAATTTAGTATTTTCTATATTTAAAACAACTCTGCATATTGAGAGTCAGAAATAATATTAATATTTTCTGAAAAAAACTAATAATATAATGAGAATAACATATAATTCTGACTTTTGGATCGAATCATAAAGGCTTTAAGACACTTTAAATTTCCAGATTTATAACATATCTTTTTAATTTGTTTGCATCAGTATAGAATAAAGGGGAGCCAGAAATTGGTGTTCCCATACAATGTGAGGAAGACTTCAGTTAGTTCTCTTTATAAAGTAAATTCTCTTGCTTCATGGGTATTTGTTATTATTCTTTCCTCAAAAGTTACTGAAAGTTCTTTGCTAATGTTCCCTTTCCACTAACAAAGAGAAATTTCTGCATTTGTAAAAGATAATACAATTTCTGCTGGGTCTATTCTTGATTGGTGAAATTTTAGTTTTTTAAAAGAATAATCTCAGAAACTTTTTCTACATTTATGTTTAATTTTTATGTTAAAATATCCATTATAAGACATTATTTTCTCTCTGCATAAAATTCCAATAGGAGAATTCATAGGAAGTAAAACAACCAGGGTGCAATCAAGCTCTGGATCCAAGTGATCCTCATGCATATCCTATAATTTCTTTTCTACCAAAGTAAATTTTCTCTCAGCTTCAGTTGATAATTTTCTTGAAACACTTAAATCCTTATCACCTTGTAAGGTTTGAAATACATTACTTTATTCTTGAGTTGTTAATTCAATTGTGGGCCATAGCTAGTTAACATTTCCCAGTAATTTTTGAAAGTGATTAAGAGCCCACAGTTGATCCCTCTTGATTGTAACTTTTGGGGTAGAATTTTTTAAACCTATTTTATATTGAGGTGATTAATAGAATTTCTTCTTTATATTTTTAGAAGCAATTTTTAGTACCCCACAATATAAAATTTTCTTTACTTCAAATATTTTCTCTAAACTATCTACATTTAAATCAGTTAGTAAGATACTGTTTATATGTTGGTCAATTAAAGATTGAGGTACTGTACATAAATCATTTATGATGACTGTCATACATCACATAGGGTCAGGCTGTTTAACCTTGCTTGTGGTGAGCCTTCTATTGATATCTGCTAACAGGCTAAGAATTATTATAAGTAGTTACTGTAAAAAAAGAATTTTTCTTTATCCTTTTCCTATAAAGGTGTAGTGAAGAAATAGACTTTTAAATCAAAATTATAGCAGGCAATACTTTAGGTAATAGAGAAGGCACAGGAATTCCAGGCTGTAAAGCAGTACATATGATTGGAAGGAAGTAAAAGCATAGAGCTGCCTGAAGGCAGAGCTGGCCTGTGGTAAGGGGTTAACTCCAGGGGTAGACAGATTCTAGGCATCTTGGAGTTCAGAGTCTCTTGAGGTTTTTGTTGAGAAGCTACAACTGAAGAATGCCAGAATTGCTCAAAGGGCTTCTGGAAGAAAGGGGAAACCAGCAGGAAGCTTTTTCACCTCTTTTGAAGCCGCGCCCACGTACAGCTCTGGAAATAAATGGCTATTTCATGAATTCATGCCCTAAAAGTTAAATACAAGATGATGCATAAATCTAATTAGTTTTATCAATAAAATCCATAAATCAGATATAAAGATAAAACATGAAAGAGAAAAGAAGCAGGAGAGCAGCCACACGTGTTTTCTTATTTCTTTTGTTCCTCCAGATCTTGTCTCAGCCCTGTCTTACCACTTGCTGTCTCTCTCTCTCTAAAATTCTCCAAACCTCCATGATTAACTAGTGACTATCTGTTGTCTAACGTTGAGCAAGTTTTTTTTCTTTGTCAAAACTTAAGCAAAATATATAACAAACAAAACTAGGGACAAAATGAGTATAACTCAACATAACAAAAACCCAAAACACTGCCTATAGTTAACATAATATTAAATGGGGGGGGGAATCAAAGCATTTCCCATAAGATTAAATAAAAAATTGTCCGCACCCATACATTAATTCAATTTAGTGCTTGAAGTCTCAGCTAAAGCAATAAGATAAGAGAAGGTAATAACAGGGTTAGAAATAAACAAAAGAGGAAAAGGTATCTCCACTTGCAGATGATTCCTTACACAAGAGACCATATACACTTTATGAAACCTTTTAGTGATAAAAATTTTAGCAAAGTGGAATGATTATAAACAAACCCCAAATTAAATAACCTTTTGATATACCAATGAGAAACATACAGAAATTATCTTATTAAATGGGGGATATAATCTCAACTCACACTAGACACACAGGCAACATAGAAATAAGCATATCTGAGTAAATATATAACTTCTGGAGGATTCTGTCATCATTACTTATTATAAATTATAAATTATAGCTGATCTCAATTATTAATCACTAAATGAGGCTGTGTTGAAGATCCTTGAATGGGTAAAGAATAAGTATTTGGCATAATACCCACCTATAAATTGTTCCTTTAAATCAGGGCTCTTTTACATATAGATGAAATTGCCAATGTAAAAACATTTGAGATTAATTTCTCAAAAATTATAGAATGCCTATAGACCAAATTAAATCAATAAGGAAAACTGATTATTTTGAGAAATACAGGGCTGCTTGATAAAATGAGTAAAGAGTGGTTCAATAAATGAAACTTCCCATTTCTGAGGATAGTGAGGTACTGTGCCCCTTCTCATATGTCTCAGAGATTCCAGTCTCCAAACTCATTGAACCCTTTACATTTTTTCACCAGACCATATAGTGCTACAGCTGCCGCTTCCTCCCGAGGGAGAGTCCACAACACAGAACAGAAAGCTTCTTTGAATTTGCATCTCAGAGTGCAACTGTTCTGAGAGCTGAGGAACAGGTGGTGGAAGGCTGTTAACAGCTCATATTTACATACTTCACAGCAGAAAGAGATCACAGAGAGGAGCACTGTTAATAGGTAGAAGCTGTCAAATTCACACATGATGTTACAGAAGATATTAGTCTATGGGTGCTTCAATAAAGGTAAAGATCAGGTGAGCCGTAAAGTGAATATAACCTCTTAGCCATAGTGGCTGTGTGCCTTTTCTCCAGCAGGTGGCATTAGGCTCCGTAATTACTGTAAATGATCACTAAGGACCATTTCCACAAAAGAAACCTGATTTCTGTCCTGGAATCATGGCAGTTTCAATTGCACTATGTTTCTCTCATGACCTATAATGACCCTGTCTATCAAGATATTTCTCTTGTTTCTTCCCCTCTTCTTTCCTCTCCTAAGTTAACCACTCTGATCCCTCATATACTCCCCTTTATGTCCTCTTTCCATATTTACCCAGGAAATCTTACTTATTTTCCCTCCCTGGTGTCATCCATGCGTATCTTTAGGGTCCTCCCTGTTACTTAGTTTCTCTGGGGTTGTGGACTGTAGTCTGGTAATTATTTGCTTTACAACTAATATCCAATTATGAGTAAATATATATTGTTTGTCTTTCTGAGTCTTGTTTACCACAGTCAGGGTAATTTTTTTATTCTATCTATTTAGCCTTCAAATTTAATGATGTCATTGTTTTTATCACGGCTGAATAATACTCAATTGTATAAATGTTCTACAGTTTCCTTATTTATTCTACGGTTGAGGGCTCACTAGGGTGTTTCCAGGTTGCAGCGATTATGAAGAATTTTGCTATAAACATAGTTGAGCAAGTGTCCTTGTGATATGATTGTGTATCTATTGTGTATATGCCCAAGAGTGGGATATCTGGATCTTACAGGAGATTGACTTCCATTTTTCTGAGAAACCACCATACCATTCCATAGTGACTGTATAAATTTTCACTCCAGATAAGAGCAGAAGAATATTCCTTTACTCCACGTTCTTCCCAGCGTAAGTGGCCCTAGGTGTTTTGGGTATTAGTCATTTTGACAGGCCTAAGGTGGTATCTCAGAGCTTTTTGGTTGGCATTTCCCTGATGACTAAGGACATTGAGCAGTTTCTTAGCTGTCTTTCAGTCATTTGAAATTATTCTCTTGAGAATTCTCTTTTTAGAACTTTAGCTAATTTCTAATTTGATTATTTGGTATTCTGATGTCTACTTTCTTGAGTTCTTATTATATTTTGGAGACCTGCTTTTTATCAGATGTGGGGTTGGCAGAGATCTTTCTCTGTTCTTTAGGCTGCTGTTTTGTCTTTTTAAGCTTTTAATTTAAAAGTTATTTTTTTCCATACCAACCACATTTCCCCATCCCTTTACTTCTATCACCCACCCCTCAGCTTCATCCTTAATCTACTCTTCAAAAAGGATAAGCCTTCCCCTCAGGAATCAACAAAGTCTGGCATATCAAGCTGTGGTAGGACCAAGCTTCTCTCCTCTGTATCAAGACTAAGTAGTGTATCCTTCTACAGGGAATGGGATCCAAAAACCAATTTTACACACTAGGAATAAATCTTGGTCCCAGTGTCAGAGTTTGTAACATGAGGTTTCTGGCCCCATCCAGTGGGGATCTAGACCCTCAGTCCTGCAGACCTGCAGTCCTATGGTCCAAATATGCCCACCCTGCTTAGGCCCCCCCAAATGACTCAGACACATATTAATTTCATGCTGTTTGGCCTGTATATTTGGCATATTTCTATCTAGCTCTTTCATCTTAATTCATCCCATTTCCATCAATGTGTTCTGCCATGTGGCCTGTAGCTCACCTGTCTTACCTTACGTATTAGATCTTGGGCAGTTGGATCAAGTCTGTTGACTCTGTCCTCCTCCTACCTATGCTCTGATTCCTCTGCCTACTTCTATGGTGCTTGCCATGGACAAAACAGTCCTTTATTCATAGGACTGTGTATACAGACATCTCACATCAAGAGTTCCTACAAACTGCCCAAGCCATACAACTGTCATCTACATTCAGAGGGCTTTTTTTGGGTCCCATGCAGATTCTCCAGCTACCAGTCTAGGGTCAGTGAGCTCCCAGTAGCTTGAGTCAGCTCTGAGGGTTTTTTATCTCGACTTCTTTGCTCATATAATTCCCCCTCCTTCTCTTGAGCCACACTGGGAACTCAGCCCAGTACTTAGCTGTGGATCCCCACATCTGCTTCCTTAGTTGCAAGATAAAGATTCTATAGTAACAATTAGGATAGTCATCAATTTTATTACAGGGACGGACAGTTCAGGCACATCTTTACTATTTCTTGGAGTTTTAGCTTGGGTCATTTTTGTAGATTCCTGATAATTTATGTATTCACTCATAAGTGGATATTAGACATAAAGCAAAAAGATAAGTAGGTTATAATTCATAGCCCCAGAGAAGATAGGTATCAAAGAGAACCCTAGAAAAATATCCATGGATTCTCTTGAATAGATAAAATCTCCTGAGAAATTGGAAGCATGGGCGACTATGGGGAGGTGAGAAGAGAACATGAGGAAACAGAATGGTAGAGTAGGGAAGGAAATGAAGATGGGAACAAGGAAATAGCTATCTTGGCAGAGGGACTCATTTTGGGATTAAGAAGAAAACTGCTATTCTGTCTTATTGACCATGTTTTTTGACCTTACAGAAGCTTTTAAGTTTCAGAAAGTCCTGTTTATTAATTTTCAACCTCAATGTCTGTGCTACTGGCATTATATTCAGGAAGTTTTATTCTATACCAATGCATTCAAGACTATTTCCCACTTTCTCTTCTATCAGGTTTAGTGTAACTAAATTTATGCTGATGTCTTTGGTCCAATTCACTTAAGTTTTGTGCATATAAATAGATGTGATCTATTAGCATTCTTCTACATGTTGATATTCATGTTTTGCTGGCTCCTAGCAATAATGGAGAAGGTATCTGAGCTGTCTTTCTCCTGTAATCAGATTGATGACTACCCTAATTGTCATAGTTTAACCATCATCCAATAACTGATGCAAATGGATGCAGAGATTCACAGACAAGTGCCAGGCCAAGCCCAAAGAGTCCAGTTAAAGAGATGGAGGAGAAATTATTAGTCATTATCATGACAGAGAAACCCACAAAGACAGATATCCCAAGCTTGTGGAAGCTCAGAGACTCAAGACTGACAGTGAAGGAGCCTATATGGGATCTACCTTGCCCCTCTGCATATGGGTAGATCTTATTTAGCCTGATCTATTTGTAGGGCCTGTAGCAGAGGGAGCAGGATCTCTACCTTAGCCAGTATCTGGCTTTGGGAACCTATTTCTTAGGGTGGAATCATAGCTCAGCCTTGATAAAGGTAGAAGGAGCTTACTCTTGCCTCAACTTGATTTGTCATGCTTTGTTGACTCCCATGGGAGGCCTTACCCTTTTTGAGAAGTGGAAGGGAGGGTGAAAAACGAGGTGGAAACGAGAGAGAAGAAGAAGGTATAAGAGCAGGGAAACTATAGTTGGTATGTAAAATAAACTTTAAAATATTGCACAAATTCTTTTAGTATTATAATAAAAATGCAGGAACATACTAGGAAAAATCTGAAATATCAAAGATATAGAGAATCCAAACCACAGTCACTTCTCAGACAACTCTTCAAGACTGTCTTCCCAAATCATCTGACTGCAAGCTTCTCTTTTTTTCAAGTGACAGTGGAAGCTGAATCCTTCCCTTTCTTATCTCAGCCAAGCTATATTACTTTCTGGTTCAACTTTCCTAGAGGTAGGACTAAAGGGGTGTGCCACTACTGCTAGGATATTAAGCCTTGAACTCACAGAGATCAAGACAGAAGTCATTAAAAGCATGAATCACCACTCCCTGACCTTCATGGCTTCTTTCTGTGGGTGTCTCTGTCATCTTGTATTTCATACTTCTTAAATTAAATATACACTATATCACCACAAAAATTAATTTAAAAAGAGCCTTGCTGTAGAGAAGATGCTATTTGTTCACTAATTAGAAATCGGTACTTTCATATTCTCTAGACTGAAAACAGACCTTCATGTTACTCAGCAAGCACTTCCTCCTAAGGGGTCTGCAGAGCATAAATAAACCTCCATCCTCCTTAGTGAATATGAGCTGAGAATCATCACCAAAGCTGAAAGAGAAGCCAATTATAGACTGAAACACTTTGTCAGAAAAGTCTCCGTGTCCCGCATGTGAACGGAATACAAAGAACCCTGAGGCCAGGCCATCACATGGTAGGGGGTCATGAGCTGTGTCCTTCATGGTGTAGACAGTGCGCTTCCTCCTGTTCTTCCCTTAAGTCACAGGTAGAAAAGCGCATCAGCAAGTCTCAGTTTCTACTCAGCTTTTTCCATCTTGGCCAACAGTCAATGGGACTGTCCCGTCTAGTATCTTCTGCATTTATTTTAATGCTATTTGCACGGTCCCGCTACCAAGCTGTGATTGCTCAGCATTCCTCACTGTGTAGTCTCTGAAGCATCGGGCACTCTCCCTTTTAGTGAGAGCACCGGTTTCAATGTGGGAGCTCTTCTTTTCCATGTCTAGAAGAACCCAAGACCTTTCTGAAATCTCCTGCAGGACCAAAAAGACTTAAATTGATCTCATGGCTCTTGGGGCCCCAGCCACTTGGCTGTGTTCATATATTCCTCAGATATAACAAGGGGATTGTTCACTCCTAAATCATAGCCTGCTAATGGAGCTGATTCTTACTGTTCTGAAGCTCATCTTAATAGAATTTGTAAACTTTCATACAGTGTTTCAGTTAATAAAATGGAAGGTAAAATAAATTGGCTCACATGCTCCGTATTTCTTGACTGTTTTTCACTGAACCATTTATTAGAAGCACTTAGACATTAGAAAGTCTATAATCAAGTAAAAAGAAACATAAAGACTTTTCTATAAAAAAAAAACAAACCATACACTTGGGAATCTCAAGAAGGCATAGTAGAACTTGAGAATCAGACCAGGGGCACATGACATTTTTGTATGAAGTCATTAACATGAATGTCTACTATGATTAAATTATTAACATGACCAGTAGAAACCATGCATGATAAACCACAAAGCAGAAGCCACACTGTGTTTCTTCAAGCCTCTGGGCTACATGAGACATCCACTTTCATTTGCTGTCAAGCTCAGCACTGTCACTAATTTTGTCACCACTACCACATATATGTTCATGTTTTACTATGCTAAAAGTCCTGCCCAAAGCCAGGCCCATGCCCTGAGACCTCAGTGTATAGCCTTTACCTTCTTACTGTTCAGATATAACTCCTTTCACAAAAACTTCTAAATCCACTAACTCCCATGGTGGGTTTTATTTTTTTTTTCAGATTTTGACTCATTGTATAGACAATCATCTTACATGAAGTAAAAGTATCACGAAGAAACCAAATTAAAATTAATTTTCCATTCTTAAAATATTAACTGGGAACTCTTAGTTAATGATTCTTCTTTTTTATTTCATTACATTAGCTTACATATGGCAATTATTCTCACTGTAAGTAGGATAACACTTGGTGGCGCATGACTTTCACTGTTGAGGACAGTAGGACACTAGACCAAAGATGCTTTTGACTCTAGAAAAGCAAAAGCAGCAGAAGAATAATGCCCCTACCCTTTGCTATAAATATGCAATCAGTGTCTTAAGTCAATTCAATAACTTTTACTTATAAGCATACAATCAATCTTTAAAAGTAGTTCATTTGTACTGATGCACACCCCACTGGCATGTTAGGAGTTATTTGAGCACTGTGGCACTGACTTGTGCTGAGCAATCTTAAAAAGAACAGCCCTGGACCAAGAGTAATAGCCTGGAATTCTGTTTGAATCTTACTTCCGGCTCACTGAACAGTCAGGGAGCATTTCTTGGAGAGGTGTATATACAAGATTACATATCTTTGCTTTGTTACTGATAACTGGATTCCTCACTTGATTGCAGGGGCCATTTCCCAGGCTATAATAACTCAGTAATCTTTGCTCACCACATATCCTGGAGGGTGATATTTTGGTGTGTTTATAGAATGGCTTTATCTCTTCTCTACTTAAGAAATGTAAAATGACCTTCTCATCAGCTCCTATACTGGATAGAGAGTATTTCTTGTAGTAGTTTTTTTTTTTTAATGAGATGCAGTAATAAAGCAAGTTACCTTTAGAATACATGAGATTGCTCCTCATTTTCCTAAGACCACTTTTTTTGATTTTCTGTAAACTCTCACTATTCTGAGGCATTCTTTTTTACTACCATGGCACAGATGATGGGAGCTGGCCTTTCAGTCTGCATTAGTAAAATTTCAACACAGAGAAGAGATGCTTATTCAAGTAAATAAAACCCACACAAAACACAAAATAGAATGAAGAAAAGAACTCACCAGGCATATTTTGGGGAGTTGAGGAAGCCCTGTGGAGTGAGGCCTTGAGGGAATGTGTATTTTGATGTGGTCATAGACTTCTGAAGATTCTCTGAAATTACTTGTTCTGTGGTAAATTCACGAAGCTATAATCGCTATGGTCAGGCTCAAGGAACTTGAGTGAAAAAGGAGGATTCTGGGAAATAAGATTTCTGTTCACTACATACATGCCACTATGATTGACTGAATGAATAAACAAGCTGACTAGCCAATAGTGGAACAGGTTAAAACAGGTTAAACTTAGTCAGAAAAGCCAAACTGATAGTGATGAGATTAGAAAGGAGGTGGGGAGTCTTGGGAGAAACCAGCTAGAAGCAGAGGGAACAGCAGATAAATGTGACATGCTGCTAAAGGTGCAGCCATGTGGCAGAACAGAAATAAAGAATATGGGTTAACTCAACATGTAAGAGCTGTTAAGTAATAAACCTGAGCTATTGGGTGAGCATGTATAGTTTATGTGAAGTAGTATGTCCAAGTAGTAGCCAGAGGTTCCTGGCCCATCTGGCCCCAAGTCTGGCCTGAGTTCCATACCTGCATCCCCACAGACAGTTAGCTCCTAATAATGGCTCAGATGCTTATATTAATTACAAACTGTTTGGCTTATGGCTCAGGCTCATTACTTTCTAGATCTTTCAGCTTAACTCAACCCATTTCAATTAATCAATGTGTTACCATGTGGCTAGTGGCTTCACCTGTGTTTCTGTACATCTTGCTTTCTCAGGGGCAGCTTGCAGTATCTCCATTTACTTCATCCTCCTTCCTCTCTATCTATGCTTGGAGTTCACACTTGCCTATAAGCTGCAAGAACAGTTCCTTTATTATCCAATGGTAATTCAGAAATATGGAAAGATATCCCACATCACTTTCCCTTTTCTGTATAATCAAAAAGGAAGGTTTCAATTTCAACATAGCAAAATTACCTATAATAAAACAGCTATCAAGCAAGAATTAGTTACAATATCTTGTCTATTTGTTTAGCAAAATTAAAGAAAATATTCTACCATCTACCTAATCCTTGTGAACCAAAGTTTCATATCTAATTTAACATTTATTATAAATAAAGAAAACTATACTCATAACTATCTAATCTTGAACTCCATCAAAGACCACAGAAGGATAATATATTAACCAAGCAAACAAAAATTGCATTGTAAGCAACTTTCAAAATTCTACAAATGATAGGGACATCTGGTTGCCTAGATAGTCACCCAAAGTAATTTTTTAACATTGAGGTACCCATCTTCAGATTATAAGCCTAGAGTCTTTGACATACCTTTCAGTGCAACAGAAAATTTGAATGACTATTTCATCCATATATATATTTTTTGAAGTATATTGTATATTTTAGATACCAATCTTTTGCCAGATACAAATTTGATAAAGAATACATGTATTTTAATTTTGTAGGATAAATATTTCTTCAAATGATATTGTTCTTTGCTTTATTGAAGTGTCTGAGTCTAGTGAACTTCCATTTGTTATTTGTTGACCTTAATACATGTGCTACTGAGAACTTGTTTGAAAATTCTTTCCTGTGCATATAAGCACTTTCTATTGTTTCTTTTATGTAATTTAGGGTATCCTTAGTCTCTTTGGAATTGAGTTTTGGCAGACTAACAAATAAGGATCGAGTTTTTCTTCTACAAATAGCATTCAAGTTTGAAAAAATTATTATTTCAAAGAGTCTGTCCTTTTTTTTAAAATAATGTGTTGTTTAAGGAACGTGGTCTTATATGTGGGTCTTTAATTATTTTGTAATGTATAATTGGTCTATTATAATTTCTGCATCTTTGTCTTTTTATTATTATAGCCCCATAGTGTAACTTGAACTCAGGTAAGATAATATTTCCAGCAGTATATCAGTAGTTAAGGTTTTTTTTTTCCACCTTTGTCCTTTTGTGTCTCTAAATAAAGTTTAAGATGGCCATTTTAGTTTATGTGAGCATTTAAATTTTAAATTTTGATAAGGTTTACAATGACTCTATGGATTATTTGTGAAAAGATGACTATTTTCACAATATGTATTCAAATAATACATGAACATGAAAGTTATTTTAATTTTTTGCCAACTTATAAAATTCAATTTTTTACTGTCTTAAAGATTTCATCATGCAATTTCTTCAGTTACATGGTTGTAATTGTTTTAGAGGTTTTTGTTTGTTTTGAGGCCATAATAAAGATTTACTCTCATTATTTTATCCTCAGAATGCTTGTTTTAGTATCTAAAAGGCTATTGATATTGATTTTGTGTGTTAACTTTTTATTCTGGTACTTTGCTGAATGTTTTTATTTTTAATCACAAGAACTTCTCAGGCGGAGTGCTCAAGGTCTTTCTTCTTTTTGTATAGAATGATAATAGTATCTTCAAATAAAGTACTTTGACAACTTCCTTTCTTATTTGTACATTTTTTGCCTCTGCTTTCTGTATTTTAGTATTTTTTTATAGTTCTGATATGAAAACTATAGGAGGAAGAGTTTCTGGTTCTACTGGGTTAGAATCCATGATGGTGAAGCAGATGTAGCAGGTGGAAGGCATGGTAGTGTGAGCAGAATTTGAAAGTTTATATGATGAATTATAAGCATAAAATAGAGATAGCAAATTTTGAATGTAATGAGTCCTCAAGTTCTCAAATCATGAAGCCAGTGATAACTTATTCTATTAATACAAAATCTTCTAAACCACAACTAGGGACACAAACTTGGGACTGAGTATGAAAATGAACATCGCTATAGAGAGGCCTTAGGAGTCAAGCCACTAAATTCCAATTCCTGCCCTTAACAGACTCATAGTAATATCACAATGTAATATTTATTTATTCCAACTTCAAACGTTTCCATATTATTTTACAATTTTAATATTTGAAAGTTCAAATTCTCTTCTGACTGTCAAGATGTCATAGATAGCGTTCCTATTTATGTCATGGACTAGCACAACCAGAAGCACTGTTCAGAACAGAAGCAAAAGACCAAAAAACAGCATACTAGCTTGTTTCTCATGTTTTTTTTTAAACTTTTTGTTGTTGTTGTTATTGTTTTGTTTCTTTTTTTGTAGTTTGTTTGTTTCATTGGTTGATTGGTTTGATTGGGTTTGGAATTTGGATTTTTTGAGACAGGATGCCTCTGTGTAGCCCTAGCTATGCAGTCTTTGAATTGACTCTGTACACCAGGTTGGCCTTGAACTCACAGAATCTGTCTGCCTCTGCCTACTGACTGCTGGGATTAAAGACATGCACCACCACTTGTTGGCCCTCAGTCTGCTTTCTTATATATGCGAGGACCACCAGGTCTGGGGTAGCACTACCCATAATGGTCTAGAACCTCTAGGTCAAACATAAAGAAAATGCTCCCACTGGCTGAAGTAGTATTTCTTCAGTTGCACTTAATGCAAATGATTCTAGCTTGTATCAAGTTGACATACAACTAGCCACCATTCTTAGTTATCTCCTTATTAAAACCTCCTATTAAAAACCACCTGCTTCCAACATTATCATTGCCAAAGGGAACAAAGGGAGGATACTGAAAAAATACTGGACTAAACCAAGATATAAATCTAGCACAGAAAACAATCAACAAATTCTGTAGTTCTCTGTTGTCAGGTGACTTATGTGACTCTGCCTTCCCGGATTTTCTTTCTACAACACAAATCTCTGTTGATTTGGTTTCATTCACTGTGATCATCACTCCTTAGCAGATATATCATGGCTCTGGCCTCTCTAGCATCTTGGTGTCTCTAGTACATTGCAGGTTTTACTATCACAGTTTTAACCTATGTCCTCCTAGGCCTTCCTGCTGTATAAGAGGCTTTATATAGAAGTTTCCCTGTAACATGTTACCTGGCCTCAGGATCCTAAGTCATGAGAGATTTCTGGACCTTTTTTTTGTACATATTTATTATTGTAATGCCAGAACCACATAATGACACCTTCAAGTTTGGCTACCAGCTTGGGTCAGACCTTTGAGCCCTGTCAGGAGCATTTGTTTGCTATTGCTTTGTAAAAGGAGAATGCTCCCTTGGCTTTTTCCTTTTACAAGCAGGACACATAGCAACATGTAGTCTGGTCCAGGTAGAGCCCTTTCTTCTCCACCAGTGCTGAGCAGGGGAACTCCCCTTAAAGTGCTAGTGTTACATCTTTCTTCACAAGCCATAGCTGTAACAATAAGTTTGCCAGTGTCTCTTTTTTCTACAAGTTGTAAATTTTGCATTTCTTTCTGTCATATTGTTCTTTCCTTTCATTGTATTCTTGCATATGAGTGATTGCTGGTAACACAACAGATTCAAAATTAGATATTTTGAAATATCCTCTCTTTAAGAAATTCACCTTGTTTTTCTTAGCCTTAGACAAACTCTTAGGACAAGGGCATGAAGCAGCCATATTTTCCCCAAAATTTCACAGTAATTATTTATGGTCTAGTTACTAAAATTTAATCCCTTGAAGCTTCTTAATCAAGGCCTCTACAGCCCCAAACAGTACTGTCTTCTAAGCTCCCTTTAGGATGGGCCATTAAGTTCCACTCACAACATTCAATCATTTTTCTAGTTGCAATGTTTTAAACCATCCTTTATTTTTCTAAAACAAAAAAAACCCCACAGCATTGTCCATATTAGTAACATTTCTATTGCTATGACTAAAAAACACAACTAAGGCAATATTCAAAATATTTAATTTAGTCTTATAGTTCCAGAGGGCAAGATTCCATAATAATGGAACAAAGTTATCAAGGCAGGCACCAAGGCTGCAAAAGCAGCTGAGAGCTCACATACTAAAATGCAAGGACCAAGCAAAGAGAATACACTAGAAATGTTTACAATTTTAAATTATCAAATATTGACCCCAGTGGCTCACTTCATTAAAGCCACATCTCCTACCTACCAAAACAGTGTCACCAACTAGAGGCCAAGTATTCAAATGCTTGAACCTGTGGACAATTCACCTAACCTATGACAACCTGTCTTACTGTTAGTGTTAACATCTTAAATTCTGTATTAAACATAAGTGAAGAGAATGAAAACCTTATATTTTTTCTTACTTTTAGCAGAACTAAGTTATTTTAATTTAACATTTTCCTTTAAATTTTTTGTTTGTTTTCTTTGTGTGTGTATATGTTTGAGTCTGTGTGTGTTTGTGTGTGTGTATGTGTAGACATGCTGTAGCATATATATAGAAGTTGAACGATGTTTTATTGAATAATTTTTTTTTTTTACCACGTGGAACTTTGGGGATTCAATCAAGTTCAAGTTGTCAGCATATATGCAGGGATCCATACCCACTGTACCACTTCATGGATCACTCACATCATTTTTTAAAAGTGTGATAAAATGTGTTGTAACCATAAAATTGGTTATTAAAACTAGAACATAGGAACATATCTATGTGAAATGAGTTTTTAAATAAACAATTTGATGTGACAAAAAACTATAAGAAGGAAATGTTTGAAATGCAATCTTATTAAGTATTACCAAAGAACTAAACCTTTACATATCAAATTATGTTCTCAAGTAAATTAAAAATTATCATATGAATGGAAAAATCATACATTTGTAAAAGTCTTGTTGTCTATGATAGTCAAGGTATTATTACAACTAATCTAAAAAATGCAAGCATTGTAGTGAAAGTGGGTAGAGCATGTAAATGGACTTTCACAAAGCAAGATAGACAAACTACCAAAACACTCTTAGATTACTATAATTTAAAAGAAATAAGAAAATGAAACATAGGAAAAAATGAGGGCTCCCAAATATAACTGCAGCCAATGTGAATGCCAATGAAAAATTACTTACCAAATTCAGAATATGTCATGATTCTTCAAAATATTAACAGAATTAGCATGTAGACATACTATTAATAAATTTATTATGAATAAGTATAAATAATTGTAAAATAATAATAATACATTGTTACTTAATAAGCTGTTGTAGTTAGGACCAAAATACCAGAAAGAACAAAGCAAAGGGAAGAACATTTTGTTTTAGATTCTAGAAGCACAGGCTTAATTCCATGGCTGCTCAGCATCTAGTACACAGGCAGAGCATCACAGGAGGAGGAGAAAGGATCTAGGAAATAGGAAATCCCCAAAGGACACACTGCCCCAACCCACCAGTAAAGTGAATGGAGACTCTGGGGGGTGGGGTATAAGAATGGGTGGAAACAAGTGACGTGAGAAATGAAGATAAGTCAAAATAATCTGATCACATCTTCATTTATTAAGGGAATCAGCTGAGTATATATAGTGTTGAGGGGTTGGTTATCACTCTTGCTGCTAACCTTGAAAAGAAAGTTTCAGATGCAGAAGGAGGAAGGAAGTAGTGTGGAGGAGCAAGGACACTCGGAGAAGAAACATTCCATTCACAGAAAAAGTCACAAACAAGACCTGCTACCAGCCTCATCGTATTAATTGCCAGTGGATCATGAGATGTGAGCTTGGGTCAGAGCCAGGCAGAACTTTGTTCTGGTCAGGAATTGCAGTGGCAGACCAACACACCCATCCGTGAGCACAGAGCAGCTAAAGGCCCTTCCTCTGTCTTAGGTTATGGAGGCCACAAGCATTCCAGTTGCCCATTACTGATGAACAAGCCCATCTCATCAAGGCAGGATTATTAGAAGTGTATCAAGGCTACCTTAAGGGTGAGCATATCTTCTCTGTCTGCCATCTCCAGTCTATGGTAGTGGACCTGTATAGCTTGCATTTTCATGGCATCAATCTGCTGTTTTATAAAGGCCATGATCTTGTTAAAGAGAAATGGTCCTAGCAAAAGAAAGAAGTATTAGTAAGCCAAGCAGGGGTCCCACCAAGAGAAGGAGGTAGGGGAGGATTATCAAGCAATTCTCTTCTTCTCTTGATCAGATCTTCTTGAAGGTGCTTAATTTTGTCTCGAACAATGCCTAATTTATTGGCATAAAACCAGTAACATTCCTGTAAAGCCAAACATATCCCTCCCTGTTCTGCTGTTAATAAGTCTAGACCTTTTCCATTTTAAAGGACTACCTCTGCTAAGGAATCTATTTGATCTTGTACATCATGCATGGTACTAGAAAGAGCTTCTACATCCTCAATCAATTGCTTTGAAAGCTTTTGATAAAAGTGTACAGCTAGACTAAGTCCAGTAGCTCCTGTAGCCAAGGTGCAAGTTGTACCTAACCCTACTTATACAGGAATGGATTGTACTGCTCTTTTTGCTCTTCTAGCAATAACGTATAAACTAGGAACAGGAATGGGCTCACTTCCTAGTAATATATCTATATATTGAGACCAGAACACAAAGACCTGTCAAATTAATTGGAAGAAAGGTATAGACTAAGCTCCCACCACAAACACATGGCCAGGACTAGGGCATAAAGAGTCACTACTACAACTTTGCATTGTAAGGCAAAAAGCAAAAGTAATAAGTCTTAAAACTATATCATGGCTATTATTTTGAAAACATACCTGAAAGCAAAAAGAAGAATTGAATCCAATTGGTTGGACTCTAAAGGGAGTGCTAAAACTGCAGTTCTTACTAGTAGTGGAGTGGTTGCTGGGAATAGCCAGTTGCAGGGGTGTTCTGATAATCATAGATAGCCAACAATCACCAGCCAGGGTTGGATATATTGAGGGTCCTAAGAGTGGCTTGTAATTCATGTCTATTCCTCTGGACTTGGACAAAAATGTCCTGTCCTTGAGAATTATAGGGAATTCCAGTAACATGTTGAATGTTAAGATGAGTACAAAATTGGGCAAAACCTGAACTAGTGTAACCAGGGCCATTTTCTGTTTTTATTTGTTGTGGACACCCTAATACTGACATTGCTATTAGCAAATGACTTATAACATGTTTAGTTGCTTCCCCAGTTTTCAAAGAAATGTATATAAACCCCCTGCAAGTATCTATAATAACATGAACATACTTTAGGTTGCCAAATTCAGGAATATGAGTTACATCCATCTGCCATAAAGCATTGGGAATTAATCCTCTTGGGTTTACACCAAATTAAGGAACTGGTATGTGAATAGCTCAGGAAGGGCAGTCTTTACAATTTGTCTGGCCTGTTCTCTGGTAATCTTATGTATTAGATGCAAAGTTCTGGCATTTAAGTGATGTAATTTGTGGCTATTTGGAGCCACAAGAATATTATCAGTATTTACAGTCAAGAACATATATGTGTCCTAAGAAGCAAAATGGTGTAGCCATCCTAATATCTAACAGCATAGACTTCAAACTAAAATCAAGCAAAAGAGATCAGGACAGACATCTCAGAAAAAAATTCATCAAGATGAAGTCTTAATCATGAACATTTACACCCTCTATCAAAAGTACATGCATCTACATATGTAAAAGAAACATTACTAAAGTTTAAATCTCACATCAAAACCCACATATTAATAGTAGGAGACTTCAATACTCAACTCTCACCAATGGACAGGTGTACCTCACAGAAACATAACAGTAAGAAATCTAAGGGATGTTTTGACTCAAAAAGATTTAATAGCTTAATGGATATACACCTAACTGTCTACCCAATCACAGAGGAATGTACCCTTTTCTCAGCATCCCATGGAATTTTCTCTAAAATTGACCACAAAGTCATTCAAAAAGCAAATAGCAATAGATTTTTTTTAAAAAAAATTGGAATAACAAGATTAAATAAAAATAATTGTTAGTCCTTCTATAGATAAATGATAAAAGTATTTAAAAAGAAATCAGGGAAGCATCACCCTTAACAATAGCTACAAACATTATTAAATATCTTGGGGTAACTCTAACCAAAGAAGTAACAGAACTGTATTATAAGAACACTAAGTCATTGGGGAAAGAAATTAAAGAAGATATCACAAAATGGAATGATCTCCCATGCTCCTAGATAGGTATGATCAGCATAGTAAAAATGACAATCTTACCAAAATCTACAGATTTAATGCAATCTACACCAAAATCCAACACAATTTTTCACAGACCTCAAAAGAACAATACTTAACTTCATATGGAATAACAGAAAACTCAGATTGTCAAAAAAATTATGTTCAGTAATAGAACTCCAGGACATGTGATCATCCCTGACTTTCAGCTGTAGTATAGAGGCTAAAGTAATAAAAAAAATGGCTTGATATTGGCATAAAAACAGACATGTGTATCAGTATAATCTAATATTTAATCAAAGAATCTGATCTTAATCCACAAACACATGAACACCTGATTTTTGAAAAAGAGGCCAATAATTACAATGGAAAAAGATACTATTTTCAACAAACAGTGTTGGCATAACTAGATGGTAGTATGTAGAAGAATGAAAATATATCCAAACCTGTCACCCCACTCAAGTGCAAGTGGATCAAAAACCTCAAGATAAACCCAGTTTAAGTCAACTTGATAGAAAAATGTAGAAAATTCCCTTGAATACATTGGCACAGGCTATTAACATCAGCAGAACAGACACTAAGAACAATAAATAAATAAATGGGACTTTCTAATACTGAGAAGCTTCTGTAAGGAAAAGGACACAGCAAATAAGACAAAACAACAGCCTACAGAATGGGAGAAGATCTCAACCAACCCTACATCCTACAGAGAACTGAGCTATAGAATATGTAGGGAAATCAAGAA
The DNA here is from genome assembly GCA_033318265.1 of Phyllotis vaccarum. NCBI lineage: Eukaryota > Metazoa > Chordata > Mammalia > Rodentia > Cricetidae > Phyllotis > Phyllotis vaccarum. The sequence continues at coordinate 185,656,053 of JARWLC010000002.1, forward strand.
ATTAGAAGCTAAAAAACCAAACAACCCAATTCTAAAATGAGTTTCATGACTAAAGAGGAAATTCTCAAAAGAAGAATTTCAAATGGCTAAAAGACATTTAAAGAATTGCTCAACATCCTTCACCATCAGAAAAATGCAAATCAAAACAACTCTGAGATATCATCTTATACCTGACAGAATGGCTAAGATCAAAAACACAGATTACTTCCTATGCTAGATGAGATATGGAGCAAGGGGAACACTCATCCATTGTTGGTGGGAGTGTAATCTTCTTTAGGCACTTTGGAAATCAGTATGGTGGTTCCTCAGAAAAGTGGGAATCAATCTCCATAATGATCTAGCTATACTCCAATTGGGCATATACCAAAAGGATACACAATCTTACACTGAGGGTAGCTCCACTATCTCCATAGCAGCATAATTCCTAATAGCTAGAACCTGAAAGAATGTTGTGCCCCTCAACTGAAGAATGGATTAAAAAGTTGTGCTACATTTATACAATGAAATACTATTCAGCAGTATAAAGAAAAAATGACACCCTAAAATTTGCAGGCAAATGAATAGATCTAGTGAGTATTATCCTGAATAAGGTAACACATCCCCAGAAAGAAAGACATAGTTTTAAGGAATTTTATCATAAAAGAATTTTAGACATACAGCAAAGAATATGCAGGCTACAAACCACAACCCTTGAATATCTAGGTTACAGAAGTAATTTGAGAGAGATATCCAGGCATCCCCTGAGAAGGAAAGGAAGAGAAGACCTCCTATTTAAATTGGGATCATATTGAGAAGCAAGCAAGTGGAAACCAGTCCAAATCATGAGAGAAGGGGATGGTTGAGAGGGAGGAGCAACAGAGACGGAGAACAAAGAAATGGATATCTTGATAGAGGGATGTACTGTGGGGTAGAAAGAAATCTGGTGCTAAGAAAACCTCCAAGAACCCAGAAGATGTCTCTGGCTAGGACCCCAAGAAATAGTGGAGAGTGTGCCTAAACAGGACTTCCCCTATAATCAAATGAGTGACCACCCTCATTGTAGAATTATTATACAATTATATAACCTAAGTATATAACCTCCCTCCAGTAATGGATAGATGCAGAAGCAGAGATCCATAGCTAAGCACCAGGTTAAGCTTCTGGGTCAGCTAAAGGAAGAAAGAGCATAAAGTATATGAGCAAAGGGATAAGGTTCATGAGGAGGAGGCTTACAGAGGTGGCAGAACAGAATTATTGAGAGCTTACTGACTCTGGATTAAACACTGAGGAACCTTCATGGAAAGGAACTAAATGTATACTCATGGTGCAGGAACTGATATCTCTGCGCTCATTCTGTACAGAGGAACCTAAATCAGCCTTGATACTGGGATGAGCAACTTGAACCTATCTCAACTAGATATGCCAGACTGAACTGACCCACCTTGGGATTCCTTGCTCACATTGAGGAATGGAGTTGGGGGGATGTTGAGAGAGGACTTGGAGAAGGGTAGGGGGAGAGCAATGATAGATATAGAAAAAATCTTTTTAAATAAAAAGTCCCACATTTCCTACTGAGAAAGGGTCCTAATATGTGAAAACTGTTGGAACAGGTGTGATGTGATTATAGTCTTTTGTCTTTAATTCTCCTATCTCTCTTGTCTTTCCCAGGCAGGAGCCTATTCTTGGACAGATTTTAGAACTCATTATACTCTTAAATAACTTAATAAAACTTGGTACTCTATTGTTTTCACATGGAGTATTTTAAAACAAAATCAGGGAGTGTAGTTTAATAAAAGATATGGCCAAAGCGATTGAGTAACAAATTAATGTAGTCTAGACTTTATAAAAAATAAACTTAATTATACTATAGTACTAAGGAAAACTTTGTTACTATACTGATACAATGCCTTTACAATATAGTCCTTGATATAGTAAGTTTATCCTATCAAGATCTCTGTAAGTAATATTATTTTAAAAACATGATAACTGTATACTATTGGAGTGCCTAGAGGGACAGTTCAGTGATTAAGAGCACATACCACTTTTGCAGAAGATTCATGTTCATTTCTAGCTTTCATGTAATTTGCCTTTTAAGTCCCTGTAATTCCAGTCTAAGGGAAGCCAACAGCTCTCTCTCTCTCTCCTCTCTCTCTCTCTCTCTCTCTCTCTCTCTCTCTCTCTCTCTCTCTCTCTCTCTCTCTCTCTCTCTCTCACACACACACACACACACACACACACACACACACGTGATGACCTGTGGTGTGGGTGTGTTTTGTATACATGGGTACATGTGCATAGTGATAATATAATGCGCCATCCAGCCGGTGCCTTGATGAGGGGACCTGAAACAAAAAGGGGGTAAGTGGAAGGGACAAGAGATGCGGGAAAGAATGACAGCTGGACAGGAGTCTGATTGAGCTGCAATTTTTATTTTTCTCAAGGAGGTTTACAAAGCAAGTGAGGTGGGAAGTTGGCTGTGTAGGGAAGAATGGGGAAAGGGGTTACTAACCAATCTTATCTGTGTAATGTACTGTCTCAGGAAGGTCATGCAATCCTGACCATAACTGCCTGCAGATGATCTTATCTGACAGAGATAGAGAGTTAGAGGTCAAACCTGCAGATGGTCTTACTTGACGGGAAGATTGCACTTACTCATTCCTAGAGAGCTGGGGTAGTCATATAGGCTCTGTAAACTTAGCTTATAAATTAGGTAAAAGGTGAAAATGACTGAAGCCAACACAAGCCTTGGTTCTGGCATTTTCCTCCCTTTCGATTTACAAAATGGTGAGGAGGGCTTGAGCAAGGCGAAAGCTTATGAAGACAATATCCCAGAGGGAGAGAAGTGGTCTTGGACACATCCTAGAATTTGTGCAGGCTTTATAGGAGGTGAACAATTCTGGCTTTGGCAGAGCATTCTCCAGTCCTGATGAGGACAAGTATTCTTTTTTGGGGGGCGGGGGATGTTCATGAGCCAAGTACAAACTCCTATGCATCCAGGCATGTTCTTTAGGAGACCCAGAGACAGAACTCATGGTATTTTCCTTGCAGTCTTTTGCTTGCACCTCTTACAGGGATGTTTACACCTGCCATGGCAGGCATGCAGCCCTCTGGGTGGGCCTGCAGCTCCTATAGGAGGCCCATCTTCATGGGGCTCATCTAAGCCATTGTTGGTTAAATCCAGTCAATGACAATTGACCTGAATTGGCTTTGCCACCAGAGAGTCAATTTGTTTAATAAAGCCAATGACCTGCTAAGTGCCCATGGGCCAAAGGAAATAAGAAGCAAATGGGCCCACCAGGGATGGGAGCAAGGTAGTAAGCCATGGAGAGCTGGAACACAATCCTCTGAGATTCCTTTGCTCTCTCCCTCTTTCTTTTCCTCTAGTCCTTCCCTAACTTTGGCCATACTATCTCTCACCATTCTGGTGTGATCAGTTAAAAAGAAACACTCTTTCTTAAGGGCAGCACAGAGGCCTCCCTGCTGTAAAAAGAGAAGGTCTAATCATTTCTCTATTCTGAAGCACTACCTCTGATAAGGAGACTAACATGCTTTCAAGCACTGAAGTACCTTTCTCTGAATTCTGAATATCTCATCTATGGTGGAGTGAAGTTCTGAGTAATGGTGGTTGGTGAGGACCAAGGAGGCAATTCTTGTTCCAGCTCCTGCTGCCCCGAGGCTTAATAAGACATCCAGGGTGACTGTGGGAATGGGCTCTATTCAAGCCGAGTGGGTACTCCAATATCCACCTCTTACTCCAAGGCTCCAGAAAATTGCTCTTGAGTATAGTCAGTGAGTCTAGGAAAAACTTGAACAAGAATACAAAAAGGGGTCGATCAGAAGCAAGGGCAGTATAAACACAGGATGTAAGGCCATCATGGCAGGCCCACCAAACCAGGTATCATTTCCCGGAAGAGGTATAATGCTGAGCCATTCATGCTGTGTGTCTTTTTACATAAATGGCCATATTCTGAGGGAGTCTGGCCACCTTTACTGACAACACACAGCCTTGTTCCCATAACTTGGGAGAGGGTGAGTTTGTAGGCTGAGTCCTGCTACCATCGGCACTCTAAGGGGTCTATGGCAATATTATCTTGCCCCAATACAGTCACTCCTTCATAAAAGGGTGGTGTGGAATGATAACAAAGCCAGCATGAGGCAACCAGGCATGGGTAGGAGCTATTAAGTACTACAAAAATTTGATTAGTAAGTGTGACAATCAGCTCTTTAGTATTGGGTGGTGTTAGCAGGGGATATGCAAGTGGGGTAACATGGGGTATCGATGAGGGGAATATTTCTAAAGAGGGTGATGGAGAGTGTGTGGCCTCCTGGGGCTGTGGCAAAAGCACATTAGGTCCTATAGGGGCTGGCTTGAGCTTGTTAGGTGGAGTTTTAGCAAGTGTAATGGAAAACGCTAAACCCTCATGCATTCTGGTCTGGTATAGCCAAATGTCCCAAGTGTACCCAGAAGACCATCCAGTAGCCTTTCTCCCCTCTGTGGTAAAGGCAATCCGTAAGGGGTGACACCAGCCTTGGGTGTTAGGCTCATAAGTTTCACATGTGGGAAATTTAACAAAATTATTTGGGAGTAGCTGTAACTGGCCCTCAGGGTAATGTAATCCCAGGAGGATGAGGGTTTCCAAGCCATCTCCTGTGGTTTCACATCCACAAGCCTTACAGTAATAGTCAATCTTCCCTCCACACCTATGCAAAAGCTTTGGTGGCTGATGGTGCCCTGGGCAAACAAACATACAGGGTGGGGAAACTGAGGGCAGAGCACCTTCCATCATTAGAACAGCCAGGCACAACTTAGCCAGGATGTTTGCGGAGAATGGGTGCCCAACTTTGGTCAAAATGTGCTCTACCCTCCAAGGGGCCTCAGCAACTACCACCGATTTATAATGATCACAGAATAGGGCGTCTGGCCTCCACATCTGATGCTGCACAGGATAGATGCTCTGCACACTATTTTCTCTCTCAGACAGGACCAGCCAGTTGTAATTAAACAGCTGAAGGGGGTTGTGAGAGCATCACCAGAGGGGTAGGGTCAGGTACAGGATCATCAGGCAGGTGGCCATCTGGGTTAGCTTTCTCATTACTTTGGTCATATTCAGCAGCATCTGTAAGAGAGGAAGAGTTTGTGTCAGGGCGAGGCACATTTGACATCCTAGACAGTGGATTAATCTGCTTTACCAGTCTCTCTGGTAAGCAATGAGGTTTCCCCTGAGTTTGATCATAAATACATGCTAACCCTCTTCTCCAACTAAGGACAGGATCAGGACCCTTACAAACATTTGTCAAAGGGTCTCACCAACAAACCATGGCTTGCTTGTTGGTCCAAGTTTTTTGGATGCCACAGCCTGTCTTCAGCAGATTTTCCTTGGTTATCCAAAGTTAGAAAATTGAATGCAAACAATACATGAGGCAACATATTGTGGTGGGAGGCAAGTGAATCAAGGAGCTGAATGCCCTTAAGCTTAATCATGGATTTTATGTTCTGGTGGGCTTGCTCAACAATTCCTCTCACATTACGTTAACGTGTTTCTTCCTAGAGAAGGTCCATTGATGTGATAAATCTGAACACCACTCTATGTAGCTTCATTATAATATTGTAAGTACTATTGCATGCTTTTAGTCAGATGAGCTCAGGCTGAAGCACAGTGAGACCTTCTGTCTTCATAAGCTAGCTTTGAGAATACAGGGAGGAATCAGTGATAGATTGTCATGTGAAGACTGATGTGCTTATAGGGCTATATAGCTGCTCATAATGACCATCTAAGATTGTTCACAAACAAAAGGGACAGAGGAGAGAAGAAAGAGATGCCATAGGGTACTAAGATCAGCATATGCAAGCTGCAAGTCTGTCTTCTAGAAAACAGTATGAAACAACACATTTAACTTGAGATAATTCTGACAATTTGTATGTTGTTTCTGCTACCGAGGAAACTAACATACCAGATAATCGTTTGTAAAATATTTCTAAATTTTCACACAGGTCTTTGATTTTGACTCACATTTTATTTCTAAAGATATTAACAAATTGGCTTATATTTCTAGGTTTATGATTGAAGCTAAACTCTAAAGTTAAGCCATTTCGGTATTAAATTATAAAAATATTTCCTCTCTTTCAATATTTAATAGTGTAAGCAATGAAAGAGAATTGCAGCTAATAGAAGATGCCTTTTTTTTCAATTATTTCCAGCTGTGCATGTGTGACTAGGCAAGTATTACCTTATTATTAGAAACTCAATTTTGAATAAGTAGAGAATTATATGATACTAGAGATGTGATTACCATTTTTGTTGGTAAGCCTTGAGAAAATTAATCCTGCCATATAATGCACAGACTGGAAATCAGGAAGTTCTTTTATGCACATGGTGGAAAAAAACCAGAATATTTAAAAAAAAGTTCATAACCCAAACAAAAACAGTTTGTAGCCTATGTTAAACATTTGTTAAAACTCAGGATGCACATGGATCCAAAGTGCGGTCTTAACATCCTCCTCTTGTAAAGCCTCCTTCCCAAGTATCTCACATCAATATTTGACTGTCAACAATACCAAAGAAAGGCCTAAAATAGAAACATAACCATAGGGGGGCAGCAAAGAGTAACAAAATAGTGACAAAAGAATTGAAAGAGAACATCTGGAAAGCTAGGGTCCCTTGGCACACACCAACAAAGAGGTGAATGGGGCCCTTGACTCCCAGGCTAAGTGGAGACTGGCAGTCTCTGAAGACCAGATGGGAGATATAGCCCCTGGAATGACACCAACCCACAGATCCACACTAAACCAAAGCCATCAGGGAGATCCCCTGAAGCCAAAACCCCAGAAAAACCCAGACATAAGGACAACCTATGGCCAAACCCTACTCCAAACCTAAACTGCACAATCACACAGCTGTATCAGTGACCTCCTCAACAACTAGAGAGCCACAGACCCTTGGCTCACAGCTGACAAAAACATGAAGGAATGATTCCAGGAAGCAAGGGCAGACACCAATGCAAGAATAAATATAACAACATAAAGGACAACAGGCACCACAAAAAGAAGCTGTTGGTTTTACACTATCAGGACCTGAGCATGGCAATGAAGAGGAAACAGAAAGAAACAAGGTTAAAAACAATTTTATGAAGATAATAGAAACCTTAAAAGAGGATATAAAAAATTCCCTTAAAGAACTAGAAGAAAAATACAGACTAAAAACTGCAAGAGATTAACAAGTCCCTGAAAGAAAAGAAAAATCAAAAGAGAAAAGAAACATATGAAGGAAACATTCTTGGAACTAAAAGTTGAAATAGAAGCAATAAAGAAAACACAAACCAATTCAATGCTGGAAATATGAAAACCTGAAAAAGAGAACTGGGAACACACATGCATGCATAACCAACAGAATGCTAGAGATGTAAGGGAGAATCTCTGGAGTGGAATATTCAATAGTGGAAATAGATACAATAGTAAAATAAAACCCTAAGACCAAACAAGTCATAACACAAAACATTCAGAAAATTTGGGATACCATGCAAAGACCAAACCTGAGAATATTCTGAATTGAAGAAGTAGAATAACCAGCTTAAAGGCACAGAAAATATATTCAGCAAAATCATAAAAGAAAATTTTCCCAACCCAAGAAGGAAATGCCTATAAAGATACAAGAAATACACAGAATACGAAATGGACTAGATTCCCCCCCCCCCCCCAATTCTGCTCATCACATAATAATCAAGCCACTAAGCCTACAGAACACAGAAGAAAATACTAAGAGCTGCAAAGGAAAAAGGCCAAGTTACCTATAAAGACAGCCCCATCAGAATACCACCAGATTACTCAGTGGAAATAATGAAAGCAAGAAGGTCTTAATCACATGTTATACAGACACTAAAAGAGCATGGCTGACAACCAAAACTACTATACGGAATAACAGGAAACACAAGTACTTCATGAGGCATCTCCATCCCCGACTTCTAGCTGTACTATAGAGCTACAGTGATAAAAACAGCCTGGTAAGTAGTTCTGATATTCCACTTGCTTCTGACAATCTCTCCTATAACTTCTTCTTCTATCATGATTCTATAATTCTTGCCTCAAATTTTATAATGCCCTCCTTCCTCCTTATCCATCCATCTTCACAAAGCCCTGTCAAATACATTTTTATATCAGATAAATTAGAGGCAGTTTTGCTTGAGTATTTTTGGAAACCACCATACACAGTCATTCTTCATCTATACTCTCTAATCCTTAAGAACAATTTGAGGCCCACTGTTTTCTGTCCCCATTCAGGTAACACAATTTTTTTTTCTGTAATTTTGATTGTTTTGCCATGTGATTTTTAAAAATTTTTTATTGCTCATAATTCAAGGGAGTCAGGAAGTATAATATTTATCATTCTAGATACAAATATTTATCCAAGTGTCTCCATGTATCAATGTAATGAGGAATCAAGGAGAGAGGGAGAGATTAGATGGGTTCTTGAGAATTCTAAGAAGGGGTTCATGGAATATATTTCTCTGTACTAAACATCAGTGGGGAATAAAGAGATCCTTATAAACTGAAGTCTCTCAACATTGCTTCTCAAATTTCCTAATGCTGAGAGACCCCTTAAACCAGTCTTGCATTTTATGATGAACGCTAACTATAAAGTTATTCATTGCTACTTCATTAGTATATTTTTGCTACTGTTATGTATTGTAATGTAATATCTGATCTTCACGATATCTGATATTTGTCTCCTGTCCTATGGTGGTCAGGAACTACAGGTTAGGAGCCACTGGTCTACATACTGGTGTTCTAACTAAAGATAAGTAAACAAAACAAAAGAGATGATGGAAAAGTCAGCCCCAGAGAAAGTAAATCCTTCCAACCTTAGTCAGAAAGTACTGGATTATTACAGCCTCTGGAGAAGTCATGGGCACAGACATGATAGAACTGAACCTGCCAATAATTGTAGTATAAAAACATTTATGAGGCAGTGTGGTTGGAGACCTAGTGGGATCTACAGGTGACATCAAAGATTCTGGAGACTCCCAGTTGAGAATACAAACATCTATCTCTTTGTGACTGCTCAGGACTCAACAGGCCAAGCAGATGAAGACACTGTGGTCCCTTGTCAGGCATAGAGACACATAGATGGCACTCACACCTGAGAAGGAATTTGTTTGGCCAAGAAAAATTTGCATGAAGGGCTCTGTTAGTTCTCTGAGAATTGTTGAAGGATTCCAGAAAGCTAAACCCTGCCTGTCTCAGGAGTTCAGTGGTGTTTGCACCATGGCCTGGATTCCTCTTCTCTTCTTTCTCCTTCATTGTACAGGTCAGAGGTCATCAATATCCTGATCCCAGTTCAGGGAAATCCTTTGACAGCCAGATACATTTCCCCTCTCTTCTCACTGTAGGACATAATGTGTTTTTCTATTTTCAGGGTCTTTCTCTCAGCCTGTGCTGACTCAGTCACCCTCAGCCTCTGCCTCCTTGGGAGGTTCAGTCCGACTCACCTGTGCCTTGAGTAAAGAGCACAGCAACTACTTCATTGGATGGTATCAGCAGCAGCTAGATAAGGCTCCCAAGTTTGTGATGACTCTTAAAAGTGATGGAAGCCACAGCAAGGGGGATGGGATACCTGATCGATTCTCTGGCTCCAGCTCTGGAGAATATCGCTACTTAAGCATATCCAACATCCAGCCTGAAGATGAAGCTGTCTATCTCTGTGGTTCATGTTATAGTATTGGTGGAAAGTTGGGTAAACACAGTGAAGTAGATAAATGAGAAAGCAGGGCAGAAACTAGTTTTCTCTCTTATTACCAAGGTTGGCCTATGGTTTTGAAAAGCAATATGTGAAATTCTTAGCTGTCACGGGCATTGGATATTTTGTGCTTATTACTCAAGGGAATAGACTACAAGTCTAGTGATTTATCCTGAGCTTCTAAGAAAGAAGTAAAAGGACAGGGATCATATAAAGTGCACTCCTTGGTAAAAGTGATGACTATGTAAAATTAAATTTCTTACATAGAGTACTGAGAGGGTGAGAATATTCTCTTTTCATTTTTGAGTAGTCTATCTAAAGTTCTTACTGCTACTCATCAAAGCTCATAGGCATGTCTGTTCTTTGTATAATAGCTTTCTTATCTCATGAATTAAGTGTTCTTTTTTACTTCAGCAATTCTGCAAAAATCATAATGTAAGAAAATTTATGAAGCAGTGTGGTTGGGATACCTAGATTCATAAAAATGTTAATAAAAACAGTCACAGGCAGATAAGAATTTTAGTTGAATGCAAATAAACTTCTCCATATTGTTCCTGTACACCACTCTATTTAGTAAGTCTTCCCAGAGATTTTGAAGGAAAGATAAAATAACTACAATGTGGTTTAGTCTCTTACATGTACCCTTGATATATCAGCTTTGAGGTTGCCCTTTGTCAACACAGGACATTTTCAAAATCTCACTTTAGGCTTAAAATAAATACGGAGATTTCAAGACACCATGAATAGAACACAAAAACAAAACAAAACATATAAATCCCCATAAAATTCCTTTAAAGGTATCTTATTTTGAGAGTGTTAGGGCATAATTACTTTGTATAAGAGTACAATCAAATGGCCAGAAGAATTATAGCTGCTTTTCTGAGTAAGTATCTGAAACCCACCTTGTTGAGTAGAATTCCACATCAGGGGCTATGAGAAGATTCTATTAGATTACAAATAGGACTGAAACTGTAAGTCCTGCTAGCTGATAAGAGGCTCTGATGAGTTAACCCATCAGTTCTTACTTAGAATAGCAATTTTTTTCCCCTCTCTTTTTGGTTTTCTTCAAGAAGTGAGCAGAGCCCAAAGTCTGTCTTTTTCTCATACTTTGGGTTTCCCCACGATTTCCCTGAAGCTCCTCTTCCTATCAAGTGGCTGATTGTTCACAATATTAGTTACTTTTATGTTGTTTTGATAAAACTCCGTGAGAAAGGCATCTTCAGATAGGAGAGTTTGTAGGGGTTTTACGGTACTGTAGGTATAATCATCTGTGAATGCAAAAAAAAAAAAAAAAAAAAAAAAGAAAAAGATGCTATAGGCTCACATCTCAAACATTAAGCAAGAAGATGGGTATGGTACACAGCTTTGAAAGTTTAATGTCATCCCCAGTGAATTTGTAATTCAACAATATCAAAGCTAATTTTTTTCCAAACAACATAAGTAACCTTGACATAGTGGTAAAATGCCACAACCTATGGGGAACATTCTCATTCAAAACACCACAGACACCATACAACTGATCTCCATGCTGACTTAACTGTAACAGCATGAATTTTGACTTTTTTGTTGCTCATGTTCATGCTCCTTCTCTGGAAAACTGTCGGGTTATACTCTTTGCCTTCTCTCAACTTTCTCAATTGGTTTTTAAGGTCTTGTCCTTCAGCTTCAAATGCATTTAGGAGGGAGAAGGAAATTAAAGGAGAAAAATAAAGGGGAAAAGGAAGGGTGATAGAGGAAATGGGAGGGAGGGAAGGAGGGAGGGAGGGAAGGAGGGAGGGAGGGAGGGAGAGAAAGAGAGAGGAAAGATAAAATGCTCAGCACAAAATCTCTTGGCTTCACCTAATATCACTCAATAAGTTATCTAGGTAATCAGCAACAACTGATGCTAAAAATAAAGGACACAGACTGACAAACCTCACTGAAGTGAAGATGGCATCATAGCAGTTTATGCATGTGACATGTCAAGGAAGAAGAATTAAGGACATCATCACAGGCACCATTGAGAATGAACAACATCAGTCTGTGTTCTTCCAAATAGGCTTTTTGTACCAGATGTCTTTGTGTGCAGGGAGAGTGTTCTTTGTCTTCTCTTGCTCAACACATCACTTCTAGGTCTTTCATTTCTTAACCAAATCCAACCTCAGTACTACATGAACCCAAAAAGAAGGTAAGAAAACTGTAAACCCAACTCTGGAATTTCTATCAGATGCTCAAAATTTAGTATTTACCTATATTCTCTAAATTTTCATGAGATTCCTAGCCTCCAGGAAACTTCCTCTTTTGGAAATAATTATTTTGGAATGACCATACTCATAAAAGCTCTTCTCTTACTGCATCTAAACTAAAATATCATATCTGGGCCATAATTTTGTAGGACTGGCACATTGGGAGTGGGATATATTTCATATGAAAGCCCTCTATGGACTTTAGAGAGATTAAAGGCTTGAGAAAGACTCTATGTGAGAAGTAGTGCCTCATGAAGTAGAGATGCAGAATGTCATCTCTGTTGACTGCACAGTTCTCTTCCAAGTCCTCTTTACTCACCATTCAAGTCACTGGATCCCTACTGTGACATTCATCTCATTAGAAACACATTCCCTAATCCTGAATGTTCCCAATTAAAGTGTTGACACCAAGAAAGCAAAGAATACACTAGTATCTTCCATATCAGCTACTAGTAAGTTTATGGGGTAAGATTTAGAAATTGTTTACATTTAATTTTACTAGAAGAATTGTTATCAAAGTGGATTTATACCATCCACTTTTTAAATATAAGATAAATAATTTTTCCAATGAACAAATGAAAGAAAATTGTTTCATAGGCTAAAAAGGCCTGGGTCTAGAGGGAATAAAGGTCTCAAACAAGATCTATGTCTAATTGAGGCCACTAAGAATATACAGCAGGTAACAACTGATATTCAACAGCTTGACTGACCAGACAAATAATTCTGTTATGGGGAGCCCTACTTGCTAAAGACAGTGGGATCACTGACTAAATCCATTATTTTTTTGTTGTTTTGTATTTTTTTCTAATATGCTACTGCATTTATTTCTTAAAAATATCTATGGGCTCCAACCTTAGCTGCTTCCTGAGACACAACCATTGGAAATCCCCAGAAGAAGGACTACCCCTGAGACACGGCCTTGGGAGAGCCTAATCACAATAGTAGATTCCTAAGTCACAGACTCTGGAGAGCTCCTTTACAAAAAAATATCTAGCTGCAGATCTCAATGTCTTTCTGAGACAAACATTCCACTGCTTCTCCCAGAGCTCCAATTGTACCAAGAGCACCTAGTACACCAAGAACAGATATTTGAAACAAAGACAATGCATGTTCCCATCACTGAAAGAGCTACGTAAATGCCAGCACAAAAATTTATTCAACAACATAAAGAACAATATGGTGCCACTAGAACCTAGTGGTTCAAAAACAGCAAGACCCGAATATTCAAATATAGATAAAGCAGAGAGAGAGAGAAAAAAAGCTTTAAATATCTTTATAAAGATAATAGAAGCCTTTAAAGAGAAAATTTAAAAAAATGAAAAACTCTCTAAGGAAATAGAGAAAAGACAAGCAAAAATTGGAAGAAAATAAGATACTACTTAAAGAAAGACTAAAGAACCAAGAAAAGGTAGAAAAACAGGTGGTGGAAACAATACAAGCCTTAAAAACTGAAGTAGAAACAATAAAGCAGACACAAATCAAGGGAAAGCTGGAAATAGGATATCTGAAGAAATGAACTGGAAATACAGATGCAGCATAACCAACAGAATGCAAGAGATAGAAGAAAGAATTTCTGGTGTGGAAGACTCAATAGTGGAAATAGATGCATCAGTTAAAGAAGAAAACCAAAACCAAAAAAATGTCATGACACAAAACATCCAGAAAATATGGAACAAAATAAAAAGACTACACCTATAAATAATAGAAATAGAAGAAGGAGAAGAATACCAGCTCAAGGGCACAGGAAATAAATTAAACAAGATCATAGAAGAAATCTTTCCCAATCTAAAGCAGAAAATGCCTATGAAGATACATGAAGTTTACAGAGCACCAAATAGACTAGACCATCACAAAAAATTCGATTGCCACATAATAGTCAAAACACTAAACATGCAGAGTAAGAAAAATATTTTAAGCTGCAAAGGAAAAAATGCCAACTAACTTATAAATGCAGACCCATCAGAATAACACATGAATTCTCATGGAGTCTATGAAAGCTAGAAAGTCCTGGACAGAAATTATAAGAACACTAAGAGACCACAATTGCCAGCCCAGAGGACTATACCCAGAAATACAATCAATCATCATAGAGAGGGTAAATAAGATATTAAATGGCAAAACCAGAAAAAATACCTATCTATAAATCTACCCACAGAAAGTACTAGAAGGAAAATTCCAACCTAACAAAGCTGGAAACCCCCATGAAGCCACCAGCAATAGATAATCCCACAATAGCAAATCTAAAAAAAGAAACAAACACAACCACCAAAATAACAGAAATTAACAATCACTGGTCATAAATATCTCTTAATGTCAATGGATATAATTCACCCATAAAAAGACACAAGCTAACACAATGGATACAAACCAGGATCCATCCTTTTGCTGCATACAAGGAACACACCTCAACTTCAAAGACTGATACTGCCTCAGAGTAAAGAGTAGGAAAATGACTTTACAATCAAATGAACTCAAGAACCAAGCTAGTGTAGCCATCCTAATATCTAACAAAATAGACTTCAAACTAAATTCAATCAAAAAGATCAGGAAAGACATTACTTACCATCTCAGGAAAAATTCATCAAAAAGAAATCTAAATTTTGAAGATTTATGTCCCCTAATGCAAGATTACCCACACATGTAAAAGAAACATACTAAAGCATAAACCTTCATTAAACTCTACACATTAATAATGGGAAATTTCAGTACCCTATTCTCACCAATAGATAGGTTTCCAAATGGAAACTGAACAGAAAAATAAGACATCTAACAGATGTTATAAACCAAATGGACTTAATAAATATATACACAACATTTCACCCAAACACAAAGGAATATACTTATTTCTCAGGACCCCAAAAATCTTCCTCTAAAATTGATCACATACTCAATTATAAAGCAAAAATCATTAGATACAAAAAAGGGAAATAACTGTTTGTGTCATATTAGACCACCATGGTCTAAAGTTAGAGTTCAACAACAAAAATCACAGAAAGCCTACAAATTCATGGAAACTGAACATCACTCAATTGAATCACCACTGCATCAAAGAATAAGCAAAGAAATAAATCAAAGACTTCCTAGAATTCAGTGAAAAAGAATCTGCAACATATACAAACTTATGGAGCACAACGAAAACAATGCTAAGAGAAAAATTCATAGCACTAGATACCTATATAAAATAGCTAAAGAAATATCACAAGGAGACTTAATGGAACAGTTGAAAGAAAGAAACAAAGAAAGAGAATTACTGACCAATCTCTCTCAGGAATATTGATGCAAAAATGCTCAATAAAATACAGGCAAATTGAATTCAAGAACATATCAAAATTAATCATCCAAAATAATCAAGTAGGCTTTATACCAGAGATGAAGAAATGGTTCAACATACAAAAAAACTGTCAATGTCATCAATTATATAAACAACCTGGAAAAAAATTGTCATCTCATTAGATGCTGAAAAAAATCTTTGACAAAATCCAACAGTCCTTCATGATAAAAGTCCTGGAGATATAAGAAATACAGAAAAACTACCTAAATATAATAAAGGTAATTTATAGCAACCAACAGCTAACATCAAATGAGTTGGAGAGAAACCTAAAGCAATCCCACTAAAGTAAGGAAGAAGACAAGGCTTCAATATAGTTCTCAAAGTCTTAGCTAGAGCAATAAGAGAAAAAGTAGATCAAGAGCAAACAAATTAAAAAGGGAAAAGTAAAACTATTATTATTTATAGATGATATAATAGTATACATAAGTGACCCTCCCAAATTCTACTAGGGAAATCCTATAGCTGATAAACACCTTCAGCAATGGAGAAGAATACAAGATCAACTCAAAAAAATCAATAGTTCGTCTATGCACAAATAATAAAAGAGCAAAGGACAAATAAGAGAAACATCACCCTTTATAATAACTACAAATAACATAAAATATTTGAGGGTAACTCTACCTAAAGAACTGAAAGACCTGATAACAAAACTTTAAGTCATTGAAGAATGAAAGATGTCAGAAAATGAAAAGATCCCCCATGCTCCTGCATAGGAAGGATCACCATAATAAAAATGGGAATCTTACAGAAAGCAATTTACAGATTCAATGCAATCCCTATCAAAATCCCAAAACAAGTCTTCCCAGACACTGAAAGAATACTCAACTTCATATGGAATAACAAGAAACTCAGAATTGCCAAACCATCCTGTTCAATAAAAGAACTTCAGGAGGAAATACTATCCCTGACTTCAAGCTATGCTATAGAGCCATAGTAATAAAACAGCCTGGTACTGGCACAAAAAAACTTGGGGATCAATGGAATCAAATCAAAGACCCCAACAATAACCCACACATCTGTGAATACCTTATTTTTGACTAAGAGGCCAAAAATATTCAATGGAAAAAAGATAATATCTTCAACAAACGGTGTTGGCATAACTCGATGGCAGTATGTAGAAGAATGCAAATATATCCAAACCTATCACCCTGTACAAAATGCAAATCCAAGTGAATCCAAGACCACAACATAAACCCAGCTACCCTGAATTTGATAGAAAAGAAAGCTGGACTGCTATGAGTGTGTGGAGTCATGAGGGGTGGGATCAGACTATGTTCCTGTTCATGGACTGGCACCTTAGAGCCCATTCCCTGCAGAGGAACATCCAGTTCAGCATTGACTTTGGGATGAGTGAATCGGATGTGCCTGGAGCAGATGTGCCATGCTGGGCTGACACATCTTGGGATTTCTTGCCCTTTTAGGGGAGGGGATGGGTGGATGGGAGGAGTGAGTCTGAGGGCTGGCTGTGGGGATTTTGAGGGGGGAGGGGAGAGGCAGCAGGGAGGATACACTGATGGAGATGACGTTTTTAATGAAAATTATATATGTAATTTCATATACATATATATATGAAACCCAATTTCATCATGCTAAAAAAAAGAAAGTGGGAAATACCCTTCAATGCATTGGCACAGGTACCCAGTTCCTAAATATAACACCAGTATTACAGACAATACTGGCAATAATCAGTAAGTGGGACCTCCTGAAACTGAGAAGCTTATGTAAGCCAATGGACACAGTCAATAAGACAAAATGACAGTCTACAGAATGGAAAAAGATCTTCACCAACCCTACATCAGACAGAGGACTGATCTCTAAAATATATAGAGAAGAACTAAGAGACAAGAGCCCCCAAACCCAAGTAACTTAATTTTTAAAAGGAGGTTCAGAGCTAAAAAGGGAATTCTCAACAGAAGAATTACAAATGGCTGAAAGGCACTTAAAATTGCTCAACATCTTTAGACATCAGAAAAATGCAAATCAAAACAACTTTGAAATATCGCCTTACGCCTGTCAGAATGGCTAAGTTAAAAAACACAGATGACAGCCTATCGTGGAAAGGTTGCAGAACAAGGGTAACACACCTCTATTGTTACTGGGAGTGTAAACTTGTACAGCCACTCTGGAATACTGTATGGCTATTCCTCAGAAAACTGGTAAGGATCCTAAGGATCCAGCAATACCACTATTGGGCATATACCCAAAGGATGCACATTTGTATCCCACAGGCATTATCTCAACTATGTTCATAGCAGCACTATTCGTAATAACAAGAATCTGGAACCAACCTAGATGCCCTTAAACTGAAGAATGGATTAACAAACCCTGTTAAATCTACCCAGTGAAGTCCTACTAAGCAGCAAAAACAAATGACATCCTAAAATTTTCAGGCAAATGAATGGATTTGGAGAATATCCTCCGAGTGAGGTATCACAAGCCCAGAAAGATAGGCATGGGTGTACTCACTCATAAGTGGATTTTAGACAAAAACCACCACCCACTGATATCTTGGGGTTAGAAGGAACTTAAGGGGGATATCCAGAGATTTCCCTAAGAAGAGAAAATGGTGATCATTGGGTCAATAATAGGTACTAACCAAGAAGAGTTGGGAACAAATCTTGAAAGAAGGAGATGCTTGAGTGAGAGGAACAAAGAGGGAGATAGAAAGAGGTGGGTATCTCAATAGAGGAAGTCAATGTGGGGTAGAAAAGAGACCGGGTGCCAAGGAAATGTCCAAGAACTCACACGATGTCCCTGGAAATAGTGGAGGGGGTGCCTAAATAGGACTTCCCCTATAATCAAATGAGCAAACACCCTAAGTGTCATCACAGGACCTATATCCAACAAAGAATAGATGTGGAGGCAGAAATCCATGTTTCAGAACTGGGCAGAATTCCTTGTCCAACTGAGAGCAGGGGAGAAAAGCCTGTATGAGCAAGGGGATAGGGATTGTGAGGAAAATTCCCACAGTAATGGCTCTCTGGATAGCTCTCTAAATCAAGAATAGCCACTGTTGGTGCATTGGGATAAGGTGCTAGTCCCTCCAAGTGTAGGCAACTGTCTACTGGCCTGAGCAGTATGTGCAGCCATTAGGGGTGAGATCAGACTGTGTTCCTGTTCATGGGATGGCACTTTGGAGCCCACTCCCTGCAGAGGAACACCTAGCCTAACATTGACTTTGGAATGAGTTAATGGGACTTGCCTGGAGTGGATGTGCCAAGCTGAGCTGACCCACTTTGGGACTTCTAGCTCTTTAAGGGGATGGGTAGATGGGCAGGGTTGAAGCTGAAGGCTAACTGGGATTGGGAAGAAGAAAGGGAAGGGCATCAGGGGGATACATTGTTAAAAATGTTTTTTACTAAAAAAAATATAACAAACAAAGATATTTGAAGAAAGTATCTATAGTCCAGCAGAGGTCAGTATTTATTATTAGCCTTGGGGCAGAAACAGATTGCAAAATACAACGAAACCCACTTTATGAATTTATTTAGTGAGGGAAGGGAAATAGAAGGACACACAATAAGTCTGTCTAGAAATAGAATGAGATAGAGAGAGGAAGGAATGTGCAAAGTCTGTTTTTTTTTTAAAGGGAACTCAGTGCATGTGCAAAAAACCTTATGTAATGACACAGCATGTGCATAGATAGGACATAAGGCCCTGGGGTGACTAATCACTTTTACTGGATATTGACAGTGAGTGGGTGTGACTCTGGAAATGACAAGCAGACTGCTATCACCTGGGATGGCTAAGCATTCTGCCTGAAAACTGACAGCACATACATGGCTTGTGGGACCTCAGAAGATGCCAGAAATTCTAACATTCCATCCTTTTACTTATTATAAAAAGTGAGGGTTTGTGGGTGGCTGGCACTAATTGGGGTATCAACATTGTCAAAAGCTATTTCCTTCTGACTTAGTGGGTAGCAGTTATCTTTGGGAGGCTTGGCCGTTTGTGCTGTTTTTCTTTGCAGTTGTTTGAGCTCTATGGAACTGTCCAGCACCACTTGGCAAAAGATGAAATGTATAAAAATTTTTCTTGATCCTGGTACTTGGTGGAAAGATAAGGTTCCAAGATGAGAGGGAGTGTCTGAGGATGAGGTCTGAGGACCAGGGAAAGATTAAATGATACATAAATAAAATGAATCTTATTTGTCTGAATTTGTTTAAATCAACTCCTGGGAGCTCAGAAGAATATTTTTTTAAAAAAGACAAATTTTAGGCACATTAAGAAGCAACCAAAAGGAATTTATAATCCTGAGCTTTGTAGTTATGCTATTATAGAGGTATAGTGTGTAGTACTCTGAATACAGAATTCTATTGGTCCTTGTTAATTTTTCTGGACAGTCACATAGAGGGAGAAGGTAGGAGAGAGAAATCTGGAACATGCTTTATTTTATATATTATTACTAATTAGACTTATTATCTTCATCTGAAACAAACCTTAAGGCACCTGTTCCTTTTTCACTATTTCAATATAACTTTAGGATCTAAGAACAACAGGTAATTGATTGCTGAGAAAGTCAACAATAATAAACTGTTATACTAAAACCTGGTTTATGAGTCTCCCCTTTGAGTCTGGGTGTTGAGTACCTCTGAGGTGTTTCTGTTTCCTATCATCTGGGCATGTTTGATATTCTTTGTACTTTTGATAGTCTTTGACATTACAGGTCATTCTGTACTAGTCAGCTGAATAGCTAATTAGAAGTTTAAATGTTATTGGTGACACAGATATGATTGGTAGAGATGGGAGAACACAGAGTGGGAAAAGCAGGAAGTAAAAACATATGGGGTTCCCAAACCAGTAGGGTTGAGTAGCGTTCTGTAGTGAAACCTCATTCTTCTGGAATTAAAGACAAAACCAATGATCCTGGCATACTCTGGAACTTAAGAGAACAAGGTCCTGTTTGTGTGGCTGTGTATGAGAAGAAACTATCCTGGGGTGGAGGTGGGGTAAGAGGCTCACGGTGAGATAGGTGAATCCAATGAGGAAAACCCTTAAACTTAGCAACCGTGGGGTCATAATAATTACCTTACATTTAGAAGAAAAAGGGCAAGGGACATTGGTCTGGGGGAAAAAGACTTGATCTCCAGTGTTGATTAGGGGGTGGGCAGGGCTCAACACATGGTCAAAATAGTAAATAATCAGTAAAGTTTCATAAAAGAGAACTGAGATAATATATTAAGGGGATGCGTATGTGATCAGTAAGGGTTGAGGTGAGGGTTTGGATGGGAGGCTGGAAGTTAGAACTGGCCTCCCATATGTAAATTCAAATGGTGCAACTTACAGGGGTCAATTGGGGAGGGCTTTGAGCCCAAAATGATCCAGAGGCAAGAGCTTTACCCATCCAGGATGAAGTTCCTATGACATTTTAATGAGAATTTTTAAAGGAGCTATCTTTCCTGAAGACGGAGGATGATATGAGATATGAAACTGCCAAGAAGTGCTGAGAGCTTTAGATAAGGTTTGGGAAATCTGGGAAGTCAATTCAAGACCACTATCGTGCTTAAGAAAGGCAGAAATTCCAAACTGAGGGATAATCTCCTGAAGGGGATTAGATACTGTCTGAGCTTATTTATTAGTGGTTAAAAAGCCTGAGAACGTTATCTTGTAGAATCAGGAGTCATTTAATTCATCTAAATGTGGGCATGTAAATGTAAATAAAGTCAAGTTGCCAGTCAGTTGCAAGGAGAGATCCCCTGTCTGGTGAGTAGGAAAAGGATTGCTACAATACTTAGAATTATTGTCAAACTTTTCATAAACTTTCCAAGGAGCAGTAATGATATTTATGTGCTGTAAGTCTTCAGAGCTGGGCTGGAAGTGTAAGTCCTAACAAAATGAGACAGGGCCTGACTATTAGGATGAAGAAGCTGGTGCAGATTGGACAGAATTTGGCCAGAGTGTCAAGGAGTGACTGTGAGGATGTAGGTTGTAGTATGTGGATTCCCTGTGGTGGACAGGGTAAATTTCAACCCTAGAGGGCAGCCATTCTAGCTGCCTGATCATCCTGATTATTTCCCTTAGATATGATAGAGCTATTGGTCTGATGAAACTGCCAATAAATAATTCCTATAGCTTTGGGGAGATGGGAGGCTTTTAACATGGCCATAATTTGACTTTAGTTAGATGCGGATCCTCTTTATGCTGTAAGAAGCTCAAGCTCCTTCCAGATAGCAGCATGGGGCAGAAGGATGTGGAAGAACTATTTGGAGTCAGTGTAAACATTTAGGGTTGTCCTTGTGCAAGGCTTGAGTAATGGCTATTAATTCAGTCTGCTGGTTAGTAGTGTGGGCATGGAGTCCTTGTGCTTCCACCATTATAGTATCTGACACTATGACATACCCTGATTTATGGGTGCCCTTATGTACAAAGGAACTGTCATCTGTGTACCAGGTATAGGTAGCCAGAGGCAATGTGCCCTCCTGTATGTGTGAATGATGGGGCAGTAGTTCCTCCAGAGTTTCAATGCAGGAATGAGATAGGGATTAGTCAGTATTAGGTTGGCTGAAAAGATTTAAGAGATTAACAGATGGGCAAGATTGAATAGTAACTGTGGCATTTTCCAAGTGCCACTTGTAGAGGAAGAGCTAGGAAAGGAAGTAGAGTTTGTAAGACTTTATAAGCTAAGAGATGGGCTAGAATGTGATGAGAGAATGAGTGACCCTAAGATTAGTTTATTTGATTCACAAATGAGAAGCTCAGCAGCTAATGTATGTATGCAAAGTGCCAATCCCTGAGTGGTCAGTTCTAGTTATTTGATGGGTATGCTGTAGGTGCAAAAAAAGGTCCTAGCTGATGGCCTAGGTCCCTAAAGAAATATCCCTATTTTTCCGTTACATAGAAGGGGAAGAGACAAGTCAGATCTGGAGTATGGAGGGCTTCGGCCTGGAGGAATGCCCATTGGAGTTTCTGAAAACATTTAATAATGGGGTGAAGAAGGGGTTTATACAGGAAGTCAAGAGCTGTCTCATATAAGGGAGACTCAAAGATGGAAAAAAGGGCACCCAGGAACATAAGAAACCAGTATATTCT